>OX424558.1:5647306-10647306 GCA_949152475.1 Terebella lapidaria | reverse complement strand
GCCTTTTGTCCCATGACCTCGAAATTAAGGTTGTTGGTCAATTCAAGGTCACAAGAATATCCAGCATATATCATCATGTTTATAGTATGTCCACAACTAATTCCTAAGCTGTAAAATCGATAATAAGCGAGATATTAGCCATTTTGTGCTCTCGACCCTTAAAGTGAGTCAGAGGTCAAATTCAAGGTCACGAGAATATTCAGCATATATCATTTCCTATACATGTATGTCCACAATTGATCCCTAAGATGTAAAATCGATAATAAGTGAGATATTAGCCATTTTGTCCTGTGACCTTGAAATGAGGTCAAAGGTCAAATTCAAGGTCATCAGAATATTCGGCATATATCATTTCCTGTATGTCCACAATTGATTCCTAAGCTGTAAAGTCGATAATTAGCGAGATAATAGCCATTTTGTGCTCTGACCTTGAAACTGAGGTCAGATGTCAAATTCAAGGTCACGAGAATATTCAGCATATATCATTTCCTATATGTTCACAATTGATTTCTAAGCTGTAAAGCTTAGTTCTCTGACCATGAAAATGAGGTCAAAGTCAAATTCAGCTCACCAAAATATTCAGCATATATCATTTTCTATATGTTCACAATTGATTCCTAAGCTGTAAAGTCGACAATAAGCGAGATATTAGTCATTTTGTCCTTTGACCTTGAAATTTAGGTCAAAGGTAAAATTCAAGGTCAAGAGAATAATCTGTATATATCATTTCCTATATGTTCACAATTGATTCCTAAGCTGTAAAATCGATAATAAGTGAGATATTAGCCATTTTGTCCTGTGACCTTGAAAATGAGGTCAAACGTCAAATTCAATGTCATGAGAATATTAAGCATATCTTTTCCTATATGTCCACAATTGATTCCTAATCTCTAATTTTAATATTAAGTGAGATATTTGGAAAAATGTGCCCCGTTATAAAGCATAGGAAAATTTAACATGAGAAAGTCCCATCTGGGACCAGTCGAGAAAATGAAAATGGCCGCCACATGCAGACCGGCGATTCAAGGGCAACGAAACTTATACACATCCCAGAGGTATATGAGGGCAATCTTTTGAAACAAAAATCTGAACTGTCTGAACAGTTTTTGAGAAAATGGCCGCCAAAGTCAGAAATCACCCGTTTTTCTTCGAAAATGGCCGCCATTTTGAAAAAATGCGAAAAGCAAAAAACAAAAAAATACCTCCTTTTTCAAAATATTTTTTCGGCATTTTTGTGAAAAATTTCAGAAAGATTCACCTGTAAATTTTAAAGATAAAAATGTGGACGGACGACGCTGACGCAGACGACGCAGACGACGGACACGACGCCATGCCAATAGGTTATCAGACCATGTCGGTAACCTAAAAAAGCACTGGTCACACAATCACACTTGTAATGCTAAACATGGTACATTTATTCTCATCTCTTATTCATACATCATATTACGATATTACAATATTGACATCAGTTTTCAAGGCCGGGTTACTTTTCAGGGGGGGGGGGGGGGGGGGGGGGGGTTACGCGTAACCCCCGTAACCCCCCCTGCCTACGGGCCTGATTACTAGTTGTCCGCAGTGAAAAATAATCCTGCCGTTGGGCATGTTTTGAGTGTACTTTGTCTTATGAGAAATAAGTCACAAACTGACATTTGAAAATGACAATTATCAGACAATTAAACATATTTAGTCAAGAACCAAGTCTCGGTTGGTGATCCTTGATGACTATAGGTCGCCACAGTAAATTCTGGTGCCAAATGGATATTTGCAAGTTCATGATTTTGTTACCTTTATATTTACATTATAAGTGAATGGAGAAATGGCGCGTTCCAGATTCGGGATTTTACGTGCAATTCGTCCTTAAACATCGCAAAAAAATCGGCAAAAAACGGTGTTAACGAGTTAGAACAAGAAAATGCAGCTAACTGCGGGAGACGACATTAGAGCTCGAGCATATCACCAGAACCACGAAAGCTGAATGTATCTTACATAACGTTACACCCCCCCCCCCCCCCCCGCCCAGCGCAAAAAATAATGATGGAACATATCCTCCCCCACATGATTCCAATTCATTCCGTCCCGTATATTATGATGAAACACATAGGTCTACTTCAATCATATTCCTATAAACATTTATTTTGAACTCAATGAAACAGATACACCTGATAAAATGATATTCAACCTCAATAAAATATCCTTAGAATATTGGAAACTATGAGGAATATCTGCATCTGATATCATGATATAGCTAACACATGCATACTGGGAAAATTGAAAGACCGGTATAGAATAAAAAGGTTTCGCAACCCAACATGGAACACCTTGCCATGTGATAAAATACGTCAAATTACGGTAAACGTAGTCGTGGTATCGCAAACGAATCTCTGTGTTTCCTTCATTACGCTAAAGAAGGGCACAAGCAATGTTCCATGTACATGCATGCACGAAATGCTGCACGGAAAATTGTACTTTCCAAAATACGAGTCATTGCGGTAAAATTTGCTTTGCATTCTGGGAACGTGAATTTCCATCGGCTCCGCCATTTTGACGTTTTTTCAGACGAGCTGAGCATTTTGCGTAATTTTCTCAAACATAACACATCGATTTATGCATTATATATCTGCAGAATATTCAAAGCTTGCCATCAAATCGAGAGATTTTATGTCAAGGATGAAGAAAATCCTCATTTGAAGTAGGTATGCAAACGTTTACGCCCCCAAACGGGCGTCGATAGTTTGGCATGAAACCTCCACGAAAAAGTCAGCACATAGACATGTAGAGGGTTCGCCCCCAACGCTCTAATGTCAAAAATCAGAGTATAACGGAGTTTACGTATTCAAGCGCTGGTAAAATGACGTTTTTAGGTTACCGAACCTATGGTCCGATAACCTATTGGCATGGCGTTGCGTCCGTCGTCCGTCGTCCGTCGTCGTCCGTCGTCGTCGTCGTCGTCGTCGTCGTCCACATTTTTATCTTTTTTGTTTACGGGCGAATTTTTCTGAAATTTGGCAGAAAAATACTTAAAAATAATTCAAGAAGGAGGTATTTTTTAGTTTTTTGATTTTCGCTTTTTCTTCAAAATGGCGGCCGTTTTCGACGAAAAAGGCCTGATTTTGGACTTTGGCTGCCATTTTCTCAAAATCTGTTCAGTAACTTTTTTTCTTTTTGATACATAAGACTCCTCATATGATGTCTATAAATTTCGTTGCGCTTGAATCGCTCGAAGTGGGCCATTTTGGCCCAAAATCGGCCCAAATGGGACTTTCCCATGTTAAATTCTCCTATGCTTTATAATGTGACACATTATGCCTAATATCTCACTTGATATTGAGATTAGAGACTGGGAATCAATTGTGGACATATAGGAAATGTATGCTGAATATTATTATGGACATATAGGAAATATATGCTGAATATTCTCGTGACCTTGAATTTGACCTCTGACCTCAGTTTCAAGGTCAGAGCACAAAATGGCTTATATCTCGCTTATTATCGACTCTACAGCTTAGGAATCAATTGTGGACATATAGGAAATAATATATGCTGAATATTCTCGTGACCTTGAATTTGACCTCTGACCTCAGTTTCAAGGTCAGAGCACAAAATGGCTTATATCTCGCTTATTATCGACTCTACAGCTTAGGAAACAATTGTGGACATATAGGAAATGGTATATACTGAATATTCTGATGACCTTGAATTTGACCTTCGAACTCATTTTCAAGGTCACAGGACAAAATGGCTAATATCTTGCTTGTTATCGACTTTACAGCTTAGCAATCAATTATGAACATATAGGAAATGATATATGCAGATTATTGTCATGACCTTGAATTTGACCTTTGACCTCAATTTCAAGGTCACAGGACAAAATGGCTAATATCTCACTTATTACCGATTTTACAGCTTAGGAATCAATTGTGGACATATAGGAAATGATATATGCTGAATATTCTCGTGACCTTGAATTTGACCTCTGACCTCATTTTCAAGGTCCAAGGACAAACTGGCTCATATCTAGCTCCTCTATTGACTGTATGGCTTGGGAATCAATTGTGGACATGATATACATGATATAGAAAATGATATACACTGAATATTTTGATGACCTTGAATTTGACCTTTGCCCCTTCATTTTCAAGGCTACAGCATAAAATTGCTAATATCTCTCCGATTATTGAACTTACAGCTTAGCAATCAACTGTGGACATGATATATGCTTAATGTTATATATGCTGAATATTCTCTTGACCTTGAATTCAACCAGTGACCTGGCTAAACCTAAAATATTAAACATTGTCCGGTAACCTATCTTTGGCCCTTGGCCTAATTTTTTGATTTTGTAGTAGGCCTACATGAAAATGTCCATACAAATTTTTGCTTTCAGGATTCAAAATGGCTAGAAAATGTCAGCATTTGTAACAATATCTCTCCCGAGGGGTATGCATATCACGATGTGGCATAATAATAAGTTAGTCGACTGGATACAGTGTTTGAGGCACTCGGTCGTGTCTGTGCCGCGGACGCATTCGCAAGCTCGTGCGTGCTACGGCCCAGACACGACCTCGGGCCTCAAACACTGTATCCAGTCAATTACCTATAAAGATATTAGCCAATGTGTGCTCTGACCTTGAAAATGAGGTCAGAGGTAAAATTCACGAGAATATTCAGCATATATCATTTCCTATATGTCCACAATTGATTCATAATCTCTAATCTAAATATTAAGTGAGATATTTAGGGAATGTGTCATAATATAAATCATAGGAGAATTCAACATGGGGGAGTCCCATTTGGGCCGAGTTTAGGCCCAAAATGACCCACTTCGAACGATTCAAGGGAAACAAAATTTATACACATCACAGGGGTACGTATGAGGCGTGTTATGTATCGATAAGAAAAAAGTTACTGAACAGATTTCGAGAAAACGACTGTCAAAGTCCAAAATTGGCCGTTTTTCTTCGAAAATGGCCGCCATTTTGAAAGAATTTCGACGATAAAAGAACTAAACTTCCCTCTCGAAATATTTTAAGACCTTCTTGTGCAAAATTTCAGAAAGATTCGATTGTAAACTTTAAAGATAAAAATGTAGATGGACGACGATGACGGACGACGACGAACGCAATGCCATGACAATAGGTTATCGGACCAAAGGTCCGGTAACCTAAAAATGGCGTTATGTCTTTGGACGTCAATGAATATTCCGAGTTCTGTGAAAATCTCACATAATACTCAACCCGTATTGCGCTGCTGTTGTAAAATATTTAGGATTTATTCCAGAAATGTTCAATTGTTCATTCGTGTCTTTCTGTGCTGTGCGCACTCACTTCAGTACCCTCCAGGAGTAGGTATACTCCAACACATTGGGTGACAAAAATTTGTGATCAAAATGCTGCGGGCTATGGTTGGCTTAGACTTGGGTTAACGTGTGATGCCTGACAGCGATTTCTCATCTTCCAATCGACTCTACTATTGGCCAGCGGACAGCGCGGGTCTTCTGAAGACCTGACCCTGGAGGCGTTCGTTCCCGCTAAACTATGGAAAGTTAGTATTATCACTGCGTGTCTTTAATTGGAAATTATTACCTTCGTCTTTTTCCCCTTGATCTCACAAAAATTACGCACTTTTTACTTTCGAAATATATCCCCTGGCCACACAAATAATTCCCTCCACCTTAGCTATTTGTTTGGTGTCTACTCAACAACAATTCACGTCTTTAACCGGATAAGTTTCACACCTGATGCGGTGCTTGTGTCATCGAGCGTTCTTATGACATTGAAGTCAGAACACGTGTTCGAGATTTGGTAATAGACCCGTGTTTACATCTGTGTCGTAACCGTCGTTAACTAAAGGCAAATGTAACTCGATGCATTCTTTCATCGGAAAGACGCTACAGGTATTGACATTCAAAGGCAGAACCCGATGAGAAGGGCAAAAACAATCTGTTTAAACAGGTATCATTATCGAAATGGTCTTAATGATGAAGAGCCCGGTACTTGGTTGAGTGGCCGGGACATTGTACCCGGGGCTCGGGTGAGATCGACAAGAAAACCTCGGCACTTGTCGTCAATTACAGCCGGGAGATACAGTCTTTGTCCGCCCGTGTGCTCCGGCTTCAATAATCATCATTGATCGAGAGCTGCTGTGTCAACACGGCTTTGGAGCTCTCCACCCAGAGACGAGAATAAATAGTTCCGTTCTGAAGGCGGACAATCGGTGCTGGTTCCTGCAGACGCCGGATTCCTGTCTAATGGCTCGCCCTCCTTGATCATTTGATCCTGGCTTTACTCGGCTTTGGTCTGGCGTCTTGAATTCACAAAAGGAAGAACAACTTTCAAGCCATCATGGTCTCGGAGCCTCAGTATATTTGTCATGGACCCAACTAATCCATGAAGGGATTGAGGCTTCTCAGAATTACACTTGCACTACCGACGCCCCAATCTAACAGTAGCTTTTAAATACACAAAAACTGAAACTCTGCTGCTCGGGTTTCAACTTTCACACCGTTGGAGCTAGTCAATTAATGGTACCACAAAATGTATTCATTTTCTCTTCGTGTAATTGCAGCTTCAATTTGTATTGAAGTTTGAACAAGTTCTCATCTTCGCCATTTTAGCCTATGAGATTCATGTATATGCGTTTCGTTACGAAATTGAAAACACATCCATGCCATTTTTAATCGAGTGTAAGGAACATAGACAACAATGTCATTGAGATACATGTGTATTACAAACAAATATAGATCTAGACAAAATGTTTTCTCTATGAAGCATGGCTCCTGTATTTTTCGAAACCGTTCTTTTCATGGCAGGCATACAACCCATGCGCACGGAGTACAACGAGTCCAAATATAACAGAACTGAATAACAAAACATGAAATGAACAATGACGAAATCAAGTAAACTACATCATGATTTCTGTTGAGATAGCTGATGAGCTTAAAGGTATACATGGGCAAATATTTTATACGATATATGATTTTTTTTATATTATTAACACGAAACAATCAGTTCAATTTTGGCTTAGGCCTTCATTGACCGGTATATATATTTACTCAAATGCTTTTGCGTCTCACGAAATATAGGACAACCTGATTAAAAGTTCCCGTCATTGTCTATTCGAGTAGAAACAACAATTATTGCATAGATCTTTGGTTTTCCAGTATATCGGTTTTTTTCTATTGCCAAAGACAAATCGCAACATGTTTACCTCGTTGCAACCACACACCACGATAGCCATAATCATGGAATTCACATGAAATTCATTCACCAATTTCTTCCATCATTGTCGACATAGGCCCTGCTGCAACAACAATATACAGTTACATGCCAATAGTGTCCGCAGTTGAACGATACTAAAACATGTAAATTCACATAAAATGGATGAAGGCGACTGTCCAAATCACAAGGTACTCCAACATTGCTATAGTACCAGATGTCCAAAGGATTTTTATTTCAACATTCTCAATTTCTTTCTCAAACTTCAGTTTTTTGTGCCCCAGTTTTTTGGTCCATATATCTTACATAGATAATAGGCCTACTACAATTTTGAATGATGATTACAGGTTTTCCTCCGAGAAGTTCACACTTGACAGCGATTGAAGTTCTGTGCGCTGATATTCACACGTACGAATGTATCTAAGCTTTGGGGGGTATTTGTTTCAACTTTCACCATGCATATTGTGTGAATTGCATTTATTTATTACCATCCCGAAACTCTCCAACTCTTCAAACCCTTTCAAAGTAGAGAAGACAAGATTGAAAGAAATTTGCATCTATTGTCCAGGTCTTGTCGAACAGTCCTTAGTTAATTGTGCAAATGTCCTCCGAATCGATCGAGCCCGGTTTGGTACAAGCGGGACACGGAAGCTATGATCACTCGTTCATGTTTACAAAGTTCGCGTCGATTACATTCGTCAGATAGCTGATTCAACAAGTAGTTGGATCACGGACCAAAGCCACGCTGTTCACCTGTCTCTTCAAACGTTTGTCCACCTACAGGTGATATTATAGATTCCATTGATGTAATTTGATCGATTTGTCACTCTGTTTCCGTCGCTAACAAAACGTCCCGGCTCAGGCGGAAGTCGCACGGCGCGTGCGCGGCGGAAACGATCGTTTGCGCAACAATTTGTGCTGAATGGGAGCTTGGCATTAAATTTGTATAAATTGAATCGAGATGTGATGCAATTGTATCACAAAAGATCGACCGAGATTTTTTTTCAGAGAACAGTGTCTGTTCAATGTCGAAAGGGGAATGTATTCTTCGAAGTTAACACAGTTACGATTGTACATAATATTTGCGCATTTACAAAGGTTCTGATCCTACACCAATATTTTCAGTTGAGCAGTGTTACATTGGGGGAACTAAGTGTGCGGGCGGGAGAGAACACTTAGTGGCTAGTGTACCGTGCTTAATTAAACATATTCTGGACTCTTCAATAATGTTTGCATTTAATTACCTCGATAATTTCCATATTGTTCCGGCAATCTGTGTTTGACAGCCATTGGGATACGTGCTGAGATGCATCTTACAATATACACCAATTGACGCGATATTCAGGTCATTATTTCTCAAGTTCCATACTCGAACAAATTAAAAACTAATACTCTAACGTGACGAAAATAACATGCACTGTATACAGAGTTGTTCAACACACGACCATTATCCGACTCGGAGGGGTTTCAAGTAGCTGTTATTCATTCAAGGCGGTGACAGGGTCCGTGCGCATCAGAAATGTGTCCACACGCCACAGGCCTACGACATTCGCCTTGCCCCACCGCGCCTACCCTTACTGAGGTGAGGCTAGCAACGGGTGGGTCGCGATAATATTGACACATTATCAACCGTCCCCGGATTTTCTTAAATATTGCCATTTTGCTCATTTTCGTGGGAAAACAAACAATCCAATTAGGTTACCATTGTGTCATTGGTAACACGCTGTAAGTCTGGTAGTCTACGAGGTAGAATATCTGTCTTACGCCCGTATTTGACGTGGAAGAAGGCTATGCAAGAGAACGACCTTTCAAGTTTGTTTGACCTCTAGCACAGTGCCTTCGTGCCTGAACTGGCCATGGGATAAAAGAGTCAATTTTGAAGGACGGCTGCTTTATTCCCGTTAATGTTCTTACAATACATGTGTTAGTTTATTGTGTTTTCGCGGTTTTTATTGCAACAATAAGCCCACGTCCTACTACTCCAACAAAGAAAATACGAATGCTTGAATATATCACATCGCTTGAGCTCCTATATAATTTCATGAAAAAGGAGGAAACTCACCATTTTAGCTATTTTAACATTTTTTTTAGAGAAGTCGTTAATTCCCAATGATGGAACAGGGTGTTTGATTTGTATAAATTTTATGATTTATTTGTAATTCTGGGCAAGAGTAGGAACTGTTTGGTGTTTATGGATGCAGCAAACAATGATTGTCAAGAATAGACTTGTGAGAAATTGTCCAACAATTTGTATCGGAAGAAATTATTGATGCGTTCTTCCCGCTCTTCACAGAAGTTATGCCGCGTGTGAGCATATATCTACTAGGAAAACAAAAACTGAGATTTCGAAACTTTGCATGCTTTGCGCACATGAAAATGAATATTTTCGATTGCACTGAATGGATCATTATTTCTGGTTGTGAATAATTTGGCAGGAATCCCAATTTAGATAAAGATACATGTATTACGGATAATTTTGGTAAATACCTTCAACTGTAGCCTTAATTTTATATGCTTCCGAAAGAAGAAAAAATGTGGGATAGTTTGGTGCATTCACTGTGTGAATCATTTCAAAGGGCGTGAAATCTCGCACGACTTCGATTTCAACCGAATTCGCTCAATCACAATAGTCGCGTTACCAGTTTGAGGCGGTCAGTGAAATTATTTGACAAGCCTCGTGTCTCAAGGGTATCATCGGTAGACAAGAAACAGAATGCCCCAGACGTGTGGATTACAGACGGACGGACGGCGGCCGACCAGCGACTGACCGGACACGGGGACTCAGTCACTCAGACCGGAACTCTCACTGACTCCTGCACGTGTGAGCGGGTTTCCGGTGTCAACGCACTTCCGGTCAAAACGAAAAACAAACGATCACACCTGGATTTGGAGAACAATGCTGGAAAAGGAGGGGGTTACTCATTAGCAATAATTGGTCTTCATATATGTATGCTGAAAGTCTGCGACGGATATCGTATTTCTCCAAACACGCACGCGTGCATGGAATTAATATATCATCTCAAACCTGCCAATGTAGATGAACTATTAGGCCTATAATGAAAGTGAAATGGGGATTACAATAACCTTTACTTTGCTATAATCACATAGAACAATTTTCAAAAGTGTTTTTTCCTACATTTAAGGCGATTTTATTTATCGAACAGCACACTTCAGGCCTATACTGTGATGAATAAGTTTATTCTAAATATGTGGATGCCAAATGATCCAACCATTGATGTACTACATATAAGATGCCAGTGTCGGGGGCATTGGATTCCCGAAAAATCCGAAGTATTTTAATTCTGTTCAGGAGTTTTAGGATACTCATAGTAATCGTCACGACAATAATGTGAAGAATGTCGCGCACCACTCACTGAACCTAACAACTACTCGGCCCAGCGTACCCAATCCTTGCTGCAAGCAATCCACTGCGGGGCAATATCTCCTTTTAGAAAGTGAACTGCAAACACTTGATTTTCTTTGATGCCACTTTCGGTTGAATAACACCCTCTTCTTTCATTTGAAGGCGCCATGATCGTGTTTTGGAGCTACTCAAATACGAATTAACACATCCCATTAACCAGTAAATACAAACGCGTGTCATTCGTCAACAGAAGACAGTCCTACCCTGAGCTGAGCGTTGATTGGCTGGATTCATTCTGAGCACGAGCCATTTAAAAACGTCCCTCATCACAGGGCTGCCGCAGTATAAACGACCTGTCATCTTTATCGGATCTATAGCGGATGTCGTCAATCAGAACAAACCTAGAATCTGGAGGACATTAACAATCTGTGGAACAAGCAAGTCAATTATTCGGATAACACAACAGGATATTATATACAGGTTTGGATCTTCGATGACTTTTCACAATAAATTAAACCCGTATTAAAAACAATAGTTAATATACTTTGATTACACCAAACAGTTTTCACAGTTTTTGGTTAATAATTTGGCGATGCTAAATGGTATCGTGTTATAACTTGACATACTTCATCTGATAGTCAAACATCAACTTTCCACCGAAGTTCAGACTTCTATCGCAAAAAATTGAACAAGTTGGCAATAAATCTACTCCCAATATTAAATTGAGCCATATCATTGAATCTCAGGGTCCGCACAAGATTTTGTGAATCAACATGTATGTATAAATTACACCCCAATGTGAATTCCGGTACAAAATCGAAACAATACTTCGAATCCTGATGGATTCAAACTCGAAGAAATCCCCAAATATTCCCAGATTCCTGAGATCCCGATTTGGGCTGAAATTTATATTGGGGTAGATTACCACCAATTTATGAAAGAAAATTGCCGTTTGACTCCCAGGTGGAGTACATGCCAATTGGTAATACGACACCATTCAGAATCGCGAAAATATCAACAGATAACGGTGTAAACGAGTTTTAAAAAAAAATCAAAGGAAACATGAAGTATATAATATATAACACACGATCCTACACTGTTGATGTTCAAAATCGGTTTGATCGATAATAGGCCTATCATTGTATATTATTCAAAATTTAAAACGGTCAATTTTACCATTTTACCAAAATGTCAAACTTGTATCGAAGATATTTATCGTATCAGTAGAAGGGAGGGAAATGTTTTCCACAGTAAAAAAAATGACTGAAATAGTTGTTGTTCCCATCGTGAACATATAACGGATTTGCAAAATTGTACAAGTTCGTGAAATAAAATACAACACCCTTCTTCTATGTAATATAGGCTAATATGTAAGCCATGCGCTGTAGCTTTGAGTCTGATTTGTCACAACTGTACATAAGTTGCTATATGAAATATGAAATGTCACATATATCATATTTATAAAACAAATATATTAATTTGAATTATATTTTAAGAATTTCTCTGGCTCATAACAAACCGTTTTTTTTTTAAATACATCGTTTTTAAAAATATATGTAGGATATTAAATGCGTTAATATCATTAGGTTATCTATCTATGTTGTTGAAATTCATCATCACCGATAATACATGCCTAATACGACTTATAATTACAGGGTTGAGTGAGGATGTGCGAGAAGCTGTCGGCGGCCGAGCTGTCCAGCCCCATGTCCCCGGGGCAATGCCCCTCCCGTCTCTCTTACCCCTCGTGTCAGGACCTCGGCATCCCCTACGTCGACTTCACGTGCGAAGACGGCACGCGCCCGGACAACATCGCTATGGAGACCGCGTGTCTGACGCAGCAAGCCAAGGAGCAAGCCAAGTTCCGCCTGAACGGGATGACGTATGACATCCGAGATCCCAACAACCCGTTCTCGCCGTACTGTCGTATCCCGCTGCCGAGCCCCTTCGGCGCCTACGAGTACGGCTTCGAGCCCGCCTTCATTCGCAAGCGCAACGAGCGCGAACGTGAACGCGTACGTTGTGTGAACGAGGGCTACATGCGCCTCCGACAACACCTGCCACTGGAAAGCAGCGACAAGCGCATCAGCAAAGTGGAGACTCTACGATGTGCCATCAGCTACATAGAGCACCTGCAGGGTCTCCTGACCGAACTGGACAGCGACGCCAAGGCGGCAAAAATCGAAGGCGTCCTAACCAAACGGAACAGGAAGCGCAAATCTACGTCGTGCACTGACGACTGATTTGATGATGTCAAACTTTATCGACGTGAGCCCGCCAGCGACCACCAACACACGTGACAGACTTGTTGTACGTCATTGGATAAAACAGTGTTTGAACAACTGTGTGAAAATTTTGAAAACTGCAGATTATATTGTCTAGTCATCATTATAAGCATTGTCTAGTCATCATTTGTTAGTAGTATTTGGTGATGTATGTACATGTATCTATAGGTTTGACTAGTGTAGCCTATTTTTGTACACGGCTACGTAGGTATATATATTCTATTCGGTTCTAAAGTTGGAGTATTTGTTGCTGAAATTCTAATAAACCCCCAGTCGCCTGAAGATTGAGAGAATGAACAGTCTGAAAACTCAATAGATTTATGGATGAAACAATTTTGCAGAAACAGAAATTGGTGATATAACTGTTAATACAAGCTACAGAATAGTAGGAATGGAAAGTGTTAAGAATATGTCCGGAGGAAATGTTTTGCTGTTTTTTTTGTTTTGCTGTTTTTTTTTATTTATGAATTAGATTAATATCTCGCCTATTATTCCCCAGTGCTCGAGTCTTCACTCCAGGTTTTTTTTATGCCCATACGCCTATATCCTATTCTAAGTGCGATTCTAATATGATTCTATTACATCAACGTTAGGCCTATATCAGCGCGTGCACAAAATCACTGCCTGGGCAAACAGAGTGACAATATTTGCGACCCCTGCTGTGCCACACAAACATCCCTGACATCTGACATGAGACATTGTGAACTATAGCATAGTAAACGGGGAAGCCCGCACAATAGCGCGCAACGCAGGCGCGCCCCCCAGGATTTGAAAAATTGGGAGCACAAAGGACCAATTTGATTGGGACAGGAAATGTTGGCGTGGGATTTGGGGCCCACCAAGGGCCCCAGAAGCTGGCGGTTACTAGTACTAGGTGCTCTGTGATCATGATGGTGAAGGGCTCTGTTCATATATCCTGATTATGTCTTCTGAACAATAGGTTTTGTCCACAACATATTTTAAATATGAAGTCGGTCAAGCAAAATACTTCATAGTATATGGCAACACGGTTCGACAGTGTTACAATTTTTGTATAGATATAGATTATCATTGTAGATTGTTGTAAAGCCTTGGTTACCACAATGTTTACCATGATAAAATAATTTAGTTAAATGATATACACCAGAATCTGGGAAATATTATCAATATTTGAGGAGAACCTGAACAGAAACTATATCAGACCCTTTACATTATAGGTTCACTGATCAATTCAACTGATTTCAAATGATTTGATAAAGTGATTATTGAGTTTTCATCTTCAGGGTTCATAAACAAGAGCTTTATCGGAATGCCGTTACAATAAACAATCTCTTGAGTTATTATCCACTCATTTTTTTCATTATTTGATGATAGCACCACGGTTATTTCAGAAAGCCTAGCAGTTTTCACCATCTCATTAATCCAATCAGGAGAGCTTTCTATAATAAATATATTTACCATAATTTTTCTCTCAAATATTTACTGGAAGCACGTGCTTCCAGTGCTTCTATCTGCGGGCGCGCCTGGCGCAACGTATGTCCACCGTGGAAACACTCCCTGCCCGTCACTGCGGGAGACCTCGCAAAACGGAACCAGCTGAAATTAGTGCGTTTTTAGTATATCCGGGCCCACATGAATGACGATCAATTTCAGCAATTCAAAACCCAAGGTCATATCGATGTCTGATAAAATTACCACATTAAATTTTTAGTAACGGTTCACATTATCAGATGTCCGATTTTTTCTGTCTCAACAACTCAGGCCCAAAATTCAGATGTTAAACGCATACAATAGTTTGTGTTCCTTTCTTCCGTTGTTCCTTAATGCTTATTTTTGTCCATAGATTTGAATTGATTCGAGAATCTTCAGAATGATGCGTGTTTATTTCTGCAAACATATAGCGAAACTGCTGGCACGCAAATATTTATTGTTCTGTTCTTGCCGATCCAAGCCGATCGGGTCATTGAATCGTTTGAGTCGTTACACATGGAAAAACAGTCAGACACTGGGGCAGTTGGATGAAAATGAGCCAAATGCGGAGATGTGTGTAATTTAGTTTTTAATTATTGGCATAGTGGTGTATACTAAGACTGTATATGTATTAATTTTCTACGAGTGTATATATATATATATATACTCCTTGTTTCATTATATTATTTGAATAATCCTATATTTTTCTTGCCTCATCATCTTAACACCAGAATTACATGTACATGTATATCATTGTGCTTCCAACGTTCAATAGCACTATATGCCTAATATCGATACTAATACGGCTAATTCCTACGATTTATTTCTTGCACACCTATACAATAAATACATACATCGCGTAATGATGTTTCTGCTCAACCGTATGCTATCTAATATCGGGGGATTCACACAACAGTCGGAAGGGAAGGACTTGCTGGATAGTTTGAGCGAGTTTCTATTTATTAGTTTTCGTTTTAATTCGAACTTTGTTTTTTTCAAAGTGCGATAGACAACAGGTTCTCCAGGCATAGTAGATTTTGGTTTTATAGCCCGATTATAAATCATGGTATGCAAATCAAACGAGAGACAGAACGAAGCCGAGGCGTGAAGAACTTTTACTACATTTTCAGATCGTTACATTACAATTCTTACGTTTGGAAATGTATCATGGGCTTAGGTTAAATGTAGCATGGACTTTGTATCATAGTCTAAACTTCCAAATATAAAATAAACAGTCTTGTAACCAGCCCATCGTCAAACTACAAACGGCATATATTGATATTTACTTCAAGAAAATACAAAAATAACGCCCAGCTTAGAAAAGATGAATCCGCTACACAATATTAGTGAGACTTGTTTACAATTACAATCATTCCAATGCATAGAATACACAAAAATGCAATATCAAAAATACAACACAGAATACTGAAAAATATTTCCAAACACACATATACATGTATAAAATTATGATAAACATTCACGACTGCTGAATTATTAGATTTTCTGAAATTGTATTCTGAAGTAATGAATTTTGTCTCATACAATTGGACTTCAATTGCATAAATTCTATATACACAAAGTGCAGGCTCATTATCACAGAGTTTGGTCATCATGTCCTCACGCATATAATTATATATCCTGTACATATGGCGGGGATAAAGACTATGTACACATTTGAACTGAACACATCTTTGTAAAGGCATTGACTAGAGCGAGTCTCACAAACACTTTAAAACTTTTTTTTTCTCATTTCTCTTTTCTGTTTTGTTTTTGTTTTTTTTTTTGTTTTTTTTACTTTTTCTCAAATTGTGTGGGAGTACATGTATGAGGGACATACGGGCGAGTGCAGAGGTGTGGTTACAGAGATCACCCCAGAACTCGCAGACACTTTCTTTCCATTAGCACGGTCAGTAAGTGGTTGGTTAGTATTGTTCGTGGTCAGTCTCTTCTGGGAACAGTGGAGGATGAGTAGAACTCGGTGTCGCCGACAACACGATAGGCAGAGATGAGATGGTTGGTCACTCCCGTTAACTCGACTTTGGCGGGTTTTGTTAATACGATGGATGGTCAAGTCGGTGGATCAGCAGAACTTGCTGAGTGTTACGGCGGAGCAGCCTTCTAGGCAGCAAGTGAGCGCGACGAGCGACCAGAAGTCATCGGGGCGGGCGTCACCGGGACTCGTGGATCCAGCAACCAACCGGGTGAGTGTCGCTACCAGGTTCCTGTAAGCTACGACACACGACACGGTTAGACAGCTGACAAAAATAGACACATAGGCCTACAAATTGCAAAGCGTGTTGTATTCAATTGGTTACACTGCTGGGCAAATAAACCAAGTAGGTATTTAATCGGTTACACTGCTGGGCAAATAAACCAAGTAGGTATTTAATCGGTTACACTGCAGGGCAAATAAACCAAGTAGGAGTCATTACACAATCATGTGGCTTGTCTTGTGATTCGATTAATATAAATAGTGTTCAATCTTGGTGACATTTAACAATCAAAATATAAATCAAGATGTAGTTTTTACCTCCACCGATTGACATGATGGGCGGGTGTCCCCCTGTTGGGCTGTTAGCGGTGGGTACGGTGTGCGAACTGGGTCGGCTGTTGGTCGACACGGCCTCGCCGCAAGAGCGAAATAGTCTTATAGCCATTTCCCGAGCGTCACACATGCGATCGCCGCCCTGACGCGACCCACTGGTATGGGCCTGGTATGCTTTGTCTCGCGGGCTCCTATGATGGGAGCTCGGTGCTGGGGTAGATAGGATCGCCGGGGGAGTGGGCGCGGCGTCAGAGCCATCGATCTCTAGGGCTGCCAGGAGCAGAACTAACGTCCCCGCCATCAGCGGTCCGCTCAATCGGTACAAAGTCATTTTGACAGTCATATTCTGCTCACGGTGTAGATTTATTCCCTTCTCTCTTCTCTTCTTGTTCCTCTCGTAGGCCTATTGGTCAAAGATTGAATGTTTTAATATCACACATAATTTCATTATGCATTTTTGGTTGCTCAGAAACTCACCAATGCCATACTACATTAACAACTTTGACGGGTGCTCCAGAAAAAAAATAATTAACCTTTTATACGTTTACATCAGATACTATCCAGATAGGTTGTAAGCTATGTGATATATGTGTCACCAGTTTTATTGACTCCCTGGTGTCTACATGACCTGCATTTACGCACATACGTTTCATTCTGGGAACACATGTACAATTTAGTGGGCAATCCTGTTTCTCTGTAATAATCAATGACAATGATGAGTTAATCAATGACACAAAATGATAAATACAGATGAAAGAACATCTGGTGTGTACTAAAGAACACTTTTCTATCATAACCAATTGTCATTCCGGATCCTAAGTATGGGAACTTAGTTGGTATTAAAATTGCCCACGTCATTGTACATCCTAGCCCACATGTTAATTATTCATCGAATGTAAAGTCGTCCCTACCGTTCTAAAATTGGTGTCGTTCTCCTTTTGAATTTCTTGTCTTCACGTCTCTTGTTTTGCTGCACAAAATTTGAACTGAGTGTCAGTATAGATTCCAATTCAAATTTATACTACGTCGTTAGCTGTTTGACTGTGCAGGCCAAATTTGAGCTTAGCTGAAACACAAGATTAAAGAAAGTATAAAAGCTCTGATTATGTTCCTATATTCAATATGGATTAAACAAGGTGCCAGACGGCCCAGCTTTCGGAGGTGGACGAGTTACTAGTTACTAACTACGAGTTATCGAGCTATATAATATGGCATATTTAGTTTGCCGGCTTACATTATAATTGACTCTGGACAATTGCCTAGGAGGAAATATGCTCATTCAAACGAGCCATGAAAAAGCAATTTGTTTCGTCTGCCACCTTTCGAGTTTTGTTTAGAAGGCACCACTGTTAACCCTAGCTGTCTCCTCCCTGAGTCAAACGGCAGTTTCCTACCGAGTTTCCGGTAGCTCGTCTAAAAATGTTGGCAATATGAAATTTGGCAAAATGTAAAAATGTTGGAAATGTTAAATGTTGGTTGGCAAAAAGTTAAATTCAGCTCAAAATGAGATCCGGTAATGAACGAATTCGGGGATTGTGTCATGTTTACACATGTAGATCTATGCTAGGAATGAAATAGGCTAATTGCTATAATTTAGGTATAAATCTGTACATTTATTGACCCCACGGGATTGAATACCTAACATATGTTTTGCCATCGTTAACTTCCATGGCGTGACTGAAATAGACTTAGGGATAGATTGCCAACTTTTGAAGATTGTTGAGGTGTGAAACTCGGTAGAAGATCGCCGTTTGAATCTCAAATTACAAAAGGTTACCTTTTGGTGTCATGTACATAGAGGCCCATGCAAAGAAACGTACACGTGTTAAAAAGCTGATTATTTATTAATATTTTTTCTCACCATTTGACAATTTAGTGTCAAAAAGTGAATATAAAACCTTGAATCTAGTACTCAATGTCATCTTAGGACAAGGTCACATAATGATGCACCGTATGTCGTCCCATATATGTCAGTGATAAAACACAAACGAAATCTCCAAAGTGTTCCATCCTCAGGAGCCAATTCTTCCTGACAAAGCCTGAAGGGACCACGAAATTCACCACTCAAGGTCGAGTTCAAGGTCACCGATGTGATTTCCTACCTTTCCATAATGCAGAGCCTACTTTTCATGTTGACATACAAATCCGTTTGCATAACCTCAAGAACATTCCCTATTATATCCAGTTCGAAATCTCCCCCACCCCCCTCAAAATTCCACTCTGATCAGTTTGTCATGAACTATCCTATAACATTTGGAGTAGTTCGAAACATTTTATCTTATAAATCAGGCATTCACGTAGCCATAAAATACAGCCTGGGCCTTATCGTCAAGATCACAGAGATTGTATTCAATCTAGTATTCACGGAGACGGAGGCGGTTAGGTTGCCCGGTTAGCTCAGTTCGTATGTGGGCTGACTTCTCACCAATGCAGTCGGTTTGGGTGCGGGTTCGATCCCTGGCCTCGGCAGTATGTGAGGTGGTATGTGGTCGCCAAATCGGGCAAGTGGGTTTTCACCAGGTTCTCTGGTCCATGATAATGACCACCCTTACGCCAAGATCCGAGCCAACAAGAGATGTTAATATAAGCACATGCTTGTTCGTCAATTGTTGTAAAATAAATAAAGTTTTAAAAAAAAATACTTATTTTTTCCATAGACATAGAAGAGAGACTTCTATGTCTATGATTTTTTCATCATAAAAAAGTTTTATGTGCTCCTGGTAACTTTTTGCATGAAAACGAATCATGGCTAAAATTGTCACATCAATCAAATTCGAAGTGTATACACAGGATACAGCAGGGTGCACCCAGGGCTATACGTTTGATACGACGAGTTGTTAAACTAAGAAAAATATCGTGAGGATGAGAAACGATGAAATAAATTTCTCTACAGCCTCATGCATCATTACCTTCATGTATTGTCCAGCGCTGTGACATTCAATGACTCCGTTCGCTATACTCGGAAAACCCCTCAATTTCCAAAGACTGGAATTTCTCTGTTTCACATTATATCGAACACGTAACCATAACAATAAAAGTTTAGTTATTGTTTGCTGACGTAAATTTTAAGGGTAATTATATCATGATTATTGCACCCCGATGGCTATTTGCTTGTACCCAGAGCCGTCTAGTAAGACAATCAATTGCCAGGGAAGTGCACAGGTCTGCGTATGCTATAAATAGGTACAGTAGTCTTATAAAGGTAAGCGTATCGTCATAGGCTACTCATCATAGCCATTAAAAATGTACACCCAGTACAGAATATGATACAGTATTGGATATCTGTGAAAACTTACATATAATTGAATGACAAAAAATTGTTAAAATCTAACTCATGATTTTATCAGATCCAAGGCAAATCCATGGGCAACGAAGCCTCATCCAGTACAGATCTCGGGATATCCTTGTCAAGAGAGGGTCTCTCAGATGGTGAAGCCAGACAAAAAATCCAACAACTGAAGCAGAATTCAGACTACCATAATGTCATCCAGGTATACACACGAACGCCGTCTTTTGTCATATTGCTTGGCGCGTCAATGAACAATCAGACAATGTTAAGTTTGAGTGCTGTCCGGGACTATCCGGAGGGGGGGGGGGGGGGTGGCATACTCATATGGCCTAAAAAATGATATCATATCTAGGTATGATTATTCTTTGGGAATATATTATTATAATCTACACATCTACCTATAATTGCACAGGCGAGATTAGGTTAATAGGATCGGGAGGCCACGAACATTATAAAATATATCCGAATAATGCACGTAGACAGGACATCACTGGACGCGAGGTTGAGACGCTGGAGAACTTGTGTTGGTCTAGTAGGTTTTGCTCTCCGTGTAATGCACGTCTATGTTGCAGGCGGTCGGGTTCCTGTTGTCAGGGCTGGGGTTGTCCGACAGTGATGCGATTCTCCTGCAGATTCTGACCTCCCTTCGTCGGAAAACCCTCCATCGGAGCCAGACAATCTGCCGCAAAGGTACGAGTAGCCCAACATCGTGATTTTGGCTCTTGGTACACGGAATGCATATTGCTAGAATGAAAGGCTATGATAATAGCTTGTGTACTAAATTCAACTTGCTATTGTAATAATATTGGTTGCTGTAGGTGATGAGGGTGGTGCTTTATATTTCGTGCACACGGGCCTGGTGACCATGGTGGGAGTTGGACCAATCTCGGGCCCGGACACGGACGGGGGCGCCGACAGCCTCATCCTCCGTCTCCTACACCCCGGAGAATACTTCGGAGAGGTGGCCACCCTTTGGGGCGTGCCTCACCCTACAAACTTCCTTGTCAGCAGCGGGTAAGATCCGCTTACCGTCATGTTTTTTTGGTAACGTTTTTTTGGTCATATGCGGTAGCTGGTGAATATAAATAAAGTTAAATCTAAATTCAAAGTCGCAAAGACCCACACACGAGTAGCACTTGCATGTTACATCGTTGTATATTTTCGTTTTTGTTATACAGTGTTATTTGGTACAATCATATACACTCCTCCATGTGTTTCAGAACATTGAAAACAATCAACTGTCCTGCTCATTGTATGACTTCCTTGTTCATCCCGTTAACGTCAATTTCCATGCCCGTCATGATCTTCATGCCCATTATGACTTCCATGTCCTCTTAACTCCCATGCATATAATGGCTTCTATGCCCACCATGACTCGCATATCCATACCTCGCCCAGACAGGCGGAGTTGCTGGAGCTGGCTCGTGCTGATGTGCCGTTCTACGTGCTGGAGGCCGCCCAGGACAAGGGGCTGGTCGAGTGGTCCGCGACACACCTCTACCTGACGACCAACGCGGGCGCCGACCCCCAGGCCGTTCTCAGGACCGCCTGTCACACTGCCTTGTCTCATGTACGTATCCTGCAGAACGTCACAAAATACCCGAAAGCAGCCGCTAATAATTTTCTTCTGAAGTAACCTTCTGAAAACAGCTCCCGATTGCCTTCTCGAAGACCTTAGCATCCTTCTTTCGGGATTATCAGTTCACAGCGCTTGCAAATGATACCAAAATCTTGATATTTTTCCCCATATAAAATGTACTTATCATTGCGCAGACTACATTGTTTTATGGCTGGGAGGACAGCGCTATAATGGAGCTGGTACGGAGACTGATGCCCTACCCAATGCAGCTGTACAGCCCAGGCTCAGCTTTAGCCTACAAGGGAGATCCACCACAGGGGGCAGTCGTGCTCGTCAGAGGAAGGTAACCTTCTCAACATGTCTACGATACATTAAAAGGAAGGTAAATCTGAGCCAAATCTTAGGATGATATAATAATATTACGGTTGGAGATTAACTTGTGTGACAATCCTGGTCACGGCACCAGTTATATGGGGAATCACATCAATGTAAGTCAGTTCTGTTATACCGGTAAGTCAGTCCTGATGGTGTCAGTGGAGTGAATGCCAAATAAAAATCATGATGCCATTACAGCGTACATGCATACGTCAATGACGACACAACTGGTTCACCTCACGACACATTCCAGGCCAAGAAAATACCATTCGTCTTTGCAGAACAAGGTATTTGGTATCTTACGTCGATAATTTTGACATGAATACTCTATGGATCCACCAGAATGTTTTCAGATAACTTGACAAGAAATATCACAAATATCAAATATTTAGTCCGCTTAGTCAGAGGCTTTTTCTTTTGAATTCTGAATATTTGTCACAAACTCAAACAGGATACAAGGATAAAAGCATAGACATCTCTCTTCTATGTCTATGGATAAACGTGTGGGTCATATTAGACTCATATATATTTAAATTAGGATGCTGACAAGGCTTACATATATCAGTATGCATTCCATTCAATCAATCTCACTTCATGCTATGTTCAGCCTTACATGACGAGAGCTGGCAGCACAGCTTGAGTCTGATAGCAGCCGACTACTGCTACGTTATACACATACCCCAGGGCATGATTGAAGACTGCATCCTCAAGTTGGTATGAACATACCTTTACCACTGATAGTGTAAACTCGACATCTTTTCATATCATATATCGTACTAATGATTTATAGTTATTCAATATTAGCGAATGAATATTCAATTTATGCAAAATGAAAAAGAGCAAGGATGCAAAACAAAGGGAAGCATGACATTCATTATTTGATAATATCAACTGAAGGGTACCCTCATGGATTATAACTGAATTGTCAGCATTGAAGTAAAAAAAAAAACATTTTGCATTCCTTTTTTTCAAGTTGCCCTGTAAGTTGCACATACTGTTGGATAAAATAAAACAGTACCTTAGCATCTAATAATTACTAGTACACCTTAACTATGCTGTGACACTAGCAGCCAGGCAAAACACGAACAAGGCAGGTTTGGCGGGAGTACACAGGGAGAGTTCAACGTGCCATAGCAGCCGGCCACCGTGGTACAATAGTGAAGCTCAAGAACTCAGCAGGCTCTACAGAAACGGAGGTTAGTGTCAGTGGTCTAGCATATATATATTCAAGGGAATTCTTTGGCATTCCATAACAGTGAGACTTGTTCACAATCTGCAATAGTATGGAGCTCTAAACAATTTTTCTTTGCTTAATCTGTATACTTCTACTGCAATGTTTCGTATGCAACACCCAGTATTTGTAGATGATAACAAGATCAATGACTTGGAGATTGAATACTGAAAATTATATTATTATAATGACTAGTACATTTGATACAAATTCAAAAGTCGATGCAAATCAAGACTGACTTTTCTAATTCTTTATTGAATAAACTTCAAAGAAAAAGTTTTGCTTTGAACCAAAATAACAAGGTCATACAAAAAATTCACTAATAACTTTGCACAGTCTGCACATTTCATTACGATATTGATCAAACTTTCAATTTCACACAGGTTTTGTACAAACTGTACAGACAACAGGCACGGTTTCAGGGCTGCCCACCCCAGTGTGTGTACCTGGTTGCCATATGCTCATTTCCATGGTTACTCAAAAACTCCGAGCCAATCAACCCACTTACATTTGGTAACAAAACACACCTGGGTCACCTTAAAGCATTACCTCATATGTGCAAAATACAAACACTGACAATACTTGTTTCTAACCTACCACTGTCCAGAAACATCCAAAGGATCAAAAAGGAGCATGTGGTAGTTTAGATTGTTATGTACAGAATAAACTTCCTATTTCTTTGCAATTTTGTACGAAGGTCCACAAGGCTTGATGTATGTGACACAAGGAAGTATCCAGACCACGTCAAAAGGCAGCAATGACATCGCACACGAAACCTACGGTCAAGACTCGCTTTACTGTGAGTATTTCAAATTTGATCCTCACACAGTGACAAATAAACTCTATACTCGGATTTTTCTAACTCGTTTACACTGTTTTTCGCTAATATTTGTGTGATGCTAAATGCTATCATTCTATAACTTGGCATACTTCACCTGGGAGTCAAATGGCAATTTTCTACCAAATTTCAGACAGCTAACGCGAAAATTGAAAAAGTTGGCAATCTACCTCAATGTTAAATTTCAGCCCAAAACGGGATCTCGAGAATCTGAGCATAGTCGAGGAATTGGTCCTGTTTACATTCACCAGGAATCGAAATATTCTTGTTAATTTGAATCAGAAGATACACTGGGGTGTATTCTACAGAAACATGTTGATTTTGAAACATTGCTCCGCTACAAAACCGAGCAAATGCACAAAAATGTGTGCGGGCCCAGAAAATAATAGAGCTAAATTTAACATTGGGGTAGATTGCCAACTCTTTCAATTTTCGCGATAGCTGTTTGAAATTTGGTAGAAAATTGCCGTTTGACTCCCATGTGAAGTATGCCAAGTTATAGAACGATAGCATTTAGCATCACAAAAATATTAGCGAAAAACAGTGTAAACGAGTTAGAAAAATCTGAGTATACATGAACAAGAATTTGTCACATATACCTCATCTGTTTTTTTTAATGTCCAACCTTTCCATGCGTTTTTCCACAAAATGTATACCGTAACATATTTCCTCACAGCTTGGAAGAATGCCACCGCCACAGAACTGGTTGCCACAACTGAACCAACCGTTGTGTCTGTCACCAACGCAGAAACATTACAATACGTGTCATCCAGATTCACAACGGTCCAGATACTCCGAGATGTGATTGGGAAACAAAACGAATAAAAATTTTCATACAAAACTGTTTGTGTTCTTTGCAAGATAACGACATACTACATGTCCAAACCATGGTCACCAAACCATGGTCACCACACACATGAATTATTCTTTACCACCCACACATTGCCTCAGTCATTTCCTAAAGCAGTCACACAGTAAATAGCAGTAATCTATGCATTTAGTATGGTATTTATACACAAAAAAACTCGCTGCACAAATGTTCTGATCTCGCCAAGTATAGTGGCATTGCTCACGCCATCTCACGAAGTAAATGACCAGTATACTTCACCTCATATACATGAGCAAGTGTACTAAAGTTCTGAAGCAAGCTGACAAAATACACATTTTTTGCGACACACTTTTTGCGAAACTCTATAAGATTTTTTTTCGTCCTAGCAAACAAAATTTTGACAACAACTTCAACTTGTACAAAACTGGCCAAGGTAACCCATGAGAACTCCAGGGACACAGCTCACTTGATCTTGCTGCGTTTCTGTGTCTGGTAGCCATGTTTCGGCTTTGAATTCTCCTGACCGTCATCCATGTTTTTGCGCTTGCCGTGCTTGCTGCTGGTGGACGTAGCGGATCGGTCGCTGACGGAGGTGTTACGAGCGCCGTTCTGTCGAGGTAAGACAGACTCTTGACTGATGTCAGACGTGGTCGGCTCTATCGTGTTATCTGTCTCTGTAGCCGGGTTTTCGTCCCTGGCAACTGATCGCATCCCTAGATGACCCTCCATCGCTATGACACGAGTGTTCAGCATCAGTACTGTGGACTGGATCTGAAGTGTCAACACAGCCTTCATCAGTTCATCGATAAACTGAATTACAACATTGATTACTGCACATATACATGATTTCCATTCAGCTACCAAAACTACATAACTGGAAAACGATCTATGTATTTTACTTAGCCGTCATGAATGCTGTAGTATACAACTGAGCCATTGACAAGAGAAGTTTGCATACCTTGCGTAGCTGATTGACCAAGAATTGAACAGTCTTGACCGAGAGGAAGTTCTCAGTCAGCTGACTGCTGTCACTCGCACTGTGTCCGGAGAAACTCCCCACGTTGTAACTGTCAGTGAGAAAATCTGCTTGAATCTCACAACAAAACACAACAGGTCAAGCATTTTACTTGGAGACTGATAACAGCCAGGCTGAGCCAGTGGTGTCACAACAGATAACCAGTACATGTAGGACACATTTTCAATGCACAGCTTTGAACAGAGGGAACAAAAGATACCACTGAAAATTGGCCAGCAAATGTAAAAAAAAAAAGAAGACAATTCCACAAAGTTCCCATAAAGTCATTCTTGCCCATGAAAAGAGTCGAGAATTCAGGACAAGCTATCGTCAGTGCTTGTTAGTTATACCTGGACACAGAGGAAACATTGAGGGAGTAGCAATCTCGCATTTGATCCAGGGCTTGAGGAGTTGTCTTGTACATCTTGCCTACGTTTGCGTTACATTCTGCACAGCTGAGCTTGACATATGTGCTGCAAAATCATAAACATGCACATTTCATGACGCTCATCGAACCTACATTACAACAACTTGCAGCATGCTATTTGCATATTTCGGATTTTCCCATACCCAGCCCATACCTGCCAACATCAAAGCCAGATTGAGACATGGTCAACTTATCACCAACCACCACTTTGTCAGTCACATCTGAAAATAGAAATTTCTTCTTGTTGTCATATATCAGGTTTACACATGGAAGAAATGTACAGGACACCACTAGTTGTGATGTGAGTCAAGCCTTCAAGGGGTCTAGGTCTACCCTTACTGTGTACAGCGCTGTATGGACTCAATACATGTATTGAGTCCATACAGCGCTGTACACAGTAAGGTCTACCCACTTTTCAGTGTAAACGCGGACAACTGTTCACTGGCCGCCAGCCAAGATAAAGAATCGCCTAAAATAGATCGACATTCGATGCATTGGAAAATAATAGGGAATTCTCTCTCAAGTTCTGCTTCTGAATCAGATTCGTTTTGAACACCATCCGCATCACTTTCAATTTGATTTTCGCGGGATCGATCCATGTTCTGATATTTTTCGACCTTGACCTTCCCTGTATTGACATATTTATAAAATAAGAACAGCTAAGTTAAGTTCAACACAAAACCTCTAATGATTTTTGGCCATAACTTTGTTCAGGATTGTTGCATCAATTTATATCTTTCTATTCGGCATAAGACCATATTTTTCACCAAATTTCAGATTTATATCTTGTAAACTGAAAAAGTGAACAATCAAGTCCAATCGAGAATATCACAATTCAATGTATAAAAATACTCTGAAGTCTGAAATTCGGTAGATAATTACCGTTTAACTCCAAGGTGAAGTATATTGTATGTCAAGTTATAGTACAATATCATTTAGCATCGCCAGAATATCGGCAAAATCGAGTTAGAAAAATCAGAGTATAGCGTTTTCAACAAAATCTTTATTAAAGGGTATAGCCTGGATCACTAAGTTATCATGGCATTAAGAAAATTTTGCTAACTATTTAAAAGGAAATTTTATTATGTGAAAACCTAAATATGTTATCACCTTGTATGAGCTATCTTTCAAATTATAACATAAGTTTTTCTCTTAGTCGTCTCTGTGAGGGAGATTAGTGGAAGTGATAATGAATTTCACTTGTGTGCCCAAAATGTTCATAACGTCACTACTGGTACTGAATGTTCGAAGGTTGTGAAAGTTCTAATTTGATCTTAGCCAGAGTATGTAGTGGTGCACTTGTGTGGAAAACGACAAATTTTTGTTTTATATTCAATAATTTAAATATTAACTCAGCTTATTGATAATATTTTTAAAGGGCCACAAGCTAGCAAAACCCCTTGGTCATCACACTAAATCTGTGAGTGTTAGTTTACCAGACATGCGATGACAAAGTCATTGTCAGATTATCGCAAGTAGGCATTTGTCTGTTTCTTGTTATATATTATGTTGGCATATCACCAATATATCTTAGGAAATCAATCCATTTATCAAGCGATCAGCTTGAAAATTCGACTAATCCGAAAGACGGCAGTTCTTTTTTCAGCCCAAGAGGCTGTGACGTCACCACGTGAATATCAACACCATAGAAAAACAGCATTGCCCCGCAATTTACGTAATTGTACGTATGGTGGTACCTGGACATGGCTCACGTTGTGACGTCACATCCATAAGCAATGGGGATGTAAACAATGCCACGTGCATGCATTCCAATTTCGATTACTACGGAGCGGTTGGGCGAGAAATCTTCAAACCACCCAGTTCACGCCAAAATAGTATATATTGATTTCTTAGTATGAACGGAAGCCGTTTCGGACATTATTCATTTCCCCGAATGTGGCCTTTTAAAGTTTATTGTCTTGTTATTACCTCCACTGCTTCGTCCGTTTTGTTTTCTTCATATGACAGGTGGGACAATAAACATAATCATGCATTTGTTTTTTTACATAAGAATACACGAAAACGAAATTGTACACAACCAAACAAACATTGGGAACAGTGAAAGCTTATTTGAAGCCACTCGTTGAGCTGAATAGAACAGTCTATACAGAATATCGATATCATGATTTGTTGAGAATGTAAAGTTCGGCGGGCGCCCGCTACAGGGCGCGCGGCACTACTTTACGGAATACTTCTACCAGGTACAGTCAGCCTGGAACGAGTCCGGCCGTCATACACTACGACATAACACATGCATCTCACCAACTCCTTAACTACAACATGCATATTACATAGTTATGGTAATGTAGCCGTATGTAGAGCCCGAGATGCCATGGGAGCGGCACCACGGATCCCGTACACGTGGGCATGTTGCTGGCCGGCCTCGCCGAAGGCACTGCCACAGAGATGGAACTCTGAGCCAGCCCGACGGTCTGCCAGAGCCTGTGTCACACCACCCCGGGTGGAGAAGAGAACTGGCGATCCACAGGGCTTGCGCCCCCGAGTCAGCAACTGTCTCTACCCCAGCCCGGGCCCCCAATGGAAACCACAAATTCAAAACCCATAAGCGGCCATTATAACGTATTGTCACCTGCAACAAAAACAAGAAGTACGATTTTCCTCTCCTTTCCCATATATGTACCATATCGCAAGAGACAACAAATATCTGAAATTCGTGCAAATTCGCCGAAGGGAACTTTTTTTATTTGCACGTGAACATGAGTACCCTCTAAATGACCCATTTCTAACCGCGGAGTGACACAAAATTATGCAAATTTTCAATCTCACACATACTATCTTAATTCATCAATAATATACCAATAGTTTGTCTCAGATCAACCTACCTGCATATCAAGAAATAAAGCACTAGAAATAAAGCAAATCTACTGCATCCATGCATCTACCGGGCCTCAAAACACACCATTTGTACACTATCTGGCACCTTTTTTTTACCGGACTATCGACCGTCACGACCCAGATGCATGTGATTACTGGCCTGAGATCAGCTAGTCTCAGAGCGTTGGAAAATTGTCAGTGCGCATTTTAGAAATATAGAAAACTACGTTAGTTTGGTTTCGCATTTATTGAGCAGTGTCTCATATGAAGATCATTTTAATTTTTCATCAACAAACATAATATTTTCAGGATTTATAAACTACAATATCGTTGGATAACGGCGATAAAATGAGATCGAAATATTTAAATATGTTCGAAACAAAATATTGAATTCTGTGAAATGATATGTACTTCCGGTCAGAAATTAACACTGGTAAATCTAAAAAGTTTGTACACTTTCCCAGTTGAATCTAACTGTACCTGTATCAATAAAGGTTTCGGATCATTGACACCTTCCAAGGGCCCAAACATCGGGTAAATGTTTGGCCAGAGTCGCGACATTGTATGATTAGACCTATAGGGTAGGCAGTATATGACATGATGACATGATTTAGATGGGGTATCTATACTCTGATTTTTCTAACTTGTTTACACCGGTTTTTGACGATATCTTTGCCGTGCTAAATCGTATCGCTCTATAACTTAGCATACCTCACCTGGGAGTCAAACGGCAATTTTATACCGAATTTCAGACTTCTATCGCAATAATTGAAGAATTTGGCAATCTACCCTAATGGTAAATTTCAGTAAAAAACGGGATCTCGAGAATCTGAGCATATTCGAGGATATTATCCTGTTTACATCCATCAGGAATCGATATAATGTTGTAATTTTAGACCAGAACACACATTGGGGCGTATTCCACACAAACATCTTGATTCCAAAAGATTGCACCACTACAAAACGACTGCATGACAGCTCGGCCCAAAGACAACTCGGACCTGGACAAGTCGGCCCGGAAAAGACAGCTCGGCCAATTGCATTGGATCACTCGGCCCGGGCTGATGATACAAGTCGGCCCGCCGCTCACTTAATCTCGGACCGCGATGTTACCTGGTTACAGTTCAATTACTGAGTGAAGACCTTTAGTGATCACGCTCAACGATTGCAGAATAGTATATTTTCAAATGATATTTACTTATAAATAAGATACATAGGCTATCTTCTACTATATATCCAAGAATATTTTGTTATCAAAATATACCCATAAATATTAAATACGATATACTGTAAAAACACTTTTTTTCGCGGGTATTAAATTTCGCGGGGATTTAATTTCGCGGTTCAGTGATTGCCAGTAATCGCGTAAAGAATTTGCAGTTGATGGACATCACAGTATATCAATGCAATTGGTGTGAGAAATGGAAAGTCACAGGAAATCAAATCAGATTTTATTTGAAATTTTAAACACAAACGTCAAACAAGTCATGCTTAGTCTGCAAAAGCTTGAACTTGGTGCAGATGTCATCGGCACCAAGTTCAAGCACGTGCCATGCAGACGCTAGCGACCGGTATCTGGGCACCGTAACTAACGTAATTCTGCGCGTTATGATTAGCAACAGCGTATTGTGTTATGGACGGCCACAAACCTCAAAATTAATTTTCGCGGGAGACTTATTTTAGCGAGGTATTTAATTTCGCGGATCTACCCTTACCGCGAAATACGCGAAATAAGTACCACGCGAAAATTAGTACTTTTACAGTATACAGGCCTACAGTAAATGTTGCGTGTCTTTATTATATATCTATATTCAAACAACATGCAGGTAGGCCTAAATATGCGGAGATTTCAACAAATCTATGAATATGGAAGGAATAATATGAAAATTAAGAAATAAAGATAATTTTTAAAAAACATTTATAACATTGTATATGTTGCGCATATTTCACCTTACACAACGAAAACCTATAATAGTGGGGCTTACACACTTTAGTGCACCGGTAGTAATCAAGTAGTCTACAATCTAACTGTTGTCTCGATGGTCGGTTGACACTGATTGCCATGTAGATATTGGATAGGCTGAGCAGATTTATTAGTTCTATTAAACACAATGGGAAACAACTCGCCAAATCCTTACCCAAACATACTGTTCATTGACCGTGACTGAGATTGTGTAAATTGCGTAAAGATTATGTATATAGTGTGGTTATAAAACAAACACATAAATTTCTACCGAAATGCCTTCAATAAATCATGTCAATATGAAGCATTGAGTTGATTGTCGTGTATTCATTCTGTTTGAGTAAAAAATTCTGGCCTTCATTAGGTATGTGCATACCTTCTTTACCATGCTTAAGCATAGCAGCATAAAATAAAAGCATAGAATAAACCGGTCAGTAATTGTCAGTAGGCCTATATAATAGTCTATACGGGACCTTGTTGTGTATTTTCCAGTCAGTAACAAAGTGTCCAGTAGTCTATATAGGTGCCTTGAAAATTATCTGTCGGATGCATTTGTTATTGCATTTTAGTCATATTGCCTAGTCGACTCAGCTAGGGCCAGGCTGTCTCACTGAACACTTATGCTCCGTCCCCCGCCCCCACTGCAACCCCTGAGCCATGGCCAATCAGCTGTACAATCAGCGGGACGAGTTGTCCAATCAGTGGGACGAGCTGGGCCGACTTGTCCTGGCCGAGTTGTCCAGTCTGGGCCGAGCTGTCCTGGCCGAGCTGTCCCTGAGCCGAGTTGTCCAGTCCCCCTACAAAACCGAGCAATGCACAAAATTGTGTGCTGACCCAGAAATTAAATGACGGGGCTAAATTTAACATTGGTGTATATTGCCTACTTTTTCAATTTTCGTGCTAGAAGTCTGAAATTCGGTAAATAATTGCCGTTTGACTCCCAGGTGAAGTATGCCAAGTTATAGAACGATAGCATTTAGCATCGCAAAAATATCAACGAAAAACAGTGTAAACGAGTTAGAAAAATCAGAGTATAGTAGTACTCAGGTACTAGGCTGCTGGCATCAATCCCCTGGTGGGCAGATGGTGAACTGGCGGTACCTGGGCCTAGGATCTAGAGAACACTCCATGTAGGTTATCATAATGTTACTATTGGATCTAGTGTGAATCGACAGCCTGAATAGTAAGATCACTGGGAGCCCCCTTACCCCCTTATTTCTCCACCAAGATCTAATTACCAGTGAGTGTTGATAAAGCTAATAATTTGGATGGAATATTGGGCTGTTGAGTATCTGTATGCGTTTATCAAGGTATTATTAGCCTGACAACAATCCGCCAGGATTGTGAAAACTGCACAAGCAGTTTTTCGTGGGAGCAAAAAAATTGGTGCACGGACGTTTTGGCCTGGACGTTTTAGCCACGGACGTTTTGTCCTGGACATTTTGGCCGGCAGTTTCTTCAGGGTAGTTTTTCGTGGGAGCGAAAAAATTGGTGCACGGACGTTTTGGCCTGGACGTTTTAGCCACGGACGTTTTGTCCTGGACATTTTGGCCGGCAGTTTCTTCAGGGTAGGACGTCTTGGCCAAGTTTTTAGATCTTGTCTTTTAACAATGTCTTTGTGTTGACTTTTACAATAAATATGATCATATCATTTACATTTGATGTGGTTTGTACAGTCAGGCATTAACTAATATTTCAATAGATAAATACTTTATATCTGAGTTATGGCTCATTCAGATACAAGTAAAATGTCTTTTAAACATAATTAAATTGTGTTCTTTAATATGAATCAAAGGAACTTATTGCGTCGAAATATGGAATCAGAAATATCAGAAATGCAAAAAAAAAAACATCATTGGAACTTGTTTACTTTGAATGTGATCCACTCAATTGTGATTGAGCAGATCACTGTTATGCAACTGTCATGCTTATTGGCAATTGAACTTTTCTATTTACTATTTGCATGATTTGATGACATGCTGGCATGTCAATGAGCAGATCAATTCATCTGACCAACTGAGTAAAGTCAAAGCCTTGGATGATATTTGCTTATGTATGTTTATTGAAAAGACATCAAATGTCGAAGTTATGATCATACTGATATTCAATGTAAAAAGTCAACATTATGATATTAATTTGTATGTTAAAAGACAAAATATAAACACTCGGCCAAAATGGCCTACCCTTGAAAAACTGCTGGCCAAAACCTCCAGGACAGAATGTCCATGGCCAAAAAGTCCGGGCCAAAATGTCCGTTGGCCAAAACGTCCTAGATAAAAAAAAAGTGTAGCTTGTTGAACCCAATTTGGGTGGGGGTCATGTTACGGTCATTTTCGACCAATCAGAAAGTCTTTTACATAGCATATCTGATATGTATAGAAAGGATAGACATGGGCCTAGGTGACAAGAGCACTCGATTTGAGGTCGGACTCAATTTCGGAGGGGAAAGTTCAGCTCAAAGTTTTTTTTCACTCCCAAAAACAAGTTAAAACTTCTTGTCGCCGATCAGACAAGGTTTAATTTGTGAATTCATGTTTTTTTCTTTCATAATATAACGATATTTCAATGATAAACCCCTGTACTGCTTGGGAAATTGCCTCGAAATGAGAGGCCTGTCGTGTTTTTCACCGGTACTTCCGCCATCTGTTTAGTATTGGTTGGCACTTGAAGCCCCTTTTATCACCCATGTAAACAAGCTTGGCTATCGATTTTTTTTCTTGAGACATCAGAGAAAAATTCTATTTTGGGCTCATTATCTTATATCTCATAAGATTTTTTCATTGAACTTCGATAACATTACAGTAAAGGAGTACCTTGGGCATTGTGCTACAAATAAAACAATTGTGACTAGAATTTTGCCAGAAATGCCTTCAGTGATCATTTGTTCTACTTCTAATTGCCTGGTGAGGGCAATTTGACAACTTTGGACACAGTGATCACCACCAACATTATATATTTTTAGTGTGTATGATGTTGCAATGTGTAAAGTAATTAATATTGAATATTTTCAAGCCATGAAATACATGTACGTATTATCACGTTTTGTTTGCGATTAAACAGAGGGCTGCACTTTTTTGGACTTTTCCCTAATTTTTGTCTTCAGAAGGACCTGACGGTACCCTTCTTTGAAATGCTCTAGCACCTCTGCAGCAATATGTACAGTGAATTTTGTTACGAATGTGTTTTCCTGAAGCATCAAGATTTCTTTCGGTGTATTGCATGACCAGGTAGACCCAATATTTCACAAAGGTGTTATCATGCTAGTACTAAGGAAGAAATGTCTGACTCTGTATGGGTTCATTAGGGCATTTCGGAAGAAATGTGGGACAGATCAAACAAGCCACATACTTAACTACAGTAATAGACACTTACAGTAATCTGGTACATGTGGTAATTATTGATTACAGTATTACATGTACTGATGATTTCAGGGCCGTTAATATTGGTTGATGAATGAAATTGATTGCTACCACCCTGAATGCCTGTGATATGGAGCTGCCAACATCGCGTCTACTTGGTCAGACTGTTGCCAAATTGAAGAGCATAGTACCAGTAAATCTTCATGGAACTGTATGTGCTCATCGACGTTGTCGACACACATTGAATCCACAATTCATATTCTCACGAACGACGTTGTATGGACTGGGAGAACATGTTATTGCCAATAGTCAGTTAATTAAACATGCAAAATTTATTCATGGAATTGGCCCATGTCTGCCCTGTGTATTGAGGATATCGGATGACCAAGCCCTCAGATGCCTACATGTGCATGTTACTGACAATCGACTTGGTCTGTACGGACATACATTGTTCAAAACGGGAGAGTCTGCAGCACACACAAGTCTAAAGGCTCTTGTCAGGAGGAAACATACGAGCAAGGACAACGACATCCCAGTAGGTGTTCCTCCATGTTCATAGCATATACATGTACATGCATGTACAACAATGTGAAAAGATACTTCTAAAACGATGATACTGTGTTGTATAAATTTACTCGTATACATGAATGCATTGTGTACAATTCATGGATATCTGATGTTTTAATTCCAATACCAGGATGACGTATTGGATTATGACGATGATGCCTTGGAAGCCGTAGATGTCCATTTTCCTGAAGACGATGAGTTTCCTGCTGATTATCGAGATATGAGAGTCAATTTGACTGGATTGAGAGTGGACACAGTTCTAGGTCATGGGCTTGGCATCAATAGAAGGTACATTTATCATAATCATGTACTAATACTCCATCTTGTCCATGCATGCTCCGATACCATTAACACTGGCAATATACATTTTTAAACCAGTATAAAAGGTTTTCCAAATCCAACAATACTTTTATTTTCAATGTAATGTTGGTGCAAAGTTATATGCATATTCACTAGACATAACACGATTGTAATGTTATGATACTTATATATATGTGAACAATTTTAGCCAACTTCTTGAACCAGATTTGGTTATACAAGTGAGCTTTGTCCTTCAACAGCAAAGTGGAGGACTATATCTTGGCCAGTAAAGTGCGACTGAATGGGGAAAAGGTGTCGAAGAAAAGCAGGAAGGTTCGTTGATGTTTGTGGCTTTCTATATCATATACTGAATCACAATATACATGATAAATATGTGCTTCTATTCACCATTCTGACCTTGCTGACAACAGGTGAAGCCTGGGGATAGAGTGGACCTAACTGTTGGCTCCAGCGACTCTGGAGCTAAGGTTAACCGAGTCAGAGTAGTGAAAGTGGATGGGCATCGCACCAAAAAGGACAAACACGTGGTGTATCTACGTTCCTGGAGACGCCAAGTGCTCATTGGCAAATCGTCAAAATCTTGATGATAATAGATTCCAGTTTGTCTCAAACATGCATGTAACACCCTTACGCTAATAAAATTACATCAAATATGAAACTTGTTTTAATTAAGGCATTACGGCAGAAATGCCTTTATGGTTTTAGCAGAATTTTTTTTTTTTTTTTTTTTTTTTCTTCTTTTTCTTCTTCCGCCACTTTTGGTTTCCGGACGATAACTTTAGATTGCCTTGACGGATCCTCGTCAAATTTCCACCACAAGTCAGAAATGATATGTGGAAGAACCCTATTCTTTTTGAGCTGGATGCGAGGTCCGTGAGGTCCGTGAGGATGAAATCAAGGCTAATTTTGAGACTTGGTTTCCGGACGATAACTAGAAAAATATTTACGCAATAGTTGCAGAACTCTGCATGGAGGTTCATATGCCACCAGGGAAGAACCCTATTGATTTTGGGATCGATCCGTCAAACGACCTTTGACCTAGAGGTCGGAATAATTTTTTGCTGATTCATCCTTGAGGCTTCCTGCATATCTCAGAAACCGTGCATCGTAGAGCGAAACGGACGTTATTTTCGGACTCGTCGCCCTAGACAAACATCTCTAGGGTGTATTATTTTTAGGTTACCGGACCTATGGTCCGATAACCTATTGCCGTCACGTTGCGTCCGTCGTCCGTCGTCCGTCCACATTTTTATCTTTAAAGTTTACAGGCGGATTTTCCTGAAATTTTGCACAAAGTTGCCTAAAAATATTTCAAGAGGGGGTTATAGTTTTTTGATTTTCGCATTTTTCTCAAAATGGCGGCCATTTTTGACGAAAAATGGCCAATTTTGGACTTTGGCGGCCATTTTCTCAAAAACTGTCTGATCAGTTTTGAGATTTTTGTTTCAAAAGATTCCCGTTATGTACCTTTATGATGTGTATAAGTTTTGTTGCCCTTGAATCGCCGGTCTCCGTGTGGCGGCCATTTTGAATTTTTGACGGGTCGGCGAAAAAAATTTTATTTGTCCCAAATCGCGTTACTATCCATTTTGGGTCATTTCTAGACAAAAAAAAATTTTTCACCCTTTGAAAAAAATTTTGGACTTAGAAAATTTTCGGCACTTTTTTCCTTCATAATGAGAGCTGCAGGGACTGTACTCATAGAACGCTTGAAGATAGAGCTTAGATAATGGCACTTTCAAATGGAAAGTCATATATGGCGACTTGTGTGTTGACCTTGAATTTGACCTTGGATGACCTTGAAAGGTCAAAACAGCCATTTTTGGGTCGAGAAATGCTCAAATTTGCACCTGGCCTGTCTTTTCTCGAAAACTGTCTGATCAGTTTTGAGATTATTGTTTCAAAATATTCCCCTTATGTACCTTTATGATGTTTATAAGTTTTGTTGCCCTTGAATCGCCAGTCTCCGTGTGGCGGCCATTTTGAATTTTTGACGGGTCGGCAAAAAAAATTTTGTGTGCCCCAAATCGCGTTACTATTCATTTTGGGTCATTTCTAGACAAAAAAAAATTTTTCACCCTTTGAAAAAAATTTTGGACTTGGAAAATTTTCGGCACTTTTTTCCTTCATAATGGGAGCTGCCAGGACTGTACTCATAGTACGCTTGAAGATAGAGCTTAGATATTGGCACTTTCAAATAGGAAGTCATATATAGCGAGTTGGGAGGTGACCTTGAATTTGACCTTTGATGACCTTGAAAGGTCAAAACAGCCATTTTTGGGTGAAAAAATGCCCAAATTTGCCTCTACAGATGAAATGTATGTAGATAGAGCTTCAGTTTGCATTATGAACATATAGGAAGTCATATATGAAACAACTGATGATGACCTTGATTTTGACCTTGGATGACCTTGAGTGCTAAATGTCTGACTTGAAATCTTGAAAGTGGCCTCTGAAGCATAAACTTTTGCACATACAGGTTAGGATTGTGTATAAGCCTGTAAAAGGGTCATGTATAAATGGCACATTTTTTGGTGACCTTGAACTTGACCTTAAAGACCTTGAAGGGCGAATCTCAAAATCTTAAATTGGCCTCTACACACGAAATACTTGTTGATAAAACTTTTTTTTTTGCCGACTCGGCACTTCCTGTTTGGCCGTATCTCGGAAACGGTGAGTCGTAGAGCGAAACGGAGCTCAATTCCGGCCTTCTGTATTATGAACATACGAAGTCATATGCAGCATACCTGATGGTGACATTGAGATTCACAAAGATGACCTTGACTGGTAAATATCAAAATCATATGTCACCTACAATGCTTGAAACCAAAATTGTCCGGTAACCTATCTTAGCCCTTGGGCTAATTTTTTTGATCCGGCTCCGAGGTCCGTGAGGTCCTTGAGGATGAAATCGAGGCTGATCTTGAAACTTGGTTTCCGGACGATAACTCGAAAAATATTCAGGCAATAGTTGCAGAATTTTGCACAGAGGTTTATATATCAACAGGGAAGAACCCTATTGATTTTGGGATCGATACGTCAAACGACCTTTGACCTAGAGGTCGAAATAATTTTTAGGTTACCGGACCTTTGGTCCGATAACCTATTGGCATGGCGTTGCGTCCGTCGTCCGTCGTCCGTCCGTCCGTCCGGCGTTAACATTTTTAGGTTACCGGACCTTTGGTCCGATAACCTATTGGCATGGCGTTGCGTCCGTCGTCCGTCCGTCCGTCCGTCCGTCCGTCCGTCCGGCGTTAACATTTTTATCTTTAAAGTTAACGATCAAATCTTTCTGAAATTTTGCACAAAAATGCCTAAAAATATTTTGAGAAGGAGGTATTTTTTTGTTTTTTGATTTTCGCATTTTTTTCAAAATGGCGGCCGTTTTTGTCGAAAAACGCTCAATTTTGGACTTTGACGGCCATTTTCTCAAAAACTGTCTGATCAGTTTTGAGTTTTTGGTTTCAAAAGATTCCCCTCATATACCTCTGTGATATGTATAAGTTTGGTTGCCCTAAATCTGCCGGTTTTCGTGTGGCGGCCATTTTGAATTTTTGGCGGGTCGGCGAAAAAAAATTTTTTCGCCCCAGATCGCATTACTATCCATTTTGGGCCATTTCTAGAGCAAAAAAAAATTTTCACCCTTTGAAAAAAATTTTGGACTTAGAAAATTTTCGGCACTTTTTCCCTTCATAATGGGAGCTGTCCGGACTGTACTCATAGAACGCTTGAAGATAGAGCTTAGAAATTGGCACTTTCAAATGGGAAGTCATATATGGCGACTTGTGTGGTGACCTTGAATTTGACCTTGGATGACCTTGAAAGGTCAAAACAGCCATTTTTGGGTCGAAAAACGCTCAAATTTGCACCTGGTCTGTATTTTCTCAAAAACTCTCTGATCAGTTTTGAGATTTTTGCTTAAAAAGATTCCTCTTATATACCTCTGCGACGTGTATAAGTTTTGTTGCCCTTGAATCGCCGATCTCAGTGGGGCGGCCATTTTGAATTTTTGACGAGTCGGCGAAAAAAAAAATTTTCGCCCCAAATAACATTACTATCCATTTTGGGCCATTTCTAGGCAAAAAAAAATTTTCACCCTTTGAAAAAAATTTTGGACTTGGAAAATTTTCGGCACTTTTTCCTTCATAATGGGAGCTGTCAGGACTGTACTCATAGAACGCTTGAAGATAGAGCTTAGAAATTGGCACTTTCAAATCGGAAGTCATATATGGCGACTTGTGTGGTGACCTTGAATTTGACCTTGGATGACCTTGAAAGGTCAAAACAGCCATTTTGGGGTCAAAAAATGCCCAGATTTGCCTTTGTAGATGAAATGCTTGCAGATAGAGCTCCTGTTTGCATTATGAACATATAGGAAGACATATATGGCACAACTAATGATAACCTTGAACTTGACGTCAGATGACCTTGAGTGCCAAATGTCTGACTTGGAATGTGTAAATTGACCTGAGCGGCCTAAACGATTCCACCCAACATATAGAATATCAAATGCCGCACACATACATGTAATGGTTACATCGAAGTTCATACGGATGACCTTGATTGGTAAATCCCAAGGTCATATGTTTACACTGCGAACCTTGATTGGTAAATCTCAAGGTCTGTTACCTGCCAATGCTGCCATGGCCAAACCAAAATTGTCCGGTAACCTATCTTAGCCTTTGGGCTAATTTTATCTTTAAAGTTAACGATCGAATCTTTCTGAAATTTTGCACAAAATGCCTAAAAATATTTTGAGAAGGAGGTATTTTTTTGTTTTTTGATTTTCGCATTTTTTTCAAAATGGCGGCCGTTTTTGTCGAAAAACGCTCAATTTTGGACTTTGACGGCCATTTTCTCAAAAACTGTCTGATCAGTTTTGAGTTTTTGGTTTCAAAAGATTCCCCCCATATACCTCTGTGATATGTATTAGTTTGGTTGCCCTAAATTCGCCGGTCTCCGTGTGGTGGCCATTTTGAATTTTTGGCGGGTCGGCGAAAAAAAATTTTGTTTGCCCCAAAACGCATTACTATCCATTTTGGGCCATTTCTAAGCAAAAAAATTTTTTCACCCTTTGAAAAAAATTTTGGACTTGGAAAATTTTCGGCACTTTTTTCCTTCATAATGGGAGCTGTCCGGACTGTACTCATAGAACGCTTGAAGATAGAGCTTAGAAATTGGCACTTTCAAATGGGAAGTCATATATGGCGACTTGTGTGGTGACCTTGAATTTGACCTTGGATGACCTTGAAAGGTCAAAACAGCCATTTCTGGGTCGAAAAATGCTCTAATTCACACCTGGTCTGTATTTTCTCAAAAACTGTCTGATCAGTTTTGAGATTTTTGTTTAAAAAGATTCCTCTTATATACCTCTGTGACGTGTATAAGTTTTGGTACCCTTGAATTGCCGATCTCCGTGTGGCGGCCATTTTGAATTTTTGACGAGTCGGCGAAAAAAAAATTTTTTGTCCCAAATCGCATTACTATCCATTTCGGGCCATTTCTAGGCAAAAAAAAATTTTCACCCTTTGAAAAAAATTTTGGACTTAGAAAATTTTCGGCACTTTTTTCCTTCATAATGGGAGCTGTCAGGACTGTACTCATAGAACGCTTGAAGATAGAGCTTAGAAATTGGCACTTTCAAATGGGAAGTCATACTCGTGTGGTGACCTTGAATTTGACCTTCGATGACCTTGAAAGGTCAAAACAGCCATTTTGGGGTCAAAAATGCCCAGATTTGCCTCTATAGATGAAATGCTTGCAGATAGAGCTCATGTTTGCATTATGAACATATAGGAAGACATATATGGCACAACTAATGATGACCTTGAACTTGACGTCAGATGACCTTGAGTGCCAAATGTCTGACTTGGAATGTGTAAATTGACCTGAGCGACCTAAACGATTCCACCCAGATATATCTTTGTATTATGAACATATAGAATATCAAGTGACGCACACATACATGTAATGGTGACATCGAAGTTCACATGGATGACCTTGATTGGTAAATCTCAAGGTCATATGTTTACACTGCGAACTTTGATTGGTAAATCTCAAGGTCTGTTACCTGCCAATGCTGCCATTGATATCTCTGAAACGGTGCGTCGTAGAGCGAAACGGACGTTATTTTCGGACTCGTCGCTCTAGACAACATTTATCTTATATGTATTATGGATGAACTTTGACCTTGACTAAAAAATTTTTTGCCGAGTTGGCATTTTTCGTTTTCGTCGATATCTCGGAAACGGTGAGTCGTAGAGCGAAACGGACTTTTTTCGGACTCATCGCCCTAGACAAACATGTCTAAGGGGTATTATTCTAACGGTAAATTTTTTTGCGGAGTCAACATTTTTCATTTTCGTCGATATCTAGTATACATATATTATAAATTAATCATCACACCGAAATGCCTCCAAGGCATCTTTAGGCCTTGACGTCTAGTTATTGATGGGAATGGTAATCTTGACCATTTTGGGGATTATTCAGCGGTAATATAGACCATTATGGTATACAAAGTTGGGGAAGGAGGGTAACTGAAGTCACATTGGTATACAGTACCGATTCCGCAAAACCTCACTAGCCATGCGAATGCTACATGTAATTGCTAGCCCATGCGATTATGTGTGACTTGATGCTAGCATCAACTTGTAGGTGCGACCAGTGGGTACGATGCCATCGCATCAGGCGTCCACCTTAGTTGAACAAGGGAGCATTGTCTCGCACAGATGCGCTCATCCTTTATTTCGGACGCAATTCAGACTTCAATATGAACTCAACTTAAACACTGCATTTGCCCATATGATCTACATGATACAGATTGTTTATAAACCACTCGACCATGTGTTTGCGAACATATAATGGCCTTCACGAAAAAATGTGAAACCGGCCCCTGTAGCGCAGTGGTTAAGCTGCAGGATTCAAAGCCGGGGGGTCGTGAGTTCAAATCCCATCGGTGACCGAGGAATATAACATGGCCGATCCTCACCCAGGATGGATGTGCTGTGGGCTCAATGGGTAGGCTGACCACTCAGCCGTGAGTTACTCAACTACGAGTATGATATTGAGGGACTTCCTGGTGGTATGACTCGGGAATGGGGATGATTACACCATAGGGTCCGCAGGTGCTATGTTCACCGGGCCTGGTTGACACCAGGATAGATTCATGGTCTGGTAGGGACACTCCCATGCCAGGTCCATGAACAGTATGATAGGAAGCGTGTGACATAGCCCTGTCATGCAGTCCAAACCGGAATGGAACTCCACAGTTGTATACATTGTATATATCACACCCGATAATCAAGTTGCACTACATATACACGAAAATTCGCCCAACAAAAATATTTCCAAAAAAAAAAAAAAATGCGAAATGCTTTCAGTGTGCCACAGTACCAAGAAGCAATGCTAGCATCGGGTGACGCCCGCATACACAATGCTAGCAACAAATCGCACTATGCTAGATCAGGCGAAGTTGGGCAAACACATGCTAAATGCCAGGTTACTTGTGCTAGCATTTTGATGAGGTTTTGCGAAATCGGTACTCTAATATCCAGTAGGTCTACATCGAGATTGATCTTATCGAACAGCACACTGGCCCTTACTGAAACAAGAGGGTGTCTGCTGGGATTGGGTAATGCACATTAGGACTAGTATAACGGCTGATGTTCATAGGGCATGATCCTCTGCAGATGCACGGTAACCTATATATTATGGAGTTGGTGCATTGAGTCAGTCCGGATATCTGAAGGCAAGATGAATTGTTCCAGTAGAGGAGTCCATCCCACTACTGGTAGTTGACCCTAAAACACTCCATGCAATTATCCTCAAAAATTTCTTGGCCCTGAATCCTCAGGATGTTTGTAATCCCCAACGAAGAAGGTTACTAGTAGTCTTTGAAGCACATGTTAAAGACGAACATATGGGTCAAACTTGGAAACCAGGTCAGAATTGAGCCAAAATCAAGCCTCACGCATGTCAGGTTCACATGCTTTGAAATAATACAGGCAGCATGCGTATTAACTTGCTAGCAACGGCTTACAGTGCAAATTAGACAAGCCAAAGAGAGGATCTTAAGGTTGAACGAAAAATACAGTGCATGCCCAGGCAAAATTCCGACACACCTTTTTAAGATATGGGTAAATCAAAGGTGCTGATTAGGCCTACGGGCAAAAAAGAAGTTAGGTATGAACTTGACCTGAGATTCTCTGCATTTGTCATAAAAAGCCGTTGAAGATAAAATTGATAAATGGATCAGATCTCTATGCATTGTCAACTTTTTATTTTTCAGACTTTTTATGCCCATACCCATGACACAGATACAATTTCAAGCTGATCTGAAAATCCAAAACAAATTTAGGAAGCCTTTTTGTGGACAGAAATCATTGGAGGTGTTGATTTGAATTCTAGTCCGATCTTTTTGTGGGGTGTTCTAATTGCTTCGATCATACATGTATGTGTGGCGTTTCTGCATTTTGGGAGGATCTAGTAGAGATGACTCCACTGCCAGCAGGATTGCCGATGATGTTCTGCGTGCCGATAGGGTGTCTTACATGGCGCTTCAATGGAAACTTCCCATGCATAGCGGGCTGCCAAACACCTGCTTTGTTCGAAACTCGCAGTGGTAGATATGCACCCTAGTGAAAAGATGCTCGCGTCTCTCACTAGGGTTGAGATGACTTTGCCCGAGGGGCCCCGGCCTGGTTTCGAGCCAGGTTGCCACCTCTCCTGTGAAGAAATTGAGCGGGTGTCCAGCTGTGATCTCTATTCTGCATGCAGAGGGCAATGCCGCCAGTTAGCACGACCGGGTAGAGGCAGAAAATGCCAAAACCCAGTCTGCCGCCAGCGCTTCGGAGGTGTTCACCACCGCGATGGTCGATGACAGCTACCAGACACAGGTAGACTGCCGTCAGACATGGCAGGTTAAAGTTCTGGTGAAGGCACAGATGGAGGCCGTGGCACAAGTTGAGGCTGCCAATGCCAGCGCACCAGTAACCATCCCACTGCCCGGTCTGGGCTTTCCAAGAAGTGGAGGTGTAGTGAGAGGAAGAAGCGTGGCAGCAGTGGCCCACCTCTTTCTGGCTCTGACCACACCAACAGCAACGGAGATAGTGCCAGTGAACGAGTCCCTCCGGGGAGCAGCTCCGGCAACATCCCCGCCCCGTCTGGCATGACGGGAGGTAAATCCCAGTCAAAGGTACCAAGAGGGGGTACCTTCGGTACAGACGGGAAGGGTCTCCACTCTCCAGCTCAAGGTGTCACAGCCGGCGCCAAAGTGCAAAAAAACCACTAGGGGTCCTTATGGGAGCTCCTCCTCTTTGAATAAAAAGACAAGGTCAGTAAGCCCTCCGGCCAGCTGTTGCAAGGCACTGACTCATTGTTGTGAGATGCACAGCTCCATATCTTACGGCAACAGGCACTGAGGCCAGGCAGAACTTCTCCAACGCGGCAACGGGAACTCGACTGGAGAAGGACCGCGCGAACGAACAGCATCCCCACACTGCCATGCTCCCCTGTCCGACCAACCGGGTCCCAGTGATCTGCTCAGAGCTGCCTCCAGACGTTCCCCTTTACTGTCAGACAATAATAGAGGTGATCTGTCTGTCGCCACCACAGAGCATGGGTACTATTGCCCACTCTGTCTGCATGATATGAGAGCTTTACGGAAGTAGTGGGTTTTCAATTGTCGCTTGAACACGGATGTACTGAGGCAGTGCGTTGCAGATTTTAGACGCAGCAGCCTTGAAAGAGCGATCTCCAAATGTTTCATGGTTTGTCCTTGGCACTTCAAGAACAACACCATTGTTTGAGTGAAGGATATATCTAGAGGTGCTAACACTGGCCTTGATATACTGTGGGGGAGCTTCCATAGATGGCACTACGGGTGATGATGCACACTTTAAATTCGATCCTAAAGTCCACTGGGAGCCAGTGGAGTTTGGGAGTTTTGGACCATTTGAAGCTTACGGAGGAGACGTTTTGGAAGGCCTATGAGTAGTGCATTACAGTAATCGATGTGACTATGCACAAGAACATGGATCAATATCTCGGCAGTAGAGTCATCGATGTATTTTCTAATATTGGCAATGTTATACAGTTTAATAGATACATGATGCTCCATGGACATGTTTTTGTCGAAATAAGCCCCGAGGTTTCAAACATGGGGAGATGTATTGATGATGCTGTCACCAATTGTGATATACGGATCAGTGCATAGTTGCTGTGGTGAGACAACGACGATATATTTACCATCTGTCGGGTACCAGCCAGGGGAAGCATGCCCAAGAGTATTTGACGATGGCTAATGCTGTCTGCACCCCTGTGGTGGTCCCTCCTCCGCCCACTAGGGAAAGGGTGACTGTGATCATGTCTGTGATGCCGAAGATTACGGCCAAGGCACGCCTAGCTATGCAGAAACAGCCTTCTAAACTGCGGCCTCTGGGCAGAGTGTGCCTTCCGGATCCACTCTGGAGGCCATCGTGCCCTCAGGAGCACAGCCGTCAGCTTCCATACTCTCTCAACGAGTACCCTCTCCTCCCGATGGCACCTCTTATGGCTTCGCCAACGGGTGTGTTACGTTCAAGACCACCGAACCTGCAAGTTTAGCTCCGGCAGCCCCAGCCATGGTCCCGGGCCTGACTCAGTGAGTGACCACTCAGTCGGCCCCCCGCACAGGCGAAACCCTTGACCGTACCATCGACAGGAGCTGGCCGCCGCAAGACACATTCATGCCTGGGATCACCTCAGGCACTCGAGTTGACTCGTGCCGCAAAGTACCTTGTGGCCGAGATGGACTGGTCTCTTGACGGCTGAGCGGGACCTGTGCTGAAGTATTTAACCTCATGCGGGATTTTGCATACGAACAGGGGCTTGCAGAGGGCCTCCGGCACAGCCTAGAAAGCCGGCTGGCCTTGGTGGAAGACAGGGAGTGGCAGGCTTCCCACGAGGGAAGAGCTGTTGGAAGCTGAGGCTTGGCAGACGTCTGTCCCGACCTGGGTACAGGAGGCGTTCGACCAGCTACATGCCGAGTCCACGAAGCTCCTGAGTAGTCTGAGTTGTCCTGAGTTGTCTGAGTCATCCCATTCGTCTATTCTTGCTGAAGTAGTGGCCAACCTTTCAGATGCTGCCCTGGAGTTGGTGCTGTACCCCATCCTCGTGAGGTTGTGGGGGCAGCGTGCCGAGGCAAGGAGAGGAGATGACAACATGGTGAAATGTTTGGCTATATCATGCAACTAGGAGCCCCGTGCCACCCGACTCGATCCCACGGGTATTGTGCCGCCGCTGTGGTTGCCACCCCATGGTGGGGAAGGTAGTTTCGGCCTGCCGGACCACTCTTCGATGGAAGAAGGCAGCTAGCCATGTCTCCTCCGCCATTCATCGGAGCCGTACATGCGGCCCTGCTTTGACCGGATAATTCGGGGTCCGCCGGTGCCGGCTGGTAGGGCAGCTGGAACAATTTTTTAGAGGTACTACCACTTTCAGTCACCACTGTGTCGTTTTACAAAATTTCTAAATTTAAAGGTAATTGGTACTGCCAGCGACTGGAAATCTGTCAGTTGTTCTTCCTGATTGCCAGTGAGCATGTCTAAAAAAAAACGTCGGGTTGTAATGTGATCACCACATATATGGCTTATTTTAATCAATATAAACAGAATATAAACTAGACGTCAAGGCCTAAAGATGCCTTGGAGGCATTTCGGTGTGATGAATAATTTATAATACTAGATATCGACGAAAATGAAAAATGTCGACAAATTTCGGGTCAAGGTCAAAGTTCATCCATAATACCCGCTAGACATGTTTGTCTAGGGCGACGAGTCCGAAAATACCATCCGTTTCGCTCTACGACGCACCGTTTCCGAGATATCGACGAAAACAAAAACTGCCAACTCGGCAAAAAAATTTCGGGTCAAGGTCAAAGTTAATCCATAATACCCCTTAGACATGTTTGTCTAGGGCGACGAGTCCGAAAGTAACGTCCGTTTCGCTCTACGACGCACCGTTTCCGAGATATCGACGAAAACGAAAAATGCCGACTCGGCAAAAAAATTTCGAGTCAAGGTCAAACTTCATCCATAATACCCCTTAGACATGTTTGTCTAGTGCGACGAGTCCGAAAATAACGTCCGTTTCGCTCTACGATGCACCGTTTCCGAGATATCGACGAAAACGAAAAATGCCGACTCGGCAAAAAAATTTCGGGTCAAGGTCAAAGTTCATCCATAATACCCCTTAGACATGTTTGTCTAGTGCGACGAGTCCGAAAATAACGTCCGTTTCGCTCTACGACGCACCGTTTCCGAGATAACGACGAAAAGGAAAAATGCCGACTCGGCAAAAAAATTTCGGGTCAAGGTAAAAGTTCATCAATAATACCCCTTAGACATGTTTGTCTAGTGCGACGAGTCCGAAAATAACGTCCGTTTCGCTCTACGACGCACCGTTTCCGAGATATCGACGAAAACGAAAAATGCCGACTCGGCAAAAAAATTTCGGGTCAAGGTCAAAGTTCATCCATAATTCCCCTTAGACATGTTTGTCTAGTGCGACGAGTCCGAAAATAACGTCCGTTTCGCTCTACAACGCACCGTTTCCGAGATATCGACGAAAACGAAAAATGCTGACTCGGCAAAAAAATTTCGGGTCAAGGTCAAAGTTCATCAATAATTCCCCGTAGACATGTTTGTCTAGTGCGACGAGTCCGAAAATAACGTCCGTTTCGCTCTACGACGCACCGTTTCCGAGATATCGACGAAAACGAAAAATGCCGACTCGGCAAAAAAATTTCGGTTCAAGGTCAAAGTTCATCCATAATACCCCTTAGACATGTTTGTCTAGTGCGACGAGTCCGAAAATAACGTCCGTTTCGCTCTACGACGCACCGTTTCCGAGATATCGACGAAAACGAAAAATGCCGACTCGGCAAAAAAATTTCGGGTCAAGGTCAAAGTTCATCCATAATACCCCTTAGACATGTTTGTCTAGTGCGACGAGTCCGAAAATAACGTCCGTTTCGCTCTACGACGCACCGTTTCCGAGATATGCAGGATGAATCAAGGATGACTCAGCAAAAAATTATTTCGACCTCTAGGTCAAAGGTCGTTTGAGGTATCGATCCCAAAATCAATAGGGTTCTTCCCTGGTGATATATAAACCTCCGTGCAAAATTCTGCAACTATTGCCTGAATATTTTTTGAGTTATCGTCCGGAAACCAAGTTCCTCGATTTCATCCTCACGGACCTCACGGACCTCGGAGCCGGATCAAAAAAAAAAGTACACCCTAGAGATGTTTGTCTAGGGCGACGAGTCCGAAAATAACGTCCGTTTCGCTCTACGACGCACGGTTTCCGAGATATGCAGGAAGCCTCAAGGATGAATCAGCAAAAAATTATTTTGACCTCTAGGTCAAAGGTCGTTTGACGGATCGATCCCAAAATCAATAGGGTTCTTCCCTGGTGGCATATGAACCTCCATGCAGAGTTCTGCAACTATTGCATAAATATTTTTCCAGTTATCGTCCGGAAACCAAGTCTTAAAATTAGCCTTGATTTCATCCTCACGGACCTCACGGACCTCCGATCCGGCTCAAAAAGAATAGGGTTCTTCCTCATATCATTTCTGACTTGCGGTGAAAATTTGACAAGGATCCGTCAAGGCAATCTAAAGTTATCGTCCGGAAACCAAAAGTGGCGGAAGAAGAAAAAAAAAAAAAAAAAAAAAAAAAAAAAAAAAAATTCTGCTAAAACCATAAAGGCATTTCTGCCGAAATGCCTTAATAATCTCCCACACCAAATAAAACTTGGTTGATCGGCAATGATAGTAATAATATGTTCTTTGTGTGCATTATGGTTATTTGAGGCCCTGTTGGATGATTTGAAGCCCTCCATGGTTTTTTGAATCCCTCGCATGATCCATGTCGGGGTTCAAATCATCCAGGGCAGGCCTCAAAAAACCATAACGCCCACAAAAAACATATTACTAGTATTGCTATATTAATAAAGTAAGATCATTGGCATATATATACATGTAACAACACCATAATTGGGCTTTATCAAAGGAGTGGTTTCCATGGTAACTTACAAAGGTAACTACACAGTGACACACTGCTTATTTTTCTTGCTTTCTTTCTTGAAACATACTACATGTAAATTATTTCCTGTTGTGACGTCATAAATAATAATGAATGACATGCACTGAAAATCACAATGATCAGTGGAACTTCTTTTCTGTATAAAACCGAGTTTTGAGAGCTTCAACACTGTTCAATCGATGGCCTTGTCTGTCCTTCACCAGAGAGTCTGTGGGACCATAATTTTTCGATGACACACCGTGATGCTTGTTGTAACGGCTAGTCGCGCGAGAGCTCACGAGAGCGGAAAACTATTATGGGATGTAGGTCGCAAGTTCGCCATTTTGGAGTGATCGTTCCCGCCCAGACAAGAATGACACATTAGTTTCATTCGAGATTTGAATAATAATCAAAGGTTTGTGCAGTCGAAGCGTCCATAATTTAAAAGAGCTGTATTTCTACTTTCCAGCCGATGGTCGATCAACCGAATTCCCTCGTCGAGAGTTCGTTTTGAGGAGTAAACGACCACGTACCCTCTTCCGTCCGGCCCTCGTCAAATTATTTTGTGAGACTTGTCATGAACTTGATGAAGTTTTTTTTCCGTCGATTTTTTCCGTCGAAGTTTTATATTGTCGATATTGGACGATAGTCTAGACCAAACATGAAATCTAGCAGCACTCGTCGAATCTCGTGGTCTAATTTCCGTTCTCGGTCCCCACGTTCGCGAAGCATGAACTGTATGAAGGCTTGAAGCGGATTTACTGACAAAAATCCAGGTCGTATCGTTTTAGTTTGGTTTTGTGTGATGTGTCAGTTCGGGGGTACAGGTGATAAGGCCGCCAAAGTGATCAGGCCGCCAGCAAACTGCAGGTTAAGTGATGGATGATGAGTGTTATGACACTCGTGCATACGGGTATGATAATATGCGGCCTGATCGCTTTGGCGGCCTTATCGCTCGGTGACCTCAGTTCATACGCTGTTTTACTTTGAAGTCGCATCGTGTTGGTTCATGGTTACGTGCTTCATTTTAACATAGGTTCGTGGGCGATGTCATCTTTTCGTGAGTCAATTCGACACTAATTCGTAGGATATGTCATATCTTCACAGATCTAGTTGTCGTGAGATATAAATATTCCATCTTTTCATAGGGTCAGCACAAGTACAAATTTCGTAACCCGAGTACTCGGGTGTTGTGACTCGACTCGGAACCGAGTACTCGTGAAAAATTACCAAATGTAGATTGCATTAGTCAAATTTTTCGAATAGATCGTCAATTCACCGTGTAATGCACTGGGACTGCCAGTAGACTGCTGAATTAATGAGTGAGGGCATTCAGAAGGTAAAATCGTACGTTGCCAAGTAGTTTAGAATTAAATATCGGATATATGCTCACTAAATTACTGAACAGCTAAGTTGCATTCCTTCTCAGATGGGTGCTGACATCTTGATTCTTGTTTGCATCACGTGACTTAGTTCATAGTGCACTCGCTAGAGCCCAGAGGCAGCACCAGTGATTCGCCAGATGGCGCAGCTAGTTCTTGTTCGAAACAATGTCAACAAGAGATCAAATTTCAATCTTTTTTCAACGTTTTGTCATGGTTTTGAGCGCTCATTTCGTGATATTTACTGAAAAAAAGTCTTAGATTCGTTCAACGAGTACTCGGTTGTCAATTTAAAACTCGGTTCTTGCTGTGACTCGACTCGTTGACGAGTACTCGAGTACTTGTGCTGTCCCTATCTTTTCATGCTTTATGTCACAATATCGTAAGTCATTAAGACACTTTCCCATCCGTGCCCACTGTTTCCTGAGCAATACCAATTTCCGTGGGTGCATTTCACTTCGTAAGCGATCTCATATCGTGGGCTTTGATTTGAATGAATATGGAACGTTCTTTGGGTCATAATTCCCACCCCGTTTGCATTCACTGCTCTTAGATTCGTTATGTGCGGAGCCCTGCTCTGCTCTACTGTGAAACATGGCTGGTCATTCATGCTTTATGAAATCGCGCTGCCAGATTTGTGAATAGTTCATAATTTGCCATTGTTAAAACACGCAACACTTGACATTTCCAGATCAAGCCCCATTAAGGATTGATTGCATGTGATTGTCATGAACCTGGAAGAGACCAGCTGTCCATTCACTTATAATGTAAATATATTTAAAGGTAACAAATTCATACATTTACATACTTCCAATCAACGTGAAACTTTGCCTTTTTGATTGTTAGCCATCAAAGATAACCAACCGAGACTCCGTTTTTTACTAAACAATGTGAACTCCATTAAAATCATCGTTTTCATATGTCATTTTCCGACCTATTTCTCAGTAGACAAAGTACACTCACAATAGGGTGAGTGAAAGGATTATGTTGTACAGCAAATAGTTAGTGATGCCAGTAAAACTCACGGGTGATATGCACTCGGGTGCACTGAGGTGTTTGGGATTATGAATGTTCAGCTCATTGTATTCATCTCACAGAAAGTATAGCCCTAGATATTCTCATTATTTTGACCACTACAAAGTATACATATACGAAGCAACCAGTGTTCGTCAAACAGAACTCACGAATGTTCGTTTTGGTGAAACGTATAAAATGATTAATTTAATCATCAAATTGCACAGCTTCCGCGATATTATTTATGAAACCATGTCTCGTTTCATCATCCATGAGTATATGTGTGTGTACTAGCCAAGTTTTGGGCCAGGGGATCGTATTGTCTTGGTGATTTTGTTACTGGTATGTTACGTGCAATCAATCCTTTAGGGATGAAACGATACGCCTATGCCACGATACGATACGTATCGCGATACGGTACTCATGATACGATACATATCACGATACATATTTAAACGTAAAATGATAAAATCATTATAAGTTTGTGACTGATCGGAAGTGGTAATAAAAAGAGAAGAACTGTAACCTGCTTCTGTTTGTTGATGTAAGGCCTATATTATCTATCTCTGTCCTGAATGTAATACAATGTATCTGGTGTGATGATTCACTATCAATGTCAACACGGTCAGCTCAGCTCACACCAGCATGCTGCTGTGAATGCCTGGCTGTGATTCGTCAGAATCTAAATGTTTAACCAATCAGTGTCGTACTCGTCGATGCAATCACGCACGTGCTTTTGTTTTGATTCGCTCAGATACTCAGAGTGTGATCTGGAGATAGTTGCAAACGCCAAAAAAGCATACAACTTTGGACGTTGTGACAAGGATCTGAGCGTCCTCGAGGCTATTTTATACCGAATCGTGCGTATATCTCTATTGGCTGGAAATGCCAGACAAAATTACCGATCGTTTGTCGTCAAATCAACGGTGAATTTTGACATAATTTAGTAAGGCGATGTATCGCGATATTAGTATTGTGCATCGCCCAGTGTATCGTGGTTTAAAATACATCGATGCATCGATGAATCGTTTCATGACTACAATCCTTAAACTGGTGTGTGATTTGAAAATTTTCAAATCGTGCAGCATGAATTCAAAATTGTCCCCTGTTCGCAAATCGCCCACATCACGTACACAGCAATATCAGTGCCCATTTGTACGTTCTATGGCCAAGTTTTTATGGTGCACTGCAGAGGAGTAATAAGGGGGGAGGGGGGGTAGGGGGTCATATTACGTAACACAATTTGTTTGTCGTAAAAATACAATTGATTCCAAATTCGTACAACTCAGAATCCAATCCATGTGTTGTAGAATTATCTAGGCTATAAATGTGAATATATTAAAATGAAACTCATGGTCCAAAACAACACCCCCCCCCCCCCCCCCCTCCCCCCAAAAAAAATTGATTGTAGTCTAAGGTAAAAGTCTGCCACTAGTCAGATCCATCTCTGGGTTTGGAATAGGGGCGAGAAGGGGGCAGATTTCCCTTTAAAAAGTGTTAAGTAATATTTGATAATATTTGAATGGTGCCTGGTGGAGTTTTCATGATTATATTTTAACTGGATAATCATCACGACAGACAGCTGATAGACCATTCATAAAGCCGCTATGCATGAAATACCAGACAAATTGCACAATGGAGCAGAGCTCAGCACATAGCGAGAAATCTAAGAGCAATGAATGCAAACAGGATAGGAATTACGACCAAAAAAAAACATCCCATAACAAATCAAAGCCCACGAGATATGCACCATGACATGCAGTGTCAAAGTGACTCACGAAAAGATGACGTCACCCACGAACCTATGTTAAAATGAAGCATGTAACCATGAACCAACACGATGCGATTTCAAAATAAGACAGCGTACAAACTGACACATCACACAACAACATGACCCAACACAATACGGCTTTTTTCAAAACAAGCTACTGTACTAGTAAAAAGACTAATTTTGGCGGCTATTAAATTTGGCGTTTGTTAGCTCCACGTTATTTGGTGGAGATTTAATTTGGCGGTTTCAAGACCACTTGTATTATATATAGTTAATTTGGCGAACGATTTAATGTGGCGGTTTTTCCCCTACCGCCAAATCCGCCAAAATAAATCGTCCGCCAAAATTAGTAGTTTTACAGTAACTTACGAACTGACACAGCTCACGAAACCAGACTAAACGATATGACATGGATTTTTGTCAGTAAATCCGCTTCATAGAACTATTTTATCATTCGACACTGAGGACGTTCTAGATCTTCTAAATGCATTTCATCAAAACCCAGAATACACATGAAATTCATATATTGTGCGATAAACCCAGGTGCCCCACTCATTGAGCACGAAATACGAGTGGGACACAGATACTAGAAGACCTGGGGGCATGATGGGGCGCTAACTATTCTACATTTTGATCGTGTCCAAGCCACATCATGCATGACCAGACATTTACCCGTTACTGCGATGTTCTTCAATATCTTGTGAAACAATTTACATACTCAGATTTTTTGGTCATGACTTATGTGCCTATTCATCAGATCATAGCATCGTTTCAAATCGACATAATTATCCATAGCAATAAAATGCCTTTTTATTAGCTCATCGGCTGTAAGCCGTAGAGCTATTGGGATGGATAGACATGGTGTCTGTCGTGTCTGTCCCATGTTTCCCTGACTCAAATCTTTCAGAATCTTCTCCGCCGAAAGTACTAGTCCTATGGTCCCGAAATTCGGAATACTGCTCGGTTATTGTGTGTTCCCTAAAGTTTGTGTCAAGATTTGCAGAAATTCCAAGGCTTTCTAATAAAATTTAAAGACCAGGAGGGGGGTATTTAAGCCGGGCCAGATTCCTCTATTTTCAATATGTCCTCACCTCCCCTTTGCCCATGAGCTCCGACCACATTTTACGATGTATTGCAATGAGCTGTCAATTCACCCACTGACTGTCATATATTTCATGATACAAGTACAGATAAAGATCTACTGCACAATATGCACCCAAGAAATAAAGAAAATATCTGCCCAAACTATGTAAAATTAGTGATAAAAGTTTGAATTTCAAACAGGATTTTAAATTTTGATTGGCACCTCCAGGCAGCACCAGTGCTTGTTTTCGTGGAAGCTAGGATGCCATATAAGCGACAGGCTCCACCCCCAGGGATAAATTTAGACACAGGTCCCTGGCCGGGAGATGGAGTTGTGTTTACATCTGTACATACAGAGTCAGAGGCTTGCGGGGGAAAGCCTTTCTACCATACCAGTCAGGGTCACGCAGTGCTAGTGCACATGTATATATATTGGCCAACATCAATTGCATTTGCCCAAAATAAAATGGTGTAACATATACTAGAAATACATCATAATAGGCCTAACTTTTATTCAAAATGATAACTTATTGAGACCACCAACAAAGAGACCACTACAGACTGACAACTTGAACAAATCTTGGACAGCATGCTGTCTTGTTTATAAACACCACCAGAGGACCATTAGGGCTTCGGCTGGCCCAGGCTGTTCAGCCAATAGTAGCAGGCTGGGCCAGGAGAAAATCCGGGTGGATATTATCTAGGTCAGCCATGGTCTTTAACGATTAAACACAAATTTTATCGTGCATGTGCTTGTGTCTATACATACGGGTCGATATCACGTTAGCGCATGCGCAGAGGGGACACTGCAAATGGCGGTGGATGTTTACTATCTTTGACAGGAGCAGATACCTGTACGTTTGGTGTATCAATTGTTACTATTTTCGAGAATCTACTGTGGTATCATATCAAAGCATAAATATCTTAGTATTTGCCGTGTTCTTCTCAAGGTACAACAGCTGGGAATTCCCGCTCCCGCCAGTGTAGGGCTGGGTTCTAGGCCTTATGAATAATTCATGACGTACTATAAGCTCATTGGTGGATAGCCACTGGATAGCCTATCAGTGGAGAGCCTAACTTTCAGCTATTGACGAAAATTTCCTAATATTCTGTTCCTAATATTCAACAGAATATGGCCGTCTAAGTTGTCGAAAAGAACCACAAACTGATGAAGACATAATCAGATATAATATATATAGACATATCAGATATATAATAGATATATCATGAAGACATAAACTTTCGTGAACAAATCTGTTTACACTAATTAGTAAACTTGGGAAATTTTATGGAGCTCCTAAGGCGAAATTCAAGTCTCATTGAAAATCATAACATTCTCATCGTAACTTGCTATCTGTCATCCAAGAACTGTTGACTATTGTGCGTCATTCCTTTTCGCCTCACATTTTCTTATTGAATGAAAAAAATAAACAGGTTGTGATCTGCACACACTTTGCCATGGAAAAGTACTAAGATACCATACTGTAGCCTGAATAATTCATAAACATTAATACATACTATTAAACATGTTAAAGTATGTGAAATAACACATAGTAAATAATTAATGAAATTTTGTAATTGAAATAACAATAAAATACACAGGAGAGAGAGCACACTTTTATACTGATGTTCATCACTGGAATTTTATGTATATTGGCACGAGAAAATAATAAAACACATGATAAAGTACACAGAACATCACAGTTATCCCAACAAAGGTCCTTAATTTGTAACACATTGGTGGCAAGACAAGTGGGGTGTTAAGAGGTACTGTAGATGGGTAAGTTTTGCAGTGGATAAAGTTTCGCGGATTTGGGGGTGAGACAGTTTCACGGAGAAGATGTTGGATCACCTTGATGTTTCGATATTGAGGTATAAATATAGTAGGAATATTAATTGGGAAGTCACATAATATATGCATGATGCATCCTGGTGCATCCTTCAAAAAATGTGTAAATATAAGTGTTTTTTCGTATAAAATCTTGAAAGCTGGATAGATATGGGGAATCATTATATTGCAAATCTTTTGGGAGATGGTCAAGGCTAAGTCCACATTGAATGTGGGAATTGATTCATAGCGACAAAATTTGAGGATAGAGCTTAGTATTGTATGATGAACATATGCTCATGTACATGATAATGAGGTCTATGCACCACATACACCTATCTAAATCAGTTTGATGAAATATTCTGGTCGCCTGCCAATGAGCTACAGGGCCCTTGGCCCTATGTTTAGAAATGACTTTTTGAAACATCAAAACGAGTATGAAAATCACCGGGGTACACCATCTAACACATGTAGTTTGGATCTAAAATAACTCACCTTGCGGCATATACACACGGAATTTACGATCCTCAGTGCAGAGTCATTGTATCCAGAGTTTTTTAGACAAATGTTTTCAATTACAGTTATTCCCAAGCGATAAATAAGCCGATTGCGTGTCTGTGCATTTGCGCCACACTATCAAATCACTGAACTAGACATTAAAGTCTAGAGGCTTTGTGACCCATTGATCATTATTTGATCCTGTGTCAATAGCTGAGATATAGATTGCCAACCTGTAATTGCCAATCTGTAATGTTAGAATCATATGCTGTGAAATTTGAATGTTTTCATGCTCAGATATGGATATATTTTGCTTACACTTTTTCTACAGACTTCCACAATGTTTTGGAAATTCAACTTAATGACATCTCACATAGATACTCTTCTAGATAAAGAGGTAAGAATTTTTCTTCATTCATTAGATCGATGAGAGTCTTAGCATTGAAGTACTTCTATTCCATTCCATTTACTTCTCAGAATTTAGACTTTGAAAATTGACATTTCAAAATGTATTTTCTATTGCTATCGAGTGGATTTAGAGCTGCTTAGCTTTCGTTTCATGTACTAGTAACAAAACTATTAGTAACAAACAATCATGATGAGATTTGATGTCATGAAGTGTGTAATGTATACTGTAAAATACATTTGTTGTTGATTTTTGTAGGACCTTACACTGCATGAAATATTAGATGAGGATGATGTTCTACAAGAATGCAGAGCTCAGAACAAACGACTAGTTGAGTTGTAAGTATTCATGGCTGTCTACAGCCAATGAAGCAGAATATTTCTAGACTTTATTAAGGCATTTCGGCAGAAATGCCTTTATGGTTTTAGCAGAATTTTTTTTTTTTTTTTTTTTTTTTTCTTCTTCCACCACTTTTGGTTTCCGGACGATAACTTTAGATTGCCTTGACGGATCCTCGTCAAATTTTCACCACAAGTCAGAAATGATATGTGGAAGAACCCTTTTCTTTTTGAGCCGGATCCGAGGTCCGTGAGGATGAAATCAAGGCTAATTTTGAGACTTGGTTTCCGGACGATAACTGGAAAAATATTTACGCAATAGTTGCAGAACTCTGCATGGAGGTTCATATGCCACCAGGGAAGAACCCTATTGATTTTGGGATCGATCCGTCAAACGACCTTTGACCTAGAGGTCGAAATAATTTTTTGCTGATTCATCCTTGAGGCTTCCTGCATATCTCAGAAACCGTGCATCGTAGAGCGAAACGGACGTTATTTTCGGACTCGTCGCCCTAGACAAACATCTCTAGGGTGTATTTTTTTTTTTGGATCCGGCTCCGAGGTCCGTGAGGTCCTTGAGGATGAAATCGAGGCTGATCTTGAAACTTGGTTTCCGGACGATAACTCGAAAAATATTCAGGCAATAGTTGCAGAATTTTGCACGGAGGTTTATATATCAACAGGGAAGAACCCTATTGATTTTGGGATCGATACGTCAAACGACCTTTGACCTAGAGGTCAAAATAATTTTTTGCTGAGTCATCCTTGAGGCATCCTGCATATCTCGGAAACGGTGCGTCGCAGAGCGAAACGGACGTTATTTTCGGACTCGTCGCCCTAGACAAACATGTCTAAGGGGTATTATGGATGAACTTTGATGAACTTTGACCTTGACCTTGAATTTTTTCGTCGATATCTCGGAAACGGTGCGTCGTAGAGCGAAACGGACGTTATTTTCGGACTCGTCGCCCTAGACAAACATGTCTAAGGGGTATTATGGATGAACTTTGACCTTGACCCGAAAATTTTTTGCCGAGTCGGCATTTTTCGTTTTCGTCGATATCTCGGAAACGGTGTGTCGTAGAGCGAAACGGACGTTATTTTCGGAGTTGTCGCCCTAGACAAACATGTCTAAAGGGTATTATGGATGAACTTTGACCTTGACCTTGAATTTTTTTGCCGAGTCGGCATTTTTCGTTTTCATCGATATCTCGGAAACGGTGCTTCGTAGAGCGAAACGGACGTTATTTTCGGACTCGTCGCCCTAGACTAACATGTCTAGATGGTATTATCAATGAACTTTGACCTTGACCCGAATTTTTTTTGCCGAGTCGGCATTTTTCGTTTTCGTCGATATCTCGGAAACGGTGCTTCGTAGAGCGAAACGGACGTTATTTTCGGACTCGTCGCCCTAGACAAACATGTCTTAAGGGTATTATGGATGAACTTTGACCTTGACCCAAAATTTTTTGGCCGAGTCGGCATTTTTCGGTTTTGTCGATATCTTGGAAACGGTGTGTCGTAGAGCGAAACGGACGTTATTTTCGGACTCGTCGCCCTAGACAAACATGTCTAATGGGTATTATGGATGAACTTTGACCTTGACCCGAAATTTTTTCGCCGAGTCGGCATTTCTCGTTTTCGTCGATATCTCGGAAACGATGCTTCGTAGAGCGAAACGTACGTTATTTTTGGACTCGTCGCCCTAGACAAACATGTCTAATTGGTATTATGGATGAACTTTGACCTTGACCCGAAATTTTTTTGCCGAGTCGGCATTTATCTTTTTCGTCGATATCTAGTATATATTATAAATTAATCATCACACCGAAATGCCTCCAAGGCATCTTTAGGCCTTGACGTCTAGTTAGACTTTATTTCATGAAATAATTTTGAAATTCTATAGGCCGTTTCTCTGAATAATACTCCATTTGAAATTTCTTGTGAGATGTTGTATTTTATAGGCAGAGTTGTGTCAGTATTGGTTTTTATATAAATGACAATTTTGTGTGCATTTCAGTTTGACTCGTTCTGACAATGTGGAAGAATTGATAAACCTTGTCACCCAGGAGCCCTCAGATGACACAGAGGAGAAAGTACGGTACAAGTAAGTATCCACAGTCTTGAAGATTTAATGCTCGCTAAATGATCCAGATCATTTAGATCCAGAAAAGTTGTGAGAGTTCCAAGATTGGAAAACTGTGTTTGGCTTGTTCCTTCCAGGTATCCAAACACAGCATGTGAGCTGCTAACGTCAGACGTAAGCCAAATCACAGACAAGGTTGCGGGGGATGAGGCACTGATAAACAAAGTCTACAGCTTCCTTGAAGCTGAGGGTCCCCTCAACCCACTCCTGGCCAGCTTCTTCAGCAAAGTTCTCGGTCTCCTCATCACTCGCAAGAGTGAAATGGTAACTAATGTCTTCTCAGAGCTCTGTGTAATCATGACCGTGGAATGTCAGAGAATCGTCACTGATTAATGGTTGAATTATGCGTCCTAATGCAGCAGTGGCTGGCTATGTTCCTATTCTATCGCTAGATGCTGGAGTTTCTGCAGAGTAAAGAAGACTTCATTGGCCAGTTGTTGCGTCACCTCGGGACGTCCGCAATCATGGACCTGTTTCTCCGTCTTGTTACGTGCATTGAGAATCACGAGTGTCAGATGCAATGTCTGAAGGTATTTTGACATTGAATTTCTGCAATGTATTTAAAACAGGAACCGAATGTCAGTTGATTTAGTTGCCATTCGGGCAAGTGCACAATTCACATGTCTCTGTTGCTTCTGTAAATTGATTTTGATGTGTCTTTTCGCAGTGGTTGAATGAGAAGGAGTTGATAAAGAGGTTGGTGTCGATGATTGACCCAGAGCACTCAGATGAGGTGAATAGTATGGAAGCGATAATAGTAATGTGTAATACTCCACATATATATCTACTGTCTGGGAAGTATTCAATATTATACCACGACACTTGGTTATGTTATTTGAAAAAGAAGTGCATGGGTTGCTGTTCATTGATTTCCTAAATCTTTGAACAATGCTCCCATGTGTTTTTCCTGTTTCATTTACTCACTTGTAGTTCTGTATGATGTCAAATTGAGACTAGCTTGTTTCTGTCGGATGTTTTACAGAAGCACTGCAATGCGTCGCAATCCCTCTGTGATATTATCCGTCTGAGCCGAGAGCAGATGTCTCAGCTTCAAGACCGAGCCGACCCCGACCCTCTCCTCGCTTCCATAGAGTCGTACGTACACTGCTGGCTATTCTCTATTTTCTACAATTGTCAGCCTTTCTCATTATATTCACACATACTCTGATTGATTTGGTGTACACTGTTTATTTGACACAAACTGATTGATATAGTTTTTGCGGACTAGCTTTGTTTCCTTCATGCAATCCTACTGACGCCTGGATGTGTTTCTGCTTCACTCTAGGGAAGAAGTAATAACAGATCTCCTAAATCACATGTTTGATAAGGAGCGATCGTCATCAGTCCTTATTAATGGCATTTCCGTAATCCAGACATTACTGGAATTCAAACGAATAGGGTAAGTGTTCACTTTGGAAATTTTAATGTAGTTGGAGTTTCACAACAGCTACGAATTGAAGCTTCCTCCTTCATATCTTGCTGAATGTATACGCGTTTTAATGTTTCCACAGTCCCGATGGTCGACCCGAGACGATCACACAGCTGGATTCACAGCGCCTGGCTCACGGAGTCCACAACACTATTCAGGCTCTAGTGCCTCGGCTAAAAGACTTCCACCAAATACTAAAGGAACCCCCTAAGGTATTGTACACGGCATCCCAATTTAATTCACAGGGTTGAACAATTTCGAGATTATACAGTTATTTGATAGCAGTTCTGATTTCAACATTTTGGATCATTGGTTTCACACTTTTTGTTGTTTTTTCCACAGCAACACTACTTACCCATGAACACAACTGTAGGATCTTTGAATCCACCGTTTGGAAACACGCGGTTACAGACCACAAAGCTGATCACAACGCTACTAATAACAAATACAACTGAAGTCAATAAGGAATTAGTGAATTTAGGAACATTAGGAGTATTACTTGTGAGTATATATTTTGTGTTTTATTGAACAAGCTTAAAAGTAATCAACAATATGTGTGCTTCGTTTGAGGGATAAACTCAATGCAATACTTCGCAAATCATACACTCCAAAGACATGTCCCTGCTACATGTATGTCCTCAAGCTCTCACGATCACTTGGTTAATACAGGACTTAAGTTTTCAATACGTGTGGAACAACTTCCTGCACACCCAAGTGGAGCAGTGTGTGGCGACCGTGCTGTCTGTGGCAGAGGAGGAGAACCAGAACCCCTCGTTGTTAGACCAGGTACGCGTGGTACAGGCTCATAGAGGCTACAGCTCCCTAGCATGTTGTGGAACTGAGTGGTAGACCAGGTACACGTGATACAGGCTCATAGAGGCTACATCTCCCTAGCATGTTGTAGAACTGAGTGGTAGACCAGGTACACGTGATACAGGCTCATAGAGGCTACAGCTCCCTAGCATCTTGTAGAACTGAGTGGTAGACCAGGTACGCGTGGTACAGGTTCATAGAGGCTACAGCTTCCTAGCATGTTGTAGAACTGAGTGGTAGACCAGGTACGCGTGGTACAGGCTCATAGAGGCTACAGCTCCCTGGCATCTAGTAGAACTGAGTGGTAGACCAGGTACGTGTGGTACAGGCTCATAGAGGCTACAGCTCCCTAGCATGTTGTAGAACTGAGTGGTAGACCAGGTACAAGTGGTACAGGTTCATAGAGGCTACAGCTTCCTAGCATGTTGTATAGCTGAGTGTTAGACCAGGTTCACGTGGTAAAGGCTCATAGAGGCTACAGCTCCCTAGCATCTTGTAGAACTGAGGGATAGACCAGGTACGCGTGGTACAGGCTCATAGAGGCTACAGCTCCCTAGCATGTTGTAGAACTGAGTGGTAGACCAGGTACGCGTGGTACAGGCTCATAGAGGCTACATCTCCCTAGCATGTTGTAGAACTGAGTGGTAGACCAGGTATGCGTGGTACAGGCTCGTAGAGGCTACAGCTCCCTAGCATGTTGTAGAACTGATTGGTAGACCAGGTATGCATGTTACAGGATCATAGAGGCTACAGCTCCCTAGCATGTTGGAGATTTCAATGGGGGATGACTTTGCTGCTGATAGAAAAAATAATGTTTCTGATGTTGATTGTAATAAGAGAAAGCTATAGAGTTTTCTTATATGAAATACGTAAAGGTCTGCATTGTCCGGATACTTTGTTTTCCAGTTAATGAAAGACTTCAACGTTCTGGAGAGGTTCCTGAAAGTATGGGAAGAAAACGAGCAACAGAAGTGAGTAAACTTTTGCCATCAATTTGCATCTCGTTTAGATATTTATGACGGTACGTTTTCAGTGGAATGTTCTTTGCTTCTGACTTGCATACATATTTACATCTGATTTTGCACCTTTAATACAGGACCCAACCATCAGGGCACAGAATGGGCTACATGGGACATCTAACCAAAATGGCCAACCATGTCGTGTCCAATAGCGAGAAGGGAAACAATTCCGAGAAAATTAAAGAACATATTCAGGGTTGGAAACACATTTGATCCCATTCAAACAGCAGCATACTGTCAATTAGTTTTGAGTATCTAATGTTAATGATGATGTTCTGACATGAGATATCTTTTACAATCCAGGGTTTGTATGTTTATCAGTACCAGTATAGATTTTCATCATCATATTTTTTAACTATCGGAACATTTCCAGCCTTGCCGGATGACCTTCGAAGTAGATGGGAGACTTTTGTCAGCACGTCTTTGTCAGAGGTCAACAAACAGAACACTGTAGAAATGGTCAGTCGTAGTGGTACATTTCACCCCAAAACATGAAATGTACATATTCTCGAGTTTCATTCAGCATTCAAATTAATCTGAGGTCAAGTGTGAGAAGGCAGAATAGCACACAATTTTCTATGTGCTCACCTAAGGACACTCAAAATTATCTTATGTTGCTGCCATAAGATGCACCATGATTTCTGATAATGATATCCGATCCAAAGATGTTTTGAACAATGTTTGGGTTACTAGTGGCATTCAAGTATAACCTGTAAACTGTTCACTTTTCTTCAGGCTGGAGGCCAACACCTCTACTCCAGCAGCGAGGATGATGATCCCGACTTCAGAGATATTCCCTTCCCTCAGGACACTGCCATGCAACAGGTATGCACAGTCAAATGAAATAAAGCTCCTACTTTTCAGAAGGTACTGTTTAATGGTTTCATGTCTTCACGATCTTTGTAAAAGAATATATTTACAAAGTGATTTCTGCCCCTTATTTGAATGACAGATCTCTGAAAATATTTTTTCCTGTGTTTGTCTTCTCCTGTGTCATTTCTGCTTCCTCTGGACAAAGAAATAATTCAAATGTGCATGAATTAGTGGAGTACGAGAAGTGACTAACAGTCCGCTGGTAATTGATTTTCCATTCTGACCTTATTTCAGGCTCGCAGGAAAGCTAGACTGGTAAAAAGATCCTTGATTATCGCAAATACCATATTCAAATATATTTCGTGCGCTTGACAGAATACTTTTTAAGTCTTAAATTTTTTTTTTCAGTTTTGATGCCTTTTTTTGGCACTACTAGTGTACTTTGTAACATTATTTGTAATATCAGACAAAGCAAGTGCCAATGTGTAGGATAAATGAAAAGGATTGCATTTCATGAATGTCTTCTTAGTAATTGTACGCTACCTTTTAATTTGCTGTTGAATGAAAAGCCTGGATTGGTTGATATTTATGATGAAGTTCAGTTTATATTTTTTTGCTGCTTGAGCAAATCATACATGAATATGCCTTTTCTGCCTCTTTGATATTTTGTTCATCTCCTTCGAATCTTTGCATTTATTTACGTCATACAAATAAGGGGTGTGAAAATTTCTCTCGACCCTCTAAAAGGGATATTTTTAAAAATTAATGAGTCATTGACATTATGTTATTGAATATGAGTATTTAAAATGATACAGAGTGTTGGTTCTGAGGAGTGAAACACAAAGGGATACTGCGATACAGCGTGGGCTGAACTTTCTGGCTTCTGAAGTGATGAGTTTTCACACCCACAAATTCTTCCAATGTGCTTTCTGGAAAGAAAAAATAATGTTATGAGCATGGGATTCAATGAAAACAAACATCTTAGAGTGTATTGTTTCAAAAATTCTAGTCGTGCTATGTTTTGGCATTAATTTACTCCATTTAACACTTGAGTTGATAATATTATGAGTGTGTCCCCATCTTGTGTTCCTGACCCTGGAGGCTGATATCTGTTGCCATGGTAACACTTATCAGTCTGACAGCCCGTCTGTGTCCCAGATGTGGTGGCGCGGTGACTGGTGGAGTTGCCTGCTCCGTGCCGTCAGTCCTCGCGCCACTGCCCTCCCTGTGTTCACTCCCCACTTTACCCCAGCAGTCTATCGCTCATTGTGTAGTTTGCCAGCATGTTGTGTCTGAATTCGTGTCTGTGCCTGGTTTTTACCCACCAGGCTTTCTCTGAATATCAGCTTCAGCAAATGACCAGTAATTTTATTGACCAGTTCGGCCTGAACGAACCCGACTTCGCTGATGCTGATGAACGTGCAAGGTGAGTGCAGTGTGTCCTGTATGCCAGGGTGGTGGTCACTCCTTCCTTGTATTTAAGGCGGCTTCCACTTCATATTGGGTGTGTCTTGATGGGTTTTGTTAGGTTGATCCGAGGTAACCTTTGGCACAATTTAGTAAAGAGGTTTGCTCAAGGGAGAGCCAAAAGGGTTAACATGCCTGTATTTAACAGTACACTATTGTTGGGGCTTGTTTGATGTGAAAAGTTGTACCTCAAAATAATAATAAAAAATCATGTAAAATAAATTATGTAGAAATCACAATATTTGCATGATACCGAGTACCACATGGTATGTTCTTGTATATATCATAATGTAAAATAATGATCATAATGTTTTTTGCCAACCCCCATGTCTATCATAATGATTCCGAACGTGGAATCCAAATTTTGGCATTTCGGAACACAAAATTGAGCCTGCAATAGGGCAAAATCACAACATCCATGAGTCTTAATATTGTTTGCTGATCTGAATGTGCATGAATTATAACCTTTCCATTGTATGGTCTTTGGGAATAGATAGGTTGTTTATTCCTCAAAATAACATTTTACAGTTGTAAATACTTACTATTCTGTGTGTAAAATTCATGAATTGGAATAATCCATGCAGTTGTACATGTATTTTGTTTGCAGTGAAAAGTTCAAGGACAGAATATCAAGTATCAACTTTGAAATCAACACGGATGAAATTGTGAGTAGGAAAACAAGCCAGTTCCCCTTTGGCCACCATTAGGTTTAGTTTGAGATTGTAACATACAATTATACTTATACTTGATTATCTACATATTAAGTTTGTATCTCAATGCATCTACCCTAATGTACCAGCAGATATGAGTATATTATCAGCACAATGGAAAGGTTTTTGGAAGGTGCAAGTATAATAAGCTCTAATTGGTATCTGTTTTGTGGCAGACGAATGCCTCAGCGATGTTTGAACAAGCTTGCAGCGAGCACGTCCAACAGTTTGATGACCAGGAAAACGACGAGGATTTGTGGGAAGAGAAGGAAATAACCTTCTCTCAGAGCTCTGACTCCAGACAAAAGTGAGAGCTTTCAAGTGTCATTGATTGAGCAAACTAGATGCTTGCGAACTAGAAAGTCAGCAAACTATGTTCCCAGCCCAATCTTGCACTGTACAATCAATTGGTGTGTTTTGATCTCTACCAGCAGCGCGAGTGGCGCCATCTCCGGCCCAGCCCCTCCAACAGCCACGCCGGAGGACAGCAACAGTTCGGACAGCGAGGAGGAGGAGCTGGACTCCCCCCGACGGATCCACCAGTCCCCTGCCAGCTCCGGTCCCCAGCAGATCATCGCCGACAGCACGACGCCAGCAACCGCAGCCGAGAAAATGGACGTCGACACCGGCGACAGTCAGTAATTCGCAGGAACTTGAAATGTTGACAAGCATAGAGTCTTTATACTCTGATTTTTCTAACTCGTTTACACTGTTTTTCGCTTATATTTTTGTGATGCTAAATGCTATCGTTCTATAACTTGGCATTCTTCATCTGGGAGTCAAACGGCAATTTTCTACCAAATTTCAGGCAGCTATCGCGAAAATTGAAAATGTTGGCAATCTACCCCAATGTTAAATTTAGCCATATTATTTAATTTCTGGGCCCGCACACAATTTTGTGTATTTGCTCGGTTTTGTAGAGGAGCAATGTTTCAAAATCAATATGTTTGTGTAGAATACACCCCAGTGTATCTTCTGGTTCAAAGTAACAAGAATATTTTGAATCCTGATGGATGTAGACAGGACCAATTCCTCGAATATGCTCAGATTCTTGAGATCCCGTTTTGGGCTGAAATTTAACATTGAGGTAGATTGCCAACTTTTTCAATTTTCGCGATAGCTGTCTGAAATTTAGTAGAAAATTGCCGTTTGACTCCCAGATGAAGTATGCCAAGTTACAGAACGATAGCGTTTAGCATCACAAAAATACTAGTGAAAAACAGTGTAAACGAGTTAGAAAAATCAGAGTACAGATTGAATTGTAGTTTTCTTCTCAGATTGAAGTTGTGGATATCGTGAATTTGTGGCTGCATGCTAATGACTGCTGACAAGTAACTTAACAAGTGACTGCACCTTTCTAGACTGGGCCAACTTTGATGATATATGCATGGAGACGACATCGGGAGAGACCCTGAGCTCGACCTCTTGGCCGTCAGGTGCACCCCCAGGCAGCGAGCTGGACTCCGGTAATAACTGGGCAAACTTCGACTCAGCCACATCACAAGTGCCATCCACCACGGACGACTGGGAATCAGGGAATCTTAGCACGTGAGGCTTAGCTATTTATTGTGTACATCACGAATCGATAACTGACAGATATTAATAAAGGTTTAGCTTCGCTGATTTTGTATGTAACGGTATGAATTTGACGTTGTTGCATCTGTGTATAGAACGGATCTTGGGCCTAGGAGTAGTTCACCTGTTGCCATGGAAACAAGTGACGATACCAGTGGAGGTGCTAGACCTAACGCGTATCGTAAGTCATCGTGTATGCCTAACATTTGAACATATTATTGTATTGTAGATTTGTGTCTCCGACACACTTCTGTTTCATTGGATCAGTGTGTAGGATCAGTTTTTCACCTCATGTTTCCCTTTCAGTGGTTTCCAGTGCCCCTGCAGATCTTGCAAGTGAAGTTTCACAAGTGAATGTAGATAGTAAAGAATCTTCCTCTTCTTCAGATGCGTAAGTCCTCTCTAAACATTAGTAACCCGGCTGGCCTTTACAGTTTGAATCTTATTTTCCATAAAAATCTAACAAAAAATGTTGAAAGTGATGAAATGTGATGACGTATTCTCTGCCCTTGACAGACCAAGCAGTACTAGTTCAGATCCGTCGCCGTCGACTACAGTAGCCCCAGCTGACACGTCGTCAGACGCTGCAGTGAAGTCACCCTCACGGCCTTCAGGGCCGGCCGACACGTCCACAACTGACAGGTCAGTTTCTGCATGTGTTACAGAGCTTAGTACAGGCCTATATCAACTCAACATATGTGTATACAGACTGAAACTTAGCGGATAGATGAACAGTGAATGCTTGTAAACATTGATAATCGTTGTATTATATTTCGAGTTTACTACTCATGAATAAAGTTTTGGAATACAAACTAAATTAAACTGATGTTGGATCAAATATGCTTGCACAATTTAATATGAAATGATAAATATGTTCTGTGGTACTTTAATATGTGTGACCTCCTAATGATTTATTCTCTAACGCATATTGTATAATATATACTTATGTGTACTTAATATTTAAATAATCTTGTATGGTAGCTAAGGTATGCAAGTCCATGGTAGTACTATGAAATGTCACCAGGGTGCTGTGGTACTAAACGCAATTATCTTGGCAACAATTAACAGATCCTGAGGTGTGTCGGTCTTGCTGCGTTACATGTAACCTAACATAATAGATACTGTTATGTAAGACGTCTTGACTTAAACTCACAACATGGTGTCAGTTTTCAGTGTAACATGCTATTGTTTATTCATATCAGTAAAGAGCTTTGTAAATTGTTCTCAGTATTTCAGCGTTGTTTGTTCTTGGGTCTTTACGAGTTCGTAACACCGCATTATGTATTCACTGTCCAGCTGACTCTTGACTTGTGTCATGTGTAATCTTTCTCTACTAAACCGTGTGTATGGCTAACACAACATGATGTAAAGTACACTCCTGTCTAATTGTGTAAAGTTACTTTGCCAGCCCAAAAGACTCGTTGTCAAGTGAAGCGTCGTCAACACCCAAGGAACCTGCTGCTGGTAACCATGACGACACTGTTCACCATGGTGATACCATGGAGGAAGACCTCAGCGACAACTTTGAGTAGGTGGTCGTGGTCCGAGCGTCGCATTGAACGTCCTGTTGTCATGACAATGATCTGCTGTAATGTTATCAGAACTTGGATGATTCTCATGATTGTGATGTTGTGGCAGTCAGCTGGTGACCTGTACTGTTATATGTTGTTCAGCGGTAAGGAAATATAGACATGGTTGTATTGTAAAGTCATACATATATCTGCTGTACAGCTTTGTGGAGTTTGTTTGGATGTGGTGTATCATGTCAGAATGTGCATCTAACAACACAAACTCTTGTGTTTCCTTGATCGCGTGACAAAATCTGTTGAAGCCTGTTCTTGTGAAGATAGATGGTCAACTTCATGTACTGTATGCGAAGAAAATTTGTATCAGTTTCATGTACTTGTACACCTAGAAAACACTGGTGTGTTTTGGATACACATCAATGCTCAGTCGGTCTAGCTAGAGGTTATACTAGAAGACTGAATAGTGATATTTTGTTTTGTTTTTTGCAGCTTCCTAGCATCATCAGGTTTGATGAAGTGCTCGGATGGTGGCAGCCAATCTTCCAGCGAAACTTCTCAGGGAGAATCTTCTGGCGACTCCACGGCAGACAGCAGCAGCAGCAATAAGCTGGAACAGATCAGGTACATAGGCACCCTCAATCATACCACTTATAACAGTGGCATTTTGTGAGGTATGTGAAAGCGTAGTGCTCTGACTCACAGAAAATTTGTTATTCCAAAAACGAAAAGCCTTTCAACTGTCAGCTATGTTTATCCGGCTTTTCCATTCTTTGTTTATGTGTGGTTGAATTCATGACTGCACTGATGAATGAGTTTGTCGTCGTGCAGGGCACAAGCGAAGGATGCCTTGGACCAGTTCACCACTGCCACAGCATCCCCGTCTGACTCTGCGACCTCACCGCCCCCCGCCCAGAACGGACCCGTCTGATCCACGGCTTGGCTCGATGTCAAGTGTTCTCTCTGTTAATTTACTGTTTTGTAGTTTTTTATTTGTTATAATTTTTTTGCAACTGGTTGCCAAAATTGCAAAAAATGGACATTTCCTACATTGTTGGCGTCGCCGGGGGTCTTTTTGGAATGTTCTCTGGTTCTTTGATGGGTAGATGTGGGACTGGTCGCGAAAAAACTCTGGTATTTTTAGGTTACCGGACCTTTGGTCCGATAACCTATTGGCATGGCGTTGCGTCCGTCGTCCGTCCGTCCGTCCGTCCGTCCGGCGTTAACATTTTTATCTTTAAAGTTAACGATCGAATCTTTCTGAAATTTTGCACAAAAATGCCTAAAAATATTTTGAGAAGGAGGTATTTTTTTGTTTTTTGATTTTCGCATTTTTTTCAAAATGGCGGCCGTTTTTGTCGAAAAACGCTCAATTTTGGACTTTGACGGCCATTTTCTCAAAAACTGTCTGATCAGTTTTGAGTTTTTGGTTTCAAAAGATTCCCCTCATATACCTCTGTGATATGTATAAGTTTGGTTGCCCTAAATTCGCCGGTTTCCGTGTGGCGGCCATTTTGAATTTTTGGCGGGTCGGCGAAAAAAAAATTTTCCGCCCCAAATTGCATTACTATCCATTTTGGGCCATTTCCAGGGCAAAAAAAAATTTTCACCCTTTGAAAAAAAATTTGAACTTAGAAAATTTTCGGCACTTTTTTCCTTCATAATGGGAGCTGTCCGGACTGTACTCATAGAACGCTTGAAGATAGAGCTTAGAAATTGGCACTTTCAAATGGGAAGTCATATATGGCGACTTGTGTGGTGACCTTGAATTTGACCTCGGATGACCTTGAAAGGTCAAAACAGCCATTTTTGGGTCAAAAAACGCTCAAATTTGCACCTGGTCTGTATTTTCTCAAAAACTGTCTGATCAGTTTTGAGATTTTTGCTTAAGAAGATTCCTCTTATATACCTCTGTGACGTGTATAAGTTTTGTTGCCCTTGAATCGCCGATCTCAGTGTGGCGGCCATTTTGAATTTTTGACGAGTCGGCGAAAAAAATTTTTTTCGCCCCAAATCGCATTACTATCCATTTTGGGCCATTCCAAGGCAAAACAAATTTTTCACCCTTTGAAAAAAATTTTGGACTTAGAAAATTTTCGGCACTTTTTTCCTTCAAAATGGGAGCTGTTCGGACTGTACTCCTAGAACGCTTAAAGATAGAGCTTAGAAATTGGCACTTTCAAATGGGAAGTCATATATGGCGACTTGTGTGGTGACCTTGAATTTGACCTTCGATGACCTTGAAAGGTCAAAACAGCCATTTTGGGGTCAAAAAATGCCCAGATTTGCATCTGTAGATGAAATGCTTGCAGATAGAGCTCATGTTTGCATTATGAACATATAAGACATATATGGCACAACTAATGATGACCTTGAACTTGACGTCAGATGACCTTGAGTGCCAAATGTCTGACTTGGAATGTGTAAATTGACCTGAGCGGCCTAAACGATTCCACCCAAAATATAGAATATCAAATGCCGCACACATACATGTAATGGTAACATCGAAGTTCATACGGATGACCTTGATTGGTAAATCCCAAGGTCATATGTTTACACTGCGAACCTTGATTGGTAAATCTCAAGGTCTGTTACCTGCCAATGCTGCCATTGTCAAACCAAAATTGTCCGGTAACCTATCTTAGCCTTTGGGCTAATTTTCCAACTGTAAAACTGCAGTTAATTGTTAGTGCAGAGTGGAAACAATCACAATTATCCTGTTGGAGAAAGTTCACAGTAAAAGCCATGTAGATAATAAATCTGTCGCTTGACCGCCAACTTCGAATGAAGTGATTGTACATAGACATCAGAGCCTGTAATCAGCAATGTACATGTAGTGACAAGTTTTAATTCTCTCAAAACTGTTATGAAGTGGTATGTGTGTGATGTTGGGTGGGGAGAGGTATTTATTACAGTTACTGCGTCCTGTGGGTAGTTACTAGCGTGTCTAAGCAGAGAGCATTCCAGGAAGAGCCAGGCCAGGACTGATCCTGTTGTGTCACCTTCACTGCTTCACAGCCTTATGCCTTGAAAATGTGTCATGTGTTGGGGCTCGAGCGGGTGAGCGAGTATGTGTTTCACACTGTTTTTACTGTGTTCGTGATGACAGTTTTAAGATGAAAGATTGAAAGAAAAGAACAGAATATGGGGGGAATATGTTTTACATTTTTGAAGAAGGGCAAATGATATTTTATTCACTAATTGAATATGGTGAGGAACACATGATTTGGGAAAGCATGCGATGTATGTTCAGTGTCATACAGAACATGCTCTGTTTTAATCATGCCATGTAGCATGTGACTTTGAGTGTTCACATCTATTCTCTGGAGTCTTGTATGTAATGCAATGTCTTGCAACTGTAAACGTCCCCACCTTTTAATTTGCTGCACTCGTTCATTTGTGGGTGTTAAAACAATGGGAAAACTGTGATAAAATCTTAATGGGACTTTAGGATTCCAGAAAATTCTTGCTGCCGCTCTGGTTGTGGCTGAAACTCTACTGCTCTATTACTGTGTCTAAGAGTCTATTAGTGTACCTCCTGTGTTAGTTACCTCTCGTAAATCTGAAAGTCAAATTGCAGCTAAGCATCAAGTTACATAGTCAAAGCAAGTTTCAGTGGCAGATTTGCCAACTAGAAACCTGTTTCCAAACAATCAAATATCCTACTCGTCGTATTTTGTATGTGTATATAAACATGTATAGAAAAGTGACATCATATTGTTGCAGATGAATCAACTGACATAAACATTTATTCATCTATAATGAGAGTATGTGTAGTTGAAAAAATAAGAGAAAGCTGTACTAAAATATTATATCCCAGACAGCCAGATAACTTAAATTGTTGATTTTTTTTGAGATATTTATGATGATTTTTGTAATGTGTGTATAGATATAAGCAGTATTATAGTACATAGATCAGTAATTGCTTGAAATTTTATCAAAATTGCAGTAAGATATCACTGGGATGATAAAAAATATTTGGAAGTCGTATATACTGTATTAGCAGTTTGCTTGGTACATTTTAATTGCAGTCGACTATCATATTTACATTGCTTTTATTGGACAGTAAATAGTCTCAAATTGTAGTTCACTCTCCACGCAGTTGGGATGTTTTTGTTGAACCAAAACAGCTGTGTGTCTCCTATTTTGCTCCTGATTGTTGATAAGTTCATTGTTAAAATACCCAGTTGTCATGTAAATTTTATGCCGGCCAATCGACTCTTCCCGAGGGAGAGCTGCATAAATTGGTCTGAGTGACTGTTGAGCAATAGTATGGCTGTGAGTGTGTGAAATGAATTGTGTGACATTGTAAATATGGTATGTATATATGTTTCTAGATTACATGAAGTATAGTTTTCCTACAACGACACTGTTGACACTCATCCAAAGCTGTGTGACGGGCTTGCTATCCACAGACGCTGGGAGTATGCCTCATGCGACAGACCGGGGTATATCAGAACTGTTCTTCACATTGTTTTATCTGTAGGACAAGTGATTGTTATATATTTATCAATGATTGTCACACATGAAATGGGTTGTACAACTGAACTAAGAGGATATGAGTGTTGTTGATATTTTCTGTGGGAATTATTTCCAGCCACATGAAGATGGGTGATGCTCAGAATATATAATTGTAATATGGTTATATATCAACCTTGTTTTGAATGATGTATAATGAACATACAATAAAAGCGAGGCAAATGATGGCTTTGTCATACATTGATGTGCAAAACAATTCCCTCCGGCTGATATTCAACAACCTAACATACTTCCATTGTTAAACCATTAATTGTTATGTTCCCCTGGAAAAGTAAGACCACTTGTATGAATTTCACCAATATTCAACACGAAGATTGGATTTGAGTTTTACCAAAGTTGTCGCCTCTTACTTGGTTACATAATGGTGCGCTCAGAATAAAGCAATAAGTGATTTTGACTCTACATGGATCATCGTTCCAAACTCTTGAAGTTCCTCTCTGAATTGTAAATTTATGTCGCATACATACTTCTCACTCGAACCAAAGATTTTCTATACCAAAATTGCCCAGGCGGGGCCAAAACAAGCGAAAAATCTCCCTGGCGGTCAGACAGTAATTACTACATTTGCGTTTTTATGAATAAATATCTGACCAAAAAGTCATTTTATGAATGTAAACCGCCGTAACAATTGGGAATAGTCCAACTTTCAGTCCCACCGCCAGGATCGACACTTCAAATGTTTGCATCCGTTTCAGCCTGAGTGGACTATCTTGATATAGAAAATGTTTGTTCGAACCCATTATGCAAACGTAAATTTGCACAACGCAATCCAAACGATACATTTCTAGGAGTACTGCAGATGGCTGTATTGAAATACAGTGGATCCTGTGTTGAAGACCACCTGTCGTGAGAAACTACCCTGGTTTCAGAGACTGCTCTCCTTAGTCCTAAATGACCTTTCTCATGTAAATGAACCTGCTATGAGAGACCACCTGTCATTTGAGACCACCTTTTTAGGGTTCCTTGGGTGGTCTTGAAACACAGGATCCACTGTAGTATCTTTCTCAGATGTAAACATTTAGATCCTGATCATACTCAGAAAATTACTATATTCGTTCTTGGATTTCGACTGTGTTGAATGCTTCGTCAGTCTTCGAACATCCAGCATATTGAGCCTTTCTAAAACTTGAATATTTGGTGTGATTGTCAAGACCCCGCTCGTCCAGGTAAGCACTACAGCAAGAACAATGTTGTGCAAAGTGGACCAACAGTGTACTTGTGGTAAATATCTTATCAAGTCTACGGCTTTCACGGTGTATTTCCGTCAACCATACCCACACTATCGCTTTTATGGTGATTTTGATCAGAAAATCTACAACACTTATATTCAGTATTTTTATTCACACGTGCCAATATGCGTTCACTGCATCATTGTACAATGTACAATGTGTACTATATGTGTGTGCCATGGTCCGGACTTTGTTCATCTACGTTATTGTTCATCAAGTTATGCAATCCGATCCTAATGCTGAGGCAAAGTCTAATGTTTTTTTTTTGGTGTCTGCTTGATATCTCATGGCCTAGAATAGATGTAGGCAACATTAATTGGTCTCTGAACAAATATACGGTCGCCATTTACATGATTACTCAAGCTACTTTCTGCGTATTACATGTACAAGTTGAAGAAATCAAGGAATTGCCAGAATGTTACCGACAGTGGATTTCAGTGTCATCGCTCTGTCCAAGAAGCGAGAAGATATCCCAGAACAGGCCCTGCAATCCGTGGCCAAGGAGCTGGTGGCGGCTTTTAGCACCACAGGGTTCGCGTATATAGTCAACCATGGCGTACAGGACGCAACGGTAGATAAGACATCATAACTCGCCTATTGTCGACTTTACAGCTTGGGACTAAATTGTGGACGCATAGGAAATGATGCATGCCGAATATTTTGATGACCCTGAATTTAACCTTTGTCCTCCTTGAGCCTACTCTTCTGGACACATGTAAAGTAACGTTAGTACTGACCATAGCACAATTTTGACGATAAAATCGTGAAGTTTCAAATTTTATACAAATCAATAAAAATTCAAATTGTGACCTTGAAGTTGATTGAAAGTGTCCTCGAGTGCTCAAACTCAGGTTATACCCACCTCACAATTGTATGACTAGATCACAGGAAATGAAGATCTTAAAGATATGGTTTGATTTGTATCTACATGTATTATGAACATGACAATGCGCATGACAATGTGAACAGTGTTTGTACTGTGTTTTTTACATTATGTTGAATGCAGTTGCATCAATTGGTCAATATTGCCAATGAAGTGAATGTGCGCATAATGCTTCTTTAACAGGTTGATGATGCAAATGAGCTGTCCGGAAAGTTTTTCGCTATGCCAGATGATATGAAAGATAAATATCATCTTGTGGGCAACACCAGCATCAGTCATGGTTATTGCAAGGGGGAAAAGTAAGACCCCATTTCTGCTCAATTTCGCTCCCACATACGTGTATGCATATTTAGCAAAGCAACAATATACCTGATCAATATAGACTATTCGTATACAACGGAGAAGTCGAATAGTTATATGCCAGATTTTTCTCCCTCAACCTTCGGCGCAACAAGGACTAATCCAGACAGACCAGATGACTGTAAGGAGTTCTTCAATGTCACCCCGGCTCAGTGGAAGGTATTGTTGGAGTTGGATATTAATGGCATAAACCGCCCATATCGATCATCAGGTTGAAGAGCCACTTTTGGGGCTACTTTCTACCAAGTACATGTACAAATTCCAGTGATGTTATGTCCCCAGTCATGGCCAGACACTGAAGTCGCTGGGTTCTCCCAAGTCTCCAAGGATCTGATCAGCCAGTGCCATGAGTTCTCGACTCGCATCTTCCTCGCCCTGGGCTTGGCTCTCAACCCTCAGGTGCTACAGATTGAGTTGTACATGCATGATAGATGATAGGTGTATAACATTTAAAACATTACACATGCACCGTGAGTGATGACTGGCTAACGCATCTAAAAATTGTCTTTGTTTGTATGATCTAAGAACCCGAGTATATTTGCGGACCACCACAAGAAAGATCACGCTACTTCCTTGAATACGATGCGGTACATATTGTACCCGTCTGAAGAGAGTAAGTAGACCCACTAGACCACCCGTCATCTTCTTGGAAACGAAACTGTAGGACCTACAAGTCGTTGCGATTTGCACAACGTATATGCAGTTTGTGCATGTAGTTGTACTGAGTAAATTTTGTGTGTGACAATAAACCTAAGGGCATTGTAAAACTGGTCTAATGTTCGTTCATTTAGTATATTCGCCAACATATTGGACTGTACTGAAAAGAATGAGACACGTTGTGCTCTCCGATGAAATTTAAAGTGAGAACGGGATCAAAACCAAACTGATTCAGTGGCCTGAATGAATTGGTGAACAATATTTTTAAAACAAAGTCGATTTCTCTATTTTCTTATGAAGATTTACCATGGGACGGACATAACCATGTTCTGGCCGCTGGGTGGTTGACTGCACATGAACGAACAGCCGTTACATGTATTGAATGAGGTTTGTCGTGATTGGTCATTTCGGGAGGTTTGACCAGACTCATGACCCATAGAAAAAAGCTCTCTGCCCATAGCAACATCCATGTGACTTTCCTATGCTTTATGACAGAATTTGTAATACCAGAAAGAATATACTCGGCTCTTTCGTTTCACAGACTCTAGTGCCTTCCGTTGATATATACCTTAACCACATACATCACCAAAATATTTTCGGACAGTGTATTTGCTATATCTCACTGGTCTATGAGCTATTATGGTCATGGTCAACAGTCATGAGCTATATTAGCTTGGGGACCCTATCAAGAATGCCAACCAGAAATCTGAAAATGTTCGTTGTGCAATTAAAAAAGATCACTCTACACAATGTCAGTCGTGTCCGCATGTGAATGAATGAATATACAGGGGGATCAAAAACATTTCAAAGATTGATCACGTGTGGAATTGTCACACGCGTTATGTTGTTTTGGGTATTTTGGGATGGCCCCTATCAAAGTGTGCTGTGCCGGTCAGTCGGCTCTGTCCCAGTGCAGGCCTGAACACGGCTTTGGCCTTCCCATGTTAAATCTCTATTAGAAAATAGAGAAATCGACTTCGTTTAAAAAATATTGTTCACCAATTTATTCAGCTTGCAAAATCAGTTTGGTTTTGATTATATTTCATTGGAGAGCACAACTTGTCTCATTCTTTTTGGTATAGTCCAATATGTTGGCGAATATACTAAATGAACGGACATTAAGACATTCGGTGACACTCCAGTATTGTTGGGGTGTCACCTCATACAATGACTGGGTTCAGTTTGTATTGTCGCATCGGATGGACATGATGACACCGTATGCTGCACTGATGTATGTTTGCAGGTCTGGAACCCGGGCAGATAAGCTGTGGAGAGCACACAGACTACGGGTCTCTGACTCTGCTCTTCCAAGGGGTCACACAGGGACTTCAGGTGAATATCTGCAATGAATCAACTAAATTAAAATGCGAAATATTGTTAGCTACCCTGATTTGTATGGACAGTACTGTTGTTTACTCCACATACGTATGACTAATCTGATGCCCAAGGATCATGGTGTCTTTGTTGACTATGCTGACATCTAACGACGGTGTCTTTGTTGACTATGCTGATGTCTAACGACGGTGTCTCTATTGACTAAGTTGATGTCTAAGAACGGTGTTTTTTTTTGCTAAGCTGGTGTATAACAATGGTGTCTTAGTTGGCTAAGCTATTGGCTGAGGACGGTGTGTTTGTTGACTAAGTTGACGACTAGAGACGGTATCTTTGTTTACTAAGTTGATGTCTAAGGATGGTGTCGTTTGTTTAAAGACGGGGCTTTTGTTGAATAGCTGGTGACTAAGGTCGGTATCTCTGTTCACTAAGCTGATGTTCAAGGACATTTTCTTTGCTGACTGGTCTGATGTTTAATAACGCTTTCTTTATTGACTAAGCTGATTCTGAGGACGCTTTCACTGTTGACTAAGTTGATGTCTAAGGGCGGTGTCTTTTTTGACTAAGCTAGCTGATGTTCACAATGGTTTCTTAGTTGGCTAAGCTATTGGCTAAAGATGGTGTGTTTGTCTACTAGGTTGACGTCTAAGGACGGTGTGTTTTTTCTCACTAAGCTGATGTCTAAGAACGGTGTCTCTGTTGATTAAGCTGATGTTCAATGACAGTCTCTTTGATGACTCATATGATGTACTAAGCTGATGTCTAACGACAGTGTATCTGTTGACCTAGCAGATGTGCAAAACCGGCCTCTGTCCTAAGCTAATGACTGTAAAAACCGGTCTCTGTTGACTAAGCTGATGTCTAAGGACGGTCTCTGGGAGGATGTCCCGCCAGTTCCCGGGGCTGTACTGGTTAACACTGGAGATGTGATGGAGCGATGGACGGCAGGAGAACTCTGCTCCATGGTACGGGATAGATTCACACCACCTCCGTTTAAATACATTGAAATCGTATCTCTGAGTAATAGTTATATATGTATAGCCTACTTGATGTATGAACTTCTGTTTTCAGAAACACCGGGTTGTGATTCCTGACGAAGATACACAGAATACAAACAAGCAACAGAGACGATTCTTGGCGTATTTTGCGCACCCGGAGAGTGACACTATGATCACCTGTATTGATGGGTCAGAGAAATACGAGTCAGTCAACTCACTGGACTTCCTCAACAGCAAAATAAACTGAATAAATGGATAACTGAAATCGAATCGTTAGATACATTACAAAACAAACGGTTCTTATATCGAGTACAAATTGGGATCAAAGGTCAAGTTCAAGGTCATGACAATATTCAGCATACGTCATTTTTATATGTTTACAATTGATTGCTAAGCTGAGAAGTCGATAATCAGCGAAAAATTTGCCATTTTATATGACCTTGAAAATTAGGTCAGATGTCAAGTTCATGATAATATTCAACATACAGCTATATGTTCACAATTGATTTCCATCTGTTGAGTCGACAATGAGCGATATATTAGCCATTTTGAGCTCTGATATTGAAGATGAGGTCAAAGGTTGAGTTCAAGGTCATGACAATATTCAACATAGATCACTTCCTATATGTTCACAGTTGATTTCTAGGCTGTAAAGTCGATAATAAGCAAGATGTTAGTCATTTTGTGCTTTGACCTTGAAAATGAGGTCAAAGGTCAAATTCAAGGTCACGAGAATATTCAGGATATATACTTTCCACATGTCCACCGTTGATTCATAATCTGTAGTCTCAAGTGAGATACAGTGGTCTCTGTAAGATAAGACACCTCCGAAATAAGACTTCCCTGTCTGTAAAGACTTTTTTGTATTCCACAAAAATCAATTTAACATGTAAATGAAACTGTGAAATAAGACTTCCTGTAAGATAAGACCTCATTTTTCCTGCAAAAGGGGAGGTCTTATCTTACAGGGACCACTGTATTAGGAATAATGAATAATTAGGAATAATGAGAGGAATTTAACATGGGCAAAGTACGGAGCCCCTGATAGGACATGGGAGAAATATTTTATGACATTGTTATTGCGTTCCCTCGCAATATTATTGCGTTCCCTCGCAATCCAGGAGCTGTTTTCTTCCGATAAAAAAGTGGGGGAGATACCCCTAACCTGACCCCCCCCCCGCCCCACTGGATCCGCTACTGCAAGATAATATCGCGGGACTAAGATTTGATGAATATGCCTATACATGTGCAGGTGTATAAAGCAATAATAGAGGTTATAGAGGTGCCTTTATATCAGCTGATTATGTCAATGACTTGTGCACGAGAACTTGCGGGATTATTATGTACGCGTGCTGAAATCATTCGGTCTTGGCTAATAAATGCGATCGCGCTTGTGAAGCAGCTAGCTTTCTCATGCTTCAGATTCGCTATATGCTATGCGCCAAAATCGCCGGACAAAACAGTCCCTATTCACTGTGGCGATACTGGATGCACTAACGGTCGATCGTTAGTGCATCCCGCAATGGCGGACAGTAAACACGGTCAGTTTGGTTTATGACCGTATTTTATCAAATGACACGTTCATTTGTGATAAATGGATACTTCGAAGGTAGCTTAGTGTTTTGGTCAAAGACACGCGTGGTTATTTCAAGCAGTTCACGCTTTTTTGTTGAGATATGTTGAGGAAAAGAATTAACGATAAGATTCACCAACGACAAAAGTGAGATTCCCTAACGATATAGGCCTAATACGTGTATATTGCAATAGGTCCATATCATACACCAATGTGAATTCGTTGATTTATGCGACATAAATTATAGCGAATGTCACATTAAAAATAGGAATCCCAGACAACATCTACACGTTGGGCCAACGTTGTCATTAAGTCGGCGGCGTCGCCGTTGGCCTAACCACGTTGGCCCAACGTTTGACCAACGTCAAAGAAACCACAATAGGAAGGTGACGTCTAACCAACGTTGGGCCAACGTCGGTAAATGACCATGCAATTGGCCGCCTTATTGGATTTGATACTTCGATAATTAGCAATTTTCAAAATTGGTGAGGGACACTTATCTTATGAAGGCAGAATGGAAAATCAGCAATGGATCCACAATTTGTTGAAAGTTTATGTCCTTGTTCACGGAGCAAATGCGCGATCATTTCTTGTTGAATAATAATTGTACACATTTTTAGCCATCATAGCAAACGTGGGATCAATGTCAGATGATGACGTTAAACCAACATAACTCATACGCGTTGGTTGAGCGTTGGCCGTACGTTGGTTCTTGGTTTCCAAGTGACAACGTTGGGCCAACATGGGGCCCATGAGCAAAACGACGTGGGATCAACGTCAAATGATGACGTCGGACCAACATAACACATAACGTTGGTTTGACGTTGGCCCAACGTATGCATGTTGTCTGGTAAATCTGTAGGGCCTACTAGAAGATCATCTGTACACATCAATGCATGTCAATTGGTACTTTATTTCACTTTTAAAACTCAAATAACGTAGATTTGAATTGATAAAGAAAAGGTCGTTCGGGACCATGCTCTATGGTTCGGGACTTTCACATGTTCGTTAGGAAATCTTCGATTTTACAAAAAACAATCGTTATAGGGAATCTGTCGGCTTTCTTTCACACGAGTTTTTCATGCTCAAAACAAAATAAATCGCCATGTATTTGCAACGAATGGTTGTTTCGTGCGCATAAGAATCAGCAGATGTATGTGTGTATCGATCACAATCGTGATATCACTATGTGGCGATTTTGCCCAAAGATGGCGGCAGGAGTCTTTGCAAAACACTAACCAGTTTTACGGCCTATTTTTTAGACCGCTCCAGTTCGGAGCGTGCGTTGCCCCAGCAACGCACTGTACTCAATCGCGCCCAGTAAACTATATTCTAACATGGTGACGTCAGAGGGCTCTTAGCATTTCAGTCATTTCAAAAGGTGTTATATCAGTTGATAAACGGCCCTAGGGCCTATATCAGATTTACGTTTTCAAGAGCAACGTTGTACAAAAACGTCATGACCGCAACAAACATGTGTAGCCATGGTAACGTTTATTTCCTAACAATCATTTACCATGTTAGAATAGAAATAATGTATAGATTTGTCGTAATTGTCTGCAAAATAAACTTCTCGGGACAGGTGATATAGCCCTCGACGCCTTCGGCGTCTCGGGACCATATCACCCTGCCCTCGAAGTTTATTATTCGACAATTACTCCAGGCACGTAAGTGAAAACGCTATGTTCTCGAAATAAGCCTCGACCGGGATTTTCTGGTCTCAACCTATTATCGCCCACTTTTTGCCTAGCTCGATTTCCACATAAATCTACTATCATTGTAAGAAAAACATAAGCAATTAACGATATTAACCATATTCGATTACTCTCGACCATGATCGGCCCCGATATTGTCAGTAAGACTGGAAAACACAGCACAGTAGATTTACGGCCGTTAACTCCATGCCGCTTATAAAATAGAATAGTGCGGGCTTATATGCATGCTCGGTCTTAAAAGGTAGCAAATCGATAGTTTTTCATCGCATGGTACAACACATAATTTACTGATTTTATATAACTTTAATTATCAACTTAATAGCTATCACTCCATTATAGAGGATAGGACGATAGGACCAAAAGGCTTGCACAACGAATATTTTCATGCGTTTCTAACGATATTTGAAACTCACTTACGCTCCCTATCTATATACATTATTCCTTAAACAATGGTTTGACCTAGTTTCTCCTCCCGCCTCTTGGCCCAATATATACTCGAGCGTTGGCTTGATCTGAGAGATTGTCCCAGAGCAAGCCGAGAGGCAGGACGAGAGGCTCGCCATGAGCTTTACGTCCAGTAAGATGCAGGATCTTACAATAGCATACAGTAGCAAAAAAACAGATGCTACTGCTATTGCTACTGCTATATACTTGTATCCCAGACCACACAACAGCACGCAGTAGCAAAAGCGTATGCTACTGCTATTGCTATACTTGTATACCGACTGGGACGCTACTGCTATTGCTACCGCTACTCCTCCAATGTCTGGTCTGGGAAGCGCACGCTACTGCTATACTGCTACACCTGAGCTCGATCTGAGACTGGGACGCTACTGCTATTGCTACTGCTACTCCCCAGCTTGATCTGAGAACGGGACGCTACTGCTATTGCTACTGCTACTCCCTGGCTTGATCTGGGACCGGGACGCTACTGCTATTGCTACTGCTACGTGCTACTGCTACTCCCCAGCTTGATCTGAGACCGGGACGCTACTGCTACTGCTATTGCTACTGCTACTCCCCAGCTTGATCTGAAACCGGGACGCTACTGCTATTGCTACTGCTACTCCCCAGCTTGATCTCTGACCGGGACGCTACTGCTACTCCTATTGCTACTGCTACTCCCCGGCTTGATCTGAAACTGGGATGCTACTGCTATTGCTACTGCTACTCCCAAACTTAACCTGAGACCCGGACGCTACTGCTATTGCTACTGCTACTCCCCAGCTTGATCTGGGAACCGGACGCTACTGCTATTGCTACTCCCGAGCTTGATCTGAGACCAGGATGCTACTGCTGTTGCTACTGCTACTCCCCAGCTTGATCTGAGACCAGGACAGCCTTGCTATGAACATTTCCAGTTCTGTATTAAACAAGATACATGTTAAGATATTGTCATGTCTTTCTGTGAAAAGGGCCAACATGGAAAATGATATGGAATGAACCAATTAGTTGACCAGATAATTCTAGTACTATACTGAGGGTAATGCGGACGTGTAACATCCAGGTGGGCCGACAGGAAAAGTGATATGGGATGAACCAATTAGTTTACAAGATAATTCTAGTACTATACGGTGAATAATGCGGACGAGTAACATCGAGCTGGGCCAACATGGAAAATGATATGGAATGAACCAATTATTTTACAAGATAATTCTAGTACTATTATACTCCTATACTGAATGAAGGTAATGCCCACGAGTAACATCGAGGTGGGCCAACGTGGAAATTTATATTGAATGAACCAATTAGTTTACAAGATAACTCCAGTACTATACGGAGAATAATGCGGACGAGTAACATCGAGCTGGGCAAACATGGAGAATGATATGGAATGAACCAATTATTTTACAAGATAATAATTCTAGTACTATACTGAGGGTAATGCGGACGTGTAACATCCAGGTGGGCCGACGGGAAAAATGATATGGAATGAACCAATTAGTTTACAAGATAATTCTAGTACTATACCATTGTATACGGAGAATAATGCGGACGAGTAACATCGAGCTGGGACAACATGGAAAATGATATGGAATGAACCAATTATTTTACAAGATAATTCTAGTACTATTATACTACTATACTGAATGAAGGTAATGCCCACGAGTAACATCGAGGTGGGCCAACGTGGAAAATTATGTTGAATGAACCAATTAGTTTACACGATGGAGACGAGTAACATAAAGACGATGGAGACGGGTAATGTAGACGAGTAACATCCAGGTTGGCTGACAGGAAAAATGATATGGAATGAACCAATAAGTTGACGAGATAATTCCAGTACTATACGGAGAATGATGCGGACAAGTAACATCGAGCTGGGCCGACATAGAAAATGATATGGAATGAACCAATTATTTTACAAGATAATTCTAGTACTATACTGAATGAAGGTAATGCCGACGAGTAACATCGAGGTGGGCCAACGTGGAAATTTATATTGAATGAACCAATTAGTTTACAAGATAACTCCAGTACTATACGGAGAATAATGCGGACGAGTAACATCGAGCTGGGCAAACATGGAGAATGATATGGAATGAACCAAAGGCGCCCACAGGCTTTGAAAAAGAGGACGCACACATGCAGGAGGGAGTCCTAGCCAGTAGGCGTGGGGTGTGGGGCCCGCCTAGGGCCCCAGAAGCTCAAGGAGTCTAGATGCTCTCTGGTTGAATCTAGGCGTTTTGCGGGTACCTAACACAGTCTTAGATCCAGTATGATCAAAATTAAATTTTCAATGAACAAAAGATGTAACGTCAGCCTATTCAAGGTAATACATGTGGAGTAATACTACCCGGTAGGCATATCTAGTATTTAATAGCGTCATTGCGGTTGTGCATCAAAGTTTCTATCGAGCCTGAAATTTGAGGATGTGGAGACCATTGGAAATATAGGGGCCTAATGTCCGAAAAGACAATCAATACGAAAACCAGTACGATGGATTTGGAGCGGGCGGGGGCGGGGGTGGGGGGGGGGGGGGGGAAAGGGGCGGGAAAGTTGGGTCGTCTGAAATTTTTGTATACGCACGTGCGTATATTGCGTACCCCTGTGGGCGCCACTGGAATGAACCAATTATTTTACAAGATAATAATTCTAGTACTATACTGAGGGTAATGCGGACGTGGAACATCCAGGTGGGCCGACGGGAAAAATGATATGGAATGAACCAATTAGTTTACAAGATAATTCTAGTACTATACCATTGTATACGGAGAATAATGCGGACGAGTAACATCGAGCTGGGACAACATGGAAAATTATATGGAATGAACCAATTATTTTACAAGATAATTCTAGTACTATTATACTACTATACTGAATGAAGGTAATGCCCATGAGTAACATCGAGGTGGGCCAACATGGAAAATTATGTTGAATGAACCAATTAGTTTACACGATGGAGACGAGTAACATGAAGACGATGGAGACGGGTAATGTAGACGAGTAACATCCAGGTTGGCTGACAGGAAAAATGATATGGAATGAACCAATAAGTTGACGAGATAATTCCAGTACTATACGGAGAATGATGCGGACAAGTAACATCGAGCTGGGCCGACATAGAAAATGATATGGAATGAACCAATTATTTTACAAGATAATTCTAGTACTATACTGAATGAAGGTAATGCCGACGAGTAACATCGAGGTGGGCCGACAGGGAAAATGATATTGAATGAACCAATTAGTTTACAAGATAATTCTAGTACTATACTGAATAAATGTAATGCGGACGAGTAACATCGAGGTGGGCCGACAGGGAAAATGATATTGAATGAACCAATTAGTTGACAAGATAATTCTAGTACTCTACTGAATGAAGGTAATGCGGAGCAGTAGCATCGAAATGGGCCGACACCAAAAATGATATACAATGAACCAATTAGTTTACAAGATAATTCTAGTACTATACTGAATGAAGGTAATGCGGACGAGTAACATCGAGGTGGGCTGACAGGGAAAATGATATGGAATGAACCAATTAGTTTACAAGATAATTCTAGTACTCTACTGAATGAAGGTAAGGCGGACGAGTAACATCGAGGTGGGCCGACAGGGAAAATGATATGGAATGAACCAATTACTTTACAAGATAATTCTAGTACTATACTGAATGAAGGTAAGGCGGACGAGTAACATCGAGGTGGGCCGACAGGGAAAATTATATGGAATGAACCAATTAGTTTACAAGATAATTCTAGTACTATACTGAGGGTAATGCATACGAGTTACATCCAGGTGGGCCGACAGGGAAAATGATATGGAATGAACCAATTAGTTCACAAAATAATTCTAGTACTATACTGAGGGTCATGCGGACGAGTTACATCCAGGTGGGCCGACAGGGAAAATGATATGGAATGAACCAATTAGTTTACAAGATAATTCTAGTACTATACTGAGGGTAATTCGGACCAGTAACATCGAGGTGGGCCGACATGAAAAATGATATTGAATGAACCAATTAGTTTACACGATAATTCTAGTACTATACTGAGGGTAATGCGTACGAGTAACATCGAGGTGGGCCGGCACCGAAAATGATATTGAATGAACCAATTAGTTTACAAGATAATTCTACTGCTATACTGAGGGTAATGTGGCAGAGTAACATCGAGCTGGGCAGACATGGAAAATGATATTGAATGAACCAATTAGTTTACACGATAATTCTAGTACTATACTGAGGGTAATTCGGACCAGTAACATCGAGATGGGCCGACATGGAAAATGATATTGAATGAACCAATTAGTTTACACGATAATTCTAGTACCATACTAAGGGTAATTCGGACCAGTAACATCGAGGTGGGCCGACATGAAAAATGATATTGAATGAACCAATTAGTTTACACGATAATTCTAGTACTATACTAAGTGTAATGCGGAAGAGTAACATCCAGGTGGGCTGACAAGGAAAATGATAAAGAATGAACCAATTAGTTCACAAGATAATTCTACTACTATACTGAGGGTAATGTGGCAGAGTAACATCGAGATGGGCCGACATGAAAAATGATATGGAATGAACCAATTAGTTTACAAGATAATTCTAGTACTATACTGAATGAAGGTAATGCGGACGAGTAACATCGAAATGGGCCGACATCGAATATGATATGGAATGAACCAATTAGTTTACAAGATAATTCTAGTACTATATTGAGGGTAATGCGGACGAGTAACGTCGAGGTGGGCTGACATGGAAAATGATAGGGAATGAACCAATTACTTTAAAAGATAACTCTAGTACTATACTGAGGGTAATGCAGATCAGTAACATAGAGGTGGGCCGACATGGAAAATGATATGGAATAAACCAATTTGTTTACGAGATAATTCTGTACCATATTGAGGGTAGCGTCCGCCTCCCACACCAAGTCTGGTAGAGTAGCAGTAGCAATAGCAGTAGCAGTAGCGTCCGTCTCCCAGACCAGCCCTTGCAGGAGTAGCAATAGCAGTAGCAGTAGCGTCAGCCTGCCAGACCAGACCTTGGAGTAGCAGTAGCAATAGCAGTAGCGTCCGCCTGCCAGACCAGTCCTTGGGGGAGTAGCAATAGCAGTAGCAGTAGCGTCTGCCTCCCAGACCAGCCCTTGGAGGAGTAGCAGTAGCAATAGCAGTAGCGTCCGTCTCCCAGACCAGCCCTTGGAGGAGTAGCAATAGCAGTAGTAGTAGCGTCCGTCTCCCAGACCAGCCCTTGGAGGAGTAGCAATAGCAGTAGCAGTAGCGTCCGCCTGCCAGACCAGACCTTGGAGGAGTAGCAGTAGCAATAGCAGTAGCGTCCATCTCCCAGACCAGCCCTTGGAGGAGTAGCAATAGCAGTAGCAGTAGCGTCTGCCTCCCAGACCAGCCCTTGGGGGAGTAGAAGTAGCAATAGCAGTAGCGTCCGCCTGCCAGACCAGACCTTGGAGGAGTAGCAGTAGCAATAGCAGTAGCGTCCATCTCCCAGACCAGCCCTTGGAGGAGTAGCAATAGCAGTAGCAGTAGCGTCTGCCTCCCAGACCAGCCCTTGGGGGAGTAGAAGTAGCAATAGCAGTATCGTCCGTCTCCCAGACTAGCCCTTGGAGGAGTAGCAATAGCAGTAGCAGTAGCGTCCGCCTGCCAGACCAGCCCTTGGAGGAGTAGCAGTAGCAATAGCAGTAGCGTCCGTCTCCCAGACCAGCCCTTGGAGGAGTAGCAATAGCAGTAGCAGTAGCATCCGCCTGCCAGACCAGCCCTTGGAGGAGTAGCAATAGCAGTAGCAGTAGCGTCCGCCTGCCAGACCAAACCTTGGAGGAGTAGCAGTAGCAATAGCAGTAGCGTCCGTCTCCCAGACCAGCCCTTGGAGGAGTAGCAATAGCAGTAGCAGTAGCATCCGCCTGCCAGACCAGACCTTGGGGAGTAGCAATAGCAGTAGCGTCCGTCTCCCAGACCAGCCCTTGGAGGAGTAGCAATAGCAGTAGCAGTAGCGTCCGCCTGCCAGACCAGCCCTTGGAGGAGTAGCAATAGCAATAGCAGTAGCGTCCGTCTCCCAGACCAGCCCTTGGAGGAGTAGCAATAGCAGTAGCAGTAGCGTCCGCCTGCCAAACCAAACCTTGGGGGAGTAGCAGTAGCAATAGCAGTATCGTCCGTCTCCCAGACCAGCCCTTGGAGGAGTAGCAATAGCAGTAGCAGTAGCGTCCGCCTGCCAGACCAGCCCTTGGAGGAGTAGCAGTAGCATCAGCAGTAGCGTCCGTCTCCCAGACCAGCCCTTGGAGGAGTAGCAATAGCAGTAGCAGTAGCGTCCGCCTGCGAGACCAGACCTTGAGGGAGTAGCAGTAGCAATAGCAGTAGCGACCGTCTCCCAGACCAGCCCTTGGAGGAGTAGCAATAGCAGTAGCAGTAGCGTCTGCCTCCCAGACCAGCCCTTGGAGGAGTAGCAGTAGCAATAGCAGTAGCGTCCGTCTCCCAGACCAGCCCTTGGAGGAGTAGCAATAGCAGTAGTAGTAGCGTCCGTCTCCCAGACCAGCCCTTGGAGGAGTAGCAATAGCAGTAGCAGTAGCGTCCGCCTGCCAGACCAGACCTTGGAGGAGTAGCAGTAGCAATAGCAGTAGCGTCCATCTCCCAGACCAGCCCTTGGAGGAGTAGCAATAGCAGTAGCAGTAGCGTCTGCCTCCCAGACCAGCCCTTGGGGGAGTAGAAGTAGCAATAGCAGTAGCGTCAGCATGCCAGACCAGTCCTTGGGGGAGTAGCAGTAGCAATAGCAGTAGCGTCCGCCTGCCAGACCAGACCTTGGAGGAGTAGCAGTAGCGTCCGTCTCCCAGACCAGCCCTTGGAGGAGTAGCAATAGCAGTAGCAGTAGCGTCCGTCTCCCAGACAAGCCCTGGAAGGAGTAGCAATAGCAGTAGCAGTAACGTCCGCCTCCCAGACCAGCCCTTGGAGGAGTAGCAGTAGCAATAGCAGTAGCGTCCGCCTGCCAGACCAGTCCTTGGGGGAGTAGCAGTAGCAATAGCAGTAGCGTCCGCCTGCCAGACCAGTCCTTGGGGGAGTAGAAGTAGCAATAGCAGTAGCGTCAGCATGCCAGACCAGCCCTTGGAGGAGTAGCAGTAGCAATAGCAGTAGCATCCGTCTCCCAGACCAGCCCTTGGAGGAGTAGCAGTAGCAGTAGCGTCCGCCTGCCAGACCAGAACTTGGAGGAGTAGCAGTAGCAATAGCAGTAGCGTCCGTCTCCCAGACCAGCCCTTGCAGGAGTAGCAATAGCAGTAGCAGTAGCGTCCGTCTCCCAGACCAGCCCTTGGAGGAGTAGCAATAGCAGTTGCAGTAGCGTTTGCCTGCCAGACCAGACCTTGGAGGAGTAGCAATAGCAGTAGCGTCCGCCTCCCAGACCAGACCTTGGAGGAGTAGCAATAGCAGTAGCAGTAGCGTCAGCCTCCCACACCAGCCCTTGGAGGAGTAGCAATAGCAGTAGCAGTAGCGTCCGCCTCCCACACCAGCCCTTGGAGGAATAACAATAGCAGTAGCAGTAGCGTCCGCCTCCCACACCAGCCCTTGGACGAGTAGCAATAGCAGTAGCAGTAGCGTCCGCCTCCCACACCAGCCCTTGGAGGAGTAGCAATAGCAGTAGCAGTATCGTCCGCCTGCCAGACCAGTCCTTGGAGCAGTAGCAATAGCAGTAGCAGTAGCGTCTGCCTGCCAGACCAGACCTTGGAGGAGTAGCAATAGCAGTAGCAGTAGCGTCCACCTGCCAGAGCAGACCTTGGAGGAGTAGCAATAGCGGTAGCAGTAGCGTCCGCCTCCCACACCAGCCCTTGGAGGAGTAGCAATAGCAGTAGCAGTAGCGTCCCTAGCAGTAGCGTCCCGGCCTCGGTCAAGCTGGGGAGTAGCAATAGCAGTAGCACGGGAATAGCGCGTAATAGCAAATTTATCGTTCAGAATATACATTGGCCGACATAGCAGAATAGCATGCCTCCGGGCAGAAATGTACAATTTTGTACCTTCCTTGGCTTTTTATTCACACGTACGACATCGAGGTAGGCCTACGTCTTGTTTCCGGTCTGATATCGGCCTGTGAACAATATTCGCCACATTACCCAGTAATTAGTTATCATGGCAATAATCGGGCAAAAAGCAGTTATCTTGAAAATATGCATCTTGCGTATCGGGAAATCAAGTGTTTTTCCCGATTGTGTTGAATGAACTATTTCGGAAAAGAAACTATGATCCACAACCTCTTTGGAAAATTGGAACAAAATTGATAGAAATACATGAGAATCAACCTAGGGCAGGGGCGCCGGAAGTGGAAGCATGGACACCAAAGGGTGAAGCCCCGCTAGGAGGATCTGTGGAATGACTTTGAAATATGAAACTAAATGTTTAACATTATCGTTACCATGGTTGTGCGAAACCTAACAAAGTGTGGATCACAAACAAAACGTTGACACTATCGTTACCATGGTTACCCATTTTCTCTATGGTAAGTTAGGGATTGAACAATTCGTGATTTCGCGACCCTATGGGCCTGCTGCCAAAATTTATTATGATGGGGTCGAGAAATCATGTCTTTTTATACCACTTACAATAAAATTAGATAAGTTATGTCATTATAGATTTGATGTACTGAAACCAATGCTCATAAACATATGCGCGTGTTGAAGGCGTGTATAAAATAAATTACTAAATCTCACACTGCGGGACGAAATCGGATTGTCCGATTCTTGTGCATAGACTAAAATAATATTGATATGACTGTACTACGTGTGTGGTATGTATACTGCAATCCATATAATCGTCAACGTGGAAATGATCATGATGATCAAACCCGTGACAAAAACAATCGTAAATTACTGCCGCCAAGATATAAAAATGACGTATAATCAAATGTATGCTTACCCCTGCATCTTAAAGTACTAGTAAAAAGTGAAACTATGATGTTTTGTTATATGAAAGATCTCATCGATCTGAGCAAAATGGTCTTTACGGTATATCAATATCTCTATCCGTTCAAAAGTTACAGCCATTTGAAACTGCCATTCCGGCACTACATTACAGAAGTCACATGAAAAATTCTAGCAACTCATTAATATGCAAATTAGATGCTAATGAGAATTCATGACGTCACGAGGGGAACAATATTTAATTAGGATATTTCAAGCCATGATATAATGATTCTTATTGAAGGTTCTGACGATCTGACTAGTGCATATTATTATGTACCATACATAGTCAATATCCACACAAACTGTACTGTTGCTATGGTTACCAGTCGTTCCCTATAGCCGTAGTTACCCATGGTTGCCATGACCATTAACTGCCAAGTCAGTCAATCCACTGACTTTCTATCAATTATATATGAAATAAATTATTATAGAGCTCAAGCTGGCACCATTTTTATTTGTGCATACCCTGTTCTAAGTGGGTTTCTGGCCCTAGCAACCATAGTTGCTATGGGCCATACCAGGTCACTGGTTACCTTGACAACAACAGAAAAAATGAAAACACTGATTATTCATATTAAAATCTGTATAGAATAAGTTTTTATGAATAATCATAACAATAAATGAATGAAAAATACATATCAAAGTACCTAGTTAAAACAACTTCCCCCTGATGACGTCATGAATATCTCATTTGCATACTAATTAGCTGAATTGTTTTGAAAAAGCAAATTTGCCGATTTCAGTCTTTAAAGTGCTATAACTTTTGAACGGATTGTGATATTTACATTCCGTAAAAACCATAGTGCTCAGATCAATGAGATCTTTCATATAAGTTCACATCATATTTTCACTATACTAGTACTTTAAAATGCCATCAAAGAGTGTAAATTAACGTTATTTTAAACTCTTTGATGCCATGTTTGAAAACAAAAACTAAAAATATGTTTGAAAACGAAAATAGACCTACAGGTTGAAACGATAGGGGAATTTCAGATTTAGTTTGCCTGATAATTGACCGTACGCTTGAAAACGCCCACAAACAGCCAGAGAAGATCGAAGCCACTTCAGCTTCTGGGGCCCGCAGACATTTGTTTGCCACGAAGGCGATTCCCGCTCATGAAGCTACGTCCCTCTTCAAGGTGTCATAGAGTCTTGACATCAGCTGAGTCATGAGAGGGGCATATACATGTAGGTCTATGCTGAAAAAATTGACAAGTTATTGTAATATACATATATATACATCATATTCGGCTAATCATATTTCATCATATTTCATATTCCCTATTTCATATTTCATATTCTCTCATCCCACTCTGCTATGCGCAATAATAGCCTTCCACAAATCAAGATTCTCCGTCACATTTACCAATGTATTCTAATGTGTACCGGTAATCTATCTAAATAAGGCGAAAGTCTATCGAATATCTTAGGAAGCAGCTCATCTTCTGGGGGCCTTAAGCGGCCCTCAGACTCCCTGTCCTCAAATTGTGCCCCCTCTTTCTAGAAATTCTGCACACGCCCCTGATGTTGTATGCCTAATCATGTAAGAAATGGACAGATAAAATGCAGTTTGTTCACAAAACATAAGAACACCTGAATGGACAGGCAGAAAGCAGTAAGTCCGGCAAAAGAATGTTGATGATCAGGCAAAACGCAATAATTTCAACATACTGCTTTTTACGTGTCCACAGGTGTTGGGAAGGAGGTACTGTCTTTTACCAAGGCCAATATTTCCAGATTGATCAAACCTATGGTCACCAAACTTTCACACAACATAGCGGACTTACTGCTGATTCGAATGACATGTCAAACACCATGTCGCCAAACATGGCAGTTACTGCGTTTTGCCCGATTAGGGCAGCAGGTATGTAATAAATACTGCGTTTAAACAAGGATAAAACTTCCTATTTATGTACATACCCAAATATCTATAATAAACATTTTGGGTTTTATCAGGATAACCACAGGCGGAGAGCTTAACCCCCGATATGCCGGTTTCATCATAGGGGATTTGGGGTCCAAAATGCACTACAAGTGACACTTAAATGAATATTTTCTATATATTTATAGGCGAAAATGTGTGAACTTGACATAAGTTTAGCCTAATTCCTTTAAATTACACCAAATTACATGCATTTCATCGGAAATGCCAAGAAATAAGACATAAATATGGAAAAGCTCATTTTCCCCATGCTTTTCCAATTAAAGTATAAGTGAAGTACAGACATAACAATACGACATATCTCAATGATCCGAACAAAATGGTCTTTGCGGTTTGTCAATATCACTATGCGTTCAAAAGTTACAGACAATTGAAATTACAATTGCGAAAAAAATATCTGTTGAAACATTGCAGGGTGAGCTTTTAAATGTTGCCATGGCAAACAGACATTTTCTTTCCTTATACCAATATTTGATATATCGGCTCATAAATGTTGCTGTTCATGTATCTAGTGTTTCATGAATGACTTTTGATCTCCGTCTTTGTCATTGTCCATTCAGATATATGGATTTTCATTCAATATTCAGGCCCTAGCAACGGTGGTTGCTATGGGTCCTTCCCATGGCAACCATGCATATGGGAGGTATGAATGTTTCTGATTACATGGACTAGTATTATATAAACAGAAACGTATCTCACAAAATGGATAGTCAAATTGTTTATTGATTAGAACACTTGCAGTTTACATCTGATTTCTGGTGTAAATTCCCGTGTTATAAATTTGGATGAATATGTACTTATTTCTTTAACTTCCTTGAATACTTTCAATATACATGGGAATGTTGTGAGTATTTCTTGATTGCCTCAGTTTTCTCTATTTTTATTGGATATATCGGGATTCACAAAACGATAGATGTATTGACATGATTACAGGTTTGGAGACGCCAGCATCATTCTTCGGAACATGATGTGGTGGTTGCCATAGCAACCAAATATAAAACCAACCATTCTTCTTCCATACTACTAGTGAGCCAATAGTCCAGACATTTATTGGTGATGTATTCCATGATCGTACCATGTGTGGTGTTCATATATTTTATAATTTGCAAGACCATGCCAATTATGACTTACTCTTGATCGTACATTACCATTCTGTGGTTACTATGGAAACGGCCCGATTTCAGTATGAAGAACACAATTGCGGTGAATACAACCATGATTTTCAAAAAGATGAGAAAATTTCAATTAGGAAGACATAGGTTGTGACTTGTTATACCTCCGGTTGGGGTTAGTCCACTTTTTAAGCCCCATTTTCATAATACCCACAGCTCTATAACCACCTTGATGCACGTGAAGGCGAGCAGGGGTCCCTGGAGGTGACTTTCCACCAGCAGACAGACAGAAAAACTCGCAAAGAAAAAGGGCAACACCCCTGACGAGCCAAACTTCGGTGCATCTGTACAGTGGGTGATGTCCGTATTTACAGTATCTACAGGTGGACATTATGTTCCGCGTCCAAGCTGATAGCCGCAGTGTGACTTCCAAGCTAAGTCCCTAAGTAGAAGGAAGTGAATGTATTCTGGGAACTCCAGGTACAAGCAGACATCACATTATTCAGAGAAACTTTATTGGCGAACGCTAGTGACCTCGGGAGAGCTCTCACACCATGTGCTTTAACTCTGAACCTTTATGACTTTTGTGCTTCCGATTTCTCGTAGCATAAAAGTACACACTTCTTAATCCATGACAAAATCATGGCCGGACGAATATCGTTTGGAAAATTCTTAAGGTACGAAACGAATAACAATCGTTTACCCAAATGAAGCTCTTTCGTCTGCCGGACATAAATGCGAGGGCTCTCACGGGACACAACTTAGCGTCTTCCTCTAGGCCTGGCACCAGAGTAGGAGCGAGGGCCGAGACCGAGAAACTGCTAGTTGAGTTTTGGCTGGAAATGAGGGAATGACACTTAACTGAACTGCGGAATCATCCGCCTTTCATCTGACTTTGGAAAATGAGAGAGCATGAAGCTCACTCCTATGCATCCCAGAAGCCAGAGCCAGAAGGAAGACCGTTCTAGCGTGAGAAACTTCAAGGAAGCACTCTCGAGAGGCTCGAACGGTTCAGAACGCAAAAGATTCAAGACAAGTGATAGATCCCACTCGGGCACGGGATTTCTAGTCTTGTGTCGTTCAATCTCGAAACTAGTTAGGAGAGCGGCAAGGCTTTCATCATGACCGAAATCGATCCCTAACTTGGGCTTCAGGGTTTTGGCGATGGCCGTCTGATAGCCAGCTAACCTTGAAAGCGCACGTCCTTGATTGAATTTCTCAAGGAGAAACTCAGAAATCAAGGGAGCAGTGGTCTTGAAAGGACTAACCTTCCTGCTAAGACACCAAGCGCAGAAGGGGGTCCACTTTGACCGGTAGACTGCCAAAGAAGATTTTCGATTTGATCGTGCGATCCTAGTGGACACTTTTTTGAAATCCCTTCTTTCTATAATCAACGTTCGACAATATCCAAGCATGAAGCTTCAGGCTTGTGGGCACCCGATGAAGAACGCTGGACCGTGGCTGTTTTAGCAGGTCACAACGATCCGGTAGCTGCTGTGGATGATCGACCAGCAACTCTAGAACGTCCAGGAACCACGATCTTTGCGGAAGATGGAGCTATCAGAAGTAACTGACACTGATGAGTTGGAAAATTCTTGAGCACCTTCTCGATCAGAATAGCTGGCGGATACGCATACACGTACATTCCGTCCCAATCCATGGACATCACATCTACTGACAAGGCTATCGGATCCGGAATTGAACGACAGAAAATGAACGACAGAAATTCGTAATTCCATCTCTTTGCAAACAAATCCACCATCGGTGTACCCCAGAGTTTGCACAGCGAGTGAAAAAGCTCCGGGGACAGACTCCATTCCATGGCTTGGATCTGACTCCTCCGGGAGAGACGATCGACCCATACATTAATATGACCGGGAATGTGTCTGGCTGAGATTTTGATATCGTGACGGAGACGCCACTGTAGTAAATCGATTACCGTGTGGCATAAGGTCACCGACTTTGTGACGCCCTGTTTGTTGATGGAGGCCACGACAGTCAAATTGTCAGTAGCCAACAGAACCATCTGGCCTCGAAACTCCGACTGCCAGTGCTTGACGGCAAAAGCAACACCTTCCATCTCATGCATATTGATGTGATTCTGACGTTGACGCACTGACTGCGCGCTCGAGACCTCGCTGTTGTCCCAATGTGCCCCCAACCCTCCAAACTGGCATCCGTAAACAGATGCCTGGATGGAGGGGGTTGGCGGAATGGAGCCCCCCACAGCAATTTGGAGGGGTTTAGCCACCAATATCACCTCCTGGGATACTGGAACTAGTTCTGTCATGTGACCAGTCGTCTGCGACCAGTGCGCTTTCAGATACAATTGAATAGGGCGCATGTGAAGCCTGCCCATATGCACCAGCTTTTCCGTCGCAGCTAACATTCCCAACAGAGATTGCCACTTGCGGGCGGTCTGTGGGATGTTTTGCAGGAAATTTCCTGATAGCACGGATAATTTTTACTGACGGTCTGCCATGAGCAAGACAGTCTCTGAGGTAGTCAGGAAGCGATACCCCAAGAAGACGAAGTCCCTTCGCAGTGACAAGTCAGACTGTTTGTGGTTGATCTTGAAGCCCATCTGGGAACAAAGATCGACCACCCACTGGGCCTAGAGCAGGAGCATATCCAGGCACTGGTGACGAATCAACCAATCGTCCAGATATTGAAATAGGAAAATGCCTTGTTTGTAAGCCAGGATCTGTACCTCGCGAGCTACCATCGTGAAAATCCACGGAGCCGTGGACAGTCCGAAGTGCAGGGCCCGTAACTGCCACACTTGGCTCTGGTAAAAGAAAGAAGGTACGTTCGGATCGCAGGCTTCATTGGCACATGGAAGTAAGCGTCCTTGAAGGCGATTTTCATCACCCATGCATCACGGGGCATGATCGCCTGAATCTACTCCGGCGTCTCCATGGAGAACGGCGGGGTTTTAAGAAACTTGTACAGTGGGGAATGATCAATAACCGAGCGCCAACCCCCTGAAGCCTTGGGAACTACAAACAGAACGCTGTAATACTATGGAGAGTTTGGAGCAGGCTCTACCGCTCGTTTCTCTATCATGGCTAAAATCTCCTCGTGCAAATCGCGACCACGTTCGGCGTTGTTTGAAAGTGAAAAACTTGTCAGCGGAGGACTTTGGTCCTCGAATGTCAGGCCGAACCCTCGTCTGAGCATCGCGAGCTGGCCTCGAGCCGTTCCCACTCTTGCTAGAACAGTTGAAGGAGATCGCCTACAAGCTGGTCTATAGTCGGAACTACGACAGATCCAACTCCGGGGATACCACGGCGCCCCAGAGGAGAGTTCGACCCAGTCTCTACTGAAATACATACCCTTAGGCTTGGATTCCCCTGCGGGTTTGGGCTAGGAGATGGGCCTTTTCCACGGCCTCTACGACCACGCCACCCTCAGGTTGAACCTGCAGGGGCCCCGCAAAAGGGCAGCCCGGAGGCACGACCCTTGCCTTTCGTGGAGGCCCCGCCATGCTAGGACTGCTGCTGCTGGTCCTGTGGATGGTCCATAGTGGCTGCAACCGACTTGGCGAGTATCTCTGTAGCTTGTGCCGAGATCATCGCCGTCTCAGAGAAAGACTTTTCCCACTTTTTCTTGTCGCTGGTAGCCTTCGCCTGCTGCAGGCCCTCCAACAAATCGGGAAGAAGTGGGGCCGCTGCCGGACCCATCTCTGGGACTACTGGAGCCAGCATTAGGTGCGACATCAGCTCGTCCGGAACCTCGAACTTGACGGACTGAAGAAAGGCATCACGACGCCAAAGCTCGGACATCCACAACGCGTAAGAGTCAAGTGAGGCTCTGTCGGCGACACCCAGGCCAATGGAAGTCACCAAGGAACAACAGGTCTGAATGACATCCGCCAGATAGTCCCGATTGAGATCCAGGTTGTTGAGAACCTGGTCGTGACATGACTGATGTGCTGTCCGAGCTCCCTTGGAAAGCCAGTTGAACGTGGAGTCGGCAGCCAGACCCAAGCGGAGCGAATGTTGCACCTGCGTGAGGGAGTCCCATGGAACACACAAGGTCTTGGCTTCCGGGAAAAACTTGGAGTGCGGGTGTTGCTTTTCCCCATGCATAAGCTTTGCCTGAAAATCCAAGGACGAGTAGAAATCCCCTACAGATGGACGCGAAGGAAAAGTACCAGGGCAAAGGCGATGAGACTTGGTAGAGTCCTCCAACTGCTCCGCCATGGCGTTACACACAGCATCATCAGGCTGTGAGTCTGTCCAAGGCAAAGGATGAATGCCAGAATGGCGGACACATTGATCCTCCTTGTCGTCATTGGACAACACCACAAAGGGGAGAGTGCGCTGCACTGGTGGAAAAGCCTTCTGGGCTTGCTCAAAGTGTGACGTGAAGGCGCTCCACTGCTGGCAAATTTCCTGCTGGAAACTTGAGAACTGCCTCATCATATAATCCTCGAAGTCAGACTGTGAGGAAGACGGCTAGGACGTGACCACCTGCCGGTGGGAAACTGAAGCCGTGGGGGGAGAGGAGTTCCCCCGGACTCGAGAGCCAAGCCTGCCGATGACGTCAGGGGGTAGAAGGAGGTGGCTGACTAAACTCGTAAGACGTATCCAAATCTTCAGCCATCTGCAAGACATGAGGGAAGTTAGACACAATGGAAACCCGGTTTCCCTGACAACGAGCCTCAGACAAATCCTTTGGGTTCTGAATACAGAATTTTGGTTCCCGGGATCCCAGGGACCCAGCCTCGACGGACGGGAACCGTTACCCAGCTTCAAGGGGTTGCCCAGAATTCGGGAACCGTCCATGAGAGACAGAAACCTGGGCAGGGCTATGGCTCGAGACACGGGAAGCGACAACGGAGGGTAGCACCCCCGAAGTAGCTGCCACGGTCTCCACCTTTCCAAGGGGAACTCGGAGCCTGGGAGCCGTGTGGACAGCTCCCGCAACTCGCGAGACAACACCTGGAAACCGGAGCCCGAATTGCTTGGCCATTTGGCCCGCATATCCTTCAAACCAGCAAGCACTTCCAGCCACTCTTCACTGGACAAGTCCGCGCAAAAAGCGCAAGTAGAAGATGGTCTGCAGAAGGCCAACCTACCCGCCCAGCAGGACCCATGCGCTCCCACTTAGGAAGAAAGTGCTGACATCGACTACACTTCATTTGCAAATAGATTACGGAGTAGTGGGCGATAATGGGGGAAGGAATGGGCCTGGGGAGGACTATATCATTTCCTCCCAAAAAAATCGAAATAGAACTAGCAGTAAACTACATACAGTGATTTTGAAAATCCAGAGATCGATATCTAATAAACATAGGCCCAAGGGACCTGTAGCTTACCGGCTAGCCAATAGGTGATCGGACCGATGGTCTGGTAACTTCAAGGTTACAAGTATATTCAGCATATATCATTTCCTATATGTTCACAATTGATTCATTAGCTGTAAAGTTGACCACAAGTGAGATACTTAGTATGCGCCATTCAATGAGGTCAAAGGTCATATCCAAAGTCAAGAGAATATTCAGTATATATTATTTCTCATATGTCCACAATTGATTCCTAAGCTTTAAAATCAATAATAAGCGAGATATTGGCCATTTTGTGCTCTGACCTTGAAAATGAGGTCAAAGGTCGAATTCAAGGTCATCAGAATATTCGGCATATATCATTTCCTATATGGTCACAAGAGATTTTCAAGCTGTAAAGTTGATAATTAGCGAGATATAGCCATTTTGTGCTCTGACCTTGAAAATGAGGTCAAAAGTCAAGTTCAAGGTCACGAGAATATTCAGCATATATCACTTCCTATAAGTGCACAATTGATTCCTAAGCTATAAAGTCAATAATAAGCGAGATATTGGCCATTTTGTGCTCTGTCCTTGAAAATGAGGTTAAAGGTCAAATTCAAGGTCACGAGAATATTGAGCATATATCATTTCCTATATGTCCACAATTGATTCCAAGTCTCCAATCTCAATATTAAGTGAGATATCAAGAACAGTGTGGCCCATTATAAAGCATATATAGGAGAATTTAACATGGGAAAATCCTATTTGGGCCCCGTAAAAAAAAAAAATGGCCCCCAAATGCAGACCGGCGATTCCAGAGCATCGAAACTTATACACATAACATTATAAGGATACATGAGGGGAACATTTTGAAACTAAAATCTCAAAACTGATTAGACAGTTTTTGAGAAAATATGCAAAAACAGCCATTTTCGGCATAAAAATGGCAGCCAAAACTGCATAAACGATTCAATAAAAAAAAATAAATGAAAAAACGTCTGGGGTATTGACCCAATACATATTCACACGAATTTATGGATAAATTCATCAGCCTGAAAAAAGGATTTTTTTTTTGAATTTGACCTTTGACCTCATTTTCAAGGTCAGAGCACAAAATGGCTAATATCTCGCTTATTATCGACTTTACAGCTTAGAAATCTATTGTGACCATATAGGAAATGATATATGCCGAATATTCTGATGACCTTGAATTTGACCTTTGACCTCATTTCCAAGGTCAGAGCACAAAATCGTTAATATCTCGCTTATTATTCACTTTACAGCTTGGGAATCAATTGTGGACATAAAAGAAATGATATAAGCTGAATATTCTCATGACTTTGAACTTGACCTTTGACCTCATTTTCAAGGTCAGACCAAAAATATTACACTCGATTAATTGATTACCATGTTTTGAAAAGTTTGTAAAAATCTAGAAGAGAAGTTGCACATTTGGGCCGGGGGTCTGACGCCCGCTGAAGGAGAGACCCTTGTACGCTAGTACCTGAATTTTAACAAGAGCCCCTTGTTAAAATTTTGATCGCTGATCGTCAACAAACAGTTCGGTACTAAAACATCTTTGTGCAATTTATTTCCGAGTAAAATAATCAATAGTAAGAGCATAGAGGGCTATGGCAACCGTACGTTCTCGCGCCTCCAAAGATTGTTATATTAGGGCTCCGTACACATCAAATGGAGGGATGGCTATCATGTGCAAAACGGAAATTAACGCATTCTCTTTAGTGATTCTTCTTCAGGAGTGTCGATATTCAGATGCATAATGACTAAAAATTGAAACAAATAGAAAAACTTAGTGAAGGCACAATTTTGTAAAAAGGAGCCACGTACCCCCGCCCCCCCCCCCCCCCCCTTCCTAAACACGCCACTGCTAGTGTTTTATACTGCACGTGAATATCGTGACAGCTACAGATATTTTAGACAAAGTTCGTCTTTCGGGGATACCTGCGGTCCTCAGCAAGTATTCCCGAAAGACGTACTTTGTCTAAGATTTACTTATTGTATGTAAGGCGCAATCCACACTAAACCATGAACTTTCCTCGTCCAGCGTGTACGAACATTGAGGAGTTACGGCGAGGTCCGGGTTCACATTGACGCTACACCGTGAAAATGTTATAATACACGGTGAAATCATGGCTAAAACATTGCCTGTTGTTGATTTTCATGCTCTAAATTTGTCTATGAACAAGGCTGATATCAGAAAAGAGGCACTTGAATCGATGGCAAATGAATTGGTGTCAGCGTTCAGCTCTATTGGTTTTGTTTATTTGATCAATCACGGTGTGCAAGCGGACACGGTGAGTAATGGCGGAATGCGATTTATCATGTGACAGTGTTGAGTGCACTCGGAATTAAAACTGAATCACCCTTTGAACTGTCTATTTCGGCTACACTAACATATTTTCAGTCATACTTAGTCTTAAATGTATCACTGACAAAGTATAAATGATGTCTAAAATATGTCGTGTGAAAAAAAGGTTATTGCACTTTGGTCCAAATCCTACCAATAACCCTCAGGGAAATTCTGCGTCAAGATTAGATGCATATGGCATTGTTTCGAGTGGTAGAGTGGTTTATCTAGCACTCTGTCAGCGAATCTAGGCTGAGCCTTTAGGCGAGGCTTAGATGATGATCAAAGTATGTGCTAGATAAACCGATCTAGCACGAGAATACAATTTCATATGCATTTTTCTCGCACAACGAGCCAATAAACAACTGTCACGGCAAACAAATTATATATTTTACTCGTTCGAGTGCCAGATTGAAATATTTCGGAACTGTTCTCATCATTGGACGGGAATGATGAAGTGCGAGAAATGGAAGAATTTGAATTGTGGACATCAGAAACAAATACTGTTTAATACCCTTGTAGTGTGCGAATGCTATGTGTGTACTCTGGTACCTCATTGATGCAATTTCAATCCAATGTGGTTGTAGACGATAAAGTAATGCATTCATATCCTTAATTACTTAGTGTCCCACGAAAATAAATACAAAGATTAAAAAAAAAACACTTCCTTTTATACTAATATTTATACTTGTAGAGTTACCATGCTTTAATTTTGAATGTACATTCAGGTTGACCGAGCCACAAAACTGACGGAGGAGTTTTTTGATCTGCCTGTGGAAACCAAGAAGAAGTATGGCCGAAAAGGCAACAGCAATCATGGCTGGGGCGGTACTGAGATAGAACGGTAGAGTTCTATATAAATCACCTACATGTACATGTATTTTTTTCAATAAGAACTTTATACCAGTGTTATTGTTGGGTGATTGCTTTCTTTTTTTAGCTGAATTCCAATATTTGGCTTTGTAATAGTAACATATGACAAAGATATGAAAAGTTTTAGACTTCTTGATATATATATCAACATACATGTAGATCTGTTGTGCGTCATCATATAAATTGTTTTCTTCCATGTTAGTCTGAACCCAGAACGACCAGGAGACCTGAAGGAGTTTTTCAATGTCACAAAATGTTATTTGACGGTATTGTGATCATACTCGATAAATAACTATTGATATGTGTGCTATTGGTGTTAATGTACATTTCTTAATGTTCTTAATGTGCAAATTCTCATATTTTTACCTGTAAGGAAAACCCATTTAGATTTAAATTTCGATGATCTTTTCTGTGGATTTTCTTCGCCCACAGTCTTGGCCTGATGCTGAAGTTGCAGGGTTCAGTGAAGTGTCCGAAGATTTGCTCAGTCAGTGTTACGAATTGACGACTCGGGTACTCCTGGCTTTGGGCATGGGGCTAACTCCTGAGGTACTCCCCTGATGGTGTTCCAATTCATTTGGTACATTATTGTATGGCCCAGTAATTCACACAGTTCTCAATATGAGATTGAAATTCCTCAATTTCCAATGGAAATTTCCAATTGAGACATATTACGGGAACCTACATTTTCTTTTAGAATCCAAGCATTTTCGTAGACTACCACAAAGCCGACTTTTCACAATCAATGACCTCTTTGCGGTACCTGAGGTATCCTCCAATCCCAGATGGTGAGTGCGTGGTTTATCAAACTCTTCCCTTCAACTTGTCAAAAACTTACAAAACTGTTGTTGAAACAGATCGCTTTTTGGAATGAAGAGTATCCAGTCATCCACGAAATGAAAGTGTTCATGTATGTGTTTCGGCTTTTGTGTGATAACTAGATAATTGAAACTTATCATGAATGATTGGCAATGCCTGTCATACCTAAATACTTAGAGACGTACATATAAGCTACATTTAATGTTGTTGCTTTCAGGAGTGAAGCCTGGTCAGATCCGCTGTGGAGAACACTCTGACTACGGCTCTGTAACTCTGCTGTTCCAAGATGATGCTGGCGGACTCCAGGTCAGATGACTACCCATGCTTTAATACCTGAGTTTACCTCTGGTAACTCTGGTGACTCGCCTTGATTAACTCTGTTGTTGGGTGGTCCTGCTTAAAATGTAAGAATATGTTCAACATATTTGAACTAAACCAGTACACATGTACCAAGTTCTGAACTTGTACGCTGACTTAGTTAGGTTTGGTTGGTTGGTTGGTTGGTTGGTTGATTGATTGATTGATTGATTGATTGATTGACAGACACACATACATGTACTGAGATTCCTCTGCAGGTGCTCTCCAAGTCTGGGGAGTGGATGGACGCGACACCAATTAAAGGAGCTGTCCTTGTGAACATTGGTGACTTGATGCAGAGATGGACATCCGACAGACTTGTGTCCACTGTGAGTGTAACAATACAGACAGATAGTGTGGAAGGTGGTTAATGCATTTAAACGTTTTCAAAGGATAGTTATTACAATCATCAAATGAAATTTTTGACTGAATTATTACTTATTCCATTCTCTGTTTTCTTCATAGTCCATCTTTTCCCCCCACAGAAACATAGAGTTTTGATACCAGAGGCAGAAGTACGCAAAAAGCAAACTCGGCGATCGATAGCATATTTCGCTCATCCAGATAACGATGCCCTGATCACATGTATTGATGGCTCCAACAAATATGAACCAATTAACTCTGTGGATTATCTGAACATGAGGTTCAGCGCTACATACTGATGCAAATTATTGCATTCCTAACTTCTGTTAAGATCGTGATGTATATTTTCATGTACGTTTCATTATTACGTTTCACCATTGCTGTTTTTGAACTTCAGAAAATTGGCTGGCTCAAACTATTACCAGTATTATCCAGAGTACATTGTATAAACTGGATATGTTTGATGTTTGTTCACCTTGAAATGCGTCGAGTCTCGGAGTGCCCTCTGGGCATGTTTTTATAACTACACAATGTACATTCATGCAGCTATGTATTGAGTACTAGTCAGTGAGGTATAGTATGGGACAAGTTGTATGCAGATAAATTTGTACATGTACTCGTAAATTATGACAAGTATCAATTGAGATCTCTGTCATTCAGACTGCTCAAAAATAAATTTGCAGCAGCAATTGCAAATCTATACCACATGTATTTGGCAAACTCCTTACAGAGACCAAAACTTCCATGCAGAATGGAAAGTACAAGAATTTATTTGCGGTATTTAATAACACATAATTATCACAGACAAATGAGAAAAAAGAATATAAACAGAATAAAATTTGTCAAAACTGAATCTCTCTAACAAGGTAAAGTTTGTCAACACATAGTTTTTTTCTATACTGATTTGAATATTATACTATAAACTGGTATATTTGAAAGTAAATGTTCTATAGCATTTGGATGGGGTAACTGTTAATCACAGTGTTTTGCCAAAGGACAAACGCAGAGAAGCTGACAGTTTTGAAATTTGTACACTCTCAATGCTACTGAACAACAACACGAATTACACATGAAAAGTCTGCTGACATATGCATGCGTACTGACAAACTGTTGTGGTGTTAATACTAGTATACATTGTATTACATGCATGTGCATCTATATAGTCATGCATGTGGTAAATATTCCTCACAATTGAATTAACTTTGATGTGATCAGTATCAAGATCTACCGGTATGTCCAATTACATGTACATGAAATAAACCAGCCATTTTGAACACAACAGAGAAGTTTACAGTACATGCAATATTAACATTGGTAAGTACATGGAACGATGAATAAAGTACTACAGTATACAAATTTTCTCGTTGTGTTTCATGGTAATTTGATCACTCAATAAAGTACATGTATGTAAGGGTAAAATTTAATGTAAAACAGTAACTATCAATGTCCAGTCGATGTGCACAATTGATCTAAAAGTTGAAAAAAATTGACAAAACATAGTTTTCACATCAGGACTACTGATATTGGATTCAGTCTTACAGAAATTCCTTGAAACATTTCCACAGCTTTCATATCATCGTCTCATTTAAACATGATATTGTCTACACATGCGTTTTCAGTTCAATGTCATTTCGTATTACATGCACATAGAGAACAACAATTGCACCAATTGTACAACACAAATAGACCACCATCATTCTGTATGATCACACGCTAATTACTTGTATACCGTAAAACGAATAATTTTGACATACGATATAGGGGAAAAACCCACCAAATTAAATCGTCCGCCAAACTAACTAGATATATGATAAGAAATATATATGGTTTTGGAACTGCCAAATTAAATCTCCGCCAACTAACGTGGGGCTCCGAACCGTCAAATTTAATTAGTCGTTTTACAATAGGCTTGAAGACGATATCAATTGCAGCGTAGAACACTGACATTGATCTGGTGCATGTAGCTTGATCCTTGGCAGTCATGTCGTACTTTAGTTGAGTACGTCATCATGATCAACATTGTAGCCATAGTATCGATCGGCTTCCAATTGTGTGGACTTGTTCCGTGTATTCAGCATACGCGACATGGGTTTTGATCGACTTTGAAAGGCCATCAGATTGGACTGCTTGTTGAAATGTGCCGATGAGTCATCTGATTGTTTGTGATAACCGAGGCGTTTCTGCAAAAGAAAAACAGCAAGTAATAATTTGAAAAGATGCATCAAGTACATAAATGTACCATATTGGTCCTAATAGTAGCATGGCGTGCCAAAGCAAGACCTCATGCAGCAGGTCAAATGAAATTGATAGGTCAAATTCAAGATAAACACTGAATAATATACCTATAGCCATCAATCATCTTTATTATGCTTCAAATTACAATGTACATGGATATGTTGATTGGAATGAAGTGAATTAAAAGGTTAAAAAAAGCGAACCTTTTGTGGGAAAAGAGGGTGACACTAATACTATTAGGGCACTTGCCACTATTAGGACCAATACAGTATGCACATTCAAATTTGAACCTTTCCTGTGGTTTCGAGCAGTAGGCAGCTCAATTAGAAGATACATGCCAAACAAAGTTTATCGATTATCGTGTCGATATTATTCAAATGTAAATCACTATTATTCTGCAAAAATTTTGATACACATGTTTATTTCGAAAACTGCACTACATGTCCAGAATAGAAGTTGTGTGAAGCGTGTTACCTGTGCTCGCTCGCGGTTAATCCTCATCTCCAGGGGAGCCATTTCAGCACACGCATTAGCGTACTCCTCCATATCTTCTTCATCCATCAAATTCCTTTGCATGAGATTGTCAGCAGCATTCCTTTAGTAATATCATGAAAGAATACACAAAATTTACCACAATATCATGATCATTCATATATATTGAGTAGTTGTAATGGCATGAAATATCCCAACATTGCCATTTCTAGCCAAACCCATTGATCTCCGACAACATGGAGTAGTACGGTATTTATGGTAACCAGCACTGTTGAGACACCTACGAGTCAGATGCACTGTCAGTATTTATTCGACAACTGATGAACAACTCACAAGTATATGTTGGCCTCGTCGTAGTGTCCCTGAGCGGCCCTCTCCGCTGCGGCCTGTGTGGCTGCCATGCCGATCACGGCGATGTTACTGGTCTGAATAAAGAGAAACGAAACATTTCAGACCATGAAAGTCTCACGTGTACATGTGCATGAGCAAGGTTTTTGATCTAACAGTTTGTATTTTGCTCCAGTCGTGTTGCACAATTGACAAATTTAACTAAAACTTGACACTGTGAGTTACGTGTACCTCTTCCATCTTGGCTCTGTCGCGTGTCATCTTCGTTGTTGAGCTCAGGACTCTCATACACTTCATCCCGTCTGGGCGGGTGTAATAAATCCGAGCCTGCAATATCCAAGTCAACACCGCTCATGTGATAGTGCTGGTACTTGGAACTAGGAACTGTGAATAATATGTTAATTTTCTACATCCACTTGATGAACATGAGTTCAAAATGTCTCAAACAAATACAACAGACCTGGAAGGGCAGCTGTTCAGGAACCTCCCCAGTGAAGTCTGTTTTCGTTGTGAAGTGCAGGGTCAGATCTGACTGCTTCGTTGCACTGCCAACTTTCTTCTTGAAAGTTGTCGCCTTCAAGGCATCAATCACCTGGAAGATAAAATGCACATGTATATCATGAACAAACATCAGTGTACCGGGTATAACGTAAGACACTTGGTGATCATGCGGAGCTCGTTGATCTGTAGTGTATCTGCAACATATCTGTCATGCATGCTATGTACATGATGTATAATTATTTAATGGTTCACACTACTGTATAACAGTACAGTTTTCATCCTCCAATTTATGGCCTGATTTATTCCATTTATTATCATACATTTGATCCTGCATAGATACATTGTAGATTGTTACATGAATCTGGCAGTGCTACACGTGATGTGGACACTAACGTTCTCCTGTGTGACGTGAGCAAAGGTCAGCGCGGGGTGGAGTGTGACCTCGACCTCGACGTCGGTGGCGATAACGGGGTTCTGGGTGATGAGCCGCAGCTGGCGCACGAGCTCCAGGGGGTTGAGGACGGTGACGGCGCCCCCGGAGACGTTAGCACACTGACACACCTGCGTCATGGACATCTCCGCCCCCTCCAGCCCAATCACCGAGATCTTGATGCCTTTACTGCAGGCATACTCGCCAATCTGTAGTGATGAATACACAGATCATGTATATATTTACGTACATGTTATTGACAATCTACCTTGTTTGGTCATCATTGTATCACAAAACTTAGAACAGTTAAGTACACATTTCCTTCTTCTTATATATTGGCGAATAACAGTCACTTCAGCAAAAATAAATTACTTTCAAAATGCAATGGTCATGTGTCAATAAAGTTGTTCATGAACACTGCCAATAATGGTAATGAACAAAGTCTGTATCTAGGGCATTAAAGTTTACCATAGAATAGAAGCTGGTGTCGTTTCTCGATCCAGAGAGGCTGCCAATACCCTCGTTAGGCTCCCCGTCAGTGCAGAGAATGATTTCCGCGCCAGGGGACTCTGACACGAGACCTGCACATATTGTCAAACCAGGACCCAGCGCTGTACAGCCACAGGTACTCAGACCCTTGACAGTCTGCACCATCGACCTAACAAAGACATCGACCAATACACTTGCCTGTTGTTCCAGATATCAATACACTGCTTCAGTGCGGATGTGCATTTGTGCGTTTAATCAATTGTTTTTACAGTGAACTCACACATTCGTGTGTCATATAGTTACCCGTAAGAGTCAGAGAGTGGCTGAATGTGCACTTTCTTCGAGAATCCATGCCCTGATTTGAGCATTTTGTCGTAGTTCATGTTGTCCTTGATGTCGACCTTCTGTTTGGCAGACAGACAGTCACCAAAGATTTCCACTTTCGAGTCGAATGTCACAACGGCGGCCTTTCTCTGATCATTCTCTGCATTCAGCGCATCCAAATGTCTGGAAAATTATATATATCCATGATAATCATGCGTGACAATGATCGCATACTGAGATAGAAGTGACATCGTCAGTGCGCACCTGAGTATAGCAGCCTTGATGCATGACAGTCGAGTTGTTTGTTCCGTGGCGCGACCACTTCTGGCTCTCGACCACTCAGCTGACGACAGTAGAGATGTCATATACGTACATGTAAAAGCAGGTTAGCATCAGCATTCGAGGATGATCTAGGTATGTACAGTAATTCAACTTAATGCCTATTTTGTTATTTACCGGTACCATGCATGTTTGCATGAAATTTCATATTGTGACCATAGTACATGTAAGTTATAGCATTGGATAGGTGTTAAATCGAGGCCCTTAGTAAGCTGGAGCAAATTGCATACATACTCATCAAGCCTGGCATTTGGACATGCGCATTCATGGATGAGCTGATATCGATGCAATATATAACGGTGCCCTTTCCAGAGACGCTTGCGAGCTGAGTGGCATCGGGTGCCGGGGCGATGACATAGTCCACTGCTTCATACTGGGACAGGTGGTTCTCATCGAGGGCCTCCAGCTTGTTGACATGGCAACAGAACTCGCTGCAATAGGCACAGTAACAGCTATCAATTGCAGCAGATGAGTTTCACATGAGCAAACATGCCAATTTACAATGTATCATACTGACCAAGTCCAATTGGTTGATTTCTCCAGGTTGCTGACTTGGCTGATGCGAGAGAGCGCCACCTTGCAGCCTTCACAATACACAGGATCTCCTGCCATTAGCGGCACTTCCTGCTCCAAGTTCCCCAGCGTCAGAGCTATAATGTTGCCGTCAGCCTTCTTTGTCTTAACCGTTTTCTTACTTGGAGCTTTCCCTTCGGCCTCCACACCAACGTTTGCATCCATGCTTGTGGCAACGTTTGCAGAATCCATATCTTCGTCCGGAGCGTTTTTATATGGATGGACATCCATGTTGCCCAGGTCATTACTCTGAACCTGTTGAACATCAAATGCTTGTGATGAGCTGCCAGCTCCTGTCCCTGAAGTTCGCTTGCCCCGCTTCAGACTGAAGGCGCGTTTGACTTTCTGCAGGACGCCCGATTTTGGCCTTGCACTTGCCTGCTGGGCTTGTGCTGGGTACGCTGAAGCTGTTGTCATGGATACCGGGCGTTGTTGCCTTATCTGTTGTTGTCTCATCGAGATAAAATTTCTTTGGTCTGAAAAATCAAATTTGTGCTTTCAACAAAATGTTATGATGTATGGCATATCAACGAAAGCTTTGCTACACATTATGAAGCACATACATGGACATGTACTTTTGCAATGATAGTATGGATGTACAAAACTTACGTTTCGTATTAGTTTTGCCTCTCTTCTTGGGTTTTGGTTCTGAACGTGCTGGCAGTCCAGATACTTTGATCATCTTGCGATAGCTGTCTTCGATCGTTGGATCATACTGCTCAATAAACTGATCCTGAGTAAATCTGATTGTGATCGCAGACTTTCCCACAGCTCCGTCTCCCAAAACAGGCAGCTGTCATATGTATGATGACAAATATAAAGAGAATATTTATTTGGATGACAACAAATAAACATTCCACGACACAACATACACATGAGCAGGGGTTTCAAAGAATTTCAAATAAAGGAATTATAGCTAAGATATCTGATACATTTTCATAGATAACTTTAAGGATGATGATAAATGAACTGCCATGGAATTCATGGTAAATGTTTATTACAACTCTATTTTGCCAATATTTGATCATATTGATCACAGATTAGACTATTTTGAGCTATATAGTTCTATTATGAGCATAATTTACGAATACGGGTCTCGTGGGTCCAATGCTTGTTGCCCATGGTCACCACGGTTGCATGGTTGCTATGGTTACATTGTACCTTGTAGGCAATGCCTGTTCGAGGAATCCTCCGGGCTAGTGTCTCAAACGCCTCACGGACATTGTCGCCAGTTTTTGCAGAAGTTTCAATGAAGCCAAGTGAATTCTCCGAAGCGAACTTCTCACCTTCATCTGTAGATACTTGGCGCTCACTCTCAAGGTCAATCTTGTTCCCAACGATAACCTGTATGATTAAATTGGAGTGCATGGATTTTGTTTGTATACTGGTAACTAAATTACTGTCTCGATTTCTTTTAAAATCCACTAGGTACAGTATAGTCCCAAGTATAGTCCCAATAACAAGTATTGTTACTGATACTCTGCATATATTAATCTCTTTTCATGACCATCTGTAGTACATGGTTAGCTGTGACATCATTTTTCATTCACGGTAGATAAAAGGTATTTTTGGAAAGTACACTCACTGCATATATAGTGTCATCGCCTGTGACTTTCTTCACGAACTCCAGGATGTTTTTGGCGCTGTCGAAGGAGCTCTTAGACGTGACACTGTAGACAATCAGGAACCCGTCTCCCTCCCGCATGTACTGCTCTCGCATCGCGGAATACTCCTCCTGACCCGCGGTGTCCAAGATGTCCATCAAACACGACTGTCCACAGCAAAAGGCAAAGTTCGAGAAAAAAAAACCCTCAAGATTTGACAGTGTCATACGAGGCACATGTGTACTCTTATCGAGCGCAATGTTACTCTGTCAAATTCATCTCATTACAAGTAAACTGAAAACTGTGTCTCAGAAACACAATAGTCATGTATGTTACCAATGGGGGAATTCAAGGATTACATATACCTTTTGTATTGGAATGCTCATTCCAAGGGCACAATATTACTAGCGAAGGAAGTCACGTTCGAATACTTATTACCGGTACAGAAGTGAATAAGCACCTCTCCATCATCCTTTAGTTTTCTGGACCATTTTTTGGAATCACTTGTGTCTTCCAAGTCCAAGCCGCCATCATCTTCAAGGATTTCTATTTCTTCTTCATCATCGTCCACTGCCCCGTGGGGTTTGACATACATGTACTCGGCTCCGAACAACATCCTGGCTGTCTGCTACCCTGCTTCTCTGGATTCAAGGCACATATGTAAATTGTATGAGAAGTATCATCTACATAAACTCATCTGCACGTTACATAAGTATAATCTTCCATAACATGTAACACACATGAGTAGGGGTTCTTTTAGAGATATTCATTTAGTTTATGGGATATATATGGGTACATTATGATTATTGTTATGTCATAATGTTCAACAAAGTCAATTGATACATAGAGCTTAGCCCATGTTCACGTCACTTGGTCCAGGTAGCTAGTTTATGCTGCTGGGATATATGGGTACATTATGATTATTCTTGTGTCATAATGTTCAAGAAAGTCATTGATACATAGAGCTTAGCCCATTTTTACGTTACATGGTCCAGGTAGCTAGTTCATGCTGCTGGGATATATGGGTACATTATGATTATTCTTGTGTCATAACGTTCAAGAAAGTCATTGATACATAGAACTTAGCCATTTTACGTCACCTGGTCCAGGTAGCTAGTTTATGCTGCTGGGATATATGGGTACATTATGATTATTCTTGTGTCATAACGTTCAAGAAAGTCATTGATACATAGAACTTAGCCATTTTACGTCACCTTGTCAGGTAGCTAGTTTATGATGCTGGGATATATGGGTACATTATGATTATCCTTGTGTCACAATGATCAACAAAATCAAATTGATACATACAGAGCTTAGCCTATTTTTACGTCCCCTGGTCCAGGCAGCTAGTTTATGCTGCTGGGATATATGGATACATTATGATTATTCTTGTGTCATAATGTTCAACAAAGTCATTGGTACATTAATTTTTAGGTCACCTGGCCTAGATAGGTTTATTCTGCTTCATCTCTATTCAATAAGGTTTTAAAACGTTCCAGACAGTGGGCGAGTAGTAAAAGCGGCCTTCATCAAAAGATGACCGCCAGATCGAGAAATAAGTACTAGATCCGGTAACGCGAACAAACGTGAACCGTTTCCCGCCAAAATATACAGCACGCAGGGTAAGCGAGAATGCCGAGTTGCGCACAAAATACGTTGCTTTGCCGAGTTGCGCACAAGAAATACCGAGTTGCGCACAGGAACTGCCGAGGCGCGCCGAAGTTTTTTGTTCTTGGACTCTCGTCTGTCAGTTTTCAAGATTTTGAGAAGAATGGAAGACAGGTGTGTATATATTGAAAGTCTCATCCGGATATATGAACATCCTAAGGAATATTGGTGATCGCGGAAATGTCAATTGACCAACGAGCAGTTCATAAAACTTGTCAAACTTGACTGACCATCGTTGTTTTCAGTGAAAGCCTTCATATATCGCTCACTGAACTGAGCAATTGAGACACAACGCCGGTCATTTTTATCGCTGACAGTGATGGAACTTGCTTATCAAATGCGAACAATCATAAGTAATTATTGTCAACATCATGCTAATGGTATTTTGAGAAGTTATTTATGTGTGTTTGTGTGAAGTGGCAAATTCCGATAGGCAACTGCTCGGGCGCGCTCACTGGCAACTGCACGGTTGCGCACCCCAAATAAAAAATAATTGCTTTGTCTGCAAATAACAATTTAGATATTTCATGCTAGTCATGAAACTGAGGTTCAGCAAACAAGTTAACCCGAGGTTAAGTTCGAGCTCACTATTAGGTGTGCCACATATATGTGTGTTTTGGCGTGTGACGGCGAGACGAAAATGTTTGATGAGATATTATTCCTTTATTAACGTCGATACTAATAGGCAACGTAAAATAATATAATCCAAGAATACTGTTTTCCCGCCGTTACTATATTCTGGCGCGATGTTATCAAACTCATGGCTAGTGGAAGACTGACTGTAAAATACAAAAGCTTAGCTAAAAATCCTGACTGAAAATACTCTCACACTGTACACTATTGGAGGGGGTTGTTTGGTTTTAATCATGATAATGGCTGGGAAACGTGACCTGAGGACCGGAAAGGTCATGCACAGGCGATAAAATTTGGGATCCGGACCACAATTATGGCTGGGGGTTGAGAAATTCTGGACGGAGGAATTTGTTTGAAGCTTGATAGGGTGGGGACTGGATCTAAAATATTTAACACATGTTTCTAGAGGCAAAAAAACTGTAATAAAAAAAAACGTAATCAAAATAAAATGGACGTTTCATACTTTCATCTGAGCATGTTCGTATATTTCCATATTTGTGCACATTATCTGAGCGCAACCCAGCAGTTACCAACACCTTGCCGTGCGCTACTCGGCAGGGGTCACGGAATTAATTTTTGAAAAACCAATATATTGTTGGTATAAGTCAAGATATGATTGTATATATTACAAGAACAGCTCTAATATATGTATACAAAAGCAATTAAACAATATTACACGTCCGTTTAATTATCTAAGAGACACCACAAGCTTGTGAAACGTGCAGTGGGTGATAATAGGTGAATCGGGGAAGTAGCGACAAAGTTTTTCACATCGTGCTCCATCATTTCTTTACAGATCGTTCTACATCCAACTGTGCATGTACTTATTATATCAGGAGATCCGGATAGACATGAATTTTATCCCATAATGTTGACATAAACACCCATATTTGCGTATTTTTCGCACGAAGCGTGGTGCTCACAGCCTGATTTGGGCGCGCCTCGGCAGTTCCTGTGCGCAACTCGGTCTTTCTTGTGCGCAACTCGGCAAAGCAACGTATTTTGTGCGCAACTCGGCATTCTCGCTTACCCTGCGTGTACAGGCCACGTGACAGCTATAGCTAGGTCGATCGATTGAACAGTGCACCACATGCAACGTCGTCATAGGCCCCTAATGTTACAATTTATCATAGACCGCTCAATCAAAAACACTAGTGTACAATGATAAACTAGTTATTTGCCATTGAAAAATGAAAATATGTACGATCTGCATACAACACAATTATGAAAATATAATTTCATCATGCAAAAATCATGCTCATGTGCAATTTTAACTCTTCCTTACCAACCAATAGAATAACCATTTCAAGTTTTTTTTTCCTCCCCCTCAAAACGAAAGTAAGGAGATGCATAAAACGTATATCAAGCTGCCAATTTCGATGCGTGTGAGAATAGAATCCTACCAACTCACCTCGTGCGTGTATTTCTTTCTGACAACTATTGTCCCGATATGTCTAGCTGTGTATGGATAACGTTTTCTGCAAAGCACAACAATATTCCCATTAGTATTACACCAGGAAATTGTGAAACGCCAATGTTGATGTTTTGTTTATATACCGGGGAGTGAGTTGCTATAAATAAATCAGAGTGTGATTGGCTACTCGCACCTTCTCGGATCGTGATTGGCTGCAACCAACACTCCCACCGTCTCGTCACCACTGATAACAAGCTGACTGGGGTATCTTCTGAAATACTGTAACCCCAGACCAAGCAACATAGCAGGTCTTTGCCGATCGATAGTGCCGCTCTAACATTAGTTTCGTCAATCGGGGTGTGTTAGGTTTACTTGAGGTCATCTTTATGTTTGGAAAAGTACTATCTGGGGATTCCCAGGTTATCTGCCACATGATGGCAGCACTGAGTCTTACAGGATAGTAGGAATAGTGCTGGAAAGTCTCGTTCATCACACACCCGTAAATGACGTTTTGATGACGTCATACAGTCCTTTTGGGGATAAACAATGCCACGTGGTCAATTTTGCTAAATTTATTTGATTTCTTATTTCTTTTACTCAATTGCATGGTTCCGAATTATTCATTGGCAATTTCGAAAGAAATGCAGGTGAAAAATAATATCTTCAAAATGCCTCCTTCCCAGGTAGTGTTTCGGCGGTCAATTTTCATCCACTGATGTAATTATAACTGAATGATTTTTATGCTGTTTAATCCAAAATGGTCATTAATATGTTTCACACAATCGATGGTTCCTTAAATCATGGAAGAGGCTAATACTAGAAACATATACCTGAAGCAACATGTCTCTTTATGTGGCCATGGTCATCGCGGCAATACCCCAAAAACATACATTATTTAGACCATTCAATGAATAGGACTTATCAATTTACGACTTTAATTTATCATGTTATTAGCAACAGAAAGACCTCAATTATTGTATATGAGATTCTGATTAATTTCCGATAATTTATATTGATGTTATGCGAAACCGAACATGTAGAATTTTCGAAAGTTTACAAAAAAATTGGCGGGAAAGTTGTTTGTCCCCAAAATGACGAAAGCATGTAAAATAACGCGACGTTTTAACTCTCACTTTCCAGCCCTATAGAAAGCGTAAGACTAGCAATATAGGCTATATGTCCTTAGTGTCCGCGAAATAATGTTTGCCTGTGAAAAAAATGTTCCCCCTCTTTGAGCTTTCAATGGGGAAACACTATTTGGCAACAAAGCTGCAACAAAGGGAAATTGAGTTTTGCTCACCCCGCACTATTGACCTCCACAAAGCAGAGCAGATACTGCAACTGTTTTATGAGGGAAATGCTCTATGACTACAAGGGAAATGTCAACAGGAAGGATGTGGGTCTCAATGTAACAATACATGTACTATGAACCTGGTCCTGGGCCCTGCAATTTTATGAGACCCGGCCCTCTTGGCTTAGTACAGCTGACAGCAAGGCAGTGGTTTATTGCTGCACAGGAGTGCAGGTGATGTAACTCTGCATCCGTGGACGAAAGAACTGCGGCACACGTGTGGAGCTAGACAACCGTCTCTGCAGGTGACGAGAACTCTGCATCGACGGAGCAGTGGGAGGTCCCAGCTCCCTGGCACTGACGACGGCCATAGCCCTGGCACTGTTCATAGGTCAATAAACATCATGTGCATGCATATTACATGTTTGAATATATTTTTGAATACATAATAAAATATACATATGAAGGCCAAGGGTGAACTACCTTGCCTTAATCACACAGGGTGTTATTCGGACCCTTGGAATTCACAAATCCAGCCTCTTTGGTGGCCTGGAGGCCCGTTCAGATATTGTGACTGTTGTATGTGAGTCATATTGCTCAAATTGTGCGCTCATTGTCTGTGGTGAGTCTGTGGTGGCATGTCTCTCTCCCTTCTGCCAAAATTCTCTACCAAATCTCCCAGTTGCTTGCTAATCCCTGGCCACGGCCACCAAACTGATGATTTCGCTCTTTCTCGGCATTTGACAATGCTGGACACTATAGATATTGTCCAGGGTATATATATATCTAGTCTCATGCTGGATGGAATGACGAGGCATCATCAAAGTCTTGTTATAAACGAACTAGTGGTCTAGGGGTAAGGCGTCCGCCACTGGTGCGGGAGGTTGAAGGTTCGAGCCTCGCCAGGGACTTGTTCTGATGTCGTTCGCATGCCCATGTGACAGTTAGCGCCTTCTTCTCAATTTGTGCATAATGCTGCGAATGCAATTGGTCTCCATTGACTTGCTGTTTTGAACTTTTGCATTATGACTGATCCCAACCTGTAACATGAGGCATCTGCGGAGACCCTTGTCTCCTTGTTTGGATCAGAGTGCTAGCACTGGACGTGTGCTCAGGTCCTTATCGATGCTGAGAAAGGCAGTTTGTTGGACGCTACCCCAGTACCACTCGATTTTCTTGCTCAGCAGGTCTCTGAGAGCTTTTTTCTTGTCTGCCAGCTGGTCTGTGAACTTCCCTAGCTGGTTTGCCATGCCCAGGAACCTACGCACTCCAGACACATCTATTGGGGCATCCATTTCAAGTATGGGCGTTTTACGCTCATTGTCCATGGATATACCATTAACATCTTGTTGTGTCCAAGGGAATTGATTGTGTGCTTTTCACACTTGTTTCCATTTAGTGTGATACCAGATTCCCGAAGTTTCTTCAGTACTGCCATAAGACGGCGATCATGCTCTTCTTGATTAGCAGCAAACACCAGGACATCATCAATATGGATCATTACTCCTTCTGAGCCTTCTACGATTTGTGATATCTTTTCCTGGAGGTGCTCAGAGGCTGAAGAAATCCCGAAAGGTAGACGGTTGAAGTGATAGCGTCCGAAGGGTGTGATGAAGGTTGTTTATAAATGATGATTTCTCATCTAGTGGCACCTGCCGGTAGCCTGAATCCGCATCTATATTATTAGAAAACCTTGGCTCCGCTAAGTTGACCTAGAGAGTGGTCCACAGATGGAAGTTGGTGTTTCTCTTTCTGTACACTTTCATTCAATTTGGTGAGGTCGACTGAAACCATGACTTCCTGGTTGGTTTTAGGGACTACAACCATACCTGAACACCATTCTGTTGGTTCTTCTACACGTGTGATGACGATAGTTCTCTACGTTCTCCCGATTTCTTCCTTGACCTTAGGAAGTAGTGGAATAGCAATTCTTCTTGGAGTCGTCAAGGCGAATGGCTTGCTGTCATTTTGAAGTTTTAAAGCGTACTTGCCGCTCATTTTTCTCAGACCTGGAATAATTCCGGAAATTTCTGTTGGTACTGATTGACCACGGCGTTCATTCTAACAACAACAGAGCTTCAATTGCTCGGCGACCCAATAGAGCTTCCTGTAGGCCATCTAAAACGTACACTTCTGGCCTAGGACATTGAGCTTGTATTCTCCCAGTCCACACATAATCCTGTCACGTCTCTGGAGTGGCCCTATGCCTGCTTCATTGTAGAGTGACTTGGTTATGACTGTGACATCAGCGCCTGCACGTGTCAATTTTGGAGAAAACACTTGTCTCACTAACTGTGATCTCCGCCTTCCAGCCATCTTTGGTGTGATCGGCCAAGATACCAAGGAAACTTGATGGTAATCCCTGTTCATCTGCTTGAACCAGCACATGCTTGAGTAATGTCCTGTTCTTGAACGATGAAAGCATTTTTCACCTTTGGCAGGACTTGCCTCTCTTTAGTGGGACTTTTTGTTTTCGCATCTAATGCAGCCTTTGGTGTGTTATTTTTGCTGTTGTTGTGGTTGATTGGCTTTCACTTTTTTTGTAATATGACCTCTCTTTTTCCTGATTGCTGCTGTAGCGTCAATATTACCGGCTTCCTGGTCATCATTCCTCAGGAATTTTTGTTGTATTTTTACCGCTCCACCTGGTGCCTTGTCCACTGCTTTTTTCAGTGTCAGATCTTGATCCATCTGGAGTTTCTCAGTTAGCTTGTGACCTCTCATCCCCATGACGATCCTGTCACGAATCATTCATCATGAGGCGCACCAAACTCAGCATATCGGCGTCATCCACTGCTTCCCCCTCTTCCTTCGATTGGACTTTGAATGCTCGAATATCCGGTTACGTTGGGGCATGGGGTATGCACACAATTTCTATTTTAGGCCCTACTGGTTTGCGGCTTCTTTTGCTGGTCTGTGAGAGTTAGGGACCGCAGGTCGTCTGCCTTATCACCCATGGCGTACACAAGAGCGTTAACTTGTTCTTCTTCAGCCTTTGTATTAATCCGGATGCTAGACTGAACCGTTCAAATCGACGTAGCCATTTCGGCCATTCTTCTGGCTTGAAGCTGAATTTATCCGAGATTGTTAGTTGGTGAGCTATGGTGTAATGTGAAATCCCTGTGAAATAAGGTGTCGGTTATTTCACACAGTACGTGGCAGCTCGACGAGTTGGACTTTGAACTCAAGTCTGGATCGGCTGGCTTCTTTTTTGTGTGTCTGGCTGTGCTTCTCTAGAGCTTTGTCTTATACATGTAGAGTCTGAAGCTGTATTAATTAGCCGACAGTTAAAGCATATATATCACGAAAATATGATATCAGCTTATTTGAATCCACTCGTTGAGCTGAATAGAACAGTCTTTACAGAATGTTGATATCTCGATTTATTAAAAAGTTATGGCTTTTTTAATATTGAAAATCCGGCAAATTTCTCCAGATAGTCTTAAAAAAAACTGTCAGCTAATTAGTATGCAAATAAGATGTGTGACGTCATTGACAGTTTGCTTTTTAATTAGGCGATTTAGCATGTCACAATTAAGCATATATAAGCTCATATTTGGTCAACAAAACTCATATCGTTCAGTAGGAATTAATAGTCAGTGAGTGCATATGAAATTTGGTTGCCATGGCAAGCAATGGGCTTATTCTGCCCTTAAGGCTGGTATTCAAGTTAAAATAGGATATGAAAGTATCAAACCAATTTAGATAGCAGGGTAGTGACTACATTTTGTGGAATTGATCAACAAAACGTTCACTGACGTTTAGAGCCATTCGTATATAATGGACGCTATTACTTCTGGTTTCCCGAGCCTGTATTGGTTGCTAAGGGTTGTTTTCAGACATTTTGATGATATATTCATCAATATATTGCCATTACTCTATTGTCTGAAATGGTTTCATGCATATTGTTTTTAATTAGATATTGACCTTAGCAACCATGGTTGCTTAGGGCCCAGCCAGACCATTGGTTTCCATGGCACGGATTTCTTGAAATCACTGACTATTCGAACTAAAAAGCATAAAAAATGGGTTTTGGTGAACACATATGGATACAAACGATCTCCTTATTCCATTTAAAAATGCCTAATTAATAAGCAGTCTGTCAATGACGTCATACATCTCATTTGCATATTAAATAACTGTCAGAGTTTGTTGTCAGATTCTGTAAATATGTACATGTTTAAAGTGTCATAACTTTGGCAGGAATCATGATATCAATATGCTGTGAAGACCATTTTGTTCGTTCCAAAAAGTACTTTCACATACATACCAAAACCTAATATCCAATTTTCATGATCTATACCCTTTAAATGATTTTATCACCAATCCGACAAACGTATCGTCAGGGTACCTAATCATCGACCCTGTCCCTAATCATCGACCCCTGCAAACACTGCCAGCCGCAAACAGGTGTGCAAAACAGATATCTGACAAAAACAACATTGAAAGTACTTCTGATACACATTTCAGCACATTTCACATTTTAGTTTATTCAAGTTTTGCCCAGCCGTTTGCAGGGGTCGACGATTAGGGAGAAGGTCGATGATTAGGTACTCTGACGCTATGTTGTACTTATTCCTTGATTGCTGCATTCAGTATCCAAAACTTCTGACACCATGTGGTGTTATATACGTGCGTGGTATATGACTAAATGAGACAGACACAGTACGGAGCTGTTACACGTTTAATTATTAGCCAGAGTTCAAGCTGTGTATGGAAAAATTGTTACGGTTTCCAATATTTCCGTATTTTGCCTGATGTCGCACACTCGCTGAGAGGCTACGGTTTAAGGTTTTCTTCACTCTCTCAGCCCTGCAAAAATAAATTATGTGAATTGAATTCACGACAATTCTTGAACTAATTTCAGGAAGAATATCTCCTTGAATTAGTAGGTTCAGTGGTATTGTTATATAAATGAGTTAGATCTAGTTAGACTTTAGATCTCATGATCATCGCTCCACTGCTCCACACTGTCACAGCCTGGCACAGGCACAGTCACCAGGTCACAGTCAGTGACAGTCACTGTCACTCAGTCACATGACTTTTTTTATCCCGCACCGTGGACAGTGAAACTGAAAGTCAGTGACCAGCTGGTGACTCACATAACCCATGGGAAAATATCACGAAACGGGTCCAGTGATAAGTTGGTAGACTCTATACTCTAATAGAAAGCAAATATAGATCTAATTAGATCTAGTTTTATTTTATTTCACTCACAAGTCGCGACCCCCCAGGGATTCCATTAGTTATGCTCCGAACGTGGGATAATACTCCCATGTTCGGAGCATGAAGTAATGAACATGATGAACTGGCCTTATCGTGAAATAGGTCCCGCTTATTTCGTACGTTATGATTGGTGATGAGCAGCAATCCTATTGTTGCCGCAGAGATGGTGTGCTACACATTGACCTCCGTCCACCCCCACCACCACCCTCCAGGATTCTCCAAGATATAGAAGTTGACTGAAAACATTAAAATGGTGTTACTGTTTTAACTGAATAAGCCTCGTCATAATGTAGCGGGACCTATTTCAAGAGAATGCCGATGAACTAGGATTCCATAATCAAGACTTTATCAAGTCGCAATCTTCCATCCAATTTCAGAATTCTATCTAAAAAAATCAGATAGTTGCCAATGTAGATGCAAGAACAAAAGGTACTATATTAAACTTGGTGAACTTAACCTTGTAGATATGGCGAATTTAGGACACTTGGCTTGTGTAGGTGAAGTTAGCCACAGCTACTAGGCCAACCTTTTTTTCATACTATGTCAACATTCATTGCAGGGTTCAGTCTGTAGTCAGTAGGGCTACTTGTGGTTAGGCAGTGTGAGTGATGACACCCTCCATCATGCCGCTAGCACAGCTGTGGGTCACACTGTTCCTATCCCTGGCGCTTCTACCAATGACCACCTCTCAACTTCCACCCATCTTCCCACGTATGATGACAATTGGAGCCGTGCTCAGTGATCAGAGCTACTGCGATGATTTTGAGAAGTATCTAGGAAGAGCCAACGACAATCCGGAAACATTACCGGCGGGCCTGACACTGAACGCTAGCTGTGTGGTGATGAGCAGCAATCCTATTGTTGCCGCAGAGATGGTGTGCGACACATTGATCAGCAGCCAGATCTACGTGACCATCGCCAGTCACTCAGTCACCGGGAACCTGTCGCCGATGTCCGTGTCCTTCACCTGCGGTTTCTACAGGATTCCCGTCATCGGGATCTCCACTCGTGATAGCAGCTTCTCGGACAGGGTCAGTTCAGTCGTGTATCAGTGTACATGTATGGTGTACGTGCAAAATTAGTATGCTAAAATAAATCTTATGATCATTGGAGAATATTCACTTGGGATAATAGAACATGTAGAATGATAGTGCATGCATATGAAATCGGCTTTAACCAAAATTAATGCATATTTTCAGTGCATTAATTAGCATGCTCCAATCATGCATTATTATTACCTATGCAATAAAGAATATTTAGTTCTGCCCTTTGTTAGTACATGTTCAGTCGAAGCATATCAGTGGATTGAGTTGACTTGATCTCTTACACCCCTGCTAGAATGTGCACACAAGCTTTCTGCGGACGGTGGCGCCATACTCGGAGCAGGCCGAGATCTGGGTGGAGATGCTGCGGACTTTGGAGTTCCGCACTGTCATCTTCATCCACAGCACGGACCAGGAGGGGCGAGCAATGCTGAGCCGGCTCCAGACACGTCTTCAGTCCAAAGATGTTGAGGTAACGATCAGTGATTGGGTTTGATTCTTTTATTATTATTATTTGTTATCAGTGGATGCAGTAAATTCGTCAGACAATAATTATTGTAACATATAATGTGAAACTCAAGTGAACCTTGAATTTTGTCAATGTTGATTGTGTAATGCTAATATCCGTTTGTGGATCCCCCAATAAGTTGTATTTGGTGTTTTTTCGAAGGTTGAGCTGGAGAGAAACATCCCGTACACAGCTGGCCAGACAAACTTCACAGATGTCCTCCTTGAGGCTCAACAGCTCAGTTCAAGGGTCATCCTTCTTTATGCTAGGTACGGTCTGTCATCTATCAGTCAGGTAGATAATATTACATATGCCTCAAGTTCGTTTCTGATCTTTCAGTAGAGACCATTTGTCAATATTCCACATTTTACTGGTAATGTAACCAGTGATATAATTCAATATTTCTGCAAAATTAATGCTGACATGGTTATGGAGATAAATTTGAGAATTATGAAGGAATGTATCCCTTCTGGGGATATTTGTGTATTGAATATTCTTATGGCATTGACAGTGCTGATGATGCTGAAAAGATTTATCGAGATGCAGAGCGTCTGGAGCTGATAGGATCTGACTACGCTTGGATAGTCACTGAACAGGCACTAACTGCCCCAAACACACCCATTGGTAAGCCGGTTCAAACTATTTTCATGAACAAATGTTTGCATTGTTATGAGTCGGAGTGGGAATCTCACAAGATTATTGTATCCCCCGAACAAAGTTCGGCGGATACTATGGATTTGGCTTCGTCGTCCGCGTCCGCGTCCGCGTCCGCGTCCGCAGAGATTTTCTTGTGAACGCGCTACAGGCCGCAATTCTCACCTGATCACCATTATTTTTTGCAGGCACATATATAATGGTAAGATCCCGACACCAATCGATTTTGGTTGCCTTGGCAACTGAATTGGTCGTTTGGGGACACATTTTGCATTGAAAACAGCCTGTTTGAGACACATGGCTTGTGAACGCGCTACAGGCCGCAATTCTCACCCGATCACCATTATTTTTTGCAGGCACATATATTATGGTAAGATCCCGACACCAATCGATTTTGGTTGCCTTGGCAACTGAATTGGTCGTTTGGGGACACATTTTGCATTGAAAACAGCCTGTTTGAGACACATGGCTTGTGAACGCGCTACAGGCCGCAATTCTCACCCGATCACCATTATTTTTTGCAGGCACATATATTATGGTAAGATCCCGACACCAATCGATTTTGGTTGCCGTGGCAACTGAATTGGTCGTTTGGGGACACATTTTGCATTGAAAACAGCCTGTTTGAGACACATGGCTTGTGAACGCTCTACAGATGGCAATTTTTGACGAATCTCGATAATATTTGGAAGTGTTGTTGGGAAGGGCTGTCACACGAAACCAATCGTTTTTTAGAATGATCATATAAATATTAAAATGTTAACAGCCTAACTTATTACAAAATTTTGAAATATCCATTTTGACATGTACGATCATTCCAATAGCCTGTACAGTGGAAGGTAATGACACTGGTTTCTTGTTCAGAATGGAGAACTGAAGTTTTCAGTGAAAACAGGACAATATTACTGAATAAGTTAACATTAGTTTTATTAGTTAAGTCTATTATTGTCCACAATAAAAATAGTTAAGACGAGAAACGTTCATTATTAAGCTCAACAAGGTAAAGGTTTTGTCCAGTACAAATTTCATGGGTGTAACTGAATAAGTTAACATTATTTTTAATAGTTAAGTCTATTATTGACCACAATAAAAATAGTTGAAGACAAGAAATATTTATTATTAACCTCAACAAGGTAAATGTTTTGTCCAGTACAAATTTCATTGGTGTAACCGAATAAGTTAACATCATTTTCACTAGTTAAGTCCAATATTGACCACAATAAAAATAGTTAAGTCTATTATTAACCACAATAAAAATAGTTAAGATGAGAAATATTTATTATTAAGCTCAACAAGGTGAAAGTATGTCCAGTACAGATTTCATGGGTGTACTGAATAAGTTAACATTATTTTTACTAGTTTAGTCTATTATTGACCACAATAAAAATAGTTAAGACAAGAAATATTTATTATTGGGCTCAACATGGTAAAGATTCTGTCCAGTAGACATTTTATGTCTGTAACCAAATAAGTTAACATTTTTTTTGCTAGTTAAGTCTATTATTGACCTCAATAAAAATAGTTAAGATGAGAAACAATAATTATTGAGCTCAACAAGGTTAAGGTTTTGTCCGGTAGAAATTTCTGGGTGTAACCGAATAAGTTTACTTTATTTTTACATGTTAAGTCTATTATTGACCACAATGAAAATAGTTAAGACAAGAAATATTTATTATTGGGCTCAACAAGGTGAAGGCTTTGTCCAGTAGAGATTTTATGGCTGTGAGCAAATAAGTTAACATTATTTTTTTGCTAGTTAAGTCTATTATTGATCACAATAGCTTTTTATGAAAACATTGATCAACTTTTACTTTGAATTTCAACTTGAGACCATGTTTGGCACAAATTATGAGTTAAAATATATCTTATGGTGAAAAATTCGATCTGGCTCCAATTTCGTCATCTTGAAATGCAGTTTTGGTCAACTTTTACTTTGAATTTCAACTTGAAAGCATGTTTGGCACATATTATAAGTCGAAATATAACTTATGGTGAAAAGTTCGATCTGGCTCCATTTTCGTCATCTTGAAATGCAGTTTTGGTCAATTTTTAGTTTGAATTTCAACTTGAAACCAAGTTTGGCACATATTATGAGTTAAAATATAACATATGATGAAAAGTTCGATCTGGCTCCAATTTCTTCATCTTGAAATGCAGTTTCGGTAAACTTTTAGCTTGAATTTCAACTTGAGACCAAGTTTGGCTCATATTATGAGTTAAAATATAACTTATGACGAAAAGTTCTATCTGGGTCCAATTTTAGTCATCTTGAAATGCAGTTTTGGTCAACTTCTAGTTTGAATTTCAACTTGAAATCAAGTTGGGCAGGTATTATGAGTTAAAATATAACTCATGACGAAAAGTTTGATCTGGCTCCAATTTTGTCATCTTGAAATGCAGTTTTGATTAACTTTTACTTTGAATTTCAACTTGAAACCATGTTTGGCACATACATGTGTTATGAATCGAAATATAACTTACGGTGAGAAGTTCAATCTAGCTCCAATTTCGTCATCTTGAAATTTTTGGTCAAATTTTACTTTGAATGGAACCAAGTTTGTAAAATATTCTGAGTTGAAATATAAATAGGTGAAAAGATTGATCTATCTGTATTTTCGTTATTTTATCAAACATGTCGAATGGAAATTCATATAAAGAGATTTCAGTGGTGATTTTGAATTTGACTTTCAATAACCTCGGAAAATCAGTGCAGCAATTTTGGTGGGGAAAAGAAAACAGTTGTGACTTGAGATTTAACATTTCTCTGGTAATCTTTTTTAGCCCTTGCTCTAGTTTTTCACACTTCACAGTGATATATTTGGGGCAACAGAGATGATAGGGCTACGGGGGATACACCCAAGCGGTCGTAGGCGACCGGAAGCGTCTAGTTTGCATAATGTCAAAAAAATTGCATGGCAACTTTTTCGTGTGGAACTGCATGGAACTGTACCAAACTTGCAGTAATAGAGAATGCTTTTTAGTGCTCCGTGACAGCCACCAGCCTCATGGATCCTCATAGTCAGTTATTGATACGCTTCAATCGAAAAGAACCGGGAGCAGATAATTACAGATAACACATTTTCTAATGTGCCATTCACAATTTCAAGGGGTGCTCGGACTGCAGCTCCTCTACAGCGACCGAGAGGTGCGCCACCTACAGGACAGTATCAGTATCATCACCAAGGCTATCTGGGCGATGGTCCGCGATGGCCGCAACATCAGCGAGGCCCCCGCCAGCTGTGACCTCGGCGATGTCGGCTGGTTCGACGGGGTCGAGATTCTTGAGTCAGTACTGGTTGTGTCATGTTTGTGTTCTGTATGGTTATTCTCCATCAAAAGAGAGCAAGCTTTGCAGAAAATCACAAATGTATATACAGAGTGTAAACTGCCTATAACACTCCCTGTATGGCCGTGTTGTGCAGGTATCTCATGGCTCAGACGCTCTCGAATGAGGAGAGTCAGACTGGACACGTGGCATTCGATGAGGTCGGGGATCGGATCTATTCACACTACCAGGTCTACAACAAACAGATCCAGGATGGACAGCTCGTCCACGTCGGTGTCTACGGGAAGGTCAGTATGAAGATTCAAGGGTAGTCTGTGGATTAACAGGGAATTAGCCATCATCTGTATCATTTGTCCTCAGTTGAAGATGCGATGTATCTGAAATGAGAACAATTTTTGAAGCCATATCAGAAATTTGTCAAAGATTTTGTCACTTAAGGTGTTTAAAGTAAATTTTCAGTAAAAGTATAACAGCCTATGCTGAAATGCATTTTTGATTATGTAGCCATTCACCATGTTCACAGGACCATGACCTGAAATTGGATCCCACGCAAATAATTTGGCCAGGAAACAGCAACAAAAAGCCAAAGGGTATCAAAATCAATACACACCTGAAGGTAAGTACATCTGCTTTTGACCTGGAGCACAACATGATGATCATATGGGTAACGAAAGAATATAGCAATAGATATTTTGGCAGAGCAGAGGAAAAGTTCGGTTGGAAGTTTGTTGATGTTTTTGGGGATAATTATTTTCCGTCTGTGGACAGGTTGTGACGGTGGATTCACTGCCTTTTGTGTACGTGACGGAGATGGTCGGAGATAAGTGCAATCATGACTTCCAGGTTCCGTGTCCCAGACTGAATGAGTCGACAGGTACGGAATCTCGTGCTCATCGGCAGGCTTCTGTTTGCTGACATTGACAGACTAGCTCTATCCCCTGTCAGAGTAATGAACACATATAATATATACATGTAATAGAAAAATGTTTTTGACAAAGTTTGTCAGAGCTTCGAAAAGTGTTCAGCTGACTTTCTTGGTTTACAGGTCAGTTGGAGCAGTTCTGTTGCCATGGTTACTGCATGGAGCTACTGCATGACCTCTCTGTCGAGGTGAATTTTACCTACCAGGTCAACTTGTCCAAGGACAGTCTGTACGGCACGTTTGATAGGGTAGGTGCTGCAGCTGGCTGACAGAGCATGTCACAGTGATATTCTCTCAAAGCCAAAACTTCTGTAAGATTTCTTCGGAATCTTATCTCTTTTTACCTGGCCATTTATTGGATAAGATACATCCAATAACTTCTGTAAGATTTCTTCTGAATCTTATCTCTTTTTACCTGGCCATTTATTGGATGAGATACATGGAGTAATGCATTGTACTTGTAAGTAATAGATAGTACTTGTCTAGTTTGTGAGATTTATGTATGGTCGTTGTTTATGCCATATACAATGTACACAAATAAAATGGCAGAGGAAACTTTTATCGTTTCATGAGGCCCCCCCCAATCCCCCCCCCCCCCCATGTTCTGTTTCACAGGCGACAAAGCGCTGGAATGGAATGATCGGAGAGCTGGTCAGTGGGGAAGCAGACATGGTAGTGGCTCCCATGACTATCAACCCAGAGAGAGCCATGGCCATTGACTTCACAAAACCTTTCAAATACCAGGGCATGACCATCTTGGTTAAAAAGGTTCGTAATAGTCTTTTCCCCGCTGGAACATTCATTTCCTCACTCTCACAAGCAAATGCAGATCATGTGTGTATTTGCTGCTGAGTGGTGAGCTCTTAGATACGACACATGTATATGTGTATTCCAATAATTATTGAATATATATGATTTTGCAAGGAACCAAAAATGAATGCCTCATCAAAATGTTTCAGATGATGATTCATGTTGGTGAATTGTGCCTGTCTGTCAATTTACACAAAACAAATCTGGGTCCTGGGCCGAAATCGCCATCTGTATACATGTATCCCATACAAACCTACAAAATCTCCTTGTGTCTCAACAGACCACGAAGGACTCGAGTCTGGCGTCCTTCCTACAGCCTTTTCAGAACACGTTGTGGATTCTGGTCGGTCTGTCTGTCCATGTGGTGGCGCTGGTACTTTACCTTCTGGACAGATTCTCGCCGTTTGGTCGCTTCAAGCTCGCCAAGAGCGATGACACGGAGGAGGACGCCCTCAACCTGTCGGGCGCTGTGTGGTTCGCCTGGGGGGTGCTTCTCAACAGTGGCATAGGCGAAGGTCAGACAATCAACCAGGAGACATTCCCTCCTTCCAATGCTGTCGAAATAAAACAATTTATTGCCATTCACTACCTCTGTAAAAAACCTTCCTTTTATTTGGTGATTTGTACAATGATATTCATGTTTTCAAAGTGTAATATGAACTAATGAAGGAACAGTTGAATTGATTTCTCCAAGGATAAGCAGGCAAATTTTTCAGACCATAAGTATTTTTCTGCTTCTTCAGGGACGCCTCGTAGTTTCAGTGCACGTGTCCTGGGCATGGTGTGGGCAGGCTTTGCTATGATCATCGTGGCCTCATATACTGCTAACTTGGCTGCCTTCCTGGTACTGGACAGACCTGTAGCATCCATCTCCGGCATTGACGACGCTAGGGTCAGTGATTCAGTGATGCAGATGTTAAGTCAAAATCGTACAGAGAAAGAGATTAGAAATCACAATTTCTGCTAGCATTAATACAGTAAAGGGAAGTTAAAAACATTATTTGTGTAGTATTGTATTGCACTGACTTTACATGTTATATGAATGATGGAATTATGACCATAATCATGTCAGTGTAAGAACACCTACTGTTTATAAATGGGATTCACTTCACTGATTCACTTGAATATTCGCTCTATTGTACTGAATGTTTCCCTGACAGCTGCGGAATCCGCAGGACGACTTTACGTACACGACAGTGCGTGATTCATCGGTCGCGATGTACTTCAAGCGACAGGTGGAACTCTCCACGATGTACCGGACGATGGAGAACAACTTCACAGACAGCGAGGTCACCGCCATACAGGCCGTCAAGTCAGGGTAAGTAAACTGAGGTGTCACCTGGCAGAGCTTGTAGAAGAAATGGCAGAATTTTTAAGGGCAATGGAATCAACAACAACATGATAAATAGCTTGTTTGTCTTTCAATAAAACACTTTTGAACCTTTATATACGTCCTGATAACCAGTTGTCATTTTCCAAATAACAAGTACTCCATGAAGACCCACTTGGATAACTAGCCCCTCCTTCTCCCCTCCGTAACAGTGCGCTGGACGCATTTATCTGGGATTCGTCTCGTCTGGAGTACGAAGCGGCCCGGGACTGTGACCTTGTCACGGCGGGGGAGCTGTTTGGTCGCTCTGGATATGGGATTGGTCTCCCTAAAGGAAGCCCATGGACCGAGGAGATCTCACTCAAAATACTCAGCTTCCATGAGAGTATGTATCACACATGCATGTTGTACTACATTCATATACATTTGCATAGAATAGTTAAAAGAAACTGGCTCCAGGGGCATCAGTTGCTGTCCTGCAGCAAACAACTGCATCTCATTCTTCACCAGTCCACATCTTGCATGAAGCGATATATTTCTGTTGCTGATGTGGGAGAGATTGATATTTGACTTATTTTGACAGCTGCTAAGATGGAAGATCTGGACAACAAGTGGATTCTGATGGAGGATGCGAAGTGTGCTGAGAGGGACGCTTCCCCCGCAACCCTCGGCCTCACGAACATGGCAGGTCTGTTGCTTGACATAATAATTATATCAACCAAATTTACAACTAAGCATGCAGCATGAAGTATAGCAACATGTACAGGAGGTTATGGACAATGCCAGTGAAACATAACAAAATTGAGAGATTGAAATGCATTGTGAACATGTTGCCCCGTGTAGGTGTGTTCATGATGGTTGCCGGGGGTATCGTCGCTGGCGTGTTCCTGATTTTTATTGAGATTGCGTACAAGCGACACCGAGGTCTGAAGGAAAAGGAGCTGGAACTCGCCAAGACGGCCGCAGACCGTTGGCGTGGCAACATCGAGGTAACGACGCTCGTGTGTTTAGAATTTCTTGTCTTTTTTTCCTCAGACTGTAACATGTCGTTTTAGGTGTGCAAACTCAAATTGTCTGAAATTTGGAGAGCACACATTTGTGAACTCAGCATGTAAAATTCATGGAATTGTTTGTATGTTGTATAGGATTATCTCGTTCCTTGTTTTTAAATCACAACAGTTTTTAAAGGTGTTTGCAATTGCTGTTGTTTCCATGGTAACCAAATTGCTAATAGTTGTTATCCACCATATCAATATTGTCTAAACACTACTGTTGTGCAAAACATGTTTCCAACTTGAAACATGTAGATGTGAATGTTTTCAATAGCTTTTTTCACCAGTTTCCATAATCTATCAGATAAATCAATCAAACTTATCAATTTATCATTGAAATGCCCATAAAATGATGTTTAGCTAATAGGATATATCAAATGCATACCTGCAAGTAAATATCATTTTCAAAAAGATCTTGTCATTCTCAAAAAGTCCAACAGAAGTCAATTTTATGTCCAAATCTGCTACATTTTCAATGAATCATTTCATTCATGGGGTGTCATCCGTCTCGCATGTGTATCTTGGCCTGATAACTTTGTAGGTTTCATCAATTCACCTTTTATACGACTTCTCATTTCATTTTACAAATTTCATCGTGTTTTGCACCGAGTCATTGATTTCATAACACCGTTTGTGTATTCATTAAACTGTTGTTATTTTCCATGTGTTTTATTTTTTCTTTTCTGTGTGACGTCTTCTGTGAAAATGGGGCGTGTTCCTTCCAGAAAAGGAAATTACTGCGTCAAACGAGAGCAGCCTTGAGAAATGAGTTCCTAAAGCAGGGAGTAGCCGCAGGATCTGCCGGTAAAAATATACCTCTAAAGACTGGGTGATTGGTGGAGGGAGGGATGGGATGGGGGTGGAGTGGTAGGTAAACCTGCTTGAAACACTCAACTTTTGGAAGGGATTTTCATATTACCGCGTAATACAGATTGTCTTTTGAACTTTAGTACTAATTCAGTTGTACTCTGCATGAAGAATAGATTTGTGTGTTTTTAGCTTACCGGCCCTTTGGGTCGATAAGCTATTGTGATGGTTTTTCGTCCGGTGTCCGTCATCCGTCCGCCATCTGTCCGGGTCTGTAACTTTTTTTTGATATCATGAATTTCCCCATAAATTTGTCAGAACATACCTTGAGTCAGTATCTAAAGACGTTTTTTAAATTTTTTTGATTTAATCGTTTTTGCCGATTTGGCGGCCATTTTTGACGAAAAATTGCCAATTTGGACTTTGGTGGCCATTTTCTCAAAAACTGTCTGATCAGTTTTGAGATTTTGGTTTTAAAACATTCCTGTCATGTACCTTTTGGGAGCTGTGCGGAGTAAACTCATAGAACACTTCAAGATAGACCCTAAGTATTGGCACATTCAAATGGGAAATCATATATTGCGGTTTGAGTGGTGACCTTGAATTTGACCTTCAATGACCTTGAAAGGTCAAAACGACCTTTTTTGTCGAAAAAACGATGAATTTTGTCTTTGGTGGCCCTTTTCTCAAAATCTATTCAGACAATTTTCCTCAAAATGCAAAAGATTCTCCCTATGTACCTTTCTGATGTGTAAAAGTTTTGTTGCCTTTGAATCGACAGTCTGTGAATCTATGTCAATAACAATAAAAATCTTCCGAGATGTAACTTGATTTGTTATTATAGTCCATGCAGAAAATTGTTTTCGGCAACATTTATGAACATGTTTTGACAACAGAGTTTCAGATCAGTGTAACCAATTTACATGTTGGAAAATCAATACATGTACTCTGTGCAATTCTCATGATTGCCGGTAAGCTACAGCACCCTTGGTGCTATGTTTTTCTCTGAAAATATTGGGAACAACTGGCAAATCTGATTGATCTTTCAAACCTGATAATTCAACAAAATTCAAACAACTAGTCGAATAATTTCCATCACTTTACAAGTACCCAGAATTACTTTTTCTGTACAATTTGCTCTCGCCCTACAGAAACGTCGAACGCTGCGCCGAACACTCCTACAGCAGCAACAGGAGCGAAACAAGGCGAAGAACGGAACCACAGAGAGCCCTGCCCACACACGCCTCCCACAGCCCAGCCCTGGGCGAGTCCCGCTCGGCTACCAGCCCGTCGCTACCAATATCAGGTGTAGCTCTCAGCCTGTCTAGGGGGAACCCACCTTCCAACCATCTAGCAAGGGAGACCTGTTGTCCTTGGAATCTCGGCACATGGGAGTAACCCAACATATGGGGAGGGCTCATCCCAGGGAATCCAGACACATAGAGGAAAACCAAGCGCAAGGGGAAAATCCTGTCTGGGGAAGTCCACTACAATTTTTGGCACATTGGATAAATACTGCTGATATCTTGCTAGTTTAGTCTTGCTTTTAGTGAGTTGTATCTCATCTTGATCGCTTCTGTTTGTTGCTGATGGTCGTTCATTATGTACATTAGGATGTTGGATTAAATGTTGATTTTTTATTGTACAAACTTCATGAGGAAAGATCATGTGTTTGTTGTTGTTTCTCAGTTAGAGATGCTATGGAGTGAACATTGAAATGTGAAGTAGATACTTCATAACGCTTGTATAAATTCTACTAGTCTGACATCAGATTAGATACTGTGGTTGACGGTATTTTCCCTCTCGGTGACCATCTGTCTGAATGTTACTTTTCAGAACCTATCTAAATCAGGAAAATTACATCTAATCTATACAGGCAAAAATTTACAGCATATTGTGTTCAAGTTGTATCCAGTGACTGTGATAAATGCTTTTTAAGCCATTTGGCTGGTTCAGATTTTTACTGCAGAATGATCACAGACATCATGCACCTAGTCATAGTAATATCCCTACTTGTAGTCAGAGTTTATACCTCAACATTACATTGACATAGTCGTATTTGTAATAATCATATAATAATGGTTAAAACTGCCAATACTCGCATCTTATGTTGTTTGATGATATCACTTGTTGAAATGGGAGTTGGTTCATATCATGTGTACTAGATATGAGTGACTGAATCTGTCTCGAATATGACAACCTTGTACATACAGTGAACTTGTACAACATGTTTTCATTGTTAAAATGCAGATACTTTTTGTTTTGCATTTACAGTCATGCCTATTTATATCACGTTATTTCATGAGTTTTTATTTGCAGGTATTACTAGTCATGTATTTTACATATTTTTTGTGGTCTTCCTTGCTTGTATACATTGTTACATTTTTTTTTTTTTCTTCTTTTTTTTTTTCTTTTTTTTTTTTTTCTTTTTTTTTTTCACTTTTTGGTTTCCGGACGATAACTCAAGAACGCCTTGACGAATCTTCGAGAAATTTTCACCAGTTATCACATATATTACATAGATGAACCCTATTGTTTTGGAGCCGGCTCCGAGGTCCGGTAAGTCCGTGAGGATGAATTTTGTGTCAAATGGTTTCCGGATGACAACTCAAAAAGTACTTGTGCTACCATTCTGAAACTTGACGTATATGTTGATATAGTGTCACAGAGGAACCCTATTGATTATGGGGTCAATCCCTCAAACGACCTTTGACCCACGATCCGAAAACAATTTTGGTGAGTCATCCTTGAGGCTCATTGCATATCTCAGAAACGGTGCATCGCAGAGTGAAATGGACGTTATTTTCGGACTCGTGACACTAGACAAACATGCCTTAGGGCAATGTTGGGTGAACTTGGCCCTGGGCCAAATTTTTTTTTGCTGAGGCGGCGTTTTTCATTTTCGGCCATATCTCGGAAACGGTGCGTCGTAGAGCGAAACGGAGGTTATTTTCGGACTCGTCACACTAGACAAACTTGTCTTAGGGGAATGTTGGGTGAACTTGGTCCTGGGCCAATTTTTTTTTTTGCTGAGTCGGTTCACCTGTGATTGTGTTGTGTATCGAAATGCCCCAAGGCCTCTAGGCCTTTACGTCTAGTTTAATTTATGTTTTTGGACTGTAGTCTATAACTAGCTTTGCATATATTTTGCAAAATATAATATATTGGTTTCGGTGTGTGGTTTTTTTTTCTTATAATCAAAGTTAAGTAGCTAGTCAAGTGCAATATTGTTAATGAATACATTGCCATGTATGTGTTACATTTCCAATATTTTTTTGTGGTATGCTGTAAATTATCATACCAGATAAAGTACTTTTGTTGTTTTGTTTGAAGTAGGTACATTCGTTTGCTCATATATTTTGTATCGGTACAATAAAGTGTGTTATAATAAAGTGTGTTATTGCCCACCAGTTTGTTCTCAAATGAAGTGGAGATAACGGGACATAAAACTTGTAGAATCAACTTATTCATAATGATCATGTTTTCGGAAAATTAAACTTATCAGGAGTTATCTGTCGATACGTTAAAGAAACATTTTTTGTCTTGTTGAATGCTTCTGGAAAACAACAACTCGAATGAAAATGAATTTATTTTCCAATTGATTTGCACATATAAAAATGCTCAAACGGTCACCATTCTGCGAATATTTATATTTTCCCACTATCAATCCACCAAGCTACTGTCGTCGTTACTACGGTATCCAGGGCTTCGGTCCCTGTGCTCCTGATCGGATGCACTCGGTGGCGGGACGTGAAAGTGAGCATACTCCCCGCCGAGGTGAGGGTCGAACCGGTCCATCCAAGATGGGTCGTGACTGAGAATCTCACGCCCGATCCACTGTTTCTCCTCTACATCCAGTCTCTCCTGCTCATTCAGTGGCTCGTGTGAGCGGTGCAGCGCGGCGATGGCATGGCCCCCACCCACCAATGCGCCGAGAGTGGTACGCTTAGTGTAGTAGTGTGGATTTACAGCATCACAGTACTGCGACAGCTCCCTGATGTTACACTGGTAGTAGCAACACTCACACGTGATCCGACTGACGCCGTGGAGCTCTCTCTTCCCTCGCTCGAGGATGGTCAAAGCCTTCTCCTTCGGCAGGAAAATGTCAGGATTCTCCAACAAGTTTTGCTGTGACTTCAGCTTAGCCAGCGCATCATCATCTGTCGGGGGTAGGATGCCAATCGTGAAGTTAACTAGACGTCAAGGCCTAAAGGCCTTGGAGACATTTCAGGGTGAAGCATGAAAAACACAAAATGCTGACTCAGCAAAAACATGATGACGCTCCCAATGAGACCTATAAGACATTTGTGCAATTACATGTATGTGAAGGACAAACTTGATACCCCTGAGACTATCTGTCGAATGTCTGTTTTGCTCTAGGTCGCACCGTTTCCGAGGTATCGATGAAAATGAAAAATGCCGACTCGGCAAAAAAATTTCAGGTCAAGGTCATAGTTCATCCCTAATATCTCTCAGATATGTTTGTCTACTCGGCAAAAAAATTTCAGGTCAAGGTCAAAGTTTATCTCCAGTACCCCTCAGATATGTTTGTCTAGGGCCACAATTTAAGGTCAAGGTCAAAGTTCATCCCTAGTACCCCTTAGATATGTTTCTGTAGGCCACGAGTCCGAAAATAATGTCTGTTTCACTCTACGACGCACCGTTCCTGAGATATTGATGAAAACGAAAAATGCCGACTCATCGAAAAAATTTGAGAAGGTCAAGGTCATCCTTGATACCCCTGAGACATGTTTGTCTAGGGCCACGAGTCCGAAAATGACATTCGTTTCGCTCTATGACGCACCGTTTCCGAGATATCGACGAAAGCGAAAAATGCCGACACAGCGAAAAAATTCAAGGTCAAGGTCAAAGGTCATCCCTAATACCCTTAAGACATGTTTGTCTAGGGCGACGAGTCCGAAAATAACTACCGATTTTTGAGTGAGTGGTAGCCGGATCAAAAACAATAGGCTTCTTCTACACAACATTTCTGACCAGTGGTGAAAATTTGGCGAAGATACATCGAGGCAAACTGAAGTTACCGTGCGGAAACCAAAAAGTGAAAAAAATTTTTTTCACAAAACTATTAAGGCATTTCTGCTGAAATGCCTTAATTAATTAAGGCCTAATTCACAAGTATGGGTTTACCACCAGCGCACACACATGTCATGTGCCAGTCTCTCCATTGAGCAACTGCACTGAAACATCATTCATCGGCCTACAATTACAACTGAACCAAACAACATGTGAAATGGTCTCAATGTATCAAAGTGTCAGCACGTACCAACACTGCGTTTCTTGCGTCCGTAGTACCCATTGCAGATGTCGGAGAGGACATTGGCGAGGAAGCGGCCACAGTTACCCATGACTCTGGTTGGGCGGTGCGTATCACAGTTGTGTGAGATCCCACCCTGGACACCGTGTAGTGACATCAGCACCAACAAAAGCAGCAGCATCGAGCCCAGAGCTCTGGGGCCCAGACAGGGCGGGACCCAAGTCATCACAAACCGTCTGACCTGGGCACAAATACAACGTGATTGTTTGGTACATCTTTTGCTGTTGCCCTTTTGATCATTCTAAATGTCCATTATGCAAGTTAGTGTATATACATTTAGGTCATTTATTAAACTATGAAGACGATACACATTGAATTGCTCGAAAGGTAATATACGATACAAGATAATATACCATACACATCGCTCAAGCTTAGAACTAGCTCGAAGTTCCACTGACCTGATAAGATTGCTCCAGGAGTTCAGCAGTTTTCCAAGTTGGTGATATGTCTTTAACGGTTGTCAACAGGGTATCGTTTAGTTGCAGTCACTCAGACTGGCGTCCTCTAGGAGCGAGGGTTTATATCAAAGCCCGGGGGACGCCCGCTCACGTGTAGCAGTTGCCCGCTGCTCCGTCTCACCCTCCGCCTTGGTTCTACAGGTGGACACCTAGCAGAATCACCACTAGTGGCCGCAATATCCGCGACCTCTGAACTCGGACACTGATTACTGGTCTCGAATTACTGCACGGTAATTGGCTGCCTTTTTGACATGTGAGAGATTTCCATTGACGATAGCAGCGTGTCCAGTCACTTGTCAGGCTTCATCGATAGCCATTCAACAAAGGAAATTTCTTGTTTTGCTTTCGTTTTTGTCGTGTTTACAACACATAATGTCCACAGAAGTTCACATGACGTGGAGATGATTTTTTTCTTGTCTCTATGTATACGTGACATAACTATAACTTGTTCAAAACGCAATAAAGTCATTCACAAACAATCTACATCTGTTGTCCGAATATACATTCTATGTTGAAAGTGAGTCCAGTATCTGTCTATGAAAGTCAAGTAGTCCAATCAATGAGTATCATGGATGGGCGGACAATTTTACCGGGAGCTACTGTTTGTGTGGCCAACACTGGAACGGAATATATCCGTAGTAATAGTACCAGGGTAACCATGGTGACAGTATATCCACGCTCGGATCATCCAAGCAAACACAGGATTCCATGGCAGCGACGGGCTTCAGGATTCTTGTAACTCAGCAAATTTCGCGCAGTTGATTTATTTTGGTATTAAACGCCAAAAAAATCTATTCGGTGGTGATTAATCATTCAAAATCAAACACGATTATCTAAGATAAAAAGACAAGTAATGATTTGTCCAATACAGATCAAGTTCAAATGAACAAAATGTAACAAAAATAACGGAGTAGGCACCGTTTGTGTATTAAAAAAAGCTGTTGTTATTTTCCATGTGTTTTTTTTGGTTTGACGTCTTCTGTGAAAAATGGGGCGTGTTACTTTCAGAAAAGGAAATTATTGCGTCAAGCGAGAGCAGTCTTGATAAATGAGTTCCTAAAGCAGGGAGTAGCCACAGGATCTGCCGGTAAAAAATATACCTCTAAAGACTGGATGATTGGTGGAAAGAGGGATGAGATGGGGAGGGGGTGTAGTGGTAGGTATACCTGCTTGAAACACTCAACTTTGGAAGGAATTTAGATTGTCTTTTGAACTTTAGAACTTTAGAACTCTGGAAATACTGAGATCGCTTCTGTTTGTTGCTGGTGGTCAGTCAATATGTACATTAGGATGTTGAAATAAATGTCGATTTATTATTGTACAAACGTTATGATGAAATATCATGTGTTTTTTTTTCAGTTAGACATTCTATGGAGTGAACATTGAAATGTGAAGTGGACACTTCATAATACTTGTAAAAATTCTACTAATCTGACATCAGATTAGACACCATCGTTGACGGTAGTTCCCTCTCGGTGACCATCTCTCTGTATGGTACTTTTCAGAACCTATCTAAATCAGAAAAAAATTCTTTTGATCTATACATGCACAAATTCACAGCATATTGTGTTCAAGTAGTATGCAGTGACTGTGATAAATGCTTTATAAGCCATTTGGCTGGTTCAGATTTTTACTGCAGAATGATCACAGACATCATGCACCTAGTCATAGTAATATCCCTACTTGTAGTCAGAGTTTATACCTCAACATTGCATTAACATAGTTGTACTTGTATAATATTATAATAATGGTTATAACTGCCAATTCTAGCATCTTATATATAAGCAATGAAATCTATGCACATCTGATTCAAATTAATATGTTGTTTGATGATATCACTTGTTGAATTTGGAGTCGGTTCATATCATGAGTACTAGATATGAGTGACTGAATCTGTCTCGAATATGACTACCTTGTACATACAGTGGACTTGTACAACATGTATTCATTGTTAAATGCAGATACTTTGTGTTTTGCATTTACAGTCATGCCTATTTATATCACATTATTTCATGAGTTTTTATTTGCAGGTATTACTAGTCATGTATTTTACATATTTTGTGGTCTTCCTTGCTTGTATACATTGTTTAATTTATGTCTTTGGACTGTTGTCTATAACTAGCTTTGCATATTTTTTGCAAAATATAATATATTGGTTTCGGTGTGTGTTTTTTTTTAGGTTACCGGACCTATGGTCCGATAACCTATTGGCATGGCGTTGCGTCCGTCGTCGTCGTCCACATTTTTATCTTTTTTGTTTACGAGCCAATTTTTCTGAAATTTTGCAGAAAAATACTTAAAAATAATTCAAGAAGGAGGTATTTTTTAGTTTTTTGATTTTCGCTTTTTCTTCAAAATGGCGGCCATTTTCGACGAAAAAGGCCTGATTTTGGATTTTGGCGGCCATTTTCTCAAAATCTGTTCAGTAACTTTTTTTCTCTTTGATACATAAGACTCCTCATATGTACTCCAAGATGTCTATAAATTTCGTTGCGCTTGAATCGTTCGAAGTGGGCCATTTTGGCCCAAACTCGGCCCAAATGGGACTTTCCCATGTTAAATTCTCCTATGCTTTATAATGGGACACATTAAAGCCTAATATCTCACTTAATATTGAGATTAGAGACTAGGAATCAATTGTAGACATATAGGAAATGATATATGCTGAATATTGTCGTGACCTTGAATTTGACCTCTGACCTCATTTTCAAGGTCACAGGACAAAATGGCTAATATCTCGCTTATTATCGACTTTACAGCTTAGGAATCAGTTGTGAACATATAGGAAATGATATATGCTGAATATTCTTGTGACCTTGAATTTGACCTTTGACCTCATTTTCAAGGTCACATGACAAAATGGCTTTCAAGGTCAGAGCGGCCGTTTTCGTCGAAAAATGGCCAATTTTGGACTTCGACGGTCGTTTTCTCAAAATCTGTTCAGTAACTTTTTTTCTTATTGATGCATGACACTCCTCCTATGTACCCCTGTGACATGTATAAATTTCGTTGAACTTGAATCGCTAGAAGTGGGCCATTTTGGGCCCAAACTCAGCCCAAATGTGACTTTCCCATGTTAAATTCTCCTATGCTTTCTAATGGGACACATTAAGCCTAATATCTCACTTAATATTGAAATTAGAGACTAGGAATGAATTGTTGACATATAGGAAATGATATATGCTGAATATTCTCGTGACCTTGAATTTGACTTTTGACCTCATTTTCAAGGTCACGGGACAAAATGGCTAATATCTCGCTTATTATCGACTTTACAGCTTAGGAATCAGTTGTGAACATATAGGAAATGATATATGCTGAATATTCTTGTGACCTTGAATTTGACCTTTGACCTCATTTTCAAGGTCACATGACAAAATGGCTAATATCTCGCTTATTATCGACTTTACAGTTTAGGAATCAATTGTGAACATATAGGAAATGATATATGCTGAATATTTTCGTGACCTTGAATTTGACCTTTGACCTCATTTCCAAGGTCGCAGGACAAAATTGCTAATATCTCGCTTATTATCGACTTTACAGCTTAGGAATCAATTGTGAACATATAGGAAATGATATATGCTGAATATTCTCGTGGCCTTGAATTTGAGCTTTGACCTCATTTTCAAGGTCACAGGACAAAATGGCCAATATCTTGCTTATTAGCGACTTTACAGCTTAGGAATCGATTGTGAACATATAGAAAATGATATATGCTGAAAATGCTCGTGACCTTGAATTTGACCTTTGACCTATTTTCAAGGTCACAGGACAAAATGGCCAATATCTTGCTTATTAGCGACTTTACAGATTAGGAATTAATTGTGAACATATAGGAAATGATATATGCTGAAAATTCTCATGACCTTGAATTTGACCTTTGACCTCATTTTCAAGGTCAACAGGACAAAATGGCTAATATCTTACTTATTATCGACTTTACAGCTTAGGAATCAATTGTGAACATATAGGAAATGATATATTCTGAATATTTTAATGATATTGAATTTGACCTTTGACCTAAATTTCAAGGTCAGTCATTTTATTTTCAAAGTCAGATTACAGAATGGCTTATATCTCGCTTATTATCAAATTTACAGCTTAGGGGTCCATAGTGAACATATAGGAAATGATGTATGCTGAATAGTTTGGTGATCTAGAATTTAACCTTTGATCCCATTTTCAAGGTTAGAGATATGGCGATTTCAGTGGTCACCTTGAATTTGACTTTCAACTTTCTCGGCTTAACTCTGTATATTTCTCCGGTAACCTTACTAGCCCATTGGGCTAATTTTTTCCTATAATCAAAGTAAAGTAGCTAGTCAAGTGCAATATTGTTAATACATTGCCATGTATGTGTTACATTTCCAATATTTATTTGTGGTATGCTGTAAATTATCATACCAAATAAAGTACTTTTGTTGTTTTATTTAAAGTAGGTACATTCGTTTGCTCATATATTTTGTATCAGTACAATAAAGTGTGTTATTGCCCACCAGTTTGTTCTCAAATGAAGTGGAGATAACGGGACATAAACCTTATTCATAATGATCATGTTTTCGGAAAATTAAACTTATCAGGATAAATTATCAGGAGTTTTCTGTCGATACGTTAAAGAAACATTTTTTGTTTTGTTGAATGCTTCTGGAAAACAACAACTCGAATGAAAATGAATTTATTTTCCAATTGATTTGCACATATAAAAATGCTCAAGCGGTCACCATTCTGCGAATATTTAGTTAACCTGTCCCACTATCAATCCACCAAGCTACTGTCGTCGTTACTACGGTATCCAGGGCTGCGGTCCCCATGCTCCTGATCGGATGCACTCGGTGGCGGGACGTGAAAGTGAGCATACTCCCCGCCGAGGTGAGGGTCGAACCGGTCCATCCAAGATGGGTCGTGACTGAGAATCTCACGCCCGATCCACTGTTTCTCCTCTACATCCAGTCTCTCCTGCTCATTCAGTGGCTCGTGTGAGCGGTGAAGCGCGTCGATGGCATGGCCCCCACCCACCAACGCACCGAGAGTGGTACGCTTAGCATAGTAGTGTGGATTTACAGCATCACAGTACTGCGACAGCTCCCTGATGTTACATTGGTAGTAGCAACACTCACACGTGATCCGACTGACGCCGTGGAGCTCTCTCTTCCCTCGCTCGAGGATGGTCAAAGCCTTCTCCTTCGGCAGGAAAATGTCAGGATTCTCCAACAAGTTTTGCTGTGACTTCAACTTAGCCAGCGCATCATCATCTGTCGGGGGTAGGATGCCAATCGTGAAGTTAACTAGACGTCAAGGCCTAAAGGCCTTGGAGACATTTCAGGGTGAAGCATGAAAAAAACAAAATGCTGACTCAGCAAAAACATGATGACGCTCCCAATGAGACCTATAAGACATAAATTTGTGCAATTACATGTATGTGAAGGACAAACTTGATACCCCTGAGACTATCTGTCGAATGTCTGTTTTGCTCTAGGTCGCACCGTTTCCGAGGTATCGATGAAAATGAAAAATGCCGACTCGGCAAAAAAATTTCAGGTCAAGGTCATAGTTCATCCCTAATATCTCTCAGATATGTTTGTCTACTCGGCAAAAAAATTTCAGGTCAAGGTCAAAGTTTATCTCCAGTACCCCTCAGATATGTTTGTCTAGGGCCACAATTTAAGGTCAAGGTCAAAGTTCATCCCTAGTACCCCTTAGATATGTTTCTGTAGGCCACGAGTTCGAAAATAATGTCTGTTTCACTCTACGACGCACCGTTCCTGAGATATTGATGGAAACGAAAAATGCCGACTCATCGAAAAAATTTGAGAAGGGCCACGAGTCCGAAAATGACATTCGTTTCGCTCTATGACGCACCGTTTCCGAGATATCGACGAAAGCGAAAAATGCCGACACAGCGAAAAAATTCAAGGTCAAGGTCAAAGGTCATCCCTAATACCCTTAAGACATGTTTGTCTAGGGCGACAAGTCCGAAAATAACTACCGATTTTTGAGTGAGTGGTAGCCGGATCAAAAACAATAGGCTTCTTCTACACAACATTTCTGACCAGTGGTGAAAATTTGGCGAAGATACATCGAGGCAAACTGAAGTTACCGTGCGGAAACCAAAAAGTGAAAAAATTTTTTTTCACAAAACTATTAAGGCATTTCTGCTGAAATGCCTTAATTAATTAAGGCCTAATTCACAAGTATGGGTTTACCACCAGCGCACACACATGTCATGTGCCAGTCTCTCCATTGAGCAACTGCACTGAAACATCATTCATCGGCCTACAATTACAACTGAACCAAACAACATGTGAAATGGTCTCAATGTATCAAAGTGTCAGCACGTACCAACACTGCGTTTCTTGCGTCCGTAGTACCCATTGCAGATGTCGGAGAGGACATTGGCGAGGAAGCGGCCACAGTTACCCATGACTCTGGTTGGGCGGTGCGTATCACAGTTGTGTGAGATCCCACCCTGGACACCGTGTAGTGACATCAGCACCAACAAAAGCAGCAGCATCGAGCCCAGAGCTCTGGGGCCCAGACAGGGCGGGACCCAAGTCATCACAAACCGTCTGACCTGGGCACAAATACAACGTGATTGTTTGGTACATCTTTTGCTGTTGCCCTTTTGTCATTCTAAATGTCCATTATGCAAGTTAGTGTATATACATTTAGGTCATTTATTAAACTATGAAGACGATACACATTGAATTGCTCGAAAGGTGATATACCATACAAGATAATATACCATACACATCGTTCAAGCTTAGAACTAGTTCGAAGTTCCACTGACCTGATAAGATTGCTCCAGGAGTTCAGCAGTTTTCCTAATGGGTGATATGTCTTTACTGGTTGTCAACAGGGTATCGTTTAGTTGCAGTCACTCAGACTGGCGTCCTCTCGGAGCGAGGGTTTATATCAAAGCCCGGGGGACGCCCGCTCATGTGTAGCAGGTGCCCGCTGCTCCGTCTCACCCTCCGCCTTGGTTCTACAGGTGGACACCTCGCAGAATCACCACTAGTGGCCGCAATATCCGCGACCTCTGAACTCGGACACTGATTACTGGTCTCGAATTACTGCACGGTAATTGGCTGCCTTTTTGACATGTGAGAGATTTCCATTGACGATAGCAGCGTGTCCAGTCACTTGTCAGGCTTCATCGATAGCCATTCAACAAAGGAAAATTCTTGTTTTGCTTTCGTTTTTGTCGTGTTTACAACACATAATGTCCACAGAAGTTCACATGACGTGGAGATGATTTTTGTCTTGTCTCTATGTATACGTCACATAACTATAACTTGTTCAAAACGCAATAAAGTCATTCACAAACAATCTACATCTGTTGTCCGAATATACATTCTATGTTGAAAGTGAGTCCAGTATCTGCCTATGAAAGTCAAGTAGTCCAATCAATGAGTATCATGGATGGGCGGACAATTTTACCGGGGGCTACTGTTTGTGTGGCCAACACTGGAACGGAATATATCCGTAGTAATAGTACCAGGGTAACCATGGTGACAGTATATCCACGCTCGGACCATCCAAGCAAACACAGGATTCCATGGCAGCGACGGGCTTCAGGATTCTTGTAACTCAGCAAATTTCGCGCAGTTGATTTATTTTGGTATTAAACGCCAAAAAAATCTATTCGGTGGTGATTAATCATTCAAAATCAAACACGATTATCTAAGATAAAAAGACAAGTAATGATTTGTCCAATACAGATCAAGTTCAAATGAACAAAATGTAACAAAAATAACGGAGTAGGCACCGTTTGTGTATTAAAAAAAGCTGTTGTTATTTTCCATGTGTTTTTTTTTGGTTTGACGTCTTCTGTGAAAAATGGGGCGTGTTACTTTCAGAAAAGGAAATTATTGCGTCAAGCGAGAGCAGTCTTGATAAATGAGTTCCTAAAGCAGGGAGTAGCCACAGGATCTGCCGGTAAAAAATATACCTCTAAAGACTGGGTGATTGGTGGAAAGAGGGATGAGATGGGGAGGGGGTGTAGTGGTAGGTATACCTGCTTGAAACACTCAACTTTGGAAGGAATTTAGATTGTCTTTTGAACTTTAGAACTTTAGAACTCTGGAAATACTGAGATCGCTTCTGTTTGTTGCTGGTGGTCAGTCAATATGTACATTAGGATGTTGAAATAAATGTCGATTTATTATTGTACAAACGTTATGATGAAATATCATGTGTTTTTTTTTCAGTTAGACATTCTATGGAGTGAACATTGAAATGTGAAGTGGACACTTCATAATACTTGTAAAAATTCTACTAATCTGACATCAGATTAGACACCATCGTTGACGGTAGTTCCCTCTCGGTGACCATCTCTCTGTATGGTACTTTTCAGAACCTATCTAAATCAGAAAAAAATTCTTTTAATCTATACATGCACAAATTCACAGCATATTGTGTTCAAGTAGTATGCAGTGACTGTGATAAATGCTTTATAAGCCATTTGGCTGGTTCAGATTTTTACTGCAGAATGATCACAGACATCATGCATCTAGTAATAGTAATATCCCTACTTGTAGTCAGAGTTTATACCTCAACATTGCATTAACATAGTTGTACTTGTATAATATTATAATAATGGTTATAACTGCCAATTCTAGCATCTTATATATAAGCAATGAAATCTATGCACATCTGATTCAAATTAATATGTTGTTTGATGATATCACTTGTTGAATTTGGAGTCGGTTCATATCATGAGTACTAGATATGAGTGACTGAATCTGTCTCGAATATGACTACCTTGTACATACAGTGAACTTGTACAACATGTATTCATTGTTAAATGCAAATACTTTATGTTTTACATTTACAGTCATGCCTATTTTTATATCACATTATTTCATGAGTTCTTATTTGCAGGGTATTACTAGTCGTGTATTTTACATATTTTGTGATCTTCCTTGCTTGTATACATTGCTTAATTTATGCCTATTTTTATATCACATTATTTCATGAGTTCTTATTTGCAGGGTATTACTAGTCGTGTATTTTACATATTTTGTGATCTTCCTTGCTTGTATACATTGCTTAATTTATGCCTATTTTTGTATCAAATTATTTCATGAGTTCTTATTTGCATGGTATCACTAGTCCTGTATTTTACATCTTTTGTGATCTTCCTTGCTTGTATACATTGCTTAATTCATGTTTTTGGACTGTAGTCTATAACTAGCTTTGCATATTGTTTGCAAAATATATTTGTTTTTGGTGTGGGTTTTTTTTTCTTATAATCAAAGTTACGTAGCTAGTCAAGTGCAATATTGTTAATGAATACACTGCCATGTATGTGTTACATTTCCAATATTGATTTGTGGTATGCTGTAAACTACCATACCACTTAAAATTCTTTTGTTGTTCTGTTTGAAGTAGATACATTCGTCTGCTTATATTTTTTTGCACGAGTACAATAAAGTTTGTTATTGCCGACCAGTTTGTTCTCAAATCAAGTAGAGATAACGGGACATAAAACTTGTAGAATAAAATTATTCATAATGATCTTGTTTTTGGGAAATTAAACTTATCAGGCTGAAAAGAGTTATCTGTCGATATGTTGAAGAAACCTTTTTTGTTTTGTTGTCTGCTTCTGGAAAATCAAATTCATGAGGAAGAACAACAGCTGGAATGAAAATGAATTTATTTTCCAATTGATATGCACATATAAAAATGTTCAGGGTGTCACACTTCTGCGTATATTTAGTTAACCTGTCCCATTATCAATCCACCAAGCTACTATCGTCGATACTTAGGTATCGAGGGCTGCGGTCCCCGTGCTCCTGGTAGGTCGCACTTGGTGGCGGGACGTGAAAGTGAGCATACTCCCCGTTGAGGTGAGGGTCGAAAGGGTCCATCCAAGATGGGTCGTGACTGAGAATCTCACGCCCGATCCACTGTTTCTCCTCTACATCCAGTCTCTCCTGCTCACTCAGTGCCTCGTGTGAGCGGTGCAGTGCGGCGATGGCGTGGCCCCCACCCACCAATGCGCCAAGAGTGGTACGCTTAGTGTAGTAGTGTGGATTTACAGCATCACAGTACTGCGACAGCTCGCGCATGTTACAGTTGTAGTAGCAACACTCGCAGGTGATCCGACTGCGGCCATGGAGCTCTCTCTTCCCTCGTTCGAGGATGGTCAAAGCCTTCTCCTTCGGCAGGAAAATATCAGGATTCCCCAGTAAGTTCTGCTGTGACTTCAACGTAGCCAGCGCATCATCATCTGTCGGGGGAACATGATAATTGGAAAGTTATAGGCCTAATTAACAAGTATGAGTTTACCACCAGCACACACGCTCTCCATTCACCAACTGTAAACCGAAACATCATTCATCGGCCTACAATTACAACTGAACCAAACAACACGTGAAATGGTCTCAAAATGTACTGACGTATTAGCACATACCGACACTGCGTTTCTTGCGCCCGTAGTACCCATTGCAAATGTTGGAGAGGACATCGGCGAGGAAGCGGCCACAGTTACCCATGATTCTGGGTGGGCGGTGTGTATCACAGTTGTGTGAGATCCCACCCTGAACACTGTGTAGTGACATCAGCACCAACAGAAGCAGCAGCATCGAACCCAGAGCTCTGGGGCCCATACAGGGCGGGACCCAATTCATCACAAACCGACCGACCTGGGCACAAATACAACACGATTGTTTGGTACATCTTTTGCTGTTGCACTTTTGATCATTCTAAATGTCCATTATGCAAGTTAGTGTATATACATTTAGGTCATTTATTAAACTGTGAAGACGATACACATTGAATTGCTCGAAAGGCCCAAAAGGGCCGAGAGGCACAAAGTGCATTGTATAGGAAGACATACATAGTGAATATTTCTGAAGGTGTAGAAAGACACATATAGTGGGTCTTTTGGTGACCTTGAACTTGATCTCAAGTGTCAAGGTCACGTCTAAGCTGATATGTGTAAATTGGTATTTATGTCCACACTTTGACCTCTATAATAAACACTTTCAAACAAGAGGGTAATCGTGCCAATAAGATTAAGTCTTTCTATGCCCCTCAGACTCATATCATTCATAAGGGTTTCTTGCGAAACCCGACTGAATCAATGGTCTATTTGGGAGATTTCTTGAGGAAACTGTTCCAACGGAACCGCCATTACCTTGTCCCTGCTTTTGGTGGCAAGACAAAGGATCTTACTCCCAGCAAAAAGTGACCAGTAGGCATACAGGGACTGTTGCTCGTACAGTCAATGAAACAATCAAATTATGACAGACACATTTTCATGATTCTCCAGACATAAGGACGAATGTGAGAAAATTGCCATGGAAACAAATAATCCCAAATTCATACCATGTCAGCAGCTCATAGGACACATTTCATTGAATGTACGAGCACTGTTCCTAGTACGAGCACTGGCCACCACACACTAGGCTTTCAATTAGAGTTTAACTTCGTTTTTCGTGGATTTATGATCGTTTTTAAGTGGATACTTTTTACTGTTTAGTGTACTAAGTACAGCTAGATTAGTTTAGAGTAGCTCCAGTCTATTTTAGTGGGGAAGTGGTAAATCCCTCATCAGGTAGTTAGCTTCCTCCATTATCGCCTGTTTCTTTGTTCACTATGGAATTTTTTTCAGAAGTGCGCGGATTGTAAGCAATTCCTGCCTAAATGGGAGCTCCACCACAACTGTTGGTCATGTCATTCCCTGTGTAGGCCGACTACTTGAGAGGGCTTTGAACCGTTCAACAGGAAAGGTTGGCTGAACCCATCCTGCCTGCTTCCAGTCCGTTGGCTACATCTAGCGCAAAAGCTAGACACAAGCGGGCCTTCTAGAGCGAGAAGAGCAAGTTCCGCCATTGGATACCCGGGCGAGGAGCCAAAACATGCCCATGGACCCCAGCTATTCGACATCAAGCTCCGTTCAGAGGTGGCTCACAGTGTCCACTGATGTGACTTCAACTCCGTTGATGTCTCAATTAGTGAACTGTGGCCTGTCAAGCTCCCTGGCGCGCATGGTAAAAATCCATGGGGCAGTGGACAGGTCGAATGGCAGTGCTCTGAACTGCCACACCTGCCCCTGATAGAAGAACCTGAGGTACTTCCTCATTGACCTTCTCATGGGAACGTCTATCATCACAACCCATGCATTCACTGGCATCGGAATGTGTAGATATCGATTGAGGGTGGAAAGGTCTATGACTGGCCTCCATCCCCCCGAAGATTTCGGAATCACAAAGCGAATGCTGTCAAACCAGGGAGAGTTGCCCTGCACTGGCTCTACTGCTCGTTTTTTAATCATGGCCGAAATGTTGTCTACCAAGGCTTGATGCCTCTGGGATCCTGAGGAAAAGAAAAGACCCTTGGAGTGAGCATCAAAGGATCAAACTGAACAAACTTCCGACTTAATCAACGATGTAAGGTCGAGATTATCTGGCTCCTAACTCGTGCCAGTGAGTCCAGAAATTGTTTAGATGCGCGCCGACAATCTCGCTTATATCCATGATATCTACAGAGCCGAGCTGACTTGACGAGGCCGGAACTTGCAACGAGGGAGCTACCTATTTTCTCCGCCCCTGCGGACTTGGCTGGGCTGGCTTGACGTCCACGACCGTGGCCGACGCGTTGAGCGCCTGCAGGAGCCGTACGAAAGGGCCGATCCACAGCCCAACCCTTGCCGCGACCAGACGAGGCTGAACTAGTGCCTCGTTCAACTAGGGCTGAACGAGGCTGCTGCTGCTGGGAACGCTTGCACTGTTGTTGCTGCTGGAGAAACATTTTCGACCAGCTCTTCATAGCTTTCGACTGCTGCAAAGAGGCATCGGTGGAGCCCTTGGCCCACTCACACTCCTCCTGACGGCACTTCAAGGCATCCAGCTCCTGGTGCACATCCGCCGGAAAGAGGAAGGGGAACGCCAGACCCGAATCTGGGAGCACCGGGTGATGACGCAGCTTCGCCATCAGCTGCTTCGAGACCGGCTTCCCGATGCCACAGCTCTGATGTCCACCAGACGTGGGTATCCAGCGCCACCTTGTCAGCTGCCGCATGCCCCAGTGACTGCAAAAGGCCGACAGACCCATGCAGGACATCGGCCAACTCCGACCTATCGAGGTTCTCATTGATCATCACCTGCTCGTGACCCACCATCATCGATCCAGAGTGGACGACGTATAGAGGTCAGAGATTTTAGGTCTAGATGGCAAAGCTCCCACCTGAGCATGACCACGCTTTGTAGTTCCCTCCAACCAGGCCGCCATAGAATTTCCGACCCCAGAGGCCAATGGAAAGCGCAAAACAACCTGGCCTGCTTCGCTGGGGGAGGAGTATCAGTCTGTTATTCGGGCCACTCCTCCCCCATGAGCCTGTGAACATAGTCAAGCTTATCAGCCCACGGCCTGTTGTAGGGATTTTTGAGGTCATCCCCGGACGTGTTAACCTGTTAAAACCCGTATTTATTACACACTTACATCTATAATAAACACGGCAAGTTTCCCTCCCGCCTCGCCTGCCTAACTTGTAGGGAACAAAGTAATGGCAGTTCCGGTGAAACAGTTTCGTCAAGAAATCTCTCAAAGTGACCACTGACTCAGTCGGGTTTCGTCAGGAAACGTTCATGAATAACATGAGTCTGAGGGGCATAAAACGGCCAGTTTTAGAGAGTTTGCAATAATAAATCTTGATATCACGATTACCTTCTTATTTGAAAGCCAGGTAGGATTACCCAAAAGTGTCTACTATATAGGACTGTGTTTAATGGAACATGGTTTTAATAGGTTGAAACTTCCTTTCTATAAACAAAACACTCGGAATTGTAATACTATACTCTGATTTTTCTAACTCGTTTACACTGTTTTTCGCTAATATTTTTGTGATGCTAAATGCTATCGTTCCATAACTTGGCGTACTTCACCTGGGAGGCAAACGGCAATTTTCTACCAAATTTCAGACAGCTATCGTGAAAATTGGAAAAGTTGGCAATCTACCTCAATGTTAAATTTCAGCCCAAAACGGGATCTCGAGAATCTGAGCATATTCGAGGTATTGGTCCTGTTTACATCCATCAGGATTCGGAATATTCTTGTAACTTTGAACCAGGAGATACACTGGGGTGTATTCTACACAAACATGTTGATTTGAAACATTGCTCCTCTACAAAACCGAGCAAATGCACAAAATTGTGTGCGGGCCCAGAAATTAAATAATAGGGCTAGATTTAACATTGGGGTAGATTGCCAACTTTTTCAATTTTCGTGATAGCTGTGTGAAATTTTGTAGAAAATTGCCGTCTGACTCCCAGGTGAAGTATGCCAAGTTATAGAACGATAGCGTTAGGCATCACAAAAATATTAGCGAAAAACAATGTAAACGAGTTAGAAAAATCCGAGTATAGTATGAGCATATAAAAGATATAAAGTTTGGATCTTTTGATGATCCTGGTGTGGTATATCGCAAAGTCACGTTTCACATGGAAGTGTGTACATTGGCCTTTGCTGGCAAGAAACTAGTAGATAAACTCTGGTTTGGCAGATCTTTCGATGACCTTGAACTTAACATCAGGTCATCTAGATTGTTGATTGTCAGAATAACGACTGATCTGGAATGAGTGTAATGGCCTCTACAGACAATACGTACGCTCGAGGGGCTTAGGTTTGTATTGTGATCACATAGAAATTCATATATCATGGCGATGGCTTGGAGCAAAAATATTGTATCTCCTTATTTTAACTTTTCGAGATATTTGTGTTTTAATGTTTGACACACAATAGCAAATCGACAAACACTCCTATGTACTCAAACTTGCAACATTATTGTTGTAAGCTCTCTCCTATCCAAGCACACAAAAAGTTGTTCGTGCGTCTTTTACGCAGACTGCCTTTTATGGTAAAATGTGTCTACAATATTATGGCTCCAATGAAATCATAGATAACTGAGAACCAAAATAGTGTATCTCAGATATACAATATTTTGGCACAAACATTTTTCATGAAAGAATGGTGTATTTCAGGACCAATATATTGTATCTCAGAGATACAATATTTTAGCACAAACATTTTCCATGCGATGAATATCTATTTTGGGAACGATATGTTGTATCTCAGAGATACAAAATTTTGGCTCCAAATAAATGGTTGACTTTGAGATACAATATAAATGAATTGAACAATTAGCCACTAATTAATTAAAATAATTGTTTGATATTTTTGCAAGATAATCTTATGACCATTGTATGTGGTTTGGATAAAAAATTGAAATTTGTTAAAAATCGCATATACAATGTTTTTGCTCCAAGCCATCGATGGATTTGTTTGTGATATGAATCTTGACCTCAGGTGACTTCGAGTGGCACATCTCAATGTCACACATATGACAGCACTTTTGGATAGAACATTTGAAGAACGCTTATTACATACATCTTATAGCAAGACATATTTTGTGGATCTATTAGTGACGTTGAACTTGACCATCGATTACTCAGAGTGTGTCGAAATCAGGTTCGGTGGTAATCCATGTACGTGTAGGTATGGCAGGCTTTCGTTTGGTCTTGAACACCATGAGTACTCAAACTCAAACCCATGAACATGTAGCTTATGTTCGTAATTTGAGCCTATGTAGAAATTCATGTTTTCTGCACGTCGTGGCGCAATTGCATCATATCATTTATGATGCATAGGACATTCAGAAAAAGTGTGTTTTAGCCATACGATACTAACTCGTTATGTGGAGAAAGATAAAGCTAAACTAATTACAGGTAAACATCCGTGGGCTTTGTTATTCATTGTCTGGACCTAACAGACAATGATATGGCATACAATCATCGGCCACAAACACGCAATAATCACAGTCATTGGTTAGGCTTGTAAATATTCGTGAATATGTGAAATTCTTCACATTCTGGAAATAACGTCCGAGATCCCTTCCGAATTTCCTAAATTAGTTTTTATCTTTACATGGCGAGTATTTCCAAATTTAGTCAATCAGTTTCTACATTGGAAGGCAAATGTAGTGTATGCACCATACATTGTACATGTGCTATATAATAGGCCCTATCTAAGTTATGTCATGCGCTCAGTGACCAAAAGTGCCAATTAGCCTTCCACTAATGGTGCTAAGGCGGTCGTATACTATGTCAAACTATGGTACTGACATGGGATATGACACTGGATGAATGGAGCAATTAGCAAGTCGGTGTGAGTCTATGCGTAAATAGGCCCAACCTATTGAGTTAATTTAGTAGTCTCCTTGTAATTCAGACTAGGGTTTTCGTGATTCATGAAATCTTTAAATCAACACTTGAAAACCAACTACTTCCATGTGCAACATGTAATAATGGTAATGTGATACCTAGATTTCCATTTTAATCTTATGGTGTTTAAGTAAATGAATTACCTAACCATTATATACATTTAAGGGAGTACGATTTGTGTCTTGAATTAGTCATTTTGCGTCTTACATGTCTTTGTTGCCAATGAACTGATCGCTAGAAATCTTTTGCGTAAAATCACGTGAAAATGTATGAACAACTGAAGCAAATTGTTCATTATACATGTATACATGGGCCAGACATGTACACGTATGTTCGTGAATAAGATAATATACCATACACATCGCTCAAGCTTAGAACTAGTTCGAAGTTCCACTGACCTGATAAGATTGCTCCAGGAGTTCAGCAGTTTTCCAAGTTGGTGATATGTCTTTACTGGTTGTCAACAGGGTATCGTTTAGTTGCAGTCACTCAGACTGGCGTTCTCTCGGAGCGAGGGTTTATATCAAAGCCCGGGGGACGCCCGCTCACGTGTAGCAGGTGCCCGCTGCTCCGTCTCACCCTCCGCCTTGGTTCTACAGGTGGACAGCTCGTAGAATCACCACTAGTGGCCACAATATCCGCGACCTCTGAACTCGCACACTGATTACTGGTCTCGAATTACTGCACGGTAATTGGTCGCCTTTTTGACACGTGGGAGGTTTCCATTGACGATAGCAGCGTGTCCAGTCACTTGTCAGGCTTCATCGATAGTCATTCAACAAAGGAAAATTATTGTTTTGTTTTCGTTTTTGTCGTGTTTACGATTGTCGACAGAAGTTCACATGACGTGGAGATGATATTTTTCTCTCTATGTATACGTGACATAACTACAACTTGTTCAAAACGCAGATAATTACAAATTCATTCAGAAACAATCTATTCGTATGTTGTCTGAAGATACATTGTATGTTGGAAGTGACTCTAGTATTTGCCTATGAAAGTTAAGTAGTCCAATCCATGTGTATCATGGATGTGCGGATTATGGTATCGGGGGTTACTGTTTGTGTGACCAACACTGGAACTGGAATAACCGTAGTAATAGTACCAGGGTAACCATGGTGACAGTATATCCACCCACGGAGCATCCAAGCAAACACATGAGGAGCATTGCCAGTATTACATGTATGGCAGCGACGGGCTTCAGGATTTTTGTAACTCAGCAATTTCGCGCAGTTGATTTATTTTTGTAATATTCGTCAAAAAGATCCATTCGGTGGTGATTGATTATTCGAAATCAAACATAATTATCTAAGACTGGGAAAAACACAAATAATGATTTGTCCAATACAGACAAAGTTCAAATGAGCAAGATGTAACGAAAATAACGGAGTTGGCATCTCCTGTATTGACATGTGAGGAATGTGTCGACCATTGTCTCTCTGATCTTTTGTCTCATGTCTTTTGTACTAAACTGCTATGAAAACGATACATCGACCTTCTGCCGTTTACGATGTATGCTAAAAATAAACGGATATTGTGGCAACAGGATGTATTGTGTTCCTTGCAGGGTTCGATGCGACACTGTGACGTGGAATGCACCTCGTGTTTTAAGAAATATCCTTGAATCCGAACTCTTTATCAAACACTTCCCACTTCTTTACAAGCGTGCTGATCAATTTATTTGTTTTTTTGCTGAAAACACACGTGCACGCACAGTATAAGTATTGGTGTTTTCTGGCCGCCTTGAGTGTGCAAAGGTCTTGGCTCCACCTTCAATGAACTGGCTACACCGTAGGCCATGAAACATATCATTGCGTGAAAATACTAACGCCCCATGTTTCTCTTCCCTGTGTTTATAAAATTGCTTATAAAAAATTGCTTTTTCATTATATATACTAAGCAAAATTTACTGACATATTCGACATTTATATAACCACTGGATCCACGCCAAAAGTTGACTACATCAATCATATGGGCTGTGGATGGCTACCGTGGCGTTATACCATAATGTTCAAGGATATAGCACCTTTCGCTCCTTGGGTGGAAGGAATGCGCTCTATGTTTCCCGACATCCGCGTGGGTGTATTTCCTGATGCCCCTATCGCCCCCGTTGCCCAAAATATATTTTAATTGAGAGAAAATATCATTACTGCTCAGCCAGTCAGTGTATTTCATCAATGTGAAAGATAAATGTTCCAAACCCTACATGTGTTATTACTCGTATAATATTCATCAACTTATTATTTCTTTCCGAGCAATTTCCGGAAATGTCACAAGATCGGAATATAAATCCTGTATCACCAACATCACTGATGATTTTTAAATATCCTCATTTTCTAATACTGAATATGTGGCAACATTGTTGTAATACCTATTTTTATTGTGGGTGACAATGTAATAACCTTTTACCAGTGAAATTAATCTTAATATTCAGTAATCTGTTGGGTTTTCTTTTCACAAAGCCATCAGATCGATATGTTCACACATCCAGTGTGATTTATTTTCAACTTACAACCAACTTGAACGAGCACAGATCTCAAACTGAATCTGCATTGTTTTGCCAGGTTAACTCATTACCTCATTCTATCCCAAAAGCTGATTTCGTTGTGCGGCGTTAGCGTAAAACGTATAGTAGGCCAATTTTCAAATGTAGGCTTAATTTTGTCTCCTATGTATGGAATTCCCACTACGATCCGCGAGCTGCACCTGCGTACTGCAAGCTGCGAGCTATAAACTGATACAGACACGAGACCTGCAAGCTATAACTGCCACCTACGAGGTGAAAACTGCGATCTGCGAGGTAAAACTGCGACATGCGATATACAAACTGCGATCTGCGAGGTACAAACTGCGACCTGCGAGCTCACGTTACAAACTGCGACCTGTGTGCAACAAAATACAACTTAAATATTTGGTAGATCTATATGCATTTTTCGTATTAAACCATGGTTTACTACGGAATAAGCCATGTATATACGATATCATTTCTCGTTTCTATACTACCTCCCAGTCGCAGCTCGCATGTCGCAGCTCGCGGTTCGTAATGGGAAATCCATAGTTGTCCAAAAATATGTCGCCAATACCAAAATTGTTAGGTGTCGCTGTCTCACAATAATATGTGCTCATACACGGAATTATCGAAACTGTAGAACACTGATGGCAGCCGCTCTTTCGAATCCAGCACAATCCAATATTTAGGTTACCGGGGATAAAATGCTTTCCCCTTTGATTTTGACAAATTTAAAGTCGCTCGAAGAGCCCGAAATGTAGGCCCCTTGGCAACGTGTTCGAAATACATTCAGCCACGTCCTCTCTAATTACACATATGCGTGACATTATATATACTGTTTATCTCGTGTATGAAGATGTAATGCCATGAGTCGATCGAAAGGCTCGAAATATGACTAATAAGGCCAGAATAGACCCAAATTTCACCTAATCATGAATGTATGTTCTCTCTATTTCGCATATAAATATGGAATTCCTTAAATCGCTCCAAAGGCCCAAGATCTAGGTCATATATATAGCAGAGAACATATATGGCAAATATTTTGGTGATTTTGAATATGAGCATATGGGCAGTCACTTCAGATGGATCTTTTGGTAACGTTGAATTGGATCCTGAGTGACTTTGATAAGTATTGAATCAGCAAATTAATGTATTGAAAAAAGGGGTTGCTGTTTAATACTCTACATTTCTCCGGTAATGGTTTTTTTTCTTTAAAACTTGTTTTTTTTGCCTCACAATTTAAAACATAACATTTTGAGTGCCAGTGATATTATCATATTTATATGTACAAATGTTCATTCATGAAAAACTCTGGGGGATTATTGAGTCTTCTATACATTTACCTCCTCGTGAATGTTAGAATGGGGATATGGATGTAAAATCGTGCATCAACGGTACATGTGTACATATACACTGGAATGTTGTTTGTTGACAAAAACAGAAAAAAATTATGTAAACTGAACAGTATGGAAAAAAAAGCCTCGAATTAACTGGAATCTAGCAACGATTGTGTGCTATCCAGGATGGGGGTTCAGCAACTGCCCAAACCAGTGAGCGTTAGTTGGCAGCAACTACAGTGTACCATCCGTGCGTCTTGATTGAAAGCGCGCCGATCTCGGGTTACTGCAATAATAATCGGTTTTAATTGCTGGTGTAATATTTGGCATAATATTTGACCCTGAAGAAAGAATTTAAATCCAGTATGCGCATTATTTATTTAGAAGCGTGGCAGTTGAAGTGATGATGGTTGTGTGTCGGTTTATATGTAGATGAGTCTTGTGAATATGTAGAAGAATAACGAAAAATCGGAGCAGAATATCGGATAATTTGGTATTTGCGCCATATATTGTTGTCACTCGTTAACTGGGGATATTCGAGGATTTGAAATGTTCTGGATATTGGTCTATATTTGGTTCTACAAGCAAACGTACCAGACATTCATATGAACACTCATCAAATCTTTCGTAGCTTTCGGAAGACGTGTTCCGATTGTCTGGACGCTCGTGTACATTGTATGGGACGCCCAAACCATGAACATCTCAAGGAAGCAACAAACAGTATCTCTCTGGCCTTCTGTGAAATTACGATAACTTTTAATGCAGGCCACCATCCGGATCAAGGAACACACTTCTAATACAGGCAGGGGCACAGTTTGTTTTGGTTTGTGCTTCTCTGTGGCGTCCTAATTCTGAAGAACTTCTCCCATAATTAACGCCCAGCGAGACTACATCGGAGTATCCATTTAAATCACTAAGGAATGAACATGATGTTGGCTTATATATTTTCTTTCGCTTTGTGTTTCGGATTAAACTCTGGCCAAGGTAAGACTTTGCTATATATTACACTGGTCTATGTCATGAAAAGTATGCCTCACCTATTTCGTAACTGCGCAATTAACGAATATTAAGTAAAACAAACACGTAGAAGGAACGGCGGTATCAGCTGAAGACACACAATAACTTCTATACTGCGATAGAATATACGCTGATTCGGAACAAGATATATTTAACGAAATTGTTTTGACTAAACTTTTCGTTTATTTGAAAAACTCAACTAAAATGCATCATACAATTACGTGAAAATCATGGGGGAAAAATCTAACGACATTGGAAAATATAACAGTTGGGAAGATTATGGGGAAAATGTGACGTATCTTCTAAAATCGAAGCGGGCCAAAAATTTAAATAAACTAGGTAGTTTTGATCGTCGTCAAATGTCAATATCGAAATCAACACTGAAACATGCATACTTGACCTTTAAATGTGCCAATATTTCACATGTATTCGGCAACATTCTGACAGTTACTGAGTGGTGATGACTATCATTTCCAAGTTAGAAAAGGTTCATTGTTAGATAATATTTTTAGAGGGGGAGGGAATGTTGTTTGCTGAAAACCGATCCGCCCAAAAATCAGAAATGACCGTCAAGGAAGTCATCTCATAAGCGATTCCAAAGTGAATCCAATATGGTCTTCCAATATGGTCTTCATTTTGCTTTTCGACGAAAAAACGACCAATATTGAAATTGACGGTTATTATTATTATTTTTTTAGAAAACTATCTGATTCGTTTTGAAATAATTGTTTCAAAACATGCTAACTGGAATCCTCGACATTGTTTATGAAGATGGAGTGCCTTGAATCGCTCGAAAGGCCTAAAATCTAAGGCCCAAAATTAAGTTTTTGGCTCTTTTCTCAGAAACTATTTGATCAGTTGTGAGATTTTCGTTAGGTTACCGAATTCATGGTTCAAAAGCCTTTTGCCGTGGCGTTGCGCTCGTTTTATCTCTAAAGTTTACGGTAGATTTTTTCTGGAATTTCGCACAAAATGCCTAGAAATATTTCAAGAGGGAGCTATTTTTAGTTTTGTTTCTTATTTTCGCACTTTTTTTTCCAAAATGGCAGCCATTCTCGACGAAAAACTGTTCAGACGGTTTTGAGATCTCTGTTTCAAAAGATTCTCCTTATGTATCTTTGTGACGTGTATAACTATAGTTGCCCTTGATTGCCAGTCTGTGCGTGGCGGCCATTTTTATTTTTAGAGGGGTGGAAGAACAAATTCGTCTCAAATCAAATCACTATTCGTTTTGAGCCATTTCCAGCAATAACAAAGCCAATAAAGCACTTGAGATACTTTTTCCTTCATAATGGGAGCTGTGTGGAGTAAACTCCTGGAGCTTTTCAAGTTTGAATGTCGGCACATTCAAATGGGGAATTATATATTGAAATTGCTCGTCAATGATTTTGAAATGTCAAAACCGCTTCTTTTCTGAAAACGCCCAATTTTGGGATTTGGCAGTCATTTTTTTCAAAATCTGTTCAGAAAATTTGTTCCAAAATCATGCAGAAGATTTCCTGTATGTACCGTTGTGACTTGTGTATGAGTTTTGTAGCTCTTGATTTTCAAGCCACTATTTGTTTTGAGCCAATTCTAGCCAAACAAGAAATTTCTTTTTTTTAAAAACTTTTTAAAATACTACCCAATTTTTCCTTCATAATGGGAGCTGTATGGAGTACACACATAGAACACTTCTAGATATAGCTCAAATATTGGTACATTCATATGGAAAGTCACACACACACATACATAGTGACTTTCTGTGGTGAACCTGAATTTGACTCCAATGATTTCAAATTTCAATAAGTCAAACGTGGCAATTTCGATGGGAAAAAACCCAAAACAATTGTGGCTCAGCACTATAAATTTCACCATAACTTTCCTTATTCTTTGGGCTGCAAAACATGCTAATTGGTTTCTCGAAAACTATATAATTGTTTTGATATTTTTTGTTTCAAATCATGCTAATTAGGGTCCTCGGAATTAGGTATAAAGATAAAGTGTACCTTGAGTCAGTGGAAAGGCCCGATATGTGGACTCTTAAGCCCGAAAAGACCCGATAATTATGCACACATTGTTATACGAGGCAAAAATACGTGTACATGAACCTTATAGGTTTGCATATGAGCATTTATTATATGCCTACGAAAATGCTACAATGGATTACACAGAGAGCAATCGGTCCGATATATTGTGGTATTGACCGCCTTCATATTGACCTGCGTGGCGCATAGCAACCGACGATATTTCGACGATTTACGTATTCATGCGCTGCTGAAATGACGTTTTGGTTTTGTAGTGCATGGAAATGTCCATAAGATTCTTTGCTTTCAGGGCCTGAAATGCCTGGAAAATGTCAGCATTTGTAATCATAGCTCTCCCGATGGGTGTACATATCATGGCGCGGCATATAATAATAAGTTAATCGACTGAATACAGTGTTTGAGGCCCTCGGTCGTGTCTGGGCCGGGACGCACTCGCAAGCTCGTGCGTGCTACGGCCCAGACACGACCTCGGGCATCAAACACTGTATTCAGTCAATTACCTATAAATATAGGAAGTCATATATGACCTTTAGGTTGACTTCACACGACCTCGAAGGCTATCTATCAAGGTCACGTAGAATTATAATGTGTAAATTGGCCTTTGCCGACGAAATGCCTTACTACTATACATAGATTTTATGTTTATGTCATAAGCATACAGGAAGCCATATATAGCACATGTCCTGGTGACCTTGACCCCACCACCTTCAAGGCCGAATCACCAGGCTGACCTGAAATGTTTAAATTGGCTTTCACAGACAAATGCTCGTAGATAAAACTTATGTTTGTATTGTGAGCATGAAGTTGTATATGGCACAGTTAGTGGTGATATTGAACTTGATCTCAGATGACATTCAGTGCTAAATCTCAATGCCACGTCTGACACGAATTGTATAAATTGGTCTCTGGGGCAACAACACGTGCATGCAGCTTAGGAATACATTATAAACCTATAGGAAATCATAGATGACACATCTCTTGGTGATTTTGAACCTGATTGTAGACGACTTTGAAGGCTAAATTTCAAGGTCACCCTGATCTGTAATGTGTGTTCGCCTCTACAGAGGAACTGCTTGTAGATAGATGTTGTGTTTGTATTATGAACATATAGAAAGTCACGTGTCACCTGCGATGCTTAAAACCAAAAATGGGCTTGGGCTTTTTGCTACGAACAAAGAAAAACGAAATTCTTATGAAACAGATGAAAAGTCGAACAATGGATGAACAATTTTCTTGTCATTTTCATCAAACCAGCAAACGAATATTTACCTTAAGCCTTTTATCTGAAATATACTTCAAAATTAGAATAGTTGTGTACATATTTTTCGAGTTTATATATACATACAACTTATTACACATGGTAATCCTATTATTCTTCAACATTGAGAATCCTATGTCTTTGGGAAGCTGACCCAATTATAAAATCACTGAGGCACCTAATTCGCTCGAGTGCACACAGTTATCTGGAATTATCACCGAAAATTGACGGATGCATGAACACGACTCTAAACGACACATCTAAACGTCTATGACGTGTTACGTCTGACGTCCCCGTAGTTATGTGCTTGCTCATGGTAGTGTTATTCCCTTGCTCTGGCTCGATCATTCATATAACAGTCAAATACATGTAACCAGCATTGAGTATTACTGGATTAGGACTGGAGATATGGTTTACTCTTCTATGACCATGACATAAATATATAAATAACGCAGAGAAGTTTAATTATGTTATGGTCTTCAATGTAAAAAAATAAAACATAATGATCTGGTCCTAGTTTCTCCGTACACCTGATAAACATTGAACTCTCGATCATGAATTTTTAACCATCGTACCCGTAACAAGTGGAATTCCAAAAATTCATTTGCGTTTTTTATTGGATCACTATATGTCTCTACATATGTACCCGCGTTGCTATGACAACCTTTGGGTGTGTGGTAGAGCTGGTTGCCCCGCTGGTAAACCTGGAGCCGTAACCTGATATCCAGAATTAAAACAAGGGAAACAGGCGAGCGTGGATGGAACTGGCGGGAGAGTTTTAACACTTGGCTGACAGTGTGCGGCCTTCAGTTGCAGGCCAAGGGTCCAGACACCAAACCTGCCAGATTATTATAGTCATTTGATAGCCGAGTTAACGGCCAGATTCAAAAGTACGAGTTTTCAAAATAAATGTAGGCCGCGTAAGATCATGGTCGGATTACGCACGGCTACATGTTTCTTTCCATAACGCTTACTGGAAAAGTTCGCAGTATCCTGTATCCTGTATCCTGTTCTTACGCATGCAACTGTACACCCTCAGTTACAATGATATACGATTGAAGTTTCCTTTGTAATAGTTGAATTCACCCCAACCTTATCAAAACAATTGCTAATAGTTATTCCAACTCAGCTGCACCAGTGACTTTCCAATTGTCCAATTCACCATATCCGATGTTTTGGTGTGAAAGCCATTTCTGGGACAAGCGCGAACTAATGTTGTAACAGGAATTTTTGTTCTGAACTCGTTCTTCAGGCGATGTTTTCTTTTCGTTCACTTTGTAGTCATAGCTACCACTTTCAGAAATCAAGCTCAATTCAATGTCATGTTCGAAGTATATCTATAGTATTTACTACAACCTCCTGTTTAAACATTTCGTACAAATATAAATTCATGTATGCTCAGAAGGGTGAACATCCATCAAATCTGGTCCAAATGACATGTTCGAATGTCCAAATGGTGAATTCACATTCACATGAATATAAAAACACAGTGAGCAGTGATGGTCATACAACATCATATTCAGAATGACCGCATATGTAAGCACAATATGTAAGCACCAAAATAACACAAACTATATTATACTGACCCAATAAACTCCAACCGAAAATGTACAGTTGCAGTAAATGTACCAATCCTCTTTGTATGTCTTGTATTGCGGATTAAAAAACCTGAGAAATATTTTTCAAATTTTTATGTTTGTTGAATTTTCGTTTTTTTCAAACTTTTTAACTTTTCGGGTTTTTTTTCTCGAATTTTCAATTTCATTTATTCGACTTTTTGTTTTTTCGACATGTCGTTTCTTTCGACTTGTATATTCGTTTTCTTTCCCGACTTTTTGAATGCTGCAATCATATCTATAGGAGTACAGGCACATTCAATAATCAAGACTGAGGGCATGTGTGCAATAGGTCCCCTTCCATCCATAAAACACATTTAATACAAAGAAAATGTGAAAACTTCAGAACGATATTCTTTAATTAGGAAAATGTTTATGTTATTTGCGATATTTCATTAACACATTTATGCTCAGAAACTTGCACAGATCACCTATAATCGATTAGATTCCAGGACCTCTAAAACTATAGGTTTATCATATAGAATCTATCGAGAAATTCAATCATATGAATGTATATATCTCCTTTCTGATCTTTTAGACTCTATCATAAACACTACAGTAATAAATCGGTCAATTATTATCAGTGTAGAGGCCTAAATTTTTTGTATTGTGTTTGGTTGAGTTTGCAAGAGAATATTTCTATGTTAACGCCGGACGACGGACGAAAAACCACGACAATAGCTTATCGGCCCAAAGGGCCGGTAAGCTGAAAAGGAGAAAATTCGTAAAAAAAAAAAAAAAAGAGAAGTCAGAAATTCGAAAATTAAAAAAAAAAATACAAAACATTGAGAATATTTCTCAGGATTTTAAAAAAATAACTGTCTAAAAATAGTACTAGTGGCCGTACGATCGATCTGTGCAAAGAGGTCACAATTGGTATTCATACAGATCACATTGAAGAGATTGTCACTGGAAAGGTTGTTACATTCGTTTTGATGATGATAAATTGTTCTCATGACATCTTATTCTCTTCCATTTTCAATAATTTTACCTACTTTGGATGACCATGTATAAATACAGGTACGAATTGGCAGATTACCTAGTGCAGGAATCCTATAGTTTCTTATAGTTTAAGCTCATGTTTTGTGGTGACCTTCTGACCACAACTAATATCAACAATTATCAACAAGTGGCCTCGCCACATTGATATTATCAGATGGACACTTTTGATAACCAAAATGCAATTTCCAGCATTTCCTGTAATAGGTATTCAGCAACGTTGGCAACGCGACACTCTCAGCGACAAACAGACGCCCACGCCTCGGGGGTCAGGTTGATAGTTCTGTAGGAACAGAATATCTCAGGATATATAGACAACTACAACACACATGTTTCTTCAACATATTAATGTTGCAAATCATATTTGATATAAACCATGTAATCGTAGGGTTTTGAAGTCGAGTTATTATTTCCCTGACATTCGCAATCATGTTGTGAACAATTATCTATCATATAAGACCAGTTGTTGACAACGCCTCTAACCCCAATGGAATAGCATATATACCACAAAATTTATATCGACGTTATTACCGTTTATAGCACAGACGCCCATACTGCATCGTTATTTTTAAGTTTCGAAAAGAAGTTCATATTTTAACATGGTCATTTAGTATGCACGACAAGTTATCATGAACACATTTGCATTAAGAGATTAATTGAATCGTCCACACCATAACAATAGCAATCTGAAAGATATAATCAGGAAATTCCTGCAATGTCCCTATGGTATCAGCCACTTTAGTTTATTTTATTTTCATTATTGGGGGTCTCGGAACGATAATCTCGGAATGCCTCGAAGGATCGACACAAAATCACCGATTTGTCACTGATTAATCGTATCCAGACTTGGAAGTCCATTGTTTTTATTCAAGGCCGGAATCCGTGAAGTCAAGTGGTTTCCGGGTGATGACCCATAGACGATTTTCAAATATCACTCTTGAAATTTGGCAAATTCAACTCGTGGTCCCAGACAAACATATCTCTTGTCCCTAGACAAACATATCTCCTGTCCCTAGACAAACATATCTCGTGGTCCCAGACAAACATATCTCGTGGTCCCAGACAAACATATCTCGTGTCCCTAGACAAACATATCTCATGGTTCCAGACAAACACATCCCGTGTCCCTAGACAAACATATATCCTGTCCCTAGACAAACATATCTCGTGTCCCTAGACAAACACATCTCGTGTCCCTAGACAAACACATCTTATGTCCCTAGACAAACAATCTCGTGTCCCTAGACAAACATATCTCGTGTCCCTAGACAAACACATCTCGTGTCCCTAGGCAAACATATCTCGTGGTCCCAGACAAACATATCTCGTGTCCCTAGACAAACATATCTCGTGTCCTTAGACAAACACATCTCGTGTCCCTAGACAAACATATCTCGTGTCCCTAGACAAACACATCTCGTGTCCCTAGGCAAACATATCTCGTGGTCCCAGACAAACATATCTCGTGTCCCTAGACAAACATATCTCGTGTCCTTAGACAAACACATCTCGTGTCCCTAGACAAACATATCTCGTGTCCCTAGACAAACACATCTCGTGTCCCTAGGCAAATATATCTCGTGTCCCTAGACAAACACATCTCGTGTCCCTAGGCAAACATATCTCGTGGTCCCAGACAAAGATATCTCGTGGTCCCAGACAAAGATATCTCGTGTCCCTAGACAAACACATCTCGTGTCCCTGGACAAACATATCTCGTGTCCCTAGACAAACACATCTCGTGTCCCTAGGCAAACATATCTCGTAGTCCCAGACAAACATATCTCGTGTCCCTAGACAAACACATCTCGTGGTCCCCAGACGAACAATCTCGTGTCCCTAGACAAACACATCTCGTGTCCCTAGACAAGCACATCTCGTGTCCCTAGGCAGACATATCTCGTGTCCCTAGCCGAACAAGCTCGTGTCCCTAGACAAACATATCTCGTGTCCCCAGACAAATATATGTCGTGTCCCTAGACCAACATATCTCGTGTCCCTAGACAAACATATCTCGTGTCCATAGACCAACATATCTCGTGTCCCTAGACCAACATATCTCGTGTTCCTAGACAAACACATTTCGTGGTCCCATTCAAACACATCTTGTGTCCCCAAACAAACTCATCTCGTGGTCCCAGACAAACATCTCTCGTGTCCCTAGACAAACATATCTCGTGGTCCCAGACAAACATCTCTCGTGTCTCTAGACAAACATATCTCCTCTTACAATGGTACTGGAGTAGCATTGTGAGGCGTATTGGCTGTCCGCAGTTCCTTTTGGCGATTGGGTTGAAAATGTTTTTTTTTTTGTTCAACACCATTTTTATATAACTTTTTATATGTTTCATGATGCAGATAATGATGACGATGTTGATGCGGAGGATGATGATTTTTTTTATTCACATCTCCCCCTTCAGGTTCAGTACAGCCGAGCGTGAAGCGCTGTACGGGCGAGAAGTTCGACTCGCACATGTGTCCGCTGGGGACGTACATTGAGGTGGTGGGGGCGAACTACTACACGTCGGTGCTGGGAGCCGCGGGGTCAGGGCGGGGCGGGGGGTGTCCCGCTCACTCGGACGACTGTCTCATCGACATCACCAAGGACCACCGCGAGTACTACGAGACCATGAGGTGGGGAAACTCACTCGACTGACAAGAGATGTAGTCTTCGGACAGATTTAGTTTTTTCATGGGTACCACGGTGGGGCAAAAAATGCCCACTTTTCTCTGAATAACTAATTTCACGTGGAAATTCCTGTTTAAGTGTGGTCAGACACTGGACTAGTTGGTCTTGTATATTTGACTTTTCTTATTTGAAGTCTATTCATCAAAATAAGAGACCTGATTAAAGATTGATGATTATTGTATGTATAATAATTTAAATATTTTACTTTGCGAAGAAGAATATATAAAACTATAATAATTTATTTGTAGAATCCATAAACGTATAATAACTTATTCGAAGCTTTTTGAAACATCCATATATAACCCCCCAGATACAAGTGTAACGGGAAGGTGACGTGTGATGACTTGGTCGCCGAGCAGCACGATCCGGTCCGGTGTGGAGGAACCCTGGCCTCGTCTAGCTATGTCGTCATACACTACCAGTGTCTCGTCAAACACTTCTTTGACAACACAGGTAAATCACTGCTCAATCATTCGCTCCTTCGATAACCATGCAACGCACCTAAAACTCTCATTCTCCATAAAACAGTATGTTTCCAGCAGCCCGCGGATTCAATGAGAGAGCTACCAGTTATCTCAACTTTCCCCCATTCTCCTGTTCTGTTGTCATGGTTTACAGACGCCGTGCAGCAGTACCACAAGATGTGCCCGGGGGGAACGCACGACCTGACGTGTCCGGAGAACAACGTCATCCGCATTGTGGGTGGTTTCTACGGACACTTCCACGAGCACCACTGTGACGAACATTACATGGATGATCTGGATTGCAGAGTCAGGTTGGACACTGCTAGAATCATCATCTCTCTGATATAATATCTATAGGATCCAGGTTGATGGGGTCGAGACCATGTAGCACTGAAAAATGCATCTTTCAAGACCTAGCAACAGAGACTTCTTCACTTGGAGAACAATCCCAATGCTCAGAATGCTCTAAAAACTGTTCTCTATAACTGATTTAAACAAAATATGATTTGAACAAAATATCACATTTGTGGATAATTACAATATATTATTCCTCTACAGGTTGCCAGAATCTTCCATACACCCAATTATTTTCATTTCATACATTACATTCTCCCACAGCATGGCGAGCACGTTTGCGGGCCGGGACCACCTGTCTGGGATACGGAGGACTTGCGACGGGCGGCGTCAGTGCCGCGCCACCCGGGCCTCCCTGTCCCCGGCCCCCACCTCCGTCTTCTGCGAGAGAAAGGCCATCTTCACCGACCAGCGTTACGAGCTCCTCGTCTACGAGTGTGTCCCTGGTAGGTAGTGAAGGCAGCTCTGGGGTTTCCTAATTTATTCCATTCGATGGAGTAGGTCCCCTGTAATATCATCGTTGCATTCATGTACGGAATCACCGTAGCGTGATAAGCTTTGTGTGAGCATCAGGCATGATCTTGTTGGACTACTCTATTGGAATCAATATTAGGTTTTTTGAAGATAAAAAAATAGTCAATTTTACTGTGAAACTTCTACTTTTTATGAACGATGCACTGAAACAACATAGTAATGTGTAGCAACTATATCAGGAAGCGAAAACTTCACTTCACAGAAAACAAAATACTGACATACTGAATGACGAAAGCACAAAACTACAGAACGAAAACTTCACCGTCCCTTTGGCTTCACTCCCTTTGTGATGACCCCAAAATTGAGAAGTTACATCTGCGTCATTAGGTTTCCGTGCAATTTATGTACCGAGTACCTTCTGGACACATTCCAAATTGTTCCTTTTCGCCTGGATAGTTAGCTTTCCTGATCTGAGCGGCTCTATAGAGTTATAAGAAAATTGTGTTACAAATGTGTGTGCGGGTTTATAATTTGACGAGAAACTATCACTAATCTGATCCTAAACAAAACGAAACCCTAAAGGATGAAGTGTCCATTTTCACTGCAAACTGATTAAAGTATTGCTTTTGAAAGTCCGTTCTATCCCATCCACCACCCCTCGTCCGTATGCCGTGCCGACAGTTTCAAAACTTTCGGAGCGCGCAGTGACACTCCCACTGCGCGCTCCGAGAGTCTCAGAGCGCGCAGTGAAATCTCGGAGCGTGCTGGGACATTTGGGAGCGCGCAGTGAGAACTGTCAGAGTGTGCTGGTGAATCTGGGAGCGCGCAGTGAAATCTCAGAGCGTGCTGGGACATTTGGGAGCGCGCAGTGAAATCTCAGAGCGTCTTGCTAAGTCTGGGAGCACGCAGTGAGAACTGGAAACACTCCCACTGCGCGCTCCGAGAGTCTCAGAGCGCGCAGTGAGATCTCGGAGCGTGCTGGGACATTTGGGAGCGCGCAGTGAGAACTCTCAGACCGTGCTGGTAAATCTTGGAGCGCGCAGTGAGATGTGAAAGCGTGTTAGGTTTTCTGGGAGCGTGCAGTGATCGAGCAGTTCTCACTGCGCGCTCCCAGATAATTCCACACGCTCTCACATCTCGCTGCGCGCTCCCAGACTTACCAACACGCTCTGAGATTTCACTGCGCGCTCCCAGATTCACCAGCACACTCTGACAGTTCTCACTGCGCGCTCCCAAATGTCCCAGCACGCTCCGAGATTTCACTGCGCGCTCCCAGATTCACCAGCACACTCTGACAGTTCTCACTGCGCGCTCCCAAATGTCCCAGCACGCTCCGAGATTTCACTGCGCGCTCCCAGATGTCCCAGCACGCTCTGAGATTTCACTGCGCGCTCCCAGATTCACCAGCACACTCTGACAGTTCTCACCGCGCGCTCCCAAATGTCCCAGCACGCTCCGAGATTTCACTGCGCGCTCTGAGACTCTCGGAGCGCGCAGTGGGAGTGTCACTGCGCGCTCCGAAAGTTTTGAAACTGTCGGCACGGCATACGTCCGCCATTGTAGACACGCTGGGCAGTAGGAAGTGTGCGGGGGACACGTTCAACGACATCGCGTGCGGGGAGGGCAGTGCCGTCAAGATCCTGACGGCCCGGTACGGGGACTCGTACGGCAGCACGCGGTACCGAGTGCCGGACTGCCAGCGGAACGTGCTGGCGAACACGGCGGCCCACTGCCAGCAGGACGTCGACCGACAGTACGGGATGGAGATCCAGTCACGCTGTGAGCGCAGACAGAGTTGTGGACAGCTCGCTGTCCGCACGCGGCAAGTGCCCTGGTGCCGCAGCTCAGGACGCGAGTACTCAACCACTGAGTACGTCACCATCGAGTACAGATGTATCGCCGGATACGGTACGTGCTCCGCCCCGCCCTAATCACAAAATTAATCAGATGTAGGCCAAAATCTGATGTGGATGATTTAGGTTGATCTCACACTACCTTTTCCAGTTATTCGAAAGACAGGTTCATGATCAATGTCAGATCGCTTACTCGCTTGATGGAAAAGATTGATCTAGTATTGGCCTACTATCTGAGAGATCAACTGATCGAACACTCCCTTGATTTATTGATTTATTACCGTATACACACAGATTATGTTGGACGGCCGACCGCGTTCCCTATGAGACCGTGGTACCGCCGGTGGGGCAGGAATGGCATGCTGATCCCCATTCTGGCCTGTGTGGCCATCATCCTCATCATAGTCGTCATCATCATCGTCGTCGTCATCTGTGTCCGCAGGTATGATAACACTACACTGTGGTGCCGTGACCGGGATATCCTTCCATATCGAACCTTCTACATGTATTTCATATGTTCCTGCAGACATCGTTTGAGCCAGAGCTGTTATTTGCACATAGAAAATACATGTACATGGTTAAAGATCTTTGTATAGGGGATAGGGGACATGTTTTAAACTCTTGTTATTGTCATCTCGTGATTCCAGGAAGAGGAAACGAGAGGCCAAGGAGATTGAGGCACGAATCATGGCCGCTCAGAACAACGCACACGGGAGGACGGAGGAGCTCAACAACAGACACGGACCACAGCCGGCCGGAGACAGGCCTCAGGGTGAAGAGGGGGAGGGCGGCACGGAACCAGAGGTCATCGGCATGACGGAGCTTCCTCAGACAGACTCGGAGACAGCCACGCCCATTTCCCGTCTCTCCGCTACCCCCGTTAGATCTACCCCGGCCCCCGTCCACCCGATCCGCGCCTCGCCCCCGCCCACCGACAACCACCGATCGGCTCCCACCACCCCCGTGTTCCCCACCCCGGCGCCCCGCTCCACTCCAGCCAATACCCCTGACCCCTCGGCCCCCACCACCCCCTCCGCCCCGATCAGGGCGCCCTACGCTCAGCCTGAGGATGACTTCTATGACAAGCCCCGCTGGAACTTCGTGCCCTCCTCCAGGATCAAGGATGACGACGACGCTGGCTCCCACAGGTACGAATCGGAATACAATCCGGGGAATTTACCTTCAAGTTTGAATTTACATCGAATAAGACTGTGACAGACCAATTAGTGAATGTCATTGAATTGCCTTATTATGAATCTTTCAATTGAATTGGCCCACTTGCCTCCTTTCTATGTTGATTTTCTTGATATAGTGTATTTAATACTGATCAAATTCACCCACCCACCAACCTTGATATCCACAGGCAGTACTCGCCTGCCCGGCCCCAGGAGCTGGGCCCGCCGCCCCGGACCACAGGGCCGCGGTATGACGGCGGGACCCCAAGGTACGCTGAGCGGTACGTGGGCGGGCGGGACGAGCCCCGGGACGTGTACAGTCTGCCCCGCAAGCCACGCGTACCCAACGAGAGGGATGACACGAGCTACCTGTACCAGCCAGCCCTCTTCGTGTAGACCCCGGGGGACCGCAATTGTAGAGCGGGGTGAGGGGGTCTGCTCCAGACGGGAAGCTGCCTGATGACATTTCAAGAATTCATTCAAAATTTTCGACGATGTTGATTATACCGTGTGTCATGCATCCTATTATAACTTTGACTGTATGCGTGCAATGAACCGAAGTACCTTTTTTTATCAACATTGGACTGAAAATAAATAAAAAAACAGGTTCGATTTCACTCGATGCTTCACTTACAATGTAATCATCAAAACTGTCCAAAATTTCCACTGACCAAAATACATTGATATCCATGAATCATAACGTAATGAAATACGTTATGACTTGATTTATCATGGTGCTCGAGAAGTTGGTAAATTTCTTTTTGTGTGTGTGTTCCTGTTGATAACACATAGGCCTAAGACTATTTATGTTTCAGCACTCACAAATTTTCCAATGTAAATATTGTACATGTATCAAAAACGACTACCATGTTAAATCTTTCGTCAGAAGTTGGTCTGTCAAATATGAGGAGAGTTTTCACTTTTTACTCTTCGTAAACATTTGTCTAGCCAGATCGAATGTGTTCAATGCTGTACATATCGTTAGTGGGGGTCCACGTGTAACATATTTTAATACAATGTATATTCTCATGGAAAACATACATATCAAATTTATAATGTAGTTTATTTTGATTTTTTTTTCATAGAGATGTGAAACATTCACAGATAAATATATAGTTTGGATATCTGTAGCTCGTATATATGTAATAGTAGTTGTAACAATGGGTAGGATAAAAAAAAATGTCTTTTTATGCATGAATTTATGATTATTCATGGATACAAAACTACTAAAAGAGTGTTTCTTCTGTAGAATCGACTACTCAGTATGTAAGATCATTTTAAAAAATGCAATTACTACTTTCGTTAGCCAAGCAATGTGTACTAGTTTACTTGTAATGTTAATAAGGCACATGTACGTGTATGCATTGTATATTAATACCTCAGTATTAAATGTAATTGTCAGAAATAAAGTGAATATATATTTTCATTTGTATTTTGTAATAAACTTTGATTTCACTTTTATGATTGTTTATTGTTATTTTTTCAAATTGATCCACAAATTCTGGCTACCAAATTGTCATTTGCACAACGTTCCTGTTGAACCTATGGTCCGATATCGCACCCATAAATTGCCGTTGTCTGTATAGTACATTGTTGAAAGCACAGTCCTTAACAAATAATAAGACTGCCGTTTTGACAATTTGAGCTTACCGAACGTCAAATTCAAGATCTCAGTTGAAATCGCCAAATATGAGTTCCCGTTTGAATGAGCTAATAATTTTGATAGATTGCAGGAGTTTACTCTGTACATCTCTTATTATAAACGAAGAACTGTTTTTTTTTCTTATAAAGAACATTTTTTTGGTGGAAATGGCACATGATAGAATATAAGAACAGATATGTTAATTATTGCCAGGCATCGTTAAAATTTCCAAGTCTCACAGTCAACAATTTGTTCCAATCCAACAATACTTCAAATGTGAAATGATAATTTTTGGGAACAAAAAGCGAAAATGTTGCAAATCATAACACGCAGTTCCTCAGGCATGTGGTATAAATCACCATTACAAGCTCTTCTGTGGTTTTATAAATCACGCGGCATGTTATATGTCTAATTCTGGCCAATTTGTCTGAGTGAGGAAGAGATTTAACCGAACAATGTAGAGACGGATCATGTTGCTCGGTTTGCTAAGCAAAACAGTGATATACCAGTATAAGTTACCGACAAATGTACACGGGGAAGCGGCTACGTACGGAAGCGTATTGCTATCAAGGGTGTAAAAAATATTATCTCGTATGTACGACTTATATCTCGTACGTACGACTTAATAACTTGTACGTACGACTTATTAACTCGTACGTACGACTTGTTAACCCGTACTTACGACTTAGTATCTCGTACGTACGACATAGTAACTCGTACATACGACTTAATAACTCGTACGTATGACTTACTAACTCGTACGTACGACTTATTAACTCGTACTTACGACTTAGTATCTCGTACGTACGACATAGTAACTCGTACATACGACTTAATAACTCGTACGTATGACTTACTAACTCGTACGTACGACTTATTAACCCGTACGTACGACTTATTAACTCATATGTACAAGTTAGTAAGTCGTACCTATGAGATACTAAGTCATACGTATGAGTTATTAAGTCGTACATACGAGTTAATAAGTCGTACATACGACTTAATAAGTCGTATGTATGAGATATAACTCATACGTACGAGATAAGAAATTTTACACACTTGATAGCAATACGCTTCCGTAGTGAAACGTATTGTTATCAAGTGTGCAAAAAAATGTATCTCGTACGTATGACTTATATGTCATATGTACGACTTATTAACTCGTACGTACGAGTTAATAAGTCGTACGTACGAGTTAATAAGTCGTACGTACGAGTTAGTAAGTCGTACGTACGAGTTAGTAAGTCGTACGTACGAGTTAGTAAGTCGTACGTACGAGTTAGTAAGTCGTACGTACGAGTTAGTAAGTCGTACGTACGAGTTAGTAAGTCGTACGTATGACTTAGTAAGTCGTACGTATGACTTAATAAGTCGTACATACGACTTAATAAGTCGTACGTATGACTTAATAATACGTACATACGAGTTAGTAAGTCGTACGTACGAGATACAAATTTTTACACACTTGATAGCAATACGCTTCCGTAGCTACGTGTCCCTGTTGTGTGTTCCATAATCTGAAGGGAAAATCCCGTGCAATTTGTGATCGAGGCATGGCATAGTACGCCTACGTTGTGCTCTCGTAATTGTATACATTTCGTGAACACATGACGATGATCCGTCTACTGTATTCTGTATTCCCAATTAAGTGAACTAGATACCCCCAACGCTGCAAATGTACAAGTATCAAATATCGCCATTATTCGTCATAGAATACATTATTTAGACAAATTAAAACTTGATCTATGTAAATTTGTGACGTTTATAATGTCATGACACGAAATCGTGAATGTGTTAAACGGATGTAACTGAAAACTACATAGCAATTAAAACACATGACAAACGGTCAGGCAACTAACACATAATCAAATAAAAAAAAACTCGCATCCATGTGTGATTTTTATAAATAGTTGGTCATGGTCCGTTGGAAATCGTGTGTCTGCGCTCGAGATGTGAATCATGACATGGCCCGGTATGCCTACCCCCTCGCCTCCATTGTATTAGTGGGGGGAACCCACATGTAACCGACCATCCGATTCATACATGTATATAGAGAACATTCAGAATCCTAGGTTTTTTTGTGAATGACTGTATGCCGACCATCAGTGTGACATTGGGAAGCGGTGGGGGGGGGGGGGGGGGGGGTTACAAAATTTCGTCTTCGATCAAAAGATTCCAGCACCCTTGTTGTTCGGCGACCCGTTTAATACATGCACATGACTGTATACAATTTACAAATGATTTAGACGTTTTCCTCGAAAACCTCACGTCAGAGATTGCTACAAACAGACTGAGATACATACACATATCGCGAGATTTGGGGTTAAGGTCAAGGTCGTTCTCGGGTCAGAGGTCAATCGGAGGTGTCATGGCGGACCCGGGTTTTTCGATGTGTGTGAACATTTTAATGCCTGTTTAGTTCGTTTAGAGCTGCAGGTAACGATATTCCAATGTGACAACTATTCAATAACACATACATGGATGTATACCATAGATCAGAATAGTTTTGTGATATGTGATGCGAGCAGAAGTTGCTGAAACGGATCGAGATGAGGAGACCAGTCAGACTCACACACTGACTCAGCATGATGAGAGTGAGACTGAGACACGTGGGACTGTCTGGTGACTGCTCGATGCAGTATGGAGTCGTGTGATAGCCACCGATTTTCACTCTCCCTGCTTACAATCATGGGTAGGTCCAAAATTTTTGTCATACGGTCGTAGTATTGATAGGCCTAGTAATATGGACATACATGATTTCTGTGCCCTAGGCTAGGCTACCATACGAGGTAACCGCCCTAAATTCGCCACATCCCTAAATTCGCCAAATCAATATTAGCCTATCATTGATCAGAAACTTGTTTTATGGAAAACAAACTGCAGGTACAAAGATTGAATATCAGAGTGTCCATTGAAGATAGAACTGGTTGGTTTCATTTGCAGTACAAGGTCTGAAAACCATGTTGGCGAATTTGGGAATGCAGGGAATTTAGGACGGACGGCTCGTAGAGTACACGTACCTCGAACAGCATACAAATTTGATAGATGTATGGGTGTAACATTTGATTCATCGAAATAGATAGTTTCATAGATGCCATCTGATCAGATGAAATGTTTTGAAATGCCAAATGTCGTATATCATGATAATGTCCCGTGTCAGGTGAGGGACACATGTGGACGTCTTCCTGAGCCAAGGAGCCACTGAACCGGAGGGAAGCTTGAGCGCCTGGGGTCGTGGGCTTTCTGTCGGGACACTGGCGGAAGACTCCAGGCGCATATCAGGTTTTCCCCTCCCGGCTTCACTGAGGTACGTGCACATGTGATCTGTTCGTATCAAAATATCTGGAAACATTCATATATATAGATGCCATCTGATCAGATGACATGTTTTGAAGTGCCAAATGCCGTATATTATGATAATGTCCCGTGTCAGGTGAGGGACACATGTGGACGTCTTCCTGAGCCAAGGAGCCACTGAACCGGAGGGAAGCTTGAGCGCCTGGGGTCGTGGGCTTTCTGTCGGGACACTGGCGGAAGACTCCAGGCGCATATCAGGCTTTCACCTCCCGGCTTCACTGAGGTACGTGCACATGTGATCTGTTCGTATCAAAATATCTGGAAACATTCATATATATAGATGCCATCTGATCAGATGACATGTTTTGAAGTGCCAAATGTCGTATATTATGATAATGTCCCGTGTCAGGGTAGGGACACATGTGGACGTCTTCCTGAGCCAAGGAGCCACTGAACCGGAGGGAAGCTTGAGCGCCTGGGGTCGTGGGCTTTCTGTCGGGACACTGGCGGAAGACTCCAGGCGCATATCAGGTTTTCCCCTCCCGGCTTCACTGAGGTACGTGCACATGTGATCTGTTCGTATCAAAATATCTGGAAACATTCATATATATAGATGCCATCTGATCAGATGACATGTTTTGAAGTGCCAAATGCCGTATATTATGATAATGTCCCGTGTCAGGTGAGGGACACATGTGGACGTCTTCCTGAGCCAAGGAGCCACTGAACCGGAGGGAAGCTTGAGCGCCTGGGGTCGTGGGCTTTCTGTCGGGACACTGGCGGAAGACTCCAGGCGCATATCAGGTTTTCCCCTCCCAGCTTCACTGAGGTACGTGCACATGTGATCTGTTCGTATCAAAATATCTGGAAACATTTTTTGTATATGCTGTATTTTACTATAGAATTAGTTTGCAAAAAAATACTAGTAACCCTTTGTGCCTTTCAAATTCATGTATGTCTTTTATTTATATGAGATACATGTTCTTTGTAGTGTTCAGAATGGACGTTGATGTGGACGAGAACCTGTCGTTCGATGACTTTGGTCACTGGAGTGTGGTCGCCTTGCAAGATTATTGTACAAAACGTGGCTACCCTCGTACAGGTATGTAGTGTTTAATGTTCATGTTCTTTAGAACATATATTTTGTACATAGTTCAGTTTAATGTCAAATCGACAAAAACTTGAGTGCAATCACTTGCCTGGAGACACTCCAAGTACTTAGAGATTTGTCTTTAATTACGATTACAGGTACCAAGGCAGAACTTGCTGCTATGGCATACACAGCATACCGAACACAGGCACCCATTCAACTCTCAGAGGCGGAGAAGGTCAAGCAAGCGAAAATTGCTTATCAAGAGAAACTGACTCTGCCATGTGGAACTCTCATACCCGATCCACTAACATCGACCTCGGGCTGGGAAGGAGAAGCCACAGCTATTAGGAAATGGCCAAACATCACCCATGGTGACATAATACATTACTTCACCATGAAGCAAGGACTTGTTGCTAAAGAGACCCTAAATAAATATAAGGAAGGGAAAGCATTCTCGTACTTTTCGTCACAATATGTTAAAGAGGTTATGCACTTAGGATTCAAGGAATTTTGTGTTTTGAAAACCTGTGTAACACGCTCTGGATCGGTTGGAGAAGAACCTCATCACACATGGGTCTGTACACGAGTTCCTTCAGGAGACATTCTTCGGGCATACTGTACTTGCACAGCAGGGTGAGTGTTGATCAGTTACACTTAGACATGTAACTTAGTTTCTGGTTTCTTTCCCTTGCATGAATGTGAAGGTCAGAAATCTAATAACTTGCGAACAAAATACATGTATAAGCTATTTTGTAAAAAACAACACTCTAACAATTTTCTTGTTGATCTTAAATTTTCAGCTTGAATGAATGTTGCAATCACCTTGCTGGATTGTTGTTCCGTGTTGAAGCTGCTGTGAGTGCGGGCCTTTCCAATCCCGCCTGTACCTCCCTTCCTAGTACCTGGATAGTGCCAGCTGCAAAGACTGTAGTTTTGCTCGGAGAAATCCACACATTCGATTTTGTTCAACCGTCTGCTGGAACGAAAAGTGTGTATCTGTCTATTCAGTTACTAATAGTACTGGTATTTCTAAATACTCATTTCATAGCTGTGATTTTGATAACACATGTATATAATTTAAAGCAGGGATACAGGAATCGACATAAGCACTGGCCAACGTCATATTTGAGCCCGTGAGGCCAGTAGATTATTGATGAGGGCATTAATTTGCATATGTTTCTGGCCCCATGGGGCCACTGGTGTCATATGCCTAATGTCGATCCCTGGGTATTTTGTTTGTTTTTACTATTTTTAGCTGGTGTTCATGGAAATCGGTTATATGCACACTGAAATCAAATATCCTTGTATGATTGTTGGTTGTTCGCTTTCCTATGAGCACATGTTCACCTATAATTTCCAGAATCCCGTCCCTTGGTGTCGCAGGAGAAGCGAGACTTCCAGCCTTACAGTGACAAGTCAACAGAGAGAGACCGACTGGATTCCTTGATGTCTAAGTTATCACTAGTAAAGCCTAACTGCGCAGCTTCACGTCTCTGGGTCGCAGAACGGGACTTAGAATGTACAGCCAGTGCATCGAATGCTAGTACAGAACAGCTCGAAAAGCCAGTAGCGATGTACCTCGATGACTACTTGGTGGGAAAAACTCTTCATATGGACTGTTCTGTTGGTGAAAAAGTTAAGTTCATTGGGACTCACCTTCCCGGCATCACTGATGCTGAAGTCAAGTGCATATCCAACATGACTGTACAGCAATCAAGTAGTGAGGAATGGAAAAGGTCTCGTAAAGGAAGAATTACGGCTTCAAAGTTTGGGAGAGTCCACTCTCGAGTCAAGACAATTAAAAGTGCTAAAACACCAGAGGAAATCAATATCGGACCACTTCTTGTTGATTTGATGGACTACAATCCTCCAGATCCAAACTTAGCAACTTTACAATATGGACGGGACAATGAGAAATTTGCTAGATCTGCCTATGTGAAACATCAAACTGATACGGGTCATGTCAACTTGACCATTGACCTTGCGGGCTTGATAGTGTCAAGGGATGATGTGTTCTTGGCTGCTAGTCCGGACGTTCTCGTTCATTGTGATTGTTGTGGTTATGGAATAGCCGAAATCAAGTGTCCATTCACACTTAGAGGCAAGGATTCTATCATCACGAATGCACCGAGTTTCATGGACAATAGAGGTGGTGATATACATCTGAAAGAGAATCATGCCTACTTCGCACAAATCCAAGGACAGCTCGCAATTACTCAGAGATCTTGGTGCGATTTAGTTATCTTCTGTTCTCAAGACATTTTCGTGGAACGCATCAGTATGAACCAACAATACTGGTCAGAACTAAAGGCCAATCTAACATACTTCTATCAGAAGTACCTGCTTCGGGAAATCCTTACAAATGAGCACAGGCCTACTGAGCAAGTAGAAAGAGTGAAATCAAAATTCAAGCGTTCCAATTACTTGCAGCGGAAAATGAACTTAGAGAATGATATGCGAGCTGATGCAGATTGTGCAATTCTGAGTGTTGCATGCAATGTTACTGTGGATAGCACAAGGAGTGCTGTTGTCTGTGGTGATGAAACAACGAGAGAAAGCCAGTGAACATGGAACATGTATGACATTTGAACATTGAATTTTGTGACTCACAATCTCAGATGTCCTCCAATCATGCTGAATGTACTTGTAACTGACTTACATGTGATACTTAAGGTTTAGTACATGATGGTGCCCTTCATGTTTGAACAATATGTCTTGAAGGAGGAAACTAATTAACTTTGTTTCAAAAAAATTTACTTCCCAGATTCATATAGTTATTTGACATGTACAAATTGTCTAAGTATGGCTAGGAACATTCATACTATCAGCTATACAGTAGTACATTGTACAATTTTGGTCCGTAAACATGTTCGTGTTATCCTTGTATGAAAATGCTGTTCGTTGGGGTGGATGCAGACGAAGTACTTTGTGAAAGCTTTTGATTATGTCATAAATGAGTTATGAAATGACAAATGTAAAATAGTTACTGGAATAAATTGTACATCATTTACATACATAATTGCAGTCATATTCATTCTGTACCAATAGTATTTGATAGGAAAAAACATTGCTTTGACATTATATAAAATTGAAATCACATGTGACATGCATTGAAGTTTCAGCTTACTGGATATTGCAAATTTCTGCTGCAGGAAATCATGAATTTGAACGTTATACATGTACTTATGGAAAACACTATTTAATTAGATACTACAGTAAGAGTTCACAAATTTGTTAATACAACATTTACATGTACTTCTAAATACTTCAGGCAAAACAACATGTAATAAATGTAATGAATTCACTACCACAGTGTTATTTCACAACTTTACCTATACAATATTTAGAAGTGCTTATAATCGAGACACAACAGCATAATTATTATAATACTAATACAGTGGTCCCTGTAAGATAAGACCTCACCTTTTGCAGAGAAAATGAGGTCTTATCTTACAGGAAGTCTTATTTCACAGGTTCATTTACATGTTAAATTGATCTTTGGGGAATACAAAAAAGTCTTTACAGACAGGGAAGTCTTATTTCGGAGGTGTCTTATCTTACAGGGACCACTGTACATGTGAATTTGATACTATAGTGTGAGTTAACAAGTTTACTGCTACAACATTTATACACTTATAAATAATCTAGGCATAACAATACATAATACATGTTGATATTGTATTGTGATTTCACAACTGCACTATTTACATGTAACAAAAACCCATAAGACTGGATTTAACACATGTCCTTAACTTATCAACTACATTTAAACAGGCTGAGCACAGCTGTTTTGACTTGACATTTTTTACTTGGCAAGAGGTACCCTCAGGTTGCACAGGCCAGACGCAATTCTGAAGACCGAATCGAGGGAATGGATGAGTGTGATCGGGACCTCTCTTTGCAGCATTCCAAAAGTCTTGATCCTTCGGATAGCTTGTTCCACATATATTCTACGGTTGGCTACTGCTTGGGTCTTTGCAACATCTGCAGATGTCATCTGATGCTCACCTTTTCGGCCAGGTGGAATAACCTTCAATAACAAGTAGTTTCTGATGATGTCAACAAATAAGTATGAAATTTATCGAGTTACATTCAATGGTTCATTGATTTTGTTATTTATTCATACATACAAATGCAAGCGAATCATGATTTTAAAAGAATGCCACATACCAGTGTGACAAATCTCTGGGCCAATAGCTTTTGGATCTGGAAACCGCGATCACCCATGACCTTGTCGTAAGGCTCCAGGATGTCAAGCCAGCCACAGTGTTCAGTGATGTAGTTGTCACTGGTTCTTCCCACCCAACCTTTAGACACGAAGTTGATGTGTCCGTTGGGGTTGATGCACACGAAGTACTTTACTGTGTGATGGTGTTTGTAGTTGCTCCAACAAGAAGCTTGAAGGTTCAGGCTCTTTGGTGTTTCAATGAAGATTTCTGTGCAGTCAACTATGTGGCGAACATCACGATAAGGTCGTCCATCGAAGGCTGCTGGTCTGGTCGACATGACAGCCTGCTTCTCTGGGTTGAACACCAGGCTGCCAATCTCCCTAGCCAGAAACTTCCACCAGGTAACACAGATCCGAGACACCTGTGAGCGGCTTATACCGAAGAGGTCACCCAGGATTTCCATATGTAGGCCAGTTTTGATCTTCATCACAGACAACAGGAACTCATTCTTGGGCGACAGACTTCGGTTTGGACCAGGTTTCTTCACCTTTCTTACTCGATTCACCGTCCTCTTCGGCCCTTTCCAGTATGTTATTTTCTTTGCTTTTGGTTCAATGGTGTTGTAGATGGCGTCAAAAACTTTCTTTTCCATGCCTGTGTACAGCATCATCTTGCCTTTCCCACTGAATACAGCATCACTTTCCCTCAACTTTGATTTCTGTTTTCCTGTTTTCCGCAGTTGCTCATTTTCGGCTTTTAGCTTTTTTATTGTCTCCATCAGAACAGTGATCTTGGTTGTTTTTTTTTTGCAGGTGCTGCAGTTGCCGGATGAATCGTGCCAGTCGAAATCATAGTCATGATCCATGTGCATTTGATTTAGTTGGGGTTCTGAATTTGCTGCTGTTGTGGTTGGCGAGCTGTCCTGGAGTGTTGGCGATGGATCATGGGCTGTCTTTGTTCGCTTGTTGATGTCTGGTCTCGCAGTTGGTAGCTTACGCTTCGGAGGGATGTACTGGGATGGGATGTTGTCATGCCCCATGTTGACGACTGGGAAGTCATGCCCGTCAACGAAATGCATGGAGCAAATCCGACTGTCATTGTTCGGCTGCCATGCTCCCCCTGATGTTAGCTGTCGATTGACACATCTTGTCCACCCAGTGCGGAGTGCCTCACTCTTGGCGGCTGAAGGGAACGGCAGCAGCTGATATGGCTCTGGACAGGAACAAAATTCTCTTGCCCTGTTGTGTACATCACAGCTCTCCTTGCTCCATCTCTTCAGTTTGGTTCCACTGTTGTGACATCCGATTACACAACAACATCTTTTGCTGTAGATTCCCTTGGGGGTTCGACTCTGAAAAGTTGAAATGACACTTTCCAGTTTCACAAACAGAAATATCTTCAACCGTTTGATATTGTGCAAATAATTTCAAAAAAATATGGAGACTGTGAACATACTGCTAGATGTTGTACTATTGAAACTTATCCCCCATCCTAGCAGAATGTATAAATGTGTGCAATAATAACTATCCACATATTATGAACTATCCACATAGTATGAACTGGTTTCGGCCTTGCAGGCCTCATCAGTATGCCTGTCAGGCATAGACCAGTGTATACTCCCCTCAAGTAGGATTTCAAACATCACGAAGCAAACTCTGCTCCTTGCATGGATATATCAATCTTTCGTGTGTCGGTGCTCTTGGCATTTTACCAATGAACACGCATCCCACTGCATTCCACTGGCTGGAAGTCCATATTCAATTATTTATCTACAAATGAAACGAGAACATGAAACAAGAAATGAAACAATGCAACAATAAAATAGGGAACACATTTATGTATGATAAAGTGGTCCATTTTGATCACCACGTTATGGCATATAGCCAAATCATAACGTACTGGCATACCCAAAAAGACACACCATGCTATAACATGTGTCAACAAAAATGGACCATTTATTCTACCACCACGAGCAAGATCGTTGACACATGTGCCGCTGTGACAGGACACAGGACAACTTACCAGCTATATAGATCTACAGTGGACTAGCATTGTGAGGCGTATTGCTGCCCTAAGTTTACAGTGGACTGAATCAGTGAGTCAGTTCGTCTGTCAAAATAAGAGCAAAATCGTCCGCTCTTATACTTCAAAAACATATTCACATGTAGACGGGTCTATAGATCAATTACTTACCACGTCCGGTGGTATTTTGGCCGGATTCATCGCGAAAACGAAAGACAAGTGACACTTGACGAAGTTTTGACAGCAGATCTGTTTACATGTACCCTGTGACCTCCGATTGACCTCTGAAAGGTCACTTCCGGTACACCCGGATGTCGTCTCGCGATTCGAGTATTTGTGTACACATCTGTAGCCATTCGTAAAGTTTTCGGACATGACAGTTTATGGCCGGTAGGCGATTTCCCAATAATTGACCGTGGAATTATCTTGTTTATTCAACATATTTACCAGTGTTCAAGAGGACTCGCGAGTGACTGGTCTACCAGATAGACAGAAGATACATGGACCAAACAACACGTATATATATATATATATATATATATATGTACGACACTGGATGTTAACAAAGTTTGGACTTCGGACGGGTTGTACTAAAACATCACTGGCATCGTTAGTAGAAAACATCATTTATAAGCGCCCGCTAATTAGGTACAGTTGACATTTCAGCCAGACTCAGGATGAATCATACACGTTTACATGTAGACCGACCTTGGCTCTAACTGGTCGAGCGTTATCGTTCTACAGTCTACAGTCTCCGATACACTGCTGACACAAGTGCGCTCCACAAGGAATTCATGATCGAAGTCCGGATAACACTGATCGAAAAGTTTGGAGAAACAGTCCATGAACATGGTGCGACTGGAGCATTATCTGGTTCTTCTCCACATCTGCTGTACATCTGCATCTCTAACCAGACGTAAGTAAACATGTCACAAAAACGAGTTATCAGCGTCAGTCACCGCTGTATCAGTGCAGGTGTCAGTGGAAAGTATACAAAATCAGTTGAATATAAGTTATACTGAAATATCAATTATCGAGTAATGTTTCACCAGTTTCAATCAGTTTTTTTTATCAGGATATGTGCTCATAGATACCTATACTGGTGATGTATTTAGGCCTATGAACTCCAACGTATTTAATTCACAGCGAGATACCTGAGGTGCTATGGACGCCTCATGGACAAACTTCTGTGCCTTGAGGGTACCTTCATCAATATACACCACGCGTTTTACGCCGACAACGGTGCGTTCACTAGCTGCAATGACGACAAGACGCCGAACAATCTGTGCACGGCAGACATCAGCGAAGTTAACCCCACCTACCACGCGGAGATACTTCGGAAATGTAATGGTCGTCGAGGATGCAAAGATCTTGTGGCAAAAAAGACGTCTACAGATAACTGCAATGGCTGGTTCAATCAGGAGACAGATTACGTGTGGCTGGAATATACATGCGATATGGGTTGGTAGGCTTTAAAATGAGGGACTGTGCCGTTCATGTCAGTCAATGTTGAATGGCAATAGCATAAGCCTATAGACTCTACAATGTATGTTTTCTTTCATTCGTCTTATGAATATCGAATCATAATGTGTTTTCTATGAAACCCATAAGATAAATTCAGATTAAGTGACGACCTGCATGTCTCTCCTTTCTTACACAGTGACGACGACAACTCAAACAACGACAACTCAGACGGAAGTGACGTCACACTCTCTGTCTACTTCCGCTGTTTCAGGATCCGGAGTCACTCCCGACAACAACACCAGCTTTACCGTCATTGTTCCCATGGAAACGCCGAGACCACATACGGGCGAGAACTCAAACTTGGGTCAGTGGATTGCTATTTAAATGAAGTGACACTAACGTGTAATATTATTACAGTTCAAAAGGTACCTCAACCTTCATTAAGTAGGCCTAACTAGTGAAATGTTGAATTATTCCAGGACTTGCTGTCGCCATACCTCTGGTGATCGTGGTCATCATCATCATAATCATTGTTCTGCTGCTCTTCCTCCGAAACAGGTCTGTTACCAACAACCAAAATATATCGAGATGGTTTCCATGTACTTTTTTTCACATGTTGACCGTAGGGGTAGTGACATCAGTGTATCTTCACATGATAAGGTTGCTCGCTGGAACAATCTAACTGATCTTTGGTAGTACTGCAGTTCGATCTACTAGAGTTCGGTCTAGTTCTGTTGTTCACTAGTATTTCTCTGGCAAACGGTCTCGTTCAGACCTGTTAACTCTATGTATGTTCATCCACCTGTACAGGAGGCGGAGACGGTCGCAGTCGAAGGGCGGCGATGAGAACGGCGCAGCTCACACAACGACGTACGCGAACGCACTGTACACGACGGCGGATCATGGGGATGTTATCTACGACCGAGCGGCCACCGTGGTCCTGACCCGCCCGGAGGACAGCCTCCCGCCTTATGTGGACATGAACGCCCGGTCCACGTCAGGTCGGGGCAGCAGCAAGAGGAAGATGAGGCTCTCGTGGAGGAAACCGTCAACCAAGTCATCCAAGAAGGGCAAAGCCTCCGGATCTGTGACATCGGATCCCGTGGATGCTGGGATCTCCGTTGAGAAACCGATCGAACAAACTCCTAGTGAGCAACAGGACCCTGATCGGGAAAGGATTTATTCATTGGAGAAGGTCCCGAGCGAGGACCGACCCGAGAGCCCCGATGTCTACCAGAGCTATGACCCGTACGTGGAGGCTGGTGACTCGGAGGCTAAGGACAGACTTTCAGCGCCTCCAGTCGACCGAATCCCCCAGTACATGGCCATGGACAAGCCCCAAACTCGGCACGACAGCAGGAAGGAGTCGGACGCTTACAGTGAAGTGGGTCAGTCCACAAAGTTGGAGGACATGGAGGGCGTGTACAGCGTGCCCGGTGATACACTTAAAACAAGGGTGGTTAGGAAGGAATCAGATCCCTACACGGACGTCGGACAACCTTCAAAGCTGGAAGACATTGAAGGTGTATATAGTGTGCCAAGGAACAGCGACAGAGTGTGCTCTCTAACGGACGAACCGCGAACGCCCAGCGACGCCCCTAGAAGTCCCCCACCATACGAGAACGTTTACCAGGAGACAGGAGTTCCACGTTCCCCAGCCAAGCCCCGGCCACAGGCCCGACCGCGACCAAGGCCTCGTGTCCAGTCAGCCGAGTACAGCGAAGTGGGAGCCCCAAGGCCCGTGGACCAGGGCCCCGAGTATAGCGAGGTGGCGCCCAGGAGACCAGCCCCCGCCGAGGCACAGTACGGTAACATCGCGAGACCAGGAGACTCCACCGTACTCGTCGACAATCCCGTTTACAGCAACTGATTTAAACTAAAAAAAACAATGAATTTCTCCACGTGATACTCTTGTCATGAAGTGACATGGTATCAGAGAGAGAGAGAGAGTGGAAAACTATTGACGTCTGGTCACAAGTCCCTCAAGGCCATACTACAAAGTATAATACCTATCAGTTAATTTTTGAACCTCAAAAACTGCATCCAAACTAATGTTGAAACTAGACTTAGTTGACTAGAATAGAATCAAAGTGAAACTGGGTGCCATGTAAGTTATCAGACACAGCAATGACCAATTATGATTCTACCAGTATTATATATGTTATTGATGTAAGCAATTCAGCAATTTATTTTCCTATATTCCTTTTTATATCCGAGAATATGTAATAGCATCATGTAAATTGAGTGCTTAGTGTTATTGTGGATGATATCATAAATAAAATACTCTGTAGACATGCCGATCATATTTGACATTGGAAATTGTGGGACAAACAGAAAGTGAAACCGATATACAACAGTACATGTAGCTGTATATATACTGTGATAATATACGTAGGGGCAAATCGTGATACATTTATTGCCCTTTGACAAATATTGAGTATAATACACGCAACGTTTTCTTCTTTTTTTCATGGATATAAATTGCTTCATTCGACACCATATTACCTAAGTATACTACAGATTATCTCTTGTTGAGAATATCAATACTGATATACCATATGTTGAAAGAGGAATATATATACCATATTTGATACAAGAATAATTATTGTCCATTATTGTCCATGCAAACCTATTATTTTTCGTGAACTGCCAGAATAGTTTTAATACATGAATTTGTAGGCGATTTCATGATCAGTCGAATTCACAGTACTGCGTAATTGACGTCGTTTGAAAAACAAATAGTCCGGCCGGCCGGCCTGGTGCTAAGAAAGGTTACCGGAGAAATGTACAATCCAAAATGTTTTACTCGAGAAAATGGCAGTTCTGACTCTGAAATCTATGGTCAAATTCGAGGTCAACACTCAAATTAGCATATATGACTTCCTATTTGGATGTGCCTCCTCTATCTCTGACAATTCTCTGTGTACTTTCCACACAACTGTTATAAAAGAAATGTGTGACTTAAATTTTGCAAGGTCATCGAAGGTGAAATTCAAGAACACAACACAAATTACCATGACTTCCTACTTGAATGTGCCTTAAACCTTTCTAGGAGTACATTTGACGCCTAAAAATATTTCAAGAAGGAGGTAATATATTTGATGTGTGCATTTTTCATAAATAGCCATTTTGGACGAAAAACGACCAATTTTGGACTTCGGTGCCCAGTTTGTCAAAAACTGCCTGATCAGTTTTGAGTGTTACGTGTGAAAAGATTTCCCTTGTGTACCATTATGACGTGTGTCGTTGCCCTTGAATTAAACTCGCTATGTATTCAGCAGTTATGGGGATACATGTTGTAGTATACTGTCTCATTTTTGGACAGCAATCTTTAAAGCTCCCAAAAAGTTGTCGTTCAATTTCTTGTGCTGTTTCATGAATGTTTGTTTGAAGTTGCCAGCCCGGGGTTGCCAGTCACCGTTAGACCCTGAAAACCGAGGTTGTGTAATTTTGTATCCCATTATGATTGCGTTATGACAGTTTTACCGGTGACTCAATCATAACGCTCGATCGAAGCGCCGCCGAGCGACTGTGAACAGTGAAGCGTGTCCTCCAGGTGTCAAATGTGGGACGCGTCGAAGCATGTCCTTGCAGACGCCACGGCCGCCCTACAATCGCTCAGGTAAGATCTGGGTCATCAGTCTAGCAGCCAATCACAGGCCGGCTACCTGAGCACTCAATACACAGCACCCGTGGGAATACGTTCAAAACACAGCGGTCATTGCTCATGTTTTATCCGGCTATTTAAACATAGTACGATCGTTCTTGAAGGGGTTGTTAATTGTTATCAGCAAACCCATACAGTGATAACAGTTTTATGACCATGGATTGGACTGTTTCGGGGATACTGTTAGCTCTGGCGATAACATGCACAGGTAAAATCTTACGATATATTTCCAACAGGAAGCATAGCCTGCATATACACTTTATGAGTTATGGTTTCAGATTGGAATGTCAAGTATGCGAGTTGATATAATATAGGTCTATAGCATGGATCAAGTTGATGTATTTATTATCATTCTGAAACACCAACAACATGACAGCAATCATAACCATAAAATACCATGAATAAAATATAACACACACAATCTGACAATGAAAAAGATATGTACTAAGGAACTAAAAGGTTGTAGTGTTATTTCAACATGTTCAACAACATTTTGTTGTAGCCTGCTGGTGTATAGTATATTATTTAACTAGGATTGTGAATGGTGCACTGAGTAGTTGTCCCCTTGTTTCAGTATGTCAGGAGGACATCTGCAGTTACCGGCCCGGCAGTGGGGGACAAGATAACTCGACCATGTTCACCGTGAGACCACTGCCCTCCTCTGATTGGGGGACGGAGGGGGCGTGTCACTGTACTTTGCGGCCTGAAGGCTCCGAGCCGACTGAGGTCCAATTGTCGATGTCCCTGTACGTGACGGACGAGGAAGACGCTGAGGACTGTAAGCCTCTGTTCTACGTGTCGTTCCAAGATGTGTCTAGTAGAAATCCACTCGCCGCCAACTTCTACATGTGTCCTAGTGACCGTTCCGACGGCAAACACCGCAGCAGTATCATGGTCAGTCGAGGGCAAGAGATGGACATCCACCTGGACAACCCAAATAACATGAACCTCCAGGCCATGATCATGATCAGTGGAGGTAATATCAACCACACTCTAGTGTAATATCATATATCTCACCCTATCATAATGCTCCTACTGATCATATATCATAATGTGATAAAGTATGTAATGATTATTATTTTCTAAATTGAAGTATGTGAATCCTTGATCTTGGCATTACAACAGCAACATCACAGTTTTTAGTTGCATGCTCAATTAAGTACACATTCTGATCTTTATGCTACATTTCGCGCTGGTATTCAGGCAGCATGTCCGTTGAGTGCAGCCCGACGGATCGGATCATCTATGAGATGTGTCCTTGCTACACACCGATGGCTGCAGCAGCTCAACCGGAAGGAGGGTTTGATGAGAAGAAAAGTGAGTATGGCTTGATAGGATGGATGATCATAAATCCATGCTCTTGATCTTTGAAATGAGTTATGTAATTGGAGTGTCAAATGACGGAATGCTAGTATAGAAGCCTTTGTTTCAAAATTATCAGAGCTGACTGTGTTGTTATGATGTTGACTGGTTGTGTGTTTTACAGGATTGGGAATTGGTTTGGGAGTTGCCTTTGCCTTCCTTGTCATTCTGGCAGTTGTCATAGTTGGTGTGGTGTTCTACAAGAAGTGAGTGACTTTGTGATCTAAGTCCGTGTGGTGTGTGTGTGACATCGTGATTAAACACACAAGTGACATATATTATGACTTAAAATTCTGATAGCTCGATATATTAATTTCAATACACCAGTTAAATACGATACAATAATTTCATACATTTTCATATTGTCACCATACCAGGAGGAAAGCAAAAGCTGACAAACCGAAAACTTTCAACGAGGGATCAGCAGTAAACAAAGGCTATGAGGGCAGCAAACACAGCGTAAACGACAGCAAACAGCCACCACCCCGAGACGCCAATGTCAACTTCCAGCCGGACCCGACCCTCAACCTCAACGAGCAGAAGGCACACCATGGGAGCCGAGACTCGGGCCTTGCCAGCAGCCAGGATCCGACCATGGACCGTCGCATGCCCTTCATGCAGCAGCCTCGCACAGGGTCGTCCCTCGACAACCTGACCCGTATGGGGGAGAACTACCCCCCGCTTGCAGGACACGGCTCCCAGTCCAGTTTGGACCACTCCACCAACCACGTGGAGCCCACGTACACCACTCACAGCCAGGCGCTTCCCAACCAGTACGGCGGTCCTCACGACCAGTATGATGGCCCGCGTGACCAGTATGTTGGCCCCCGTGACCAGTACGTAGGCCCCCGGGCAGGTAACCCTGACTTCCAGCCTCCGCTCGCTGGCCATGGCTCCCAGCACAGTCTGGACGAGCCGCAGCTGTATGATGGCACAGATGTCGTTTACGCTAAGGTCCCTCCCCGGTCCGCCTCCTACGAGCAGCTCCAAGTCGGGTTTGAGCAGGAGCCAGCACGAGCCTCTGGGGAGTCCCTCAATGCCAGCCGTGTCACCATAGAAACAGACGTGTAGGGCAGGCTTTGTCTGGGGATGTGTTGTCATTGTTGATGAGTTGCTGCTGTGTAGTGTGTTTGTCATCTTTTATCTGTCACAGTTTGTCATGATCATACATCAAATGTGCAGCACAGAATAGACAATGTCTTTTGAGCAATTATGTTCCATCAAGTTGCCATTGATAAAATTATGTTCGGAGATCTGCCAATATACTGTGGAAATTTGAGCTTTACAAAAATACTCATGTTATTCTGTGGATAACTGCCACTTTTATTTATTGTACTTTTTAATGAATTCTTTGAGGTTGAATCTCGGTATTTATATAAAATCTCATAATTGGATAGATTTTACAGTGTTACTGGTTAGGTTTTGAAGCTGGAACTTTTTCAGTGTGCTTAGAATTATACTGTATGAATTTCCATACATACTTGTGGAGGTCAGATCTGTGAGCTACAAATATTCTCAATTTCATCGAAACATAAATAACGAGATCTGAAAAAATCATAGTTTCTTGTACTTCAAACTTGCAGATGTTTGATGGTATATACCAGAATTTTGTGAAATGTATATGTATAGTAATGTAGTGATGCTCAACAAAATATTCCAATCATTGAAGGCTATAAATCTGAAGCATGCTACAGTTGTACAGGTTTTATGGGTTTTGTCATCAATAACTCCATTTCACATTCTTTATTTTACTGTTTCATGGCCAGATTCATCAGAGCGATCCACTCAGTGCCAATCACTGTATACAGTATGCATTGTCAGTAGTAATATGTATGACTGTTATCATATTAGGACGAAACAGTTGATATTAGAATATTGGCCCTGAGCATACATGTACATGAATGTATGTTAATTGTATCCCCCGAACAAAGTTCGGCGGATACTATGGATTTACGATCGTCGCGCCGCCGCCGCCGCGTCCGCGTCCGCGTCCGCGTCCGCGTCCGCAGACACTTTCTTGTGAACGCGCTACAGCTTACAAATCTGAACCGATTTTGATAATATTTTATATGGACATGACTTATGGTGAGATCTCAACACCTATCGATTTTGGTTGCCATAGCAACCAAAATAGCCGATTGGCGTAACATTTTGTGCTCAAATTAGCCTGTTTAACACACATGGGTTGTGAACGCTCTACCGGTGGGAGTTTTCGATGAATGATGATGAAATCGCACAGGCTCAATGAGAAAGACCATCACACGAAACCTATTGTTTTTCAGAATGATCGAATAAATATTAATAAGTTTGAGAGGTTAACTTATTACAACAATTAAAATGCCTACTTTGACATGTGTGATCACTCCAATAACATGTACTATGAAAGCAAATTGCACTGGATTCTTGTTCAGAATACAGAACTGATGTTTTTGGTGAAAACAGAACAATATTACTGAATAAGTTAACATTGGTTTTACTAGTTAAGTCTATTATTGACCACAATAAAAATAGTTAAGATGAGAAACATTTATTATTGAGCTCAACAAGGTAAAGGTTTTGTCCAGTAGAGATTTCACAGGTGTAACCAAATAAGTTAACATCATTTTTACTAGTTAAGTCTATTATTGACCTCAAGAAAAATAGTTAAGACAAGAAACATTTATTATTGAGCTCAACAATTTAAAAGTTTTGTCCAGTAGAGATTTCATGGGTGTAACTGGATAAGTTAACATTATTTTTACCATTAAAGTCAATTTTTACTTCGAATTTCAACTCGAAACCAAGTTTGGCACATATTATGAATTAAAATATAATTTATGGTGAAAAAATCGATCTGGCTCCAATTTCGTCATCGTGAAATGCAGTTTTGGTAAAGTTTTACTTGAATTTCAGCTTGAAACCAAGTTTGGCACATAATTATTATGAATTAAAATTTACATTATGGTGAAAAGTTTGATCTGGCTCCTATTTCGTCATCTTGAAATGTAGTTTTGGTCAACTTTTACTTTGAATTTCAACTTGGAACCAAGTTTGGCATATAGTATGAGTTGAAATATAATTTATGGTGAAAAGTTCGATCTGGCTCCAATTTAGTCATCTTGAAATGCAGTTTTTGTCAACTTTTGCTTAAATTTCAACTTGGAACCAAGTTTGTCAAATATTCTGAGTTGAAGTATAACTTTAGGTGAAAACTTTTATCAGGCTGTAATTTCGTTATTTTATCGAACATGTCGAAATGGAAATTCGTATGCAGTGATTTTAGTGGTGATCTTGAATTCGACCTTCAATAAGCTTGAAAGGTTTCACACTCACAATGTACATCAGTGATATATTTGGGGCAACAGGGATGATAGGGCTACGGGGGATACACCCAAGCGGTCGTAGGCGACCGGAAGCGTCTAGTTTGTGCAAGCATTTATTGGGTCAAATATAATGTGCAAATTTGATTCGTGTTTGACCTGACAGCAGTTAAAGAGCCCGAGCAGGTTAGTTTCGGATGAGGCTGTTGAAGCGAATGAATTTGCACTTCAAATGCAAAATTTGCTGTGCTCTGAACCACTCCTCTTCCTCCCCATCTGTAGTTGGGAGGTGACCCTTTCCAACAAAGCCGAATCATGATTAGAAACAAATGCCAAAAACAGGACATTCTCATTCTGGAGCAGAAATATTGCATAAATGTCATTGCATCCACTGTCATTTCCAAAACATTTATTGCATGCATTGTGCATGTATATATAGACAAATGTATAATCCCTGGAGCAATAAGCAAGGAATATCACCAGCATTTTGAGATGAAAGTGTCTGTACAGTGGTCCCTGTAAGATAAGACACCTCGGAAATAAGATTTCCCTGTCTGTAAAGACTTTTTTGTATTCCCCAAAAATCAATTTAACATGTGAATGAACCTGTGAAATAAGACTTTCTGTAAGATATGACCTCATTTTTCCTACAAAAGGTGGGGTCTTATCTAATAGGGACCACTGTAAATGTATAAAGTTAGATTACTGCCAGTGATCAGTTGATATTCTTCGATGCTGTGGTATAGAAATCTTCACTAAGTGTGTGGATATCAGTATTGTAATATGCTTGGACTTTGTGATACCACAATCTGATAGTAATGCACTGCTGCCAATAACTTATGTTATATATTTAATGATTCCAATGTATTCCATGATTTTCTATCGCACTGCTGTTGATATCATATCCAGTTAATGCACGGTAACTGTGGTGAAATTTCTTCGCTTATTATTCCTGTGGCACATTGAGATGTATGGATCTGTTGTCTATTCATCCATGTACATAACACTGCACTGTTTTCTGAACCATGGGCATATTTTGTGTATATTCAGGTTAAACTGTGCCTTTTCATAAGATGATAACAGTTCAATGAGTATCAGTTCCATGAAATTGAATGACCGATATTAAACCCATTCACATGCACCCATAAACATTCCCTGCGCTCTCTATGATATTTATCCCTGTGTATTTAGAAGCCATTTGTATATATTCTAGATTTTGAAAGCATTTATGGTTTGAGTTGTATTTTATGCATAAATATGTATATCATTGCGTCTTCTCATCAAATGTGTACATATTTATTGCAAAGTGCACGTAAATAGAGTTATTCAGCGTATTTAGATTTTTAGAAGCTTTGCTGGACTATTTTATTGTAATGCAAGAAATGTGTTAAACAGATCATGTGACGATATCTTGTTATATTGACATGATCTTGTCTGTGTTGATGTGTTTTAGTATCGAGTGCCTCTGTGTAATACCTGGTGATGCACTCCTTTATACAAAATATTTCTGAACAGAAGATTGTTTTTGCTTGTACTCAAAGTACTGTTTTCATTCTGCATGATGTGTTTTTGGTGTCAGTTACACTTTTTGCTTGTTCCATCCGGCTGTGAAATGTAGTTGTCACTATCTCGATTGGTACTTCTACTGGTCCCATGAAAAAGCTTTGCAGATTTTACCTGTACAATGGAAATAAAACAGTCCAATTTATACCGGTGCATATTTACATTCATCATTGTATTCCCCGGACAGAAGATTGGTTAACATATTAAAGTTGACTTGGAGACGACACAACCACAGTCTCCCATTAGTTTCCAATGAGACACATACAGTGCTAAGCTTGTTCAGGAAACACTATAAAATACGGTTTAAGCACATGCGAATGGACTTGACGTGAGAAGTTGAAGGTCACGGAAAGTTTTGATATCGTTAAAAATGGTAAAACGTCAGGAGCACACCTTAGCCTATGATACTTACACTTGAAATTTCACATACAAGGCAGTAAAGTATCATTCACGGATATCATATAACGCCATGGTCTGTTAAAAGCATCCACGATGCACCTCAACCAGTTCTGCCAGGCATGCTTCTATCATGACGTCATACAGGAGAACAGTTGTAATACAACACAGGTAGTTCTGCAAGTCATGCTTCTCACGTGATGACGTCATACAGGAGCACAGGTGTAATACACCACAGCTAGTTCTGCCAGTCATGCTTCTCATGTCATGACGTCATACATGAGCACAGGTGTAATACACCACAGCTAGTTCTGCCAGTCATGCTTCTCACGTCATGACGTCATACAGGAGCACAGGTGGAATACACCACAGCTAGTTCTGCCAGTCATGCTTCTCACGTCATGACGTCATACAGGAGCACAGGTGTAATACACCTCAACTAGTTCTGCCAGTCATGCTTCTGACGTCATGACGTCATACAGGAGCACATGTGGAATACACCACAGCTAGTTCTGCCAGTCATGCTTCTCACATCATGACGTCATACAGGAGCACAGGTGTAATACACCTCAGCTAGTTCTGTCAGTCATGCTTCTCACATCATGACGTCATACAGGAGCACAGGTGGAATACACCACAGCTAGTTCTGCCAGTCATGCTTCTCACGTCATGACGTCATACAGGAGCACAGGTGTAATACACCTCAACTAGTTCTGCCAGTCATGCTTCTCACGTCATGACGTCATACAGGAGCACATGTGGAATACACCACAGCTAGTTCTGCCAGTCATGCTTCTCACATCATGACGTCATACAGGAGCACAGGTGGAATACACCACAGCTAGTTCTGCCAGTCATGCTTCTCACGTCATGACGTCATACAGGAGCACAGGTGTAATACACCTCAACTAGTTCTGCCAGTCATGCTTCTCACGTCATGACGTCATACAGCAGCACAGGTGTAATACACCTCAACTAGTTCTGCCAGTCATGCTTCTCATGTCATGATGTCATACAGGAGCACAGATGTGATACACCTGAGCTAGTTCTGCCAGTCATTTTTTTCATGTCATGACGTCATACAGGAGCACAAATGTAATACACCTCAACTAGTTCTGCCAGTCATGCTTCTCACACCATGACGTCATACAGGAGCACAGGTGTAATACACCTCAGCGAGTTCTGCCAATCATGCTTCTCACGTCATGACGTCATACAGGAGCACGGGTGTAATACACCACAGCTAGTTCCGTCAGTCATGCTTCTCATGTCATGACGTCATACATGAGCACAGGTGTAATACACCTCAGCTAGTTCTGTCAGTCATGCTTCTCACATCATGACGTCATACAGGAGCACAGGTGGAATACACCACAGCTAGTTCTGCCAGTCATGCTTCTCACGTCATGACGTCATACAGGAGCACAGGTGTAATACACCTCAATTAGTTCTGCCAGTCATGCTTCTCATGTCATGACGTCATACAGGAGCACAGATGTGATACACCTGAGCTAGTTCTGCCAGTCATGTTTTCATGTCATGACGTCATACAGGAGCACAGATGTAATACACCTCAACTAGTTCTGCCAGTCATGCTTCTCACACCATGACGTCATACAGGAGCACAGGTGTAATACACCTCAGCGAGTTCTGCCAATCATGCTTCTCACGTCATGACGTCATACAGGAGCACGGGTGTAATACACCACAGCTAGTTCCGTCAGTCATGCTTCTCATGTCATGACGTCATACAGGAGCACAGGTGTAATACACCTCAGCTAGTTCTGTCAGTCATGCTTCTCACATCATGACGTCATACAGGAGCACAGGTGGAATACACCACAGCTAGTTCTGCCAGTCATGCTTCTCACGTCATGACGTCATACAGGAGCACAGGTGTAATACACCTCAACTAGTTCTGCCAGTCATGCTTCTCACGTCATGACGTCATACAGCAGCACAGGTGTAATACACCTCAACTAGATCTGCCAGTCATGCTTCTCATGTCATGACGTCATACAGGAGCACAGATGTGATACACCTGAGCTAGTTCTGCCAGTCATGTTTTTCATGTCATGACGTCATACAGGAGCACAGATGTAATACACCTCAACTAGTTCTGCCAGTCATGCTTCTCACACCATGACGTCATACAGGAGCACAGGTGTAATACACCTCAGCGAGTTCTGCCAATCATGCTTCTCACGTCATGACGTCATACAGGAGCACGGGTGTAATACACCAGCTATTTCTGCCAGTCATGCTTCTCTCGTCATGACGTCGTACAGGAGCACAGGTGTAATACACCTCAGCAAGTTCTGCCAGTCATGCTTCTCACGTCATGGCGTCATACAAGAGCACAGGTGTAATACAACTCGGCTATAGTTCTGTCAGTAATGCTTCTCACGTCATGACGTCATACAGGCCGGAGCACAGGTGTAATACACCGCAGTCAGGTCTGCCAGTCATGCTTCTCACATCATGACGTCATACTGGAGCACAGGTGGAATACACCTCAACTAGTTCTGCCAGTCATGCTTCTCACATCATGACGTCATACTGGAGCACAGGTGGAATACACCTCAACTAGTTCTGCCAGTCATGCTTCTCACACCATGACGTCATACAGGAGCACAGGTGTAATACACCTCAGCGAGTTCTGCCAATCATGCTTCTCATGTCATGACGTCATACAGGAGCACAGGTGTAATACACCTCAGCGAGTTCTGCCAGTCATGCTTCTCACGTCATGACGTCATACAGGAGCACATGTGGAATACACCTCAGCTAGTTCTGCCAGTCATGCTTCTCATGTCGTGACGTCTTGTCGGATGCACTTGGCAGTGAATTATACCAATAACAGTCATTGAGCTGCTGTCTTTGCTCAATATGCTCGCATCTTCCTGTTGTGAGTCTACACGTGGGAAAGATAATGTATACTCGTAACGATTGATCTCCTCTTTGTGGAACGATTCTTACGCTATTTCTGAGGCGCAGTTGGGTTTTACCACACTTAATTAGCTGTGTGGATTCCTAAAACATCCTTGCACATGCATGAGACGTGATATATATTCATGTCGCCTAGCCGAGGATTCCAAACACTTCCAACTCAAAACACAAATGGATTTTACTATCTATATCACAGTTTGGTCTGGGGTTTGTCCGTAAAAATAAAGGCCCACTGCAAACTCGAATTTGAGTGAAATTTAGGGAACTTTGCATTTTCATATAGGTGTCGTTATTCACTTTCACCTGATTTGACATGTACATGTATTGTCCCTGACTTTTGCTCTGGATGTAATTCTACCCGCGATGTTAGAACTTTACTCCAGATGAACTCCAGCTGTGATTGCTGCCGACACGCTCTCGTACACTAGTCAGTGCCTTTGATCATGCCCGGGCGGTGATAGATTACTGACTGGTCTAACGCGCGTGTATTAGGTTAGTTACAATAGGAAACACCTTGACCTGGGTCTTCACCCATGTACACACATTCAGGTATCGATCTCAAGTGATCGGATATTGATAGATGCTTTAGTTCATCCATCTACTGTATATAATGACTTTACAGAAACTAGTGGTATGACACTCGCGGATAAAGACAAAATTAGTAAAAAAAACAAAAAAAAACAGGCAGGATGAAGGTAAAAATATATGTTCTTAATATTACAGGTGAGGGAATTGCTGCGAGATAATCAACAGATTTTCCACAATATTGTTAGGATAAAGTAACTGAAGATGTATCGGATATTGGAAGCGCCTGGTACTGTTTACTATAAAAGGCTCACAAATGTATAGACCAATGACACGGGTATAGGTTAACATCGTTCGAAACATCATCTATATTTGTCTGTATGACGAAACACGCAATATATGCGTTACTTCAATATATCCTCCATATTTTCCAGGTAGTCGCCCCTCCTCAAAAAGCAGATACAGGCTTGGGAATCTCACTTAATATATGCGTTACTTCAATATATCCTCCATATTTTTCAGGTAGTCGCCCCTCCTCAAAAAGCAGATACAGGCTTGGGAATCTCACTTCACTTCGTAACAGACGGTTATAAAGATTTCCTTCTGTAAACTGCCCGTCCACGTGCCATAAGATCTGGCATTTCAACATCGCCTTCTTATTACGTTAAAACCGCACAGTTTTAATTTGTTGATATGGTTTTTGAAGAGGAGAATAAGGCAGCTCATAAACCTACCACTCAAACTCCTTGGCATCCACTATGAAATAGTTGATAACGGCATTCGGATATTCAAGATATTCCCATGAAAGCCTCTTCCGCAATCCGCGTGCAATATCTGTTGAGATGACGAGGTAACCGCAGATGATGGTAGATTCTCTCAGACCTCCCTAGTTGTTGGGTGGCCTGGGGATGCAAGCCCCACCATAGTCCACTACTTAACCTTCAATGATATAACTCAGCCCTGAACAGGGAGATAATTCACTTACATTCGAAGTCAACACACTGCATACAGTAGAACTCTACCGATTGCCCATTGGATATGTACTAAAAAGACAAACTTGTTGTACGTTTTCTTTATGGATGGAACTGATATTCGATCATATAACCACGACTTAGTAGTCTAGTTAATAGAAATTTTTAACGGAATAAAAATAAAAACGATATTTACAAAAATAACACTGATATTTGGCCCCAGAATAGTCATCCTTAATATAAATGTATGGAGCCTTTGAGTCAAGCACGACTGTACTCGAGGTATGTACCAAATCATATCAAGATTATTCGGACCATCGCCAACTGATCACCACGAACATTAGCATCACTAAACGGCCATAAAGCCAGCGAGGTTCAATCTCGGGCCATCAGAAGCTACTACCGGACAGGGGATCAAGTTCTATGCATCTCAATTAACCAGCAGTGACCAGCCACTGAACCACTGACAATCACCCATCTTGTACAGTACTTATTGCATGGTGTAATATCACACACTGGAAAGGCCGCGTGTGGAGATTTGCGAAGCAATAGGCTAATCAGAACGTGTGATACGACTTGAGATAATCCGCACGCAACGCCGGGATCAGCACGTCGGTATTGCACTGGCAGCCCACGAGCCCGCCGTCCGAGGCCACGGAGCATCCGGGAAGCTCCCTGCAGATGCCGGAGCCGCGTGCTTGCGCCCTAAACCATAGCATTGTTGGTCCGGAACAATGCAAACTCTCTCAGCGGGCAACGGAAGCGCTGAAGGTGAAAGACATCAAGCTTTCTGGAGTTGGTTCACCCATCAATAACAGGGAACTTCAGTAGAATTCTTCAGCGAATGGTTTGTTCATCGGATTTTCTGAAGGATTTAGAATCACGATAAATATAACATTTTGAATTTAAAATTTGGAACTATTACCACAGGGGGATGACAATGCCGTGACTAACTCGTACAAATGGATGTACATGTTCACTGGATAAAACTGATAGTGGTGACCCTGGTCGCGAGCGTCAGATCGCAAGGTTCGTATGTCTTACTGCATGACTTGATAAAGGGAAACTCGCGTGAGGTCTCTATTTCTGACAAAGGTATTTCTATGTAATAATGTGAATAATTTTAATGGAGGAAAGATTTCCATTGGAATTAAAGCTAGATTTGGTATCTCATAGATGTCCCTTTTATTTTTGTTGAAATATTATATTTGTCAATCTGTGATTAACTTTGAATTGAATACTCCCTTCTTCGCATATAAATTGTATGATACAATATCAAATATAATAAGAATTTACTTTTACAACGTGGACAAACACCAATCGTGTGTATTGTGAGAAACCAGAGGCTTGTAATTTATAACTTCACGTTGAAGGCTGGCTTGGATGATATAATCTACAAAACAAATGACACACAAACCGATAAGTTATGTCAAAGTGGCCAAACATTCCATTCCGCGATATTTGTTGGGGTTGGTATAAAGATGATGTCATAGAGGAAAACTTTGACGTTCCGAAGTGAAGATTTCAGTTTGTAACCGCTTGTCTTCAAGTGCATCCCCGTCTTGTTGTTTTTATACGCCGACTCTGGTTAAAATAACAGCAAAGGTCGCAGGAACACCAAGGGTTCCTTGCTAATTCTGTCAATATTTATGCAGAAAGGGTACTGGAGCTGTGTGCTTCCTGCTGAGAAATCTTCCAATACACCAGATGATATGACAAGCCAACATTTCGGCATCGTGTTCGCTTACCACCACTGCAATATGTAGCGGATGCTATTTTTCATATTATACTATACTACGCGTTTTATGTTTTTATTATCATATACATACGTATATGACAAGCACCAAAAGCATGATTCGCTACTAGTATTTCATGTCATCCTCGGTAGTATGGATAAAACACAATTAGGACATCTAATACTGCTTCAGTATATGCTTATCTATTGTGGTATTTTTTTATGATCTGCTTTTGGACATTGACACAGATACAGATTTTTTGTTCCCACATATGTGACAATAAATGATGAACGAAAAAATACATACTGAGTATATATTACTTATAGTGGGGGCATGGAAGCCTCAAACTTCATATTAGCCTCAAACTTGTTTGATTTGTTATAACGACTTTTAATTGGTCTCCGAAAATACATAATATAGATAATGCGTTAATTGTTCAGCACCACATGAAACCAGAATCACTACCATCATAATACCAGTGTGATATATATCCTATTTTATTCTTAGACCCGGAAATGATGAAATACATGTAAGTGAGGAATTATGAGTCGATGGTGAGAGTTTTGCTAGGCGAGGTGTGGAGGAGATACAGGAGAGTTCTTTACAATGCTTCTCTTCTCGTGTGCTGCTCTGGAATTCCTCCCCGCCACATGCTCGTTCCGGAGTAGATTTGTCTTTTTGCTTTTCCCGGGTATGTGCTGCAATTGTTGTAATATTTCCCACAGTAGCATGCGGTAATACACCTGTATGCCACGTTATATGTTGAGTAACCTCCTCCACAAAAAAGTCAGCCATCATTCCCAGCTAGAAAGTAATTGGTTTCGTCACCTTGCTGGTAGGAATCGCAGAAACTGAACCCCAGTGCCTGTTTGTGGGCAATAAAACAGGAATATGCCCTTGTTTATTGTTTTCTCTGAAGATAAAACTGATCAATTGACGAAATAGATGGAGAACAGGATTTCCGTTGCGATTTGCGGCTTGCTGCAGTATTTCTGTGATCGACTCCTTTAAATAGGAGCTATGATTCAGATGAATCAAAAACAGTCAGGACCATCCTTGGTAACTTTTGCCGCTTCCACGCTAATTGTAACTTGTCCTGAAACTTAGCACGGGTCGGCAAATCAATTATATCGGAGGTTTTGTGGAGGAATGTGTTAGCCATGTGTCATAACAACCATCACATGGACAGGGTATTTGCTCCATGGTCTCGTAACCAAACGTTCAATTGCGTAATCCAAACAACATAACTCAAGGGAACATGTAAATTATAAATGACTCACAAGAGGTGATCATCAAACTTACATCTTAGATAATGTTGACTTCTGGTTTCACTCAGGTACTAGTCTAGTATATATACTAGTATCACAAACCCATAAGAGAGATTCTCTTATGGATTTCTGCTAGTATGCAGTATATATTTTCGCCTCTGATGTTCTCATTCCATACTGTTAATTATAACAGTTAAAAGTACGTTTAGTTTCACATATAAAACTATATACCTACCTACATAATACATTGATTAGCAGATATCTAAAAGTGACGAAATATCAATTGATTATAACTGAAATTAGTGTACCCAGAATTGTGTTAAAATTACAAATTAAAACTACAATTTATTCATTTTTCTGGCTAGGGCACTGTGTCCAGTATATATTGCATTATCTTAAGCAGATGTTGTACTCAGCCATTCAAATGCATTCTAGAGCAGTAGTGTTCAGACATCGCACTGCATCCTGCAGAGACTCTGTGGTTAGCCATTGTATCGCATCATGTAGAAGGCGTTGTGCTCAGCTATTGCACTGCATTCTGGATGAAGCCTCTCTATCTTATTCTGACGAGGGTATATGTGCAATCTATTATATTGCATGCTGCCAAGGACATATATTTGCAGCTATTGCTTTGCACCCTTGGGTGAATGAACCATCACATTATGGCGATGTCATTGAGACTATTCATTGTGTCGCAATCCAAACATTATCGGTTTGTATTTCTTAATTACAGCCTCCAGTTTGGTGGGAGGTGGCCTGTGTCATAGTTCACACGTGTACTATGTGACGTCACAGCTTGTGTTGGCCACGCCCCAATACCCGCAATGGGCGGCCGTACGGCACTGCGCATGCGTCATCACCATGGCGACCAGGACGCTGCTGATGACAGCTGTATCCGTAGATGCAGAGGGAGAAGAGGCGGCGTGGTGTGAACCGGAGGTACATGTACTACTGTTGTGTTCATTTTTCTTCCATTCATCTCTTTCTTATTTCACTAACTCAACCTTGATGACTTCGCTTTTGCTCAGAGTTGCTGTAATATTAGCCTCCATGGGGTCGAAATGAATGCCTCAGTCGCAATATTTATATCCGTGCTCACAGGTACAGCTGGTGTACCGTAGGACAATCACCTCAGTCTGTCCCTCGCTGTCATCTAACGCCAGTCTGGAGTACGAGACCGGGGATAGGGAACAGTTGAAGGTGGTGGTCAGACATTCCGGGGCCCAGCGTCTCAGGGCCTCACTCCGCATACAAGGTAAGTCTGTCATTGTCAGAGGTTGTCGTCTAGGGACTGCTGAGAGCGGTGGACAGACAGTCCGGGGTCCAGTGTCTCACTTCACATACAAGGTAAGTCTGTCATTGTCAGAGGTTGTCGTCTAGGGACTGCTGAGAGTGGTGGTCAGATAGTCTGGGGTCCAGCGTCTCACTCCACATACAAGGTAAGTCTGTCATTGTCAGAGGTTGTCGTCTAGGGACTACTGAGAGTGGTGGTCAGACAGTCCGGTGTCCAGAGTCTCAGGGCCTCACTCCACATACAAGGTAAGTCTGTCATTGTCAGAGGTTGTCGTCTAGGGACTGCTGATCGAGAGTGGTGGTCAGACAGTCCGGGGTCCAGCGCCTCACTCCACATACAAGGTAAGTCTGTCATTGTCAGAGGTACATTCATTTTGTAGGTTCGTACTGGTTTTCAGTTCTAGGGACTGGGGTGGAAAAAAGCATTTTAGACTGATGTTACTAAATACATGTATATTAACCAGGTCAAACTTTATATGAAACGCATACATCACCGTATTTGTATGTCTTTCGCAGCTGTAGACGGGTCGGAGATGCACGTGTCGTGTGGAGGAGCTTTGGGAGCTGTACCTGTCACCCCGGCTGTTGTACAGGACTCGTCACAGCAAGGTTCGATCAGTCCCGTTCTGAAATATTTGCTTAAAGGTTTTCACTAGCTCAAATGTTGTTTCACCGGAAGGCGTAGGTTACCGAATCATGAATATGCGTGAAACGCAGAAAATATCTGCGAAGTTATGCGATTATTGCCCTTTTGGTGATGAAAATTCAAACACGTCATCTATATCGTATAAATTATGTTTGATGCTTGCTGACTATTTATTATATGTATACGGCAGGAGCAGAGAAAGGGGCCCTGGCGGCTGGATCCGTAGTTCTCGTCATAACGCTCGTCATTCTCATCGTTATCTTCGTCAAATTGTGAGTATTGCACACGTTATGCTGAAAACTTTTGTCATGAAGTCACCTGTCGGGATCCATGCCACAAGACAACTTGAAAGTATTACCTTGGGATAATTGTGTGTATACCGGGACTTCCTCTTGATGATGTTTCAGTTTTTCTGACAGGGAATAAACAATTGTGTCTATGCAAATTGACTGATCCGCATGTGATTTCACGCATAGTTTCTCCACCAATTATCTGCACCAATTTATCACCCACAGTCGCCGAGCCCGCCAGCAGAAGACAAGCTCCTCGGGTGCCGACGTGGAGAGTGTGAGAACCTACCAGCGAGTGACAAGCACAGATGGGACTGGGACCACCCCAGAGATAACACAGGAACCATCTCCCGGGACCACCCTGGAGTCAACCCAGGGACCATCTCAAGAGCCAACTCTGGAGCCAACTAAAGAGGCCAAGGGTCAGCCACCCACTGCCGTCATCCGGGATAAAGCATGCAGACCTCCGAATGCCAAAGATGATCATAATGGTAGCGGTGATGTTAGCATGTCAAGATCAAACTCAACGGACGTACAACCCAAGGTGATTGACACAAGTCATTGTGCCAAAACAAATGGCGTCAGATCTGCAAAAAGAAGTAGATCTCTAGATGATGAACCAGGGAAAGACACTGGACAAGTAACGAAAACTGTGAATAAATGTGATAGTAAGCCGTTCAATGGTGCTAATGGTTTAGGTACGATCTGTACTGCTAGTGCAATTGTCGACAGGCTGGGCCGGTTACCCAGCTTAGGACGGAAGTCTCCCCGGCTGAGCAGTCGAGTGTCAGGGAGTCCAAGTCTTCACTGCCACACACATATGTCTTCAGACAACGATAACATGATGTACCCTCCGGCCAGGCCCAGCCTGATACCCTGCAGTCGCACCCCAGACCCGTCCATGAACGGGTTCGACCGATCTCGGCCGGGGAGCACTCGCAGTATGCTCTCGAGGTCTGAGAGTGTCACATCTCGTCCTGGTAGTGCGAGACTCCTCCCCAAACACCCCGTCAATCTACAGCGAATCGACTATCAACTGAGGCCGTCCAGTGATGACCAGACACCTGCTGGGAGGTCCAGAAAGAGACCCTCCACCCCCGTCGCCCGTGACTTCTCAGTACCTCCAGAAAACGCACGTGATTCCCCGGTACCTCCGGAAAACGTTCTCGCCCCTATCGTAACGATGACTGACGAGGAATTTGAAATTGTGCCCATGTGTTCAGTCAAATAATCGTGGGGCCGCATTTCGTTACTTACGTGAAATTTAAATTGTATGTACATGAATGTTTAGACTATCGTCTTTGCATGTTGAAATGTTTGTTCGAAACAAAATAAATTTAATATTGTTATGGAATAGTTTACCATTCTCCATAATACAAAGCACGTGTCTTATACATCTTTACACTAGTACAATTTTAAGCAATGCGATTAGGGATTTCGATCTGAACAAAGCTGTTGATAACAATGATAGATAACTCAGCAGCCTTTTGGACTTATGTACTTATCAAGCGCTTATTTCTGGGATTTGTTTCGGATTTCTAAATTAATTTAAGTTATTGGACAAATGAATAATAATTCCATCAAGTGTACAGTATAAACACCCAGAATATTTCACATGGTCTGCCCCTGATGGCGCCAGTGAAACACCTATACTTTACATTGTCTGCCCCTGATGACACCAGTGAAACACCGATATTTTACATTGCCTGTCCATGATGAGGCCTGTGAAACGCCTATATTTCACATTGTCTGCCCTTGATGACGTCAGTGAAACACTTACCTTTTACACTGTCAGACCCTGATGCCGTCAGTGAAACGCCTATATTTATTGTCTTCCCCTGATGACGCCAGTGAAACACCTATATTTTACATTGTCTGCCCCTGATGACGCCAGTGAAACACCTATATTTTACATTGTCTGCCCCTGGTGATGCCTGTGAAACACATATGTTTTACATTGTCTGCCCCTGGTGATGCCAGTGTTGCGTTAGATGTAGATATCTCATCGGACAGTGTTTGTATATGAAATGTATTTTAGGTTTACCGAAACACTGAGCAAGGTCAAGCATTTGTCCAGCAGAGATTGTATGGCCGTAGTAACAATTTTGTGTAAAACCGTTCATCTTCAATATAAAGATGGAATACCTTAAATCGTTCGAAAGACCCGAGCCAAAAAGGCCAAAAAGGCCAAAAAAGACCGAAATTACACTTGTTCTTCCCGAAATCTATCCGGTACATTCTTTCTAATTTTACATAGTACATATTTTATATGATTGAAAGGTCGTATCTGACCTGAAATATGTTATTTAGACTTGGACAAAGCAGCTGTAGATAGGGCTGAGGTTTGCAAACAGATCGTTTGGTGACTTTGACCTTGACTTAAAATGACATTGATTTCTCCGGTAACTTTTCTTGACCCTTGGGCTATTTTTCTTCGCCATCGTTTTGGTTTCCAGATAATAACTTCCGTTTGCATTTATGTATATTTCCTAAATTCTCCCTACTGGTCAGAAATAATATATTAGGGGCCGGTCATTATTTATCAGGAGGGGGGGGGGGGGTAAAAAATATTTGGGGGGGGGGGGGGGGTCATAATTTTATTTTCGATAGGACTCGGGGGGGGGGGGGGGGTGGTCGGAGTTTGAAATTGAGGTATTTTGGGAAAATCTGAATATTAAAATAGTTAAATAATTAGGTGGAAACAATCCACTCATTTTCACATTTTCAGTAAACCCATAATCTCACTGAATCCGGATCTTGCAGAGGATCATCCAGGAACACCAACGTCAAGAGATGCCGCAATCCGTGTGCATCAGGGCTCAAAATTTATAATTTTATCCAGGAGCCAAAGGCTCCTATTTTACTCCTGTTCAACAATTTTCAGGAGCCAATTTGCTCATAGGAGCATATTTCAAATACAGATTTTGATCAGCCAATTGGCTCGTGAGCTCTATTGCCTGGGAGCGAATCTGACATGTTAGGAGCCTATGGCTACCCACAAGTGGCAATTCTGAGCTCTGATGTGCATTGATCAACGCTCATCACTCAGATTGAAACACTGTCACCAAGAACTTTGGATCTAACGGAACAGCACTACAGCTGAACACGGTGCCAGCAAGAACGAACCTAGATCAGCAGGTTACGGTCACAAACAAACCACGGATCAACCAGTCCATACCACCCTGAGCAACATAACATCCCTTCCGATGAACCCGAACTACTAGTATGTCAGAACCACAGACCGGTTTTCCACTCAAAATTTTGTCAACACATGCCCCCACTGAGGATAATCCCCAAAGACCTCAGGACTATCACAAACCACCATGTAAAAGACATGAACCGTTCCACACAGAAAGGCAAACTAATCCTGGATCGCTCCGGAATACCCGGGTAGTGAATCTGATTCACATGATTTGGATGGTGGCAGAACATTATGAGCCATCATAGAGCCAACACAGACCTGATTCAAGACTAGAAAAAAAAACAGTTCTGAATGGCCTGATTCACCAATTCTTCCCTGCTCATCAATGATATGTGGAAGAGCCGTGTATTATTTGCGAGCTCGCTATATGGTGTCCAGTTAGTCCGTGAGGGTTTTCATACATTTTTTCCATCCCATCAAAAATTTTCGGAGTCAAGGAATCAACCGAATGATCTTTGACCTAGCACTGGGGTGTTTCAAGTGGGCTCCGAAACCATGGGCTGTGTAGTGAAAAAGAAAATGCTAGTATTCGGAGGAAAGTGATCCTGGATAATGGATATAGATGTCGGGGGGAGTCTGGTTTTGCCCTCAAACACCTGTCATAATTAAATGCCCATATATAGTATACATAAAATAATTTTACGTTAATCGCGTTACGGTAATCAAAAACATGGCGGGAGGTGGGTCGGTTCGAATATGAACTGCGTTATTTGCGAGGTATCTCGGGTATATTATTGGAGTCACAGTGATACATATATATCAAACGTTGTGGTAAATCCATCGGTACTGTTTCTGAAACGTGCTGTAGAGTTTGATCCGAGTAAAGAGGGATTTTAAAATTTGTGAAAGATTAACGTAACTTTTAGGCTTGATTACCGTAACGTTGGACGGCACATTGAAGCAGATTACAGTAACGTGTTGTCATACTGTCCTGGAACTACTGGGATTTCTCGCATATACCGTCTCAAATTAGCAGGAAAATCACAAATACATGTATCCACATCAATGATGGTCGCCGAATGCATAGAATACAACTGCTGATAATATATTTGACACAATCTCCTCAATTTAGATACGCAATGCAGATGTACTACTACAGCCGTTTCAGCTCTGTCATCGCCTTTGGTCAAACACGGGATACATCACCACAGTGGGTCCAACAATGTACATGTGTATTGACTATCAGATGAAAATGCCTTGATCCACCAACCGGTGCCTTATCTTGTGTACCAGTACAATATGGCTGGTTGAACTTAGATTCAGTAACGAACAGGCATTAAATGCGTTTTGACGAAAATCTGTTCAGTAACTTATTTTTACTTTCATTAGACTCCTCATATATACCCCTGCGATGTGTATAAGTTTCGTTTTCAATGTTAAACTCTCCTATGCTTCAAAATGGGACATATTAGTGCTAACAATTTCATGTAGATCTAGTACCATAATGTAAGCAGAACGAACAGTACAGCGCTGTGTAGGCCTGCACCAAGTAGAAATTTGCATGAAACGAGAATCGTATTTTTAAATGTTTTTATTCTCAACATTGTACATTTAAACTCATATTTTTTTCTGCTGCATAATATAATATAAGGTGGTTTTGATGACAAGTAGCATTTCATAAACCGAAGTTTATTTAAAGATGTATACTTATGCATACCTGATACATAACTGTTATTGGTGTTTGTATTTTTGTATGGAACTTGTCTATCCATCCGCCAAAAAACAAATCAATATTTATTGATGGTCCTTGTTTCCAATACTGAGCCGACCCACATGCCCAGTAATCAAGCAAGAGGTATATACATTTTAGTTACGGTTTATCTATCTGCGCACACATTGTATGCACATATGAGTTCAGTCAGGACACTGTGCGTGTAGTACAGATGGACAGATGTTATCAGATGAACAATGAAATACATGTATTAACACTCGACAACAGCATTTTGCTGACTCACATTACCAGTCTCAAGTGATAAACTAGAGACTTGTTGGACGTTTCGTAACGTTATTAAAGCTTAAATATCCACCCTGTACTTCTGATTCACTCCAAATATTCTCATCCCTGTAACTGTCATGATGACACAGGCTTTATTGTTCACATAAAAACAGGAGATTTGATGTGCACAATTATCGTACACGCTTGCCGTATAATTGATCATCAACATGGATAAGAAACAACACTACAAGAACGGTGGGTCACATACCTGTACAGGCCTATATATGCTGGAAAACCTGTCGAATCGTATGGGTAGTTTTGTATATTGTTAATATCAAAGACTTTCATATGTGATTGATAGTAATTGTTATTCCGAAATCTGACTTTACCAAAAAAAAAAAGACATAAAAAAAAACTGGGCGTAAGATTGCCAACGAGACTCGACAGATCTTCTTGAAACGTATTAAATTTACGTACAAAATGTTCTAGGTTCGTATTCTTTCCACAACCGATCAATTATCAGAACGTTTCCATGTAGGCTATGTTACGTTGACCAAAATACGATCATCAATTTCAGGGAGTTCGTACCCAGTACAGGAGAGCAACGACGTGTGGCGAGTGTACTCAATGGAATATTGTCCATTCGCTCAGAGAACAAGGCTGCTGTTGGAACACAAACGGATACCGTGAGTATCTGTACTCAGATATACCGATTAACCCACTAACTTTAACGCAGACCGATTTGAGATTTTGCATCAAGAAGAAATCAATCAAGAAACTATTTCAGATATGAGGTTATAAACATCAACCTGAAGAACAAGCCGGACTGGTTCCTGACTCGCTCTCCACTCGGTTTAGTTCCTTTGCTAGAGAAAGGAGAACAGCGCATATTCGACTCCACCATTTGCGCCTACTTCCTGGATGAACTATACCCTGATCATCCCCTTTTTCCGACTGATCCCTTCGATCGGGCGCAAGTGCGCATGCTCAATGAAAAATTTGCAGCGGTACATATCAATATTTCCTTTCTTCAGACCAGCTTGTGCTTAAAGATGATTTGGTTTTTGTTATGCTTCATTGTGAAAGTATTTTTGGCGCATAAGCTCTGTCAATTTTTCAGGTTTGTAGCCCACGTTCTACTCCCTACAGATTATTCCAAAATTCTATGAACTCAGGCGGGCATATCAGGATGCAGAGAAGCGGAAAGAACTCCTAGCGCAGTTTCAGGATCGTTTACTGACCTTTGAAAGTGCATTAAGTGGGAGATATTTTGGAGGTGGGTTTCTTCTGATTTTGAGTGTGTGTACTTCAGAATGCATGTTGTCGAACCGATGATTTGAAATAATTATTTTCATGATGTGTGCCTGCAGGGGATGACCTTGGATTTGTTGACGTACAAACGTGGCCATACTTCGAACGGATGGGCTCTCTGGATATCTTACTGGAAGAGCCCGTTATCACGGAAGCCAAGCTGCCCAAACTTCACGGCTGGGTCACGGAGATGTATAAGACCCCCGCAATCCGCGCGGTGGCCCATGATGACAAGACACACGCCTACTACGCCAAGACATCCCTGGCGGGAAACCCAGATTACGATTTGGAAAGGCGTCAATAGTGTGACTGGAAGTAACGCTTTAGACTTGGAAAACTCTGTGTCAGTATCGATAGTTGACTTGTTGTGTGTGCTAAGAATGCTAGCATGAGTGATCGTTCGATTAAATGGGTACAATGAAGAAAACAACGTGTTTTTCACTTCAAAGGTTTATTTATTCATGGCGTCATTGTAGTTATTAGTTGCACTCCGTTCTGTGACTGTCTAGATCTATATGTATGTTTACACAGTAGATCTCCTTCGGAAATTTCATCTTGCGCTGTCCACGTGATCTTGCCAAGAGATACCGAAGGGTCCAACTCCCGAGGAGCACCTGGGTTTCGCTTCTCCACAATAAATAAAGTCTGGACTGAAATCAAACTGAATTTCAAATTAGGCATAATTTTGTCGTGTTTTGTTTGATAGACAACTCAAACCTGTGCTGGTTTTACATAACCTGAATATCTTTTTCGATATATTTTCAATTATGTGTCATTTTTTGTGATTTTGGTAATGGCATATTTTGAGCTCATTACAAGCTATTATAATGAGTATTCATGGCTACTTTAGAGCTATTCCTGAATTGTCTGTGCTTAGTATCCGGGAATAATACCACATGAAGCCTGAAAATAGGAGATACACCATACTCATACGATATATCAGGTGACCATGACAACCATACTCAACATACTGCCCATAGCAACGTGGTTGCTTGCTTGGGTCCTAAACTGTTGAGATATTGGCTTGCTGTAAGCGCTACAATAATCCATGATATTTACTCTATAACCCTTCAAAAATAAATATCATGACTTCAGTTGGATTTCAACCTTCTAAGCAAAGGTGCTGTACACTTTACTCCGATTTAGAATTACTACAGAGGAGCCACAATCCTGAGCAACACTATAGCTTAGTATTAAACAGGATAAAATCATGGAGAAAATTATTTCAACACTTTTATCATGGACAAGTTGATTCAATATCACGACGCATCAACTTGGAATTTCAAACATACATAAGCAGTATCAGAATTCAAATAAATTGCTTTGATGGCATTTCATTATTTTATTATTTTTTTCATCATTTTTTTCACAGGACATATGGTCCACAGAATCATGGTTGCCGGCCCGTAGAATCACAATTTCCCAGGAAAATGAAATTAACGTAACGCCAGTGCATCTTTCACCAAAGGAAAGAGCGATGCTTCGTTATCTAAACTCCCTCCGAAATATGACCAAATGCTTCGAAATGTATGATTCCTGGGTACTGTTGACGTGGTTTTCCTCAGAATCGCGAAATCTTGCCCCCAAAATCACAGCACTTGCATTACAATATAACATCAGATATATCAGAAATGCAATCAAACATCACTGGAATTTATTTACATTAATTGTGATCCACTCAGTTGTGATTAAGCAGATGCAACTTTCATGCATATTGGTAACTGAACTATTCTATTTGCTGTTCGGTGATATGCACATGCTGGTATGTCAATGAGCAGATCAATTCAACTGAACGACTGAGAGAAATCATAGCCTTGGATATATGATATGCTTACGTATGTTTGTAATATGTAGTACACATTATAGTCAATGCATCCAACATCATTCAAGTTCACATTCAGATGATATTTTCACAATGTCATCCATTACCATGTTGTACACGTTGGTGCCGATCTTTTTTATGCCTATTTATATAATGTCTGATGTGATTTCTGATTATTAATGTACTATTTTTCCTCATACAACTCCATACACATGTCCAAAATTAAATTGTCACATGGATGCAAACAAACGGCTTATCGCGTCACTTAAAAAGAAACGTCTCGACTCGAACACAAGAATAGTGTTATGAAAAAGTTATGCGGCTGTGATGAAATAACCGATGCTCAACATTTTACCATTACAATAAAAATTGAAAAGACATCAAATGTCAAAGATATGATCATACCGGTATTCTTCGTAAAAAGTCAACAAAAAGATGTGAAATTGTGAGTGAAAAGACAAAATATAGAAACTTGGTCAGAACGTCCAACCCTGAAGAAAATAACCCAAGGTCCCTGACAGGTTACCGGGCAAAATTTTATACTTAAAATGTTTTTTTTTTTTTTTTTTTTTTTTTTTTTTTTTTTCATACTCATTTATTAAATCAAACTTACAGCAAGGCATTCAATCATCACAAACAGTTACATTTCAATCATACACGAAACAAAACACGAAAAATGGGTTAAACATTCATTTCACAGGTCAATTCATTTGTCAATTTACAAACATGGAAAAAAAATGGTTGAACAAATATTTTTGATACTGTACCCCACCCCACCCCCGCCCCCCTTTCCCACCACACCTTTAATTTTATTCCCCTTACTGCAAGCACTTTTTTTTTTTTTTTTTTTCACATTGAAATTCACATATAAATGCCAAGGATATTTTTGATAGGTTCCCATTTTATCAAATTCGCAGCGCGTTCCTTACAATCTTTAAAACTGGTTTCAATAATCATACGCGACTTAATATATTCCTTAAACCCTGTTATAGAAATTTGCTCCCCCGACCATTTCTTGATATATATGTATCTTTTCATGATCAAAATTATGCTATTTTCCAAATTGCTATTGTCAATTCTGATACCCAACAAAATATCCTCAACGTTCAGAAAGGGAAACATATTGACGTATGGAAACATCCAGTCTGCAATATCTTGCCATAATTGGTATTTCTGGGGACAACTGTAAAACAAATGAACCAAATCCTCTTCAACATTACCACAACTGTCACAAAATGGATTATCTTTTATTTTATATATATATAGCAGACTATTTGTGGGCAAAAATCGGTGTATCAATTTGTATTGGAAGCTTTCTATTGTTTTATCCCCTGATACAGTTTTTGTTAGCCTAAAAATATTTTCCCAATCCTCATTCCCGTAACTAACCGAAAATTCTTCCTGCCACTTGTGTTTACACCTTATTTCATGAGGGAGATTTTTTATCAATTTATTATATGTGTGACGGCAAATTTTTGTTTGTTTGCAAAGGTCATTCATTATACTTGCAATACTATGTTGATTGTTATCACTGTAGTTTTTTATGTGTTCCTTTTCTTCTTTTGGTATGCAGAAAACCAAACTGGCATACTCCAGGTAGCTGAAGGTAATATTATATATATCCTTTATCTCTTGTATTGTATAGAAACGTTTATTTAAATCATCATAAAGGTCTTTAAAATATAAAAGGCCCTTAGAAATAAATTGCTTTGCACGTACTATTAAATTTTTGTTCTGCACCAAGTGTGAATACCATATAATCGTATGCGGAAAATGTTCAATCTCGGACTGTTTATATTCTATATTTCTGTATTCTACCCAAGCTTTCAGTACATGTTTCCAAAAAATATTTGTAGTGTTGGATATCATTATATTAGTATGTTGCAAAGACCCCTCAAAAATTAAGTCAATAGATATCCCTTTCAATGCTTCTTGCGCTGTAATTTTCCATGAGTTTTGATATGTCGAATTCGCAATTTTTTTATCCAAGACAATTTACAAGCTGTACAGAAGGAAGGGAAGTGCAACATTTTGAGTCCACCTGATTCCACATCTTGCACCATTACATTTTGTTGAAGTTTTGGTCTTTTGTTGTTCCAAACGAATCGCATTAAGGTTGAATTTATTTCTTGTACATATTCATTGCAGGGCGTTGGTAGTACCATCAAAATGTGCACAAAAATTGGTAGTATTTGCATTTTAACTACTGTTATCCTCCCCGCTAGAGATAGATTCTGACATTCGTACAGCTTTATAATATTTTTCACCGACGCAGTTTTACCCCCAAAATTTAGTTCTTCCATTTTACATATATCAGTGTGATATTTGATGCCCAATAGTTTAAACGAACTAGAATATGGACAATTCAGTACAGGACATATTTCATTTTCGTTTGTCTGTTTCCCTAACTTTATTGCTTGTGTTTTATCAACATTTATTTTCAGACCGGATACCAACTCAAAATTCTTGAATGCCCGTAAAACTGCCCGTGTAGTGAGTGGAGTTCCATCCAACGTTAGAAAAGTATCGTCCGCATATTGCCCCGGTTTAATTTCTTCCTTATTAATCCTAATACCCCTGATTTCTTCACATGTGTTGATATATTGCGCTAACGGTTCAATTGCCAATATAAATAAATATGGTGACAAAGGATCACCTTGTCGGCATCCCCGACCCAATTTAAAAAAACTTGAATAGTGACCGTTGTTAATAACACAACTTTGCGAATTTTTATAAATAATGTCGAACCAACTTATAAAGCTATCTCCAAAATTGTACTTTTTTAATACCTGTCTTATATACGTCCATTCTAGAGAGTCGAACCCTTTCTCAAAGTCAATTAATAACAACAACCCATTCTTGTTCTTTTCTTCACAAAATTGTATTAAATCATAAATAAACCTTGTATTTTCTTCCATGTATCGCCCTTTGAGAAATCCTTTTTGTTGTGGCCCTATAATGTGTGGGAGAACTAATTTTAATCTCTTGGCCAAAATAGTGGTTAAAATTTTGTAATCTACATTTAATAATGATACAGGTCTCCAGTTTTTCATGAACTCCCGCGGTTTGTCCCCTTTTGGTAAACATGTAATCAGACCCCGTTTTTGTGTGATTGACAGTTCCTTGTTTGTGAATGCATACTGTAATGATCTCCCCAGAAAATGTCCCAAATCTCCCCAGAATACTATATAGAATTCAACCGGGATCCCATCTATACCAGGCGTTTTATTTTTTTTCATAACCTTGATTGCTTCTTTGATTTCATGAAACTCAATATTCCCTTCACATGTATCCTTTTGCTCTTTTGTCAAAGTTTTGATTATCTTACTATCCAAACACCCGATTCATACATCTGGTACGATAAGATGGGTACCAGGTGAAAACCTGGTCCCCATCATAATGGGTACCAGATCGTCTTATGCGTATACTGTAATATATCTGGTGCCCATACAGTCGTACCAGGTGGACATCATCAGTGCTGCTCTCTGGTGATTGTAGATGATAGAATGAGCTCAAGCCAAATCAAGTAGGGAGGTTATAGTTATAAATAGATCGGGGGATGCCTCTCCTTGTCTCGCACTGAGGATTCCGGCAGTCCACAATCATACGGTGGCCTGTGGCAACTATGCCAAGGAATATTGCTTGTTTGTGTTTTACTGTGAAATTTTTAATTTCCTCGTAATGCATGTTAGATGGAGATTGGTGAAAATAAGAATATTGTTACATTGATCAGATATTGGAAATGGCAATTCGATCTGTAATCGTGCTGAAATACATAGCACTCGAACATAACACTCCTATAAAATTGTATACATGAAGTTAACAACGCATATATGTACGACTGCTTCTATCTGACAAGGTGTTGTCAGTGGGAAAAGTTCTCCAACCCGTCTCATAATCTTCCTATTTTTCCAAAAGGGTGACATATGACACTATTGGTGATTTTTACGCATATTCAATGTTCAATTATGCATTTGTATTGTATTTCATGCCTCGATAATAAATTCTTGTGCATATTTATTATTTTATACACATAATACTGTTTCATATGCCTGTCAATCATTTAATACATGTATTTGGAGTTTTTACATGTATTTAAATTTTGTATACATATTTGATGCTTTTTATACAGAGTTAATGGTAGATACATGTATCAAATAATAATTTCGCGTAATAAATGGGTATATGCATCCGAAATTATTAATATACGTATACAATAATTGAATATTTGTAATAAAATATTAATACGGATATAGCTACGGTGGCTTGTATGACACTTTGCTTAATTAGGAAACAAAAAAATACTTTTTTAATACACGTGTTTAGTAATATCATAAGAATATTTTATAATTTATACACCTTCCTAATCCTTTTTTTTTCATTATTAAATTTTTGATATGCATATTGATGATTTATTATATTCAATATATTTTTGCATATTCAATTATTTTTCATGCATGATTAATCTTATTTTAATAATGCATTGAATATGCACCTAAAATATTAAACACGTTCATAGAAGGATTCAATGTTTGCAATGAATATTCCTGAGTTTTGAGGAATAAAATATCGTACTTTGTTCACCTTCGTGAGAGGCCAATAATATCATTTTCCTCGCAAAAAAATCGCTAGAACAATTGAATTAGTGAATTAAATTATTAAAAAATCTCCGAGAATCATATAGTTTTGCGCGAATTATATCGTCAAAATAACGAGATTTTTGTACTGAACTATAATTGTTTTTGCGAATTATATTGCACAAATCTGCTGATGGTTTTTCTACGAAAAAGGAAATGACAACCCTGATTATTCTCTTGATTTTGTTCCAGACGTGGTGATATACGGTGGCTCGTATAGGACATTGCTTTTTTGTTTTTTTTAAAACGTTTGAAATATTTGTGGCACGTATTTAATCACTTTATATGTGTATTTAATCATTTAATGGGGGTATTTTATATTTTTTACGGGTATTTTATCATTTATTACGCGTATTTAATATTTTATATGGGTATGTAATCATTTATTATTTATTATTTTTAATCATATATTATATGTATTTAATATTCTATACGCGCATTTAATAATTTATATGTGTATTTAATCATTTATTACGCATATTTAATATTTTATATGCATATTTAATCATTTATTACATGTATTTAATATTTTTCATACTTTATAATATCAAATACGTGTATTTAATCATTTATTAAGTGTATTTTATATTTTATACGTGTATTTAATATTTTATATGCGTATTTAATCATTTATTACGCATATTTATAATTTGTTATAATTATTATAATTAAATTATAATAAAAATTTTATTATTGAAAATTTCGAATACACATTAAAAAAATTTGAATACCAGTATTAAATGATTAAATATGCATATAAAATATTAAATATGCGTAATAAATTATTATATATGTGTATAAAATATTACATACGCATATACAATATGAAATACACCGAATAAATGATTAAATATGCGCATTCAGTATTAAATATTCATAAAAAAATATTAAGCATGCGTAATAAATGATTAAATATGGATATAAAATATTAAGTATGCATAATAAATGATTATATACACTAATAAAATATTAAATACGCGTATAAAATATTAAATACATAATAAATAATTGAATATGGGTAAACAATAATAAATATGCATAAAAAATATTAAATACGCTAAAAAATGAATAAATATGCATATAAAATATTAAATATGCATAATAAATTAATAAATACGCATATAAAATATTGAATACGCGTATAAAATCATTAAATACGCCCTACAAATATTTCAAACTTTTTAAAAATAAAAATAAAAAAGCAATGTCCTGAGAGAACCACCGTATTTACTCACTTTGAAACTGAGAATAAAATGTATGAACAACCTGGAATGTTAAATGTAAGACCCGTAATTAAATATCAAGTATATATATCAAGTATAAACCCGGAATTGAATTTTAAAAGTGAGAAATAAATATTAAAATTTATTTCTGGAATTAAATGCCAGGATGGGCTTGTAGATATATCAGTTCCTACTATGCCACATTTATAGTTCACAGGTCAATATGCAATATGCTATACTACGTGCAAAGAACTACACGCAATCATGTATTTTGATAATTATTATGAGTACAGTAGCATTTCGATTATTTCTATATAATGTTTACAGTGTACGTTGGAACATTATAATACATGTGCATAGCAGTCCCTGCAGAATAATGCTATACTTCAGTTTCCCCTATGAACGCAAATATACACACGCACTCTTATCGCACTTGAAAGAGATGCTACAGATAACAAGTTATCCGCAGGAGATTAGCGGCTCCAGTCGTAAAAACATTGGTATAACTGTCGTTTTCTTTGTGTGTTTAGAGGATGTGCCGGGCGATCGTTATTGACCATGTACCGCCTGATAGGGGCAGGCCAACAACAGGTGGAATCTCACAATGAAAGAGATACCTGTGATAAAATCCTAATAAAAATTTCTAATAAAAATAGAAAACCTCGTTATAGAACTATATACCTATGCCTAAAACTTCAGGAGGCGGAGTGGCACCAGTCGTTGTGTACTCATCGTATGTAACTGCAATAATGAGAATAATAATGTTTGTGGGTAATTACGACCAAACTAACCAAAGTGGTTGCAATGTACACCAAAAAAAACCAAAACCATTTTGAACCCTATCCTTACGAGACAATACAACATGCCAACAATAACAATTTACCGCCGTTCTTTATTTCCCTCCACCTCATTCCCGTTTTTGCTATTTCTTTCCATTTCACCGATGTTAGGAATATATTGATCAATTGCAATACGTCCATAATATTGTTTTTGTGTGCAAATACACGCACGTGTTTCGATCATTTATCCTAACAAGAAAATGCAGCAAACTGCGGAAGACGACATTAGAACTCGAGCACATCATCAGCACCACGACAGCTGAATATATCTTACACAACGTTAGGCCTACCCCCCCCCCCCCCCCCCAAAAAAAAAAAGAAAGAAGAAGCCATAATTTCATCCCCTATGTGATTCCAATTCATTTCCGTATACTAGGATGAAAAACATGGCCTACTTCATTCATATTACTAATAAGTAAACATTTATTTTAAAATCGATCAATGGAACAGATATGCCTGCTAAAATGATATGGAACCTCATTAAAATATCCTCAAAACATTGGAAACTATGAGGAATATCTGCATCTGATAACATCAGATATAGCCTAACACATGCCTTCACTGGGCAAATTAAAATACCAGTTAAGAATAAAAAGATTTCGCAATCCAGCACAGAACACCAGCTTAATTGTCATGTTATAAAATACGTCAAATTACGGTAAATGTAGCCGTGGCATCGCAGACGAATCGCTGTGTTTACTTCATAACGCCAAAAAAAGTCCACACGCAGATGCCCACAATGAACACATGCATGTATGCATACACGAATTGCTGAACAGAAATTGTGTTTCAAAATACGCGTCATTGTGGTAAAATTTGCTTTGCATTCTGGGAACGTCAATTTCCATCGGCTCCGCCATTTTGGAACGTTTCTAGATAATTTGAACATTTACGTTATTTTCTCAAACCTAGCACATCGATTCATGCCTCATATATCTGTGGAATAGTCAAAGTTTCCCATCAATTCGAGAGATTTTATGTCAAGGGCAAAGAAAATCCTCATTTGAAGTAGGTATCTAAACATTTACATGTCAAAACGTGGGTCGATAGGTTGGCATGAAACCTCCATGAAAAAGTCAGCACATAGACATGTAGAGGGTTGGGGGCTTCGCCCCCAACGCTCTAATGTCAAAAAAATGTAAAAATATTTACATGTACGCTATTTAAGTCGTACATTGAAATTTGACTCCCAATATGACTGCCATTATGGTGATAGTTCTGTGAAATTGAATGTATGGACACCTCTCGCCTCCCCTTCCAACACGCGGATCATAAAACTGTCTGGTTCTGGGTTTCATCAAACAAAATATGCCATAGGGCCTAAATATAACACTTGGATATTCCCCCGTGTCGGGTCTGGATCTACCTCATGTAGGCTGGCTCTCTCCGAGATAAGACTCCCCAGGGTCATATCAGGAAGAGCTTATCTAATTTGTTTACACGCTGTGAGCTTTAATTGGTTTTCTTTCTTACAACTTATGTCATTATTAAACCTTACAACCTGACTTTTGGGACCCTGTCTATACGAGGGTTAAATTTGAAACTGACATTAACCGTTGGGAACAATTATGTTAGGAAGAATTTGTGTGTATTTCATGTTTATTCATTGAAGACAGGTTTTGTTCCGGAACAAGTTCACAAGTCCTTACCCACTATGGCAGTCGATTTGTCCAGCGCTGTAGGTCCGACACATACCACTTGTTGAACATTCATGTAGATGCATGTACATTGAGTGTATTCTCACATAGGTACATACATGCATTTAGGCCTCTCTTTCGATGTACCAGTGACCCCTATTACTCGCTCACCAAACACTAGCGCCCCACCCTCTCTGGTTGCTTGGGCACATGAAGTCTGTTTATAACCACTGGCAACTCGCTCGGTCAGGTCACAATTTGCCATAAATATTTGTAGTTCCCAATCGAGCGACTGTATTTATCGACATTGAATCATTAGAATAGTCAAATACGTGTTCAAATAAGAAATATAAGTTTGCTCAATAGTTATTTCATTTGTTTCATGACAATTGAAATGTTACGAAGTAGGTGATAAAGACACAGCCGCAGCGAGATCGTGTCCGTTCAATGATCAGAAAAATATATAAATGGGTAAATATACATATAGGTATGGGTCCAATTCTGAAAGTAGAATACAAAAGGCTGATACACAACATATGACGCCAATCGCTACAGAATGTCAATTTGCTGACATATATCTACATATATCACAATAAAAATTATATCATATATCACCATGTGCTTCCGTTGTCTGCTAGCGTTTGTGCACATACATCATTTGCATATTTGTTCTTCTATCCTCTGAATTATTAGTTTATAGTCTGACAACTAAATCTGGCAACATTACATAATCATAAATGTATTGTTCAAAGTATAACAGTTGTATTGTTATGTATGCGATATTTAAGTCATGACTACGGCGATTTAACGGCGATGATTCCTCTATAAAACTTCAGAAACACGTTCGAAAGGGAACCTTGATCTATTCACGTGGATTTACATGTATGATTGTAACACAAATACGTACAGGCAAACGCAACACACACGTGCTTACCACATTGTGTTAAGATATCAATGTTTTCACAAGATGATGCTTGTATTTTTTATTTCCTTTCCATCAATACCACTCTATATTATTGTCAATAAAATATGTATCCAAATGCATTGTACTAAAATGATCTGTTATATTTTACCATCATCACCGTGTTGTTGTTTTGGTGATAATAGCTAGATATATATTATTACTATTGAGCCGCTGGTACTGCTGGTGGACGATAAATTTAGCATAAACTCATATCATGAACTCAGTATCCTATTGGGTTGTGAGATTTGGTTCTGACTCGATGTTTGTCACACACCTACTCCACCTGGGAAATTTCTAATTTCTAATTCGAAATTTGCATGAATTACCAACCATCAATCATGGGAAAACTCTTGCATGTTCAGCTCTGGATCCACAGAACTGACCTTTCTACAATACATGTGTACATAAAACAGCTTTCCCATAGTGAATAAAGTATTTTATGTTATTACAAGGGATCACATATTAAATCCTACATATTTATTATGTCAAAAATATATGGATAATGTATGGATATGGCTAAACATAACACAGTCACATTATTGCAAAATAAACACACGTATATTCCCCGTAGAAAATTATTATGAAGGGAATTCTCGCGATTATTCGTCCAATGTATATCTACGATTATTCGTCCAATGTATATCTGACATTTTTCATTTCAAAATGTTCTTGTTCAGGTGTTGACTACTTTATGCTGATTCTGTTGGTGTACAGTGTAACTAAATTTCGCACAGTGTCTGCCCTGGAGAAGATAATGCGGATATGAAAATTTCGTCGGGATTCGCCCCTCTTCCAACATTCATGCATTTGGCTGTATATTTTGATGTAAATCTGAATTTTGAATATCGTGGGAAAAGAAAGAAAAAGCAGGAAAGAAATAGCATAATCATATGTCATATGTATAGACTGTCTGTGTGAGAAATCTAGGTGAACGAAATAAGTTTCTCTTTCACTCATTCCGTTTCATCTTTAACTTTGACTATTGCTCTACTGTGTGACACTTCTGAAGTATAGGGGTAGTATGACAAGGAATGAAACTGCAAAGGCAGGCTTCAATATTTGTATACAGTGATCATGATTCTGACTATAGTAATCTAAGACATAAATTATAGGTTTATCCAACTCATGTATACGTGAGAAGATTGAGATGTATTTTACTGGAAGTATATAAATGTATAAGTTAGGACCCAGCTATTCTGCAACAACAGAAATTTAGAACAGGCAGCAAAGGATTAGAGACGATTATGTATCAGCAGAATGCATTTGTGGTGTCAGGCAAATAAACTTTGGAATTCACTTGAAAATGATATCAAAGCTATTTCGATTCTCTTTGTATATCCTGACATGTCCGTCAATAGCTGAGTTCAGCTATGTTATGTATTTTATCCAACGTTTCCCAGTGAATGCCCTTAATAAGCAAGATGATCACTCAGATTCCTTACTTCCAATACAATATAAACAGAATGGTATGGAACAAGTTTTTTACACTACAGTATGTAAGGACATCGTAGGCATTTCTTGGATTTACAAACGACAGATCGTGATCAAGCTTTTCAGGGTTTGAGCTCGATTCTGTTCGAGATATCAGGATTGAGCACGCATTGGTGGTAAAACATCTGACTATTGGTGGTGATAGATTGATACTTACATTCACTTTATTTATCCGATGGCTTATTGATTTAACATAAATTTTTATGTGTTCACTAATATGTATTCATCTATTATTTATGCATGATTAATATTCGCTATCAATAATGCGTGCCAGCATTTTTATGCACTGGGTAACAATGCCAGATATGTTTTGTAGCACAATCTCCAGCCAGGGTTCAGTTGCATGAATGCAATAATTCGAGGCGGAATCCAGGCCTGATACTCTTGTAAATATCTAGAATGGGCAAGGTGGGTGATTTTTTGTTGTGTAGGATCATGGGTCATACAACGAAATTGTATGAACATTCTTTGCTGACAGATGATACTTCTTGAAAGCGTATTATAGTTTCTTGACTGCATTAGTCTTCCCACACTGTTCACATACTTTGGGGCTTGTGTTTTCTCCGGAAATCTTACTTATATTTAAAATTAGCAGAAATCGTAGCATTATATTACTCGATTATTATGATTGCCACACTTTGACGTATTCGTATCAAGATGTTTCTTGTTGTTAAAAATATTCTATATTTTGTCGTCGTGCAACTTATTTCATTTCATACGTTTGCATACTTTTGTCATCGGAATGTTGATCGTTTTATATATAACCCTGCTGGTAGCACTGAAATTGGAAGAAGCAAGAGACGCAAGGGTTTCATCAGTATATATTATGGAAGTGTGCAAATATCAGAGGGCCTGCACTCAACAGTCATGTATCATCCAATTTAAGCAAGATAATGGATGCTGAATTAAAATTCATAACATACAAGAATTTCCAGTGTGAAAGTATTTATTCACGTCCATCATGCATTTGCCATCGAGTGAAAAAATACCATCGTTAAATGATAATCAATAAAAGTGCATGATAAATCCAGGATTGCAATATAGTTCATGCCATACCATGCATGTAACAACAATCTTTATTTATACACAATAATTATATACACAGATGAACATGCTCAAGTCAGCGAGCCTTACATAACTGCTACACTACTGAATCAGCGGGTGGGTAAATATGGGATGAATAGCAGGTGGGCGAATGCATCTCTTGATAACCAAGCGGGAACAGATAAAACAAAAAGCTGGTGACCCATGGCCTCGTTATGCTGATACTAATCACTTAATCAGATTATGTATATGTAATACATCATATGTATGTTCTATTCATACACAGACTGATTTTATACGAGATACATGAATACAGGGGTGCTTCTATTTCTCATTTTATATACATCAATTTATTTTTTTTTATAAATAATTTACTCAGCAGTGAAGCGCAATCATATGATTAGAAATCATTCTACCAGACATTTACTATCAAAGCTTCCACTCTCCACATAGTGATATGGGCATCGATGTAATAACTTTGTCGTACACCAAGTACTGTTCCTCCCGGTGTGCGGCTTGCGTACAAGCCCCAGTCACGTGTTCGCTGTCGTGTCTCTGACGCAATTTGTTACGCGTGAGTGTGTGTGTGGTCGGATTCGATGGCTTATAGTAAGAAGACTATTTCGTCAGCACATGTAGCCTTATCTCTTTCCGCAATAACCTCGTCAGCGGCCTGAAACATTTTGAATGAATGATTTAATTAATTAATATTGTTTATTTTACATCGCATATAAGGCAGTTATAGATGTACACACATGTAGCCTATGTGACATGATACAACCAAGCATATATATGAGTATACATTATTACATTTACATCGCGCAAACCATTGAAACACACACGAGAATTCATTGTTGAAAGAGAGAAGCACATAAACGTGCACAAGATATCTATAAAAATGTTTCTGCTCATGGAATTCATTAAATTTAGCCATTGTTTTACATTGGAACATGGGCATGATGCCTCGTATAGGCGAAAAATAAAAGGTGACTGTAGGTAAAAAAAAATATAGGTAAAAAATTCACAAATTATTGTTCTATAATTACCCAGAATTTCATACTAATCATCAACGGCTGTTTATACCAGTTTTGCTTGATTTCCACTTGAGGGCAATTATTTAAATTCAATACCTTGGAAATCAATAATCTGAAGAAAGGGTTACTAGATTCTCTAGAACACGTCGATAGTCAAAACTCAATAGGCCAAAACTAAACACTACAATTATTATGAACTGCTCGTATTCCAAGCTATGGGCGGGGCCACTATATGGGCCAATGAAGGGACCGCTATACACTAACGGACGGAGATACCCAGGGGCTCTAGCTCCAACAACATCTCTAGGCCGTCGCGCCCCGTGCGACCGGCTTACCAGGTGCGCTATCACCCCCCCCCCCCCCCCCCATCCCCTTGCAACTAGTAGTCGAGATACTCCAGCACGTGCAACATTTATTTTCCATGGGGTCAGGCAAATACTGGATTTATCCCACGCAGAGACTTTATTATTTTTCTGACGACAACGTCGTCTTTCTGTAGCCGTTACAGGGTTTTATTACTGATACATTGTTTTATTACCGACACAGTGTTTTATTACCGATACAGCGTTTTATTACCGACACTCTCTTCTATGAATTAGCAGTCGTGTTATCTCCTAATGTGTGTTGTTCTTTTCCTCTGTTTTTAGGCCAAATGTAAACCACTTTAACAATAGTTGGTCAATTGTAAACCATATGAACAACATTTACTCCAAACACAGGCCACACTGACAACATAAGACCGAAAGTAGGATGCACCGACATCAATATGCCAAAAGTAGGCAATAATACGATAGAACACTGACAATATTAGTAGCAAAAACATAGAAAAGAGGAATGCATGTATATTCTATGTCTATGATTAGTAGGTCACACTGGCAATATTAGCTCAAGGTAGGAGGCACAATTTCGAGATGCAACTCGAAATTTCGGGATATCAACCCAAAGTTTTGAGATACTACTATATATGATTTATTTCGTAACTTTTAGTTCATCTTGAGTTATTATCCAGAAATTATGAGTTACTATCTCGAAATTTCGAGTTATTATCTCGAAGTTTTGAGTTAAATAAATTTCTCCCTTGGCAGCAATACGGCTCCGTACACACGCACAATATTAGGCAATAACAAAATTAGGCCAGAGGCAAGACACACTAATAATATTAGGCCAAAAGTAGGAAGTACCGATGATATCACTCCACAAGTAGGATATACTGACAATATACGAGCCAAGAGCAGGACACACTGAATCTAACAATATTAAGTCAATAGGTCGGATATACTGTCAAAACTGACAATGTTATTTCAAGTGCGCCCAAGGATTCGGAATTTTGAATTATCATAACGGACTCTCATTACTGAAAGACAAACACAATTATTAAACCAACTGTTTACACACAGATCCCGAACACAATAGTATCCGGAGTACAATAAATATAATACTGTTTTGTCTGGGTGACCAATATCGCACAGTCTGCATTCAGGCTGGAGTGAACTGTAAATAAATGCGTTATTGTTCTATGTCTTTCGCTTACTAATTGTGCTCGCCTGGCGGGTCGCACCTGTAAGCGAAAGTTCGAGATATACTAAGTAATACAATAATCTATACTTATTATATATATATATATATATTTTTAAAAAAGCAATCGTTTCGATTATGCTTCCAAAAATTTGGAAAATGAGTTTGATCATCATAATGGACTCTCAGTACTGGTAGAAAATATGAATATTTTACACCATAAAAATCTTGCATTTTTTGTATAAAATGTCATGAAATTGAACAAAGTATTGCATGTCTAGGTGTCCACTACGGAAGTAATTATATGTTTGTGATGAAACGATGTCGATCTACCTATGATTCTGATATAAACAACACCACTTTTTCTGAAATAGATCGATTTTGTTTGTACGTTATGTTCTTCGTTTTTCTAGCTGAACATTTTAAAGTACACGGAAATATAAAACTGAGAGCAAGGCAATTAGAACGCAAAGAGGAACCACAGTCACGAATCCTCAGAACTTTGGGATATTTCACTATGTGACGTGACCTGAGCCTCGATGGTTTGAGATTTATAAGCAGCATAAAATAGAATTTTATTAAAATAAGATCCGCTTCTTCGAATTATCTGATACATAGCTACTTCAGTACTACTAGAGTAGCTATACCATGTATACTGACTTCTCGTCAGAAATCGTTATAACATATTATAATTATATGTTCCCTCACTTATATTCATTGGGTATCTCTCATTTATATTCCGGGAGTATTTTTACATACTAACAGATAAATCACCACATCAAAGTTGCTAGTTTGTCCGCGGAAATGATATGGCTCTTTCGTGAACGGGGTGTAAACAAACGAATATCTTGGCAGCGGTATCATATAAAACATCTGTGGGTATCGTAAAACCTTCAGGACTGCCATAGATCTAATCATCATTGGCACGGCTTCACTGAGTACAATGTGCGTGCGCTACCTGTTGATATCGTCATGTATATCTTCTAGAGAGAATGTCTTGAGGAAAATGAGCTGGGATAAGCCTTGTGAATTATCTAATTACGTGAGAAATATACTAGCAGTCCATATTTTGATAAATTAACGACCCCCTCAATGTTTATGCATCGCGATGACAGGGCATACATCGAGTGATAAGAGTTTATAACATCGATTTTTTTAACATATACATGTAGGTACCCAGGCCACCGATACATATCAATCAGTTCGGGCGGTTAGGTCTGGAATTTTCTGAAATAGTAAAATGTGTTATAATAAAGTAACTCGATAAAATTGCGTTTTAGAACATTCACGTGTATCATCACCAACGAAATATCGAGTAATGACCTGTCATTACGATGAAATTTGTGTTACGCAACCCTGATTGAAACACACACCTAGTTACACTCGACCATCGCGTTACACGTATTTTTGAACGGCACAGATAATATTGATGCTTGACCATACACGTAGACGCAGAAATAGCATTTATTGGCTTATAATCATGACTAATGGGCTCATGTATGGGTGTGTGAATCGAAGTGAATATAATATTATTTTCCGAAATTTATTACATCCCAGAATAATCACAAGTAGACCAATCACCAGAGAGCAGCACTGATGATGCCCACCTGGTACGACTGTATGGGCACCAGATATATTACAGTATACGCATAAGACGATCTGGTACCCATTATGATGGGGACCAGGTTTCGACCTGGTACCCATCTTATCGTACCAGGAATATGAATCGGGTGATCCAAAAATAAGTTACCTTCAACTTCGTTTTTTGAATGCACTTTTGAGGTATATAGATTAGTATAGAAACTTTGCATTTCATCAAGAATGGCTTTTGGGTAGTTTATAATATTTCCATTTTTATTCAATTTAGTTATTAATTTACTAATATAATTTTTTTTTTCTAGGTTTCCAAAAATTTTGTGGGTTTTTGCCCCTCTTCAACCCACTGTACTTTTGATCTTAATATTGCTCCTTTATGTTTTTCGTTTCGGATTACTTGTAAATCACTCTTCAGTTTATCTAACTCGGTAATAGCTTTAGTTTGTATATTTAAATCAGCCTCCAACAGTTCTATCTGTGTTTGAAGTTCCCTTTCCCGATGTCCCGTTTCTCTCTTTTTCCTACTGGAATACGTAATTGATGCTTTCCTGATTTCCATTTTCAAAGTCTCGAAAAATAATTGATCACTTATAACAAATTTTACTTCTTTGTGTACTGTGGTTTCTTGAGGTCTGGTGTATCGTTGGATATTTTCGGTTATAACTTGTTTTATCATAGAAATGTATTTTTCATCGGATAGTAGTGAGGTGTTCAACTTCCAAAACCCTTTACCGCGGCTGTCATCAAATTGCTTTAACTTTAACATGATGATTGAATGATCTGATCTGTAACCTGGTTTAATCAAAGTGTTATCGATGAGCGCCATAATATCTGACGACACAATAAAAAAATCTAATCTTGACATTTTTATTGGTGATCGCTGAAACCATGTATATTGGTGTTTGGTAGGGTTGTTCACCCGCCAAGGATCAATTAAATCAAATTGTTGCACCATTTCAAGTACCCTTTTTTTTGCGCGGGGGTTATTTTCATGTAAATAGTATTTTGTATCTTTGTCCTGATCTTGTACGAGATTCCAATCCCCACATACGATAATGGACGATGTGTCCATCTCACTAACAATATCGCTTAAACCATCATAAAAATCTGGATCGTCTCCATTCGGCCCGTAAATACATAAAAGGCAAACATTAACGTCTAAAAGACGTAATTTTAAAGCGATATAGTTTCCACCAGTATCTGTTTTGGCCAGTGTAATTTCATGGTCAAATTCTGGGCTAAACATAAAATGTTAACCATTTTGTCTCGTGACCTTGAAAATAAGGTGACTGATCATATTCAAGATCATTGGAAGAAAATATTCAGCATATATATCATTTCTTCCTATATGTCCACAATTGATTGCCAAGCTGTGAACTCAATATTAAGCGAGCTATTAGTCATTTTGTGCTTTGACCTTGAAAATGAGATCAAGGTCAAATTCAAAGTCATCAAAATATTTGGCGTATATCATTTTCTACATGTCCACAATTCATTCTCAAGTTTTAAAGTCGACTAGATATTAGTCACCTTGAAAATGAGGTCAAAATTCAAATTCAATTTCATGAGAATATTCATCATATAACATTTCCTATATGTGCACAATTGGTTTATAAGCTGTAAAGTCAATACTAAGTGAGATAGTAGCCATTTTGTCCTCTGATCTTGAAAATAAGGTCACATTCAAGTCATCAGAATATTCGGTGTATATCATTTCCTACATGTCCACAATTGTTTCCCAAGCTATGAAGTCGATAAGAAACGAGATATTGGCCATTTTGTCCTGTGGCCTTGAAAATGAGGTCAAAAGTTGAATTCAAGGTCATGACAATATTCGGCATACCGGTCATTTCCCGCAATTGACTCCTGCTCTGTAAAGTCCATGATACGCGAGATATTAAAAATTTTGTGCTCTGGCCTTGAAAATAAAGTCAAAGGTCAAATGCAAGGTCATCAGAATATTCAGCGTATATCAATTCTTATATCCACAATTAATTCCCAAGCTGTATAATTGATTCGAAGTGAGATATGTAACAATGAAAATTAGGTCAAAGGTCACGCGAATATTCAGCATATATAATTTTCTGTATGTCCACAATTCATTCCTAACCTCTAATCTCAATATTAAGGGAGATATTGAGAATAATGTGTCCCATTTTAAAGCATATGAGGATTCAACATTCAAGTCCGATTTGAGGCCGACACAATCAAAATGGCCGCCATGTGCAGAAAGGCGATTCAAGAGCAACGAAACTTATACACGCCACAGGGGCATATGAAGGTAATCTTCTGAAACAAAAATCTCCAAACCGTCTGAACAGTTTTTGAAAATGGCCGCCAAAGTCAGAAATTGGCCACCTTTCGTAAAATGCGAAATCAAAAGACTATAACCTCCTTCTTGAAATAGATTTTTAGGTATTTTTGTGCAAGATTTCAGGAAAATCCGGCCGTAAACGTTAAAGATAAAAATGTGGACGACGACGGACGCAACACCATGTCAATAGATTATCGGACCATAATTACGGTAACCTAAAAACTTCTGTATAGAACGTCGAGGCCCAAAGGTCCATGGCCAAAACTTCTGCTGGCCAAAACCTCCTAGATTCAGTGGTATAAGTGATGTAAACACTAATGTACATATCTAAAGGCACAAATTGTTTGGGTCTTTCTGTATTTTGGTCCACCTTGCCAGATGAAGATATTGTTATTTTCACAGTTCAATCATGCATGACTAATCAATATTCATAGGACATTGTCGGTGTCGACCAGTAAGGCGACTAAATTTTGTCAACAATAATGACTTCGCTATGCATGAACGATTTTCCCAGAAGAAGGTATGAAATGCAAGTTGGGTCCTTCTGAATGACCTCAATGAATTTGCAATTGGTGCAGGTCCCCATTATATGACGTCATGTCTGTTACAAAGATTGTATTTTGAAGATGAGGAAGTGCGGAACACTGAGTAAGAGGGTTAGGGATATTTTGTGTTGTGTGGAGCAGAAATAGTCAGCATTGCACGCTGTTTCGAAATCACACTGCCCGTTGCTCGATTTGATCATTCTAAATGAAGGGGTAGACCTATGCACGTCACGAAAATTATCCAAGCTATTAAGGTTATTTTCGATGATTGAGCTGTAGAAAAAGTCAACTTAATAATGTTGATAATTACTTCCATTTTCATGTTTTTTCTCGGGTAGTTTACTTTATTTCACGACCTATAAGGATCTGAGATGTATATGGCAACCCACTTATACCACCGTATGGCTTTGATGAGACATTGAATCAGGGCATTTAGTATTGGTGTAGATGGCTGGGGATGGCGTGCACCCCACATCTTCATGGAGGACAACGGACATATGTAGCCAAGAAATATAAACCTTATAACAACTTGACACCAATTGTACACATCATTTTGTGATAATTGCTATTTTCATCAATATTTCATTAAACCCGCATTTCAGCAAGATGCAGTCTCTTGTCGGGAAGATTTAACCTTGTGGTTCGCCTAGTGAGTACGTGTGTTGTTGTACCAAGACATGTCGTATGATGGTACTGGGCTGTCGTGTATACCCAAGTTGTTGAATATTAATAGTGTACATTAGGGAAACCTAGAAGGGCCACCTAGATTTTTTTAAAAAAGAAATATTTTTGTCCAGTTACTTTTTTTTCAGAACATTGAAAAATCTTCTCTATATCCTGAGAAATATTTTTATCTCGAATTTTCGATTATTTTAGGGTTTCCCTATCTGTTTTCGCTTTCTTTTTCCGTTCGGGAAACTCTTTGATCAAGCTGGGCAATCGTGACGCACCCGAACGTAATTGACCATATTCATAGGATTAGGGATTACCCCCTTATTTTTTCAAACTACTAATTTGTTAGCTTTGGACATGAATTTTCGATATTTCTAATTTTGATTGTTCCACTTTTTCGACTCTTGATTTTTTGCATCTTCGACGTGATAAGTTCAGGCCCAAATGAATTTATTATCATCAATTTCACTGTAGAAGACTTTAGAAAGAAAACCCCCTTTTTGGTTTCCAGCATACGGACGGGTTTCACTAAATGGCTCTGAGTGGTCTTGCCTGATTTCAAACCAGGCAGTTCACCCCGAGGAAAGAGGCAATCACTGCTGAGAGACCAAGACAAGACTGGGGGAATTAGTTTGGGATGGGTTTATTGTTGAGATGACACGCACAGGGTGGAAGAATCGTTCAAATATTGTTGGCAGTGACTAATATATTTATTGGCTTGCCAATAAACCACAAATTGCCTTGTCAATAAAACGCGTCAACCTCATTTCCCCTTCCATTAAACGACAGGGTCGGCGTGTGATCATGTCGGATCTACAAGACAGTTTGTTGGCAATAAGTCCTAAGCTGGAGAGGACTGCTGGGGGACTCAGTGAGAAACCTTTAGATTTTAGAGAAAATGGATACAAACGAACATACGAATACGTGAAAATTGAAACGGAATATCATATCCTGATCCCATATCCTTTTGTGTGTGGAAGGGATTGCACGAGTATTCCTGAGTTGCCAAATACATATAAATATATACCAAATACCTTTTTTAATATTACTATATTTCATAAAGTCGTTCACAATGGCGACTTATGGCGTCAAAACAACGATGAACGTTTTATGTTTACATGGCCAGAGGTGGAACCAGGAATTTTGATTGGGGGGGGGGGGGGCGCAAACAAAGTAAATGGGGTCTGGGGGTTAGGGGAGCGCCGTAAGCCCCCCGAGAAAAATTAGCATTTTGGTGTTTTATGAGAACATATGGGGTGGTTTCCGAAGACGTTTCTGGGACTATTGGATGCCTATTTCGTGTACTAATCAGGGACGAGTACAGGGTGCTTGGTTCCAGGTTGTGTGTGTGTGTGGGGGGGGGGGGGGGTTGCGCCGTAAGCCCCCTTTAGTAATTAAAATAGTATGAATGTATATCATACTAAATGAAGAGAGTAGTGCATCCAGGAGAAGATCCAGGATTTAAGGGAGTGGACCAATGCGAGCCCGGCAAGCACCTCGCGGCCGGGGGTCTGGGGCCCGCTGAAAGGCCCCAGAAGACAGAGCCCTTTTCATGTTCTGTAGTAGCTTCCTGGCCTCTCCTGAGTATAAATTTCACACAAACTCACTAAAACCACCTTTTTTAATCAAGCAATTGTTATTAAATCCAAATTTTTTTTTTTTTCACCATCAATACCAAATAATGCCAATACCAAATTTATTATATCTCAAAGCATCTGGTGACAAAAATGCATCATAACTAATATTATATTCCCCATACATGTGCGCCATATTGCAATCAAGTATTTTGACATTTCTGTACCGACACTACCCCCTAAATTTTCGATATTAATTTTGTGTGTGGTGGGAGCGGGGGGGGGGGGGGGTGGACAAGGCCCCCTTCCGTCCCCTAACACCTGGATCTGCCTTTGGCAGTTATAGTAGCAAAATACATGTATTTCTGATAGTAGTTACCTTTTTAATCATCAGTAGATACAGGAGAAGTAGCACCAATTTAAGTCAAATCCCTGGGCCAAAATTGGAACTTGCATGGGAACGGTCAATCATGCTAAATGAGAGGGTTCCATTGGAAGAAAAAGGCGGAACCAGAACCCTTGGACACCCCCTCTCCCAGATCCGCTCTTGTGGCCGACCATCGATGGGGATATAACGGGATATTTTATGCTTAAAACTAACTCTGTTGGATCAGTTGGGTTTGAGCCTGGAGTTTCAGGTGAAAAGGGGGTTCGACCAAACCCCCCGAATATGAGCTCCACACCCCCCTTGGGTCCGCCTATGATGGCATTGTAAAAAAAAAAGAAAATTTACTGCCGTTTGGAATATTTTCTGATAAAAGACCATATGTGCAATATTGTAGAAAAAAATGGATATTACTCCGATGACTGTGTCTGACCATAATATCATATATTTATCATTGAGAATAAGGGGTCTGGAAGCGCGGGGTCCTGCATATTGGAAATTCAATGCATCTCTATTACGAAATGCTGAGTACCCAACTTACATAAGAAATATTATTTCTGAAAGTAACCCCTTCCATAAAACAACGAACAATAGTATAAAATGGGAACTAATTAAAATGAATATCCGACTAGCAACAATTCGTTTCAGCTCAAAATTTAAAGAGCGAACGCGACGGCCAGGAAAGGTTACTCAATATGCAACTTCGAGAACTTCAGACGAAAATAGCAGATGGTGATGAATCAGACTAAACTGTAGAACAACTGAAATCAGTAGAAATGGAACTACAAAGTTTACAGAATGAAAAAATTCCCCGCTCAATATTCAAGTTGGAATCAATTTTAAAATCAGCCAAATTTAGCATTTTGTTTGTCAAGCAAACTTGAAAGTACATCTGGAGATAGTTTCAATAATCGTGCATGAAAACAGGGGATAGAGAATGATCGGCCTGCCTACATTGCCGGTTGCCACAGTATCTACAAAAATACCAATGACGTCATGAGACTGTGTGTAGAACTCGCCCGCAAGGCGGGCCGCTTTGAGGAAAAAATTGATGCGAGATTGACTGGCCCGAATTTGAACCTTGAATTGGCAACTCAATTTAGGCACGCAATACACATTTTCAGACCCAAATTTGTACGATTTCTCATTCTATAGACAAAATAAAGCTACCGCAGAATGAATAAATTCTGTCAATTCTAAAAGTGATTATAGCTTCAAATTACCAAAGCAATTGTATTCGCGAGGTAAATAATTATTTTGTAAAACGCGATTTGCATTGCTTAGGAATAGCTTGTTGGATACTAATTAGATCTAAGAAGTTACATTCAATGTTGTATTTTCGGACAATTTGTGCGTGTGACATGAACTTGTTATTTTCCAGTAAGTCACGGATATATAGAACGCCCTTCTGGGCCCAGTGTCTCCAAAGGACAGGTCGCCCATCGATTTGAATCTGGGCGTTACACCATATGGGCAAGTTATATACATAGGGTGGTGTGGGATCGACCTCAGATCGCTCCAGATGCGTAGAGCATTATTACAAAATTCAGGTAGATCAGGGTATAGCTCAGGGAAGATCGCTTTGGTTTGTATCAAATAGTCTGAAGATAAAGGGTGCAATATGCTATCTAAGATGGAGCACCATGTGTCATTACCATCGGAGATCGCGCGCTTGATCCAGGAGAATTGTAGGGACTTTATTTTACATTTCATGTCGATAAGTTTGAGTCCACCGTTTTCTATATTTTGGATAAGGGTTTTTCTCGAGATTTTATCAATGTTACTGTTCCAAAGAAACTCATAGAAAAGAGTGTCAATTTCTTTAATGACCTTATGGGGCGTAGAAATAGACTGGCTTAATAAATTGTTTTATTGGAGATAAATTTGAAATTGTATTTTCTTGGCCTAGTCGTGTATCTTAGGGTTGTTTACTACAAAATCATTGTATACCAGTTTGTTTTTTCTCATGTGGAGCTCATATTCTATTATGTTTCTCCACTTTGTTTAGCTCATTTGCATGTATAGCTCATTGTACGCACTCCCCGAGAGTTCTATATTGGCGGGCGGATCGGTCAGCCCTTTGTTGGTCAGTCGCGTAGCCGCAGTCGTCCAGCAAAGAACAAAAATTGCCCATTTCCCTCCCACCCTCCCAAATTGTGTTTTTTTAAATATTGTGTGTAGTAGTAGTTTTAGTTTTTAGAAAACTGCTCGATTTATTGTGGGTGTGTTGGTTTTTTTATCTAATATACATGTGTACACTATAAATGTTATATACTGTAAACAGTTGTTAAATCAATTAAATCGAGTTGTCTCCAAATACATTTTTATTCAGTCTTTGTCACATATCTACTTCTAATTTGTCAATTATACAAATTTAATACATGGGTATACTAAAAGTGATGCTGCTAACGTATTGATGATTACGATTATACCGCGAATGGATAGATTTCACTGTTTCCAAATATTGAAAATATTTCTGATTTTCTTAATTTTTGGTAGAAAATTATAAGAGTAATTATCTTTTTCGTTGTCACATATGTAGATCCCTAAACAGTGAATCGGTCCGTTCATCCATTTAATCCCTAATAGCTCGTCTTTGAATCGTTTCATGTGTTTTCCCAGTAAGAAGGCTTGTGTTTTATCAATGTTTGTTCTCAGACCAGAGCAGTAGAAAATATCTAAAAAGGAGAAAAGTTCTTTAATTGAGTTGTGTCTCTAAGAAAGATGGTTGTGTCGTCAGCTAATTGACTAGTTTTCAGTACATTTTGCTTCAATGGTGTGCCCTTAAAATTATTGCCATAATTTCTACTATGAGTATAAACAGGTAAGCCGAAAGTGGGCAGCCCTGTATTTCTACTATGAGTATAAACAGGTAAGCCGAAAGTGGGCAGCCCTGTCTTTTACACCACGTTCGAAATTAAAATAATTGGTGAAATGTCCGTTATTTATTATAGTACTCCGTATGTTTGAATATAAGTTTGAATATAAGTTTCAGAACTTTGGACCAAATTTGAAGGTTTCCAATATAACCTCTAGGAATCCATATTTCTCGACATGCAATAGTGTATAATATCAGTTATAGTTCTTATATTTGCACCAATAAATCGGCCTTTTTCATATGCGTTCTGTTCACCATGTATAATACCGGGAAGATCGTCTTTAATTTTCAGGGCTAACATTTTCGAAAGTATCTTTTAGTCCGTAGTGAGGAGGCTGATGGGCCTCCAGTTCTTGAGCAGTGTCCTGTCCTTATCTTTTTAGGTTACCGAACCTTTGGTCCGTAACCTATTGGCATGGCGATGCGTCCGGCGTCGGCGTCGTCCGTCGTCCGTCGTCGTCGTCCGTCAACAATTTTATCTTTAAAGTTTACGATCGAATTTTTCTGAAATTTTGCACAAAAATTCCTAAAAATATTTCGAGAGGGAGGTATTTTTTAGTTTTTTGATTTTCGCATTTTTTTCGAAATGGCGGCCGTTTTCGACGGAAAATGCCTGATTTTGGACTTTGGCGGCCATTTTCTCAAAATCTGTTCAGTAACTTTTTTTTTTTATTGATGCATAACACTCCTCATATGTACCCCTGTGACCTGTATAAATTTCGTTGCGCTTGAATCGCTCGAAGTGGGCCATTTTGGGCCCAAACTCGGCCCAAATGGGACGTTCCCATGTTAAATTCTCCTATGCTTTATAATGGGACACATTAAAGCCTAATATCTCACTTAATATTGAGATTAGAGACTAGGAATCAATTGTGGACATATAGGAAATGATATATGCTGAATATTGTCGTGACCTTGAATTTGACCTCTGACCTTGGTTTCAAGGTCAGAGCGGCCGTTTTCGTCGAAAAATGGCCAATTTTGGTCTTCGACGGTCGTTTTCTCAAAATCTGTTCAGTAACTTTTTTTTCTTATTGATGAAAAACACTCCTCATATGTACCCCTGTGACATGTATAAATTTCGTTGCGCTTGAATCGCTTGAAGTGGGCCATTTTGGGCCCAAACTCGGCCCAAATGTGACTTTCCCATGTTAAATTTTCCTATGCTTTATAATGGCACACATTAAGCCTAATATCTCACTTAATATTGAAATTAGAGACTAGGAATGAATTGTGGACATATAGGAAATGATATATGCTGAATATTCTCGTGACCTTGAATTTGACTTTTGACCTCATTTTCAAGGTCACAGGACAAAATGGCTAATATCTCGCTTATTATCGACTTTACAGCTTAGGAATCAATTGTGAACATATAGGAAATGATATATGCTGAATATTCTTGTGACCTTGAATTTGACCTTTGACCTCATTTTCAAGGTCACATGACAAAATGGCTAATATCTCGCTTATTATCGACTTTACAGTTTAGGAATCAATTGTGAACATATAGGAAATGATATATGCTGAATATTTTCGTGACCTTGAATTTGACCTTTGACCTCATTTCCAAGGTCGCAGTACAAAAATGCTAATATCTCGCTTATTATCGACTTTACAGCTTAGTAATCAATTGTGAACATATAGGAAATGATATATGCTGAATATTCTCATGACCTTGAATTCGAGCTTTGACCTCATTTTCAAGGTCACAGGACAAAATGGCCAATATCTTGCTTATTAGCGACTTTACAGCTCAGCAATCAATTGTGAACATATAGGAAATGATATATGCTGAAAATTCTCATGACCTTGAATTTGACCTTTGACCTCATTTTCAAGGTCACAGACAAAATGGCTAATATCTCGCTTATTATCGACTTTACAGCTTAGGAATCAATTGTGAACATATAGGAAATGATATATGCTGAATATTCTCATGACCTTGAATTTGACCTTTGACCTCATTTCCAAGGTCGCAGTACAAAATTGCTAATATCTCGCTTATTATCGACTTTACAGCTTAGGAATCGATTGTGAACATATAGGAAATGATATATGCTGAAAATTCTCGTGACCTTGAATTTGACCTTTGACCTAATTTTCAAGGTCACAGGACAAAACGGCCAATATCTTGCTTATTAGCGACTTTACAGCTCAGCAATCAATTGTGAACATATAGGAAATGATATATGCTGAAAATTCTCATGACCTTGAATTTGACCTTTGACCTCATTTTCAAGGTCACAGACAAAATGGCTAATATCTCGCTTATTATCGACTTTACAGCTTAGGAATCAATTGTGAACATATAGGAAATGATATATGCTGAATATTCTCATGACCTTGAATTTGACCTTTGACCTCATTTCCAAGGTCACAGGACAAAATTGCTAATATCTCGCTTATTATCGACTTTACAGCTTAGGAATCAATTGTGAACATATAGGAAATGATATATGCTGAATATTCTCATGACCCTGAATTTGACCTTTGACCTCATTTTGAAGGTCACAGGACAAAATGGCCAATATCTTGCTTATTAGCGCCTTTACAGCTTAGAAATCAATTGTGAACATATAGGAAATGATATATGCTGAATATTCTAGTGACCTTGAATTTGACTTTTGACCTCATTTTCAAGGTCAACAGGACAAAATGGCTAATATCTCGCTTAATATCGACTTTACAGCTTAGGAGTCAATTGTGAACATATAGGAAATGATATATTCTGAATATTTTAATGATATTGAATTTGACCTTTGACCTAAATTTCAAGGTCAGTCATTTTATTTTCAAAGTCAGATTACAAAATGGCTTATATCTCGCTTATTATCAAATTTACAGCTTAGGGGTCCATAGTGAACATATAGGAAATGATGTATGCTGAATAGTTTGGTGATTTAGAATTTAACCTTTGATCCCATTTTCAAGGTTAGAGATATGGCGGTTTCAGTGGTCACCTTGAATTTGACCTTCAACTTTCTCGGCTTAACTCTGTATATTTCTCCGGTAACCTTTCTAGCCCATTGGGCTAATTTTTGGGTATTAAAGTAATAACTCCTAACCTCTGTGTTACGGAAAGTTATTTATCATGAAGGCTCTGATGGAGCGAAATAACTACAAAGTGTTTGATGTCGAGCCAGAAAAAAAATTGTAGAAGTCGGGAGATAAACCATCAATGCCTGGAGTTTTCCCATTTGTAATTCTTTTAAAGCTTTTGCACATTCATATTCGTTTATATTCAATTCACAACTGTCTCGTTGTTCGTCATTCAATTCACAAATAGGGTGGAACTACACTGTTTCATATAATTCATTTCGAGCTGAGCTATTTAGATTGTTATCATCAGTATATAGACGTTGGTAAAATTTCATTTCCTTGCATAAAACTTTTTTGGGGTCCGTTATGATTTGACCGTCCACGTTCAGCCTTGTAATATGTTTGTTACAATAATTTCGTTTTTCTAAATTGAAAAAAAATATTTGGAATTCTTCTCCAATTCTTCAGTATGTATCGCTTTAGATATTAAAGCTATAATCACTTTTAGAATTGACAGAATGTATTCATTCTGCGGTAGCTTTATTTTGTCTGCAGAATGAGAAATCGTACAAATTTGGGTCTGAAAATGTGTATTGTGTGCCTAAATTGAGTTGCCAATTCAAGGTTCAAATTCGGGCCAGTCAATCTCGCATCATTTTTTTCCTCAAAGCGGCCCGCCTTGCGGGCGAGTTCTACACACAGTCTCATGACGTCATTGGTATTTGTGTAGATACTGTGGCAACCGGCAATGTCGGCAGGCCGAGCATTCTCTATCCCCTGTTTTCATGCACGATTAACGGCAATTTTCTAAGTATCTGTTGTCGAACTGTGCATATTTCCTATATATTCCCGACTATCTCCAGATGTACTTTCAAGTTTGCTTGACAAACAAGAATGCTAAATTTGGCTGATTTTAAAATTGATTCCAACTTTAATTCACGAATATACCTTCAAAGTTGGTGATGTTTATGACCTCATCAATTGTATTCGCGAAGGAAATATTTTAGTTCGTGATTTTTATTGCTTAATGAATTAAAATCGTGAAAAAAACACGAGTTAAATCATTTATCTTTGTGAATTTATCTTTGTATTTATCTTTCTGAATTTAATTTTTGAATATAACAATAAAACTTTTTTTGTTTGAGAAATTTTATTCGCAAGGAAAAAAAATTCACTAGCGAATTTTTTTTAAAGAAACGGACAGCCTGAAATTTTTTTTCAACATGAAAACATTGGCAGATAGAAGCCACCGTAGCTATCAGAGAATGATTGCACATTTTCACGGAAGGCGGCGCTCCAGCACCCGTCTCTCACACAGTTAGTCCTTTGCATTCTGGGATACCGAAAAAAGTTCCAACATGGATGCCTCCATGAATCGAAGTAAGTTTGTAGCCAAGATTGAATGTTTGTGATATTTTGTTACAGACAGGACATATTGTCGAAAACAATGATCAGAGTCTCACAATAATCATTGTGTTTTGATGATCAATGATCAGAGTCATGATCAGAGAGTCATGAGTGTCTGATCGAACCATGCAAAACAAGAAATCACGTGCTCGTGTTTACAAAACGCGCATTAATACGGACTATTTATTACCGTGGATTAACACTGTCTTCTGATTCAGGGGACCAGAGAATCGGTTATTACAATCAATCAATCAATCAATCAATTAATGGTATACATGTATTGGCCAATTATACACAAGGTAGTATTACAAAGACGGGTGCTTCGGAGTGCCGTCTGGTGGACAAAACGAATGATTGCAGCGCCGAGATCAGAGGACGGCGCCACAGCTATAAAGCTTTTTTTTCGATAGATTGAATATGATACAGATCCCACATCCCCCAAGACACTGTGTCATGTATTGTGTCATGTTTGGGAAATCCCTACTCGTCGTAAAACAGATGAATAATAATGTACAGCATACTGATTTTGCAGTTGTCTTTACTGCCAATCTGACATTTTTTTTTTGTACTTGGATTTGTTTTGTTGGACTTGGTTTCTATTGAAAAAAAATTATGCTTTGTTTCTATTCCGACAAAAATTTGAAGTTAGGTTTTTCATTGGTATCATCAAAATCTGGTTATATGAGCGGTAATAGGTTGATGCATACATTTCTATTATATTATTAAAAATCATGTATTTGTCGTGTAAGTATTTCATGGTGTTGACATAAAGGTATGGTGTCAATTGTATGTTCCATTTTCGGAGGAAAATCAATTATTTTGTCAATTCTTGTATTTCACTCAAACACCCAGATAGACTCATGGTTGCAAACACAATCAGAAAAATGTCCATCAAGAATATTAGATCTCCATTAATTTATCTCGCGGATATTTCAATCATATTTCTCTCCCTAATACTTATCCATCATGGTGAGATCTCAACCAAGAAAAGCCATTGAACTCCGAATATTGTTTTATTTCTGAAAAAGTTAAACACAAAGATTGTTCACAAAATGGAAAAAGAATTATTTTTACAAAAATGGCAAAAAAAAAAGAATTTCAGTTCGAGTACGTTTCAGCATGACATGGTATCAATACTCCATAGCTATCCACCCCTCTATTGATTTTACAAATGAAAGATATACAACAGAAAATTGATAGCCACATTGATCATAGATAACGGTCTGAAATCTCAAACTTGTTTTAATGTTCATACTATGCACAAATTATACAGTTTTTTTTTCAAGTATACATTTCGGATACATTACTTTCTGCAAATAAAAAGAGAGCTTGAGTAAATATTGATTGCTTGAACAACAGAATTTAATCATACTACATAAACCTCGAACTTTCAGAATCTCTTTAGGGGAAAATACAGGTGTATAAATCGTGCGTCTCATGTAACATCTTGCATGCAAATTTTTCCAACGTTTTCAGCCTTACAACCAATTTTAGCAGGAATATATAATCACTCATGTTGTCACGAACTGTATGCTGTTGGTGAGGCATTCTGCATGGAGGCCTTCACGCAATGCGATGACAACATTTACACGTTCAGTGACAGTTTGACTTTCTCTTAGCCGTTTTTTGCATCTCTACAGCTGCATCTTTTCAAAAGAAAAAAGTTGACAATGAACCATGAAAGGCATCCATTGTTCGCTCAAAACAACTATCAACAGATCAATTTTCGCAAAAATATGACAAGCAAACATAAGCGGACCTGTTGTTTCATGTATAACATGCATAAACATGTAAATTCATACATGCATGTATGGTGTACATGTATATTAATATACAGGCTGACATACACACGTGACTCTACATCATTTCATCATCACATATTCACCACTCTTTCATGTCAGAAACCATGGGTACGTAAGGTATATCATAATGAGAATGGCGTCGCTGGCTCATGGCCCTGCTAGACCTGAACAGATGTGCCATCAGGGTAGAATGTACGCCCGCACGCACACCTGGAAGGCTTGTCACTCGGGTGTCTGATCGCCTCTTGAAGTCGCTGCCAGAACACCGCCTGCTCCTCCCTGTTGTCAGGATCCCATTCCAGCCAAGTACTCGAGCGACGTAAGTTGAGCAGTGTGCTGTGCATCTCACTGACGGGAATCTCTTCCAGGGCCACCACAATGATTATGTCTTCTCCCTCGTCAATGCTCCTCATGCGAGCCATCTGAATCTCAAACTCGCACCACTTGCTGGCCAGAGAGCGCCGTGTGAGCAGGAAGACAGTCTTGCGACTGTCCTGTACACTGCTGCATATGTTGTCCTCTATCGTGTGTCCGGGAATCCAGTCACGCTCGTGAATGCAAAGTTTCAGTGGAAGTGACGTATCCTGCTCCAGTTTGGAAATCATCTGGTGCTTGACCCAGGGGATGTCTTTGTTGTGGTACACTATGAATGCATCGTATTGATATTTGCGTGAATCCTCAAGTTGCTGGTAGGCTCTGCGTTGTCTGGCTAGACGCAGGCAAAAATATCGAATATCCCAGCGCTGTCGATGGACAATGGCAAGGATGCACGTGAGCACCATGACAGTGCCCACAGAACTTCCAGCAACGATAGCCCAGGGTTTTGAATGACACCTAATCGTCTCATTATATAACTTGCCTGGAAGTGTCGTGAAATTGTAGAAGTCGTACTTTTTGCAGTCAGTTGGACATCTCTGAAAGAATCGCAAACTTTTGTTGTTTTTCAGATGAACTGATTTTGTGTGCGCGACCCAGGACAAAAATTCCATATTATTGCACTCGATTTCAAATGGGTTTCCATTTAAATCTACTGTGAAGTTGTTATGACTCGCAATTCTATCCATCCCTCTGATTGCTATGGGCAACAAATACATGAAATTGTTCTCAGAGAGATCCAGAAATATCAGTTGCGTCATGTGTTCGAGATCCCCATACCATCCACCAATGGCCGTATTTCGGATAATCAGTTCTTTCAGGGTGTCAATGGTTGAAAAGAAATCAGGATGAATATATTTGATGTTCGTAAGTGAAAGATCCAGAGAGCGGACATGCGATTCGCTAAGACTTGCCATTAGTGTCCCATTGGTATCCTTCGTCAATTGCTTACCAAGGTCAATGTTCCGGCTGAGATCCAAAGTGTCAATGTGAATAGCTCCACTGAAAAATGTTGTACTTATGTGGCTGATGCCGCAGTCTGACAACTTCAGGACACCAATATGCGGAGTCCCGACTCCGGGTCCGACAGCAAGTCTGCCAGCCAACTTTTTGATTTTGTTACGTGACATGTCGATGAAAGACACGTTTCGCGGCATGCTAGTTATGGTAATGTCTTCAGTATCCAGGTAACCTTGATCAAAAGCATCCGAGAAAGATATGACATCGATCTTTGGAGGGAATTTAATAAACTGTCTTCGAGGTGTTGACCGGCTTCTCGTCAAAGTATAGAAAGGATCCGGAGGGTTGTAGATGCGGGTCTGACGCTGCAGGTCTAAGTACACTAACTCCTTCAGGTCATACATATGGGAAATAATGTTCATGTCGAAACCAAAGAATCGATTGTAAGCCAGGGACAGGGTATGGATGTTAGGTATTATTTTATTCAAGGTCATGTCACCCTCAATGCCAGTGAGACCATTACCTTCAAGTTTCAAAACTGTTAGATTGAGTTGTTGCACTTTCTTCAGAAAATCAATGGGAAGAGATTGAGTCTTTGACTCCGGATTTCTAACAATACGGTTCAAAATCAGTCTGGTAATGCTTTCGTTTGGCAAATCCTCTAAGCACTGATGAAGGCCATGACTCTTATCAAAGCCGATGTCTTCGTTGTAAGACAAGTCAAGTTCTTCCAGATTTGGGAACACGGAACAAGCGCCAGTTTGGATACTTTGCAGACACGGTGCGTTGCGGGCAGGTTTATGGAGACAAACCAAGTGCAGCGTTTTCAACGGAAATCCAGTCCAGTTCTTGAAGGTATCTTTTGTCAAAATGCGAATCCCTTGGTATATTCGCAGGTCGGTGAGTTTGCTGGGTGCATTGGTCGAGGGAAATACAGCATTTTCAATACCATCCATTGCCAACATCTCGAGATGAGGCTTGTTCACGAACAGATCATCTCTGTAGGTTGCGTTATCACCCCAATTGTTTTGGTCGAGCCACAGCTCTGTGATGTTGTGCAGATCGTTCAACAGGCCAAGAGGAAACGATCTCGAATCCTCGAAATTTATTTTATTCTTGTTGACACCCAGTGTCTGTAAATTGGGATTATCTGCAAACGAGCCATTCATTACTGAGAATATTATATTCTCATCTATGTACAAGATTTTCAAAGCTGAACACTTCGAGAAATCAGATACTGTTATCGCTTTAATGGGGTGGTAGTGGATCGTGAGCTCCACCAGGCTGGTCGGCAGGTGAGAAGGAACTGACGTCAGCCCAGGTCCGGGGCTCTCTCGGGGTCTAACACACGTCATGTTGATACCACTGCCGTGAGTTACTGGAGTGCAGTTGCAGTGCTGCGGCATTGGACATGTGTTTGGCTTACCTGGAATAAATTTGCATTTCGATCGTATTATGATCTTGTGTCAGTTGTTGCAGGATGAGTTTTCGGTATAAGCAAACTACTAATGGTTCTGGTTATTAACAGACACAAATTATCTTCCACAATCTGACAAAAAGAGTTCATTAAAACACAAACAAACATGATTGTTGGATAATCAATACTTTTGAAAATATTTTTAAAAAATCATAATTTCGAGTTTTGGGCATTATTAGGTTACCGGACCTATGGTCCGATAACCTATTGCCGTGGCGTTGCATCCCGTGTCCGTCCGTCCGTCATTCGTCCGTCGTCCGATAACAATTTTATCTTTAAAGTTTATGGTCGATTTTTTATGAAATTTTGCACAAAAATGCCTAAAAATATTTCAAGAGGGAGATATTTTTGAGTTTTCTTATTTTTGCATTTTTTTTTCAAAATGGGGGCCGTTTTTGACGAAAAATGGCCAATTTTGGACTTCGACGATCGTTTTCTCCAAATCTGTTAAGTAATTTCTTTTCTTATTGATGCATAACACTCCTCATGTATACCCCTATGACGTGTATGAGTTTCGTTGCCTTGAATCGCTCGAAGTGGGCCATTTTGGGCCCAAACTCTGCCCAAATGGGACTTCCCCATGTTAAATCGCCCTATGCTTTATAATGGGACACATTTTGCCTAATATCTCACTTAATATTGAGATTAGAGATCAGGAATCAATTGTGGACATATAGGAAATGATATATACTGAATATTCTCGTGACTTTGATTTTGACCTCTGACCTCATGTTCAAAATCAGAGCACAGAATGGCCAATATCTCCCTTATTATTGACATAACAGCTTAGGAATCAATTGTGGACATATAGGAAATGATAAATGCTGAATATTGTCATGACCTTGAATTCGACCTTTGACCTCATTTTCAAGGTCAGAGAACAAAATGGGTAATATCTAGCTTATTATCGACTTTACAGCTTAGCAATCAAATGTGGACATATAAGGAATGGTATATGCTGAATATTTTGCTGACTTTGAATTTGACCTTGACCTCATTTTTGAGGTCAGAGAACAAAAAAAGTTAATATCCCATTTGGTATCGACTTTACAGCTTAGGAGTCAATTGCGAACTTATCGGAAATGATATATGCTGAATATTCTCATGACCTTGAACTTCACCTTTGACCTCATTTCCAAGGTCAGATCACAAAATGACTAATATCTCACTGAATATCGACTTTACAGTTTAGGTATCAATTGTGGACATGCTAGAAATGATACGGGCTGAATGTTCTCGTGACCTTGAATTGACCAATGACCTTATTTTCAAGGTCATGGGGCAGAAGGCTAATATCTAAAATATACATTGTCCGGTAACCTTTCTTAGCCATTGGGCAACAACTTGGTAAAAAAATACCGCCATTTTTAATTTCCAATCAACTTCCTATTTACAATTGCTTCCCCTAGCTGTATGGTATTGCATAGCTGATATATCTTGGGAGTTCACTTACTGTCGGACCCAAATTGACTAGCCGGAGGGTTACACTCTATTTGTTCGTATATCTGCATGGAGACGGTCCATGAACTCCACATAATTAACATGAAATTGGACCGGTTCTAATATCCTCCATGTGCCGTATAACTTAGAAGTATTCATCTAATAGTAATATCTCTTCACTGCCACCATTCATTAATTTATGCATCAACAGCTTACTTATATACATATCAAATTAAGCTAATTATACCGAATTATTTACTACGGCATTTCAATAATTGTTCAGACACATACGTATTTCAATTAAATACAGTCTAAGTATGTAAACCAAATATTGATGCTCATTCAATATTGAGAGAATGACGTGAATGAATGTGGTCACATGATGCACCTATCAACTCTGTATTTGATCAAGAATATTGATAGTTTTTAGAATATTTTTGTGTCAACATAGTAAGCAATAGCCATGTGAAAATATCAATTGGTCATTATCTCTTCATCTTATGTCACTTTCATTCAATAATTTCAAATTCTATATCAATAGGATTGCACGATAAACTATATTGTTATTGGTCGCCGCATCAGCGGCGGCCTATATCAAATACAAAGTTACTTTAACTTCCGGTGCCGCTTAGCACAGTGCACCTTTTTCCACCTGCCGCTCAGCGCACGAACTGATATTCTAGCACAAACATCATTCAATTTTATCAGTTTATTTGACTGACGATCTCACAGCAAGAATTTTGACCAACGCAATTGTTTCATGCGGCGACCACTTTTGCTACTCTGGATCCCTGACGTTTACTTGTATAAGATGCTCTAGTACAGTAATGGTATAATGACGACATTTACGGTGACTCAAATATGGCATCACCATCATTTTGAATTTTAAAAACAGAAAAAAATAAACAGCATCACAGAACATATACTATTCGCGTAGCAGAAATGATTTCTGCCTTCAACACAAATGTTTCTAATGTAGTTCTTACTGAATATTTTCGTATTATCTGCTTCAGAGAGTGGCTCATACACCAAATCATTTTGATTTTACACACACGCTGTTAATGTTTCAACACATTCTGTTGCAGCAGATAAAACTAACATTTTTTATGATGGCAATTCAATGTGTTCTTCTTTGTTTTGGACTAACTGTTTTAAATCATAATGATGTCTTAAAGGATAATGATGTCTTAAATGATAATGATGTCTGCCACCGTAGAAATCAGATCAAATGAAGAGTTTACAGCTATCCCACATATTATTATCAATGAACATATTACACAATGTAACAAAATCAGCAGCAAACCTACCGTCACAAGATCCTCTCACGCACCCTGGCGCAACGAAGAACCAAAGCAAAACACAAAAGTACATCATTCCGTATTGAACCACCACCTCGTTCAGTCTTGCTGATACGACCACTCCAACAGACAATGACGACCATCCCAAAGGCACCCCAGTTTTAATAGGAATCAATCTCGCGTAACTATATCCGATACAACCTAATTATACCTTGTTCGTGTCATAATTCATGTCATGGCATCCATGCCAATATTGGTCATGTCCTAATTTCAAATTGCCAATATGTTATCATACACAGTACTATGTACATCGTCATAATTACCACCATGTTTATTCTACTAGAACACGTGTAATTTCCTGGTTCCATGAAGAAATCATTCAATTCAACTGATGAATCAAATTATACACACTCAAAAATTTATGTCGAAAAATGAAGCATACAAACCATACAGCTCTTCACTTAATTGAATACGTGACGTTTGTACCTCCGTGCAGACGTGGTACTCTCAGGCCCGTAAACATATTTCTTCCGTTTTCTCATGCAAATTTATTGCCGAGGCGGGAAGATTTCGCCCAGGCGGGAAGGTTATCACCAGAGTAGAAATTGAACATTAAATGTGAATGCGGCTATAAATTTTTTCTTGGCGGCAATGAACGGCAAAGAGGCACCGCAGATCGAGGCGTAACGACAAAAATATCAGATGTTATCAATCCGAAACCTTCCTTCTCGAGGATATGTCTAACAATATATCACTATTATTCACCGAATCTCATACATACTGCTCTCCTATTTTACTTTCAATGAACATGTATATCCAGGACATGAATACATTAGTTCATGAACCAAGTTCACAGTTCGCAATTCGCACAATAGCCAGACACATTTTTGCGTGAGTAGAGCCAGGTTCAATCCCAAACAGGGTAAATCAGTGTTGTAAGCCAGTGAACCTTGATTTCAATACGAATTTGAAAGGACATCATGCAGAATCATTTGTTTTGTTTTGTGAAAGGTTTTGAAGTGACACGATCAGGGGCCTATTGCACCAAACCGTCGGTGAAGCCTCGGTCGACTCGTTAATACACCTACGTCCATCGTAAATTCTTTGTCGGTGTGAAAGCTGGGGTGGGATGTTCGAATAGTTCGCAAAATAGTTTAGTTGCGAACACTTTGCGATGGTGCAAACCAAAATTTGCAATGTACTTGCGTGGTATGTTCGAAGTCATGGCAAGTGTTGCGCAGAAAGGCACGTTTGCGATGAGCACGTGCTGCTTTTCGCAAAATCTTTCAAATGATCAAGATGACGGATGAGCATGAGTATCTTTCTTTTGCGGACGCGCTGGTGTTTGGAGGGGGAAGGGAGGAAGAGGAATATTTTGCGACCAATATTATGTTTTTTGGACATACACAGAGCTGTTGGATCAGGCAAATTTTCATATAAAATATATAAAATTGAGTAACCTAATAATAAGTACGCCCTTAATGCACATGGTTAATCATACCAAGGATCGTCTATAATTATAGACGATCCTTGATCATACCCACAGTGATCGAACATCATTGTGAGGCCTACGCCTAATAGGAAGTACATGTGTATACCAATCTTTTGTGTCATTTTTTCTGCGAATCCTACGACCCGTACGCTTCCATTATCCATATCAGGGAATGTATGTTCCGTTCATATATATAAGTAAGAATAGGGGTTGTCACACATTTACACATAAATCATAGCAGTATCGCGTGTCACACTTGGTCGAAAACTCGTCCTGTCTATTTTAGGAATATCCTATAATTCTGAGATAGTTATGGTGATAAGAGCCTATAACTAACATAGCTCTTGGAGTTCTGTCGCAAATTGTAGGCCTACAATACAAGAAAAAAGCAAAACTACATGTGTGCGTTAGTCACTGTGGCGATACTGGATGCACTAACGATCGTTAGTGCATCCCGCAATGGCGGCCAGTAAACACGGTCAGTTTGGTTTCTAACCATATTTTATCAAATGACAGGACCATTTGTGATTAATGGATACTCTGAAGGTAGCTTAGTGTTTTGGTCAAAGACATGCGTAATTATTTCAAGCAGATCACGCTTTTTTGTTTAGATATGTTGAGGAAAAGAATTAGCGATAAGATTCACCAACGACAAAAGTGAGATTCCCTAACGATATAGGCCTAATACGTGTATATTGTAATAGGTCCATATCATACGCCATTGTGAATTCGTTGATTTATGCGACATAATTTAGAGAATGTCACATTGAAAATAGGAAATCTGTACTAGAAGATCATATGTACACATCAATACATGTCAATTGGTACTTTATTTCACGTTCAACATTTAAATAACGTAGATTTGAATCAATAAAGAAAAGATCGTTAGAGAATCTTCACATGTTCGTTAGGGAATCTTCGACTTTACAAAAACAATCGTTAGGGAATCTTCCGGCTTTTTTCAGACGAGTTTTTCATGCTCAAACCAACATAAATCGCCATGTATTTGCAACGAACGATTGTTTCGTGCGCATAAGAATCAGCAGATGTATGTGTGTATCAATCACGATCGTAATTATCGGGAAAATGAAGGAAATTCAAACGAACCGCGAGTGGGTTCGCCATTGCGGGATGCACTAACGATCGTTAGCGCATCCAGTCTCACCACAGTGGTAAGTGTAAACCGCATGTAGATCTAGAAGTGCAGAGTTCGATGAATAGATCTAGATGATGTTGACTTAATTAGGTCTAACGGGTTTGATATGCTATGATAAAAAATATGTACATTGTGGCAATTATTAAATTAATCCTTAAATTATATCTAAAATTATTATCAGTCACTTCACCTAACCCACGACGATAGAAATGCCCAGAATACGGCTGACTGACTTCACTGAATAGACAAGTCGCAAGTGTTTGCGATTGCTAAATCCATGTCGCAATTTTGAGCTATTTGCGATGTGGTTAACGATGTCGCAAAATCTGCGCTGTCTTTGAACATAGGCATCAAATTCTTGCGACGTGGTTGCGCTGTGTCGCAAACCTTGCGATCATTTCGAACATCCCACCCCTGGTGTGTACCAAGCTGTCGCTCGTTGAAAACTAACATCCACTCGACGTAAAATCTGCGACTCCTACTGAGCAGTCGTAGGTGTGTCGTACATCTTTTGGAATCGTGTACCATACAATATAAGTGGAGGAATATATTTCTCATCTGCGCGATATGTTCACATAACACTGTGATAGCGTTGGGACCGAGCTGTTATCAAAATTTCAACGATTGTCAATATAATCATGCTGATAGCTGCGCTATTATGATGGTGGTTGCTTGAGCACGCGACGAAAACTCTAGTTATGAAACTGTAATAAATGTAATATTTTTCATTTACTATACACTCTAATTTTTCTAACTCGTTTACAGTGTTTTTCGCTGATATTTTTGTGATGCTAGATGGTATCATTCTATAAGTTTGTATACTTCACCTTAGAGTCAAACGGCAATTTTCTACAGAATTTCATTTTTCTATCCCGAAAACTGAGAAAGTTGGCAATCTACCCCAAGGATGCAACTCAATCAATCGATCTATTCAGACACATAAAAGAATTAAATTTACTCCACAAAAATTACAAAGTAAAATAAAAAGATCGGGCACATTGACCACAAGATTTCAGGTTTATGTTTACATCGTACTAAATCCCCCCATTGCATACGAGTTGGGATGAACTGGAACAGCTCCTTCATCTACTGATTGTAAAACAATGGTTCAGGGAATTCCTACAATGTTGCAGAATCGTTCTTTACCCAATGTGATCCCTGAAGCTTAAATATCTTTTCTTTTTTCGGAACGGATGCATTTTTGAAACCAATATTGAGAAAAGTAGACCACAACTTGAATAATTTAATAACAGTTGGAAATGTTTTTGAGATGCAACGCGACATCATGTTAAAATAGACGTGGAATAAATACCCAGTATTAAGTATTCCATGTATTAATTTAACATGTTAAAATTAGAATTGACCAAACCGTGAATCGCATTGCGACATTGGCATTGTAACAAGTAACACTTGAAACCAACAATACCACAAATAGGAACAAAGCTCGATCAAATGATTGGCAGTTAGCCGAAGAACAAACAAAAATATTGCGAATATGAATAATGTTTTAAAATTACTTTGTATTTTATTCATAGTGACCAGTGCTCTCATGTGCTATACGAATGACAAACAGCGATATTTTATAGAAAGTAACCTCCGTGTTCTTTACGCAACCCATGCATTCGCTGCCATTAAACCTCATCAAGGCCTATTCAGGGGTGATTCCAAACGTCGTTAACGTTACTGCTTGATGAATACAGCGGACATAACACATCACACTTATGGGGCTGCCATTTCATATATAACCAAAATAATATTTTGGGTCTTGTTACAATTATTTTCGTTTCTAGGATATTCCCATTAGATTATAACCAATAGCGATAATGATACCATTAATTAAACCACAACTGGGTCACACGGGTATATCCAGGTATAAAAATGTACAAGCTCGTGTTTAATGTTACACAAAACCTTCTGAGCAGGATAGGGAATGAACACAGCCTTGTGTCAGAATATAGTGAATGCTTTGTCAGAAGTATGTAACTTGAAAGTATCAAAATGCCAATCTACAGCCCAATCCAACGTGTTAGACACGTCGTGAAAGAAATCTACTAGTAAGACCCATACCAAATATGTCCTTCAGTTTGTGTTTTGTCAACATGCATGGTTTCCTAGCGTGAGAGCCTGTTCAGAACCATGGAATCGGTATATTTCCATGTTCAGAACCAATACATGTATGTGATAATCGATGACTTCGGACTCAGAGACACGGAAGCCTATTCTTTGCTTGTGGTCGACTGATTATGACGAGTCACGTTTCAAGTGTGGTACTCATTTATATATTCTGATTATGTTGTTTTTCCCCAGCTCTCCCATTGACGACGCGTGTTTCTCTCGAGAGATTCGAAGATTCTACTCCAGATAACCTAGAAAAAGTAATTGACATGCAGGCTTAGAATAAACAAGAATTCAAGCAATTGTATACCGTACAGTACATAACTGGTTTACATATGGATATGGTATCGTATTCCATTTTTTAACCTATCTTTTTTAACCATTTCTCCTATCTTATTCTGTTCTGAAGTCCTGGCATGCTATCAGGATCAATATATTATATTTTTCCTAAACTACTGAAACAACCACAACAATTTTATACATGTATTATTAAATTTCCTGAAAGAACCGCATTTTAGTTACAGGTAGGTTATCCTTCAACAGCAATCTCTGCTTCACCCTTCCATGCTGAATAAAATAATATTTATTATGTTTTCAAGGAAATATGTAATTGTAATACGGCTACATTTTAGCTGAAGAGGTGTATGTTTCAATTTTAGTTAACGAGGTGTATATTTCAATTTCAGTGGATATTGCAAATATGTTTTGGCATTGGATAATTGATCCTCACTCTTTTCCATACCATAAGCACAATTCACTACCTCAATAAAACGCGTCGGACTCATTACCCCTTTGACCAAATGGACGCGGATGATCCGATATACATGTACAAGTAGACAGTAGTCGCGGGAAGACAAGACATTGATGTTATTGGACCAAAGACTGAGAAAATTTGTGGAACGTTCATTGGTGAACATTAAGAACACATGTAGAGGGTGAAGTAAGTCGACACATGGTAGATTTATGTTAATCAGTTAATTTCTAGGTATATTGGGAATGCGTCGAGAAAACAGTTTTTTTATACTACAGTTTTCAAGATATCCCAGAAATATAAAACCAGAAATCTGTCAGACCGTGATGTTTCTTAGTTAGAACTGCAGGTATACTGACACGATTTTGAACTAGAAAATAGAGAAAAATGGTACATACTATAAGTACAGCATAATTACCCTTGCCCCCGTGGGGGGGGGGGGGGTGCGAGGGTATTGCATTTGGGTCCGTCTCCTTGTCTCCCTGTCTCCCTGTCCGCGGGCATAACTCGGAAACAAATGGTCCGATCGATGTGAAATTTATAGGGATGAAGCGGTATGTCAGTGACTCGGTCTTTTTTGATTGATTGAGTTTATTTGCATATTTCAAGTAAAACACAAGTGTATAGATACAAAATGTAAATGATACTATAAAATACACAGGGTAATACAAGAAAGCGAAAAATCACTTGTTTCCATTGTGGCCCATATGATCACAGACAATAATATGACGGCAGAGAATTTAACAATATTACGAAAATAAAAATAACAATGGTAAATGTAGGTTATACTACTAATAATAAAAATAATAACAAATATTACTAAATAATAATAAGGGATATGTAGAACAATACTGCTAATAATTAGAAGGTAATAAAGTGAATAACATAACAAAAGACACAAATACAAGATGCATAAGAAATAAAACTAAAGTCCAACTAAAGTCGGGATACTTATTTTTGACAGATGATAGAGTGAATCTCACAAGTTAATATAGTTTTTACAATATGTCGATATCTCGATTATTTATGAAGATATGACAGTTTTAGTGGAAGTTTTGGGCTAACATTCTTGTGCCCAATTAACTATTATAATGAGTATTCATGACGTTACAAGGGTAAAACAAGTTAATTAAGGTAATGAAACGTCTATTTTCTAGCATGTACGATGATAACATGACCTCTATTTGGCATGTACTTTATTTGGCATGAGATATAATCAGTATTCAATTTCCAGAATTGGTTGCCAAGGTAACTATTCTCGAGATATGACCCATAGCGACCATGGTTGCTAGGGGCCCAACACCCTGAATATTGAATCAGGTACCATAAAACCGGTGAAAATGTGGACAAGAGCCTTTTCTGAAATCCATTGAATTTTAAACGTCATTTTGCTTACCAGTTACGAGTTAAGTCCCCTAACAACCACGTTGCTATGGGCCGTATGTTAACTACGGTTGGCATGGTGACCAGACACATCTTATGGGTGTGGTATATTTTCTATCATCCTTGTTATATTCGCATTATTCAGCAATACTATGCACGGATCAGTTAGAAAAGGGCTTTGAAAGTAGCTTATTAAAGTAACTTACCCGTGTGACGTCACGAATACTTATTATAATAGCTAATGAGCTTCATAATTCAAGTACAAATCTTTAAAAAATTTGACACAAAATTGGTAATATCTCGAGAACGGTTAGAGATATTAGGTTCCGTAAAAGCCAGCATATTACCTTTTGCATTTTCTATCGCACAAAGTATAATAACTTGAAATTCATCTTGACTTGAGTTACATGTAGACTTTAAAAATAGGTATATATGTCATTTTCTGCTTGGACCATGTTAAGAAATAACAGCTGTTTCACCCTGCTTTTAAAATTAGAACGAGAAGAAAATTTTTTTCATATGACTAGGAAGAGAGTTCCAGACCTTAGCACCAGTGTACATAAAAGAAGTACCACCAAAGGATCTCACTGAAAGGATGACTAAGGACAAGATGCTGGACCTGGTGTTCCTATTATGGACTGTGGATACTTGTGTAAAGGATGAAGATAGATATGCAGGAGCTTTATTGTGAATTACACTATACATATGATTCAACTTAATCTGATCGACTCTAAGGTTTACTGGCAACATACTGACCTGTTGGAATTCATTGATACCTATATGGGTTCTGAGTTGAGCGTTGAGGAGGAAGCGTATTATCTTGTTCTGCATTGTCTGCAGCCTCCCCTGATACTTCTTGGTTAGGCCAGAATACCAAGAAGAGCTGGCATAATCATAATGGCACTGTATGAATGCTGACACCAGTAGCCTTTTGGTCCTAATGTCAAACTGCCTGGCCTGTCTGTACAAAAATTTCAATTTGGAACTTGATTTGCTGATGATATTTTCTACCTTCAGCCGTAGAGCGGTATTTATCTACTGGATAGGGCGCTATATAAGTTACCACTATAATAATAATACTTACTATAGGCTCTATTCCGCTCATTAACCAGTTGTACAATATCGCCAGTGATCCATGGATCAGAACGTGGTTTGGCTCTGAAAGATTTTACAGGTGCAACATCATCAAGTACAGATAAAAATATACTCTTGAATGCATTCCAAGCCTTTACCACGCATGTACAATCTAACGCCATACACCAGTTTGCCTGGTGAAGCCTAGCTTCGAGAACATCTTTGCTGTAGTTTTTCATCGACCGCATTGTTTTGGTATTGTGTTGATTTACCACACTCTTTTTAATCTTGCGGGTACAATACACCAGACAGTGGTCACTAATCGCAATTCTGGAAACACCACTATGAGATATACGACATGGATCTGATACCAGTATGAGATCAATAGCTGTGGCTGAGGTTTTAGTGACCCTGGTGGGACATGTTATCAACTGTGTAAGATTAAACATGGACATTTAACCTTACAGAGTTGAATTATACAACACATTATTTGTACCTAGTTTACAGTCAGTGTTCAAATCACCCATTAATATACATTCATTGGATAAGAAATGATCACACGAGGAACAACAATCTTCGAGTTTCTCATAGAAGTCCATTTGTTTAGGTGGTCTATACACAGTTCCAACCAAAAATAGGTTTTGTCTTAGGAAGTAAGAGTTCGAACCACACAGCTTCAAGTTCACAGTTAAAGTCCTGGTATTGAATGCGATGTCAGACCGGATGAACACACATACACCTCCACCTTCTCGGTTCCTATCCTTGCGAAGACACAGGTATCCTGGAACCTCCACTTCAGAGTCAGAGATGGAGTGATCGAGCCATGATTCTGTGACCCCGATGACCGCGGCGTTACTCTCTTTAGAGATGAGACGTAACTCGTCCACTTTCGGCAGCAAGCTCCGCGCGTTCAGGTGAAAGAAAGTTAGTCCTTTATTCTTCGTGGGTTTGAACATCGAGGGATCGAGAGTACCTGTCCCGGAGGTATCGTGGGCACTGGTGATGTCACTTACTTGACTGGAGTCGAAGAATGAGTCAGTGAAAGCATGGACTGCACATCCAGAACAGTACCAGTTCTCATCATTCCTGCCAAGTCGACGGTATTCCGTGAGTGTCGTACTCAAACACAAACGATGGCACCAAACATCACACGAGTCACAGCACAGTGCAGCCTGATTGTCTCGAACGTTAGTCCTGCATACACCACACGGGACATTGGTTGACTTCGGACCTGGATGTAAGTGCACAACTCCCGCTATCAGGATTAGAAGTGTGAAGAGGTACAGACCCGGCTTGACAGGGCGTGCCATGTTTGTTAACTCTTCTTCGATCGGCCGTTGACCTTGACCTTGTTGTCGGTAGCGATGAAGTTCGTCACCAGTAAACTCAGCACCCATCGTTTCATCCAGCAGGATTTCTCAGTCACGAGTGTCCATCAGATCACGATCTATGTATTCCATGGTCCGGAACAAACTTCCTGTTGTATGATTATCCACATTTTGTTGTTGGGTAAGCGTGAAATTCATGAAAATCACGAGCACAAAAATTGGGAAACAACCTGCCGCCATATTTGTCACGTGACCAAGGTCCTCCCCAAAGTTTGTCGAAATCGGATGAAAACGGTTGGGATGGCAACGGAACTAGTGAAAATCACATAATTGGCTCTAACTCCGGTTCTACTTGATAATAAATTTTCCAACTATTTCTGTATTTTTCTTTGGCCAATTCCCGATCGTATTGTGTACGACCGATGTTCGTACGACGAAAACTCTCCATTATCGCCAATGTCAAAAAATTGGGGGTCACGATTTCCTTTATTTTTTGCCAGCGACGTTTCAGTGCAAATGTCTGCGCTCATAACTCGTAGGCAAACGGTCCGATCGATCTGAAATTTAAAGGGCTGGGCTGCTTTGGTAGTGACTCCATCCCTTTCGAATTTTGTCGAAATCGGATGAAAACGGTTGCCATGGCTAAGGAAAAAGAAAATCACATAATTGGCTATAACTCCGGTTCTATTCAATATTAAATTTTGAACCTTTTCTGTATTTTTCTTTGGCCAATTCCCGATCGTATGGCGTACAACTGATGGCCTTAGACCAAAATTCTCAATTATCGCCGATGTCGAAAAGTTGGGGGTCACGATTTTACGATTTGTGAATGTTCTTTCGAGACCATATTCTCATTGTGAATAAGATTCGAGACCATATTATGAGGCCAGTTATCAATCTGTTTAAACTGTTTTCGTCCATGAGATGTGCCTTGATAATAGAAACAGTACGGTGAATATTTTACAGTTCAATATTGAACGACAAGGTCAAGGTCACAGAAGAGGTCAAAATCGAAAAGTTGCAATAACTCCGTTTATATTCATGATTAATTGTCCCTAATAATTTTGTATTTTTCTGTGGTCAGTTCTCCATCATTTGCTATTTGAACCAATGGTCGTACGATCGAAATTCCCCATTATCGCCCGAGGTCGAGAATGTAAGGGTCATCAGCTGAAATTGCCGATTTGTAATATTTCAAGTAGTAATAATTCAGAAACCACTGAGGATATTCAATAGAATATTTTACGCAGTATAAATCTGAGTGAGCCTGCAAAGTTTGGAAGGTCAGCGTCAAGAATTCAGGCTGTGGTCGAGAATATGGTCAAAATAGAGAAATCACAGGAACTCTACTTTTATTAAAGATTAATTCTCCCATGATTTTTATATTTTTCTATCGCCAATTCCCGACCATTTGGTATATGCCCAATTGTCGTATGACCAAAATCCCCGATTATCGCCCACGTTGGAAATGCAAAGGTTATCAGCTTTAATTTTAGTGACTAAATCTGGAGGGCGAGGGTCTGCAATCTCTGATTGTCTCGTTGCTGAATGAATTCACAGTTGTGAATTGTAATGAGCCTAATGCAAATATGTGACCAAAGGAAATATGGACTAAGGAATGGTGAAAGTTTGATATTGTTCAATTGATCAATACGATATGTTTACCACAAGTAACCAATAGTTGAATAGAAAACTAGACGCTCTTCGGTCGCCGACGACCGTGTGGTTGAATCCCTCTGATACCTGATTTGTTCTTTCCAGGTTAAATATCCTTACTGCCAGGCCATAGTCTTCTATCAATATTGTTAGGTTGAATTTGGTAGTTGCATACAAGTGCATATATACCATTTCGGAAATTGAGTACATACCGTGTAACTTTTGCTGTGGCTAATTTGCGTCAGAAAGTGACAGTAACCCGCCATGTTTACATGTGATTTGAAAGTACAATTTCTCAGTGTTTTCGTTAAATTTATAAACCCAAAGCCTCCCAACGTGTAAGTTTGTGTGATTAAAGTCGAAAGGTGTTGTGTTTTTCAGTATATAAGCCCAAATGTGTTTTATATTGCGTATTTTGTCATGTTTCGGATTTAACCTGCCATACTCGTCTTGTCATCTGTCAGTGCCAATCGTCTGTCAAGTGTCAAGTGAACTGTAAAATAAACTGTCTACAAACTGTCAATGTGTGTGTGAAAATTATCAGCTACATGAGTTAAATACGAACGGCTTTAGCAGTCAATCGTGATGAGTGTCACAGATTTCAAGAACTCTCGCAAGGCCTACAAGATAGCTTTCACAAAGAAGGAAACCGAGTTGTCCGAGCTGTTGGAGATCACATAAGATGTTGACTTTGTGTATGACAAGCTCGCCGAAGTAGACGAAGCCTATCGAAAATTTTGTGAAAGTCACACAATTTATCATGAAGCTCTCACTGAACCTGAAGATACATAACAGTCAACAGAATATTTCCAGCTGGTGGAAGCAAGATTCCATGATGTTCACAGCAACGTCAAACGCTGGAACGCCATCATACAGAAGAGAGAGAAAATACAGCCTGATACTGTACAGGGACCAGCGGTTCAGAATCAAGCAACACCTGCTGGTCAACATGATCAAAAGTCAGCGACAGCTCAACTTGATGACAATGAGTCTACAACTACAAAAACAAGTACAAGTCGGACGTCGACTTCCAGCCGATCAACACGTACACTGCTAGCCTCTGCAAAGGCCAAGGCCGCTTCTAAGCGTATTGAGGAAGCCAACCTAAAGAAGAAACAGGAAATGGAGCTCAAGCTGTATAAAATGAAGCAAGAAGTACAGAAATTAGATCTCCATACTCAGGTTGCCATGGCTGAGGCTGAGGAAAAGGCCTATGAAGACAGTGAACAAGGTTCGCCCGATCTGGATCTGGAAAACTCAATACATAGTCGACGTGGCACGCTGCGATCGCCAGACAAACCACCACCTGATCCACCAGCTAGTAGACCACCCGATCTATCAAGTGACCCTGATAACCGAGCACAAAATTATGCTCCCAGCAACACACCTCAGCAGTTCATTGAAGCGATCAGCCTACCGAAGCTGGAAATCAAGGCATTTGATGGGAATGCACTCGAGTACTGGACATTTATCAGAACATTTGACAATATCGTTGACTCTTGTGCAACCACTGATGTGTCCAAGCTGACTAGGCTTCTACAGTATTGCACTGGCAAAGCTCGTCAAGTCATTGACTGTTGTGCTGTCATGCAACCCCATGAGGGCTACCATCGAGCTCGTTCACTGCTGCAGGAACGCTTTGGGAATGACTACGTGATCTCAGAAGCGTGGATACAGTACATCATGAGTCGTCCTGTTATAAAGCCGAGTGACAAGTTTGCTCTACAGACGTTTGCTGATCAGCTGCGCAACTGTTATGAAACACTGCGGTCGATGAAATCACTACAGGAGATTGACACACAGAAGAGCCTGTCCAAAGTTGTCGACGAGTTGCCTACATTTCTGCAAAACCGATGGCGCAAGTTTGCGATAGACATCCGCAGGGCTATTGGTGAATATCCTGATATTTATGAGCTCGTGGAGTTCACTGAGCGAGCAGCCGACGAAGTGAATAACCCGGTCTTCGGTTTCGGAACAGCAAAGCTTGATACCAAGTCGTTAGGCAACAAAGCAGCAAAGGGTCACAGTAGTTCAAGTTTTGCATCATCATCCAATGAAGCACAGACAGATCAGCCTATTAGAAGGTGTCAAAAATGCCAGTCAACTGACCACTCGATTCTATGCTGTGAAGAGTTCCGCAAGATGTCGCCTGAAGAACGGCTGAACTTCTCACACCAGAATAGGCTGTGTGATAACTGCCTCATCCCCAATCACAGAGCTGGTCGGTGCTATCGACCTCCGGCATGCAACGCCTGTGGTAAAAAGCACTCAACATTCCTGCACATCAGGTCCTCCCGAAATCACTAAGAAGACAGGAATACAGTTGACAGCAACACCAACCAAGTCACTGCAGTGAATGGATCTGCTAGCGCTGTTAAAGCTGGTTCGCTGAAGACAGCTCTGCCTGTTGTCACAGTCAGAGTTTGGAAGCCGGGAACAAGCAAATATCTAGATGTCAAGGCTCTACTAGATAACGGCTCAACCAACACGTTCTGTTCAGAACAGCTGATGGATGAACTGGGCATCCAAGGTGAAACAACAAAATTGTCACTCATGACCCTGAACGGCAAAACTTCGCCTAGTGACACAAAGGTTTCTGAGATCAAGCTGAGTGACATCAACAACGAGAACTTTGCGACATTGTCACATGTGTTCTCACACGAGAATCTGAACATTCCTGCTAACTGCATTCCATCCAAGTCACAGCTGGGGTAATGGCCTCATCTCCAAGTCATTCCTTTGCCAGATGCAAAGAGAGTCATGATCTTGATTGGTCAAGACAACTCAGAGATCTTGATGCCGCTTGACATTCAACGTGGGCGAGCCAGTGATCCATATGCCACCAAATTCATATTTGGTTGGACTCTGAATGGCCCATTCGGACTTTCAACACGCAGTGAGCAGCAGGTGATGGCCAACTTTGCGCATGCTGATAGTTAGAAGCTCAGATTGAAAAATTCTGGAAGACTGATTTCCTCGACACATCGCTCACAGAGAAGCAGCAGATCTCCATAAATGACAAACGCGCACTCACTGTGTGGGACAAGACAGCAGTACTTGTTGACAATCATTACCAAATGAAAATTCCGTTCAAATCACGCCCACTTGAAATGCCGAACAACAAGCCACAAGCTGAAAAGCGTCTTGACATGCTCAGAAAACGATTGACAAAGATTCCCAGATGTGTGCAAAGTATGAGTCGGGAATAAATGATCTGCTAGAAAAGGGCTATGCAGAAAAGGTCGACACAAGCAAGGACACAAGCAAGTCAACGTCAGACGTCACTGAGTGGTACCTCCCTCATCATCCAGTGCTCAATCCAAACAAACCTGGGAAGTTACGAATTGTGTTTGACTGCTCAGCCGTGTACAAAGGCACATCACTCAATGATGAAGTGTTGCAAGGACCAAACCTGACAAACAACCTGGTCAGCGTCTTGACTAGGTTCAGACTGGAGCCAGTGGCCATCATGGGTGATATTAAGGAGATGTACCATCAAGTCAAGGTCACAGAAAGCGATCGTGATGTGCTGCGATTCTTGTGGATGAGTGGCACGGATGATGATCTGGACACATATCGAATGACCGAGCACTTGTTCGGAGGAGTTTGGTCACCAAGTTGCGCCACTTATGCGTTGCGCCGAACAGCGGACGACAATCAAGAGCGTCATGACCCTGAGGTCATAGAAACCATTTGACACAACTTCTAGGTTGATGATTGTTTGAAGTCTGTCTCGAATGAGGAACAAGCCATCACACTGGTCCAACAGCTCACATCAGTACTGAAAACAGGAGGCTTCAAGATAACAAAGTGGAGCAGTAACAGTCGAGCAGTGCTCATGACCATTCCAAAGGCAGACCGAGAAAACAAGATTCAAGATCTGGACCTGGATCAAAGCAGCCTACCAGTGGAGAGAGCTCTAGGCGTGAAATGGAACCCAGAATCTGACAGGTTCCAGTTCTGTGTCAGCATCAAGTCCAAGCCAATGACACGACGAGGTGTTGTTAGCGCAGTCACGTCTGTGTATGACCCACTTGGATTTGTGAATCCATTCATACTGCGTGGAAAACTCATTTTCCAACACATGTCGTCTGAAGTTAGACTGGGACGATGAGATGCCCGAGACTCAGCTGGCAGAATGGAGAAAGTGGCTCAATAAATTACCACAGCTGGAGACCTTCACAGTGGACAGGTGCATTAAGGGAGCATTTGATGTAGTTTCCTGTGAACTGCATCATTTTTCGGATGCATCACTTGCTTATGGGGCAGTCTCATACATCAGGTTTGTGAGCTCGTCATGAGCTGTGCATTGTGCACTACTCATGAGCAAATCAAGACTCGCTCCCATCAAAACGATGACGATTCCTAGACTAGAATTGTCAGCAGCCGTGCTTGCAGTCAAGCTGGATCAGTTACTCAGACATGAGCTACACATCACCATCAGCAAGTCAATCTTCTGGACAGACAGCCTACTTGTCATCAACTACATCAGGAATTTTGAGAAAGGCTTCCAAACATTTGTGGCTGATCGTGTGGCATCAATACACGACGGATCGTCTCCGGAACAATAGAGATATGTTCCATCATCTCTGAATCCTGCTGACGTTGTATCCCGAGGAGCCTCTCCAGCAGACCTAGTAAGCATGTCATCTTGGCGTCATGGACCACAATTCCTGTATGATGCCGAGTGTATGTGGCCGTCAACAACAAGTCCGAAGGACTCAGATCTGTCACACTTGAATGAGTGTCTGGAAGTAAAAACAAAGTCATAGACGTACACCTCAGCGGCAGTTCAATCAGAGTCAGCTGCAGTGGACATGCTCCTGAACTACCACTCATCATGGTTTCGACTCAAACGGGCAGTAGCATTGATACTGCGCCTCAAGAAAATCCTGCTCAGCAAGATCAAGAAGCAGTTGCCAATTACAGCTGACAAACTGACCACGTCAGAACTGCATGCAGCAGAAATAGCCATAATCCGGTATGTCCAGCAAGAAACGTTCCAAGATGAGATATCCGCATTGTCTCACACCCAGCAGGTCAAGAGACGCAGTCCGATCTCTAAGCTTAACCCATATCTCAACAAAGACAGTGTGTTGTGTGTTGGTGGCAGAGTGCAAAACACACTGTTGCCAGAAACATCAAAACACCAAATGATTCTGCCAAAGAATCTGCCAAAGAATCAAAGAATCAAGTCAGTGGCCTAATTCTGCACCATTGTCATCTCACCACAGGACATTCGGGCAAGGAACACACTCTCTCAAAGTCACGCTCCAAGTACTGGATCATCAATGCCCGGCCTACTATCAAGAAGCTGTTGTCAAAATGCTTCAGCTGCAAACGCCGTATGACGACACCGAGTACGCAGAAAATGGCCAACTTACCACCGGACAGAGTTGAACACTCTACATCACCTTTCACGAACGTCGGTGTTGACTGTTTCGGGTCGTTTCAGTGTAAGCGTGGTCGTGCACAGGTAAAACGATACGGATGTGTATTTACCTGTCTCGTGACCATGGCAATTCGCATAGAAATCCTGTACAGCTTGGAAACAGATTCCTTTTTGAACGCCCTGTTCAGGTTCAGTGCTCGAAGAGGAAAACCAGCTCGAATAAGATCGGACAATGCCACAAATTTCACGAGTAGTGACAAAGAGCTACGGGATGGAATAAAATCTTGGAACAATGCCCACATACACAATCAGCTATTGCAGTGGGAAATTGAATGGGAGTTCAACACGCCGACGGCTTCCCATATGGGCGGCTGCTGGGAAAGGATAATTAGGACGATCCGGAAGGTGTTCCGTGCAGTCACAAACCAACAAGTCTTCACTGATGAGAGTCTCCACACACTCATGTGTATCGTTGAGGAAATAATCAACAGTCGGCCCATTACACCTGTATCAGATGATCCAGGGGACTGTGAAGCACTAACACCCAACCACCTTCTACTGCTGAACTCTGGACATTTTTTGTGTCCTGGGTTATTTTCTGGCGATGATGTTTATCGCAAAAGGTGGCGACACATTCAACACATTGCAAATGTGTTTTGGAAGCGCTGGATTTTGGAGTATCTCCCGGTGCTTCAATGGAGGCAGAAGTGGCTGGCCGTGAAACCAAACTTCAAACCAGGAGACATCGTCCTTGTTGTCACCGAGAACTGTCCTCGTGGATTGTGGCCTTTCGGTCGAGTGCTTCAGGTGCATCAGGGACAAGATGGACATGTGCGATCGGTTCAAGTGAAGACCAAGTCTACCATCTTATCAAGACCCATACACAAACTTTGTCATTTGGAAAATGTGGACTAAATGAACTCCAAATGTACATTTCACCGATAGCTTTTATTCACAAAAGGCCAATTAGCCCATGTGCATCACGTTACACAATTCAAGACAAGTGACAAGTACATTATATACATATGTTACAAGACAATGAATTAAATTCGTAATGCAATGTAAAAGCATGAAATACATACGCCGCAAGGTCCTTTACACACTGGTGGTTTTTACAAGACATTATAGTTACAAACATTTCACACAGGTTAACATTGTTTACTATATATTTTCGCAGATATTTAGTCCTCAATTCTTTGTACAAGGGGCATATCAATAAAAAATGAATTTCGTCCTCTAACATGTCAGAGTTATTTGATTGACAGAACATACAGAATCGTCTATTTCTGTTCACATTCGAGTGTCGAAAACTTTCCACAGATAATCTATTATTCATACATCTGAACCGAGACATGGCTACCCTGCGTTTCCATAAAATATCAATATTCAAATAAACTTCTAACTCAAGTACACTTTTGTATGTTTTATAATTGTACAACTTCAAATTACACGATATATTGTCATGCCACTCCTGTTTACTAATGTCGACTACTCGTTGTTTAAAGATAAACATAAATACATCTAGATTACCCACGCTTTGCTGGAGCCAAACATCGCCAAATCCATGCGTACATAAGATGTGTTTCACTTCCGATACCCAATTATGACTACCATTATCATCATATAATTTCAACATTTTATATAGAGAATTTCGTATACGTGTATTATCGTCTTGAACAATCTTAAGCCAAAATTTGATACATTTAACACTATATAAAACATACAAAGGTAATCTACCCAATTCACCCAAAACCTCTGCATTCGAAGTACTATATGACACTGACAAAAGGTATTTACAAAATTTACTTTGAACTACTTCAATAGATTTACGTACTTGTGTTCCCCACACTTCTGCCCCATACATTAATATTGTATGTCCTGACATGTATGTCCTGACTAAATATTGGTAAGTGGTAATGATATTGATGATAACTTGCTACATTGGTTACATGTGTCATGGTAAAAAGATTTATGTAATTGATTGCATAATCAGGTCAGATCATGTAGTAATATAATCATGATGAAGTTTACAGCATATTACATATAAGTGTCACAAATTTATTGGCTCACATCTAAAAGTGTTATGTGTATACTGTACATGTATGGAAATATCAGATGTATTATGTTTGTAGTATGTTGTTGTCAGTGTGATCACTAAAATTTTGATGTTTATGTGATTATTGTCATCTTTTTGGTAAATGTGTGTTAGATCTACATTTAAATTTGTTAACCTACAACTATAAACTCCAAACTTGTTTCATGATGTCAATTCTAGATGGTCGTAACAATTTAGATGTCTAGATATGTTTGTTAATCAACCCTTTCATATCTGTCATTATTATTATTTCAGGGCTTATTAAGGAGGCAGTTGTGTTAGGTTGAATTTGGTAGTTGCATACAAGTGCATATATACCATTTCGGAAATTGAGTACATACCGTGTAACTTTTGCTGTGGCTAATTTGCGTCAGAAAGTGACAGTAACCCGCCATGTTTACATGTGATTTGAAAGTACAATTTCTCAGTGTTTTCGTTAAATTTATAAACCCAAAGCCTCCCAACGTGTAAGTTTATGTGATTAAAGTTGAAAGGTGTTGTGTTTTTCAGTATATAAGCCCAAATGTGTTTTATATTGCGTATTTTGTCATGTTTCAGATTTAACCTGCCATACTCGTCTTGTCATCTGTCAGTGCCAATCGTCTGTCTAGTGTCAAGTGAATTGTAAAATAAACTGTCTACAAACTGTCAATGTGTGTGTGAAAATTATCAGCTACAAATATCACTAATGAAGTTTCATATCATATTCACTATTTATACTCCATGCAGTAATGCTCCTGACAACTATACTCAATAACTTATTATTTTTTTAACAAATACTTTCCACGAAAGCTTGTCACTGGATTAGAACATGAAACCTTGCTCAATCAATAACAGAAAGGTTGATTTATCTATATCTATATTCGCTGACAGTGAATATGTTTTATTTTTGTAACAATTTGAGATATTAACTGATTATTATTATGGCTATAAAATGTATAAAGGACAAAACATTTGTTCTGTTCAGTCCAATAATAAATGTTACTCACCTTGACTATTTGTGTTCTTGGCAATAATAGACCTAACCAAATAATGAAATTTATCTTAACTCATTCAGTAATAGTTAGATGATATATATCATCTAAAGTTAACTCATTAGCTTATTATATTCAATATGTCCGAAAAGCAATTTCGTGCCTAAGCATAGCTGAACATACCTATGCTATATCGCAGTGATTCACGTAAATTTGCCACTTCTAGAGCGTTCAAAAACTATGTGTGTTGAAACAGCTGATTTCATCACAAAATATTATAATATATGTATAATATCATTAGAATCAAGTCTAGATTTTCAACCTGTAGAGCGTTCACAAGAAAATTTCTACGGCGGCAGACGCGGCGGCGCGACGATCGCAAATCCTTACTATCCGCCGTTCAGAGGACGCAATAACATATAACAAACTTCCTTTTATTTGACAAAACTGTTCTCATACCCCCAAAGAAGTCTTTCATACATTATTGTGAATATTCACGCAAAAATAAACTAATAAAACTGTTTGAGATAGACATTGTTTATCATTCTCAATTGAATTTCAAACACGACAGTGTAAAATTCAGTGAATAAAGCTGAAAAGCTCAATAATCCCATCATCTATAATTGTATACCATTATCCGTCTGCAAGCAACGTGCATGTGACGGAGAAGTTTCAACCAGGAAGAAACGAAGCACATGACTTTCATCAATTTGACCAAACGCAGCAGATGACTGAAGTAAATCATGATAGTTCAATGCAACTTTATCAAGTTATACTTCATATTTGGACGTCGTTGCGTTGAAGCTACTTCCGCTGAAAACGACGCGAATTCCTGAAGATCATCCGTGTATGTTGCAAGCCTCACAACAGCAAGATGGAGGTTTCTGTCAGCAACATTCACTTGTCTGTTTTGCTGACGATTTTCGCCATGATAAAAGACGTCACAAGCTCCTGTGATGGTAAGTAGACTGATAATGTAGAATGACTGCTAATGTAGAATAATACTGTGTGTTGATGGTGTAAATCGTCTCGAATGCATTTTAGCATACTGTCCGATATAGGCCGATACACTATAATTGAAAAGGCCTATGAAACCTAAGTGCATGAGCAAAAAGCTTAGGTCAATAAATACTCTTGTTTGACTTCATATTATTGCGATCATACTTGTCTTGGTAAACTTAACGTGGGAGCCAAATGGCAATTTTCTGCCAAATTTCAGACTTCTGTATCCAAAAATTGGCAATTAGAGCTTAGGTTTGTATAATAAACAAACATGAAGTGTTCTGAATCTGTTGGCAATATTGAACTTCGCCTCAGATGAATTTATCGCCGGTATACTCTATATATACCTCAAATTTTCAAGATCGTGGTGACGTTCATATATTTTCTCGAAAGGACCAATGGTTTTTCCAATAGGGCTGATTCATTTAACATGTAAATCCTTTCTGTTATTTCTTTGAGGCGATAATCCCTGGTCATGGGAACACCTGATTGACCCAAATCATATTCTGGATACATTAATTTTGTGACAATCTGGAAAATCCAGCTCTCTCTATTGATGAATTTCCCCCCAAAAAGCATACAGCAGTCATTTGCTTACCGATTCACCTGTTGTTATGAGGTCAATTTCTGAATGAGGCTCTGTCTCCGAAAGGGTTTTTGATAAGGGTTATCTGACATTTTCCCACCATGATGGATTATACATGACACGCGTTACTCGTCATGAGTCGTCATGGCTATTTTGGCGATAAATGTGGGATCAATATCCAAATACAAAGTATTCCGAGCGAAGAAAACAATCCAGTGTCCAATCTCCAGTCCAGTGTCCAGTGAATGCTGAATCAGCTTTGAATATCGGTATATGCTGACATCAATATAATATTATTCACATCACATAAATTAAAGACACATGTACACACGCCGATATCAGCTGTATTTTGGATATCTTCACATGCTGGCAAATGCGGTAAATTCATTCTGTCATTGTGAACGAAAGTTGATTCTAGTGTCCACGACTATCTCTCCGGTGGAGGTTTATATGTGGACTACACCCTAGTTTCCTCTGTGTCAATAATTGAACTGATTTCGGACGAAATGTATCCATCAAAATAAGGTACATCATTTCACTGTAAGAGCAAGTATCAATCAACTCACCTGCTTATGGTTGCGTATACTAAAAAAAGTCTCGACTTATTTCAATGCTCAATGGTCAGATTCTGATTTACATGCTTCGATTTTGCACCATCCATACGCGCTGGTTTTCTAAGTTTGGGTAAAAACAGACCCACGGAGGGTAGGCATGGCCGGCCCCGGTCCTGCTATCATTTGTTAAATATAGTAATCTCAACAAAAGGATCACAGCACTTTCAAAAATAATATTTCTGATTGTTTCCATAAGGTTTTACATTTTAATCTTGTGAATAAACACAAATGCTGTGAGAGCTTTGAGATATTTGTTGATTTATCGTAATACATACGCATACAGTAGCGCAACAAAAATATTGAGCTAAATTTCTGATGTTGGCAGAACAATTACGGAAGGATGCCAACTTTTATAGTTCACGATATAAAAGTGATAAAATGTGATGACAAATGTTTTTTTCACACCAAAATAGACGCATTAACTATCAATTTTATCCGAAACATTGGGCAACATTAAAACCATTGAATGTCTGTGCTCCGATATACATCTATAGATCTTCTTTGTTTATAATATGGAGAATAATGAGCAATTTGATCCAACGAATTAAGGTTATTAATCACATAAACTCTCTCCATCCCAACATATTTCCGCTGGCCACAAAAATAATTCTCTCCACTGTAGGTTACTTGTAATACTATACATTCGGCTTGAATAGCCTTGAATCTGGATTTGAATCAACCAACAATGGATACGCGATTCGACTGCTTGTTCTAATATAAAACTCAACTATAGTAATGTATATCAATATTGAAGAAAATAAAAAAAAATATCACAGAATTAGTATCACCCAAGGTGTCACTGAAGAAGAATTAAAAATGCAATCTTTTTTTTTTTTCATTTTGGTATGAAATCTACACACTATATTGTGTGACACGAACATTTCTCAAGCTATTCTCACGGATTTAACATTCAAACACAGTTTTAAATTACATATGTTCTCTCTGCATCACTGTTGTACTACTTAATTGCTAAAATTATTTTAATAATGATACGTTATTTGATTTGGTTCAAATAAATGGAATTAATTATAATACAAGACCCCCAACTCATGATCACAACACGAATTGCATATTCAAATGAAGTATTGAGAAGTGAAATTCCAATCTATACATTTAGTCGTCAAATTTCTCCTAATTGTCGCGTGATGCAATAGTGTGTACATTGGGTCACCAGACTCCAGTTATTTACTTCTGTATATATTTAATTACGTAACATTACAACAGTGTGCAATGGCAGATATGATAAATTAATGAAATGTGTGTATACGGCCGTATGGGTTGAACGGAAGAGAATACCCGTTTGAATATATCGAAGATTAGTATCATCCGGATGATAAAAAAGAAGAAATTTGAAAAGAAAAAAAAAATTATCGAACCTTTACGAATTATATTTCATTACAGATAATCAAAGCCAAATCGCAACAGTTACACTTAAAACCCCATATGAGGCAAAATCTTCACTGAATTAACGAAATCTTTGCACAGAAATATTTTAGATTCAGCACCAGAACATACAATTAAGAGAAACAATGAAGTGTCGTTGCAATCTTTCATGTATCTCTATCTTTAAATTCTTTTACATTTGAATGCACACAGGTCCGATGCCCTTATAGCCGTATTAGTAGACACAAAAAACGTATTTCATTTGTTTGGTCACCCTTTTAAGTATCGAATAACAACGCCCGTTCCTTACATTCAACTCACCACCGACTTGCCAGAGGACTTTTACAATCACATGTGTTACTTTATTATACAACGTATCGAGATAAGAAGAATCAGTTATTGGAAAATCAGTTGTTCTTATATCGGAGAATCTGTTGTTTCTTCAATTACCAGTTCGTCTGGATATACTCGATGTAGACACTTACCAAATCTAGGATTATTCAGCGATATTACATTATCAATATAACAATAGGTTGTACTGGCTATTCGCCCATCTCCTCGTATGATGAAATATTGGATCAATTATTTCTGTATAGAAGCTTGAAATGATAAATAGATCTGTTGAGGTTCCTTATTTGCTTAAGGTTGTGGTTTAACGTCCAGAATTTCTATTATAGGGGACCCCAGGTCATGTCCGATGCCTCAGCACTGCTCCTGTACTCACCACGGGTTCGGGATGGGCGTGACGTGTGTGAGACCCAGAAATAGCTTCGGACCTGGTCTGACGACAATACCGTCTCATCTGCCAGCCAACCTGGTGATGCTCAAGATCAACCGACATCCAATCGACGCGATAAAGGAATCTGATTTCTCGAAGTGTTCATGGCTAGAAGTTTTGCTCTTGGAACAGAACAACATATCGTCGATTATGAATGGAACATTCACAGACTCTCCAAAGTTGCGGGTATTCGCTGTGAACAGAAATAATATAACATTCAGTCAGACAGATTCGTTTCCACCACGTCTATTGGACAACTTACACAACATCACACAGCTGTGGATCGACCAAAACAACTGGGGTGGACTCACGACCTATCGAGATGATCTGTTCGTGAACAAACCTCATCTCGGTCTGTTAGTAATGGATGGCATTGAAGATGCTGTATTTCCCTCGACCAATGCACCCAGCAACCTCACCGACTTGCGAATATACCAAGGGATTCGCATTTTGACAGAAGATACCTTCAAGAACTGGACTGGATTTCCATTGAAGACGCTGCGCTTGGGTTGTCTTCACAAACACAGCAGGAACACCAAACCATGTCTGCAACGTATCCAACCTGGTGCATGCTCAGTGTTCACAACTCTGGACGAACTTGACTTGTCTTACAATGAGGACCTCGGGTTTGGCAACAGTTCTGGACTTCAGCAATGTCTGTACGACCTGCGGAACACATCCATAACTAAATTGATATTAAACAGTATTGTTAAGAATCCGACGTCAACAACTCGACCTTTGTCCGAAGATTTCCTACGGCCCTTGAAGCATCTCGAATTACGGGTGCTGAAACTTGAGGGAAACGGCCTCACAGGGATAAAGGGTCCACTAACATTAAGTGATGTAATACCCAAAATTCATGTCTTGTCTTTGGCCTACAATCGATTTTTTGGGTTTGATATGAACATCCTGAGTAGAGTTGGCGACTTGGAGGAACTTAGGTCCCTGGATCTGAAATGTCAAACACGGCTTTATAACCCTCCAAACCCTTATTATACTATGGAACAAACAAATTTTACCTTTTCCGTAAAACCTGTGGAGTTGAGATTCCCACCAAAGATCAAATCTATATCACTGTCGGATGCTTTTGACGAAGGCGATCTGGATTTTGGTGATGTTACCCTTAAACAAATGCCAAATATCTCTCTCATTGATATGTCACGAAACAGGATAAACCAATTGGCTGGTAAACTCATTGTCATACCTAAACATAGGCGGCCACACATCCATACCTTGAATTTGTCAGAATGTGGTATTAGATATTTAAATGCAACGTTTTTCAGTAATGCTGTTCGCATTGAAACACTGGATCTCAGTCAGAACATATATCTCGGTAACCAACTGAAAGATGATACTAACGGCACACTGATGGCAAGTCTTGACCAAGCTGAGGTCCGTGTTCTGAATCTCTCACTGACAAACATCAAGTATATTCATCCAAAATTCTTCTCAACCATTCGAACACTGGAAGAATTAATCCTTCGAAATACTGCCATTGGTTCGTTTTACTGTGATCTGGAACACATGAGTCAATTGAAACTTCTGGACTTGTCCGAGAACAATTTCATGTATCTGTTGCCAGTGTTGATGAGAGGAATTGATGAAGTTGCTAGGCTCCATAGAGTCACAGTGGATTTAACTGGAAATCCATTATCAGTTGAGTGTAACAACCTGAATTTCCTGTTGTGGGCCACACACACACGATCAGTACAATTGAGAAACAAAGAAAGCATGAAATTCTATTTGAGATGTCCCGATGGATGCTACGAAGTCTATAATCTTACCCTCCTTCCAGACGAAGTAAAGAAGCTGACGGTTAATTGTCATTCAAAGACTTGGGTTGTTGTTTCCGGAAGTTTCATAGCCGTTGCTATGGTGCTCATATGCATCATTGCCATTGTCCATCGACAGCGCTGGGACATTCGATACTTTTGTCTGCGTCTAGTAAGACAACGCAGAAGCTACGAGCAACTCGAGAACTCACGCGAATATCACTATGATGCCTTCATAGTGTACCACAACAAAGACATCGCATGGGTCAAGCACCAGATGATTCCCAAACTGGAGCAGGACACGTCACTTCCACTGAAACTTTGCATTCATGAGCGTGACTGGATTCCTGGACATACGATAGAGGACAACATATGCAGCAGTGTACAGGACAGTCGCAAGACTATCTTCTTGCTCACACGGCGCTCTCTTGCCAGCAAGTGGTGCGAATTCGAGATGCAGATGGCTCGCATGAGGAGCATCGACGAGGGAGAAGACATAATCATTGTGGTGGCCCTGGAGGAAATTCCCGTGAGTGAGATGCACAGCACACTGCTCAACTTACGTCGCTCGAGTACTTGGCTGGAATGGGATCATGACAATAGAGAGGAACAGGTGGTGTTCTGGCAGCGACTTCGCGAGGCGATCAGACACCCGAGTGACAAGCCTTCCAGGTGTGCGTGCGGGCGTACATTCTACCCTGATGGCACATCCGACCACAATCCCTAGTCTTACATGAATCAGTGATTCACTATTACACACATTATAATACTGTAAATTCACGTATATCTAGGTACTGTGTGACATGGCGATGAGCCAAATTATGTCAATACATGAACATGTGTTTTATTCTTCAATATTTGCACATTATGTAGCTTATATAGTATGCAGAAGGTATGTATTTATTACCTACAATAGACACAGGTTTAGATACATTTTTTTTCCTGCTTTCCAAGCTGTATGACTGTACATGTCAACTTTCGATATATACATATACCTTGTATTCCCGATATAGTTTCCCAACAACTTTCCACAGAACAAATTACGAAAGAATCATCCCTCTGTTTGAAACTAATACAATCATGATTGAATTCTGATCTGAACGTTGTGCCGTCACGATGATGCTACGAGCATTATAATTATATCATATAAAGTTGACAAATGAATGGCCATCGAATTTCCAGGACAATTTTCCGTCTTCGTACGCACTTTCAGGAGTGTTGAAAGTGCGTACGAAGAAGGCGTTCGAAAAATGATTCGAAGACTGTAGCGTTTTATTGCAATAGTACTCTTTGTTGGTATATGTCGATTATGTTTTAAATTGAAAATTGAAATAGTGTTGAGAATGATGTTGCTGGCTTGGAAATAATAGGTTTTATGTAAACATTGTAAATACTCTTTCATTTGTAACATATCCAGCAATAAATAAATGTTCGAATCAGTGCCTGTTATTCGATGATACATGTACCTTTCTTTGGTAGAGGAGCAAAATATTTTATATACTTGTGTTTAACGAGAAAACAAAATAGAGCGGAACTAAGGTTGCTACCGGAGAATTGTACAGTGTTAGACAGAACATTTTTTTTTCATTAAAATTGCTGCTTTGGGATATCAAATTCACTGAGGGTCTAATTCACCAAAAGTCACCAAACGTACCACCTGATGTGAATCTCTATAGGTTCATTTTACAAACCTACGCTCTATCTACAAGTATTCTGTCTGAAGCGGCTAATTTATATCATTCACTCAAACGTTATCTCCACAGTTGCCACTCAATGTCACCTTAGGTCATCTTCAAGATCAAAAGATCTGATATGTACAACTACATTTACCACACTGCCTGCCCCTGATGACGCCAGTGTTTCTATTGATAGAGTATTTGGTCGGGCTTTGCTTCTTTTGCAAAATGTTGTATTTTACGTTTGTTATTGGAATCATCAAAATTTGGCTGTGTAGGTGCTAATAGATTGATACTTACATATATATGCCTTGTTCCTAAACTCTATCTGCAGCTTTCCTGTATGCAGAGTCCAATTTATGCATTTTAGATCAGATGTGACCTTCTGATATACCATTTAATATCATCCGATGTCAATTTCAATACTATCCAAAGATCTGTCATATGAGCTAATATCTTGACCGAAATCGAGTTTACATTATATTGTAATAAATAATAATGGATTCAAAAATGGAGAAAATTGCTATAGATGAACCTGCGTTTAAGAAATTCCATGGACGTCATCATGATCTGGTTGATAAATACACCAAATCCATGTCTGCCATGCATCTAGATATATTTACCCTCGCCCCGATAGGGGCAGAGGGTATTGCAATTGGGTCTGTCCGTTTGTATGTTTGTTACTTGACGAAATATAATTTCGTCAAGTATGTTGGTCAGTTGAGTTTGTCTGTTTGTCTGTTTGTTTGTTTGTGTGCACTCTACAGGTCACAATTTTGGTCGTATCGTCATGAAACTCCACCAGAAGGTGGACAATCAATTTCGTACCAAGTGGTAAACTTTTAGGAGGTCAAGGTCAAAAATTGAGGTCAAGGTCATAGAAAAGGTCAAAATCGAAAAATCGCGATAACTTCGCTTCTAAATGAGATTATTTTTTCTGGGTATTTTTATATTTTTCTATGGTCAATTCTGCATCACCTGATGCATGTCCGATGGTCGTACGACCAAAATTCCCGATTTTCGGTCCAGGTCGAAAATTTGGGGGTCAAGAATTTAGGTTTTTCGTGTCTCACAATATTCAAAATCATATTATAGAGCCAGGTTCCAATATATGTTGCTGATATTTACTCAGAAGTTGTGCCTTATCACGCAGAACAAGATCCCGAAGTTTCAGAGCTCAGGGTCAAGGATTAGAGTTAAGGTCATAGTAAAGGTCAAAATCGAAAAATCGTGATAACTCCGCTTCTAATCAAGATTATTTTTTCTGTGTATTTTTATATTTTTCTATGGTCAATTTCGCATCACATGATGCATGTCTGATGGTCGTATGACCTAAACTCTCGATTTTCGGTCCAGGTCGAAAATTTGGGGGTCATGAACTTAGGTCTTGCTTGTCTCAATTTTCAAAACCCTATTGTGGAGCCAGGATCCAATATATGTTTCTGATTTTTACTCAGGAGTTGTGCCTTCTCACGCAGAACATGACTGTGAAGTTATAGGGCTCAAGGTCAAGAATTACAGTTGAGGTCATAGTAAAGGTCAAAATTGAAAAATCGTGATAACTCCGCTTGTAATCATGATTATTTTTTCTGATTATTTTTGTATTTTTCTATGGTCAAATCCGCATCATATGATACATGTCCGATGGTCGTATGACCAAAACTCTGGATTTTCGGTCCAGGTCGAAAATTTGGGGGTCATGAATTTAGGTTTTTCCTGTCTCACAATATTCAAAACCACATTACAGAGCCAGGTTCCAATATATATTGCCGGATTTCACTCAGGAGTTGTGTCTGATCACGCAGAATAAGATTGTGAAGTTGTAGAACTCAAGGTCACGAGTTTTCCCGATCGAATTCTGCACGCTGCCAGTCCAATGTACAGCCATGGCATAATTCAGTGTTTATCCTGAGCGAAGTCTCTCCTACGCACTATACTTTACACGGGCTGAGTTTCAATGAACAGAATGACGCAGTCAGTAGAGGCGTTAGGTGTGTGTGCGAGGGGTTAGTGGTTCGATTCTCACTGTTGACTGATTTTTTTTTTCTTCTAAAATTCATTTCCAAATGACTTTTTCTGTTTCTGAGTGGTCTTGTAAGCATCCCAAACCTGCCATGCTTTATGTAATTCTATTGTTTCGAATTATAATGATCACCTTTGAAGGAAAAAACACTGTTCCACGAATAACGACAAACTATTTTATTGGGCTTTCTAGTGGTATCATCAAAATCTAGTTTGTTCTTTATATTTAAAGTTACAAGCCGCTTTAAATTCAGCATTACGGCCACAACTGTGAATGATCTGTGGTATTAGCTGCTAACAAATGCATGACAAAAGGCGTGTACCAGATGATATGTCTGCTTCATATGATGCATGTGGGATTGGGGGTCTGGTAAGTTGCATGGCGAATGGCCCAGATTAAACACTGTATCGTGTCATTTTACAGGGTCTCATTGGTTTCATTATGATCGAGCGATGCATGTTTTTGTCATAACGCGTTTGTGTTAGCTCCATTCTTCATAGCCTTGAAATATGACCTAAGTGCAACTGTTTGTTAATATAAAAAACATTGATAAAAAGAAGACAAGCAATTATTAGGTCATATTTTAAGGCTGTGCAATCGCCACATGTCTAAGCCTCTCTATTTGTTTTGTTTACTTGTTGTCAATGTAATTTCATATTTGTGCGGGAATATTCGCTCATCGATATTTGTTTTTGGATTTTTGTAATTTTGATATATTTTAGGTTTTTTAGTAGTGGCATCATCAAAATTTTGTGCCGTTAGCATGGTTAGAGGTAATATATTATGTTGATACATACGCAAACTACTGAAACTAGATGTTTCAAATGGTTCAGTTTCCAATGCTGTATGTTGTCAGGGGATGCCATAAATGTGTGAATAATGAGTAAATGTTTTGAATGTAAACAAATGTGTAGATTTTCGTCAAGTGTTGGCCTATGGCCGATTTTTTGTTTGTTTGTTTGTATGTTTGTCTGTCCGCGCGCATATCTCAAAGTTGAATGGTCCGATCAACATGAAACTTATAGGGATGATGCGGTATCTCAGTGGCTCGGTCCTCCTCGAATCTGGTCAAAATCGGACAAAAACTGTTGCCATGGCAACGGAAAATGTAAAATTCCATAATTGACCATAACTCCGGTTCTATTCAAGATAAATTTTTCTAACTAATTTTGTATTTTTCTATGGCCAATTCCTGATCATCTGATATATGGCCCGTGGTCGTACGACGAAAACTCTCCATTATCGCCCGATGTCGAAAAATTGGGGGTCACGGTTTCGATTTTTTTTTGGCCAGCGACGTTTCAGTGCAAATGTCTGCGCTCATAACTCAAAGGCAAACGGCCCGATCGATTTGAAATTTATAGGGCAAAAGTGCTATGGTGCTGGCTCAGTCCCTTCAAATTTTTGCCAAAATCGGATGAAAACGGTTGCCATGGCAACGGAAAAAAAGAAAATCACATAATTGGCTCTAACTCCGGTTCTACCTGATATTAATTTTTCCAACTATTTTTGTATTGTTCTTTGGCCGATTCCCGATCGTTTGGTGTACGACCGATCCTCGTACGACGAAAACTCTCCATTATCGCCCGATGTCGAAAAATTGGGGGTCACGATTTCGGTTATTTTTGGCCAGCGACGTTTCAGTGCAAATGTCCGCGCTCATAACTCAAAGGCAAACGGTCCGATCGATTTGAAATTTATAGGGCAAAAGTGCTATGGTGGTGGCTCAGTACTTTTAAAATTTTACCGAAATCGGATGGAAACGGTTGCCATGGCAACGGAAAAGAGAAAATCACATCATTGGCTCTAACTCCGGTTCTACTTAATATTAATTTGTCCAACTATTTTTGTATTTCTTTTTTGGCCAATTCTCGATCGTTTGGTGTACGATCGATGGTCGTACGACGAAAACTATCTATTATCGCCCGATGTCGAAAAATTGGGGGTCACGATTTCGGTTATTTTTTGGCCAGCGACGTTTCAGTGCAAATGTCCGCGCTCGTAACTCAAAGGCAAACGGTCCGATCGATTTGAAATTTATAGGGCTGGAGTGCTATGGTAGTGGCTCACAAAACGGTTGCCATGGCAACGGAAAAAAGAAAATCACATAAATGGCTATAACTCCGGTTCTAATCAATATTAAATCTTCAACCTCTTTTTTGTATTTTTCTTTGGCCAATTCCCAATCGTATGGCGTACAACCGATGGTCTTAAGACCAAAACTCAATTATCGCCTAATTTTAGTGACTAAATCTGAAGGGCGAGGGTCTACAATCTCTGATTGTCTCGTTTCATGTTAGATTAGGGGAGTTCATGACGGGTGCCACTAGTAGGGCAGGAAATGCTCACTCTTTCCGGAACACCTGATTTCACCTCCTAATGGTCATTTTTGGGGGTTCATGAGTTTCCCTGTCATGTTTGTTTTCTCTCACTTTGTATGCCTGATATGACTTTCTGTCCCAAGACTATGAGAGAGGATAACGGACCCTGTTTTGTTTGCACGGAATACTTAATACTGGGTATTGATTCCACGTCTATTGAATTTCGGGTCAAATTGGAAACGGTGGTAAATTTCATCACCTTGGCATTCTTCAAAACTATTCTTGATATGCATACTCGACCAGACTGAACTCACAAACTGTCCCTTTGTGCAGATCAAATTACAATAAGTATAAAACCCACTGCCTACAATTCGAGTGTATCTAACCTCTTTGAAATATAGTCACCTACAATTTGATCAGGGTTTCTGTTTGGATAGTAATAGTAGCTAATTTTATTTCGAAACTGTCATTCTTTACACACCGGTATTCGTCCCGCATGGACATCGTGTATATAAGCCAAAAAATCATATTAGTTGGTACTTGACGGTTCATATGCAGCTGCAAGAAAATAAAATGGAATTTGCAATGATTCAAAAATGGAAAAAAATTGTTAGAGATGAACCTGCTATTAACTTATTTTATTCTCGGAGATCTGCACCAGGTATGTTTCTTGTATGCAGAGTTTTTCGTATGGAACTAAAATCAGCAAACCCGTCAAAAAATCTGATGCGTGCCAATCCGTCAAAAAGTCTGCTGCGTGGCTGCCACGTGCTGACCGGCGATTCGAGGGCAACAAAACTTATACTTGTCACGAAGGTACACAACGGAAATCTTATGCATGATTTTGAATAAGAAACTTTTTACAGCACCCACTTCCATGGAATCCCAGTATTATCCCGAGACCGGGATCAAGGGCAAATGTCAGAACACATGCTGGAAAAACCAGGTTTATGTTGTGTAACACTACCATGAAGGAATGATGTAAAGGATGCGTGCACGTGTTTTTTTGGACAGCGACATTCGATGCGTGCGAGTGACTGTTGAATATGGAACCATCCTGACCCTGATATTTGCCCTAGTATTTGCCAGTCAACTTGGTAGTTTGCCCGTTAAGTGTTATTATCATTCAGGGCGAAAACAGTGTTATGCAGGTGAATAAAACATCATATGTCTAGATATGTAATAAAACAAAATCGTAACAACAATATGCCTACATTGATTAAATATTTGATCTAATAACATATATATTTGAGAAATGGACACAAGAATGTTATTGGTATAGATAAATCAAACCCATTATGCAACATTTCAAAAAACCGAATATCAATTGTAATGGTATCCTCATTCCCAGTAATGACTCCAATCCCCCCCCCCCCCCCCACTACACTACCATTATCAAGCAATATACTACAACCAGACTGAAGAACGTTTTGACGCGGGAATGAACATGACAGAGCATGTCGTTAAAAATTGATCCGTTAGAAATTGACCGTACACAGGAGAATGTTTAGTAACAAAAAAGCATGATAGATATCGGTACCATAGTGTATAGAAGTACTTTATAGTAACTCAGACAGGGTTGACAAGAGATAGGCCTATGGGACGGTAGTGTGGGAGCTTAACCAGGAAGCAGAGGGGCCTTTACGTACAGAAACAATTGTAATTTATGAATTTTACAGTACAAATCCAGAAGCAGCTAAGGATTCACGAATAGCCCTAGATTATGTTAAGGTGGTTGAGTGCATTGACTTTGGAAACTCGGTATGGGAGCCACTTCTGATTCTGCTCCTTGTAATATTGTCCGGCGTGGCTGAACATTCTGTTTGGTAGCCTTGACCTTTCAGACGCTTTGCTGCCTCAGCCGTTCTGATGAGCCTGACCATATACTGTGTCTGATGTATGTGAAGAGTAGGCGAAAAACTAGCTGGATCAAAGAACGTCGGTTCTCTCCCAGACATACTTGAATAGCCCATTCTTGTTCAGCCCAGGGTTATGTGATATTGGCTTAGGCCTTAGCTCCATAATCAGTTCTTTTTGTTATACATTGTAAGCTTCTTTCAGAGTTCGGCCATTAGCTACTTGCTTGATGTACACACCTGATATGCTGTGTGGATGACCACAGTGGTGTACCAGTGGACGCTTTGCCTCATCGAACCCTTCCCAGTGCGGTAGTACCACACAGTCTTTGATCATATCATATCTGGTGCATCACCAGTGAATGAGATATAATTCAGCTTTTCGCCGTCATCAGTGAACGTTCAGGCTGTTGTGGATGAATCTGCAATATTCTAGTGGCGATCCATTGAACTTCAAAATTTCTGGCTTGGGAAGGCCCATCTGTGCAAGCATTGATCTTGCAAGATTCCCTGTCTCACCCAGGCTTCGGAATTCTGTCTTGTTTGGTACAACAATGGGATCACTGTGTCATAATACAGTTATGACACAGTGATGGCCCCTCTCCATCTGGAAATCTTGGTGCAGGGGCAGAATGTGACGGCATGCGAATTTGGCACTTTCAGTTCCTTCAGACAAATCACTCACGAGAATATTGGGGTATTTACTGTATGCATGCAGAATAAATTTACCATTATGAACATTACTTATAAATTTGATTTTAAAAAAAACTATTATTATAGCACATAATTGTATGGCTAGATGTATGTATCTGTATATCCATTTGTTTCCAAACAAAATGCCATAAATGATTTCATTGGGTCTGCAAATGTTGGAATGCAGGCGCGTCGCCAGACCAACGCCACAACGCACATGCGTACACTTTTTTGACGAAGAAAATATCGTAACAATATTATGATGACAGTGAGAACGGAAAATGTATTCAAAATCCCAGCAATGCCTTCGTTGCTCAGCAACTGCTTATCAATGCACCTGAACGTGTTGCATGCGTATCAAAATGTATATCAAAATGTGTATCAAAATGCGTATCAAAATGTATCAAAATAAGATGAATACTGGTGTCCTTTTTGTATATTATTACATTCGTTCATTTGTTATTTAATACACGCTATAAAATGTAATACCAAGACAAGTTCTACTGTATATATAAAATATAGTAATTTCAGGGTTATACACTAATGCATTACCTGAACCACCAGACCGCGAGGCGTACACATTTCTCTCATCCTGGCGACGCCCCTGTTGGAATGTATGTCTCATCTACATCCGTAGAAAAAGTAAAGTAAAGTGTTTTTTATTATAGTGTCACCCCTATTGAAAGGGCCAGCCACAATTGGGCTTATGAGACACTTTGTTCTCTTGTGCAGCTTTACCCCGATTCCTATCCTATATGCCAGGCTCCCGGCAGGGAGGCAATCGGTAACCATTCTTTAACTAGCTGGCGGCTCACCAACCGGCCACATCAGAACAAGCCCCTGGCGAGGCTCGAACCTTCGACCTCCCGCACCAGTGGCGGACGCCTTACCCCTAGACCACTGGTTCGGTAGATGGAGTATAGTGTGTTATCTGAATTTTATGGTAGCCGTCTTGGATTTCTGCCCATTAGATGTAGAAGAAAAAGTGAAACCCTATATTTCTCTGATTTATAATATATTCCGAACAAGGGACAATGGCCCAAATTGATGGTTATTACAGGTTCATTTCACCAAGTTCTCTCTTACATTTGGTGTGAAATCATGACAGACAATATTTCAGATTCTGCAGCTAATGATAGGTGGTATGAACAGAACAAAACTGGTATGATAACCTATTAATAAACATGGAAATATAACCAATGTGAATGAAGAGTAAAACTGTGTTGTCTGTAAATATTTTGGTATTGATCCCCCCATATGTCATCCTTTTTATTTATATACATGAACATGGCTTACGATACCGCATTCTATTTGTATATATAATGTTTGTCACATATAAATACATTCACAGGAACAAATTGATTATTGAAGTGAAAAGATATTTTATCAAACAATGTGCATCGCAATAGCTATCAAATTGATACAATTTTATACATGTGTTGTGTATGCTATAATAATGATATTATGTGTTAGCAGTTTATTTCGCTTTTTTCAAAGATGCTCTGCTAGAGCTTATTTCGATGACAGCGGTGCAAACACTCTCAGAACAAGCACTGATATTGACGTCCCTTCGACTCTACACGACATCAACTGGTATGCACCTTGGTCTTGGCGGATCTTCCTACATATGAGTAGAGGCTGAGAGTGTGGTGGCCGTTGACGGCTCCGTGACGGAGGTGGCCATACTCACGTCATTCCCAGACACCGTCTTCTCCCGACACCCGCAGAACATCGCTTCGAGCTCCTTCTGGAACCTGGCCGACGTCAGCGTGTACAGGAAGAAGTTGATGGCGTGGTTCGAGAGGCCGAAGATTAGGATCAGTGTACGTGCCAGCTCCGTCTCCGGGGCCCGCTGTGTGAACTCATCCAGGTAGAAAATGATGCCATAGAATAGAGTCAGCGGCACGGTAAGCACGATGAAGAGGACACAAATCACTACAACGGTCACCGTCACTTGGAAGGTTTCGAGCTTCTCCGCGCCAATCATCTTCTGTGACCTGCGCGCGTCGGCCAGCTTGGCGATGATGCAGGCGTTGGAGACGATTAGGATGGTGACTGGCAGATACGAGTAGAAGACGGCCGAGAGCCAGGCCTGCACGTTCTGGTTGAAGTACTGGTACTGGTCGTCCAAGTCACAACGCCCGTCCTCGTCTAGACGCCAGATAAGGATGTGGTAAACGTTGAGGAACCCGCATAGAAAAGGAAGGACGACGACCGTCAGCTTGGCCTTGCGCACAGTGCAGATGGTCTCGGCCTTAACTGGCCACCGTACTACTATCAACCTCTCCACTGACACGCAGACCACCAGCCAGGCCGCGTACGTGAACGTTGTCGAGAAGATGAAATTATACGCACGGCAGAACGTCAGCGACGAGCTCTTCAGGTGCACGGAACTGACAAAGTTGATCCAGTTGTTGATGAAGTCCAAGACGAGAACGATGGAGTCAGCCACTGCGAGAGCGCACATGAAGACGGAGACGGGCGATCGGCGCTGACTCGGCCTCTGCATCACGAGGAACATCAGCGCGTTCCCGATCAGACCCACCACCGTGATAATCGGGATCACGATTAGAAACAGTCTCTGACTCCTGGTGACTAGCGGGTGGACCTCGTGTGAATCAGTCGAGTCGCCACTGCCGGGTGACATCGGAAGATTTGTGACCTTCTCAGCGGCGGTCGTGGTGATCTCAGCGCCATAGTTGTCAGTCAGGGACCTGTTCCCGGATGACTCGATATTCCCTGTGGTGCTGCTGAGATCAGCAGCAGTGGTGGACAGTGTCTCCGACTGCGTGAAATCCAAAGCAAATGTCACATTTTCCAAAGTTTGCTGATGAGGTATCACGAACGCAGCGATGAACACAAGCAGTTGCGAACTAAACTGCGCCATTGTATTCGCATAAAGTCCAAAGTTGAAACCTCTAAAGCAAGACTCAGCACACAATAAACCTATAATTCGTATGACTTCTTTGTTCAAGTATGAAAAGTTCCGACCGTTGTTGGTATGTGATTCACCAGTCAATTCCAAGCCCTGTCTCTCCCGTTGGGAGCCCCTCCTATTACACCTTCAGCGTCCATTCAATAACGAAGTTATCACGCACAAGGCGCAAGATGCGTATCATATCATTATGCAACCCGCACATGATGGAATAACACGGGCATCATTGAATTATGCTGATTTTTTTTTGGTTGTAAAATGTCCACTTTGCACAATCGGCCGATCTATCCTGCTGCGCATTTCGATCGGGCGCGGCTTGTTACTTCATTTTCAACTTGATATAGTTTATTAACCAGTCACTTTTGTGAAATGTGTTCTAAAAGAAAATGGCAGGGTTACTAATATCGGCAGAATGCGCTCGACATGCATAGCCTACAATCTCCTTGTTTACACTTCTTGAAGTACTAAAGCGTGGATAAACAAACATGTTTAACTGTTTATTAGGAAACGCACACAAAATCCATGCGTTGTTCATCGCAATAGATAAGGCACTATAATATTATCCGATTCAGTCACGTCTCCAGGCGGTGGGCATTGGATAAAAAGAAGCATGATTACCGTTTGATTGAACATTTAATTGAAACCAATAGCACTTGCCTCATCGTCTGTAATTATCGCCGAGGTGTGTCCTACAACACACAAAGGTACGGACTAACTTTTCAATGTGTAATTTGAATTGTCTCAGTGAAATACCCTGTGGTACCACAGTGAGATACCCTGCACAATTAAGTAGGCTACGCACACCTTTCTGTAGACAACTCCAATAGAGACATGAATGAATGAATGAATGAATGAATGAATTAATGAATTAATTAATTATTGATCAATGTATGAATTAATGAATGTTTTGTTCTGCTTAATTAATTAATTAATTATTGTATGAATTAATGAATGTTCTTTTCTGCTCAAAACAGGGTATTCTTCTGTGTAGACTATGCTGTCAAAGAAACACCTAGTTTGTGATACGGATTATATTCCACATTGAGCCTTAAGAACGAATATTAGATGTACATACATGAGCACTAGATCTGCCAATATGAATTCTGAAAGTCGTTAGGCTTTATGTTCAAACTCAAGTTTTAAACACAAGTTCGAGCCCACATACATTCCATCATCAATGGTAAAATTTTTGTTTGGAGAACCGGGCGTATTTATTGATATAACTTATTATTATCAACTGTTTCGTTATTATAAATACCTAACCTGAAGGCATTTATACATGTTACGTATTTTACCTAACGTGGACCCAAAGTATATTGACAACGTTTGTCAAAACAAGAAAATGCAGTAGTCTGGTGGTAGAATGTGGATTCGATGCTTAGGTGTGTGTTGGAGTACATACAATGTTTTATTGGTGATTCTGGTCAAATAAGTCATAAAGAACCCAAATCCGCATGATGCCACTTTGTCATCCTTGAGCAATTTTTTTTATGAGCAAAATTCAAAATGGCCGCCACACAAATAGGCTATATGTCCATTCATTATGGCGATTATGGTCATTTCAAATTCTCGATATAGTGAATTTGAACATTTGTTTCACAGATTATTCAGAGTTTTACCTCTAATCACTTTATAAACTGATTTAAGGCACCCTTTTTGTTCCAACAGTCAATTCTATGTATTTGCTGTATGAGATGTAGGCCTAATAAAATTAAAATATGATTAACTTTATGTGCATTTGTGACAACAGAGCAAATCTTTATCATAAAACCAACCATTTCAGCTGGATTGAGTAGATCTATATAATACATGTATACTCAATAGCACAAATTGTTTGATGTTCACATCTTCGTGGGATCTGCTTTCTGTTTGGCCTCTAATAGGCATGTATGCTGATAAATCAGATCAATGAGATGTGTAGCAGAAACATCATAACTGACTGTGTTTCCCCATACATGTACATGTACCTGTACCTGTATATACTGGGTAAGTATGTGGTGATCTTGGTATTTGGATTATGCATGCGTTCTATTCTGATGTTGCCATGGTTACTTGAGGTTTCCATGACGTTTTGTGTTTCTTCCTTTGTAATAGCAGGGACCTGGTATGATGTACCATCAGTCTCTTTTGCTTATAATAAATATGCCTTGGCATTCCCCACATATACCAGGACCGAAACTGTGTTCTCTCTACAGGAGACTTCTGTTGGATTGAAATCAAAAGTAATGTAATCAGTTGGATGTTTGGTGCATAGTTGTACTCCTCCTTTGTCGTGCACAAGTTTCTATGGATGGTATGTTACCAGTTACGAGTTTGTAGACCAGATTTGGATTTGTGTTCCCGGTGCTGATAATATTGTTGATTATTCAAAGTACGATCTGCACTTTCGTTTGGTGATGGTTTGTCTTCTTTCCAGGTTGTCAACATAACTCTGCAGAATGGATTCTGCAACTGAGCTTGTTAACTCTTGCCTTTTGGGATGTTGCATGAACTGTAGTGATAGTAAACAACCTCTAACAGTTGTCGGGCCTGAAAGACTTGATTCCATTGTGAAGGATAGTAAACTCAGGGGTGATGGTCTACACACTGTCTTTGAGTCCAAGTCAGATGATACGTCAAAGTCCTTGCTTGTGCATAGAAACTGTGCCTCAACGTACACATCGAAGACGCACATAAAACGTGTCTTACAGAGGCAAACCAAGACTTCTGAAGAACCAGAAATCAAACGATCATGCCGATCAAGCATTACATCTTTCAAATTCGATGAACAGTGCTTTATTTGTGGGGAAAAGTGTTCATCACTACCTGATTCCAAAAATCCTGAGCGATGGCGCTGGGTTGTTAGATGCCGAACGGCTGATCGAGGAAACAATCAAGACACCTTCAAAGATATCATACTTAGAGCATGTGATTTCAGAAATGATGAGTGGGCCCAGCAAGTACGTATCAGGGTGGAAGGTGCTGTCAGCGACTTGCACGCAGCTGATGCCCAATACCACAAAGACTGTATGTCACGTTTTCGTGGTCCCCGCAATGTCCAGTGTGTTTCTAAGAAGCCTGAGCATGTTGAAGATGAAGCGTTCATCCGACTCATAGATGAACTAACTGAAGATCGCACCCGAATCTGGAATTCCCTAGAGTTACATGAGCAATACAGGGCATACAGAGGAGATTTGCTGACACGTCGCAATCTGATGACGAAGTTATCGGAACACTTTGGAGAGGATCTATTGGTCTTGTCAGGGAGAGGTGTGGCGAATATTGTCTCATTCAGAAGTAAGGCATCTGGTGTCCTCAGGCTAGTAGCCGATGACGAAGACGACAGTGATGCTGCTATATCGAAGGTAGCTCGGCTCATTCTTTCTGAAAGCAAGAAGATGAGATGCGATAAATCCAAGTACCAAACCAGGGTCTGCTTGGAAAACTCTCTAGAAGATGTAAGTGACACGTTGTTGCATCTGATGTCACTGCTCTCCACAAAACTTGACTCAACATTGCCGGCAGCAATGATAGGGAATATCATAACTGGTATCCTTACTAACACACACACATCTCTGCAGATCGCCCTTGGCATCACAGCCCGAGAAAAGTCAATCATCGAATGCCTGCACAACTTCAGAATCACTGCCTCGTATGACGAAATCCTGCGATTCAAGGCCTCTGCTGCCCATGCTGCCGCCCAGAGCCAAGAACTGATGGGTATAAAGCCAAGCAGTCACGGACTAGTTCAGACCATAGCAGATAATTTTGATGCGAATATATCATCCCAAAATAGTCTACAGTCAACACATGCCCTTGCGATACTGGTAACACATATGCAATCAGAACAGCTACTCAACCTGAGAACGACTGACATACGGCGTATTCGTAAAGAAGAAATGTCTGAAGAAGTAATGCCTGAGATACCGGTTCAGCGATACAGAGGGCCTTCCAAGCCAGACATGCCCATCAATAGCGCCATGAGATCTCTTCCACTGAAAGTGCTGGCAGCGCAAATCATCTCAGCAACCAGGGCCAAAGAAATGGACTTTCAGTTCTTCAAGTCCGTGGTATCTGACCCAGAAGCACCCGAGTATCACGGTTACAACACCATGATCTCCCGAGAGCAGGGACACTCGGTACGTCCACCTACCAAAGCTGTGTACCTCCCATTACTGGACATGACGCCATCAGACCCTGATACCATGTTCACTGCCATGGTAGAAGCTCAACGGCTAACAAACAAGACGGGTCAAGTGTATACAATCTTCACAAATGATCAACAACTGTACCGTGTGGTTGTACATGTGATGTGGGCGTACCCAAGTCTATTCCAGAACTTCATTCCTAGACTCGGTGGTATGCATACACTGATGAACTTCACGGGAGCGGTCGGCGTCTTGATGGCAGAGACCGGACTGGAGACTGTTCTACAAGTGGCATTTGGTGGTGTATCCAGCATGTTATCAGGGAAGAAATATCCACAGAATGTCCGAGCCCTTCGCCTTCTCACCGAAGAGCTACTCCGTGGATCCATCATGCAGATGGAATCCCATGACAGCTTGATGGCACTGCTCGACGTCAGGGCAAGTGAGAGCCGTACCACCAAACTTTGGGTTGAAAACCTCGTCAAGCCAGTGATGCTCATGATGATGTTCATCCGAGCAGAAAGGGAAGCTGACTGGCCACTGCACCTCTTTTGCATGAAGGAGATGATGCCGTACTTTTTTGCAGCGGGGCATTTCAACTATGCCAGGTATGTAATGAAGTTATACGAAGCATAGGGCCTACTGACAATTAATGACAAAACAAACATCTATACCGAAAATGATACTTTCAATGATATTGATATACTTTCAGATACTGCTTGTATTACCTGCACTCGATGGAGAAGCTGCCGAGTTCATTACTCAAGGACTTCCTCCAGGGTATGCATGTGACGAGGCATCAGCCGGGCATATGGAATTCAATCTGGACTGACATGTTCATAGAGTCCACTTTTATGCGGTATGGCCACAGTCCAGGTGGTATCATTGGCATCACCCTGAAACCTTCAACTCTGAAAAGATGGGCACTCAGCCTCCATGTCTGCAGTCAGATGGTGAAAGACGTTTCCGAGATGAGAAGTGAGAGCAGCCAGACGCCAGTAATTGACATGCATTGATCCTCTAAATCCGGATGATCATCCAGACCAGCTTGTGAATATCGTAACTGGCAAGCTTGCACCAGTTACAGTGAATGCTGATAATGCTGCAGAGATCGGGTGTCAACAGATGCAACAGTACGAAGACCATTGGCCAAGTAGCTTTCACAAACCTCTCAGTAAACAAGTCATCACCATGGCAGCGTCCCGCAAGCACATGAAGGTTGGACAGGAAGTAGTATATGATACAAATCTCATATACTCCAGAGTACTAGGACTTCAAAATGTCAGAGACATCAACTTTAAGGACATAATGAAGTTTGAGTTAGCCGCAGTACCTCCATCTATGTTTGAGGAAAATGGTGAAATGCGTATCACGAAGACGAAATCGATCCTAAAGAAAAAACTTCAAGTGGAAGTATCCGATCGGCTTTCCTCGAGTCCTGATGTGATCATCATTGATGGCTGCGCAGTGCTGTGGATCATACGGTGGCCAACGAACGGAACAGTACAGGACTTCATCATGAATCTCATTGTCTACGTGAATGGAAAGTTGAAAACGTGTGACACCTACTTGATCTTCGACAGATACTATGAGAACAGTATCAAGACTGCAGCACGGACAACACGCGCTTGTAAAGAAGCAAGCCGACGACATAAGCTTGATCTGCACACACCACTTCCAGCTCAAAAAATCGTCCTCAATGTAACTGAGAACAAAGTACAGCTGATCAAGCTTATCTGCACGTTCATCCAGGAGCATGTTGAACTGTTGGCTGAGAATTGACTGGTTTTGACGGGGCAAGATCCAAGTCCTATCGAGGTGGCTGAAGGGCAGCTCACAGTACGACATGACCTCCGCACCACTCATGAGGAAGCAGATGTTATGATTGTGCAGCAAATGGTGCACACAGCCACGACAGGTGCCCAAAGTATCCAAGTCATCTCTGATGACACAGACGTGTTTGTGCTTTTGCTCCACTTTTTCAACTCAGAAGAGCTCACCTGCGATCTCATGATGGTAGGAACTGGCCATAGCAGGACGTCAGTTGACATCAAGGCCACAGCACAGAAATGCAAAGATTTTGTCAGTGCGATCCTTCCTGCACATGCCATATCCGAGTGTGACACTGTTTCCTAGGGTGTAGGAAAAGGCACTGTTGTGAAATACTTGAAAGCGGGCCACCAACTGAAGACCTTGGGACATTTGAGTGCAAATCTGCAAGTTGTCATCTCGGAAGCAACGATGTTCCTTGCTGCATGCTATGGGTCCAAGGAGCGGGACAACATGACTTCTGTTCGTTTCGATGTGTGGTCTCAAAAAATGGCGAACAGGAAGCTTACAGCAGCCCCAGAGCTCAAAACCTTACCTCCGACAACAGAGGCTTTTGTGGAGCATGTACACAGAGCACACATGCAAGCAGCGATATGGCGATCAACACTGGCGGCAGACCCGCCAGTGGTTGAGAACCCACTTGGATGGACGAGGGATGAGGTGTCACACACCCTACTGCCACTGCCTCTGAGTCCAGACATCACATGCGCACCAGAAGAGGTTTTGAAGGTGATTAGATGCGGTTGCAGCTCCATGCGGCCTTGTGCAACAGCCAGGTGCAGTTGCTCTTCAGCTAGACTTTCTTGTTCAGTCTTCTGTGCCTGTCGCGGTGCAGAAGAATGTTACAACACACATACCAAGTCAGCTGCTCTGTCAAGGGATGACGATGATGAGGACGAACGAGATTGACAATGACTAATTAACATGTTTCCATTTGTATGATTGTATTATGCTTGTCATTCAAGTTTGTACCTGTACAGTGTACATGTGATGTACAATATGCTGTACGATATGTTCCAAGTTGTTCCATATGTGAAAGTAAAGTGAAAGCATCCATGTAGAGCCTATTCAATTTGCTCACATCGTGACGTTTCTACATTTGTCATGTCAGATGAGATGCTGACTGTATCAGTTCATTACCATGTACAAGATGTATATATGTATGTATTTTCAGTGGTGCGATGTGGATCTGTATTTTGCCTTGGGGGTATTGAGTGACATGTACATGCACAGTGATGCATGTGAATAAAATATTTTGGAACACTACATTTTCAAATCATATTATGACTGGTATGGTTCAACAAAAAGCTGTTCTGTCGATATTGAAACATTACCGGTAGTTGTTTACCACGTTCTTAAACGGAGAACTGAAGAATGTTAGATTTTTGCATGAAGGGGAGGAGTTAGAGCATAGCTATATGTTTTATTGAATTCCTAGACCTCTAAAACATGGCTAGACATCAAAATCAAGTCTCTATCTCAATTTTTGGCAGAGTTACAGGTGAAAATAGAGTTTGAGCGATTTCGGCGGCGGCCATTTTGATTTTTGCTCATAAAAAAAAATGCTCAAGGATGACAAAGTGGCATCATGCGGATTGGGGTTCTGTATGACTTTATTGACCAGAATCACCAATAAAACATTGTATGTACTCCAAAACACACCTACGCCAACTTCCTCCAGACTACAGCTAACTGCGGGAGACGACATTAGAGCTCGAGCACATCATCAGCACCACGACAGATGAATGTAAGCTATCTTACACAACGTTACCCCTCCCCCCCCCCCCCCCCAAAAAAGAAGAATAATAAAATTGATTTTCCCACATGACCCCCACATGATTCCAATTTAATCCCATTTATTTTGATGAAAAACTACTTCATTCATATTCCTAATAAGTAAACATTGATTTTTGAACTCGATGAAACATACCTGCTGAAATATCCTAAAAATATTGCAAACTATGAGGAATATCTGCATCTGATATTATGATATAGCATAACACATGCCTAATGGGCAAGTTGGAAACTAGTTTAAAACAAAAAGGCTTCACAACCGAGCATGAAACACCTTGTCATGTGATGAAATACGTCGAATTACATTAAATGTCACCGTGGCATCGTAGACGAATCGTTGTGTTTACTTCATGACGCGAAACAAGACCACACGCAAGCTAGCATACATGTATGCATGCACGAATTGCTGCACAGGAAATATATGTTCCAAAATACGCGTCATTACGGTAGAATTTGCTTTGCATTCTGGGAACGTCAATTTCCATCAGCTCCGCCATTTTGAACGTTTTCAGAGAACTGGAGAATTTTGCGTAATTTTCTGAAACCAAACACATCGATTTATGCATTATATATCTGTTGAATATTCAAAGTTTGCCATCAATTCGAGAGATTTTATGTCAAAGACGAAGAAAATCCCCATTTGAAGTAGGTGTCTAAACGTTTACATGCCAAAACGGGCGTCGATAGGTTGGCATGAAACCTCCATAAGTAAATCAGCACATAGACATGTAGAGAGTTTGGGGCTTCGCCCCCAACGCTCTAATGTCAAAAATTGTGGCGGAATGAGTCGTAGTATCTAGATAAAATTCAATTCGCAGCGTTTAATGAAAATAATGGAAAATAGATTTCAACATTTATGAACTAATTTTATAGGGAGCGTAAGTGATTTTCGAATGAAAATATTCGTTATGCGTTGTTTAATAGTTTGGTCTGCAGATTTCACATATATTTTATTGCGGTCCCATGTACATTGCGTTCCGTAGAGCAGTACTTGTTTTACAGCAGTTTACCAAACATGGACCATGGTGTGCGGACTGAGACCACGGGAACACAATCCTGATCCCTGGAGAGCAAGAACGTGTGCCTGGCTGCCTTAATTCTTTTCTCTCCGCAGCAGAATAAGAGTCATTGGTGATGATAACACTCAGATATTTTATTTTATTCATCTCATCAGCTGGCGTTCCCTGTTTTCCAGTTGGGTCGGGCTATCAGTTATCTTTGCCAAATGTCATGCATCATGTTTTCTTTGAAGCTATAATCACTTTTTGAATTGACAAAATTTATTCATTCTGCGATAGCTTTATTTCGTCTATAGAATGAGAAATCGTACAAATTGGGGTCTGAAAATGTGTGTTACGTGTCTAAATTGAGTTTCCAAATCAAGATTCAAATCTTTTTTTCCTCAAAGCGGCCCGCCTTGTGGGCGAGTTCTATACACAATCTGATGATGTCATTGGTATCTGTCTAGATATTGTGGCAACCGGCAATGTAGGCAGGCCGATCATTCTCTCTATCCACTGTTTTCATCCACGATTAACGGCAATTTTCTGAGTATCTGTTGCCGAACTGTGCATATTTCCTATATATTCCCGACTATCTCGAGATGTACTTTCGAGTTTGCGTGACAAACAAGAATGCCAAATTTGGCTGATTTTAAAATTGATTCCAACTTTAAGACTTAACCCCGAGACCGTGTGAAATGCTTGGCTAATTCAATGAATCATTAGCGTAAGTCAATACGTTGTACTCAGTGTCATCGGTTTTGATACCAACGTTCATCAGATTCAGCTGGTTCACCAGTTCTTGATAAAATAAGTTGAATAAAAAGGGTGACGAAAGTCCACCTTGTCTAGTACGCTGCTGAATTTCAAATATAATCCCTGATTTCATTGTTCTACTTTATTTGTAACATTAGAACGCGAGCACCAGTTAATCAATACTGTCCAGCACCTATCTGGAACCACGCGGTGTGCTTTGTGAAAGACAACCGAGTGAGGAGTGATAATGCCGACGAAGGCGCCCTCGGCGTCCAACGAGAAAAGCATATGTCTACTTCATTATACATACCACTGGTTTTATATATCATTGTAAATTATTCCTGTCATATCGGTAAATAGCATTTGTGCTGATGTTTTTTGTTTATTTCCAACCGATTTGAAATAAAGTCATCTCATCTAATATCATCTCATCTCATCTCAGTATACTCATGAGAGTCGAGCGAAACGCTGTGCGAGATCACAATGTTCTTCTCTGTACCTCCGACAAATCCAAACTTGGCCTCGTCGATGTCTTGCTCACAACTGACAGTCTAGAAATCGTTTTTCCGTTAACTTTGACACTGTTTGGTTTTGTAGGATCAATGGTCGGCTTTTTAAAGGTACCGTCACACTAGACGGCGATCCCACGGAGTTGGCCCGGCGTCGTTAAATTTCACAGAACGCCATGGGATCGCAGGAAAAATGACGAAAATCGAGTAAAATTTATATTTTTTCCGTATGGAGATGTCACGGCGTCCGTTTGGCGATGATTGCGTTCCCATGGAGCGTCTGTGGAGTGCAACCCCGTTTTCACTGCGTTCTAGGTGGCGACCTACTGCGTGTTCACGGCGTGCTCACGGAGTGTTAGAAGATGCCACTGCGCACCCACGGATAACACACTGCGCGGACGGCGTGTCCTGAACGTTTGTAGCGTGACTGTGAATCTTATGAAGTTTATAAACATAACCGCGACCGTCGGGCGATTATGCGCGTCCCTGGGGCGCTCCCACAGAGCTCCTGCCGAGCGCTGGAAGACCTCACGGATGCTACGAAGATCCTACTGCGTGCATGCCAGAACGCCATCACATCTCCGAGCTACGGCGTTTGTTTTGTGCATGCACAAAGTGCGCGCCGTCGTACGGCGACTCAGGAGACCCCACGGCGTTTAGTGGAGAGGCCACGGAGATGGTTCTGCGTTGTACGAGACCTCACTGCGCGTAGGGGAAAGACGGGCAAATCGGACCCCCTTAATTAAAAAGCTCGTTGTTATCTATCAAATAATATCTTCTGGACTTCTTTGTTGTAAAATTGATTATTGCCTATGACGTTATACGTTTCACCGATTTTAACATCGAATTCATATAAAATTGTTTAATTATTGAGAAATTTCTAAATTTCAGTAATTCATTAGTGTGTTCGCAGGTGAGGGCAAAGCGGACCGCCCAGTCTACTTTGCCCGGCACATATGTTTTCTGAAAATTGGCTTCACGTTGTGTCATAATTTTTGCGTGTAATACATACATACATTCACTGTGCATTGCTAAACAATTAAATAGCTCGTTGGATGTTTAGTACCACTGCAATGAGGGCGTGCAGACCATATGCACAAATAGCACCTCATTTTGAGCTGAAAATGTGTTTATCGTTCGTTGAAGGCATCATTATGTATACGAAGACTAGCTCTTCTACACAGTGTCGAGTGTTTTGACTGTTTTCTTCCAGAAGTAAATTGTCAAATTTGAATTCTGCTTTACAAAAAAAACAACATTTTTTTTATAATTAACATTAAAAACAAAGACTCCAGTGAAGTACTAACCTAAACTTAACATCACGTTTGGGCATCCATTTTTGCCAAAAATATGTGATATCATTTACCACCTAGTTAATGAACAAAAATGTACGTACCCTGAAATGAAATTGTATGTATAGTTTTGACATGTAAATGTACATTATATTAATTGTTAGTTTAGGCATATTAAGTATTAGCAGTTTTATTTACTGGCTTTAGCACACATTTTAAAAAATGTAATTAATGGTGTTATCTGCTCTATCCAAGGTTTTCGTTTACATCACAATACATCTCATGATTATTTTGTAACACTATTAATATTTCAAATGAGGTTAATTGTCATTAAGGGAAACACAAATCTTGCTTACTATGGTATTTATCATGTTGGTTCGAACCACAGGCAGCTAATATAGAAGTCTAGACGGGCAAAGCGGACATGCTCTGACGGGCAAAGTGGCCATGTCCACTTTGCCCTGGTCCGCTTTGTAATTCATTAGATACTTTAATTTAAGTAGGATATATATTTTCCCCTGAATACACATAAAATACACCAGCAAAGCAATGTTTTATTGATTTGTATTGAATTTGATGGCGTCGGAATAAAATGAATATTATTGGTCAGATGGTTGTATTGTTGATTGGAAAAATAGCAAAATTAGAAAATTTTCGGCCTATTTTTAACTCTCCACTCTTGTTTCTATATCTTGATCTTGACAAACTGAATACTGTTCTTAAAAGATATGATACATTGTTTCGGCAATACTTAATAGCTATCAGACATACATTATTCAATATTTTAACAAATTAAGCCCATGGTCCGCTTTGCCCGCTGGTCCGCTTTGCCCGTCTCTCCCCTACTTCGGCGTTCTACATTTTTCTTAGACGCGGTAAGCACGCCATGAGGACGCAGCCCTGGTGCGACGGCTACATTAGCATTGGAACAACTTGTGTTATCATACGTCCCATTTGCATATTAACTCTTTATGTTGCCAGATTCTGCAAATATGTCCATGTTAAATGTGCCATCACTTTTGAAATATCATGATAACAATATGCTGTGAAACTTTTCTGTTCAGTTCGAATAGTGCTTCCGCATACATATAAAAGAACTAATACCAATCATCGTGATGGATACCCTTAATAATAACGCGAGATTATTATATAATAAATGGACCAACTTCCTAAGGTTCTTTTCAGCCAGAAATGAATGAAGCATATGACTGATATCAAATTACACATACGAAGCGCATGACTGAAATAAAATTAATGAGGATTTATTGCGACTTTGAAAACTCCTTCAGTTAACAGTGACTCGAATCGGGAATATCGCCAGTGTGTGTTGAAAACTCCACAGCAGCAAGATGGTGGTAACTGCGAACAAACTTTACTTCTCTGTTTTGCTCACGTGCTTTGTTATACCAAGACACGTCATAAGTTCATGTGATGGTAAGTAGAATGATGATTTTTGTTGAATGGGACAGGTGTAAATCTTCTATATTTGCATATTACTAGCGCATCCATATTTGGGCCGATACGCTATAGCTGCCGTTAGTTTTTTTTCTGACAGTAATTGTTCAACCAAGCCTCATGCGTTTCAGGTTGCAGTTACTCCGCTATGTTAGAACAGTCATGTTGTTCGTAATCAGAAAACATATTTTGACTTCGAATCTGTTCAAAAAAAGATAAGTTATGCCTAGGCCGATGCCGACTTTTAAATTTCACGGTATGTGTTTGGGGGAACGTTTCGTTTAGTCTGTTATATGTGGGAAGCACTAAATGGAAAACCAGTCAAAAGCGCCTGATTTAGTGCCTTATGTTTTAGTGTCGACGTGTCTTTCCTTCCCGACCACCTCATTCCAGTATTCTCCAAGATATAGATGTTCACCCAACACAGAAAAATGGTGTTACTATTTCAATTGAACAAGTAAACGTCAGGGATCCAGAGTAGCAAAAGTGGTCGCCGCAATGCGTTGGCCAAAATTCTTGCTGTGAGATCCTCAGTCAAATAAACTAATAAAACTGGATGATGTTTTAGAACATGTGTGCTAGAATTCATGCGCTGTTCGTGCGCTGAGTGGCAGGTGGAAAAAGATGCACTGTGCTAAGCGGCACCGGAAGTTAAAGTAACTTTGTATTTGATATAGGCCGCCGCTCATGCGGCGACCAATAAGCCTGACTGGGTACCAATGGTTGAAGATCTTTTACCTTAGAATTATAGCCATAGTGTTGCTATAATTCTGTGATTATCCCATCATTGACATTTTGTGCATATATTTGCACCCCGATTTGCCAGTGTGGACAGCGCAGCGGGTGCGGCACGCAGGGCAGGAAACGTTCACTATTCCGGAGCTGTTCACTCTTCTAATAGTATCATTTGCACTTGACAACTTACACTGGTTTAGTAAGCTTCGTCCATGAATTCGGAATGTGAATTTGCTGGTATCTGCTCTTTTCACCTACACCAACATAACTATCATTGTTTCGTTTCATCTAAAGATGAAAATGTTTTTCGTAGTATGTGTATGAATATTGTTTTGATTGCATTACTCGAAAGAGCTGAATGATATTCCCGGAAGGCTAAAAATGTCAAAAATGCACAAATTAGCTTCGGTACACTAAACGCTCCAACATAGAGCTTAGATTTGTATTGTGAACATATGTGTACTAAAAAATGGCGCATCCTATGGCGACCTTTTAATTACCTTCGATGACCGTGAGTAGGCTACTGGGTACTCAAGATTATGGTGATATTGAACAGTGGCACTGAGTGCTTCAGGATACAGCTTATGTAAAAAGTACCTGTTGTAATATACGTTCAAACGCTTGATAACCTTGAAGATGACCATTAAGTGCTCTTAAAGTCAAGTTCATCTGTCAGTGAAACGTTTTTCTACGTTTTTCGGCCGTAGTTTTGTTTTGGATAATCGAATCAACTTGAAATTGTGTGTGTCGTAGTTGGGCATCATGCCGTAATTTTTGGGCAACCTTTTCATTTTTCGAGATAAAGTTCTGAATTTCGGTGAAAAATTACGGCATGATACCCAATCAAGACATCCAAAATTTCAAGTTGATTTGATTATCCAAAACAAAACCAAAGCCGAAAAACGTGTTTCACTGACAGATGAACTTGATTTACTCAAGATTATGTTATTAAGTTTGGATTTAGAGCCAAATTTTTTTTGTATTATCAACAAATTGGAAGTGTTTTGTTCTATATACTTTCACACCAAACATAATAAACATACGGTATCTACCTCGAGCTTAGGATCAAATTTAAAGCTATAATCACTTTTAGAATTGACAAATTTTATTCATTTTGAGATAGCTTTATTTTGTCTATAGAATGAGAAATCGTATAAATTTGGGTCTGAAAATGTGTATTACGTGTCTGAATTGAGTTTCCAAATCAAGATTCAGATCTGTTTTTCCTCAAAGCGGCCCGCCTTGTGGGCGAGTTCTATACACAATTTGATGACGTCATTGGTATATGTCTAGATACTGTGGCAACCGGCAATGTATGCAGGCCAATTATTCTCTATCCACTGCTTTCATGCACGATTAACGGCAATTTTCTGAGTATCTGTTGTCGAACTGTGCATATTTCCTATATATTCCCGACTATCTGGACATGTACTTTCAAGTTTGCGTGACAAACAAGAATGCTAAATTTGACTGATTTTACAATTGATTCCAACTTTAAACCATGTATACTCCGGAGAATCAACAAATTGCGAGCTACAGCACCCTTTGTGCCAAGTTATATGTATATCTCCATCGGTGCCGATAAATAATCTCGGACGTAGTGTATCCATCAAAATATGACACTTAGGGCCCAGTGCGGACCTCGTCCTTCAACCTGGCAATGATAAATCTTGCAGTCACACTTTCGCATGAGTTCCGCACTTGGCACCTAATCTAACTGTAATAGTACGTATTAAGTACTAGTAGTTCACTTGCTCAATTCGGGTAGAAGAAACTTTCTCCTCTATTCACCTAAAATGTTCACCGTCAGATTCTATTGTTTGTTTAGGGCCTATGTATGCCGAAAAAATATATTAAGGATCAACCATAAATCCTGCTTTCAATGCCTCATTGGACATCGAAGAATTCACATGTCATCGACATAGCATCGAGAGGCAGAATTCTCGTATTCTTGGTTTGAACAGACCAATAATACTGTACAGTGAATACACGGTATCGTGCTGCTTGTTCCAATGGAACATTCATAGTAATATATTATATATTGATCATATCAAAGAAATTGAAAACGTTCCATGTGATCATTTAAAAGTAGCAGAGCTACCATCACGCATGGTGTCCGTGAAAGGGGATGCAAAGGATAATCGATAGTAATAATTGTCATATGATCATACACAATAGAATGCTGGGGTTTGCGTGCTGCTTCATCCTAATATTACAAATTGCACATTCAACCATGGTATAACATCAGACATTTCCATGTGTCACCGTAATGTTGCGGGGTGATTGCCCACCCGTGTTGGGATAAAGTGGACAACGGAGTTCAGGGTTCGGATTTATTGAGATTTATTGAATCCGGCAAGTTCACCCTATAAAATATATAAAATATGATAGATGAATGATATGCAGGAACACGCATCATACATGTTTCATGTAAGCAACACTGCAAATGTTCCAACAATAAATAAATAATGACTATGACCGGAAAAGTATTTAACCTTTTCTCCAGGATGAGACATAAGACAATCATATGGATTGCCCTGACCAATGAAATCACCAGAGCTATGAGAACTTCTCTGTGCAGATGAAAACCTTACCCCAGTTAGAGATACAGGCTGGAGGTGAACTCAGAAACAGAAATGTGAATGATCAAAGTTCTGAAATGGAATGGTAATGATTGAACATGAGATCTAAAACAATATAACAATATGGATTCATATTTACAAGTGGTTGGTTGTGTTTATTTACTTTGATTCAATTTAACAATCGGTTTAGGATTATGACGCAGATGGCGCGCCATATTTAAATGTCTTTGTTTACGTTAGCAATGCAAAAATGGCGGGAAAGTTAACAATCAAAAGTACAAGTGTTTACGACCGAAAATACCAAAAGAATATTACTCAAGATATGAAAATCAATAGCGAAATGAACGCTCTATGAACATTCAAGCCTACCGTCAAAATAGATCCACGGATGGCAACAAAACAAGACAATCAGACCAGCATTACGCTGACAAGCTGTTGCCTGATCAAATGACTGATGTAGAAGTGACAAAAACAGTACACAACTGAACACATTCGCCAGAGGACAGCACAGGTGAAACTGACTAGAACAATCGGTCCAAACCCCAATGAATATCCCCATCACAGTAACATACTAAATTGTGGAAATATCTCAATACTGAAACTCTATTTGATGTGATTTAATACCTAACAATTAACTATAACACAACGTTTGGGTGTGTCATACAATACGCAGTTCATAGCTTGTCTTGGAAAATGAAACGATGATTTTAATTTCATATATTGTGACCAATTGTGACATGATACTTGATGTGAAAATTGACTCATATGACCATGTTCATAATTTCCGCAATTCGTAGACCAGATAATTACTTCTATATATAATTGATTCTCGACTTGTATAGTGGTATCTTACAATTGCAGATGTGATGGAATGGTAGACTATGGCATGTTATAAACGGAAACCAACTCCCGTTTGAGATATGGTGAAAATTAATGTTCATTTGTAAAATAAAATTATGGAACACCACAAGCAATCGAGACCGATTCCAGACTGTTGTACGTGAAGAAATTGTAGAAACCGCTGAATGAGAAGAAATCTGATACAATCATCACTGAAACAAACTGCAATTATTCATCGATCAATAGTTTTCACTTGTTTAAGTAAAAAATGTGTGTAACTTCAACAGTCTAGCGGATTCTCAACTTCACACATCATGACTGATGAACTTCACTTATTCGTGCACTACATTTAAGATTTAAATCAACCATATTCCAAGCAACTTGAAATGTAATCGTTCAAAAGTGATGTTTTCTGTTCTACTGAATGACCAGGATCTTTTTTATAGGTTACCGGACCATTGGTCCGCTAACCTATTGTCATGGAGCTGCGTTCCTCGTCGTCCATCTATATTTTTATCTTTGGAGTTCACGGGCGAATCATTCTGAAATTTTGCACAAAAAGGCATGCAAACATTTCAAAAGGGAAGTATTTTTTAAAATTTTTTTATATATAATTTTTTCTAAATGTTAACCATTTTTGTCAAAGAAAACAGCCAATTTTGTACTTTGTAAGCCATTTTCTCTGAAACTGTTAGAGTCTCTTTTGTGGGTTTTTGCCGACATATACCCAGTGTAACACCAAAAAGAGGCCGCACTTCCACAAAAATGCCTGACTGAGCAATTCAAGTAAAAAAAAACTCAGGGTGACTTCAATGCCAGGGGACCGCTCCCTCACCGGCGAAGTTCCTATTGTTTGCCACTCTTCCGCCGGTGAAGTATCTATTGTTTGTGCTTTTTACATAGGGATATATAGAGAGTGGGGCCTCTTATTGATATTACACTATTACACTCTTTGATATTCAATATCTCGCTTATAATCGACTTCAACGTTTACGAACCAATAGTGAACATGTAGGAAATGATATAATGCTGAATATTGTTTTGACTTTGACCTTTGGACCTCATTTTTCATTCATAGTGGAAGCTGTATATAATAAACTCCTAAAATATTTCAAACTAGAGCTTGAATATTGGAAGTATCAAAAGGGGAATCCTATTTTGCAGTTTCAATGGTGACCTTAAATTTGACCTTCAATGGCATTGGAAGATCAAAACAGCAATTTTCGATATTTTGAGTCGATATTGTCGACTCAAAACTTACAATCGGCACAGGATTGATTTTTTCTTCTTCAAATTCCCGACATAATATCTCGTTGATATAGACTTAGTATCTCGATAATATTGACTTAGTATCTCAATAATATTGACTTACATGTATTAATACGATAATATCGAACTATACCTCAGGAGAGGAGCACATATGTACATGTATTATGTACGTAGGTAACCAATAATGACTGTGTATATGTGCTTGTGAATGTACATGTATATGTATGGAAATTTTCCCTGTGATGTAAACATTAATTATATTAATAGGTTTTAGAGTTCTAATAGATTTTTACCTACATTATTTATAGCCAGTGATGCTTAATTGTTTTCGAATTGGTACTTCACAAACATAAACATTCAGGCTGCACACAACACTTTATTTTTGTACATCTACATGACAACGGAAACATGACATACATTTTCATATATGCATAAAAATGCATATTATCGATTTACTAAGTCGATTTTATCGACTTACTAGTCGGGAATTTTAAAAAAAAATATTATTCCACTGCTGTACTGGCGCCCATGTTTTAAGTTGATATTATCGAATCAAAAGCGGAAATCATCTAGTTATGAGTCAATGTTATTGAGATACTAAATCGATATTACCGAATCACCAAATATGGAATTTCAGTAAATAGTCTCCCTTGGCTCTTTTATGCTTCTGTATCTGTGTGATGGCGTTTTGTGTGATGTACGTTTGACATTTGATATTTCCATGGCAGCGTGAATCTGGACATCTCCTGCCATTTTTGCTTCGAGTGATACATGTTTACGTCATTAGTGCTGATTGCAGCCCATTTGATGGTCTATTAACAAAACCAGCGTGAAACATATTTGATAGTGTTGTGGAATTTAATGGTCAATTTAATGGTCTTTACTTTCAAAACCTCTACTTTAGGTGAGCCAAACACGTGTCCGATGCCAGAGCACTGTACCTGCACTACCCACGGGAGTGGTATCAACATGACATGTGAGAGATCCCAACAGAGCTCCGGATCTGGACTGACGTCAGTTCCTCCTCACCTGCCAGCCAACCTAGTGAAGCTCAAGATCAACAGACATTGGGTCAGAAGGATAAGAGTATCTGACTTTTCGAAGTGTACAGCCTTGGAAATTTTGTACTTGGAACACAATAACATATCGTCCATCATTAAAGGTGCATTTGCAGATTCTCCGAAGTTGCGAATACTATGTGTGAATAGAAATAATATAAGTTTCAGTCAGCTAGATTCATTTCCTCTACACCTTTTGGACAACCTTCACAACATCACACAACTGTGGATCGACCAAAACCACTGGGGTAGACTCACGACCTATCGAGATGATCTGTTCGTTAACAAGCCTCATCTCGAGCAGTTGGCAATGGATGGTATTGAAGGTGCTGTATTTCCCTCGACCAACGCGCCCAGCAACATTACCGACTTGTTGATATACCAAGGGGTTCGCACGTTAACCCCGGATACCTTCAAGAACTGGACTGGATTTCCTCTGAAGAAGCTGCACTTGATTTGCCTCCATAACCCAGTCCATGAATTGACGTGTCTAAAAATGATAAAACCTGGTGCATGTTCAGTGTTCCCAACATTGGACGAACTTGACTTGTCTTATAATGAGGACCTCGGGTTTGACAACAGTTCTGGACTTCAGCAATGTCTGCACGACTTGCAGGCCACATCCATAACTAAATTGATACTAAACAGTATTGTTAAGAACCCTACTTCAACAACTCGATCTTTGTCGAAGGATTTCCTACAGCCCTTAAAGCAACTTAATTTACGGGTGCTGAAACTTGAGGGAAACGGGCTCACAGGGATAAAGGGTCCATGGACATTGAATGATATAATACCGCGAATCCAAACATTGTCTTTGGCATACAATAGATTCTTTGGTTTCGATATGAACATCCTGAGGCGTGCATATAACTTAAAGGAATTGGTTTCATTAGATATGAAATGTCAGACACGGCTCTATAACCCGCCACATCCTGACATTACTTTGGAGCAAACACAGTTAACATCTTCCGTAAAACCTGTACGCGTGATATTTCCACCGAAGATCAAAGTAATATCGCTGTCTGATGCATTCGATGAAGGCGATCTGGAATTTGGTGATGTTATTCTTAAAAATATTCCAAATGTTTCTGTCGTTGACATGTCGCGAAACAAGGTGAACAAGTTGGCTGGCAAGCTCATCGTCATTCCTGAACACAGGCGGCCACACATTCATGTCTTGAACTTGTCAGAATGCGGCATACAATATTTAAATGTAACGTTTTTCAGTAGTACTGTTCGCATTCATACATTGGATCTAAGCCAGAACATATATCTCGGTGAGCAACTGAAGGATGACACTAATGGCACACTGATGGCCAGTCTCGATCAAGCCGATGTACGCGTTCTAAATTTGTCATTGACAAACATCAAGTATATTCCTTTCAAGTTCTTTTCGACCATTCGAACACTAGAAGAAATAGTGCTTCGGAATACAGCCATTGGTTCGTTTTATTGTGATTTGAAACACATGAGTCAACTGAAATTTCTGGACTTGTCTGAGAACAATTTCATGTATCTGTTGCCAGTGTTGATGAGAGGAATTGAGGAAGTTGCTAGTCTCCATAGAGTCACAGTCGATTTAACTGGAAATCCACTTGAAGTCGAATGTAACAACCTGAATTTTCTGTTGTGGGTCATACACGCTCGATCAGTCAAATTGAGAAATAAAGAAAGCTTGAAATTCTATTTGAGATGTCCTGATGGATGTTACAAAGTTTACAATATCTCCCTTCTCACAGACGAAGTAAAGAAGTTGACACTTAATTGTCATTCAGAGACTTGGGTTGTTGTTTCCGGAAGTTTTATAGGTGTTGCTATGGTGCTCATATGCATCATTGCCATTGTCCATCGACAGCGCTGGGACATTCGATACTTCTGTCTGCGTCTAGTAAGACAGCGCAGAGCCTACGAGCAACTCGAAAACTCTCGCGAATATCACTATGATGCCTTCATAGTGTACCACAATAAAGACATCGCATGGGTCAAGCACCAGATGATTCCCAAACTGGAGCAGGACACGTCACTTCCACTGAAACTTTGCATTCATGAGCGTGACTGGATTCCTGGACATACGATAGAGGACAACATATGCAGCAGTGTACAGGACAGTCGCAAGACTGTCTTCTTGCTCACACGGCGCTCTCTGGCCAGCAAGTGGTGCGAGTTTGAGATTCAGATGGCTCGCATGAGGAGCATCGACGAGGGAAAAGATGTAATCATCGTAGTGGCCCTGGAGGAAATTCCCGTGAGTGAGATGCACAATACATTGGTCAACTTACGTCGCTCGAGTACTTGGCTGGAGTGGGATCCTGACAACAGGGAGGAGCAGGCGGTGTTCTGGCAGCGACTTCGCGAGGCGATCAGACACCCGAGTGAGAAGCCTTCCAGGTGCGCGTGCGGGCGTACATTCTACCCTGATGGCACATCCGACCACCATCCCTAGTCTTGTCTGAATCTTTGATATTCACGTAGATCTACATGTGATGTTAACTCAAATACTACGTGGTATGGCGATGAAACAAAGTATGTCAATGCATGTATATCAATATGTGTGTCTTGTATGAATATAGACAGATTTAAAAATGTATGTTCATATACACATGATTTTTATTCGAGATTTACCTGTACAAATGAACCTACCAATCTATCACCAACAATAGAACCAGATCTTGATACAAGTTTGTATATAGTTTGTATAACTGATATAGTTTTCTAACAACTTTCCACAGAGTGAATTACAAGAAAATAATTCTCTCTTTGAAACAAATACAAATAATTATCTATTAATCACGCCATCTAAGTTTCAGGAAAACAATTTTCTTTAAAGTACGTTTGTATAGAAAGTCTTTGCTGCATTTTGCGACTGAACTAACTTATCATTTCAGGTTGTTGTATATGAAAATTGCATTGACTATAGTTATATATATTGGAATCTTTTATTTGTGAGATAGCATATTCTGTTTTGTAAATAAAATGCCTGTTAAGTATTCAAGGATTCTGAATTAACAGAGTGTAGAAATGTATTGCAGTGGTACAGTCTGCCTGTTCGGAATTGATTTTGTTTAGTGTAAATTGATAACTGACACAATTCTTAGAATGCTGTTGCTTGCTTGTGAATAATACTTTTTAGGTTAGCGGACCTATGGTCCGATAACCTATTGGCATGGCGCTGCGTCCGTCATCCGTCGTCGTCGTCGTCCACATTTTTATCTTTTTTCTTTACGGGCGAATTTTTCAGAAATTTTGCACAAAAATGCTTAAAAATAACTCAAGAAGGAGGTTTTTTTTAGTTTTTTGATTTTCGCATTTTATTCAAAATGGCGGCCGTTTTTGACGAAAAATGTCTTATTTTGGACTTTGGCGGCCATTTTCTCAAAATCTGTTCAGTAACTTTCTTTCTTTTTTATATATAACACTCCTCATATGTACTCCTATGATGTCTATAAATTTCGTTGCGCTTGAATCGCTCGAAATGGGCCATTTTGGCCCAAACTCGGCCAAAATGGGACATTCCCATGTTAATTTCTCCTATGCTTTATAATGGGACACATTATGCCTAATATCTCACCTAATATTGAGATTAGTGATTAGGAATCAATTGTGGACATAAAGGAAATGGTATATACTGAATTATCTCGTGACCTTGAATTTGACCTTTGACCTCAGTTTCAGGGTCAGAGCACAAAATGGCTTATATCTCGCTTGTTATCGACTTTACAGCTTAGGAATCAATTGTGGACATATAGGAAATGATATAGGCTGAATATTCTGATGACCTTGAATTTGACCTTTGACCTCATTTTCAAGGTCACAGGACAAAATGGCTAAAATCTTGCTTGTTATCGACTTTACAGCTTAGCAATCAATTATGAACATATAGGAAATGATATATGCAGATTATTGTCATGACCTTAAATTTGACCTTTGACCTCATTTTCAAGGTCACAAGACAAATGGCTAATATCTCACTTATTATCGATCTTACAGCTTAGGAATCAATTGTGGACATGTAGGAAATGATATATATGCTGAATATTCTCGTGACCTTGAGTTTGACCTCTGACCTCATTTTCAAGTTCAAGAGCACAAAATGGCTAATATCACTTATTATCGACTTCACAGCTTAGGAATCAATTGTGAACATCGTCATGACCTTGAATTTGACCTAATTTCGAGGTCACAGGAAAAATGGCTAATATCTCGCTTCTTATCGACTTTATAGCTTGGGAATCAATTAAGAACATATAGGAAATTATATATACAGGCTATTTTCATGGCCTTCAATTTGACCTTTGACCCAAATTTCGAGGGCACAGGACAAAATGACTAATATCTCCCTTATTATCGATTTTACAGCTTAGGAATCAATTGTGAACATATAGAAAATGATATATGCTGAATATTGCCATTACCTTGAATTCGACCTTTGACCTCATTTTCAAAGTCAAAGGACAAAATGCTAATATCTTGCTCATCTATTGAGTTTATGGCTTGGGAACCAATTGTGGACATATAGAAAATGATATACACTGAATATTTTGATGACCTTGAATTTGACCTTGAACTTATTTCAAGGTCAGAGCATAAAATGGCTAATATCTCGCTTATTATTGACTTTACAGTTTAGGATTCGATAGTGAACATATAGGGAATGATATATGCTGAATATTTTGGTGACCTTGAATTTTACCTTTAACGTCATTTTCCAGGTCAGATAACAAAATGGCTAATATCTCGCTTGTTATCAACTTTACAGCTAAGGAATCAACTGCGAACAGGAAATGATTTATGTTGAATATCTCATGACCTTGAACTTGCTTTTGACCTAATTATTCAAGGTCAGATCACAAATGGCTATTATCTCACTAATTATCAACTTACAGCTTAGGAATCAATTGTGGTCAAACTCCGAATGATATATGATGAATATTCTCGTGACCTCGACTTGACCAATGACCTGATTTTCAAGTTTCCTTCGACCTGATTTTCACGGTGACTGGACAAAATGGCTAATATCTCACTTATTGACTTCATGGTGTGGGAATCAATGAAGGACATATAGGAAATGTTATACAAATATTATACAAATATTCTGATGACCTTGAATGCAACCTTTGCCTTCATTTTCAAAGCCACAACACAAAATTGCTAATATTTCTCTGATTATTGAATTTACAACTTAGCTATCAACTGTGGACATGATATATGCTTAATATTATATATGTTGAAATTAGTTAAAGTTATCAGATTTGATATAGTGCTCTTTTCAGCCGAAGTAATCCGCTTCCAAAGGCGCTTTACACTTTAACCCCAGTCTGAGTGATTGTACTTGTAGCAGCCACACTCAAAGCTCTCTATACAACACCCATTATCAACCGGTACCCATTTAATCCTGGGTAAAGATAGACACATTAGTGGTAAATGCCTTGCCTAAGGACACTAGTGAAATAGCACAGCAGTCCAGCTCAAGACTCAAACTCATGATCTTTGGATTACGAGTCCGACGCCTTACCAGTGCGCCACTCATATATGCTGAATCTTCTCTTGACCTTGGACTTAATCAGTGACCTGGCTAACATCTAAAATATTGAACATATATTGTCCAGTAACCTGTCTTTGGCCCTTGGCCTAATTTTTTGTAAATACCCTTTCATCTGTAACATATTTAGCACTGAATCAATGATCGCCTGGATAACTTTCGTTTGTTGAGATCTTACTATGATAGACATACGATACGTGTGTATAACATAACACACAAATTTAGTCCAAGGGCTAAGTAAGGTTACCAGCGAGGGTACGGAGCCCCTAAATACACCTGTTTGTGCCCTTGAAATTGACCTGAGGTAATGTTCTTTTGTGCATTAGCTCATTAGGTACATACTCATAAAAAAATCTAAATACTAAAATCAGTGAAAATATATGTAATGCTGCTTAGTGGCTATACGTTTCATATTCAGTACGAACGTCCAAAAGAGTATTTACAAACAATTTCATAGCATATTGATTAAAGCACTCACAAACAAGTTTCACCCTCCCGATCCTCGACATTAAATAGTCATTGACTTTCACAGTTGTGGATCACACTAAAACCGCGGGTTAACTGGTTTCATCATGCGTAGCGGCATGTTGTTCATATTTTGATTTGTGCGTTGATAAAAGAACAAATTCAAACAAAATTCAAAACCCATTAGGCCCGACAACACCCGCTGTTTATTTTAGTTATTATTGTTCCTGGTTTTGGGTGATTAACTTTCCGAATGTTCCTTGATTGAACTTGTTGACATATTTAATTAATTTCATGTCACAGGCAAATCATACAAGTTAAGCTTAATCATATAGAACAAACTGTATTTCCTTTAAGTATGTCAAACTTGGCGAAAATATTTATCCTTTGAAATGCAAATTAAACCGGGCAAACAATACAATTAACTGATGCCATGCGATTGGTGGGCCATATGTACTGAATACGGCAATTTTTGTGAATAATCAAGCTACAACTTCAAGAACCTCTTCTGTTTAGATAATATTTACAGTAGCAGAGCATAGCCCGTGTGTATATTTGTACTTTTATCATGGGAATATAGATATGATAATTGTTTTTCATTTCAATCTATCATCTCAACTAGAAATGGTTAGAGCGCATGACTTCAACCAAAATATTCTCTGTACAATTAACAGTTAATTGTGTAAATCGTTGAATAATTAGAGGTGAAAGCTACTATTGGTAAAAACACTAAGAACCTGGAACAACATCAGTGTCTCTTGCGTACCTCACAGCAGCAACATGGTGGTTGCTCTCAGCACGATTTACTTCTCTGTTTTGCTCACGTGCTTTGTTAAACCAAGACACGTCAAAAGCTCCTGTGATGGTGAGTAGACTGATGATATTGTTGAATGGCAGTAGTGTGAAGTACCTGCTTAAAGTATCATTTTGAAATTATATGAACGTAGCGAATCATATATATGTGACATTATATGTCGAGCGGGAAAAGCCATATCTAAGGTGGCACGTTGGCAAGAAGATGAGACGCGTGTTACGTCTTAACATTCCATTGTTACTCGTTGTTATCGTGTAATCACACAACAGCTATCAGGTGACATTTTTGTGTTATTGACCATCACATTTGTAAATGTTATGATTCGTGGAAGATGCATTTGCATGATATGTAATTAAACTACATATTATATTGTAACGACGTTACATTATCACGTGACATTATTGCACAATAGCACGATACTAACGCGTAAAAACGCGATGATACAACGTAGTAAGTTTCAGGTAATTACATGAAATGTGTTGAATAATGAATTGAACAATACCATGACAAAACACTACAGCAGCATGTAATAATGCACTCTTCTCATGTCCAAACCATTTAACGATGGAGTTGATTTTAAAATAAACCGATTTTAGCATTAAATTCTGTCATGTAAACGTGAAAATAATCACGAGAATGTCAGGAATATGATGAAAATATACACAACTGGATGACAGTTAATCAGGAAATCATAGTTAAACGTGCAAGAAACACTAGTTAGATAGGTTTGCCCACATTGCCGGTTGCCACGATATCAAGACAAATACTGACGACGTCACGAGACTGTGTGTAGAAATCGGCTGGGAAGCAGGCCGTTTTGACAAAAAATAGCCCAAAGGATAAGGAAGGTTACCGGACGATATATGTTTTATATTTTAGATATTAGCGAAAATGGCTGCGAAAATAAAAAATACTCCTCCCTTTCGAATAATTTTTGGGTGGCATTTTTTTTTTGCAACATTTCGAAAAATTCGACCGGAAATTTAAAGATAAAAATGTGGACGGACGCCGACGACGGATGCATCACCATGCCACTATGTAATCGGACCTAAAAATTGCCCAACAAAAATAGGCCAATGTCGATATGGATTGTATTTGAGAAGACGATCAGGATGGGATAGTGCTGGACTGATCACATGGACTACGTTGAAATTCAAATAAGTTTTATTTCAGCTTAAAGGCTTCACGAATGATTTGATTCTTTGATCCGGATAGGTTTGCTGCCCCTTACCTCAGATCCCCTGAAAACAAACCATGTGATTCATTGGACACATTCACCTTTATTGCGTACGGAAGAGTAGACAACATAATCTACCTAACATTCAGTTGAAACTGAATTTATCTGCACTATTAGCATGAACACTTAAGTATCACTATATTCTTCAAACTTGGATTTCTCTTGTGAAACCGACCCTTGGTATTGTTCCTGATTTGATGCCATAACATCAAATTTCTCTGAAACAGGTGAGCCAAACACGTGTCCAATGCCCGAGCACTGCGCCTGTGCAACTCAGGGTAATGGGATCAGCATGACGTGCGTGCGGCCCCAACAGACCTCCGGACCTGGGCTGACGTCAGTTCCTTTTCACCTGCCAGCTAACCTGGTGGAGCTCAAGATCAACAGACACTCGATCCAAACGATCAGAGTATCGGATTTCTCAAAATGTTCCGCCCTGGAAATCTTGTACTTGAACGATAACATCATATCATCTATCATGAAGAGCACATTTGCAGATTCTCCAAAGTTGTGGAAATTTTGTGTAAACAGGAACAATATAACATTCAGTCAGTCAGAATCATTTCCACCTTATCTGCTGAACGACCTTCACAACATCAAAGAGCTGTGGATCGACCTAAACAACTGGGGTGGTAACTCCTACAGAGATGATTTGTTCGTGAACAAGCCTCATCTCGAGCTGCTGGCAATGGATGGTATTGAAGGTGCTGTATTTCCCTCGACCAATGCACCGAGCAACCTCACTGACTTGCGGATATACCAAGGCATTCCCATTTTGACCATCGATACCTTCAGAAACTGGACTGGATTTCCGCTGAAGAAGCTGCACTTGGTTTGTCTTCGTAAACACATAAGTGAAACGAAACCATGTCTGAAAAGTATCCAACCCGGTGCATGCTCAGTGTTCCCAACACTGGAAGAACTTGACTTGTCTTACAATGAAGACCTCGGTTTCAACAAGAGTTCTGGAATTCAGCAATGTCTGCACGACCTGCAGGCCACATCTTTGAACACATTGATATTAAACAGTATTGTCAAGAATCCGACATCAACAACTCGACCTCTGTCGGATGATTTTCTATGGTCCTTGAAGCAACTTAAATTACGGGTGTTGAAACTTGAGGGAAATGGGCTAACAGGGATGAAGCATCCGTGGACATTGAGTGATGTAATACCGCAAATCCATACCTTGTCTTTCGCATACAATCGATTTTTTGGTTTCAATATGGACATCCTGAAGTATGTTCACCTCTTCAAGGAACTGGTTTTCGTAGATTTGAAATGTCAGACGCGGCTATACAACCCTCCAGAACCGGATTATACTTTTCAGCAGAGACAGTCAACATCCTCTGTAAATCCTATACATATGATATTTCCTCCAAAAATCAAAGTTATATCGCTGTCAGATGCTTTCGATGAAGGCAATTTCGAATTTGGTGATGTTACGCTTGTAAATATTCCAAATGTCTCTCTCATTGACATGTCAAAAAACAAGATAAGCAAGCTGGCTGGTAAGCTCATCACCCTACCTCTGGACAGGAGGCCGCACATACATGTCTTGAATTTGTCAGCATGTGACATAAGGCATTTGAATGCAACGTTTTTCAGCAGCTCTGTTCACATTCACACACTAGACCTGAGCCAAAACATATACCTCGGAGCACAACTGAAGAACGATGTTAACGGCACACTGATGGCCAGTCTCGGTCAAGCTGATGTCCGCGTTCTGAATCTCTCACTGACAAACATCAAGTATATTCATCCAAAGTTTTTTTCGACCATTCAAACACTGGAAGAAATAGTCCTTCGAAATACAGCCATTGGTTCGTTTTATTGTGATTTGAAACACATGAGTCAACTGAAACTTCTGGATTTGTCCGAAAACAATTTCATGTATCTGTTGCCAGTATTGATGAGAGGAATTGATGAAGTTGCTAGGCTCCATGGTGTCACAGTGGATTTAACAGGAAATCCACTAGAAGTCGAGTGTAACAACCTAAATTTTCTGACGTGGGTCACACACACACCGTCAGTTCAATTCGGAAACATAGAAAGCTTAAAATTCTACTTGAGATGTCCCGAGGGATGCTACAAAGTCTACAATCTCACAATTCTTCCAGACGAAGTAGAGAAGTTGACAGTAAATTGTCATTCGAAGACTTGGGTTGTTGTTTCCGGAAGTTTTATAGCCGTTGCTATGGTGCTCATATGCATGGTTGCCATTGTCCATCGACAGCGCTGGGACATTCGATACTTCTGTCTGCGTCTAGTGAGACAACGTAGAACCTATGAGCAACTCGAGAACTCACGCGAATATCACTACGATGCCTTCATAGTGTACCACAACAAAGACATCCCCTGGGTCAAGCACCAGATGATTCCCAATCTGGAGCAGGACACGCCAGCCCCACTGAAACTCTGCATTCACGAGCGTGACTGGATTCCCGGACACACGATAGAGGACAACATATGCAGCAGTGTACAGGACAGTCGCAAGACTGTCTTCCTGCTCACACGGCGCTCCCTTGCCAGCAAGTGGTGCGAGTTTGAGATTCAGATGGCTCGCATGAGGAGCATCGACGAGGGAGAAGACATAATCATCGTGGTGGCCCTGGAAGAGATTCCCGTCAGTGAGATGCACAGCACACTGCTCAACTTACGTCGCTCGAGTACTTGGCTGGAGTGGGATCCTGACAACAGGGAGCAGCAGGCGTTGTTCTGGCAGCGACTTCGCGAGGCAATCAGACACCCGAGTGACAAGCCTTCCAGGTGCGCGTGCGGGCGTACATTCTACCCTGACGGCACATCCGACCAACATATTTACTAACAAACATAGTATTGTATAGTCACATATATCTAGATGTGATGTTCACAGGTACATTATGAGATATGGTGGTGAAATGAGGTGTGTCAATAACGTAGGTGATTATTTGCGCAGCATGTGAAAACCCATGATTTTTGTTATTTGCCATACTTGTGGAATTGTAATGTATGATTTTTGGCCTTGGATGTCTATCCCGGTTGTATCATAGAGTTATAGCTCTATGGTTGTATCACTCTTGTTTTTGCCATAGACGTTATGAAGTTGTGTTCTTGTGAACATTCATGTGCAAAATCAATTTGTATCAAACTTATCAAAAAAAAAACGAATATCATTAGAACGGGATAATTCCGCTATTTGAGCCAAACACCATCATAATTGTACTCTATATGTTGTGCCGCCACTGTATATAAATCCCACACGTTGTATTTCTATCCAAGTGATCAGGCCTTCGAAGTGTCATTCCTGGAAGTTCGTTTGTGAAAAATAAGTGTTGCATACATTGTTTTTTATTTGTAAATTACATTGTTTGACATTTCCGTATTCAAGACAGTCTTCAAGGACTGGTGCGTTGAGTATGTATAAATATTGGTATGTTTTTTGGTGAAATCATGAGTATAGTGTTAAATACCATTATGAGTTTGCAATTTAATTGCCGTGCCAGCGATTCGATAATTGATTTCACTTCAATGTTTATTGATTTTTAGTTAGATTGAAATTGAATTGTGGTTAGTAACGTTATTTTGTAAATACATATTATACATGTTTAATATTCATTACATGTTTAATATTCAGCAATAAAAACTAGTCGAGATTAAAGGTATTTTTGTTGGCACTGCGACTTGAATGTGACGCATCAGCAGAGTCAATAATGTTTCGAATAGTTGCTGTTTGGACAATTACACTGAGTAATTGTCCAAACTTTATTCCAACAATATAAACAGCAAAATCGATACTATAAAATAAAGCCTACTAAAACATGACAATCATATGACACGAAACAATCACAGTGCACAACATGTTCTATAGCAAATAATTCAATGCTGAGCAAAATAAAATAAATCCTCTAATACCATCACCAACCATAGTTGTGGACAAACATCAAAATATAATTTTCAACATCAAGTTTTGAAAATTATCCTATACTGGCAGTACCACCAATGTGTGAAATATAGCCCCAGTCCCATATGAGGCTGGTGCACTGCGGCTATACACGGTGAAGCACAACAGCTGGGCCTGCAAGATCGGGGTGCTCCGGCATGAACCGGCAAATGTGGGTGTCGAAGCCAACGGCAGCACGGCACATCACCGCAGAATAAAGTGGAGCTCCGGTGGTAGCCGGCCTCAACACGATGTCAACACGGTGAATGCTGATGTACCCCAGAGGTCACCTTGTCTTCCACTGGCCTATACCGTGTTGACACCATCGTGTCGGCCACCGTGTTTCACTGCCATGAACCGTATGCTGCTATCCTGTACCGTGCTTAGAATTCCTCCACCGTGTGAACGTGTTGGTGCCATGTGGTCTACGTTTGCAAACTGGCCTACCGTGTATCACAAAAAAGTATCTATGGGACCCTGGTCCACCACGAGGCCGACAAAACTCACCAGCGCCACTATGTTTCATCACTTCGCCAACACAACGTTCACAAGGTGCGTTCCGGAAAGAGCCGGTGCATCCCTGAGGTTTTTGATAGGTAAAATCCTCCAGGTTCGACGGTTACCTACGGTGTCTCATTTTCAATCCCGGAGCATCCCGTCACATTCCGACGTCGACACAAGTGTATTAGGCCGGCCAACCCCGGTATTCCTCCGGAATGCACCTTACTCCAACGGCACTTATATGGGACCGTAGCTTAAATCGTATTTAAATCGTAGTTATATCCTAATCATATTTCTACATAGTATTATTGAGACCACTTACCACGTTTGCCTTTGGCATAAGCTCGAAGTAGAATATTAATGGTCATGTTATGATATTTTCATAATGCAAGCGTTCTGTCCTCAAAGACCAATGCACCATTTATTACTTACTAATTAACTGACCTAATCAATATTCACAAATGTCTCGTCAACATAAATACACTTGCCCATCTCAATCTTGATGTGACTGTGACATGATTCGGTTTTGATTGCCCCGAGTACATGATTCTTGATATCGTTTCGATGTCAATTAGACAACGGAAAGGAAGATATATGATTTCCCTGTCCTCGATGATACATCTCATTTTAATCTCCAATAACCCAGGCGGCACAACAATGTATATAAATATTGTCCCGAAATCTGAAAGTTTTTTTAGTTGTCTTAAAATCCGATTATTTTGCTGTGCTTGCAGAGAATATCCCACGGTAGCACCATACCAATCTGTGTTTGTTGACGGACGACAATTGATACCGGGCGCGTTTCTTTGTGGCAGGTTGAATGTAAACTTTCTCAACTTTCTAAACCTTTTTAGGGGAATTCCAGGTTTGCAATTCGTGCACGTTTCATGTAAAAGTTTAATGTGAACTTTTTAAACCAGAAATTAGGGGAATCCCTAAGTCAAGTTCCAGACAGAGATTTAGTATTTCCTGCCCAACATATGGCACCCGCCATGAATCGATGAGCATATGAAGTCATGCTGAGTGCTCATAGTAAGTCAGTGAACAGACAAAAACGATTCGGTCAAAGTTATTTTTGGAAAAAAAACCGTCCAGAAATATGGTACTACGTTTTGACAAACTTATACAAAAACTTCAAGAAGATGAAAATACCAGTGTACGGACGGTCACATAGAAAACTAGACGGACGCCATGTCAAAGTGATATTATACCAAAAAATACAAACATATCTCGCTGTACTACTCAACTCATGATGACCATAAGCAGCTTATTATTGTCAGCAATCAGTTGTGGTACAGCATATCCCTGTTGCAGCAGTTTAGTTGGACATGTCCTTGTCCAGAGACTGCAAGCAGCTCATGTATGAAAAGTACACACATTCGACATAAAGAAGTGTTACCCCCTAGTCACTTTCGCAAAGTACGCGGACAAGGAAAAAAATATTTAATAAACACAGGAGAACGTGTTCAATGATATTCCACTTTTGCCGGTAACATTATTGAGATATTGTTCTATCTACATCAACAGACGAACCCTCATCCCTCATCTCGCAGGTATTCGGATAATGATCACATACATATGTTTCTGGGCACTAGTGTGATGCACGCGTGATTCTCATTTGCAAAAATTTGAAATCTCATGTCAAAGTATATGGTTAGTAACAGCATATAAATGATGTAAACTCGAATAAGAGATACCTCATTAGTTTGAGCAAAATGGTCGTTATTTCAGAATGTCAGTACATGTAAGATATTAACCGTGAGAAGAAAACACGTTCGTCAAATATGCTCGAGGACAGAATCCGAAAAGAATTAATTACTAATAATTCACTACCTTTCGACAGTTACTACTACTGATGTAGATAACTAGACATGGGGATCGACTCATCCAATTTAGGCCCTCACCACACCGTTCTACGATGAATTTACACCCACACAATCACATGCGAGGCTAGTCAATCCTGCGTATGATGGCCTCATATACAGTCGCTGCCTTAACGCTGTCGGCTCTATTTTTAGGCTGAAACACTTCATAATTCCCGGCTATATGTGATTGTCGTTGACCTCACCCTATGTATCTCCTGTCTTCCGACTCTCTCGGACGACTCTCATAAATTCAGCATACATCGGTGTTAGTTTCGCGAATTTGCAATAAAAGCCGATAAATTCCGCTAAACTGATTTACAAACACTGCTAATATCACTATACTAAAAATAAGAATTTGAATGACAATGAGAAGTGCTGTTTCAAATGAGTTTTCGGCTGGTATTCGCAAGTGCAATTACCGATTCTCCTGCCGGTTATTTTGGAACTTATCATATTTGAACCGCCCCAGATATAATCACTGCGTTATATAACTACGCCAACAAGTAATCACTAAGATTATGTTGTATTGCAGCGACAGACAGTGATACACTAGGTGTAAGCATTTCAGAGAATAGTTTAACATTATCTTTTCGAATTATTACAGTTGCATTAGGCCTGTTAGGTCATTTTTCGTGGGGCGATCAAGCGTGTAGCATAATAAAACTGAAGCATGAGAAATTGTGTTGCTTCACAAGCGCGATCGCCTTTAATAGCCAAGACGGCCATAACGAAGCCGTGACGAATCCGTGCTTTCGACCACGGGTACTTAAAAACCCGGCAACAGGTATAACCTTTCTTCCAGTTTTATATGAGCCCTGCTTTGGAATTTTGTACATATGCCTAGGGGCCTAATGTGCAGGATCGGTTAGACATCTATCCATTGTAATACGGCTGTACACATACACTTTAGGCCTATTCATCAAATCCTGCCGCCTCTACGTGAATATTTAAACCTATGGTGATGTTTTGGGGCATATTGGGAATGTGAGATTTTAAACTAGAAGATAGTTTCCAGATTCTTGGGCGACTTATGGAGCAGGAATTTAGTAGGATGTTTTTAACAGAGCTGCCGACGGCTAGGTCCAAAGACTGGCACTGGCGATCTGGCAAGGATACCGTACATCTAAGTGGACTTGGGGGAGATAAGTTGGCTGAGGGTGTACACAATTTCCTGTTTCATTTACTTTGATGTGACTGATTGTGTGACTTTTTATATGAACTGTACAAATATTGTTGTGAGTTATTCATATATATGTGTTGATTGTGTATTGAATGTGTTGAATTCAGATTTGTGAGTCCATGGGAAACACGTACACATAAAAGGGCCGGGTTTTTTTCTGCCATGTTTTCTCACATGGCGTTATACTTGTTAATTTTATGTTCGTCTTACCAGGAATTCATACTCAGAGCACATCTTTTGCGTTACAAACTGCTCAAACATACAAGAAGTGCGTACAAATATGGCATTTGCAAGTTTCCCTGAAGGCAGCATTGTCTGACGAGTATTACATTTCACATTTTATTCATAACACGTGTAAATACAACATGCATACTTAATCGATAACATGCTTTCATTCAAAATATAAATGATTTAATAAAATATTAAATACATGTTCATACAATGATGTTTTCGTACAAATACTTAGATTTTACGTGGTATTATAAGATTCTTGAGTATTCGTTTGATCACAATAACATTATCATCAAAGGTAACTCATCAAGAAGATATCCATCATTGTCATTCAAATTAAGTTCGTAGGCCTAATGGCGATTTTACAGATGCGTGTCCACGGTGTTTTCGTTGTCCAATACTGATCGCAAGAGGGCGCCCAATGCACCATAATAGCCACCGAACTTGAGAAAGTAACACTCGCCTTGCACACCCTGTGTGGTGGCAATAATATTATATAGAACATATGATGGAAAATATCAAGTCAATGTACGATATAAAAGGGAATCTGCCGAGACAATTTTGGTTGAATTCAGTTGATCTATATAAAGGAATACTACACTGTAGTATCAGGAGTATAGTTTCCTGAAAAGTGCTGACATTTCCAGTCATACCCTGAGATTTTCTAATTAATGTAATTTTATGTCATGTGAAACAGTATCTCAAGGCTATATGTAAAGAATTCTGTGAACGCAATCACAAGGTGATTGACTATATTTAACTTTCTCAGTATGTGCCAGGTTCGTCTGTAACACTACGATGTGTAGATCTCCCATGATTAGGGAGTAAGGAAAAACTCAATCGACCATACACGTTGTTTTTTTTTCAACCCTGTTTTTATGAGGTCCGTGTTGTTCACATATTCAAATGTATTTTGAACCAGTTCTCGTATGTTTGTACGGGACACCAAGTACATTCACTCAGGCTCTTTGCACTCACTCACCACTGAGTTAGCGACAAGTTTCAGCCCCAGCTCCTTCCACATTGTATCCCTGACAAGAGGACTCCCGGGGAAGCCTCCACACAAGACAATCTTCTTCGTGCCGGCGACCAAGGAAGAGAGGTGACACATCTGTTGGACATCTTGGCAGACTACACCCAGAACTGCTGCTGCCTTGTCCTCTCGGCTGAAATTGTCTGGAAATATGTGGGTGTATTTGAATAAAAAAAAAAACAAATCTGATATTTGAATATGTTGCTTATCAGAATGCATTGTTCAAGATGGCTTAACACTGACCAGTAAATTATACGTAATATAAATGACACCAAGAGAAGATAGAAACATGTGAATAGGCATATGAACGTGATCTGAATTCTGGACGCTGGCCTCCTACAGTTCGCGAGCTTTCTCACTAGCAGATGCAGATAGTTTCCAACATTTAAAGAATGTTCAATGGCAGAGTATATGCAAATAGTGTGCGTACCTTTTTCCATGTAAGCAGCGTGTCCAAAGCTGTACAACTCGAAATCCTCCGCCATCTCAGTGTAAATATCTGTCGTTTGATCTTCCGTTGCAGTCTTCAAGTGCTTGCCGTAAACGCACAGCTTCTCTCTATCACCTCGTCCAGCCAAATCTATCAACTCTTCATAATCCTAATAATGAATTGCGTATTTGATTGCACCATCAAAATCGATATTGATATAACTTTATTTATGCATTATATTTTTATAGTTATATAAATGTAATACATGTACATCGCGACGATATTGCTTGCTGATATTTCACTCCACTAATGGTGAGAAAAAAAAACTTTGTTCAACCCCTTAGAATCAATATCAACGCACTTTTGCCCCTGTGAGGAGTCTGCCGAGTCCCAGAAGCATCCGCCCACACCTGGAGGAACCATCGATCATATTGTATGTACCATCCTCGAACACCTAATATGGGAAAATGAAGGAGTTTTGAATGAATTTCAGAACCTACGTCAAAGACATGTATCAGGTTCGCATGAGGTGAAGACATTTCCTCCTGAGCGTACGACATTACTGTAAATACCAATCTATTACGTGAATTTCCTCCTCGACGTGCAACATTATTGTAAGTATCAATCTATCACAAATGAACTGAATCTGAAGATCAGGGCCACCTCAGTTTCCGTGATGATTGATTGTGTATATATATATATATATATATATATATATATATATATATATATATATATATATATATATATATATATATATATTATGAGCTGAATAATCGACCTATATTGCCACTAACGTTGGATATAGTGGTGAGACCATAGGAGAAACAAAAATTAATATCCACTGGGAATAGAAAAAGAAATCACAGTGGCGTTATCAAGGACAGACAAGAATGTTCGGTCTCGGACCACTTACCTTCATAGTCAGACCGCCCGATCCAAGCATACAGAGTAGCACCGGGAATTGCCCAGCTAACTTCGGTTGTGAAGGCGAATCAACGGGTTTGTTTTGTATTTCATCAGCAGATGATTTCATGGCTTCAACAGACTTTCTCTCTTCAATATCCTTCTCAACACCGGACTTCACATCTGTTCTCTTATTGTCTTTTTCATTTCCCGTTTCAGATGCGATATCCCATATCTGAGCTTGATCACCGTGAGTTTCCAAACCTTTGAACGTAGCCATCAACTGCTTCTTTCTAAGATTTATACTTTCCTCGACGCCGACACCAGGCGAATGTGTTATTTGTTCAATGGGTAAATTTGCTGACATGAAACGATACGCATTGACGAAACAGTCCATCTCAGATTGATTATTAATCCTGCAATGAAGACAATAATATGTTTCTCGTTTTGATATTCATCGTCTTAGGCTAGGGCAAAATCAGGGCACTCCATGATTGGAGATTCATTACATTGTCCACCGCAAAAAAAAAGTTCAATTGCTTTTCCAGGCAGAAAGGTGCCCGTTCACAGCAAATCTTGATTATAAATTTGGATTTGTGTCATGAAATTAAGAAGTCAAAAATGATGCCCTATCACTCTTGCTCATCTCAGGCCAAGTTAAAGGTCAACAAAAGAATAATATATTTGACTATATTTTAGTTTAACCATATTTTCATTTCCAAACCGTCTCCGAAGAATAATTCACACATCTATGATGGACATGATCTTTAGATTGCGCTCAATATCATCTCAGGCCCAATTCAACAAATGATGAATCCATATGTGACTTCAGGAATGTTCTTAATACAAACTTATCGTCAAGCCATTTGTACAGTTCAGACGAGACTCATTGAACCTCAAGGTCACTGAAGGAAAAATTCGAAGTCGTCATTAAATGGAAATATTTCCTGTATTTTTCTTTAATCCTCATAACATAAACACATTACTGAAGGACGAGGACGACGCTGTACAGTGATATCCGCTCAGCGGCCTATGGTCGGTGAGCTAAAAAATCTAATGATTTCCACAAGACGCAATACATATGCGATGGGGGTACGGGCGACTATTCATGCCATCTTCGGAGCGAAGTCAATGTTTTGGTCACTCTCCTGGTCAGCACTGATCAGCTACTGTGAATATTGATTAATTTTTGCCATAGCGGATGAATTCTTGGAAATTTAAAAGAAACAAATATTTTGTAGCTGTCGATATTGTATCTCATTGTCATGTAAGGTATGTGCGAAATACTAATATTGGACTGGTGACATGATGGTGAGGTAAGTATCAAACTTAGCCAATACAACTAGATTTTGATGATGCCAATAACAAACGTGATAAAACATTCTGCAATTGAAACAAAGCCTAACAAATTAGCTTATTAGTACTCACTCAATTCCAAGTGTTTCGTCGAATACTTTCTTATGCTGGTATATACCAACACCGCAGCAGTTGAAGGTCTGACCCTTCAGCGTATCGCCGTATAGCTGTTTGAGTAGCTCGATGACCTCCTCCATTCTCGGTCTCGGGTAAGACACAAAGTGAAAACGTACATTGGCGCCTTCATCCGTCGAGTAAACCAACTTTACCATGGAACCGCCTGTTAAGATAGTTTTCTTCCCAATTTTCACTCTTATTCTCAATTTTGAATGTATATTTTCAGAAAAAAAAATGTATTGCAATGTTAGAATGAACAATAGAATGTGACCACAGAAGAAATTGTGAAATATACAACATATTTAGATTGATACTTACATTCACAGTCGTTTGTGACATTTGGAGTATTAATTGCCACATGAATGTGCTACTTACCCATATCCAATGAAAATCCAGTTTTTTTGCTGAAGAACTTGGCCGGAATATCAATGGTTTCCACAACACCTGGTTTTATTCCTTTCTGACGATTTGGTTGATCCTGATCCTCAAAATTTTCCATTTTCTGATTGGCAGCTCTATAATTGTGTAATATGAGTGATTTATATGGGTAAGTATGGAAATGATTTATACACATATAACTGAACTACGTTTCATTCAAAGCAGTTGTATTAGAATTTCCGTGTGTCGAATGCATATTTGTCTAATTTGGTGCCAAAATTGTCGAGCGGACATTTTGAACTAAAGTGGTGTATTAGGAGCAAGACGTGTGTTCTAGCACCGGCACCCTGCTCGCAGTAGAACAATAGGGATTATGTAATAGTTCCATTAATAGAACAATAGGTCTATTAACATAACAGTAGATCAATAGGATTAGTGAACAATAGGTCCATTAGGAAAACAATAGAATCAGTGAACCATAACAATAGAGGTAACATACTAGATTCATTAACAGAACAATGGAGTCATTAGAGTGTGCCAATGGCACGATTACATAATATATCCATTAAGATAACAATAATAACGTAATAGATCCATTAACAGAACAATAGGTCCAATAACAGAACAATCGAATCAGTGAACCATAACAATAGATCCATCAAGATAACAATAGAGATTACGTAATAGATTCATTAACAGAACAATGGAGTCATTAGAGCATGCAAATGGCATGATTACATAATAGATCCATTAAGATGACAAGATATTACGTAATAGGTCCATTAGGACGACAATAGGATTAGGGCAGCATAACCATAGGTCCATTAGGAAGACAATAGAATCAGTGAACCATAACGTCACGGATCCCTTCTAAAGAAGATCGATTCCCAAAGGACGCTCGACTATATGGAGGTGTGCAACTGGATAAGCTTGGACATTTTGAAAAGTGCTTTCAAGTTCAAGTCACAGTGTGTGAGAGGAAGGAGGATGGGTCCGTAATTCCTCGGCATCATCCAACAACGAAATTCACTAGAATTTTGTAGGAAAAACAGAAATGTTGTGTTATCAATGTCAGATATTGTGAATGTTGTGCGAACTGAACGTATATTTGGAATGGTAGATTGTGACATTGAGGTACATTGTGCATGGGCCGACGGATGTGAAGAAGATATGTCACCTTGTGTGGAGTTGTTTGGACACCTAATTAAACTTCTTCACCTGTGCTGAGAAGGACGTCATCGTCTACAGGAAAAAGTCTTCTGCACGGCGTGATGTGGGAGCTGTATTTTTGGTGAGCTTCAAATTGACGACTTCTGATTCTCTGTTAGAAAGTTTCCGTTTCCTGTGTGCACGTGTCATCACAAATGATAGCGGAGTGGTGGTGCTGTCTGTCGTATTCATAGTGGCTGGAGAGTTGTTTGGGAGTATGTCTTCGTGTTGGCGTCAGAGAGCAGAATGGTTACTCAGCTTGCGATTCATCATTTTATACAAATATTAAGCTGACGTGGCACCTTTAGTCACGTGATTTTGATGACGTGGCTATGATGATGCGGATGTTTCTGATTGGTTGGCGCCATTGGTGTGCTCTAGTGACTCTATTGTCTCTCAATGGATCTATTGTGTAATCATTGATTTCCTAATGGATCTATTGTTCCATTAATGGATCTATTACGTAATCATCATTCATCTCTTAATGGACGTTTTACGTAATCTCTTTTGCTATCCTAATGAGCCTATTACGTAATCGTGCCATCGGTAATGACTCCATTGTCCTTTTAATGTTCCTATTGTTGTTTTAACAAGGCATTCTTATGTTCAAATGATTCTATTGTTCTCATGATGTACCTATTACGTAATCACCATTTATCTCTTAATGGACCTATTACGTAATTTCTATTGTTATCTTAATGGAACTTCTGTTATGGTTCACTGATTCCATTGTTTTCTTAATGGACCTATTGTTTATCGATCTATTGTTCTGTTAATGGATCTATTACGTAATCATTATTGTTATCTTAATGGATATATTACATAATCGTTCCATTGGCACGCTCTAAGGACTCCATTGTTCTGTTAATGAATCTAGTATGTTACCTCTATTGTTATGGTTCACTGATTCTATTGTTTTCCTAATGGACCTATTGTTCACTAATCCTATTGATCTATTGTTATGTTAATAGACCTATTGTTCTACTAATGGAACTATTACGTAATCCCTATTGTTCTACTGCGCGCAGCGTGCAGCATGCCGGTGCTAGAACACACGTCGTGCTCCTAATACACTACTAACTAATGTATATTCCGGTTTGTGTTTGGAACTGAAACCTGTCCTCGTGAGAATGTATCCCCTATCAAAGAAATTTCCTCGATTTTGTGTTTGAAAAAGGGTCCGTCAAAACAACTTTGGGTAGATTAATTCATTTGCTGTAAGAGCGGGAACCATATACATTAACATACATTTCAAAATCATAATTGGTCATAGAAAAATACACTCATACAAATCAGTCCTATATATGAGAAAAAAAAAACGAAAGCTCCATCGAGTGTTCATGCGCTAAGTGGAGTCGACAAGGCTAAACATTAGACAAAATGATATGGACAGCAGACGTCTTAAAATCACATGTGTACTCACTCAGTCAATCATTCATTCATTTCAGCTGATGTCAGTTTCATCGTGTGTTCGATTACACATAATACATTAGGACCTATTGGTAGGCTATACACAGCACAATGAGTATATAAAAGTGAACTCTGAAACTCTACACATAAATTTGTAGATAGATCCATGTATGTCATCAGGTAGAATTAGTCAATAAATGATCGGAGATACGATACTAATTCTTTATTATTATAACAATGAAGTGTACTTTACAACCCGCGGAAAATAATGTATATACGTAAACAATATTAAATCCCACATAAATATCAAACATTGTCATATATAGTTTCATATTGCAATATATCAGTGGTACATTACCTTACAACTACACCGATGCTGATATAACTTTGTGTGTGTCCCGTTCTACAATATGATCTTCATCAATATGCACTGACGCAATCCGTGGTCAGAATTTCTCTTCTTTGCTATCAAACAACTCTTGCTAGAGATATAATACGTCCTTCATGCACATTGGACTGACCCTTGGAGATATTTATCTAATAGAAAACACATACGATGAGTACATACAAACAAATCATGATGGCATATAGAGTATAGACTCGTCAGTAAGTACAAAATATGAAAAAGTCGTATACAACCAGACGGTCTAGCGAACAATGACCTATTACAGAAGGCACTGATAGCTTGAACACTGTCCCATTAAAACTTGCCCCGGCTTTTCATAATATTTATTCAATCTGATGACATGTTGTGAGAAACCCCCATCGGTAATTTTAGAACTGAATGGTTCTCTTTTTTATTTCAATTTTATTGGTCCGTGTATGGATTTGTTATATTTGTGGTTATGTATACTCTGATTTTTCTAACTCGTTTACACTGTTTTTCGCTGATATTTTTGCGATGCTAATAGGTATCATTCTATAATTTGGCATACTTCATCTGGGAGTCAAACGGCAATTATGCACCAAATTTCAGATTTCTATCGCGAAAATTGAAAAAGTTGGCAATCTACCTCAATGTTAAATTTAGCCCTGCCATTTATTTTCTGAGTTCGCACACAATTTTGGGCAATTGCTCGGTTTTGTAGCGGTACAAACTTTTTAAATAAACATGTTTGTGTAGAATACATCCCAATGTGTCTTCTCGTCCCAAATCACAAAAATACTTCGAATTCTGGTGGATGTAAACAAGACGAAATCCTCGAAAATGCTCATATTCTCAAGATCCCGTTTTCGCCTGAAATTTAACATTGTGGTAGATTGCCAACTTCTTCAATTTTTGCGATAGAAGTCTGAAATCTAGTAGAAATTTGCCGTTTGATTCATGGGTGAAATATGCGAAGTTATAGAAAGATAGCATTCAGCATGGCAAAATTATCGTCAAAAAACGGTGTAAACAAGTTAGAAAAATCAGAGTATAAGTGAAGTTCTATGAAGCCTGATAGGTTTTAATGAGTGTTCCTGGTTTTAGGGCTGTTTAATGTGCACAATATTCGATTCAATGTCTTTTTCTGTCCAAGGTTGTGTTTGGTATCAATGTAGATGCATGATACAGAATTTACCTGTTTTTGAAACGTATTCCCAAAAGTCGTGAAGATATGGTGACAATATTTCACAGCACGGAATGCAAAGGACGGGCGAACCAATACTTATCAACGTAAAGCGGCCACTGATCTACAAAAAAGGCAAGCGGTTCGAAAGCCCTGTGTAATGTGGCCATGTGGTGGTTGATGACTTTTCTATCGCTAAGCTGTCGCAGGGAACGTTGTAAGGTAGGTTTGAGGTGGTGAGTGTAGCCGCCAAAGTATATATATATATACTATGACCTTATCACTCCTGATACGGAGGTCTATTGCTTGGAACCAAACACAAAACGTGTCAAACAAAGAAACCCAAGTAATTTGATGGTTCATGTTTTATGTGCTATGCTAGCCTGATAATCACTCCAATTATTCCAGTGTGCATAAATATATGACATTTAAATATATGTCATTTGTCTCCAATGACCAATTTGCACATTTACATGTCGATATGGCATTGAGTTTGAGCACTGAAAATATCATGACATCAAGTTGAAGGTTACCAGAATATAAACCATATATAAATTCATAGAATATGCTAATAACGCAAACCTCTCCAAGCATTTGGCATGTATGGGCCAATCTATGGTATTAAGGAAGGTTGATTTTTGTAGCCAAAATTCAACCTTTTTCAACTATCAAATCCACACAATATTTATAATATATGAATAAAATGATGCTCCATCCCTGTAAAAGCTATCTGAGAGTTTCCGTACATATTTATTTTTTCTTAATGGCAATTTTTGGCGATTGGATGATGGTTGAAGCTTCGAAAACTATTTTTGCTAACCACCGGATTCCGGTATTACACAAGATCGGCGACTTGATGAACGCTATATCTTCGAAAACTATATTTTTTCCTAACAAGCGAATTCCGGTAATACCCAAGAAATACCATAGGGCGAGTGACCGTGCTATACTTTGGAGACGATTATTTCATGCGGTTATTTAAACTCTAATTAGACTGTTTAGATTAACAGGAATTCGTGGTGTCAATATTAATGTGAATATGCATATATTGGGTGAATTTAGAGAATTTGTTTTCAAAGTTTGTAGAACAGACTAGCGGATAAACGGACAATGACAACTGTCATAAATGATCAAGCAAAAGAAAAACAGCCCATAGCCCACGGGTTGCGAGGTAGAATCGGCGGGATCTATTTGAGATATGTACCATGTACTAGTGTAGCAAGATGTTTATCACATCTTGCCAATTGCTATCCAACCCGTTAATCAGACAGTATTGTAATGCGAATTATCATTGATATGTCATATGTCTTGATAGGATATGTTTGTATTGTATACATCATCAAATGTGCCCACCGGTACGTATGTCACTAGTTATAACTAATAATATGGCTCGAGTATCTGCCATGTACGCCCCAGGATTCCATATCAATATCTACTCGGATAAGGGTTATCTGGGGTGAACAGAACACTTGACACAACTTGGCCTTCTTGATGACATGCATCGTGCAGAGAAAGTGATTGGGGGTATTTATGTGGGATGTGCGTGTCTTTCTCGCCGAGGTAACAGATATGCATTCATACATATTATACATCAACCAACTTGGATCAATGATCCTATAACAATGAACCCATATTCTCCATGTGAAGTTGGCCATTAATGTGGATTTCACTTGTGAACTACGGTGTCATCTGTATCATTCCCTAAGGCGTTAATGGTTTCACATTTCATATTCACAATAAAAACATTGCCAGGAGAATGTGGCTGGTCACATGTGACATCACTGCCAGGAAACAATTTCTGTACCTATTGTATTTCACTCACGTACCACTATAAAACACGATACCAGAATACCAACATGTATAATAAATATATTTGGACCCCGGTGTGGTGATGGTAATTGTGCCAAAATTCAAAGTCAAAGAAGTGATGAGATGGCTGCCATGGTCATTTTAAAGTGTCTTTCTTGTGTTTATCATCTCAATGTTGGAACAGTTGTTTTGTGCACTCAACCAACTTTGTTTAAGCCTCAATATAACCATAACAATCCTACTTGAATAACTGCAACTGCAATATTTGTTGATAATTGAACCAAACATAAAAGCATTTCTCCACTATTATTAAGATGTTTTACTGTGTATTGCTGGTTACAGATGATTCTAAGTGTGGACCAAAATAGCTGACAATTTCTATTTACAAGGGCTGCGGGAAGCTGTTGGGAAAAGATAACTACAAAAAAAGCGCGTTCTCGCTATAATTGTGTGCATTATCCTGTCTAACTCACAGTCAAGTAGATATTTATTCACAGCGATTTATGTGCGTGTTTGTCGTATCTATTGCGAATTTCTGCTCGGATAATGGAGGTGCTTGAAGAATAAAAAATGTAGTTTCGATGTTATGTATAGATAATGAAATGTGTTTTTCTTTCTGAAATATAGTTTCATTTCAAAGCACTTGTCAGAAAGTAATTGATGATGATGCACAATGACGTTTTATATTATCGAAATAATATTTATAGTAATACCAATGGATACGTATGAAACTTTTCTTATTCATATGTCAAATGAATTGTCTAAAGTCTTAGCCAGAGAGTGGTGACGGGTATTAGGTTCGGGACCCTACCAATGAACAGGAAACTTCGCACATGTGCCACATGGAAGGCGTACATCTCCATCAAGAACCATATTTCACATCTTGGTTACCAGGTAACCTCCAATGACACATGCCTTCGAAAATATTTGCATACTGGTTTCCGTTCAACGGTCAATATTGATCTTGAGCATCAAATTTTGCCCTTGAAATTGTGTGGGCTGGAATGATTTGCCCTTGTTCATTACCTCGGTTACTACTTCATTTTCGTACATATTGTCCCCGCTGGTATATACATACAACTTTTAAGCAAATGTTGAGATTTGTATCACCAATCTCACTTCTAATAATTTGAGTGACTGAATTTCAAGACGTATGATATTCACTTGTTTGGTTGAATGGCCGGTTAACTGTCGATTGTCTCTATTGGGCCGAAATCACAATCGATATATTGATCTCAGGTATAAACAATATAGATCACAATCTCAGATAAACGAATGTCACCGTAAAAAATATCGTATATTGGATCACGTTGTGGATCCACAATTCAGTCGCGTAAAGCATTGAAAGTGGGATTATTGTTCTCGAAATGTTCAGAAACCTTCTTTTCAAGGAAGTATGGGCAAATATTTTGCAAATTACAATTCAACAACGGGTTTCAAAGGTGAGCCTGTGACCAATTTGGCAGGTACAGATTTCTACAGATCTTCAATCAAGTGGCCTATGGGCATAGAACCAATGGGGCATGAGCGGAAAAGCCCAAAATCGCCAGATGGTAGCATTGTTTTAGTGGTAGTACGACGTCATAACGTTATTTATTATTACAATACTTTCGTATCCTACTACTCAAAACATAAGGAACTTTCGCTCCAAATGTCACGTGCATGGTTCACACCAGACGGTATTCCTTACTGATTTGGCGCCAAAATTACCACTATTACACTACTGCCACCTATCGAATGAGCTTTGTACACGTCCCATACCAAGATATATTTGGACCTTTCTTTGTTTTGTGTCTTGTCCAGTCGCCATTCCCAAACTTGAACTTTTTGGCCTAGTTGTGTTATCAGTGTTGCTCAACACTGTATGTGGGATTGTTGTGTTTCAGTCATGTAATAGCAAAAAGGGCTGTTAGAAGATTTTTTTTACTTTTTTTCAGAAAATATGACATAGGTTAAGGTACATGGTACTCATTGATTGATTTGGGTGGATATATTGCATAGTCAATGGACCATTCATCAATTTGACGTGAAAGCAAGTAGACCTTGTAGACACATTCAATTTGTGCAATGGTATCGAGATTCAAAGCACAGATGCATTCTGACCTGATCAGAGATTGTGTTTCATACAGAAATCTAACATTAATTCAGTTGTGACAGTGGCAATCTCCAGGTTCGCCTTCGAGTCCAGGTAATCCGTCATCACCTGGAATCCCTGGTAGACCGTCGAGTCCAGGAATACCGGGACGTCCAGGAATTCCTATCACACCACTCATTCCATCCGAACCTGGTCTACCAGGCGAGCCCGGGCGTCCACTGTCACCCTGTTTGCCCTTCACACACGCCGGAGGTGTGACTTTTGGTTCGCTCTTGCAGGTTGGGGCTGGGACTCCCGGAGTGCCGGGAGGTCCTACAAGGCCCGGCTCGCCCTGAGGTCCGGCAAGTCCCTGGTCACCTGTCTCTCCCTTCAAGTCCTGGGGGAGGGGCCAGCTGGTTGTTGTGTGCAGTCCATTGACATCAAGCGCCGTGGGTGATGAAGGATTCTCTGTGAAATACACAATACACGGGGTTCAAGCGTACCTAAACCATAGGGAGTGGGGACGTGTGTCATTTGGAAGTAAAAGTCATGCCAGAGGCAACCAGTGTGGTAGTAAGCTGTTAAAATGCGTAAGTCGCCTACGATGTGTGTACAAGCAAAACATCATCACCATAGAGTATGAGATATATTTTCGTATTAGTTGACATATAGATGTTCCCTGTTTCCCTAGTTTATTCACGTTCGTATTCACGGATTCAGATCAATGATATACTAGTAAATGAACCCGCCGGGGCCAATAAAAGGTGAATGTACTACCACAGCTACAGCCCTGATATATAACTTCTCAGTGTGATCAGTACTCACCGTCAGCCATTCGCCCATATACTCGGGCCACGAAATAGGCTTGCAGACACATGGTCAACAGGCTCACTGCGATTGCAGTAGCAGCTATGCCTTTGTTGACGTTGGACGTGACTTTTTCGCCAGTAAAGTTGACGTCGCCTTGACTGCTGCCTTCATTCCGTAATCCTTCATATTCATTCTCGTGCAGTATGGGAGACTTGTCGAGCTTGGAATACACTCTTTCATCGCCACTTCGCCAGGACGTAGCCATGTTGTTCTTCCTGTGACGAGTTGACGAGCCAATTTTCGTTACTAGATTACAAGTATAGTATACCCACAACTATAATCATAGACGCAGAGAAATCTCCATGTCCATGCTATAATGTAGTGTTTTTATGAAGCCGACTGTTCACACGACTGACTTCCAGGCGGATGCACACAGTTATAATTAGGTGACTGGTGGTACAAGTCTGATGGTTGGAATATGTGTAGTGATATATGAGTCACATAGTACTTTTGTGGTGTACATAGTGAAATGTCACGAGTAGTCGATATCACGAGAAGCTATTATCATGAATATACAAAACACATAATACACGGTGGCTCCTAAATGACATGATTATTCTCGTTGGTTTTTTTAAAAAGTAAGATAACGAAGACAAATACTACGGAAGTAACCAAAAATACAACGACAAAAAATTTAACTCTGAAAACACACGGATTCACATCCGCACAACTAACGGGATAGTTATTTTTTGCCCATTGCGTGTAATTTATTATATCCGTTATCTCTCGAGTGTTATCAATATGTTACTGTATGATTCTGCCATCATCTTTTTTTAAAAAAATAAAGCAATCCTAGGCTACGCTAACTGGGAAGTTATGCCAATTTTCAAATGATGTGAAAGTAAACATGTACTAAAGATGTTTGGCTGAACCTGGACAAATATGTTTGTAGACTCACAAGATAATTCCACAGTATATTTCCTGTCTTCGTCCTGTTATGAATCTCGTTTAAAAACTGTGCCTGGCTGGATAGCTTCAGCAATCCAAGCTGACGTTAGTCGTAATGTTCATGGGATTTACATCTTGGTGGCGCACATAAATTATTTATGGGCATTTTGCATAGTGTAAGTGAACGCGATATGATGACGACTGAGCGCGCCGAGGTGGCAATTTGATGAATAACGTATCCATCACGACGCCCATTAGGCATTATCAATCATGACGTTACCGTGGTGTCCGCTGTGGCGTGGCCTGGACGTGGACGGATTGCTGAATCAGTCGCTGCGTTATGTCTGATGGTCCTCCGTTATGTCGGCTTTGGAGTCGGTATAATTGGGGTTTTCAGAGCAACCAGTTTGTGTCAAATCGTTTGGGATCACTTTCCTGTGTGGGACAGAGCTATGGATTTACCTAATAATGACTGCAATATCAAGCAAACAGACCAATAGTTCTGGTGGAATTTGAATGAGTTCATTCTGTATGGTGTGCAGTAAACTTATATTATGCATCTATTTGGTTCGCAATTTGTGATAGTAAAATGTTGATGCGTGGACGAAATGTACCGATTCAACAATCTCCTAATTAGGCGTTCTAAACACCTGACGTATATTGCATAATACAGCTCCGGAAACTCCCAAAGCTTTACAGGAAATATTCCATTTGAAAAACAAAAAAGAAAAAAAAACGTGAAAAATCCTTGTTGCTCGATGATATCTTTACCATGTTATTGGGACTGTTTGCTTGACATGTCGACTGGGCTCTTGTCTATACACGTAGATAGAGAAACACTCATACGCGGGTAACAATGAGTATGCTCCACCGCTTGGATGGAGTGGCCCTCATGCGTGTCCCAACTGGCATAATATCAAGTCAACCCAAAATTGATGAGTAGCGCTTCTGCGGCCTGATCCATTGTATCCGTCGAGCCAATTCAGTGATTCATTGGCCATGGACGACAACACATCTGGACGACGACACTGGCCCGGTAAGCTTATCACAGTCCAAATGCCAATTTACGAATAGACGTTTTGGGACATCCTGAACTAGACTCGATATAATCTTGGCGCCCGCTAAACATTATCGATAACAGATCTGTAATGGTTTCTGTCCACTTTGACCTGATTGATCTGTAATAGTTTCTGTCCACTGTGACCTGATTGAGGCGTGAACTGATCACAAAGTCAGCTGTTCTGAAATGTTGAGATATGGCGCTCAGTAAGATATTTACACAAGCCTACATTCTCAAATGAAAGAATGTGTCATTGACCTCCAGCAGAGAAATGCATAGCGAGAGATGTATTTCTAACTTCAGCTATACAAAAATGCCAGACTTTGGGAGGAAATAATTTAGTGATGGTTGTTCCGATAATCGTAGATTCGCACACGTCAATGGATCGCTCTTAGCGAGTGTGAAATATCAACAAGCTGGAAACATGGCAAATACTCTCCATAGTAGACATGGTTGAGGATATAATCAAAACTCAATATGACGTGAAAACAGTATCTTTATATTCTTATTATTTTGTCATATCACAATTTTTCGAGTCGGTATGTTTAAACAGCTTCCGAATGCAGTGCATATGAAGGGTGATATATCCTGGGAGTTGGTGATCAGTTGAATCCTCGAGGGGATAATTATACTAGGATGGATTAGATTCATGTCTCGAGAGTTGAGACTGGTTTACTGACAACAACCTTATAATATATGTGCTGAATAGGGTTCATCAGGTCCCTATCAGACCCATCACGGGGTATAGTGCCTGGTCGCTCGGTCTCGTTGTAAGCACGACTCCAGTGTTCAGCACACAATATTCATTTGTCACGAATATCCTTTATTGGCACGTCAATCACTTGGCACGAATGAAATGATCAGCACTCTCACGGCTACTCAATCACCGCTGCTAATTGTCCAAATAGTATCCCGGTCCTTTAAGTATAGTCCACCCAATTTACTAAATATCCATTCAATGGATGTTTTATGCACATCCATTATGGGGTTTTTTAACCTTAAATAAAGCATTATTAATATTATTATCAACACAGGAGCTGTCCAAAACACGTCTTCACTCTCTGAAATCTCTCGCTCAACTCCCTGATAAATGCGGGCCAAGTCACATGTCTGGGTATTTTCCTGCCTAAAGTTGTGGGGTCGTGAGTGTTTGGCTGTGGGTGATGTCAAATCATGTTCTGTGCATATGATATCTGAGTGCAGGGTGAAGGCCGTGTGGGTTTGTCGAGTCTGTGAGTGTTCTGATTGGTGGATGTTATGATGCGGTTGTACTAAGTAGAATGTGGGACATGTTTGCGCGCGTAATTCTGAGAAGTACTCAGCACTAAATTAGTTCCATTTTCCCTTGATAGGCAGCCATTTATCAGATGTATCTCATGAATAGTGATGCATTTGCGCATAAAACATCCAATCATGCCACTTCAGAGTTTACAAACACAGACAGTTGTTGGATTCATGATTGTCATCTTATTCTCAAACTTTTCCGACTTTACTTTTCCATATTTATGGACTTTTGTGATCATTGGCAATCCACTGAGTTTTAACAAACGCAATTTGTTGGCAAATCATTGGCAAAACACTGCGTTTTGACAAACGTCGTTGTTGTTTGTTGATTTTCAGGTTGGGAAATTACAGGGCTGTATCGCTAGTTTGTGTAATCTTTATTGAACAGAATAAGATATCCTCGGCTTTGATGTATTTTTGTGTATATCGGGAATCATCTCTTATTCTCCGGCTGTGCCTTCTTCATTCATCCATTTGTATGAACTTGCTGTAATCATTGGCACTCTAAACACGAGTTTTGAGAGATGCCCGTATTGTAGGTTAGTTTACAGGTAGGTAAATTACACGGTCATGTCGCGTTGTTTTGCGTTGCTAAGTATAATATACAATAACATTCCTCGACCTTGACCTATATTTGCGTCTACCAGAAATCATTTCGTGGCTCAGTATCACCTAATCTGATAGATATTTGGGAGGGAACCATTCTTCCACAAACAACGTGGATTATGTGCGGAGGATCATTGGTCGAACAGTGTAAACACCATCAAGACACCACCATCTAAATACACCAACGAATACATTGTATACAAGTCGGTGCGTTAGCGCCGATACTCCGCTTATACATCTGATCGCATACATGCCGGTGTATCTCAGAACTACTTGGCAATATCTTAATATTTCATTGAGATTTTGACAAACAAGGTCTGGAAGTCAATGTTACTAGACACACTGACTCTTATGAACGTACATAATGACGTCTAAGTTATTATCATGTTTACATGTAGTTAGCCCATTGTCGAATAATAATGCATCTGAAAATAATATTCCAGTTCAAACAATTAATAACGTTGTTTTACGTGTGCGATTATCAAAGAACTGGACAGATGATGATATTGCTATTGTCAGGCCTTAACAGAACATCCCACTTTATGCAGAAACACAATTTATAGTTGACGCCACGTCCGAATTTTATGGTTGTCATTTACACGTGTCCCTGGGTTTGAACAAGGACGACAGGGTAAACAGACCCATAGTTGCAGCCCGTTTGCTTATAATATCCTTGAGAGCTTTGCAATGTCAGTGTCAACAGCATGTCATTGTCGTAACATGTGTAAACATGGATAATTCTTAGTCTGACATAATTTTTAGCTCCACTTATGCCGAATGTCGTTGGTATGCTCCTGTAATCGTAATATCTTATCCAGAACAATCACCGACAACCATTATGAATATCTGTATTAACTCTTCTGTATGACCAGTGTAACTTATCAGCCAGTTGCAACGCCATGACGAAACTCTGATGAATTTTCGCTACACGAATAACACACATCTTCTGTATCTTGGTGGCCATGATCTGATGTTAAAAAAATTCGTTGTGTAACTTTAAGTGACCAGAAGGCAAAGCTTTCTTCGATGCACAGTATGGCGAATTCTTCAAACATTATGTCTCCAAAGCCAATTTTTCCGTTCCTACTTTGATGTGACTTTGATATTGCCACCTAAAGTCATCCCAGGTCAAATTTGAATCTTCAATCAAATAATTATATGTGATTGCTTCACAATTTTATTTTTCAATTTTAAGGTCTTAACGGGTCAAAATATTCCGTCATTAAAATATTGAAGGACATTTCTACATTGTGTTCGATTGAATCGTTTTTGGCCATTTGGCGAAATATTCCGTCATTAAAATATTGAAGGACATTTCTACATTGTGTTCGATTGAATCGTTTTTGGCCATTTGGCGGCCAACTTCAAACTTTGAAGATATCTTCCTCAAGATTGTGTGATAATTTTGTCTAATTTTCTACAAGCATGACGTTTACCCCATTCATGTATGAAGATGATATGATACGGATATTGATTGTCTCGAATTCAGGTCTAACGTGAACGTGTGAAAACTGACATGTTCAGGCAGAACAATTGAAGATAGATCTTAGAAATGTATTAGGAGCATAAAACATTGTGAAGTCATGTGTGGCAGCTTTTTTTAAAACCTTAACTAGATCTATATGTCATACCGTGAGTACTCATCTCCGGGTTTCTGTTACTGAAATATCAAACTCATGAAGATCACAATTAGGTTTTAAGCACCTGCATATAAAGGAATTCTTGTATTTCGCTGACAACATTGAACCTGACCTCAGATCAACTTGGGGATTTTCGAGGTTATATCTAGCTGCAAAAAATTTTTATATGAGCCATGTGATAGATAAATACATTGTGCAGGATTATTTTATAATCGGAGATTATGAACAAACAAGCTACAGCACATTCTCGTTGTTTCTTTTCATAAAACTCGAAAAAAAGCTGTTTGCAAGGTCTCTCCCATGGTATATCACCGTACACTTTCAATAGATTCCATCAAGCGGTTTCGTCCCAATGATTTTACGGTTAAAACTTTATTATAGCAAATTATTTCGATGCATTTGAATAAAGAAGAATCTAAGCTTCGTATAATATGAAAAATGTCTATATTTGTTCAAAACAAAAAAATAGTATGGAAGATATATTACAAACAAATAGTATGGTAACTAATTTTGTATTTTTCTATGGCCAATTCCTGATCATCTGATATATAGCCCGTGGTCGTACGACCAAAACTCTCCATTATCGCCCGATGTCGAAAAATTGGGGGTCACGATTTCGGTTATTTTTGGCCAGCGACGTTTCAGTGCAAATGTCTGCGCTCATAACTTATAGAGATGAAGCGGTATCTCAGTGGCTCGGTCCTTCTCGAATCTGGTCAAAATCGGACAAAAACTGTTGCCATGGCAACGGAAAATGTAAAAATCAATAATTGACCATAACTTCGGTTCTAATCAAGATAATTTTTTCTAACTAATTTTGTATTTTTCTATGGCCAATTCCTGATCATCTGATATATAGCCCGTGGTCGTACGACCAAAACTCTCCATTATCGCCCGATGTCGAAAAATTGGGGGTCACGATTTCGGTTATTTTTGGCCAGCGACGTTTCAGAGCAAATGTCTGCGCTCATAACTCAAAGGCAAATGGTCTGATCGATTTGAAATTTATAGGGCTGGAGTGCTATGGTAGTGGCTCAGCCCCTTTCAAATTTCGCCAAAATCGAGTGAAAACGGTTGCCATGGCAACGGAAAAAAGAAAATCACATAATTGGCTCTAACTCCGGTTCTACTTGATATTATTTTTTCCATCTTTCTTTGTATTTTTCTTTGGCCAATTCCCGATCGTTTGGTGTACGATTGATGGTCGTACGACGAAAAGTCTCCATTATCGCCCGATGTCGAAAAATTGGGAGTCACGACTTCGGTTATTTTTGGCCAGCGACGTTTCATTGCAAATGTCTGCGCTCATAACTCAAAGGCAAACGGTCCGATCGATTTGAAACTTATAGGGCTGGAGTGCTATGGTAGTGGCTCAATCCCTTTCAAATTTTGCCAAAATCGGGTGAAAACGGTTGCCATGGCAACGGAAAAAAGAAAATCACATAATTGGCTCTAACTCCGGTTCTAATCAATAATTGAATTTTCAACCTATTTTTACCCTCGACCCGTAGAGGGGCGAGAGTATTGCAATTGGGTCTGTCCGTTTGTTTGTCCGCGCGCATATCTCAAAGGAGAATGGTCAAGATCGTCAAGGATGGTCAAGATGGTCAAGATCAAGATAATTTTTTCTAACTAATTTTGTATTTTTCAATGGCCAATTCCTGATCAAACATTACGGTGACATTTTACAGCTCAATATTGAACTATGAGGTCAAGGTCACAGAAGAATCGAAAAGTTGCAATAACTCCGTTTATATTCATGATTAATTTTCCCTAATTTTTTGGCATTTTTCTGTGGTCAATTCTCCATCATTTGCTATATGACCAATGGTCGTACGATCAAAATTCCCCATTATCGCCCAAAGTCGAGAATGTAAAGGTCATCAGCTAAAATTACCGGTTCATAATATTACAAGTTGTAATAATTCAGAAACCACTGAAGATATTCAATAGAATATTTTACGCAATATAAATCTGGGTGAGTCTGCAAAGTTTAGAAGGTCAGTGTCAAGAATTCATGCCATGGTCGAGAATGTGGTCAAAATAGAGAAATCGCAGGAGCTCTACTTTTATTAATGATTAACTCTCCCATGGCTAATTATCGACCATTTGATATATGACCAGTTGTCGTATGACCATAATCCCTGATTATCGCCCACATTGAAGATACAAAGATTATCAGCTTTAATTTTAGTGACTAAATTTGAAGGGCGAGGGTCTGCAATCTCTGATTGTCTCGTTAAAGTATGTGACGGCAGAATTGGTAAGACATCCTGGACAAATTGCATTTCCCACATCACGAGGTCGGACTTCAGCTTCTAACATTTGTATTCTAGTCCGTGACATAATTTAGCTTCTCTGGTAACCGTCGGGAACTTACAGAAGTTCCTACAACTAACTGCACTTGTGAGAACTGCGATGCGATCCTGTCCCGGACTGCATCCACACCAAAAGATCCATACCACAAGGACCAACACATTCGGTGGTATTGTCAGAAGATGGACGGAAGCAACCGTGACAACAGACATAGAGATCTTACAAGAGATCCGATAAAAGTATCTATGGTGAAGTATCTTCGCATTCTCGATACATTGTGGCAGATGAGCAAAAGAAGCATTATGAACTTCGTCAAGCAGAGAATGATTGTGCATATATTCGATTTTTCTATCGTTTATAATCGTTTATACTGTTCTTCGCTGATATTTTTGCGATGTTAAATGGTATCATTGTATAACTTGGCATACTTGGCATCCACATAAAATTTTGTGCACTTGCCTGTTATAGCTGTGCAATCAATATCTTATAGCTGTGCAATCAATATGTTTGTGTAAAATACACCCAATGTGTCTTCTGGTCCAAAACTACATTAATACATCGAATCCTGATGGATATGGAATGGACCGAATCCTTTAATATTCCCAGATTCTCGAAATCCCGATTTGGGCTGAAATTCAATATTGGGGTAGATTGCCAAGATTGCGATAGAATTTTGCACTGTGGTAAAAAAATTGCCGTTTGACACTCAAGTGAAGTATGCGAAGTTATAAAACGATAACATTTAGCATCGCAAAATATAGTCTAAAACCGTGTAAACAAGAAAAATCAGAGTATACGAAGCCTGGGACCCGGAACAAGGTTCCAAAGTTACAACATTCGACATGGGATGATGGGGAAAGCCACGGTTTGGCTAAGAGGCCCGAATCAACAAGAAGTGTACAGATGTATGTATCAACCTATTACCGCTGATGACTGATAATTGCTCCAGAACCAGAGTCGTCGATAGTATCACAGGGAGGAACCGTTTGTCTGATTCTATGTGCATTTGCCTGATTCTATGGGCAAAGAGTCTGATTCTATGAGCAAATTGTCTGATTGTATTGGCAAATAAGCAAGTAAGCTGCGGGGCACCAGTAAAACATGCTTGATCGATGGCTAATTTCTCAACACAATCTGATGGCATATGTTCTGTTTACTTTTTAAATCATTACAGAATATGATTCATGGTCAGTTTCTTATGTGGTGTATATATCTTATATTGATATAAAGAATGCTTTCGATTATCTCGATAGAAATTTGTTACTCCATAGATTGTTGTTAAACAATATTGATGGAAAAATATATCAAAGTATGAAACAACTCTATAATAGTACACTGTCTTGTGTCAATCTTAATAACAAAATGGGTGAATGGTTTCAATCCAAAAGTGGTGTTAGACAGGGTGACAGTCTGTCACCTACACTGTTTTCATTATTTATCAATGACATGGCTGAAAAAGTAAAGCAACTCAATCTTGGTGTTAATTTAAATGGACAAAATGTATCTATACTCTTATATGCAGATGATATTGTATTGTTATCAGATTCTGAAATGAAATTACAAGAAATGCTGGACAATATGCATGAATGGTGCTATAAATGGAGATTAAAGTTGAATGTATCTAAGTCTAACATTGTACATTTTCGACCCAAAAAAATTAAAGTTACAAACATTATATTCAAATATGGAGACTGTGTATTAGACCTTGTAGATAGATATAAGTATCTCGGTGTATATTTGGACGAACATCTTGATTTTGAATATTGTGCACAAGTATTATCTGAATCAGCTGGTAGGGCACTTGGTGGAATAATCTATAGGTATAGTCACCTAAAAGATGTAGGATTTGATACATTTCAAAAACTGTATATTAATATTGTTACTTCTTTTAGTGATTATGCTGCAGAAATTTGGGGTTATAAAAATTTTAGTTTTTGTAATAATGTACAAAACAGAGCAATGTGACATTATCTAGGGGTACACAAATTTGCACCAGTCTCAGGCATGCAAGGTGAACTGGGCTGGCTATCTAGTAACTTCAGACGATAAATATGTATGTTAAGATTCTGGAATAGATTGATCAATATGAGTGACAATAGATTAACCAAATTTGTATTCATGTATAACTATCATAAATGTCGCAACAACTGGTCTAACGATATTAAGCGTATATTTTCAATTTTAGAATTAGAGAGCATGTTTCAATACAAAATTGTTTGTGACATGAAAAGTGTATCGGATAAATTGAATGAGTTAAATGTTGAAAGGTGGTCCGAATCTATATACAGTAAACCAAAATTACGTACCTATGTTACCTTTAAAGAGGATTTTTGTATTGAAAATTATATTGAATATTATATGCCTAAAGCACAACGCTCTTTATTTGCTCAACTCAGACTTGGTATTTCACCACTGCATATTGAAACTGGGAGATATTCAAATACACATATAGAAAAAAGATTATGTAATGTATGTGCACTTGGAGAAATTGAAGATGAGTTCCATTTTATCATGTCATGCCCATTATATTCAAATTTACGAGATAATCTTTTTTATAAGGCCAAATCATGTATTCCAAACATTACAGAAATTACCAATGAAAATTTGTTCATACTCCTTTTACAAAAGTGTCAAAGATATGTTGCCAAATTTACTGCTGATGCATATGAAATCAGAAGAAATAACTTATATTGTTGATTTTATGTTATTATCTATGTGATTCTGTGCCTGTGATATATTTTGTGTGTTTTTGTCTGATGAGATATGTTGCCATCTGTTTGATTTATAGTGACCTGTAAGCCCTGTGAGGCTGGAAGCATCATGTAGGTATCAATCTATTACCACGAATACAGTAGATTTTGATGATGCCAATAACAAACGTAAAATACACCATTTTGCAATAGAAACAAAGCCCGACCAAATAGTTTATCCAAAGACACACTGGCGTCATCAGGGCCAGACAGTGTGTTAAATGTAGTTGTTTCTACTGTACACCTGATGGAATTAGTATACAACTGCCCAACAACCTATGAAAACCTATTTTTAGAAATCCGAAACAACCTATTTTTAGAAATCCGAAACAAACCCCATGGAACAGATATATGTTTGTCATGTGTTACATTTCTGTATATACATATGCTTATGTCACTTTAATAAACAAACTGAACTATATGTCGCACAAAAGTGGAACGGCTAGGCAGTGGAGCAGTTAGCCATCATAAACCACCAAAGACAAAGTGCTTCCAGTTACTTACCAGGATATCTTGACCACAATTGTATGCAATTATTCCAGTTAACATTTTGATTGTTCCTGGATGTGAAGTCAGCTACGTAATTCAACAAAATTGGACATAGAATGAAAATAACAGAAACAAACCTGATTCTATGGGAACAAACCTGATTCTATGGGTAGGGTGTTGTTATAGCCATGGAACTAAGTGCTTCTCGATGCTGATCCTGAGTAAATATAGTATTGAAGCTTGATTCTATGTTCTGTTTCTAGGAGAAGCTCAATAACATGGATGACAGATCGTAGCCCATAGTTTTTTGGTTATCAAATAAACCTACCCATAGAATCAGGTTTGTTCCCATAGAATCAGGTTTGTTTCTTTTATTCTTAATCTATGATCAATTTTGTTTGATTAGGTAGCTGATTTCACATCTAGGAACAATCAGAATGTCAACTGGACTAATTTTTGTCCAGATACCCAGATAGGTTAGTGTGAACGCTTTGCAGTTGGTGATTTATTGTGGATAACTGCTCCACCACCTGGCCGTTCCACTTTTGTGCGACAAATGTACGAACAACGGTGAACACTGCATGGAGTTAATAGAACATATGCCATCAGATTGTTAGGAGAAATTTGTTGTTGATCCAGCATGTTTTACTGGTGCCCCACCCCTTACTTACTTATTTGCCCATAGAATCAGACATTTTGCTCATAGAATCAGACTTTTTGCCCATAGAATCAGAATAATGCACATAGAATCAGACAAACGGTTCCTCCCTGTGAACATACATAAATCGTCGTCCATTGAGGATGTCAGAGCAATTTAATCTATAACCATGGTGGCAGATGTTCTTACAGATGAGAAAGGGCATAAAACATTCATTGAAGCTATTTCCTCGTTGATTACCTTGGTCCCATGTGTCATTTATGCTCTGGGTCATAGTTGGCATTGGAAACATTCAACAAGTTATGCTTTCGAATTGGAATATTATACACAGATTGTTTCATGCCATGGAGTTGACTCAATTACAAGGACGTACAATATGTGGTGTTTGGGTACGTGTACATGTAGGATAACAGTTATATCCGAAAGGGACAATTTCAAAATATCTGCAATCGCCAGCTGGCAGCACTGTTTTGGGGGGTAAACATAATACTAGACCATCCTGTTAATTTTACATATATGGCCACATTTATTCATATCTTCTATGGTTCTGTAGTAAGGTGTGATATTTTTCTTGACCTTCTAATATGTTTGTGTGTACCAGGAATGATCTCTCACATGATCGCAGTAATGGTACTGGTAGGTGTTTGCAAAACAATCCCCCGGTATAGAAAATAAACACGCTCACAACATCACCTGTCCCTACACATTGATATGATCTAGGCACGATGGATACGAATTAGATTTCCCTCTTGGCAGCTCTTATATATGGCACGTACATAGATGTCCTTGAATGTCCGCCCAGGTTTATGTATCATTGCAGAAATCTTGAAAACCTGCCTCGGAAAGCACTCTAAATTTTTGGAATATTTGTGGTTGATTGTCCACACAACCTTTACCATGTTTACCTTCCCAACCGAATACACTGAAAAATGTATACATCATAATATACTTTAAAAGTCTACTGTGTGATAACTAAGCTTATCATCACCTACTGGCAAAACGACGAAAAAATACCATGTGCATTTTTGTTTTGCACACACTGCAGAATATGTACATAATAATATACATGTAAAGACCAAATCGGGTAATGCGAGAATTGAGGGTTAAATCGGTCTCAATTTTTAGTCATTGTATATAGCCTCCAAGATGAGAGATAAGTCACGATATGATTGATTAAAATGCTGGAGCGGAGATGTCTTCTTACTTAATATTGGAATCTGCTGCTACGTGCAAGGACAAAAAAAGTTTAAAAGTTAAAAGTTTAATTCATTGATGTACATTTTAACACTGAGCTGCTGTTGGTGCCAATACTCCAATTCTATGGGATTCGTTTCGGATTTCTAGATTCTATTGCTTGGCTGGTGTATAATTATTAATTATCCCACCAAGCGTACGATAAATTAAAAAAAAAACGACAAAAGCCGTTCTAAAAAAATATTTGAATATGAATATTTTGTCAGGTTTTGTACCTATTTTCTTAAAAAGGAAAATCAGTTTAGTCTTTCATTGTTTTCATCGGAATATTGTGATACCAGTTGCAATACGTTGAAACAATACCTCACATACCTTGTCAGAAATCCACTTTATCCATTCCGGTGCGTAACAACACTATGGTAGTAGCTTCCAGGGAAGATTAACATGATTAACGGTTTTCCCCTCAGCATGTCTTTTTACCTAATGTTGCGGAACTAATGTTGCAGTGGATTTCCACCGATTCCTACACTCGGGTGATTGATTACTTCATGTGTTTGCGGACAACTCTCAGCGGAATTAACCTCGGCAGATGTGACAGCCACAGAAAGCATTCATAAATGTGATTTAGTTCCTGATAATTCCCAACACTGATGCCCTTGTAAAAGTGTGAATAATCTACACTATGTGTCTTGTTTTTGTTGGTATTCTATAATCTGAATCAGCCGAATTGTGATTTGTAGGCTTACCCCCATAGGGAAGTTACCCTCATATTATGTCTGTTTTGCAGGGTTTTATTGTCAGTAGTCTTTTATGTACACTTTTCACAATTAACCTTTCCACAATGTCGATCCGTCGTTCTGGACGCATTCCTGTTATACCATTATTGAAATGTTTTATATGATGGATTGATACGGAAATTGGGGTCACCTGTCAGGTCACCTGTCCCCGAATACGGAAATCCAAGACATGTCTAAGGTAATGATCGAACCAGTATCACAATCAGGTATCAAAAACAGGTATATAAAATATGTATAGGTGACATTTGCTCCTCGATTACAGTGTCCACTTCGTTCGTACCCCATGTTCGGAAAACAATCTGCGTGTAGGTGATGGCGACTCTGTTGGCGTCACAAGTGCATATGAATGATCAAGACAATAAATGGGACAAAAACTATTGCCAAATTATTCAGAAATTTATTTTTAAAATTATTCATAAATAGAGTTTATTCAGCTTATTGAGAGGTTCTTTTGGGAGTTAGATTACTATAAAAATAGGTTCATATTCCTGGAGTACAAACAACAAAACAATGAGGTTTATACCATTAAAAGAATGAATTGACAACGTCATTGAAGTAGATGGCTAGGGCTATACTCTGACATTACGAGATGGTGAAATTGTCATGTGGAACAGCATAGAATGGACCAAGAAAGTTGATCCCGATGGTTTAGGGACATATTACATGGGCGAAAATCACCAGCATGGGATTTATGTACCTGATTCATTGGATATCTGCAGTATGTCACAACATGTTGCCCAGTTGGTATCTAATCATCTAAGTCAGGTTGTATCAGCAGCTATTGGTTGACACATACCGTCAAACATGTTCAGTAATCTTCCCTATCACACAAGATTAAAACATAAGTCCCAAGGGAATCACCTAAATGGGCACTGGGCGATATTTTCTTTTGGTAGTCAGATATACCACAGCGCATTAGCGATCGATCATGTTTGTAGGAATATCCCAACTTTTCTATATGTGACAAATTCAGAGCACGTGTCTCGTATGATACCGCAAGACAAATCACGAGAATCAACCAATCCAATCACGTGTATCAACGAAACCTGTTTCTACATTAGCTGGTCATTGAACTCATGGTTTATGATACTCATGCTAGGTACTCATGTATTTGTTTTCAACCCTGTTCTTGTATGATTCGTTGGGAATCCATAACATCCAGCTCTTATAAAGACTGCCATCCGCAAATTGCTTGTATTATTTTATGTGACAATAAAGCAATTGTTCTCCCTGGGAATTTGTGCGGTCGCTGGGACAGAAGTTATAATTGATTTATGACTGATGTTGTAAATGCAGCATCACATTGTTTGTATATTTCTCGTAAAAAGGAAATATATAATGGGTTATGCGAACAAAACTATAAAAAGAATATGTATCAACACATTACCACCAATATCACGTGATTTTGATAATGACATTGAAAATATATATTGAGAATGTTTGATACCTGAAACAATGTGCAATACGAACAAAGCCCGTCCGAATAATATCTATTTGAAGACACACTAGTGCTATCAGAGACATAAGGGGTGTAAAATGTATTTCATCCTGTCCAGAGCACACGAACTTATCTCTAACTGGGGGCTCATTAACATTGAAGAGACTCGACATGGACCTGGGAAGTGTGCTTAGCAAAGGCGTCATCAATATGAGTTATAAGTGGGAGATGTTCCACCCCCTGTTCGCGGCACAGCGGTAAGTAAATTTTTGACGTTATCGGTTCTAAATTCTTGACGTGATGCGCAAAATTCTTGACGTTATGCGCGAAATTCTTGACGATATACTTTTGTGTAGCCACAGAAAGGACAATTTAGTACGTTTAATAATGAACTAAACCTGATATGGAACAATTAATATCGTGATAGTTATGCGCGAAGTACACAGATACTATATATACCTTGATATGTAGTCCAACTGTGGATTCAAGCACCATTGTAAGTAATATAAAATGGGCGTTCGATGGTTAACTCTAAATATTGTTCTCTACGGTGTAGCTTTTGAAAAGGCACAAAAACCGGTCAATAAGTATATGTAATGACTATTTGTTTCATCAGTAATTTGTACAATGATGTTACATACGGAAAAAGTGGTTATTAATAGGGAAACCTACGCATCCCCAATTTTGCATGGCGTTAAATTATTGACGTTATGATTACACAAGTTAATCATTCTTGACGTTATATCACAGAGAAGTTGACGATATTGGTTTTTATTGATTTGAACAAAAACATGTTTATAAAAGAAAGAAAAATGTAATAATAGTATTAAATGTATTATTGATAAGTATTTAATATATGTTGACGTTTAATTTGTTATAAGGCATCATGGTACTAGTATTTAATATATGTTGACGTTTAACCTGTTATAAAGTGTCATGGTGCTACATAACAACCGTGTGCTCATTCCATGGCCTGGAAATCTATTATGTACGCAACAGAAATGTTTTTCCCAGCGTGAAGAAAGTCCTTGAGGGTATATGTGATTGACCGATGGTCGTTGACATCACCCTATATGTATTTCTTTTTGTTTTCCGACTTCTCTGACGACTCTTTTAGATTCAGCATAGCCCTACATTGGTGTAGAATTCTCGACATTGCAATAGAAGCCGAGAAATTCCGGTAATCTCATACAATATACTGCTAATATTAATGTCTTTAATTTGGTGACAACGTAAGTGCTGTTTTAAATTAGTTTGCGGCTGGTATTCGACAGTTCCTTTATGCATTCTCCTGCCAGTTATTTATTTCTGACCTCTCCAAGTATAATCAATTTGCGTTATATAAATACGCCAACAAAGTTACCACTAGAAATGTGTTGTATTGCAGCGATGGACAGTGATACATTGGTTTTGAGCATGAATTTAGTAGGATGTTTTTTAAAACACAGACTTGCCGACGGCTACGAAAGCTCAGGGCCAGAAAACCAGTACTGACGGTCAGGCAAAGATATGGCACGTCTCAGTAGACTTTGGGGGAGATTGAGGGTGTTCACAATTTGCCGTGTCATTCACTTTGATGTGACTGATCGTATGACGATCTATATGAACTGTATAGACATTGGTGTGGCGCTTTCGTATGGGAATAAACTGTGTAACCACGTTTTATGTTTTATATGACATCCTAAAATGTGTCAGGATGTTTATTTCTTGCATTTTGTAATACGTCATAAGTATTTCCAGTTTTGTTATTACATATTTAGCATCGTATTTTATCTGCAAGAGGAAACCACTCTTTTATTCAGTTTTACTACTTGATTAAATTGCAATCATGCGTCAAAAATAACGACAAAAATTTCTAACATGGCTTTCAATAACGTCAAGCATGACGAACTAACGTCAATAATACCGAACTTATCATTGTTGGTGGAAAACGACTGACATGTATGTTTAATTTAACATCTGGGCTTTGTACCTTTCAATGCTTAATCATAAGAGAGCTGCCAATATGCTAAAGCTCATTTCCAGTATATAGCGGATTCATTGCATGGAAATAAAATGCATTTAGTACATTCGAATAAGTGCAAGGCACGATCTTCAACTTTTTTTACATCTCAGAGCGTGATTTGGATGCCATAATGCTTCGTTTAACTCATAAATCGAATATATAGTCACCCTGTTACTAATTACCTGAACACAATTAGATAATTTAAGCTGAGATCGCGATAGAACAAAACATAAACAAAGATATCGTCAAGAATTTCGCGCATAACGTTTAGAATTCTGCGCATCACGTCAAGAATTTAGAACTGATAACGTCAAAAATTTACTTACCGCTGTGCTGCGAACAGGGGGTGATGTTCGTTGTCTCTGTCAGATGAATTGACGATTTCTTGTTTGCTTTCATTCAAGAGTTCGATGTACTTGCTAGTGATGCTAGTGATTGTAATTGAATAACAACAACAATATACACTATATACAATCTAGAATACCGCAACCTGATGTGTGTCAATCCCAATAAATGGTATAAGAACCTCAAGTGAAAGGAAAAATCTTAGCTTGTTCCGTAACACATATATTGAATATTGATGTTTACATCAATATTCTGTATCTGCAGTGTATGGTATTCTTCATAACATCAGTACGAAAGCCATCCTCCGACTGTCCGAAATGGTCAACCTCAGCATGCTCAGTAGAAAATCATACTGTGTGGCCAGTGTAATTTACACCATTCCGTGTGAATAAACGTGAATGTTTCTTAATCTTCCTTTTTACATTTTCACATCTCAGTCCACTTCAGTTGGTTTGTTACAAAGAGTGTGTGAATGAAGTCCACACACAGGGCGATAAATCCTGTGAGCTGATGACCCGTTTGGGCTCGAGGGAAGAATAACACCAGGAAGATTGTTTTGTTTTTTTTACCTTGGGGGTCGTTGGCAGTTGCATAACAGCAGGTCTATTTATAGCCCTCTGGGAATGTTGTATAACAACAAATTCTTCATATTGTTGTGACGCCTCGACCAGGATATGATACTTGTGAGGATTAATGTGGCAGGAACTATATCAAGGTGATGTACCTGGTTATACACCCCGAAAGAACAATCTGGCTATGTTCTTCGAAATTCACAATGGGTCGATTGAATATGAGCGTTCCATTGAATCTGGTTATCAGCGGTAATAGCTTGATACATACATTGATAAATATGTCTCTGTGATTATGGCAGTCCAGACAAATTCGGCGCACTATTTCCCCGGTGCTGGTCTAATTAGGTCTAATTTAGGTCTAATTAGCGTTAGGTCTAATTTAGGTCTAATTAGCGTTAGTTCATGATTTTGGATAAGTTATATCGCATGCTGACTAGAGTGCATCCATTATCCATCTGCAAATGTCGTAGTCTTAGGCGGAATATGATGAGACGCGGTTGTTGGAGATACAACTGCAGTGTTAGAGTATGAGTGAAAGGCTTTGTTAATGGATGCTAATGATAAGATATTCCAATGCCAGATGGTTACGATTGAGATCACTGTATGAGTCACAATGGTTGATATAATCGTTACTAGTAACTACAACTACTTCGTCGTCTGGCTCATTGCCAGGTGAGTTCAAAATGAGCATATGTGAGATATTGCAGTGCTCATGAGGGGCTCGAGTATAGGAGGGTGATATATCATATACAGCCCGTCGTACGTTATTCTTTGATTCAGATAATCAACGTGACATACTTCTGATATCACATATAGGGGATTATGTTGACATATATATGCATTCATTAAAGATGATGGTGATGATGTTTTATTCGGGAAATGCCAAAATTTACAATACAATATTTCAATATAGAACATTACATCGGTGAATAATACATAAAAGGCAAAACCCGGGGCGACTACAAAGACAATTTGTCTGTAGCCGTGTGAACAGTGTAGCCAACCCGCCTACTGCATCCAAACCAAGAGTGATTGGCCGACTATAAGGGGCTGGAGTCCCATTGTATTCCATGGAATATACTTTTATATTCACGCTCCCCAGTATTGGTTGAGGAGGGTTATTTAATTTGCACGAGAGAAAACCATTGAACCCCAAATTTGTAGTGTAACGGTAAATGTGTTTAGCAGTCCAAAGCTTTCCTCAACATACTCCACTTACTGCCCATTCATTCACTTGTGTCCCATGGGACAGGGAACGTAATCTCATGTACTAATGATAACGTGACCGATATCCGCCCCTTCGGTCACCTGGGAAGTCGTACATCTCGTCTGAAGGACAGCGTGGAGATGAACTTGATGGCCTCCTGGAGAGCACATCTTCGTGAAATCTAGGAGCGTCAGTAGTCATTAGCGGTAGTCTAACATTCGGTGTATTCGTTCATTTCTTCTATTATGTGATATGCTGAATGTAATTGGTTCTCAGTTGATCACATGCTATTAATTTATCTCAAACTACAAACAATAGGAACACACAATGATTTCCGACAGTGTGATAAACTTTGCCGCAAACATCATGTTTGCACTATATTTTTCTTCACATTTTTGCTTCACATGTCGCATATTCACATGCACCTGTCTTGACGTGAAATAACACTGAAAGCACGAGTGTTCTATGACGTCACAATGGAATATCGCGAGTCCAGCCCTGGTAACTTATAACTACGCAAAAAACGTACAACCACTGTGACGTCATAATACAAAGTACTTGACGACTGGGTGATCTGCATTGTTTATATTGTTTCCTAGCAACGCACATGTTCACGCGAATTTCTATTCAGTAGAAGGGTGCTTGGGTAAAATCAAACATTGTAAGACGTTCGTACAATCTTTGGAATGTGTTGGAAAGATATCGTTTGAACTGGCGTAAGAAGATCAGAAAGCACTCAACCTTCGGTCTCGTGCTCTCTTGTATTCTTCCGCCAGTTATACTCGGATTTTTCTAACTCGTTTACACTGTTTTCCGCTATTATTTTCGTGATGGTGAATGCTATCGTTCTATAACTTGGCACACTTCACCTGGGAGGCAAACATCAATCTTCTACCAAATTTCAGACAGCTATCGCGAAAATTGAAAAAGTTGGCAATCTACCTCAATGTTAAATTTCAGCCCAAAACGGGATCTCGAGAATCTGAGCATATTCGAGGAATTGGTTCTGTTTACATCCATCAGGATTCGAAATATTCTTGTAACTTTGAACCAGAAGATACACTGGGTGTACTCTATACAAACATGTTGATTTTGAAACATTACTCCGCTACAAAACCGCGCAAATGCACAAAATGTGTGCGGGCCCAGAAATTAAATAGTAGGGATAAATTTAACATTGGGGTAGATTGCCAACTTTCTCAATTTTTGTGATAGCTGTCTGAAATATGGTAGCAAATTGCCGTTTGACCCCAGGTGAAATATATCAAGTTATAGAACGATAGCGTTAAGCATCACAAAAATATTAGCGAAAAACAGTGTAAACGAGTTAGAAAAATCCGAGTATAAAACTCGATTTTTCCCGCGTGCTGGAAAACACGCTCAACTAGTTTTGTCATTATACAATAATGTCCCGTTTTTAGGAATGCTAACTTTAGCACACTATGGAGCAACTTGACCAATATTTCTACAGCATTGAGTACCCGACACATTGTTGACCAAAAGGGGACAACCTTGATTGTCGTACAGGCAGTACTAGACATGATAGTAGGATATGACATCACATACTATGGATTGTTCGATGACCAATCACAGAGGAAAGTATCTTTAAACTTACCCTACATAGTTAATTGCGCAGTGCGCCTTATGTTGCAGTTCGCAATTACGGACCCAATGAATTAGATACGTAGATCCCAAGCTGGTGATTATCTTACATTTTTGTCCATGGATTTTGAGTTTAGTCTTGCGGATTGTTTGGTGTTTGGTATCATACTTGTCTATTTAATTCAGCCTTGGATCACCTGGGACCAATATATCCTGTCCATTCCATGCTGCCTTACATGGTCACATCACCATCAGCAGTTCTTTGCTAACACACAAGTAGAAACCTTTTGTTTTTATTTTGTATCATTACAAACAGAGTCATGTGTCTTCATCATATTCACTAAACAAATTAATACAATAAATACAGTACTATTGTGTTATTTAGTTTAAAAATATATTTCTTAAATAGGAGCTTCATAATGTTGAATTACCGGTAATGAATATTGAAATAATGAATGTCATGGCGTTAACACCGCAACAATATCGTTTTCAACCATAAGTGCAGAAAACTTTTGAAAAAAAAATGTGTTGCTGTCATCTGATTGAAAATAACAGGTAAATAAATACTCATGGACATTTTGAACTTTTCAGGAAATATTTCGCCAGTTATATACATCAGAGATGAGGGGCAATTTATAGATGAAGTGCGCCTTCATTAATCACCAGGTAATTGTGCCTCTCTTGGAGAGAATACAAGAAGCAGTCTTCCTCGCCTCTCATTGTGTGGTACTCTCCTTACAAAATGGAAAATTTCGCGATTACCGTAAAAGATTAGTTACGGTAATCTTTCCCAAATTTTGAAATCCCTCCTTACTCGCATTAAACTGTACAACACGTTTCGGAAACAGTACCAATGATGTATTTACCATAGCGTTTGATATATATGTATCACTGTCACTCCAATATTATACCCAAGATACATTACCTCGCAAAGGACCAGTTTATAATCGAACCGACTCACCTTACGCCATGTTTTTGAATACCATAATACGCGTTACGGTAATGGCATCGATCGGGGGTTCCTACAGTGAACACATGGAATGTAAAGCAAGAAGCATAACTAAATACGTAATTTCGTTTGAAATTTACTCCATTTGGGATGTTGTAGATTTTCGCTTGACCAATATGAAACAATCATACCCAAAACCAGGAATATGCGTCATTTTCTTTAACGACAGGGGTCAACGTTATATATAAGTTTGATGATGTGAATGGCTATCATCATTAAACCATGTTCGTTGGATTGATTGATGCTATAATTCCAAGTTATATTGTATGGGTCTTCTAGAAATCAATGGGCCAGTCATATCTCTTTCAATGACATATAAAGCCCACAAACACACCCACACAGTCTGGAACCGAATAGGCAAATGAACAAAAAACACATCTGTGGGTTATGTGCTTGTTTATTCTTCTATGATTCCCTGACGCGTCTCTGATTCTCTCGCAATCTCAGTGCAGTAACACATGGATCTTGATTCTCTCGCAATCTCAGTGCAGTATGACATGGATCTTCACGTTACCGACGATATTATGTAAATTTATTCAATATTAATATCATCAACTTGTACTCATCCATTAGGATTCAAAACCAAGAAATGACTATGGATATTAATAGCTGTCATTAGGGAATTATTTGGACGTATTCATGATCTTCTTGATAAGTACCTAAACATAAATCTCCAAATCCCTCATCTATATTTACATTAGGCCTTTTGTCTTTTGATTGTGTACTTGTCATCAACCTATTGCACGTAGTTCGTCTTAGATTTCTCAACTGTTGGTGGGCAATTGTACCATACTAATTACATCACGTGAACAATAGAAGTCCTAATGACGCCCGTGTGCCTAAGGATGTAAATATTTGGTCGGGCTTCATTTATATTCCAGAAATGTTTGGGTTTTCATTGTATGGTTTTGGTCATTTAGGTTGAAACTTACGTCAGTACAGGGATGTCTTACAATGATACCCTTTTTGTGGTAATACCACTTTTTATGGTGATATAATCATTTCTATTTACTCGAAAAGGACACATCCGTCAGTATCACAACCATATATGTGGCTCTTAAAAGAAATTATCAATATAGAACAAGAGAGTGGTTAATACTTTATAGAGTTATAACAATAGCTCCGAGTGGGGTGAGTTGAATACGTGTAGAACGTAAACATGATAACACAACAACTGCAATCGATGACATTTCGGCGTAGAACTTCACGATCCCACCTTCTGCTGCGTGCAAGGAAAATGGAGTTAAATTTACTTTCAATGTTTATTAATTGATATACGTTTTGAAAGGGACTGCCTAGGAACATGGGCAATATTTTTTCTGAATACTTTAATTCATAACTGGCATGTGAAATTAACTGAATGATAGTACTCACATCAATTGTTATCATGGTTATATCCACAAGCAGAAAACAAAACACGAAATTGCAAGATGGACGGACAATTCCACGCACATCACGGTATTTCACTGATTTTTCACTCATCACTACACTACATATGCAGATACAAAATGGAAAATGTCCTCGATGTGGACTTTTAAGGGAATCGTTTACATTTGGGTTTGATGGATACACTTCATTTGTTTATATACGAAACTGACATAAAATGTATGTTAAAACATTGTATTCGTCAAGATCACTGTCTACCTTTGTGTTATCTTGTGTCAGATGATTGTATCAGACCAAAATTACGTTACATTGTTAATAACAGCTTTATCCATTCCGTTTGCTGGGTAACAACACTATCCTTGTTACGTTTGTTATTGGCATCATCAGAGTCTGACTGTAGTTTGATACTTTAACGTCCGCCAGCAGTGACACCGGCCCAGTGTATGATACCACTGGGCCGGTGTCACTGCTGGCGGACGTTAAATCTGTCCCCGAGGATACCATCAACTCAGTAGCCTTCTGACTTGTGATTAGGTACATATGAACTCGTCGTATATCTATTCCATGGGGTTTATTTCGGATTTTTAAATTATTTTCATAGGTTGTTGGGCAGTTGTATACTAATTCCATCGGGTGTACAGTAGAAACAACTACATTTAACACACTGTCTGCCCCTGATGACGCCAGTGTGTTTTTGGATAAACTGTTTGGTCGGGCTTTGTTTCTATTGCAAAATGTTGTATTCTACGTTTGTTATTTGTATCATCAAAATCTGACTGTATTAGTGGTAATAGTTTGATACTTACATTCCATGAACGATTAACGCTTTCCCTTCAACATTTCTGTCTTTTTACCTAATTTTACCGCACTAATGTTTGGGTAGATATCCACGGATTCAGAGGCTCGAGTGACTGATCACTTCGTGTATTTGTGGACAACTCTTAGCGGAATTAACCTCGGCAGATGTGACAGCTACAGAGAACATTCATGAATGTCCATTACTTCCTGATGATTTCCAACACTGATGCCCTTGTACAAGTGTGAATTATTTGCTGTAGATGTGTTGTGTTTGTTGGCATTCTATAATCTGAATCAGCCGAATTGTAATTTTTGTCTGCTATATCCAGTTACCCACACCCCACCCCCACCTTCCCATGTTATGTCTGCTCTACAAGGTTTTATTGTTTGTAGCACTATATACACTTCTATTTCACAATTAAACCTGTCCACAATGTCGATCCATGTTTAACGTTGCATGCATGTCATAGCATATTGGATATGGCTTATGAGATGGATTAATATGGAAATCGGAGTCACTTGTCAGGACCCGAGTCATGGCATGTACATGTAAGTCGCTTACACAACACTTCACTTCTCTTTGGGCGTGCAATATAACGAGCCCACCAGTATCATAATCAGGTATCTGGGACAAGTATATAAAATATTTATAGGTGACCTTTGCTTCTTGATTACATGTCTGGAAACCAATCTGGTTGTAGGTGATGGCGACTCTGTTGGCGACACAAGTGGCTGATGAAGACAATATGTGGAGTAAGAAATGTTGCCAAATTGAATAAAGAGCATTCAGTGTTTTGCGAGGTCCTTATATAAGTTTGATTCATATTCACAGAGTACAACACAATAACACAACAATGCGGTTTATACCTCTATAACAATGAACTGCCAATGTCATTAAAGTAGATTGATAGGACTATATTCTGACATTACGAGAGGGTGAGGTGGCCGTGTGGAACAGCATAGAATGGACCAAGAATATTGATCCCGGGTGGTTTAGAGACAAATTACATGGGCGAAAAGCACCAGCATGGGATCCATGTACCTGATCCATTGGGTTTCTGCAGTATTGTAAGTATGTCGCAACATGTTGTCTTGTTGGCATCTAATCGTCTAAAGCAGGTTGTGTCCGTGGTTTTTTACCCTCGCCCCGATAGGGGCAGAGGGTATTGTAATTGGGTCTGTCCGTTTGTCTGTCTGTCCGCGCGCATATCTCAAAGGAGAATGGTCCGATCAACATGAAACTTATAGAGATGAAGCGGCTCGGTGGCTCGGTCCTCCTCGAATCTGGTCAAAATCGGACAAAAACTGTTGCCATGGCAACGGAAAATGTAAAAATCAATAATTGACCATAACTTCGGTTCTAATCAAGATAATTTTTTCTAACTAATTTTGTCTTTTTCTATGGCCAATTCCTGATCATCTGATATATGGCCAGTGGTCGTACGACCAAAACTCCATTATCGCCCGATGTCGAAAAATTGGGGGTCACGGTTTCGATTTTTTTGGCCAGCGACGTTTCAGTGCAAATGTCTGCGCTCATAACTCAAAGGCAAACAGTCCGATCGATTTGAACTTTATAGGGCTGGAGTGCTATGGTAGTGGCCCTTTCAAATTTTGCCAAAATCGGGTAAAAACGGTTGTCATGGCAACGGAAAAAAGAAAATCACATAATTGGCTATAACTCCGGTTCTAATCAATATTAAATTTTCAACTTTTTTTTTATTTTTCTTGGGCCAATTCCCAATCGTATGGCGTACAACCGATGGTCTTAAGACCGAAACTCTCAATTATCGCCTAATTTGAGTTACTAAATCTGAAGGGCGAGGGTCTGCAATCTCTGATTGTCTCGTTGTTGATACATTCCGTCCAAGTTGCTCAGCAATCTTTCCCATTACACAAGCTTGCATTGTAAGTCCCAATGGAATCACCTGAATAGGTATTTGGTAAGGTCGTCTTAGCAGACATTTGGGTATTCAGACATACAGCAGGGCATTAGTGATCACTCATGTTGGTAGAAATATTCCAACTTTTCTATATATGACAGGTTCAGGGCATGTGTCTTGTATAAGATCACAAGACAATTCATGAGTGTCAACCAATCCCTTTCTACATTAGGTGGTCGATGGACACCCGCTGATCGCGAAGCATGTTGTTTAATTGGTGATTTTTTTTTATTGTATCATCAATAATTAATTGTATTGGTGGTGATAGCTTGTTCACCACTATCAAGTATCCCGTACAAATGTGTCACTGCTGGTGGACGAGAAGCTTGTGCTTAGGTACTCATGTACTTGTCTCAAATCCAGTTCTTGAGGGTTCTTGAATTCATGACTTCCAGCTCTTATAAAGACTGCCATCCGCATATTGCTTGTATTATTTAATGTGACTATAAAGCAATTGCTCTTCCTGGAAGACAAATTTTGTGGTTGCTGGAACAGGAATGATGATTGATTTATGGCTGATGTTGTAACTGTAGTATCACAATGTTTGAGGATGTCTCGTAGAAACGATATACATTATATGATGGGTTATATGACCAAAATTTATGTGTCAACATATTACTACCAATATCACATGATTTCCATGATGACCATAAAAGCATATAATGAGACAATTTTAAAATACGAACAACACACGTCAGAATATTATTTATTTAAAGCCAAACTAGTGTTATCAGGGGCAAAAGGTGTTTGAAATTTAGTTGTTCCTTCTGTAGATGGAATGGCATTAGTATGCTACTAAGATTGTCTCCAAAAAAAAAAGAATTTAACAAAAGTTTATCGTCCATCAAAAATTCAAGATTGTGAGTTTTGGACAATCATTTGACTTCTGACTAAACATATTTCTTTTTTTTCTATCGTTTTGTTTCACACTGGGTTTTGGACATTCCACTCTTTCCAGAATGCGTCATTCAATCTCCAAGTTGAGTATATTCAACATAATTTCCAATAGTCTACTCTTCTCCAAAAAGTATCATCTATCTCCAAGTGGGGGTTCATTGATATTGAAAAGACTCAACATGAAGCTGGACAATGAATCCGGTTCTGCTTGCCTGGAATGTGTTACAATTAGTAGTGGTTCCATTGTCTCTGTCAAGAGAATTGATGATTCCCTGTTTATTTTTGTTCAAGAATTTGAAACACAGCACCAAGGGTGTTGTAGCTTACCGGTAGATCATGAAAATTGCACAGAGTATTGATTTTCCAAAATATAAATTGTTACAACTTTATTGTCAAACGTGTTCCCAAATGTTGAGGAACATACGTTTTCCGTTAATATAACACAAAATCAAGTTACATCTTGAAATAATTTTTTCCGCATATTATTTGGCGCGTCAAATATGTTCCAGATTCGAGGTGACTGAAACAATGGTAATATGGCCACTGAATATGAGCTTAATACAATTAAGCTTTATCCTGAAGTATTCTGAGAGCTTATTCCATACAAATTCAATTTTGAAGGTAAAGCGGGTGAATATTTCTAGGCCAAAAAAAGGTCTAGGTCAAATCTTCAAGAACGATTCAATAAAAATATTTTTTAAAAGGTCTTTAGATATTTGCACAAGGTATGTTCCTACAAATTTATGGGGAAAAATTAAAGACCCGGACGCCCACAGAGAGAACGGACAGAGGATGTACGAAAAACCATGACAATAGCTTATCGTCCCAAATGCTAGAAGTGCACATGTTGAAAATCTACGGAAGCCCATAGGTGACATGCGGGTAAAAATTTTCTATGTCTTTTCCAGCAAAAAGCTAGCACGTTCGAACGTGGAAGCAGTTAAGGCTACTGCGTTCACACATAGAAAGTCCGAGGTTACCACGTTCACACGTGGAAGCATTTAATGCTTCCACGTTCGCACGTGGAAACTTCAGGAGCTGTCACGTTCGCACGTGCAAAGATTTGGGAGTGGTAGCATCAAATGGTTTCACGTGTGAACGTGGTAGCTTTGAATCTTTCTACGTGTGAACGTAGAAACCTAAATCTTTCTACGTGGGAACGGGGAAGGGTATAAATGTTTCCACGTGTGAACGTGGTAGCTTTGAAACTTTCTACGTGTGAACGTGGAAACATACATCATTCTACGTTCGAACGTGGAAGGTTTTAAAGTTTCTACGTGCGAACGTGAAAGCATATAATGTTTCCACGTGTGAACGTGGTAGCTTTGAAACTTTCTACGTTCGAACGTGATAGGTTCTAAAGTTTCTACGTGCGAACGTGAAAGAATATAATGTTTCCACGTGTGAACGTGGTAGCTTTGGACTTTCTACGTGTGAACGTGGAAGCCTAAAACTTTTCCACGTGCGAACGTGATAGCGCTAAATGCTTCCCCGTGCGAACGTGGTAGTTTTGAACTTTCTACGTTCGAACGTGCAAGGTTTTTAATAGAAAAAACACCAAATTTTTTCCCCGCACATGCCACCTATGGGCTTCCATAAAAATCACTGCTGGTAATCAATAGAACAAAAACTATAACGAGACAATCAGAGATTGCAGATCCTCGTCCCCTTCAGATTGAGTTACTAAAATTAAAGCTGATGACCTTTACATTTTCGACCTTGGGTCATATAGTAATTCACGGGGAATTGACCCGGGAAACAACAATGGTATGACCCCGGAAACAACAATGGGATGAGAACCTCAATCGAAAATGAAGTCAAAAAAAATCTTAGGCTATCATCAATATTTTGTAGTGTATAGTGTTATTCATCTTATCAGTATGAAAACCATCATCCGACTCTGAAATGGTAAACCTTGGCATGCTCGCTAGAAAGATCTGCTATGTGGCCAATATAATTTACATCATTTCGTGTGAGTAAACGTGAATGCCTTTTTATTCTTTTTTTTCACATCTCAGTCCACTTCAGTTGTTTGTTACAAAGAGTGTCTGAATGAAGTTCACACACAGGGCGATAAATCCTGTGAGTTGATGATCCGTTTGAGGGAAGAATTACGCCAGAAAGATTGGTTTTCTACCTCGCCTGTCGTTGACAGTTGCATAACAGCAGGTCTATTCATATCCCTCTGGGAAGGCTGTATAACAACATATCCTAGACATATTTTTGAGACAACTCGACCACGACAATTCTTCAGGCTAATTGTGACAGGAACTATATTGGAGTGAATCTATGACTGATTATACACCTGTAAACAACAACCTAGCTATGTTCTCGGAAACGTACATTGTTTAGATTGAATACGAGCGTTCCACTGAAGCCGCAAAAAAAAAATATTGATAAATATCTGTGATTATGGCACTCGAGACAAATTCCGCGCACTATTTTTCCAGTGTCCCTTGGGTCTGAGTGGCGTGAGTCCATGGGTTTGGATAAGTTTGGATGGGTTTAGATAGTCTTAGCGGAATATGAAGAGTGTGTGTGAATTATGCTAACGATAAGATATTTTAATGCCAGATGTTTATGATTAGGACGACTGTATGCGTTATAGTAGATAATATAATCGCTAACTACTGCTTAGTCGTCTGGTCTGGCACACCGCCTTGTGAGTTCACAATGTGCATATGTGAGATATGGCACTCCTGATGAGGGGCTGCCCCGAAATTTTTGCTAGATAGATTCACATGAATCTATTTTTGCGATTTTTTGCGAATATATTATTTTCATAGGTTGTTGGGCAGTTGTATACTAATTCCATCAGGTGTACAGTAGAAACAACTTTATTTCACACACTGTCTGCCCCTGATGACGCCAGTGTGTCTTTGGATAATCTGTTTGGTCGGGCTTCGTTTCTATTACAAAATGTTGTATTTTACGTTTGTTATTGGCATCATCAAAATCTGACTGTGTTGGTGGTAATAGATTGATACTTACATTCATACCACTGAGTCGGTGTCACTGCTGGCGGACGTTAAATCTGTCCCCGAGGATACCATCAACTCAGTAGCCTTCTGGCTTGTGACAAGGTACTTATGTACTTGTCATGTATCTGTTCCATGGGGTTTGTTTCGGATTTCTAAATTATTTTCATAGGTTGTTGGGCAGTTGTATACTAATTCCATCAGGTTTACAGTAGAAACAACTATATTTCACACATTGTCTGCCCCTGATGACGCCAGTGTGTCTTTGGATAATCTGTTCGGTCGGGCTTTGTTTCTATTGCAAAATGTTGTATTTTACGTTTGTTTTTGGCATCATCAAAATCTGACTGTATTGGTGGTAATAGATTGATACTTACATAGACCCGAGTATAAGTGGGTGATATATTATATAAACCCGTCGTACGTTATTCGTTGATTCAGATAATCAACTTGACCTACTTCTGAAATTATCCCTAGGGGTTCATATTGATATATAGATGCATTCATTAAAATGATGTCGGAATATGAGGGATTGGGCTCCCTTATACAACTTGGAATATACCTATTATTATATGGATTCATGGTATGCAGTATTGGTTAAGAAGGTATAATTATTGTTAAGGAGGGTTGCATAAACATCAATCATTTGTTATAGAAAAACAATGAACAACAAATTGTAGTATAACGGTGAATGTGTTTTGCGGTCCAGATTTTCCCTCAACACACTACACCCACATTCAATTGTGTCCCATGGGACAGGGGATGTAATCTCGTGTACCAATGAAAATGCGACCGATATCCAGCCCTGTGTTCACTTGGGAAGTCGTACATCTCGTCTGAAGGACAGCTCGGAGATGAACCTGATAACCTTTCGGATGGCACGTCACTGCGAAATCTAGGAGCTGCAGTAGTCATTAGCAGAGGTCTACCATTTGGTGCATTCGTTCATTTCTTTCAATATGTGATGAATTGAATGTAATTTGTATAGCATTTATTTAGTGAATATTTATGTGATTTGTTATACTTGTCATATATCTATTGCATGGGCTTCGTATTGGATTTAAATATTTTTTGTCATAGGTTGTTGGGCAGTTGTATACTAATTCCATCAGATGTACAGTAGAAACAACTACATTTAACACACTGTCTGCCCCTGATGACGCCAGTGTGTCTTTGGATAAACTATTTGGTCGGGCTTTGTTTCTATTGCAAAATGTACTTTACGTTTGTTATTAACATCATCAAAATCTGGATGTATTGGTGGTAATAGATTGATACTTACATTGATACCATAAACATGTTTAGAACTCATGTCATATATATTATACAAATGTCCTGTTTATTATGAATGCCAATTTCACTCACATGATGAAGCAACCTGACCAATAATTGTACTGTAGTGAGTACCGGACACATTGTCGACCAATAGGTGTCAACCTTGATTGTCGTACAAGCAGTACTAGACATGATGGTAGGATACTACATAACATATTATGGATTGCTCACAGATCGATATATCTTTAAACTTAACCTGCATAGTTAACTGTGGCAGTGTGTCTTATGTTGTAGTGTTTTTGGAACATAATAACTCCTATATTTCATTGCGCTATATTCTGCCAGCGGCATGTATGCAGTTCGTAATTACGGACCTAATGAATTAGATACGAGGATCCCAAGTTGGTGATGACCTGACTTTAAATTCAGCCTTGCATCACCTGGGACCAATATATCCAGCCCATTCCATTCTGCATTACATGGTCACATCATCGCTTGCAGTTCTTTGCTAACAAATAAAAAGAAATCTCTTGTTTTGATTGAATATTATAGGTAGATACTTATGGACAATTTGAACTTTGGGGGAAATAATTCGCCTGTTATATACATCAGAGATAAATGGCAATGTTGACATGCACGGAATGTCGCCTTTATTAATCACGAGGTAATTGTGCCTGTCTTGGAGAGAATACAAGAAGCAGTCTTCCTTGTCCTTATAGCGTGCTACAGTGTACCACTTCATTCGTACGCAATGTTCGGAAAACAATCTGGTTGTAGGTGATGGCCACTCTGTTGACGACACCAGTGCCTATGAATAATGAAGAAAATATATGGAGTAATAAATGTTGCCGAATTCAGTATCTTGTGGTTAATCACAATTCAGTTTATTTTGTTAAAGAACACACTGACTGTGCTACTAAATATGATGAACATGATATCTTTAGTATGCTGGAATTTCTCATTGACAACATATTTGTTGAATTTGGTGGTGTTATTTTCCAACAAACGGTTGGTATCCCTATGGGTACCAATTGTGCACCACTATCAGCGGACTTGTTCCTATACTCATATGAAGCTGAGTTCATCCAAAATCTTATGAAACGAGGAGATAAACGATTGGCCAGTTCGTTCAATTTTACCTACAGGTATATTGATGATGTCATATCCTTGAATAACCCTAGATTTGGTGAATACCTACATCAGATATATCCAGACGAACTGGAAATCAAAGAAACAACTGATTCTCCAGTGTCAACTTCTTATCTTGACATTTATCTCGAAATTGACCATAAAGGCAAATTGTGTACAAGGTTATATGACAAACGTGACGATTTTGATTTTCCCATTATCAATTTTCCTGTCTTGAGCAGTAATATCCCAGCAACACCAGCCTATGGCGTCTACGTGTCCCAGTTAATTCGTTATGCTAGAGCATGTTCATCATACCAGGAATTCATAGTTAGAGCACAGGTTCTGACTACCAAATTGCTCAAACAAGGATACCAAATGCCTAGGCTGAGGTCGACATTCAAGAAGTTTTATGGTCGTCACTATGATCTGGTTGAAGATTACGCCAAGCCTGTCACACATATGATGGAAGATATCATCCCATCCTTATAGTTTTGTGCATATATTTCGCATGCGGGGCAGGAGATGCTCACTCTTCCGGAGCACCTGATCTCACACTCAGCTGGCTGGGTGTCTGTGATTTTCACATGGCTTTGACTTTGATACCTTAGTATCTCTCGGATTTGACTACTCACACTGATCTTGTAAAATTCGTCCATGGATTCGGTCTTGGAATATGAATTTGTCGGTATACATTTCTACCTTCATTAAAGAGCATATAGTGTATTGCGAGGTCCTTATATAACAATAACGATGCTCCTTGGCCCATTGGACGCCTTCCAGCCCTCGCCAAGGCTCGGGCAGACAATGACTGTCAGGCGTCCAATAGACCAAGTCGGGCCTTCAAACCGCCACACTGCCTGGCAAACCATCGTTATTACAATTATTATCATTTTCATAGTCTGACTAGAACTTGAAACACTTGATGAGGACAGTAAACCTGTGTAGCATTTGACGGACTCAATTTTGCATTTTGTGTTTGACTGTTCCGATTGCTCTAATTCTCACTCTGGTCATAGCGCACTCCCTACGACGCACATATAACGTATATATCATAAGGTATCAGTTGCAGATAAAAAAAACACTGATAGATCAACATTTATAGACATTGAACCGGACGGCCTATATCTATCAGTGCGAGTGTCCGCCATTTTTGTTTTCGTTTGGCGAAGTGCATGGCCTTGACCCTTCTAACCAAAAGCCCCGGCAATTGTATGCCTGCATCTTGAGTCCGGTGAACTGAAAAGATACTTGACGTTCATGGTTGTGTGAATAACATGTGCCCCTTTTCCATCCAACCGACAGCAGCGCCCGCAAAAATGGTAATAATATAAGTTTGATTCATATTCACAGAGTACAACACAATAACAAAACAATGAGGTTTATACCTCTATAACAATGAATCGCCAATGTCATTAAAGTAGATTGATAGGGCTATACTCTGACATTACGAGAGAGTGAGGTGGCCAGGTAGAACAGCGTAGAACGGACCAAGAATATTGATCCCAGTGGTTTAGTGACAAATTACATGGGCGAAAAGAAAAGCACCGACATGGGATCCATGTACCTGATTCATTGGGTCTCTGCAGTATGTCGCAACATGTTGCCCAGTTGGTATCTAATCATCTAAGTCACGTTGTATCAGCAGTTATTAGTTGACACATGCCGTCCAACATGTTCAGTGATCTTCCCTATGACACGAGATTACATCCCAAGGGAATTCCTATCCTAAATCCCAAAGGAGATTTTTCTTGACAGACATTTGGGTGGTCAGATATACCGCAGCACATTAGCGATCGCTCATCTTTGTAGGAATATCCCAACTTTTCTATCTGTGACAAATTCAGGGCATGTGTCTCGTATGAGATCACAAGACAAATCACGAGAATCATCCAATCAAATCACGTGTATCAACCAATCAAATCACGTGTATCAACCATACATGTTTCTACATTAGCTGGTCATTGGACACTCACTCATTGCGAAGCTATCAATATAGAATGTTGTTTATACAATAATATTTCTATTGTACTACTATGATGTAGCCCGTACAAGTGTGTCACTGCTGGTAGACCAGGATTCAACCGCCAGTCTGTTGGCGTGTGATCAGGTACTCACGTGCTTGTCTTTTAAACCCAGTTCTTGGAAGTTATTCGTTGGGGAATCCATAAACTCCAGCTCTTAAAAACTGCCATCCGCAAATTGCTTGTATTATTTTATGTCACAATAAAGCAATTGTTCTCCCTGGCAGACAATTTGTGTGCTTGCTGGAACTGAAGTTATAATTGAATTATGACCGATGTTGTAAATGTAGCGTCACAATGTTTGACGATGTCTCCTAGAAACGAAATAGATAAAGAATTATGTGAACAAGACTTCGAAAAGTATGTTTCAATGTATTACAGCCAATATCACTTGATTTTGATGATGACAATAAAACATATAATAATCAGGCGAAAAAAGCCCCGTCAGAATATGAATTATTTAAAGCCACACTAGTGTCATGAGGGGCAAAAGTGCGTGAAAAGTAGTTGTCACTTCTGTAGATGGAATGGAATTAGTATACTACAAGTATGGTCTCCAAAAAAGAATTTACCAAAAGTATATCGTCCATCCGAAATTCACGGTTGTGAGTTTCGGAAAATCATTTGACCTCTGATTTTCTATCGTGTTGTTTCACACTGGGTTTCGTTTAACCAATTCCACTTTTCCCAGAATACATCACCCAATCTCCAAGTTGGATATATTTTTTACCAACCGGACAGTGAATCCGGTTCTGATTGCATGGAATGTGCTTCAATTAGTGATGGTTCCATTGTCTGAGTATGCAATGAAAGGTTTAGAGTAGTCATTATTCCGTTGAAAATGTTTTGTGATGCAACATATGGAAGAGTAGCATACAAGTACCAGATGTTTGTTGTCTCTGTCAAGAGAATAGACGATTCCCTGTTTGTTTTTATTCAAACGTTTGAAAATCAATGCTGGTAATTATTGGACCAACAACTACAATTACGACAGTTTATACACTAATATCGCATCCTGCTGTGTGCCAATCTCCATAAATGGTATGAAAATCAAGCGAAAAATTAATCGAAAATCATACGTTTTTCCATACGCAGGCTTTCATTCAATTCTGTATTGTATAGTGTGTTATTCATCACATCATTATGGCATGAAATGGCATGCTCGTTAGAAAATCCTACTATGTGGCCAATATTATTTACATCATTCCATGCGATGAAAAGTGAGGGCATTTTTATTTTCTTTTTCACATCTCAGTCCACTTCAGTTGGTTTGTTACAAAGAGAGTTTGAATGAAGTCCACACACAGGGTGATAAATTTCGTGACTTGGTGACCCATTTGGGCTCGAGGGAAGAATTACACCAGAAAGATTGGTTTTCTTTCTCGCGGGTCAGTGACAGGTGCACACCCTACAGCAGGGTATAAATAGTGCACAAGAATCATACCTGGTGCAAAGCACCAGATCTCCCCGGATGACAGAAGTCAATATCGCGATCATTTCTAGCACTGTTTTCAATTTAATTCCGTGCGCATATTATATAGGCCTACGATGTCCATGCCGGACGAATTTACCGATGGGAAAGCAATTGGTACCGTATAGTTCGTATGAACACTGATCGAGTACGCCCATAAAAAAATCGAGTCCCTGATGGAGTACGCCCATAAAAAAAATAGCAAGGTATTCATAAAATTCAGCACCGTTTTCTATTTGGCCCAAAATTCAATATATTTGTAAAGTTGTTTTTGGTCAATAGTGTACAAATAGGCGACAATATATGCCATATGAGAAGTGTCTAATAAATTTGAGTACCGTCGGAATAATCACAAGCACTAAAATATCAATGTTGAAGGTGGTGGTGTTGAACTCGGAACCCATTCCGACTTTTACACATTGCCAACTATAAATACCACGGTAATCAATATTCCGCACTTTGCGAGCAAAAAATTAGCTCTTAGTGGGACAGCGAAAAATAAAGGCGTATGATTGTTAGAAGTGAAGATGCAGTCGGAAAATGAAACGTAACAAATGTGCTAGTTTTACTGCTCCAAAACAAGGAAAATTTGGCACTGACATAAAAAATAAGCGTGAGAATTGAGCGATGACTCGACAGTAGGGACAAAAGTCATACACGGTTGACTGAATTCACACCGTAGTTTTGTATTTATTCTCAAATCCAGTCGAGACGCTAATGTTCATGTAAATTGGCGATAGTGACGAAAAAATTGCACCCTTCGACGAAAATATTCGTTAGATTATATTAATTAACTGAATTATTTACGTCGAGCTCTTTAGAACACATGTTCAAAGTATGTTCTCTTCGAAACCAGGTTTTTCCCCCAGTCGAAGAGTACTTCCCCCATGGGAATCTCAGGCAGCGTTTAAGAAGTCTCCCACAGTAGGTCTATTTATATCCCTCTGGGAAGGTGTGTATAACAACAAGTTGTGTATTTTTGATATATTGTTGTGACACCTCAAACAAGAAATACATAGTGCATGCTGTATGTGGCAGAACTATATAGAGTTCAAGGTATAACTGGTTATACACCCGGAAATAACAATACATACATTTGATAGATTAACATGAGCGTTCCACTGATGCTGCAAAGGATTTTGATAAATATGTCTCTGTCATTATGGCAGTCTAGACAAATTCGGCGCACTATTTTCCCGGTGCCCTTTAAGGTCTGATTAGCGTTACTCCATGGGTTTGAATATGTAATATCGCATGCTGAATAGAGGGCATCCATTATCCATCCGCAAATGTCCTAAGGCTCTATTCGTTTTGGCTATTCTATCTATTCCGTTCATCCTGGAATGGCTATTCTCTGTTCGATTTGGACTAGATTTTGCATTCTCTCTTCTCAGAATCAATTCTGCCTCTTCGTTTCAAATCGTCTAAGAGATAGAACAGATTATGTTTTTAAAGACAATACTGGAGAGGCCGCCATGTTGGATCTTGAATGAATTCCAAAACTGTTTATGTGAACATACGGTGACAAGTAAGAAATATCAACCTAGCGAGAGACTGAAAAGAGGCTCCACACGAGTACTCATACTTGTCCAGCAATTTGTCAAGATTGACCAGGTCCTTATGCTTGAGTTTTCGCGCAGCATACAGGAGGCGACAAGGTTTGTCACACTCCGTGCAAACTACAACCCTTTGAACAGTGTTGGCAGTTTGAGCACTGGTCAGTCGTCAGTCGCGGCACAGAGTACTGAAGATGGTGCATCAGAGCAAGGTGAGTACGACACCCAAACCGCCAAGGATCTGCGAAACGACGACAGCTTGCAAAAACAAGTCAGCGACAGACTCCGTCAGCTGGGCTTGACAGATGACACTTCCGACTCTGAGGGCGACCAACACGTGCCAAGCAGTGCCAGCCAATGTAAGCGACCACGCAAAACAAAATCAGGACGCGCCCGTACAGCGGCACATATTGTCAGGCGCGAAGTAGAGTGGCCTCACTATCATGTGTTCTGAGGCGGCGACAGGGCTGCCGCTGAATATGACACACTGACTGTGCCTGAGTTCGTCTTCGACTACATGAAAATTTTACAGAACGTGGTCGATCGAGCGGAAGCCACGTCCATGTCCAAGCATCTGACAGAGCTCATGCTAGATGCCACGGAGTACCCGTGGGAGTGCGTCAGAAACTACCATGGTGTTCTGCTCCAGAAGATGGAGATGGGCAAGATTGACTGGGGCCAACGCTCACAGATCCAGGAGCTACGGGCCATGTATGGACAGAAACATCTCCCTCCAGCCACTAACAAGAGTCAACGAGTCATACTATGCCAAGCGTTCCAATCGAAACAGTGTCAAGCAGGCCGAGATCACACTTCAGCATCAGGCTGGGTTCGTCACGCATGTACATACTGCTATAAGCGAACATCCAAACTTTTCAACCATCCAGACGTAGACTGCCGACGACGCATGCATGACTCAAAAAACGAGATGGCGCCACCCTCTCAGGAGATGTAGAGAGGGTAGACAATAAACCAGCCCAAGTCCATGAAAGCAGCACACTCCACGGGCGCGATCGCCTGACTGCCACTGTCAACCACCTGACAATCCATGACAACCAGATACAGCGTGTTAACTACCCACACACTGATATTGACACTTGGCACAGTGATGACTCGTTTTACAACACAAGCATGACAACACTAGCTATCACACGTCCTGACGAAGGATTTCGCACAAGTATGCCACCCACAGCACCAGATCGCTCCCACCCTGACGAGGGGTCACGCGGTTTACCGTCCTCATCGACACAACAGTACATACGCATCTACGAAGCTGTCCGCCTCCGAGGTCTCCCAAACTTCATGTCGACTCGAATCCCGCTTCCACACAGCCTGAATATCGAGGCATGGCGGGATAAACTGAGCCAGTATCACGACCAAGTTATCTGCGACTTTTTGGAATTTGGATGGCCTCTAGGATACACACTCGACAGTGTCCCTGCGCCTAACACAAAAAAAAATCATGCATCAGCCCTGTGTTTTCCCGACCACGTGGACAGCTACATCACAGAGGAACTACAACACGGTGCTCTCATCGGCCCATTCGACATAGCCCCATTCTAAGTCGGACTTCATACTTCCCCACTCATGACACGAGAGAAAAAGGATAGCAATCGCCGCAGGGTAATCATGGACTTGTCTTTCCCCCACCATAAATCTGTCAACAACGGGATACCCAGGCACGTATACCTGGGAGACGAGTCAGAGAGTGACAGATGCTGTCAGATACATCATGGCCACTTGTGGATTTGTAATCTTCAACTACCTGGACGATATGGTGGGAGTCGAGCCGACTCCAGATAAAGCCACCACCGCATATGAACAGTTATTACATGTGTTGAACATTCTGGGACTTGAAGTATCTCATGGAAAATGCGTTGAACCCACTAATAACTTGGTGTTCCTGGGCATCACTATTGACTCTGTCAATTCCACCCTCAGCATCCCTCTATCATAAGTCACTTCAGTGATCACAGAACTGCGTCTATGGGTTGACAAACAAACAGCCACCAAGCGACATATTCAAGCACTTCTAGGAAAACTCCATCACATCTCTAAATGTGTCAAGAGTGCACGCTTGTTCGTCAATCGCATCCTCCAGATCCTCAGACAAGCCCCTGACGTAGGGGAGGTCGAACTGTCGGATGATTTCAAAAAAGACATCAATTGGTTCCGCCAGTATCTACCCCAGTACAATGGTGTCAGCTTCATGGTGCACTCTGCACAGGAGGATTCTGGCTCAGTTGTGCAGCTCGATGCTTGTCTCACATGGGGTGGCGGCATATACCAGCAGGAATATTACCACAAAGAGTTTCCTGACAATGTCATAAACCGAAATCTTCACATTTCTATTTTGGAGATGCTCAATGTAGTGGTTGCAACAAAAATTTGGGCTCCGAAATGTGCGCATCAGCGTGTAAAGGCGGTTACACACCAAAGACGCGAGACCGTTTACGGCGACGTCAACGTTTCTTGACGGCCGTGTCAGTTTAGGAACGGTACCGTTTTTTCTGTACACACCGAGTACTGACGTTTGTTTTTAGAACTTAACTCATGTCCGTAAAAAATATGTACGTCCTCCACCTGCAAATTCAACACGCGGTAATAGACTATTTAAAGAAATATCTGATAAAAAAAAGGATGATGAGAATGCCAATAGAGTTACAAGAAGACACCAATTTTGGGCAATTTTATGCCCAATTTTTGGGCAATTTTTTGCATCCTGATAAGTCCTTTGTATCCAACCACTAAACCACCTTGGTGAATATAGGCTGGTACTGGAACTGGAAGAATAGCCGGACAAGTACCAGAACTATTTTCGCATTTCAAAAGAGCAATTTGACGAAGTTTAATGATTTTTACATTGTTTGTTATTGTTTAGTAATAACAAGTAATATTGTTTAGTAATATTGTTTAGTAATAACCGTGAAATAATGTACGTGTTACCGTCTGTCTCGTTATGATGTATGAAATAGAGGCATTTGTGTGGATTTCCGTGTACAATAAAATGAGGCGTCAAGGTAGCCTTCATTTGTGAAAAAGCATTGTTTTGCCGCAAAAATAAGATCCAAGATGGCTGAGTGACCACTTTTTGCAGTCATATTGTATTCCAGAATGCATTTATTAGCAAATTACATAGGATTCAGCAATAGCTGTGGGAAACCTTAAACAAAACTTTATCTATACATGACATATCAAAAAAGAGCAACAATTAATATTATGAGAACTCTAAGTAACTTGGCCTTTACTTTTGCTTGACATTGTGCATGCAGTTGAAGTCCACAAAGGTCACAACAAACAACCCGTGATCTGGCAGACAGACCATGCAGTTGTCTCTGCATATATGTGGACAATTTATAGAACATATAGCGATATTTTGACCTCTAAATGCATTTTTCACTCATATCATGCGCTGGCGTTTCGGACGTATGGCGTAAAAATTAGAACACTGTTCTATTTTTTAGAAAGCGGAGCGCTAGAACGGATCATGTGTGCACACTCCCCTTTGGGAAGCTGAGTTCTATCATAGCTTGCGCGGCGTTAAAAAACGGACAGCACAAAACGGTTCCGTAAAACGGTCGCGCGGCTTCGGTGTGTAACCGCCTTTACAGTCAAATGTGACAATGAGTCGTGTGTCAACGTCTTGAATTTCGGCAGGGCCAGGGACAAATTTCTACTAAGGTGTGCAAGAGAGATTTGGTTCCTCGCCGCTATATTTGACTTTACTGTACAAGCTCGCCATATCCCGGGTGCAATCAATGAATTTGCAGATTCCTTGTCTAGATGTCATTCAGACAATTCTTGTCGTCAAAAACTAAATGAACACTTTGCTTCGGGTTCTTATTCAGAAATTGAAGTTGACCAAAGACTTTTTAAACTAAACTGTTCTTTGTAAACTATTCTTCGTTGTTATGTCACTGTCAAACGATTTAACATGTAATACCTGTAATCACATGTACTATCATTCCCATCAGTGTACTATGTTTTCCACTTTTCATATCATACAGCTACACGCAGAGGTCGGTCCGCTCTCATCCGAGCTGCCAGGAAACGCCGACGCCAAGCATTTCGCCCGGGCACCACAAAGAACCATCAATCTATGTTGTCCACATACGTCGCCTTCTGTATACATTATAGATTTCCGGATACAGCACCATCGATACAGAGCGTGGGTGCGTGCATCGAATTCCTGGCAAGATGTAAGTATCAATATATTACCACCAATACAATCAGATTTTGATGATGCCAATAAGAAAGGAAAGATACAACATTTTGCAATAGAAACAAAGCCTGACCAAATAGTTTTTCCAAAAACACACTGGCGTCATCAGGGGCAGACAGTGTGTTAAGTGTAGTTGTTTCTACTGTACACCTGATGGAATTAGTATACAACTGCCCAACTGCTCTTTCAGATCTCCTACAGCTATTGCCAACTACGTGAGCGGCGTCAGACTGTTTCTGTTACTCCAAGGGTGTCCTACCACGTCCATTGACTGTATCCAGACCAAATTATCCTTGCGGGCCTCAAAAATCAACTTGGATCATATTCCACAGGCTGCAGCTTCAATTACGATCAACATGCTCCGGAAACTTTGCCAAAATTGTCAAAGTCTCGGCGACATGGGAGCGGTCCTCAGGTGTGCATTTAGTTTTGCATTCTTTGGCTTCCTCCGGGCATCAAATATGGCCCCACCGTCGACGAACGACTTTGACAAGTCCCGTCACCTGTGTAGAGCAGATGTACTGACGTCAAAGGAGAGATTACTCCTGCTCCTGAAGACACGTCAAATCCGTGGAGAAATGAGAACTCTACCGCTGTCTGCCGTACGAGGGTCCCCCGTGTGTCCTGTGGCTTCCTTCGGCTCCATGATCCAACAAATTCCCGGCAAGCAGACAGATCCATTGTTCTTCATCTATCAGAGATCACAGAAGGTCATCATCACATCTTTTCGTATAAGTCGCTGCCTCCAGTACCTACAGAGTCTGCTAGGCTATCCACACCAGAACTATTCTATGGACATCTGCAGAAGGGGAGGCGCCACGTTTGCCCTCGACAATGGCCTCACACTTCCGCAAGTCAAACACCATGGAGACTGGAGAAGCGAGGCGTTTTGGTCGTACTACAATCCCCAATTACAGGCAGCACGCAAATCAGCCGATGTCCTGGCAGCTGCAATACACCATCACTAGTCATTACACTCTTCACATTCTGTCTTCACCTCTACACACACAACTCTCACCCTTTCCTACATCCTCATACACCTCTTATTTTGCCTCATCCATCTACAACTCAACTTTTTCACTTTTATAGAAAATCTGTATTGTCATGTTCGGTTTTATTGTTATAAAATCGGTATTGTCATGTTCGGTTTTATTGTTGTAAGTGTGTTCGTTAGTTCAGTAGTAAATTTATTCATCCACTTTGTGTCGTTATAATAATGTTTGTAAAATTTGAGAGGTAATTTGTGGCTTTCTTAGAGAGAACACAAGAATCAGCTTCTTACAGTGTGGTACTCGCCTTACAAAATGGACAAAAATTTCTGGCTTCACTTGGTAAGAACACACGCTTCCATGGCAGTGTGAAACCACGCATAAAATCCGGACACAATGTCCTATTGTGGAATTATGTGTGTTTGTAACTATAATTTCTTCTATAGGCGTCGAGCATATTTCAGGAAAAATGCAATGTTTACATGTGAGCATTTATCTATGCGTTTTGCACAAAATGGTTGAGACTGATTCAAACCCCTGGCTTCTGATTGCTCCTGGAATGTTTACGTTTTCAGATTTCAGAAATATCTAGGAATCGATATTATCACTACGAAAAACTGAGTCAAAACCGAGGTTCCCATCCAAGCTCGATATTCAGTATTTCGAAGTGTATTCAGACCATCTATGCAGGTTAATTTTGATGTTCCAAAAGCATCTCCCATCTTCATTTCTTCCGTTCGTGTGACCTTTATCCGCGGCTGTCTGACAAACAGATCGCTGCTTCTATTATTGCATACGATATTGTTTGAACGTATGTGCCTCAATGAAGTCACAAGTGGCAAGACAGAGTGAATGGTCCTTGATGGTAAGGCCATTTTTATTAAACTAATTGGTGCCAAAGCGATATTAATCATAAAATGCCCGAGGACACACACCCACGCAATTGACATTCAATTGGCAAAAACATATTCTGTGTTTTGTCAGATCAAATCCTGTACTATGTTCATACTTTACTTTATTCCCTGCCTTTGCTATATACCGACATCTTGTACGATGCATAACGAAAGAATCAAAGGAACATTTCAGCCATTCACTATGATGGCATGTGTGCTTGAAATATTGCATAATAAATGCGCACAAAGCCTAGCTATATAACTTTAACGATCATGAACAGTATTTTAATATTTGACTCAATCAATGGTCCTTCATATGAGCACTTGGACAAGAAGCAATACTAATTTTATACTCAATTTCATTTGAAATCTATACAATCCAGAGACAGAGAGAGAGAGAGGGGGAGACAAACATCACAGTTCATGTTCGGTTATACATTTTTCGAGCCAGTTTGTTGTATTGTAGATTTTACGCCTGACCAGTATGAAAATAATCATACCCAAGATCACCCATAAACATCACAAAGACCAGGGTCATCGTTCCATATAAAGTTGATGATAAATTGCTATCATCATTAGGCCATATGCATTGGACTGATTGACGATACAATTCCAGGTTATTTTGCATTCGTCTTTAGAAATCAATGGGCGAGTCATATTTCTTTCATAGACATATATATAACGCCCGCATGCACACCCACGCATTCTTCTAAGATTCCCTAATGTGTTCCTGATTCACTCGCAATCTCAGTGTCGCGAGCCAGAGAAAAGCATATAATTACCCGTGATATTACGTAAATTTATTCATTATTTATACCATCAAATTCCACTCAGTGATTAGGATTCAAAGCAGAAGAAAAACATAAATGATCGTGTCTTACTCTAGGAAACACTAGGTTTCATCAGCAACAAAAAGCTAACAGTCACATCATATATTTCTTAGTTGTTACCTTCATGTTATCATATGAGCATACCTCCGTACATCTTGGCCAATGAAAATGTGTAATGATAAAAGGACTGGCTTCTTAAAAAAAATACGAAATAGCTGATACATTTAGTTGAGATTCTCACTTCTTTCTGTGTTATTCGCAACTTAAACCGTGACATCATACACATGCATTGTCACCACTGGATACATCGTCATTATTCAGAAGTATTGAAATTATCATATTAAAAAATATTCAAATTTAGATTACCGGCCGTGTCATTGTATCCGTTATCATCGTCGTTGATCTTAACAGTTCTTTGATTGAGTTGTTCTTCAGGGAGATCATCGGGCAGGAGCGAAGGTCCGCTTTTTCGTTTTTTGATTGGATTGAATTGACCTGTTTTATGAAATTGGCTCAGTGATAATCGGTATGACCTGAAATCTTTTCTGGAACACAGTCTAATAAGTTTTCTTCACTACTTGCTTGCTACTCGAACTTTGCGTGACCAATAACACTCCATTCTACTCAACACCGACCACGTGTTAATGGTAACGCCGGATATGAGTGCCATAGGATATTCCACTTGTTCACGCGTGAGCTTTCATTGCATTTAAGTTAAGACAAGTGTGAAATATGTCAGGTTTGTTTCGAAATAAGGTGGTTATTTTCCGCATATCTGAATAAAGATAAAGGGGTAGAATATCACACGCAATGTAATCCATTGGTGCCCATGCACTGCTGGCGTGTTTCTTAGCTCAGTGCATTTTGCAACAGTAAATACATGTTTTTATTAAAAGTAAATCTCCGCACTGAAAACGGTCGTGGACATTAACATACGGATTTTGAGATGGTTACCGTTGGCTTTTGTAGCCGATTTGCGTAATGGGGAATGTAAAAGGAATATGCCAAGAGTCAGGGTTTAGGCCGCTTGTAACTGGCATGACAACTGGCATTTTATACTGCAACTATAATGGTATTCGCTATTACTGATTTATGAGGAGATCAAAATAAATTTCATTGGCTGTTGAACTTACTTACTAAGGCGGCGCAAACATGGCTAACACGATGAGGGTGGAATGTGCACAACTTTATCTAATTTTCTTCCCGAGACATGTCGTTTTGTTGAAAACATGTCTTCTTGTCGGTCCATATTGGCTATTGTACAGTAAGTCACTAAACGTAAGCCTTGATACCAACTGCACCGTGATAGCCCTCGAACCAATGCTAATGCATTTGCCACCTTCATGATGTGATCGTTGCCTTTATCCGCCTGTTATTTATAGCATTTGTGACTCATGGAATTCCAATAGTATAGAACAATAAAATAAACACATTCCAAGGTACCGAGCACGACTCCTAGTGAGAGACGTGGAATTAATACCCAGTATTGAGTATTCCATGCAAACAGAACAGGGTCCGTTATCCAATCTCATAGTCTGGGGACAGAAAGTCATATCAGGCATACGAAGTGAGAGGAAACAAAAATGACAGGGAAGCTCATGAACCCCCAAAAATGGCCATTGAGAGGTGAAATCAGGTGTTCCAGAAAGAGTGAGCATTTTCTGCCCCAATAGTGGCACCCGTCATGAATTCCCCCAAATTAACATGGAAATAGATCTAGTTGCAAGGCAGACATGAATTTAGTGCATTTATCAACCAGATCATGATGACGTCCATAGAATTTCTTAAACGCAGCTATAAGTCATGGTGAAACATATCTTTGTCGCAGCAGTTTAGACACTAGCTGGGCACTTCGATAAACAAAGTCCTCATGTTTGCAACTAGCTCTGGAGAAGCGTATAAGTTGAGAAAAAAACACACCATATGCTGGTGACAGAGGAATGTTGCTGCTTAGAAAAGGGAAATTGACTATGGAAAAATTGAAATCATCACGTTTGTTATATAATCTAGTTGACAGGTTATTATCAATCTCCAACCTCAGGTCTAGATAGTTGGAAAAATTAGCAGTCTGTAGTATCCTTAAGGATTGACTGCGGGTAACAGACCAAACACTGTGGTGAGCCACTCTCCCATTCATTTGTAATGTAAACATAAAGGTAACAAAATTAGCAAGGCTACCCAACCCTTCTTCTTGAAACTTCATTACCAGAGATATGTATAGCCATGGATGATGAACCGAGACATGGTTCTATAAAAAGTATCACAGCGATTGTACAAATTGATGATTGATGATATCACTTTTACACGCCAGCAAACAACGCGTAGTATCTTCAGCGTCACAAACAAGCTGTTGTTTGTATGTACGCTTTGTTGTGTGACCATCCAATAACAGATGTATATACGACTTGAATTTCTGCGAGAGGAATACGATTGGCAGATTTGGTGCACCCGATCACAACTCACCAGTGAGCTTTACTAGCATCACTAGTTGTCCGCAGTAAAATATAATCCTGCCGTTGGGCTTGTTTCGAGTGTACCTTGCCTTCTGAGAAATAAGTCACAAAATGACATTTGAAAATGAAAATTATCAGACAATTAATCATATTTAGTCAATAACGAAGTCTTGGTTGGTGATCCTTGATGGCTATAGGTCGCCACAGTAAATTCTGGTGCCAAATGGATGTTTGCAAGTTCATGATTTCGGTACCATTATATTTACATTATAAGTGAATGGAGAACTGTCGCGTTCCAGCTCGGGATTTTACGTTCAATTCGTCCTTAATTTCAAGTTCCTTAGGATATATGACATCCAAATAATCACCAAACTTACCATAATGTCGCTTCATATTGCATGCAATTTGAGACTGTGTTACTGAAATTTTGCAAAACACATTATTGTTAACACTGCCCAATATAGCATTATTATAGCATTAATCTTTGTTTGACACCTTGCCTAGGATCGCCGCCATGTAATTCAATTATAGATAAACCATAGAAACAATCTACTGTGCCAAATACATACAAAAACATAATAATGTTACATTACGTTACATTTTGTTAGGTTTGTTTTTGCATAATGCAGACAATGGACATGACGTTCTATGTATTTCTTTGGCATAATAAACTGTTTCGGAGCTCCAAAAGCACATGGCATCAGCAGGTACCCTATTGTAACGTTGAAACTTCATACAACTATTCCGGACGTTCAATCATTTATTGAATAATTTGTGTAGCTTTGATAATGAGTGTTTTAATATGCTATTTTCGCTCCTGCAATTAATGCGAATTGCCATAGATAATTATGCTCACTTGAAAATACATGGAGCAATACAATAAAAATAAGATTTTAAAAATAAAAGAATGACGTTTGTCTTGATTCAATAAAAGTAGAAACATCCAAATCGGCTCTAAGATATCGAAGTTTCCATCTCTCTGGAGAACACCATCTATTCATAAAATTGCCATGTAAATTACACCAGCGTATCTGAATTTGTTACAAGGTGTGTCTATGTTCTATTATCATTTACAGATGAATATACAAAAAAAAGCGTAGATAGATTGCATGGTGTCCCCAAGGCATGGAGACATGTCGTGACCAACAATACTCAATTCTATTAACCACCGACCAAGTGTTAAAGGTTGTACAAGAGACACAAACCTGTCCACGCCATCACGTGTGACTGCTCATTAATCATGATATTTCGTGATGAAAACCAATTATAATTTTATTTAAAATATTCACCAAACGTTGACAATATAGTGTCTCATAATATCAGCACAAACGCTGAAAAAATCTGCGTTGTGTATTTTTCTAATCGCGTCTAATATGTTTATGACATTATCTCTATTGTAACAGTTGTAACTCCTTTCTTGGTAAAGATTCAGGTTTTCTTTTATATACTCCATATTTCAATATCTATAGTTGTTTTTCTGTGAAAGATATTGGGACTTGTACTACATATGGAATATCAGATGCCCAGAAGTACATTCAATTGACCTAAGCATCTTATGCTACAGACAGACAGGACACCAGCTGATCTGATACCCAGTAAGCATCTTACCGTTGTACTATATCTTGATATTATACATGGTCTCAGTATGTATCATCTGTTTGGGATTATTCGTGTTCAACGTTAGCCTCCCTGAACTAATTCTTAGTTTCTCGTATTAGGGAAATCGCTTTGAGCAGTCTCCAGTGGAGGAATTTGGTTACGTAGCAACGTAAGAAAACGGTATCGTCAGGGGACAGAGGCACATTAAAGGCTTGCAAAGACACAATCCAGGTTTCCTTACTGTGCCTGTTTACTCGAGAGCTTTTAGTCGTTGATCAGGTGGGAATTTGCCAACTGCATTTTTCATTTTATGCGAGGTGTGCAAGTCGAGTTGAGAGGGTATAATTCCGTGTGTGTCTTACAGACTCGATGTAAACAACATCACACGTTAAAAACACCATTTGAGATTCGCATTTGATTTCACACATTTGAGGTGTGTAAACAAAACCAATAAGAATAAAAAATTGCAGTAAAATATAACCCAGACTTCAGAAGTGCAGCTAAAAGTTATTATGTAAATATAATAACTGAGTAGGCTGGTGCTGTCGGGAATGTGTCCTTTTGTATAACCTTTGACTAAATTATTTGACTCATTCCATTCTACCCTACATGGTGAGCTCACCAGTACATAACCTTTCAGGTGGAGTTTGCTTAGTCTACTCAATTGCTGCCAACAATTCAATATCGCCTGCAGTATAATTTCCAGCGATATTTTGTTGATGTCAATAAATATAAACACATTTTTAGGATACTAGACCTTTGGTCCGATAATCTATTGGCATGGCGTTGCGTCCGTCGCCGTCGTCCGTCCACATTTTTATCTTTACAGTCGAAGTTTACAGTCGAATCTTTCTGAAATTTTGAATAATGGTACCTAAAAATATTATTTTCAAGAATATTTAGTTTTTGGTTTTTATTTTCGCAATTTTTATTCAAAATGGCGGCCATCATTGACGAGAAAATGGTCAATGTTGGACTTTAAAGTTCGTTTTCTCAAAATCTGTTCAGTAACTTTTTTCTTATTGATGCATAAGACTCCTCATATGTACCCCTGTGATATTTATATGTTTCGTAACTCTTGAATCATTCGACGTGAGCCATTTTGGACCAAACTTGGTCCAAATGGGACGTTCCCATGTTAAATTCTCCTGTGCTTTAAATGGGACACGTTACTCATAAAGTCTCACATACTGTCGAGATCAGAGATTAGGAACCAATTGTGGACATATAGGAAATGATATATGCTGAATATTCTCGTGACCTTGAATTTGACTTTTGACACAGTTTTCAAGGTCACAGGACAAAATGGCTAATGTCTATTTCTTATCGACTTTATATCTTGGGAATCAATTGTGGAACCATAGGAAATTATACATGTTATATATGCTGCATATTCTCATGACCATAAACTTGAGTTTTGAGCTTATTTTCAAGGTTAGAGCACAAAATGGCTAATATCTCACTGATCAACTTTACAACTTAGTAAGCAATTTTGACACTTGACCTCATTTTCAAAGTCACTGTACAAATGGCTAATATCTCGTTTATTATCGACTTTACAGCTTAAGAATCAATTGTGGACATGAAATGATATGTGCTAAATATTATGATGACCTTTCATTTGACCTTCGACTTCATTTTCAAGTTCACGGGACAAAACGGAAAATACCTAAAATATAAAACATATATTGTTTTATGTAAAGCAGTCAACACAAATGGAATTGTGAGAGAGTACATTGAGCCATAATATGATGAATGAATATATGAAGCCAATAACAACAATATTATTTGTGGTATATTAACAGTTTTTACTTTATACGACAATAAAACAGCTGTACTTTCTGGCAGACAATTTGTGCTGTTATTGAAACAAAAAACCAAAAGAAACATTGCAAAAGTTTAATGCTATAATGTATCATGTGGGAAAAAAAACAATACTATTCTCATTTGAATTTTGTCGATTTCTCCATGCTACACATACTGTCATGCGCGTTTGGTGCGATCAAATGCGGTTCACAGTGCTCCAGCCTTGCCGTTGGAGGCACGGTGTTTGAAGGGTAGAGAGTAGTGACCGTCACGCTAGGTGATTACATTTTCCATAGAGTTGTAAAAACATACGGGGATACCTATGATGCTTTTTGCGGATCCCAAAACCGCGACGATAAAAATGACCTATCTTGACGTCACAACACTCGGTGGAAGCTTTTTCAGGGGAGGCCGTGCCACTACTACAGAGCGCGTTAGGGGCACCGCATTACAAATATATTGAACATTTCGTTGATATCATTTATAACTCATGTGACTTTATGCAACATCTTGTGGCTATTATTTATAAATCATATGATTTTTGTCCATCCGTCGTCTTCAAGCGTTCTTTTTCAGTATGTGAACTGGGGATGTTTCATTGTCTTGATATGCATTAAAGGCGACAAAACTGTCATTTCAAATGTTGTACGATGCTACATATATGAGTTAATTCAACTGTAGCTTCATCAATTCGATGAAAAAGCAAGAGACAAGTGGCAGATTCAGTGAAACTCGAACATACATGTGGAAATGTAGATTACTGTTGTCATTCCATAAGCAATTACAAATTGAGAAGTTGAAAATCAATAAAAATAATCGATGGAAAATCATGTGTTTTCACAGCTGACATTTGAATTCATGTACTGGAAGAATTGCATGTAGAACTAGGTTACATCAATCTATACATGAATACCGCATTCTGTTATGTACTCATGTACCAGTGTTGATAAATTGTAGGATGACTTGAATGGATGATCCAGTAAACTGTTAGTGTTGTCCGTAATACGTTTTTTTTCCAGTGTATGTGGAAATGTATCACGTCAATAAGAGAATCATCTAACTATGTAAAATATTCCGTAATACACGCAAACATGAATATTTTCCAGTGTATGGTGTTTGTACCACGTCAGTATGAAAAACATAATTCAAGTTTCTGAAAGGGAAAAACTTGGCATGCTCCTAGAAATTCGTACTAAATTACCAGTGGTACATCTTCCTCTGCTGATAAACTTGAATGTCATTTTCACAGCTCGGTCCACTTCAGTCGGTACGTTTCACACAGGGCGATAAATAATTTGAGTCGATGACCCTTTTGGGCTCAAGGGAAGAATTACACCAGAAAGATTGCCGGTAACTGACAGTTATTCATATTAGGAGCAAGTCCATTCAAATTCTCCGGGGATCTGTGTATATAAACAAATTCTTGATATTGCTGTGCCACTTCAACTAGGATGTAGGCCTACATATTTGCAGACTGAATGTGGCAAGGAACTATATTGAATGGAAAGTTTATCTAGCTACACATGATCAAACAAATTTATTGTTCTGTTTGGTCTGGAAACTTACAATTTGAAAACAAATACATTTAGCTTGTTACAACATTTTCGATAGTCATGATATTGGAGGGTTCAATCTGCATGGTATAGCCATATCAAATTAGGTGAACTATTTCTGTGAGTAATTACCCATTTATTGCAGAGAAAAATTTACCTGAAAAAACTTCGGTGATCAGGTTTAGATTGTTTGGTTCCTTTTTTCTGTGGAGGTATGTATCTATGGTGACTGTATCAAGTCAAATTCCATCCCATATTGGAAACCGTTTTGTATACTTTATGTAAAGTCATACAACATATGCATGAAATTTGCACTATTCACATAAACGAACATGCGGAAGTGTGTATCCTTAATGAATTATTAAAGCCCTAATTAGATGATGTTGCACCTTTATATTGCTCACGAATATATTTCAAATCTCCAGTTAAAACAGCGTTGCTGTACATGGGCCATCACAATGACTATCGCAAGCATGTGATAAATGTTTGGACACTGCAAATTTGTTAGCCACTTCCGTGGTCCAGGGCCTATTTCTGAACAAATCAGACTCATATGGATAAATGGACAGCACGAGCTTGTACATTGGTATCTCGGACACTGCATCTAGTCCCTATTCCAAGGTAATATGGTCAATATCTGACATAGCCTTACAGCGTTGACACAGACATGACCTGACCCCTAAACGGACTAGGTCGGTCAACACCCTATGACATTTGGTAGGATGTACCTATGATACGATGAACTAGTCTCAAGTTTTATACACAGCCAATCCTAAACGGATGTGCATTTCAGAGGGTAGCAGGTTAAGGCTTTCCGAGCTTTGACATTAGGGAGGAAGGGCAGTGGTGACAAGCACGAAAAGTCAACGCTGAGTGCAGCTTCAAGAGTCACGAGGTAATTGTGCTTTCGGACGTTAAATCTGTCCCCGAGGATTCCATCAACTCCGTAGCCTTCTGGCTTGTGATTAGGTACTTATGAACTTGTCATATATCTGTTCCATGGGGTTTGTTTCGAATTTCTAAATTATTTTCATAGGTTGTTGGGCAGTTGTATACTACTTCCATCAGGTGTACAGTAGAAACAACTACATTTAACACACTGACTGCCCCTGGTACGCCAGTGTGTCTTTGGATAAACTATTTGGTCGGGCTTTGTTTCTATTGCAAAAGGAAGGAATATATGAAGCAGACTTCTGCCAGGCGGATATGCATCAAATGTGCGTGTACACACTGAAATAACAACCACGGGGTACCCGCATCAAAGCCTGAAGCCACAATCCGAGCCGGATATCAAGTATTTTGAAGGGTATTCAAGAATTACATATGGAGGTAAAATAAGCGTTCCAAAAAGTAAGGAGAATTGTCGCCCCAAGAGCGGGTCACCAATTTAGAGGATTTATCCCAGCTCGTTGGATGTTGTTTTTCCTCTTGAAATCGTCAATGTTTGGTACGCTTAGAGTTACATCGAGATATGTGTGCGATGGTATATGTATACTCTGCATGCCGAAGTTATGTTATGTTGGCGATAGTCCCCCTGACGACTCTTGCGAATCAATAGGGTTATTGTTTTATTGAACTACATCAGACATTCTATGCTACCCTTTTTCTGAACCAGTTATTCCACACTTTATACATCGAATCTGGGTACTCGCGTTTCTGATTCCCTCTAAATAGAGTCTAGTGGACGAAACACAACATGAAAATCACCTCCGACGCCTTCTGACCTTGTGCACTGCGTGCGTACACATCCGGGACTTTGCTCAGCATTAAATACAGTACGCACGCAACCGTTTACTACGGGTGTTTCAAGGACTCGCTATCAGGGAAAAAAACACAGTTTATCCGTCGTGTCTAGATGCCATCAATGTGTAGTGACAGGTGACGTTGTGCTTGAGTTAATGTTCTACCCCAAGGGATGGTTTTACAAACAGTCATATTTATGGTGATCATGTGCAAGATGATCTTTCGCACACACAAACGAATGTGGAGGTCAGGTATGCATATTACATGCTCTTTCACATGTTGATTCGTTGAACCATATTCTGATAATCGAAGACGGTCTATATGACGCAATCACCACAAAAATATTGAATATTATTCAATGTGGCTATACGTAACTTTCCCCAAGTAACAACACTTCCTGTGCACGATAGACGTACATGTCTCTTTGTGGTTATCCATGGATATGCCATGTTTATTAAACTAATTGGTACTAAAACTCCATTGCTTTCCTCTCATAAATGGCTGCATAGGCGCATTATGCCTTCAGGGTATAAAACGCCCGAGGACACACCCACGCAGTCTGATATTAGATTGGCAAAAATACTTTGTGTTCGCCACATCAAATCCTGCATCATGTTCATACTTTACTGCACGACTATGTTCTATACCAATATCATCAATTTTAATGTTCGCGAAATTGATAAGGTATGAACATGCGAAATGTGCGACAATAAGCAATAACAATGTTATACTCAGTTTTGTTCGAAATCTACGAACTGATGCGTTGTGAGACCGACATACAGACAAGGGCACAGACATATCGAGTGTGTTCATATCAGTTGTGATGTTCTAGATCTACGTTTGACAAATAGAAAACAATCATGCACAACACCGACCTAACTGCAATATTTTGCATAAAGAAGGCATAAGAGTATGAGGCGGTAAATCACACTTTACGAGATATGAAGAGATATAACACCCACAAAGACACCCACACAGTCTGGAATGAAGTTGGTACAAAACCTTCGATATGAGTGTTGTGCGATGTATGTTTTCTTCCTCTGCAATTCTCATGCTTTGCTCACAATCTCATAATCATATGCCACATACCTTCAGATGTCTACAGAAAAATAGTATGTAAAGATAATCGTTATCTCTATAATTTTACATTGATAAGGTATCATCACTTTGTATGAGAACAAATGATCAACAGTCACATCATGCATACATTTGCATGATATTTTCCCGCATGTTTTATTTGTTGACTACTTGTTGTTATCAGCTTATTCAGACATAATTTAGTTTCTGATAAATCGAACAGCTTTTATAACTATATAAATGTACTGGGTTCCTAATAATTCATTTGCATTATTGCGAAATCATTGTCTGACAGTCTCATCTTCTTTGATTTGGTGGCAGCTAATTCAAAACGTGACATTAGCATGGCATCTCTTTGACATCTCATGCAAGCAATGTCATCACTAAACGCATCCACCTTATTCAAAAATAATGGAAGGAATCTGAATAGGTACAATTGCATCATTTTCTTTTTCTCGTCCTTGTTGATGGTGCAATTTGATGATACTTTGCCATTTCATAGTTAGATTCTGAATTGGTTGACGTTGGGTTTTTTCAAGGCTCTTGTGTAATGGTGTGGCGTTCTCCAAGGGTTAGTCAGATAAGATAGGAAGATCAGTATCATCTGCATGAACCAGGAAAGCACGAGGCATTACACGGATGTCATTGTAATAATGTTCGTTGCACTGCAGCGATATTAGATGGGGAAATGTGTAATTGGTTGATACATGCTTTGAATAGCATACACAACGTTAAATACCGGTCTAGCCCAATTAGTGGTAAGGTATATACTTTTGCAATGTATCCAATCCATTACACGTAAATCAACACCAGGTTCGCTCTCAACTGGTGTTGGTTCTCGGTACCAATGGGAACATGTTTTCTTATGTTCAGTTGACATCATCGCACATTATGACGCCATTGTGGTTTTGGCTGTAGATATTTGGTAGGGATTTGTGTTTGTTCCGAAAATGTATTTTTGGTTTGTTATTGACGTCCCCGAATTCTGGTATTTATCGGTGTTTGATATGATTATAAAGTGTATAAATACAATACGTTCGAATATGGCCATATTTTCGCGAACTAGCAGCTAAAGCCCAATACGCATCGAAATGCATGCTACGGCCCAGACACGACGTCGGGCTTCAAACACTGTTCCATTCAATTACCTATCATAATTCATGAAATAAAAGGTGTGATAATTTTCAGGGTGAAAATTGGTTTTGTAACACCTTGATAATTAGTGTTTAGAATTATCTGTTGCAAGTGGTGCTTTTTTTCGCTACTGCAATTAATAAAAAGTCAAGAGATAATTATGAACGCTTGAATACTCCTGAAGCGCTGTTGAGGTGAACACATTATTCTTAAAGAGCTGTTCGGCTTGATTCAATGAAACTAAAGCATACAAGTCAGAATATCGTAAGGAAATTTCTCTCCCCGTAGAGAAGACAGTCTATTTATAAGATCGGTATTTAATTAAAGTGCATCAACTAATGAAACATTATTCCTTAGTTTATTTTTGTGAGCGTATATGCTTATGAATATCTAATTTCCATTCGTCAACGTATCAAACAATATTCCTCATTTTGTGGCATTCAACTACCAATATCTTATTTACAATAAGAATCACTATTCGTAACATTGAGGAAGTGTGTGGATATGTTTTGATATCATTTGCAGTTCAACATACCGGAGTAAGGTTCTGATAAATTGATAGCATGAGGTCCGAAAGTTATGGAGACGTGTCGTGACCAACAACACTCAATCCTATTTAACACCGACCATGTGTTAAGGGTTCTGTAAGAGGCACGAACCTGTCTAAGCCATCACTTGTGACTGCTCATCAATTGTGTTTGAGCTTTTAACTATACATATATAACTATTATCTAGTAATTATGTCATTGATGAGTAATTAGTTATTGATAAGTCTATATTTTATTGTAATTTTCATTCCAAAAGCTCTGAAGTGGCCGGCTATGAACCCTGGTCACACAGGCTAACACCTATATATGGAAGTAAACGACTTGATCGAAAGTAGTGCAGACATATTGTTTCCAGCAAAGGTTATCACACTGTTGGAAATCACTGTCTTTTCCTTCTGTTTGTAGTTCATGATAAATTCATAGTATGTGATAAATCCTGTGAGTTTGTGACCCGTTTGGGCTCACGGGAAGAATTACACCAGAAAGATTGGGTCACTGACAGCTGCGTAACTGCAGGTTCATTTATAGCCCTCTGGGAAGGCGTGTATAATAACAAATGATTGATATTATTGTGACTCCTAGAAAAAACTAAAATACAACATGTTCGGAAAGAAACCAAAGCCCTACCGAGTATTTGCAGCCGAAGCCACACTGGCGTGATAAGGTCATCAGGGGCAGACATTGTGTAACATTTAGTTGTTACTTCTGTACACATGATGTACATATATAACGTATATTGATCTAATACAGCATCGCGACCTACCAGTCCTATAAAGAGATTCATGCCATTCTATAAACCAAACAGCAGCAGGTCTCGTACACACGCGTTCTTAAATGGATATTATAGGAAACCGTATTTAGGAATCCGAGTATTATAGAAAACCGAGTTAAGCTCTGCGAACTGTGCAATTAGAGAGGAAGGGCCGTCGTGACATGCACGAAATGTCAACGCTGAGTACAGCTTCATTAATCACGAGGTAATTGTGATTTTATACATTGAGAACATACAAAGCAGGAAGAGTTCGCCAGGCAGAATGGCATCAAAAGTGCACGTGCAGAGTATAATATTTGGGGGTAATATTTCTACAACGGTATACTTGCAATATAACCCGAGGCCCAAGTTCACACCAGCGAAACCGACTAACGGAACGCGCGTTCCCTCGATCAAAGATGGCGAGCGGTAGGTTTTGCTTGGAGAAATTTTCCGGCCGATGCAGCGAATTAGGGCGATATGTGCATGTGATCTATACATAAAACAAAATTATGGATTGGTTAGTCAGGTAAAGCACCTGCATTAGATAGTAATATGGGTGTATCGCGTCGAAAATGAGCTGATAAAAAAACACGAAGATCAGCGGAACGCGAAGATCAACTTTGCAAACGATTAACGGAACGCAAAGAATTGACCTACGGAACGCGAAGTCATGAACATGAAATTTCCAGCTAAGAATTTATTTTCCGAACTGTATCCATGTTTGTTCACTGTAGTGTTGAAGGTATATTCATATATTTCAGACATGTCAGCTGTTGACAGTGTTATGCACCAGGTAGGCCTATATTAGATAAAGGTCAAATTTAACAAAAATATAATAATGAGGTCTTCCGTGCGTGACTATGAAATGCAGGCCCATGTAGTCCTATGCGAACATCACTGACATGAGTTTGAATGAGTTATTGTCATTTATAGCTTGAGAATTCAGATGGTGAGCCGCACTGTATGCAATTCATCATGGTATACATCATGTTACATGTATGTTACCTATGTTTATTTGATACCATACCACACACCTCACAATATCCTAACTGGACTTTACAAACAGATATGTACATTCAGAATATTATGTCCAGAGTGTGCTTTGATGTACACTGAGGAATGATATGAGACGATTACTTTTAAATGGAGGTGCTTGCTTTCAACCACACGCGAAATATTATTTATATTCTAGTATCAGTAAGATTTTGTGATGAGTGTAGTATGCTAAGTAGGCATAGCCTATAGGCCTTCAATTATAAATGACTACAATGCATTTTACATGAACGTACATAAGTTTTCCATGGTATCGTCGTAAGGAAATGTTACAGTTCTCATGTTTTTCAACATAGTAGCGGAATAGGGTGCTGACTGATTCGTACCGACCGGTACTTGGTGGACAGTAATATCTCATGCTGGTTTTTCTGCAAGTACACACATTTTCATATCACTATTACAATGTCATGAAATGTTAAATAGATCATGGATAACCATAAAACGTTTTTGTATCGGTATAACTTTTTTGTGCATGGGGCAATTTTCAGTGCAGATCATTTTTCGTGTTTATAAATCAAGGTCAAAGCTCATAATTCGAAGCTGAAACGAATACATCGATCATAAATTCCACAATGACTGTCCATATGTTCATAATACTAGTTTCAACCATTACAGTACTGATCTGGAAACCATTCTGGTTATTTGATGCTCTTTTCGGTCTATATTTAAAGAGTGATACAAACCATATACCATTTCGAAACATATGGCATATAGGGATACTAGTGATTGAGAAAATAAAATCCAAAGATGGAATTTTTCGGCATAAAAATGACCAGTAAAACGCCAAAAACAAAAACGAACAAGGAAAAGCACAAAATAAATAACACCCACAAAATTTTTGGTAGTGCCTACTTGTACTATTGATACTGGTATATTACATAATCTGGCCAATTTTATTGGGAATTTTAGGCCTACAATATTTATATTTCAGGGAGAAAATTGGCATTCGTGTTGAAATGTTCTTCGAACACGATACATTTCCTAAATTGAGATATGATAGTAAAACATCATAATGTTCCTAATTTTATAGTGAGGAATCCTCTTCGACGTTATGAAAGAAACACACGTGTGCATAACAGTTATTTTCACCTATTTTTTAATCACATGTTGGTTTATTCATTTATTTCATGCAACATGGTTTTGCGCGTTCCGTTCATCGGGACATAAATTGTCTGGCGCTTTCCGTAAATCATTGTATTGCGTTCCGTTAATCAGTGCGGGTTTTCAGCGATAAGAAATATTCATTGTTTATGCGTTTTGAGTGGCATACAACCTGTTTATAATGTCTGCTGTCCGGAGTAATATGTTCTTCATCTACATACAACACAACCCATACAAATAACGTGAAATATTCCATGTTCTTCGGCAAAACAAATCGAAGCAAAACCTACTGCTCGCCATCTTTGATCGAGGGAACGCGCGTTCCGTTAGTCGGTTTCGCTGGTGTGAAGTTAAGGCGCAATATCTAAATATCGATATGAAAAAACCACATATGGAGATGAAATAGGTGTTTCCAAAAGAATGACACACAACGGGTCTCCAGCTCCATAAATTTATTGCATGTGTATGAAATGCATTTAGGTGACGTGGACGTGGACTCATTAGAAATTTCATAGTACTTTTTCTTCTTTCTACCATGTGTGTGTACGTGAGGTTCGGTACACATATCCAAAATAGTATATATTACCATGTTTATAATTGTACAGACCTTCCTACCATGTCAAACAGACACAAATGTCACTGGGTAATAAAGGTGTCTCACATTGTGTGACAATTGACTTATAATCATGAAATTGTCATCATTATATCCTAATTTGTACGATAGGGTTTGGCACCCATTGAGCCACATGATATTTCCGACCTCTGCAAGTTTATGGTGGCGATACTATATGTGTATTATGCAGAAAGAAATGGATATAATGCCGACTGCTTAAAAGAGAAAAACTCCCAGAACCACATTAATCTCCACCGGTAGGGTATCAGCATAGAAAGTAATCAGAGGGAAATGTCACTCCATGAATGTTTCATTTCCCTCTCATCGCACCTGCCAAAAATAGTTCACGCTGAATGTTGCCTACTAGATCTAATGTGATTTGCTCAAAACTCTCTAGCAATAGATGGAATAACATGGTTTGTAATATATTTAATACTATAACAGAATATATCTGATACTGAAACACATAATAGCCCTGTTTTACTCCTGGTAGTCCTGATATAGTTGTGATGCCTAAGTTCTGTGATAAACATAATACAACATATAAACTAACAAATGCAAACGGTGCAAATTTTCTACACCCACCAACAAGGTAGTGATAGTGTAACATATCGCATGTAATTTATTCACCACTGTGATGCTGGCGACACAGTCCACTCTTGTGAACCAATGGGGTTATTGTTTTATGGTACTACACCAGTTATTATTTTGCTGCCACATTTCTGAATCAATCATTTCATACTGTAGCCAGCATTAACATTTCGTTGATGCTATCGACCTTGTTCTCATTTTAGTGCATAGTAATAGCTACATCCACGAAAAGGAAGTATGGTCGCGGAAATTATTTCATGCACCTGCCTCTCAGGCAAATAAGTAAGTAAGCGCATGCCATGACATAACAATAAACATTTTCTGTGATGGTTTGGTGGAAAATGTACTCTTCAGTAAATATGCTCGCGGTTTTTAATTTGACAAAGGAGAAAAGCACCTACGTCATTGACATCGAGATGAGGATTAGACTTTAGGATGGTGTCCAATGATCAGTGTCATCCGAAAGTAATATAACGTAATGATATTGCATCGTCCTCTCCATTCACGGAGTCAGTTATAAGCTATTTAATCACAGGATTACAGGAGACTGCGACATCAGTCTGTTACATCATACTGTTTCTTTACGACTGTGTGTGTGCGTGATTGGCAATTACGCATTAAAGTCAAGCTGGGAAATATATTGCTAAATAATAATAATACCAGCACGTGTACTATGTACGCAAGAAGCGTGTAGCTCGTGGTGTGGCACATTACTCTTTCGTTTATGTAGGTAGTTATTTTGACATTTAGGTGATTGACAGTAAAAATAATTGGCCATTATGTACTGGTCAACTTATGTTTGCTTTAGAAAAAAATAGATTTAGGACATGTTTCCACCCGCAAAACTATCCTGAAATAAATTTCAAACTACCATAAAATCATACTATTGATTTGTATAGCCATCGTACACTCCAAAATAAAGTGAATGGTTAAACCAATTAAGCCATATTTATAAACCTAATCGGTACTGAATTTCACGGCCATATTGCTATCTTTTTGTGCGTTGCCATTCGATTATGAAACGCTTGAAGACACCCACGCAGTCTGACATTTAATTGGCGAAAGTATGAGTTTTTAGTTCGTATTATGCTCGTACTTTGAATGTCTTCGTTCTACATCGGCATTGTGGATGAGTGAAAAAAGCAAGCATGAAAAGAAAATGGTAGCCCCCTTAATGACCACTGTATTCATAATTACAGTGTTTGTGCAGAAAATATGTCACACTATATTGACAGATTGTACCGGAGTAAAATACATATGTGTACCCAATTAAACCACTTTCCTGTAGCACAAGGATGCTAGGCTGGATGGTCAATGTATGTATCAACCTATTAATGCTGATAACCAGATTTTGATGATGCCAATCAAGAAACCCTAACATCAGAAATTTTCGGAATAGGAACAAAGCCCAACCAATGCTATCAATGCTGTAATTACATGAATATAATGTAAATGTCCGATAATATGCGTAATAATAATTCCTTTTTTAGTGTCAGTTTAAAATCTGGAAACTATAATTCTCGCTTAGCATCTATTCGTACATGTCATTTGATCCTCGTGCGTTAAAAATAGTATACGCAACACCGACCACATGCATGATTTCCTACAAAAGCAGACTGCTGAATTCCAGGTAATGTATGAAATTCAGGGTAAGTTGTATTGGTCTCTCACAAATTACCAGAGAAGAGGCATACTTCATTTCATGGCATGATATAACGCCCACAAACTTACACACACACAAACTGAATCTAAATTGGCAGGAAACCATGTATGTGTTTTTCTGCTAATCAAATCCTGTACGATTCCCTGAGGTGTCTCCGCTTTGCTTGCAATCTCATTATCATGCGCCATATCATTCCAGATAATTACAAAAACATATTATGTACATTAATCATCATTTCCATCATTATATTCCAATAATGATTTATTGGCAGACACAACAAAATAAGACATAATATGTAATACTGCTTCACTCTGTATGACAACTAACGGTCAACAGTGATGCCATATATGAAGCTGCACCATCTTGATTCTGCATATTAGGCGTCAAACCAAATATACAAGAATACCACGCTCTTTAGAGGTAACCAGGTATCATCACTTCGTATCATAATAAATGGTCAACAATCACATCATATGTGGAGGTGGACGGTTTTTTTCCACTTATTTCATTTGTTCACCATTTGTTGTAATTCAGACATGGTTTAGTATGTATTGTCAATTACAACAGGACACTTAACAGCTGATGTAACTATGCACATGCAGCATTTTCTTCATATTTCATTTACACGATGACAATCTCATATTCTCCTGTTATTGGCAACTCTCCCAGAACCGTGACATTGTCATGACATCTCCTCTTGACATAATATGCATGTAATGTCATCACTGAACATAACTAAGATATAGCCCTGCTATTAGCGGGCTATATATCTTAGTTACACTGAACACATCTTCATTATTCAAGAATGATAGAAACAATTCATTTTTGTTTTGAAGTGTCTGTTGCAAGTGATGCTTTCTTCCCGCTACTGCAATTAGCACCTAATCCAATGGATAATTATCAACGCTCGAAAACACCTAGAGTTGAGGTGAGAACACCATTTAATATAATAAAAGGTTTTTAGGCTTGATTCAATAGACCTAAAGTATACCAGTCCCATGGAGATTTCTCTCCCCGTGAGATGGTCTATTCTCAAAATTGCTCTCAAAAAGTACACCAACCTATGAAGTAATATTTCTGAGTTTGTTGTAGTGTGTTGATGTGTTATTGATATCTTATTTCTATGTTATGTTCTGATATCATTTGCAGTTCAACATACCACAATTATGTACCGGTGGATTGATTGCCATTGGATTGATGTCCCAAAGTTATGGAGACATGTCGTGACCAACAACACTCGATTCTATTTTACACCCACCAAGTGTTGAAGGTTCTATAAGAGCCACAAAACTACCCACGCCATCACATATGACCTATCATCAATTACGTTTGAGCTTTTGTGCTGGAAACTAACTATACATATTAAACGTTGTATTTGATCACTGTGTTATGAAAACAACAGGAAACAAATACATTGGTAACTTCATTTGTGAATATCAAATTTCCTTGCGAAACTTGACAACATCATCATTTTAGCGAAATAATTTAATATAATAAAATATGATATAGTGCAATGAAGTTTGGAATGTATATATCAACCCGTTACACCCAAGAGAACCAGATTTTGATGATGAAACGAGAAAAACTAAAGTACAACATTTTCAAAATGAAATCAATCCATACCAAATATTCGCAACCAAATCCACACACACATATATGTGTTACTACTGTACACATGATGCACATATAAAACGTATATTGCTCTAAAGTTAAATTACTGACTGCCATGGTATTACCAACACGACACTATCCATTCTACCTATCCATTTCCACACCAGCTGTATGTAATTATTGGAAAAGAACTATATGAACTGGTCTATATTCACGAAATGGATCCCAATCGAATGCATCCATATCATCATCCAATAATAGGTAAGATATGTTTGATGTTCAAATGTGTGAGAATAGCATTAACATATCTTGCATATTAACATATCTTGCAAGGTTGAGCCATAAATATGAGGCAAAAAAATCAAGGATATCAATAAATACATCTTCACAATAGTGAAGATTTGCTGACAGTGAAAACCATGTTATATTGAGTGCGTAGGTAATACCGATCAGTGCATACGGACAGGTGATGTGAAAATATTTGTTGTCTATACCAGGGGATGGTTTTGCAAACAAGTTCGTGTATGAATCACACTATCACAACTAAAATCGAAAGATTTGGCCGATGAAAATAGAAATCGAACAATGAACACCAGGGGCAGTGGGTAAATTTAGTTTCATTTTTTATTTCTAAATACCGCTATCAGATTTGTTGCGTCCACTCAACTGTAACGTTTTAGTTGAGCCATAATAATTCCTTTGTGCTTGAAAACTGAACCACTCCTCTACAATTATTCACATAAATGGACGAAGCACCTACATTATTGAAGTCGAGGTGATGGTCAGACATTAACCGTGTTTGATGGATTTGGCTTTTGGGTATTTTGCATTTACATGATGTCCAATAAGCGGTCTCATTCTATAACTAGAGGTAATATAAACGTAACATAATGATATTGTTTCCTGTGTACTGTCAATATTAATTACGCTGAGGACTGCCTACTATGTTCAATGTGATTTCCTCAGTTGTGAACTCTAGGGATAGATGGAATAACGTGGTTTGTAACATGTTATGTATCTGATACTCAGCCATCAACATTCAACATAAACACATATAATAGCCTTGTTTTAGCCCCGGTAGTCATAGTTGTGATGTTGTGAACATAATCCAAAATATAAACTATCTAAACATATACAAATCTTGAAAATATTCTATTTACACAAACAATGTAGTGATAGTGCAAAATATTGCCTGTAATGCTTCACCCATGTGATGCTGGCGACAGCGTCCACTCTTGTGAACCAATGGGGTTATTGTTTTTATGGCACTACATCAGTTATTATTTTGCTGCCACATTTCTGAATCAATTATTTCATACTGTTGCCAGCATTAATATTTCGATGACGCTATCGACCTTGTCTTCATTTCAGTGCATAGTATTAGCTAAAACGACCACAAGGAAGTATGGTCGCGCCACAGAAAATTTTTAACGACGGGGGAATATATTTTCTGTGCACAATTGATTCATGTACCTGTCTCTCAGGCAAATAAGTAAATAAGTGCATGCCATGACATAAAAATAAACATTTTCTGTGATGACTTTGTACTATTCAGTAAATATGCTCGCGTTTTCTGACAAAGGAAGAAACACCTACATTATTGACATCAAGATGACGAATAGGCTTTAGAATGATGTCCAATAATCAGTTTCGTCCAAAGGTAATATAACGTAATGATATTGCATCGTCCCCTGCACTGACGGAAACAAATATAAGCGATTTAATTACAGGAGTCTGTGACATCATACTGTTTCTTTACGAATGTGTCTGTGCGTGATTACGCATTAAAGTCAAGCTGTGAAATATATTGCTAAATAATAATATTAATACCAGCATGTGTACTATGAGCGCAGGAAGATAACGTGTTGCTCGTTGTGTGGCACATAACTCGTTCGTTCATGTAGGATGTTATTTTGACATTTAGGTGATTGACACTAGGAATAATCGGCCATTATGTATTTGTCAACTTTCGTTTGCTTTAGAAGAAAATAGATTTAGGACATGTTTCCACCGACAACACTATCCTGAAATAATTTCAAACTATCATAAAAATATACTATTGATTTTTATAGCCCTCATCCACTCACAAATAACCCGTTAAAGTTAAGCCCTATTTATTTACCTAATCGGTACAGAAATTCCCGGCCATATTGCTCTCTTTTTGTGTGTTGCATTCCGCCTTCTCGATATGAAACGCCTGAAGACACCCACGCAGTCTGACATTTAATTGGCGATAATATGAGTTTTTAAGTTTGTATTATGCCGTGCTGTGAATGTTTTCGCTCTACATCGGCATTGTGGATGAGTGAAAAAGCAATCATGAAAAGAAAATGGTAGCCCCCTTAATGACCACTGAATTCATAATTATGGTATTTGTGCTGAAAATATGTCACATTAAATTGACAGATTGTATCGAAGTAAAATACATGTGTACCCAATTAAACCACTCTCTTGTACCACAAACAGTTATTTGGATGCTAGGCTGGATGGTCAATGCTGTGATTACATAAATATAATGTAAATGTACGATAATATGTGCAATAATAATTCATTTTTTGAGCGTCAGTTTAAAATCTTGAAACTTTAATTCTCGCTTAGCATCTATTCGTCATTTGATCCTCGTGCAATACAAATATTATTTGCAACACCGATCACATGTATGATTTCCTCTGAAGAAAAAATGCTTGATGTATGATTTCCAGGTTATGTTGTATTAGTCTTTCACAAATTACCAGAGGAGAATCAGATTTCAATTCATGGCATGATGTAACACCTTCAAACATACCCACACAACCTGAATCTAAGATGGCAGAAAACCATGTATGTGTATTTATGCTAATTAAATTGCCTGAGGTGTCTCTGCTTCACTGCTAATCTCATTTTCATGTGCCACACAATTTCAGATAATCTCAAAACAAAATTTTATTATATAAATTTAGTCATTATTTCCATCATTATATTCCAATCATGATCCATTGGGAGACAAAACAAAATAAGAGATTATACGTTATAATGCTTCATCACTCCGTATGACAAGGAACAGTCAACAGTGATGCCATATATGAAGCTGCACTATATTGATTCTGCATATTAGGAGTCAAACCAAATATACAAGAATGCCATGCTGTTTAGAGGTAACCAGGTATCACCACTTCGTATCATTATGAATGGTCAGCAATCACATCATATGTGGAGGTGCACTTTTTCACATATTTCATTTGTTAATCAATTGTTGTTATTCAGGCATGCTTTATTATGTCTGAAGGAGCGAGATGACCGAGTGGTTACGTGCGAGCGCTTAGTCGCTCAATGTGAACCAAGAGCTCTCATCGGCGTGCGTTCGATCCTACGTCGGGCCGCATATGCGGTAATTGTAGTGGAATTTTCTCCCTGCCCTCACAACTGGCAGTGTGTCCGTGACTCGGATATCACGTAAAAGGGCGGTCCCATCTCTAAAAAAATGTTGTAAAGGGATGTAAAAGACCCCTCTGAGAACGACATGTACCCCGGCAGAAACCACTCTCAAAGGACTAAATTCCAAATTGTGACGCGCTTTGAGAATGTTTCTAACGTTGATGAAGCACTATATAAAGAACCGATTATTATTATTATTAATATTTAGTGTGTGTTGTCAACTACAACAGATACTCTGAACAGCTGATGTAACTGTGGACATGAGCGGTTTCTTTAAATTTCATTTACATGATTGCAAAATCAAGTTCTGACAGTCTCGATTTCTTATGTAGTTAGCAACTCCCAGAGAACCGTGACATTGCCATGACACCTCTCCCTGACATCTCTTCTTGACATCGCATGCATCGCATGTCATCACTGAACTCATCTTCATTATTCAAGAATGATGCATTCATTTAACCTCACAAAGAAGAGCTACATTTGCATTGTAAGTCCATATTTGCTAATATATGCGTATGTAATTATATGTATATGTATGTCTTATATGTCTTATAAGTGTGAATATAAGACATGATTTTTTGCGGATTGTCTATGCTTCTCAGAGTTACACCCTAGACAATACGTGACAAAAGGTTTGCTCATTTTTCAGAGTAAAAATGGATTGGACTTATTTGTGTAGCACCTAGACAATTAGTGTTTAGAATTGTCCGTTGCAAGTGATGCTTTCTTTCCGCTACTGTAATTAGTACAAAAAGGGATAATTATCAACGCTTGAAAACACCTGAAGAGTTAGGATGAAAACACCGTTAAATATAATGAAAGCTTTTTGGTTCGATTCAATAAACCTAAAGCATCCCATTCCCATGGAAATTTCTCTCCCCGTGTGTAAGATGGTTTATTGTTAACAGTGCAATCAAAAAGTACACCAACGTATGAAACAATATTCCTGTGGTTTTTTTTTTATATCTAATTCACTTTCGCGAATGAGATGTTCCTCAAATTGTTGCACTGCACAGATACTAGCAATATCTAATTTTCATTCGCCAACTTATGAAACAATACTGGCACGATTGAGGAAGTGTGTGGATATGTTCTGATATCATTTGCAGTTCAACATAACAAAATAAGGGTACATGTCGTGACCAACAACACTCAATTCTATTTTACACCGACCAAGTGTTGAAGGTTCTATAGGAGGGACGAAACTGCCCACGCCATCACCTATGACCTCTCATCAATTACGTTTGAGGTTTTGAGATGAAAACTAACTATACATATTCAATATTGTATTTGATAATTGTGTTCTGGAAACAACAGGAAAAAGATACATTGGTAACTTGATTTGTAAATGATATCAAATTGCTTTGCAAAACTTGACAACATTACAAACACATGTGTCATCATCATATTAGCAAAATACTTTAATATAATGAATAAAATATGATATAGTGCAATTCAGATTGAAATGTTTATATCAACCTATTACCACCAATAGAACCCGATTTCGATGACGCCACGAGAAAAACTAAAATACAACATTATCAAAACCAATCCCTATCAAAGACTTGCACCCAAAGTCACACACGCATATAGGTGTTACTGCTATAGACACTATAGGTGTTACTGCTATAGACACTATAGGTGTTACTGCTATAGACACTATAGGTGTTACTGCTATAGACACTATAGGTGTTACTGCTATAGACACTATAGGTGTTACTGCTATGTACACTATAGGTGTTACTGCTATAGACACTATAGGTGTTACTGCTATGTACACGTAAAAAGTATTTTGCTCTAATACAACTTCGTAAAGTTAAATTACTGACTGTCATGGTATTGCGAACACGACACTTTCCATTCCACATGTGATGGCACCTAGAACATACTCACTTTGCCTGACAAATATTAGATGATAAAATAACAACTAAGGTTTCGATGAAGCTTTGTGAGGTATTTGTTTTTGTTTCAATTTCACGAGCTGCATTCAGAGGAAGAAATTTTGTTCAAGAATTTCAGAATTCTCTGGAAGTGTAATTATTTATGTGATAACATCGTTGTTTTCATGTAATCGTTACTAGTATTGTGCAGACAACTTTCCAAATGATGTGATTCTACCATCAGATGTGAATGAACATATATTTGGATACACGTCATGGAACTACAGTTATTCCAGGAGAAATGCCACTGTCGCTGCCAATTCTAATTTGGCAATGCCATTGCCAAGGAAAATGTTTTCATCCTTGCGAATCTACCAATATGGCATAAAGATTTACGCAGTTGTATGAACGAAATACCAGCTTATAGACACGCATTCTTGAAAGAGATATGTAATTACAGGATACCAAGTTAAACTCTCCGAACTTCGCAATTAGGACAGAAGGTGGTAGTGATATAATGAAATGTCAAGACAGTGTGCGGCTTCTTTAATCAGGAGGTCATTGTTATTTGATGCAATGAGAACATCAAAGTATGTTCTCGATGTTCGCCAGGCCGAAAGACTTCAAACGTACACGTGTACATTGACCTATTGGGCTAATTCTACCACAACAAAGTAATGCAATCTAAACCGAGGCTTAAGTTCAAACCCAATATCCGAAGATCGATATTCACGAACCACATATGTAGATGAAACAACCCTGTTATATTTCTGGTGGTAATAGTTGTGATGTCACAGATCTGTGAAAAATACAATCCAACATATAAACAAACAAATCGTCCAAATCTTCTTACATCCTCTTCTTACATCTTCTACACTATCACATGTAGTGAAAGTGCAAAATATTGCACGCAGTTTATTATTCGTTGTGATGCTGGCGACACACTCCAATCTTGTGAACCAACGGGGTTATTGTTTTATGGTACTACACCAGTTATTATTTTGCTGCCACATTTCTGGATCAATTATTTCATACTGTACCCAGCATTAATATTTCGTTGATGCTATCGACCTTGTTCTCATTTGAGTGCGTAGTAATAACTACATCGACCAACAGAAAACTCATAAAAACGAGGGAATATATCTTGTGTCCAAAATTGATTTCCACACCGGACTAATGCATCGCATATCGCTACAAATCTAGGCATTGAGGACCAGCTATATATAATTATTGGAAAATAGCTGGTCTATATTCACGAAATGGATTCCAATCGGCTGTATCCATATCATCATTCAATAATAATAAGATATATTTATGGTCAAAAGAGCATTAACATAGTGATTCTTGCAAGGTTGAGCCATAAATATGAGGCAAAAAATCAAGGATATCAATAACCACATCTTCACAATAGTGAAGATTTGCTGACAGTGAAAACCACATTATATTGAATGTGTAGATAATACCGATCAGTGCATATAGGGACAGGTGATGTGAAAATATTTGTTCTCTATACCAGAGGATGGTTTTGCTCCATGGCACACACAAACACATACTAGTATGCGAAAGGTCATGTATACAAGTTCGCGTATGTACCACACTATCATGTATACAAGTTCGTGTATGTATGTTATCACAACTAAAATCAAAAGATTTGGCGGTGAAAATATAAACCCAACAATGAACACCACGGGTAGACAGTGGGTAAATTATATTTTTATTTTTATCTCTAGATACTGCTTATTCAGATTTGTTGCATCAACTCAACAGTAACAGTTTAGATGAGTCATATTCCTTTGTGCTTGAATACTGAACTACTCCTAAATAATGATTCATATAAATGGAAAAGGCAATCACATTGTTGACATCCAGGTGACGGTCAGACATTAATCGTGTTTGATAGAATTGGCTTTTGGATATTTTGCATTTCCATGATTTCTAATAATCAGTCTCATTTTATAACTAGAGGTAATATACATGTAACATAATGATATTGTTTCCTGTGCACTGTCGGAAACAACTATAAGCGATTTAATTAAAGGATTACAGAGTATATGACATCACACCGTTTCGTTGCGACCCTGGGTGTGTGTGTGTGTGTGTGGCAATTACACATTAAATTCAAGCTGGGGAATATATTGCTCTCATTTTATAACTAGAGGTAATATACATGTAACATAATGATATTGTTTCCTGTGCACTGTCGGAAACAACTATAAGCGATTTAATTAAAGGATTACAGAGTATATGACATCACACCGTTTCGGTGCGACCCTGGGTATGTGTGTGTGTGTGTGGCAATTACACATTAAAGTCAAGCTGGGGAATATATTGCTAAATAATAATAATAATAATAATACCAGCATGCGTATGATTGATGTGAAACAGACGTCTTTTCTTGATGTAGGATGTTATTTTGACATTTAGGTGACTGAGAGTAATCAGCCATTATACCTCAATTCTGTTTGGTTTAGAAGAAAAACATAGTTTTAGGACATGTTTCCATCCGCCACTCTATCCTGAAATAAGTTTAAACTATCATAAAATAATACTATTGGTTTTTAGAGCCCTCGTAAACTTCGAAGTAACCCGTTAAAGCGAATGATTGAACTAATTGAGCCATGTTTATTTACCTAATTGGTACTGAATTTCCTGCCCATATTGCTCCTTTTTTGTGTATTACATTTTGTCTTCCCTATATGAAACGCCAGAAGACACACCCACGCACTTTGACATTTAACTGGCGAAAATATGAGTTTTTATTCAAATTTTTTATTTTGCTCATACTTTGAATGTGTTCGTTATGCAACGACAAAGTGGTTAAGTGGAAAAGCATGCATGACAAGAACACGGTAGTCCGCTAAATGACCACGGCATTCATATTAACAGTATTTGTCTTGAAAATATGTCACATTAAATTGTCAGATGATACCGGAGTAAAATACATGTGTACCAATTTAATCAATATCCTGCACCACAAACAGTTGTTTGGATAGTGGAAATTAATAATGTAATAATGTACGATACCGTGTACAATAATTATGCAGTTTTCAGTGCCAGTTTAAAATATGGAATCTTGATTCCCGTTTAGAATCTGTTCATACATCTCAGTTGGTCCTGATGTGTAACAAATATCATACGATACACCGACCACATACACAATACACATTATTATATGCCTACGAAAATGGTACAATGGAATACACAGAGTGCAATCGGTCCGATATATTGCGGTATTGACCGACGGTCTTTTGAAGTTTACGTATACCGTGTACAATAATTATGCAGTTGTGTCTGTGCTACGGCCCAGACACGACCTCGGGCCTCAAACACTGTATCCAGTCAATTACCTATAAATACGACCACGTTACACCGACCACATACATACATAGTCAATGCTATTTACACTAATAAAGAACGTCCACACGTGACATCGCCTGTGTATTCCCTTGCCTGGCAGCAACTCATTAAAATATGTTGTTGCGGGGGGAGGGGGGTGTTATTAGGTTACCGGACCTGCGTCCGTCGTCCGTCCGTCCGTCCATCCGTCCACATTTTTATCTTTAAAGTTTATGGTCGAATATTTCTGAAATTTTGCACAAAAATACCTAAAAATATTTCCAGGAAAGGTTTTTTATTCAGTTTTTTGATTTTCGCATTTTTTTCAAAATGGCGGCCTTTTTCGTCGAAAAATGGCCAATTTTGGACTTTGACGGTCGTTTTCTCAAAATCTGTTCAGTAACTTTTTTTCTTATTGATGCATGACACTCCTCCTATGTACCCCTTTGACACGTATAAATTTCGTTGCCCTTGAATCGCTCGAAGTGGGCCATTTTGGGCCCAAACTCGGCCCAAATGGGACTTTCCCATGTTAAATTCTCCTATGCTTTATAATGGGACACATTAAGCCTAATATCTCACTTAAAATTGAAATTAGAGACTAAGAATCAATTGTGGACATATAGGAAATGATATATGCTGAATATTCTCGCGACCTTGAATTTGACCTCTGACCTTGGTTTCAAGGTCATAGCGGCCGTTCTCGTCGAAAATGGCTAATTTTGGACTTTGATGGTCGTTTTCTCAAAATCTGTTCAGTAACTTTTTTTGTTATTGATGCATAACACTCCCCATATGTACTTCTGTGACATGTATAAATTTCGTTGCGCTTGAATCACTCGAAGTGGGCCATTTTGGGCCCAAACTCGGCCCAGATGTGACTTTCCCATGTTAAATTTTCCCATGCTTTATAATGGGACACATCAAGCCTAATATCTCACTTAATATTGAGATTAGAGACTAGGAATCAATTGTGGACATGAAGGAAATGATATATGCTGAATATTCTCGTGACTTTGAATTTGACCTTTGACCTCATTTTCAAGGTCACAGGACAAAATGGCTAATATCTCGCTTATTATCGACTTTACAGCTTAGAAATCAATTGTGAACATATAGGAAATGATATATGCTGAATATTCTCGTGACCTTGAATTTGACCTTTGACCTCATTTTCAAGGTCACAGGACAAAATGGCTAATATCTCGCTTATTATCGACTTTACAGCTTAGGAATCCATTGTGAACATATAGGAAATGATATATGCTGAATATTCTCGTGACCTTGAATTTGACCTTTGGCCTCATTTTCAAGGTCACAAGACAAACTGGCTAATATCTCGCTTATTATCGACTTTACAGCTTAGGAATCAATTGTGAACATATAGGAAATGATATATGCTGAATATTCTCGTGACCTTGAATTTGACCTTTGACCTCATTTCCAAGGTCACAGGACAAAATTGCTAATATCTCGCTTATTATCGACTTTACGGCTTAGGAATCAATTGTGAACATATAGGAAATGATATATGCTGAATATTCTCGTGACCTTGAATTTGACCTTTGACCTCGTTTTCAAGGTCACAGGACAAAATGGCCAATATCTTGCTTATTAGCGACTTTGCAGCTTAGGAATCAATTGTGAACATATAGGAAATGATATATGCTGAATATTCTAGTGACCTTGAATTTGACCCTTGACCTAAATTTCAAGGTTAGTCATTTTATTTTCAAGGTCACAATACAAAATGGCTTATATCTCGCTCATTATTAAATTTACAGCTTAGGGGTCCATAGTGAACATATAGGAAATGATGTATGCTGAATATTTTGGTGATCTAGAATTTGACCTTTGATCACATTTTCAAGGTCAGAGAACAAAATGGCTAATATGTCCCTTATTATCATCTTTACATCTGCCCCTGATGACGCCAGTGTGTCTTTGGATAAACTATTTGGTCGGGCTTTGTTTCTATTGCAAAATGTTGTATTTTACCTTTCTTATTGGCATCATCAAAATTTGATTGTATTGGTGGTAATAGATTGATACTTACATTTATACCACTGAGTCGGTGTCACTGCTGGCGGACGTTAATCTGTCCCCGAGGATACCATCAACTCAGTAGCCTTCGGGCTTGTGATTGGGTACTTTTTTACTTGTCATGTATCTATTCCATGGGGTTAGATTCGGATTTCTAAATTATTTTCATAGGTTGTTGGGCAGTTGTATACTAATTCCATCTGGTGTACAGTAGAAACAACTACATTTAACACATTGTCTGCCCATGAAGACGCCAGTGTGTCTTTGGATAAACTATTTGGTCGGGCTTTGTTTGTTTCTATTGCAAAGTGTAGTATTTTACGTTTCTTATTGGCATCATCAAAATCTGATTGTATTGGTGGTAATAGATTGGTACTTACATTTACAGCATAGGAATCAATTGCGAATATAGAGGAATGATATATACTGAATATTTTCATAACCTTGAACTTGAACTTTGACCTCATTTTCAAGGTCACATCACAGAATGGCTAATGTCTCAATTATTATCGACTTTACAGCTTAGGAATTTATTGTGGACATACTAGAAGTGATATATTTGTTGAAAATTTCATGGCCTTGAATTTATCAGTGACCTAATTTCAAGGTCACTGGACAAAAGGCTAATATCTAAAATGTATATTATCCGGTAACCTTTCTTAGCCCTTGGGCTAATTTTTTTGTCTCCTAAGCTTCAAGTCAAAACTCACAGACAAGAATCTTAGTGGTTTTACTTAAGAAGTACAAAGAAGAAGTAAAAATTCCAAGGAGAACATTGAAACATACCGCTTTTTCGCTTGACAGCGTCTGGGCCTCCTCTTAATTAGACGGTTAAAAACCTTTTGCCTGAGCCCATGACACTCGATCTCTAGAGCATCAACAAGCCTGACTATTTGACCAAAGGATTTAATTTGATCCCACGAATTGTCTATAGTAATTAAGGTCAGGGAAACATGCGGGACAGGACAACTCATCTGCTGTTTCCTGTTCGAGGCATTCACTAACAATACAAGTGTGACGAAATGGGGTTTTATCATCCATGAAAATGAAATTTTCAGGTAAAATGATATCATCTTTGTAAATAATAGCCGTCACTGCACCCCTGTCAAACTCCGTAACGTTCGTACAACTATCAACGCCTGTCCCTGCCCAGACCATTACAGACTCTCGTCCAAACTAGTCACGTCCCAAAATTGCGAACTCCCTGGAAGTTCACCACGTGATCTCCGTACCATACAACGTCTGTCATTGGTGGAGAGACAAAAGCGGGACTCTCATCTGAGGACAAAACATTGATCCAGTTGACGACGCTCCAGATGACATGATTTTGGGCCAAATTGACGACGGACCGTACAGTGCCTGGGGGGGGGGGGGGTACATCCGCTGGTCGTCTGGCATCCAAACCATCAGAATGAAGATCTACACAAAGTTTGGGTATGCGAACGCAGTGGCGATGTGGAGGATTATTTCGAGGAGAACTGGCAGTTTTTTAGCCCTCGGGCTATAAAAAAACCCATGGCTAATCAAGAGATGAGAAATTGGGCCTAAGGTTTTACAAATAACCAGAAAAGATTCATATCTTATTCCATGGCATGATATAACGCCCACAAACTTACCCACACAGTCTGAATCTAAATTGGCAGAAAACCATGTGTATATTTTTCTGCTAATTAAATCCTGTACGATTCCCTGAGGTGTCTCCGCTTTGCTTGCAATCTCATTATTTCTATCTTTATATTTCACTTACTGATAATGGAACAAAACAAAATATAAGAATACAAGTGTTAAATCTCCTTCATCAAGCATATTAGGAACCAACCCAAGTATAAAAAATGTCACACTCCCTAGATAGCAAAGTATGGTCATTTGGTCAACAATCACATCAACTGTGGAGGTGCACGAATGTTTTCACATATTCAGACATGATGTATTATGCGGTATCTGAACAGCTCATGTACCTGTGCAGCAATTTTTTTATATTTCACTTTCTTCATATTTAGTTACATGATTCGCACAATCATTTACATGATTTGCACAATCAAGTTCTGACAGTCTCATATTGTTATGTTGTTGGCCTCTCTCCCAGAACCGTGACATTGTCATGACATCTCTTTTTGACATCGCATGCCTGCAATGTCATCACTGAACACATCTTCATTATTCAGAAATGATGGAAATAATGTGTCGTTCACAGAGAACAAGTGCATTTGCATTGTGCGTCCATATTTGCCGATATATATATATATATATGTATGAATATAATACTTGGCGTCGACTGCACCAGGTTTTTTTCGGATTGATATAAAAGGTATGATACAGGGTGAAACTGCGGGACGTAAACTGTGTAGACAATGAGTGATTTGAATTGGCTATTCCAATTGAAGCTTCTATCCCGCTTCTGCACTTAGTACAAAATCCAAGGGATAATTATGAATGGTTGAAAACACCTGAAGTGTTGAGGTGAATTTCGAAAAAAATCCCTGGGCTTTATTTAATAAAAATGAATCATTCAAGTTGTTGACTTTGATTATATAGAAATTCCTCTCATGGTAGAAGAGACGGCCGATTAATAACATTGCCAATTGAAGTACGCCAACATAGGAAACATTATTCCTGAGTTTGTTGCCGGACATGCTTCTGATATGTAATTTACATTCGCCATTTATCAAACAATATTCCTGAGTTTGTGGCAATGTGTGGATATGTTTCGCATATCATTCACAATTCATTGTACCTAAATAAGGTAGATTGATTGCGTGACTCGACAAAGTTATGGAGACATGTCGTGACCAGCAACACTCTATTCTATTTAACACCGACCAAGTGTTAAAGGTTGTACTAGAGACACAAACCTGTCCACGCCATCACGTGTGATTTCTCATTTATTAGATTTGAGCTTTCGTGATGAAAACTAATTAAATTTTCAGGAAATACAGTAGCCTATGTAACATAAACATATAAAATATAACATATCATGTATATAACATGAACAGAACCTAAAACACAGAGTATTGTATTTGTCTAATCACATTCATGAATATGCATGTTCATGACATGCCTTATGTCCTGAATGGATAATGAATGTATCCACAAGCTAGCGTGTCAGTTATAACTTGGTTCTGAGTAAAGATTCGGTTTCAGATGCCTAAGATGTACAAGTACATGCGGTCGCCTAAGGCAAGTTATACTCCATTAAGAAAGAACACCAGCTGATCGGATGATCTGATAACCATCAAGCTTCTTACAGCTGTACATGTATTATATCTCGATATTACACTGGTCTCAATACTGTAAGATCCTATGTTCATGGGTATTTGTAGTCATCCTATGTCCCACTGGACTACTTCTTTACTTCTCGAATTAGGGAATTCGGTCCAACCAGTCTCCAGTGGAGGAATTCGGTTTCTCGGCAACGTAAGGAAACGGTATCGTCAGGGGACAGAGGCACAATAAAGGCTTGCAAAGACACAAATCAGCTTTCCCTGCTGTGTCTTGTTACTGCAGCGCTGATAGTTGGTTATCAGGTGGGGATTTGCCGAATGCAATATTCATTTGCTGTGAGTGGTACGAGACGAGTTGAGAGGGTCTAATTCCGTCAGTGTCTCACAGACTCGCTGTAAACAACATCACACATTATGAGTACACCTTATGGTGTGTGCAGGTATTGAAAAACGAAAAGCAAGCTACATTAAAACATAGCGCATACCTAAGATGCATATTAACTCAGCCTAAACTGTGTGTGTGTGTGTGTGTGTGTGTGTTTATAATGTTTTATATTAAATAAAAGATTTACATTGTGACACGTAATAAAAAGCAGCGTTAGCAACACACTCATGTTAGCCACGAGTATAGAAAGTCTACTTACCAAACCGATTGAAATATATTTGGAAGCATCAGAGAATAAATACCGGTACTGATTTGCAATTCAGATATGTGTGCTATGATCCTTCGTCATAAATTTGCACAGTTTGGGCGATCTGAAATAGATCAGACCGTATTTCAGAGAATATGCAGCAGGAGCAATCTTGTTGGAAATGCCAAAGCCATTCACCTGCGCGACGAGAGACTTAAGCGTCGTTTAACATGGAAATGATATCGGCACTGTGGGTTAGAAGATCACCATCTACGCTAGGTCACCATGTCATTTGGTCGGGTGTCTTTGCCGAACGCGGGGAAGAAAACCGCTGCAATAAAACGAAGCCTGAAAAACGCCAGTGCGATTGACTTGGGCCAAAGAGGAGGAACATAATTTCTATCAGATTCAGTCCGCTTTAGTGGGCCCAGGGTCGCAGCGAGCGCCGATTCTTTTACGTTCCCCTAAGGCGGCAGGCCCCACGATCTCTCTTTCTCTCACTCGCAGCCAAAAACAGCCAGATTGCCGGAGATGGGTCAGTGGTGGATGGGGAGCGGTACAATTCCCCGTGTTGTCTCGTCGGGACAAGACGTTGAGGTCTAAATGAGACCACATGCTGCTCGTCCCACCCCGTGAGCGGCGTGGGTGTCGACTTCTGCTGTCCCAGTCGATATGGACAGAAAACCGCGGTAACTCGGGCACAAGAGCATGGGCAGATATCATCAAGACATCTCTGGAAAGTGAGGGGCCAGGCGCGTGTGCCTTCTGTAACAAAAGGGAGAAATCGACAAGATCTTGTGCGGCATGAAAGGACGAAGACGTGGAAACTAATGTGTTTTAATAGGACTGCATCGGATACAAGTCTGCTGCGGATCGTTAATACTTCTGAGCAAGTGCGTGGAGCATGGCGAATCGGCTTGTCTGACAATTGGATACAGTGGAAGTGTCCCTGACTAACACGTGCTGTCACTTTGTGACGGTGCAAACACTTAACGGGGCCAATCAAGGGAAAGATCTGATAAATGGAAGCTTGTGTTACATTGGACAATGACGCTCGCCATTCGTCAATGTCGAGAAAAAGTATTGTGGTAAAGATAATAGTCGGTGAATAGCTTGTCGGGGGGAAACTTGGTAGACGTCGATCAGGAAGCCTCAAAGATGCAGAACCGGAAAACTAATGTGGCAAGACATTGGCTGGCTTGGGCGATCACCCGCGGATAAAGGCTCATCCAGAGGGAATGGCCATAAATTTTAGGAAAAAGTAAGTATTGCACTGCACAGAGACGGGCTTCAAATGTTAAGCTGGTATAGTTGCGATAAATGCGACCCAATTTAAAAGTCTGGTCGTAAACCACACCAGTTGCCAGAATAGAGTCAGTGGTGGAAAAGTGATATGCACTGTGATAGGATGTTATATTTACAAAGTGATGAGAATTGGGATTTTTGTGAAAGGCACAATTATCCCAGCGTAAATCTATTGTTACACTAATGCTGTTATCTAGAGCTTCTATTCACAAGTCAATGAAGAGTTTTATTCGTCTCCATCTCGTCTTTCTTTGCTAGGAGTCCAAACAAAGAATGGGACAGGCGTTCGCGAAGCGAGAAGTCCAGGAGGGCATTAAATGCTTCCAAACGCATCAGCACGAGATGGCGATCATGAAGTGGCGGCGAGCGCTACACCGAATCCGCGACAAACAGTATCGCTTCCTCACGCTGGAGTACCTGGTCACGGCCCACGCGGAACTCAACCAGTACCGCGACATGCTCGCCTACGCCGTCATGCAGATAGACATCGCCAACGACATCGACGACGGCACGCTGAGAGTCCAAGCTTGTCTCAACCTGGCCCGCAGCAGCGAGAAGCTGTGCGAGTACCACAAAGCTATATCGTATGCTAGACAGTGCATCCAGAACAAACCGCAGGAGATCGGCGTATACGGAGCTATATATTTAATACAGGGAAAAGCATACTTCGGATTAAGTAATTTCACTAAAGCGCTTGAAATGTTGGAGTACGCGATAAGGATATCGAAGAAGTGTAACGAAACCCAGCTGGAGTTGTTGATATATGCCACACTTGGTCAGGTGTTTCTGGAGCTGAAGGATTATGACAAAGGCTTGAAATTTCAGCTGAAAGCGATGGAGTCGTTGTCAAATGCAGAGGAAAGTGCCTCAACGTCTAAACGTCATCGTCTGATTTCCCTGAATTTGGGCATAACGTACATAAAGCTCAACAGACTTGAACAAGCCCACGAGTATTTAGAGGTATAACAACCTTAATGCAAAGTACATGTACACAGAAACCATATCTCTTATGGGTTTCTGATGTACATTTTTGCAAAGTGGCAGTCGTATTGTTCATAAATCGAGAAGTATTATATATTTGGTGGCCATATCATGATATGTACATAATAAGTGTGTTGAATTGGAGGTGTATGTAGACTTAGTGATACTGTGGGCGATATAGCAAAGAACTTGACGTCCAAGCACACATCAAGAAATTAGCGTAATGGCTTTTCCAGTACGCAGCTTAAGTTGAGCTGCGCATTAGCACATTACATTAAACCTGATCTGCTATTTTGGTAATTGCACTGGCGCGGAGAAGGTGTCGGAATCAATCCATTGTGTCCCAGCCAAGGACCAAGGTTTTTCTCACCCACTTGAAAACGTTCCGTGCGAGCAAATAGATTATGAATATTGCTATTTCACGAGCAGGTGGCGTTACGGAGCGCGCTGGAGAGTGAGGACCGCGCAGTTCAGGCGCGATGTCTCTGTGCGACAGCGCACATCCACCGGCTGCGACACGACCCTCAGGTTTGTAAACAGAGCCGAGCACGAAGTCAGTTCACAATAGTCTGTCTACCGAAAACCCTAACGAGGGGAGGCGGGGACTGTACGGAAGTCACGTAACAATAGGGGAAATTGTTTGGTATCCTGGCTAAAGCTCTGCTGCTGGGAAGACGTTCGTGTCCTATTTCCTTCGTCTGATTCCCCAGAATACAATATTTGCCGCAGGTTGTTTTCCTCGCTGGGAAGTGTTTCGCATCCAATTTTGAAAATAATCACTTTCATTAATTGAATGTCTGCCTGGCTGCATGAGACTTTTCTCCAGGGCTTACATACTGTATGTAGCAGATTGTTGAAGTGAGAACGTGATTTCAGAGTGCCATTGACTACTATGAATCCGCGGGATCCATGATGTTAGCTTCCGGGGACAAATTGGGACAGCTTGAGGTTTTAAAGGGCATGGCCAAGACCATGGAGACTCGCCGGGACTCGAACGGTTGTGAGTGCAAGGTAGGGGCTTTAATGAGGAGTCACGCTCCTGGCATTCCTAACAAATATTCGCGAAAGAATCGAGACTGCCCTTGACATTCATTCACCCACATGTAGCTGTGCATCTGTACCTTTTCACAGGCGCTGGAGTATAACAAGAAAGCTCTCGACATTGCAACATCCGTAGGCAACAAGGTTAGGCATTGCGTGTCGTAGATGTCACGATATAAACGATCTGTTTATCGCATATATTCATATATAAAAAAGATATATTATGATACAGTCGACTTTAATAAAGAACTATAATATACTCCAGTATCGTGGTTTTTCCTATGCATATATTACATAACCTATTTCTCGTTATTGTATAGAATAGCCCAAATCTCGAAAATACACGTACATGGTTTGCAATCGAACATTCTCGTGGACAGCTGCAGATGCTGAAGTGTAACAGACACATAGAGCGTCTGTACGGTTGCCTTGGTGACCGTATCCTGGAGGAGCTGCACAGTAAGCGGTGTGAGCAACTCGAGCGAGACCTGGAGCTACAATGCTGGGTGTGTCAAAGGGGCATCGGAGTCACGCCCGAAAGACTCGAACTGTTCTCCTGTTTCCACATCGCCCACCAACGGTAATGACTCCTCAACGATTATATCAGCAGTGGCCACCAATTTATAACTACTGGCAAAAAATACTAAGAGTGGACGACATGCCAAAACCTTGCAACAATACTATTCAACTCAGTAGCCTTTTGGCTTGTGATTAGGTACTTGTCATATATCTATTCCATGGGGTTTGTTTCGGATTTTAAATTATTTTTATAGGTTGTTGGGCAATTGTATACTAATTCCATCAGGTGTACAGTAGAAACAACTACACCACACACACTGTCTGCCCCTGATGACGCTAGTGTGTCTTTTGATTTTTGAAGTATTTGGTCGGGCTTTGTTTCTATTGCAAAATGTTGTATTTTATGTTTGTTGTTGGAATCATCAAAATTTGGCTGTATTAGTGGTAATAGATTGATACTTACTTACATACGCCTCGTTCTCTGAATATCCAGTTGGTACCTCATTTTTTCATTGGCGTCAGCATGAGAGCAGCTATTACAACAAATAGGAAACCAGAAATGAGATAGGAAATAACGTATATATTGCATGTAGCCCTGGTTCAAAATCTTATATAAGTCATTATAAATAGATAAGTGCTGGAAAATTACATTCTTGTATATGTCAATGTCACTAAAGCCAATTATACAACTGTTACTGATATTAAGAAATAGTTCTCACCATTTAGACAAAAAGATTTGTTATGTGCCAGAAGAAAGGTTGTTTCGCTGTACTCCCTGCCGCGAGAAGATAGAATATTGTCATGTTTTGAGAGTAATGCATATTAAACAACACGAGGTTGTACTTGAGTCACTCTTCAAGCAATCGATAGTTAATTGTATGAAATCGCATAAGACTTTCTCAGGTATGGTAAGATCCACGCGCACAATAATTTGTCCACTTTGCTATTACCGATAATCAATCGTTTCCAACTACAAACAACAGTTTTTAGTGTGCATTTGTGAAATTTTATGCCGCAGATGTGTTCGAACCCTCCCAAAGCCAAGTACGGATCCGGCACATCAGTTGGGCGCATGCGACCGGTGCGCGAGCAGTCAATCCGCAGGAGTGCTCGACGACAGTGGACAAGGCGGATCGCAGCTAAACATCGACAACACTCCAGAAACAATCAGCGCCAATCACAGCGGCTCCACAGATCACGTGTCCCCGGCTCATGGAAATTGTGTTCATATAAACCAAGAGACCACTCCCAAACTTTGACACACTCATCTACTTATTTCGTTTATTTAGCTTTCTGCATATCAAAAATGTAATAAAAAATCACATTTGCTTCGTTCTACATGCATTTGATTGATTGATTGATGTAATGTCGAAATCGATTATCAGTTTATACATTGTTGTGATCTGCGTTTCAAATAAGTCTGTGATATTTGACATAAGTCTACATCGAGTATCAAGCCTTGAATTTTCTGCATCGAAATGTGACCTGATTCGTGTAATTTCATTTGAGTAACTCATTCGAATCGCTCTTAATCATGTGTTTAATTTGATTGTTGTATATTATGTGATATCGGTTTCCACTGTTGTGTGTCGTACTAGTTTTCGGATTTTTTTTACACATGCTTATTCACTCAATGCTTCTACATTCAGAGTGTGAATCTGTTGAGTGCACATCATCGTTCGTAAAGTTATGTGAATACATGATGTGTTTTCTTAACAATTTGCGATATGTCCATTTAATATTATGACATGGAAGACTCGTGTATAGTTCTATTTTGATTTTGTGAGATAAAATAACTGTAAAAAAATCTGACGTGTCGCCTTAGAAGTCGCCCTGCTCAAACCTAGACGTTCATAAAATTATTAGGCATGTTTATGTCTGGAACATTATATTAGTGAAACATTAGGAACATTATATTCTGAAACATTAGTGAAAAACCGAATGCTACATTTTCTGGTTAGTATACTCGATACTCTCGGGTGTAATCTATATGATATAATTTCTTCCACTTCTTATCTGCTTGATAATCATCCTTATACTGGCACTGTGTTTGGCCCCACAACTCCTTGCATTGCTTACACGCGTTCAGTAATTGGTTCCGTGTAGCGCTCAGGCTTCTACAGCGTGAAATCTGAAAAGACCCCCCCCCCCCCAAATCTGAGAAATTAACAACAAAAAGAAAGAAATACAGCGGCATCCAATATCTCACAATTTGACAGAATACACAGTGCATCTGACGTGCACAATACGGCAAGCCAACAACAGCTGCGACCCTGTCTCCGCTTCTAAATGGAAACCCTTCCACCTTGAAGGGCTTCTGGTGCCCAATTTAATCAGTAAATGTTTGGGTTTTTGTGCCCGAGTATCGCGAACTGAACCATCTGTCAATATTTGAATTAGAAATCCGAAGGAATGGCCGTAATTAGTCAGCCGCGAGTGTTTGGATTGTTCATGAATGCACCATGAATGATTGCATCTGCCATCTTCACAATGCCTCTTGTGGAAAGTTTATGGAACGGAAAAAGTAACAACGCTGATTAACGGCGAACCGTGCTCGAGCCAGATTTCGTATTCACATGAGCAGAGCTGGTCAGAAGGTAGAGGACCCTTATCTCTGGACCGAGTCTTGAAAGGTTTCATCACATGTAATAAATCTACTACTTTCGTAGTGATGATGAGGACAGTTCGAGAGTTTGTGTTCTAAATGACGTCGTTAGTGTGATGTATTCCCCCACTCAATATAAGCAAACACAGTGCTTACAAACCACCGATATACAGATGGCCATTCACTAGATTATTTCCGAGCGAAACATATTATCAAATATCAAAATTTAAAAAAAAAAAAAAAAAAAAACAAGTATGTGCTATCATTGTTTGACGTTTATGCCTTATAACCTAAAAAACGTCCTAACGTTAGCTCGTATATATGCATAAACATGTGGATCACTTGCCGTGAGCACTTGACTGACACCTGGCGAATTACTGGCGGAACACTGGCTCATCAGCTGGCTCATCAGCTCCAATCATCACGAGGTCGAACGTTTGAAATAAATACCGTATAAGGAATGTAACCTGATTAAATTACGCATAGCCAATTTCAAATAATTGACTCGATACACATCGGAAAAAGTAGGACATGGTAAGTAAACTAAAAAGATTGTTTAAAGAAATATAGCTGGACTGCTTCAGACAAATTATCATCAATCATACCATATAGCGTGTAGGTGCTAACATGTTTTTATCCCGAGGTTATAACACTTTGTCGGTGTTCTTGGCCTGTGGCTATGTACACCGTACATTGATAATTGGCTTCGTTAATAAATCCGGGCAGTCATTACGAACATGATAAAATGCAACTTGTTATCGCAAAAATGATTTGTTATTCGATATTACTTCTAAATGATCAGCTCATCAGTTGCATCTAGATGCTAACACTTCATTCTTTGTGAAATAATTATCGAATTCTCAGGTAAATGATGTTTTCTCCGTGGTTTTTTTTTTTTGACATTAGATCGTTGGGGGCGAAGCCCCCAACTCTCTACATGTCTATGTGCTGACTTTGTTATGGAGGTTTCATGCCAACCTATCGACGCCCGTTTTGGCATGTGAACGTTCAGACACCTACTTCAAATGAGAATTTTTCTCGTCCTTGACATAAAATTTCTCGAATTGATGGCAAACTTTGACTATTCCACAGATGTATGATGCATAATCGATGTGTTAGGTTTGAGAAAATTACGTAGAATGCTGAGCTCGTCTTGAAAACGTCAAAATGGCGGAGCCGATGGAAATTGACATTCCCAGAAAGCGAATGATACCGTAATGACGCGTATTCTGGAACACACAATTTTTTTGTGCAGCGTGCATGCATAATTATGTACATGTAAGCTTGCCTGTGGCATTCTTCGGTGTTATGAAGTAAACAAAACGATTCGTCTGCGATGCCACGGCTACATTTACCATACTTTGACATATTTTATCACATGACAAGGTGTTGCATGTTGCGTTTGCGAAGCCTTGATATTTCAAACTGGTCTTGTAATTTGCCCAGTAGGCATATGTTAGGCTATATCATAATTATGTAGATATTCCTCATAGTTTCCAATATTTTTAAGGATATTTTAGTGGGATTCAATATCAATTTAGGAGGCGTATTTGGTTCATTAAATTCAAAATAAATGCTTACTTATTTGGAATATGAATGAAGTAGGCATATGCTTTCATAATAATATAGGGAATGAATTGGAATCATGTGGGGGAGGATATGGGTAGCAATTTTATTTGAGAGCGCGGGGGGGGGGGGGGATAACGTTGAGTAGGATATTTGTGGTTATTATATTTGTGATATTTGGATATTTGTGGTTATTATGTTGAATTAGGACTATTGGTGATGATAGATTGATACTTACATACATTCAGCAGTCATGGTGCTGATGATATGCTCGAGCTCTAATGTCGACTCTCGCAGTTTGCTGCATTTTCTTGTTTATTATTTCTTCTCAATAGATGCTTTGCAAGTGACGTCATAACGTATTGCTTCTCTATTTATAACGCCTTACTGGACGGCAAAATTCCCAGTGGAATCACAATAGAACCAACAAACACTGGACGTTGTACATGGTTTTGGCGTCCAGTATGACGTCACAGCAAAGCATCTATAATGGATGTATAAGTTTGAGATTAATTTCAATGAAGAGATTCAGAACTCAATCTTGTCATTTCAAGCGTTCGGGAAATGTGCATTTCTTGAACATTCCGTCATGAAGTTTTACAGTTGCCTAGCTTTAGCTAATATAATCATTGAGTCTATATCCTATTCCAGACATTCATGTACCACTCATACACGTGGCTAATCATGGGAGTTAGCCAGAAATAACCTCAACATGCATACATATTTTTCTCCCACAAGTACGAATACCGAAAGCTCACGACCTAAACACCAAGCATATAGTCACAGATTCTCTATATCAAGATAGTCCACTCAGGCCAGAACGAAGCGAAAAATCCCCCTGGCGGTCAGACTGAGGAATTTTTACATTTGCGTTTTCATGAATGAATATCTGTGACCAAAACGTCATTTTATGAATGAGAACAGCCGTGACTAGGAAATACGTCCATCTTTCAGTCTCACACTGCTCAAATTTTCGCGTCCGTTTTGGACTGAGTGGACTATCTTGGTATAGAAAATCTTTGATATAGTTGAGAATTAATGAACATTCGTCGTGTAACATCGTTAGGAAAATAATTTGAACAAATTCTCTGAAAAGAACAACAACGAAATGGAAGTAGCACATGGTATTGTATCCTGCCGTGGATTTGTTCAATTTGCCATTTCCAAAAGTCGTGGATTTGTTAGGAAAAGATGTGCCTCTGAAAGTTTTTTATCCAATGGTCGACTTTTATAGATTTGATGTGGATACAGTTTCAAATTCAAAAACTCAAAGTCGATTTAGGGCAAGCTCAATATTATCGATACATGGAGAGTGCATGACGTCATATATGCACATATTTAAACAAATTAAGTCTAATTCTGAAGATATACACAACTTTGAGTATCAGGTTATCGTACGGTGCACGACACTCGACTCCCTATATACCCAAGGCGCATTTGAATTTTCTCAACTTTTCAAACCTTGAAATTCCCATAAGTTGAGAAAGTTTGTGAACATTTTGAGCCTCATTTTGCCAGAAGCGGATATCAGAATGTTAAACTGCCTGTATATGACGCTTAGTGAATGTTGTCAGTGTATCGACGGAATTTTGCACAGCAACCTTTATGCAGTCAGACTTTCCAACAATAGTACTGCTCATAGTTTCATGACAACTGATTTTTAAAACAATAGCTAATTGTCCAGTGTTGGGATTCCCCCAACTCCTGGTTTGAAAAGTTAAGAAAGTTCACAATCAACTTCTACATGAAAGGCGCATGATTTATAAACCTGATTTATAAATTTCCTAGGAAAAATTGTAAAGTTCAGAAAGTTTACATTCAACCTGAGGTCAACTGGAAATGCCATCAGATAAAATTCTAAGAAAATACTATGAAGAAGATGGGAATTTGCAACGAGAGAAAGAAAAATACCTGAAAACTATTGTGAATATATATCGTTACTAGATCCAAATGCAAAACAGCCAAATCCGATGTTTGAATTGCTGTTGAACGTTGTGACCATTGAACTTATATAAATCCATAAACCAATGATGTGATTTCTATAACAAATGCTTTTAGTTTTATCACTTTTGTCGCTTGGTCGAGCTTAGCAATACAATTCTATCAAAGCTGCAACAAAAGACTCCGCGGTCTTGTAATTTCTCGTTGACAACTGTGTAATCAGTTTTGTGCATATATCACGCTTACCATAACGAGAGGCAAACGTGTCTGCGTTGTCTTGTGGCGTGGAGACATTATTCATCCCGATTCATTTCTAGCGATTTCCGGGACCCAATAACGCCAAATAGATATTAATATCCAAGATATAATTATGGATATTTTTTTAGTGAATGAATAAATGCCGTACAATGTACAACACAATAATAATCATTTCAGGTTGGGCATATCGTCTGTTTTGAACAAGAATTTAAACAAATATTGAAATCACACAATCATGGTTAGGCGAACGTTCAAACTTCCGTCGTGTGATGTATTTTCATGACCGTATAATATTGATGCTAAAATTGCCAATCGCTATTGATTGGTGCAAATGTGATCCATTTTATTATATCAATTCTATTGATCTGTATAACTGAATGATTATATCACGAATCAATCAATGAAAGAAATCCTGCTAAAGGCGATGAGGAATTCCGACACCACATGGTGAAAACCCCTAGCCGACGGTGGACTACTGATTGCTGGATTATAAATTGGCCTATTCCAATGTAAGAACTGATTAGGAATTATTCATAAATTAATCAAATTTAATAATCATTTCGTGGCAACGCCCATCGAGATTTCTGTTTATAAATCATACAGTGATATATATATATATGCACTTGAACTCTATACATACGGAAGCGTATTAGGGCCACATGAGTTTTTTTAAAGTTCAATTTGTCGACTTATTATCTCGATAAATCGAGTTAGTTATCTCGATAAATCGACTTAATATCTCGATAAATCGAGATATTATCTCGATAAATCGAGATATTAAGTCGATTTATCGGGATATTATCTCGATAAATCGAGATAGTATCTCGATAAATCGAGATAGTATCTCGATAAATCGAGATAGTATCTCGATAAATCGACTTAATTATCTCGATAAATCGAGATAGTATCTCGATAAATCGACTTGGGACTCAGACATTTAAAGTACAAGTAAAATGAATATGCATCGACCATAGGCGAGCCATACGATTTCATTGGTTACCTTGGCAACAATAGGACAAATAAAATATACTGATTACTCATATTGAAAACTATATGGAGTAAATGATTAACAGTCATTACATTAATCTCTGAAATAATACCAAACTATACAATTAAAGAAACCATTACAAATAACTTTACGAATATACCTCAATCCATGTCTAATAGCTAAAGAATTGTTAAAAAAAATATAACATTTTCATTGATGAACATGTTGCATCTTTATAAAAGATAGTGATATAGTAACTTCATTATAGTTTGAACTAGGTAGTTTTGTATGTATTATTCAATATTTAACGTTATAATGGTACATCATAAGCCTATTCAACATAAGAATATTGTGACTAAACATATTTCCATTTTACTTGAACTTTAAATGCCTAAGACATAAGTCGATTTATCGAGATAACTAACTCGATTTATCGAGATAATAACTCGATAAATCGAGATAAATAAGTCGATTTATCGAGATAAATAAGTCGATTTATCGAGATAATATCTCGATTTATCGAGTTAATATCTCGATTTATCGAGATAATAAGTCGATTTATCGAGATAATATCTCGATAAATCGAGATAATTAAGTCGATTTATCGAGATAAATAAGTCGATTTATCGAGATAATTAACTCGATTTATCGAGATAATATCTCGATTTATCGAGTTAATATCTCGATTTATCGAGATAATAAGTCGATTTATCGAGTTAATATCTCGATTTATCGAGATAATAAGTCGACAAATTGAATTGAAAAAAAAAGTCATGTGGCCCTAATACGCTTCCGTACTATACATGTTTTTTTTTCACAGTATTTTCTATGGTATACACCCTATACTTGTTTGTGCAATATTAGAATGGCAAAACCTAGCTCAACTCATGTACAAGTATTAGATAATTATCTGCTAATAGCTTCAAGGTGAGATTTCAGAAACAACATGTTTATTGCAGTTTGTTCACAGGTCTGGTTATCCGCGCATATGGTGCACGATCAATATCATAGATTGGGTTACTGGTCGGCAGGTATCATAGATCACACTTACGTAAGACCTCATTACTTGCAGAAATCTAGGCTTTCCATGTCGGCCACTTTGATCACCGTCTGGTTTTGGCAATTAGGTCACCAGTCATTGGACTATGGCCTCACTGCCGATACAACGAAGGTAATTACCCACCGATCCGAAACCAGGATCATAAGTGAAATAATCTACGTACACGCATTCGCATCTGTCTCCGCGGTAGGTCAGTTTGGTTTGTGTCGCAGAGCGGCATTTGAAGGAGAAGAGAGGACTGCAGTAGTGGCGCACGTGTGTAGCTTATGGAGGACACAACATAGCAAAGCAATTACTTAGACACAGATGTCACGCGGATGGGGAGGGTAGAAAAAACCTCGTTTGTCCATCGTGATTGAAGGGAGTGACATTGGGCAAATAAAACCTGTAGGTTCCGTCTGGTAATAACACGACCCCCACACAGATTGCCCGCTCAGGGCAATTAATAGACGTCCCACAATATATAATCCCTGTGTTATAGCCATGGGAGTGAGACATCAATTGCAATGGAGATCAGTTACAATATGTAAATATGTTAATATCCGGATATACCCCCTATATATCTTGAGGCGGATCTACCGATATATTATATCTACATCCTATGATATCTACTTCCGAGAGAGAGAGAGAGAGAGAGAGAGAGAGTTCTTATCTGTGTGGTAATGATTCAATAAAAAGGGAATGATTGATCATTAAGGAGATATTGGAATCAACCTCAACATGATTATATCAGCAGATGATGTTGAGGTTTTCTTGAAACCCTTCCCAATCACAAATCACTTCTATGATATTTTCATATGAAATATGCTCAAACTGTTTACATGTATTCGTATTTGTTTTTAAAGCAGCTGCCTTCGAAACCAGTCAATATTTTTTGATAACTATATTTCATACTAAACATGCTAAGCTAACTGAATGAAACATACTCACATCAAATGTAATGAAAATAACCAGTCCTCAGGGAAATCTTGCTCATTTGAACAGACGGTTCTCGCGTAAGTACGGGAACTGTATCCATCACACCCAGATGTAAACAAAGCATAGAAATGCGAGATAGACTGACAATTCCACGCATATCATGGTATGTCACTGATTATTTCTCACAGCTACACTATATATGCACATAAGAACTGGAAAATGTACTCCATGTGAACTTTTAAGCGCGATTTGAGCATTTGTTTACATTCGGGTTTGATGGATACACTTGGTTCGTTTATTTACAAAACCGGTACAAAATGGAAAGACAAAAAGACAACACGGACGGACTGAAATCGTCAAACTCATTGAACACACCTTTTGTTATATTGCATTAGATGTGTTTACCAAGAAATTGGTTTTGAGATAAAATTTGCATGCATTCGAAGGCAGCAGCTTTAAACGTGCTGAAAGCGAAACCATCGAAAGCATGGGCGAATTTTTCGAGGACACTCACAATACAGTTCCGAGTAACTATCATGCAGTCACCGTTTCTCTCTTACTGGTGTATTGGGTGCAGCTTGTAGAGACATAATGGTCACATGGTGGTGTTTAAAAGACCATGGTGATTTTGAAAACGTTGCTCCTTGATTTCTAAAAATAAACAAATTATTTCACTGACCATAGCCATAAGGCGTTGACCCGACAAAATAATTACATTGCCACATATTTTTGGCCATATGATAAAAACATCACAGTAAATTGTCGATGTGACCCAAAAATTAATACTTCTGAGCATTGACAACAATGTGATGAATACTTTTTCGTGAGCATCTTGTGTATATAGGCGATGTTTCAGTAGAGTTTCTTACAAATTACACATGTGAAAGATCAGAATATTATGATATCCTATTACGCCATCATTGCATAATATTAATTAAATCCAACCATCAACTCAGTGGCCTTTTGACTTTCGATCAGGTACTTATGCATTTGTCATACATCTGTTCCATGGGGTTTGTTTCGGATTTCAAAAACATTTTTCATAGGTAGTTGGGCAGTTGTATGCTAATTCCATCAGGTGTATAGTAGAAACGACTACATTTCACACACTGTCTGCCCCTGGTGAGCCCAGTGTGTCCTTGGATAAATTGTTCGGTTGGGTTTAGCTCTATTCCAAAATATTCTATTTTATATTTGTGATTGCCAATCGAGTATGGAATTTTTTCGGCTTTTACAAGAAAGATTGTGCCACCGGGGGCCTTCTGGGTAGAACCTAGATATGAGTTTGTGTGCCTGCAAGATTTGCAGAAAAGAATACGTTAATTAAGGTGTGTACTTTGTTTGTCACTGGTTTTTCCTGCCATATGTATAATTGGATGACCTGAATTTCCACAGGGTATTAAACCATGTAGACAGGATCCACACTTTTTTGCCAATATGTGCGAAGTGCAACATACAAAAATTACCAAATCTACATTAATTTAAAAGATACTGTACATTTGTGCACTAGATCTAGTAATGAAATGAATTTACTGTATTGTAAACAGACAATTAGAAATTCATGTGAACAATTTCAGACAATACAACAAATATGCAGTTTCACTCAGATCATGAACACAAGAGTAATTCAAACAGAGTACCTTGCAGGAGTCCCTGCCGCAGAAAAAGTTTGCTTTTGATAGGTAATAATTTGACTGAATAGTGAATGATGGTATATATGAAATAAATAATAAACTAACTACATGCACATTAATGTTTGATGTTGTTTTTTCACCACTAGGATGTCCGATGTGTGGCAACGGGAGATAGAAGATAGCCTATAAAAACTGTTAGCTGGAAAATGCCTGCTTTTTAGTCTCGTTGACAATGAACTCTTTCGGGACTTTGTCACTCGGTTAGAACCAAGGTTTGTCAAGAACCTAGCGGGTCATAATATCGTTTCCCAGTTAGGTTGTATTGAATATTTGCACAGGTATAAGTTGGCTTCTCGGAGAACGCTCGTTGCTGCACTGCTGGCCCGCAAATATCTCACCCTACCTGCCTCCTCAGTGCCATCAGAGAGAATTTTCAATCTAACAAGTGTGATCGTAAACTAGGAAAGGAACAGGATCAGTATACATTATGGTCCTCTTGAACCGTAATATGGCAGAGTATCGGTGGACATGACAATGAAAATCTTGTACAATGGAGTCATTAACAAAATGTTCATAAAGTTGAAGCTTAAAGTACTGTATGAAAGTCAGTTGGTTCGTCCAACCGATTATGAACCGATGAGCGATTCTAAAATACAAACCAACTCCTATCACTAGTTATTGGCTTCATCAAAAATCTAGTTGTTTGGTGGTAATAGATTGATATTTACATTCTATTTCTCATGAAAAATCACTGGAACTAACCACAAAATGTGTTACCTTACGTTATTTTTCATATTAGGTAATTTTGGGGTCCGCTTGTTCATGTTTGTGCTATTCCTAACAAAAATCGGCTGCACCATCTATGATAAGATAAATGATGGTCAATGGAATAACTTATGAATGACAATACTAGTGATCTAGTTACATGGGAAAGCTCTGGTTGTTGCTGATAAATTTCAATCAACAGAAATTGAAACATGCTTGAAATCTGATCGTAAATAGCTAGAAAGTTGTATACCGGTAGCCTTTACAAGGCCGACAGGGGCATGCCAAGGTGACGGGCAAATGTATGGACAGTGGGGTACCAATGAACAAGATACCATTAGGCCTAACGTATGTTCATGGTATACGTTAAGGTATGGCCTACCTTATCCTACATGTAATGTGCACAAGGGTTTTCAGTGAACTATAGGGTCTAAACCATCACTACAAATGTATGAACAAAAACTTTTGGAACTAGCCTATATTAAATAATACTGAAAACATACTAATCTAAAACATACTCATCTTGGCCACAACATGTATGAATTGTTCAATTAGACGCAGTAATCACATTGTATATTGTAATGGTTTTCAAATATATACGTTAGTATTTTCAATCAAATTTTCAACACTTTCTGTCTATGAAGATAGTCTATGGCTTTTTTGGCTGCTTATGTGAGGTGAGGAGTTCCGAAGCCATCGGCCAATACGACCCAAAATAATGCACGCGCACTCTGCGCGGATTTTTATCTGTCATCCATGTTGCGATTTATTAAAAGAAAGTTACGGAAATATCCGACGGGGAACGGTATTACCCCGATCAGATGAAACGTGACCGCATATCAGTTGCTATACATGTGCAAAAAAGATTATGACGTTTTTCGTGCAATAAAAAAACCCATTCGCTTATCTAGAAAATATCACTCCCATATTTGATATTTATTATGTACTTTAAACATCAATACGGATGCCAATATTATACGTATGTTTCTCAGTATTTTACTGTCACATAGAAATTATAATGTCAGAGAAACTACAAATTCTGCTGCTCTAGAGAGCGTTTATTGTGGAATATCGTCATTTTTCGAACCTGTACTCTGTGCTGGTTGCAAACACACCGTTGTGGGTCAGTGTTTGTGCCTTTCCTGTTCCGTTCGAATACATGTACACACATAATTGCTTTCCACCTTGTGTATCCTGTAATAAGTGCGTCCCTCTGCTTATCTTGCAGATACAATCCCTGGGCATCTTGACGGCGGGCAGGTTATGATCAATATTGTGTCCGTATGTTTGAACAATATACCAGTCACACGTGTTACCATGAAGACCCAAGGGCTCTCGTGCCGCCTCTAGTTGATCGAAAAACTGGCGCAGAAGCTTAAACTCGGCACGTAGGTGGACCTGGTCACTGGACGTGTGGAGAATCGGTGTAAATGAGCTTACCAGCAGTGGTGGATTATGGAACCTTTGGGCAGGATGAGGACACAGCAGGGTCGATATTGTTGCAGATCCTGTCGAGTAGATCTTGGCATAGTGTGGGAGGAAATTGTCAAACAAACAAATGTGATGACTGATCTGATGGCTGAATTGTTACGCTGGATATGAAATGATTATCTGATAAATCAGCATATTTGTCAAACTTGTTGAGTATTCTGAATATTCTTGTAGAATTATTCCGCTCCAAGAGACATCAACATGTCACGAATGATTTGTGAATAATCAGAGGAAACACTGTCAGTTGTTTTCTTCATTCTGAGGTGTGAATTAGACTATGTCTATGTATTCTGGCAAACTTCATTCAAATTACTATGAAAAACAATTTCATTAAGATAGTTTTCATTCATATAACCAGCAGTTTGCACTTATCTGCTATGAAATCTACGAAAATAATTTACACTCCAATCCGATAATGATATCTCTATTTCATTTACATGTAGTGATCATGTACACATTTATGTTGTTTCTATCTTGCCTCATGTGGACAATGTTGGGCGGATACCTGTCATAGCAATTACCTTATGCCAGTGATAAATTATGCACTATGGCACTATGAGATAATGTACTAAATCTGGCCTACTGGGACATTTATTTATTGATTTCTATTACGCCTTAAATGACAACATATTAAAGTGGAATAATCGGTTTCTGAAATTCGTTATCAATCAATTGGCCGGCATATATAAGCACCGTTACAACCCCCAAAATACGCCCGCATGACCCTGCAGTGGAATTTGAACATACCGAAAAAAACGCACGATGTGAGCGAATTGTTTACATCTGCGCAAACATGAACGAAGACATGAATTTCCATATATTGTCGAAGTTTGTAACACAAAAGAGTCAAACTGAATATTTGGGGTTCCATCACTGTAATATTTCATACATATACGAGTTTCAAGTGATAGGGCTGTGTATTTTTTTTTATATTTTCAATTTTTTTGCATCAGTTTGCATCACTGCATGGGAACCGTTCCGTGCGAACCGTTCTATGCGAAACTTTAAAATCTGATTTTCGATGTCAAATTTAGACAAATTGTATGTGCACATTCGAGCTTTTGCACTGCACAGCTGCCTTGAGGACAACTTTCCATCACTTTCAACTGGAAAACCAACAACTGATCATTCCACTTTAAAAATACATATGTTTGACGTGTTCAGTGTTCGACACAAACAAAAAGTATGACTACTAAAGTTGTGCATCCACACATATATTATAGCTCTATTGATTTGTACAGATTCAAAGCTAATGACAACATGTATATGTATACGGAATATATCTGAGCTGGCTTTACATGCGGATATATAAAATACTTGCATGAACAGTAGCTCGCCTACGCTATCATGCAGATAGACATCGCCAACGACTTGGATGATTCAAACCTGAGGGCACAAGCCTACTTGAATTTGGCTCGGTAGTGTTGAAGTGTTGACCGCATTGTTTCCAAGATATAGTCGAAAACAAGAAATGGAAAGTTTATCCAACATATCATAATCAAGTATATTTATCAACGACCTATACAACCAGATTAGAATACTTGTTTAACTCTACTATGCATCGTTTACAACATATGGCCAAATAGAGAAACAACTCGGCAAAACATATTTTGTTATAGGCCAAATAACCAAACAAGTCCCTAAAATATAAATATTTTAGGCTGAAGACTCCGAAAATTATGTCTGTTTCGCAGCACAAAGCACCATTTTTTTACCTACCTGCAGACCCTAAAGGATGACTCAATACGGAAGATTTCATGTCAGGGTACTAAAATATGCATGTGTGATGTTCTTGTAGTTTTGAAAAGGCTCTTCAATAATATCACTTCAAAACTATCCGAAAACATTATTTTGACAGGAAATTAGCCCAGACTGAGTAACTAGGCAGAAATTCCGATGATACCACAAGGGTTCTTGATTTATTGTCCGCAAACCCGAACGCAAAGAAACATTCTCACAAAGCCATGGGATATGTTGTGCCGAAATACCCTGATTCCAAAATTTATCATTTGTGTAATAGTCACTATAACATGTATAACTATGGGTCATAAATTTATGTCATAAATACATGGGTCATAAATTTATGTCAAAAATACATGTAATCATGATCTAAATAAAAGCTGTGGTCACTGTTCACTATGAGACTCCAGTGCCTAGATGATGGTGGCGTCTGGCGCCAAGCTGGGCATCTGGACGTTCTCAAGGGTATCACCAGGAGCATGGAGCACGGGAAGGACGCCCACAGTGGCGGTTGTAAGGTAGTGCACTGGACGCGACAGGGAGAATGTAAACCAGTAGTAGCCTGGACGTGCCGGTAATAGGGTTTTTGTAATTTATTTGGCGGGGAGGGTACATACAATATCAGGGACTTCAGATTATAATGAAACACTTGCCAGATATGTCTATGTGTACACTACGAAGTGATGTTAATATGTCATTGTACCATCTAGGCACTGGAGTATAACAAGAAAGCATTCGATATTGCAGCTTCTGTTGGGAACAATGTATATCAAATTTTATCCTCGTTCGTACCCTAGTATGGAGCCTTGCATGGTCTTGCGTTGGGTTGATACTTAGGTATATTAAAATATAACCAAATTAGTAAAGCATCCGTCATCATGGTGCGTGAACACAACAACCTAAATACAGTTTTCATCACAAGAATCATGTACTAACAAATTTACCATTCAACAGTTTGATGTGTTGCGATGTAGCAGGAATTCCACAATGTGCAGATTTCGTGAGGAAATATCTGCACTGGAATCTATAATTTTCCAATATCATACAACACTAACATGTCTTAGACTAAATTGTTTGTAATGTACATCAAATTAGATGTTATGCAAATGCTCTAAAATTTGATTGATAAGTCTCATGTGATTTATTCTAAAACAAATATCAATATAACTGTCAATATAACATACACTTTGTGTTGTTCGCTTAAACACCCACACGTGATTTGCAGCACACACCTGTTTGTCACTGATGTGTTTTCAGATATCAAATACAGTACAATCTTTTGTTGCACCATATTTTGCAAAATCGCTATTGAGGAATGAACATAACTAGTAACCTCATGTCTTGTTCCAGGTGCGTTCCCTCATCGCCACATACTATGGACACATCAAAGGACCCATTGGACATATATGATAGGTGCAGGACTGAGGTGGCCAGGGACCATCCTCGGGAGGATGAGAACCCCAGCAAAACGCCGTCGCCCCGGGAACAACATCGCAACCATCCATTCACTGGCCACAAGCAATCGACAACCACTCACCTCATACGTAACATTGTATTGGACATGACCCGTTGATCCACCACTTCATATGATTTACCATTGGACTTGGATGTGTATATTTTTTTAATGAATTTTTGGACACTGATAAAGGCTGGTGTCCAAGTCAAGCGCTAAATCTTCCAGTTTGTATCTTGCAAGTTCATCGACGTATTTTCAGAAAGTATTCGATGCAGCACATCTTCTCATTTATTATCGTTCCGTTTATCACTGTACATCATGAAACTTCTGATCGACACGTTTGAAAACATGGTACATTGTACTCCATAAAATGTGACACGAAACAGGGTATTACTCTTGGGAAACTTTTGAAGAAGGATGGACCAGCTGGCTCAGTCCAATACAAACGAAGTGCTAACAATTTTCTCAAGAAACAAGAAACGTGTTGATAGAGCTTATATGTTTGTATTAAGAGCATATAGAGAGTCATATGCATTCATACCTAATAGTGCCATTGAAGTTAAAAAAGATGGCCTTGACTGGTAAATCTCATGGTCATATGTCACATGCAATGCTCAAAACCAAACTTGTCCGGTAGCCTATCTTAGTCCTTGGGCCAATTGTTTTGTTCTATTTTTTCTTATGTTTTGTTGATGTCATTTGCGAGATGTCACTGATTTCTGTTTCATACTTTTCCCAAGGGCCAACAAGAAGACAGCAATCGCTATGTTGGTCCTCAATTTCCATCTTGTTGTAATATCTTCTATATACCTTGCTCATGGATTGTTTTCTGCTGTGGAAACTGAAAGTACACGTCTGTCTCTGTCTGTCTATATGATATATTATATATAACTGATATATTCTCGTAAAACTTGCAGAAACGACAAAGTGTTGCAATAGACAGAAAACGACTTATCTCAATGGATACACAAGAACCTATAGGTTGCAATGAACATACCTACAATTTTGTGCTGTCCGTAAATTTGAGTGAAAACATTACTACACATATAGGTATCATTGACATTTTGTGATAGTGTCGACTGGAATACTCTAGAATACTCTCTAGACTTGTTTGTGCAATATGAGAATCGCAAAACGTAGCTCAACTCATGTAGGCTACAAGTATCAGATAATTGTCTGCTGTTAGCTTCGAGGTGAGATTTCAGAAACATGTTTATCTCAAATCGTTCACAGGTCACGTTATCCGCGCAAATGGTGCATGATAAATATCATAGATTGGGTTACTGGTCCGTTGCCAATACAACGAAGGCAATTGTCCGCCGATCCTAAGGCAGGATCATAATCTGTGTATTCGCATCTGTCTCCACGGCGGGTCAGTATGCTTTGTGTCATAGAGCGGCATTTGAAGGAGACGAGAGAACTGCATCAGTATCACACGTGTGGACGGATGGAGAGAGTAGAGAAAAAAACCTCATTGGTCCATCGTGATTGAAGGCAGTGACATCGGGCAAATAAAACCTGTCAGGTTCCGTCTGGTAATAACAACACCCCCAGACAGATTACCGGCTCAAAGCAATGGACCTTTTCACAGCAATATGTCTCCGATGATTGCCGAACGACCAATAATCCAGACAATCAGGGGCTGGCAACAGATTTGTATCCCAACATCTTTCTCAACGGACGCGTATTTTCTAAATTGGCGATAAGAATCACCAAAAACATTCCAAATAAGTTTATTCCATTTTATGCAGATAAACGCGTCAGAACGTGTCGTACGCCCTCTGACTATTTCATTATTTCTCAAGTGGTATGCTTGCCACATTGTTCGAGAAACAAAGGCCGTTTATTCCCCGTAGATTTATCTTTGTGAAATCGATGCAATACATATGTAGATGCCAATTCTGTACAATACTGCGCTTTATCGCCCATATGGCAGTTACTCCCACCATTTCTATAAGCACTGGTCAGGAAACTCACACAGTGGTTTTAGTTGACCTCACGATACCTGCGGCCAGCCAATGGTTGGCACATTTGAAAGTCGGAGATTGCCGATATTTCATGGTCCCAGGAAGCCTAGGGCTCTGTGAAAAGGTCCATAATTAGACGCAAGACGATATATAATCCTACGTTATAGGCGTGGGACATCAATTGCAATATTACCAGTTAGTCATGTAATGCTGATAATCATGCTAATATCCCGATATATATCTTGAGGCGGATATACCGATATATGACTTTGCAATGATTACAGCCTTCATGTATCTATATCCGAGAGAAAAAAAAAGTTTTCTGTGTGGTAATGAGTCAATAGTTGGAATGATTGATCATTGACGCGATATTGGGATAATAAACCTCAACATCCCTATGTCGTCAGTGGTTTTCTTGACACCCTTTCCAATCACATATCACTTGTATATTATATTCATACGAAATAAGCATAAATTGTTCACGCACATAAGCATTTGTTTATGAACGTGCTGAAAGCGAAACCACCGACAGCATGATTTGCAGAGACATAATGGGCATACGGTGACGTTTTGCAAGACGCTGGTTTTGAAAGAACGTTGATCATTGATTTCTGAGAAAAATATATTGACCATCGTCGCAAGAGGTTAACGCGACAACTGATTACATTGCAGCCTATTTTTACCCATATTTAAAAAAGTCGACAAAAAACATCACAGAGAATTGTCGATGTGAACCAGAAATGGAAATTATACTTTTTGAGCATTGAAAACAATGTGATGAAAACCTTTCTGGGGGCATACTGCATGTATTTTGCTAGTGTTTCAGTAAAGGGAAACTTCTCACAAAATGCGCATGAGAATGCTCAGGATAATACGATATCCTATTACTTAATTATTACATACTTGTCTCGAATTTCGAGTTCTTTCCTATGATTACACATTAAAAATCAATTATTTGGAAATACGTTGGTTATATACATGTATAATAGCCATTGTATGATTTATCAATATTAATCTCGATGGTTGTTACCACGAAATGATTATCAGATTTGATTAATTTACGGATAATTCTTAATCGATGGTTTTATTTATAACCCAGTGAATGGTATTCGGCCATAGACTGGGTGTGTGTACCCTGTCGTATTGGAATGTCTCATGGACTTTACCAGGAATTCTCGTTCTGATTAATTTGCAATATAATTTTTCAGGTACACAGATCAATAGAAAGGATATAATCAAAAGGATCACATTACACCGATCGATAGCGATTGGCAATTTCAGTATGGAGCAGAATTTCAGCAATATAAGATCATGAAGAATGAAATTTCTTTTCTCAATATTATGTGTTTTAGTCAAATTTCTATTAAACCCTGAACGGATAATTATTGTGTTGTACATTGTTTGACGTGGATTCATTAAAATATACTATCAGACTTATGAATACCCACCCCATACTCAATACTCAATCCTACATTGAATGAAAGAAATATCTTCCACAAAAATAACATATCAAATTTATATTGATCCACTCCATACTCTACAAATCTACATTGAATAGTAGTAATACTACTTTGAATAATAGTAATACTATTCCACAAAAATGCATTTACATATCTTATCGAATTTATAAATATCTACACTATATCCAATATTATATAATTGACATCTATATTGCACATTTTAGAATATTGAATAAAAAAATCCACAAAAATACCTTCGATGCAAATATCTATTTCAGCGTTATTGGATCCCGGAAATCGCTAGAAATAAGCCGGGGTGAATAATGTCTCCACGCCACATGACGGCGCAGCCACGTCCTCCTGTCGTTATGGTAAGCGTGATGTATGCACAAAACTGATTACACAGTTGTCAACGAGAAATTACAAGACCGTGCAGTCTTTTGTTGCACCTTTGACAGAAATATATTGCCGTGCGTGGCAAAGCGAGAGAAGTGATAACTAAACACATTTGTTATAATAACTGGTCGTCGTTTAATGACAGGGCAATAATTAGATTATAGATTTGTCCAAGTTCAATTGTCACATTGTTCTGCACTTATGCAGATATTAAATTGACTTCACTGTTTTGCAGGTTACTGATGTTTGGTTGGTAACCTATTCGCTTGGCATCACTCTATTGTCCATTGTCGAAAAATGATCATTTGTTAACTTTAGTGGTAATTTTCTCAAGAAGTGAAATGTCCCAAGGTTCGTGTTTTTGTTCAAAATTTATTCAGTAACTGTCTCTCCAATTTCACAGTGGTACAATACAGTCGTTTTGAATGGACATAAGTTGTGTTTTGAACCGATGCATATCCCTAGCAAACGATACAAACATTTTAGAAGTCCAGGTGCAATATCATTGTCTATTACTTTTGGTAAAAGGAGCCATTACACTCTTTAAAGGATGGACATCTTGTCTGGCATTCTGTGGTCAGGATTCCTATTGAAGAAGACATGACATTATTCGTAATTCGGTATCTTGCATCTTATAAACTATCAATATTTACTTGCTGGATAATTCTAGTTTATTTCAAAATTCCCTCAGGATAAACAAAATTTCGTTAGTATTCCGTAAGAAGTGTGAAATTTCAATGGATTGTTTTGCACCACAAAATCTTGTAACAGATGACAAATGTGAGCCAAAATAGCTGGCAGTTCTATTTACATGAAGCTGTCAGGGAACTTGTTTACTACGAGAACACTAAGATCCCGGTGGAATTGTGTGCATTAACTTGTCTAACTGACACTTAAGTAGCCATAAATTCACATCGAATCATATGCGCTTTTGACGTATCCGTTTCTTGCTGAAGAAAATGGCAGTGCTCTGAATGTCCGGAGTATGTTTTTTGATAATGGAATATCAAGCTGATTTCAGAGCCAGGAATGTTCTCTTTATATTCAAATCAAATGAATTAAGGCCTATTCAGAGCTAGATAATATCTTATCAAAACAGTAAGACTACTTAATATCCGTGAGCGCACCTTTTTCTCGGTGGGTGATAATCTTTATAGTTTAATGCACGTACTTGAATGGGAGAGAGTCATGAGAAATCTTCCCGAATATCACCAACTCAATTACCTCTCTTGCTCGTGATTGGATGCTCACAGTACGTACAGTACTTGTGATTCACCTATTTAGTTGTTTTGATAAATTTTCGAATTGCTTCGTCTGGTTATTGAGCTGTTGTACGCTGAATCAACCAAGTGTACAACAGAAACAACCACATTTTGCTAGCTTCTCCCTCTGCTGATGCCAGTGTTGATTTAGATGCGAATGTGAGTATTGTTTCTAGTCCGAAAACGTTGTATTCGATGTATTCCATCATTATCAGGATCTGGTTCTTTTGACGGTATTTCCTTATCGCATATACTCACCTTATTTAAGATGGGTCCAATAGCACATACCCTCTTAATGATTATAAAGCTTTACTTGATTCCTTTTCACCAGAGTCACTACACTCTTCTATCGATAGCCACATTGAATATTTCATGAGCATATTGATAACACATGTATGAGATTGAGGCCCATTCAGCACAGCAATCAACCTGGTGACCCTGGTAAGTGTTTTTGGTCTCAGAATCTAGTTTATTCTAACTGCAAAACATTCAATCACCACACAACAGTCTAATGGTGTGATATGTTGTTAATACTAAACAACTATATTAACCCTTAAATAGATTATACAGATACAATTAGTTAAGAGAATACCTAGTGCCAAGAAACTGGCGTGTACCATCCTCTTTACATAAATATTGTATATATAAAAGTTTACCTGACATTTACATTCGACATCACATTTTATTATCATTGTTATTATCATTAATGTCATCATGTTTTATTTGTTGAATGCCTTAGAGTGCTAATAAAAAGCGCTATATAAATACGGTATAGAAAATAAATAAATAAAATAAATTCATTGAAACATACAGCACAATTTAGCACGGTGATCGTGCCATTACTTTCACTTTACTACCTCCCATGAATGTAGTAGCAACTCTTTTTGGTAATCCATCCCAGATCCAATCTCATTCTATCATACTGCAGTTGGTAGCTGAACGGATCAACTATTACTCTTTGAAATAGATTTATTTGTAACAGTTCCCACCACATAATCAGGAGTAAAGGTATACTGGATAGACGTGGAATCAATACCCAGTATCAAGTATTCCGAGCAAACAAAACAGGGTCCGTTATCCAAACTCATAGTCCGGGGACAGAAAGTCATATCAGGCATACGAAGTGAGAGAAAACAAAAATGACAGGGAAACTCATGAACCCCCGTAAATGGCCATCAGGAGGTGAAATCAGGTGTTCCGGAAAGAGTGAGCATTTCCTGCCCCACTAGTGGCACCCGTCATGAATTCCCCAAAATTAACATGAAAAAAGATCTAGTTGCATGGCAGACATGGATTTGCTGTATTTATCAACCAGATCATGATGACGTCCATAGAATTTCTTAAACGCAGCGATAAGTCTTGGTAAAACATATCCTTGTCGTAGCAGTTTAGAGACTAGCTGGGCACTTCGATAGACAAAGTCCTCATATTTGCAACTAGCTCTGGAATAGCGTATAAGTTGAGAAACAAACACACCATATGCCGGTGACATAGGAATGTTGCTGCTTAGAAAAGGGAAATTGACTATGGAAAAATTGAAATCATCACGTTTGTCATATAATCTAGTTGACAGGTTAGAATCATTATCAATCTCCAACCTCAGGTCTAGATAGTTGGAAAAATTAGCGGATTCTGTAGTATCCTTAATTTCAAGTTCCTTAGGATATATGACATCCAAATAATCACCAAACTTTGGATTATTTAGCGACAATACATCATCTATGTATCGGAAAGTGAAATTAAAATTACATGTTAGTTTCTTAGAACCTCCTCTTTGTAAATGTTGGATAAAATCTGATTCATATGAGTATAAAAACAGGTGTGTGTTTTTATGTGTGCCAATGATTTTCCAGTCCACATCGAATGAATTTGATCACCGTAAGGCATATCCCATAATTCTTCCAAATTACAGAAATAATTTACACCCTTCAAATGCGAAGTAGGACAGAACAAAACAATTGACCTTTCCCAAATCTAGTTTATCCTAGTCTTTTTCGACATATTCTGCAAGATGTTATTATTGACTAAAGAGAAATTTGCTGACGTAATTTGTGAAACTCGACAACTTTTTGGGGGCATATAGGAAATATCAAATCTGTTTGTGTTGGTCGCCCAAATTATGATTGTGATTGAAAAACAATGTGTAATGCAGCCACAGGGGCGGATTAAACGACAGAGGGGCCTGGGGCTGGAAAATATAAATGGGCCTGAAAGCCATCCGGTCTGGGGGTACGGGGGGCGCCGTAAGTCCCCCGAGAAAAAATGGCTTTTTTGTTCTGTGAGTTGAGCAGTTTGGCGTATATCTGGGGAAAAAATTATTTGGACATTCAAATTGGATTAGATTTTTGAAGGTTTTTCCACTAAAGAGTGAAAGGACTGAAAAAGTAAATTGGCCTAGATCTATTATTGTGAATCCGGTAGATTTCAAATTTTGTAAATTTATCGAGGATTCCAAATAATGATTGAAGTTGACCCCCTAAAAAATCTGTGATATTTCCAGAATGAAAAATAACATATTGTGGTATATGCAGTTGTTTATTATAAACAATGAAATATATATTTATGATGTAATCAATTTTTATTTTATATCATACATATTAAGTACTTTTCGGCCTTTTTTGTGAGCAATATATTGATGGCAAGAGTAGGCCTATCATGGAGTAGGCGACATTCTGTAGGCCTAAGCCCACCTGTGTGAAAAGGAGACACAATAGCACCCGCAGAAAAATATAGGTCCCAAAGTTTAAAAAAAAAAACCCACGGTTTCAATCTGCGGCCTACAATAGGCATATGAGTGAGAAAAAGGAACGGATAGGCACTCGCGAAAATAGGACCCAATTTTAATTTAAAAAAAACTGCAGTTAAAAATAGGCCCCATAGGCATCGTTTTTGTGAGAATTGGGGGCCTATATTTTTTGGCTGGACCTGTGGGCCTGGGGCTGCAGCCCCAATAGCCCCTACGTTAATCTGGCCCTGTGCAGCCAGCAAATTATTTACGTGGGCTCCTGAAAATTATGTTCATTGCTTTTTGTATGAGGAAAAAAGCAATCTATTTCAGGTGAATATTTCATAAAATATTGAGCTCTTGTGCACAAAATCATTGTGCTAATGATTAATGGCACAGCCATTCATTATTCCTGGTGGTTATATAGTTTTGAACTGCAACTTTTCTGCTTTCTATTGCCTATTTGAATCACAGTATAGGCAAACTAGTCCTAATCAATATTCAGTAAGAGGTCCATAAATACATAACTATATACTGCAATGCCATATACATGTTTTCTGCAGCGTGCGTGGTGACTGTATCCACTTCACCCAAAAATAACCCTTATATTATTGGATATTGGATTATGTATAGTTCTGCGACCCACAAAGGCAGACATGACCAATAAAATCAGTTGCATAATTACGGCGGGGTTCATTACGTGGTGCATATAATTCCACCAGAACCCATCAGAACCCATCAGGACCTATTTATACGATAATTTGTATGGACAATATATGCTGATGAACATGGAGGGATTGACAGTGGACAGAATATGCTGGACATGTCCAATATTGTTACACTGATGCATGGGACATTCCTAGAGAAGAATTTGCCACGTTCTGTGGATATCGATCATAATGCATGTTTTGATAGTACGGCTGTTCAATGCATACTTGTAAACTAACTATGCGCTGGTTTGCATTGACATGTATCTATACAGCATGTGTAATGTACACAAAAGATATAGCAATATGAATACGGTAACTAGGAATCTGATGGTTGCATAACTGGTTGATGGTGGTTGTTGTATTCGTCATTAATTTATTACAAGCCTTTTTAAAACATCTTTGTTGTCATCTGTTGTTGATTCAATGGGAACAATCATCTCTACACACTTTCTGACGCCAGTGCACGTGTCTTTTAGTGTGGATGATAGTTCTGATTCTCGTTCCTATTCAGAAAGAAATTTTGTCGTTTTCTTATCAACAACATCCAAATTTTATGGGTGATATGGGTTGATGGGTAATGACGAAATATTGCTTGTGTATATATACTGTTGTTTGTTCCATATGAAGGGTGTCTGCCATAGTCAATTAATGTATATATCACGACAAAAAATTTGAGTACGTGAGGTGTGATTTACCCCTAATATTTCCCATTCTGGTGAAATGTTCATGATAAGTCGAGTATACCATACAATTTCTGTAAAGAAGGTATCTGTTTTCATGACATGTCATGCCTGCGGGAGACGTTACTTTGTTCACAGCAGCTCATCGAGTTTGCGGTGTGAATTTATGGACTCTGTGATGTCTTCATTCTTCGTGTGAATGTGCGAAACGATTATCAATCTAGCATAAAACATCAAAACACCATTTAGGGGACGAGAAATATCGATGATATGTTGCCTGCTCGTTTGAGGTTTGAGAAACTTGAAACTTGAGGTGTACTAGGAAAATCATTGATATAAGATATATATACAGTAATGAATATTATGTACACATTTTCTGCAAAGAGGACGGAACAGTATCAAATCCAGTGCAATATGGTATGTTGGAGTCTATATATGAATTCTGATATATTAATAATACAAACCTATTCTGCAAGTTCACTTGTCACTTCAGATGTGACTTTAAGATTCACCTTTCAAAATCCTGTGACGTCAGTTTGAAGATAACGGATACATGGGACATGTTTGACTTCCCCTGTTTATAATATTTGCCCAAGCTTTGTCTACGAGCGTTTTGTCTGCTCTGACCAACAAATGTGCTTAGTTATCACTTCTGTCACTTTACCAAACATGGCAACATATTTCCATCAAATCTGCAACAAAATCCTCTTCGTATTGTAATTTTTCGTTGACAACTGTGTTATCAGTTTTGCGCATACATCACGCTTACCGTAGCAACATGTGGACGTGTCTGGGTTCTCCCGGGCAGTGAAGACATTATTCTCTCCGGCTCATTTCAAGTGATTTCCGGAACCTAATAACACTATAAATAATGGATATATATAACGAAGATATTTATATGGAAGTTTTTATTCAATGTAGGATTGCCTTCGGTATTGCGTGGATATTTATAAATTTGTTTAAATATGTTAAAGAATGAACGCCATGCAATGTTCAACACAATAATAATGATTTGAGGTTTGGTATCTCGTCCTTTCAGGGTTGAATACAGATTTCAACCGATATTAAAATCCCACAAATAGTTATAGACGAACGTACGAACTTCCGCCATGTGATGTATTCGACTGAAGCTTATCAGTCGTTGAGAAAAGAAATAAACTTCTACATGGTTATTTTTGGTGTAAATGTGATCCATTTGAATGAACCATTTCTATTGATCGGTGCACTTGAAAGATTATAGTGCGAATTAATCAGAGCGTCCAAGAAACATTCCAACACCACATGGTGCAAACCCCCAGTCTGTGGCCGAATACCATTCACTGGATAATAAATAAGCCTATTCCAATATAACAATCGATAAAAAATTATTTGATTTTAATAATAATTTCTAATTTCATGACAATGCCCTTCAGGATTTCTATTGATATTATGGCTATTATGTATAACCAACTTATTCCCAGTAATTAGTGATTTTCAATCTGTAATTTGATTTATAGGAACTAGTTTGAAATTGGAGACAAATAATATTTAATATGCAATGATTTATGTAATAAGATATCAAAATAGCCTGATATTTTCGTGTGTAAATTGTCAGAAGCTCCCATTTACTGAAACATTAGCTATATCCATATGCATGCAGGATGTATTTTTTTTTTTTTTTTAAATACTCAAAATGTTAAGTGCCATGTTTGGTTAACATTACCAGTTTTTTTTTCTCGAATACTTTCTTGTATCAACGCCTTGTGACCATTGTGAATTGATATTCCTTTTTTTGTTTAGAAGACAAGGACCAACGTATTCACCACCACGGTCTTTGAGACATCACCGTGTGACCATTATGTCTACAAACTGCATCCTATAGGGCTGGAAAGCGGAAGTACGATCGTTGATAAATTCCAATGAAATATTCGTGAATATGGTGTCGCCGGTGATAACCTATTATCGCCCAATTTCTAACAACGTCAATTGCTGCTGAAATAACATGTCTTGTGTCAAATAACTTTAGCGAAAGTACAAACAGGTATACATGTGCCAAAATTTGTTAGAATAACAGGCCGTCTGCCGGCAATTTTGATTGACATTTTTTTCAGTGCCTCTTCGAAGCTTGAATATGCTGTCGAATCGGACACTTTTTATCTTTTACAACAGTTTTTGTATATCTTCATCGTGTATGGATACTACAGTACACTAAAGACATCGTTTATATACTTAAAATCACTATATTAAATTCACCCCCATGTTAAAAGATAGGGCGGCCTCAGGTGCTTATCCCCAGTCCGCATATATTCATTGGAATTTGTCATCGATCAGTACTTCCACTTTCCAGCCCTATATACCCGTGGGAAACTGTGATTCTCGAGTAAGTTAAACGGAACTGTATTGTGAATGTTCTCCCAAAACTCGTCCATGTTGGCGGTGTCTCATTCAGCACATTCTTATGCGTATAAGTGCTTATGTGTTAACAATTTACGTATATTTCAAAGGAAAATGGTATGCAATGGTATGATTTGAAAGGGTGTGAATAAGGCACCTACATCTTCTGCCATAATAAGTGTGTTGGGGTTGAGTCCAATATCGTTTCAGTGGTCAATCATTCCAATTATTGATTCATTACCACACAGACAACATTTTTATATATCTGGTGTAGATATCATAGTGGCTTCTAATCAAAGCCATATATCGACAATGCAATATAGATCCACCTCAAATTATATATCTGGATATCAGCATGATTATCAGCATATTAACTGATCACCCTTCTAATTGATGTCTCTAATTGATGTCTCACTCCCATGCCTATAATACACGGATTATATATCGTGTTACGTCTATTAATTGCTTTGAGCGGGTAATCTGTCTGGGGGTCTTGTTATTACCAGACGAAACCTGACAGGCTTTATTTGACCAATGTCACTCTCTTCAATCACGATGGACCAATGAGGTTTTTTTCTACTTTCCCCATTCGTCTGACATCTGTGTCCAAGTAATTGCTTCGCTGTGCTGTGACCTCTCTAAGCCACACACGTGTGATACTCGTCTCCTTCAAATGCCGCTCTAGGACACAAACCATACTGACCCGCCGTGGAGACAGATGCGAATACACAGATTATGATCCTGCCTTAGGAACGGCGGATAATTGCCTTCGTTGTATTTCCAGTGAGGCCATAGTACACTGCTGGTAACCTAATTGCCAACACCCGACCGTGATCAAAGTGGCTGACATGGATAGCCTAGGTTTCTGCAAGTAATGACGCCTTGCGTAAGCGTGATGTATGATACCTGCCGACCAGTAACCCAATCTATGATATTTATCATGCACCATATGCGCGGATAACCAGACCTGTGAACGATTTGAGATAAACATCTTGCTGGAATTCCAGACAATTATATGATACATGTACATGAGTTGAGCTCCATTTTACCATTCTGGCGGTAGGCGAGTGGTTCGATTGGTTTTTTTGAGATTATCGTTTATAGAACACATGTCACTCTGCTCCGATGGTGTGCTTCGATGCCTCTTGAAGTTTCGCATCTATTGTCGTATTGTTTTGTGGGAATATTGCTCTTAATTAGTCAGAAAATGGAAAATGAAAATCAAGAGAATACTACGGTAACGTCAGATCAGTAGCTGCGGGGTACTACCGTAACGCCAAGCATGTACTACCGTAACGTTAACCTTGGTCTCACATTAGGTCTTTCGTAATAGATCTATGTCTTTTGCATCGTTTCAGATAAAAAATTCGTATATAAGGAGCTTGTATATACGAAATTGATTTCGAGGTACAATTGTTTTTATATTATACAACTGGTACTGTATGGTGTCATGTGAAATGACGAAATGTGGTGTTTTGGGACGTCTATAACTGAACATATTACAGGGGTTGTCGAAGAAGCAGAAAGTGAGCAAGCAAATAAGCAATTTTTTAACATTGAATAATGACATTTTCGAATGTTACCCCAGCGTAGAAAATTTAGTTGTACTAATTTTATGATAAGGTATGAGTGAGAAAATAATATTGACAAGATACTCTTATTTTAACGAAGATAATGATGTTCTGATTTATTTCAATGCCATACATTGTTGTCGTATTAATATATAAAATGTTAAGATACATTTGTGTATTCCGAGCCGTATAATGTATGCAGACGTTGACCGTTGCACAGTATTTACACACTCGTCTGAGGAAAAAGCAATGACGTTCACAACAAGATTTAATTGGCATCAATTATTAGTATAGATTCGCACAGTGATATGCATCAGATGGTCTCTTTTTGACATTTGATTTTTCATCGACGTCTGTGAAATCATATCAAAAGATAATGCATACTATGAGAGAGTGAATCCTTTTTTATGCACAATGTTTGGTTTGGTGTCAGTCAAACTTTGGAACGTACGGTATAAGGTAAACTTCAACTTTGAGGTGAACTTGAAGATAAGGTCGCCACTGGCCCAACCGCAATGTATCCACGGAAGAACCGCAAAGGTTTCCTCTTAAAACGTTCATACACTGTCCCCAAAAAAATCGTCAGAAGGCTGTAACGATTATTGAATTTCTGTCAGGATATCGAATATTCTTTAATTACAGTTTTATGAGTGTCTGGGGTCAAAATCGTACCAGGATCTAAAGCCTTAAATTCTATTCCAAAGTGAACGGAACACCCTGAATCATTACCAGATTCATCATCTAGACATCTGAGACTGATGCTAAAATGAGACTCTGAATGATGTTAAATAACATGCACTAAAATTCTGTTTGCCGAATGGCTGGTCAACGGGCAGTAATATGTATCCTGATGTATTTTTCACATAGGCTACATATCTGCATGACGAATTCCGAAACTCTATTGTCCCGATTATGATAATCGATCTACAACAATATTTGTACTATTTATCGATAACGAAAATCCTAAAATATCAAAATCCAAGTTTTACATCATGTTAATTTTTTTATATATGTGCAAGCGTTACGGTAGTACTTGAAATCTGGAAATTGGCGTTACGGTAGTGGGCCGCTAACGTTACGGTAGTAATCGTCGCATATTTCAAACCGTTTTTTCTCGCAAATCAATCAGATTCACAGTTTAATTATATTGCCACACTATAAAGCATATCTAGACAATTCGCCTCATGTAGATGTTATGTGCGAAACCTACCTAATACCCAGTTTATCGTGAAAAAACTTTTCGAAGCTAATAACCTTCCGCCATCGTTTGGACTACCGTAACGTCGCGTTACGGTAGTAGGGTTCCTACAGTGATATTGGACTGAGCAAGTTCGCTCGTCCTTCTTCACAAGTTTCTCAAGATTAGTATCTTGCTTCGAGTCACATTTTATTGAAGACCATGTTTCAAAGGTGTCGATGAAAAATTCAATGATGTACAGCAATAAACGGAACAATATTACAGTATATGGAATGAAAGATGTCGTGCGCTGGATACTTTCTGAAAATACATGTACGTTGAATGAGCTTGCGAGATAAACATACACGATCTTGCAGATTATAACTGCTGTACACCGACTCCATCCTTCATCGAAGTGTCCTAAAATTCATACAAGAAAAACAACCACACACAAGTCACGTATTGAATCACAGAGAGTAGCACATCAGCGGGTCAGGTCCATTACGATGTTACGTATGAGGTGGGTGGATGTGGATTGCTTGCGTCCGGTGGTTCGGTGGTCAGGGAGTTGACCCCGGGGTGAGGGAGTTTTGCTGCGGTCCTCACCCTCCCGAGGGCGACCCCTGTCCACCTCAATCCTGCACTTATCACATATGTCCAGCGAGTTATTCGATACGTCTGTAGTCTGGGACGAGGAGAGAACGCACCTGCAACGAGTGTTATGTTAATTCCTTAATAGCGAGATTGCAACATGTGGCGGTGAGTGAATTGTATCTGATATCTAAGTACGGATCAGTGACAAACAGGTGCGCATTGCAGGCAAACGACCATCAGCATATATGTAGATTTCCATCCAAATCACGCGTGGGTGTAAAAAGCAAAGAACACCAAATGTGGACTGTATTCTGTGTTTCAGAATAAATCACTTGAGACCTACCAATCAACTAAAAAAATCTGACCAAATATTTTATCCAAAGACACACTGGCGTCATCAGGGGAATTATGTGAAATTGCTCCCACTGTACACCTTGAGGAATGAACACACAACTGCCCAACAATTAAATGAAAAATCTTTTATGAAGGATTCGTAAAATAGTATTTAGAGTAGCAGATGCTAACCATAGAGCTAACATGGTGCCTACCGTTGATGAGCGAGGTGGAAGCAGGCGTGGAGGTGTATGGAGTCAGGGACGACCCCGACACCCCGTCCACAAGCCGTACAAGTGAGCTCGAGCTCCTGTACTAGCTGCTTACTGCGGCGCGTGTACGTCTCCTCGTGCATGTGGTCACCAAGGCGACAGTACAGACGCTCCATGTGCCTGCTACATCGCAACACCTCAAGCTGTTGAATGGTAAAATTATTAGCATATGATTCTTGTAATAAAGAGTAGTTGGGTTGTTTTACTCACGTGCCATATGACATGGGCTCTATCCATTTGTGCATGTTCTTTTAAATATGTCTTAAAGTGGAATGATCGGTTTCTGATATCCATTATCAATTAATTGGCTAGCATATATTGAATGATATATGTTCTGTGCGAGATTATTTTTAGTATCCCATTTTCAGTGTCAAAATTAGACAAATTCGTGTGCGCATTGGAAATTTTGCACTGCACAGCTGCCTTGAGGAATGCTTTTGATCACTTTCAACCGGAAAACCAAAAAGCCGATTATTCCACTCCAATGCAAGTAATGCAAGCCGATAGAAGGCACCATACTAGGATACGAACGAACATAAAGTAACTTTACCTTCTTCCCAATAGAAGCTGCAATATCAAGTGCTTTCTTGTTGTACTCCAGTGCCTAGATGGAACCATGACATATTAACACCACGTGGGAGAGTACACAGATACATATTTAGCGAGTGTTTCTTTGTAATCTAAGTCCCTAAACCAATATTGCAAACACCCTCCCCGCCAAATCCATTATAAAAATCCCATTACCGGTACGTCCAGGCTACTACTGGTTTACATTCTCCCTGTCGCGTCCAGTGCACTACCTTACAATCGCCACTGTGGGCGTCCTTCCCATGCTCCATGTTCCTAGCCATACCCTTGAGAACGTCCATTTGGCCCAGCTTGTCGCCAGCCGCCACCATCAGTGGCCCGGCAGAGTCATACAGGTCCATAGCCGTCTGAGAGTGAACAGTGATTATAGCTTTTATTTGAATCATGATTACATGTATTTATGACAGTTTGTGGGTCTTACATATCCACAGTTTATTGTGACTATTACGTGTACAATGCATTACGGAATCAGGGCATATCGTCAAAATATGTTCCATGGCTTTGTGAGAATTTTTGTTTGCGTTTGGGTTTCCGGATTATCAATCTAAATCCCTTGTGGTATCATCGGATTTTTTGCACCAGTTCCTTTATTCTTCCAAATTTCCTGTCGAATGGTTTTTGAGATGATTTATTTGATTGTTATATTTACATAATTATCTCCTGAAGCCATACATACAGTCCAATGAAATATGCATTGGACAATTGTGATAATACTAATACCTGATGGTCGTGTTGGAGCCGGTGGATGTGCGCTGTCGCACAGAGACATCGCGCCTGAACCGCGCGGTCCTCACTCTCCAGCGCGCTCCGTAACGCCACCTGCTCGTGAAACAGCAATACTTATGATCTATTGAGGCGGGAAACCGTGGTCTGCGTCTGGTAGGTATTGCACACAAGTTCACTTTTATACTGAATATGGTGTGTACTGTGATGCTACAAGCTAAATGATTATTTCATGAAAAAATATGAATACCTCCAGTTGTTCTGAGGCTAGAGTCAGCTTGCCAAGTTTGAGTAAGGCCCTGCCTGTGTTCAGTTCAGTCAATCTCTGGTACTTCGCTGTACAAGTCACGATATTGGCCACATCTTTGGCTTTCACGTGAAATCTCAGCGCTTTCTTGTAGTCTTTGAGCTCGTGAAACAACTCGCCAAGAGCAGTGTGAACCAACAATTCCAATTCATCATATTTACACTTCTTGGATATCCGTATTGCATACTCCAGCATCTCCAAGGACTTCGTGAAGTTACTAATGCCGAGATAAGCCTTGCCTTGGATGAGGTACACTGCTCCGTAGTCTCTTAGATCCTCGGGTTTGTTCTGGATGCAGTGTCTTGCGTATGAGATTGCTTTGTGGTACTCACATAGCTTTTCACTGCTCCGAGCCAAGTTCAAGTATGCTTGAGCTCGCAGGTTTGAATCATCCAAGTCGTTGGCGATGTCTATCTGCATGACAGCGTAGGCGAGCATGTCCCTGTACTGGCCTAGCTGGGCATGAGCTGTGACCAGGTACTCCAACGTCTGGAACCTCTGCTGTCTGTCGCGGATACGGTGCAGTGACCGACGCCACTTTGTGATGGCTACCTCGTAGCTCTGGTTCTGGAAGCATTTAATCCCTTCTTGGACCTCCTTTTTGGCTAGTGCTTGGCCCATGTTGGATTTCCTACAATGATATGGTGTGATTATATCATAATTTCTTCAAGATTGACATAATAGGGGTTGTTGTGCAGTGATGTCAATAAGAATATAAATCGCTGATGTTTCTACGAGGAAGAAGGCCGATAATTACGTAGGCTGTGCGGCAGTAATGATAGTATCTGCTAGCACACCTGTCATCTGCTAATGCAGGGTACTGATGTGCGTTGTACATGCATTATTTTATACATCCGTATGCAAAGCCAGGTCAGATATATTCCGTATATATATACATGTTGTCATTAGCTTGGAATCTGTACCAATCAATAGAGCTATAATATATATATGGATGCACAACTATAGTAGTCACGGTGTTTGTGTGAGTCGAACACTAAACGCGACAGACATATGTATTTTTAATATGTCATTTTAGGAGTAACAGCAATCAATAGATATACGTTACAGTGGGCCTACATTTTCCCCCTTAATGTCATATGGCATCGTAGTTGCAGACGACAAATATAGTGTTGAAATAGTTCACAATTTATCGTTGGCTTTAACATCAGGTAGTTGCTATAACGCGTATCCGCCCAACATTGTCCATATAAGGCAAGGTAGGAACAACATACACATGAAATACAGTTGTACTTTTTGGATTGCAGTGTGAATTGCTTTGGCAGATTTCATAGCAGATAAGTGCAAACTAGTTGGCCAAATGAATGAACCTGGAGGAAAACTATTACTAGTAATGGAATTTTATTTCATTGTAATTTAACCAGAGGTTACCAGAATAAATAGACATAGTTTAATTCATACCTCAGAATGTAGAAAACAACTGTGTCCTGTGATTAGTCATAAATATTTCATGTCGTGTTGATGTCTCTTGGAGCGGAATAATTCCTCGAGAATATTCAGAATAATCGACAAGTTTGACACAGATGCTGATTTATCGGATAATCATTTCATCTCCTTCGTCACAAATCCGCCATCAGATCAGTCATCACATTTGTTTGTTTGACAATTTCCTCCCATATTATGCTGAGATCTACTCGATAGGATCTGCAGACATTGTCCGCCCTGCTGTGTCATTATCCTGCTCAAAGACTCCAGAATCCACCACGGCTCGTAAGCTCGTTCACACTGATTCTCCACACGTCCAGTGACCGGGTCCACCTACGTGCCGAGTTTTAGCTTCTGCACCAGTTTCCCGGTCAACTAGAGGCGGCACGAGAGCCCCTCGGGTCTTCATGGTAGCACGTGTGACTGGTATAGGGTCCAACATATGGCCCACCGACACAATATTGATCATAACCTGCCCGCCGTCAAGATGCCCAGGGAATTGCAAGATAAGCAGTGCGAGGGACGCACTAATTACGGGATACACAAGGTGGCAAGCAATTATGTATGTACATGTATACGAACGGAGCAGGAAAGGCACAAACACTGACGGACAATGGTGCCTTCGCAACTGATAGAACAAGGCCCGTGGTACATATGTATCATATACATGTATGAAAATGTAAAAGACAGCGACGTGGGTATTTTTCCATTTAAATCCAATGAATACGTTCCAAACTTGACGTCATGGGTTTATTTGAAACTGTACTGTACTAGTTCCTTTTCTGCTGAAAGCTCGACTTTTCCATACCGTCTAAATTCATAAATATTGAGCTTATCATGCGCAGCCTATATTGTAATAGCTCTGGCTCGTGTTGTCGGTGTTGTATAGATTAGAAGGTACTAAATTTAACATTATCATAGATTGTCTATATCGACGCAATTTGATTTGTCTCGTATATGCCTATGCGAGAGGGGGTTTGAGTGATCAGACGTCACATCATCAATCATTTATCGCTCATCACACACATATACCTTCATCTGTCCTGGTACAAATCTAAGTATGAACAGAACAATCATGTCGCGCCAGTCGGGATATTTCACACTAATTACCAGCCCATAATGAGGCGCGTGTGGTGTTGTTACTGACATGGATGTGTTTCTTCCCACCGGAATAATCCCAAATGACGTCACTTGGTTCACAGGGACTTCACGAGATTGCTTTGTGGATGTGATATCTTCATGTACGCAGGAATAGGCGAAGCGATTATCAATCTAGCATAAAACATCAAAATGTCATCTAGCATAAAACATCAAAACACCATTTGGCAAATGGAATATTATTATCAGCCGTCGCACACATGACCACTTCTTATTTGGCGGTTTGTAGAGCTTGGCTGACGGCAGTAAAAATATGTATAGCTATCAGAAAATATGATTAGTTTAAATACAGATATATATATATATGAACTGATCAGGAATATCTTCTCTTCCAGCGATAATATGTCGACGGAACAATGTACAGGCAGGTTCGATTTCCATGCAAACAGTTAGGAATAACGTCCCACGGCATGATTCGCCTAGCCGATATCAACAAAATGTTGGTTTGATACATAAACCGAGCAAGTTCGATCAGCGACTAGGGTTATCATAGTTCGACCAAAGTGGACCGCAGTGGCTCTCATCGTGCCCGCGTGACCTCATTCTGGTTCGACCAGAGGAAGATGGTGCAGTTCCTGGCTCCAAAGTGGCAGATGAACGAAGCCGTTTCAACGAAGAACAACTACGTGATCGAAACTCTGAAAGTACAATTGATCACGTTGAAAATTTTGAAATGATAAAGTCTAAAAATAATATACAAATCAGAATGTCTCATATGCGTCAGGGTGTTTAATCATTAAATTCAATTCCAAATTTTTATTGCATGATAATAGAGGTAAATAATCGCAATCATGAGTGATGCAACAAACGCCCTCGGACCTAATTCAGATGTTTGTAATTACACAAATAACATTGCATCGATGTGGTGACTGTACCGACTTGACCCATAATAACCGGTATATGAGCGAGTATAAATATTGTATTTATACATTAGTGTCTTGTTACCTAAAAGGCAGAGATGACCAATGGGGTCAGTTGCAATATGTCGCATAATTGCAACCAGACTCATTCATATGATAATTTGTATGGACAATTCTTGCTGATGAAAACGCAGGGAATAACAGTAAGCAGTAGACGTTGAATTAATACCCAGTATTAAGTATTCCGAGCAAACAAAACAGGGTCCGTTATCCAATCTCATAGTCCGGGGACAGAAAGTCATATCAGGCATACGAAGTGAGAGAAAACAAAAATGACAGGGAAACTCATGAACCCCCGTAAATGGCCATTAGGAGGTGAAATCAGGTGTTCCGGAAAGAGTGAGCATTTCCTGCCCCACTAAAGGCACCCGTCATGAATTCCCCAAAATTAACATGAAAATAGATCTAGTTGCATGGCAGACATGGATTTGCTGTATTTATCAACCAGATCATGATGACGTCCATAGAATTTTTTAAACGCAGCTATAAGTCTTGGTAAAACACGGGACACGTCCTATATTGCTACACTCTAATAGTGATGCATGATACATTCATCCAGAAGAGTTTACCCCATTTTAAGGATGTCAGACAACATATCAAGATATTCACTTTCCCCAAATATATGCATTATGTTGTCATTTAAATTTGCATGTATACATATAACATATAGTCTATGTATATAGACAATTAACATATCAATGTGGATAAGACAACTCAGTGTTTATAACACAATTATTTCAATCGTTTTAACAGTTGTTGGGCAGTTGTATAATTTCACCAGACATGCAGTGGAAACATCTTCACACACCTTTGTTTCTATACCATACGATTTTGGAGGGTTTTGTTCTCATTTAAATAACCTGAATTGTATTTGTGGTAATAGGGTGATAAACAGACAAATTCTTATTCCAAGACCGAATCCATGGATGAATTTTGCGAATTGAGTATGTGTGGTCAAACCCGGGTGATACTAGAGCAAAGCCATGTGAGTATCACAGACAACCAACCAGGTGTGTGTGAGATCATGCGCTCCGGAATAGTGAGCATCTTCTGTTCAATCATGAACCTCGATTCTATGGCCATGAGGCGAAAAGTAATGTTTGCTGTTTTGAAGAAAGGTATCTGCAGTGGATCGATTGCTGCGTCTATCATGCTTAAATACATGATTAGGGTACGTTGAAACATGTATCTTAATCTGAGAGGTGTTGTTCGTACTGCGAATGTACTGATAATTGTTTCGCGTGCTGATAACTCGTCCATGATGAAGCGAGTACCATTCCTGGAAAAAAGTTACCAGAAATAGTGCGAGAGAAGTCACTTGGTTTACAGCAGCTCCGGCTTCGAGCTTGAAGTGTGAAATGGACTCCGTGATATCTTTGTGCACACACGAGTGGGCGAGCTGATTAACAATCTAGCATAAAACATCAAAATGCCATCTAGCATAAAACATCAAAACACCATTTAGAAGATGAGAAATATCCATATTGAGTCGCTGAGAGCATGAGAATTCCTCAGTTCCACCAGCAAATTATTATGAAAGCATGGTTTTCGACCAAGCTTGTGGTCGACAACGACTGTTTATGGAATATTCCACTAGTTTTGAGGGGGAAATTATTGATATGAGACATATATACATACATACATATGTTTCTGAATACCATTACAATATGGTATGGTAAAGTATGCTATTTAAAAAATCTATCAAATAGTCAAACAAATAATGAACGTGTCAAGTACTAGTGATCATTACTACCAGTCGTATGGGAAAATCAGTGTAGATACATAAAAGAACTGGATCAGGCAAATTTTCACAGTATCAACACACTCGAAAGTTTTCTTTCCATATTACACAGTGATAAATGTGTGGATAATTACATCACAAAATACATTAGGATAAAAAAAATAGAAATCAGATCGGCGCGGATATGTCATTAACTATAATCACTAGACGATGTTCGAAAATTAACTCAATAATTGAGCGGACTTTAACCTTTTGTTTCCTCCTCATGCAGAGTGACGAACAAAGAACTATTCATTCATGGGATAAATTATAAAAACGATCATGAACGACACTCTATTGATTAGGGGATCCACTCTACCATTGTAACCACTGACTGAAGATACACATTCTGAAGATACACGGTATGTTTCAGTTCATCGTCAGAGACGTGCACGTAAAACGTGTTAATCTCACTCTTCAAAATCACTCCTGAGTGGACTTTTCAGCAAGCTGATTCTGTTCCATTCCACTACCAAAGGTGGGCTATATACATCTTATGGTATAATTATGTGCAGTGTGGACTTTTAGGAGCCAGATCCACAACTAATTAAATTCACTTTAAAAGTATGCCTTGAGAAAAGGTATGAAACTTGGCACTAGTATCTGTAATATCGTGAAATCATTGCTTATTCTGTTTGCAAAAAGCACATTGCCTTTATCAACCTCTTCATTCATCGATTTGACCCTCATGCTTTTCAACTCCTCATCAATGTCTCCAGTGCCACATGTTTGGCCAGGACAGCAGAATATTCTAAAGCAGACCAGTTTGTGAAATAGTTTTTTTTCAGTATTTTAGCTCGTCGTTAATCTGCAAACAAGTGGTTGAAGTTCAGACACCCAGTTGGGATATATACCACTGATATGTTGTGTTCATCAAGCAGTTCAATGGAAGATGATGTTCAATGATCAAATATGTATCAACTTATTACCAGCAGTATCACAAAATTCGAGGATGCAAACAACAAAAACTGAAAATGAAAGTCTTTTAGGACAGAAATAAAGCCTGACCAAACATTTTTCATCTAACGACACACTGGCGTCGTCAGGAGCAAACAGGATGAAACACCACAAATCAGATATGCTCTCTGATCAGCGGGCTTTCCCAGCGGGTTTTATAGTCATGAGTATTTGTACAGAGTGTTCCAGAACAAAATATGCAAAAGTATTGCTGGAACAAAAAAAAATCGCCAGTGGTATTTTATTTAGATGATATAATAGAGAGCAATCATTTGACTGCATAATGATAACAACGAATGACATGAGCGAAAATACAATAATAATGGGTGCCAGCACTGATCATAAATGTGTTAATATGTCCACCATCATCTGCAACACAAATTTCAATGTTCTTCGATCAAATTTCTAGACTATGGAGAGCAAAATATTTCGTGATGGCGGCTTTCTCTCAGATGGTCTTTGAACACTGACAACAGATGGAAATTCATCGAAAATGATGATAATTATGATATTTGATTTTATTGAATTGATTTTATTGATATTTGACTAACTTGTAAATATGTTTTATACAAACATGTAAACCAATGTGTTGCTAATACATATATGTGTGTACACCAATATGTGACATTAAGATGAGGCCTATATTTGGGTTCAATGCATGCATATCACCATATATTTTCGCACCCCTTTAGCATTCTTTTTTTCAGGTCCACCCTGTATGAAGGCCGTGGGGAATTCATTGCGATATTTTAGTTAAATCGTGAAATAGATGGGGCCCAAAAATAATGGTTTCACAGTATCCCCCAAACCCTTCACACCTCTTTGCGCGAAGTTTTAGAAAGAAAACCAATTCCGGTTAACGTGCTTCGCCTAGATAATAGAGTGTGTTTGAAACGCGGTGTGTACTGTATCCTGTGAATTATTAATCCGCTACGTGTTCGTCGCGCTTTGAATGGAAAAGGAAAGACTGTTTCATGTGAATGTCTCCTCAGTTAATTAGCTCATGTTCACAACATCGTGTACTGTTGAATTTTGATGACACAGTCGTTCATGTCGTTGGGAAGCGCTATATTCCGGGGCATATTAGTTACAAAGTCTTACATTGTCAAAAATGAGGATAATGTAATACGCCCATATAAAAAAACATATACATGCGTATATGTTCTTTGCAGTATGCTGATTGCATTCCATTCACTCGAAATCATCGTTCTTAGAGTGGAAATGCTATTAATGTCTAGTCATGTGACCTGAAATGCAGACATGACCAATAGGATTAGTTGCATAACCACCACTGGACCCATTAGGCGATGCCTATGAATCCAAAAGCACTCATCAGGGCTCATTCGTGAGATAATTCGTCTTGACAATACTGGCTGATGAATACGGAGGGGTTACTACAGTCAGATTATACTGAATATGTCCTATATTGCTACACTGGAGCATGGTAGATTCGTTGGTCACTTGGTTTACAGCAGCTCTTCGAGCTATGGTGTGGAATGGACTCTGATATACATGTACACATTCGAATGGACGCAGCGATTATCAATCTGACAGAAAACATCAAAATGTCATCCAGTAAAAAGCATCTCAACACCACTTAGCAAATGGACAATATCCATCAAACGTAGATCTAGTTACGAACCTGGTGTTCTGGACCAAGGATATGGTCGCCAACGAAAATATAATTTTACTACATTGCACACTCTATTTTAACACTTTACTACATCTCGCGGTAAAATCATTGATGCGGTATATACAATCATGAATACACCTATTTTTGCAATGTGGTCAGTGATTATCAAGACTAGTGAAGTATGATGCAGTAACGTATGACACATAATCATCTATCATGGGTACACAGAGTACACGAACTAAAACACGCCTAATACATTGACTATTTACTCTCAGTCGTATGATAAAATCATTCTGAACATATCAATGAAATCATGAAGATATGTTCTGTCCCATTGGTGACATGAATAAAGGATGCCCGTAGGAACGACACACCCAGAAGTGCTGTCTCTATGCAGCATCATAAGGACAGAATGGATAATTACCATATGAATAATTACTCACAAATAGTTACCACACAGAGTAATGAGCAAATGTGTCATTAACTGTAGAGCACTAGACAAATTAGGGAAGATGAATTGAAAGTTGAGCGGACATTCACCTGAAATAGTTCGTCCCGTTCTCGGGCCGAGTGACGAGCCCCGAGCTGGATACCGTATACAAAGGATTGTGGATGGTACAACACCATTAGTGTTCTCTGCCTCACTTTGCATTTTGGGGTGTAAAATATTTGACAATATTTGACAGGTGAATTCATGCCCGAAGATTTATATATAGTATTCAAATTGAGATTTCTACATGTATTTAAAATTGACACATAAATTGAAACAATGGCTCCTACTGTAAAAAGGTGCAATGTATCCCCTGATATAGATCCTTTTACTGCAAATATAATTTTAGTACAATATAAAATATCTTACATTAGATATATATGCTCGCAATAGTCTCTCATCAAAATATTGCACAATTTGTCACCACCACTGCAGGTAACACTTCGATCTTGAATGACGATAAAGAGCTACTAATTTTTGCCAATAGTTTCAGACATGAGTAAAGCTACGTACGATATGTCCAAATATATATGTTTTTTACCACCCAAAAATTATGTATTCGTTTTTTTTCTCACCCACGAAGCCTACAATGTGGATGTAGCTAAGCACAATAATTACAAGGTCGTGAAGTCTCTTGCGAAATGAAAACCGGCCAAACCCAATAATTAATAATTATCAAGGGTATGTATTATTTAACTGCTACAGAAATACGTCTCTTTATATATTTTTGCCTACTATAAATATGACGTGAGAACCACAGCTGGATCTGTGCGCTGAAATATGAATAGTATCAGAAATAAAAAAAATTCAAATGTATCCACTGGTGATGCTGAAATGTTATTCTCAATTGAACACTAGACTTTGTGAGATAACACCTAACTTTACATCATTATAAATTAATAGCTGGCATGTACTCCAACAAAACATTTATTTCAAAATTAAAAAAAACATCCATTATCTAAACATGACATCAAAAATTACACTCTGGATTTTTCAAGCACCCCCATTATCCATAGTAGAAAACTCAACAGATACGTCAAACACGCCTATAGATCACTGTGAATAAATATCTACTTGGCTGTGAGTTAAGACAGGATAATGCTCGCAATTATAATGGGATCTCAGGGTTTCTTGCAGTTATCATTTCCAGCTGCTTCCCACAGCCCCTGTAAATAGAACTGTTAGCTATTTCTGTCTGCACTTGGGCATTTCGTAACCAGCGCTTCATAATGAAACACCTTTCAGTACGTGTAACACTCCTTACTTCATCTATTAATAAGTGTCTTCCAGTACGTATAGTAATTGTGAAGAAAATGCTTTTGATGTTGCATGAATGACGCATGTTAATGTGTTGTTGAGGCGTAAACGAACGTGGTCAAGTGCATATGAAAGGTATCAATCCAATATTGAGGAGAACGTATGGAATACATGTATGCTGATATATTTCACCAATAATGCCAATTCGCTTGGTCCTTGGATGTTGGCAAGATGACCGTCATCACAACAAATACTTAATTGCAAATATATAAGTGATATTACTGTGTTGTGCTCTATAATGGTACATATGCGATTGCAATAGGTAGGTACATAATATATCGAGGCAATGGAGCCGTATGTGACTAGCTACATAATCCCTCTACTCGTGAAGAGTGTTTGTATTGTGGTTATAAAATCTGAGCCCATTAACGCTTTTAGCCTTTTTGAAAAGATAGGGCTGACATCGACTAGAAGAACCAACCGAGTATATATGTTTAGTCCACACCTGAAAACCACCATAAACAATTGGACATAAATGGTCAAGTCTATATCAAGAAAATAGGTTCGATGTTAATAGGATCATTGATCCAAATAAAACGATGTATTGTATAATGGTATTCATTTCAGTGATACCAATGAAACGGAAGAGAAACACACCCCACATATATATCCCAATTAGGTTCTCTGCAGGATGCATGTTATTAAGGCGAACATGTTGTTTCAAGTGTTGTTCACCCCAAGTAACCGTTGTACGAGTAGATATTAATAAGGAGCCTGAGGCGTACAGAGCAGATACTCGACCCATAGGATTAGTTATAATTGCTGACATCAATGGACAACTTATTTCTATGATAGTTGGCATGTGCGATACTGGCTTATTATAACGGATTGGGTAGCAATCGGAGAGATATTATGAACGCGTCCAATCTTGCTACACAAATGCAAGGTACATCTAAGTAGATTCCGCCAATTCTACCTCCCATGGGCTATTATAATGGTTTTCTGGTTGATTATCCCTGACAGTCGTCGTTGCTCGTCTATCCACATGTCTGAACTATGCTAAATTATATACATAATATGCTCGGAATAATCTCTCAACGAGGTCCTGGAAGATTTGCTACTGCTACTACAGGTAACACGTCGACTTTAAATGATGAATAAGGGCTACAAATCTTACTTTCGACGCCTTCCAAGGGCGCACTGACCTGCTAGATTGTGTGGTTCTAGACATGGTTACAGTAGAGCAACGACATATTCATATCATGATGACTGTTATCAAAATACTCGAAACAGTTGACACATTAAGGTCATCCTACAATGGCTTCTGTGTTGTAGGATGATAATACAAAAGCTCATCAGCTGTTAGAACAGAACAATTAAAATTGCATTCAATGGCTTTCGAAATAAGAAACATTTAGCAAAGTTACGAGGGTGCGTGTTGTCATATTTAGTGGCCCTCACAATGGTATATATACTCGGCTATTACCCCTCTGCTCACCCACGAAGCATACATTGTAGATATAGCTGATAAAGACAATCAATGGTGGCATTTCTTATGAAATGAGAGCCACCAAGCCTAATCATCAATAATTGTCGATGGTAAGTGTGATTGAACTAATATACATATAATATATAAGCTGAATCTAGAGCTGAATCTGATTGAAATAGAAATACAATCAGCAACAACAACAAAAGTTCATGACTCTCCTCTGATATTACTGAATGATCATTCTCGATTACACACTAGTCTTGATAAGATAACAAATCAAATTAACATCAATATAAAATGATAGCGGACACGTGCTACATCAGGAAAATATATCTCAAAATAAGAAAACATATTCCATTATCTAAAAATGACATCAAAAACTAGACTTTTGATTCTTCAAGCACCTCCACTATTTGTAGCAGAAAATCCCAACAGATGCCTAAAAAACACCCATGATTCACCATGTATAAATATCTACTTGACTGTAGTTAGACAGGATAACGCAAACACAATAGCGGAATATAGCGGGATCTCGGTGTTTGTTGTAGTGATCATTTTTCTAACAGCTTCCCGCAGCCCTGTAAATAGAATTGTTCGCTATTTTGGTCCGCCCTCGGCCATCTGTTACCAGGGCTTTATAGTGCGCTCTTCACTACGTTAATAATTGTGGAAAAAATCCTTCAAATTTTTGCTTTAAAATAAGCATACATGTATGTTGATGAATACGATTGCATGAAAACACAAATTTTCTTTAAGCTGTTGAAGCTTATTTAAATGTGGTGGAGTACGTGTGAGAACAAATATTCAAAAATTGAGATGCAAAAATGCACGAAAATTACATATATTGACCATAGTATTTCACAAATGGTGTCTTCTTGTTCTCACATTAGATCACCAATGTGTTATACATCAGGACAAAAAGTTCCAAAGTTTATGTTAAATGTGACTTGATATATGAAACTGATATAGCACGTTTTAGTTGAACACATTTCCCGAAGAATTGGAGTTACATGTAATGAACATGTTGGACAGTAGTACCAACCCATAGATATCGATACAACCTGATTCACATGACAAAAACACCATATCGTGGTATCCTAAAGATACCCCAGTGTTCCAGAACAAAATATGCAAAGTATTGCTGGAACAAAGAGTCGCCAGTGGTATTTTATTCAGATGATATAAAAAAGAGCAATCATTCGACTGCATAATGATAAAAACGAATGACATGAACAAGAGTAAATATTACAATAATAATGGGTGCAAGCACTGATCAACAATATGATTAATATGTCCACCATCATCTGCAACACAATTTTCAATGTTCTTCGATCAAATTTCTAGACTATGGAGAGCAAAATATTTCGTGATGGCGGCTTTCTCTCAGATAATCTTTGAACACTGACAACAGATGGAAACTCATCAAAAATGGTGATAATTATGATATTTGATTTTATTGATTTGATTATATTGATATTTGACTAATTTGTAAATATGTTTTATACAAATATGTAAACCAATGTGTTCCTAGCACATATATGTGTGTACACCAATATGTGACATTGAGATGGGACCTATATTTGGGTTTAATGCATGCATATCACCATATATTTTCGCACCCCTTTCGCATCCTTTTTTCAGGTCCACCCTGTATGAAGGCCGCGGGGAATTCATTGCGACATTTTAGTTAAATCGTGAAATAGATGGAGCCCAAAAATAATGGTTTCACAGTATCCCCCAAACCCTTTACACCTCTTTGCGCAAAGTTTTAGAAAGAAAACCAATTCCGGTAAATGTGCTTCGCCTAGCTAACAGAGTGTGGTTGAAATGCGGTGTGTACTGTATCCTGTGAAATATTAATCTGCTACGTGTTCGTCGCGCTTTGAATGGAAAAGGAAAGACTGTTTCATGTGAAGGTCTCTTCAGTTAATTAGCTCATGTTCACAAAATCGTGTACTGTTGAATTTTGATGACACAGTCGTTCATGTGGTTGGGAAGCGCTACATTTCGGAGCATATTAGTTACAAAGTCTTCCATTGTCAAAAATGAGGATAATAATGTAATATGCCCATAATTCATTGCGTATATTTTCTTCGCAGTATGTTGATTCCATCCCGTTCATCCGAAATCAACGTTCTTCGAGTGGATATGCTATTAATCTTTAGTCATGTGACCTGAAATACAGACATGACCAATAGGATTAGTTGCATAACCACCACTGGATCCATTAGGCGATGTCTATGAATCCAAAAACAGTCATCAGGGCTCATTCGTGTGATAATTCGTGTTGACAATATTGGCTGATGAATGCGTAGGGATTACTACAGTCAGATTATACTGAATATGTCCTATATACTAACACTGGAGCATGGTAGATTCGTTGGTCACTTGGTTTATAGCAACTCTTCGAGCTCTGGTTGTGGAATGAACTCTGATATACATGTACACATTCGAATCTGTATCAATCTGACAGAAAACAGCAAAATGTCATCTAGTAAAAAGCATCTCAACACCACTTAGCAAATGGACAATATCCATCAAACATAGATCTAGTTACGAACCTGGTCTTCTGGACCACGGATATGGTCGCCAACGAAAATATAATTTTTATTACACTGCACACTCTATTTTAACACTTTTCTACATCTCGTGGTAAAATTATTGATACGGTGTATACAATCATGAATACACCTATTTTTGCAATGTGGTCAGTGATGTATCAAGACTAGTGAAGTATGATGCAGTAAAGTATGACACATAATCATCTATCATGGGTACACAGAGGACACAAACTAAAACACGCCTAATACAGGGACTACTTACTGTCAGTCGTATGATAAAATCATTATGAACATATCAATGAAATCATGAAGATATGTTCTGTCCCATTGGTGACAGGAATAAAGGATGCCCGTAGGAACGACACACCCAGAAGTGCTGTCTCTATGCAGCATCATAAGGACAAAATGAATAATTGCCATATGAATAATTACTCACAAATAATTACCACACAGAGTAATGAGCAAATGTGTCATTAACTGTAGAGCACTAGACAATGTTGTTAAGATGAATTGAAAGTTGAGCGGACTTTCGCCTGGAATAGTTCGTCCTGTTCTCTGGCCGAGTGACGAGCCCCGAGCTGGATACCATATACAAAGGATTGTGGATGGTACAACACAATTAGTGTTCTCTGCCTCACTTTGCATTTTGGGGTGTAAAATATTTGACAATATTTGACAGGTGAATTCATGCCCGAAGATTTATATATAGTATTCAAATTGAGACTTCTGCATGTATTTAAAATTGAGACATAAATTGAAACAATGGCTCCTACTGTAAAAAGGTGCAGTGTATCCCCTGATATAGATCCTTTTACTGCAAATATAATTTTAGTACAATTTAAAATATCTTACATTAGATATATATGCTTGCAATAGTTTCTCATCAAAATATTGCACAATTTGTCACCACCACTGTAGGTAACACTTCGATCTTGAATGACGATAAAGAGCTACCAATTTTTGCCTCCGACGCATTCCAAAGGCTCACTGACCAACTAGATTGTGTAGTGTGTCAATGGTTTCAGACATGAGTAAACCTACGTACGGTATGTCCAAATATATATGTTTTTACCACCCAACAATTATGGATTCGTTTTTTTTTCTCACCCACGAAGCCTACAATGTGGATGTAGCTAAGCACGATAATTACAATGTCGTGAAGTCTCTTGCGAAATGAAAACCGGTCAAACCCAATAATTAATAATTATCAAGGGTATTATTATTTAACTGGTACAGAAATACGTCTCTTTATATATTTTTGCCTACTATAAATATGACGTGAGAACCACAGCTGGATCTGTGCGCTGAAATATGAATAGTATCAGAAATAAAAAAATTCAAATGGATCCACTGGTGATGCTGAAATGTTATTCTCAATTGAACACTAGACTTTGTGAGATAACACCTAACTTACATCATTATAAATTAATAGCTGGCATGTACTCCAACAAAACATATATTTCAAAATTAAAAAAACAACAACACATATTCCATTATCTAAACATAACATCAAAAATTACACTTTGGAATCTTCAAGCACCCCCATTATCCATAGTAGAAAACTCAACAGATACGTCAAACACGCCTATAGATCACTGTGAATAAATATCTACTTGGCTGTGAGTTAAGACAGGATAATGCACGCAATTATAATGGGATCTCAGGGTTTCTTGCAGTTATCATTTCCAGCTGCTTCCCACAGCCCCTGTAAATAGAACTGTTAGCTATTTCTGTCTGCACTTGGGCATTTCGTAACCAGCGCTTCATAGTGAAACACCTTTCAGTACGTGTAACACTCCTTACTTCATCTATTAATAAGTGTCTTCCAGTACGTATAGTAATTGTGAAGAAAATGCTTTTGATGTTGCATGAATGACGCATGTTAATGTGTTGTTGAGGCGTAAACGAACGTGGTCAAGTGCATATGAAAGGTATCAATCCAATATTGAGGAGAACGTATGGAATACATGTATGCTGATATATTTCACCAATAATGCCAATTCGCTTGGTCCTTGGATGTTGGCAAGATGACCGTCATCACAACAAATACTTAATTGCAAATATATAAGTGATATTACTGTGTTGTGCGCTATAATGGTACATATGCGATTGCAATAGATAGGTACATAATATATCGAGGCAATGGAGCCGTATGTGACTAGCTACATAATCCCTCTACTCGTGAACAGTGTTTGTATTGTGGTTATAAAATCTGAACCCATTAACGCTTTTAGCCTTTTTGAAAAGATAGGGCTGACATCGACTAGAAGAACCAACCGAGTATATATGTGTAGTCCACACCTGAAAACCACCATAAACAATTGGACATAAATGGTCAAGTCTATATCAAGGAAATAGGTTCGATGTTAATAGGATCATTGATCCAAATAAAACGATGTATTGTATAATGGTATTCATTTCAGTGATACCAATGAAACGGAAGAGAAACACACCCCACATATATATCCCAATTAGGTTCTCTGCAGGATGCATGTCATTAAGGCGAACATGTTGTGTCAAGTGTTGTTCACCCCCAAGTAACCGTTTTACGAGTAGATATTAATAAGGAGCCTGAGGCGTACAAGCAGATACTCGACCCATAGGATTAGTTATAATTGCTGACATTAATGGACAACTTATTTCTATGATAGTTGGCATGTGCGATACTGGCTTATTATAATGGATTGGGTAGCAATCGGAGAGATACTATGAACGCGTCCAGTCTTGCAACACAAATGCAAGGTACATCCAGGTAGATTGTGCCAATTCTACCTCAGGACCCAGGGCTATTTTAATGGTTTGTGGTTGATTATTCATGACAGTCGTCGTTGTCCGTCTATCCACCCATCTAGACTATGTTACATCAAACACATAAATTGCTCGGAATGGCCTATCAACGAAGCCCTGAAAAACTTGCTACTGCTACTACGAGTGACATTTCGAACTTAGATGATGATTAAGGACTACAAATTCTTATTTCGATGCCTTACAAGAGCGCACTGGCCTGTTAGATTGTGTGGCTCTAGACATGGGTACAGTAGAGCAACGATATATACATATCATGATGACTGGTATCAAAATACTCGAAACAGTTGACAAAGTGAGGTTCACATACTATTGGCTTTCGTATTGTAGGCTGATGATACAAAAACTCATCAGCTGTTAGAACAGAACAAATAAAATTGCATTTAATGGCTTTCGAAATGAGGAACAATTAGCAAAGTTACGAGGGTGCGTGTTGTCATGCTTAGTGGCCCTCACAATGGTATATGCACTCGGCTGTTAACACTCTGCTCTCCCACGAAGCATACGTTGTAGACATAGCTAGGCAGAATCAATACAAGGGCGTGGCATTTCTTATGAAATGAAAACCAACCAAGCCTAATCATTAATAATTGTCAATGGTAAGTGTGATTGAACTACTATACATATGATATTAGAGTGTAACAGCTGTATCGGTGCACTGAAATAGAAATACAATCAGCAACAACAGCAAAAGTTTATGCCTCTCCACTGGTATTACTGAATTATTATTCCCGATTACACACTAGTCTTGACAAGATAGCAAATCAACTTAATATCAATATAAAATGATAGCTAACACGTGTTACAACAGGAAAATATATTTCAGAATAAGAAAACATATTCCATTATCTAACATGACATCAAAAACTAGACTTTTGATTCTTTAAGCACCTCCGTTAGTTGTAGCAGAAAATCTCAACAGATGCGTAAAAAACGCCCATGAATCACCATGTATAAATATCTACTTGACTGTGCGATAGACAGGATAATGCACACAATATAGCGGGATATAACGGGATCTCGGTGTTTCTTGAAGTTATCATTTTTCCAACAGCTTCCTGCAGCCCTGTAAATAGAATTGTTAGCTATTTTGGTCCGCCCTCGGCCATCGATTACCAAGGCTTTATAGTGCACCCTTCACTACGTTAATAACTGTCGAAAAAAATCCTTCAAATTTTTGGTTTATTATATATATATATAAGCATATATGTATGTTGATGAATGCGATTGCATGAAAACACGAATTATCTTGAGGGTGCTGAGGCTTAATTAAATGTGATGTAGTACGTATGAGAACAAATATTCCAAAATTGAGATAAAAATTTCACGAAAATTACATATATTGACCATAGCATTTCACAAATGGTGTCTTCTTGTCACTTCGTTCTACAAATTGGATCACCGATCTGTTATACACCAGGACCAAAAAGTTCCAAGTTTATGTTAAATGTGTCTTGATATATGAAACTGATATAGCACATTTTAGTTGAACACATTTCCCGAAGAATTGGAGTTACATGTACTGAACATAATGGGCACCAACCCATAACCATCGATATAACCTGATTCACATGACAAACACAAACAGACCATATCGTGGTATACTAAAGATACCCCAGAGACGTGATGAATCAGGTACGTGGATCCCGAGCTGGTGCTTTTCTCCCATGTAATTTGTCCCTGAACCACCAGGGATCAATATTCTTGGTCCATTCTATGCTGTTCTACCTGGCCACCTCACCATCTCGTAATGCCGGAGAATAGCCCTGCCAAGCCCAACTTTAATGACATCGGCAATTAATTGTTATAGAGGTATAAACCTCATTGTTTTGTTAGTGTGTCGTACTCAGTGAATATTGACCCATTTGATTAGGCATTATTAAATGGGCCGAAACTATTAAAAGAACCTCCCAATACACTGAATGTTCTTTATTCAATTTGTCAACATTTATTGTTCCATATATTGTCTTGATTGTGAAATGCACTTGTATCTCCAACAGACTAATGAAGAAAGTCTCAATACATTGAATGCTCTTTATTCAATTGGGCAACATTCATTACTTCATAGATTGTCTTGATTGTTCATATGCACTGGTGTCTTGTACAGAGTCGCCATCACCTACAACCAGATTGGTTTCCAGACTTGGAGACTTCCAGAAGTGGAACCGTAATCACGAAGCAAATGTCACCTATAAATATTTTATATACTTCTCCCTGATACCTAATTGTGACACTGGTTCGCTCATTATATTAGACGCCCACGATGGTAACTCGTCAGTCATGGATGTGAAGTGTTTTGCATGCCATTGCCTAGATTTTCGAATGCGGGTCCTGACAGATTACCCCAATTTTCATATTAATCCATCAGATAAACCATACCAAATAATGTTGTGACAGGTATGCGACGATATAATCTATACTATCTATATATATAATATATATACTGGATATAATCCACAAAATCACAATTCGTATTCCGATTAATGAATGCACCCAAAACAACAAGCCTATACTCTTCATTTTTGATATATTTCTGATTTTCATTCTGCATTGAAAAAGCTATTCAAATAGTCACATTTGACATACTTCCAATATCAAATAAGATAAGATATTCGCTCCAGACTAATTTTAGTCATTTATATTTTGTTAGATCTCTCAGATCCTCTCGGTATATAGATGATGCCTAGAAGGTACAGTTGTGGAAGATTTTGATTTTTTAGTTGAAAAGATGTCCAAACGATTTCCGTCCCGAGGGTGAACGACAGCCATCTCAGACGCTCCGCGTCGCTCAGGCTGCCTGGCCTTACTGAACTGAATAATGATATGTACCTAACCATGAATATTTAGGATATTTTAGCTATAATCAGGGTATTTTAACTATAATTGGTATAATTCATGTCGGTGAACTCCAGGACCCTTGGCCCAATGATATCGTCATTTTGAAGAGCCTCGTAAGTATTTGCAATCAATTATGATCAATTGACCGGTGTGTTGCATTCAGTGATCAACATAGGCCTACCATTATCAAGCCAAACGTGATTGAAAATGTCGGGAAAACAAAGGGAAAATGTGAAGGACGTATCGTTGTGGAAACGTCCTTGCATTGTGTTTGTTATGGCATCTGTGGTGCTTGGCGTTCTTTGGAGTTACACACGAGTTCTGGAGGACATGACATCTCTCAACGACTACATGTATAGTGATACAACGGAACCTTTGTCTATCATCAGGGAAATAACCAAGGTAATATATTCAATTTATGCATAATTATATGCACTACATTACCAGTGCACATGACACGAGGAGTAATATCGTTGCAATATACTAGGACGCACGTTCGTTACGATACGTACTAGTATTTATACTGGAAATTATACGATGTTGGTTGCCATGACACGATGCCCTGTGTTCACTAAAAATGAATGGTAATAGTTGCCCGATTATCTCAATTCGTATGTGGACTGATTTCTTATCGGAACAGTCGGTCAACTTAGGCTCGGGTTTGATGCCCGTCCTCGGCAGTATATGAGGTGGTATGTGGTCGCCATGGGTTTTCACCAGGTTCTCCTCCCACAATAAAGATCACCCATACGCCAAGATCCGAGCCAAATAAAGTTTGAAGTTCAGATATTATTGAATCACACGAACGTTCTAATATTTTAGAAATCCATGTAAAAACACAAAATTATCGAAACATCAATTACGAATAGCATCTTGTTGTTAGGAGTTTGTTCGTCGGTTCCATTTGTCTGTCTCCCTCTGTCGGTCGGTCTGTCTGTCTGTCTGGGTTAGCTTCTTAGCTTGATCGTGACACACGTTTTGGACACACCGTTCACTCAATCCACTTCAAGCTTAGCCATTTATTTGTCTTCATATCTCGGTGATATGGATTGTTTTGTTAATACCTATTAATAAATGACTTAATTACTTCCCGAATGTTTTGCCAACCTATTACCACTAATAAAACAGGCTTTGATAAAGCGGGTAATAATCCTATAATACAACATTTTCGTAAGGAAAACAAATTCTTGCCAAATATTTACAACCAAAGCTACACTGGCGTCTTCAGGGGAAGGAGGTGTGTAATGTCAATCATATGCTTTTCTAATATACACTTGATGGAATTAGTATGCAAAACTTCTAAATCGTGAATCCATAAATTCGCAGAATTTTCATCCCAATATTTTGCTTGCAGTTTAAATATACATTTCATTCAATTCCCTTCTACTCCCATCGGTCTGCCGCTCTCGACCTTCAAGGTATATCTTTTTCGAACGCCCGACCTCGAAAATCTAGGTGTCAGAGCCGACAGTTTGACGTTTCTCCGTGTTTTATATATTTCAAGGCAGTCCGTATGAACTGTTAAAATCATTACCCAGCTGTATCGTGGTATCATCTAGCAAAATATCATAATTTGTCGATATCCGTGAATGAGTGATTCATGATATCACCAAGCGTCGAAATCGTGAGTCCGTGCACAGTTTGTACCCGTTGGAATACCAATGGGTATCCAAATCTGTCCCCGGGAATATCATGAACTCAGTAGCCTTTGGCTTGTGATTGGGTACTTATGTATATGTCATAGGTCTACGACTTTCACTGTCTCTGGTGCATCTATTGTGTCGCTTTGTTTCGGATTTCTAAATTGTTTTAGTAGCTCGTTGGGTTGCATACTAATTCCATCCAGTTTACACTAATTCCATCCAGTTTGAGTTTCCACTTCAATATATGTACAATTATGAATAAAATGCACAGCAGTGAAGATACATCATCGGTGTATTTGAAAGTGAGAGGCAATTTTGTTAGAAAACATCAAGATGATTCACCTCATCGTTCACCCCTAACAGACTCACAGAATAACAGCCCATTTCGACGGACCGTGCTATGTCAGGAGGTTCATCAGTGAAACGCGTGTGACGACAAAACAACTGACGTCATCACAATTTGGGCTCCTGAACGGATGTCGCAATGTATTTTATCTGCGGAGTCCGAAGTGTGGCAGTCGCGGAGTCCGAGATGTCCTACTGGAGATCGCACGTAGATATCATTTTGACAAATTTGGCTCCCATGCTCCACATCAAGATTGCCGCCAACTGGTATATACATATAATTTCATGGGACACAATACATTGAATTGTGAATTTATTTGATATGAAATATGATTATCAAAACAAAACACGTATAGGAAAAATGCACGTATTTTCTCATTTCCAGGTACACTCTGTACAACATCGGTACGAAAATTCCACAAAAGCACGTCGTGCATTGATGCTTGCAGCACAATGCCCCTATCGTAATTTCACGTAAGTTCACGTAATTTTGTATGCCCCCACCATGTTTTATGTGCCCTGTGAAGATTGATCAAACTGAGATTTATATTACATTCTTATATGAATAAATGTCATTATCATTAGCGCAAACATAACGTTGCCTGTAGGTGAATCGTTTGCCTCCGTCTGAAGACTTTTTTGTGCAAACTGTATCGTGTGAATGAAATCAGCCCAACAACTTCAAAGGTTACTAACAGGGTTATGATCAACATAGATTAGAGGAAAAATGGTTAATAGGCTCAAAACACTTGATATTGAATATGTTTATTTTGTACCCATCGCAAAATCACAATGACCGCCCCAAAGCAGACCAGTTATGCAGGAGCATCGAAGTATGTGTACATCACAGGAGTTACTGGAGATCTTGAGAAAATGATTAAGAATCCAGGAATGGGCTTCGAATTTTGACCTCAATTACCAATTTTCTTTCTGCCATTGAAGCTAATATATTCGGGTAATGTTTCTTTTCTAGGTTTTATCATCCACAAGAACCAGTGTTGATTAATGTGATAAGGGACCCAGTGCAACAGGTCATGTCACTGTTCAACTGGAGGAAATACGGGGCACACCTCGTCAGCAAAGACAAACATCCCAACCGAAAGCCAAGACACAACAGGGTATGTGGGAATATGGGATCGAATAGCACAATATATATATTTTTTTAAATTGGAACACGTCTACTTGTATAGGTGCTATTTTTGTTTGAAAAAAAAAAATGTTAAAAAATATTTATTCAATGATATGTATTTCAATAGTCATATTTCGGTATTCGCAATATTCACATGGCTGTGACGTTTACATGGCTTTGACTTCGATACTTTAGTATTATTCGGATTTGACTACTCACACTGATTTTGTAAATTTCAGTGTAAATTATTCATTTGTGCTTGAGTATTCTTATTTGTTATTGTTATTAACATACCAGTATTAGTATCTTTTATTCAGGGGAATATGAGATATAAGCATTTAAGCTTTCTGTGCCCTCCTCACCACATACGGCAGTGGGCTTTGTTTGCTTCTTTACAGACCCTTGATTCTTGTCTGGCTTATCATGGGATGGGGCCTCCATGTTTCCATCACCAGCTCACTTCTCTCCGGTTTTTCTGTGAGAGTGGCACACATAAATGGTAGGCAACTTCTCATGATGGGACACTACAATATGTACATATTAGTGAATTAATGTACGGGTATTGGTTCTAAAATTATTCCATTTTTTCTGACAGTGATCGCAGTGACGAGACTCTGCAGATTGCCAAGAGAACACTGGACTCCAGTTATCTGGTTGTGGGTTTGACTGAACATTTACAAGATTTCTTTGAAATTCTTGAAGTGTTTCTGCCGAGATTATTTTTCAACAGCACCGCCATTTACAGGACACTACGTGAGTGAGAAACTCCCTGAAAAACTTTCCAACTGTATGGCTGACACAAATAGATAAATTTCACATCTGTTAATTGTGTAACACTTGACGGATGAACAAAGGGTGCCAACAAGTATTTTGCTTTCCCTCACTTCATATGCCTGATAATGACTTTCTGTCCCCGGACTATGAGTTTGGATAACGGACCCTGTTTTGTTTGCTCGGAATACTTAATACTGGGTATTGATTCCAAGTCTTTTAGCTCATATGGATCACGTTTTATGTTTATGTAATTTAATGATTAACATTTCAGACGCCGATTCAGTTTACAAGTGGGCTTCTCTCCAGAAAGAACCCGTCAAAACGACGTCCATTGCCACAATGAAAGCTGCTCTGGGGTATGACTATGACTTGTACAGGTTTGCCCGAGCTCGGGCCTACAACCAGCTGAGGAAAGTTCGTCAATATAAAAAATCGAAATCGTATTGACAATTGTAATATACGAGAACATTGATTGATTGATTGACTGATTGAATTTACGTGTATGATCAAAATACAATCAGTGAACGTGTACGTGAAATACAATGACACATAATATGAAATTAAAAAATATACAGGATAACACAAGAAAGAAAAATTGTTCATTTTCATGTGACCCATAAAAATATCAAGAACAAACATGGCAAGAGGATTAAACGAAATAAATATTTGTATTATGATGGAATAGGCAATTAATAACATAAGTTGCTACAGTATTTACATGCGAATTATAATGTATCAACGGATATATTCAAATAGGTACATAACCCCAAATACACACTCATATAAATATGACTCGATTCTGATATGTTGCAGAATTCCGGTTTTTCTTTGAGAGTGAGGAGTCTTTGTCCCCAGCTTTAGATCCGCCGCGTTGGCTTATCAAGCAATTATCATTTCAGAACCAGTACCAAAATAAGTATGTCAGGCAAAACCTTTTGTTGCTTATCACTCGTGTTTTTCAAACATATACATCCGACAGAGTCATAACGCCACTTTTTGTTTGTTTTATGTTTCCTTGACTTCTTGAAAGCTCAACATTGGATTTGAGCAATTAATTTTTTGCTATTGATGTAAGATGATGTGCGCCATAGAATTGTTTCCAATGAATTTTGTTAGGTCTTTGATAAAAGTTACCTGATTGAAAAGTCCAAGAACGAAGGATAAGTTAAAATGGGGTGGCCTTTTCTGCCACCATTCTCAAACATGAACCTAACTGCCTTGTGTTGTGTCAAAGTTTAGCAACACTATATGAGGCATTGATATATTCCAGTCATGCATCAACGAAAAAACAATTAGAAGATTCTCACGTTTTTATTATAACGCAGAAAATATGACAGAGGCTCGGGTACATGGCACCAGACACCCATGTGAGATGGGTTTCTTATCGCACTTATTGATTGAACTCGGATGAATACCACACATCCAATTGCCCAATCGTGTATATATTAAAAAAAGAAAGCAAGTAGACATAAAACATACATTCAATTGGTACAATGGTATCCAGGTTTACAGTACAGTCGTATTCTTGTCTGATCAGAGATTTCGACTCTTTCTGAAATGTAACATGAAATCAGTCGCGGCAGTTGCAATCTCCAGGTTCACCTTTAAAGCCGGGGCGCCCAACATCACCTCGACCGCCCGGTAGACCGTCTAATCCAGGAATACCTTGAAAACGGGGGGGTCGTCCCTTCTCACCACCCATTCCATGCGAACCTGGTCTACCAGGCGAGCCCCTGCGTCCACTGTCACCCCGTTCGCCCTTCACACACGCTGCAGCTGTGACTTTCGACTCACTCTTGCAGGCTGATACTCCCGGAGCGCCAGGAGGTCCTACACGGCCCGGCTCGCCCTGAGGTCCGGCAATTCCCCGGTCACCTTGCTCTCCCTTCAATTCTTGGGGGAGGGGCCAGCTGGTTGTTGTGTGCGGTCCACTGATATCGAATGCCGTGGGTGATGATGGATTCACTGTGAAATACACAATATATCAATGTTACTGATATTTATTTCCTTTTTTGTGACTCTGTATTTGTGCAGAGACCCTGTCTCAGTGTAGATTCATGTTGGTTATGAAACTTCACAACGATAGACTAACTTTATTTTAGCCTCAGTCCCACTGTCCCGGTTTGACGCCTGATCGACTCCCGGATAACGAACCAGGCACACCATGTCTCGACTGGCCACACTGGTTTGATCCGGGTGGCGAACTGGGTCTCGTCCGGGCACTCGCGCGAAATATGAAACATGTTTCATTGAAAATGATCCCCGAACCGGACGTGACCGGGAATTAACATGGAGTACACCGGGCACACCAGGAGTCTTCCTGGTGTCATCCGGCCACACCAGGTCTCAACCGGGTCTCGACCGGATGGAAAATGGGTGTTTTGGTGAACCGTGAGTGGTCCGGGAGTTGACCATGTTAACCAGGAGTTGACCTGGGGTTAACCTGGAGTTGCTCGGGACTTATCCGGGGTAACCGGGAGTTGACTGGGTATGATCCGGTCGGCCAGGGGATAAAAAATTATGAAATGATGGGACCAGTGAGAACTATCTCAGAGTAATTTTTGCATAGCGTATAGAGGGTAAATCTAAAAAGTGTGATGTGATTGACTTTTATTACAGGTGTTCACAGCCCTCGGGTTACAAGCTATGCTTTTGTGAACACCTGGGATATGTCTTATGTACCTGTTCTACTGTGAATGATTATGATGTATGTATACTGCACATAACGAATAAAATGCAGTACAATACAAGTGTGGGGACCACTAAAAACCCTCAGAAGCTGCAGCATGTTTTGTGGTCCTTGGTGTTTATTTGGGCTGTAGAATAAATTTGTGTTTATTTGCATGTGCAGGGATGTGCCAAAAAACTGTGTACGATATGTAAAATAATGTGTGTAACTAACTGTATGGCAACTTCTGCTTGGGCGGATCCAGAATTTTGCACGAAAGAGGGGGTATAATTCAGGGTCCAGAAGCTGATGGTTACTATTTTTTCTCGGCTGGAATGTGAGCCTATATACTGGGGGCTAATACTGAATCTATACAATGTCACGAATTAAAATAAGATCAATAGCCAGTCTTTGATAAGATGTTGATGTATTTGAAGACACCGATTGAGCTGAACGAAACGGTTTTTACATTTGTTTCATGCACATCTAATTATCTATCATAATTTGTTCAAATGTTATAGCAATTTATTACTTAATAGCTGGCTAAATGCCTAATTAAGCAGCTGGCTGTCAATGACGTGAATCGCTTCCCCTGTCTTGGCCCTGTGTTGTCCTGACAGCTACGGCCCTGATATAATACTCCTCAGTATGATCTGTACTCACCGTCAGCCATTCGCCCATATACTCGGGCCACGAAATAGGCTTGCAGACACATGGTTAACAGGCTCACTGCGATTGCAGTAGCAGCAATGCCTTTGTTGACGTTGGACGTGACTTTTCCGCCAGTAATGTTGACGTCGCCTTGACTGCTGCCCTCATTACTTACTCCTTCATATTCATTCTCGTGCAGTATGGGAGACTTGTCGAGCTTGGAATACACTTTTTCATCGCCACTTCGCCAGGACGTAGCCATGTTGTCCTTCCTGTGACGAAGGCGCTATTAGTTTATCGTGGTCACAAATACCACTCGCAGCTATATATCTAGCACAGGAATGTGCTAGCTCTGATATCGCAGTAATACCAGCAGCTATTATGTATTAAACCTGACAGTTGATATTCCATGCGGATATACATAGTCGTAATTAGTCGACTGGTGGTACAATGCTGATAGCTGGAATATAAGTCATTATGTTATTTGTCTGGTGCAAGACAAATAACATAATGTTACTGTAAGAAATGTCAAATTTCGTTCATATCATGAGAAGCTGTTATCAAGATACACGTGAAATAAAACAAATATTTTATCAGGATAATTAAGCATCGAAAATTCAGCAACTAGTAATTCAGAACTACTATGTTAGATGTGTTTTCCCCACTGCTTGTAATTATCGTGTTATTTTGTTTTACAATGAAGCCATGATTGTATGCCTCGCCATCAAATTCGATAATATATAGTGAATACAAGTAACCTACAGTCGAGAAAATTATTTTTGTGGCCAGCGGAAATATGTTGGGATGGGAAAGTTCGTGTGATTAATAACCTTATTCAAATGGATTAAATTGCTCATTATTCTCCATATATTAAACGCAGGAGAACATATCTATAGATCAATGGTTTTAACGTTGTCCATTGTTTTGGATCAAATTGATAATTCATGGCGTCTATTATGGTGTAAATACCATATTTTCATCACACTTTATCACTTTTATGTCGGAAACTATAAAGGTTGGCTATTGTTTCGTAATTGTTCTGCCCACATCGGACATAGCTCAATATTTTTGTTGCGCTACTGTGTGCGTATGTATTACGGTAAACCATCCAAAATTATCGCAAAGCTCGAAGAGTATTTGCGTTTATGCACAAGATTAAAATGTAAATCTCATTGGAACAATCAGAAATATTAATTTTGAGAGTGCTGTGACCCCTCTGTTGAGATTACTATTTTCAAAACAAATGATAGTTGTTTTTTCCCAAACTTAGAAGACCAGCGCGACGCGCAGGCCAGTAAAATAAGAAAATTAGCCCAAGGGCTAAGAACGGTTACCGGACAATTATATTTCAGATATTAACCTTTTGTCCCATGGCCTTGATGATGAGCTCATTGGTCAATTCGAGGTCACGAGAATATTCAGCTTATATCATTTGTAGTTGACCATAATTGATCCTAAGCTGTAAAGTCGATAATAAGTGAGATATTAGCCACTTTGTGATCTGACCTAGAAAATGAGTTCAAAATTCAAGTTCAAGGTCATGAGAATATTCAGCACATATCATTTCCTCTATGTTCGCAATTGATTCCTAAGCTGTAAAGTCGATAATAAGCGAGATATTAGCCATTTTGTTCTCTGGAATTGAAAATGAGCTCAAAGGGTCAAACTCGAGGTCCCAAAAATATTCAGCATATATCATTTCCTATATGTTCACTATGGATTCCTAAGCTGTAAAGTTGATAGTAAGTGAGATATTAGCCATTTTGTGCTCTGACCTTGAAAATAAAGTCAAGGTCAAATTCCAGGTCATCAAAATATTCAGTGTATATCATTTAGTGTATATCATTCAGTGTATATCATGTCCACAATTTGTTCCCAAGAGAAAAAGTCAATGAAGAAGCAAGATAATAGCCATTTTGTCCTTTGACCTCGAATTCATGGCAATATTCAGCATATGTCATTTTCAATATGTTAACAATTGATTCCTAAGCTGTAAAGTTGATAATAAGCGAGATATTAGCCATTTTGTCTTGTGACCTTGAAAAAGAGGTCAAAGGTCAAATTCAATGTCATGAGAACATTCAGCATATATCATTTCCTAAATGTTGACAATTGATTCCTAAGCTGTAAAATTGATAATAAGCGATATATTAGTCATTTAGTGCTCTGGCCTCGAAAATTAGGTCAAAGGTCAAATTCAAGGTCACGATAATATTCAGAATATATCATTTCCTATATGTTGACAATTGATTCCTAAGCTGTAAAGTCGATAATAAGCGAGATATTAGCCATTTTGTCTTGTGACCTTGAAAAAGAGGTCAAAGGTCAAATTCAATGTCATGAGAACATTCAGCATATATCATTTCCTATATGTCCACAATTGATTTCTGATCTCTAATCGCAATATTAAGTGAGATATTTGGAAAAATGTGCCCCATTAAAAGCATAGGAGAATTTAACATGCGAAAGTCCCATTTAGGCCAACTTTGGGCCCAAAATGGGCCACTTCGAGTGATGCAAGGGCAACGAAAATCATACATGTCACAGGGGTACATATGAGGAGTGTTATGCATCAATAAGAAAAACAGTTACTGAACAGATTTTGAGAAAATGACCGTCAAAAATTCGTCATTTTTCGTCTAAAATGGCCGCCATTTGGAAAAATATTGCGAAATACAAAAAAACTAAAAAATACCTCCCTCTTGAAATATTTTTTTGGCATTTTTGTGCAAAATTTCAGAATGATTCGACCATAAACTTGAAAAATAAAATTGTTTACGGACGGACGGACGTGCTAACGGATGGGCGTTACGGGCGGACCCAATGTTAAATTTCCTATCTTAACTTTACCCGTAAGTCCTGAAAAAATCCCCGTAAAACCGCACTTTTGGCTTAAACTGTGGTTGTGGGGCATCTTCAGCTTTTTTCCCCCTAAGAAATCCCCGTAAACCCTTCTGGTACGTCCGGACAGACGGACGACGGACGGACGCCGGACGCAACGCCATGGCAATAGGTTATCGGACAATAGGCAAGTGTTGAGTAAATGACGCCAGTTTTCAGAAGATGTGTAAATGATGAACATGTAACAAAGATGTTAGACGGAAACTGGACTTGTATATGTGCTGACTCCCAGGTTATTTTTCTAGTTTGACGTTTGTTGTACGTCCACGTACGCGCGAGATGGCCACAAACTCACCCACTGTAAGCGGCGCAGCGGGGAAGTGGTTTCGTCCGGGCATGCGGTGGGTTTTGCTCGGGCAGGTCATGGGTTTGCTCGGGCAACACTGCTGATGCGGGGAGAAGATCAATTACTCATTCGTTATTGACATTAGAGCGTTGGGGGGGGGGGGGGGGGGCGAAGCCCCCAACCCTCTACATGTCTATGTGCTGACTTTTTCATGGAGGTTTCATGCCAAACTATCGACGCCCGTTTTGGCAGGTAAACCTTCAGACACCTACTCCAAATGAGGATTTTCTTCGTCTTTGACATAAAATCTGTCGAATTGATGGCAAACTTTTAATATTCCACAGATGTATAATGCATAAATCGATGTGTTAGGATTGAGAAAACAACGTAAGATCCTCAAATTATCCAAAAACGTCCAAAATGGCGGAGCCGATGGAAATTGACGTTCCCAGAATGCAAAGCAAATTTTACCGCAATGACGCGTATTATGGAACACACAATTTTCTGTGCAGCAATACGTGCATGCATACATCATCTTGCGTGTGACATTCTCTGGCGCTATGTATGATGAAGTAAACACGAAGATACGTCTGCGACGCCACGGCTAAATTTACCGTAATTTGACGTATTGTATCACATGACAATTAAGGTGTTCCATGCGGGGATGCGAATTTTTAATTTAAACTGGCCTTTCAATTCGCCCAGTAGGCATATGTATCATGATATCAGATGCAGATATTTCTCATGGTTTTCAATATTTTTTTATTTTTTTATTTTTTAAAATGAAATACCATTTTAGTAGGCGTAGATCTATCTGTTACATTGAGTTCAAAATAAATTTTTACTTATTAGGAATATGAATGAAGTAGGCCTATGTTTTTCATCATAATATACTGTCGTGGTGCTGATGATGTGCTCGAGCTCTAATGTCGTCCCCCGCAGTTAGCTGCATTTTCTTGTTCTGCTGCAGTATCATATTTTGGTGGTATTATTTGAATAACATAACAAGGTATGTGTCTCATAATTTTGGCGACAAAGAGAAGGATGTCTTGAAAGCAAATTTACCATGAAATGTGCAAAGTGTGTATTTACTCATAAAATATCCGATATTAATTGCATAATCGCTTAGCACAGTTCGCAGGTACTTGACCATCACAGCTCATGATATTCTGGATTATTTGGAGGCGATAGCTGAATTTGTGAATGAAGACTATGTGCCCAAAACAATGCGTGTTGTACATGTACCGTCCGTGTGATCAAGCAAAACCCAGCATCAGCAGTGTTGCCCGAGCAAAACCCATGACCTGCCCGAGCAAAACCCACCGCATGCCCGGACAGAACCACTTCCCCGCTGCGCCGCTTACAGGGGGTGAAACTGCGCCTGGCTGGACAGCTTCAGCGATCCAAGCTGACGTCAGTGCAGGGGATTTACACCCCGGTGGTGAACATAAACTATTCATGGGCATTTTTCATAGCACGATGTGATGAAGACTGAGCGCACCGAGGGGGCAAATTGATGAATAACATATTCATACCAATCACTCCCAATAACTGGAAGAAACTATAGTCGGTGCACATCATACGTTCTCATTTGTACCGTGCATTGATGATAGTGTTGTGGCCGGGATGTCCTAAATAACATGGATATATTAAAATTCATGACTCATAAAAGCATATCAAGGTATATCGAACAGTAAATGTTCACAATAGATACATTGCAAGCAATAATATGAGTAAATAGATGATTACTCCTCCGTCATGGTGTGTTTAAAATAATGTGGGAGTGTTTGTTTGTAAGTTATTACCACCTATTACCATCCATAAAACTCGATTCTGGTGATGGCAATGACAGAGCTAAAATACAACATTTCGGATTAGGAATTAAGGCCGACCAAATGTTTTATCCAAAGTCACACAGGCGTCGTCAGCGGCAGACAGCGTGTAAAATATAGTTGTTTCTATTGTACACCTGATGGGATTAGTAGTATACAACTGTCCAACAACACATTAAAATATTTTAGAACTCCGAAACAAATGCCGTGTATAGGTGTATGACAAATACATAAGTAGCTAATCACGAGCCATAAGGCTACCGAGTTGATGGTATCCTCGGGGACAGATTTAACGTCCGCCAGCAGTGACACCGACTCAGTGGTATGAATGTAAGTATCAATCTATTACTAATACAACCATGATGTTGATGCCAATAACAAACCTAAAATACAACATTTTTTTGTAACATATTTTATCCGAACACACACTGGCGTCAAATTTTCGAATGTGTGAAAAATAAAGATAGGGAACGTCAAAGTAGCCTACAGTTTCAGATAACGTGTCCAATCATAACATTATAGAAAAAAACAACTATTCATTGATAAATAGTGGCTAGAGGCTTTATAAGGCTTGTTTGTACAGTCTGGAGTGTAGAAGTGTTTGCACTCAATTGAACTTTCACTGTCCAGGTTTCTGTGTTTATATATCACCGATGAAATACGATTTGCAATTCTCGAGGTATATCACGACGCCCGTTAGCCATTATCAATCATGACGTTGCCGTGGTGTCCACTGTGGCGTGGCCTGGACGTGGACGGATTGCTGAATCAGTCGCTGCATTATGTCTGATGGTCCTCTGTTATGTCGGCTTTGGGGTCGGTATAATTGGGGTTTTCAGAGCAGCCAGTTTGTGCCAAACGTTTGGGATCACTTATCCTGTGTGGGGTAGAGCTGTGGATTTACATAATAATGACAGCAGTATCAAGCAAACGGACCAATGTTTCTGGTAGAATTTGAATGAGTAAAACATTCGTTGGGGTCGAGTAGAACGAAAGCACTATGATATATCAAAATAAATCTGATTTAAGCACACAATGTATACATGTTCTCAAATAACGTCACTATTATTTCATCTTACCATTTTGTTCGACCAGGTATGTGTTTTCTATCGATCATGGAACTGAATCACTATGTCCCTACCATAACTCTATACCATTGCGATGTATATAATCCACACCAACTATACACAACACACATGTTTTACCATCATGTATTCGACTTGGCAAGCAATCCCAGTTACCAATCATGAGTTCGAAATGCCCACTCACAGATTCCATGTGTTTTAATATCCGTTTCGGCTACTCTGTCAGACAAATACACGAATACTAATACAAAAATAGATTGCTGGGTTCATGGCCATAGGAAGATTGACATGAAAATTTTCTTATAAGCAGGAATGAAACAAGACAATTTGCTGTGAATATTATTTTTTAATATCACCAGAAAAACCGTGTAAAATCTTGGGGTATTCAAGCATGACCTTCCAGTAATGTTCACCTCACAAAACAGAAAGGGATCAGATCCATTTCACCGGACTAAAACCAGAAACCATGAACTGGTTTAGGCACAGTTACCCGTTCAACCAATTTACAAGTTCAACCAAGTTAGCAGCAGGTTCACTATGAGAACGCTATGGATATAAATATACCTTTGAAGATGTTTCTTTAAGGTTTTGTCAAATATGATCATCTCGTCAGATGAAACCAGCTACGTTGTCAGTAGATTAAAAAGTATATATATGACTAGCGTTAGTGACGGTCATTGCTGTGATAAATTGACATTTGACGTGTTTTCCAAACAGGTCAATTCTAATACAATTTTTGTCTGCAATTAGTCAGAACAGCCAAGAGTAAGAAATGTTAGCGGAGAAATTCATTGTGTTGAACCACAACTTTTATTTTCACCAAAATTGTCGTTTAGACTTTTCAAGGTCACCACTTATATCACTATATGTGACTTACCATTTGAAAGTGTCCATATTTAAGCTATATCTTGAAGCATGCCAGGTCAGCTCACATTATGAAGAGAAATACATGTATGAATGAAATTTAAAAGTCTGAAATAATTTTCAATGGCAAAAACTCCCAAAACATTTGTTTTCCCGGAAATGACTCAAAATAAATAGTGAATCATTTAAATAGTGGACAATTTTTTTTGGCCGATGCATCAGAAAATCGAAATGGGCATCACATGCCGATCGGTGGTTCAGGAACAACGAAAATATACACACCACAGGGGTACATATGGAAAGGTTTTATTCATCAATTAGAGAAAAAGTTATTGACCAGATTTGAAGAAAATGGAGCCAAAATGAATCATCGTTTTTCCACCAAGAAAAGGCCGTTTTGATCTATCAAGTTCTTTGAAGGTCAAATTCAAGGCCACCACTGAAACCGCAAGATATGATTCATCATTTGAATGGGCCAATATTCAGGCTCTATCTTGAAGTGTTCCAGGAGTGTACTTCATACAGCTCCAATTATGAATGAAAAATTGATGAAATTTTTTTTTAAAATCTCAATGGCGAAGTTTATTTTGGCTGGTAGTGACTAATAACGAATAATGATTTGATTAGGACGAAAAAAAAAATAAAATGGCCGCCACACACAGACCGTTGATTCAATGACAATGAGAGTTACACATGCACAAAGGTATATTCTTATCTGAACAGTTTTGGAGAAAATGGCGGAAATTCGCCGTGTTTTTTTTGTTGAAAAAGCATGTGAAGTAAACTTTAAAGATAAAAATGTTGATACGACGGCTGGACAAACGATAGACGCATCGCCATGCCAATAGGTTATTGGATCAAAGGTCCAGTAACCTAAAGCCCCAGTTCTGTGTACATATATAACACAGATGCCTCATTTTTATTCTTCATATAAAGCACTTCAAATAATATAATTTTCCTAGCAAGTGGTTATTTTACAAACAAGTCATGTCATTGTCGTGCTGCGAAGTGCCAGACCATAGGCTGGAAGGAAATGCATTGATGGTTGTTCTGACATACGTGTCACATAAGCGAATGTGAAAGGTCAACATGTCAGAAATATGACCAATAATTTAAAAAGTAAATCATGTCTAAAAAGTAGACATGATTGTGGATATATATCAACGTTAATATAACATGGCAACAACTAAGTCGTTTTGTATTCTTGTTATTTTGTCATACCCTAATTCTTCAAGTCGGTATGTACACAGCGAATGAAGTTCGCGTAAAGGGCGATGTATCTCGGGAGCGGTGACTACTTGAAAACTATAATTTCTTTATTTGTTTCAGTTGTGTACTAATTCCATCGGGTGTATAGTAGAGACAACTACATTTCACACACTGTCTGCCTCTGATGACGCAAGTGTGTTCTTGGATAAACTAATTGGTCGGGCTTTGTTTCTATTGCAAAACGTTGTATTTTACGTTTGTTATTGGTATCATCAAAATCGTGTTGTATTGGTGGTGATAGATTGATAATTACATTCTTCCCATTAGCTAATTTAGTGTCACAAGTGGAACAAGAAAGCTTTTCCATCTTCGCTTCACGGGCAGCCATTTATCCACCTGTCTGAACAAACTAACGAATTTTCGCAATGTATCGAGGTCGGGTGCGCGAGCGTTGGATGATCCACAAATACACCTGATTGGATACAAAACGGGATATTTCAGCAATAGTTATGCAAGAATTAATATTTTATTCACGTTTTGAGGAATACGGTCTTGAAGTCAATGGTATCAGATACACTGACATTGACTGATGTACGTACACATAATGGTGTCGAAGTTAATTACGATCAGGTTTAATTAGCTCTCTGTTGGATGATATTGCATCTACGGTAACTAAAATATTCCACTTCAAATGATATGATGATATTGCTACTGTCGGCCATAACAGAATATACCACTTGTATGCACAAACACACTTCATACTTGACAACAAGTCTGCAATGTATGGTTGTCATTTACACGTGTCCCTGGGTTTGAACAAGGACGACATGGTAAACAGCCCGAAGCTGCAGCCCATTTGCAAATAATGTTCCGAAGAGCATTGCGATGTCAGTGTCAACAGCACGTCATTGTCGTCACATGTGTAAACATGAATAATACTTAGTCTGATATAATGTTTCGTTCGAGCTCTGCGAAATGTCACCATTTGTATGTTATAATCGTAACATTTCATCCATCAAGATCATTTATAAATAGTAGCCTTAATCATAATATTCGAAGCCTTTTCACATGACAATCGCAATTTCACTATCTGCCAATATGACCCCCAACGAATCTCATGTTTTTTGCTGCACAAATAACACATAACTATTCCGTATTGATAAATATTAGACTATGGGCCATACAGCTCACCATGTTATGTAAGTATCAATCTATTACCACCAATACAATCAGATTTTGATGATGCCAATAAGGAACGTAAAATACATTTTGCAATAGAAACAAAGCCCGACCAAATAGTTTATCCAAAGACACACTGGCGTCACCAGGGGCAGACAGTGTGTTAAATTTAGTTGTTTCTACTGTACACCTGATGGAATTAGTATACAACTGCCCAACAACCTATGAAAATAATTTAGAAATCCGAAACTAACCCCATGGAATAGAAACATGACAAGTACAAAAGTACCCAATCACAAGCCAGAAGGCAACTGAGTTGATGGTATATCAATTGTACATGTAGTGTTCATAGCCTCATCAATCATAGTCCTAGAAAAGCATCAACAGCATGATTTTCATCACTCATACTGAGAATCAGCCCTTGTAATAATACCAATGCGTGACATAAAATCACCATTACAATTGTCATGTCCTTATTGCAAAACACATTCCCGAGAAGTGCAATCTCCAAAATCCAATTTACACATTTTGTACTGGTCATAAACTTGCTTGGGAGTATAGTATTCACGGTATCGTTAACAAACGCCAATGTCATAAAAATAAGCTTCATATATTTAATACGCTCATAACACAAGCAATCTCTATCGGAAGTCCTTCCAAATAACACATTACACATTGTGTGCTGTGCATGATTTGGGCTTGAGCACATGAGTCCATTGCATGTCATGTTCAAGGTCACCAGCATATTTGACTCCCTAGATGTTACTTATGACACAACCCCGAGCTCTATCTTAAATCTAAGCTACACTTACACATATCTCTGTGGGCATGACCTTAGGTCCAATCACTCACGCTCCTTAGTGTCCAAGTTTAAGGTTACCAGAAGATCAAGCACATGTGGCTTCCTTTAAATCACGTTACAAACCTAAACCATATACTCAAATGTTATGTATCCATTGCCACTTTGTCCGTTCCAACCTTGACGTGATCTCGATACTGACAACTCAATGTTATTGAAGGTTGAATTCGAATCACCAATATAAAGCTTATATATATATATGTGTGATTTCCTATTGCTCCATAATAAAACTTCACCTGTGTATGCAATATCGACATAGTTAGTAACTCGATAATATCGACTTAGTATCTCGATAAAAAAATCGACTTATTAACTCGATATTATCGACACAGTATATCGATAATATCCACCTATTAAGACGATAACATCGACTTGATATATCAGGATTGACCAGCCCACGTGTACATGTATGTACAAGTAACCTACAGTGGAGAGAATTATTTTTGTGGCCAGCGGAAATATGTTGGGATGGGAAAGTTTATGTGATTAATAACCTTGAGTTTTTGGATTAAATTGCTCATTATTCTCCATATAATAAACAAAGAAGAACACATCTATAGATGTATATCTGATCGCAGACATTCAATGGTTTTAAAATTGCCCAATGTTTTGGATCAAATTGATAGCTTATGCGTCTATTTCGGTGTAAAAAAATATTTGTCATCAAATTTTATCACTTTTATATCGTAAACTATAAAAGTTGGCAACCTTCCGTAATTGTTCTGCCAACATCAGAAATTTAGCTCAATAGTTTTGTCAACGAATATCGCAAAGCTCTCACAGTATTTGCGTTTATTCACAAGATTAAAATGTAAAACCTCATGGAAACAATCAGAAATATTATTTTTGAAAGTGCTGTGATCCTTTTGTTGAAATTACTATGTTTAACAAAGGATAGCAGGACCGGGCCCACTCATACCTACCCTCCGTGGGTCTGTTTTTACCCAAACTGTTTTTACGCGACGCGCTGGCCAATAGTGCACGTTGGTAACCAATAACGACTGTGTCAGTTGGCGTATATGTCCACGAGTGAACATTGAAATAAATGATATCTAAATTGAAAACTTCCCCCTCTGATGTAAAATCGATTACATTAATTACATATCAGAGTTCTAACGGTATGTTGACCCTACATTATGTCTAACCAGTAATGTTCATTTCTTAGTTTTCTCGTATGTATATGCACATGCAGACTATACATCATGTGCTGTGATATAGGTCGAGTTACTAACTCGATATTATCGAGTTACTAAGTCGATAATATCGAGATAACTCAGAAATTTGAAAAAAATAAGTCTTCTTTCTGTGCCTGTTTCACATTTAAGTCGATATTATCGATATATTAATTCGATATTATCGAGATATAAGTCGATATTATCGAGATACTAAGTCGATATTATCGAGTTACTAAGTCGGGAATTACAGAAAAAAATAATCTCCCGTGGCTCCTCTACAGTACCGTAGAAATTGACCTCAAACCAGCTTGATTATTTTCAAGTTTAGCGCCAGCTGCACGAAAATCTGATTGGGCTATTGGATACAACCTCACTAATGCAGTGATCAGGATCATTTTATACCTGGAGAATAGGTACTGTCCATAAGCTTTTGTACATAGTTTACTAGATGTTTTCGTTATTGTCTTGTTGCATTGTGACTGTACCATTTGTTAATCACATTGTATGGGGGCAATACATTTATTTGGACCAACAATGTCGACATCGTAAGGTATATCAGGGTCAAATAACATAATCGATCTACATGATTGTATCGTAAGTTGAACCATAAACCGTAATTACCGATAACATTAGACAAAGGCTCCGATAACTAAATAATCTTTGTGTCATATTTAGCATTATTAGCATAGTGTTGCTAAGGTATGTGACGGCAGAAAGTGTTTGTGGATTGGATGAGCTATACACTTTGCTGGCGGTTTTCTCGATGGCTAACTATATCATGTCCGTACGTATGTTTGCATCATACATACACCAGGAAGACATCTAGAATTTTTGCTATAGGTTGGTGACTTTTTACACATACTCATCTTCAATCGGCCTGTTTCACAGCATCAAAGTGAATTCTGCACACATGGTGATAATTCAAATGAACCATTTTGTTAACATAATCTGCATACAGTAACATAAAAACGAACGACCCACACAAACGGAAAATACATAACGAGGAAACGCGTGAAGAACAAATATCTCAAATAGGTGAAAAAGTTCACTTCCTATTAGTTGCATCTAGTATGTTAGCGTAATATGGTTTATCGAATCAACCGCATGCGGAAAAGCGTGTAACAGGCCTATTTTTTCCTGACCTTCACATATGTTTATGTGGGCCAGGAATGTTCTCACGCTGACATGATCACAGTAAGGGTAATTGTTTACAGAACAATCCCTTGGTGTAGAAGTTAAACACACTCACATCATCACCTGTCCCTACATTTCTATAAATATTATCTACATGGATCACGATGGATAGCAGTGGATTTCCCGGTTGGCAGGTCTTCCATTTTGTACATACATAGATATCCTTGAATGTCCGCCCAAGTTCGTGTCTCACAACAGAAGTTTTGAAACCTTGCCCCGGGAATCACCATAAACCATTTTTTTTAAAACATCGTGGTTGATTGTCAACACAATGGATACCTGTTGGTCCAAATAAATGTATTGCCCCCATACAATGTGATTAACAAATGGTACAGTCACAATGCAACAAGACAATAACGAAAACATCTAGTAAACTATGTACAAAAGCTTATGGACAGTACCTATTCTCCAGGTATAAAATGATCCTGATCACTGCATTAGTGAGGTTGTATCCAATAGCCCAATCAGATTTTCGTGCAGCTGGCGCTAAACTTGAAAATAATCAAGCTGGTTTGAGGTCAATTTCTACGGTACTGTAGAGGAGCCACGGGAGATTATTTTTTTCTGTAATTCCCGACTTAGTAACTCGATAATATCGACTTAGTATCTCGATAATATCGACTTATATCTCGATAATATCGAATTAATATATCGATAATATCGACTTAAATGTGAAACAGGCACAGAAAGAAGACTTATTTTTTTCAAATTTCTGAGTTATCTCGATATTATCGACTTAGTAACTCGATAATATCGAGTTAGTAACTCGACCTATATCACAGCACATGATGTATAGTCTGCATGTGCATATACATACGAGAAAACTAAGAAATGAACATTACTGGTTAGACATAATGTAGGGTCAACATACCGTTAGAACTCTGATATGTAATTAATGTAATCGATTTTACATCAGAGGGGGAAGTTTTCAATTTAGATATCATTTATTTCAATGTTCACTCGTGGACATATACGCCAACTGACACAGTCGTTATTGGTTACCAACGTGCACTATTGGCCAGCGCGTCGCGTAAAAACAGTTTGGGTAAAAACAGACCCACGGAGGGTAGGTATGAGTGGGCCCGGTCCTGCTATCCTTTGTTAAACATAGTAATTTCAACAAAAGGATCACAGCACTTTCAAAAATAATATTTCTGATTGTTTCCATGAGGTTTTACATTTTAATCTTGTGAATAAACGCAAATACTGTGAGAGCTTTGCGATATTCGTTGACAAAACTATTGAGCTAAATTTCTGATGTTGGCAGAACAATTACGGAAGGTTGCCAACTTTTATAGTTTACGATATAAAAGTGATAAAATTTGATGACAAATATTTTTTTACACCGAAATAGACGCATAAGCTATCAATTTGATCCAAAACATTGGGCAATTTTAAAACCATTGAATGTCTGCGATCAGATATACATCTATAGATGTGTTCTTCTTTGTTTATTATATGGAGAATAATGAGCAATTTAATCCAAAAACTCAAGGTTATTAATCACATAAACTTTCCCATCCCAACATATTTCCGCTGGCCACAAAAATAATTCTCTCCACTGTAGGTTACTTGTACATACATGTACACGTGGGCTGGTCAATCCTGATATATCAAGTCGATGTTATCGTCTTAATAGGTGGATATTATCGATATACTGTGTCGATAATATCGAGTTAATAAGTCGATTTTTTTATCGAGATACTAAGTCGATATTATCGAGTTACTAACTATGTCGATATTGCATACACAGGTGAAGTTTTATTATGGAGCAATAGGAAATCACACATATATATATATAAGCTTTATATTGGTGATTCGAATTCAACCTTCAATAACATTGAGTTGTCAGTATCGAGATCACGTCAAGGTTGGAACGGACAAAGTGGCAATGGATACATAACATTTGAGTATATGGTTTAGGTTTGTAACGTGATTTAAAGGAAGCCACATGTGCTTGATCTTCTGGTAACCTTAAACTTGGACACTAAGGAGCGTGAGTGATTGGACCTAAGGTCATGCCCACAGAGATATGTGTAAGTGTAGCTTAGATTTAAGATAGAGCTCGGGGTTGTGTCATAAGTAACATCTAGGGAGTCAAATATGCTGGTGACCTTGAACATGACATGCAATGGACTCATGTGCTCAAGCCCAAATCATGCACAGCACACAATGTGTAATGTGTTATTTGGAAGGACTTCCGATAGAGATTGCTTGTGTTATGAGCGTATTAAATATATGAAGCTTATTTTTATGACATTGGCGTTTGTTAACGATACCGTGAATACTATACTCCCAAGCAAGTTTATGACCAGTACAAAATGTGTAAATTGGATTTTGGAGATTGCACTTCTCGGGAATGTGTTTTGCAATAAGGACATGACAATTGTAATGGTGATTTTATGTCACGCATTGGTATTATTACAAGGGCTGATTCTCAGTATGAGTGATGAAAATCATGCTGTTGATGCTTTTCTAGGACTATGATTGATGAGGCTATGAACACTACATGTACAATTGATATACCATCAACTCAGTTGCCTTCTGGCTTGTGATTGGGTACTTTTGTACTTGTCATGTTTCTATTCCATGGGGTTAGTTTCGGATTTCTAAATTATTTTCATAGGTTGTTGGGCAGTTGTATACTAATTCCATCAGGTGTACAGTAGAAACAACTAAATTTAACACACTGTCTGCCCCTGGTGACGCCAGTGTGTCTTTGGATAAACTATTTGGTCGGGCTTTGTTTCTATTGCAAAATGTATTTTACGTTCCTTATTGGCATCATCAAAATCTGATTGTATTGGTGGTAATAGATTGATACTTACATAACATGGTGAGCTGTATGGCCCATAGTCTAATATTTATCAATACGGAATAGTTATGTGTTATTTGTGCAGCAAAAAACATGAGATTCGTTGGGGGTCATATTGGCAGATAGTGAAATTGCGATTGTCATGTGAAAAGGCTTCGAATATTATGATTAAGGCTACTATTTATAAATGATCTTGATGGATGAAATGTTACGATTATAACATACAAATGGTGACATTTCGCAGAGCTCGAACGAAACATTATATCAGACTAAGTATTATTCATGTTTACACATGTGACGACAATGACGTGCTGTTGACACTGACATCGCAATGCTCTTCGGAACATTATTTGCAAATGGGCTGCAGCTTCGGGCTGTTTACCATGTCGTCCTTGTTCAAACCCAGGGACACGTGTAAATGACAACCATACATTGCAGACTTGTTGTCAAGTATGAAGTGTGTTTGTGCATACAAGTGGTATATTCTGTTATGGCCGACAGTAGCAATATCATCATATCATTTGAAGTGGAATATTTTAGTTACCGTAGATGCAATATCATCCAACAGAGAGCTAATTAAACCTGATCGTAATTAACTTCGACACCATTATGTGTACGTACATCAGTCAATGTCAGTGTATCTGATACCATTGACTTCAAGACCGTATTCCTCAAAACGTGAATAAAATATTAATTCTTGCATAACTATTGCTGAAATATCCCGTTTTGTATCCAATCAGGTGTATTTGTGGATCATCCAACGCTCGCGCACCCGACCTCGATACATTGCGAAAATTCGTTAGTTTGTTCAGACAGGTGGATAAATGGCTGCCCGTGAAGCGAAGATGGAAAAGCTTTCTTGTTCCACTTGTGACACTAAATTAGCTAATGGGAAGAATGTAATTATCAATCTATCACCACCAATACAACACGATTTTGATGATACCAATAACAAACGTAAAATACAACGTTTTGCAATAGAAACAAAGCCCGACCAATTAGTTTATCCAAGAACACACTTGCGTCATCAGAGGCAGACAGTGTGTGAAATGTAGTTGTCTCTACTATACACCCGATGGAATTAGTACACAACTGAAACAAATAAAGAAATTATAGTTTTCAAGTAGTCACCGCTCCCGAGATACATCGCCCTTTACGCGAACTTCATTCGCTGTGTACATACCGACTTGAAGAATTAGGGTATGACAAAATAACAAGAATACAAAACGACTTAGTTGTTGCCATGTTATATTAACGTTGATATATATCCACAATCATGTCTACTTTTTAGACATGATTTACTTTTTAAATTATTGGTCATATTTCTGACATGTTGACCTTTCACATTCGCTTATGTGACACGTATGTCAGAACAACCATCAATGCATTTCCTTCCAGCCTATGGTCTGGCACTTCGCAGCACGACAATGACATGACTTGTTTGTAAAATAACCACTTGCTAGGAAAATTATATTATTTGAAGTGCTTTATATGAAGAATAAAAATGAGGCATCTGTGTTATATATGTACACAGAACTGGGGCTTTAGGTTACTGGACCTTTGATCCAATAACCTATTGGCATGGCGATGCGTCTATCGTTTGTCCAGCCGTCGTATCAACATTTTTATCTTTAAAGTTTACTTCACATGCTTTTTCAACAAAAAAAACACGGCGAATTTCCGCCATTTTCTCCAAAACTGTTCAGATAAGAATATACCTTTGTGCATGTGTAACTCTCATTGTCATTGAATCAACGGTCTGTGTGTGGCGGCCATTTTATTTTTTTTTTCGTCCTAATCAAATCATTATTCGTTATTAGTCACTACCAGCCAAAATAAACTTCGCCATTGAGATTTTAAAAAAAAATTTCATCAATTTTTCATTCATAATTGGAGCTGTATGAAGTACACTCCTGGAACACTTCAAGATAGAGCCTGAATATTGGCCCATTCAAATGATGAATCATATCTTGCGGTTTCAGTGGTGGCCTTGAATTTGACCTTCAAAGAACTTGATAGATCAAAACGGCCTTTTCTTGGTGGAAAAACGATGATTCATTTTGGCTCCATTTTCTTCAAATCTGGTCAATAACTTTTTCTCTAATTGATGAATAAAACCTTTCCATATGTACCCCTGTGGTGTGTATATTTTCGTTGTTCCTGAACCACCGATCGGCATGTGATGCCCATTTCGATTTTCTGATGCATCGGCCAAAAAAAATTGTCCACTATTTAAATGATTCACTATTTATTTTGAGTCATTTCCGGGAAAACAAATGTTTTGGGAGTTTTTGCCATTGAAAATTATTTCAGACTTTTAAATTTCATTCATACATGTATTTCTCTTCATAATGTGAGCTGACCTGGCATGCTTCAAGATATAGCTTAAATATGGACACTTTCAAATGGTAAGTCACATATAGTGATATAAGTGGTGACCTTGAAAAGTCTAAACGACAATTTTGGTGAAAATAAAAGTTGTGGTTCAACACAATGAATTTCTCCGCTAACATTTCTTACTCTTGGCTGTTCTGACTAATTGCAGACAAAAATTGTATTAGAATTGACCTGTTTGGAAAACACGTCAAATGTCAATTTATCACAGCAATGACCGTCACTAACGCTAGTCATATATATACTTTTTAATCTACTGACAACGTAGCTGGTTTCATCTGACGAGATGATCATATTTGACAAAACCTTAAAGAAACATCTTCAAAGGTATATTTATATCCATAGCGTTCTCATAGTGAACCTGCTGCTAACTTGGTTGAACTTGTAAATTGGTTGAACGGGTAACTGTGCCTAAACCAGTTCATGGTTTCTGGTTTTAGTCCGGTGAAATGGATCTGATCCCTTTCTGTTTTGTGAGGTGAACATTACTGGAAGGTCATGCTTGAATACCCCAAGATTTTACACGGTTTTTCTGGTGATATTAAAAAATAATATTCACAGCAAATTGTCTTGTTTCATTCCTGCTTATAAGAAAATTTTCATGTCAATCTTCCTATGGCCATGAACCCAGCAATCTATTTTTGTATTAGTATTCGTGTATTTGTCTGACAGAGTAGCCGAAACGGATATTAAAACACATGGAATCTGTGAGTGGGCATTTCGAACTCATGATTGGTAACTGGGATTGCTTGCCAAGTCGAATACATGATGGTAAAACATGTGTGTTGTGTATAGTTGGTGTGGATTATATACATCGCAATGGTATAGAGTTATGGTAGGGACATAGTGATTCAGTTCCATGATCGATAGAAAACACATACCTGGTCGAACAAAATGGTAAGATGAAATAATAGTGACGTTATTTGAGAACATGTATACATTGTGTGCTTAAATCAGATTTATTTTGATATATCATAGTGCTTTCGTTCTACTCGACCCCAACGAATGTTTTACTCATTCAAATTCTACCAGAAACATTGGTCCGTTTGCTTGATACTGCTGTCATTATTATGTAAATCCACAGCTCTACCCCACACAGGATAAGTGATCCCAAACGTTTGGCACAAACTGGCTGCTCTGAAAACCCCAATTATACCGACCCCAAAGCCGACATAACAGAGGACCATCAGACATAATGCAGCGACTGATTCAGCAATCCGTCCACGTCCAGGCCACGCCACAGTGGACACCACGGCAACGTCATGATTGATAATGGCTAACGGGCGTCGTGATATACCTCGAGAATTGCAAATCGTATTTCATCGGTGATATATAAACACAGAAACCTGGACAGTGAAAGTTCAATTGAGTGCAAACACTTCTACACTCCAGACTGTACAAACAAGCCTTATAAAGCCTCTAGCCACTATTTATCAATGAATAGTTGTTTTTTTCTATAATGTTATGATTGGACACGTTATCTGAAACTGTAGGCTACTTTGACGTTCCCTATCTTTATTTTTCACACATTCGAAAATTTGACGCCAGTGTGTGTTCGGATAAAATATGTTACAAAAAAATGTTGTATTTTAGGTTTGTTATTGGCATCAACATCATGGTTGTATTAGTAATAGATTGATACTTACATTCATACCACTGAGTCGGTGTCACTGCTGGCGGACGTTAAATCTGTCCCCGAGGATACCATCAACTCGGTAGCCTTATGGCTCGTGATTAGCTACTTATGTATTTGTCATACACCTATACACGGCATTTGTTTCGGAGTTCTAAAATATTTTAATGTGTTGTTGGACAGTTGTATACTACTAATCCCATCAGGTGTACAATAGAAACAACTATATTTTACACGCTGTCTGCCGCTGACGACGCCTGTGTGACTTTGGATAAAACATTTGGTCGGCCTTAATTCCTAATCCGAAATGTTGTATTTTAGCTCTGCCATTGCCATCACCAGAATCGAGTTTTATGGATGGTAATAGGTGGTAATAACTTACAAACAAACACTCCCACATTATTTTAAACACACCATGACGGAGGAGTAATCATCTATTTACTCATATTATTGCTTGCAATGTATCTATTGTGAACATTTACTGTTCGATATACCTTGATATGCTTTTATGAGTCATGAATTTTAATATATCCATGTTATTTAGGACATCCCGGCCACAACACTATCATCAATGCACGGTACAAATGAGAACGTATGATGTGCACCGACTATAGTTTCTTCCAGTTATTGGGAGTGATTGGTATGAATATGTTATTCATCAATTTGCCCCCTCGGTGCGCTCAGTCTTCATCACATCGTGCTATGAAAAATGCCCATGAATAGTTTATGTTCACCACCGGGGTGTAAATCCCCTGCACTGACGTCAGCTTGGATCGCTGAAGCTGTCCAGCCAGGCGCAGTTTCACCCCCTGTAAGCGGCGCAGCGGGGAAGTGGTTCTGTCCGGGCATGCGGTGGGTTTTGCTCGGGCAGGTCATGGGTTTTGCTCGGGCAACACTGCTGATGCTGGGTTTTGCTTGATCACACGGACGGTACATGTACAACACGCATTGTTTTGGGCACATAGTCTTCATTCACAAATTCAGCTATCGCCTCCAAATAATCCAGAATATCATGAGCTGTGATGGTCAAGTACCTGCGAACTGTGCTAAGCGATTATGCAATTAATATCGGATATTTTATGAGTAAATACACACTTTGCACATTTCATGGTAAATTTGCTTTCAAGACATCCTTCTCTTTGTCGCCAAAATTATGAGACACATACCTTGTTATGTTATTCAAATAATACCACCAAAATATGATACTGCAGCAGAACAAGAAAATGCAGCTAACTGCGGGGGACGACATTAGAGCTCGAGCACATCATCAGCACCACGACAGTATATTATGATGAAAAACATAGGCCTACTTCATTCATATTCCTAATAAGTAAAAATTTATTTTGAACTCAATGTAACAGATAGATCTACGCCTACTAAAATGGTATTTCATTTTAAAAAATAAAAAAATAAAAAAATATTGAAAACCATGAGAAATATCTGCATCTGATATCATGATACATATGCCTACTGGGCGAATTGAAAGGCCAGTTTAAATTAAAAATTCGCATCCCCGCATGGAACACCTTAATTGTCATGTGATACAATACGTCAAATTACGGTAAATTTAGCCGTGGCGTCGCAGACGTATCTTCGTGTTTACTTCATCATACATAGCGCCAGAGAATGTCACACGCAAGATGATGTATGCATGCACGTATTGCTGCACAGAAAATTGTGTGTTCCATAATACGCGTCATTGCGGTAAAATTTGCTTTGCATTCTGGGAACGTCAATTTCCATCGGCTCCGCCATTTTGGACGTTTTTGGATAATTTGAGGATCTTACGTTGTTTTCTCAATCCTAACACATCGATTTATGCATTATACATCTGTGGAATATTAAAAGTTTGCCATCAATTCGACAGATTTTATGTCAAAGACGAAGAAAATCCTCATTTGGAGTAGGTGTCTGAAGGTTTACCTGCCAAAACGGGCGTCGATAGTTTGGCATGAAACCTCCATGAAAAAGTCAGCACATAGACATGTAGAGGGTTGGGGGCTTCGCCCCCCCCCCCCCCCCAACGCTCTAATGTCAATAACGAATGAGTAATTGATCTTCTCCCCGCATCAGCAGTGTTGCCCGAGCAAACCCATGACCTGCCCGAGCAAAACCCACCGCATGCCCGGACGAAACCACTTCCCCGCTGCGCCGCTTACAGTGGGTGAGTTTGTGGCCATCTCGCGCGTACGTGGACGTACAACAAACGTCAAACTAGAAAAATAACCTGGGAGTCAGCACATATACAAGTCCAGTTTCCGTCTAACATCTTTGTTACATGTTCATCATTTACACATCTTCTGAAAACTGGCGTCATTTACTCAACACTTGCCTATTGTCCGATAACCTATTGCCATGGCGTTGCGTCCGGCGTCCGTCCGTCGTCCGTCTGTCCGGACGTACCAGAAGGGTTTACGGGGATTTCTTAGGGGGAAAAAAGCTGAAGATGCCCCACAACCACAGTTTAAGCCAAAAGTGCGGTTTTACGGGGATTTTTTCAGGACTTACGGGTAAAGTTAAGATAGGAAATTTAACATTGGGTCCGCCCGTAACGCCCATCCGTTAGCACGTCCGTCCGTCCGTAAACAATTTTATTTTTCAAGTTTATGGTCGAATCATTCTGAAATTTTGCACAAAAATGCCAAAAAAATATTTCAAGAGGGAGGTATTTTTTAGTTTTTTTGTATTTCGCAATATTTTTCCAAATGGCGGCCATTTTAGACGAAAAATGACGAATTTTTGACGGTCATTTTCTCAAAATCTGTTCAGTAACTGTTTTTCTTATTGATGCATAACACTCCTCATATGTACCCCTGTGACATGTATGATTTTCGTTGCCCTTGCATCACTCGAAGTGGCCCATTTTGGGCCCAAAGTTGGCCTAAATGGGACTTTCGCATGTTAAATTCTCCTATGCTTTTAATGGGGCACATTTTTCCAAATATCTCACTTAATATTGCGATTAGAGATCAGAAATCAATTGTGGACATATAGGAAATGATATATGCTGAATGTTCTCATGACATTGAATTTGACCTTTGACCTCTTTTTCAAGGTCACAAGACAAAATGGCTAATATCTCGCTTATTATCGACTTTACAGCTTAGGAATCAATTGTCAACATATAGGAAATGATATATTCTGAATATTATCGTGACCTTGAATTTGACCTTTGACCTAATTTTCGAGGTCAGAGCACTAAATGACTAATATATCGCTTATTATCAATTTTACAGCTTAGGAATCAATTGTCAACATTTAGGAAATGATATATGCTGAATGTTCTCATGACATTGAATTTGACCTTTGACCTCTTTTTCAAGGTCACAAGACAAAATGGCTAATATCTCGCTTATTATCAACTTTACAGCTTAGGAATCAATTGTTAACATATTGAAAATGACATATGCTGAATATTGCCATGAATTCGAGGTCAAAGGACAAAATGGCTATTATCTTGCTTCTTCATTGACTTTTTCTCTTGGGAACAAATTGTGGACATGATATACACTGAATGATATACACTAAATGATATACACTGAATATTTTGATGACCTGGAATTTGACCTTGACTTTATTTTCAAGGTCAGAGCACAAAATGGCTAATATCTCACTTACTATCAACTTTACAGCTTAGGAATCCATAGTGAACATATAGGAAATGATATATGCTGAATATTTTTGGGACCTCGAGTTTGACCCTTTGAGCTCATTTTCAATTCCAGAGAACAAAATGGCTAATATCTCGCTTATTATCGACTTTACAGCTTAGGAATCAATTGCGAACATAGAGGAAATGATATGTGCTGAATATTCTCATGACCTTGAACTTGAATTTTGAACTCATTTTCTAGGTCAGATCACAAAGTGGCTAATATCTCACTTATTATCGACTTTACAGCTTAGGATCAATTATGGTCAACTACAAATGATATAAGCTGAATATTCTCGTGACCTCGAATTGACCAATGAGCTCATCATCAAGGCCATGGGACAAAAGGTTAATATCTGAAATATAATTGTCCGGTAACCGTTCTTAGCCCTTGGGCTAATTTTCTTATTTTACTGGCCTGCGCGTCGCGCTGGTCTTCTAAGTTTGGGAAAAAACAACTATCATTTGTTTTGAAAATAGTAATCTCAACAGAGGGGTCACAGCACTCTCAAAATTAATATTTCTGATTGTTCCAATGAGATTTACATTTTAATCTTGTGCATAAACGCAAATACTCTTCGAGCTTTGCGATAATTTTGGATGGTTTACCGTAATACATACGCACACAGTAGCGCAACAAAAATATTGAGCTATGTCCGATGTGGGCAGAACAATTACGAAACAATAGCCAACCTTTATAGTTTCCGACATAAAAGTGATAAAGTGTGATGAAAATATGGTATTTACACCATAATAGACGCCATGAATTATCAATTTGATCCAAAACAATGGACAACGTTAAAACCATTGATCTATAGATATGTTCTCCTGCGTTTAATATATGGAGAATAATGAGCAATTTAATCCATTTGAATAAGGTTATTAATCACACGAACTTTCCCATCCCAACATATTTCCGCTGGCCACAAAAATAATTTTCTCGACTGTAGGTTACTTGTATTCACTATATATTATCGAATTTGATGGCGAGGCATACAATCATGGCTTCATTGTAAAACAAAATAACACGATAATTACAAGCAGTGGGGAAAACACATCTAACATAGTAGTTCTGAATTACTAGTTGCTGAATTTTCGATGCTTAATTATCCTGATAAAATATTTGTTTTATTTCACGTGTATCTTGATAACAGCTTCTCATGATATGAACGAAATTTGACATTTCTTACAGTAACATTATGTTATTTGTCTTGCACCAGACAAATAACATAATGACTTATATTCCAGCTATCAGCATTGTACCACCAGTCGACTAATTACGACTATGTATATCCGCATGGAATATCAACTGTCAGGTTTAATACATAATAGCTGCTGGTATTACTGCGATATCAGAGCTAGCACATTCCTGTGCTAGATATATAGCTGCGAGTGGTATTTGTGACCACGATAAACTAATAGCGCCTTCGTCACAGGAAGGACAACATGGCTACGTCCTGGCGAAGTGGCGATGAAAAAGTGTATTCCAAGCTCGACAAGTCTCCCATACTGCACGAGAATGAATATGAAGGAGTAAGTAATGAGGGCAGCAGTCAAGGCGACGTCAACATTACTGGCGGAAAAGTCACGTCCAACGTCAACAAAGGCATTGCTGCTACTGCAATCGCAGTGAGCCTGTTAACCATGTGTCTGCAAGCCTATTTCGTGGCCCGAGTATATGGGCGAATGGCTGACGGTGAGTACAGATCATACTGAGGAGTATTATATCAGGGCCGTAGCTGTCAGGACAACACAGGGCCAAGACAGGGGAAGCGATTCACGTCATTGACAGCCAGCTGCTTAATTAGGCATTTAGCCAGCTATTAAGTAATAAATTGCTATAACATTTGAACAAATTATGATAGATAATTAGATGTGCATGAAACAAATGTAAAAACCGTTTCGTTCAGCTCAATCGGTGTCTTCAAATACATCAACATCTTATCAAAGACTGGCTATTGATCTTATTTTAATTCGTGACATTGTATAGATTCAGTATTAGCCCCCAGTATATAGGCTCACATTCCAGCCGAGAAAAAATAGTAACCATCAGCTTCTGGACCCTGAATTATACCCCCTCTTTCGTGCAAAATTCTGGATCCGCCCAAGCAGAAGTTGCCATACAGTTAGTTACACACATTATTTTACATATCGTACACAGTTTTTTGGCACATCCCTGCACATGCAAATAAACACAAATTTATTCTACAGCCCAAATAAACACCAAGGACCACAAAACATGCTGCAGCTTCTGAGGGTTTTTAGTGGTCCCCACACTTGTATTGTACTGCATTTTATTCGTTATGTGCAGTATACATACATCATAATCATTCACAGTAGAACAGGTACATAAGACATATCCCAGGTGTTCACAAAAGCATAGCTTGTAACCCGAGGGCTGTGAACACCTGTAATAAAAGTCAATCACATCACACTTTTTAGATTTACCCTCTATACGCTATGCAAAAATTACTCTGAGATAGTTCTCACTGGTCCCATCATTTCATAATTTTTTATCCCCTGGCCGACCGGATCATACCCAGTCAACTCCCGGTTACCCCGGATAAGTCCCGAGCAACTCCAGGTTAACCCCAGGTCAACTCCTGGTTAACATGGTCAACTCCCGGACCACTCACGGTTCACCAAAACACCCATTTTCCATCCGGTCGAGACCCGGTTGAGACCTGGTGTGGCCGGATGACACCAGGAAGACTCCTGGTGTGCCCGGTGTACTCCATGTTAATTCCCGGTCACGTCCGGTTCGGGGATCATTTTCAATGAAACATGTTTCATATTTCGCGCGAGTGCCCGGACGAGACCCAGTTCGCCACCCGGATCAAACCAGTGTGGCCAGTCGAGACATGGTGTGCCTGGTTCGTTATCCGGGAGTCGATCAGGCGTCAAACCGGGACAGTGGGACTGAGGCTAAAATAAAGTTAGTCTATCGTTGTGAAGTTTCATAACCAACATGAATCTACACTGAGACAGGGTCTCTGCACAAATACAGAGTCACAAAAAAGGAAATAAATATCAGTAACATTGATATATTGTGTATTTCACAGTGAATCCATCATCACCCACGGCATTCGATATCAGTGGACCGCACACAACAACCAGCTGGCCCCTCCCCCAAGAATTGAAGGGAGAGCAAGGTGACCGGGGAATTGCCGGACCTCAGGGCGAGCCGGGCCGTGTAGGACCTCCTGGCGCTCCGGGAGTATCAGCCTGCAAGAGTGAGTCGAAAGTCACAGCTGCAGCGTGTGTGAAGGGCGAACGGGGTGACAGTGGACGCAGGGGCTCGCCTGGTAGACCAGGTTCGCATGGAATGGGTGGTGAGAAGGGACGACCCCCCCGTTTTCAAGGTATTCCTGGATTAGACGGTCTACCGGGCGGTCGAGGTGATGTTGGGCGCCCCGGCTTTAAAGGTGAACCTGGAGATTGCAACTGCCGCGACTGATTTCATGTTACATTTCAGAAAGAGTCGAAATCTCTGATCAGACAAGAATACGACTGTACTGTAAACCTGGATACCATTGTACCAATTGAATGTATGTTTTATGTCTACTTGCTTTCTTTTTTTAATATATACACGATTGGGCAATTGGATGTGTGGTATTCATCCGAGTTCAATCAATAAGTGCGATAAGAAACCCATCTCACATGGGTGTCTGGTGCCATGTACCCGAGCCTCTGTCATATTTTCTGCGTTATAATAAAAACGTGAGAATCTTCTAATTGTTTTTTCGTTGATGCATGACTGGAATATATCAATGCCTCATATAGTGTTGCTAAACTTTGACACAACACAAGGCAGTTAGGTTCATGTTTGAGAATGGTGGCAGAAAAGGCCACCCCATTTTAACTTATCCTTCGTTCTTGGACTTTTCAATCAGGTAACTTTTATCAAAGACCTAACAAAATTCATTGGAAACAATTCTATGGCGCACATCATCTTACATCAATAGCAAAAAATTAATTGCTCAAATCCAATGTTGAGCTTTCAAGAAGTCAAGGAAACATAAAACAAACAAAAAGTGGCGTTATGACTCTGTCGGATGTATATGTTTGAAAAACACGAGTGATAAGCAACAAAAGGTTTTGCCTGACATACTTATTTTGGTACTGGTTCTGAAATGATAATTGCTTGATAAGCCAACGCGGCGGATCTAAAGCTGGGGACAAAGACTCCTCACTCTCAAAGAAAAACCGGAATTCTGCAACATATCAGAATCGAGTCATATTTATATGAGTGTGTATTTGGGGTTATGTACCTATTTGAATATATCCGTTGATACATTATAATTCGCATGTAAATACTGTAGCAACTTATGTTATTAATTGCCTATTCCATCATAATACAAATATTTATTTCGTTTAATCCTCTTGCCATGTTTGTTCTTGATATTTTTATGGGTCACATGAAAATGAACAATTTTTCTTTCTTGTGTTATCCTGTATATTTTTTAATTTCATATTATGTGTCATTGTATTTCACGTACACGTTCACTGATTGTATTTTGATCATACACGTAAATTCAATCAGTCAATCAATCAATCAATGTTCTCGTATATTACAATTGTCAATACGATTTCGATTTTTTATATTGACGAACTTTCCTCAGCTGGTTGTAGGCCCGAGCTCGGGCAAACCTGTACAAGTCATAGTCATACCCCAGAGCAGCTTTCATTGTGGCAATGGACGTCGTTTTGACGGGTTCTTTCTGGAGAGAAGCCCACTTGTAAACTGAATCGGCGTCTGAAATGTTAATCATTAAATTACATAAACATAAAACGTGATCCATATGAGCTAAAAGACTTGGAATCAATACCCAGTATTAAGTATTCCGAGCAAACAAAACAGGGTCCGTTATCCAAACTCATAGTCCGGGGACAGAAAGTCATTATCAGGCATATGAAGTGAGGGAAAGCAAAATACTTGTTGGCACCCTTTGTTCATCCGTCAAGTGTTACACAATTAACAGATGTGAAATTTATCTATTTGTGTCAGCCATACAGTTGGAAAGTTTTTCAGGGAGTTTCTCACTCACGTAGTGTCCTGTAAATGGCGGTGCTGTTGAAAAATAATCTCGGCAGAAACACTTCAAGAATTTCAAAGAAATCTTGTAAATGTTCAGTCAAACCCACAACCAGATAACTGGAGTCCAGTGTTCTCTTGGCAATCTGCAGAGTCTCGTCACTGCGATCACTGTCAGAAAAAATGGAATAATTTTAGAACCAATACCCGTACATTAATTCACTAATATGTACATATTGTAGTGTCCCATCATGAGAAGTTGCCTACCATTTATGTGTGCCACTCTCACAGAAAAACCGGAGAGAAGTGAGCTGGTGATGGAAACATGGAGGCCCCATCCCATGATAAGCCAGACAAGAATCAAGGGTCTGTAAAGAAGCAAACAAAGCCCACTGCCGTATGTGGTGAGGAGGGCACAGAAAGCTTAAATGCTTATATCTCATATTCCCCTGAATAAAAGATACTAATACTGGTATGTTAATAACAATAACAAATAAGAATACTCAAGCACAAATGAATAATTTACACTGAAATTTACAAAATCAGTGTGAGTAGTCAAATCCGAATAATACTAAAGTATCGAAGTCAAAGCCATGTAAACGTCACAGCCATGTGAATATTGCGAATACCGAAATATGACTATTGAAATACATATCATTGAATAAATATTTTTTAACATTTTTTTTTTTCAAACAAAAATAGCACCTATACAAGTAGACGTGTTCCAATTTAAAAAAATATATATATTGTGCTATTCGATCCCATATTCCCACATACCCTGTTGTGTCTTGGCTTTCGGTTGGGATGTTTGTCTTTGCTGACGAGGTGTGCCCCGTATTTCCTCCAGTTGAACAGTGACATGACCTGTTGCACTGGGTCCCTTATCACATTAATCAACACTGGTTCTTGTGGATGATAAAACCTAGAAAAGAAACATTACCCGAATATATTAGCTTCAATGGCAGAAAGAAAATTGGTAATTGAGGTCAAAATTCGAAGCCCATTCCTGGATTCTTAATCATTTTCTCAAGATCTCCAGTAACTCCTGTGATGTACACATACTTCGATGCTCCTGCATAACTGGTCTGCTTTGGGGCGGTCATTGTGATTTTGCGATGGGTACAAAATAAACATATTCAATATCAAGTGTTTTGAGCCTATTAACCATTTTTCCTCTAATCTATGTTGATCATAACCCTGTTAGTAACCTTTGAAGTTGTTGGGCTGATTTCATTCACACGATACAGTTTGCACAAAAAAGTCTTCAGACGGAGGCAAACGATTCACCTACAGGCAACGTTATGTTTGCGCTAATGATAATGACATTTATTCATATAAGAATGTAATATAAATCTCAGTTTGATCAATCTTCACAGGGCACATAAAACATGGTGGGGGCATACAAAATTACGTGAACTTACGTGAAATTACGATAGGGGCATTGTGCTGCAAGCATCAATGCACGACGTGCTTTTGTGGAATTTTCGTACCGATGTTGTACAGAGTGTACCTGGAAATGAGAAAATACGTGCATTTTTCCTATACGTGTTTTGTTTTGATAATCATATTTCATATCAAATAAATTCACAATTCAATGTATTGTGTCCCATGAAATTATATGTATATACCAGTTGGCGGCAATCTTGATGTGGAGCATGGGAGCCAAATTTGTCAAAATGATATCTACGTGCGATCTCCAGTAGGACATCTCGGACTCCGCGACTGCCACACTTCGGACTCCGCAGATAAAATACATTGCGACATCCGTTCAGGAGCCCAAATTGTGATGACGTCAGTTGTTTTGTCGTCACACGCGTTTCACTGATGAACCTCCTGACATAGCACGGTCCGTCGAAATGGGCTGTTATTCTGTGAGTCTGTTAGGGGTGAACGATGAGGTGAATCATCTTGATGTTTTCTAACAAAATTGCCTCTCACTTTCAAATACACCGATGATGTATCTTCACTGCTGTGCATTTTATTCATAATTGTACATATATTGAAGTGGAAACTCAAACTGGATGGAATTAGTGTAAACTGGATGGAATTAGTATGCAACCCAACGAGCTACTAAAACAATTTAGAAATCCGAAACAAAGCGACACAATAGATGCACCAGAGACAGTGAAAGTCGTAGACCTATGACATATACATAAGTACCCAATCACAAGCCAAAGGCTACTGAGTTCATGATATTCCCGGGGACAGATTTGGATACCCATTGGTATTCCAACGGGTACAAACTGTGCACGGACTCACGATTTCGACGCTTGGTGATATCATGAATCACTCATTCACGGATATCGACAAATTATGATATTTTGCTAGATGATACCACGATACAGCTGGGTAATGATTTTAACAGTTCATACGGACTGCCTTGAAATATATAAAACACGGAGAAACGTCAAACTGTCGGCTCTGACACCTAGATTTTCGAGGTCGGGCGTTCGAAAAAGATATACCTTGAAGGTCGAGAGCGGCAGACCGATGGGAGTAGAAGGGAATTGAATGAAATGTATATTTAAACTGCAAGCAAAATATTGGGATGAAAATTCTGCGAATTTATGGATTCACGATTTAGAAGTTTTGCATACTAATTCCATCAAGTGTATATTAGAAAAGCATATGATTGACATTACACACCTCCTTCCCCTGAAGACGCCAGTGTAGCTTTGGTTGTAAATATTTGGCAAGAATTTGTTTTCCTTACGAAAATGTTGTATTATAGGATTATTACCCGCTTTATCAAAGCCTGTTTTATTAGTGGTAATAGGTTGGCAAAACATTCGGGAAGTAATTAAGTCATTTATTAATAGGTATTAACAAAACAATCCATATCACCGAGATATGAAGACAAATAAATGGCTAAGCTTGAAGTGGATTGAGTGAACGGTGTGTCCAAAACGTGTGTCACGATCAAGCTAAGAAGCTAACCCAGACAGACAGACAGACCGACCGACAGAGGGAGACAGACAAATGGAACCGACGAACAAACTCCTAACAACAAGATGCTATTCGTAATTGATGTTTCGATAATTTTGTGTTTTTACATGGATTTCTAAAATATTAGAACGTTCGTGTGATTCAATAATATCTGAACTTCAAACTTTATTTGGCTCGGATCTTGGCGTATGGGTGATCTTTATTGTGGGAGGAGAACCTGGTGAAAACCCATGGCGACCACATACCACCTCATATACTGCCGAGGACGGGCATCAAACCCGAGCCTAAGTTGACCGACTGTTCCGATAAGAAATCAGTCCACATACGAATTGAGATAATCGGGCAACTATTACCATTCATTTTTAGTGAACACAGGGCATCGTGTCATGGCAACCAACATCGTATAATTTCCAGTATAAATACTAGTACGTATCGTAACGAACGTGCGTCCTAGTATATTGCAACGATATTACTCCTCGTGTCATGTGCACTGGTAATGTAGTGCATATAATTATGCATAAATTGAATATATTACCTTGGTTATTTCCCTGATGATAGACAAAGGTTCCGTTGTATCACTATACATGTAGTCGTTGAGAGATGTCATGTCCTCCAGAACTCGTGTGTAACTCCAAAGAACGCCAAGCACCACAGATGCCATAACAAACACAATGCAAGGACGTTTCCACAACGATACGTCCTTCACATTTTCCCTTTGTTTTCCCGACATTTTCAATCACGTTTGGCTTGATAATGGTAGGCCTATGTTGATCACTGAATGCAACACACCGGTCAATTGATCATAATTGATTGCAAATACTTACGAGGCTCTTCAAAATGACGATATCATTGGGCCAAGGGTCCTGGAGTTCACCGACATGAATTATACCAATTATAGTTAAAATACCCTGATTATAGCTAAAATATCCTAAATATTCATGGTTAGGTACATATCATTATTCAGTTCAGTAAGGCCAGGCAGCCTGAGCGACGCGGAGCGTCTGAGATGGCTGTCGTTCACCCTCGGGACGGAAATCGTTTGGACATCTTTTCAACTAAAAAATCAAAATCTTCCACAACTGTACCTTCTAGGCATCATCTATATACCGAGAGGACATAGGGGATACATATTTGACAAACAATCAATGACTTTATCACTGGAATATCCCAACTTGAAAATGCGAACCGGATTGTGACAACTTGACACATCTCATTGGCGCATCCATTTTTTCAGCTGTATTGACCTCACAATTCACTTGGTGGCGCCACTTCTCATTATCTGGGATGGAGTTGTGGCTCCACCAAGCGAATTCGATGTCATACTTTTGGGAAAATGGATAAACCCATGGCCCGGCCAAGAGCTTGTCAAAATCTGGTTCGCGTTTTCAAGTTGGGATATTTCAGTGATAAAGTCATTGATTGTTTGTCAAATATGTATCCCCTAGGTCCTCTCGGTATATAGATGAGGCCTAGAAGGTACAGTTGTGGAAGATTTTGATTTTTTAGTTGAAAAGATGTCCAAACGATTTCCGTCCCGAGGGTGAATGACAGCCATCTCAGACGCTCCGCGTCGCTCAGGCTGAAGGCCAGGTGGCATTTGTGTTACTATTGATGTTCAATATTGAATGTTCAAACTCGAATCGCTCATTCTTTTTCGCTAAGTGGATAATTAGCGAAAATACACAATACCCAACTTGTTCCGTTCATGAACATACTCCGTATTGGATCGTGTTGTCTCCAAGTACCATCCAAAATTATATTGTGGACTTCGAGTTATAAAAAAATCAGGGCCTCTGATGTCAAGTTTAAAGTCACAAAAGTGCATCATAATTATGTAGCTAACATCGAGGATGGTCATGGGACAATTCTCATGTCTTAGATCAAGGTCATGACTTCCAATATTGTGTCATGACTCTCGCTATATCTCAAATATACGTTAATTTATCCCATACAAGCCTCACGTGACCTCGATATTGACGAGAGTCGAAAGCTAAAATTTCCTATCCCATTACAAATACAAACTTTGCTATATATGCCATGGGTGTACCGTAGAATGGATAGTTGTACGACAAATGACAATTGTCCAAATTTGAATATTCACTGGAAAGTGATTTTCGTCTTTAAACATTCTATTCAATGACCTCAGAAAAAAAACGATGCTTGAAAACTGTGGTGACAACATCGAACGCTCCTATTTCGCGAGGTAGGAAAAATAAATGTTCTACTTTGTGAACAAATCGTCTTATCATGAAAAATCAGCTCTAAAATTTGTCATCTCGAATGTCTGAAAATGGGCACCAAAGCGGTAATGTGACTGAGCCATGGTTACCTGCCCTAATATTGTGCACATTTGTTACGCGTTCCATAATAATGTCGTTTACTATGTTTTTTTTTCAATCGAGAACAATCCACCTTTGTCCAGTGACTATCAGGAAAAATATGGGGTTGGTTAAGTACTATGTTAAGTAGAACATTCACACCAGCTATTCTAGTAAGCAATGAATTTATTGCCTTGTATGTATCAACCTAATACCAATATCTTTAACAAAAAGCTGACCCGAACATTCATATCACAATCCGCATTGACGTATCAAAGGGGATATAGTTCTATACACTTTGGACCAAATATACAACTGTCTAACAATTAAGAAGGCAGGAATCACAACTGTCAAGACAATGACAAAAGAAATTGCCAACTTACATTTAGTTTGGTTCAGTTTATTTTTTAGCTCAGCTTAGTTTAGCTTGGTATAAAAATGTACATTTGATCAGGTACATAAAATAGCACCGAGGTATTACATGAAAGTGACTGAACACTCATATCCATTGTGGTTCCTTTATAGCATTTAGACAACGACAAGACAGGCAAAGCCAAAAGATCTCAACTTGATTATTACTAAGTGAAATTGATTCAGAAATAAATCAAACATAGAAAATACATAGAAAATTGAAAGTAAAGAATATTGAAACTATAAACCGACTATGTTCTTGATGTAATAATTCATCCAATAAATGAGTTTGACCTTTTTAGAAAAATGTTTAGGTGTTATGACGTGTTAAGACAACCGGGGAGTAGAGATGTGAAAACTTTGGCCATCTACCAGCTGATACCAGATATCAGACGAATACAATTCTTCAGCGAACCACTTTCAGAATGGCTGAACTTATTCATTCTGTCGTATCTTTATTTCGTCTATGAACGACACTCTCACAGAAATTAGTTTTGAAAATATATGTTTTGTGCTTGAAAGGAGTTGCCCAACCAAGATTCGAACTTGAGCCCGCCAGTCTCTAATCCGTGTTTCCTTAGAATGGCCCCAGTTGCTGGTGAGTTCTACACACACTGTCACGACCGCATTGATATCTGTCTGGATACCGTGGCAACCGGCAATGTCGGTAAGCCAATCATTCGGTAATCTTTATCCAGTGTTTTATGTTCGATTTTCAGAATAATTGTCATCAGAAACCCGGGGTTTCTGTTGTCATCGAATTGTGCATATTTCCAACAGAGCTAATATCAAAGAAAACGCTAACGAAAGAAATAATAAGTGGCCAAATTTTAGCTGATGCTAAAGTGGTCGGCAATACGTTTTCATTCGAGAGCAATATCTTTCGGAACAGAGCTCAAGCAAAGAACAAAAAGCCATCGTGTGCATCCCGGAGAGTCGTTTTGTGACCACTCATCGATCAAAACTAACGAAGTACTCACGATATATTGATGAATAAATTGTGAAACTTTTGTATAATATTTATGACAGTAACGGCCCGTAACCCTCCCTTACACGTGCTCGTGCCCTACATACACATCTCAGAATCAATACACGATCAATACATTCACACCACAAGCCCGCGCGCATACTTGTACAAATTCCAAGAAACCCACACACCCAACTCCATCACGTGCACAGTACATGATATGACGTCACTCACAACCAATCAGAACAATTACAGGCTCGACACACCCACACGGACTTCACCCTGCACTCAAATATCACGACATGACGTCACTTGCAGCCAATGAGACACGACACCGCACCTTTGGGCGGGAAAATACCCAGACGTGCCCAGACTTGCCCCGCCATTCAAGTAGTGGTGAGAAGAGAGAGAGAGCGGACGTTTCCCGGAGACTCTGAAAATGTAACAGTAATTTAGAGGTGGAATATGAAAGTGATCATTAATAAGACTCTCGGATATATCGACGATAGTACAGACTTTATAGCGGTGTGAAAGCAGCCGTGAGCGAGATCCATTTCATTCGTGCCAAATAAAGGATATTTTGGATTGGACACTTGGAGTCGTGCCTACAAATGCACACTACAGAAACAATACGCCGTGATAGGCCTAATAGGGGCCTGACGAACCCTATTCGTCACACTTAATACAAACTAACTAACTAATTTTTGCATGGATTGTTTTGATCTGGTTATTGGACCCTATAGAAGTCCTTTTTTTTAAAACAAACACTGTCGTAAGAAAGCAGAACCGGAGACGCACATGGATCCATTTATAGGCCCATGCAATGACAGTGCTACACCCAAAATTTTCAGTTTGTATGTTGACACTGATGTGTCAAAAATTCTACTTAGCGGGAATGTAAATCGACAATTTACTCTGTACGCCTATCCGGGATAGGCGTACAGAGTATGTGTCTTAATCCAAATGTTTTATTTTGATTAAAACCTTTTTGAGTTACATGTGTTAAGTTCAAGGTTACAGTAGGCTTTTGTAAGTAGCCAAGCTATGTGGATTGACACTAATGACATATCTGTAGAAAATTAAGACTTCGAGCACATCAAAAATCTTATCAAAAGTGCATCTTTTGATGACCTCTATTGACCTTGACATTGCATCCTCACGGTTATGGCTACTACTAGACAAAAAGCTGCTCCCTAAGACCGTGCCATGTATGAGTATCTATGTAATGACCAAGCGACTGTGATCACTCGACTCTCTTCTTTTGTCAGGATGAAGCGGCATCAATAAGGCTCACTCAGCCGTCACATTGACTTTCAAAGTTTTATTTACCACTGTGAAATACCACTAATTCTTATCATCAGTTTTCTCCAAAGAATATTCTCTCAACCGGGAAAACTCAGAGAAAAGCAATATGTCAATTTAATATTTTATTGAACTCCCAAATTCATATCAAACAGTCACACATCAATCATCATGTACCGGTACCAATCATAATGCATCAATCATCAGGTTTTCAGACATAAGACATCATCATGTATTTACAGTTGCAAGCAGTGGACATCATAACGCGTCAGATTTATCACCAGTAAATTATATTAAATATTCAGGTATTGAATACTAGGTTTAAACGCGGTGGCCAGTTCTATACAGTATGCAAATACGTCATCAGTTCATCAATGGTTCATCAACACATCAGAGTAGCACCCGATAACTTCATAGGGTTGCTCATTAATATTACTTGGACATCAAAAGATAAATCTCTATTGACAGAAAAGGATCTATTTCATGCACTTGACCCAAAAGAAAATCATCAGACCCGTTCAATCTATGGGGTAGTCATCTGTAACCCAGCTGGGTCGTCATATTTATCCTATATGACCCGGAAATAATTTGGGGTGCATCATCATCTGCATCTATTGTGACCCAATAAATTAATGGGGTAGATCCATGTACAAGGCCAATAAACTACATTCTATGGGGTGGTCATATTTATCCTATATGACCCGTCAAATAAGTGAGGTGGAAGGTTCTATCATCAGGACCCTTCGATTACATCATCATTAGGCTTACCCCCACAATATTGTGGGGATGACGTCATACCCGTCAGTGACCCGTCATTTATTTGGGGTGATCAAAACATCAGGATCTTACTATAGGTCAGTGTATGATAAAATAAATTTATTTCCAGTTCATGATGGAAGTTTGGGGTAGGTACTCGTCGTACCGTGATTGATACAGCAATCGATTACAAGTGGCATTGATCTGTCAGAATCTCTTGTTCGAGCGATGTGAACAGAGTGGTTCCCGGTGAGCACTCTGAATCTCCCGCCGTCTGACGGGTCTTTTATAGTGTGCGCGCAAAGCATCACGGTGAACGGCAGTTTATTTGCATACTTGCCGAACTTGGCCAACGCTTCCGAGCGTGAATTAATATGAAATACATGTTCCTTCATGTAGAATTATACTCGTATGGATTAAATTAGCACAATAATACCAGTCAAAGTAATTACAAGTTAAAGTCATGATGCTTTTGGGTACATGACTCTAGAAGGCAGAGCTTATTGGCCAAAACACGAAGACGTCATGATGCTTTTGGCTACATGACCATGGAAGGTTGAGTTTACTGCCCAAAACACGAAGACGTCATGATGCTTTTGGCTACATGACCATGGAAGGTTGAGTTTACTGCCCAAAACACGAAGACGTCATGATGCTTTTGGCTACATGACCATAGAAGGTTGAGCTTACTGGCCAAAACACGGAGACGTCATGAATGATGCTTTTGGCTACATGACCATAGAAGGTTGAGCTTATTGGCCAAAACACGAAGACGGAGTCATGGAACTTTTATCTGTAGGCTGCATGACATGTACATGATATATAGCACCGAGTTTTGGAGAACTAGTGCCAAATAGGTCTATGGAAGAAATGTGTAGATGGAATAATACAAGAAACCCTTGTTAACCTTGGATACCGAGTGTTATCTCACCTTACCCGCACCTTACCGGTTTTTTCATGTACGTTCATTGCACCGATTCATTGAGCGGTTTTGTGTGGAGAAAAATTTAATGACGAAGAAATATACAGTGCAAAGTATGTTTGGACAGTTGATACCAACTTCATTTAGTGTATATAATCAAATTATTATTAACTGTATGTGATTCCTGTTTGTGATTGGTTGAAATGGGGCCACGTGACCAAAATGATACTGCAATATCATGCCCGAGATGTTCTGGAGAAAGTGATATTTCGGAGTCAGAGGTAAATAAAAGTTTTAGTTGATCCTTTTCTGACCTCGCCAGATGGCGCGCATCGCCCGATCACTCGCTTGGAGAGTAGCTATTTCCATGTGTGGTCTTGGTCGATGTGTTCTTACAGCAGTAATTCAGTCTGTGTGGACTGTATTGTCCACACAGTTAATAATAAAACAAATATTGACATTTTAGCTTTCGGTTGATACGTGATTATCTTCACTTGTTGGAAAGTTGTATTCAACTCGCAAGCTCGGTGAATACAACTTTCCAACAAGTGAAGATAATCACGTATCAACCTCAGCAAAAGTGAATATTTGTATAATAACAATTCCATATTTGAGCGGTAATCTATACGCCACTTTGAAAGAACTTTATTCTAGTACTAGATATATGATAGAAAATCAACATTAATTTCAATAAATATATATACCGGTATATAAATATTGCAATATAACGAATAGATCATATTAGACTTATAAAGCATGACAGTGTAACCACCTACACCATACAATATTCATTTGACCCAGTCATATGAGTGGCACTGATCTGCTGGCCCAAATGAAACTGTTGTCCTTTAACCAATGTCTCGTTCTTGCCTCTCGCGATTTGTCCTCAGACGTGGGACAAATAAAGTCCGGTAAAACGCCGGTAACAGAGCCTTCCTGGACATCCGACACGTTCAAACCTTCCTCTGAGTTTTGCACAATCTCGCCGTCCATAGGCGCTTTATTGTCGTCATCCTGTTGCCTTGGCGACTGCGTTTCTCGGTCGTCTGCTTCCATATTCGGAGATGAAACTGTGACGTCATCAACCCACGTGACTTTCCGACGTGACTTCAGTGAGCGGGATCTGAAATGTTTAAGATTGGTAGCACATAACCATAATAGGCCTAACCGAGCAGAAAACTATATAGTCACAATGATAAAGCCACCTGGTTCATTCCGAAAACGGATAACAATTCCACATCCTTTCGCTTTGCTCTGTTGGACATATCTACCCCACACGTATATGGATATGTATGGTATAGTGTATAGATCTATAAGCTGTTGATCAAGGTGCCAATATGTCGGATTTATCGCCTACTTATCGTAAGTGGTCATATAATAGGTTATTTAGTGGATGGAACCTATACTTTCGTTCTGCGCTATAAAGTGCCTGTTGTGGAGAGATTGTTGGTGTTCAATATCACTCTGTGTGTATTCACACGCAGTTTGAAAACACATACAAATGTATTTTACACATGGAAAAATACACTTTCATCTTAATTATAGTGAAGCTATACATGTATTTCTGTTTGGACAGAAATGCAAAATTTAATGGAAACCTATTCAAAACTACTAGACCTGCCTATTAAAAAGTATTTAATAATAATCTAATAAAGTCAATAAATGAATTCTATGCCTAATGTCTGTAGAAACGACCACAGCGGTCAAGTTCGGGGCGATTGGCGGCATGCTTTAGAAGGTTACGATTGCAACCAGACAATGTCACGACTGCGCTAACGGGGACGATCATTTGTCAGGAATGAACTACTGATATTGCACCAGTAGCACTTCAATTGACACATTAATAACCAGGATTAATGTCTGTTGAACACTTTATATCAGTATTGTACTGTTGTACATCTTACGATATCGTTGTCAAGTCAAAATAGCTCCGAATAGGCTTACTGGCCGGTATCTCAGGAGGGGTTTCCAGCCGCACTTCCTTAATAACTAATTTATCATATCATGTCGTGAACAGAGTGAGATATACTTATTGTATTCAACAAATACATGTTATTCAGCTTTAAGTAATTTTCATTGCTATCGCTTGCTCCCCTTGTTGCATACAAGTTTGTACGTGTATGTAACTGCTGTGATATTCCTATATTATTAATATTATAACAGCACCAGTACATACACATCTGCTTCAATGGATGATTATCATAACTGACTAGAATTGAGTTTCAAGTCACTCGATTTCGGCTAAAACAATATTATGGGCATACATATGACAACATATACACACTGGACATAGGAAATGTCTCTCCCCGCATTATGATTTCGCTCCAAAGTGCCTCAAAATATGATTTATATTTATCATTGAACATGTATTGTTCATTGTTTAGTAAAGTTCTATGTTTCGTTGTCCGTCAACTTTTCGAAAACAACTAGGGGGTGACACTTCTTATGTCTAGTGTGTGTATATGTATTGACTTGTTTCTGTTGTGTAATGAATCTGTGACATCAACTCCCGTCTTGAAGTCTTACCTCGACTCTCCCTGCCGCGGTTGCTCTGGGTTACACTCTGCTGGGGGTGCTACCGGCTCGGGTGGGGCAGGAACTTCTACAACTCGTCTTGGTGACCCAACACACTCCTCGGTTGCCATGGATATCTCACTCCTCGCCGCCACCTGTCCCCGACCCGCCGCCGCAATAATGGTCGTAGACGTCTCTTCCGGATCGCCAAACGACAGAATATCTTCCTGTCTGACGTCATTGTCGGTCGGCACGTCTTTCTCGAGTACGTACTCGGAGAAGTCCGGCGAGCACGCGGTCGTTGGCAAGTGTCGCGAGCCAGCCGAGGTCACCACGCGGTACTGCGCGTTACTCCGCTCCAGTGTTAGGCGGATGTCGGCGGCGAGTAAGGCCGCGTGCCCAGGGGGTGGGGTGGGACTGATGGTATCGTCACTTGGCGGCGTGAGGAGCCGCGACCTGTCCGCGTACAGAAGACTGCCCTGGAGGGTAGGTCCTGTACAGCCAGGGGCTGAGTGCGTGGCTGATGGAACCCTGCTGCCGGGTCCCGATCGCAACTCGTAGGACGGCGTGCACCACCCGCTCCTGCGGCTCTGGGATCGGGTGTCCAGCTTGGGGAGGCCGCCGGGTTTCGCCGCTCCTGTGGCACCTTTGAGTGCATCCTCAAAGAGGCGCTTGCTGCGGCGGGAGAGGTCCTGGGAGGTTTGACTGACGCGGGTGAGTACCACGCGGCCCTGACGAAGGACATCCTTCTGGCTACTGAGTGAGTTAAGCGTGTCGCGAGCGCTGTGGTCCATGGGGTAGCTGGCGAGGGTCCGGCGCCTCAGGGACGAGTCGGTAGAGGCTGAATTGGTGCAGCGGATCTCGGGAGCCGTCCGCACACGGTACACATCCCGTCGCTCTACCCGTATCCGCGAGGTCACCATAGCGACGGCGGCACGCGGTCTAGCTACGCGGTATATCTAATTGACTCAGGAGATGTTCTGGATCAATAGCGTAACATACTTCCTGACGTCGAGCGGTTGTTTATAGCTGCTGTAGCACTGTATCTGAGATGAATTGTTGATTAACCGATCTATACGAGTGTGTGCTATTGTCACAGACGCCCCTAGGTAAGCATTTTGTCACATAGTGTATGTAGATATCCCAGTCATGTCGTTATGAAGTATTCATGGCAAAAATCGACCTCTCTGCCAAGGAAGTCTCGAGTCCCAGAACAATATCCAATTTAAATTTTCACACTGTTTCGCCCCCACATAACCAAGACGAGAAAGTCTTCTCTAGATCTTCTCTGAATCTTCTCTAGATCAGATAGAGTACATGGTCACATATATATCCGTTTTGTTCATTGCCGTTGTTGATATACACTTTAATATCTCCAGGGTCAGTGGCCAAGTGCGCCAACGAGAAAAAAATATACGTGTTGTTAGATATCAATACTAGTACATATATGTAAAACCGTGAGCTACCATCGAAGATACGGTTGTTTATTTACGCGCTCGTGGGTGACCAGTCGCAGTAGATCACTAATCCTTCGTCGTGGTCGTCAGAGCGAAATCGCAGAACACGTCCAAAACGTCGCTTGTCTTAATCCGGTCCTCTTCACATCTCTACACAGCACACCAAATATGTGGCAATTCAATGCATATTAAACCCACCATTGTATTCCTATTTGCCTATGATATTTAAAAGCCGTGACTCGATCGACCAGAGTGATCGCGGTGATTTTAGCTGGTAGTCGTCGTCGGCGTCGTCTCAACCGTGGCTTATGTGAATCCCCCCCACCCCACACCCTCCGGGCTAATATCATACAATAAAGGTCAAAATGTTGACAAGGCGACTGAGACGGGAATCGTTGTCGATCGCAAATCGACTGGTTCAGCAATGTATACTTACCCTGGTAGTGCTGGTAAACACACTGTCACTTTTGCAGTGCTTTCCACTTCATGTGTTCCGATCAATATGTTATTCTCTCATTTCTTGTCCGCTCGCATAACAAGTTATTGTATCTAATAACCTAGACTGAAAGCAAGATTGTAATGGATCGAAGTTGTCTAGTTGTGAAGTTGTGATAAAAACGGAATTGTGCACAACAAAAAGAAAGTTATATTATTTACTTGTTTTATTATATACTGTTCACTCCTCGAAATAAGTGAATCAATTTTTATCTTAAAATATAAAGTTTTTTTCCACAAATTTTTCATTCACAATATATAATACACACTTTAGAGAAACAGTTCTCTGTGCGAAGTGAAAATTTCCTTATGCTTCAAATGCTCGGGTTGGTGATATTTTCTTCAATTTTGTGGGAATAATCATTATCTCCTGAAATAAAGATTAATTCAAGGAATTGACCTAAATCGCTGAAATTACTGGTATCAAAAATAAGGTATTGAAATTTTGATACGATATTATCATTTTCATATAAAGATTTTGAGTATGTCATTTGGTAATGAATGACAAACCTGAGGCTGGACATAAACATTCCATAAAATTATCCTTATATTTGTTATTTACCATTGAAAAAAATTTTAGAACTAGAAATTGTCATTATTACTTTTTCTACCATACATTTGGTTATATCAATTAGTTTATTAACAGATCGATCACATTTGAAATCGTAATTGATGGTGGGAAGATACAATTTTGATATAAATCTGTTTCCTTTTGGCAAAAAAAAAGTTAGGTGAAGTGGTAATGTAAGTTCATCTAGTCCGTGAGAACGCCGTGATATTTAGTGTATTATATATTCGCCAGGTGGCGGTACCTAGCGCCCTTTAGGGAGACAACGTTATGACTACAAAATCACAATGAACCCATATCACTGAACACGTTGTAGAACATGGTACTGGACGGATAATTTACTTTATACTTTACGGTATTAGCAGTGATTATGTTCACTTAATTTTTCGAACAAAAAGTATTCCTCCAATTTGTTCACATATATCCCTATCTTAGAGTCTATATCGTATACATATAGATTATTCTCTAATGATTCACGTTGTTATTTGTATGAAATATATTGTATGAGGATGTATGAAATACAATGTATTTTATCAGAAACCCACAAGAGAGAAATGAACAAGTCATTTCCACAGATTTTCTCTGTTTTCAGCTGCCTGTAATCATGCAGTATATTTGAGCATAAACAAGTGTTTCACATGTACTTGGAGCAGGACATTTCAGCTTCCACTTGGTGATTTTTTTTTCATATTTATGAGTTCATTCAAAACTTCCCTATATGACATCACATGAACCTCTCATCACCAACTTTTCCACTTTCCCTGCCATCCGTTCCCCGGGCATGGGTTTCTGATTTTATATGAAGCCCACTTGTACATAACCTCGGGAATTAGTTAATGAATTACGTCAGTTCCAAACATTAGTTCCAAGCGGATTTTGATGTGTTCCCGTTCACTTTTTTATTCAATAAATGAATATTCAATATATTTTTTTATTTAACTGTCGTTGCATATAGAGACAAGGACCTAAATAATCAAATCCGATATAGCTTCCAAACAAAGCGACCATAAACTAGGTAGCTGGGCCTGCAATATATTGAAGTAAGAGCTAGTATATTAATACATTGATAATCACAAATAATTTTATGGAACGTTAAAGAGAGACAAACTGACGGCCGTTTGAAGTCTGTCGGAGTATATAGGACAGCTGTTCGATGTGATATCTTCTTCGTCTCATGATATACTGTTCTTGAATCATATAACTGCTACTTGGCACATCAACAATTAAATTACATGAATTTAAATTACATAAATAGTTACATAAATAGGTAAAAAGTGTGAGTCGTCTCTTAGATTTCTAATATTCATAGACGTTGCATCAGGACGACACCCTAAATTACCAGTTCAATTGACATATATAATATTAACCAGAACATTGAACGAGTGATAACCGTACATCAAGATTTCTCTCAAATTCAAAATTCGAAAAAAAGAGAGAGCTATCAGTGAGAATTCCTTTGTTATTTTTCAGATGTGAAGTCTTCTGTGTCGAATTACTATGTTCAATTTGTCACGTGAATTGTACTTTTTTGTTTGCACCTACAAATTACAAGTAACGCCGTGGTCAGTCTTCACTGAGTGGACTCAGGCTCCCTGCCGTGCAGGTACGGGTGTATCATCCAATGTTACCCAAAGACAATAGACCTCAAGGTAGCGTCATTGTCTCACCTAACCCCCAGCTCCATCAGCCCCACTCACGGAGTGCCCCATAGCGACCAATCTGGTGTACATTACAATGACACTGAAATATAGCCTATTGTCTTTTGTTATTACCGACAATTATCACCGCAGGTCCGTATAGAGGGGCACACTGGCGTATCACGGGGTAATTGGTGAATGCTGACGTCCCATGTCGCTCAAATTAGCTGTATTCCCTTGTTTGCGGTTCTAAAGAACTGCCGCTTATTTCATCACCTTGCCGTGCCTGAAATATATACTCGATATCTACATTCAAACAGATACAAAAAGAATGCCTAGTTTTCACGTGATCATCTCTATGAGGAAAGTGGTTTGCATGGTGAAAAACGAATGCGATATGTGAAAGAATATATTTCCATAGAGAGTAACCACAAAATTTGATAAAAGAATCAATATTTTCTTGACCTGAAAAGTTTTCTCCTCCCTTTGAGTTGAAGTATACGGGACATTTCTCTCGACTCTCAACTTTGAACACAAGCAATCGGAAATTACCGTATTGTCTTCTAACCATAAATATAGTCATCTCATGCATGCAGTGGGGGTAAAAATACCGTATACCCACATTCGTTCGGAAACACAAGCGCTGATTTCAATTATTACAAATATTATCTTTCCTTTGATGTAAAACAATACTCCGTTATTGCCGTCCTTCTCGTGGTCACTTTGGGTTCAGTGGGGGCGTTCTTTTTTGCATTGTCTTTGGTCATTTTTTAACTTTTAGGTCTCGCTTAGAGACCATTTTCTGTGATTTTGTGTTATTAGAACCCCATAGAAAGTTGGGTTTTTGGTTTATGAAAAGTAACATGCCATATACAACGTATGTAATATAACTGAGGTGACAACAAGGCGAAGATTGACGACGAAGGTCTGTTATACAAGTCACAACTGCCGAACCTCCGCTGTGTATCATCTACCCTTTACTTTATCATATCTCATTTCTGACAATAGAATAGCACTGTGTAAATCGATGCATGTTGCTCGAAAAATCTTCTGGACACAATTGATTGGCATGTGCACATCGAACAATAGATAACTTCATCTTCACTATTTCACTTTTTTTTTCATTTTGGAAAAAAATGACGAAATGGTTCGTAAAGTTCCTCTTCTGGCAAAATAGTTTTTACAACCACACATATACCATACATTGACATTGCATAGAATTCATACGGTGATATTTTTATCACAGCCTTACTGTGTGTATATGACATGTAAGATTGCCTTTTCCAAGGCGGATTTATTGTCTGAAAAATTAGTGACACCCACATATTGTAACTACAGATAGTTATGAAAACATTATATATTGCGTAATATGTATTCCCAAAACAGTCGACAATACCCACAATATATGGAAACTTATGGACCTATGCATATATGAAGTATGTCAACTGAAACAAAACACGTCCGGTATTTGGACATCTAATCGATATTCGATCAGTGTCTGTCAATCAATGCCCAGTACTCGGGCAGCTGGCTCTGTTGTCAACGCTTACGTCCTATTAAAACATGGTTTTATGTCCGAGTCATTGACTCTATGTCCTCTCGGGACAGGCCCGAGACCGAGGCGACCGCGCGGGCTTCACTGTGTTATCCAGCCGGGCGGTCAGGCGGGCCGTGTGGTGTTATTCCGGTCCGAGCGCTGTTATTCGAAGACGGGCCGCGGGCCGTGGGAGGTTATCCGGGGTCCCTGTGGTGATGTCAGTGGTGATGACACTCAAAAAACACTTGAGAACCACCAAAAGCCTCTCGCCTAAACAGCTTCTTCTTCTACTCCATGACAGGGCCATATGACTTATTGTATTGTAACCAGTCAGTAACGGTCATGTGATATCAAAAACCTTGGGTAAATAGTTCGCTGGCATCTTTTGAAACATGTTTTTATTGTCTGAATTCCTGGACGATGTTACGGGGTTTATGGCATTTTGACTTCGCTTGGACATGTAAATAGACATGTAAATGAATAAACAGGAAATCTCTCAGAACAGAAAGATGTCACCTACGTTATTCAGTATAACAGGTTGCACAAATGCGACACTACTGACAAAAACATACCGAATTTGTGAGCCAACAGGAATATGCACAAAAATTGTTCTTGTGACACTCAGCAAACACAGAGCAGAAGGGCAACAGAGGGCAGAAGATTATGTGTTTCTGATGTAAATTATATCATTATTATTCTTTTTGTTTATATTTGAAATATGACAACGGTATATCCCATTACATACTAGTAGATATATATCTAGTTCTAATTTCAATGACACTTTAGGTTTCAAATCTATAAAAGAGGAAATGTCACTGGAACATTCACTGCGAGAAGGAAATGTAAGCAGATAGAGCCCCGCGCTGGGAGAGATTGTGCATTTCACCTTTTTTGTCTCGAGGGGGCCCAATGCCCCGTGGGGTAATTGCTCAATAAGCCAGTTGGTCTAATGATAGCTTGACGAGTGGGCTATGGTGGCTGAAGTTAGCCTAACTGACGTCATTTTACGTAAGCTCACACTCTGGTGATAGTGTCGAGGGGGGGGGGGGGGGGGGAGAGCAGAGGGATTCACGAGCGCATCTTAACCTTGGGATAGAGAATCCCGTCTTCAAGATGGCCCGGCCCTTCCCTATCGCGGAGTGTGCATGGAATGAAATTCGAGTCGGTGAAAGTCGAGAAGAAAAAAATTAACACATCGGAAATGTCGAATTATTCAAATGGATGCATGTACAGCCGTGATGTCATGTTACGTCACATGGGTTATAAAAGCATCATTGCGCACGGGCGGGGAGTGTTGTAACTATACCATTTTACAGTCTTCCTACCTGTCGGACCATAAAACAGTTCACTGTGACTTTTGTATAATAGTACAGGCACCTCTTGAATATCCTCGGCACTTGTTCTATTGTTAAATCTGAAGCTATCACGTCGTAAAAGTGACTTCCCTACACTATGTAGGTATCATGTTGTTGCGAGGTCTTCGTGATTATGCGTTTATGGACAATCTTATACATTCTATTGTATTTCTTATTCTACGTTATATTTCTCATACAATACGAAAAATTACAAGTAACGAGTTTTGACATTCTCGGGTTTATTGTTTGCGAAGTTGATCATGAAGCTTTCTTTCAAACCTGACTTGATTGCTAATTTCGTGCATTTGGTCAATGTGTGAGTTTCCAAAGATATCGGCTTTGTTTGATTGACACGTCTACTTAAACATCAAGTATTTCAAAAGATATGAAATACCACTATATAGTATAGGTATTTTGTGTATTATCTTTTGTTTTATTCCCCGTTGACACCATAAAACTATGCGCTCGATTCTTGTTGTGTACTTGAGAGCTGGGAACAATCGCTTGTTTTGACATATTATTTGTGCGACTGATACCAGAGAAAGTTCCCTCAAGATAATAGAAAATTGCGAATAATTGGGATATTTGCCTTAGAACAATGCTACGACACATAATAGAAGGCGAGATCGCTCTTTTATTCAGTCACTTGTACGCATCATTTCTCACCTCCTAGCTGGCATCTATGTTCAATGGAGCGAAGCGGCCGTGACGGTAATTAACGTTAGTTACGGCAATGTAACGTTTCTTCCACCTCCGTACAATACTCGGGTATCGGACCCAGGCAAAGAATAGGTAAAGTTCAGCAAATTATACAGTTGTTTGTGACCGAGAAAGGTGACACCTTGCTCTAGGGTCTTAATTAGTTATCGCCTGTATTTCTACATCCTTGCTGCCGACTTTTTGTAGCGTTTTATGAATTTCGGAACGTCAGCAGTCCTGTGATATGTCATGGGGTGTAATATGTCACCCGCCTGATAAATAATAAACAAGACCGAGGGCAAATTTTAGAAATATTTGAACTGCCATGGAAACGTCAATGAGAAAAATATTCGCAAAGATAGGCTTCTCAAGTCCTGTACAACAGCGTCATATCAGGGATCGGTAACTTGTAAACTGCTGGCCAAATTTATTACTTTTTCGTCAAAAAAACGTCCTGTTCGCTCGCAGGCAAAATTGTGTGACACCGCGGAAAATTTCAGGCAAGCAGGTTCTCGTCTTCATTTCACGCATTTTTCATGTCGAAAGAATATTTTCTGGTCAGAAACATGCACATTTGCAAGAGAACATCAGACGAGAAGTTCGTTTATCTCAGCCAGGCATTGATACAAGCACGTGACCCGAGGGAATAGAGCCGCTGGCCAATCACGCTCGAGCGCCTGCTACCACGGACGCCTCTGATTGGCTCCAGCAAATTCATTGAGGAAAATCGATGCCAGTGAAAGTTTGTGCCGTGGGGGAGTATCTCAATCATGTAAGTACTTTTGAAACCCTTGTTTCCCATGACTGTGAAGCCAAAAAGTCAAGGCCCAGCCCCGGTCGGCCCTGCCTGGTCGGTGGCTTGATGCCAAGCTTGTCTCTGGTTGGTCGATGGTCCGGGTGATCGCTAGGCCTTTGCTTCTGGAATCGTGACGCTTGAAAGGAAACTTTCTTTTTGCAACCTTGAATAGCCAACTCGTGGTATTTATTTATTTGTGGAGGACATCGAAGGAACATTACCGTTTTTGACGTTTCCATGAACACATCTAGAGCTATATATTGCCATATATAGTATTGAATTACCACCGTATCAACAATTTAAATTACACGGGAATTGTTTGATGCACAACAGAGAACTCTACATTTCATCAGTGGACAATATTTGACGATCTAGTGTTAATATTGTACGCAATTGGACTTTACCATCAGAAAAACATGGACACACTGCGGAAGAAACACATTTGATTTTTTTCAAGGAGTGAATAAATTCCTATCACACAAATTAGTAAATAGCGCGCTGCCGGTCGGATCAAGCTGTCGCCATGGACACGTGTATCCTGATGCCCCGGGAATTGAGCCTGATCCTGTTGCCGCACCCGGACCCCGCCAAGATCTTCGAGATGGGAATGACGCTGTGGGCTAACGTGCCCCTCCGGCCGGGCCGAGTCTTCAGGGCAGAGGAGGGCAATGTCCGACTTGATAAACTTGAGCTGTACGAACTGCTACCTCATCGAGACGTGAGTAACTAAGATGAATCCAAAATTCAATAATTTAATCCTTTTCTGTTTAAATCAAGACAAAGTAATGCAGGAATTGTAGGCCTTCTCAGGTTGGAAATGCATGTACGTAGAAAATGTATACTATTTAGCAATCTAGATCTGCCGCGTGTGGCAGCTTAGTGAAAGGGTCCACTAAAATTTTCAGGAAGCCGATCCATGAATACTTCGACACATTACTCATTTGGCTCAAATTGTGAAGCTTTTTCGCGTAGCTATATATATATTTTTTTTTTTTTTTTTTTGGCTTTTAATTTTTTTGTCTGAGCCACCTGATCTCAATAAAGTATACAGGTCCTCTCCAAGAAATCGTATAGGTCCCGATCTCGAGAAAACTCGCGATAAAGCCATTGATGCACTGTTGGCCCGCGAGAGAGAGCGAGCGCGTGTTGGTAAAGCACGCGGTCAAACATCTGGATCCGACTCCCGACACGGGCCTATCTATCTCAAGCCTCGTTACGTGCGATCTTTATGATTTCCTCACCGCTTTGGCGTTTGTGGCAGTCAAGATTGTATTTTATTCCGGGATAATGATCCAGATTGACCCTCATATCCCGGATCGTCCGATAGCCGCCCATTTGAAATACGGAAACCACATGTAAAGACCAAAGGTTCATTGTATCGTCAGTCCGTATTTTATGACGTTTGCGGTCCGGATCATCAGATTGCACTCCATGACTTGGCGATATTACACCGGTCGTCATGCATGTTTGAGGGGTTATGAGTGCGGATATCAGTGCGCGTGTGTGTGAGGCGTCAGCTCTCTAGAAAATACATTAATTATGCACCGGTTGTGATCTGTCTGTAAACAGGTTACACTCAATAGCATTATTTCAGTTGTTCGAGTTTAGAAAGTTAATTCTGTACAGAGTCTGTTATTTTTTCACATAATTATTTCATTTTAAAAGTTAACCATGTAGCATGGTGCGTCACACATCATGCAAAAGCCACCAAAAGGGTGTTGCAATAATGTCGTCTCGTTGACGATAGAAATCAGATATATATCTTGCATCATTAACTTTTCAATTACAAACAAATCTAATAACTAGATTATTAACATTAAACAAGAACACGTTGAATGCAAACAATGGCCATGAAATGAGGGTTCTTGACTTGAAAGCTTCGTCAATAAAATATGAAATTATGAACAACAGACCACACAAAGACCCCTAACTGTTCAAGAAACCTTCGAGCTTGCGAATATTTTTGCCCAATCGCGGCTCAACGTTGCAATCGAAATGCGGGTTCTGTTCGTGCTGGCACACTATTTAACATTGCTATTGAAGACGGTTAATCTATTATCTACCATCCTTTTATGTAGCCCCAAGACTATGTCTTTTCTATTGTACATGGACTACATATAATTCAATGGTCACTAAATTTAACTAACACTTAAAAATCAGGAATATACTACTTCTAATAAACAGAATTTACCCGTGTCAACCAGTAGTGTACAATTTACGGCGGTTATAATTCACCAGGTATTTTCTTTCTTCTCTTTTCTGTATCAGTTTTGCAGGCCACGAGCGTGCGTGTGAAAGTTGCGTAATTTGCGCATCAGCAACCGCAATTCCAAACCCACAATTATCGTGCCAGCGGCTTGGCCAAAAGAGGAAGAAAAAACAATGCATTACCCGTAATTTTTGTCTTAGCGTCAAGTCAAATATTTGTTTTGCTTTCACGTGAGGTATATCGTTGGCAGGTATCACACAGAAAAATGGAACTTTCGCTCAATAGACTTATTCTTTCAAATAAGACATTCTACGAGGATCATTTGTGAATGAACGGTTGTAATATTTATTTACCTTTCTATTCAGTGTCCAAACTATATATTTTTATATAGACCTGCACAGTGGATATTTGATTATAGCTCTAGATATCTATTGTAAAATTGTGTAAATCAGAAACAAACATTACTTACTGAATATTACATGTAGAAGTGTTTTCAGGACTTTCTTGGTGTTGGTGTAGGCTACATGAGGTTTCCGATATTTATTGCATGTATGATTATCTAAAATATTAAATACAATCGTAAGCATAAATACAGCTGAGATAAATAGTCGTTCAATAAGCACGCATTTAGTGATATGTTATTTTAGGCCCGTGTAGGTGATGAGGTGACGTAAGAGCGGTCGGTGGTCACGTGCGGGGGATAAAACGTTATCCCCGGCTCGTGATAGCGTGTTGCCATAGTTACCAGTCCGCTCCATGTATCGGGGGTGTCGCTGCTATGCCAAATTGGCCGTGTGATCACAACTTTTTGTTGTCTAACCTTCTGTGAAATCAGAGGAGCTTGCACGCTTGAAAATGACATGTGGGTTTATTATAATTAATATAAACTGATAAGCAATCTGGAAGACATGGCTATTACAGGGAAATCAACAGCCTCTGCATTCATCATGTCTATTCAACTAGAATTATTTTCATGGTTTTTGTACAGGATGTAATGAAACACATTGATTATGTAAGATATATTTGAACAGGATCATCCACGCTAATACAAATTAAATCAATGTACACATATTTGCTTTTGGGTCTTTGAGACGTGGATTAAATGGTTCTATAGTTCGAGGTGAGTTGAAGCCTTTGAAATGGAATCACACGTTGTAAGCGTGTATCGTGTGTTTGGGCGCGATGCCTCTGACATCCGACCCACCCCTAAACATCCAATACCACCCACACTCGGCCCTTACATGACGGTGTTTATCATGTCCGAGGTTGCTTGTTTATCGACCCCTATTCCCTAATGGGCTCGAACAATTTCAGATTTCAGTAAACCTTCCGCCCTAATTAAATACGGCGTTCGTTGACAAAGTCTCAGTTTGTTGTCGATACGATTTTCAAATTTCCACCGAGGTGCGGAGATAAGCCACGATAAACGATTCGGTCTGGGGCTCGGCTTTCTCTGGTGTATAAATCTCCTCTTCTCTTGGGTATTGTTGGGTCCGGCGATTTGTCTAAACAGACGTTGTGCAATGGACATTAATTAGCGTACGCAGGGGATTGGCTGGCCGTTGCCATGACAGCCACTCGGATGTACGAGATAAGCCGCCATTGAAGGCCGCACGTGGTCGTTCGGAGACCGTCACTGCGCCTGCGCACTGACCCAGGTGTTAATGGCCTCGGTGTCATCCCTGTCATATTCTGATATATCGTGTATACAAAATCAAAGGCATTGCACGCTTAATGAGGCAATCTGTGGAGCATATCATGCAAAAAAGATGTCCAGCTTCAAACCCGCAAGGGAATTTCCAGACCATAAAACAGAGACCCATGGGACAGCGATCTGTAAAGCGTGAACTGCAGCTAATCCACAAGAGCAAAGAAGGGTCTTTTGAATATGTATGTATGAAGAATTAAGTCCGTGGGAGGTGGGATCGGTAGAAGATGAGCCACCACATCTGGGAATTGCTAGGGAATGCTTGAGAACGGAGAGATTAAAGGCGCTGAAGCCCACGGAAACATAAATTTACACCATCTCTGTGACCACACACGGCCGGGGGTTCAGGGCGGTCAACTTCTGCGACTTGGAAAAGTGATTCTCTGTGTCTCGAAAACGATGCAAACCAAAATCTTCACCGCAACTATTTCGGTTTTACGGAAAAGACCAACTTTTGAAAGAGATTCTTACACATTCGACCATTTTTTTATTCTGTATTGGTCAAATCCCTGAAGATTCCTTTCACCTTACTTTCTATGCTTTTCCCCTATTTCAAAATTTAAATCTTGCACGAAATAACTAAACCGCGATGTTTTAACAATTGCACCAGTGACTATCAATTCCAAATCATCCCAATCATTATATCACAGACTTACACACTTGACAAAGTCACCTGACCAGATCTGAGACCCTTTTACTTCCATCTCAGGGGACGTACAGACACTTGCACCCTTCATTCTTTCCATCAAATCCTATAATTATCATATGGGTTTGCATACGCTAAAACACAGCAGGTGCCCCTCAGAGATATACATTAACTCTTTAGAAAGTTTGGGGGTGAGACAACCCTCCACGGACGATACTGCCGCACAATAGAGTGTATTTCCTCGTGTAGAAGGACGTAAGACTTATCCCCGCTTACTTATCATTTCTCTATTTGACTGGCCGGGTCAGTAACTGCCTATCTTTGAAGTACGGAGTCAGTGGGAGTCTATGGTCGGCATTGTCTGGGGCGAGGCAGGGATGATAATGGATCGTTCAGAAAACAGGCAGATGTGAAATTGATTTTAATTAGGATGCGCACGGGGGTCTCACGGAGTTGCGTAATGTGACGGAACGCCGATCTGACTATGTTTTTGTTTAGTCTTTGGGCTTTCACCACAATGACCTCCTATGCTTGCCGCAATCTTCACTCATTTTTTTTCTCATTCACAAAAAATGAAACTGATGCCCCCACTTTCCATTGTTCGCAGAATGCGATTAGCAATGAACATAGCATTGCCCATGTTATTATGATATTGAACATTCCACTGGCCACTGAGAATGGCTTGGACATGGCTAGGAGAGCAGATAGCCCGGGGCTGTGTGAGATAGCTGGTGTAATTGTTCAGGTCCAGCCCCTCCCGTACAACTGGTGTGGATCGAGCTAACATCAACAGCCCCGGGGTGTTGTAACTTAATAAATTGTTCACATAATTAAACCACATGGTCCTCTCCATGGGGACGTTTGGACAGTGTTCTGTCGTTGACTGAATAAGCTTTCAAATTTAATCGTTCCATTGTGAAAACAGAAAATTCAAAATCGCCAAGTGCGTTTAAGAGAAATTGAGGATAAAATTATATCTTTTAGATTTGACAAATGACTTTAACATTGAGTAATATTTCTTAAGTCCATATTCTCATATAAAAGGCAGTCATAAACCAAAGGTTGACATCCTCAATTTTTTCTGTTGTTGCAGATCCGTTACAAATTCGGTTGCACGGACGAGATACTACAGGTTGAGGACCGGGAGGTTCGACATTGTAATTGGGTCCGGTTCCTGCGTGACGTCCGAAATCCAGACGACGTCAACGTCATCGCGTCACGCGTGCAGGGTCAGCACCTGTTTCACGTGATCAAAGCCATCCCGGCCAATGGCGAGCTGCGGGCGTACTTTGACCTGGGTCCGGCGCTGGCCTCAGAAGAGCAGATCCTTCAGGAGATGGCGGTCCGAGGTGGCGACAAAGAGAACGTGCTGCTCTCGCCCGTTCCCAGCTCCATCAGCTCCCACTCCCCCAGGGTCTCGCCGCATTCCCCCGGCGGCCCACTCCATTCCCCCGGGGTTTCTTCGCCCCACTCCCCCGGCGCCTCGTCCCACTCGCCCGGTATCTCTCCGAGGTCTGTAGACTACGAGGATGACCGAAGTACGACGCTGTCGTCCGATATCAGTCCATGCTCCACCGCCGGGCTCAAACCCAAGGTAGGCTATAGCCATTCAGACTGATCCACAAAAAGTAACATCAAATAGTTATCATTGCATCGTTATATAATTTAGAATACTGTTGAAAAAGTATATGCGACATCCGTGCACACAATACACGCCTTGTTTCTCGTTGGTATATCTAGACATGTATGTTCCTCCGACAGGAGTCGAGTTCCGACTTCCTGAGTACGCCCAGCAGTCGTGGCCAGAAAAGCACTGATGACTTCTCCAGCACGTTCGCGAGCACGCCAGATGACAAGCAGCAGTGTTCCCCGTCCTCCCTCGGGGCTTCCCCGCCGGCCTACGGGATGTCTTTCATGACGTCACTTCCCGACTACGGAGAATCCCGGCCTCTGCCTCTTCGACGCAAGGAGAAAACATGGTTGCCATGCGACGTTTGCGGCAAGAAATTCGACCGTCCATCGCTGCTAAAACGACACATGCGAACACATACTGGTGAGTGACTTCAATGCATGCTTTTGGTGAGTTGTCTCATTGAGTAACTTCCATGGCAGCATAGAATTAATTATAGGCCTATATGTATATTTTAGGCCAGTAAAGGGAGGAGAAGTTTAAGAGCTATGACTCTTTTGTGGACCTTATTTTACTTAATCAATGAGCGATCTGGTTGCGAACGCTATTTTGACACGTATATATCGCCCCGTGTTTTGCAGGCGAGAAACCACACGCTTGTGACGTATGCGGCAAGGCTTTCTCCACGTCCAGTTCCCTGAACACCCACAGACGGATTCACTCGGGGGAGAAGCCTCACGAGTGTCAGGTCTGCGGCAAGCGCTTCACCGCCAGCTCTAACCTCTACTACCACCGCATGACGCACAAAAAGGTAGCGATCGAGGCAATCACGGGGTTATACCTGACATGTATAATGATAACGTCAGAAGGAGGAATTATACTAACGTTAGTATAAAGATTTATTGCAAACCGTGCCTTCAATTTATAATTTTCCATCGTCATTTTTTTTATGCGAAAGCTTAGTAGGTAGTCAAAAAAAATTGACAATCCTCATGTATGAGACAGCCGAGACGATCATACGCTATATTTCCATGACGTTCCTTTCGGTAAAACATTCCCCACATATCAATTTTCTCACGCATTTTTTATCACGAAATCACGATCGGCCCAGGTTAGGTGACAGAAATGGCTCGCGATACACGATTGTCCCGCTCTGGGCTATAACAGTGACTGTCATTAGATCCCGGCAGATGAGTTATTTCAAAGATCAAAGTTATAATTAAGAGGGAACCGTTTCCAACAACCTGGCTCGAGGGATATTACCGACATTAAACTACACCGTGCGCCATAGCATAACAAGACAAGTGAGCAATGACACTTGTGCCCAAACTTGTGGGGCCCCGGAGTCAAAACTGCTCGGACACGCGGTAAAATATTTCCATAGCGACAGACGTGAGAAATCTGTCAGAAAACGTACGAAAATCACTGGCGCGTGAACACAATCACTCACGTCGCCAGGGGGCACATGTCCGTGAACATTATTGCCACATATCGTACCGACACTTTACTCTATACACTTGGTACTCTGCCTCATAAATATTGCTGTCACTTAGCGTGTTCTCCGCTGAACCGAACCTGGAATCCCTCAAGCTATGTGGTAGCAGCAACCTCAAAACCACTACACCCATGAGAACGAAATATATCGCATAATGAACCTTGAAGATATCTGACCCAATATACTTGACCTTGATATCGAACGAAATAATGTAAATGAACATTATAAATGATAATGTTATTTGACACAATATGTCTGACCTTGATGTCCAGCAAAAATGCAATAAACTCGAGCTATTCACTCGGACTCACACCCCATACGTCTACCTATAGTGGAGATACCATCTCTCCCCGAGGTTCATCTTGGAGCCATATCGTAGTGATTAACCAATTAACAATGACAACATGTCAGGATGTGTACAATCTCTATATTCCACCCTGCCAGGAGAAGCCGCACAAGTGCTCGATGTGTTCCAAATCGTTCCCAACCCCCGGGGATCTGAAGAGCCACATGTACGTCCACAACGGCTCGTGGCCCTTCAAGTGTGACGTGTGTAACCGGGGCTTTAGCAAACAGACCAACCTCAAGAACCACATGCTGCTTCACACAGGTAAGTCCAGACTCTAAAAACGAAATACGGAAAACGTACGTCAAAAATAGGTCTTTATAATCGCTTGCAGGACGGAGTCGGTGTCCCCGCGGTGTCGCTTCCCCGCCGTGATGCTTAGCTCAACACGGGGGGCAACCGGACCGCGGCGATAAACGGCTATTAACTGTCAAAATATTGCACCCCACGATATAAGTGGCCAGCTAGAGTATTTCGATACTTTCTGGCAAAATAAATGTAATCGTTTCCTGGCATATGATGTAACATTTCATATTGTTTTGAGAGCTGGGGCTTATAATCGTTGTAATGTGAAAGACCTCCGGATTTAAAAATCTTTGATAGAAAACTGATGAAGGTGTTTATTTTGTCAGGTGACAAGCCGCATGAGTGCCAGCTTTGTGGGAAGAAGTTTGCACTGCAGTGTAACCTCAGGACCCATCAGAAAACACATGAAGGTATGGATGCTCTCCAATCAGACCAAATCGTATATATTGATATTTGTACAATTTTGTACCAAGTGTATAGCAAAATATAATAAAATGTTATGTTCTCGCCCCTGTACAGATGAGAGCCAGGAGGAGTGTGTACGATGTAAGCGGCAGTACCTGGCGCCCCGAACCCCCGTCCCTGGCACGCCTCGGGGTCTCTGTCAGGACTGCACGAGTCCCGTCGCCCCGGACAACAAGCACCCAACCCCCAGCCGCCACTCGTTCAGCATAGAGTCCCTCGTGTCGCCGGACAGTGACGCCCGCATCAAGGCGCGCCACCTCGCCCACGCCCAGACGACGCCCGTGGACATGTCCAAGGCCCCGTTCTACGCCAGCGCCATGCTCTCCGCCGGCCTCATGCCCATGCATCCCTTCACCCAGGGGGCGAGTCCCTTCGGCCTGGGAGTCCACTGGCCTCAGCCCCCGCCTCTCAGTCACAGGTTCGGTCCATGAACACTGAACTTTGTGCCTGTCACGGACTGAAACTTACAAAAGTCATATATCCTAACTGGAAATCCAGATACAATGTATTAGTAATTTGGATTCATTGATGAATGGTCAGAATTAGGGGCGTCACCATGGTGACTTGATAATCAACTTATATCGGTGGTCATGACTAAATGAGCAACACATTCGTCAGGTATATTTATTTATATGTAGACGATAACTTACATTTCTCGTGCCAATCACAGCATTTCTTACACCTGAACCTAGGTATAGCATTTTCTCCACGTATGAAAGTGTGTGGTTGTATATGTGAATGAGAGAGTGAATGTACTTTTTAGTTGTTTTATACATGTGACCTGCGCTTGTACTTAATTTATGTATATAATACCATCTTTTGTAAATAGTTCTCTGTACACAATTTTTAAGCGACTTACGTTCTCTAGTCCTTAAATGCCTGTCCATCACTGTGCACAATATAGATGTAAGACTGCATTTGCAATATTGAATTTGATGTATTTTATTTATTGATTGTAATATCATGCCATTTGATAATCAATAAACATTTGGCAGTTCTAAACTGCACCAATCAAAAGTCGTTTGGAGTCTATTTAAAGTTTATATTTTATACGTAAATGAGATAATGTACACTTGGAGTATTAGCATCTCTCAATCCATGCATTGCCGACACATATTGAATAATTCAACATTGATTGACTCTGAGTGTCAATTCAAAACGAACAATTATTCAGAGTACAGAAAACCTAGCAATCAGACGTACGATTTCACCTCAATTTCGATTTCACCTCAAAGTCCTGCTTCAATGTCAAATCAAGGATGATATGTCGACCACTCGATCTTTCTGTTTGACGGACTCGCAGTGCGATAAGTTAAATACGCAATCCCGCAAATCATGCTCGACATCATGTTTTTCATTTTTCCACATTAGAAGAAAGTATTTTGGTAAGAAAAACAACAATAATACAACATTGCCCATCACCAGTTGAATTTAATTTTCACACGGAAGCTATATATACCGGTAAGAAGGATGAAGGGAAATAAAAGGCCTTTTAACAAGAAACCCATAAGATAAATGGGTTCCTGATATGTTTTTTTTAAAAGATTTCGACAGTTCATGGATTGTTGGATAGAGCTACAGGAAAGATGGGCAATTCTTATTTCTCATTTGGTTCTCATTCATTCTCAATTTATTGCGTAACGTTGGAACAAAGTCGAAGAGTCAACAATACAGATGGAGGTATCACCTCAAAATTAATTAGTGGCTATTTGGCTATCACATATCTACACCACTGTTCAGGTTGGGTGTGAGGCAGTGCGTGGGTTATTGAAGGGAATCTCGTACATATCAATTATCAGCGACCTCGTTAGCTATGTGTGATATGACGTCATGGGGGTTAACCCCCGAACCCTCTAATCATTAGTAAGTGATTGAATTAGTTTTGGGTCATTGTTGAAATTGTGATATATATAATGATATCTACTGGTGGAAGTGTCTTTTGATGTCAACGATGAGGAACGATGATATCGCCCCACCATCATCTGTACTGCCCCTACCCGACCTGTTGTTTCCATGGCGCCTCTTCTCACACCCTCGCTAAAAGTGAATGTCGCCTTCTAAAAGATCAGACAAAGTAAGACAAAAATATAGGAGTTGCAGAAATCACTTTGTCGTGTATATTTGACCTTGCAACCAGGTATGTGGACACATGTATGACATTAAAACATGGGCACCTGCTGTTAAATATTTCTGCTTATCACCCCTGTCACTCCTACGTTCACTTGTGTGTGTAATTTCTGGTTTATATCATGTTAAAATGCACGGAATTTGTATCCGTCCGAAACCCATATGCCGATTAATATAGGTTTAATTAGAAGGATATCAGGCGACTTATCGCCGTGGACAATGCAGATAGTTCCGCCTGCTGGCCAACGCCATCGGGAATTTGTACACAAGATGTCGACTGCTGAAAAACGACCACCGCCCTAGCTACTCCCCAATCGACTAATATCTCGGCTGCATAACTTCATATTATAAAATTTGCCAGATGCGCGGCTAGTTTCCTGTGGATTCTGCATATGAATATTTGACATGCGGTCCCAGAGGATACAGGCCCCGTAGCTGTGGAGTTCTCAGAGCCAATGACTGCCAGACTTGGAGCTAACGAGCCAGATTTAAATTAGACCGTTACATTATCAGATTTGAACCAAACAACATAACCGTGACAAGGCCATGAATTGATTTTGATTCGTAAACTCATTTACGGTCCCAGGGCGATTGAAAGACTCACTAACAAACTGGCGATGTTACAAGTCGCCGCGCCTACACACGTAGGCCTATGCATGGGCTGTTTAGTTTCGCCAGTGTTTACTAGCCGACAAAGCTGTGTTGTACTCTGTTTACTACAGAATTCAGGACGATAATTAGCTAGGGGTCGTTCTCAGAGAATTACATTCTGTTGCTGGTTAGTCACAGCTAGAACAGGCACAAAGTGCAAATAAATATATTACTTCTTGTTGCACAAAACCACAAACACCCACGTGTTCAATGACTTATTCCAACGAAAGAATTTACTATATATCCATCGCCACTAAATTTGTCATAGATTCTGACTATACATGTCTTCAGAACTTTTTTTTTTTTTAAATGAACAGAATAAAAATGTACGTGTAAAATCAGTAGCTATGAGTAGGTACAGTATGTAAGTATGGATGTAATGATCAATATGCACATATACTGAAGTGCTCATCGACAGGGAAGTGGCCACAATGGAATGAATGGCGTGAGCGCCTGTGGTTTGTTATGTATTTCAAAACACAGATATATCTCGGTCGGGGCAGGTTTCACTCGGTGTGTCTGTTATGTCATAATCATTGGCAGATTAACACTGTGCAGATGACCCACCGTGAACTACGGTAATTACCAGTACGGTGTGCAATCAGAACGTTCTTTAAAGGGCACTGCCCGATCACAAACTCACAATGTGCATTGTACGTCAAAAAATAACATACATTTTAGAATATCTCAATCAGGAGCAATAACATTTTTCACAAATCCATAAAATTGCTTTGTACTGATATTTCTCATCTACAATGTTTGGTAATAAAAGTTCTATTATGAGCTGCAATGACTAGAGGATCGCTAGGCCTAATGGTGGGAGAAGTGTGCATTTGATTATTCGGAAGAACAAACGTAAGGTTACTCTTGAGAAAATGCGTATATAGGGTGCGTGTATGAATAAAATTTTATTCAGGCTCAGATTTTCATGATGAGTCTATTGTGGGTTTATCTTGTCATCTACATACATATTTCGAGTGATATACCAATCATATTATGTAATAGTTAGTGTTCTTCCCTTGCTTTATGGGGCAAACGCACGCGAGCAAACTCGCTAAATACCGACACACCCCCTTATCAAAACCCGCCACACTTCACACACTCATCAAGTGACAAGTTACTCAACTAATACGGAGCGGCCGCGGGGGAGGTACCGTAACTTCCCGTACCGGCGCGATGTGCACGTGTGACCAGCTGTCAGCACGCGGCCAGACTGACCGACCCTCCGTGCGTCCGGGCAACATGCCTAGAAATCAGTGTAAACAACCTCCCTAGGGCTCTCCCCTAACTGTAGCATTGTGCCAGGAATTCGAGGGAAGTGATACTGCTATTTAATGTGATTTACATGAGGGTTAAGTGATGTTATGACGTCGGGCACCACCCCTTTATCCCGGCGGCGTGGCAGATTTATAGGCAGGGTGAAACTGGAGAAAGTCCATCTAGTGATAGGGAGGGCCACTGGGACTTCAGATCAGTTTGACAACCGTGATGATATGTAATTGAATTAATCAAACGTGAACTATATTTATGTAACATCACTACCGACCGATTCAGACTGTTCGGAATTATTCCTAATATGTACATGTATATATGTATAGGATTTTTTTCATTTCTCCCGTCGAATCTGTGTTTCAGTGATTCAACACAATTCCTGTCGACTCGTGGCACCGAGTTTTTTCATCCCATTTTAATCTTTCCTTTTCGTTTAGTAATTGCCGCAAGTTCAGGGACAGCAATATGTATTAAGTTGATGGATGATTCATGCAAAATATAGAGATCTTTATGAAGACTACCAAGGGATACCTTGGTGGAATGACCCCAACTTCACACCAATACCAGTGCAATTATGACTCCTAAAGATGTGTCCATGGTAACAAATATCTTGTAGGTAATATATCCTGCACAGGTATCCCAGTGCGGTTTCCGATATTACCTGCATGCTAGGGAATTACCAGAAATTTCCCAGGCAGCATATGTGCCAATGATATATGTAAAACGACCATTTACCTGGGCACAAATTGTCCGGTCATCAAAAGCGGCTTCGGTTCTGCCATTGCAATGCGGATTGCGATGTCTGTTTTTGCGCTTAGGATCTCGGCTTTGAAGTGTTTAGCCCGTGCCTTCTGGTGAGCCAGTAGATTTATGATATTATCCCTGCCTCTGATATATCGTACTAAAGATTCCTCGGCGCACGCGGCAAAGCGGTGCCAAACGGGAACAAAGTTGGCCAAAAGGTTCTAATTAGCAGATTGAATCCTCATTCCATCGCGGTGATGACTCAATCAGGCTTTTCGTGGCGTCAATAAGGATAAGCGGGCTGACGTGCTTACCACAGGGAGGGGTATTGCAACGCTTCTGGTCCGTGTTATAAACAAATTTGCACACGATTCTTCCGTGACTACTGATTACTAGCTTATCCACCCCGACTTTGAAGAAAATATCAATTTGGACAATCAACACACGCAGAATTAGCTTACGCGATGGCCGATGAAAATACTGTTTGTGTGACTCAATTTCTCGCAACATTTATTGGCTACATAGAGAACTCAGGAGCCGACTGGCCAGAAATGCCACAGTCTTGTGAAATGACCCAATTGTTCTCGTTATACGGTTATACAGTGACTTCATTAGGGGTAAAATTCACAAAATCAACGATTTCATATCTTCAATTGATTCCTAGATTGACACCAAATCGAATCTATCTACAAAAAACGTATAACTCTGTTTAATAGTTAAGCAGCGTGAGTGAATGTTGAGATGGGATGAAACTGTCTTTCATTGTAAGTCTCCAATCTTAAAACAGAACATATGGTTTCAGTTCCGCAAAGAAACTGGCCAAAACGTCTTATATATTTTCGAGTTGATAATGGAAGCTAATTGCCTCAGAATTGAGCAGCAGATGTGATGGAAAAGTCCCGATATACAACCTGCCACATGTCAGTGTAGCGTAGGGACCTCGGTCCCATGACGGCTCGATGTCACCGACTCAGACCCGACCGCCAGGGCAGCTCCAGCCTTCATTCGGGCCCCGGCTAGACTCCATACCAGCGGCTGCCAATTGTCTCCTTTCCGGGGCCATGGACATCTTACCATAACCGGCAATTTTCTGTTATTAAAAGTCATTAACTTTACGCGAAGGGGCGGAACAGTGACAAAAGTCCGCCGCGGTTCAATCGGATCAGGCTGTCCACCGGCCGGTTACGTAACCCTTGGTAACCGGTCACAAGACCACAGACTGACCACCTAGCTCTAGTATTACAATGAACACAATCACTCTCCATTTGTCAAAATCTCAAATTCCTAGATCTGAGTTTCTCGATTTGTTCTTCGACTTTAAATTTATTTTGCTTACTGATTCTATTTATTTTCTTTTTTTTCCATCTTCTATAAAGCATCCAATATGTGAACGTATATATGTAATCGCTTTCTGATTACAAATTGTATCATGACCATTAGGAATTTATTACATATTATAACAAATTGAATTTATTTTTTGAATCGCTTCGCATTAATTTCATACTTACCAGCAAGCCATGAAAACAAGAGATCTGACTTGCGAGTTCTTATTGTCTCACTAAACTTTGTCCATATGTGGTGCCGCTGACCCTGTGTCACAAATTTGGGCTTTATTTACTCCAGGTACTAGGCAGGGGCTAGTATTGATTCTGGTATTGATTATTGGTTTTCTATTGGTACGTTGTACAGGTGTTTATGTTTACGTTTTCACCACTGAGTCTGGTCACTGTTTTCAGTTGTTCACTGAAGTGTGTCGATGTGACACCAGTATTCTCATGAGTTTTGTTCACGGGGTAAAATGTACATAAAATACCTGCAGTTGCAGAAAAGTTTTGTGAGTCGCAATGCACAAAAGGTGCGTCTATAGGAGTGGTCACAGTTGTGTATATATAGACCGGTAAAATGTTTCACAGACATGGGAGAAACAAGTTGCAACAGAATTGTATGATACAAGTGCTGGGAGTAGCGGGCGGTCAAGTGTACCGTGAGCCGCATATATATATATTGTACGGAGAATTACACAATAGGAGAATATATACAGTATAAGCTGTGAATTGGGAGAATATATATTACATAGAGTGGAGCGTCCTTGACGGAATATCTGTGAGTACGGTCATATATTGTGAATGGTCTATTTTGTAAACGGTAAGCGGCAATGTATAGCTGTAAATATATTGGTTATTAAACCATTGTTATATTTTGTTGTACACGTAGCGAGTGTCTGTATCCTGTCGAGTGTCAGACGAGTGTCCGTGTCTGTATCCTGTCGAGTGTCGGACGAGTGTCCGTGTCGAGTCCAATGGTTGACGAGTGTCAAGTCAGACGTGGAAGTGAGCGTCAAGAGTCCGTTCGGGAGTCGACTGTCGAGTCCGTCCAGTGTCGTCAGTACAGTCTGGTCATCACGTCCTGGGAGTCCTGTCACATTCGCGTTGGGCAAGCCAAGTCATCAGCTATCTTCGCGGGATTACTGTGTCAGGGTCCGGCTGTCGCAAACGTCGGGCGATAGAGAATCAGCGCTCTGACAGTCCGTAACAACACCGGGCGACAAGCATCGCTAGAGTCGTCGTGGGACATCGTCGTAGAAAAGTGTAGAGGAATCAGCAAACTTCAAGATCTGTGTGAGTGTGTGCGTGTGTGTGTGTGTGTGTGTCATATTTGTATATACTGGGATTATTGACTATAACTTGTAACATATATATATATATATATATATATATATATATATATATACATTGTAAGCGTGTATTTGGTATCAATATATTATTTTTCAAGCATTATACTGGTGTTTTCCTTGGGTCTTCACACATTTATCCATACCCGAAATACAGTTCCTACTGGTAATTGTGACATTTTGGTGGCAGCGGTGGGATGGATAAATTGTGTGTGTATTGTATTGTAGGTTGAATTAGAAACGGAACGGGATAGCGTTCGTAGATTATTGGTTAATTTATTAGGCTTCGGGGTTGATTTTCTATTGGTTGTGTGTCTGCCTGCACTGATTGAATTTTGTGACACTTGCATGTTTATGCTAACCTGAACACTCGAGATATTAGCCGTGAAATACGCCGTGAGATTATGCCGTTTGTAGATGTGACCGCGAATCGCCGCGTGCGTGTATATAAATGTACATAACCATATATATATTACTATTAACGAATTGTTTTGTTTACGATTTAGACATGTCGATGACCAACTACCAGAGTTGGCTTGAGATCGGTGAGAAACTAGGTCTCACAGGAGATGATTTGCGTCAGTTTGTAAAGGAGGAACAGATCCGTGAGCGTGATCAACGAGCGGAGGAGCGGCATTTTGCTAGAGAGGAAGCGGATCGCCAACGGGAAGAAGCGGATCGCCAGCGGGAACATGAAATTCGTATGCAAGAGTTACAGGTGAACACTCAGAGTAATGACTCGCGTACAGGTACGTCTAATGCAACACGTAGCACTCAGGGCAAGGGTCCTAAACTTCCAAATTTCAAAGAAGGCGAAGATATGGCTTCGTATATAGAGAGATTTGAGCGATTTGCAGAGGCTCAAAATTGGGATAATGATATTTGGGCGGTGAATCTGAGCGCATTATTAACGGGGAAGGCATTAGAAATATACGCGCGTTTGCCGAGTGAAATTGCATTAGATTATGCTATTCTAAAAGAGACCCTGCTGAGGGGTTATAATCTGACGGAAGAAGGTTTCCGTACGAAATTTCGTGAAGCTAAAATAGCTAATGACGAGACGCCGTCACAGTTTGTGGTAAGACTACGTCATTACCTGGACAGTTGGGTAGATTTGTCTGGTATTATGAAGACCACAGAGGGTCTATGTCAGCTACTCGTCAAAGAGCAATTCCTGTCCGGGTGTGACAAAGATCTGTGTACGTTCTTGAAGGAAAAATCACATGAAAATATAATGAGTATGGCCGAGTGTGCAGAGCGTTTTCTTGAGGCCAGAGGTCGGCTATATACGGTGGCGAAAGATAAAAGCCACAGTACAAATGTCAACAGAAACAAAAGGTGTCTGACATGCGGTAAGCAGGGACATGTGTCCAAGGACTGCTTTCAGAACAAACACAGAGACCGCGTGTGTGAAAAATGTCAGAGAAAGGGGCATGTTGCTGCAGAGTGCAGAACGCAGAATTACAAATGTCGTCCTAATGCTGGTAATAGAACTGGTCATGATTGCTACAAGTGTGGTCAAACCGGGCATTTTGCTCGAGACTGTAAATCACGTGTCAATGTTGGACTTGCTGCTGTGGATATTGATGAGTTATCCACCAAGATTTCAGAACAAGTGAAACACGTGATTAGTGAAAACAAAGAGACAGTCGGTGCTTGTCAGGCTGTGGTGTGCACGGAGTCAGACTGTCAATGTATTGGTACTGACTCTATTAAGCTCAGTTGTGGTAGAAATATGCCTATGGTCACTGGTGTGTGCGATGACCGTGAGCAGTTGAATAAGTCTATGCCGGTGGTTACAGGAGTTGTAGGCGAGGCCAGTGTTACTGTGCTACGCGACACCGGGTGCAGTGGTGTTGTGGTGTGCAAAAAGTATGTCGCACCTGAACAGTTGACCGGTAAGCTACGGACGTGTAAACTTATGGATGGTTCTTTACTCAAGGTACCTATTGCTGATATTCATGTAGATTGTCCATACTTCACGGGATCAGTGTCTGCAATGTGTATGGAGAGGCCAATATATGACCTGGTTATTGGAAATGTTCCAGGGGCCAGAGCACCTCAAGATCCGGATCCAGAGTGGAATAAACCTACGAGTGTTGCAGCTGTAGAGACGAGATCACAGGTTAAACAGAAGGGTCGTGTGCTCAAACCGTTGCAGGTTCCTTTCACACAGGAGCCGTTTGTGGATGCTGAAACACTGATTAATCTGCAGACCAGCGACTCGAGTTTGGATGTGGTCAGGCATCAAACGAAACCAGCTACTCGTGGTAGGAATAGCCATGTGTATTTCACTAAAAACAAAATCCTTTTTCGCAGATTCCAATCAGCGATGGTGAACAAGGGCCAGCCAGTCGAACAGATTGTGGTTCCGCAGGTTCTGAGAAATCGGGTTATGACATTAGCCCATGATTCTATTCTTTCGGGACACATGGGTATCCGCAAGACCATGGACCGTATAATGACTTGTTTCTATTGGCCAGGTATCCAGGGGGATGTCCGTCGGTTTTGTAAATCATGTGACATCTGTCAGAGGACTGTCAGCAAAGGCAGGGTGACGAAAGTTCCACTAGGCCATATGCCTCTGATTGACGTGCCGTTCAAAAGGGTGGCCATTGACTTAATTGGTCCTATATTCCCCAGCTCTGAACAGGGTAACCGGTATGTACTAACACTTGTTGATTTTGCCACTAGGTTTCCTGAGGCTGTGCCATTGAGGACGATCACTACAGAGTCGGTTGCCGAGGCGCTACTTGGTATTTTCTGTCGTGTGGGTTTCCCAGACGAAATCTTGAGCGATTTAGGCACGCAATTCACCTCATCCCTCATGAAGGAGATCACCAGGTTGTTGCGCATTAAGCAGTTGCACAGTACGCCGTACCATCCTATGTGTAACGGGCTAGTTGAGCGGATGAATGGCGTCCTGAAAAGCATGCTTCGGAAGTTAGCCGCTGAAAAACCAAAGCAGTGGGACCGGTATCTAAACCCTTTACTGTTTGCTTACAGGGAGGTTCCCAATGAGAGCACCGGATATGCACCTTTCGAGTTGCTGTATGGACGTATGGTCCGAGGGCCATTACAGATTCTCAAGCAGTGTTGGCTTGGCCAGTGTGGTGATGAAGAGACTAGAACATCCTATGAATATGTCCTTGACCTTAAGCAGCGTTTAGGCGAAACTTGCGAGTTGGCACAGAAGGAGTTGTCCAAGTCTCAGAAACGATACGAGATGAACTACAATCGCAGAGCCCGTGTACGTAAGTTCAAAACTGACGATCTTGTTTTGGTTCTGCTTCCCACAGATTCCAACAAGTTGCTGCTCCAGTGGAAGGGTCCCTTCAAGGTCATTGAGCGAACTTCTCCAGTTGACTACAAGATTCAGGTCGGCGAGAAAGTAAAGTGCTTCCATGCCAATATGCTGAAGGCTTACTATACACGTCCAGAGCCGGAACAGGTGTCCGTTTTCATGTCTGCTGCTACAGCTGTTGTTGAAGAGGAAGACTGTGAAATTGATCCTGAGTGTTCTCTTCCAGATCATGAGAGCATCGCTCTACCGAGTGTTGAACATTCAGATGAAAAGTTGTCGATCGGACCTGACCTCACTCAGAAACAGTCCAGAGATCTAACCGGTTTACTTTCCTCTTTCAGTGATGTGTTCTCTGACAAGCCAGGTCAGACAACATTAGTTGAACACAGGATCGAGGTGACTACTGATGAACCAGTTCGTGGGAAAATGTATCCAGTACCATACCTGTTACGAGAAACGGTCTCCCAGGAGGTCAATGATATGTTGGAGCTTGGTGTTATTGAAAGGTCCAACTCTCCATATGCTTCAGGTATCGTTTTGGTAAGGAAAAAGGATGGAACGAACCGCTTCTGCATAGATTTCAGAAAGCTTAATAATGTTACCGTCTTCGATGCAGAACCAATGCCACAGACTGATGATATCTACAGTAAGTTGCGCGATGATTCGTACTACTCGAAGTTAGACCTAGCCAAAGGATATTGGCAGATATCGGTTGCAGTCGAGGATCGACCAAAAACAGCTTTCAGGTGTGCAGATGGTTGCTTTCAGTTCAAACGCATGCCGTTTGGGTTAATTAACTCTGCAGCCACTTTCAACCGTATGATGAGATTGTTGTTGGAGGGTATACCTTACGTGGATACGTACATCGATGATATCCTTATCCATACTCCAGACTTTGAGACACATTTGAGAGTCCTGGAGCAGGTTTTTCGTAGACTACGTGACAATGGTTTGACAATCAAAGCCAAAAAGTGTATGTTTGCATATTCTAAGGTTGAGTATGTTGGTCATGAAGTTGGCAGTAACAGAGTCGGGATGCTAGAGGACAATGTGGAGAAAGTACGAAAAGCATCGCCGCCTACTACAAAGAAGGGCCTACAGTCATTCCTAGGTCTTGCGAATTACTATAGGAATTATATACCGAACTATGCAACTCTCGCAGTTCCGTTGACAAGTTTGACCAAGAAAGGTCGACCGAATGTGTTGGAATGGACAGAGGTCCATGACCAGGCTTTTCAGACATTGAAAAGTAAAATTCTGAGCAAACCAGTATTGCATTTGCCTGATATGTCTAAACCTTTTGTCTTACAGACAGACGCTTCAGCTGAGGGTATTGGCGCAGCTCTATTACAGGAACATGAGGGGCTTCTCATGCCCGTGTCTTTCGCCAGTAGAAAGTTGTTGCCACGAGAGACTGCTTATTCCGTCATAGAGCGGGAATGCCTTGGTATCGTCTGGGCTATTGCTAAGTTCAGAGCATATCTCTATGGTCGGGAGTTCACGTTACAAACAGACCATCAGCCGTTATTATGTGTGGGTCACAATAAGATCTCGAACGATCGTATTACGCGATGGTCCCTTGCACTCCAACCGTATCGAATGCGAGTACAGTATATCAAAGGTACACAGAATGTTGTGGCTGATTACTTAAGTCGGATATAACCTATGCACTATGTGTGTGGTGGTGGAGAAATTCACTTTGTTCCTTTCTCTTTGAGGGGAGGGTAGTTGTCACAAATTTGGGCTTTATTTACTCCAGGTACTAGGCAGGGGCTAGTATTGATTCTGGTATTGATTATTGGTTTTCTATTGGTACGTTGTACAGGTGTTTATGTTTACGTTTTCACCACTGAGTCTGGTCACTGTTTTCAGTTGTTCACTGAAGTGTGTCGATGTGACACCAGTATTCTCATGAGTTTTGTTCACGGGGTAAAATGTACATAAAATACCTGCAGTTGCAGAAAAGTTTTGTGAGTCGCAATGCACAAAAGGTGCGTCTATAGGAGTGGTCACAGTTGTGTATATATAGACCGGTAAAATGTTTCACAGACATGGGAGAAACAAGTTGCAACAGAATTGTATGATACAAGTGCTGGGAGTAGCGGGCGGTCAAGTGTACCGTGAGCCGCATATATATATATTGTACGGAGAATTACACAATAGGAGAATATATACAGTATAAGCTGTGAATTGGGAGAATATATATTACATAGAGTGGAGCGTCCTTGACGGAATATCTGTGAGTACGGTCATATATTGTGAATGGTCTATTTTGTAAACGGTAAGCGGCAATGTATAGCTGTAAATATATTGGTTATTAAACCATTGTTATATTTTGTTGTACACGTAGCGAGTGTCTGTATCCTGTCGAGTGTCAGACGAGTGTCCGTGTCTGTATCCTGTCGAGTGTCGGACGAGTGTCCGTGTCGAGTCCAATGGTTGACGAGTGTCAAGTCAGACGTGGAAGTGAGCGTCAAGAGTCCGTTCGGGAGTCGACTGTCGAGTCCGTCCAGTGTCGTCAGTACAGTCTGGTCATCACGTCCTGGGAGTCCTGTCACATTCGCGTTGGGCAAGCCAAGTCATCAGCTATCTTCGCGGGATTACTGTGTCAGGGTCCGGCTGTCGCAAACGTCGGGCGATAGAGAATCAGCGCTCTGACAGTCCGTAACAACACCGGGCGACAAGCATCGCTAGAGTCGTCGTGGGACATCGTCGTAGAAAAGTGTAGAGGAATCAGCAAACTTCAAGATCTGTGTGAGTGTGTGCGTGTGTGTGTGTGTGTGTGTCATATTTGTATATACTGGGATTATTGACTATAACTTGTAACATATATATATATATATATATATATATATATACATTGTAAGCGTGTATTTGGTATCAATATATTATTTTTCAAGCATTATACTGGTGTTTTCCTTGGGTCTTCACACATTTATCCATACCCGAAATACAGTTCCTACTGGTAATTGTGACACCCTGTCATTAACTAAATGCTTTTATTGTTGATGTAATACTTGCGAACAAATGATGTAAAAAGTCCGGCGGCCAAACGTCGCAGGTGGCACATAGTCTGTAGGCTAAACCCGCTGTTAGTGTCGCAAATACCCACGCAGGCGGCACAGAGACACAGAAATAATCAAATGTGGTCCACAATACGTTTTTTTAAATGAATTATACTCTTCAAAGCCAGTATAGATATCGTGTCTTTGTGTTTTCAAATACCTAGATTTTCATCCTATAATTATAGAACAAGTTTGCTCTTTCAGAAGAGTCTTTGAAAAAAAAACAAATTTGAATTGGAACAGAAAATGTTCGTCATAGTTGCTGATATTTGATGAGAAGTTATATTTTTATTCAGGATAGGGCGATTTTGCAGTTTCATAAATTATTTAATTCGATGCCAGGAGTGGATAATTTCACATTATTTTATAGCCACGTATTGTAGATCTACAGGTGGACATGATAAGACCGCTATAGCTAGGGCTGGGAAAAACTCCTATCGCCCTGGAGGTAGATCCCGCGATATGACCAATTAGCAATTAATTAAAGTGGAACACCCTCTATCCCTCCTCTCAGCTACTTGTGTTATCATCCCGGGGTTATCAGTGAACATGTCCCGGGGACCACCCAGTCCATGCTATCCCACCAGTGTCCCTACCCGGGCTTCTCCTCGCCTGGATACACGCACAGATAACATCGCCATAACGACCATAGATAATCCACAACATGGTCCTATACACGGACAGGGCGAGCAACGTTGAGAAAGTGTCAGAATTGCTGGTGATATGATAAATTCGAATCGTAAACAAATTTCCGGATGGGATGGGTAGCGTGGTGGAAAATTGAAACAGCCGCCCGTGGAAATTACAGTCATCCATGAATAAATTTGGGCAGGCATCTGAAACAATGAAAATAAACTGAACATACATGTGACAAGATTTAAAATCTATGTTGCAATTTGCTTCCGCCCCAAAGGAAATTGACTGTCGATGTCCTGATTGTTGTCTCCACTCCATGGAATTGCATCTAAACAATACTCGAAAAATTCTTTTCAAATATAAATTTTAAGCTTATAAATTGTTAGATTGTCCTTGGGATGTGAATATCCGTCGTAGTTATTAGCGAGGTATGCTTCCTATATCAATATCTTTATTACATATCGCTCTCTCGTGCAATCAAAGGCGGTCTGTTACATAATGTACACCACCACTAATATAATGAATAAAATTATGAGCAATAGTAAAAAAAAAAAACTTTTTAAATTTTTCAAGAATGCCTTATGTATGTGCCATCATATGAGATCTACAGTGAACATGACGTTTGCCAATTATATCTAGAGCTATTATTGGACCCCCGTCCCTCTCTATCAGTGATAGGGTAGACCCACCAGGCAGAATAAACCAATAATCGAACTCGGGGGGAGGTATTCCTGACCCCAGTAAGTTTCTCTTGAAATCCGTCACTCTGGAGCGGAATCCGTGTATGTGTACAATGTAGGTACACGGCAACTGATATATGGAAAATAAATTTTTGGATACCGTATTGGTCCTAATAGTAGCGCGACGAGCCAAAGCAATACCTCCTGCAGCAGCGCGCAGGATTAACAATAGAGATATTGGCATGCAATAAACAACATTTTACTCAGCAAAACTAAGTCAATCATCTGAGTTTACATCATATTTTCATGTTCCTAGTACCTTAAGGAAAACACTGGATAATATTCATATAGCCTTCAATTCCCTATATTTAAGGAACTTGGGTGATAATAATGTTAAACGTTTTTATGCAACTTGGCGCAAATGTGAACGGAAAATATGGGCCGTGCCTTCGATGACCCATTGTAAAATACTGAAACACCTTATTGGAAAACCATGTATTGAAGCACAGTTGCTCAACCGATTTCTTGCATTTTACTACAATGTATTGAATAGCGAAAATCAACTTATATCTACATGTGGTTATTTGTCTCAAATGTCCAACTCATCAGTGGGTGTTAATAGAAGGATTCTTCTGTCCAAAATTAATAAGAGTTCTATTGATCTGTCAAACAATAATTTATCTGAGCTGAAACGCCTAGTGTTGCAATCGTACCAGTGTGATGACGAATGTCGTTCTGTTGGCAATTCCATTCAGGAACTCTGCCTGATGAGAGATGGCAAAATGCTATCAGACCTCAGTCATGACGAAATCGGAAATATGCTGTATGCTTTCTGTGTAAATTAACTGTTTTCTTTAGTTCTAGTTGAGAAGTTGTGTGTGTTGTTTTATTGCTTTTATTGTTTGTAAATTGAAATGTACATGCGTACGAAATAAATCATATATATATATTATGATTCAAATAACATAAATATGTGGATAGGAACACTCCCAAGATTTTATTGAAAAGATATGGAGTGAATTCTAAGGTTATAAAAAACGAACATTTGGGGGGGGGGGGGGGGGGCGCTCTACTATTAGGGCGCGTGCCACTATTAGGACCAATACGATATGCCATAAAATATGTTGTTGCTATGTAGACCTAATTGCCCTTCTTCGGCTACCAACAACACATCCTATATATGACAACTCATATATCTTTCATGTCCTTCATTTTGCATACTTAAACTAGATGGAAATTCTATCGAAGACTATACAGTGTGGCAAACAAACAATTAGATGGAAATTTGTAAACTTGTCTGGACACTGTCCGTTTGGTCTACTTTTTTCCCCCGTGTAGGCTATTACATATCATAGTGTGGTAATGTGGTATATTCATATCAAATACAAATTTCTGAGAGTTGCATGTGTGTTACATTATGATAGAGCAAACGAACGGTCGCGTTTACGCGTGCATTATGACTGAGTACAACTACTTCAGCCGTGTTCGATTTCACCTGTTCTGTGAGTGTGGCCACCACCATAGACCCATAGATTGGGACTGCCATAGAGTGGGACTGCCCCGTTCAAAATTGTGATATAAAGTATTGGCTTACTGCATTGATTGAAGTATATTGATTTGTTTCGATAGTTAAAGTTTTGAAATTCGGATAACGCTCTGATAAACAACATGAGTTGAAAAGGAAATAAAAAAAACTCACACCCCGTTTGCTCATGACGACAATAACTAGTTCTTCATATGCACATGTATTGACATATTAACACCTCATGCGTATTTCTGAATGATTCAAATCCATTCTACCTCAACAATTTAACGTCTTGTAACGTATCATCATATGTCTATATCATGTTTATCACAGTCCTTCTAGGAATAAAGTTGTCAGCAGTTCCGAGAGTAACTTTAAATCAGTGAATAGGCCTATGTTATTATAGTCAATAAGGTCTCAGGATTCATTTTTTCACACCAAGAAGAAGTCCAACTGATCAATTTAGTTTTTAGACTGGGAGTTCAGCCTTGAGCAATCATGGTTGCTGGGGATGGTTGCTATGGTGTGATAATCATGGTATATTTTCCATAGCCAAAGCTCTTGATACCAGTGTTTTTGTTATAGTGTGTTCTTCCATATAAATTGAACCTCTGTTGGGTTTTAATTAGGATTAGGGACCGGGTTTCAGGGATAACTTGCATAATCGTATCATTCATATTCAGACCAAATTCAAGCAAGTTTGCGACAGAAAAAAAAACATTTTGTCTATGCCATTCTCCTGTGATATACTTGAGGACGCGGGTGATAACATGTTGGGCCCACCCAAAGTAATCGTCATGGCTCTGCTCTGCGAGCAACACCCCTACATGGTTCCTCACGACCTCATGCCACGACCTGAGTCCCCGTAATCTAAAAATTTACCACAGTAATGAGGACGCCACAAGGCAAATTCCGCCTCATCGGATGAATAAAGTACGTCTGTCTGTCTGTCAAAATATTCACAGAGAGCGGTTCTACACAGATGGTTACGATGCATCATGGCATTTTGATTTCTAAAAAAAATTTGGTAAAACCTCCGAAAATGACATATTAGGCCTATGTGACTGGGGCATTATTGATTTCGCCAAGTAAAAATCCCAGTGACGGGTCAACAAGTGCAAGGTCAAGGTCGTCATAACAAATATGGCGGCGCCCTCAAAGAAACATGTTTTAGAAAAATTACACAAGTTTTCACTTATTACTCCTTGATCACGCACAAACAATGTCTTTGGTTGAGCGATCCAAGTGTATGAACAGCTTGGTTTGTTTGTTACAAGGTTTACAGGGTCATGTGACAACAATTGAGCTAAGAAATGAGTGTACAGTGAAAGGCCGTATCGACAACGTTGACAGTGCTATGAACACACACCTGTTAGATGCAACTTTCACCACATTGCACGGCGAAATCACGCACTTCAGTTATTTGTACGTCCAGGGGAAGAACATCAGATATGTACATATCCCAGACAACTTCGATCCAGTGAGAGTTGTCACACAGCAGATTGAGAAGACGGTTAAAATCAGAAGTCACAAGGAGCGGAAGGAAAAGCGACTGAGCAAGTGGAACAAAAAACTGAATGAGCAGCGATCGCAAAAACGCAAACAGGAACTCGAAACTCTATCTGCTCTCAACGCAAAAGACGCAGAAGGCAAAGCAGACGGTTGATATTGAAGGCCTAGGCTCACTATAAAAGACTTTGTTTCTCTGTGACTTGTTTGTGTATTCATTTGTTTATCGGACTAGTATCCAGTGGTAACTGGTGATTCAAATCAACAACCAGCCCAACATTACAATGGAGAAAAATTCAGGAGTCAGTTTATCGATTCCACAAAGAGATTTTCGTAGCAAAGCAGAAAAATTGACATCTGTGGCAGATATTCTGAATAAGATAACAAGACATCTTGTTGCATACTTGCCGATTGCTAATGCACATACAACTGATTTCATCGTAAAAGATCAATGGAACACACTGGTGCCGGAATCAATCCGTTCTGACCTGCTCAAACTGTCTCCGTCTGACTTAGCACTGTTACCTTCTGGGCGCTTGCACGAAACATGCATCTCCCATGTCAGTAATAATGTTGATGAAGAAATGGCAACCATTGACAGTCTTGTGGTCTGTGGGGATAAACAATCTATACTCAAAGGAAATAAATGCGAGTGGGATGCTGATGTCCGTCCTTCTTGGCAACATGAATCACTGAGAGAATATACACGGAGCTGCCGAAGAAATACTTTACAGCATTTTGGGCTAGTTAAGTCTGTGTCTGATGTGCTATGTGCAGAAGTACAGGATGATTTGGTGCCAATTGTAGAGTTTATGTCTGTCAAAAAGTCACACGAGGTTGAAATAATGACAGAACTTTGTGCCCATTTGTGCGGACAACATCAGATTTCACATGTGAGTTTTGTGTCATTCTGTTCATCTGACTGTGTACTCACCTAAGCAAGAATGGTTTTGTTTCGAGTCACAAAATCTTTTGAGAGTTTTTGGTGCTGGTACTATTGTTGTGAATTTTGCATTCATTCTTACCAGAAGCATGTATTCCTGATTTTGCAATTTCAAACATTTTTTGCTTTCAGATGATAGACCTTGGTAGTGGCAAAGGTTACCTGGGTTCTCATTTGGCACTGAAACATTCGCTTCATGTCCTCGGTATCGACAGCACACCAACAAACACGACCGGTGCAGCAAACCGGTCAGAGCGACTCGGCCGACAGTGGAACGGTCTCCTCTCCAGGTCCAAGCAAGTCAAGGACGGGCAGTATGTGAGGGCTCGCAGGGCGAGGAAAGGGAAGTCACAAGTGGATCAGTCAGAGGAGGGCTTGGTGACCAGGACAACCAGTGACATAGCAGAGGCTGGGTGTGACAGTGTGAAAAGGGGAGTGTTCATACCTGTGACACAGTTTGTTGACAAGACAACAGACTTACAAAAACTTCTACATGACCATCTTCATTCATCTAATGTCAATCCATCGGATACTAGTCTCGACAAACCTGAGCAGTCAACTCGCAAAGATGTTGAAACAAACCACACATGTTCACTTACTGTCCCATCATTATGTGATGGTGAACACTGTGACAGTAATGTATCCACACAAGACTCGCGCAGACCTCACATCCCGTTCATGATCGGCGGCTTACACGCCTGCGGTGACCTGACTTCAAACACCCTTCGACTATTCGCTGGTAACCCAGATGCACGAGTGTTGTGTGGTGTTGGTTGCTGCTATCACCATCTCACAGAGGCCTTTGTAAAGTGTCCCTTCGGCAGAGATGGTGCTTATGACTGGTTAATTTTTGGTACTCATTTTCTGGCATGTAAACTTTTAAATGTTATACATCCATTGAAATAAATAAATTAATTTTCACCTGAAACAAGGTTAAATATACATGATCTATCAGTATATTAACTTCTATACCCAACACATATACACATGTAAACCTATGTAATGTATCCACAGAAACCCAAACAAGTGATATCTAGGTCCCATGTCCCCTTACAGAAGGTGTGAGTACGGACGACGTCGGCTTTCCACTGAGCGACTACCTGAGAAGACGAGGCTGTCAGCTCGGACGTAACGCTAGGATGGTGGCACAACAAGCTCCTGACAGGATAGCAGACGCCGGCAAGGTATGGTACATTGATATGTAGGTGACTGCAAGGTATGGTACACTCATATACATAACTCCAATTTTACCTTAAAATGCTCTGAATCTGCTGTTTGGTCCGTGTCTATCATAAAAGAAGGTCAGTCAATATCTTATGGAGTAGTTTGCCTCGCAAAACACATTGAGCAATGCTAGGTATGGCTCATCATAATCAACGGGGTCCAACTAGATAATGCTTACTTGGAGCATTGTATATTGAACTAGTTGAATGTTCTCGCATATGTAGTGTTCCACATTATGTATAGATACCTTTGAATGTTGACCCCCAGCCCCCGAGCGTGTCCCTGTACTGGCGCGCCCTCCTGCAGGTGATCCTACGAGACCTGACCGGGCAGACGAGAGATGACTGGCAGGTCGGCAGGATCGCCGCCAAGTGTGCCGACTTCACGACCTATGTCAGAGCAGCCCTTGACAAGCTTGGCATGCAACACGAGGTATGAGTCAATGGGATGGACCACCTAGAGTGTGCATCATCGGAACAATAATGATTGATACATATATTGCGTTTTGGATACAGTTTGAAAAAAACCCATGTTTTTCAAGCAGACTTTTTTTGAGTTTATGGTATTCATAATTTAAATCATAAATACCTGGTAAGTAAGTTATATGATCCACTTGAAATCTCCAATAATTACATGTAGCTGCTTATTGATATAGTCTAAGTGAAACAATTGTTCTTGGTTTATTCCACAGCTGACAGACGAAGACATCCATGCATACAAGAACAAGTACTCTGAGTATGAGCACCGTGTACAGTGTTTTATACAGCTCAAGTCAGCACTGGCCCCATGTATCGAGGCTCTGATCCTGCTGGACCGACTCTGCTTCCTACTCGAACAGGTGCTACACACGTCACTGAAAGACTGATGCTATTTCTCTCAATAAACAACTAATTGATAGAGAAATGGATGCTTAATTCTACAGTCTTCTGTGAAAATATATAAATTTGTAGATAAGTGAAAACTTTTGAGTAACAAAATGATCCCATTGGTGTTAAACCATGAAACTAAATAACATTTCACTACATATGTTGTAGGATTGTGTGGCCGATGCTGATATCATCCAACTATTTGACCCCCTGACCTCCCCGCGATGTTATGCTCTGGTAGCCTGGAAGTGACGCACCAACCAGGGATACTTGATTTGCCATGTCAATACACATTTCACACATGTTATACACACTGGATGAATATCATTTTTCATTTTTTTGTAAAAACACAAATAACCTGCCCTTCACCATCAGTTAATGATATTTATTATAATAATAATAATAATCAAATTTATTTATCGTTTATTTTATGTATGATAAAAACAGTAGCTGAAAGTCAGCTATTAACCGACATGAGATAACAATGAATATGATATTTACAATGGAATGAGTGAACGAGATATATAATGACGAACGATACAGACATAGGTGCTTACATGGAAGCGTTATGACCATATCATATTTAGAGTACCGGTACATAATGACTGACAATTCTGTACTGATAATTGACACATTATGATTCACATGTTCATTGACTTACATAGTATACAACATGAACAGTTACATGGGTTGGTTTCCCATTGCATTATCTTAGTTTCGAATATCATCAAGGAACTGGCTGATTTTATTTTATTGGGGAGTGTATTCCATAGTTTACTACCTTGGTATTTTAGACAGTTATACCAAAGATTGTAAGAAGTTCTTTGGTTATACCCATAAGACGGTACTTGATTGACGGTACTTGAATCAAGTGACAAGTGTGGTAACCAATTGTTGCTTGATGTCAACCAATAATGTTTCAAGTGTTGCTTCCATTCCAATAAATCATGTGAATTGATTTTAAACTGATGAATTGTTGTCATTCAGTGGATATATGGTTTTGATCGCACACTATCTATAGTTGTCATAGTGCACGTTATGATATCATAAAGTTCAAACTCATACATTTGGAACTTTCTTATCAGAGACCATTAAATTCTCAAGAATACTTATTACTGAAAAATGTGGAATGAAGTGAATTTAATAACTATTCCTCACAGGTAAATGTTACCGAACGGACTGTCCTTGTAAAACTACACAGTTATTTGAAATCGCATTTTGCAATGAGGCAAAGTATGGAAGTTATGTTGAACGTTATGATAAATCATAATGTGAACAAATATTTATGACGGTAAACACTAGTCATAAAAACCCAGAGCCTATGTGGCATCCCCCAATTTTATGTTACCAGACATTTGGTTCTATAAACTATTGTTCTGGCGTTGCATCTGTCCAACCGTCATCCTTAACATTTTCAAGTTTTTGGTTGCATCTTTCAGAAATTTTGTACAAAAATACCTAAACATACATGTAGTACCAAGGGTTCTGTAGCTTATCGGCAAACACGCTATTGCGCTATAAAAAAAATACTGAAAGTAGTCTGAAGTCAAGTTCAAGGTTATCAACAAATCCACCAGATATTATTCTCTATATGACAATAATACAATAAGGTCTATCTGTCATCACATAGTCTGCAGAGGCCAATTAGTTCATGTTAAATGCGGCCCTGGGATAAACCACTAAAAGTCCTCTGAGGTTGAGTTCAAGGTCACCAAAAGATCCACGGTACAGGGATTCTGTATTGGTGGTAATAGATCGATACTTACATTCTATATGCTCATAATACATTCCTAAGCTCTATCTACAATGGTTAATGTCTGAACAGGGGAATTTACTGATTTCGGTTGAGACGTGACCTTGAGGCTTACCGCTCCAGCACATCTGAGATCAAGTTCAAGGTCACCAAAAGATCCAACATATAGGACTTCATATAAGCTCACAATACAAACCCAAGCGCTATATACATGCCCTATCTACATACATTCCCATTTGAGCCAAGTTTGGGCCAAAATGGCCCACTTCGAGCTATTCAAGTGCAACGAAACTACATACACATCACAGGGGAAAATATGAGGAGTCCTGAGCATCGATTAGAAAAAAGGGTACTAAATTATTTGACCGTTTTGGGCATTTTGACCCTAGATATTGGGCCTTTCAACCGATTCAAGGCACTCCATCTTTATACACAATGTCAAGGCCCCCTATCATGTTTTGACACACAAATCTCAAAACTGATCAGATAGTTTTCAAATAATGACCAAAAACTGAATTTGGGGCTTTTTTCAGCCTTCCCAGCGATTCAAGGCATTCCATCTTTATGCACAATATTAAAGCAGCTGCTTTCGAATGTACGCAAAATTCTTTCAAAACTAAATTTCAGTTCAAATAATCTAATACGATATAACAAAACATATGCACATTGATTTTGACGATTACAGCCCGTCCGAGTAATTTTTCCATCCGTTTTAACACACATTTTATGCCAGGTTTGTACGAGATGACTCAGATGTATCCATCGAGCCCGAATGTAAACAAATGTCCAACTTACCTTTAAAAGTCCAAATCGAGCACATTTTCCAGTTTGTATCTGCATATATAGTGTAGTTATGAGAAAATAATCGGTGATATGCGATGGTGTGCGTGGAATTGTCAGTCCATTCTGAACGTTTATGCTTTGTTTACATCTGCGTGTGAGGGATACAGTTCCTGTATTGACGCGTGAACCACCTGCTCAAATGAGCAAAATTCCCCCAAAGGGCTGGTTGTAGCCATAACATTAGATGTGAGTACGTCTCATTCAGTTAATTTCCTATGTTTATTATGAAATATAGTTTTCAAAAAATATTGCCTGTTTTCGAAGGCAGCTGCTTTAAAGACCAAAATTAATTATGCATGTTCTAAAATAAAAATCTCAAAAGTGATCAGACAGTTTTTGAGAAAAGACAAACAAAGTGCCATTTTGGCCATTTTTCGACCTACAAATGGCTGTTTTGATCTTTCATGGTCATCGAAGGTCCAATTCAAGGTCACCACACAAATCGCCACATGTATATGACTTATCATTTGAAAGTGCCAATATCTAAGCCTATCTTCAAGCTTTCCAAGAGTACAGCTGCGGCAGCTCCCATTATACCCCCGTCACACTGCACTGGCGGTGCCACGGCGGGGCTTGTACGATGTAAATCGCCGTGGCACCGCCATGATTGCCGTGGTTCCTCGGCGATTCCGCGCTTGATCGCCGTAGCACCGCGGAAAACTGTCAACACCGCGGACCTTCGCGGTGGCATGGCGGAAGTTTTGAACATGTTCAATTAATTATGCCGTACAGACACCTCAATAAGGTGTCTGTACGGCAATGGCGTTTCCACTGCGGTTGCACGGATGTTGCACTGAGGGTCTTGCACGGTGCTACGGCGGTCAAAATTTTGCATATAAAAGCTTTGGTTTTCTGAATAAATTTCAAGTGTTCTCAAAGTTTTGAAACACTTCAGATCAATTCATTGATAAAAAAATAATGGCAGATAACAGAAATCTGATCGTCATGCAAAACTTGCTGCCAGATGAGCAAGCAATCCTCATGGGAAGACTCCTCTTCCGAGGGTGGAGGGGGCATTGGAGGGCGTTTCTTGGAAGCTCTTCCCCTTGTTGTGGTACGTTTCGGCATAATTACTGTAGTGTACACTGTAGTGTAGTGTACACGTCAGCAAAAAAGGTAATGAATTTCACCGAAAACCACCTCCCTTTTATATAGCCGCGTCCTTCCGCGATGCTGTCGCAGTGCCACCGTGGTAGCACCTCGGTAGCACCGCCATCCCCGTAGTAGCACCTCAGTGGCCCCTCAATGCTTCCCCCAACACCGTAGTACTGCCGCCAATGATCGCCATGGAACCGCCGAACAAACCGTAGTGGTAACTCAGTAGGATCGCCCTGTCCGCAATGACGTCGCCGTGCTTCCTCCCTGGATCCTCAGTAGAACCGTGAAGAAAAACTCACGTTTGATGAGAGGGGAAAAAAACGAAAACCCTACGCGAGGTGTCACTATACGGTGATGGCGATTTTGACTGAAAACGGTTGTGGTACCGTAGTGGCACCGCCAGTCCAGTGTGACGGGGGTATTATTAAGGAAAATAGTGGCAAAACGTTTCCAAGTCCAAAATGTGTCCCATATTTTTCTTCCTTTTTTGCATAGAAATGGCCCATAATGGGGTCAAAAAATCAAAATGACCCAATGATAATGATCTTAGTTTCACTGTACTAAAATTGGCCAATATAAAAGATGGTGACTCAGCAGACGATTTTCAGGCTGAGGTTGAATTTCACCCAACATAACTCTGCGAAATGTTTGTTTAGGTCAACGAGACTGAAAATAGCCTCGTTTCGTTCTACAACACTCCGTTTCCGAGATATGGCCAAAAAAAATGGAAAATGCAACATCCCCTAAGACATGTTTATATAGTGTCACGTGTCCGAAGGTCATTTAACTGAATGACCCCGAAGCAATAGGGTTCCTCTCTGATACAACATCAACCTATTGTAGGGTTCGGCGACCCCACGATAAAGAGGTATACCCCATTACTGGAGTGTCGCCGAATGTCTTATAAACGTGTCCGCACGTTCACGCTATAACCGTGGTGTCACTACTAGGTAGCCACCACGTCATAACGCTACAGTGCTTCACTACTAGGTAGCCACCACGTCATAACGCTACAGTGCTTCCCCCTTTCGGAGAGACCTCGTCCCCGAGGTCAGCTATATCCTACTGCCCAGTCACATCACAGCATTGAAGATCAAGGGCGCCGCAGCTACCCGATTATGTACACATACTTGGCTGCGATGTGAATCTCAGTGAGGGGCTGACCCCAGGAACGACGCCGAGAGAACCCAGTGGTTCGAAAGGTACGGCACCAATGTAGGGTTCGGCGACCCCACGATAAAGAGGTATACCCCATTACTGGAGTGTCGCCTAATGTCTTATAAACCTGTCCGCACGTTCACGCTATAACCGTGGTGTCACTACTAGGTAGCCACCACGTCATAACGCTACACTATTTGTCAAGTTCCAAAAGTGTAGCACAAGTACTTTCATTTGACAGAAAATTCATCCCCACGAACTAATCGGATCTCGGAGCCGGCTCCGAAACTATCAGGTTCATCTACGTAATATGATTGATAACTGGTGAAAAATTCTCGAAGATACGTTCGGGCGTTCTTAGGTTATCATTCGGAAACCGAAAAGTGAAACAAACAAAGAAGAAAACAAAGAATTCTGACAAAACCATCAGGTTGCGATAAATTGATCTGAAAAAACTGTTATGTAACTGTCGATAACTCTTTATCAGTCTTCACACTTGTTTACCGCTCAGGACATGAGTGTGTAAGAAACAGAAATAAACCCTGCAGAATCCCTCCCCCACCCACCATATCTGCCATTCTAGAGTGTATACTTGAGGTTTCCAGCCAAGCTTTTATCAATAACATCTCAAATTGCAACTGATGGGGAGTAAAATCTAGATTATGGCGGAAACACAATTCAATAAAATAACAGGGGTAAAATAACAGAACCGTCCAAAAATCCATGTTGTTAGCAATCACCTGCCGGGTTATCCGGGTGGTGTCCATGGGAACCGACACAGATCTGCGGGATGTGTTATCTGCGTGGTGTGTTACCATTGGGACATACCCGTAGCTTTATGGAAGCATGGTTAATTCTGGAGGTAACACACACCAGTACAAGCTTCGAGACGAGGAACTCCGAATATAATATTACCTGACGTAAACCTCCCACAGCCGGCCCCACAAGCGTGGGCAGTCTCTCTAAAACACTGCCAGGATATGTTGCTGGAACTATATAAAACAATTTCCTGTCTTTTAGAAAATATTTCATGCAAAAGCCTACTTCTTCAAAAATTACCAATTATGATCCCAAATTTGATATTTATAATGCATTTAAAATTGGACATGACAATTTTATTGAACGTGCATGTATTGAATCGAAAATAGATTATTAGGAAAAGACAAAACACCGTATCAATATATTTTCTCATTCAAGCTGTTGAATCTCAGTTCAGAATGAGATATGACCAGAATATTTATAAGGCTAACAAGCACACATTTACATACATTCCATCTTTGACTGAAATAAATGTCTCGATTCTGCAACTGATTTTACAATATTTTCCACATAATATTTTTTACAATATTTTCCAATATGCCACATAGCCAAAGCTCTAAAACATCACACTCGCTGCCAGGTGAAACTCGTGAATATTGCACATGTAATGTGCACAGATGTACTAATGTTCATTTGTAGATAACAATTCTCTACGTTCTTTATGTAACATCTTCAAGTGAGCCCTGGAGATAAACTGGACAACTTCACTAAATGTCATTCATCATATGAGGGGGCTATTATTGGTGTTATTTCTAACATGAATGTTCTGGATGGAATTCACCTCATGTTTCTTGAATATGATTGATGAAAGAACAGTGTTTTCTTCCTTGCATAAAGATATACTCCACTGATAGATGTAACGCATTGGTAACAACACTGGTCAAAATGTTATGGATCGAATTTCATATTTTCCGTCAATTTCCTGACGAGATTTAATGTCTGACAACATCAAATGTTGCAATACATCCGCGGTGGAATAGCAATGGGCGTAATACGGCTCGGATGTCTCCAAACAGCACACTGATTCTATCGTTATCGTGATTTAAGATGGCACCGGACGACGAACAAATACTCAGACAACTAACAAGCTTCCAATAGGCACCCAATCGGCAACACAACAAGCGAGGAAGCAAGTTATCCCTATACAGCAGTTGTCTGGGACTTCACAAGCGTCTTGGCATAGGGTCTGCCCGCCAGTGACAAGGAGCGGAGAAGGTCAGCATCCAAACAAATATACGTGGGAGGATTCACCCACACACGGACTAACCCACGCATGATTCAACAGAACGGGAAAACTTTAATAGTTATTACTGGACAATACTAGCGCCACGACTTCAATGGCTGTTGAATGGTGAGGAAACCACCAGCTCTTTGCTGGGAGTCCACAGCCTACTGCAGGCAGCAATACCTGGACCAAAGCCAGGACAAACCCGTGTCCCACTCTGAGTTGACTGAGGATCTTTGCTCCCAGAAATCTCACCACAGGAATTTAGTGTGAAATACGCTTTCTAGAAACCCATCACGGCATGAAAATAATGGAGAAAACAGCTTGTGCTGACACCTGACTGGGAGTAACTCACAGACATATGTATGATTTTTTCACAACTTTCCGTAATGTTTCTGTTCTCCCCTAACTAATCCACGCCAGCCAGCCACACTTCCAGGCGATCGGCTCACTCGTTCACCAGGTTCTTTGAAGAGGAATCGCCTGCTGATTGCGGCAGACTTGCGTGGATTTGTTAGCATCACGGCTACCGATTACGCTGTCAGGACCTCGACTCAGCTCCATTGGTCCGACAGCCACGGCTGCAAGCTCCCGGAATATTTGAGGCCCACAGAAAGTGAGGGATTCCCGACAAATGATGAAGGGGATGATGTCTCTGACGTGCAAGAGGAGCTCGTTGAGATCAGCATACAAGGTGAGAACGATTTGTTTGTTGCTGGTCTTGTGTCTTTCTGTTTACTCTCAGCGTTACTTTTGGCTAAGCTTTTGTTCATAAATAAAACAACAGATGTTAGGTAGAACAGAATACCAAAATCACGTTTCCAGTTATTCATGAGATAATTTTAGAAAATGTACTTTTACAGGATTTAACTTGCAATATTGCAGAGAAGAAATAACAAATCTGCAAACATTGATGTGGAGCAAAACAACAACACTTTCACAGTAACAGGCAAAATCTGAAAATAATACAGGTAACCTCAAGCAAACACCAATTACTGGCAGCTTAATACACGAAAATGGATTATATATTTTCATTAACGTCAAAAAAATTGCAAGTTTTGTTCAAAAGCGGAGTGAAGTCATAAACATCAAATTATCTCTAGTTTCTTGACAGTTCAATACCACAGTGCTGGGAAATCTGGCAGCAGTGACATTTATTTTAACACATGTGGTTACCCTAATGGTAACAATTTTGCTTTTGCAGTTGATTTTCTATAATGCCATTGTCGAACTGGAGTGTCTGAAGCTATACTTGACCAGGCATAACCATGACAATAAAATGGCACATTCCCTTCAGCTGGCGCAAGCCAATGTCTGGAATACCCTGTTAGCTTGCTTAACAATGTTTATTTTAGGCATCGACCTAAAATGTCCATTCAGAAATTTGTGACAATGGTTCCACAAAAATACTTTCTACTGGTTGCGGCTAAATGGCCCAGTCAATTTGATTGCAGCACTGAGAGATTGTCTTTTGTCAGCTATCACCACCTCACACCGGGTGAACCCATGTACTACTCCCAGCAAGTTAGATTGGCCTCCCTGGTCACATATAACTCTTGTCCCATGGTTGCACACATTGTCAGTGTGCCCCCAGGGTCGGGTATCTTACCCTCAAGCCAATTACCCAATGTACCCCCCCCCCCCAGACAAAGAGTCGAGTGGTGTAGCTCACCGCATGTCATAGACAGGTTCTAACTTTATTCAATCAGTGGTGATGATAAAAACGTCCAGTAAAACTGGTCAGAAAATGCAAGGGGGTCAGTAAAACGATCCATTCACGACGTCTTTCCCATCTCTATAGCAACATGACCGGCGGCGAGGTGACTGATCCACTGGTCACCCTAACGATCCCACGAAAATGCTCCTGTGGCATACCACGCCATGTATCGCCCAGTGAGCTTTATTTTGTTATATAATTTGACAGCTACATGTATAACGGGATCATCTCTCAGGAGCGTCCGTGTCTTTGAGATTAGCCGGCCCTCGGCAGAACTCTGATCTCTCCGTCTCAGAAATTAGTGACTCTGAGTCTTGCACTGTGACTGAAACGAGACCCGGAATGGAGACGGCTCGGCTCGGGAGTCACTCCAGTCTGATCGATTCCTTTAGAACTCTCGAGAAACGAAATAAACTGCTCTTTAAAAGGCCACTGAAAAGATTGAGCAGGAACCAATATGGACGACATAGAGCCCTTAATATATACAAGTTTAATGACATGACCATTGTACCTCTTGACTGCGAGTCTGGTCTGTAAAACCAAAAGTATCGGAAACTATTCCAGGGTTTGATTCAAATATTTCTAACTGATTAGGTAATGAGCAGTAGTCCATTTTTCAATCCAGAATGATTCAGCTTTGAGGAAAATTTACGATTCAAGAATAATTCTCGGAACAAACGGATAAATGAATTAATCTAATAATAAAAGTTCAAGAAGAAAGCCGAAATAGCTGAAAGGAGACTACCAGTTCCTAAATTATTGTAATATTATTCAGTTTCCATTGCAATTACATCTTTTCCACATGATCTACAACTGATCCAGCCACAGGGTTATGATATTGGATGTGTCTCTAGAATCAGAACCAATCATCAGTAGATTGGATACCTTTCTTCTTGGAAAGATAATTACATTATGAAAACACACACTAATCAACTTGAACACTTCTCCACTCATGATCACTGTGATGGAAAAAATACAAAATAATGTGCTGCACAAAATAATCTAGAGACCTGACATTTTTCCAAAGGGAAATATTTGAGGAATTATCCGGGTTTCTGAGGTCACCTTCACCAAAGACTTGACAAAAGGGGACCTGTCATTTATCCCATATGTCATCTGCAATAATGACTGCTTCCTTTGCCAAGTCACACGCAGGATGTGGCCTATATTAATACAGTAATACCCTAGTCCCATGAGGAGCCGCGCCTGCTAACGAGAACATGGCCATGCTCACTTTGCTGCAGTGTCTCCACAAAGTTTGAGCCAAGAAGAGACTGCACACAAAGTGATGTGGTTCCCATCCATCGTCAATGGCCTGTGCTAATCATTGCAATTGTCATCATTTATGTCTTCTGTACGGTTTTTATCATTCCTCGGCAAAAATACACAATGGAGCTTGTTTCGGAATAACCTAAGCTGCGCGAATGGTGCCCATAAAAATGTGTGCCTCAATTTGTAAGGCAATGAATGCCTTTCTTTTTTTCCCAGCACAAATCACTCAATTATGCGCTGGTGAAACATCTGCTCTGATCAGATGTCTTCATGAGAGCGATATCTCGATCAGAATATCTCTTTTTTGTAACAATGTTGTCACTGTATCCTGGAAGGGTCATTATTTCTCTGACATAACGTAACAAATGTTGGCGCCGGTGAGTTTGTGCTGCTGCCACTTGCGGTCCGGTGCGGGTCTGCGATGGTCAACACAGAGTACGGAGATAGACTGGGTGGTCAGACTCAGAGAGGACGACACCGACAGTGTGAATGCTAACCAATCCTTTGACCAATCCTTTGGATAGATATAACCATAGACATCCCATAATAACACTACTTGCACACAGTCGTCATTTCCTGAAATGGCAACGTTAAATTAGTGGTTTATGTTGATTATGCTTTTGAATTGTATCGCCTTATTTTGATGTAAACATATTGTATTTATGTCAGTGGTAGCCATGGTAACAGTAATTAGCACCGAAAGATTGTGCAAAATTATCCACATGGTGTGGTGTCCCGAATCCTTATGGATAAATATCCAGCACTTATTCACAAATCACGCACGCAATATAGATCTTTCACTATGTAATTATATAATGATCACTTATTAACCAATAAATGGGCAATGCATTATTCCGAGGACGTTCTTTCAGATGAGGGGAGGGGGGGGACAGGGGTGCATTGCAAATTGCCTGGTGTGGGATGATAGCACAGAATGGTTGACTATGTGGTCACTAGTAACTCTCTGTAATCAATCCAGCTCCATTTACAGCTGGCTAGAAGCAGTGAATACAGCCGTACCCCCTCTCTCTCTCATATCCCCTTGGAACCAGCATCCAGTTCAAGGCAGCAAAAATCTTTGTACTTTCCAACATTTCATTACAGAGAGCCATTACTAATATTGTGTGCTGTAATGTTAGAACATCATTTATCCTCACGGGGACACGCCTGACAGGGACTGCAGCGTAAGGAAAGGAACACCACACGCCATCAACACATAACATGATGCAAACCTGAGGTAGAAATAGCAAAATGCGAGTTTTTTTGCTCCTCCTCAATGAACGAAAGAATTTTGTGACAAAATATGGAAATCCACAGGGACTAATCCGCAGAAAAGCGACTGAATGAGATGAATACTTTGTTGGCGTCGGATGAAGACACTTCCACAGCTTACAGGACAACGCCCTATCGATCCTCGTGGAATTGCAAATTTTGGTCAGATTACATGGTTCACTTGAGAAAAACGACATCGTCTGCATCATGCGAAAGGATGAGTCCTTGATTAATATTCACCATTGACTGTCTACAATTATCTTCGTATTTATTGTAATAGAAATTAACCCAGATCTACAGAAGGCTAAGTAGGATTTACTTCGACTATAGCAGCGATCATGAAGAGTGGCCCTTATCATCACTCAGCAAATGGGAACCATGATTACTTCTTTATTCATACAACAATAGCTTTCTGTCAGAATATTATGGACAAGACAAAAACACCAGCAATATTTGTACAAATTGGAGAGATGGCAACGATATCGTATCTGTGACAAAAGAACTCCTTGGAATAGTCACATTGCTGGTCTCCAATCATCTCCCGCATTATTGCCAGACAGTGCCAGCAACTAATGGTGACATTAAGTCATATGTTATGACAAGTCCCAGGGACCCCCACTCCCTGTACACATACTTGCAGTGAACGGAACAGTAGAGTGCCAAGGTTAGTATGACAGGTCATGACAGGTTCTGGATCAAGTAAAAGGAATCACATACAAATCTGGAAACTTATCATGTTATCAAGCTTACAATATGCGATATACAGTCATGCAATAAATGAATTTGTTGGCCTTAATACATCTTAACGCCTGATGCTGATTACCTTAAAATAGGAAACATTCCCTGGAAAAAAAACCTTAAAGATCAAAAGTTGAGATATGCTCTGTTGCCTTTATTTGTTTGCTATTTCAACTCGAATGAGATATTGAGTTTTGTAGGAAAGAATTCAAACAGGCTGATTCCAGACAACGATCCAAGCAGATTTTGTAAACTTGCTGAACTGTGTCAGTCAAACAGTCTTCATACAACTCAATATATAGACTCGGAGGTAACGTATTCCTCCGTACGTTTGATATTGTGTTTGTCAGAAGCACAGGTGTGCTCGTTGTGAAAGGTATGTAGTGAGATTGATCTGACAGCCATTTGGCAAAACGAACCTTGGCAACCAAAATTGCATCTTGAGAAGATGCACAGGAGATAAACTGTGAAGCCGTAATTAGTTAACTCATCGACTGCATAGTTTTTTATTTATTTTGTACTTAGTGAGCCTAAATTCAAGGAATAGTAAACAATACCAAAGTCAAAACCTTCACAAAAGATCACCTTGAGAAGTGACAAGAATTCTGAGTTGACTTCAACCTTGTTGTGACAAAACTTGTGGATTATGACCTTCAGAAAATGTCTCCTTCATGCAATGACAACAGGCCACCTCAAGAGGTTAACTGCCTGATCATGAGAGGGAGAAGCGGACTCATTGAGCAACTCCAGGAGTGATGGAGCACTCAGGACGGAACGCAGACAAATAAACACTTGACCGATACCGTGAGGCTAGCATAGATTTCCTGGCGGAATTAGCCCCAAGAAAATAAACCCCAGCGGCAGTAAATCGCTGGGCGATGAAGCAAATGAAAGACAAACAGAGAGTGGAACGGTCACATTCTCTAAAACTTGTAGCTCAATTGAATGGAAAATTATGTATGTTTACAGCTATTGCTTCTGTATTTATATATCTATCCTTTATTTCATACTTTCGTACAATAAAGTTTGGCGTTAACAACAATACAGCCAAGTGAAGAAAACAATCAACATGGTGACACAACGAGTGCATTAATTTGAACGTAGGTGATGAATAATGTCACAAACGTCATCATCGATTATATGACAGGTATATAAATTATCTCTAATGAAGCATAGTTCCTTAATAATATCAACAAGAGACTGACATTCGTCCTTACATTGATATTTATCACGTAGTGTACGTTGCCGTTCATTAATATTTGTTCCTATTCAATCACTATTATCACAATTCAAATTGTACAGCAGATACACTGTACTGATTCCATTGCCAGCCCTGAAATATGTGACATTTTTCTTCCCTTCCGTAATCACATGGTAATTTGCTACCAGGACTTCGCTCTTAACACTCCACTGTGTGTTTTTGACAGCAGACAACGCCGATATGCCGAGATATATAGTGGGTCATGGCCCACCTCTTTGGACACCCACATACACATATATTACCCGTCATGTTTCCCCAGAAATGGCCAAATCCGTTCTCCTGGAAATCAACCACTCCACACTGCCCACTGTAGCCAACACACCTAGACAAAACTAAGGTTAGAAGAGACCATTGGTCAATTGAGCGTCCCACCAAGTGACAAGTTACGACCCTTGTAAGTACATCAGTGTTGAGGCGGTCAGTGAAAACAAGGCTAACAGCAAACTAAGTCCGGTAGCTGGAATATCCCACTCCAGACTAAAAACATATCATGCCTCTTGCATCCAAACCAGTTCAACCTCAGTTCTGAATTCCCGCATCTAATGTACATGTAATATAGGTGCAATATTTTGTCATCTATACTGCTCTGAACTTGTGGAGTGATTTGAAAACTTTTAATCAGGTCGTTCCCGACCCTGACCACGGGTGCTTGCTATTATCAACTCGAATATGGCATCAGTATACAAGATAATTTATAATATTAGGCTTTGTGTGCGAGTAGGCTTTGTGTCCTGACTCCTATAGTGTCCCAACATGATCTTTTCCCATGGATATATCGCTGTAATAATTAGAGTGGAAGCTGAGGGTACACAAAGGAGATCTTCATCTGATGGATGTGACTCGTATGTCAGAGTCCCTTCTGACACTTGTAACTCAAACATGACTCCTTGATGTCATATCCCCCTAGCCCCCCTGGCCCCCTCCATCAGATTTCTGCCTCACACAACACCCCACCCCCACCACAAAATCTCCACACTAACATGGTGACGGGAGCTACCTCAAACTAGTGTAATCTAATGACATTCACCCTAGAAATTGTATGCATATTTAATCATACATAACAAGAATCATCTTTGCTATTTTCACAAGCTTTCAGTTTCATAGATCAAACAGAAAAAAAAACATGAAAGTTGCATGTTCTCGATTGTGAAACCATCTATGACAATGGCTCAATGGCAATAGATCTAGCATGAAGCTATTTTGAACTTTCTGTAAGCTGCTGTGTGAGCAATTCTCTAAACTGACAATCCCATCCCCTGTATGATGTCAAACATCAAATTTACTTTTATGATAAAAGATGAAAAACATGCAAATTATACTAACATGATCAATGACTGATGAAAAGGAACATTTCACCCAGAAACATCGAGAGTACCATAATTCCGCCTGAAGCAGCTGAGCCTCAGCACATCACCTAAAACAAATTTCATAGTGAAAGACTGAAACGGGTTTATGAAAACCATTGCAAGTGGCTTGCTCATTAAATATGGACATGAAATAGGCAATTACACATGCCCCTGGACCAGTGATGTCTGACTGGCTGTGGTCAGTTGGCTCCATTATCGTATTCTTTCAGCAATCCATCACAAGCAATCCTTCTCCGTGGACTGGGAGACGACCCCGCTTACAAACAAACATAATGTTCTCAACATTCAGCAAAATACAATCGCACAGCAAAAACAACTAGACTTTATTGCTGTCAAACACTTCGTGACTTTTTACATTTATCGCATCATTTTTTTCATGACATGTATGTGTTTATGCAGGAATGTGTAATTATATACATGTAGTTATGATACAGGAATGTGTAATCGTATAGTTGTGATGTACAATGTGCTGCATCAAGAACATATTTACCGTGCCAATTCGCAAAGACAACACTGCTCAGAAATTTGCATTGAAAGCTATTCTAGAGAACTGTGAGCAATAGTTATTGTAGTTCAAACCAGATATGTAACCATGGTAATTACAACACGTCTCACATTGGCAATAGTTATGAACATAGGCCTAGACCAATCTGCCTCTTACATCAGCCTCTGGGGAACAGCGCAATCATAGCGACATATAAGTAAATACGTTATGTGTCTCAGATTGCGTCAGGACTGTTGACATCGGCCCTGTCCTTAGGACTAGAGTATCAGAAAGCTATTGAGAGGCCGCAGAGCTGAATACAGTAGGCCAAACATGTATACCTGGATGGAGTCTAGTCTATCCAACATGGACTCTAGTCTATCCAACATGGCATATCCAAGCAACTTATAGAGCAGTAATTTGAAATTGAATCCCTCAAAACTTATGAGCAGGACCTGCAAGGTTTTAATTCAGAATATCTTCAAAACATATTTACTGTCGTTGTGGAATGTTGTTATCGAACAAGTCTTAATGCAATCTTATTTTTGGAATGTATTGTTTTGTCTTGAAGGAGGCCTTGGTCAGCTGTCATTAGGCACAACTCATCGAGGACTGGACATAAAGAAATTACTGAACATAGGGAATGACAATCAAAAGTTCTCGGAATGCTTGGGCGTATCAGGGAGGCATTGGTTGACATATATTGAAATTGTTGGGCTCGTTCAGGAAAGAGAATGACACTAGATCAAAATGATGTAAAAATGTTTGCCATCAATAAAACATACCAGAACTGGTAATATCGAAGGAGACACACATTACAGAACAATAACGACAAGTCATAGAGCGCATACCTGTTCCTCGTAACGCGACATTATGTCAGTCCATCCACCGGCCAAACTTGATACTAAATTACGATAAAGGACACAAATATATATTTGCTGTGCCTGTGTTCGCTTTGCATTGGTTGTTTTACATTTCTCATATTATCATTCTGTTGGGTGCGCGTTGAATCTAAGTAGTTTGGATTATTAGTGACAGAATGTAAGACACGACACGCTCCTCTGTGGAAACGGACCCCCACCCCGCATACATGACGCCCTATGCAAGCAGAGATCAGACGGGACACGGGGACCCCATCACCACCGTGTCTGAACACAGCAGGGACTCCGAGCTTTTATGACCAAGCTCGAGGGACTGCAAATCCATCGATGACATCACAGCGAGCAGGAGCGAGAGAGCAAACAAGTCTCAAACGAGAGTGGGACTTTGCTGGATAATGGTCCTCAGGCCTCGTGGAAGGCAGACTGGGGTCGGCAGAGTCCTGTTACGTCTGGCGATGGGTATCGAATACTTCAGGGTAATGACGCCGCGGCCGTTCAACAATTACAACAATTACCCGAGCTCTACCCCTCCGGCCAGTTTTTCCAGCAACTAGTGGTGACATTAAGTCATATGTTATGACAAGTCCCAGGAATCCTCACATTATGTACTCATACATGCAGTAAACGGATCAGTAGCGTGCCAAGGTTAGTAAAGTCATGACAGGTTCTGGATCAAGTAAAAGGAATCACATACAAATCTGGCAACTTATCGTTTTATCAAGCTTACGATATACGAGATACAGTCGTGCAATAAATGAATTTGTAGACCTTAATACATCTTAACGCCTGATGCTGATTACCTTAAAATAGGAAACATTCCCTGGAAAAAAAACCCTTAAAGATCAAAAGTTGAGATATGCTCTGTTGCCTTTATTTGTTTGCTATTTCAACTCGAATGAGATATTGAGTTTTGTAGGAAAGAATTCAAACAGGCTGATTCCAGACAACGATCCAAGCAGATTTTGTAAACTTGCTGAACTGTGTCAGTCAAACAGTCTTCATACAACTCAATATATAGACTCGGAGGTAACGTATTCCTCCGTACGTTTGATATTGTGTTTGTCAGAAGCACATGTGTGCTCGTTGTGAAAGGTATGTAGTGAGATTGATCTGACAGCCAGTTGGCAAAACGAACCTTGGCAACCAAAACTGCATCTTGAGAAGATGCACAGAAGATAAACTGTGAAGCCGTAATTAGTTAACTCATCGACTGCATAGTTTTTTTTTTTTAATTTTGTACTTAGTGAGCCTAAATTCAAGGAATAGTAAACAATACCAAAGCCAAAACCTTCACAAAAGATCACCTTGAGAAGTGACAAGAATTCTGAGTTGACTTCAACCTTGTTGTGACAAGACTTGTGGATTATGACCTTCAGAAAATGTCTCCTTCATGTACTGACAACAGGCCACCTCAAGAGGTTAACTGCCTGATCATGAGAGGGAGAAACGGACTCACTGAGCAACTGCAGGAGTGATGGAGCACTCAGGACGGAACGCAGACAAATAAACACTTGACCAATCCCGCGAGGCTAGCATAGATTTCCTGGCGGAATTAGCCCCAAGAAAATAAACCCCAGCGGCAGTAAATCGCTGGGCGATGAAGCAAATGAAAGAGAAACAGAAAGTGGAACGGTCACATTCTCAAAAAAAATTGTAGCTCAATTGAATGGATAATTATGTATTTTTACAGCTATTGCTTCTGTATTTATATATATATCCTTTATTTCATACTTTCGTACAATAAAGTTTGGCGTTAACAACAATACAGCCAAGTGAAGAAAACAATCAACATGGTGACACAACGAGTGCATTAATTTGAACATAGGTGATGAATAATGTCACAAACGTCATCATCGATTATATCACAGGTATATAAATCATCTCTAATGAAGCATAGTTACTTAATAATATCCACAAGAGACTGACATTCGTCCTTACATTGATATTTATCACGTAGTGTACGTTGCCGTTCATTAATATTTGTTCCTATCCAATCACTATTATCACAATTCAAATTGTACAGCAGATACACTGTACTGATTCCATTGCCAGCCCTGAAATATGTGACATTTTTCTTCCCTTCCGTAATCACATGGTAATTTGCTACCGGGACTTAGCTCTTAACACCCCACTGTGTGTTTTTTGACAGCAAACAACGACGATATGCCGAGATATATAGTGGGGTCATGGCCCACTTCTGTGGACACTCACATACACATATCATCCGTCATGTTTTCCCAGAACAGGCCAAATCCATTCTCCTGGAAATCAACCACTCCACACTGCCCACTGTAACCCACACACCTAGACAAAGCTAAGGTTAGAAGAGACCATTGGTCAATTGAGCGTCCCACCAAGTGACAAGTTACGACCCTTGTCCTAACAAGGGAGGTAGCTAAGTACATCAGTGTTGAGGCGGTCAGTGAAAACAAGGCTAACAACAAACTAAGTCCGGTAGCTGGTATATCCCACTCCAGACTTTAAAAAATAGTATGCCTCTTGCATCCAAACCAGTTCAACCTCAGTTCTGAAATCCATCATCTAATGTACATGTAATATAGGTGCAATATTTTGTCATCTATACTGCTCTGAACTTGTGGAGTGATTTGAAAACTTTTAATCAGGTCGTTCCCGACCCTGACCATGGATGCTTGCTATTATCAACTCGAATATGGCATCAGTATACAAGATAATTTATAATATTAGGCTTTGTGTGCGAGTAGGCTTTGTGTCCTGGCTCCAATAGTGTCCCAACAAGATCTTTTGCCATGGATATATCGCTGTAATGATTTGAGTGGAAGCTGAGGGTACACACAGGAGATCTTCATCTGATGGATGTGACTCGTATGTCAGAGTCCCTTCTGAGACTTGTAACTCAAACATGACTCCTTGATGTCATATCCCCTTAGCCCCCCTGGCCCCCTCCATCAGATTTCTGCCTCACACGACACCCCACCCCCACCACAAAATCTCCACACTAACATGGTGACGGGATCTACCTCAAACTAGTGTAATCTAATGACAGTCACCCTAGAAATTGTATGCATATTTAATCATACATAACAAGAATCATCTTTGCTATTTGCACAAGCTTTCAGTTTCATAGATCAAACAGAAAAAAAACATGAAAGTTGCATGTTCTCGATCGTGAAAGCGTCTATGACAATGGCTCAATGGCAGTAGATCTAGCATGAAGCTATTTTGATCTTTCTATAAGCTGCTGTGTGAGCAATTCTCTAAACTGACAATCCCATCCCCTGTATGATGTCAAACATCAAAATTACTTTTATGATAAAAGATGAGAAACATGAAAACGAGAGGCCATAGGCCACACACTTGCCGGACTAAGTACGCAATTATGACGTCATTTGTCGTCAATTCTATACTGCTAACTTACTGTGATTGGAGTTTTTAAATGTGCATGATATAATCGTGTATATAAATGTTATATTATAACCAGACAAGATCATAATATCTTCAAATGATGAGTTTCCTTTGAAATGTTACCGATTTGTTGCCACAAAAACGTCAATTACGTCAAAACGGATATATCAATTCGATTCAATTTTGCTAAAAATTGACAGAGACCATCACAGGACGACTCCACATCGTTTGCATATGCTAAATATGCAGTAAATGTTATAACTTTGCACATCTGACACTCAAAAGGCCAAAATGTCAGTCTGAAATCACGTTTGACGTCATTATGACGTCAATTGACGTTCGATTCCGACAATGACAACATATTTGGAAAGTACTCTCCAAGACCTTTCAAACGAGCTACTACTCGATATTTTTGCACAAGGTCAAGGTCAAGGTCATTTTTGAGGTCAACTTCGACCTCAGGCGCTTGCAAAGGCTATCGGTCATACGCCTTAGGTGTAAATGCAAAAGTTGTTAGGCTAAGTGAGTGCAATACTGTGGATTTACTTTCGTGTCTCTATCTTGCTTACTTCCTGAGATATAGTGACCCACATGGTTTTCACTTGCAGGTCAATATTGACCTTGACTTTCGACCTTTGACCTTGAAAATTTCTGGAACAAAAGAACTTATCCTTCACTATAAACTGGTGTATTATCAGATTTTTACGCACATTATTGACGCTTTTATCAGCATCGACAGCTTGAAACATGCAATTTCTCTTATAATGGGGCCGATTTCGTTGCCATAGAAACGTCAATTACGTCATAACGAATTGGCCGATCGGGCTAAAAATTGACATTGAGCATGAGGGACCGGTCCCACATCGTTTCCCAGCATCAGATCGAAAATCGGAGGAGGTAACCTCCAAGGTCAAATATTCGACCTCAGGCGAACTTCTCAAGGTCAAGGTCAAAGGTCAAGGTCAAGGTCACAGAAGATAGAACTCGAGTTTATCTACAATATGAACTAATTTGAAGTCTCTAGGACCATTAGAACCGAAGTTATGGCCACTTATGTGTTTTCGACGTTTTGCTTGACCTTGACCTTGACCTTTGACCTAGACACACCAAAATAGGACGTTTTCTGCGCGGTATACTAGAAAATAAGCACACCAAGTTTGAGAGAAATCAGGTGGGAATTGTGGACGCTAGGCTGCACACAAACAAACAAACACATCCTCAAATCCACGAACGAACCAACATACTTGCCGAAATCTTTAGATTCCGGCAAGTAATTATACTAACATGATCAATGACTGATGAAAAGGAACATTTCACACAGAAACATCGAGAGTACCATAATTCCGCCTGAAGCAGCTGAGCCTCAGCACATCACCTAAAACAAATTTCATAGTGAAAGACTGAAACGGGTTTATGAAAACCATTGCAAGTGGCTTGCTCATTAAATATGGACATGAAATAGGCAATTACACATGCCCCTGGACCAGTGATGTCTGACTGGCTGTGGTCAGTTGGCTCCATTATCGTATTCATTCAGCAATCCATCACAAGCAATCCTTCTCCGTGGACTGGGAGACGACCCCGCTTACAAACAAACATAATGTTCTCAACATTCAGCAAAATACAATCGCACAGCAAAAACAACTAGACTTTATTGCTGTCAAACACTTCGTGACTTTTTACATTTATCGCATCATTTTTTTCATGACATGTATGTGTTTATGCAGGAATGTGTAATTATATACATGTAGTTATGATACAGGAATGTGTAATCGTATAGTTGTGATGTACAATGTGCTGCATCAAGAACATATTTACCGTGCCAATTCGCAAAGACAACACTGCTCAGAAATTTGCATTGAAAGCTATTCTAGAGAACTGTGAGCAATAGTTATTGTAGTTCATACCAGATATGTAACCATGGTAATTACAACACGTTTCACATTGGCAATAGTTATGAACATAGGCCTAGACCAATCTGCCTCTTACATCAGCCTCTGGGGAACAGCGCAATCATAGCTACATATGAGTAAATACGTTTTGTGTCTCAGATTGCGTCAGGACTGTTGACATCGGCCCTGTCCCTTGGACTAGAGTATCAGAAAGCTATTGAGAGGCCGCAGAGCTGAATACAGTAGGCCAAACATGTATACCTGGATGGAGTCTAGTCTATCCAACATGGACTCTAGTCTATCCAACATGGCATATCCAAGCAACTTATAGAGCAGTAATTTGAAATTGAATCCCTCAAAACTTATGAGCAGGACCTGCAAAGGTTTTAATTCAGAATATCTTCAAAACATATTTACTGTCGTTGTGGAATGTTGTTATCGAACAAGTCTTAATGCAATCTTATTTTTGGAATGTATTGTTTTGTCTTGAAGGAGGCCTTGGTCAGCTGTCATTAGGCACAACTCATCGAGGACTGGACATAAAGAAATTACTGAACATAGGGAATGACAATCAAAAGTTCTCGGAATGCTTGGGCGTATCAGGGAGGCATTGGTTGACATATATTGAAATTGTTGGGCTCGTTCAGGAAAGAGAATGACACTAGATCAAAATGATGTAAAAATGTTTGCCATCAATAAAACATACCAGAACTGGTAATATCGAAGGAGACACACATTACAGAACAATAACGACAAGACATAGAGCGCATACCTGTTCCTCCTAACGCGACATATTTGTCAGTCCATCCACCGGCCAAACTTGATACTAAATTACGGTAAAGGACACAAATATATATCTGCTGTGCCTGTGTTCGCTTTGCATTGGTTGTTTTGCATTTCTCATATTATCATTCTGTTGGGTGCGCGTTGAATCTAAGTAGTTTGGATTAATAGTGACAGAATGTAAGACACGACACGCTCCTCTGTGGAAACGAACCCCCACTCCACATAAATAAAGTCACACGTAAACAGAGATCAGACGGGACATGGGGACCCCATGACTACCGTGTCTGAACACAGCAGGGACTCCGCGCTTTCATTACCGTGCCCGATGGACTGCAAATCCATCGATGACATCACAGCGAGCAGGAGCGAGAGAGCGAACAAGTCTCAAACGAGAGTGGGACATCGGCGGATAATGGTCCTCACGCCTCGTGGAAGGCAGACTGGGATCGGCGGAGTCTTGTTAAGTCTGGCAATGGGTATTGAATACTCCATGGTAAAGACGACGTGGCCGTTCAAATAACTATCAATTACCCAAGCTCTACCCCTCCGGCCAGTTTTCTCATTACTTGATCACGGATTTTCATTTCATCTGTCTCTGTGTGATGTCTCAAAACTTCTCAATTTCTGGCAGAAACTTACAACTTTTTATCATCTCAGAAGCAGAGTTACTTCCTAGTCAAAGAGAACTTCTGAAATGATTTGAGCTCAACACAGCAATCAGTTGTCAGATAAACTTGACAGGTTAAGTCCCAAACATGATTGATTATGGATCCCATTCACACCTCAGAATTACCCTTAATACGACAGGACTTAATTATTCCTCAAAACTCGGTAATGTATTCCCCGCAGACCTCTAGGTATCAGAGAGCTATTGATAGGCCATAAAACTGAATACAGAGCTATATACTTGTATGCAGGCTAGTCTATCCAACATAGACTTTGGCATGTCCACGCAACTTAATATGGGGCAGTAATTTGAAGTTGATCCCCAATTTATTTGGATTCAAAATTTATGAGCAGGATCTGCAGGGTTATAATTCAAAATATCTTCAATAGATATCTACTTTCGTTGTGTGCAAAGTTGCTATCAAACAAGTCTCAATGCAATCTTATTTTTAGGATGTATTGTTTTGTCTTGAAGAAGGCCTAGATCAGCTGTCAGTAGGCACAATTCATCGAGGACTGGACATTATGGCATTACTGAACTGACATTCAACAGGTTCCCTGGAATTCTCAGAAATATCAGAAGGGTGGCATAGTTTGAAAAATATTGAAATTGTTACTCGTCCAGGAAAGAGAACGACATTAGTCGTCAAAGGGATGTAAACATGTGTACCATCAATAAAACATTCCAGCACCACAGAACAGAACAATAACAACATTCCCGCACAGGAGCATATACCTGTTCCTCGTAACGCGACATTTGTCAGTGCATCCATCGGCTAAACTTGGTACTGAACTACGTTAAGGGACGGAATCTGCTGTGCCTGTGTTCGCTCTGCGATGTTTGTTTTGCTCTTCACATACTATCATCAGAAACTTTATGTATTTTATCTCATTCTGTTGGGTGCGCGTTGAATCTAAGTAGTTTGGATTATTAGTGACAGAATATAAGACACGACACGCTCCTCTATGGAAACGGACCCCCACCCCGCATACATGACGCCCTATGCAAACAGAGTTCAGACGGGATCCGGGGACCTGATCACTACCGTGTCTGAACACAGCAGGGACTCCGCGCTTTTATGACCAAGCTCGAGGGACTGCAAATCCATCGATGACATCACAGCGAGCAGGAGCGAGAGAGCGAACAAGTCTGAAACGAGAGTGGGACTTTGCCGGATAATGGTCCTCACGCCTCGTGGAAGGCAGACTGGGATCGGCAGAGTCCTGTTACGTCTGGCGATGGGTATCGAATACTTCATGGTAATGACGCCGCGGCCGTTCAATTAGCTAACAATTACCCAAGCTCTACCCCTCCGGCCAGTTTTTCTCATTACTTGATCACAGATTTTTACTTCATCTGTCTCTGTGTTACGTCTCAAAACTTCTCAATTTCTGGCAGAAACTTACAACTTTTTATCATCTCAGAAGCAGAGTTACTTTCTAGTCAAAGAGAACTTCTGAAATGATTTGAGCTCAACACAGCAATCAGTTGTCAGATAAACTTGACAGGTTAAGTCCCAAGCATGATTGATTATGGATCCCATGTACACCTCAGAAATACTCTCAATACGACAGAAACACGCAAGTTTCATGCCAAGACGTGATAAAGTCTGGCAAGGACTAAACACTTCCCCGACACCACAGCGGCGGCGTGACACCTCACTGAGACACCTGGTCTCCGAGCTCCAACCCCTGCTGGACACATATCCGTGGTAACCACGCGACTGATCCCCAATTTAACCCCGGATTATCCAACCCTGATCCCCAGTGTGTGCCGTCCGCCTGCCCGACCGCGTCACAAGGCGCCCGCCCACCGCTTTCCCATTCACCAGGACTCTCCGCCACTTATATCGCTGGGAATAAACCTTTTTGTGTTTTTTTCCTCAAATCCTTCATATTTACGCTAGAGCAGGTCATATAAATCCTGTGCTATAGGCGAATGGCTGCAAAATTATGTGGGAAATGAGCGATAATGTCTCCATCACCCTGGCCACCTATCACCATGGTGACGTAATCAGTCTTGTGGGAGGAGACATTCATATTCATAGCCCAGACGTGACGGAGAAATATTACCAGAGGTAAAACTATGGAGTGACCTAAATGTAGACATATTTATCTAGGGGTCTAGGGACTAATAGATTCATCGCGTTCTTGGCAAATGGTGTTCATAATAGATAGCGTTCTGAGATTTCCTGACAAATTCCGAATTATAATAAAATTGATGAATAATTTAATGGAATACATGTAACATTATCAATGAACATTCACAAAACAGATTACATTTACCGATACCTACATTAAATAACATTAATCATATTACTCAAATTTCTTAAGGTAACTTAATATTTTAACGCAGAAATTTCTGTTCGTTTCCATAACATTAATATACAGTATATATACATAGTGTTACACGCTTACAAAACCAAGTTATAAAAGGTTAAAAGCTTCTATTATTCTTCAATGTGCTATGTTGGAACACCGATGTAGACAAGACACAAGTCCAGCAATGGAGGAAACAGACTGAGAAATACTGAGATACATTACACTCATTGCAGTGTGTCTCATATTTTGCAGCATGGAAAAACCCGCAACAGACTTCCCTGCCTCGGAAAAGTCAACTGTTGTTTCGTATCGTCTTTTTATGCTCATGACTTAGGAAACTTATCACTTGTAGCTGTGCATCGATAGACTCTCTAGAAATGAAGCCTATTGAACTGAGTTGAGAAAAAAAAGCAGACATTCAGTTGGTTTCGAGCCATCCACAGATTTTCCTTCCAAGTGTGTATCTTTCTCAGTATGGAAGAACAAATTTTACAGCTACTAAATTTGGATCATACGCATCTTTGTGGGTTTTTTTCTCCATGAAAGATTCCATTCTGTCAGACATGAAACTACCATTGCATTTTGTCGCATAACTGAATGTTAAATTTGCATGAAACATTTTAATGCAACAAATATGCAGTTTTTGCTAAATAGCTTCCTCATTATTACCCAAAAAACACACCCACACACACGCAGACAGACTGCTGTAAACGAATGCTGTCAACGTTGATATTTTGACCTCAACTGATGTCGACTGATGGGTCTTCTTTCTTGTCCCAGGCAACATGCCTATCAAAAAAAAAAAACAATCACTCGCTAGCTTGGCAATACTAGAATGACGTCAGTCCAGTAAATTCAGCGAGGAACGTAAATGTCTGATCACCTGGTGCTGATTAGGTAACGGTTGTTAGACAGGTAAAACCTGACATATATTACACACGAGTCTCGGCGTATACCCTCTAGTTAGTCATCCAATCAAATGGGTTATTTTGACAGGAGCGGTTGTGAACATGGCAGCTTTTACAGTGGTTTCTTTTTCACTTTCTGGATTCCCCAAATTCAGTCTGTGAAGAGATCAGGACGAATTCAAGGTCATTGACAGAGGTCAGTTGGTGTGATATAGTTGGGTCTGGGACTCTGTCCAGGAACCACATCTCTGGTGCTAGGAGTTAATGAATATCCACCATATTTTGTGTTGAAAAAACGTCTGAAGATACCACCGAAAAAATCCCAGCTATTCGCTTTCCCCCTTCATTTTCAAGTAATTTGTTAATTCTAAACATGTGGAATACCTGGATGTCATTTTTTTAGCGAAATCATTTGAATCAAGATCTGACAAATATCAGATATATATAAAATCTTCAAAATTATCAGTTGCAATCAGATTTGCCTATAGAATTTCAATAAAACTATAACCTGTGATCCTGCAGCAGTATACCTGGTAAGATTTTGCAGGTGACGTTCCTTCTATTACATGTATAGCAAACCAGCCCTTACTATGTTAACCTAACAATAAAACGCTGCTGGTATGAATATTCAAACCTTGGAATGAACAGATTTGAAGATTTTCACTCCATGTTACCATGGAAACTGACAGTCTGCTTCAACATCAGATTTATGCGTCAAGGAACATATTTTTATTGAGGTGCCAATTTCTTGATTGAAACGCCACAAAACCTGCCCTAACTTTGCGATTTTCCCAGACCTTTGAATGTAACTTCTAATAATGAAATGTTTGAGATATTACCCACAAATAGCAGCTAGAGTAGGTGATAGCTCTGTGGCAACATAGAAACCGAGAAAATCATTTTCGAACTAAAACTTCAAAGGTTTGTGCCTTTGAAACACAATGTAACTGCCAATAATAATCAAAACATTTTGAAGCAAGTGCACAAACATGTCAGAATATTGGCTCACACAGTCACATACAGCAAGCACCAGTCGAAATCCATACGGCTTAGTCCTATCACAAACTATCCCCGACCAGCTTATTACATATGTATGTAACTATGTAGTTCTCAATGTTTTCGTTTACTAATTTTCTGGTATATTTATCAGTTATTTGTTAGCCGTTTGCCCATCTGTCAAATATCTGTAGACGTTCTGGTCGTATTTTGCTCGCCAATCCATCACAAATCGGTAACAATCTATTCATTGCTCATTCCAGAACAAGCGGCTACCCTCGGCTGGAAATCCATGAATGATGATATGCGTCGGATACAGATCTTCTACTCCCTTACTTTTACAGGTACTCCCTTACTTTTACAGGTACTCCCTTACTTTTACAGGTACTCCCTTACTTTTACAGGTACTCCCTTACTTTTACACTTTTACAGGTACTCCCTTACTTTTACAGGTACTCCCTTACTTTTACAGGTACTCCCTTACTTTTACAGGTACTCCCTTACTTTTAAGGGAAAAATCCACGGAGAAATTCCCCATAGGTGAGATATATGTGAGGACTGAGAACTGTCAGGAGTCAATAATTCCCCTGGACAACTGCGAGGTAACCAGACTGGTCCACGCCCAATGTGATACGAATGTAGTTGATACAGTTTGGCACCGAGCCTTGAAGTCAACACCGGATGATCAAGACACGTTTTTCATGACAAAATTGTCTCCAGGATTATAATTTCCATGAAAAAATTCACTGGAAATACCAAGTAAATATGGTATTACTTGGATATATATCTTGGAGCAATTGGATTATGTGAAATTGGTTTATAATAAAAATATGAAATGAAATATGATATTAACTGCTAATAAGTTGTGATCGAGAATACCGTTTCCGAGGTCACTTTCACTGACATTTTGTAATACTCAGGTTTGAAGAAGCTTCGCTCAAGATGACGACAGACAACTTGACTTGGTCGCTGACAATTCCCCCCGAGGTAGCGACAATGACGCGGTACAACAACTGTGCTGTCTACAAGACTGCAGTGCCGTACCTGCTCTTGAACTCGGTGCCTGACTACTGGACAGCGCACCACTACCTTAACTTTGCCTTTCACTACATCATCCTCCCCGTCATCTGCCTCTTCGGTGTCGGCGGCAACCTGCTGAACCTGGTGATTCTCAGTCAGAAACACATCAATCTGACACTAGACCGCATGGAGAAGTCAGTCTACGTGGGTCTGATCGCCCTCGCGCTCTCCGATCTCTGCCAGTGTCTACTCTTCCTGACCTACGTGTACAAGATGCCTGAGTACGTCCAGCCTCTCACTGCATTCCAACAACTGCATTTTTTCTTCTGGCGATTTCGAGAGGGACTCTGTGACATCTTTCTCTTCGCAAGCACCTGGCTCACTGTGCTGATGGCCGTCGGACGATACGTCGCGATCTGCCACCCAATCAACGCCAGAAACTTTGTCAAGTTCAAGGTCACAGTCATCCTTATCGTCACCATTGTCATGGTGTCCGTTTTGGTGTCATTGCCATACATATTGAAATTTACCGTGAAGGAGTTTAGTTGTCGTGACTGTGGAGTTTCAGACCCTGGTCCTGATGACTGTGAATGCACAATTCCATACCGGATACCGCGGAAGAACCTGCACATTAACCTTGGAGAGTACCACATCTTCTGGTTCCTGGTGGAGTTCGCCCTGCCGCTGGTCATCCTTGTCTACTGTAACATCTGCCTGATCATGTCACTCCGACAGTCAAGACGCATGCAACGTAAATCCCGAGTGACTCGCGTCCAGGACGCCAGTCTGCTCATCACACCCACGCTCATAGCAGTCATCGTCTTCTTCATGGCGCTCATCGCCCCCGCGGAACTCACAAAGTTCATATTCCTAGGGGACTACAAACTGCTTCCGAAGTACGGCTTGATGAATACAACTGTGACGCTGATCGCGAACACGCTGCAGTCACTCAACGCCGCCATAAACTTCATCCTATACTGCGTCATCAACGTTCACTTCCGCAAGACCATCAGGAGAATGTTTTGTTGTCACAAGCAACGGGATAGACATGCTATTGGATCAATGCGAAGTGAACAGCTACGGACTAACCACACCTCGGTCATGTCAAACATTGACACTGACGCGGAAACTGATTTGTGAAAATAACTCACTCACTGTATGTACAACTGTTCAACGTGTATGTTTCATATTCATTGTACGCTTGAGATAACAATTAAGACACAAGACTTGCAGTTATGTATGTTGAAATATGACAAATGTTTATATTACTTTAAAACATCAATATATGGCAATAATTAATGTGGCGATTTTGCCCTAAGCACGCGGCAGGTGATTGTAAACATAAATGCCATTTATGTGGCCTTTTCGTACTTGGCCTTGTTTTGACACGCTCCGTTCGAGCGTGCGTTGCCACGGCGACGCATTGTAATTTACGCTCCAGTAAGCTATAACAATGGATCGATTAGACCTCGCGTGCGCCCTACAGCTTGTGGTGTATTATATATACACTGGAAGCGACTCGATCGAAGAGATTGTCCGAGAGAGAGTAACTAGGACAAACGCAAGGCTCGCCATGATCTTTGTGTTCCCTGGTTGTGAGTAGTGGACTCCTAGAGCCCTGGGGACGATTTCCATGGGGAGGCCCGGGCTGGGAGAGACAAGTTGCTGACTCGGGGGCGTAAGCCCTGTGGATCGCCAGTTCTCTCCCTTCCCGGGACGTGTGACATAGGCTCTGGCCAGCATGTCGGACTGTACGGGGTTCCGTCCCCGAGGCAGACCGCGGCTCGCCAGGCCCCGCCAGTTAACACCGTGGTGATGAACCAGTTTCTGAACGGTGTCCGTAGGCCTAGGAGTGTCGGGTGGGCTGTTACCTGGTTACCGTTAATGCTGAAGTAGTTACCGTGTCCGCAGCGACCTCCGGTGAGCGGCGCCGCCGCAAGGATCCGGAATAGCGGATGCGCGTCCGCATGGACTCGTGGTGAGAGGACTATCCTCGAGGATCCCGAAGAGCGGACGGTAGTCAATAACTTTACATTGGTGCCGTGACCAGGATCAGTCCGACAGTGTTCCATCGCAGCCTACCGTCACAGTGTTGTAGCCTCCTTCGTCCCTGGGGATCGCCCGCTCCTCAAGGACATCTCATAAAAATGACGAAGGAAAGAGATAAGGCCGAAAATAAGGCTGATGAACCCAAGGGGGGGGGGGAACGGGTGGAAACGTCGCGGACCTTACCCGGTCAAGCGACGGCCGCCGTGAGAATTCTTCGGATGACTCCGGCGGTAGGAAGGAACGTGCGGAGACCTCCGTGGATAAGACCCCGTCCGCGGAGTCGACTCCGGCGTCCCTGGCTCCGTCTCCGGACGACGAGTCGCGCCCTGAGGGGCAGCAACAGGGATTGCTATCAGGGCCTGGCCCTGATCCGGTAGGCGCGGTAGGTGGAGCTGGCAACGGCGCTACCCCGCGCCCGCCTAAGTCCGGACGGCAGACGTGGCAGGCGACGCTCTTCCAGGGGACATCTCCGGATGTCCGGGATCGAGTGGTAGCCGGCCCGAGTACCTCCGGGCAAGCGGACCAGCAGTTCTGGATGCCACCTCCAGCCGGAAGAGCTCCTTCGAGGGCTCCCGGCAGGGAATCCAGGCAGTCCGCGTCAGACCAGCTCACCCACACTCTGAGTGAGCCGTCGGCCATTCTTAGTCCGGGGATGTCTGGGCCAGTAGCCCCTCCCCAAGTCCTGCCGAGTCCGCAGGCGCCAGTGGCCCCCACAATGGGACCCGCGCCTGCTCCGCGGCTCGGAGGCACCACGTTGGCGACCGCGTCGACCGTTCCGACGGTTGGAGCGCAAGCCGCGTGGTCAACTTACCCTGGCACGTACAGTGTGTCGGACGGGCAGTGGCAGCAGGCGGCTTCGGCCCCAAGCTTTGCCGCCCCTTCTGGAGCCTACCCAGTAGGTTCGATGGGAGCCCCGCCCGCACCTAGCCAGAGTGGGTTTTTAGTGGGAATGACACCGGCGGCAAACGTGAGCTTCCCTGCTCCTAAGTCCGCGGCGTCGATGTTTGCTCCGGCAGACTCCGCCGCAGGCACGGGCAGCTCGCGGAACTTGCCGCTGTACACGGACGACCCCGGAGCCGGGACCGCACGTCGGGCGCGTAACAAACGCGATGACGGGCCCGACCACTCTTCGTGGCGGAAAGGTTCAACAGGGATAATGCCGACTTGGAGGACTACTTGCTCCAGGTATGGCGTACCGCCGTGTACGAAGGATGGTCCCAGCATGAAGCTATACATGTCCTCGCTGGGAGCTTGGAAGGAAAAGCTCTCCGCGTGATGTCGTGTCTGCCGGTGGGAACAGTGACGTTCGGCGAGGTTGCTCGTCAACTTCGCCTGCTGTTCACGCCGACGACCAATCGGCGGCAGTCTGAACGAGAGTTCAAGGCGCGTACCCGCCAACCGACTGAGTCCGTGACAGACTATGCGTTCAACCTACGCATACTCGGCCGGAGAGCTTTTCCGGACATGGACTCCAGACGGTTCGAGACGATGCTGATCGATCAGTTCATCGATGGCCAGCCTTACCACTTAGCTTACGGGCTGGCCACCCATGAAAAACGATCGATGGAGGAGGCAATAGACTCTGCGCTTGCGCTTGAGGTGGCTGTCCGCCCTAGACAGTTGCCTCCGGCCCTGGCTCCGGCCTCGGCTGTACCCGCGCAGGCGGCGACTCCTCCTCCGGCTAAGGCATCGCAGGTAACCCCGTGGCAGGACCCGGTCGTCCGGGAACCCGCCAGGGAACCTACCCCGCAGTGGGTTAGTGCGCCGGCACCCTCTACAGGGGCGCCCGCACATGCGGCACCAGTCACCGCGCCGTGCTCGTCCTCGGACGAGTGCGACATCGAGGAATACGACCTCGGCGCCGCGCAGATGATTGCGCACTGCGCCGGGATCGAAGCTCCGGGACCTGCAGAATGTTGCGCGTTCACCTCCGGACCAGCTCAGAACCGTCCCTGTTACTTCTGCGGAAAGCAGGGACACTTTTGGCTGAAGTGTCCGGAGTTGTTGGAACGCCTGCGGTCACGCGGATACCAGGGAGCCCTCCCTGGCCCGCAACGGAGGAGTTCCTTCCGGTCTGGTCCTCCGGGACAGCAGGGCCGGAACCCGCGACAGGGAAACTAGATCCGGACGTGGTGGCGACCAACACTACATCCGGGGATAGTTGTTCGGTGGCAAAAGATGCCGCCCCACCCGCTGATGAGCAGGACGAACCCCAAGTAGATATGACTTCTCCGGAAGTAGTCCTTGGAGATCAGTCTAGCTCCTCCGCTTCTGAGGCGGATGGCGAGGACTCCGTAGATGAGCCCAGCGCGTGCGAAAGGTATCGCCCTACCTGCGCGCTGGTGAGGGACCCCTGCTGGTACCTGCCCCTGTCCTTCGGACGGGAGCCGGTCCGGTTCCTCGTAGACTCTGGCTCGGAGGTGACCCTCGTGGCCGCCGGAACGTTTAAGAAGGAGCCCGCGCTCCGCAACCTCGAGTTGCGGGATCCCGGACCGTACAAGCTCTACGGAGCGGGAGACAACCGCATCCGTATCCATGGCATCATCGATCTGCCTATTACCCTTGGGGACAAGGTGTATCTGACAGAGGCGATCGTGGCGGATATCGGAGCGGCCGGGATTATTGGGATGAATTTTCTACGGGTCCACCGGGTGACCGCCAACTTTAGTGCTGGCGAATTCCGGATGGGAGAGGACACACACTTCCTCTTCCGCTCGGGCCCGATGCATTCATTCCAAATGCGGGCATCGCGCACTGTAGTAGTGCCACCGATGAGTGAGATGATCATTGAGGCGAGGCCGCGTCGTCCCCGCATGCCCCTCGATGGTCGACCGTGTATAGTGCAACCCGTGAGCAGTTTCGCCGCAGGAACTGGGCTCGTGCTGGGTGGGGCCCTGGTCATGTCCAACCCCCGCGCGATGCCCATCCTCGTGGTGAATCCTACGGATGCTCCGATTGTACTGAAGCGCGGATGCATAGCAGCTACTGCTATTCCCGCGTCCTCGAGTCGTGTCCTCCCCGACGATCCTGTCTGCCGCGCTGCGTGCGCGGCGGCGGCCGCCGGAGATGACCCGTTCACCCTGCCGGACCATTTGGAATCTCGGGTTCCGAAGGACCGGTTGGATGAAGAGCAGCGCCAAGCGCTCCGCAAACTGCTGCGGCAGTATGCGGATGTGTTCATGGGTCCTGATGGTGCGGTTGGCAAGACTGACGTCGCCAAACACCGCATCGACCTCGTGGACGAGCGTCCTCTCAAGCAGCGTCTTCGTCGGGCAGCAATAGTGCACCAAGAGGTCATAGACCAGGAGGTGCAAAAGATGCTCGACTTGGACATCATCGAACCCAGTGACAGCCCTTGGGCCAGTCCGGTGGTTATGGTGAAGAAGAAGGACGGCTCGTGGAGGTTCTGCGTGGACTATCGGAAACTCAACGATGCCACGCGGAAGGACTCATATCCTCTCCCGCACATTGAGGATACCTTCGATGCCCTGGCCGGGTCGCACTATTTCTGTGCTCTGGATCTGGCCTCCGGGTATTGGCAGGTGGAGATGGAGGAGTGATCGGGCGAAGACTGCCTTCGTTACCAAGAACGGGCTCTACCAATTCAAGGTAATGCCGTTCGGGCTCTGTAACGCACCAGCGACGTTCGAGCGCCTCATGGAGATGGTACTTAAAGGGTTCCTCTGGAAGCGATGTATGGTCTACATCGACGATGTCGTCGTGTATGGCCGGTCGTTCGAGGAAACCCTCACCAACCTCCAGATGGTGCTCCATCGCATCCGCGGAGCAGGGCTTAAATTGAAGCCAAGTAAGTGCGAACTATTCGCGCAGGAAATCCTGTACTTGGGCTTCATGGTAACGGGCACCGGAGTGAGACCAGACCCCGCAAAGGTGGCGGCTATACAGAAATGCCATCCGCCATGTAACGTGGCGGACGTGAGGTCCTTCTTGGGCTTTGCGAGCTACCACCGCAGGTTTATTCGCGGCTTTGCGGAGATCGCACGTCCCCTTACTATCCTCACGGAAAAGGGCGCCGATTTTGTTTGGTCCGCCGAGCAGGCTGACGCCTTCTCGGGACTCCGGCAGGCCTTGGTAGCGGCCCCGGTGCTGCGGCACCCTCGTCCGGACTGCGAGTTCATCCTGGACACTGACGCGAGTAACTTCGCACTCGGCGGTGTCCTCTCGCAGATCGTGGACGGGCAAGAGCGGGTAGTAGCTTATGCGAGTGTGGCCTTGAGCCGCTCTCAAAAGAACTACTGTACCACTCATCGCGAGTTGCTCGCGGTGGTTACGATGACCAAGCGCTTCCGGCACTATTTGTTGGGACGCCATTTCCGCTTGCGTACTGATCATAGTTCGCTGAGATGGCTCCTCAACTATAGTGAGGCCGATGGCTTGGTAGCGCGGTGGCTCGTCAAACTCCAGGAGTATGACATGCAGATAGAGCATCGCGCTGGTAAGTTGCACGGCAACGCGGACGGCCTGTCCCGTTGTCATAAGTGCAAGAATCCGGGTTGTGCAGGGATGGCGCCATTCCAGCAAGCCGCGGATTCGTCCTCAGACTCGGAATTGGACGTTCCGGGGAGACCGCAGGCCGCCGGCCCCTCTAACAACACGGCGGCCGGAGCGTTTAGGGCTAATCTCCGCGCGCGGACCCGCCGTTATCGGCGAGGGCGTCCCGCATACGAAGCGGAGGTGCAGCTCAGCTCCAGCGAGTCCTCCTCGGGTCCGGCGGTGTACTCCTCGTGGGTACCCTCGTCCTCTGGAGAGTCTGAGTATGAGCGGTCCTTGCCCCCTGTGGTGATGGCCGCTGCGGCGCAGCCGGACGCGACGGATGAGGAGCCTAATTACTTGGGTGGCTACTCTCCGGCGCAGATAGCTGCGACTCAGAGCTCTGGCGCCGGTAATAACAGCCCTTGAGGCCGGCCAGAAGCCCTCGAAGGATTAGCGGAAGACCTACAGGGAGGAGACTTTGTCTCTAGTATCCCAGTGGGAAAGACTCTCCTTGAGGGATGGCCTCTTATACCGGCGCTATGAGCCACCGACCCCACTGCCTCCCATATGGCAGTTGGTGCTTCCGGCGGAGCTGCGGAAAGAAGTACTCCACCAGTTGCATGACCTCCGGGTGACCGGTCATTTGGGACGTGGAGTGGAGTACGTGGAGTGGATTCGCCGCGCCCTGGCGAACGCCCATGATTTCGCGCGCGCGCGCCTGGACAAGTCTGCCATCCGGCAGAAGCGAGGCTATGACGCCCATGCTAAGGGTAGGCCAGCTTTTGCGGAAGGCGACAAGGTGCGCTACTATTATCCGCCGCTTAAGCAAGGTAATAAATTTGCTAAGCCGTGGATAGGCCCGTTTACGGTACTGAAACAGGTGACAGATGTGGACTACCGGATCCGGAGGGATTCCGATCCGGACAGGGTTCTGGTTGTCCATATCGATAATCTGAAGAAGTACGAGGGCCCGCTTGTCATGGATCCGCTCGTTCAAGATGCGGAACCAGATGATGCTCCCGTATGGGATCCGTCCGGTCAGCATCCGCGGACTCCGGACGAGCGTGTGCGCCGTATGGTGGGCCTCCCGGACCTCTCTGACCCGTCAGATGATGGACTGGGTGGCTATCAGCCAGATGACGGCGATCCGCAGGTACCCCCGCTACCTCCAGTACCTGCGGATGACGGGCGGCCACGCCGGAAACCACGTGCGCCAGCCCGGTATGGGTGGGAATAACCTTCCGCCCATGCGGATGCGTCTGCGGTACCCATCTATCACACCAAGGACGGGTTTTAGGTCGTTCCGTGAGAGTCCGCACGACTTACCTCCGCGGGTGGCTACTTTGTGGCTATCTTCGGAGTTGAGGTCCGCAGAGACTTTCATGTCGTAACGCCGCCGCTCCGCATCCGCCCTCCCGTAGTTTCCAGCGCCGGGGACGTGCGGATGGCCTGTCCGCACATAGTGGATGGCTGTCCGGCGTAATCCGCCCAACGGTTACGCTGGCCGGACGAATTTACTGATCCGGCCAGACGCCCCTGGTCCCGGGACAACCTCTTATATGGCCAGACTGAGGTTGGGATTTACGTCCACTGCGGGAGAAGCGCCTTCCCACGGATTTGGGGAGCTGGCTCTGGACGCGGGGATAGTGTCCGCACGTTAGGACTGACGTCCGCGGTTTGTCCGCGTGACTCGTCCGGCGTCCGCGGCGCTTCGGTGTAGTTATCCCCCGTGAGCCATTACTATAATTACGGTTATAGTAATTAAGGTTTCTTACGGCAGGAAACCGACTATCCATTATGATAATGGAGCGGTTGTTAAGTCCGCGTGTGCGGACCAGCCGCGGCAGCGGGTGACGCTCGTTCTCGTCCGGATCGTACCGGAACCCCGGCCTCCTTCTAAGAAGAGGGTCGTATATTACATGCGCAACACTGGTGGTGGCTTTTAATTCCAATTTCAAATACATTGGATAAGGGCAATACGCCGTTCTATGGTAGGCGTCCGGCCTGGACTCCGTCCGCGGGCAGCTCCGGACGTCCGCCGGCTATTGCTTTCACCATCTTTGGGCGCCTCTAGATTGGGCGCCGGTATGAAGGGTTCGCCCCCTAACCATTGAGGTTATGGACCATGCCGGCTCCGCGTCTAATCTATTGGCTCCGCGCTCCGGTAGTCGTTTGATTTTGGTGCGGGTCCCCCGCCTCAAACCGGATCTCAGTCCGGAGGACCTCAGCCGCTGGCGCCTAAGCCGGGCGGCCAGTCAGGGTCCTCCGCCAAACCCGGAGACGCCAAGACACCTAATCCCTCGGGATCTGGTGCGGGCGGCGCCTCCGCGGGATCCGGCCCGGGCGCGGGAGGTTCCAGTAAGCGGGTGCCTATCCAGGCACCGAAAGGAACCTCCTCCTCTTCTTCCTCCGGTACCAAGAAACCTACCGGAGCTGCGGAGGTGGGGTCTAGTCCAGTGGACCGAGGGCGTCCCGTGCCGAAGGAGGGAGATCTTCGCTTAGAACTCCTCCGGAAGCGTGCGGAGCAAGACGGGGTCCACCTGTCTGACGCCGCACTGGAAGCGGGACGGCGGTCCTTCGTTGCGCAGCAACAGAGGGCCGCGCCCCCACGCGGGAAGAGTGTCCCCCGACAAACCAGGTCGGAGAATCGTTCGGGGGCGGCCAAAAAGAAGAAACGGTCGTCCTCGGAGCAGCCCTCTATCCAGAGGCTGCGGGCCGAGATGGGCCCCGAACTCCCTGGAGTCCGTCAGGGACACATGTTCCTTCCACGTTATGGCAGGGATCCGCAGGGGCGCCGCACAGCGGACGCCGGTGCGGCGGCCGACACGCCTTTCACACGGCCTCGTCCACTCACGGACGAGGAGCGTGTCGGGCTGCCGCCCAAGACAGAGGAGGGTGTAATATGCCAACTCTGTCCGGAATCCCTGGACGGGTATGAGGACCCGCACCATGCGCTCAACCGGGATCGTAGGTATCCTTCCTACGACCACTTGAGTCGACATATTGCGGGGTACCACTACCCCTGGATGAAAATGTTCGTCTGCAAGAGGTGTTACTCCAGTAGACCTCAGCAGCGATATTTCCCCAGTTTGGAGGCCCTGAACACTCACCGCGCGGGTGCACACCGCGGTGAGGGACTTCACACCGTTGGTGATGAAGCGGGGCCTGTATTCAATTATGGATACATTCCACCTAGGGTGGCATCGTTCATGACCACGTCAGGAACGGTGAGGAACCGGTTCATTCACTGGGGTCCATGGCGCTTTGCACAGCGCATCATGGACGATGCCTGGAAAGAGTCTGGCGTTGTGTCCGCGGGCTCGAGCTACACCGCTCGCCTGACGGCGTCAATGGGGCCAGACTCCGGCGGAGTACCAGGCGGTGGAAGCCGCCCGGACAGCAGCAGAGGCTGTCCGTCAACCGCCGGCGACCCAGGCAGGCGAAGAACGGCACCGGGTGACCATGGTCGTGTCAGAGATGCCGCAGATCGCGGCCAAGACACGAGTGGCTTCTCCTAAGCCGCGCCCCCAGCCAAAGACTCAGGGGAAGAGTTCGTCCGCCGGAAAGACTCCGGCCGGGACGACGCCCCTGCAGTCTCCGGGTGCGCTGACTCAGGAGGATTTCCCGGGCTTGCTCGAGGTGACGGTACCCGCGGGTCCGACTGAGGGACGGGTGGTGGCAGACACCTCCGCCTCCTCGAGTACCGCGTCGGTGGTCCCGCCAAGGACCCCACGCGTGACTCCCTCGGTTGCGAGCAGTAGCGGACGTGCGGTACCTCTCTCGAGGTCGACGTCCGCGTCCTCGTTGGTAGTTGAGGGGACGTCCGCGGGATGGCAAAGCACTGCCTCCCTGGACTTGGATCCCCTCGACGCCACGGCGGACGTACGCCGGAGGCTCGGTCCCACGACCGCCAGTGTCTACGAGACTTTTCGCGAGTCTGTAGGCCAGGCGGTCGGCCATCGTCGCGATGGTATGGACCGGATCCCCGGTGACCCAGCGTTGGTGAACCTGCCGGTGCCCCGAGCCATTCGTGACTTGGGGTCCGCAGGTGTGGCCGCGTTGGTCCGCGCTCGGGAGGAGCACCCCTGGGATCACCCCCAGCGTGGTCGACTCACCCGAGCGGCGGAGTACCTTGTGGCGGAGATGGACAGCTCTCTGGATTGTTCAGCCGGTGCCGCGCCGAGGCCTCCCGTGTCGCATGCGATCTCGCATACGACCAGGGCCTCATGGAAGGCACCCGGCGGAGCCTAGAGAGCTACCGGACTTTGTCGGCCGTCATTGAGCGGCGCGCGTTCGGCCAGGGTCGAACCGCCGCTCTTGCCGAGCAGTCCGGGGCGTCCGCCCCCGCCCCAGAGGTAGCCGCTAGGATGGAGCACCTGGAGGCTGAGAATGAGCAGCTACGGCGTCGTCTTGACGAAGCCGAGGCCGCTCGGACTCGCCTACTCCAGGGTGTCGATGACCCCGAGTCGTCCGCCCTGAACCAGGCGGCTCTCCGGCGGGCGGATGCCGCTTTGGAGCTGGCCATCTACCCATACCTGGTCCAGGTGTGGGGAGAACGGACGGCCGGTCCTCAGCGCACCCGCGATACGGTAGAGATGTTCCGCGCCATTGCAGATCTCGGTGCTACATCTCTGCCGGCCTCCGTCGTGATGGCTCCGTCAGGACCCGGATTGCAGGGCTCACCGCAGAAGCCCCTGCAAGTGCCACCGGGCCTGCCTCATCCGCCCATGCAGCCGGCTTTCTCTATGCCGGCTCCGCTGCTTCCGCGGCGTAGGGACTTGTCACCACCGCCAGACCCCAAGACAGGCGGCACGGATGAGGAGCCGATGACAACGGAGGAAGGCCAGGGCACTAGCCTCGTCGCTGCACTTGTGCGGCGGCGTGCCGGAGTCGCTCCTGCGGCTCCGCCCTGCCTCAGACCCGTTCTGCGGATCTGAGGAGCCGGCCGGCAGGGCAGTCTGCAACATTTTAGAGGTACTATCACTTTTGATCACTCGGTGTGTCGTTTTACAAAATTTCTAAATTTAAAGTTTAACCTTAAAGATATTCCAAAGACTCGACACACCGTCCTTTTATAACGGATGACCTTCCAAGGTCATCACACGGTTTTGGACCACCTCGGTCAAAACTTTAGCTTGTTTATGAGGGTTTATTCAAAATTGCAAAGCGCGTTATAGTTTACTCCGTAAGTCCGGGGGTAGTTCCCCATTCTTCCAAAAGGGACTCTTAAAGTCCTAGTGTCTTGCGCCGTGACTTCCGGGTGTTGCCATCTTGCCTTCTTCCGGACCCCGCCATGCGAAGTCTTCGTCGGGTTTTGGCAGTTTTGGGCGCGGGCGGAACATGTTGGGGACCAACATTGTAAGAAGGGGGTAATGTGGCGATTTTGCCCTAAGCACGCGGCAGGTGATTGTAAACATAAATGCCATTTATGTAGCCTTTTCGTACTTGGCCTTGTTTTGACACGCTCCGTTCGAGCGTGCGTTGCCACGGCGACGCATTGTAATTTACGCTCCAGTAAACTATAACAATGGATCGATTAGACCTCGTGTGCGCCCTACAGCTTGTGGTGTATTATATATACAATGGAAGCGACTCGATCGAAGAGATTGTCCGAGAGAGAGTAACTAGGACGCACGCAAGGCTCGCCATGAGCTTTGTGTTCCCTGGTTGTGAGTAGTGGGCTCCTAGAGCCCTGGGGACGATTTCCATGGGGAGGCCCGGGCTGGGAGAGACAAGTTGCTGACTCGGGGGCGTAAGCCCTGTGGATCGCCAGTTCTCTCCCTTCCCGGGACGTGTGACATAGGCTCTGGCCAGCATGTCGGACTGTACGGGGTTCCATCCCCGAAGCAGACCGCGGCTCGCCAGGCCCCGCCAGTTAACACCGTGGTGATGAACCAGTTTCTGAACGGTGTCCGTAGGCCTGGGAGTGTCGGGTGGGCTGTTACCTGGTTACCGTTAATGCTGAAGTAGTTACCGTGTCCGCAGCGACCTCCGGTGAGCGGCGCCGCCGCAAGGATCCGGAATAACGGATGCGCGTCCGCAAGGACTCGTGGTGAGAGGACTATCCTCGAGGATCCCGAAGAGCGGACGGTAGTCAATAACTTTACATTAAGCAAACTGTAAACTGGTCATAACCACAATATTTATAAATGTGTTCATGTGTGCATCATCGGGTACAAACGATGTATCGCGAGAACGTTTTACCAGAACGTTTTACCAGAACGTTTTACCAGAACGTTTTACCGGAACGTTTTACCAGTTTTACCAATGACGCCTGTATCAGTATCCCTGCCACTGTAGTCTCCAAACGGACTACCTCCAGTGAATACCCTGTCACTCCAGCCAATAGCCAGCTACGTCAGGACGACACCCGTACACGGACCTCAGGGAGGGGATGAGGCCTGCTCGTCACCATGGCATCTTCATCTTATCCGGACATGATAACTGACACAAAACCAGGCAAGAACACGGGACAGGACCTCTCAATCCTGTTTTTTTGTTGTTGTGTTCTTTTGTGTATGCCCTAGCCTGATAGTCCTCAACTCTTCCAGCCTGGTCCAAATGAAAGAACGGTCAGTCAGCCGATCTGAATACAAGTGAAAATCTTGTTTTCCATAGACTTCCCTGCCAGAAAGTCATCAGTCACCTCCTGACAATCTCTCAGTCATTCTTGACTCATGTGGCGATTTTGCCCTAAGCACGCGGCAGGTGATTGTAAACATAAATGCCATTTATGTGGCCTTTTCGTACTTGGCCTTGTTTTGACATGCTCCGTTCGAGCGTGCGTTGCCACGGCGACGTATTGTAATTTACGTTCCAGTAAACTATAACAATGGATCGATTTAACCTCGCGTGCGCCCTACAGTTTCTGGTGTATTATATATACACTGGAAGCGACTCGTTCGAGGAGATTGTCCAAGATCGAGAGACAGGACGCACACGAGGCTCGGCCATGAGCTTTGTGTTCCCTGTTTGCGAGTAGTGGGCTCCTAGAGCCCTGGGGACGATTTCCGTGGGGAGGCCCGGGCTGGGAGAGACGAGTTGCTGACTCGGGGGCCTTCGGCCCTGTGGATCGCCAGCTCTCTCCCTTCCCGGGACATGTGACAGAGGCTCTGGCCAGCATGTCGGACTGTACGGGGTTCCGTCCCCGAGGCAGACTGCGGCTCGCCAGGCCCCGCCAGTTAACACCGTAGGGATGAACTAGTTTCTGAACGGTGTCCGTAGGCCTGGGGGTGTCGGGTGGGCTGTTACCTGGTTACCGTTAATGATGAAGTAGTTACCGTGTCCGCCGCGACCTCCGGTGAGCGGCCCTGCCGCGAGGATCCGGAATAGCGGATGCGCATCCGCAAGGACTCGGATGAGAGAGGACTATCCTCGAGGATCCCGAAGAGCGGACGGTAGTCAATAACTTTACATTGGTGCCGTGACCAGGATCAGTCCGACAGTGTTCCATCGCAGCCTACCGTCACAGTGTTGTAGCCTCCTTAGTCCCTGGGGATCGCCCGCTCCTCAAGGACATCTCAAAGGATGACAAAGGAAAGAGACAAAGCCAAAGATAAGGCTAATGAACCCAAGGGGGGGAAACGGGAGGTAATGTCGCGGACCACACCCGGTCGCGCGGCAGCCGCCGTGAGACATCTTCGGGTGACTCCGGCGGCCGGAAGGAACGCGCGGAAACCTCCGTGGACAAGACCCCGTCCGCGGAGACGACTCCGGCGTCCCTGGCTCCGTCTTCGGACGTAGAGTCGAGCCCCGCGGGGCCGCAGCAGGAGTTGCCGTCAAGGCCGGACCTTGACGTGTTAGGCGCGGTGGGTGGAGCTGGCAACGGCTCTACGCCGCGCCCGCCCGTGCCCAGAACAGATCCGTGGCAAATGGCACCCTTCCATAAGACGCCTTCGAGCGTCCGGAATCGAGCGCCATTGCATGCGGGTCCTTCTGGACGAGCGGACCAGTCGTACCAGATGCCGCACCCGGCCGGGTGGACTCCCTCGCGAGCCTCCGGCATGGGTTCTGGTCGGTCCGCACCGGGCAGTGTGGTGGATCAGCTCACCGACGCACTTGGCGAGCTGGCCCCCCTCGGGCGCTATGACCGCGCCCGGTCGCCCCATCAGGGACGATCAGACCGGCGGAACCGCTCCCCTTCTCCGCTGTCACAAGGCAACTCGGGGCCTTTGACGGAGAGGGAGAGGTGGCTGATATCCGAGGCGCTTGTACTGTTCAAGCGGAATCAGCTGCATTCGAGCGTTGACCCGTCGGCCACCCTAAGTCCGGGGATGTCTGGGCCAGTAGCCCCTCCCCAAGTCCTGCCGAGTCCGCAGGCGCCAGTGGCCCCCGCAATGGGACCCGCGCCTGCCCCGCGGCTCGGAGGCACCACGTTGGCGACCGCGTCGACCGTTCCGACGGTTGGAGCGCAAGCCGCGTGGTCAACTTACCCTGGCACGTATAGTGTGCCGGACGGGCAGTGGCAACAGGTGGCTTCGGCCCCAAGCTTTGCCGCCCCTTCTGGAGCCTACCCAGTAGGTTCGATGGGAGCCCCGCCCGCACCTAGCCAGAGTGGGTTTTTAGCGGGGATGACCCCGGCGGCAAACGTGAGCTTACCTGCTCCTCCGTCCGCGGCGTCGATGTTTGCTCCGGCAGACTCCGCCGCAGGCGCAGGAAGCGCACGGAACTTGCCGCAGTACACGGACGACCCCGGAGCCGGGACCGCACGTCGGGCGCGTAGCAAACGCGATGACGGGCCCGACCACTCTTCGTGGCGGAAACGGTTCAACGGGGATAACGCCGACTTGGAGGACTACTTGCTCCAGGTATGGCGTACCGCCGTGTACGAAGGATGGTCCCAGCCTGAAGCTGGACACGTCCTCGCGGGGAGCCTGGAAGGGAAAGCTCTCCGCGTGATGCCGTGTCTGCCGGTGGGAACAGTGACGTTCGGCGAGGTTGCTCGTCAACTTCGCCTGCTGTTCCCGCCGACGACCAATCGGCGGCAGTCTGAACGAGAGTTCAAGGCGCGTATCCGCCAGCCGACTGAGTCCGTGACAGACTATGCGTACAGCTTACGCATACTCGGCCGGAGAGCTTTTCCGGACATGGACTCCAGACGGTTTGAGACGATGCTGATCGATCAGTTCATCGATGGCCAGCCTTACCACCTAGCGTACGGGCTGGCCACCCATGAAAAGCGATCGATGGAGGAGGCAATAGACTCCGCGCTTGCGCTTGAGATGGCTGTCCGTCCTAGACAGTTGCCTCCAGCCCCGGCTCCGGCCTCGGCTGTACCCGCGCAGGCGGCGATTCCTCCTCCGGTCAAGGCATCGCAGGTAACCCCGTGGCAGGACCCGGTCGTCCGGGAACCCGCCAGGGAACCTACCCAGCAGTGGGTTAGTGCGCCGGCACCCTCTACAGGGGCGCCCGCACATGCGGCACCAGTCGCCGCGCCGCGCTCGCCTTCGGACGAGTGCGACATGGAGGAATACGACCTCGGCGCCGCGCAGATGATTGCGCACTGCGCCGGGCTCGAAGCTCCGGGACCCGCAGAATGTTGCGCGTTCACTTCCGGACCAGCTCAAAACCGTCCCTGCTACTTCTGCGGAAAGCAGGGACACTTTTGGCTGAAGTGTCCGGAGTTGTTGGAACGCCTGCGGTCGCGCGGATACCAGGGAGCTCTCCCTGGCCCGCAACGGAGGAATTCCTTCCGGTCTGGTCCTCCGGGACAGCAGAATCGGAACCCGCGACAGGGAAACTAGATCCGGACGTGGTGGCGACCAACACTGCGTCCGGGGATAGTTGTTCGGTGGCAAACGATGCGCGGTACCCCAGTGCGGTCCGGAATACGTGGAGTGGATTCGTCGCGCCCTGGCGAACGCCCATGATTTCGCGCGCGCGCGCCTGGACAAGTCTGCCCTCCGGCAGAAGCGAGGCTATGACGCCCATGCTAAGGGTAGGCCAGCTTTTGCGGAAGGCGACAAGGTGCGCTACTATTATCCGCCGCTTAAGCAAGGCAATAAATTTGCTAAGCCGTGGATAGGCCCGTTTACCGTACTGAAACAGGTGACAGATGTGGACTACCGGATCCGGAGGGATTCCGATCCGGACAGGGTTCTGGTTGTCCATATCGATAATCTGAAGAAGTACGAGGGCCCGCTTGTCATGGATCCGCTAATTCAAGATGCGGAACCGGATGATGCTCCCGTATGGGATCCGTCCGGTCAGCATCCGCGGACTCCGGACGAGCGTGTGCGCCGTATGGTGGGCCTCCCGGACCTCTCTGACCCGTCAGATGATGGACTGGGTGGCTATCAGCCAGATGACGGCGATCCGCAGGTACCCCCACTCCCTCCAGTACCTGCGGATGACGGGCGGCCACGCCGGAAACCACGTGCGCCAGCCCGGTATGGGTGGGAATAACCTTCCGCCCATGCGGATGCGTCTGCGGTACCCGTCTGTCATACTATGGATGGGTTTTAGGTCGTTCCGTGAGAGTCCGCACGACTTACCTCCGCGGGTGGCTACTTTGTGGCCATCTTCGGAGTTGAGGTCCGCGGAGACTTTCATGTCGTAACGCCGCCGCTCCGCATCCGCCCTCCTGTAGTTTCTAGCGCCAGGGACGTGCGGATGGCCTGTCCGCACCTTGTGGACGGCTGTCCGGCGTAATCCGCACAACGGTTACGCTGGCCGGACGAATTTACTGATTCGGCCGGACGCCCCTGGTCCCGGGACAACCTCTTATATGGCCAGACTGAGGTTGGGATTTACGTCCGCTATGGGAGAAGCGTCTTCCCACGGATTTGGGGAACTGGCTCTGGACGCGGGGATAGTGTCCGCAGATGAGGACTGATGTCCGCGGTTCGTCCGCGTGACTCGTCCGGCGTCCGCGGCGCTTTAAGATGACGCACTTCGGTATAGTTATCCCCCGTGAGCCATTACTATAATTACGGTTATAGTAATTAAGGTTTCTTATGGCAGGAAACCGACTATCCATTATGATAATGGAGCGGTTGTTAAGTCCGCGTGTGCGGACCAGCCGCGGCAGCGGGTGACTCTCGTTCTCGTCCGGATCGTACCTTACAATATGCGGTCCGGCCGGAATGACCGGAACCCCGGCCTCCTTCTAAGAAGGGGGTCGTATATTACATGCGCAACACTTGTGGTGGCTTCTAATTCCAATTTCATCTTCATTGGATAAGGGCAATACGCCGTACAATGGTAGACGTCCGGCCTGGACTCCGTCCGCGGGCAGCTCCGGACGTCCGCCGGCTATTGCTTTCACCATCTTTGGGCGCCTCTAGATTGGGCGCCGGTATGAAGGGTTCGCCCCCTAACCAGTGCGGTTATGGACCATGCCGGCTCCGCGTCTAAATCTATTGGCTCCGCGCTCCGGTAGTCGTTTGAGGAGGCTCTGGGCTGGACCGGGCACCGCTCCGCGGCTGGGCAGTACGTCGGGGATGCTAGTGGGCGCTTTGCAAACGCCCATAGGGCGCCCGATTGTCTGTCCGGACGTCATGGGTATGTCCGATCGCCCTGTAAGCGTGCCAGCGGCTATGGGGAGTGATTTTGTTTATTTTCCATCTCATTTATTATTTATGAGAGGATTATAAGCCACAAGTGTGTGCGTGTTTCCCGTGGAAATGCTATTCTTACTCATTTATCCCATATATGAGAAAGTTTAGTGATATATCTTTTCCCTGGTGCAATAGAGAGTAAGAAATCGGGAGATTTCTGCTTTCGCAAGAGGGGTGTAGGAGATTGTGTACATTGTATCGAAGGATGTATGCCGTGATCTATGAAAAGCATGCAAGCGGTGGTGGATTTATTTTCATTGCTGCTTGAGCGGTGTTAAATTTTTATTTATCGCTGCTGACAGGGTGACATAATCGTAACACCCACAAGTAGTTTGGCTTTTTGATACATTGTATACAATCTTTAACCTGCGAGGGTGATTAACTTCACGTCATTGATCGCCAGTGCGAAAGCTATTGCTAATGACTGCTGTTAATTACTGTAGTATTTTAGCGGGTTCCCCCGGGATGGCTTGTGTACACAAGCCACCCGTATACATGGCACGATAGGAGTCACCGGGGGGAGATGCGTGTATGGGAATGCGGGAATGTAAAACGTCCTTTTGTCTGTCGATCGGGTAGATGCAGTGAATAGACGTTTCCACGGGAACATGTCATACGATGCGTGTGCAGTATAACTGCCAACACTTGATGCCTATAATCGATGTAACTCGACACCTTCTCGTCATTCAAGCGCTCGGCACTGGTGGAGACGGATCTGCGGATCTGACTCCCAGTGTTTAGAGCGATTAGAGCGCTTGATGTCAGAGTCAAGTGACGGCTGGGGAGGTGATGAAGGGAGGGAAGAGGGGTCTCTTGAGCGCGGTAATTCGTACTCGAGACCCCAGTCTAGGCCCGAGGAGGATGACCGCGAGGACATCCCTCGGGGAGCCTATGTGGGTTCTGAGGAATCCAGCTCCGGCTCCGGTTCTTACACAGGAACCGAGTCCGAGAGCGAGGTCGCGGAGGACCGCCCCGCAGAGAGTGACTCGGCCACGCTAGGCGCCGAGCAGCTCTTGAATCCGTCGCCTTTTCCTCGTATGGAAGAGATGATGGACTGCGGTGGTGCGGGACCCGTGGATGTAGACATTGAGTTGCATCCGCACCCGGAGATGCTTGCGTCTTTGGGTCCGGATGAGAGTACTCGTGCGGAAACCCGTCCGGATGGCCGTAGCCGTCCGGACACCGGTTCTGCCGAGAACTCCTCGGTGTCCGCACCTGCGGAGTCTGGTCCGCACGACCAGAAGGCCCCTGGGACTTGGGCGGAGCAGGTTGACGCGGCTGAGGAAGCCGCATCCCAAGCGCCGCCTCAGGGACAGGAGTCTGGCTCGAAGGAGACCGAGAACCGAGATGACGGGTTTACATTGCCCGTCTCTAGGCGTACTCGCCGTCGAGCCCGGGAGATTGCCCAGAAGCAGTGGAGAGCCCAGCAAGAGCTGGAAGCCGCTGACCGCGGGCAATCTGAGGCCGGATCCGACCCGGACCCGGCCTCCTCGCCTCCGAAGAAGAAGAAGAAGAAGCGGCCGCACTGGAAAAAGAAGTCCGGCGGCCCCTCGCCTCAAGCAGGATCGAAGTCCGGAGGACCTCAGCCACTGGCGCCTAAGCCGGGCGGCCAGAAAGGGTCCTCCGCCAAACCCGGAGTCGCCAAGACGCCTAATCCCTCGGGATCTGGTGCGGGCGGCGCCTCCGCGGGATCCGGCCCAGACGCGGGAGGTTCCTGTAAGCGGGTGCCTATCCAGGCACCGAAAGGAACCTCCTGTTCTTCTTCCTCCGGTACCAAGAAACCTACCGGAGCTGCGGAGGTGGGGTCGAGTCCAGTGGACAGAGGGCGTCCCGTGCCGAAGGAGGGAGATCTTCGTTTAGAACTCCTCCGGAAGCGCGCGGAGCAAGACGGGGTCCACCTGTCTGACGCCGCACTGGAAGCGGGAGCGCGGGCCTTCGTTGCGCAGCAACAGAGGGCCGCGCCCCCACGCGGGAAGAGTGTGCCCCGACAGACCAGGTCGGAGAAGCGTTCAGGGGCGGCCAAAAAGAAGAAACGGTCGTCCTCGGAGCAGCCCTCTATCCAGAGGCTGCGGGCCGAAATGGGCCCCGAACTCCCTGGAGTCCGTCAGGGACACATGTTCCTCCCGCGCTATGGCAGGGATCCGCAGGGACGCCGCACAGCGGCGGCCGGCGCGGCGGCCGACACGCCTTTCACACGGCCTCGTCCACTCACGGACGAGGAGCGTGTCGGGTTGCCGCCCGAGACAGGGGAGGGTGTAATATGCCAACTCTGTCTGGAATCCCTGGACGGGTATGAGGACCCGCACCGTGCGCTCAATCGGGATCGTAGGTATCCTACCTACGACCACTTGAGTCGACATATTGCGGGGTACCACTACCCCTGGATGCAAATGTTCGTTTGCAAGAGGTGCTACTCCGGCACCCCTCAGCAACGATATTTCGCCAGTTTAGAGGCCCTGAATGATCACCGCTCGGGTGCACACCGCGGTGAGGGACTTCATATCGTTGGAAATGAAGTGGGGCCTGTATTCAATTATGGATACATACCACCGAGGGTGGCGTCGTTCATGACTACGTCAGGGACGGCGAATCACCGATTCTTTCACTGGGGTCCATGGCGCTTTGCACAGCGCATCATGGACGATGCCTGGAAGGAGTCTGGCGTTGTGTCCGCGGGCTCGAGCTACACCGCTCGCCTGACGGCGACAATGGGCCAGACCCCGGTGGAGTTCCAGGCGGCGGAAGCCGCCCGGACAGCAGCAGAGGCTGTCCGTGAACCGCCGGTGATCCAGGCCGGTGAAGAACGGCACCGGGTGACCATGATCGTGTCGGAGATGCCGCAGATCGCGGCCAAGACACGAGTGGCTACTCCTAAGCCGCGCCCCCCAGCCGAAGACTCAGGGGAAGAGCTCGTCCGCCGGAAAGGCTCCGGCCGGGACGACGCCCCTGCAGTCTCCGGGTGCGCTGACTCAGGAGGACTACCCGGGCTTGCTCGAGGTGACGGTACCCGCGAGTCCGTCTGAGGGACGGGTGGTGGCAGACACCTCCGCCTCCTCGAGTACCGCGTCGGTGGTCCCGCCAAGGACCCCACGCGTGACTCCCTCGGTGGCGAGCAGTAGCGGACGTGCGGTACCTCTCTCGAGGTCGGCGTCCGCGTCCTCGTTGGTAGTTGAGGGGACGTCCGCAGGGTGGCAAAGCACCGCCTCCCTGGACTTGGACCCCCTCGATGCCACGGCGGACGTACGCCGGAGGCTCGGTCCCACGACCGCCAGCGTCTACGAGACTTTCCGCGAGTCTGTAGGCCAGGCGGTCGGCCATCGTCGCGATGGTATGGACCGGATCCCCGGTGATCCGGCGTTGGTGAACCTGCCGGTGCCCCGAGCCATTCGTGACTTGGGGTCCGCAGGTGTAGCCGCGTTGGTCCGCGCTCGGGAGGAGCACCCCTGGGATCACCCCCAGCGTGGTCGACTCACCCGAGCGGCGGAGTACCTTGTGGCGGAGATGGACAGCTCTCTGGATCGGTTCAGCCGGTGCCGCGCCGAGGCCTCTCGTGTCGCATGCGATCTCGCATACGACCAGGGCCTCATGGAAGGCACCCGGCGGAGCCTAGAGAGCTACCGGACTTTGTCGGCCGTCATTGAGCGGCGCGCGTTCGACCAGGGTCGGACCGCCGCTCTTGCCGAGCAGTCCGGGGCGTCCGCCCCCGCCCCAGAGGTGGCCGCACGGATGGAGCACCTGGAGGCTGAGAATGAGCAGCTACGGCGTCGTCTTGACGAAGCCGAGGCCGCTCGGACTCGCCTACTCCAGGGCGTCGATGACCCCGCGTCGTCCGCCCTGAACCAGGCGGCTCTCCGGCGCGCGGATGCCGCTTTGGAGCTGGCCATCTACCCATACCTAGTCCAGGTGTGGGGAGAACGGACGGCTGGTCCACAGCGCACCCGCGATACGGTGGAGATGTTCCGCGCCATTGCCGATCTCGGCGCGACCTCTCTACCGGCCTCCGTCGTGATGGCTCCGTCAGGACCCGGATTGCAGGGCTCACCACAGAAGCCCATGCAAGCTCCACCGGGCCTGCCTCATCCGCCCGTGCAGCCGGCTTTCACTATGCCGGCTCCGCTGCTTCCGCGGCGTAGGGACCCGTCACCGCCGCCAGACCCCAAGACAGGCGGCACGGATGAGGAGCCGATGACCACGGAGGAAGGCTAGGGTGCTAGCCTCGTCGCTGCACGTGTGCGGCGGCGTGCCGGAGTCGCTCCCGCGGCTCCGCCCTGCCTCAGACCCATTCTGCGGATCTGAGGAGCCAGCCGGCAGGGCGGTCGGCAACATTTTAGAGGTACTATCACTTTTGATCACTCGGTGTGTCGTTTTACAAAATTTCTAAATTTAAAGTCTAACCTTAAAGATATTCCAAAGACTCGACACACCGTCCTTTTATAACGGATGACCTTCCAAGGTCATCACACAGTTTTGGACCACCTGGGTCAAAATTTTAGCTTGTTTATGAGGGTTTATTCAAAATTGCAAAGCGCGTTATAGTTTACTCCGTAAGTCCGGGGGTGGTTCCCCATTCTTCCAAAAGGGACTCTTAAAGTCCTAGTGTGTTGCGCCGTGACTTCTGGGTACCGTTCACCTTGCTTCCTTCGGTCCGCCATGCGATGCCTTCGTCGTGTTTTGCAGTTTTGGGCGCAGGCGGAACATGTTGGGGACCAACATTGTAAGAAGGGGGTAATGTGGCGATTTTGCCCTAAGCACGCGGCAGGTGATTGTAAACATAAATGCCATTTATGTGGCCTTTTCGTACTTGGCCTTGTTTTGACATGCTCCGTTCGAGCGTGCGTTGCCACGGCGACGTATTGTAATTTACGTTCCAGTAAACTATAACAATGGATCGATTTAACCTCGCGTGCGCCCTACAGTTTCTGGTGTATTATATATACACTGGAAGCGACTCGTTCGAGGAGATTGTCCAAGATCGAGAGACAGGACGCACACGAGGCTCGGCCATGAGCTTTGTGTTCCCTGTTTGCGAGTAGTGGGCTCCTAGAGCCCTGGGGACGATTTCCGTGGGGAGGCCCGGGCTGGGAGAGACGAGTTGCTGACTCGGGGGCCTTCGGCCCTGTGGATCGCCAGCTCTCTCCCTTCCCGGGACATATGACAGAGGCTCTGGCCAGCATGTCGGACTGTACGGGGTTCCGTCCCCGAGGCAGACCGCGGCTCGCCAGGCCCCGCCAGTTAACACCGTAGGGATGAACTAGTTTCTGAACGGTGTCCGTAGGCCTGGGGGTGTCGGGTGGGCTGTTACCTGGTTACCGTTAATGATGAAGTAGTTACCGTGTCCGCCGCGACCTCCGGTGAGCGGCCCTGCCGCGAGGATCCGGAATAGCGGATGCGCGTCCGCAAGGACTCGGATGAGAGAGGACTATCCTCGAGGATCCCGAAGAGCGGACGGTAGTCAATAACTTTACACTCAGTTATATCAATATATTGAAAGCAAGCGATACATGACAATGCAATAAAAGCTCGCATTTGTACTTGGCTTTCCAGTGGGTAAAAAGCTGAGAATTGCTAATTAGAGGAAAACAGATGATCGGATATTGGATATACTTGATACATGATATTGTGATGATATTGTGTGTTTGTATGTTTACATGTGGACCAAAGTATTGTAAAGCTGTGGGGTAGATTTGTACAGTGTTGGCTGTCTAAATATTGTAACGGATCTGAAGGTCAACCGGAGCTGACGGAAAATTCGGGACTGCTGCTACACGGTTAATACGGCTAGAAGTCTCTGATGATTGGTAGCGTGGTCTGGAATGAACCTCCAACCGTTTCCGACTGCAATCTGCAACTACACCTGAAATGTAGAATCCGGCTGCGTTTCCGCTTCCGGTACTGCAACTGCTCCGTCGTTTCCGTCTCTGCAACTGCTCCATCAGGTACCGTCTCTGCAACTGCTCCGTTGTTTCCTTCGCCGCAACTACTCCGTCAGGTACCGTCTCTGCAACTGCTCCGTTGTTTCCTTCGCCGCAACTACTCCGTCAGGTACCATCTCTGCAACTGCTCTGTTGTTTTCTTCGCCGCAACTACTCCGTCAGGTACCGTCTCTGCAACTGCTCCGCTGTTTCCTTCGCCGCAACTACTCCGTCAGGTACCGTCTCTGCAACTGCTCCGTTGATTCCGCCTCTTCAACTGCTCCGTTGATTCCGTCTCCGTCTTCTTCTCTGATGAACTGGGTTCTGGAACACCCTCAGACGTTATCAGCTTTATCTTAACCGACTGTTAACTTGTATATCTTTTCTCCGTATTTCTCTCTTTACCGATTACCATTACTTTATCATTCTTCAAGTTTCTTCAGGATTACGGAAAAACAACCCGGGTGATGTTTTCAAGTTTATTTTCTAAGTGTACAGTCGGAAGACTTAAATTGTAATCATCTGCATGACCTAAGCCGGAGCCCGGGAGTACTCTGCTCTGGGAGAAGGGTCTGAACAGGTCGACGTCAGGACACCAACTCCACTGACCCTCGCCGGAACGAGGGCTTTTATAGACCCCAGACCCTGTGTCACGTGACCAACTGATTGTGACGTCACAGACCGACAAAACACTGATTTTTCCGGAATTTCCAAAAACATGTTAGAACCAATCAGTGGCTGCCACGTCACCTTTTAAACCGAAAATGAGGCTGATCACGTGACCTTTCGGAAATTACGTAGTTTGACGTTTTTGTACTCCGGGGGCTCCGGCTCAACCGTGAGGGTGTCCGGCGGTTCCGTCTCAACCGTCTAAAAATTATTCTAAGTTCTAAGCCAGAAAACCTCTCTAATACCAATATGAAAGCGTATGAACTGTTAAACACATATACAGTTTAAGGAACTGTTATTAACTGTAATATCACGAAATAATGTACGAAATACCTTGGGGAACGGTTGGGAACACCCCCGTTACACTATTACCATGATTACATAATAATGATATCGCTTTGTAGGCTGTTTTATTTCAATCTGTCCCTGGAAATTGGTGTGACCATGTGATCAGTGTTTATTATGAACCATTCTTGCCAATTGACACATACAAGTTTATCGAAATATACCCAAAGTATTACCGTACTCCTGACATGGATTCCTGAACAAGACTCTTTGAACTTTCATAGCTCAAACGTAGATACTCAAACGTAGAAACGTCGGTATGCTTGTGTCACATGTTTTCACTAGTTGTTAATATGAATTATATAATTTGTCTACCAATTTCTTGACATGACTGTTGTTCTTCATGTTCCTAACTTATGATTTTACAGAAATCTGAACTTGTGATGGAGATTGAACTCACGGTAAAACTTCTGATAGACGCCGAGTTTCTAATAGACACCGGGTTCTAATAGAAGCCGGGGGTTCAGGTACACTGAAATTAATAGACGCCGGGTCTACGTACATTGTGTGATATAGCAACGTACTGATACTGATATTGACAACGTCAGCGCGTTCCAATCGGGAATTTCCAGCTTCTAAAATCTGAACTGTCGTCCGATTCGTCGTATCGTAACACAGGCCTCGCCAATTCCAATAAACGCCGGGTCCAGACACACCTGAAATCAATAAACGCCGGATTCTAATAAACGCCGGGTTCTTATAGACGCCGGGTTTAGAGTGTAAGTGAAATCATTAGACGCCCGGGCGTCTATTAGAAGTTTTACGGTACTGACTCCTGTAACTGAAAATCATTTCTTACCTGAAACGAGAAAAACAAATTGTCGTCATGAATAAGTGAATCATATGTTGTCTAAATAAAATATTGTAACGGTTTTGGGGCGTACCCAAAGGTTTCCCCTAGGTAATTCTGTTAGTGTTTTGTGATATTATGGTTAAATAACCGTTTATTAGGGTGTATATGTGTTTAAAGGTTCATACGGTTCCGTATTGTTAATGTTTTAAAGGTTTTCCGTCTCGGAACTTAGTAATTTATGATGTCGGTAAAGCCGGAGACGGAGCCGGAACCGGAGACGGAACCGGACACGGAGCCGGAACAATGGAGTACAAAAACGTAATGACGTTATTTCCGGGAGGTCATGTGATCAGCCTCGTTTTCGGTTTAAAAGGTGACGTGTCAGCCACTGATTGGTTCTAGAGTGTTTTTAGAAATCCGGAAAATATCAGTGTTAAAAAATATCAGTTGCGGTGACGGAGAAAGCAGCGTCCCGGAAGTCGGTTGCGGTTGCGGTGACAGAGAAAGCAGCGTCCCGGAAGCCGGTTGCGGTTGCGGTGACGGAGAAAGCAGTGTCCCGGAAGCCAGTTGCGGTTGCGGTGACGGAGAAGGCAGTTCCAGGAAAAGCGGATGCGGTTGCAGAGCAGATTAGGCTGGCGGAAAATGCGGACCAGGATACTGTGCTGGGGCAGAAATATCGACCAGATGATTTGCGGAGAATGCAGCAAGCAGAACCTTGGTACCCACTGGTGACGTCGCTGATCGACGGGAGCGGTACAGCTGGCAGTGCAGACTTTTCCAGCATGAGCAGCGAGGAGAAAGTGCTGTACGGGATGCGGAAGACCTTGCTGAAAGTCGACGGAGTAGTCTACCGGAAATGGAAAACGGCGGAAGGAACCAGCCGAATGCAGTTAATAACCCCGAAGGAGCTGAGACAGGAGATTTTCCGTCTGGCCCATCAGAGCCGGACGTGAGGACACCTCGGAAGCAGAAGGATGGCGGCTAGCATTCGGAGGCGGTATTTCTGGCCGGCTATGATGCGGGACATAAAGCAGTGGGTGCTGAGCTGTGACAAATGTGCGTCAAGAAGTATGCAGAACTTGAAACGATCTCCGATGCAGAAATACCGGGTTGGAGCGCCCATGGAGAGGGTGGCAATGGACGTGATGGGTCCGTTACCTAAATCCACCCGGGGGAACCGGTACATCTTAGTAATCGGCGATTACTTCACCAAGTGGGTAGAGGCTTACCCGATGCCGAATCAGGAAGCGGTGACGGTTGCGGACATATTCGTCAACCAGTTTGCAGTGCGGTACGGCATCCCGATGGAGATCCACACCGACCAAGGCAGAAATTTCGAGTCCGACTTGCTGAGAAATGTTTGCAGAATCCTGGGGATTCACAAGACACAGACAACCGCTTTCCGACCTCAGTCGGACGGTTTCATTGAGCGATTCAACCGGATGCTGCAGCAGATCCTGAGCCTGTACGTAAGCGAGCGGCAGACCAACTGGGATCAGCTAGTACCGTTGGCGATGGCAGCTTACCGGAGTACCCCGCAGGAGACAACCGGGCAGAGTCCCAACTTGCTGATGCTGGGCAGAGAAGTCAACACTCCGGTAGAGTTACTGATTGGCAGACCGCCGGGAGAATCAACAGCAGAAGTAACAGAGTATGGCAGTCAGCTCCGGGAGCGACTAGAAGCAGTATACAAGGCGGTTCGAGCGAAATCTGGCAGAGAAATGGAACGGCAGAAGAAGCTGTACGACCGGAGGAAGGTCGACAATCAGTTCCAGCCAGGAGACCGAGTGTGGATGGCGGTCAAAACACGGAAGAAGGGCAAAGCTCCCAAGTTGCAGAGGAAGTGGAGCGGTCCAAAGCTAGTGCTGAGCAGATTTACCGACGTGACCTACGAGATTGCAGAGAGTGAAACTCGACAGAAGGTGGTTCACTTCGATTTGCTGAAACCGTATAATGGTGTCAAGCATCCGAGATGGATGAAGCGGAGAATGGCGGATTCCTGGAGGCAGACGGAGCCGCCGAAGCAGAGTAGTGTTCCGGAGACGGAACAGACGGTCTCTGAGTCGGATACGGACTCGGAGTAAAGCCGCAGAGGACGAAGAAATATGAGAAGACGGAGTGAGCTGTAGAGCAGGAGAAGGAGATAGCTGAGACCCTGGTAAAACGTTGAGTTCCGGCAGAGAGCGACCGCAAGAAGTCGGAGCAGTGAGCAAGTGCTGGTTCCGGAAACAGGGCGGAGAAAAGAAGCAGAGCGGAAAGCGGTGCAGAGACCGGATAGAGACATCCTAGAGGTTCTGACTGGGTTGAGCGCATAGTCAACCAGTCCAGGGTAGCGGCCAGGGGTCCGGAAGAACCTGGGTTAGCGGTCTAGTATCTCCAGAGAAGCAGCTACACGTCTTCCGTATACGGAAAATTAAGACGGAAAAGTTTTCCGGCTGTAGACATCCGACCGGAGTTTCCACTTAGCAGAGACAGTAAACCGACTGCAGATTGACAGAAACGGAGAAACATCACCCCAGATAGGAAGGCGCCTCCTTCTGGACAGAATGTATGCAGTTTCCAGTGTCGACAAGCAGTAATACCAGTGAGCAGATATGCAGTTGACGAAGCAGTACAGATGGCGGAAACGCCCGACTTGCAGTCTAGATGTTCGTCTGAGAGGCAGATTCAACTGGCTGAGACTCTATTCAACCCTCCTGATGGCAGAGATACTTCAAAATTGCAGATACTTCGCTCGGAGAAGCAGTTGAAAGGGAATGAAAAACCCGGAGAAGCCGGTTGAGCCGGAGACGGACACCTCTCGGTTAACGGTTGAGTTTTTGCATAATTGTGACGTCACTCCTGAGGCAGCCAATCAGCGTGGAGCTTTTCAAGTCACGTGAGCAGAAAGGGTATAAAAGGGCCTTGAAATCGGGCTCTGAGAGCAGTTGAAGAGCAGACCTCGAGCTGTGCACATCGCAGACAAAGTTTGGCGGAATTGAATCAAGTCCAGCATTTTCCGGCTGCGGCAGATTTTGCAGTGAAAAACGACTAAGTGTTTCCCGGAAGACCATCAGTCCGGAGAAGCGGTGCAGTAGAAGCGGTGCAGTAGTTAGACGACTTCTGTTTCCCGGCTTTCCGGATGGCGTATTCGGCGTTCCTAGGAAGACAAGGTGGCGGAAGCGGAGGCGGTGTGGCAGTAGACGGAGGCGGTTGGCAGTGTAGCGGTCGACGGAGGCGGAGCAGAAAGCAGATCCAGCGGCCGAGACGATAGCAGAGCAGATAGCAGAGCAGATAGCAGAGCCGATAGCAGAGCAGATAGCAGAGCGGATAGCAGAGCAGAAAGCAGAGCAGATAGCCGAGCGGACAGCAGACCCGATGGCAGATCAGGAGGCAGAGCGGAGACCAAAGCGGAAGGCGGAACCCGGAGCAGAGCTGGCAGTGAGACGGAGACCCGAGGATCCACGGAGAGAACTTTACCGGCAACCATTCAAGCAGTAGCCGGAAGCAGAACCAGTTCAGCGGCTAGGGATGACGGAATGGAGTCTTCCGCGTCTGACCGAAGCCATGCGGACGTGCAGAGAGCCCGGAGGAGTATCCTGGTAGATCAAGCCAGAGCTACACCCGGAATCCTGTCTCCGGTGGAAACCCGACCTCGACAGTCTTCCAGTGAGCGGTCCGGAAGGAGCCAAGTCCGAGCACCAACCCAGAGTCCACCTTACACATTCTACCTGTTTGGCGGTCCTTCAACTCAACCGTGTCCGTCCCACTGTTTCCCGGTGAATATTGGAGGACGGAGCGCTTCCGTCTTTGCACCTGCAGTCCCGGAGCATGCCAGATACTATGCAGTACGTTGGGGACCGGAGCAGTGGGGGCCAGCCGAGATGAGAGACTCCGGCGTCTACGTGGAGATCATGGAGCAGAGAGAGTCACCGTTTGGTCTCGTCCCGACCCGTCAGATCGTCCGGATACCAGATTGGTCCATCCGGGACGAACGCCTCAGGAATGGGTTCTACGTCCCGCCCCAGTGGAGCCTCCATGATCCCGATCTTCTCCCGGTTGATGCCAGAGGAACAAGCTTCGGACGACCGTTGGTACCACAGACCATTCCACCTCGTCCGCCGTCGGGGAGCAGTTCGCGCCGTGATACTGGTGGGCAGTAGTCGTCGCAAGTCGTCGCAAGTCGTCGCAAGTCAAGTCGGCGCAAGGAGAAGAAAGAAGAACCGTTTCCCGGATTCTAGTATAATTAAGAGTTAAAAGTGGGAAACGGAACAAGCAAGATATCCGGGTACAGTGACGGTAAATTAGTTAAGAGATACCAGTACCCGGATCACGGAAACAGTTGTGTTTTATTTTACGGACAGTTTAACGGTTGACAATTTGTATATTTGTGATATGTGATATTGATCTGTTCGGGACGAACAGAGTCTAAGGAAGGGGGAGTGTAACGGTTTTGGGGCGTACCCAAAGGTTTCCCCTAGGTAATTCTGTTAGTGTTTTGTGATATTATGGTTAAATAACCGTTTATTAGGGTGTATATGTGTTTAAAGGTTCATACGGTTCCGTATTGTTAATGTTTTAAAGGTTTTCCGTCTCGGAACTTAGTAATTTATGATGTCGGTAAAGCCGGAGACGGAGCCGGAACCGGAGACGGAACCGGACACGGAGCCGGAACAATGGAGTACAAAAACGTAATGACGTTATTTCCGGGAGGTCATGTGATCAGCCTCGTTTTCGGTTTAAAAGGTGACGTGTCAGCCACTGATTGGTTCTAGAGTGTTTTTAGAAATCCGGAAAATATCAGTGTTTTGACGGACTATGACGTCACAATAGGTTGGTCACGTGACGTGGGTCTCAGGTCTATAAAAGCCCCCGCTTCACAGCGGACGGCGGAGTTGGTGTCCTGACATCGACCTGTGCAGACCCCTTCTCCCATAGCAGAGTACTCCCTTGTTCCGGATAGAGTCATCCAGATGATAGCAGTTAAGTCTTCCGACTGTGCACTTGGAAAATAAACATGAAAACTTCAACCGAGTTGTTTTTCCGTGTTCGTTAGGGAACTGGAAGTTATAATAAAGTTAGTTCACCGGAAAAGACAGTAATACGGAGTAAAGGGAGATAAGACTACAGTCGGTTAAGACCAAGTTGTAAAGACGTCTTAGGGTGATCCAAGAACCCAGATCACCGAGGAAGGAGACGGAGACGGAGACGGAGGTGGAATTCGACGGAGCAACTACGGAGGCGGTATCGGACGGAACAGTTGCAGAGACGGGAACGACGAAGCAGTTGCAGAGGCGGTACCGGACGACGGAGTTGCAGAGGCAGTACCTGGCGGAGCGGTTGCGGTAACCGGAAGTGGGAACACTTCCGAGATACTCCATTTCAGGTGCAGTCGCAGGTTGCGGTGAGGCGGAGCCAACCGAAGCAGATTGCAGTGCGGCGGAACCTGGCAGAGCGGTTGCAGTATTCGGAAACGGCAACGTTCCCGGATTATTTATTCCAGGCGCAGTCGCAGTTTGCAGTAAGACGGAAAACGACGGAGCTGTTGCAGTAAAGCGGTTTCCCGACGGAGCAGTTGCAGTACCCGGAGACGGAAACGCCTCCGGATCCTTACTTTACAGGTGCAGTTGCAGATTAGCAGTCGGACAACGGTTAAGAGGTCCATTCCAGACCACGCTACCAACCTTAGAGACTTCTAGCCGGAGTTCAACCGTACAGCAGTAGCAGTTTCCCGGAGTTTTACCGTTTCAGCTCCGGTTAAACAACAACTCACCCACCTCCCTAGAAAACCGGTTCATCAAGACGTCACAGAAGGGTGCACTGCAAACCCGTTACAATATTCATATGGGTTGTAACAGCATTGAAATTTCATCCTTTTTATGGCAACTGTTTACCAATGTTGCAGGAGCATAGAAGTATCTCTTATCATTGCGATGATGGTCAAAAAGTTTATGATATAAAATATGTGACATAAAAATGATGGAGCTATTAGAATATTTGGGTGTTTGCAGGAATGCCATGATCTCCTATTTATATGTTTGTAAAAATGTGATAAATTTGTCTAAATGTGGTGTAGAAGTACTTAAATAGTTGCAATAAGAAATCAACAATTCTCAAAATAACAACAGGTATCCATGAAAACATAATCTCAAGGCTGGATGTCCACATGAGCTAAGACGAGAAGACAATGTTGTGGCATGTAGGCCTACTATGCTCCTAAAAGACAGTTTGTCTGGAATGTCTTTTTCTTTCCGGAGAGCAGCATTCCAGAAATCCCCTGGTACCGAGGCAATAACAACCGCTATGCACAATAACATGAACGTTAGTACTCATCAAAACACACTAATCACGTTGGGCAATGGCTGGTTTATCTCCCGGTCAGCCGTGACGCAGTAAATACTGTGTATCAGCTACCCCAAACCTAAATCAGGGTGTCCAATGTAATAAATAAATGTGCAATTATCTGACGAAAGACGTCATAGTGTCCAAAGTGAATAACTGCTGCATCTCTGCAATTTGATGGCTGTCGGCTGGTGAAAATATTATCGCATGGAAAACTAAAAAAAAATCGACAGTCATTAGAAACTCTGATAAATGATTTGTAGTTTCCACTTTAACAATCATGACCACCAAAGACGCTTTCAATAAAAATTCATTTCAAATCCGAGTTATAGCATCCCTGAGTACGCACACTAAAATCAACTTCTGCATTAAATTCTGACATGGGTAGTCATTTTCATAAATATTGTAAAAGGCAATAAAGTGAACATGGCAAAATGTAAAATTTTGGTGAAAAGCTCTTGTTCAGTAAACAGCTGCATGAAATTGATTGAAACACTCAGATAAGTTTCCTTCAATATGTTTAACCAGTCAGATACCCACCAGATCAAAAGTTATACCCATACTAATAAACCTCTCTGGATGAACTCATTAAATATCATACACGGCAGTGCCTAACGTGGAGGATCAAACAAAAGTCACGGATTCTCCAAAATGCACCAAAAACACAAAATAACAAGAACAGTAATCAAATTACTGATACACTATCAATCACATCGACAATTTCAACTTTTGAGATCAGTTAATGTAATCTTGTTTGTCCGACTTTATTGTGTGCTTGAATTACGTTTTGATCACAAGAGATGGGAGTGTTCAATAAAGCAGTCGGGACATTGAGCGACCACATCAAACCCAGGATGTACAATGATGAACGAGCGAGTCTGAGGGAGAAACAAAACACATAAAATCTCGCAATATTGAACAAGTCGTCACGTGTTATTGACTAAGGTGAATGAGCTCGGGTGATTTACAGTTAGCTGTCAGCTTCTTCAAAGGTAACATTACGTCCCTCAATAGAACAAGATAAATCTCCGCCAAATCCAACACAACCTGTATGATATCAATCAGTGTCACTTTTTCCATTGAATAACAGTTGATTCTTCTGAACATCAGATAGAACAGTGATTGCTTGTGAAATTCAAGCCTGCCGTGACAGATTAACAAGCAGGAAAACATGCAAGCAGGTATACAAGCAGGAATACAAGCAGGTAAACAAGCAGGTATACAAGCAGGTACACAAGCAGGTAAACAAGCAGATACACAAGCAGGTAAACAAGCGGGTGTACAAGCAGATAAACAAATGGGTATATAATTAGGTACACAAACAGGTCAACAAGCAGGTGTACAAGCAGGTACACAAGCAGGTGTACAAGCAGGTAAACAAGCAGGAATAAATGAAACATCAGCCTTAGTAGGTTAACCATCAATATCAATTCAAATTAAACAGGTGTTTGAAGTAACCGTGGTAACTGATACATGACGGTAACATGACACATAGGCTACTATACAACATGACTCCTAATAATATCCAATGTCAATTTGCTTGAAATGTTTTCAATATCAAAGTTTCATATGAATTAGTGCATTTGATTGTACAGTACGACAGTAATCAGACTAATGCCATATCTTACAAGAGTACATCTAGGTAATGATTTATCTACGTGCCAGTGAAAGTGTTTAAATTCAATTAAAGATTGTCACCCCCTGCAGTGATTCACAAACTGTTGTCATTGAAGCGGGGGACAGTCACTCTTGCCTGATTACAAAGATAACACCCCACACTAGCTACAGGTCACATACATGATCCAGCTCCCATCATCTCCCTGCGACCGTCCGCATGGTCCGTGTTAATCCCTGACACTTCCACCTTCTGACGACCCTTGGGTACCATGGACCAGCGCCTCTGGAGTCTACTCCCGAACCAGACAGACAGATAGATCAATACTTTAGAAATCTATCATCCCGACAAATCCCCAAATCCACCCATCCCATCCTCCTCCAAGTCAGGACACAGTATTCCACTTCAACAACTACTTAGAGAACTGTAAGGCATCACATCCATTGATAAGTTGTAAAGCAGAGATCTCCTTCAATAGCTCGTGATAACGGTTGAAAAGGGCCTGATAACGCTGACTGGCTTTAGGATAGAGCAGTTGAGATTGTGATAGTGGTCGTCCGGGAGGGAAGGTCGAGACCGAGAAACGGAAACCGAGAGGGACTCCCGGGAATCCACCACCTAGCCGTGTGGTCCTTGCCTCAGCAGTGGCGGACAGCGCTATCAAGACAACTGTTTCAGCAGCCATGCAGAAACTCAACTATTGTTTCTCCCTCTCGCTTAGTCGTACCTCATAGCTTTTTTCTCTCGCTCAAATGGCTTCTAAATCACTAAATGTGAAATGAAAATGTGACATACTCGTACAAAAACCAGCTATTTAATTACATGTCTATCAAATTATCAAAATACCAAACGAAATTGTGCATGGTTTAAACCATGATTTTGTTGATTGAATACTGAGAGTAACTTGAGATGATGAGATCAGACCAAACCGTGTCACAGTCCAACACCTACACAGTCAGAAACCAGTAAACTCATCCCAAATTGGACACGGACTCTATAGCTACATAATATAAACCTGACCAGAGAACTCTCCATTAAACAGTTCTACAGACAACTGCTCATGTGCGTGCTCCAGGGGAGAAAACCATGGTGGCCTGAAGACTTTCAAATTGATTTGCTGGTCACTTTTTTCTGCCGGAATTGCTCACTATGGAAAATGTTCTCACCGATGGTTGAGATAAATTGATCTGGAAAAATTGTTATGTAACTGCCGATAACTCTTTATCAGTCTTCACACTTGTTTACCGCTCAGGACATCAGTGTGTAAGAAACAGAAATATCCTGCAGAATCCCTTCCCACACACCATATCTGCCATTCTATAGTGGTGTATTCTTGAGGGTTCCAGCCTAGCTTTTATCAATAACTTCTCAAATTGCTACTGATGGCGAGAAAAATCTAGATTATGGCGGAAACACAATTCAATAAAACAACAGTGGTAAAATAGCAGAACTGTTTAAAAATCCATGTTCTTGGCAATCACCTGCCGGGTTACCCGGATGGTATTCATGGGAACCGACACATCTGCGGGGTGTGTTACCATTGGAATAACTGGTACTTTTACGAGTTATTTGTCAGGTAACACACATCAATTGTTCAACGTGTTGATATACGCTTCAATACGAGAGGATTTGGATATGATAATACCAAACCTAAACCTCCCACAGTGGGCTTGACAAACACGAAGGTTCTCTCTAGATCAGCATTCCTCAGAAAATGTCGTTATTCACCAATTTTGTATTCTGAACATGAATCCAGTGCCATTCGCTTTCATAATACAGGTTATTGGAGTAATCACATATGTCAAAGTGGGTATTTTAATGGTTATAAAAAGTTAGCCTGTTGATTAATTAAGATTTATTTGAGCATTCTGAAAAACATTAGGTTTTGTGTGACTGTCTGTCGAGCTTGTGCGTTTTCATCATCATTCATCGAAAACTCCCACCCGTAGACTGTTCACAAACCATGTGTGCTAAACAGACCAATGTGAACACAAAATTTATCGCCAATCGGCCAATTTGGTTGCTATGGCAACCAAAATCGATTTGTGTTGCGATCTTACCATAAGACATGTCCCCCCCAAAATTATCGTAATAGAGTAAGATATGCAACCTGTAGAGCGTTCACAAGAGAACCTCTACTGCTGGCGCGGACTCGGCGGCGGCAGCGAAGTCAAATCCATAGTATCTGCCGAACTTCGTTCCGGGGATACAATTATATATTTTCTTTTAATCAAACGTTACGGACATGAGAGATGTTCAATTGAAAATTTCATCATTTATAATACAAGCAAAAATGAACTTGTTCAAGCTAAGAAAATTAGCCCTAGCGCTAAGATAGGCTACCGAACAATTTTGCGCTTAAGCATTGCAGGTGACATGAAAAAGATGAAAAAGATCCTGGCTGCTTACACTGAAGACCATGATACCCCGACACACCTGGATGCAAGCACCCCAAGTGCACTACAACAGGCTGTCAAACTAGGGAGCTCAATTTCCAGTCAGAAGAAGCGGACTTTCACGATCCCTGAAGTAACACCATGTGTCACATGGCATGAAGAGGAATACCCCAGCTGTATACTGTGACTTGCCATGTGTGGAAGAAGCTGTTTACTGTGATACATCAGCTCACTGGGTACAATACACATGTGATGGCCTTACTGATGCGGAAGTGGCTGCACTAGAAGGAGAGCGAGAAGGAATCTATAGGTGCAAGTCATGTGCTAACCAGGTAGAGCAGGTTGAGGGCAAGAGTAAACCACATGTGGAGGACCTACAGAGTAATGACAGTAGAGGGCTGAACAGATAGGCAGCCAGCCCTGATCCTGATGCCCTTGATGAGTCCATTCACCTTCATGACCGCGACATGGATACTCATCTGCCAAATACCGGAGGGTGTGGCGAGTTGCAACTCCCAATAAGCACTGGCAGGCATGATGAGTCACATGTACCACTCCCTGCATGTGTCGAACCATATGATGAGCCGCCTCCTCCCACAGGTACTTACTAGCATGATGAGAGTCCACGCGCTGCAGCCACAACCACTGGTCAGCATGTACAGTCGTCATCTTGCCGAGAGCCAAGTCCCCAGCAAGGCTGTGGCTCATGTACCTAAATGGTGAGCATAGGCCTCAGTGCCTCTGAGGATACTCCAGTAAGGAAGAACCTCCCCAGTCACTGTGACATAACTACCAAACCACCAAGTGCTGGCCATCCTGGTGCCCCACCAATTGAGGCCAGCTACCAGCCAAATGGGTGCTCGTCTATTACCCAGGCAGTAAATCCCACACAGTCAACACCCAGACGTCAGCCTGACCATGTACCAACTGCAAGGCCGGGTGCGGATATGCGCAACTCAGCCAGACCAGGAAGGGGAGCCAGGGAGAAAAATCAGGTCAATGATAAAACCCGGAGTGCTCCTGTACCAAGCCCAGCAGCCATCCGAGATAGCAATGATGGCAATGCTGAAATGAGTACTCAACATCTTGAAGACAGGCATGCAATCCTGCGATCCTGGGACCTGGAGCTGAGTGTAAGGGAGCGAGCAATGGCCTCACGGGAGAGGGCTGTTAAACAACATGAACGACAGGTCTTGGAACAATCCCAGCAAATTACAGCAATGAAATCGCTGATAATCAAATTGGAAGAAAACATCAAGAGCTTGAAGGAAGAAAACCGCTTACTGAGGCTGAAAACTTTGAGTGGTCCTGATCCACACCAAGGATGCAACTCCCCGTATGAGCCCATCCATCAATGTCGGACACACCAGACAGGAGTCCTCATGTGTGATACCAATGGAATTGGTATCCGGCTCTTGGAAAGGCTGGTAGAACTGAAGAACGATGTTGATGAGATGAGGCGAGAACAGAGAAATCCTAATACCCGTCCACATCATACAGTGAAGCCCAGGCACGCCAATGGGTATCCACGACACCGAGCACGAAGACGGCCACGGATCACGTATGCAGCTGAGTGGCGCTGTAGGCAGGATGAAGTGTGCTTTCTATCTCCAGATGTTCGCCACTGTTCAGACCACCTTACTGCACACTACATAGGTGAGAATAGTGTGCCAAGTGTCACAGAACGGGGCACTGTAGTGGACAGCCTGAAGTTCACCGTCTTTGAATACGAGCATGGCAGTAAAACTGCAACACCAGAAGCAACCATGGAAACAACATCCCCCAGCAGCGAACGACAGCATACAGCATATCCAGCACATAACAAGACCCAGGATAACGATACCCTAACTGATGAGGCTATACTAAGTGCACCGAAGGCCGAAACTATTGAAGACCTGCTCATCAGTGCTAGGCCTGAATATGGCACTGCCCGTAGTGCACAAGGTTGTAGCCAGAGTGTGCATCCGGCCGAGGCTCGTGTGCATGGGGAACCCACCCAAGCTGGTCCTCGGATCCCATATTCAACCACTAATCTTTTTCAATACTTACGTGCCCCCGATGTGGATGGAGGTAATGCCCACCCGGGTTGTACCAGTGCTCCTTTTTTTCCGAAGGCTGGCCTGCTCAATCGAAACAGATAGCGCATCCACCATCTGATTCCCGAGTACTGACCCATATGACCATTGGCACCATGAATATCGAAAATGTGAAGACAAACCACATATATCTCAATCAACTACTGACAGACTGTGATCTTCTGTGCATGCAAGAACATTGGCTCTGGGGGTTTGAACGACACAGACTGGGCGACCTGCTGACCCAAGGAAATCGTGTCCTGGGGTGCACAGATGACAACGATCCCATGCCTCTCACACAGTACAGGCGTGGCCATGCCGGAGTGGCCGTTGTATGGGACAAGAGTATTAATTATTTCGACCAACCAGTCTTGGAGGATGGTGATGAGCACATCCTAGTCATTGGTCCGCCTACTGACGTGTCAAATGACCGAAAGGGGGAGTTGCCATTGGTGACACGAGGCACTTGGAAGGTTCCCGAATGCTAGTACTTACTGCTTGGACCGGGCCGGGACGCCCCTGCTCCATCCTTGGACTTTCCACGCCGGTTGGTGCTGGAATTGTGGCTACCGCGCTTGGACATTGTGGAGACAGGGCCTCCAGAAAAGGACGGCTTCTTCTTCATCTTCTTAGGCTTGGAAGAAGAGGTCTGAGGCAGGGAAGCTGGCTTCCAAGTCTTCTGTTTCGCTAAGAGCTCCGAAAGTAACTGGGCGTTAGCGGACTGGACACGGTCTGACACCTAACACTTCTTGCGGGCAAGGTCCAAATCTTCTCCGTGAAAGAGGGAGTTTGCGGACTCGTCGGTGATGGCTTCCTGAGCACACGAAAGAAACATCGGGGCCGAACATAACTGTGACTTTAGCGCGGCTGAAGGCTTGAAGGTCATGGACTTCAGGAGAGAGTCTCGGCGCCATTGTTTCAAGGTGTACGCGCCATACAACAACTGGTGAAGGCGATCCCTGATAGCGACGCCGGCGCTTGAAAGAAGGCCCAACACAGTGGTTAGTTGTTCGCGAAGCGAAGCCTGTGTGAAGGGTCCGGAGGAGGCCTGACTAGAAAGGCCCTCGAGGAGATCACAGGCGGCGGCTAGGAGCCAGTCCTGTGTAGAGTTGATGAGAATAGCTGATCGCATGGACTCACCAACCTAAGTGTGCTAGAGCGTGACCCCTCGAACTTATCCACTCATGATCCATTGTGTGCTGATGTCGAGGTGAGCCAGACGAGGACAAAAGACAAGGGTGGCAGAGGTGCACACAAGAAAAACCCAGCACATGACGTGAAGGTCCGGGTACACTGGGACAAGGTGGATGTGGCTTCATACAAGGATAATACCAAAACCAACATCCACATGCTCCGAGAGGAGTGGGATTGGCTACGGTGTAGGAACTGTGGATGTGAGTGTACCGACTTGTGCTGATGATATGGTGTTGCTGTCATCATCTCCCTTAGATTTAAAAGTGATGATTGACATAGCCTCCCAAGATGTTGTATGGGAACGTTACCAGTTCAATGCCAAGAAGACCAAAGCATTTGTCCAGGAGGGTAGAAGACGGACAAAATCATTGTTTTAAAAGTTAAAACTAGTATTATTTACTATACTTACCTCCATAATACTACACAGGTAACCCTATCAGCCTACCTAAATTAGGCTCCCCCATAGAGAAACCTATGGCGCCCCGTTCGTGCAACAAAAAAGAGAATTTATTTTTTTTCTAACTCATACGTATGAGATAGTATCTCATACGTATGAGTTACTAAGTCATACGTATGAAATAAAAAGTCATACGTATGAGATAAAAAGTCATACATTTGAGCTACTAAGTCATACATATGAGATAAAAAGTCATACGTTTGAGAAACTAAGTCATACGTATGAGATAAAAAGTCATACGTATGAGTATGACTTAGTATCTCCTACGTATGAGTTAGTATCTGCTATGTATGACATAGTATCTCCTACGTATGACTTAGTTTCTCATACATATGACTTAGTATCTCCTACGTATGACCTAGTATTTCATACGTATGTGTTAGTATCTCCAACGTATGACTTTTTATTTCATACGTATGAGATAAATAAAAAAAATAACTTCCCTTTTTGGTGGCACGAACGGGGCGCCATAGAAACCTCTCATATGGGGAAGAATAAAAATGACCCCTGCACTGCTGCCACTAGCGGGGCACCGTGCCAACTTCCTCCATTCCCAATAATTCCTTGTCTCAGGGACGAGTACAAAGAAAGAGAGGCAGGTTGGGTGGGACACTTTGGTAGTATTATGGAGGTAAGTATAGTAAATAATACTAGTTGTAACTTTTAAAACGACGAATTACTGTCTCATACATTACCTCCATAATACTACATGGGTGAAATCAGAACAAACATAAGCTGCGTGTACCCGTCCCTGAAAGTCTACCTGAGTAGTACCATGGAGGTCATTCTTATAATCAATACTAGTGCAACAAAGGTAGTGAAGAATCTTCAGACTTGAAATTTTCTCACTTCCCGAGACTTGACACTGTCTTCCATCCACATGGTAAGAGCACACCTCCTCACGCCAGGCGTGTAAGTGTCAAATAAATCCAAGTCCAAGTACTTAAATTAGGAGAATCTGGGAAACTTCCCTGAACTTAATATCCAAAGGAGTATATACAGTTCAAAATCCTCTTGCACTAGTATCCACAGAACTTAGGAATCCATCCGGATCAAATAAAGCGATGAATAGTCAGAACAATCCTTGATGTTTTTGTGTTTTTTCATTGTTGTTGTTGTTGTTGTTGTTGTTGTTGTTGTTGTTGTTGTTGTTGTTGTTGTTGTTGTTTGGTGTTTCATACAATCAAACAAACAAAAAGCCTCAAAGTCCTTAGCTGGCAGACGAGCGGCTGGGAACGACGTGCTGTCCTGTGACGATGTCACCCAATTGTAAGCCGTCATCCGACGTCCAGGCTATGTCTCTAAGATAGTGAGAAGTGAAAGTGTTATGGCAAGACCAAGAACATGCACCCATAACTTGAAACAACGGAGTATTACCAATATAAGCCAATGACGTACGTCATGCGCCTGTACCCGAAAAGAACAGTCAGTCGGCTGATCAGCCAGATCGTAACATAGCCGAATGCATTTCTTGATCCAGGAAGAGATAGTCGGCGAACGAATATCCTTCCTGAAACATTTCAGATAAGAGACGAAGTGGAGCTTTTTATCTTGACGAAAACCCTTAGTCTTGTCAAGGTAAAAGCGCAGAGCACGTACGGGACAGAGCTTCGCATCACTCTCCAAATCCATACCGAAAGAGACATCTAGAGCCGGGATCACCATCACTAAAGGAAGAGCCATAGAAAGCTGGGTTTTCGAAAGAAAAGACGGGAGGACACCCAGTCTGCCCTGAATTTAGACATATCCAACGTGTGGATCTCACCTCGACGCCTACCCGAGGCTAGGGCAAGGAGAAAAACTGTTTTCCAAGTGACTAACTTGAGGGGCGCCAACGCCAGGGGCTCAAAAGGGGCCAAAGCCAAACGGCTCAAAACCAACGACAAGTCCCACGCTGGAGTTAAGGTGGGATTACGCACCACGGGCCGATCTAGCTCGAAACTCTTGAGTTAAGAAGTCAAGGCCTGATCAGTCCCATAGTCAACACCCTGTCATGGCAAAAGCGTCACAGCGATAGCCGTTCTGTAGCCCGCCAGGGTAGATGGCGCCCGACCTTCATTGAATTTTAACAACAGAAATTCAGCAATTAAGGGGGCATTGGCCGTGAAAGGATCAGTCTGCCAGCACTCACACCAAGTACTGAAGACTGCCCATTTCGACTCGTAGACCGCCAAAGAAGACTTTCGATTTGGCTGTGCGATCCGAGAGGGCACTGCTTCAGAAAACCCCTTTGCGCGTAAGGATCGTTGGTAACATTCACGCATGAAGGGCCAGCTGGTGCGGGCTCTGGTGAAACACCGAGGACCGCGGCTGCCGCAGGAGATCTCCTCGGAGAGGCAACTGCCTCGGAAACTCTATGAGGAGATCCAACAGATCCGGAAACCATGGCTTTTCCGGTTGCAGAGGTGAATTCAGCAGCATACGACAATGATGTGCTCGCACCTTGGCGATCACCTTCGGTAACAAGGCCACCGGAGGGTATGCATAAGCACAGAGATCCTCCAAGTCCATTGACAGTGCATCGACACCCAATGCTAGGGGTCGGGGATTGGAGACACAGACGAGGGGATCCTGGTGTTCCAACGAGTAGCAAACAGGTCCACATGAGGTCGATCCCACAGTCGACATAACTGACGAAAGACCATTGGTGACAAGGACCATTCGGTCGGTTGCACCTGACCCCGCCAAGAAAGCATGTCTGCCAGGACATTGAGATGGCCGGGGGTGTGACGAAGCCAGAGCAAAATCGATCAGACATTGCACCACTGAAGCAAGGCCGACACCTGACGACTGAGAGTGCCGCCCTGCTTGTTGATGTAAGCCACAATCGTTGAGTTGTCCATAGCAACCAACACCAAGGCTGGCTGGATAACTCGGGTGCCCAATTGGCCAGGGCCCGAGATACGGTTTCCAGCTTCAGGGCAATGATGTGCCATGACAAATAATGGTCGCTCCACAAACCCGAAATTTCTTGGAAATCCAACTGGGCGCCCCAGCCCTCCGTGCTGGCATCCTTAAACAGATGCTTGAATGGCAGCGGCAGATGGAAGGGAGAACCTCGTGTTAAATTTCCGAGGTGAAACCACCACCGGACGCACTCTTGAGCCGCAGGCAACAACGCTACCAGAACAGAGTCAGGGTTGGTAGCTTATCACCCACTCAGCCTCAGGCAGTGCCTCAGGCTCGCGCATATGAAGGCGACCGAGAGGCACGAACTTCTCTGTCGCTGCCAACAACCCTAGCAGAGACTGCCAGCTGGCAGCCCACTGTCGCGGATGTTGCAGGAAAGTGGCCAGGAGGGAACGTAACCTTGTGACGCGTTCCTGGGGTGGGAAGACCATGCCTGACGTGGACACAAATCGATAACCCAGAAAAACAAGATTGCGAGTAGGACAGAGTTCTTCTTCGCGGCGTTCCAGCAAGGTGTCACGAGACTGACTGCGGAGGAGCCAGTCGTCGAGGTACTGGTGGAGGAAGATACCGCGTTGGTGAGCTAGGCTCTTGATTTCGTGTACCACCATGGTGAAGATCCAAGAAGAAGGTGACCCAAATGTGTAGAGCACGGAACTGCCACACTCGACCATGATAAGCAAACCTCAGAAACCTGCGAGAGGCAAATCTATCTTAGAATTTCAAGATCCAAGGCTGCCCGCTTCTCGGGAGCTGACAGCAGAGTGAATGGTATGGGAACGGGAGACAGAACAGGTGAATCTATTACTGAAGCTGGAATCCCTTCCGGAGCACCCCCACGATCCAAGGGCTGGCTCCCATCTCTTGCCAAACAGGCCAAAAGAGATTTAGGCGTCCGCCTACTGACGTGTCAAATGACCGAAAGGGGGAGTTGCCATTGGTGACACGAGGCACTTGGAAGGTTCCCGAATGCTAGTACTTACTGCTTGGACCGGGCCGGGACGCCCCTGCTCCATCCTTGGACTTTCCACGCCGGTTGGTGCTGGAATTGTGGCTAAATCAAATTTACGACAAAATTCCTGTGAGTCTAAGAGGGAAAGGGCGTCTAAACTCACTGGGGATCGTAACAATAAACTGAGCCGAGCTGACTTGGAATCAAACCGCCAGATGGCGGAGTGGCGACGAGCTCTGGCCGACTTGGAGCAATCAGAACCGGGGGACGACCGACGACGGTAGAACAGATCACGCAAGGCCCCGTAAACAGTAGCCCAATCATCAGTCGAACGCCCCTCGCAACGCTCGCGCGGAAAAGCCTCAATGCAGAAACTCTCCACACATCTCCAGCAGTCATCGTGGACCTCCCATGCCCGGAGAAGCACGTGGCATCGGCCACAATACCGTAGTGGCATGTTCAGCTCTGGCTCACTAAGAGACAGGAACCTGGGCGTGAACTACCATTCACGTGTTAAGGGACACCCCTTAACACTAAGGCAGCTTTCCTCCAAGTTCCGACACAGTTGGATCAACCCAACGACGTCAAATATTAAATTTTTTTAGAATAGGCATAAACGTATAGCTGTTTCTCAGGAAGGAGAATTGGGAATGGGGAAAGTTGGCACGGTGCTGCCCTAGTGGCAGCAGTGGAAAGGTCATTCGTTATTCTTCCACATATGAGAGGTTTCTCTATGGGGGAGCCTAATTTAAGTAGGGGGATAGGGTTACCTGTGTAGTATTATGGAGGTAATGTATAGGACAATAATCAGCACATCAAAAACTGCTGGAGCATGGCAGGGACCAACCTTGAGACATCAGAGAAAGAGACGCACCTAGGAATCGTCCGATGGCAGACCTGCAGCTACTATCAGCCGAAACATAGTCAAGTCCAGACGTTCCCTATATGCCCTAATGAGCTCTGGTCTGCATGGGTTGAATGGGATGCACCCGGAGGTCAGCCTGAAGTTATGGCATTTCTATATCATGCCACAGCTCACCTATGGACTTTGTCTCACTGGAGCGCTTCCAGAACAAGACCCTGAAGCCAATTCAACATCTCCCTGAGCGAACAGCCAACTGCATTTCTCTATTGATGTTGGGTGAGCTTCCAGTCGAAGCCACTATCCACCGGAAGACGGTTATTCTTCTCTTGCATTGTCCCCAGCGTCGGGTCGAGGGAGCACGATCTGGTACACAGGCAGTTGGCGGTCAAGGAACCCACATCCAACAGTTGGGTAATGTACGTAGCTGCTATCCTTCGCCAGTATGACCTCCCTTCACCTCACTATCTGCTGCGGAATCCCCCCGGTGCCAAGAATATGGGATGGAAGAAGCAGGTCAAGGACGCTATTGGGATTACTGGATGGAGAAGCTTTCGCAAGAAGCCAGCAATGAGATTACGGCACAGTACCTAAAGTTAGACACGCTGGAACCAGGCACCCTCCACCCAATGTGGCAATACACACCTTACGACAGATATGACATTCTACAGGCCTGTGTGAAAGCGAAGATGCTGACAGGGACGTATTGATTGGGTGCTGATGAATATAAGCGAGGTGACGGTAGGAGCATCCAATGCCAGATGTGTAACTTGAAACGTGAGGACTTGTTGCATCTTGTGCTACGATGCCCAAAGGTACAACAACCTTCGGATGTGGAGCTGGATCACACAGATGTCGTGCTCCAGGTCATCTTGGATGTGGATGGAACCATTACATCACATGGACATCCCCATTACCGCTCCGAGCTTGAGCATCTGACCCGGAAATTCCTCTTCTCTCTTCACTCACACAGGGTGGCTAGTGTTGGGGGGAAGTACACTACGGGGTAGAGGCGATGCGCACAACAGTTGTAGTTTTTAACTGGCACTTACGTGTATGGATGACGGATTATTTTAATCTGATGGATTTTATCTGGCATGCACCAGGATTTTAATGGACCAGGATTCTCATCAAAGGATCTTCCTTTATTTTTACGCCATTGCATCACATGGTGGTTCTCCTGGAAGAGGAGGAATGTCAAGAACAAGAACAAGAAGGTGACATATGACCTCGAGATTTACCAACCAGTCATCTTTGTGAACTTCAATGTCACCATTAGGTGTGCTGCATATAACTTTCAGAATACATATGAAATACATATAATACATATATGTGCAGAATACAAACATATGGTTAGAGGAATTTACACATTTCAGGTCGGGCGAGACTTTGAGACTTGTCTAAGGTCAAGTTCAAGGTTACCAAAAGATGTGCCATATATATTCTTAGCTTATAATACAATCCCAACTTCTAGATGCAAGAGCTTAAGCCAATTTACACATTTCACGTCACTGACGTCAGATATTTAGCACTCAAGATCACCAGAGGTCAAGCTGAAGGTCATCATTAGTTGTTCCCTATACCACTTCCTATATGCTCATAATTCAAACATAAGCTCTAGCTACAAGCATTTCGTCTTGTGGACATTTTTCGGCCTTAAAGCCCGGGGCAATTGCGAACCCCAACTGTTTTTAGGGCGTCACTTGACTCTCGATTGGCAGGGTGATCGCTTTAATTAATAAATGTTGTTGTGTGTATTCACGAGTTCACGTACACTCTAATATTATCCAAAGTTCACGGTGTACGCCTGGATCAAACACGACTGGAGTTCTCGTTCATGTATTTATTCAGATATCCTAACGATGTCACTCGTACATGGGTACACAGTTCTCGATGATGCATTTATTCCACACGTTATCCTAGTCCTTTACAATTATTAATATTATTTGATCCCAGTTAGATGCTGAGTCTAGTCCCGTTATTTTATAATTGTTCCGCAATATCCACAAAATCTCTGCTATGTGTACCTTCCTCCAAGTCTCTTCTAAAAGTGTGCGGGGCAAAGCGTCCGCGCGTCGTTCGTCTGTCTGCTCACGTGACCTGTCTCAGTCTAGGGGGAGTTCTAATCAGTCGGGCTGGTCGGGCCTGGTACGCGAGTCGCGTGTACTCTGCCTAGTACCGAGTACACGGGTCCTCTTGTCTGTCCATGTAAAGTCAGTCGTCAGTCACAGTCGGTGTCTGCTAGTCGCGTGGGGACGGGGGCAGAGTCCAAGGGCGATTATTCTTTTAACTGTCTCAGTCGTCCGTCTATAATCGCTACAGTCTGTATGAGAAAATTTTGGCTTTTTACCAAACAATGGCTATTTTGACCTTTCAAAGTCATCGTAGATCAAATTCAAAAGTCGGTAGACTCAGCACACAAATCTCCATATATTACTTCCTAATTGAAAGTGCAAATATCTAAGCTCTATTTTCAAGCGTTCTACGAGTACAGTTGTGGCCGCTCCCATTATGAAGGGAGAAAGTGGCGAAAATTTTTGGATTTATTTTTTTAAAGAGTGAAAAAAATTTTACCCTAGAAAATGGCCCAAAATGAATAGTACCGTAATGTGATTTGGGGGCAAAACAATTAAACCCGTCAAAAAATCAAAATGGCTGCCTCGTGCAGACCAGCGATTCAAGGGCAACCAAACTCATACACACCACAGAGGTACAAAAGGGGAATCTTTTCAAACAAAAATCTCAAAACTGTGTGAATAGAATCAGGATGCCTAATCATACAGTATCTTGGAGACTTCGAGCATCCGTGTTGCGAGCATTATGACATATTGAACATGTTAAGATTGAAAATCAAACTCGACCAGAGAACAAGATTGATCTATCAGTTTATTGTATTTTATGTGTACAATGACATTTGTATTTGTGTAACAGACAAATTTAGACAACTTAGCTACACAGAATCATCTATGTGCTTCGCTTTGAAAATGCATGATATTTTTCTTTCTATACAACATATAAAACTGACCTACAGGGAAATAAATAGGCTTGAACAAACAGTGAATCAAACAGACACGAATAACAAAAAGTTTGAATACGATCATTACAAACCCCTACAAAAACATATTCTAAATTTGAGAAATTAAATTATTTACTTGCAGCCAAAACACAACTAAATGTGATGTACCAAATTTAATGACACCATTTATGATAACTAGACATCTATATCACAAGAAAATTGAGGTTTTTACATACCTGACTAGCACCTAATGTATACGCCGTACTATGCACTGCTTGAATTCCAAAGACTATAATTATATTATTTCATGTATGTATGCATTATTCTACAGCATCAAACCGGTACAAGACGAAACATCAACTCCGTATTTCTCAGCAGGACTATCTACTCGTATCTCTCTGCACTTGCCTACACTTGACATGACACATGTACAGCAAATACAACACACACCTAAGCCAAGATATATCCATCTATACAAGCAGTTTAAATGTAGAAAGCGACTGGCATACACCAGCCTGACTAGGTCAAATGTTACAAGTGGCTGAATCCGGAATATAGGATTTACGGACACCATGACTTGTCACATGGAAGATACTATACCACAACACACTGACATCCATGTGCACTTCTATGTGATTGCAAATATCATTACATTGAAACAGTCTGCCACTGGGCCCGCAATGCCCTACCTAAGTGACGGGAACAGCATTAATTTTCACCTGATCTAACCTACTGTAAATGCTGTGTTAAAAGCATGCATGTGAGCTATGCATTTTCTCAATACTGAACGATCTTGTATATCAATAGTATTTTGACAACATACCATCATACAATTTGCTTGTGTACATGGTACTTTAAACTATGGAAAGCCAGTGCGACAAAACAAATATCATTATTTTCTCCAATTACACCAACTCAAAAATCATCTGCTCATCAAAGTATCAATGCTAACTGCATCGTTACAAGATATATCCTCAAACACATTTTACTAGTAACAGGAATGTTCATTCCAACCTGGCATACATGTTTTCCAGATTTCCATATATTTAGTGAGGCTCGGTTCCCACTAACCCTCACAGAAATATTTCAACAGACAAACGATTAACTGACTGATATTGATCCAGTAGTGTCTGGTTTATCATATTTCATGATAAATGTATTCCATACTTGTTTTCTGTGGACAAAACTACGGGTATGTATCTGTTGACTGCCCAACAGTGGACATACAGACAGACAGAATGCAAGATTTGCAAGTTCAAAGTCATGGGATAAAACAACATGCTGGCTTAAGAAAATTATTAGGGGGTAATGTACATCAATCAACACAAATAAGCCATAAACAAACACGATACACAAAGAAATATATTCCTGAGACTGCAACTACGATAGTATGTCCTTAATTTGAGCTGGCCACTCAAAACCCACATCTTACAATGAGCAAAAACAACGAAAAATTTCATGACGAATATATTTTAGTATTTGAATAAATTAAACCCTAATTCCCATAGGTTTTCAACTGCAACAAGCAAAAGTTTGTGTGATTCTGAATAATTCACTTGATTTGACAGATTGATTTAATGATTTACAGGTTCATCAGGATATTTCATGATCAGTGAAATACATCAGTAACTGTATCATAGATATATATACACACAATAATATTGTTCATCTCTATCATGAAAGACTATTCAGCTTACCACAAATCAGCAAAAATTGAGCGACAACATATCAATTATACATATATACTTTACCTAAGACTTGTAATGTACTCTCAACAAACATTTAACACTGGGAATGTTAATTTTGAGGTGAAAAACATTTGCAGTTTACGAGAGTAAACCAAATACTTCGACAAAAGCTGCAAGCACAAAAAAATTGCACATAGTGAATCCTGGATGTCCAATAAATGGTTTATTGTTTAAATGCTAACAACACCAATTCACTGCCTTACATCCTTCTTGACACTCACAAAATCAACATAAGATTACTTCATAAACAAACACGGTGACAACCGAATCAGCTCAAACAACAATGATGTGAAAGATTATGCTAGAAGTCATAAAATTTAAAGTCCATCGCAGTGGACAGTCACCAACAAGTTACCGCCATCTATATGTAGGCAATTAACAAGTAAATCGCAATTTAATAGCACTCAAGAACTTCCATTCCACACTTGTCTAACATCTACTGACGACCAGAAGTTTGCAGATGACGACACTCCCCACCCTGTCTCCATGACGACCAGACCACGTCACCCCCCGAGGCGAATCACAAGACCTGGTCAAAGATCTGCAGGTCCAGCTTGACGACCACCTCACCAGACTCGACCTCGTACAGCTTGAGACGCTTCGTGAGCGGCCCCTTCTTGTCACTGCGAGTCTCCGTGTGAATGTCCTTGATCCGTACCTCCGTCCGACCCAGGAAGTCTACAGGGCGGAAACACGACACAGGTAACACATAGACACATATATGTATCAGAGATCACCTGACGCACTCATACTTGTACACAGCTCAGTGCCAGCTAAATCAAATTCTACATATATTTACACTACCGTACTTTTCACGAAATTTAAACATTTTTGAGTAGAGAGATAATTTCGATAGCAAATCCTCGCCATGTTTAATATCACAATGCTAATAAACCCAAAAGCTCAGCAGCAACACAGACTGCAATCTTCACTGACCGTTGGGGGAGAAGAGGTCCCTGTCGTAGACCGTGATACACAACACGTCCTCCTCCAAGTCCTTGATCGTGAACTGCATGGAGTGGTTCCACTTGGGGTTCAGTGTGTTATTGATCACCTTGGTCTTGTGTTCCTGGACGCCCATGTTCACTTCACAGTACGGGTCGCTCTTACCTGGGGGGGGGGGGGGGGGGATTTGGTAAAGTCAGTAACGGGACAAGTGAAGATAGCGATTATCCGAGTAGGAGTGTTTACAAACAAACTCTATTAGTTACATGTATTCGTAATGTTCCTTTGACTAAATTATCATTATTACTAATATTAATATTATTATTAGTCATGTTGTTGTTAAGCATTTAGAAATATGAATGAAAAACATTTCAGGAACTTTTATATGAAAAAGATCTAATTTTGACAAGTATTATCATGAATATTGGGTTAGAAATATTTTCACATTAGGAGCACTGTCGTGTTTCTAGGTTAGTCAATTTATATACATTAGTAAACATGACATATTTCCAAGAGTATGACAAAACCAATTGAATACGGAAGACATTGACGCAAGACATGGAATTTTACTCACAAACTTTTCATGAAGGGAGGAAATAAACGAAAACTCAATAGAACCAATAAAATCAACGAAACCCAAACTATAAGCCTTGAATACAAGGTAATGAAATGAAACAAGAACAAAACATTCAGTACATGTGCTCACAACACAATCACCCACGGATACTTGCAGTCAGTCAGTAGCAACAACCACCGTTACTGATATATGTAAATATCTACACACAATGTCCAATCATAATGCACCAACATAAACTGTCAGGGTGCATACTAGTATCATAATGTACTCTGGTCAACCACACAAACTCCTGCACAGTTCACTAACAACACAACCATGGCATTGTCTATACTTATAAAACCTAATCATGCCATATAGAAAGAATATTTGACTGTGTCTCTTGCATTCAAATCTAACAGATCTACTAGTATTAGTGCTATTAACATGCACCTGTCAACATGAATGTATAGCGAAAACCTTCAGGTTTTCCGAATATCATCACTTCTCGATGGAATATGGGGTTCTATCAAATTTTCAAATTTGTTTCATGTTTCCAAACAATGTTATGAGTATCATCACCTAGATAACACACATGATGTTGACAGGACTACTACAATCTACGTGTAACCTAGAGCCTATGACACAACATGCTGCCACACTCCCGTATCCGAGAGACCGCCACCCCCCAGTACCGTTGTCGCCGGTAACGAGACCCGAGCCTTCCAGAATGATGACGAGCAGTCGGCCCACCGGCCGCGCGGACTTCACTTCAGGGAGAAACCAACCACGCACAGGTTAAATACTCCGTAAATACACAGATAGCAACCACGGCCCACACGCCAGTGGTCGGTAATTAACTAAGGACGAGAAATAGTGAAAGTGAAAAGTGAAAAAGCCCATCAGCAGATCATCAGCAGTGCAAATCTGAAAGTTTGGAGGGAGATGAGAAACCTTGAAGAATAGATTTACACACACAACCAAGCTCATGAGCGGAATGCCATCCCACTCAGGATACATTCTTAGTAAATCTGAGCCTGAGACAGTGGTCACCTTCGAATAAAACTTTCCCTCTGTACAGGAGTTATTTGTGAAGTTACAATGATTTTATCATGTGACCCAACCCCTCTAATTTTATGACAGATGGACACATCTTATTCGAATGGTACCACTCTATGTCTTTCAACAAAAAACTGGCATTCTTCTGCAGGAACAGACATACATATTGATGAAAGGTCGTGTATTCTCTGAATCATTTCCGTGATCTCTGTCCACAAATTCTTCACGCACATTCAGAGATGATTGATTTTACAAAATGTTAAGGCTGGGACAACAGACACAACATCCACTGGTGTAGGAGGAGTGTAGTGAAGGAATCAAGGCTTCAGTGGTTAGGAGCCATGCCAGAGCATCTTCACAACAATGGAGGGAGGCGAGTTCATGATGACGAGGCAGCATCGGAGAGCGGGAAAACTTAACTCCAGAGCTTGGTGTTGGAAGAATGCACCTTCTGGGATATATAGGTAGGGTACACTGGGGTAGACTGGGACTCACGGGACAGCTGGGGACATCAGGGCGAAGTGATACCTACCGTTGATGTCGGCCGGGATCAGACCAGAGCCTTCTAGCACTATGACTAGGAGACGTCCTACGCCTCGAATGGACAGACTCTCAACTAGAAACAGTGCACATAGAGTTACAAACTGACTACGGACAGCTACAGTGACTCAGCCACACAGCACACTGGCAGCAGGGGGAAAACTATGGCTGGAAGCATCTAGGCATCGGCTTGGCAGGCACTTCTTGTTCATTGGAGGATAATTTTGCCAACATAGGTTAATCCTGACTTTTTTCATACAACTATGGCTGTCACATAGTGCTGAAAATCATTCACTTCTCTCAGACAATGCCTGGGCCTATAAGTATAATCTAACAACATGGAATTTATGAAAAAAAAATTCATTTTGATATTGGAATTTTGAATTTTGATCATTTTTGTGTTCTTCCGATGAACAAGAAGCACCCCTCAGCGACATTGTACAAGACCTTAGTGTAGCTCACAAGCGCAAACACTATTTGTTCATAAAACAAATTCGTAAAATCAAAGGAAATTGAGGTGTCTGCTATCATTAGGAAGAACACAACAGAAAATCAGCTCCTGCCTTGAACATTCTGTTATTGGGTGAATAAATGCGGCAAATTAGTTTGATTAGGAAATGATGAATTTTTATCACAGTAACCATGGCAATAAAACACACCACCACATTAGCGTATGTTACAATCATGGGAAAGTCTGTATTGTTCACTTCTGCAAGAACTTTTTTTATATAAATGTAATATATTCGGATAACATAACAAATATTTAAAGCTAGACAGATTCAAACAATACATTCTTTTATATCAGAACATTATCAAATTTGTTTGATCATGTCATCGTGCAGCTTAGACTTTATGGCAACAAAATACATCACAACAAAGTCATGCCACAGACACAAGACATTAGCAGAAGACATAGGAGATCATGTATTTACATAAGTATGTAACACAGTTTAAGTAATTTGGATTATGTGCTGCAATGTAAACCAAAAACCGATGAATAAAATGTACAATGGAGAGATATGCACAATTCCATCCGTATGGAATCTGTAGTTTGAAAGAACAGTGAATTGCGTATAATTGGAAGTTCATATCTCTCCAGATGTCTATTGATTAGAAGCGTTAGCAGATATAAGCCAGATAACCATGGCAACAGCCAAGCAGTCCCTCGGCGGGAATTCCGCCCGTCAGCTGATCGACTGGGAGGCACTCGCTTACCCTGTTCATTGCCAGCTATGAGGTTTGTGCCTTCTATAATCACAACCAACAGACGACCAACGCCGTATGATCGCAGTTTGTGGTAGGCTGGGAAGGGACGTTAGAATCGGGAGGCAATTAGGCGATGGACAACATTTAAAACGATGTAATTAGGTTGGTGGCAGGCTCGCAACGCAGAACACAAGTGCATGCTACTGTAGATCATCTGGAGAGTTTGATAATGATTCAAGATTCACTGCTACGCTGAATGCTGAAAATTAATCACTGAAGATACAAATTAAATAGGATATTCAGCATGCGACTACTGCAATAGCACATTATCAGGAGCATTTTATATCATTCATTTTAGTTAAAATATATGATAATGTTAAAGTTATTAATATTGAATCATCCTACATGTATGTATACCTAACATTTTATACTTCATTTTCTTCAAATATTAATCTTATGCATCTGTTGTTAATCTTGCAATATATTTGTGAAATGACATTGTTCTTGATACTTTATTCACCTAGTTTTACAAACACACACAAGCATACCTGAGTGGGCTTTTTCTTTTCGTTTTCGTTCAGTTTCTCGGAAAAATTTGGCAGCCTCATCTATTTTCTTCACCCAAGTATCCCTAAATATTAAGAATTGTATTTGTAAATCTATGGATTCTGCATTGAACTGTAGCACTGAATTGCTGATCAATCATGCTGATTGTATCTTACCTTTCAGGTGAACTAATGGCTTTTAAGTTGTATAATTTCTCGGTGTGCTGTAGACTAAATACGCAGGGTTCCGTCTCTGTATTCTGTGACTTTTTCACTATTGTTTCGTTCAGGAATATAGGCTGTAAAGAAATTAACAGACATTCAATTCTCATACCACAGATATTTGAAAACATACCTGCTAGCATGAAAATATCATCACCAAAAATTTGAAACATGCAAGCAGCATTACCATCACAAGTTCACGATTTATCTTAGTTGTCAGTGAACTCAAACATTTCACAACTTACAAACCCAAGAACCCCACAAATACGCCCCAACAACACATTCACTGACATTGCGGTACATCTTGAACTGGACGTTGGCCTTGATGTCGAAGCTGAAGACGTCGGCTAGCTGTCCTAGAGGGCGCTGTGGCTGGGCTAGCAGCAGGAAGTCGTTAAACAGAAACCCGGTCAGCTCCTTGCCACTCTTCAGCTGTAATAGACAGGGTAGGGGGATGGTTACCATGGTGATAGACACAGGGAAGTATGCAGTGTACATGTAAATAGTGAACGGTATGCTGGAGCTTACCATATCTACCGCTCTAAAGCAAATTTATCTTGCGCACAGTCATTTGCATGACAATCCTTTATACCCATAACATCAACTTAATCGTCTCCATATCACTGCACGACTGTTGTTATACTGTACATATACTGTACATGTGAATATCTTGTGTGCCTTGCAGTGAAATGCAGAAAACAAAAATCCCAAAATTCAAAACTGGCCGAAACCTGTAGTACATATTGCATGAAGAGATATTTAGTATGTGAAGGAGTAAAACACAAAGTGTCTGCCACGGCATACATGATAAATGTACCAAGGTGCTTGACATAAAAATTGTTTAACCTGTAAAAATGTTGGGAGAAGCGTAAATGGGAAAATATCCAAGTCCTAAAAATAATTTTATGCGAAAATGTGAAAGGATGTTCATCTGCTATATTTACAACTTATGAATTCTATGTCAAAAGCATGAACTGTGGATGACTGATCTCACTCAACAAATCGATGAAGCATCTTACCTTATAGAGTGATCCTGAGTACAGATACTTGCGAGGGCCGAGTGAATTTGTGACAGAATTGAACGTAATTTTCTGAAGGAAAACGAAAAAGAATAACATATACCTTATATTCGGACAAAAAATTTGCACACAAAATTGAACACTCAATAAACTCATCATCACTTTTCCGATAAATTTTCCAACAGAACCCACAAGAGACCGACTTATTCATGAGTATCTACGGTAGCTACCTCAGGGAGGCCGTCACAGACGACGTGTGTCTGGATCCACTCCAGTTTGTCTGAGTTCTCTTTCTCCCGCACGCCCTCGTTGACCTGGGCGCACAGCTCGGTGGCCTTGGCGTGCGCCTCGGTCAGCGTCGCGTGGTCAGCGTGGTCCGGAGACGTGTGCTGTAGGATCTGTGTGCAAAGAAAAAACAGTTGTGTGTATTTACAAATAGCATCAGAACATCTATATGTATTGAATTTTAGTACATTCATTTCTCTTACTGACAAGCAAAATATTTACTGAAGATAATCTAGACCTGATAAAACTGGTATCTAATACATACTCATCTCTATTATAAACAGTGTTTATTATAGAGGTATATATGGAGAAGATATATTTGAAAGCTCCCAAACGCCCTATAGCTTCATATAAACAAGAGCCCCACACCACATCACACATTTACATTTCAGGCTTGTCTTTCAATGTACACCGACCTTGCCGATGAGGATGGGGTAGCGGGTGATCCTCTGCATAGGCTTCATGAAGTAGGTGCTGAGAGGAAGGCCTTTGATCCGGGTGTCCGCCGCACAGTTCTGGAGTGATAATCACGGGATATCGTACAACTTTCACTTCATACATGCATCAAAAGAACATTGAACAGCAGAGTTAGTTTCCTCAGGTTTTCCAGGCATCTCTCGAGTCTCGACTTGATTTTCAGTTACACTGAAAGCTGCTGAAGGTCACAAACCTTGTGGATTTCCTTGAACTTTGCGTCTTTCTCCAGCATCTCGTGTAGTTTGTTGGTGGCATTGAGCTGACAGCTGCAGTATCTTATGTACGGCGTCATGTGTGGCAACTAGGAAATAAACATCAACAAAGTCATCATCATATATCATCATCATCTTATATTATACACTGTATTTTACATTTTAAAAAATCAATCAATCAATCAATCAACAAGAAGTGTTCAACTATCACACATACCTCAGTCTTCATGAAATTACTTCTTACACAAAGGAAATTTTCGACTCACGTTTTCACAGAGGATGTCACCAATGAAGCTGATGCTTTGACCGCGACACATTTTTCTTCTGACTTTCAAAGCCCTGAATGCATGATCAAGAACACAATATTCATGAATTCCCTGTCATTATTACTCTGAGGGATTATCTACAGTACTGGTATATCATATCAAAGGTGTGATATGGTAACAACGGTAGCAATCAGTCTTACATGAGGAGTTTTTTATTGCACATCATGATTTCCCGCCAGTTTACGAAGATCGTCTGCTGGTCGGCAGCGCTCAGGATCTTCTCAGCAGTGATTGGCTTGTAGAATACCTGTAACCATGGTAACATATACACAGTCATTGGCCACTCTTGTTATCACTCGAAATACCGCCACAGTTGCTAATATAGACCATAGACGATATTTTTTCGCAATTTTAACGAGAAACTCCACTGATGATGAACACAGAACAATACATGTGTGTAGCCTGGTAACCATGGTTACTCACATCGTAGACTAGTTTCAGGTCGGCCATGAACGCCTCCTCAGTCTGAATCAATTCGTGGATCGCATTCTGACGTTTGCTCTCATTGGCGGCCGAACTCACTGCAAAAACCGGTGAATCGTCAAATATGTGACACAGACAGAAAACACATAGTTCTATAGTCTTGACAATGGCATACAAATTTGATGGTTGAATCTATGATTTAGGCCCTACAATATGTAGGGTATGCATACACACTTTTAAATAGCCTACACAATTCATATTTTTATCACCATCACATATTTTTATCATAATTGCATTCAGAGGACATGCAATGATGAGCAAGTAATGTCTTACCATGTATGATAAACCCAGGTAACTCTGGCCAACTATGAGTGGAACTAGAGGGGCAGGGATTGGGGTGTACATACGCCAGGTATGGGATACACGTGGACTCGATAGGCCAGGTCTATAAACACCCGAGAATACTGACGATTTCCCATTTCCCATGTAGAAATTTCAATTCAGGCACTTATTTGCAAGATGTTTGTGCAGAATCATTCCCGTCATTTAATACATAAATGTTAATATTGCTCAGTGCTTACTTCCTAGAATTCCTAGATCCCGGCTCGATGAATGTTCCTAAATGTTTATTCCTCATTCCCATTTCTTTATGCAATTGACAGTTTTTATTACTTAAATAATGTGTTCATACTGGTATGTTTGTTTAAGGTTTTTTTCATAAGAATTGACCTTTAGGGATTTTTACTGGTAGTATTTCCAGTATATGTTCATCAGTGATTTGTAAACACCAGTAACAAAAATTCACACAAGTTTGGTTTTATTGATAATGCATTTATTGGTTGTATTACTAGTTATTAACGTTTATTACTATAACATTTACAGGAACAGAACCAGTACTGTTTATACAGCGTTTGTTCTAACAAGTACACAGGCCTATAGTCAGTCACTTCATAAAACCGCTACAACAGTACAACACTGCTCACAAGTGTCAGTCCCCTCAAAACAATAACTTCTCAATATTGCAACAAAATTTAACTATATGTATTAAAACATCTAGATCAGACTTAACAACGAATGCGACACATTGACTATGAAATGTTACCGGTATATCATATAAACAGCAGGATGAATCAAAACCATATGAGGTAAGTAAATGGGTCTGCATTTGTTTTATTGTTTCTTTCGAAGTGGGACTACAAGTATATCCATTAAATCTGGATAAAACTAGACGCTTCCGGTCGCCTACGACCGCTTGGGTGTATCCCCCGTAGCCCTATCATCCCTGTTGCCCCAAATATATCACTGATGTACATTGTGAGTGTGAAACCTTTCAAGCTTATTGAAGGTCGAATTCAAGATCACCACTAAAATCACTGCATACGAATTTCCATTTCGACATGTTCGATAAAATAAAGAAATTACAGCCAGATAAAAGTTTTCACCCAAAGTTATACTTCAACTCAGAATATTTGACAAACTTGGTTCCAAGTTGAAATTCAAGCAAAAGTTGACAAAAACTGCATTTCAAGATGACTAAATTGGAGCCAGATCGAACTTTTCACCATAAGTTATATTTCAACTCATACTATATGCCAAACTTGGTTCCAAGTTGAAATTCAAAGTAAAAGTTGACCAAAACTACATTTCAAGATGACGAAATAGGAGCCAGATCAAACTTTTCACCATAATTTAAATATTAATTCATAATAATTATGTGCCAAACTTGGTTTCGAGCTGAAATTCAAGTAAAAGTTTACCAAAACTGCATTTCACGATGACGAAATTGGAGCCAGATCGATTTTTTCACCATAAATTATATTTTAATTCATAATATGTGCCAAACTTGGTTTCAAGTTGAAATTCAAAGTAAAAATTGACTTTAATGGTAAAAATAATGTTAACTTATCCGGTTACACCCATGAAATCTCTACTGGACAAAACTTTTAAATTGTTGAGCTCAATAATAAATGTTTCTTGTCTTAACTATTTTTCTTGAGGTCATTAATAGACTTAACTGGTAAAAATGATGTTAACTTATTCGGCTACAGCCATGAAATCTCTACTGCACAGAAGCTTTACCTTGTTGAGCCCAATAATAAATGTTTCTTGTCTTAACTATTTTTATTGTGGTCAATAATAGACTTAACTAGTGAAAATAATGTTAACTTATTTGGTTACACCTGTGAAATCTCTACTGGACAAAACCTTTACCTTGTTGAGCTCAATAATAAATGTTTCTCATCTTAACTATTTTTATTGTGGTCAATAATAGACTTAACTAGTAAAACCAATGTTAACTTATTCAGTAATATTGTTCTGTTTTCACCAAAAACATCAGTTCTGTATTCTGAACAAGAATCCAGTGCAATTTGCTTTCATAGTACAGGTTATTGGAGTGATCACACATGTCAAGGTAGGCATTTTAATTGTTGTAATAAGTTAACCTCTCGAACTTATTAATATTTATTCGATCATTCTGAAAAATAATAGGTTTCGTGTGATGGTCTTTCTCATTGAGCCTGTGCGATTTCATCATCATTCATCGAAAACTCCCACCCGTAGAGCGTTCACAACCCATGTGTGTCAAACAGGCTAATTTGAGCACAAAATGTTACGCCAATCGGCTATTTTGGTTGCTATGGCAACCAAAATCGATAGGTGTTGAGATCTCACCATAAGTCATGTCCATGTAAAATATTATCAAAATCGGTTCAGATTTGTAAGCTGTAGCGCGTTCACAAGAAAGTGTCTGCGGACGCGGACGCGGACGCGGACGCGGACGCGGCGGCGGCGGCGGCGCGACGATCGTAAATCCATAGTATCCGCCGAACTTTGTTCGGGGGATACAACTAAAACTCTATCCGATACATGTAATAGATCTATATAATATGATAATCTATTGACTTGGACACGACTGACTACCATCAGAAACCCATAAGAGAGATCTCTCTTATGGGTTTCTGCTACCATCAGATTACAGGCAAACCTCACGTAACATCCTATATACATCACAACATTGCTCAATATAGCTCACAGTATTCCCGTCTCAAATTCGACGCTAATAAAAATTCAAATATATACACATTGGAAGTGCTCATGTACAATACTCTGTGAGTTACCGTAGCAACACTGAATGCCTGTGTCACAAATGACGATGACGACAACAAAAACACAGATTCTGGCCACTTGGAGTATGGGTCCGTATAAAATCCAGATTTTGGCTACCGGTAAATATAGTGATATAAACTTACACGTAAAGAAAAATTTTGAATGATGGGAGCTATAACCTACATGTATAGATTCACCAATCAGCTTTACTGTAGATGCTGAAGGGACATGAAAGGAATATTTGGACTTACTGATATTGCGTTCCCTCGCGAACTTCCTTCCATGTCCTTTCAGACGCACTATAAATAGCTCTATTTATGTTACAATGTCAAAATTGTCCCAACTGGGTCAGCTTTCATGACGCAAGAACATCATTACCTAAAGAAATTCATTGTTACATCATTCCTAATCTAGACATACCCTGTACCACCCAATCAGTTCTATAGGTAGTACCACTGTACCAAAACATCCTGGTCTTTTTCCCCTATAGAACACTGCCTGATATGAAAATATTGTGTAAATCAATGAGATTTAGTGTGTTTTAGGGTCAAATTATATTTTTTCAAGAAAGCTATCCACATGCAGACGCAAAACAAGTCTTCACACAACATGGTCTTAGGCTGTCAATATCCTTTAGCTTTATTAATATGCAATTAGCTACCACGGTTACCTGACAGAGTTTCCATGTCTATATGCAATCTGTATCGTCCTATCAATGTGCTCCAGATACCGTATTCCTAAATTTGCAACATTTTCATCAACTACGCCGGTCTCTGCTGCATATTCCAATCTAGATATCCAGGTATGAAGTTATTTCACTCATACAAAAGAACACTAATGAAGATGAAGAATTCATTCACTAGTGCGACCACACAAAAACTTTTCCTACGCCTCATATATGCAGTTGATGCTAAAACAGACAGCAGTATTTTCTCGGAGCCAGTGGCCTGGAGGTCGTAAAGACTGGAGATTACTCTATCCCGGAGGTACAAGTACTATAAACATTACATGATATGTTACGAGTTTGATTTTCTATTGTGGATATACTACCAGTATATCTGTGCTTCTTTGTATGGAGATCTATGTAGGTAAGTAGGGTTATTGTTTTCAGCAGCATAAGTGATATACCAAGATGATTTAGTACAGCCACAACTGGAACATTGTACAGTAGAAGGCTGCATGGTGATACAAGATATTTCCTACAGTCTAGCATTCGGATACTATGGACAAAAATATTCTGCTTCTGGATATGCATAACTACAACCAGGTTCTGAGTATGATTTTGTAACTATTTATGATTTCTAAGTATGATTTCCATTTTCCATTGGTACTTTCTGCATGTTTTTGTCTCTATATATTCTGGACTAGTTCTTACCAGTACATATCATTGTACCAGAGAAGTTTTTGAATAAATGTCCTGCAGTATATTGTAAGGGATTCTTTCTCATAATCACGCTGCTGATGCCTATGCTAGTTAAATCCAAATCTAGATATTTCAACAAGTGGTTCAACATTGTTTGGATGTAACTTGTGAGCCAGAAAAGTAATCAGGAGTCATTGGATCCCAATTTTTATCATATTCCTCAATATACTTTCTCTTTGTATAAACACAAACATACTCGACCAATCCTACAACCCGAGAATCATCAGGGTAGAAGGACAAGACCGTCCGGTACAACCTGAATTCACTCCACACTCGCTAAATCTGAACACTTGACAATGATTCGAGATAGATGACTAGATTTTCACCAAATTAAAATATAACATGGCTCGTTGCTGAATCATAACTAACATTTTGTGGGGTATTTTATGTAAACCTTTGAGTAATTTACTGGCACATAACATATCTAAAACAATATAATGAAGACCAATTTTCCTGTCAGATTCACATATCACGAACTCATACCATATATTTTCTTACGGTCAGTGACAATACATCTGCAGTATTATATATGTATTACTAGATCACTCTAAATGCATGATAACATTAGACAAATCCAAGCAGTGACATTCCATACCACTGACATCTGAGGAACCTTATATTTATTTACAGAAAGCAGTATTGACCTTGACTGTTGATTGGATTGGATCGGTTATTGAGATGTAAGCGACAACAACCCGGCACATGCAGCATGACAGATAGATAGCAAAGTGTCAGTGAGACGTTACCGCGGTAACCATTCCTCCGTCCGCCACCCGACCTGACATCCAGGACACAATGACAAACTCTAGGCGCTCTGCTTATGTTCAACTGGGAGCAAATCTTTTTTATCCAACTTTTCAAAATTTCAAAATTGACAGATTTTGTCCTTTATTTCGTGCTCTAAGGTTGGGATCAAAGTGTTCTGATTTGTGGCGGGTGGGTCCAGAGAAAAGGTTCACATGAGTGGTGCTTCTGTTTGTTACAGTTAGGTTATAATGACTTTAAAACATCAATTGCAGTTTTACATCTCAAAATTTGTTATGATACTATCATTGGATTACAGGGATTAGGCCTACTATGTAAATAAAATTGATAACAAATTCATAAAATTAACAGTCAAAATTAGAACACATGTAACATGTTTAATAAATATAACATGTCAATCTAACTAGTCAATAAATAGTGATATGGCTGTGCATTACGTAAAGTACAAAAGAGCTATTACTTAGAAATAGATCGTAAACTTATACTCTAATGGCCAGGTAAAAATCTCTAACTTGCACATCAATAAATATACCAAAACCTGCATAGATCAAGCAAAACATGTCACTCTATTTTTTTGACCAGTTCATGAGCAAATTGTGAACAGTATTATCGGCATACTGTTCACACGACATCAAGACGACATTCCCCCAAATATTAGTTGAATTTGGCGTTATAAATATCAGACAAGTTAGCTCCCCCATTGTGGAGCAAACCAATGGAAAAATGCATGCAGTTAATTTACAAAAATATGGAACAAAAGAAAAGAATAACGGATGGCACGATGTCATGAACACAAGAATTTGTAAATCGCCATGCGGGACTTGCCTGTAATTTGACAGGACAATCCAAAACTTCCATGCAACAACAACATATCTTGAATGCACTTATGCAATAGTTCTGAAGAAACATCACCAAAAAAATGTCACTAAGCACATAGTGTGAATTTTGCATTTCCTGCAGGATAAACTCAAGGTTATTGAGAATACAACAACTGCAAACATTCTAGAAACACTGACCGCATGACTAACTCCGGTCAGTCAACGTTATGATGAACAATGTGTCCATCATGATATGCAAAACCCCTTGTGAATGCCAACTGATATTGGAGTTAAGTCAAACGCGAATGAATTATTTGCAGCGAACAACCAGTACAATTTCCAGTATGCCTAGCCTTACAATCATGGCTGAAGTACGTCTCATAACTACACAAAACTTACAAAAACTGCTCTCATTCAGCAAATTATGTACAGGAACAGACCAAAATTGTATGCATTCTGGTGTCCGAACAAAACTGCACCATTAGATGTGTGTATGTTTGAGACTAGATCTGACGCGAGTGTAATCCCCTTGCTGATGTGAAATCTGTATAAAGTTGTGCGTTACTAAGCAACATCACTGGGGGTAATGGTTACTAGGCAACAATGCAGGGGTGAACTGGCCTGGCCTATCAGTCATTGTATCCTGTATGTCAACAACATTGGGTGGGGGACGGAGGAAAAAAAGAAAAGAAATATACAGATTAGATTTGTCTGAATACTATTATTTATATACATGTAGTTATTTATAAAATTTTCCTTACATAATGTTCCTTAATTTGGACAAGTATATCTTGTCAATAAAAAAACCCACTAATTGACTTTCAAATTTTTCTGACCTCCCTGAAATTTTCTGTACATCCCTTCACTCAAGTGCACTATGAACACTTCATTAGGTGTATGAGCAATATAGCCCTTGATTACCTGGACAATTACTTACCGTAAAGCTCAATGTATATCCCAAGGTACTTCACACATAACATTTGATAGCACACACCTCCTAACATTCCAAGTCCCGCACTTACCAAAACTACAGCCACATGCACATCTACGTCCATACCCCCAATTCCACCATACAGAGATAGCGTTCCCAAAGTTCCCTTCGCACTACTTACATGAGCCGGGGGCGGGCGAGGCAGTTCCATTGTCCTGGGCGACATTATCCGCGAGCGGCGTGACGTAATTTGACGGGAACATGCCCTCGACACCGTTGAGTTCTCCCTTCCACCACGAGGCATCGTCTTTGTTGGTGACGTTGATCACGGCACCCTTCGGGAACGTCAACTCGTCGTCGTTCTGTGCCGTGTACGCGAAGCTGGCAATCACCTGCTCCACTGCAAGACATGGGGAGATATAAGATAAAGGTTTTCAGGTGCCATTTATTCTATACTTGAGCAAACGCTGTTCCCACACTTCTATCGAGCACTCTGTACTTCATATCGCCAATCACGAATGTGTTCGTATCTCTTCCCAGTTAACATCACTAACATAATTGTATCCTTTTGATTCCCCTTGACTATGAACTCATACCAAATATAACTCATGACCAGATACAAAACATCTGTGATCTGACAAGTATCTGGACTCACGCGAGGGTGCAGCTGTGGGGTGAGGGTAGCTGACTGGTGTCGCACTCCGACTGCCGCCGTCCTGTAGCAAAGATATGTCATGGATGGACAGATGTGAAGGTAAGACTGTTGCTTAAATGAGAATTTTAGAAAAAGGCAGTACTTTATATAAAGGATAGGGTAGTTGTAGAGGATTTTAGAATGTTTTTTCTATGTCGAGTAAAATACTTCCAATTTATATGTTCTGAACTGAAGCATACCCGGGTACCAATTATGTGACAATCATCTTGGTTCCACAAGATCAACAAAGTCACACTGAGCTAGAGAACTCCTTCCCACACAGCGAGAACGCTGTGACTCACCAGTGACTGGGGCGTGGGTGACAGTGACTTGCGGACCTCGGATGATGGAGTGCCGCGGCTCCCGGAGGCCAGGACCTTGACGTAGTTGGCCGGGAACCAGCCGATCTTGCGCTTCTGTCCGCGGGCCTGCAGCTCACCCTCCCACCAGCCACTCGGGCTCTTCTTACGCACAGAGATCAGCTGGCCCGGGGAGAGGGAGAGCTGCTCCGGGCCCGTGGCCTGGTACATCGCAAGCACAGACGCTATCTCTGTATGTGGGAGACGAGGCGGAAACAAGATAGGTCAGGGTAATATAAACTGCAATAATGACACTAGGTGTGGATATGGGTCAGAGATTAATTATCATTGACAAGTGGTATTATTCCCTGAGTTTCCTCGTAGAATTCAACAATAATACTCACCTCGATTTTTGGGTTTCTGTCCATTCTGGAAATAGAAATAAGAACTTACATTATATGGTACTCATAACACATGTAAACGAAAACATTTTCAATATTATTATCAAGGATATTGAACATGCAAAAACCACTGAGTTCTATCACAAAATGTCAAGAAATTCCCAAATTTTAATTGTAAATTTGCCGTTTATTGTTATTACTCACCTCTAAACTACTACATGCTCCTTTTCGATCCTTTGGATCGTTCTGGATAGAAATTCGCGTACTGAAAGCAAGGCACGATCGTCTGCCTGCATGACTCGAGCGCTCCTTTTGCCGCCAAAACCGCCGCGCATATGCGCGCAGCTGCGCAGAAGCTTCACTTTTCTGTCCAAAAAACGACAAAAGGAAGCCCCTAGCACACAACTGGCGGGGATGGATGGGAGGGCCTTTACTGTAGTAGTTTAGAGGTGAGTAATAACAATAAACGGCAAATTTACAATTAAAATTTGGGAAGTTTATTTTATACATCACCAATCTAAACTACTACATGCTCCTTAGAATCAAAGGATAGGCGGTGGAGCAGTAGTGCTAGAGAGTCATGAAAACAGACGATAGTCTTGATTTCAAGCGAATCGCTAAAATGCTACATTTTCGATATATCTTTAGTAATATAATAAAGATACTCACCTAGCGGTGCGATCGCTTGCCTCCGACATGCACGAATTTCTTCTTCACCCATCGGTGGAAAACGGAACTCTACTTGAGACCGTAACATAAAGAACTCAAACACAAACACAAAGTGTTGCTTATATACACGTGCACGTTAAAACCAAGACTTTTGTGTCCAGCTGGTTCAAACAACAGCTTGCGCTACGACCAGCGGACCCAGTCTAAATCTGGACGACTGGTCCTGAAGTTCGGCAGCATTGGACAGATAGAACCCGATGAATGTCGTAGAATTAGTCCACATTCCAGCCCTCACGATATATTCCAACGGAATATTCGACCTGGCCGCCAAAGACATCGAGATGTGTCGGATTTGGTGGGACGATATTTTGTAAGTGACTCGATCGTCAGCACCTGATTCCGCATAGACAGTCCTCACTACAACCTTCACCCATCGGGATAGTGTAGCTGTGGAGATATCCGTAGCCCTATTAGGCTGATAGGAAATAAATAACCGCTTGCGATCTTTCCTGATCGATCTGGTACGATCGATGTAGATTTTCAGCGCTCTTACCGGGCACAATAGAGCGTCCGGCTCATTCCGTCCTACGTAACCGCCCAATGACGGAATTACGATAGGGGAGAACGCTTTCCCGCCCTCAACTGCAGCACGTGTTTTAGGCATAAAATCACGTACTGGGTATAAGGAAACGGACCCATCCGCGCCAAATGCGACTCGCGATACGTCGATCGCCGCGACATCTGAGCGTCTTCGACCACTTGCTAGCATAACTAGCAAGAAAGTCTTAAGAGTTAACCTCTGCAAGGAAACTTCCTTGAGAGGCTCCCAAGGTGCTTTAGTAAGACAATATAGCACAAAAGCCATGTCCCAATCCGGTAGAGTAGGAACTCCGCGTGGCCTTTGCGTCCTAAAGGACGCCAAGAGATCAGCAAGGATACGATTATTAGTTAAATCGATCCCCCTAGCACGGAATACAGGGCCCAGCATGGACCTGTATCCCTCGATCGTAGTAGGCTTCAAATTAAGCCTATCAAAGAGATAGCAGAGAAAGTCTAGCACTGCATTCAGAGGGGCAGAGAGCGGATCAATGCGCCTTCCGTTACACCAACGTACGAATACTCTCCATTTAGCCTCATACGTTTTAGAGGAGGATCTCCTATTCTTTCTCGCGAGATGTACGGACACCTGCTGAGAAAATCCGCCTCCTGGAAGGATCGCTCGATAGCCTCCACACGTGTAATTTGAGCACGTGGACGGAATCGTGAAATATATCCCGCCCCGGTTGCTTCAGCAACCTGTCCTCGATCGGGAGAACCCGTGGTACATCGATCAGGAGGGACAGTAGCAGGGGGAACCACGCCTGCATCGGCCAGCATGGCGCCACCAACAGAATCTCGCACTGAGACCTGGCTACTTTGTGCAGCACTTCTGTTAGGAACCGAGTTGGCGGGTACGCATACCCGAACATCCCGTCCCACGACTGAGACATCGCGTCCACAGCCAGTGCCTCGCTCTCTGGCAGAGGTGAGAAGTAGACCGGGAGCTTGTGATTCCGAGAGGTTGCGAACAGGTCTATGTTCGGTGTCCCGAACGCCTGACAAACGCGCCGAAACACCCCCGGATGCAGACTCCACTCCGTGCCTATGATCTTGTCCGGTCTCGACAGAGCGTCCGCTAGGACATTCCTGTGACCCGGCAGGTGCCTCGCCCTGATAAACAGACGGTACTTGAAGGCAAACCTGATCAGACACTCGGCCTCCAAACAAAGCTGACTCGACCGAGTTCCACCTTGTTTGTTTATGTGCGCCACTACTGTGCTGTTGTCTGTGAAGACCAACCACTTCGTCCCTGGGGGACTCTGAGGCCCCCAGATCTCGAACGCACGTCTCACCGCTCGCAGCTCTAGGACATTGATGTGCAACGCCCTCTCGCTCGTGTTCCACACAGCAGAGAGTTCGTGCTCGTCCATATGAGCTCCCCAAGCCAATTCTGACGCATCGGTGAAGAAGGTCCGATCGGGCAGATACTCCGCCAGTGGCATCCCTCGGAAAAGATTCCGATGGTCCCGCCACCAATGCATTGCTTCCCGAGCACGATCGTCCACCGATACGACTTGGTCTAGTCGGTCGGTGAGGATCCGCCATTGCAACGCTAGACACCATTGAATGGGTCTGAGGAAGCACCTGCCGAACGGCACCTGTTTCTCCATCGACGCCAACAGGCCGATGATGGACAGAAACTGTCGAGCTGTGATCGACGACTGCGTCAGCGCGACCTCCATCGCCGCAATCGCCTTGAGAACTCTCTTCCGCGGAGGAAGAGCTACTCCTCGCTCTAGATCGTAATCTACCCCGACATACTCGAACCTCTGTGTCGGGGACAGATGAGACTTCGCCAACCTGAGGACGAACCCGGATTGCTCTATAGCCTGAGACGGGGAGTCGGCTATGATTAACCAATCGTCGATATAATGGTGGAATTGAATTCCAACCGATCGAAACCTGGCTGCCATCGTCCTTACGATACGGGTGAACACGTAAGGGGCGGTGGCTACTCCAAAAGGAAGTACCCTGAACTGATACACCGAACTCTCGAAGGCGAACTTGAGGTATCGCCGATCGGCTGGGTGTATTGGCACATGTAAGTACGCGTCCTTGACGTCGATACTGACTGCCCACTTCCCCTTGGACAGAGCTTTCTGGACGGAAAGCGCCGACTCCATCTTGAACCTGGGTATGATCAGGAATTTGTTGAGGTTTGACAGATCGAAAACGGGACGCCACCCGCCTGTCTTTTTCGGCACTAGGAAGATAAGAGAATAGAATCCTCTCTCGTCCTTGACCACCTCGATCGCACGTTTCTCTAGCAACTGCTGCACCTCGTGCTGCAGAAGCTGAAACTTTTCCCGATCGCCGGGCACAGGGAAGAACCACGCTTTGGGTCTGATCGGTGGTTTTCCAGCCTCCCATCTGAAGGTGAGACCGAACTTCACCCATGCCACGACTGAATTGTCTGACGACGCCAGATCGCTCCAGTTCCGGACGAACTGAGCCAGGCGTGCCCCGACTGGACCAGGTTGTGGAAGATCGAATTCCGACAGAACTGAACCTTCCACAGAGCCTACGCTTTCCCGCAACGAGTCACTTCTTACCAGAAGCTTTCCCTTTGCCCTTGAAGCGTCCACCCCCTTTGCCTCCACGCTTGCCATCCCCCTGGGGAGGGGGAGGCTGCGCCCCCCGAAAGGGCGGCTGCGTAGAAGCGGGTGCATGTGGTGCCTGAGGTTGGGCAGGCTTCTGACCCTTGGTCTTCTTGCCTGTCCCAGACCCCGCCGACTTCCCAAGCAAAGCCTTGGCCATAGCCTCATCCCGGAGATGTTCCCGCATGACGGAAATATCCGATCGAGAGAGGTTGGCGTAGGTATAGCCTGAAAAAAGCGGCCTCCCACGTAGCTCAGCGACGTCCGTAGCGGACACGTCAAGCAGACGGAGCTCGGCATCACGCATGGTGAGATCCAATTGTGCGCCCAGGTGCGCACTGTCACGCTGAGCAGCATGGACCACTCCGGCCAAGACGCCGAGTGCTGCATGAATGTTGGCGCGACTCCCCTCCTCCAGATCCGCCTCGTCCACAAACTCCTGAACCAAAGTGGTCAGGTGATCCGTCAACGAGAGCTGCCCCATCAATTGATGAGACAGCGTCTGCCAGTGAGAAAGGCGAGCCTTTTTCACATAAGCTGACCAGACCGTACCCTGCTTCCGGGAAAGCAGGTGAAGGTTAGGGTCTTCGACCGGGACGGAAGTCTGATGTCCACCATCGGACTCTACAGTCCGATAGGTGTCGATCGACTCAGGTCGAACACGGCTAGTCGGGAATGTCGACTCCGTACGAGCCACATCCTTCTTAGCCGTAACTCCCTTGTTGATCTTGTCGAAGGACTTGACCAACGCGGGAGCCACAGGGAGCCGGATCGGCCGACGAACTGGCGCCGACGCGAACCTACCGGTTCCCCGTGAGGGCCCTGGAGCATCGATCGGCAAGTCCATTCGCCTTGCGACCGACTCCAAAGCCCACCGGAAGTTAGAACCCCCGGCCTGATCGGAAGTCTCATCCTCCGAGGAGGACGACTCCTGATCAGCTTCCACTCGACCCCCCCTATCGTTGGACCTCACAGGTCCGATCGAAGACCTCGATGACCCCAAGGGTACATCAAAGGACGGGCGAGGGAATGCCTGCTCAGCGATCGCGCCCGTCCGGCGACTTACATCCACGTACACAGGACTTGAGTGGTCCTGAGGAACGACCCCAGCACCACCCGCCCGATCGTGCCCTGATCGAGGACCAGGAGCACGACCGCCAAGTGAAGATTCCCGATCGCACGAACGATCGAGAGCCTCACCCTCAAACAAAGGGAACTCTTCCCCCTCGAACCTCGAGACCGAAAAAAGCGGCCTCCCACGTAGCTCAGCGACGTCCGTAGCGGACACGTCAAGCAGACGGAGCTCGGCATCACGCATGGTGAGATCCAATTGTGCGCCCAGGTGCGCACTGTCACGCTCAGCAGCATGGACCACTCCGGCCAAGACGCCGAGTGCTGCATGAATGTTGGCGCGACTCCCCTCCTCCAGATCCGCCTCGTCCACAAACTCCTGAACCAAAGTGGTCAGGTGATCCGTCAACGAGAGCTGCCCCATCAATTGATGAGACAGCGTCTGCCAGTGAGAAAGGCGAGCCTTTTTCACATAAGCTGACCAGACCGTACCCTGCTTCCGGGAAAGCAGGTGAAGGTTAGGGTCTTCGACCGGGACGGAAGTCTGATGTCCACCCTCGGACTCTACAGTCCGATAGGTGTCGATCGACTCAGGTCGAACACGGCTAGTCGGGAATGTCGACTCCGTACGAGCCACATCCTTCTTAGCCGTAACTCCCTTGTTGTTCTTGTCGAAGGACTTGACCAACGCGGGAGCCACAGGGAGCCGGATCGGCCGACGAACTGGCGCCGACGCGAACCTACCGGTTCCCCATGAGGGCCCTGGAGCATCGATCGGCAAGTCCATTCGCCTTGCGACCGACTCCAAAGCCCACCGGAAGTTAGAACCCCCGGCCTGATCGGAAGTCTCATCCTCCGAGGAGGACGACTCCTGATCAGCTTCCACTCGACCCCCCCTATCGTTGGACCTCACAGGTCCGATCGAAGACCTCGATGACCCCAAGGGTACATCAAAGGACGGGCGAGGGAATGCCTGCTCAGCGATCGCGCCCGTCCGGCGACTTACATCCGCATACACAGGACTTGAGTGGTCCTGAGGAACGACCCCAGCACCACCCGCCCGATCGTGCCCTGATCGAGGACCAGGAGCACGACCGCCAAGTGAAGATTCCCGATCGCACGAACGATCGAGAGCCTCACCCCCAAACAAAGGGAACTCTTCCCCCTCGAACCTCGAGACCGAGGACCCGAATGAGCCATCCAAGATGCTCCGCCGATCGAAGCCCGAAGCCTGATCGTCGCCCACCGAGAGGTCGGACGAAGCCTGAGCCACATCGAAAATCGATGTGGTGTCAGCACCACGGCGCTTAGAGGAAGCACGCTTCCTCTTCTTGGAAGGCCCAGGGGAAGAGACGACGGACCCCTCCACCTCGATCGGCCCCGACTGAGGGACGACGAAGGTGGAGTGCGGTTCCTTGGCTGCTTTCGCCTTGGCAAGAACTGAAACCTTCTTCTTAGAAGATTTCGACTTCTTGCCAGCAGGGGGAGCAAGCTCTCCCTGCGACGAAGGGGCAGCCGAAGAACCGGCCGGGACTCCCTGTCCAAGCAGGGAAGAGAGACCCGGCAGGAGGGGACCCTGAAGGGACGATAACGACTGTGCAAAGAAGGATTGCACAGCCGCGTTGACCATGTCCTGTGTTAGCCCCAGGGGCTGGCTAACACCGGACGCAATCTGTGCCGTCACAGGCGGAGTCTCCACCTCCATGGGCGACTGGCGGACTTGCGGAGCCGAAGCTTCCGCAAGCCTCAAAGCATCCCGACGAGCCAACGAGGCTTCGGAATACTTTGCAGTCGCCTGCACGAAGGAAAAGGGACGCCAGAAACGGCACAGATCACACCTCAAATCCTCCATAGATACCGGGCCATGGTCTAAACAGTCGAAACACACACTGTGTTTCTCCCCTCCTCGGAGGGTATTGACCAGACACTTCGGGCATGGACGTTCGTCCATGGCACCGGTACCAAGGGAGGATTGTGAAGCCATGATCACGAAAGGGAACTTGAAAAAGAACCCTAAGAGGACTACGAATATATAAACTACAGTATACGTACACACAATATATACAGTAGAAAATTAACATAGAACTATTGATAGATGTAAACAACAAGTACACTATCAAGTACGACGGATGGACGATAATAGGGTGAACTGGCTATACAAATCGCTGACGATCTAGCAAGTAACAAACTATCGACCAATACTTATCCAAATAGACACAAAACGAAGTCTATGAACGTGGCAGGTGAAATTCCGTAAGAATATATCGCAAAAGTCTAGTTTGCAGACTAAATTCTACGAATTCACCGGGAACCAAAATCCAAAGCTGCCAAGCAAAAATGGCGGTGGACAGAAAAGTGAAGCTTCTGCGCAGCTGCGCGCGCATATGCGCGGCGGTTTTGGCGGCAAAAGGAGCGCTCGAGTCATGCAGGCAGACGATCGTGCCTTGCTTTCAGTACGCGAATTTCTATCCAGAACGATCCAAAGGATCGAAAAGGAGCATGTAGTAGTTTAGATTGGTGATGTATAAAATAAACTCAGGACTGTACTGAATGAATACTAGGGAAGCACATACCGGGTAGGTATTGTACTATTGTATAAACTTATCAGTAGGCTTAGCACCTTAACTCTCAACCAAGGGTTTTATTTGTGGAAGCTAAGTATAAACATCTCAAAATATTCAGTGGATAAATATTGTTGAAAAGCAGTCTTTGTTTAATTTGGGTTGTAAGTACACAGACAATCTCAATACACACACATCAAATCAATCAAGAACATGATGAAATGTTCTAAGACATCATCTTCATTTGCGTGATTAGTTGGGACTGCATGGACAATATCTGCATCAATCGAAAAGTTTGTATATAACAGAGGTTTGAAGATTAAGAAGGACCATAGCATGTGCAAAGCTGAAACCAATCTGGATTTCTAACTGCTCAGTTGAACCACTGCAGAATTGAGGCATCGACTACCAATGTGATTACAAAGTAAAGGTGCAAAAACATCATCAAGGATTGTAACCATCATCCACATTGAACCAATCATAGCGAGGTGTAATGTTGTGGTGTTAATTCTGTTAGAAAGATCATCACATAAATCATATCTAGACATTGGTATTCACTGAAATCAATGTGATGTACAAGGCAATGTCAAATCAAAACTGCACTGCATCCGTGTTTTCTGCGTTGAAGTCACTGCAGACAGAGAGAGTTACTGCAATCAAGATTGTCACAGTCAGCTGATTCGGCCATGTTTTGGAGATTTTATTAAGTTTTTTTATGTCTCTTATTCTGCAATAAAACTTCACTGCGTCTTCCGAGCACAAAGTCTGTATGGATAAGCTAACACAGCAATGTATTTAATCTCATGAAGATTTTTATGTTAATTTATCACTAAGCACTCCACATACAAGACCAGGATCTGCTGACTTGACTTCAGGAATGATTAGTTCGTAGTACAGTGGTCCCTTCCGTTCTGCCATAAAGTACGATCCTATTTGAGGGAGAGTCTTATCAGAGGGGTTCTACATGTTGAACTTATCCTAATGTCGCCCAGAAAAGTCTTTATAGAGGAGGAAGTCTTTATTGAGGGGGGATCTTATCTGAGGGAGACCACTGTATTGGGTTGGGTTGGGTGATGCGAGGAGACACGTCCGTGCGTGCTTGCGTGCGTACGATCTTGCCGAGGCGACTCAGTGACTGGCTGGAGTAGGAGCGACTCTGATTGGTCAGAGGTCGGTTGGCGTAAGTCGCGTCTGTTGACTCGGGGATGGAAAGCACGGAGCGAATGGTCGCCATGGAGTGCCGCTTGTTACGCCTGCTGCCCTAGAGACGGGGATAGCAGGGATAAGTCAGTCAAGGTGGCAAGTCTCTTGAGGAATTTTTCGAATCACTGATGATAGATCTAATCACTGAGGTGACTTAGTCTTGCAATTCTGGTTAAATACACATCATCTTGGAAGCATCATCACGTTTTGCTACCACGTGTTAGTTGCAAGGTGTCTAATCTGGAATTTTCTCCATTCAAAAGCATTTCGTAAAAGTACAAATCTGCTTCAAAGAAATACTTAGACAGTGTATCCGATAGGAAACTGGAGTAAATGTAATATTGACTCATGCATGGTTAAAAGAGATATAATCATTTTAGAATGCACTAGTTTCTCTTCACCAAAGGAGACGACTGCCCAAACTATCTATTGTACTGATAGGAAACTATTGCACAAGTTTTGAATGTTATCAGCAGGAAGACACAGTGACAAACAATTCATGATAGTTATCACACAAGATTCAACGTCCAAAGGAAAATACTCGCATCTTGCGCGAGAAGAATATTGAGATTGACATGGATTTGTGAATGATAACATCCATAACCTTTGTAACTGCATATGACATCCAGTAATTTTTACACTCTGACATTTTGTGACCATTATGGCACATATACGCTCCTGTCACTATGGTAACCATAGAGTGGACACCGACTGACCTCCATCTTTTTTACGTAGTTGCCAGGGAAGATGCCGGTGCGGTCGCCGATGGTCCCCGTCCACCAGTCCCCCTCCTGCTTAGTGACTGTGATCACGTCACCCTGCACAAAGTTAAGATCGCTCGGCTCGCTTGACGAATAGTTGTACAGTGCAACGTACTCTGTAAGAATGATATCATTAAAGTGTGAATAGGAATGAATTGTGAATAGAATCAAGCAAGAGGTTCACTGAGACTCGAGTACAATGGTATCTCCACACTGGATGGTAAATCCATGCCAAGGTCATTCATTACTTTATTAAACTCACTATAACTGAAATTGCTGCAAGTTGAATCAATATACATGTAAAATATGAAGGCAGGCTGCATGGATTTAGTTGACATTACCTGAGGCAGTATCGAGAGCAGGAGTAGAGCTCTGTTCTGTCATCACACCATTATTTGACGCGGACACCTCGACCTCAGGTACGGCGGAACCGTTACCGACCGGGGCGGGGGAACTACAGGGGCAGACACATGGGTAAGTGACACACGTCAACAGATGACAGCGACACAAATCTCATCTGTGTTTGCCCCAGCCCAAGCGACACGGATAGCGTCCAAGATGGCCCACATCGGTGCTCGGGATGCTTGGGCTGTGTTTGCCCCCAGCACATGAGTTACAGGGCACCAACTGACAATGACCCTCAAAATATATTGTGAGGGCCTCACAGAATCACATGGTAACTAACTACATGTACTATATCAGAACATAATCTGATCTTGATTACATGGGTGAAGTTAACACGATATTTTATTTCCCCTCAGGTACTCACTCTTGTTTGCCAGCTACAGAATCTCCGATGACTTTCACAAAGCTTTTTGGGAACCAGCCGACCTGTATGAACACAGTAACCATGGTTACAAACAGAGCTAAACATGTCACAGACACCATGTAATGTTGCTGATTGGGGTTGCTAATCGCATACTACTTCGCTATCATCACATACCTACTGACCTGGATTGTATACTTTAATACCTTCTGTTTTGTATACGCACAAATTACTTTGATTAGCTTCAACTATTTCCATACAGCGATTATGAATATACTATTAGAATCATAGCAGTTTTTTATGTTGATCATGTGTAGCAAAGCAAGGCACAACAAAGCATGCAGATATAACACTTGCATATCAAGGTAAATAGAAAACAAAACACTCAAGTACTATCTGACGTGACCCAAAAGATTGCCTAGTTAGAGAATCAAGCCTATGATGAGAAACCATCGTTTTTCATGTCAACATGCCTGGTCTTAAAATAAAGGTTTAATTGTTCATCGATTGCACCAATAATACAAAAAGTTTTTTCATTCTATGGTCACAAATGGACTGGAGTATACCGGTGGTCAACTACAACAGAAATAAATGTAAATAAAATACTTTATTTATAGTGCAGGAAATAAGTATATACACTATTGTAAAATAAATATTATGTACACTATTTTGTGATACACATCTATGTAATGTGGTAACTATGGGTTACGTGTAGGTATATACTTGTCCTAGTATTTATTCAGAGCTACACCAGTTTATCTTATGTTTTAGTCTAAGCATGGAGGCAACACACCCTTATACTAAAGCTTGAACAAGGGTTAGGTGTTAGGCAAGGTTTGGGCGATAACACAGTCAACATCAATTTTAGAACTGCTCTGGTGTCATCGATAGCGCTAAAACGACCCAACAAAATTATTTTCGATATTCGCCGATAGATGTATATATATCGATGAAACTATTCTTTGCGGCCTCATTTCCCATTGTTTGCAATGACACCAGAGCAAGACTGCACACACAAGCTATGATACGATGGGTTACCATGGTTACACAGAGTGTGGAGACATGAGACAAATAAGGGACACACAGACAGACTACGGACTGCCAGCCGGCCGGGGAGCTCCAGCGCTGGTGTATACCTTGTCGTTGAGTTGGCCCGACCACCAGCTATCCTGCTGTTCCAAGACCGTGATTATGTCGCCCTTATCGAAGGAAAGGTGGTTATCGCGTTTGGCCCGCCACATCAGAGTGGCCTGAACTTTGAGGCCTTCAGGAGCGACTTGTCCCTTGAATGACGGAACCAGGATTGATGGGAGAGGCAGGTTTTGGGGGGTGGGCGTTGGAGTTGGAGCAGGTTTTTTCAGGAAGACGGGGAGGGAGAAGGGTAGAGGAAGGTATGAAAGGAAGGGAGGGAAGAAGACAGAGTGAACAATAAGCCATCAGTGTACTACTCCACTATAGCCACAATGGGATCTAGCATCTTGGCGAATGTGGGCGCAGCGACTACAACGTGAATTCATGTGTGTGAATTGATCAGTCTACAGAATCGGACATCTGAACATTGTATGTACATTACTAGTTTTCACTTGCTGGTATCATCAATGACATAAATCAATTTTATTTTTATTGTATTCAACTCAAAATTTCAATCTGATTAACTATTTTCTGATTAAACAACAAATTTTTCGACATAATCTAGAACCACATAATATTTATGTTATGTACATCATATATCAGAACTGAAGCTCTATACTACCATGCATTTTCCCTGGGATATCATGTTAAGTTTCCAACTCAAAAATTTGACGGATCACTTGGAAATTTCTAACTGAATAAGGTGAAATGCCCTACTAGTGGTTGTAACTAGACAACCCACCCACCCACTACAAACAAACCAAAGACTACCACGCCTGGGGCCAGTGAGGCGATCCAGTACCTGTCCCGGTGTCGGCGACGCTCCGGACACCGCAGTGAATGATGACGAACCGCTCGCAGACAGGCTGTTCTGACTGGGCGCCTGGTCTGGGATGATGCTGAAAACAGGACGAGAATAAATGAAATGTGAGTAAACGATTGGAAGTGAAATGTGATGTTATTCAGCAGTGATAGAAATTGGCCCAAATTTTCAGGCAGACACCAGGACCTGTGACATCATATTTTCTACCGGTCCTGATCACATTCTACCAGACCTGATTTTCCAGAATAAGCAAATTAATTTAAGACGAAATTTTCACCAAATTTATTTCGATTTATTCCACAATTAACCTGCAATCAACAATGAAATGATTCAGTGGCACCTGCTGGCCTCTTTTTCCGTGCTTTTCCATGGAAATTAGGCCTTCGAGTACGAGGACCCGAAGAATTCCACAGTTCAATGGCCGGGATCGGGTAAAAGGATTTGATGGGGGCAGACTCCATATACACCATCATGAGATCAGATAAGAGCCTCGTTGAAAGTTTTGTTGCGTTGGTCTGTTTTAACAGCTGCACGAACACAAATTGCTTTTTACCAAGATTCACCATAACGCGCCATTTTTGCATAACCGACTGATGTTACAACACCGATTTTCATTGGCTGAAAACGCCGCCCCATCAAACAGTTAGCCAATCAGAGAGACTATAACAATTCAAGCTCACGAAAATAACCCGAGCATTTCCGATGACGACCGGTCACTTGTAGGAATTTACCGTACTGACGCGCATTCGATGTGGTTTTGATAACTTTGCGTAAATCAGTTCGAAACTTTTGCTAATTATTCACCGGACCGCCGGGCCTCTCAGTTGGGCATTTCTGCAGGTCCTGACGGAAATCTCCCGGCCTCGGGCCGTCGGACTGGTGCTAATTTCTATCACTGTTATTTAGTGGTATTCGTAAAATATGGAAGCATCAAACAACAGTATACATTATTATACCTCTGTGAATGTTGAACACAATACTTATCTGATAATTTCAAAACAAACGATCAATCTGCCTGACTGTTGAAAAAAAATAATTTCAAGTAAGTTTTTGTACAAAAGAACAAAGTGGTATTCAGTACACACTCATTGATATTCTCGTAGACGTTGTCCTCCTCGTGTTTGGCAGTGTCAGCTGGCTGTGCCTGGGGCGCCGAGACTCCGCCGTCCACAGGCATGTTCCCGTAGATGTTCTCGGCGCCACTAGGGGGCGCCTGTGCTGACTCAGTGGGCGTGGCGGCTGTGGGTGTCACGACAGGCTCGGACACCGTGGCAAAGGCGCTTGGAGTCGTCGCCGGCTGCTGTTGTTGTTGTTGCTGGAAGCCTGGAGTCGTGCCGTCCTCTGGGAGTCTCTCCACGTATGCCTCAGGGAACCAGCCCTCCCGCGAGCCGTCCTCCATGACCCCGCTCACCCAGCCTGGCTCCCCCGTCACCCCGTCCTTCACCTGGTCAACATAACAGGAACATTGCTGATCTAGTCACACCAACAGGAACAACTGTGTTCCAATGTGTGTGAAAATAGATTTCTCCCAGATCAAAATTGGATGCAAATTTTAACTAAGTACAAATTGAGTGGATATATCTCTTGATTTGATTTGCATGACAAGTTCATGTAAATGTTACATATCTAAGGCTGGACATATCTCTGACAAAGCATCCAAAGATACAATACCTGAGTCAGATGCTACCAGCAATGGCCTGCACCACACTGCTCGATGGTGCTTGCACTCACCCAGATAATATCACCAGCCGTCAGCGTCAGTTCATCAGGATGTCGAGCGTCGAACTGGAATAGCGCCCGACACTTGTAGTAGATGAATCCGGCGTCGGCCGTGGGGGTGGTCGTGGACTCCGAGGTGGTCATAGACTGGAGAGGTGGTCCTACTACCACTGCACTCGGGATAGCATCTGGTGGAGAAATGTCATGTGATTGATTATAATACAAGTGAAGTACTACATTATTTTGTGCAGTTCAGCGCAGAAAATAGCGAATATAACTATTAATTTTATAATCTTCACACTAAAAAGTTGATAGATCGTGAGACACATTTTGCTAATTGTGAACAGCAGCTAAAATTGAAAGGTGGACAAACTTTTTTAACACTTTTCTTAAGCAATATTCTCAAACTTTTTCATAGCACTTCTGGCCAAAGAAAATACATAAGAGGCACAGATAGGAGTAACATGATACATATAAACGAATACCTGAGGATGACCCAAAGAACGATGTTGCCCAAGATGAACTGTTAGCTAGGGAATGACTAGAGAAGAGCGAAGACCCAAATGCTGGCCAAACGAACAAAATAGAGGAGCAAATGCAAATGCAACATAAAGCATGCAAACGAACAAAATATTGTCAACAAAATCATAAAACAAACCACCAAAATAAAAAGAATTGAAAGCTAATGTTCATGGATCTTTACATGCGGTTAGAAATTGACATACCGGTAAACAAATTTTTAGTAATCATCAAAACGCTATGTACGTTTATGTACGATTTCAGTACACAACTGAATCATTTTCTTTAAATAGTAAGAATGCAAACCCCAAACACCTTCATGCAAACAAAAATAAGGCAATTGAGTGCCAAGGTACCAAAAATACACACAAAACAGCCAACAAAAGACAAACAGATGTGCTTCGTTATTCAGTGCAGAGATGAGGAAATAATTTACTTTTCTCGGCATCATACTGCGCCCACGGATCTTCACCGGAGGTTGCGGTGGTCGCAGAACTGGCTGTCACTCCCGCTGTCGGGGTGGTGTCTTCTGTAAACACGCAAACAGATAGCAATTTACAAACAGCAGTCAGATGTTCACCGAAAATTGGGGTGCATTCAGGATGGAAAACATATTGTAGTGGCACTGGTGGAAGAACCTTGTTGAAATTGCTGTTCCACAAAATGCTACAAGTTGACTTTGCTGAATGCACCCCAGTTTATTATATACGAAGCACACAAGCAAGCTCCTTCAATTCTGAGTCCCGACAGAGAGTAAACAAATGAGGTTCTAGAATTCTTCAAATGCGCTTTATCAAATTTTATAATCAGATAATGAATGCATAATATCCTCCGTGTACTGTCATGTTGTTTTGAAAATCCTATACTGGCAGGTAAATTGATATTCATCATGCATAACCAAATGACTTCATAGAAATTACATGGTCTGACATGCTCGTTCAGTAGACATTGGCAAACAAATAGCGGTCTTTAGCTGAACATTATAAGTATAACAATCATTGTAATTCACGAAGTAACCCTGGAGCATGCGGAAAGTTTGTTTTACTGCAATGAACATGATGAAGCTATTAATCAATGTAAATGAGAAATAACACTGAACAATTTTTCAAGTCTACCATAGTTTTTCTTATAAACACCAGTAGATATCAAGTGCTAAAAACTAACATCCCAAGTGCCCGAATGAAAGCGTATTACCAGAACACCACAAATATTTGTTAAAAACTTTCAATACAACTCGTAACTCAGTCGCAAAAATCAATGCATCAAACTCAGATAAAGTCGAAATATTTTTGATATTGATAGATATCACAAGTTATTCCGAAAGAATAGAAAAACACAATTATCCAAAACCTCTCTTTCATATTTTCTTAATTAATGGAGGAAAACAATGTTATGAGAACAATTTAATATTTTGCCAATAAGTAACAAACACAGTCCCAAGACTGTTCGAGTAAAAAGTAACATTGCTGCATGATAATATTTGTGTGAAAAAAAATGCGACCAGTCCCAAATCATCATGGCCATGCTTAAATGTTGAATAATAAAATTTCCATGTACATTTACATATTTGGTACCATGCAGACTTTTGATGGTGTTGATAAAAAGTGAACAAATATATCCAACTCCCGAATAAAATTTAACCAAACACGGATACACTGCTCACTCTCAAACATGGAGAATGCGTCCAAAACGTCCGTGTTCTGTTGCCAAGCAACAGCAGCTGGTTGCCAGGGAACGCTTTCTTGTTGCGGACTAGTGTCCTGTTGCCACAGGTCACAAAGTTCATTCTCACTCGAGGTCGTACGCTCCCCAATGTCTAGGTAACCATAGTTACGGCAGGCATTAGGGGTGGGGAGAAATGTTACACATGTATACGTGTACACGTCAAGGCAACAATTTTTGTGCAAAGGACATGTATTGGCATTAATACATGGACATGTTGACTACAACACACAGCACACAATAAAACAGCCAGAGAGCAGCATGCGCTGTTACATATAACACACAAAGAGACAGAAATGTCTAACGAACTACAGGCACATCACTCGCTAATATTCGCAGCATGAATTACTACATCTACGAAGGCTGGAAAAGGCTCATCTTTCAACCAGATTACATGTGGGTACCTCAGAATGTTATCAACAAGTCAAAATGTTATTATCGTGCTATATCCCAGAGGCACGTTATTATCAATGGGCATTTTGTGTGACGTTGCACAGCGCTTTTTCTAAAACTCTCAACAAATCACTGGGTCATCACTAATAAGGATTCGAAGGAATAGGACCAAAAATTCTACGATATATACCCACCTTTCTTTGAACTGAAAGCATTGCTAAGGGCAGCATTGGCGCTGGCCCATGCTGATGACTCTGTCGTAGCAGTCGTTTTTGTAAACACAGATGTAGTCGTCGTGGAAACGTCACCGAATGCATTCGCCCAGACATCAGCGGCAGGGCTAGACCGCGGGGCATTCTGACTGGCAAAGGCATTGTCCAGCCAACCAAATGTACCCTCTACAGACGGAAAGATATACAACACACATGCACAACTTAACAACTACTGACAGTAATGGTAGCCGACAAACCTCTGTGTCAGTGACTGTGGTCCCGCGCTTACATTTACTGAGCTTTCGATTGTGAATAGCCAACGATAAAAGACCACTATGTGACAAACAGAGATTGATCGGCATATTTACATGAAACATGTATCAAACAAAATGAAACTCACAACTAAAATAGATCGAACATATTTTCACAGGTTCTATGAGAATCAGTTCATCAAACTTAACAATGTACTAGTATATGTGTTGCAGTGAATAGTGAAATGGTGAATCTACTTTATATATAAACTACTTCGAAGTGCCGATTTTAAATCATAAATGTGTACACTTTCATCTAGATTTCTACATTGCAGCTATCTACAAGCAGTCCTTCACTTTTTTTCATGTATAAAATACATGTACGTTATTCAGGTATGAAAAAGCCAGAATTATGTAAGACCTATGCACAACTCCAGATTCCAATTTAAGCGCATCGCATGGCTGATAAACTCTCACTGAGAGTTGATGAGGTATTGTTCTTGGCCAAGGTTTATTTATGCTCGAATTCGCTCACATTGTCTCACTTTGACAGAGTACGACATAACCATTGCTCTTTTGTGCGAGTGAGCCATCCGACTTTTCTTTTAGAGATATATGAAATCATATTTGAAAGCAAATAACATCATATATGAAAGCAAATGACATAATTTGTTTCTATGCATTTCCACTTACACAAACTAACCGATAAGGTGCTTGCATTATTTAGATCTTATTGATATTTCTGGCTTATTCATGAAACAGCAACGTACATAATTATGTCCTTACACCTTAGAAAGTGAGAGACTGCTATTACATAAGATCTATGGTCCTAATCCAGCAAATATTACATCAACACATGTATGTTCAACTAACAACAATCTACTAATGTCAACAAGTTCAGATTTTGATTTCTACATTCAAACATAGACAGCTTACCTTTTTTCGCTGGTCTGCAAAGTACACAAAAACAGATATTAAGTACAATCATTCCTAGAAAGGTAAAACAACAAACATATCTAATACACACAACTTCTAATTTTTTACAATCCGTGAAATTCATACAATCCAAAAAGCACAGATATCGGCCTTACGCTGGTTCTGTGTTATTGACAACTGGCGTGTCTCGTTTTTTCTGTGAGTCCCGCCATTCCGACTGTTTCTGCATCAGGGTCGACTGTAATTGTTTGTTGACTGACTGTAGTGAGTATATCTTGTTAGTCGATTGCTGTGGGAAAAAACAGAGGATTTGGTAAAATTTTTCAAATTCTCAGATGCAAAAGACAATATGGTAGCACGCGAAATTGCAAAAACAGCTACAATTTCACAAGTGCCAAAGACAGGGCCTAGGTAAATTAATTAAAAGATTTTCCATGGCATGGTTATTGGAGTATATGTATTGAGCTCTATGATTGTAAAAGATTCGTTTTGTGCACTTACTTTGGCAGATGTGTTGGATGTGTCAATTTCCTCCAGTTTTTTGGCAGTGCTTGTTTCTATCAGTTTCAGAGTCTCCTTGTGTTTATCTATCGCAGCTTTCTTACTGTTGTAACTGTGCAGCACAGCTTTGTAGTTGTCGTCTAATGAGAACATTTATCAAAAGGTTTATGTATCAGTAATATTATTCAGTTGTGGATATTCCGATAGTCTGGATATTAATTTTTTGCAACCTTACCAAGTGCATCAGTCTGAGATTGAACTTGTAAGTCAAGTTGTTGTTTCGTCTGATTCAACATCTTCAACTTCTGCTGCAAATCCTGTAAATGTTAAATGCAAGAATTTAAAGTGCATTTTAATCTAATCTGTACCAACTGTACAAGTTAGTTCACATTTTCACATTTACCAGCATGCAAGAATTGCAGTTTGATTGGTTATTGTCACTGTACCTGAACTTGTTTCTCAAACTTCTGTATCTCTGTGACTTTCTGGTCACGTGTGGTTCGCATGGCCTGTATAGAGGTCGTGACCTCTGTCACACTGCCGCGAGCTTGTTCCACACGGTTCTTCAACTCTGATTTCTTAGTGTCCTGTGAACAACAATCATGAGTTGGTTATCATCACACATTAAGCACTGATGATAATCGACCACTTGGTCTAATTTAGGGGACACTCCTGTGCTAAGACAAATCTTTTCTCATGACCAACATCAGTGACATTTCATACTCCTATCACTACAGATAACAATTGGCTGTGTATACCAATCAAGCGGACATTTCTAGAGCCAGTGACCCATGTGTACCATAGTTTCAAGCTGAAGTTTGCGTTCTCCAGCCTCACGCTTCAGTCGGTCGACCTGTGCCTTCTCCCGTTGTTTCTCAGACATGAGCTGGTCGCGGCGCTGACGTTCCCACTCGGCCTGTCGCTGTCGTTCTAACTCACGACGTGCAGCCTGCAGGGGGATACGTAAGTCACGACTGGTAAGAAATCATACTCACAGTGTAGTTATGACCTTTACATGAGTAATGTATATTGGTGATATATCCATAATTATAAGAAAATATGATTGCCGATTGAAGATGCATCGGCTGTCTGCTCCCTGGCCTGAAACTGGTGTTCCACCTACCTCCCTCTGCTACATAACTTTACATGGCTGTTCCACCTACCTCCCTCTGCTCCATGGCTTTACGCCGATGTTCCTCTCGCTCCTGTTCGGCCGCCCTCTGTTTCTCCAACTGTTTCTCAAGCTCAATCTGTCGCTTTCGCTCCTGCTCTTGTCTGCGAGAAAACACGGTCAAATATATATCAATATCAGTGAAAGGCAAGTGAAGGGCAAACTTTGCTTTAATCCACAGTCCTTTGAACCCAATTGCTTCTTCACTGCTTACAGTACCAGTTTGAGAAACAAATTTCTTATCTACAGCAAAGTATGATGAAACGTACTGTTTATTACAGGAATTATAGAAATGAACATATGAGAAAGATGACTCCTTTCACCTCAAATATTACACACAGCATCAAAGACGTACCGTATGCGTTCCCGTTTCTCCTGCTCGGCGCGCTCGTGAGCCAGTCTCTCCTCTTCCTGCTGTTTGAGCTGCTCCTGCAGCAAGGCTCGCCGCTTCTCCAACTCTGCCTGGCCTTTGTCAAAGTTCATCTTCCGCTTGTCTTCAAATGTCTCTGCACAATCACATGAGCATTTGAATATAAGTCAGTTCATTGAGATCAGGATCTCTGGCAAATATTTGAAATTGTTATGTTCATCTTCGTATTTCAGACACCTGTTTTTCCTATGAAAATGTCTTGTCTAGTACGATACACATAATAAAGTCGATAACTCTTTGCAATATTCTTTTTCCATTTTTTTATGTAAAATTCCCAAATTTTAATTGTAAATTTGCCGTTTATTGTTATTACTCACCTCTAAACTACTACATGCTCCTTTTCGATCCTTTGGATCGTTCTGGATAGAAATTCGCGTACTGAAAGCAAGGCACGATCGTCTGCCTGCATGACTCGAGCGCTCCTTTTGCCGCCAAAACCGCCGCGCATATGCGCACGCAGCTGCGCAGAAGCTTCACTTTTCTGTCCAAAAAACGACAAAAGGAAGCCCCTAGCACAAAACTGGCGGGGATGGATGGGAGGGCCTTTACTGTAGTAGTTTAGAGGTGAGTAATAACAATAAACGGCAAATTTACAATTAAAATTTGGGAAGTTTATTTTATACATCACCAATCTAAACTACTACATGCTCCTTAGAATCAAAGGATAGGCGGTGGAGCAGTAGTGCTAGAGAGTCATGAAAACAGACGATAGTCTTGATTTCAAGCGAATCGCTAAAATGCTACATTTTCGATATATCTTTAGTAATATAATAAAGATACTCGCCTAGCGGTGCGATCGCTTGCCTCCGACATGCACGAATTTCTTCTTCACCCATCGGTGGAAAAAACGGAACTCTACTTGAGACCGTAACATAAAGAACTCAAACACAAACACAAAGTGTTGCTTATATACACGTGCACGTTAAAACCAAGACTTTTCTGTCCAGCTGGTTCAAACAACAGCTTGCGCTACGACCAGCGGACCCAGTCTAAATCTGGACGACTGGTCCTGAAGTTCGGCAGCATTGGACAGATAGAACCCGATGAATGTCGTAGAATTAGTCCACATTCCAGCCCTCACGATATATTCCAACGGAATATTCGACCTGGCCGCCAAAGACATCGAGATGTGTCGGATTTGGTGGGACGATATTTTGTAAGTGACTCGATCGTCAGCACCTGACTCCGCATAGACAGTCCTCACTACAACCTTCACCCATCGGGATAGTGTAGCTGTGGAGATATCCGTAGCCCTATTAGGCTGATAGGAAATAAATAACCGCTTGCGATCTTTCCTGATCGATCTGGTACGATCGATGTAGATTTTCAGCGCTCTTACCGGGCACAATAGAGCGTCCGGCTCATTCCGTCCTACGTAACCGCCCAGTGACGGAATTACGATAGGGGAGAACGCTTTCCCGCCCTCAACTGCAGCACGTGTTTTAGGCATAAAATCACGTACTGGGTATAAGGAAACGGACCCATCCGCGCCAAATGCGACTCGCGATACGTCGATCGCCGCGACATCTGAGCGTCTTCGACCACTTGCTAGCATAACTAGCAAGAAAGTCTTAAGAGTTAACCTCTGCAAGGAAACTTCCTTGAGAGGCTCCCAAGGTGCCTTAGTAAGACAATATAGCACAAAAGCCATGTCCCAATCCGGTAGAGTAGGAACTCCCCGTGGCCTTTGCGTCCTAAAGGACGCCAAGAGATCAGTAAGGATACGATTATTAGTTAAATCGATCCCCCTAGCACGGAATACAGGGCCCAGCATGGACCTGTATCCCTCGATCGTAGTAGGCTTCAAATTAAGCCTATCAAAGAGATAGCAGAGAAAGTCTAGCACTGCATTCAGAGGGGCAGAGAGCGGATCAATGCGCCTTCCGTTACACCAACGTACGAATACTCTCCATTTAGCCTCATACGTTTTAGAGGAGGATCTCCTATTCTTTCTCGCGAGATGTACGGACACCTGCTGAGAAAATCCTGCCTCCTGGAAGGATCGCTCGATAGCCTCCACACGTGTAATTTGAGCACGTGGACGGAATCGTGAAATATATCCCGCCCCGGTTGCTTCAGCAACCTGTCCTCGATCGGGAGAACCCGTGGTACATCGATCAGGAGGGACAGTAGCAGGGGGAACCACGCCTGCATCGGCCAGCATGGCGCCACCAACAGAATCTCGCACTGAGACCTGGCTACTTTGTGCAGCACTTCTGTTAGGAACCGAGTTGGCGGGTACGCATACCCGAACATCCCGTTCCACGACTGAGACATCGCGTCCACAGCCAGTGCCTCGCTCTCTGGCAGAGGTGAGAAGTAGACCGGGAGCTTGTGATTCCGAGAGGTTGCGAACAGGTCTATGTTCGGTGTCCCGAACGCCTGACAAACGCGCCGAAACACCCCCGGATGCAGACTCCACTCCGTGTCTAGCACTGCATTCAGAGGGGCAGAGAGCGGATCAATGCGCCTTCCGTTACACCAACGTACGAATACTCTCCATTTAGCCTCATACGTTTTAGAGGAGGATCTCCTATTCTTTCTCGCGAGATGTACGGACACCTGCTGAGAAAATCCTGCCTCCTGGAAGGATCGCTCGATAGCCTCCACACGTGTAATTTGAGCACGTGGACGGAATCGTGAAATATATCCCGCCCCGGTTGCTTCAGCAACCTGTCCTCGATCGGGAGAACCCGTGGTACATCGATCAGGAGGGACAGTAGCAGGGGGAACCACGCCTGCATCGGCCAGCATGGCGCCACCAACAGAATCTCGCACTGAGACCTGGCTACTTTGTGCAGCACTTCTGTTAGGAACCGAGTTGGCGGGTACGCATACCCGAACATCCCGTTCCACGACTGAGACATCGCGTCCACAGCCAGTGCCTCGCTCTCTGGCAGAGGTGAGAAGTAGACCGGGAGCTTGTGATTCCGAGAGGTTGCGAACAGGTCTATGTTCGGTGTCCCGAACGCCTGACAAACGCGCCGAAACACCCCCGGATGCAGACTCCACTCCGTGCCTATGATCTTGTCCGGTCTCGACAGAGCGTCCGCTAGGACATTCCTGTGACCCGGCAGGTGCCTCGCCCTGATAAACAGACGGTACTTGAAGGCAAACCTGATCAGACACTCGGCCTCCAAACAAAGATGACTCGACCGAGTTCCACCTTGTTTGTTTATGTGCGCCACTACTGTGCTGTTGTCTGTGAAGACCAGCCACTTCGTCCCTGGGGGACTCTGAGGCCCCCAGATCTCGAACGCACGTCTCACCGCTCGTAGCTCTAGGACATTGATGTGCAACGCCCTCTCGCTCGTGTTCCACACAGCAGAGAGTTCGTGCTCGTCCATATGAGCTCCCCAAGCCAATTCTGACGCATCGGTGAAGAAGGTCCGATCGGGCAGATACTCCGCCAGTGGCATCCCTCGGAAAAGATTCCGATGGTCCCGCCACCAATGCATTGCTTCACGAGCACGATCGTCCACCGATACGACTTGGTCTAGTCGATCGGTGAGGATCCGCCATTGCAACGCTAGACACCATTGAATGGGTCTGAGGAAGCACCTGCCGAACGGCACCTGTTTCTAGATCAACGCCAACAGACCGATGATGGACAGAAACTGTCGAGCTGTGATCGACGACTGCGTCAGCGCGACCTCCATCGCCGCAATCGCCTTGAGAACTCTCTTCCGCGGAGGAAGAGCTACTCCTCGCTCTAGATCGTAATCTACCCCGACATACTCGAACCTCTGTGTCGGGGACAGATGAGACTTCGCCCAATTGGGGATCCAGCCAAGGCTGGTCGCCAACCTGAGGACGAACCCGGATTGCTCTATAGCCTGAGACGGGGAGTCGGCTATGATTAACCAATCGTCGATATAATGGTGGAATTGAATTCCAACCGATCGAAACCTGGCTGCCATCGTCCTTACGATACGGGTGAACACGTAAGGCGCGGTGGCTACTCCAAAAGGAAGTACCCTGAACTGATACACCGAACCCTCGAAGGCGAACTTGAGGTATCGCCGATCGGCTGGGTGTATTGGCACATGTAAGTACGCGTCCTTGACGTCGATACTGACTGCCCACTTCCCCTTGGACAGAGCTTTCTGGACGGAAAGCGCCGACTCCATCTTGAACCTGGGTATGATCAGGAATTTGTTGAGGTTTGACAGATCGAAAACGGGACGCCACCCGCCTGTCTTTTTCGGCACTAGGAAGATGAGAGAATAGAATCCTCTCTCGTCCTTGACCACCTCGATCGCACGTTTCTCTAGCAACTGCTGCACCTCGTGCTGCAGAAGCTGAAACTTTTCCCGATCGCCGGGCACAGGGAAGAACCACGCTTTGGGTCTGATCGGTGGTTTTCCAGCCTCCCATCTGAAGGTGAGACCGAACTTCACCCATGCCACGACTGAATTGTCTGACGACGCCAGATCGCTCCAGTTCTGGACGAACTGAGCCAGGCGTCCGCCGACTGGACCAGGTTGTGGAAGATCGAATTCCGATAGAACTGAACCTTCCACAGAGCCTACGCTTTCCCGCAACGAGTCACTTCTTACCAGAAGATTTCCCTTTGCCCTTGAAGCGTCCACCCCCTTTGCCTCCACGCTTGCCATCCCCCTGGGGAGGGGGAGGCTGCGCCCCCCGAAAGGGCGGCTGCGTAGCAGCGGGTGCATGTGGTGCCTGAGGTTGGGCAGGCTTCTGACCCTTGGTCTTCTTGCCTGTCCCAGACCCCGCCGACTTCCCAAGCAAAGCCTTGGCCATAGCCTCATCCCGGAGATGTTCCCGCATGACGGAAATATCCGATCGAGAGAGGTTGGCGTAGGTATAGCCTGAGAAAAGCGGCCTCCCACGTAGCTCAGCGACGTCCGTAGCGGACACGTCAAGCAGACGGAGATCGGCATCACGCATGGTGAGATCCAATTGTGCGCCCAGGTGCGCACTGTCACGCTCAGCAGCATGGACCACTCCGGCCAAGACGCCGAGTGCTGCATGAATGTTGGCGCGACTCCCCTCCTCCAGATCCGCCTCGTCCACAAACTCCTGAACCAAAGTGGTCAGGTGATCCGTCAACGAGAGCTGCCCCATCAACTGATGAGACAGCGTCTGCCAGTGAGAAAGGCGAGCCTTTTTCACATAAGCTGACCAGACCGTTCCCTGCTTCCGGGAAAGCAGGTGAAGGTTAGGGTCTTCGACCGGGACGGAAGTCTGATGTCCACCCTCGGACTCTACAGTCCGATAGGTGTCGATCGACTCAGGTCGAACACGGCTAGTCGGGAATGTCGACTCCGTACGAGCCACATCCTTCTTAGCCGTAACTCCCTTGTTGATCTTGTCGAAGGACTTGACCAACGCGGGAGCCACAGGGAGCCGGATCGGCCGACGAACTGGCGCCGACGCGAACCTACCGGTTCCCCGTGAGGGCCCTGGAGCATCGATCGGCAAGTCCATTCGCCGTGCGACCGACTCCAAAGCCCACCGGAAGTTAGAACCCCCGGCCTGATCGGAAGTCTCATCCTCCGAGGAGGACGACTCCTGATCAGCTTCCACTCGACCCCCCCGATCGTTGGACCTCACAGGTCCGATCGAAGACCTCGATGACCCCAAGGGTACATCAAAGGACGGGCGAGGGAATGCCTGCTCAGCGATCGCGCCCGTCCGGCGACTTACATCCGCGTACACAGGACTTGAGTGGTCCTGAGGAACGACCCCAGCACCACCCGCACGATCGTGCCCTGATCGAGGACCAGGAGCACGACCGCCAAGTGTAGACTCCCGATCGCACGAACGATCGAGAGCCTCACCCCCAAACAAAGGGAACTCTCCCCCCTCGAACCTCGAGACCGAGGACCCGAATGAGCCATCCAAGATGCTCCGCCGATCGAAGCCCGAGGCCTGATCGTCGCCCACCGAGAGGTCGGACGAAGCTTGAGCCACATCGAAAATCGATGTGGTCTCAGCACCACGGCACTTAGAGGAAGCACGCTTCCTCTTCTTGGAAGGCCCAGGGGAAGAGACGACGGACCCCTCCACCTCGATCGGCCCCGACTGAGGGACGACGAAGGTGGAGTGCGGTTCCTTGGCTGCTTTCGCCTTGGCAAGAACTGAAACCTTCTTCTTAGAAGATTTCGACTTCTTGCCAGCAGGGGGAGCAAGCTCTCCCTGCGACGAAGGGGCAGCCGAAGAACCGGCCGGGACTCCCTGTCCAAGCAGGGAAGAGAGACCCGGCAGGAGGGGACCCTGAAGGGAAGACAACGACTGTGCAAAGAAAGATTGCACAGCCGCGTTGACCATGTCCTGTGTTAGCCCCAGGGCCTGGCTAACACCGGACGCAATCTGTGCCGTCACAGGCGGAGTCTCCACCTCCATGGGCGACTGGCGGACTTGCGGAGCATCCTGACGAGCCAACGAGGCTTCAGAATACTTTGCAGTCGCCTGCACGAAGGAAGAGGGACGCCAGAAACGACACAGATCACACCTCAAATCCTCCATAGATACCGGGCCATGGTCCAAACAATCGAAACACAAACTGTGTTTCTCCCCTCCTCGGAGGGTATTGACCAGACACTTCGGGCATGGACGTTCGTCCATGGCACCGGTACCAAGGGAGGATTGTGAAGCCATGATCACGAAAGGGAACTAACCACACACAGTAACAGGGCGGGCAAAATAAGCAAACCTGAGACTGCGCTGAAAAAGAACCCTAAGAGGACTACGAATATATAAACTACAGTATACGTTTACAAAATATATACAGTAGAAAATTAACGTAGAACTATTGATAGATGTAAACAACAAGTACACTATCAAGTACGACGGATGGACGATAATAGGGTGAACTGGCTATACAAATCGCTGACGATCTAGCAAGTAACAAACTATCGACCAATACTTATCCAAATAGACACAAAACGATGTCTATGAACGTGGCAGGTGAAATTCCGTAAGAATATATCGCAAAAGTCTAGTTTGCAGACTAAATTCTACGAATTCACCGGGAACCAAAATCCAAAGCTGCCAAGCAAAAATGGCGGTGGACAGAAAAGTGAAGCTTCTGTGCAGCTGCGCGCGCATATGCGCGGCGGTTTTGGCGGCAAAAGGAGCGCTCGAGTCATGCAGGCAGACGATCGTGCCTTGCTTTCAGTACGCGAATTTCTATCCAGAACGATCCAAAGGATCGAAAAGGAGCATGTAGTAGTTTAGATTGGTGATGTATAAAATAAACGGCCCCTTTTCATCCAGCCTGATTCATTTGTTCTTGTTTCCATTTTTCTTTGTCAGTGTAAAAATTTCAACATAATGCAGGAGGCCAAAACAACAGCATGCTGCAGACTTGAATACATTCACAAAACTCAAGGCCATGCACATGTCTTAATGAGCACTCTGCCACACCTTCTGTAGGCTTCAAGGAATGTACCAAATATCTTTGGCGGAAAGTTTTTAAGCAGGATCAAACATACACATAATTTTATTATTTCTACTACTCTATCTTGGATATTTACAGCAGTCTTCTTGAATTATTATAGCAGATGAAATCTTCTGGACAAAACTCAACAATAAAACAGTATTTATGTAATTATATGTAAAACAATTTGTACACATGACTGACAACTCTGACAGTTTTCCCTCACTAGCCCCAAGAGAAGTGGTGTGTTTACCGGGCATCTTGAACACCTCAGACTCGGCGGCAGCATCCTTGTCCGACACGGCGGGCACTTTCTGCGGCGAACCGCCCACGGAAGAAAATCCACCTAGCAAATCACCAAAGGCATCTTTCTGTTGAATTTGTGGCTGGGCCGGAGCCACGGCTGCTGAAGGCGAGGGGTGGGGAGGGGGGGCGGTGAGGTAGCAAAGCAGCGTAAGGGACGATCAGCCACCAGCACATGCCCACAGCAATGACAGATCGGACAAACGGGAAATGTACAGAGGAGTCAAATGAAGGCAGAGAGAGAGAGGGGGGAAGACAGAGAGGAAGCAAATGGAAAAGGCAAAAAATTAGGGATGCAATTAAAAAAGTCGATGCAATTGTTATTACATTAATTAAAAGTCGAAATAAGATGGATTACGAACAATGTATATAGTCATGCCATCTTTTGTTTAGATATGGATATATATAGTTATATTAGAGTCCTAACATGCAAGAGACTGGTTTTTTCAGCTCTAGAAACTAAAAATCTTGTTTTCTCAACTGTAATTCATTCTGTATACGATAAGGATTACATTTAGCACAATCAGCATCACTGCATCTTTTACCTGAAGCTCCTTTTGTGTCTTGATTAAAAATTGATCAACTAAATCTTAATTAAAGTTGCCATATGTAATTCAACTAGGTTAACATACATGGTTCTATGTGTATATACAAGAGAGACAGATCAGCTGTATGTATATATATCCATACAAATATATTGATTATATTCAACATTTTCAGGCAATGTAGTTAGGGAGGACAATATTATTGATCTAGAATTATACAACAAGAAATAATTTACTATTCAACATGAATCTACACAGACACGTTAACTACTACATGGACTTTTCGGTGACAACAGAAGTTTCTGTGATTATATGAGGCCCTAAGAACTTATTACTATGTTAGTAATAACAGCTATTACAAATATGTCAAACAAGCTCTTTGATTTGGAACTTAGTTGTGGAAGTAACTTGAAAATAAACACTAAAAGTGTATGCAGGGAGAGAACTGCCACACATCTAGGGCCGAGCTAATATAACTTTGGACGTATTGCTGCTGCTCTACTCCGTATCCCTGGGAGACGCACCTGGAGCGGGCGACGTGGGCGGTACCAGCCCCGGCTGGCCGACTGTCGGCATGGCAGCAGACCCACGCCTGTACGACGGTGGCACGAGGTTCGGGGGGAGCTTGGCTGGCAGAGTCTGTCCCGAGCGGGCCATCTCAACAAGGTGCATCGCCAGACAGTACTCCTCTGTCGTCAGCTTGCCGTCGTTGTCAATGTCCGCAAGGTTCCTGTTGTGGAGCGAAGACATAAAGCCCATCAACAGACTGATGTCATGCATACATGTATTTACATGATATACAATTACAATAAGATTTGAAAGCTTGAGTGAGCAGCTGTAACAGCTTAATTTCGCGGGATGATGATAGGTCTCATGTGATTTTCTTATCTTGTAACTAAGACTCTTAGAGTATGTTTTCAAAACCAAGTTATTTCATCTGCATCAGAAGGTTGTAGGTCTTTCAATGCAAGTTACCAGATCTGTGCCAGGAGGTTGTGAGTGAGGCCGGTCTGTTGTAGGATGCTTTTCGCCTCCACCCCGCTGAGAAAACCCTTGCGCTGTCGGTCGTGGCTGTTGAACTGCTGGTTGTACTTGAGTTTGTTGGGGTGTGGGATCGCCCACTCACCGGGTCCGAGGGCCGTCACGGGGCCAGGCGTCACTGACCTTACAACAAAAAAGGATGGTGGTTCTGCACTGCTTCAAAACTGCTTATTTCAATACATAACACACGGGACTGTTGGAATTTTGAGATGATCTACTACAGTAGTTCAAAAATATCTATATTTCAAATTTCACACCTCAAACATTTACACAATGTTTTTTTGTTTTTTTCTTGCATGAATAATATTGCACTACAATGAGTAATGTAACTTCTTTCATCAAATTTCATTTCTCGAAATCTACACATCACAGATATGGATAGCACTACATGTCATACTTTGAAGGTGAAGGAAAGGTTGCTGTTCCTGGTCCTACACCACCCGTCCCTGCTGCAGAGGGCGGAGCACCTGTCAGGCATCAAAAACATCACATTCAAACATCTCATATATAATACTGCACATTGCAATTATCGAAACTGACATGTGAAACGATGGCGTTATGCTCGAGACTATTAATTTCACAAACAGCAACACAGAGAACATATAACACAGAACCTGATAGGAATATTACTGTACATTAAATGACACAAACTAACTAGACATTTGATTTCATGCAGATCTGACTTTTCCCATGCATTCTAAATGAAACCCAAGCAATACCGAAAGGAAGGTTCATTTAAGTCAGGAGACGCCTTCATTGTATAATATTACTAACTAACAATATTAAATCTATAATGTCTACCAAATAATAAATATAGACAGAAATCACTAGTGCGAAAAACAACAATAAAACATGATCTTAGCAATAAATTTGATTCTTTTGATACATCGATTGATAAAACCCGAATTATCCACCCTGTACTATGAATATTGACAATGATGAACTACCGGTAGCATCATTAGTGATCATACGGATCAAATCAGCAGATATTGATACAGCCAGCAGAAGGGTTAGTAAGATGCTTGCTTTGCAGCAGCAAAACTAATGAACATTTAATATACATCTAAAGGAGTTTGATTAGATTCTTTTCATTAAATGAATATATATACACAATAGCATCATATTGTGCAAGAGAATCATGCGCAAATTCATTAGGATTGACATATGATTTGCGAGACCTAAACATTCTATCTGACATTATATCTCTAGTGCCACGACAATATTGCTAGAGTCGAGCTCCATTGATGAAACAGTAACCATGGTAACCAATGTCATTACGAAGCCATTCACCAGGCACAGGGGGGAGGCAGAGCTTATGTAACCACGGTAAATATTACCTACCAAACGCGCCCATAGACAGCCCTCCATTGAGCATCATGGGAGGCATACTTTGTAATGGTAACCTTGGTGATAAGGTCATACCACCTGTGCAGTTGGTATCACCATGGTAAAATATGATCAGGGAGGGGCGAATGAGGTAATAACATGTAGAAATGTGGGAATAGATATAGACAAGCAGTTCAAAACTACACACCTAAGTCACGACAAAACAGGAAACGTTGTATGTCATAATGAGGAATTACGATGCATCAACATGCCTACAAATTATATTAAGGCATGTGTTGTATTTCAATTTCTTACATCTCGAGAAAAGGCAATACAGTACATGTTTATGTGAGGCAATACAGTACATGTTTATGTGTATACAGAGCAGTCAGTTACATTTCATACATGCAATATAACTCAGTCGCCATATGTACTAGTAAACAATTTCTACAAAACGCTGAGCACGTTCAGTGACTACAGAGACGAAATTCTGACGAAAGTAGGAAAATACGCTACAAAACATAGACAACAATCACATCAAACACTTTCCCTTTTAAAGATACACACCTGGACCTGGCATGGCACCCATCATAGGTCCACCAGTAGACATGGGCCCCATCACCATAGGCCCCCCTGGCATTGGCCCAGGACCCCCAGGCATTGCCCCTGGGGCTGAGGAAAATGTTGCCAGGGAGCTGCCGACGGCAGGGTCAGCTTTCAGGGATGCTGGTAATGACTTCGGGAGCTCCACGCCCTTCAGTTTGTTGGAGATCAGGTGACAGGCGATCGAGAACTCTTTCTTGTCCATCTTTCCGTCGGCGTTCATGTCGGCCAGGGACCTTAATATGTCAGTGGATGGAGAGCAAGCAGTGAAGCAATTGTACAGGACACTTAGCTCATTGCTGTGAGTTTTAAAATACATATACTTATTTTAAAATGCATATAAGTTATTTTCTGTAGACTAGTGTTATGGATTGCAGTGTAAAAACTATTGTTTCAAACTATTTTGAATATTTTCAAAATAGTATTAGAATAGTATCATATTTCAATATTGTATTAGACTGAACTTCCAGTCTAATACAACTCACCATATCTGCATAAGCACTTGTGCAGGAAGTCCAGACTGCAGGAAGAATCCCCTGGCCTGGTTCCCTGAAAAACAAAGACAAATTTATTCTATGTGTAACACATCAATTGCAGTCTTTCCTACAGTCGATATTTTTTTTATAATTCCCAGATATTCAGCAGCTTCATGGAACGTCTATCACCCACTGACCTGTGACCAAGCCACCGACAGGCTTGAGCTGAAAGAACTGGCTATCATGTTTGGCACGCTCCTCGGCAGTTATCTTCCACGGATCTACAACAGGTCATTAATTTTCATGAAAATACATTGGAATGATTAATAATAATGTGTGGTGACATCAGTTAACTACGGAAGCGTAGAAGGGCCACCCAGGAAAATTATTTTTTTTAAATTCCCGACTTAGTAACTCGATAATATCGAGTTAGTATCTCGATAATATCGACTTAGTGTGGAACAGGCACAGGAAGGAAATTTATTCTTTTTAAATTCCCGAGTTAGTAAGTCGATAATATCGACTTAGTATTTCGATAATATCGAGTTAGTATCTCGATAATATCGAGTTAGTAACTCGATAATATCGACTTAGGGTTAGGTTAATATTTTAGGGTTGTCCGGCCCATGTGTACATGTATGTATAATGTACGTGGGTAACCATTAACGACTGTGTCAATTGGCGTATATGTCCACGTGTGAACATTGAAATAAATGATATCTTAAATGAAAACTTTCCCCTCTGATGTAAATATCAATTACATTAATTACATAATAGAGTTCTAACAGTATTTGACCCTCATATAAAATCAGTAATGTTTATTTGTATTCTCATTATGTATTTGCACAAGCAGACTATACATCATGTGCTGTGATTTAAGTCGAGATTCTAAGTCGATATTATCGAGTTACTAACTCGATATTATCGAGATACTAACTCGATATTATCGACTTACTAACTCGATATTATCGACTTACTAACTCGATATTATCGACTTACTAACTCGATGCTATCGACTTATTAACTCGATATTATTGAGATACTAACTCGATATTATCGACTTACTAACTCGATATTATCGAGATACTAACTCGATATTATCGACTTACTAACTCGATATTATCGACTTACTAACTCGGGAATTTGAAAAAAATAAATCTTCCTGTGCCTGATCCACTCTTAAGTCGATATTATCGAGATACTAAGTCGATATTATCGAGATACTAAGTCGATATTATCGAGTTACTAAGTCGGGAATTTAAAAAAAAATATTTCCTGGGTGGCCTTTTCACGCTTCCGTAGTTAACACATTAGATATGAGACACACTTTATGCTCGAACCTTCATGTTCATTGAAATAAAACTGCAATGCGTGTAACTATCAAGGCAAGCGTAAGTACACATGTAGATCTCAATTGTCTATGGAATCGACCGTTCAAACCGCAAGTAGTACATACCTTGCATTTTAGTTGTTTTCCTTCAAATTTCATGTAAGAAAGGTTCCTTCACTGCAAAACAAACAAGCCAAACAATGACATTAGAAAACTCTTATTAACATTACACATGTATTACTAAACAACACAGATTTTTGTATGTACAAATGTATGTCATATTCTATGTTTTACAGCCTAGAACACTCCCACACATGACCGGTCGACACATTATCTTGGCTGAATGTCTCTTGACATGCACTTGTTGTAATCCAAGTGAACATTTCCTTTGGACTCTTTAAAAACTTTCTGTTTCCATCCGTTGACTGAATTACACGTAGCTTTCTGGAAAAGGAGCTTTATGGATTTTTTGAAGAACTGAAACTCCTTCAGAGCATGTCACCCCATTCATCAATCAACTTCAATATTGATCGGTCATACTAACATGAATAAAACATGTGCTCGACATCATGACATCTATCATAATACACATATTAACTGTAAATATATGATAAAACATAGTCAGCTGCAGGCAATCAAAGAAACGCTGCAACACGCAACACTGATAAGAGAAGGAACAAAACTTGTAGTGATAAGTAGTGATGAGGTCAACGACTGCCACTCCAGATTGTTGTCACAGTTATGTCAATGAACACTTCCTGAAATTCAAAATAAGCTTGAGTGTGCTGCAAAATATAGTATTTTAGCTCAAGTTCTGCCCATGTATCTGTTCCTAATTTAAATAAATCATTTAAATACTTCCCCTATTTCTCAGGTCTTCAAATTTATGAGCTCGAATTTTCCGTAACAATATCACATGCAAGCCTATAGTAAGTTTAAGATACATAATGTTGCAGCGATATTACATCGAGTGATTGAATGTTTAACCATAAAAGTACAGCCATTCCAACCTAGAAAAATTCAATGTACCAGTTACAAAGCCTTTTTTATACATGTGCATAGCATTGAATTTTGAATGCCACCCATAAGGTCATGAACTTTCATCAAAAATGCTAAAGTTCCAAGGTATATTCCCCGAAATAATTGCAACTTCCTCTTTTGAAAGCCTATTTTTAAGCAATTCAGTGAATAATGAAGGGCATACATTAATTTCATGTAACAACCAAACAATTAGGACTTCATTAGTTGAATTTTTAGTACATGCATAGATCTTAATTTTATAAACATGATATTATTATAACATTGTGGTTTCCATGCAGGACAATGAATGCAATTAACTTCGCCTATTTTGACTTTCATGAATGTTAATTTGCAGACAAGAATGCATGTACATACCGGTACATGCAATAAAACTGAACGATGCCACATTCACTAATGGTTTCGAATTTTGTGCCCGGTGGCTTCCCTAACTAGATGCTTCCCACTGCGATCGATTCTTCACATCTTCAGTTTGTGTATATCTTTTCTATCATAGGTGTCCTATGGCTTGCCCTAGATCACCAGGAATTGAATTGATTGCAACATTTATTTTTTATACATTTGTTAAATTGGATACTAATATATCCTTAGGTAAATGTGAGTGGATTGGTATGTGATTGAAAACAGCAAAGTCAAGTATCTACATTGCAATCCTATTTTACATTACAATTACACTATAGGCGATCACACAGCTGCTGCGCATGCTACGATACATGCATATACGAGAGGTACCGTATTGGTCCTATTAGTAGCATGCGCCCTAATAGTAAAGCGCCCCCCTCTTTTGCACAAAAATGTTCGATTTTTGTAACCTCATTATTCACTTCATATCTTTCCAATAAGATCTTGGAGAGTCCCAATCGACACACTTATGTTATTTGAATCATAATAAAGGGAATTAAAGGCTATAGGTATACTATTCAGTGATTTTCTTGAATTTGACCACAAGTTTGACCTCATTTTTGCGCGCGCTACTGCAGGAGGTCTTGCTTTGGCTCGCCGTGCTACTATTAGGACCAATACGGTAATGGGCGGTTGGGTCGAATGTACCTCAAAAATAGTTCAACCATAGATTCTAATTGATCAACGGCACAGTGATGAAAAATTTCCCACTGCACAGAGTACTCGGTAGGACAGCCTTAAAACAGATCAATAAAGTATTACAGATTGAAGATTCGCACAAAAACACACTGACAAATGCTGCCAAGTTTGGTAAAAAAAAGTATCGCGATTGTGACGACACCTGACGAATATAGCATTTGTTATAAGCCAGGTCGCGCTGCATGTATGGTCGTGTGCACAGCTTTGATGACGAAGGCACAAAGGTTTTTACAATGTAAACAAATGGCAGAAGTCACTTGTCAGACTTTCAGTGCCGGAAATAAAGTTTCATATTTCTTTGTTATTTCTCGATGCGTAGCGTACCCACTCACATATAAATCAGTGCATGAAATGACTTGAGATGTGCACTGCACTGTACCTTATGTGCTCCGAAAACCTTAATCATTGCATGTGTAACGAAGTGCGATTTCAGACATCATGGACATGGTGGTGGGATGGGTTACAACAAAAGATGTTGTAAACGACGCCATTATCATCAGCAATCGCACATGACTCATATATTGGTATGTTGTGTCGGGGTAGGCCGAGAATCCAGGGAGGGAGGCGAAATACCTGATCCTCTGACTGGAGGCCGTAAACGCTGTCTAGTGGTCACAACTGTTCAGGGTGAGCAGATAGTACTACGCACTGACACGTCACATGGGGCAAACGCTCGGGTGATACCACGATACTCAACGGGGAAATAATGTGGTTACTGGCCTACACAAATATACACACAAAATATGCTTCTTTGTCACCAGGGTCACACATGGTGTAGTGCCTGTGTAGGGAGGTGATGACAGCCAAGGCAAGTGAAGTGGTACAGTCAGTGTAGTAGTTCCGGATCATCAGTAATAGCGGATCACTTCAACACTAAACATGACAAATATTCCTTGGAACTTCACGAACACAAATTTTTCTTGGCAAGATTTTCCAAGTGTAAAGTGTCCGTTCTCAAAATATGTTTTCGTGGTTTTCACGTGCAAATTGTTGACATCACGTGATCCGATTCATATCTGGGTCAGGGGTTTGGTCCAGAATCGTCTCCTACGGAAACCGATAGGTGCATTTGTTGAATGTTTTGGGTCGACATAAATATGAAAATCGATTATTTATAGACGCTAAAAAGTTCGCAAACATTTGGTAAAGGTATATTACAAAGCATCTTTTGTGAACATCGTGAGACTGCTGTATTTTAACATTTTACTTGAAAAATGAAATTGAAGTAAAAGCGGATCACCGTTTGTATGTCTGGACTCGTTCTGAGAATTTATGAAATGCGGACAGTAACTTTCGGCGTACAATCGTATTGAGAAATTTCGTTGGGGAGAGGACCTTTGTGAAAAAAATAGGAGATCTCACAATGTCCCAATTTCAAATTGAAAATTTTATTACAAAATAAAAAAATTGGCCCCGTTTTTTATATGTAAAATAAAGTTCAAGACAAACCTCAAAAGATTTTTGGCCATAAATTTTATTAGGATGGTCAGATCAATTTGAAGTTTGCTTTGTTTCCATTTGGCATAAAACCACATTTTTTTCACCGAGTTCAAATTTCTTTTTTGAAAATTGAATAAGTTGGGAAGCTTCTCCAATGTTAAATTTCACCTGTGTACAGTAGACATGAAATTCGCGAGTCTAAACAGAGTTCGGCATGTTGTTCAATGTTAGAATTGCACAGTACAGCGTAAGAATTATATTTTATTGGAATACACTGTAAAATGTGTGCCCCTATGTGTTTTCCTAATCAAGAACTTTCCTCATATAACATTAGATCACGAACTCCCCAAATTTGCTTGAATTTCCGTGATTCGATTTGGGTCCAACATTTAACATTGGGGTAGATTGGCAAATTTTTCAGTTTTCAAGATAGAACTCTGTAATTTTGTTTAAAAAAATATACGATAAATGGAAACATAAAATTTTTAATTGCCGCAAGTGCAGCCCTGCTAGTATATCCATCAGCGTAGATAAAGCCACAAACAGCCGCCCACACAGACGGCATCAAACAGCGTTAGGGTTTTTTTCATGTTAAATTTCCAATCTAATTTTCCAGCGAAAAATAGCCCCTAAAGTATCATGTTGGTCTAAATTTCTAAAACATGGTTAGGCAGCCCCTATGCCCTCGTTGTTTGCCCGTGCTCTCTATAGCGGCCGCACACGTATGGATGGCCAACGCACATGCGGACGGACATCCACATACAGACGTACATGTTCGCCTGGACATGGGATACCGCCGGAGGGCCGCACCTGAGAACGCAACTGGAAAAAAGCACGGGATCGGCGCCAAAGGCGGTCGAAGCACAAGCTACATACATGAATGAACGAATATAAATGCAAAAATAAAAATATATGTACAAATATATCATCAGAAGTAATATCTGGTATTGACAATACATATATCAACAGGACAGCAATTCTAATCACAGGAGCAAGCGCATTCAGTGTTCTGAAAACGTCGATCTGCTCTCAGTCAAAATGACACACTGCCGCATAGTTTCCAAGTAGCGCCTACATCTTTTGTGAGAAATGCTGATTTCACATTTGCGAGAGAAGTACGTGTAATTGAAACGGCTGTGACATCCATGATCGAGAAAAGTTTTATTGAACTGTATATGAGTGTTCATGTGCAATTTTATTTTCTCGATATTGGCTTTTGTGACATACGCAGGTTTTGATAGTAGAGACTTGAACTGCAATCATTTATTCGTTTATAAATCTATCGGTGAAATGCTATTTGACCACATGATGACTTGGAAATCTGCAACAATATGTTGCAATACACATGAACTGTAGATGCTCAAACCTTCGTAATTAATCGGTTCCACAAAGATACTGTTCTTCAATGTTCTGCAACAGTCATAGAATAAAACAGTATTCAAATGATCTTGTTGGGTGACTATTTCAGGCGTCTCGGCAGAAATGCATTCAAGGATTCATACGGCTTGGTTCGATAACCTTGGCATCGCTTTGCGTCCGTTGTCCATCGTCCACATTTTTAGCTTAAAAATTTACCAAACATATGTTTCTAAAATTTTGCACAAAATACCTGAAAATATTTCCAGAGGGAGATATTTTTTAGCTTTTTGATTTTCGAAAATCAATCGTCAATTTTTTCTAAATGAAGCATTAGATTACCCAGATATAACTTGGCAGTGTTTGACTTTTGTGGCCCTTGAATAGCTGGTCTGTGATGTGGCCATTTTGATGTGGCCATCTGTGATGTGGCCATCCGACGGGTCAGAAATCAAAGAGCTATCAGATTTGATCCATTCCCAATTTTTCCTTCTTAATTGGAGCTGTTTGGAGTAAACTTCTAGAACACTTCAAGATTGTGGTGCTGCCACATTGTGGTGCTGCCAATTTTTTTTTTCTTTTAAATTCTCAATGATATTCTATAAATGATATTTTGAACTGTAATCCAATATCATTTTGATGATCCATTGTTCAGCCATGTTTGCTGACTCAGCACTTTAAGCTTTCCATATACCTCATTAATACATCATAGAGCAAAACAGACGTAATTTACTGATATGATACACTACACATTTGTTCATTTTGCCAAACTTAGCACTGCGTCAGCAGAATTTTTCCCATATGCGGCTCAGTGCCGATATATCCACTTGTTGTGTAGAATGTTATTACATGTTGAATATAGTCACACCATCCGGAGTATCAAACCATGAAGTTTTCAGCATGAGTAAAACATGATATGTGAGATGAATAGCCTACTATGAATTGTCTCGAGATCGTACATTTCACAGATATATTTCACACAAAAATTGGCATGCTAGTATGTCACACAATTTGTGGTTATACTATGTCCAAAACATTAGGAATATAAATAGTTTGTCGATATATTTTTCATATATAACAGGGTCAACAAAATACAAAAACTTACCACAAATTTTGTCATGATGAACAGATAAAATACTTGTATATATACAATAATATGTTATATGTTAATATTGATATACATAATATTGATTTTGTATACATGTATAATAAATAATTGAATCATATCAATTTTGTGATCATCTAGCATGTTCGCAAGTACGTTGCTATAAGGCATTGAAAAAAACCCTTTTCGGACAATATCCACTTGGCGCAATACTATTCGTTTCCCAGAAAAAAAAACTTGTATACTAGTACACTTGTTAAAATTACAACAATTCATCATTATTATATCTGAAACTCATTACATCATTACAGTATTTAAGTAAATCAATTTCACATCATTGAAGTAGAATCAATTGACAGCAAGATGTTCTCCAATTTGCAATTTCGGTAATAATTTATTTTGTCTGGGCCATTCTGTATGAGAGATAGTTAATGGAAATAGAACCCAGTCCGCTACAAATTAATACATTTTTATATCAAATATGTTGTTCTTCCAATTTGTAATTCAAAATCAATATCTTACAACTTTCAGTGCCGATAATCACCGCCAGAGGGCACGTGATCCGGGACTACTGAAATGATCCGCTTCTGCTTCAATTCCGTCCTGCAGTAAAAACTGCAGTTCGTAAATAATAATTACCACACAGGCGCCTTATCGACATATATTAAAAACATCTAATATACACATGTATTAGTAATAATATTTAATTCCAGTCTACAAGCATACTGATTTAATTGGTCGCACCTTGCAGAGTGATCCGGAACTACTACACTAACTGTACTCAAACTCAACCATTTGACAGACAAATCAGACATGCGCATCTCACAAATTCATCATGACATCAAATGCACCACCTCAAATCAAGTTTATAACCGTAGATCGAACATGCAAACTATGATAAATGTTTCGCATATATATTTACCATTAACACGTTTCGAAAATGGATGTATGTACGATGTAACATCGTTATTTCCATGCAAATCACAAGATGATTTTCGGTTGCAAAATGTTAATTGACCCAGATAGTGGGAGGACATCTCCTTTAGTTTCGAATGACAATAACCGGAAATTGTTGCGTATCGCCTAAAATCGCACATTTAATATCAAAACATATCAAACATGTTTTAAAAGTGTATTATTCGTAATTTAAATATTTAGTTGGTAAAAAAGCCCCTGAATTTAACCCAAACTTATCGTTCGAAAATAAACAACACTAGACAGTTCGGTCGGCACATTTACGATGGCCGTATCCCTCTGATTCCGGTACTGTACGCATGCGGCCTGCTATTTCTCCCAGTCTACTAACCGGTCTTGTGTGTGACTATCCTGCTATATACTACGATTTAAACGGTGTTTCAATGTTTTATCATCAAAGGATTGCTTCCTTCAAATCACCATCAAATTATGACATGGTACCAATTAAAACTCAGGTTTAAGTTCACAATATCTAATAAGGCTTCTATGTGAGCTATTATGCCTACCTGTGTAAACATTGCACCATGCATGTGACGATTTATTGGGGATGTGTTTTTGGTGTCTGGTGTTCTCTAGTTGTGTGTTGTTGTTTTTTTTTTTGCATAATTTCTCCATAGAACCTCTCACCTCAGTGTCCGAACCCTATGTAGACAAAAATCGTCTGCCTCTGGAGGTGGTATCTGTGGAGTCACCCTGTGGTCACCTCTTGTGGAGACAAGGCTCTGCAGATCTCGACTTTGCGGAGGTGCCGTCTCTGCAGAAATTCTACGCTATCGTCTCCTTCTCCGGAACAGGGCTTCGCATCTCTGCCACAAGGGTTCTGGCCGTCAGGGCGCCAAGAGCCAGGCATGAGGCAGGTGCCCCCACACGTCAAAGTAGAATTGCCTCAGTTCTGCCTGTACTCGTATACAGGAAGAGACGGCAGCCTTGCCATGTGCTGCAACACAAAATGGCAGCGGTTTATTAAATTGTAGGGTCAAGGATCGTATTCGTGGAATTGTTGAGTGGGGACCCACACCATTTCTGTTGACATTCCCCTTGTAACATTTCCATTGTAAATGGAGTCTCAGTCTCCTCCGTACTGCGGAGGTCTCATCATGTGGAAGCATTAGAGGTCAAAGTACATCCCTCATCTGCCCCGGTAGAAGCAGGACTGTCCCAGGGTATTGAGTCATTCATGGTTTCTCGTCCAGACAGCTTTCAGAAAGCTGTGACAGCCTGCTTCCATAATAGACACAGACAGGAAGTGAGTCTCTCACATTCATGCCCAACCTGCGGGCAGGTACTTGCTTATGGCTCTGCACGCATGTGGACAGCCTCCACAGTCATGTGGATAGTTCTCCACAGGTGCTTTTGTGTAGACTGTGGTTTTAGCATTTCATCATACACATCATAGCCAAGATGCTAAGTAAAATCAAACCACAGAAGGCTACCATCCTTGATCAGATCCCAGCATGACCAGGAACGAAGATGCAGCGAAACAACTGCTCCCCCCCCCCCCCCCCCTCCTCGGGAATACCTACCATGAAACTTTGGACATCCATGACCAACTTAAACCGACCCCGCCCTGGTCCCTATTCTTTCAGCAGGTCAGACAATACACCCACAATGCTTCTCAAAAAGTTGTCTTATCTCATCACTAAAACCAAACTCATGTGTGTAGAGCAATATATGCTCATTGCAGTTCTGCTCATATTGACCGAGACCACACAGGAGATCAGAAAAATCACTCTGATTGGATCATCTCACTCAGGATGGGTGGTATTCTATTGGCCAGCCGGTCAGCAAGGCCATATTAGAATCCCCCAAGGTCATTTTGGCCTGCTCTGCATGCGAGATGAACCATGTCCATCCTCATGTACCGAAGGATGCCATCATATGCTTTGAAATTAACATTTTATTCAGACACTCATTCAATATTCAGATTCATTAGTTATTTCAATTACTGTTTCAAATATCCTGACACACAATCTCAAACACCGTACAAAGTCGAAGGAAATCACTAGCTCGAAAACCCTCAGATTCGTCATCATTACCTCATCCTGAAACTGGTATTGTGCATGCACAAGCAAAATTGTCAAGCTACATAGTTGACATTAAAAATGTCAATTATCACTATCACCATCATTTCTCCTGAGGATGTTCCCTCAGTCCCACCGAGGGCGTTGAAGATGGAACACCAGGCAACATTTACACACTATACAAAATTGAAAAAAGAAGTCAATAATTAGTTAGTTTTAAACATCAACAATTTATCTCTTTTTACGCACACCAATGGACTCGGCTCGTCAATCGATTGCTGGGCTATCAACAACATTACTAGGACAGTACAAACTGTTAGCACTGACAACATACACATAGATTGAAGAACAAACATGAATTGGTGATAATCATAAATCTGGACAACCATAAATCTGTCCTGGTGTCTAATAATATCAACATCAGTCAGAAGGAAATGGAACTTCCTAGTTTATATTGGATACCTAAGTTACACAAATGTCCATACAAACAACGTTATATTGCAGGTTCTGCTGTATGTTCCACTAAACCCCTTTCGTCATTCCTAACTAAACTGTTATCTGCAGTGAAGGAAGGGCTCCAGAAATACTGTGACATGGCTTATGCCAGAAATGGTATAAACCAAATGTGGATATTGAAGAACTCCAAAGAGTTAATACATAACCTTAAATCTAATTCATTTTCCACTGTTAACAGCATTCGAACATATGACTTTTCCACACTGTACACTACTACCCCTCATACTAAGCTGAAAGCGAGGTTGAAGGATATTATTCAACAATCATTTTTGCACAAGAATGGCGAAAGACGATATAAATATCTTGTGGTTAATCACAATTCAGTTTATTTTGTTAAAGAACACACTGACTGTGCTACTAAATATGATGAACATGATATCGTTAGTATGCTGGAATTTCTCATTGACAACATATTTGTTGAATTTGGTGGTGTTATTTTCCAACAAACGGTTGGTATCCCTATGCGTACCAATTGTGCACCACTATTAGCGGACTTGTTCCTATACTCATATGAAGCTGAGTTCATCCAAAATCTTATGAAACGAGAAGATAAACGATTGGCCAGTTCGTTCAATTTTACCTACAGGTATATTGATGATGTCATATCCTTGAATAACCCTAGATTTGGTGAATACCTACATCAGATATATCCAGACGAACTGGAAATCAAAGAAAAAACTGATTCTCCAATGTCAGCTTCTTATCTTGACATTTATCTCGAAATTGACCATAAAGGCAAATTGTGTACAAGGTTATATGACAAACGTGACGATTTTGATTTTCCCATTATCAACTTTCCTGTCTTGAGCAGTAATATTCCAGCATCACCAGCCTATGGCGTCTACGTGTCCCAGTTAATTCGTTATGCTAGAGCATGTTCATCATACCAGGAATTCAAAGTTAGAGCACAGGTTCTGACTACCAAATTGCTCAAACAAGGATACCAAATGCCTAGGCTGAGGTCGACATTCAAGAAGTTTTATCGTCGTCACTATGACCTGGTTGAAGGTTACGCCAAGCCTGTCACACATATGATGGAAGATATCATCCCATCCTTATAGTTTTGTGCATATATTTCCGTCTCGATTTGCCAGTGTGGATATCACAGCGGGTGTCGCATGCGGGGCAGGAGATGCTCACTTTTCCGGAGCACCTGATCTCACACTCAGCTGGCTGGGTGTCTGTGATTTTCACATGGCTTTGATTTTGATACCTTAGTATCTCTCGGATTTGACTACTCACACTGATCTTGTATAATTCCATGGATTCGGTCTTGGAATATGAATTTGTCTGTTTGTCGGTATACATTTCTACTTTCACTGCTAATTGCTCCTGGACATCGTAGTCTAGCAATGTTCAGACTCTCACCAAATGACTCAAATCCACCAACACCCCCCCCCCCCACCCCCACCCCACCCGGTGATGTATCGACATATAAGATGTAATTTTGGTAAGTGCATTTCAATGGCAACGAGACAATCAGAGATTGCAGACCCTCGCCCTTCAGATTTAGTCACTAAAATTAGACGATAATTGAGTTTTGGTCTTAAGACCATCGGTTGTACGCCATACGATTGGGAATTGGCCAAAGAAAAATACAAAAAGAGGTTGAAGATTTAATATTGATTAGAACCGGAGTTATAGCCATTTATGTGATTTTCTTTTTTCCGTTGCCATGGCAACCGTTTTGTGAGCCACTACCATAGCACTCCAGCCCTATAAATTTCAAATCGATCGGACCGTTTGCCTTTGAGTTACGAGCGCGGACATTTGCACTGAAACGTCGCTGGCCAAAAAATAACCGAAATCGTGACCCCCAATTTTTCGACATCGGGCGATAATAGATAGTTTTCGTCGTACGACCATCGATCGTACACCAAACGATCGAGAATTGGCCAAAAAAAAAATACAAATATAGTTGGACAAATTAATATTAAGTAGAACCGGAGTTAGAGCCAATGATGTGATTTTCTCTTTTCCGTTGCCATGGCAACCGTTTCCATCCGATTTCGGTAAAATTTTGAAAGGACTGAGCCACCACCATAGCACTTTTGCCCTATAAATTTCAAATCGATCGGACCGTTTGCCTTTGAGTTATGAGCGCGGACATTTGCACTGAAACGTCGCTGGCCAAAAATAACCGAAATCGTGACCCCCAATTTTTCGACATCGGGCGATAATGGAGAGTTTTCGTCGTACGAGGATCGGTCGTACACCAAACGATCGGGAATTGGCCAAAGAACAATACAAAAATAGTTGGAAAAATTAATATCAGGTAGAACCGGAGTTGGAGCCAATTATGTGATTTTCTTTTTTTCCGTTGCCATGGCAACCGTTTTCATCCGATTTTGGCAAAAATTTGAAGGGACTGAGCCAGCACCATAGCACTTTTGCCATATAAATTTCAAATCGATCGGGCCGTTTGCCTTTGAGTTATGAGCGCAGACATTTGCACTGAAACGTCGCTGGCCAAAAAAAAATTCCCATCGGAAAATTGGCTTAGCTTCAATTGGAACTTCGGTCACATCCCACGACCAAGGTATCTGACAATTGGCTGTGAACCCTACTGCCAAACTGCTATACCATCAGGCCTATGTGCAGCAATATCGTATTTAGGCCGATGGATTCAGGTCTCCCACTGTGTACTGACGCTGACTCTGCGGCTCTCAATATAAGCCGGTCCACTCTAATCACACTCAGAGTGCTTCAGCTCCGGTTGATCCCCTAACAAGTAACCAGGCTGCATACTAAATCATGCGAACAGCATTGTTCCAAGGGATCGTCTAAATGTTCCATCGAGCTGAAACTGTAGCTCCTCACTTCTGATGTGGATGTGTTCGTCATGACTCCATATCACGCCAACCTTTCAGACAGCTGGTAAAACCTTTCAGGATGTGCAAAAGATGCTGGCTGGTGACCTGACCAAACCCAGTGACAGTCCGCGAGCTAGTCATGTGTTTGTGGTGTAAAAGGAGGATAGATCAAGATGTTTTTTGTTGACTATCACATATTCAATGATTTGATCCGGAAAAATTGATATCATCTCCCCCATATCGAAGACACCTTTGTGCCTTGAATCTTGCCTTACTGGTAGATGCGTATAACAGGATAAGGCTAAAACTGCCTTCATCATCAAACAAGGGTCATACCTTTTCTAAATTATGCCCTCCGGCAACGAGCCGAAAACATTCGAACTGCTCACAGAGATGGTTTTCAAAGCCTATCTCTGGGAATCTGTTGTGGTTTACACAGATTCCATGCTTCAGTAGGACCGATCATTTTATGAAACCCTCAACCCTCAACTACATTTTGTACTGGATAACTTCCAGACCACGCTCTAGGTGGTTGAATACGTACCTCGTATTCATAGTGGTCAGCAAAAGTGTCCGGGTCAGCCCTGCCAAGGTTGATACTGTGCGTAATTGTTCATGCATATATCTATAATTGCGGACATCCGTTTTCTTCAAGGGGGGGGGGGGGGCGGAAGTATGGTCCAAATATGACCATTGGTTCTCTGGATTCGTAAGACCCATGATGGCACCGAGAAGGTGTTGAATACACCTGGGTGCATGAACGAGAAGAGGTATTCCTGAGTATTTGGTCCTCCCTCGGCACTGGACCGTGGTACTCAAGTCTGAACTGTGAGATTGAACTCGACAATGACACCAGCAACTTTGCCGTAGAAAGTATCCTCTCAGATTGAGGACAGTAAGGAGCATGTAGTTGCATGTGCAACCGTGGCTTTGATTCAATCGCAGCTGAATGACTACACCCTCCATCCTGAGCTGTTTGCAGTCTTCACGATGGTCGGTGATTCGAATTTCCAACTCTGTACTGACATAAGTTCACTCTGCTGCCTTCTCAATTACAATGATGTACTTTGGATTTTGGCCCAGTGGCTGGTCAAACAACAGAAGTACGACCTCCAAATCGAGCATGGTCCTGGTCGCCTCCATAGTAATGCTGGGGAGGGGTGGGAATTGGCAGGATAAAGGCGACTTCAGTACCAGGCTACAAGGAGTCGAGTGAGAACGTTTGTACTGCACCAAAACAAGTCTTGATCAATACCATATATACAAACAAATAATGAACTACCTGATTCCTTCACCGACGAACACCTTAGCTAAGGACTGATGGCCAAACAGGAAATCACTCATGATTCTATAAAAACGGGCTGGTGCTTCGAACATTGGTGAACGACATCAATCAATTCTCTACATCTGTTGGTAATGACATGCTTAGGCTGAAATCCAGCCATGCCATATTCCAGTAAAGACCTAGATGACCCACTGACTGCGATATTTACCAGCTAATTGCCTGAGATGTGGAAAGCTGACACTGTGGTATCCCTACATAAGAATGCTCAGTGATAAGCTATTGATAAAATGGGAACCCATGTGCGAATCCTCCTCCTGGAGTACTTCTAAACCTCTGGTGTGAAAAAAAAAACCACAGTCTCGTCCAGAAGCTCTTGGATATTGGAGTTCGAACTCACTCGGTACATTGGGTACATCCGCCTCGAACAAGTACAACAGTCATGGTAGAGGAGAACCAGTCAGATGCCAAGAGACCGAGCGGAGGGGTTTCCCAAGGAACTTTATCCAATTTAAACAAATCGTCAAGGCCACGATGTTGAATATCGATGGCAAAGAGACGCAGTTGGTGTCAGATCCGGCCGCAACCTAAGGTCCAGTTCTATAGCTCTGGACCACCAGGCTTTGAGGGTGACGGCAACCATATTAGCAAAGCAGGAAAAAAATAATTCTCACAAGGACTGGTTCCCAAGACCAGACGTCCGAGGTTCTCAAGGTGTGCCAAGCATATTGGTGACTTCATGACTAAGTTTGTTTTACTCATGTCTAGGAGGAATCTACCATTACTGCCCGTCACCCTTTCATTTCCAAAAGTGGTACGATTCTCTCCCAAGCCTATTCTTTCGTTTAATAATGAAATATTTTACTGTATTTATGACCATGACACAAGTTTACCAGTAGAATAATTGTGCGATCAAAATAAGTTGTTAATGGCATAAGTTGACAATGCACACCACTGAAAAACTACACGTCAAGGCCTAAAGATACCTTGGAGGCATTTCGATGTATATACTAACCTAGATAACATTCATGACATGCTTGCCACGAATGACATCCGTTTTGCTCTATGACATACCCTACTGAGATCCCAAACGAACAAACAAAATGACAACTCACAAAAAAAAATTGTAGTCTAGTTGCCAGACAACGACCTAGAAATTGTTGAAACAGCAAGATTTTTTGATTGATATGCATTCATATGTGTCTCCAGGAGATTTTGAGCTTTGTTGGCACTGCGCCAACTTTGGGGAGATTTTTTTATTGGTTAATTAGCATAATGACCGTCAGATATGGATAATTAGCATTATCAAAATATAACTTTTATAGTAATAGGCCTAGAATCAAGTGTGATAGCACTTTTCTATACAAGTCTGAGCCAAGGAATTCATTTCTGCTGAAATTTTCGTGATCCAAGGTCAAGGTCACCATATAAGATTAAGGTCAAGGTCAGTTTTCACACAAAATTGTCAAAATTCCCGGTTTTAGGGGATATGGACATTCATCCACACCAGTTGATTTCACGTTTTCACTAATGTGTGTAGTTCGCATTGTTGGAAAGCTTGTTAAGTTACCTGTAATGGTATACTGATTACTTATGTGTATAACACCATTGAGCAATGTTCACTTTGGGAAAAGTCAAAAGGCAGTTTCCGACCAAATTTCAGACTTCTATCGCAAAATTTCAGGAGGTTGGAAATCTACCCCAATGTTAACTTTAGCCCCATCATTGAATGTCTTGATTCGCATACAACTGTGTGTATTCCCTTGCTCTTGTAGCGGTACGAATCAACATGTTTGTGTAGGATACACCCTAATGTGTTTTCTGTTCCAAAACTACAACAATACTTCCAACTCCCATTTACTGGAATATCTTCAGTTTTCTGTGATGCTGTTTGGGCTGTAATTCGTATTGGGGTAGACAGCCAGTTTTTGCGATAAAAGTCTGAGATTCATTAGAAGAGTGCCGCGATGAAGTATGAAGTATGCCAAGTTATAATACAATACCTTCAAACATCTCAAAAATATCCGCGAAAACCGTTGTAACCGAGTAAAAATCAGAGTAAACAAACGTGGCTTCAGATTCACAACATTTATCTTCAACTACGCCTTAATACATCCAACAATGCAACTGCCAGCAATTTTTATATATAGTCAATTCATGACCCAGCAAGCATTTACTACATTTCAAAATCATGAGGCCAACATAGGGTAAATCATTCGACAGAAAATATCCGTTTTACATCGAACGTAGCATTGGAATAAATTACCACGATTTTAGCGATCATGGTAGTAATAGAAACAATACGAGTTAAACAATACGAGTTTGTGCACTCATAACTTCATGTCCATTACTGTGATCAGCCGCGGCTGTGAAGTTGTACAAGAAAACTTAATATCCAACTAATCATTTCCCAGCTTGCCGCGATTATCCTACAGGACAAATCCATTATTATGTTGATGCTCATCTTCACTGTTCACCACCGCCTAATCTTTCTTGTGGATATGTTATAACAATAGTCACCTGCAGAAAAATATGTGTTTCAGCTCAGTTCTGACGTTGACAACCGCAGCTGGTTTGCTTGCAGGCCTTGCCTTTCGCTCGCTAGCCGCAACTGATGACATTCATCAACAGTGGTGGTCCAGGCGGGCCTCTGTTTATACAATGTCATCTGTCACTTCCCTCCTATATTCCATATTCATAACATTCATATTCATTTCGTCAGCTGCCTACAATAGCAGCATATGAAGATGAGCACAGCGCCCATGGAGAGACAAGTTGTCATCTGTCCGTGGTTGAGGGACTTGTGTCATTGAAGTATCAATCCGTTGCCCATACAACACCTGCAAAAAAACTGCTATCCAACTGCTTCAAGGTCAACTTCTGTTGCACTGTCCTCACCTAGCATGACCTGGAGTCTTCAGGAATGAAACCTTGCTTTGGTAAATGGATACTACACAATATCACAACAAGTCGCATGGGCCCAAGCAGCTGGGAGCAGAGTCCTCTCAAGTTGGCATATGTGGCGTTGGCATCGAGTACCTTCCTATTTCTGCATCGGAACAGCAACTCTGTAGATCACATCGCCCACGTCCAATAAATGGAAGCACAGAAATATTATTGTAGTCACTGAGAACTCTGACCAGCTGACAACCAGGTTTAATGGCTTTAGACACCTGCTTCATCATGCAAGAAGACGCCCGACTTTGGATAAAGGTGACTCTCATGACTGTTCGACATTACTGGTGAGGATAATGCAACAGAAACCGGCATCGGAACAGCTAGAGAGCACGTGTTTGCAGTGCTGTATGGACAACCGATTGATACCTCAACAAATTTGTAATAATCTGTATGTCATGAGAAGGGGAAGCCGCTATGGATCATGTCACTACCTTGGCCACAGGCACCCTGCTCATCTATGCTGCTATGCTAGTCACTTGACAAATTGTGTCCTGTAGATGTCAGCAGAAAAGAATATATTTGGAAATTGGAAGATGAGATTTAATCTCCTTGTATCAACAGAGGCCCATCTGGACCATAGCTGTTGAAGAGCATTCATATGTGCATACTGAACACGGTTGGTGACATTCGTTTGAACCTAGTCCCAAAAAGAGGAGATGGTAGTGAACAGTGAGGATGGGCAATTGATCAAGCAGTGATGGACATGAACTTATGAATACACATAATAGTCAGGCTATATCGTTTGTGCGCATCAAGTCATGAAAAAAAATCATAGTAGACTACGAACAGCAACTCTGTAGATCACATCAATGCCACATGTCAAACCAACGCCACGTTGAAGACTATGTGAACATTGGTCAACGATATATTGCACATGAGTAATTAATACACCATCTTAAAGTTAATTTGAAAGGCATTCATGCAGCAGTATACATAAACACAGAAGTGAATCAGTGAAATTAAGAAATGCTAAAGAATAACCATATCAACTTAAACCAAAAGTTTTGACAATTTTGTGTGAAAACTGACCTTGACCTTGATTTTATGTGGTGACCTTGACCTTGGATCACAAAAAATCTCACCAGAAATGAATTCCTTGGGTCAGATTTGTATAGAAGTGTGCTATCACACTTGATTCTAGGCCTATTACTGGAAAAGTTATATTTTGATTATGCTAATTATCCATATCTGGCAGTTATGCTAATTAGGGAATAAAACAAAATTCCCCAAAGTTGGCGCAGTGCCAACAAAGCTCAAAATTTCTTGGAGACATATGTGAATGCATATCAATAAAAAAAACCTTGCTGTTTCAACAATTTCTAGGTTCACTATGGGAGGGATACAACCCGCAACTCGACTATTGGGTCAGGGTCTGTTTCACTCTATGATGCACCATTTCCGAGATATCGCTGAAAACGAAACCTGCCGACTCGGCAAACAAATTTGAGGTCAAGGTCAAAGTCCATCCATAATACCCTTGAGACAAGTTTGTCTAAGGCGACGATCCCGTAAATAATGACCGTTTCACTCTACGACGCAACGTTTCCGAGATATCGCAGAAAACGAAAAATGCTGACTCGACAAAAAAATTTTAGGTCAAGGTCAAATTTCATCCATAATATCCCTCAGACATGTTTGTTTAGGGCGAGAAGTCCGGAATAACGCCCATTCCACTCTTCGACGCACCGTTTGCCAGGAAAGCCTCAAGGATGACTCATCAAAAACTCTTCCCAGCTCTAGGTCAAAGGTCGTTTGACCAGATGATCCCAAAATTGATAGGGTTCTTCTATGGTGATATATGGACCTCCATGCAAAATTTCGCAGCCATTGCCTGAATAGTTTTTGAGTTATCATGCTGAAACAAAGTCCAAAAATTTACATACATTTATATTTCATCCTCACGGACCTCAGATCCGGCTCCAAAACTATACAGCACATCTACGTATGATCAATGGGGAAACTTTCGAGTCGATCCATTGAGGCGTTCTTGAGATGGAAAAAGGGTTTTTTTCTTCACAATTCAGTTCTGTCACAACCAAACTAAGACATGGTTTACCAAATTCTCAGCTTGACTTCAATGAATGTATTTCGGTGATAGTGAGTAAAATATCGAATTTCAACTCGTCTATTCGTCGAAATTAATATCGGGAAAACGATATGCAGTTTGTTATTTTTATCAAAAACAACAAAAATCTGATCACATTTCTTTTCCTGGTTCATTTTAATATTTCATGTACTTGTCACAGGTCTAGACGATTCAGAAAACTGTTGCAGTGCTGCACCTTGTGACTACTAGTATACCACATGACAATGCGACAATGTGGCCATGATGACCAAATTTTTAGTTCAAAATGGCTGCCAGAAGTCTTTGAAAATTTAAATGTAAAAGTTACATAATACATACGGGCTCAAATGCTGAAGATCTACCTACAAAAGTACACAAAGAAATGATACTCAAATATTGCACCCTTGAATAATCTAAATATATGGATCACCAGTTATATTCAAATGGGACATATCCGTGATATCTGGAAAGAAATATGAGCAAGTCATTGTAGCAAAACCATAGTCGAATGCACAGGCAGACAGACATACATATAATCGTTTTGCATTGCTGACAAGAGACTGTTCCTTCGCATAGCCATGAAGGCAAAGAATTATCATTTTGATGCTGCACATTTTTTTCCGTGCATTTTTTCCAGTCGGTGGGTAAAATAAAAATATAAAGAGGAACTGCTGAATTTATTTCTTATCGGCCGATTTTATGTGGAGTCGGCGGGTTTGTAAAACAATCAATCAAAAAATATAGGCCTTAATTCCCACAAACTCACTAAAAGGACTGTGTTTTCCTAACATATAATACTTTTTACAGCTCTATCCTGTCAAAAAAAGTATTTCAAACTTCCTTTTAGTCAAGTAGTAAATTTAAGATATCCAGATTTGGATATATATTGTAGTAATTCATGTCAGATGTATCGCGTCACCTTGGCAACCATACTTGCATAGCACATATATAGTTACTAGGGGCTTTATTCAGGACTGGCATGCAAAATTAAGTTCAAACTCCTAAATGGATTGCAGAAAAGGCTCTCTATACATCTCACTGTGGCGATACTGGATGCACTAACGATCGTTAGTGCATCCCGCAATGGCGGACAGTAAACACGGTCAGTTTGGTTTTTAACCGTATTTTATTAAATGACAGGTCCATTTGTGATAAATGGATACACTGAAGGTAGCTAGTGTTTTGGTCAAAGACGTGCGTAGTTATTTCAATCACGCTTTTTTGTTTAGATATGTTGAGGAAAAAGAATAAGCGATAAGATTCACCAACGACAAAATTGAGATTCCCTAACGATATAGGCCTAATACGTGTATATTGTGTGTAATAGGTCCATATCAAACACCATTGTGAATTCGTTGATTTATGCGACATAAATGAGCGAATGTCACATTAAAAATAGGAAATCTGTACTAGAAGATCATCTGCACACATCAATACATGTCAATTGGTACTTTATCTCACGTCTAACATTTAAATAACGTAGATTTGAATTAATAAAGAAAAGATCGTTAGGGAATCTTCACATGTTCGTCAGGGAATCTTCGAGTTTACGAAAACAATCGTTAGGGAATCTTTCGGCTTTTTTTAGACGAGTTTTTCATGCTCAAACCAACATAAATCGCCATGTATTTGCAACGAACGGTTGTTTCGTGCGCATAAGAATCAGTAGATGTATGTGTGTATCGATCACGCTCGTAATTATCGGGAAAATGAAGAAAATTCAAACGAACCGCGAGTGGGTTCGCCATTGCGGGATGCACTAACGATCGTTAGTGCATCCAGTCTCACCACAGTGATATCTACCCCGTTTGTTGTTCAGATCAATATTCATCCGTTTGGGCCCCTACCAGCCACGACTACTATGGGACTCTTGGAAATATATGTATGGGATAATGCGAGGGATAGGGCGAGGGTCTTTCGCCAATAGTGACCGAGTGCCCGAAGGGGATCTTATTTGCAGAAATAGTAACCTGCTGGTAAATGTGTCGATAGTAACATGTCAACACTCAACAACAAAGGAAACGGCCTCAACCATGCCCTAAAGTTTATATCTTGGAAACTAATTCTGGTCAAACAGAGAAGCCTTGAAGAACAGGGGGTTATTCTCAACACGGTTATGTTGTCCGTTACATCATACAGAAAACTGTAGTTATGGGCTGTGGTTATGTACATACAGCATTGGGTAAACAAAACCCCTGAAAGAACAATGCGAGCCTGATTGGCCCAAATACCATATGCTGCCCGTCGATACTACTTGCCCACCAAATGAATGCCATTTAGTCATCCGTCACCTACGAGTGTATTACTGTATGTAGTTTGTAGCTTACACCATCTTTCTTGTGTAAACCAGTTAGTACAAATTACTAACCATTAGCAAAAACAGTGAAAAAACCCTGATGGTCCAAATTATTTATTTGTCAAAAAATGTAAACCAAATACAAAACTTTGCCAGTAAACAAAGATAAATATATTAGTTTTGACTCAGATAAATGACTTAATTATAGCATTATTAACATCAATTTGACAAAATGATAGTTTGGCAGTAGCAGTATGTTTAGTACTCGTCACCTTCCTCTTCTTCTTCTCCTTCAACTGAGTCGACGCCAACCTCCTCGTAGTCCTTCTCGAGGGCCGCCAGATCCTCACGAGCCTCGGAGAACTCGCCCTCCTCCATACCCTCGCCGACGTACCAGTGTACGAAAGCGCGCTTGGCATACATCAGGTCAAACTTGTGGTCCAGACGAGCCCAGGCCTCGGCGATGGCAGTTGTGTTGCTCAACATGCACACAGCTCTCTGCACCTTGGCCAAGTCACCACCGGGGACCACGGTCGGGGGCTGGTAGTTGATTCCAACCTTGAAGCCAGTTGGGCACCAGTCGACGAACTGAATGGTACGCTTGGTCTTGATGGTGGCGATGGCAGCGTTGACGTCCTTGGGGACAACATCACCTCGGTACAGCATGCAGCAGGCCATGTACTTGCCATGACGTGGGTCGCACTTCACCATCTGGTTGGCTGGCTCAAAGCAAGCATTGGTGATCTCGGCCACGGTCAGCTGCTCATGGTAGGCTTTCTCGGCAGAGATGACCGGAGCATAGGTGGCCAGAGGGAAGTGGATACGTGGGTAGGGCACCAAGTTGGTCTGGAACTCCGTCAGATCGACGTTGAGAGCACCATCGAACCTGAGGGAGGCAGTGATGGAGCTGACAATCTGGCCAATCAGACGATTCAGGTTGGTGTAGGTGGGTCGCTCAATGTCCAAGTTACGGCGGCAGATGTCATAGATGGCCTCATTGTCAACCATGAAGGCACAGTCTGAGTGCTCCAAGGTGGTGTGGGTGGTCAGGATTGAGTTGTAGGGCTCCACAACAGCAGTGGAAATCTGGGGAGCTGGGTAGACAGAAAACTCCAGCTTGGACTTCTTGCCATAGTCCACACTCAGCCTCTCCATCAGCAGGGAGGTGAAGCCAGAGCCGGTGCCGCCACCGAAGCTGTGGAAGATGAGAAAGCCCTGGAGTCCAGTGCACTGGTCGGCCAGCTTCCTGATGCGGTCCAGAACTAAGTCGATCAGCTCTTTGCCAATGGTGTAATGACCTCGGGCATAGTTGTTGGCAGCATCTTCCTTGCCAGTGATCAACTGCTCAGGATGGAATAGCTGGCGGTAAGTGCCAGTTCGGACCTCATCTGTAAAGAAATATCTCCTTCATCAGACTCAAAATTCCTCAAAAATGTTGGCTTTCAATGAAGTTGATGCAGGTGGAGATACTTCTGTTACTTACCAACAACAGTTGGCTCCAGATCCACAAAGACAGCCCTGGGGACATGTTTGCCAGCTCCCGTCTCGCTGAAGAACGTGTTGAAGGAGTCATCCCCGCCTCCGATGGTCTTATCACTGGGCATCTGACCGTCCGGCTGGATGCCGTGCTCCAGACAGTACAGCTCCCAGCAGGCATTGCCCATCTGGACTCCGGCTTGGCCGACATGAACTGAGATACACTCACGCTGCAAAAACACATTACAGATTCTTCGAATACGAATTTTCCTTGATACTTTTCTAGCAATGGCTAGAAAAAAATATGGCTTTCAAATGGTATGAAAAATGTGGAGTATTCCTTCTTAGAACCGAGACAAAAGTTGTTTTCACTTGGTGTTACATAAATTATACAGATGCACACGTCAATGGCTCAAAAAATTGTGTGTTTGGAAAACCTTTCTAACAGCATGAGATATGTTATTTGATCCCATTTCGGCAAACATGACTGCAGGGCCAGATTAACGTAGGGGCTATTGGGGCTGCAGCCCCAGGCCCACAGGCCCAGCAAGAAAAAATAGGCCCCAATTCTCACAAAAACGATGCACAGTTTTGTTTCAACTAGCGGGCCTATCTTTGACTGCACAGTTTTTTTTTTAAACTTGGGTCCTATTTTCTGAGAGTGCTTATTCGTCCCTTTTTCTCAGTCATAGGCCTATTGTAGGCCGCAGATTGTAACTGTTTTTTTTAAACTTGGGGACCTATATTTTTCTGCGGGTGCTAGTGTGTCTCCTTTTCACACAGGTGGGCTTAGGCCTACAGAAGGTCTCCATGATAGGCCTTCATGATAATGATGATAGGCCTACACCTGCCATCAACAGATTTGCACACAAAAAGGCCGAAAAGTACATATGTATGATCATAAAATAAAATTTTGTGTCTCACTGTTTATAATAAACAACTGCATACACCTAAATATGTTAGATTTTTTATTCTGAAAAAAATTCACTGATTTTTTCGGAGGTCAACTTCAATAGTTATTTGGAATCCTCGATAAATTTACGAAATTTGAAATCTATCGGATTTACAATAATAGATCTAGGCCAAATTACTTTTTCAGTCCTTTCACTCTTTAGTGGAAAAAAGGTCAAAATTCGAATCCGATTTGAATGTCCAAATATCGCATAATTTCTTCCTGAGATATACGCCAAACTGCTCAACTCACAAAACAAAAAAGCCATTTTTTTCTCAGGGGGCTTACGGCGCCCCCCGAACCCCCAGACCGGATTCCTTTAGGCCCATTTATATATTTTCCAGCCCCAGGCCCCTCTGTCGTTTAATCCGCCCCTGAAACATGTACAAGTAGTTCTATCACAAATGTCAATGGCAGGATGCCTGTGTTTCAGATCAGTATGGACTGGGTGCCATGCCAAATGAAGGCGCCAAAAATAACTGTCGTCCGGCCAACTGGTCACGTGATCACAAAGGAATGTATCATATGGTGACTCAGCTGTCAGATTTCATTGTTCACTAAATTTTGCTGCCCAACTGTTAATTTACAGATGAAAATATATCAAACATGACAAATATAATCCCAAAAACGATACAAATCGTATCATTCGAAATCGATAATATCGAATGGGCCCAAATCTAAATACACAGTTGTATATTGCAGACTCAAAATTTCGAATTTTCATGTCACCATTGAATCACGTACCAGTGTTTTACAAACATGGAAAATAAACGATATATTATTTTACGGTACTTACCATAGTGAAGATTGGTGGTATTTAGACGACGATGGTAGATTGTTGAAACTGTAGATGGTAGATTGTTCCAAGAGTTTCGAGTCTCACTCAACTGTAATGTAGCTTCGTGAGGCAAGAAATCAAGATGTCTGATGGCCCGTCTGGGTTGGGCCCGGGTTTATATAGGCCCGAGCCGGGCGGGCACCTGATAAGGGCACACGTGACATACATTCTCGGCTGTGATTGGTTGAGTACGTGATTTGGCGGTTAAGTTGTTTACAATTCCTTAGTAACTGGCGGGACCGGCTTGTTGACACTGGCAACGATCTGTTTCAACAGGAAATTGGTCTTTGTGTATTGCACATGTTTGCTGTGGTAGCAAGGTTCGTGGTGGGTGGAGGCGGAGGGTGACCGTTCCTTGTATTACACCAAGTGGTCGATATTGATTATTCGTGATTGGCAATTTCTCGTGCATGGTAACGTGCCTCGATACATGTTAATAAGTTTATGTCCACATGTTCCAACTTAATTGGTTCACCAGTACATGCCAATGTGGTATATACAATTCTTTTTCACTTGGCTGTAACTGACTGACCTACACACATAAATTTCTTGTGGTGTTCTTAATGTACATAATCATTTCTCAGTAAATTGGCGTCTATTATTTTTAATTTTAATATTTCGTGTACCCATGCAGCCATGCTATGTCCACAGATACCGGTATAGCCTTTCGTTGTCTGATACGATTTGTCAGTCTGCTCTCGAGATAACTCATCATGCACGATTGTAATTAGTTATAGAAACACACCAAATTGTATTTTTATACAAAGACTGAGATAACTCACCATGCACGATTGTAATTAGTTATAGAAACACACCAGATTGTATTTTTATACAAAGATGTGTATTTTTCAGGGCAGATCCATCAATTTGAAAATCAGGGTCTAATTAACATTACACGGCGTGAGGTCTGGGGCCCGCTGATGGTCCCCAGAAGCCAGATCCTTTTTTATGTCATGTGGTAGCTTCCTGGTATCTCCTGGGTATATACCCCTCTTCTTGCCCCTGGTATATTTGTAAAAGAAATATGCAGTGAAGCGAGCCTGTCCCAGTGGGGGTCTGCGGCCCGCTCAAGAGACCCTGAAGCCAGAGTCTTTTTATGTTCTGTGGTAGGTTGATGGCATTTCCTGGGCATGAACTCCACTTGAATACCCATTGATCCCCATACTTTAATAATAAATGTGAATGATAGAAACGAAGCGAACCCACCTCGGCGGGATTCTGGGGCCTGCTGAAGGGCCCTAGAAGCCAGAGACTTTTATTTTCTAAATTAATTTTGTGGCCTTTTCTGGTAACAAATTTCACTTCATTGATGACCATGTTTTGAAAAGTTTGTAAAAAAAAAAAATTAGCCCAAGGGCTAAGGAAGGTTACCGGACAATGTATATTTTAGATATTAGCCTTTTGTCCCATGACCTTGAAATTAAGGTAGTTGGTCAATTCGAGGTCACGAGAATATTCTGCCCATATCATTTCTAGCATGTCCACAATTGAATCCTAAGCTGTAAAGTCGATATTAAGTGAGATATTAGCCATTTTGTGATCTGACCTTGAAAATGAGGTCAAAGGTCAAATTCAAGGTCATGACAATAATCTGCATATATCGTTTCCTATAAGTTCATAATTGATTCCTACACTGTAAAGTCAATAATAAGCGAGATATTAGCCATTTTGTGCTCTGACCTTGAAACTGAGGTCAGAAGTCAAATTCAAGGTCACGAGAATATTCAGCATATATCATTTCCTATATGTCCACAATTGATCCCTAAGCTGTAAAATCGATAATAAGTGAGATATTAGCCATTTTGTGGTGTGACCTTGAAAATGAGGTCAAAGGTCAAATTCAAGACCCTGAGAATATTCAGCATATATCATTTCCTATATGTCCACAATTGATTCCTAGTCTCTAATCTCAATATTAAGTGAGATATTAGGCTTAAAGCTGGACTAATGGCTCAAAAGGAGAAAAAAAATAGATTAAAAAAATATATTTCGGCATATGTACCGCATGTGTTCATACGGTACTGTGCCCGTTACATTTCCGAAAATGCCCGACCGCGGTCGGCTGCCTTCGGTTGTTCCCGGCGTTTGCTCCAAGAGGGGTTTCTTCCAGTATATAAGGCCCCAGTACCGTTCAATGAGGCGTGTCATTTGTGAGTACATGTCAACACGGAAACATTTGGGCTGTTGCCGCTAAGGCATATATCGATATACCTAAATGGGAACGCTAAAAAAAGGTGGATTTTGGTAGTATTACTGTACTATGACATAATTTTATATATCTACTCCATTCCGTTTCAATGCACATTACAAAATTGTGTGATATGCTGTATCAATCGTCCATACATACCACTTATTCGTTGGCACAGTTGACCACTACCGTTCATACTGCATGATGTATTTCGGGATGCTAACATTAGCACCCCCGCCCCAAATAGTATCACTGCGCGAACTATGTCTAGGCTGTGTATACTCACTGTCAATGATGCTTGTTAGAAAGTAGACTTTGACTATAACCAATTTCAGATACAATACATTTTGTACACTAAACCCTGATTGGCAATGAAATGTATACATAATTGTCTCATCCCAAATCATAGTTGATGAGCTTCTCTGCAAAGCGGCGGAGGCCTAAAACCTAACAAATATTGCCCAACAATAGTAATCCCGTTGGCTAACAACTCAACCCTGTTGAGTTGTAATCCAACGGGAGAACATGTGGCAATTTCTCAATTGTGATGTACATTCTGTTATGAATCTGTGTGTGATACTTTATGTAAACACGTCAATTGACATGATGAATATATCGTGTTTATTTATTTCCATTTTGCAGATAGAGTTAGGCAAAATGATGGTTTATGCATAATATTCTAATGATATAAAATATCTGCTGTTGACAAGCAGTATGGGGGATATGCATTCACCGTGAGTGCAGCGTGGTGTTGCAGCCCAGAGTATCGTGAGTTGAACTGGACTATACCACATGACGACAGGCGAGTTTTATATCGACCGGCGGCACTGTGTGAGCGGAGCTCTTTGGAGCAAACGCCGAGGGCAGCCGAAACTAGCCGATGGTACTTCGGAAATGTTCGGTAATGTCACGGGTGCAGTACCGCCTGGACACATGCGGTACATGTGCCGACATATATTTTTTTTTTCTATCTTGTCTCTTTAAATACTATTAGTCCAGCTTTAATGTGTCCCATTATAAACCATAGGAGAATTTAACATGGGAAAGTCCCATTTGGGCCGAGTTTGGGCCCAAAATGGTCCATTTCGAGCGATTCAAGGGCAACGAAATTCATACATGTCACAGGGTTACCTATGAGGAGTGTTATGCATCGATAAGAAAAAAAGTTACTGAACAGATTTTGAGAAAACGACCGTCAAAGTCCAAAATTGGCCATTTTTCGACGAAAGCGGCCGCCATTTTGAGAAAAATTCGAAAATCAGAAAACTAAAAAAAACCTTTCCTGGAAATATTTTTAGGTATTTTTGTGCAAAATTTCAGAAATATTCAATCATAAACTTTAAAGATAAAAATGTGAACGGACGGACGGACGACGGACGCCGGACGCAACGCCATGGCAATAGGTTATCGGACCAAAGGTCCGGTAACCTAAAAATGTCGAAGGAAGCTGCACATTCGGGGGGGGGGGGGGGGTCTGGGGCCTGCTGAAGGTAGTTGTTCTGTGGTAGCTTCCTGTTCTCTCCTGAGTATACATTTCGAGCAAACTCACCAGGATCAACATGTTCTGAAAGATATTTCGACATCATTTTTTTTTCAGGAAGGAGGCCTAAATCCGCCCATGTAAACTCTGATGTATATGTATTTTTTTCGAAAAGGAGGGGGGACTTCCTGACCCCAGTAACACCTCCCCCCCCCCCCCCCCCCCCTCTAAATCCTCTATCGTTTTTCGTTATGAGTTGATTTCCGCAACGATCTGCATTGTGAACAGACTCAAGATATCATATATAAACCTTTGGATGCTATATGAATTGTTCATACGCGTGTACGTGGACATCCTCCACGTATTTCCTGTTTTCTTTTCTTCTTTTCAAGAACAGGAAATTAAATGGACAAATAATACACTATATCAACACATGTCCAGCTAGGAAATGCAATCATTAATATCTGTCCGATTCAGTTGATGACCCAAATTGTATGAAGCACCATGTATGTACCACGCACACGTCACTCAGTATAGCTCAGATGTATGTTTGTTTGCACACTGATTATTTGCTGAATGGAACCGCACACAGAGGGTATGCGTGCAATAATATTACATAATTCAAACAAAGAGAAAACTTTGGAAGTGTTTGGCAGCTCGTCATGTTACATATCCTTGAATAATAATTCATAAAATTTTCTGTATATTTTTATGATACCATTTATAGAAGTATATATAGTACAGCTATAACTTTCTTTAAAATTGACATATCACCTGCATGAATTACATATAAATGTTACGAATTACTTATTTTTATGATGTAAAATATAGGTTAACCCTCAATATACACTATACAGATATTAGGCTATTATCCAATATTACACTTTTAGAGCCCCAGTAAGGGGAACTCGTCGATATACTAATATAGACATTGTCTCAGACAATGCTTGGACGATATGTAATATTATGTATACAAGTATATCTTTTTGGACGTCTTCTTTTGTGCCTAATGTTATTAATTTTCATTTAACTTTAGGCATTGTATTTAAGAATTGTGTTTTTAGTAGAATGCAAGGCAATATCTTAGAAATAAGGTAATAAAACATGTATATCCTGTCATCAGGATTGTTGGGTCTTTCTTTTCGTACGCTACTGAATGTTATCTTCTCATACCGGTATGTTTTTTGAAAATATATCTTTTATGCTGAAGATTTTATTTACTAATTTAGGCTTTTTGTACAATAACATCATCGCAACCTCCATACTCAATATAAAACTCATTTGCTCTGTAACATATGTCTGTTGGTGTATGCAAAACAAAGACCTCGGGCGCCGTTGAAAAGCTCCCGCCAGTTACCAGGGAAACGGCCAGGATTGGCTACAATTAAAAACTGTGGCCAATCACAGACGTGAATGGGATGACGAACCGGGGATGCACGTGATGTCGGGTATATAAGACACCGCCCGGCCGCAGTCTCGCCAAACTGTTAGAAGCCTCACGAAGACTTCATTGCTGTCGAGTGAGACTTTTTGTGTTTCCACCGATCGATCGAACGATTTCTCCTTCCCTCCACGGAAAACTCACAGAAAACACCATAAATCATGGTAAGATGCATGCAATAATACTATATCGATTGACTATCGGCCGTGTAATGATAACCATTGAGCATAGAACGCAATACACAATCTCAGAGGGAAATTTCCGTTCGCAGTTCCGGATTCACACAAAGGAAATTCTTTGCATGCACATCCCATTACCCACCCCTACCCGTGCCCCTATGTTACACATAAGTATATGAACAATTTCAGCTTATAAGTCCACTGGTAGTTCGTTGAAAATTGACGATGTACACAAGAAATTCCTCGGATGATTATGAATCATGAATTGTCAGTACAGACAGAAGGATGACTCAGACTCCGCCACAGCCAATGTGGAACCAGACATTGGTCACGTGGTGTTGATGAACAAAGGGCCACACATAGGAGTAGGAGGGAGTCCTGAAATTTTCATAACTTTTCATAGATATTAATGTTTATTCAGTTGAATGGTTGAAATAATGAGTAGGTATAAATAATTGTTTTTTTTCTTTCAAAATTTATTTGATTTATATTTATACTCTTTTATGTCCGTTTATGCCATTTGTATTCAAATTCACTGGAAATTTATGTTTTCATTGAAACTATGAATTGTGGAAATTTGGATATGAACTGAATGATTTAAATGTGATAGTTGTCACGTCTGTTAAAATAAAGAAAAACCTATGAGCTGAAAAAGTCCTTGGAAACAATCAACATGGTATTAGACAGTATATAATTGAGTGTAAAAACCGACTCACAATAATCATAAAGGGGGGGGGGGGGGGGACAGGGGTAGGTTAACAGCCTGCACCACCAACAGTTTTCAACCCACAATATAGCTTGCCCCTACCCCTTTGTTCCAAGTGATTTTCCATAAATACATAATTTAGTCATACATTGTCTTCAGGGCTCCCGATAGCGTAAAATAATGCGTAATTACGCATGACTTTTTGAAATTTACGCAGTGCTATCACGGCCAGTGCGTATGATTACGCACTCGAAAGATTTGTGGAAACTAATTTAAAAACAATGACATCGATTTATTAGCTCAAAAAACGAAGTTCTAGAAAATAATCAAAAAATGTCAATTTCCGCCAAAGTGACGCATGCGCAATGCACTCGCTGGCGAATAAGTTGTGGGACACGTCATCAAAATTCGAGCACAATAAACTACAGCGCCCCCGTGCGAATGGCTGCAACATCGAAAGCCTATGTGTGCGCCCCCTTGCGAATATAAATTTAAGGATTTCCCCACTTTCGTTTCTTCAACACGACTCGACAATGAATCGACGAACTATTCGAGAGTAAAACAAATGCGTTTTCTGCAATAGAAGACCTTCAGAAAGCTACTGTGGGCAAGGGCTATATTTGACTAATAGGATTGTGCTGAAATTTTGAGAAAAACCTGTAGGATATGCGAGATTTGTAAACAATGGAAGCTGTCACTTTGACTGAAAAAAAAAAAAATCACTACATCCTTTTCTGAAAATTACCCCTTCATTTCAAAATTTACCCCTTGTAATTTGACCCATGGGGTACGGTACTCCTTCGAAAAAATCCTACCGGGAGCCCCGGTCTTGATAGATAGAAAAAAAGGTATAATAACACGAAAATACACCCCAGGTGATCTCTATTATAATGTTTCAAAATGATATTTTTTCTCCCTTATACTGGAGAGGGCTGCAATATTCTTTTATTCAATATTCCCCCCCCCCCCCCCCCCCTTCTCATAGATTAATTCTAGTGCACACCCCTGAAGGAATCAACATACACACAAAATAATTGCATACACACAAAATGAATTGCTATGGTAACTATGGTTCAGGGTGAGGTTCATAATTCAATACGCACCGATATGTTCAATTTTTCATTATTGAACACTTGCACTAGACTATAGGGCATACATGTACTATGTTCAGCTGAATGAGTTGTTCTTTCAATTTTGGAAGCGAGTGATTTTATTATACCCTTAACTTTCTTTATCCCTTCATTATTGCATGTATTAATGTATAAATGATGCATTTGCAGAGGGAATGTATCTCAGTCCATGTCGGCCAAGCCGGAGTCCAGATGGGCAATGCCTGCTGGGAGCTGTACTGTTTGGAGCACGGCATCCAGCCTGATGGTCAGATGCCCAGCGACAAAACCATCGGAGGCGGAGACGACTCCTTCAACACGTTCTTCAGTGAGACTGGAGCTGGCAAACATGTCCCCAGGGCTGTCTTTGTGGATCTGGAGCCAACTGTTGTTGGTGGGTGTTCAAACTACGAAGAAAATAAGATACTTGTAAACGTATAAAATTTCGCATTTATCAATGTTCGCGTTTTCAACATCTTAACATGTTCGCATGGAACATGTTAAGTTCGCGTTTTTATGTTGGGTGCCGCCCCCCATTGAATAACCGTGTATTCGCGTGTATTTATTTTCTCGATTTTTTTTTTTCAAACGCGAAATAAATATATCACAAAATTTCATACGTTTACAATATAACTTTTCTACTGCTATCGCATAGTTAGCAAAAAAAAATACATAATTGGAATAAAATAACCTAATTGGAATAAATTGTCATTCTTTCCCAGATGAGGTCCGAACTGGCGTCTACCGCCAGCTGTTTCACCCTGAGCAGCTAATGACTGGCAAAGAAGATGCTGCCAACAACTACGCTCGAGGTCATTACACCATCGGTAAAGAGCTGATCGACTTAGTTCTGGACCGCATCAGGAAGCTGGCCGACCAGTGCACTGGACTCCAGGGCTTTCTCATCTTCCACAGCTTCGGTGGTGGCACCGGCTCCGGCTTCACCTCCCTGCTGATGGAGAGGCTGAGTGTGGACTACGGCAAGAAGTCCAAGTTGGAGTTTTCTGTCTACCCAGCTCCCCAGATTTCCACTGCTGTTGTGGAGCCCTACAACTCAATCCTGACCACCCACACCACCTTGGAGCACTCCGACTGTGCCTTCATGGTTGACAACGAGGCCATCTATGACATCTGCCGCCGTAACTTGGACATCGATCGACCATCCTACACCAACCTGAATCGTCTTATTGGCCAGATTGTCAGCTCCATCACTGCCTCCCTCAGGTTCGATGGTGCTCTCAACGTCGATCTGACGGAGTTCCAGACCAACTTGGTGCCCTACCCACGTATCCACTTCCCTCTGGCCACCTATGCTCCGGTCATCTCAGCCGAAAAAGCCTACCATGAGCAGCTGACCGTGGCCGAGATCACCAATGCTTGCTTTGAGCCAGCCAACCAGATGGTGAAGTGCGACCCACGTCATGGCAAGTACATGGCCTGCTGCATGCTGTACCGAGGTGATGTTGTCCCCAAGGACGTCAACGCTGCCATCGCCACCATCAAGACCAAGCGCTCCATCCAGTTTGTCGACTGGTGCCCAACAGGCTTCAAGGTTGGAATCAACTACCAGCCCCCGACCGCGGTTCCTGGCGGAGACTTGGCCAAGGTGCAGAGAGCCGTGTGCATGTTGAGCAACACAACCGCCATCGCCGAGGCCTGGGCTCGTCTAGACCACAAGTTCGACCTGATGTACGCCAAGCGCGCCTTCGTACACTGGTACGTCGGCGAGGGTATGGAGGAGGGCGAGTTCTCCGAGGCCCGAGAGGATCTGGCGGCTCTCGAGAAGGACTACGAGGAGGTCGGCGTCGACTCCGCAGATGGAGAAGATGAAGGGGAAGATGAAGAATACTGAAAGTGGCATCAACACAGCCAATGAAAAAGATAAAGATCGACATCGTTTGAACATCTAACAGATAACATCCAGCTATCTTTATCAAGTAAAATCCACTGATTAAATGTTTATGTAATTCAAAATGATGAATCTCATCCATGTTTTGAATACTCAAGAATAAAATATGAGGAATTATTTTGTGTTAGTTTTCATTATCATCCTGTCTATGGTTTCCCTGCCAAACTGTGAATCCAAGTTAGGCCTAAAAAAATTTATTTTCTGTTTCTCGTCCCTGCCCGCCTGTATTCAAAAGCAGCCTCCCGGATTTTTGTATCCCCCGAACAAAGTTCGGCGGATACTATGGATTTACGATCGTCCCGCCGCCGCGTCCGCAGACACTTTCTTGTGAACGCGCTACAGCTTACAAATCTGAACCGATTTTGATAATATTTTATATGGACATGACTGAAGGTGAGATCTCAACACCTATCGATTTTGGTTGCCATAGCAACCAAAATAGCCGATTGGCGTAACATTTTGAGCTCAAATTAGCCTGGTTAACACACATGGGTTGTGAACGCTCTACGGGTGGGAGTTTTCTATGAATGATGATGAAATCACACAGGCTCAATGAGAAAGACCATCACACGAAACCTATTGTTTTTCAGAATGATCGAATAAATATTAATAAGTTTGAGAGGTTAACTTATTACAACAATTAAAATGCCTTCTTTGACATGTGTGATCACTCCAGTAACCTGTACTATGAAAGCAAATTGCACTGGATTCTTGATCAGAATACAGAACTGATGTTTTTGGTGAAAACAGAACAATATTACTGAATAAGTTAACATTGGTTTTACTAGTTAAGTCTATTATTGACCACAATAAAAATAGTTAAGATGAGAAACATTTATTATTGAGCTCAACCAGGTAAAGGTTTTGTCCAGTAGAAATTTCAGAGGTGTAACCAAATAAGTTAACATTATTTTCACTAGTTAAGTCTATTATTGACCACAATAAAAATAGTTAAGACAAGAAACATTTATTATTGGGCTCAACAAGGTAAAGCTTCTGTGCAGTAGAGATTTCATGGCTGTAGCCGAATAAGTTAACATCATTTTTACTAGTTAAGTCTATTATTGACCTCAAGAAAAATAGTTAAGACAAGAAACATTTATTATTGAGCTCAACAATTTAAAAGTTTTGTCCAGTAGAGATTTCATGGATGTAACCGGATAAGTTAACATTCTTTTTACCATTAAAGTCAATTTTTACTTTGAATTTCAACTTGAAACCAAGTTTGGCACATATTATGAATTAAAATATAATTTATGGTGAAAAAATCGATCTGGCTCCAATTTTGTCTTCGTGAAATGAAGTTTTGGTAAACTTTTATTTGAATTTCAGCTTGAAACCAAGTTTGGCACATAATTATTATGAATTAAAATTTAAATTATGGTGAAAAGTTTGATCTGGCTCCTATTTCGTCATCTTGAAATGTAGTTTTGGTCAACTTTTACTTTGAATTTCAACTTGGAACCAAGTTTGGCATATAGTATGATTTGAAATATAACTTATAGTGAAAAGTTCGATCTGGCTCCAATTTAGTCATCTTGAAATGCAGTTTTTGTCAACTTTTGCTTGAATTTCAACTTGGAACCAAGTTTGTCAAATATTCTGAGTTGAAGTATAACTTTAGGTGAAAACTTTTATCTGGCTGTAATTTCGTTATTTTATCGAACATGTCGAAATGGAAATTCGTATGCAGTGATTTTAGTGGTGATCTTGAATTCGACCTTCAATAAGCTTGAAAGGTTTCACACTCACAATGTACATCAGTGATATATTTGGGCAACAGGGATGATAGGGCTACGGGGGATACACCCAAGCGGTCGTAGGCGACCGGAAGCGTCTAGTTTTATTTGCGATTCTCAAATAAAAAATAAAAAGTGTTCCAGCTCCTATTTGAGGATAGTGAATGATCGAGAAACCAAATCACAGCATGCAACTTAGGCATATATTTAACTTACCTCCTTGTTTTCACTCTCCGCCAAATGAGACAAAGACGCTACCAGTTTTCAAAAGCAGTTATTCTATGTGGTTACGTGTATGTAATAATACATATACAATTGTGATCAAGAATTGGTTTACTATATTCCTCATTTTATACTTCAAAGGACATATTAACTGATAGAACGGTTCTCCACAATTACTCATTGAAATATATCATCGACTGACGGTTTTTGATAATAATACTACTAGTACACAGAATCATCCTGTCTGTGCTGACTGCTATAATAATGGCACACCGGTAGTGCCAATGTGCCCAGCCAAGAGGTTTCAAGCCCAAATAAATCAAGCCTCTAGATTGAAATCATTAAAGTCATGTCTTACACATGATTTCGTGCTTCGAACACGAAAAACAAAAATAGTGTTAACAATGAAACTCCTGTCGCGGTCTCTGGGCAAAATCGCCACATTATATAGCTAACTGTACATGGTGTTGGTCATATCCCATGATACGTCTTAATGATATGTATGTGAAATGTATTTTAAAAGATAAATAAAGAAAAATAAAAAGGAAAAAAATAAATAAATAAACAAATTGTACCCGTGTAAGCTCCTATAATTGTAAAATTAGGCCAAGGGCCGAAGATAGGTTACCGGACAATGTTTAATATTTCAGATGTTAGCCAGGTCACTGGTTGAATTCAAGGTCAAGAGAATATTCAGCATATATAACATTAGGCATATATCATGTCCACAGTTGATTGCTAAGCTGTGAATTCAATAATCAGAGAGATATTAGCAATTTTGTGCTGTGGCCTTGAAAATGAAGGGGCGAAGGTCGAATTCAAGGTCATCAGAATATTCAATGTATATCATTTTCTATATCATGTCCACAATTGATTCCCAAGCGATACAGTCAATAGAGGAGCAAGATATGAGCCAGTTTGTCCTGTGACCTTGAAAATGAGGTCAGAGGTCAAATTCAAGGTCCCGAGAATATTCAGCATATATCATCTCATATGTCCACAATTGATTCCTAAGCTGTAAAATCGATAATAAGTGAGATATTAGCCATTTTGTCCTGTGACCTTGAAAATGAGGTCAAAGGTCAAATTCAAGGTCATGACAATAATCTGCATATATCATTTCCTATATGTTCATAATTGATTGCTAAGCTGTAAAGTCAATAACAAGCGAGATATTAGCCATTTTGTCCTGTGACCTTGAAAATGAGGTCGAAGGTCAAATTCAAGGTCATCGGAATATTCAGCATATATCATTTCCTATATGTCCACAATTGATTCCTAAGCTGTAGAGTCGATAATAAGAGAGACATAAGCCATTTTGTCCTGTGACCTTGAAAATGAGGTCGAAGGTCGAATGTCATCAGAATATTCTGCATATATCATTTCCTATATGTCCACAATTGATTCCTAAGCTGTAGAGTCGATAATAAGCGAGATATAAGCCATTTTGTGCTCTGACCTTGAAACTGAGGTCAGAGGTCAAATTCAAGGTCACGAGAATATTCAGCATATATTATTTCCTATATGTCCACAATTGATTCCTAAGCTGTAGAGTCGATAATAAGCGAAATATAAGCCATTTTGTGCTCTGACCTTGAAACTGAGGTCAGAGGTCAAATTCAAGGTCACGAGAATATTCAGCATATATCATTTCCTATATGTCCACAATTGATTCCTAGTCTCTAATCTCAATATCAAGTGAGATATTAGGCATAATGTGTCCCATTATAAAGCATAGGAGAATTTAACATGGGAAAGTCCCATTTGGGCCGAGTTTGGACCAAAATGGCCCACTTCGAGCGATTCAAGCGCAACGAAATTTATAGACATCATAGGGGTACATATCAGGAGTCTTATGTATCAAAAAGAAAAAAAGTTACTGAACAAATTTTGAGAAAATGGCCGCCAAAGTCCAAAATCAGGCATTTTTTGTCGAAAACGGCCGCCATTTCGAAAAAAATGCGAAAAACTAAAAAATACCTCCTTCTTTACGAAATTATTTTTAAGTATTTTTGTGCAAAATTTCAGAAAAATTCGCCCGTAAACAAAAAAGATAAAAATGTGGACGACGACGACGACGGACGACGGACGCCATGCCAATAGGTTATCGGACCTTAAGTGCGGTAACCTAAAAATACAGTAGAGCTACGTACCTGGTTGACCAGGCATACACACCAAAAAAAAAAAGAACTAAACTTGAACAATGAAATCATAGCAGACCAGTTTGCACGTGGTATTAAACTTCTGTGCGTTGTAACGGATGTAGGCAAAATTTTCGAGTCCGTGTTTTACTTTTTTCCCACTTTGCCGGTTTTTGTTTTGAAGTGCAAAACTATGTTTGAAGGGAAAACTAAGCAGTATTTTGCCGTGGACTGCCACGATGTTGTTGATTTGGTGGAGTTTTGTCCGTACGAATGGTCAGCTTATTTGCTGGCGATTGCCACAACTAACAGACTGACTGTGGCTTCGTGTAAATTCCCGGTGAGCGATAATTAGGAATCTATTTACGTCATTGCTTTTACCACATTTACGTGCATATGCCGTTGCATGTAAAATAAATCATCTGGTATTTTTCTCTACAGTCATTTTTGAGATTTCACCTTAAGTGTCCGAAAACTGTATGGTTTACTCTACTTGAAGTTTGTGCGTCAGTCTGTAAGTCGGTCATAATCATGATTTGTTTGCTTTCGTGACGAGCATCAATGTGAGCCAATTTGGATGCGCTCCGCGTCGCTTGGGCTACTTTCAAACCAACCCTCACGGCCAGTGACAGTCGACGTCACAGGCGGTGTGCACCGTCTTCACAACTTGGTTTGAACGCAGCATAACACTGTTCCAGACCGCCTGTTTGCAGACCACTGATTACCATGGGCCTCCTTGTGGGAGAAGAGCGTTAACCTTGTAGTTTTAAACTTGTCAAACTTTAATCAATTACAGAAAAGTGTTTTCAGTCTTACCAAACATCATAAAACCATGCGAGTGTTTTTCCGGCAAAAAGATGTTGGTCGAGTTTGTTGTCTGCATTGCAGATGAATTCAGGATGAACAAGTTTGAAGGACGAGTGTATTCTGTGTTCATCTGCCAGACCAAACGAGACTGGTTTTTATGCTATCACACACACAACTGTTCAGACATTATAGATATTATCGTTATCATACCAAAGTTGTGAATATTAATTATTTTAATAATTATTATTTAATAATTGTCATGAATATGCCTGTGATGTCCAAAAAATTTGAAATCTGGGCTTGGTATATGCGAGTAACTCTCGGTTGCTAGGATTGTTTTGATATGACATTACATTGTTCTTTTACGTAAACAGTCTTTACATAATCCGCTGTACAAAAATAGTTTCGGTTCGATATGGCTCAGCGAGTGATACAGATTATTTTCGAGGAGGGTGATACAGTAAAGGTTATCGGACCTTTTGGAGTCATCTAGCATTGCAGTTTATTGTGTGTGATCCCGCAGTTGAAATACCAAAAAAAAGGCCGAGATGAAACTCCCAATCAGGGTGTGCACCTCGATCGAGGTGCACTTGACACTCAATCGAGGTGTGTGGGAAATCTTGTGTTCTATTTTTGGGAAAAAATGTCATTTTAGCATTTCCTTGGCAAGTTCATATATTTAATGTATATTTATAATAAGTAATGGCATAGGAAGTAACACATTTATACATCATTTAAGTTATTGTTAAGGCCAAATAGTATTTTGCAATGGCCTATGACACCTCGATTTTGAGGTGCCGATGGCATAGGGAGTCCATTTAACCCTTGTAGCATTTTTTCCGGTAGATGGATTTTGATTTTGAACGAGAAAAATCTTCCAAATAATTACCTCTGGAGACCTGTGGACTGTGGATAAACAATGGCCACTTTGTGTTGATGTGCACACCATTGGCATGTTACATCCCATCCTTGACCTTCAGTGCTCTAAGCCAATGAAATTTTTGTAAAGATAGATTTGTTTCAAACAAGATGCTAAGATTGTCGAGACCTGGATTGAGGTGTCAAGTGTACCGTGATCGAGTTGTGCACCCCAATCGTGAGTTCCGTCCTGACCTGATAAATATCGGCAGCCGCGTCAGTTGGCATTATAACATTCACGCTGAATGTTGAACCCTTCCCACTCCTCTGCACTGGGGAAAGTGAAAGATTTTAAGGATTGATTGCATGTGATCGTCATGAACCTGGCATTGACCAGCTGTCCATTGACTTATAATGTAAATATAAAGGTAACAAATTCATGAACTTACACACTTCCAATCAACGTGAAACTTTACCTTTCTGATTGTTAGCCATCAAGGATTACTAACCGAGACTCTGTTTCTCACTAAGCAATGTTAAATTTGTTAAATTCATCGTTTTCATATGTCATTTTCCGACCTATTTCTCAGTCTACAAAATACACTCACAACAGGGCGAGCGAAAGGATTATGCTGTGCAGCAAATAGCTAGTGAGGCCAGTAAAACTCACAGGTGATATGCACTCGGGTGCACCGAGGTGTTTGGGATTATGAATGTTCAGCTCATTGTATTCATCTCACAGAAAGTATAGCCCCAGATATTCTCATTATTTTGACGACAACAAGGAATAAATATATGCAACAGCCAGTACTTGTCAAACAGAACACTCGAATCTTCGTTTTGGTGAAACGTATAAAATTATTTATCTAATCATCAAATTGCACAGCTTTCGTGATATCATTTATGAAACCATGTCTCGGTTCATCATCCCTGAGTATATGTGTGTGTGCTAGCCAAGTTTTAGGTCAGGGGATTGTACTGTTTTGGTGATTTTGTTACCTTTACTTTCACATTATAAGTCAATGGGAAAGTGCCTCAGTGCAGTCACCGGTAAGTTACGTGCAATCACACCTTAAAGTACTAGGAACATGAAAATATGATGTGAACTCAAATGAGAGACCTGGTTTTGCTGAGTAAAATGCAGTTTACTGCATGCCATTATCTCTATTGGTTAAAAAGTTATGGCCATTTGAATGTCACATTTTGGCAGGTTATGACATATGCTGGATTGAACACTTCTGGATTTTTCAAGGAGGTAATCAGTATGCAAATGAGGTATTCGTGACGTAGAAGGGGGAATATTTTTAATTAGGCAAGTTTGAGTCTTAATATAATTGATCTGGTCAGAATTATTGCGAACCTAATCTTCAAACATTGATTGGCATGGTTAATAATCAGTGTTGTTCAAAGTGTTACTGTTGCCATGGTTACTATTCATCAGCTGGAGTCCCTAGCAACCATTGGTTACTATGGGTCCTAACTGCCAGAAATAGGAGTTTTGACAGAATTTGATTATTGCATATTAATTATGCATGTGGAGTCAATCCATTTTCACCTTTGGTTTTGTTTGCTTATCGATATGACTGCGGATTTGGGCCATAGCAACCCTGGTTGCTAGGGGCCTTATATCAATAATGGTGACCTTGGCAACTATTCGGATGTGAAATTCATTGACTATGAATTCTGAAGAGCATGTGTAATAAGCTTTGTTGAATAATTTCAATTTCTTAAGACTTTAATATGCCTTTAAAACCATCTAATTAAAAAATGTTCCCCCTGTGACGTCATGCATACAAATTTGCATATTAATGAGCTATATGATTTTTCAAATTGTAATTTAGGCAATTTGAACTTTGGAGCACTGTAACTTTTGAAGGAATCGAGATATTCACATGCTGTAAAAGCCGTTCTGATCAGCTCACATGGTGCTTTAATCTGAGCTCACATCATATTTTCATGTTCCTAGTACTTTAAGAATGTTGAAAGAATGTTATGATTCCCCTAATCCACAATCAAAATATAATCATGATAATAATTTCGAAATTAATTCCAAAACAAGTTACTCATTATGCATGTACCGGTATTTCTAGTATGCTATGCATAGTGGGCTGCAAAATTAGGGCTATACCAAAGGTCCTGAACATCCCGTAAACATTCATGCAGGGCTGCGACGGTAAGGAAAATCGCTACTTTTCAATCGGTAATTAAGGCATTTCGGCAGAAATGCCTTTATGGTTTTAGCAGAATTTTTTTTTTTTTTTTTTTTTTTTTTTTTTTTTTTTTTTCTTCCGCCACTTTTGGTTTCCGGACGATAACTTTAGATTGCCTTGACGGATCCTTGTCAAATTTTCACCACAAGTCAGAAATGATATGTGGAAGAACCCTATTCTTTTTGAGACGGATCCGAGGTCCGTGAGGTCCGTGAGGATGAAATCAAGGCTAATTTTGAGACTTGGTTTCCGGACGATAACTGGAAAAATATTTATGCAATAGTTGCAGAACTCTGCATGGAGGTTCATATGCCACCAGGGAAGAACCCTATTGATTTTGGGATCGATCCGTCAAACGACCTTTGACCTAGAGGTCAAAATAATTTTTTGCTGATTCATCCTTGAGGCTTCCTGCATATCTCAGAAACCGTGCATCGTAGAGCGAAACGGACGTTATTTTCGGACTCGTCGCCCTAGACAAACATCTCTAGGGTGTACTTTTTTTTTTGATCCGGCTCCGAGGTCCGTGAGGTCCGTGAGGATGAAATCGAGGAACTTGGTTTCCGGACGATAACTCAAAAAATATTCAGGCAAAAGTTGCAGAATTTTGCACGGAAGTTTATATATCACCAGGGAAGAACCCTATTGATTTTGGGATCGATACCTCAAACGACCTTTGACCTAGAGGTCGAAATAATTTTTTGCTGAGTCATCCTTGAGGCATCCTGCATATCTCGGAAACGGTGCGTCGTAGAGCGAAACGGACGTTATTTTCGGACTCGTCGCCCTAGACAAACATGTCTAAGGGGAATTATTGATGAACTTTGAATTTGACCCGAAATTTTTTTGCCGAGTCGGCATTTTTCGTTTTCGTCGATATCTCGGAAACGGTGCGTCGTAGAGCGAAACGGACGTTATTTTCGGACTCGTCGCACTAGACAAACATGTCTAAGGGGAATTATTGATGAACTTTGACCTTGACCCGAAATTTTTTTGCCGAGTCGGCATTTTTCGTTTTCGTCGATATCTCGGAAACGGTGCGTCGTAGAGCGAAACGGACGTTATTTTCGGACTCGTCGCACTAGACAAACATGTCTAAGGGGTATTATGGATGAACTTTGACCTTGACCCGAAATTTTTTTGCCGAGTCGGCATTTTTCGTTTTCGTCGATATCTCGGAAACGGTGCGTCGTAGAGCGAAACGGACGTTATTTTCGGACTCGTCGCACTAGACAAACATGTCTAAGGGGTATTATTGATGAACTTTGACCTTGACCCGAAATTTTTTTGCCGAGTCGGCATTTTTCGTTTTCGTCGATATCTCGGAAACGGTGCGTCGTAGAGCGAAACGGACGTTATTTTCGGACTCGTCGCACTAGACAAACATGTCTAAGGGGTATTATGGATGAACTTTGACCTTGACCCGAAATTTTTTTGCCGAGTCAGCATTTTTCGTTTTCGTCGATATCTCGGAAACGGTGCGTCGTAGAGCGAAACGGACGTTATTTTCGGACTCGTCGCACTAGACAAACATGTCTATGGGGAATTATTGATGAACTTTGACCTTGACCCGAAATTTTTTTGCCGAGTCGGCATTTTTCGTTTTCGTCGATATCTCGGAAACGGTGCATCGTAGAGCGAAACGGACGTTATTTTCGGACTCGTCGCACTAGACAAACATGTCTATGGGGAATTATTGATGAACTTTGACCTTGACCCGAAATTTTTTTGCCGAGTCGGCATTTTTCGTTTTCGTCGATATCTCGGAAACGATGCGTCGTAGAGCGAAACGGACGTTATTTTCGGACTCGTCACCCTAGACAAACATGTCTAAGGGGTATTATGGATTAACTTTGACCTTGACCCGAAATTTTTTTGCCGAGTCGGCAGTTTTTGTTTTCGTCGATATCTCGGAAACGGTGCGTCGTAGAGCGAAACGGATGGTATTTTCGGACTCGTCGCCCTAGACAAACATGTCTAGCGGGTATTATGGATGAACTTCGACCTTGACCCGAAATTTGTCGACATTTTTCATTTTCGTCGATATCTAGTATTATAAATTATTCATCACACCGAAATGCCTCCAAGGCATCTTTAGGCCTTGACGTCTAGTTTTTCATGAGTTTTCACTACCGCTACCGGTAACCATATAAATTTATGTCTGGGGCAGTGAAGACTATAAGAGACCAAAAACTGACATGAAAAGCCCATAAAATTGCTGCACACTGCTAAACAAGCCTGCCAAAGTCAATAAAATGTACGAAAGAAATGTTCATATTGAGAGTCTGGCTCCTGAGACTCTTTACGGTACTACCGTTAGTGCAGAAGAGTCACATACTATATTGTGAGCACCTAAAACCCTCAGGAAGGCATACGGTAGAAGCGATTGCAGTGTATAGCTGATCGTCTGATGATGACAAATATCAGTAGTTGGAAGAATTTATGTTGTTAAACCAAATTTTATTGTATTAACTCATGAAGTTTGTCATGAAAGCTTGTAGTTTATCGCATTATGTAACAGTCAATCCATCAGCAATGGCATTTGTACAAATTCAAAAACATATTTTTACAAATCACACACATTCGCAAAGAAAAACTCTTGTACACACCATTTTCACATGGAAATATTCCTTTACAATATTTTATCGACATACATTTAAAGGAACAACTCATGCTTATGTCCCTGTTGGCTCATTCACCGTGCTCTCGATATGTTTACGAGATGTTCACGACTTTTAGTATCACGCACAGAGTTAGGGTTTCATATGAGTTTGGTTTTTGCCATTTCAGGATGACAACCCAGAATTGGATGACGTTGATTTCAACATCATCAAAGACTTTCACCATGATACAAGAGTCGTTACGATGTCCTGGTCACCGACAACCTCCCTGATCGGGCTCCCCAGGGCAATCAAGTAAGTGATGATGTGGCATTGGCAAATAAATCTTGATTTTTATCATTATTTGAACAACCATTGTTATTGTATTCCAAAGTTTCAGATTTATGAATGTTGTATAATTTCCAGGTTTTGTACAGCTGGCTCAGACCATAAAATCTATGTATTTTCTTCTGATCTGGAAACAGATTCTGTCAAATTGGTAAGAATCTTGTTCAAAAGCTGTGTACATGAAATGGTGTGATATAGTTTGTATGAAAAAAGTGCACATATTCCATGTAAAACATGTTTGCGAATTACTATTCTTCTGTCAGAAATGGTCAAAGGTGATTAATGTGTACCACCACTTTGTTCAGAAATGGTTGTTGACCTATGCATAAAGTTTGTATAAATAACATATATATTTTATATTCCGAAGCGGATAGGTGAGCACCGAGACTATGTGAATGGACTAGCAGTACAACCAGTCGAGGGCCAGCATGTGGCAAGTGTCAGTGATGACCACACGTGTAAAGTGTGGACCGTGGACGGGACGGAGCTCGCCTGCTTCCCACTCACGACACCAGGGGTCTCTGTCAGCTGGCACACTGAACGCCCAGAAAAGGTTAGTTGCCGGTAGAGATGTGAACAGTGGGGTCTGCTTGGTTGACAGAAGATATGGATTGGGATAAATGTATGTGTACTGTATATCCATTATTGTCATAACAACCACAGTTTTCTGTATCAAGAATTTCGTAATTGATATCTTTAATCTCTACTATTCTGTAACCTCCATGTTTTAGCTCATGGTTGCCGAGAAGAAAGGTCTGATTCGGTTCTATAACGTGACGAGTCAGCAGCCTGTCATGTCCCTGGACTGTAACCATGGTCCCCTAACATCTGCTGACTGGTGCCATAGCAACGTGCTGCTTGTCGCATGTACAGCTGCTTCTGATTGGTTCATCTTCGACACTTCCAGATCTAGGTCAGATATTTAACATGTTTAATTGCTCATGACTGCACACATTGCCAAAATATCGCTGGTTTTAAGTTTTGATATTTTCGTTTAAAAAAAACAAAAGTGCAAACAGATTCTATTTCCGCAAAACACAAATGACAGAGTTCCGAGAAAAATGTTGTCACCACTGAAAATTTGTCCCACACTTTACAGCTCACCACTGGACAACAAAACTGTACACTCGGAGGGCAGTCATCTCGTCCGCTGGAGTCGCACACAGAGGCCGCTCCTGGCCACTAGAGGTCAGCCCGGGTCACAGGTCAAGGTCATCAACATCCATAGCAACCAGGTAAACATTCACTAAACAACACCAGTACACCAACAATGCTGTATCATGGGTGAGTGCAGTGGGAGGAAAGGTGATTGTAACTCTAGATAATAAGTGAGAGAAGTAGCAAAGAGGTTTTGTCATATACATTCACTAACCTAGTAGTGATCGACTTTTCATTATGTTAAAGCAATTGTTGATCAACATCTCATCAGCTCACTACAATGAGTGAGTAGCTATACTTTGTAATATAAGTTCTGTGTGATAATTCTCACCAGGTACTTTATTGTATTGTTTTATAACATTTATTAATGTAATAAATGTTGTAATTTAATGTTGCAGGTACTACTCAGTAAGGACCATGTTATCTCAGCTGGTCTAAGTTGGCATCACCGGCTCCCTCTACTGGCTATCGGGGGCGACAACAAAGTCCACTTCTATAGGATAGAACTCTTGTGATTAAAATACAACAATATTCTAGACTGAAATGACAGACTTTCAAAATCGATCATATCCTAGCGATCGTGAAAGAACAGTTTGTTTTATGCTGATGAATGAATCAAAATGATCCAAGTTGTGTACATTTCATGTTGTTCGTGTGCAATTATGCAACAAAACTCAACACAAACTTGTTACGTTCTACCGCAGCTCTTCTATTGAATGTGATGTTACATGTTTGTTCACTGTAAACCCATTAATGTTAGCTCCCATTAATGTTCGCGTTTTTGAAATATTGACTATTTGCTAACCATTCAAGTCACGATTTTGTTCAAAGTATGTAATCTGCCAATTTTTTTTGTCACTTGTGTTGGACTTTTTAGGTTACCGGACCTATGGTCCGATAACCTATTGGCATGGCGTTGCGTCCGTCGTCCGTCCGTCGTCGTCGTCGTCCACATTTTTATCTTTTTTGTTTACAGGCGAATATTTCTGAAATTTTGCACAAAAATACTTAAAAATAATTCAAGAAGGAGGTATTTTTGAGTTTTTTGATTTTCGCATTTTTTTCAAAATGGCGGCCGTTTTCGACGAAAAATGCCTGATTTTGGACTTTGGCGGCCATTTTCTCAAAATCTGTTCAGTAACTTTTTTTCTTTTTGATAAATAACACTCCTCATATGTACTCCTATGATGTCTATAAATTTCGTTGCGCTTGAATCGCTCGAAGTGGGCCATTTTGGCCCAAACTCGGCTCAAATGGGACTTTCCCATGTTAAATTCTCCTATGCTTTATAATGGGACACGTTATGCCTAATATCTCACTTGATATTGAGATTAGAGACTAGGAGTCAATTGTGGACCTATAGGAAATGATATATGCTGAATATTCTCGTGACCTTGAATTTGACCTCTGACCTCACTTTCAAGGTCAGAGCACAAAATGGCTGATATCTCGCTTATTATCGACTCTACAGCTTGGGAATCAATTGTGGACATATAGGAAATGATATATTCTGAATATTCTCGTGACCTTGAATTTGACCTCTGACCTCAATTTCAAGGTCAGAGCACAAAATGGCTTATATCTCGCTTATTATCGACTCTACAGCTTAGGAATCAATTGCGGACATATAGGAAATGATATATGCTGAATATTCTGATGACCTTGAATTTGACCTTCGACCTCATTTTCAAGATCACAGGACAAAATGGCTAATATCTCGCTTGTTATCGACTTTACAGCTTAGCAATCAATTATGAACATATAGGAAATGATATATGCAGATTATTGTCATGACCTTGAATTTGACCTTTGACCTCATTTTCAAGGTCACAGGACAAAATGGCTAATATCTCACTTATTATCGATTTTACAGCTTAGGAATCAATTGTGGACATATAGGAAATGATATATGCTGAATATTCTCGTGACCTTGAATTTGACCTCTGACCTCATTTCTAAGGTCCAAGGACAAACTGGCTCATATCTTGCTCCTCTATTGACTGTATGGCTTGGGAATCAATTGTGGACATGATATACATGATATAGAAAATGATATACACTGAATATTTTGATGACCTTGAATTTGACCTTTGCCCCTTCATTTTCAAGGCTACAGCATAAAATTGCTAATCTCTCTCTGATTATTGAACTTACAGCTTAGCAATCAACTGTGGACATGATATATGCTTAATGTTATATATGCTGAATATTCTCTTGACCTCAACCAGTGACCTGGCTAATACCTAAAATATTAAACATTGTCCGGTAACCTATCTTTGGCCCTTGGCCTAATTTTTTTAGTGGACTGTGTGACAAGAAAACTTGTATTGTCATATACTGAGTGAAGAACACAAGATAACATATAGATCCACTATCTATTTTCACAAAATATTTACCACCTGTTTCTATACCAACTCTCTTTTTGTAGTTCCATGAACAGCTCAACTTTGTTGTACATTTTGTATGAACAAGAACTTTGTAGTGTACGGATATCTCACTGCAATTTTCTATAACTATGTGAATTTAGATATGAAGATAATGCTTCCATCTTTCTCACTAGAAGAAAGATTGCCACATTATTAGGAGACTAATATGTACAAGTTGGAGAGATGTAAACACTGTGGTCAAATACCACCGATTCCATTAAACATCACCACAAAGTAAAAGAACATTGAGGTTATACAGTGGTCCCTGTAAGAGAAGACTTCCCTGTCTGTAAAGACTTTTTTTAGGTTACCGGACCTTTGGTCCGATAACCTATTGCCGTGGCGTTGCGTCCGTCGTTCGTCGTCGTCCGTCGTCGTCCGTCTACATTTTTATCTTTAAAGTTTACGATCGAATCTTTCTGAAATTTTGCACAAAAATGCCTAAAAATATTTCGAGAGGGAGGTATTTTTTAGTTTTTTTATTTTCGCAATTATTTCAAAATGGCGGCCGTTTTCGTCGAAAAATGGCCAATTTTGGACTTTGGCTGTCGTTTTCTCAAAATCTGTTCAGTAACTTTTTTTCTTATTCATGCATAACACTCCTCATATGTACCTCTGTGACATGTATAAATTTCGTTGCCCTTGAATCGCTCGAAGTGGGCCATTTTGGGCCCAAACTCAGCCCAAATGGGACTTTCCCATGTTAAATTCTCCTATGCTTTATAATGGGACACATTTAGCCTAATATCTCACTTAATATTGAGATTAGAGACTAGGAATCAATTGTGGACATATAGGAAATGATATATGCTGAATATTGTCGTGACCTTGAATTTGACCTTTGACCTCATTTTCAAGGTCACAGGACAAAATGGCTAATATTTCGCTTATTATCGACTTTACAGCTTAGGAATACATTGTGAACATATAGGAAATGATATATGCTGAATTTTCTCGTGACCTCGAATTTGACCTTGACCTCATTTCCAAGGTCACAGGACAAAATTGCTAATATCTCGCTTATTATCGACTTTACAGCTTAGGAATCAATTGTGAACATATAGGAAATGATATATGCTGAATATTTTTGTGACCTTGAATTTGACCTTTGACCTCATTTTCAAGGTCACAGGACAAAATGGCCTATATCTTGCTTTTTAGTGACTTTACGCCTTATGAATCAATTGTGAACATATAGGAAATGATATATGCTGAATATTCTAGTGACCTTGAATTTGACTTTTGACCTCATTTTCAAGGTCAACAGGACAAAATGGCTAATATCTTGCTTATTATAAACTTTACAGCTTAGGAATCAATTGTGAACATATAGGAAATGATATATTCTGAATATTCTCATGACCTTGAATTTGACCTTTGACGTAAATTTCAAGGCCAGTCATTTTATTTTCAAGGTCAGAATACAAAATGGTTTATATCTCTCTTATTATCAAATTCACAGCTTAGGGGTCCATAGTGAACATATAGGAAATGATGTATGCTGAATATTTTGGTGATCTAGAATATGACCTTTGATCCAATTTTCAAAGTCAGAGAACAAAATGGCTAATATGTCGCTTATTATCATCTTTACAGCTTAGGAATCAATTGCGAATATAGAGGAATGATATATACTGAATTTTTTCATGAACTTGAACTTTGACCTCATTTTCTAGGTCACATCACCGATCACAGAATGGCTAATATCTCACTTATTATCGACTTTACAGCTTAGGAATTTATTGTGGACATACTAGAAGTGATATATTTGTTGAAAAATTATTTTCAAGGTCACTGGACAAAAGGCTAATATCTAAAATGTATATTGTCCGGTAACCTTTCTTAGCCCTTGGGCTAATTTTGTATTCCCCAAAGATCAATATACCATATAAATGAACCTGTGAAATAAGACTTTCTGTAAGATAGGACCTCATATTCTCTGCAACAGGTGAGGTCTTATCTTACAGGGACCACTGTAAATGATATCGACCACCTAATGGATGTTGAAGAATGAAACATCATCTATTCCTGCAATTGATGGCCTTTGACCTCGGCAGTTGTATATATCTCTGACCAGTATACATGTGTAAAATGGTATCATCCATGTGCCAGGTACATGTCATGCTTCTGAGAGTTAAATATAGTTTGTATTTATCAAAATAAAGATGTGAGATACCAGATTCAGTTGTGTCAAAATGTCAATTGTGTATACACCATGTATACATTTAATACATTCGTTTACCAATTATGTTTAGGGATCTGAATACAGAAAAAAACCTTGTACTAAGTACCAGTACACTTTATTTGTTTTGACAAAGACTATACAAACAACTGACAGTTACACACACATCCCCCAGGCTTCTGAATCTGCTATCTGAACCACTCCGGAACATCGGATTTGTCCCAGTTCTTTCTGTTGTCCTTCTCCAAATCTTTACTCATCTTCGCGTAATCATCGATTGATTTAGACTCTTGAGTTTTCTGCTCCTTGAACAATTCTGGAAACTTGAATTCTTCATCCTGTGAACAACATTTAGCTATTATGATATGAAAATTCATTCAACTGTCTTAGTAAAAGATTTTATAGGTCTAATAGATGAAATTGAGATGTACAGCAGAGTGCGCTTACCAGCTGGACATATGCAATTCTTTTGTTGTCCTCTCTAGCAAACCCTGGTCCAAAGGATTTCATCCATTCCCCTGTAATAAAAACAAACATTACTGCAAACCTTGAATTATCAAAGTACAGATGTGAGAAGGAGTCTACATCTTGCACTATGCTTGCTGTAGTAGTTTGGATTAGTTGAAAGTTTCTTTACATTTTTACACAAATTCAGAATTTCAGGTATGGGATAGTTGCTATCAGACCTTTCAAAAGTTTGGAGTTGACGGACAACACTTTGACGTCATATATCCTCTCCAGGTAGTTCTTGATGTCAATATCTGTCATCCTGTTAACATTCATGCAAAGGCTAGTGTTAAATAGCATTATAATGCAAACATGTAAAAAACGAAGGAAGTTTTCCACTTTAATAATGTGGGAGTTCACACTAGTTTTCAATACATGTACCAAAAACCTCAAGGTTTTATTAACATCAAAATTAACAATGCATATGCAACTATGGAAGGTACCTCAATTCAAAATAAATCTTCATGTCACTTACTGTGGATGCACCTCAAACTTTGCAGTATCTGGGGTGGACTTTTTTTGCCGGATAAGCTTTATCCAAAAAAGTGGCAGGAAAACCCGCAGTTGTGGGTTCCGCTCCACATAGAGTGGGTACTTTGGAATCCTGCGTTTCCACAAAGGTCTGAAAATCACAAATATTCACAAAATTTACCTACACAAAATTCACATGATATTGCACAAGGTTGCTGCCAATAACAGAATTGTTGAGTTATATAAACTCAAGGCATATTAGTGACCTGTCCACTATTGGCATTATAGGGGGGCAAATAGTCCCAATCCTGCATGGAATGACAGGAATTTCAAATCGAAATCGGCTAAAAACAAGTACTTGATGCAGATGTATCATCTGCTGTTGTAGATCTGTCCAACTTGCCTGAAGGTACTACCTCACACTTAAATTTCACCCTAAATGATCGACAATACAAAATGTGGAAGTTTGACAGCTCCACGAGTATATCCAGCACTTCTGAGTTGTCTGACCAAGTGTCATTACTAGTATGCATGGCAAGAGTGTGTTTTTCTGTGCTCTGATTAGCCGAATCCAATATCCTGGTAAAACTAGGTTCAGAAAATGGCGGCAGGATTACAACAAAAATACACGAAGAGCCGTCAAAATTTATGTACTAGTATCGTCGATCGTTCAGATTGTAATCCAAGTGTGGGGTGGTACCATTTTATATTGATATTGAAAGTAAATGCTTCAAGATGGCTACTTGGAAATATCCCGATCTGTCGTCGGTGCAAGATTGAGACAATTCCCGACCCTATAATAGTATAATGCCAATGGACAATGGTGGGGTCAAGAAATTGTGGCTACATTTTTCCTGAAAATATAACAAGCAATACTGTCATGTGATTGTTGAGTAGAATGTGCTGAACCGAATGGTTCTCGAAAGTATATGCAAAATGCTAGTTACTTTCCACACAAATGAACATGTTTATGATCTACTGACGATACATATACTAAATATATTATAATCGTATAAATCATAACATGCTTGTTAATTATCCTCACGTGGGATCACGATTACTATCGCTGTAAAACGGTGTGCATTCCGATTGCATTCGGTGCAACCGCTGCCCGGAAGTCTAAATTGCTTCACCAAAAGCGGAACTAGTATTTTGTTCTGTGATACAATAGTACGGCCGGCCGCAGAACAAATATTATGGAAAGCCAGCAGTATAACCTGCTGTCATATTCACAAAACACAATGATACACATGCTTTCCATGTTACAATAGGCCAAAGCATTATTAACATGAGTTGCCATATTATGACATGTAGGGCATAGTACAGTAACTCGCTCAGCCAATCAGCGAGCGTTCACCTCACATAGGCAATTTAAAGGGAAACTACCGTGTGACATCACCTCATATATTTTTTTATGCCAGATTTATTTATGGACGAGTGTATATTCTTTTGAAAGAACACACTGCTGGGAAATAATAACCCGGTTTTCAAGGCAGTATCTTGTTATCGTTTTTCTCAGGAGATGAGGAAGCAAAGGGGTTTTGAATGGCCATCAGCACCCACAATTTCGGGTATTTGGCCATCAGCACCCACAATTTCGGGTATTTTCACCCCGAGTCCATTCAAGGCAGAATAGCAAAAAATCCCATGTGTCGTCAAATATATTCATGCTTATCACGCAATGCCCAATACGTCAATTGACAAAAATAGCATAGTGGTTAGGCTGGGATTTTTTTTTTTAGGAAGGTGTTGTGAACCGTAAAAGTAAGATCATTTATTGAGTTGAATGGCCAATATAGTTAATATACTGTAGCATGTATGGCATGGAACATATGTGGTATTTCGTATGTCGCCTGTGGAACTCCATATTAACCCATACATATATGTGCTAGATCTACAGTATTACCCTATTATCGCCCGTGGTCATATTTCATTTCAGACACAATGACAACGAACTGCACTCATTTGGTGGTGTATGTTATTATAGATCTAATGCTCTCTAAGTTTACAGTTGTTGAAAGCATGAATAGTCCAAACTCACATATACATTCGTAATTTGGCAATGTTTTGACTTGCCATTTTCGTGACCTGCACCGAACAACTAAAACACAGAAATATGCGTAATGGAGTTATACTGCGGAAGACCGCAGACAGCGGAAAATCGTCATATTTAGATCTAGTAACACGCTGTAACTAAGTGGATACTAAGTGGATTTTGCGGAAAGCTGATGAGAAACTGAAAGAGAATGTCTGAAGCATGGAGCTTGAGGACGAGAGACCCCAACAAAAGTTAATATTACATCACACATGATATAAAACAAACTATTTAGTTCTAAACAATTCGGATTTATAAAAGGAAGATTCACATCACTACAACTTTTGAGGGTTCAGATGAATGGACACAGTCACTAGATGATGGATATTACATGGATTGCATTTACACGGATTTCCAAAAAGCATTCGACAAAGTACCCCATAAAAGACTAATCCACAAATTGAAATCCTACATCACAGATAAGAAGGCAGTGTTATGGATTGAAGACTCAGGAACAGAAAACAACAAGTGGTAGTTCAAGGTGAAAGCTCTAAATGGTCTGATGTTATATCTGGAGTGCCCCAAGGGTCAATCCTGGGACCATTACTATTTGTGATCTATATAAACGACCTACCTGAAGTAACAGACTCTTCAGTGTTTCTATTTACAAATGACACTAAAATATACCGAGAAATTAAATGTGACAGAGACAAAGAAATAGTGCAAGAAGATCTACATAAACTACAAGAATGGAATGACTGCTGGCTGTTGAAATTTCATCCAGACAAATGTAAATCACTACATGTAAACATCAAGCAAAACAAAACACCTCATTCTTATAATTTGAAAAGTTTGAGAAGGCAACAAAATACTTCAAAATGTAGAATATGAAAAAGACATAGGAGTAACAACTGACACAGAATTAAGTTTTGAACGTCACATAAATGAAAAATTAACAAAGCAAAGTGTATGTTTTCACTAATACGAAGAACTTTCACGAACTTAAATGAGCATAACTTTTTACACCTATATAAGTCCATGGTAAGAAGCCAAGTAGAATTTGAAAGCTCAGTCTGGAATCCCAACAAACAAAAACTTATTGACACAATTGAAAACGTACAAAGACGTGCAACTAAACAAATTCCTAACCTATGAAAATTAAGTTATGAGGACCGACTAAGGAAATTAAACCTACCAACACTTGTATTCAGGAGATATGATTGAAACATAATTATTTTTAAACTACATACATGATGAAAATGCTGCAGACTTCCTAAAAACAAAACAAAATACTGAAACCCGATACACCCTTAGGGGTCATTACTTACAGTTAACACATCAAAGAACAAACAAAAAAAATTATAAGACAACAAAACTTCTCAGTTGGAATAGCCTTCCCACAAACATTGTTTTAAGGCTTTTAAAAACAAATTGGATAAACATTGATTCAACCAGGAAGTTAAATTCAATTATAGAGCCGCTCTTGACCTAAAATGTACTCATAGAGGATCTCATCCACAAGAAGGAGATAAAACTCAAGAACGGCAGTCTACAAACGAGCTGGACATTAGTGGCAGCGACCCAGCAGCCAGCTTCCAGAAGAGGTCCTAAGGTATCCTAAGGTACACGAGCAAAAACTAAATCATGTACAATACGAATAAACTACTACCGAAAAATTCAAAACCATTATAATTTAAACACATCTATGAAAGCGGAAGGACGGATGTGTAGAATTTATACACTCGAGCATATTATACTCGTCTTGAAGCACAATGACTTGAAGGAATAATTACTAAACTATTATTTTATATAAAAGCGCTAGATCAATCTTGCTTGAAATTATTGTACCACAACGATTTAAAACAGTTATGGGCAAAAGGTTTGTGTTGAACTTCAGCATATTTAGTTTATAATGTACATATATGGAATTATGAGGCATCTTTTACTGACCATGAGCTTGACATCAGATGAACTTAAGTGCACTAACTCAAGATTATGGCTACTTTAAGCTGTGTCACTTATAAGAGAGAACCTGGATATATATGTATCATAAAGAACTCGTAAGTCTTAAATGGTGCATCTTTTGGGCAGCGGAGATGAGGAGGAGGGAGGTGGGGTCAGAAGCCAATAATGCACGATATAATGCACAAATTTATTGGGCTTCTACGATTTTTGATCGGATTCTTTACTCCAAACCACACCCCCATTGAAAGCACACACTAAAAATATTTGGCCTACCGGGTACTTCAAATGTCATTGCAAGTCGATATGCGAATGATTTAGGCCTACATCCAGTTAAAAATAGCTAAAAATGAGTTTGGATCCAGCAGACCCAAGAATACACAATGAAACTCTTAGATTCCTGAAGCCTCTGGGGCCTCCAGCGGGCCTCAAACCATACACCCATGATTGAGTGTCATGGAATATTGAGAAAAGTGAAGCAAACTGCTGGATTATGGCTTTCTCCAATACTTTGGTGACGTAGGATACAAGCCAAACTTTCTGCCCTTTTTGGCACTTGGCGATGTTCGCCCTCCGTGAATGAATGGAACAATAATCACAGTGCATCCTCGGTCCATAGATAGTCACGAAATAATGTAGCCTTACAGTGGCTTACTCACTGAAGTGCCACGTTGTTATTGTGATAATTAGTGCAAGAAAATTGTTTGGAGCTGCTATCGAACTCACTCCGATCGCTTGGATCGCCTCGAGAATGTCATATAATTCAGATTCATGAATTTCCTCTTGAATAATACAGGTCAATCAATGTTCCCACTGGCTTCCTTTAGGTCGCTGGAGCTCATTAACTAATCCATTAAAGATATCTTATGGGTTTCCGGTAACATGCACAGCTGATGGACCACTTATTCCAAGGTCGTCATTTGCATTGGCCAGCACGTACGTGGTTTTAATTTAAAGCTTGCGAATAGCTGAATTCGTGTGGACTTTCACATTTAGCCTTTGGCTTCATCATTGATGAACTTGAGCTTGAGTAGTGACTGTGATGTGTGGGAAGTCAAACACATATTTTTTTTTAAAAGAAATCGTCTAAATGATGTATGAATATGAATACACAAGCGCAATTACTGTATGGATAAGGGCCTTCCCTTTCAATGAACTCTTCCTTCTCCCCTTCACCCCCGCCCTCCCTCCTCCTCCGCGAAGGCCGAGTCGAATAAGTAACCACGCTTTATTCAGTACCAACAACTGTCAAAGTGGAATGCCGCGGAGCTGTCAAAAATTGAAATTATCAATTGAGTGTGATTATTCATCATTATAAAGGTACTATTTGAATGAAATAAATTATTAGTGTTGTGTCGAAGCTATTCGTATGCTCTAGATTGGGTTCGAAGCAAGTTTAAGCCTAGCACATACGTTGGCATACACAATTTTGTAGGGTCAGCACATGGGTCAGCACAAGTACAGATTTCGTAACTCGAGTACTCGGGTGCCGTGACTCGACTCGTAACCGAGTACTCGTAAAAAATTACCAAATGAAGATTGCATTAGTCAAATTTTTCGAATAGATCGTCAATTAATGAGTGGGAGCATTCAGATTAAGGTAAAATTGTACGTTGCCAAGTAGTTAAGAACTAAATACCGGATATATATTCACTAAATTACTGAACAGCTAAGTTGCATCCCTTCTCAGATGGGCATGATGGGTGCAGACATCTTGTTTGCATCACGTGACTTAGTTCACAGTGCACTCGCTAGAGCCCAGAGGCAGCACCAGTGATTCGCCAGGTGGCGCAGCTAGTCCTTGTTCGAATCAATGTCAACAAGAACTCAAATTTCTATCTTTTTTCAACGTTTTGTCATGGTTTTGAGCGCTCATTTTGTGATATTTACTGAAAAAAAGTCTTAGTTTCGTTCAACGAGTACTCGGTTATCAATTTAAAACTCGGTTCTTGCTGTGACTCGACTTGTTGACGAGTACTCGAGTACTTGTGCTGTCCCTACAATTTTGAGGCCCTACTGTACCATCCGGCGATCCGCATCCATGCGCCAAGCCTTGGGCCAAGGCTGCATCTGTCATTGACAATGACCACTCATCTACGGTAAGTCACTGAGGAAGAAGGTGAATTTATTTCACACATGCTGAGTGCTGACATAATCACTAAATCAGGAACAGAACATAATTGTACTCTTATGTCAAATCTCTGAAGAAGGATGCTAGCGGTGTTGGCCTGCTGAACGACAAGAACGGCATAGCACAGAGTGACCCTGCTACCCATGCGAATATCCTGAATGCTCAATTTGCCCCCGTCTTCAGCCCTGTCAACAGCACTGACACATTAGAGTCAACTAGCCCTCAAGTACATGCACATCCTGATATGAACATCATCACCGTGCATGTGAGCGTAGTGGTTAAGCTGCTGCGAAACATCAAAGCCCACAAGGCTAGTGGACCCGACGACATCCCTGCCACCTTATTGAAAGAAGCTGCGGACCAGCTGGCACCTATGCTTACCACCATCTACCAATCATCTTACAACCAAGAATCAGTCCCCCGTGAGTGGCGTTAGGCTGATGTAGTGATAGCCTACAAGAAGGGTGACCACTCAGTCGCAGCAAACTACAGGCCCATCTCACTCACTTCCATCTGCTGTAAGATTATGGAGCATATTGTGAGTTCAATCATCATGCGACATCTAGATGCCAACAACATCTTAACAGACTCACAACATGGGTCGAGGAAGCGCCGGTCATGCGACACCCAACTCCTACTGGCAGTTGACGACATCCAGAACGCCCTTGACAAAAACCTTCAAGTAGATGCCATCCTGCTGGACTTTTCGAAAGCTTTCAATAAAGTTTCGCACGCTCACCTAGCACTTAAACTAAGGACCTGTGGTATCTGCAGCCACAACCTTGGATGGATACAGTCCGTCCTTGCCGACCGCACACAGAAGGTAGTCCTGGAGGGCCAGCAGTCCGACACCATCCCTGTCACATCAGGTGTACCTCAAGGAACAGTCCTTGGCCCGATCCTGTTTTTGATCTACATAAACAACATGCTGGCCGAGGTGACCTCAACAACACATCCCTTTGCAGACGACACCCTGGTGTACCACATCATAAGGACCAATCGAGATGCTCAACAGCTCCAAGATGACCTGGTAGCTCTCCAAGCCTGGGAGAAGAGATGGTCCATGGAATTTAATGCCACCAAGTGCCACACACTCAGATTCACTAGGAAAAAAGCCAGTCACCACAGACTACACAATCCACGGCCACACACTGGAAGTGAAGGACAGTGCAGCATCCCTCGGAGTGCACCTACAGAAGACTATGTCCTCGAGCCCCCACTGCACGTCCATCGCCAGGAAAGCAGATGGCACCAGGATGTTCCTGCAGGAATCTTAGTGGCACTCCAAGACACATAAAGACTACACCTCCTCAGTCCGCCCAGTGCTAGAGTATGCCTGCACTGTATGGGATCCCCACACAGATTTATAAGGACATCAGACTTCTGGAGATGGTCCAGCGGCGATACACTCGTTTCGCCACCAACAACTTCTCCCGCCACAGCAGCGTCACACCCATGCTGGCTGATCTCGGCTTGGAGCCACTCGCGGAACGACGAGCCAAGGCCAAGGTCGCAATGATGTATCGAATCAGAAACGACCTAGTAGATATCCCGCTGAAAACCACTTCACCCCATCAGCCACACGCTCCAGGAAGAACACCGATAAGTTTCAGGTCCCCTACGCCTGGACTCTATCGAGAAAGATCTCGTTCTTCCCAGATGTCACTAGAACGCTCTACGGTGGAACACTCTACTGGACTCTGTCACTGCTGCGCCCAGCTTGGATTGCTTGGATTGCTGAAATCCAGACTGGCAGGCCTGCAGCTGAGGAACTGAGATCAGACACGCTTTTAAACTCACTGTACTGTACAAATTCATGCACCTAGCACCGTCACAGCAGTGCAAATACATTCTTTGAGAATTCTGTACTAATTTGGAAAAAGAAGAAGAAGATAATAAAGACAACTTATAACGAATAACACATGAATACATCAGAAAGAGCAAAACTAAGCTCATCGAGCTGGTGACCTTAGCTGCTTAGAGAAACACTGAACAGTGAACACAATGACAACAGTGAGAGTGAAGACATTTAGGTAGAGTTTGGTCTTACGAGTAGACAACGATTAATCGTCTGCGGTTAGGTTATTACAAGAAAATTGGTTAAAAAGTCTGTAATCAATTACTTAATCGATTACATAAATTTTATTGTGCATAATAAAAAGTAAAGTAAAGTGTTTTTTATTATAGTGTCACCCCTATTGAAAGGGCCAGCCTCAATTGGGCTTATGAGACACTTCGTTCTCTTGTACAGCTTTACCCCGATTCCTATCCTATATGCCAGGCGCCCGGCAGGGAGGCAATCGGTAACCATTCTTTAACTAGCTGGCGGCTCACCAACCGGCCACATCAGAACAAGCCCCTGGCGAGGCTCGAACCTTCGACCTCCCGCACCAGTGGCGGACGCCTTACCCCTAGACCACTGGTTCGGTATAATAATATCATGAATATTCACGTGTAATCCTGCTCCATGGCTGAACATGTATTTTTGATCGCTGTTTTAACAATAGGTTCCCTGCCTTTTGGAGATTGGTATGTACGCTTGCCAGAGTTAATCCACGTGCAATTCACATACACAGTTGAGCCATTGGTGGGTGAAGGGAAGTTTAGGTACCTAGAATTGTCCCTCACACTATTTCAAAGATTTATGAAGATCATTTTAATACCTTAAACTCTATTTCTGTTTGGTGCCGGCTTACTTAGCCGAATTTCTTCTCCCACAATGTGTCATGGTAATGCACTAAATAGGCCTGGGACAGTGTAAGACGCCGGCTCGGTAGAACATTGCTGCCCCGACATATTTGCAGTGGCAATATGATGTGCTAGAAATAGATGTGTGGCTCACTCGTGGGACACGATCACAGCTGGCATCGTTATTCGGTTAGTACCTGGTACATCAGTGAGGTCGACAGGTCACACACACGGTTCTGCTCATGCAGGTAGAACACAGCGGATAACCCAACAAACGTTCAGAGCCTGTTCACAGAGCCTGCTCGAACCTTCGACCTCCCGCACCAGTGGCGGACGCCTTACCCCTAGACCACTGGTTCGGTATAATAATATCATGAATATTCACGTGTAATCCTGCTCCATGGCTGAACATGTATTTTTGATCGCTGTTTTAACAATAGGTTCCCTGCCTTTTGGAGATTGGTATGTACGCTTGCCAGAGTTAATCCACGTGCAATTCACATACACAGTTGAGCCATTGGTGGGTGAAGGGAAGTTTAGGTACCTAGAATTGTCCCTCACACTATTTCAAAGATTTATGAAGATCATTTTAATACCTTAAACTCTATTTCTGTTTGGTGCCGGCTTACTTAGCCGAATTTCTTCTCCCACAATGTGTCATGGTAATGCACTAAATAGGCCTGGGACAGTGTAAGACGCCGGCTCGGTAGAACATTGCTGCCCCGACATATTTGCAGTGGCAATATGATGTGCTAGAAATAGATGTGTGGCTCACTCGTGGGACACGATCACAGCTGGCATCGTTATTCGGTTAGTACCTGGTACATCAGTGAGGTCGACAGGTCACACACACGGTTCTGCTCATGCAGGTAGAACACAGCGGATAACCCAACAAACGTTCAGAGCCTGTTCACAAGCTAGGGAGTGATCAAGGAGGTACAGCCACAGCCTCCATGGTCTCTCTCAGACTGCCTGGGTTTCCCAAGAGAGCCTGACACCAGGGGCTGAGGGGCTAGTTAATGTCCTACTCTGAACAGGACAGAGATGACTTGCTTGCATCCATTTGCCTCAGAGATCAGCTAGGAACTGATCAAAATCTCAATCTGAAGCTTGCTAATTGCTATTGCAACATGGCAACATGCCTCACAAGGTTTTACAGTATAACTGTTCGATCAATAGGAAACTTTCACAAGGAAACGTAGGCTCCAGCAGCCAGTACGGAAAGTTATGTATGAAGAGCTGAAACGTCAGTCCCAGTTTGAGAGTGAAAATCGCCACATTTGTATTCATATATTTTCTCACGTGTGAAATTGTAAAATATTTGTATGTGGCCTAGTGTTCAATAAATCACATCACATCATTGAAACATTATTATAACGATCTGAATACGTTGCTAAATGTGATTAGCTACAGCGTCCTTGGTGCTATGTTTCAGTGACTACAGTGACTTAACTCAGGATTCAGGAAATACAATCACGAAAAGGTTATCATCTTTGGACTTCATATCCTATTCATCGAATATGCCGTAAATTATAAATGCATATACAAGAACAGGCCGGATTCTGATATTTTTGCTAACTGTCATCAATGCATGCTTCATGTCAAGGTGTTTGCCTTTCATGTGTGTCTGGAAATTCTGTCACTGGTACATAATATTGCTAAATGTATGTCATAATGCACCCACCTATGATATAAGTCCAAAAAAAAGTGTAAATTTACCTCCAAGTAGGGCTTGATGCACATCATTATGACAATGATAAAACACTGCTTTGTTTACAAAATACATGTACATGAATTGTAACAGGCATATTCAATTGAAAAAAAAAATTAACTTGCTAGCAAATGTTATCGCTATTAGTTATGGCTACACGATCTTTTCTTTTGCAGAAACCTACATGAATTGCCGAGTGACTTGACAATCTGTATAACAAAGGATAGAAGCATGGGTATCCAGCAATAAGAAACTTCCAGATGGGTGTCTGCCAGTGCCTACCGGTCAACCGTCCACGTGATCCAGAGCGTGAACTACTTGGGTAAGTATGGAGTGGCTGCAGTCGCATAAATGAAATCTGAATTACTTGAAAAATATGAGTTGTTCATCTTAAAATTGTTGGACTGGTTCTGCCATTACCTGTTATTCAATGTAACAAATTTTGACTGAGCCATTTTAGAATACAAATTTAAATTCTCATGAGTTATCACACATGTGGGAGAAACCTGTTGTTTAGAATGAACAGTTCACCCTGACCCGAACCTTCCAAACCTATTGGCTGAGACATCTTCTATTTTTGACCACGGGCTAGACATTGATGATTGAAACCAGAATGCCTCCAAGGCATCTCCAGGCCTTATGGCAAGTGAAAATTCGTCAAGTCTGTAGACGAATGGTATTTTGTAGTGAATGTCATCTACATGTAACATAGTTCATGGATTAAAATGTTGGCACTACAATTTGTGACTCTTTTAAAGATTTCCAATTTCAAAGTTGAAACATTTATCTTGATTCAACCTGATTCAATATGTAAAAAAAATCAAACATGTTTTCTCCAATTTCGAAATTTTTTTTTTCAATTTTCAAAACCTTAAAACTCTTAGTAACAAATTGCTGGTATGATGTCGGTAGTAGGTCATCATCTTTATGCATGCAATTATCAGGCAGCACAGGCTTAAAGCTTGTAAAGTGATGAATCACGAAAGGATGAATGTGGCTTATTATAGTAATTGCCTGTTTTGTCTGCCGTGGAGTTTTTCTCTCTACACGGATATTGATTGCTTTTAGCTGAGAGCCACTTTTTTCTGCATAATCCAAAATAAAAACAGACCAGAAGGAAAAAACGCCTATCGCTGGGTCAGAAATGATATATGTGTGCACTTTTGTTGGTTCCTCCGATGATTATAATATATTTATTAGCGGCATTGATTGGTCGAAATGATGCTGAGGTCATGTCTGGTAATCTTTGATGATCTTGTGCCATGCCACCGGGTGACAGGGTGGGGGGGGGGGATGGGGGGATGGGGGACCCCTGGATGTTGTGGTTTGGTTGCTAGGAGATGGATGGGTGCTAATGGGGACACAGGCGACATGCTGCCTGTTAGAGTCAGGCATTCATTACTTGTTGGTCAGACTGTGAACTTAAATGATGATCCGGTGTTGAACTTTGATATCGTAGATGGCACCTGTTTGCAACCATGACAGCTAGGGAGAGTTGAGTTTGTGTGACAAGTTTATCAGCTGTCCATGTAAAAATAAAACCTCAATAGAAATTACTTGACTTTTATGGAAGTACCAAAGCATGGAGCTGCTGAATAAAGAAAAAAAATCATAAATGAAATTAAAATTATTATTGTTGCCACACACGACCAGCAACCAGCATTGATCTAATGCTGTTCAGATTGTAATGGAAGGTTATCAGCCGGCAACTCTGGGGATCACAATCTACCCCGTTATCATGATTGTTTTTTACACCAGTCGTGCAGCCCCCCAGCCCTGAGGCAATCTACCTGATCAAGCAAGCATTGATTGAGTGGGTCCCATGCCCAGGGTAGGAGGCAGGCGACTATCAAACTTGGCCCTGAGCGTACTCTCTGTCCAGGGGCCACCTACGCTTGCCTCCCGCTTCTTCTCTCTACGGCAACATGCAGCATTCTACGGGTGTCCCCCCCCCCCCTTCCCCCTACTGATATCCCACTTGCTGCCGATGAATGGAAACACTACTGACTACCCCCCCCCCCCCCCTCCCCCACGTCATACGATGTAGTCCTGGTTTTAGAAGTTCCCATTTTAGAACAGAATCCACCACAGACCACCACCACCAATGCTGCCTGCTGTTATTAAAAGCTACACAGCCATTTGTGTGGTGTCTCGTGTTCTTGCCCAGCGTTCCAGCTTCTTCTTTTCTTATCTCCCTCCGTGTGTCTTTTCATCCCCGACACTCTTCCCATTGCCACGGCAACCAAGTTTATCCTTGGGACATCACTCTCGGCTCACCATGGCGACAGGCGCCGTGTCAGGAGAGGTGGTCAAGGAAGATCATTGTAGATTGTGTCCACTCATGGGCAGGGATGCGGGGCCATGGGGTGGGACCCTGGGTCTTGTTGGAAGCCATGGACCAAGGAAATTGTGCTGATGTCATTTGTACAAGGTCAGTTTCTTTGCCTCAGAAAAATAAAAGAAAAAACTGAAAAAAAAACCCTACAAGACTTGTTATTAGGGCAATACATTTGGGATCCTTTGATGGTTTCGTGGAGATGTTTTTACGACAACGGCCCTGATAATATATTTTTTTCTGGTTGTCCAATATGAAAAATTACATTGCAGTGCCGCAGCCCGGTGGTTCCCGGGGCACACCCCGTGAATATAAATTTGACATGTATGAGACACACGACCTTCCATAGACGTGCAGGGACTTATGTGAACAAATGGCTGTATTAGCTATACTGTTGCCTCCCAGGTGTGAAACAAATCAATCAATGTAACTGCATGTACATGTGTATGATGCTTTTTATTGTTATTATTTGCGTGATGTGCCAAGAAAGTTATAAAAAAAAATTCAGCGGTGCTAGTCCATTTGCACTGAGGATTTCTAATTTCTCCCTCAAGATTCCGCAGTATTTTGACAGTGTTTTTTCAAAACATATTAATGGTATTAGCAATGGAATTTTGTTAATAATGTATGAGAAAAAGTTAGTGATGTATGAGAAATTTCTTACACTTATGATATAGGCATAAATGTTCAAAACTGCAAGTGTCAGGTCATCATGTTATGCTGAGCAGCAAAGTCACTTTGTCAAATGTAGATGCTTATATATAGATTTGAATCCATAAGTTGAGGCCAATTTCAAAGGACTTCGATAAATGTACTGAACAATAATGATCACTAGTGCATGCCAGTGATAGCCTGCAGGACCTTTGGTCCTGTTTTGTTGGAAGTATATTGCATAACATGAGCTTGGCGGAGGTGTGCGTGTGAACAATTGGTGGAGAGTCCGTGTGTGAGGATGTGGCAGGTGTCTGAGCGCCGACGCGTCTCTGGAAAGAGAGACTTTAGGACTTCTTTATTACCTAAGGGCCATTTCTTGAAACCAGGGAATGAAGAGAGAATTGCTGTATGCAACATTGATGCGGGTTGTACCAGTTATTGTCCGAGCGAGCGCTACCGGGCGGACGCCGGACGAAGGGACAGATGGACGGATCTAGGGGCCGCTGGTCCTATTGATCTCCTCGAGACGTAGGTCTACAACAAGAACAAATCCCACCCGCAAGTTTAACCATCTCCATATCGTTGCCTCCGGCCCAGCCCCTGTGTTAAAGAGACTTGAAATATTGAGTCTTGACTGGCCGGGCTGGGCCGCGATGATTCTTCCGAGATTTTTTCATTGCATGCGAGCTTCTCGAAGGAACTAGCTTTAGTCAAGTGCAGCTCGTTTGCTGGGTCACCCTGACTTTATTGCTGCTAGATTCGAATTCATTAGTTAGATTCTTGTCAGTTAAAGGCGGCGAAATCCATTTGAATATCAAATGTTTACCTTCAATTAATTTTCCAGCTTTGTGATTGGAGCTTTGTGTTTGGTGGTTGGATCGGTAATGTGATGCGCCTGGATTGGTTGACTGTATAAGACACAGAAGGAGCTGGTGTGACTCACATCAGGCCCTTAAAGCAAGCCGATTATGGGCGCTGGCCTCCTCCAAGGATAATTTGAAGGAAAAAATAAGTCCACTTTTATTGCCGCCAGCGGAAGTGCTCCCCTAAAAAAAGGCTGTAATTTGACCAATTTTGTTGAGAAAAGATTACCTGTCCTGAAATTAATACCCTGTTGCCATGGTTTCAGGAATTTTTATCTCATGTTTTGAAATCATGTTCTTTTGTGCAGAGCTTAAACCATGCTAACTGGTAGGAATTTTTGTTGCTGACCTATCAAATAGCTATTCCAAAATTCCAATTACCTATAGGTTTCACAGTGATGACATAAGAAGATGAAAAAAGTATATTGATTACCTGTTACAGACTATTGAAGCTCCAATGGAGTGCCAAACTAAGATTTTATTGAAAATGCTATCGTTATGAGTGTGTGCTTGCAACAGGGTGTTGCTTTCACTCACCGCCCCTCCTCCCCCCAATCCTCTCTGGTTTCCCTGCTTTTATTCCCCCTTATTAATTCCAGCCACAATATACACAGAGGTGGAGTGGTGTGTAATTACATCTCCACCATGTTCTTGAATAACTGCGGATCTTTTGTGTGACTGGAATGAACAGGACAACCTGTGTATGTATCTATCTATTGCCTTGGTATTAAACCAGGACATCGCCGTCCCCGTAATCAAGAAAGAAAATCCTCATTGCCACTGGAATAAAAGACGCTTTCAGTTGGTTGGAGACCTCGCCCTCTTATAGCTCAATGTGGATCGAATGGGAGGCCAGCAGTCGAAGAAAATCCGCTTTTCACCCTGACAATGGCTGAGTGATTACGGGGGTCATACATGCGGGGGACCCTGGGTCACTACTTGATGGACATGAGTCGTCCACTCTGATCCACAGCCTCATTCATCAACAGGACGATGGCCATCATTTTTATCCGCCTCTTCCCATCCACTTGATAAGTTTGTCACAAAGTCTTTTCCCTCGGATGAGCCCCGCAATCTGGTCCAGCCCCCTCAAGGTCACACAAGAGTGTTCATTACGTGGCCGCACCCGCCTGGAAAGACGTTTGTACAAGGGATTCTAGGCGCTCAAATACGATGACTTGGGGGCACGAGGTGCTGTTTAGTAGCTATCGTCAAGGACATGCTTTGTCATCGGAGATCATCGTCAAGGGTAATCAGGGGTGGGTTGTCCATCAAAACATGCCCTATTTGAACCTGTACCCCCCCCCCCACCCCCCACCAGCCGGATCCCTAGACAAGCTTCCTGCCATCTCTATCCTTCCATTTCCTCTGTGCATGTCTTTGTGTCCAGATCTGAAATGGATGTTGCCACCACTACAAAGCGTGTTGCCGTGGATACACACTGAGCGTCAGGATGACAATTAGCCCACACACGTCACTTCTTCTTGCAGTCTACATCAGTGATGTGGCCTTGTAGCATGCAATTACTTACTGGCAAATGTGTTTTTTGTTTGGCTTCATGCCACAACCTTATGTTCTGTCGAACTGAAGCAAATTATACCAGTAGTTAATCTTGGAATCAAATCCCCATTGCTTGACAGCATATGGTTAATTAGCAAGTGAATCGTTCAATACCAGAATGGATTATTCTGAAATGAAAATATTAGCAACCACAGCATTCTTACAAAGGATGAAGTGTAGACTGTACAAAGAAACGTTGTACACGTATCTACTTCATACATATATAGACCAATCTAGGCGCCAGGAATACAGAATGCTTATATCTTACATCTCACTTGCATAACATAACAGAGAAGAATTTCAGTACAATTGATCAGATTAGCATAATAGAGTATAGGAATTTGATATATTTAATTGTATCCCCCGAACAAAGTTCGGAGGATACTATGGATCTACGATCGTCGCGCCGCCGCCGCGTCCGCGTCCGCAGACACTTTCTTGTGAATGCGCTACAGCTTGCAAATCTGAACCGATTTTGATAATATTTTATATGGACATGTCTTATGGTGAGATCACGACACCTATCGATTTTGGTTGCCATAGCAACCAAATTGGCCGATTGACGACACATTTTGTGACAAAATCAGCAATTCCAACACCCATGGCTTGTGAACGCTCTAGAAGTTGTACTTTTACAGGAATCACTACAATATTGAACAGGCTCGTTGAGCAATGCTCAGGCACGAAACCTAATGTTTTTCGGAAAGATTGAATGAATATTAATAGGTTCATGAGATAACTTATTACAACAATGTGAAATATCCAGTGTGAGATCTCTTATCATTCCAGTTGATTGATATCTGCAAACAAATCCAATTTCGTCATCTGGAAATGCAGTTTTGGTCAACTTTTACTTTGAATTTCAGCTTGTAATCAAGTTTGGCACATATTATGAGTTAAAATATAACTTATGGTGAAAAGTTCGATCTGGCTCCAATTTTGTCATCTTGAAATGCAGTTTTGGTCAACTTTTACCTTGAATTTCAACTCGAAACCAAGTTTGGCACATATTATGAGTTAAAATATAACTCATGGTGGAAAGTTTGATCTGGCTCCAATTTTGTCATCTTGAAATGCAGTTTTGGTCAACTTTTACCTTGAATTTCAACTCGAAACCAAGTTTGGCACATATTATGAGTTAAAATATAACTCATGGTGGAAAGTTTGATCTGGCTCCAATTTTGTCATCTTGAAATGCAGTTTTGATCAACTTTTGCTTTAATTTTCAACTTGAAACCAAATTTGTCAAATATTCTGAGTTGAAATATAACTGTTTATGAAAACTTTGATCTGGCTGTAATTTCGTTATCTTATCGAACATGTTGAAATGGAAATTCGTATGCACTGATTTCAGTGGTGACCTTGAATTTGACCTTCAATGACTTTGAAGGGTCAATGCAGCAATTTTTGTGGGGAAAAAACAGTTTTGGCTTGAGCATGTTAGGATTTTACATTTCTCTGGTAATCATTTTAGCCCTTGCTCTAGTTTTTCACGCTTATCAGTAGTATTTGGGGCGACAGGGATGATGGGGCCACGGGGGATACACCCAAGCGGTCGTAGGCGACCGGAAGCGTCTAGTTACTTCTGAATCAATCAATTGGACTCTACATTCATGAATTTAATGTGGTAAAAGGTCTACCACATTTTATGGCACATTCAATGAAGGGGTTGGGGACCTGGGGAACGGGTGAGGAAGAGGGTGGAGGGCGGGGACTAAATGAAAGAATTATCGCAAATTTCTAGAATCCTGCACTACATTCGTGAATATACTATTAGGCTGACAAGTACTTGTGGGAATATTGATCAAACTGTTGTAGAATTGCAATAAAAATTTGGTGGTTTAATTAGGACAGGTACTATCACAGCATGTACATTTAATACAAAATTGGATAACCGGTAATGTATTGTGAGGCACTAATCGCAGAATACCTTCTACTAGATGTAAATTTGTGATCAAAACTTATTTCCAAGAGTTCTTTTTCATAGAAAATCAGCAAAGACGCAAGACACTTCATTTCTGGGGATTATCACGATGACTATATTGGGGCTGATTTTCAACCTGATTTTTCCATCTCAAGGAGAACATTTTGGATTTTGAACAGGACTGAAAGCTGTTATGATGCTGATGATGGGTTTGGATTGAGCTATTGGAATATAGTGAGGGGGGTGTGGGGGGGGGGGGGGGGGAGGGAGGAAGGATGCCGTAGCATCAAGAACCTCTACTACCACAGGAGAAACACTTACATGCTTACTAGCATATTGCCTGGATTATAAAAGGACACCAAAGCCCTCGTTTTAAGACAGATGTTGCAAAAAGAGGAGAAGAAAAAAAAAACCCTGGAAAAAATTCATCCCTTCCCACCTCAAAATCAATCACTTATTAGCATATTTTGAATTAGACAATACTTGGAGCATTGCGTATCATTGGATGATCTTAATGTCTCCGGGCTAGTTAGGCCATGGTCCTCCAACTTCTGCTGCGGTGGTGTGCTGTTTGACTTTTTGCGCGTGTGCGGGTGCATGTTTGTTGGTTGTGAGTGAGAAGGGAGGGGGAGGGGGAGGAGGGAGGGCAGATTTGCTGATGCTGGTAGGGAGATAGGGAGGGAGGGGAGCTGCTGGACCTGGAGTAAAAGTGAAAAAAATGCTGCGCAAATAAAACTGGAATGGATCAATTTTTGAGATGTTTTCAGTCAGTTACGTATGACGTTAGCGTTGACTGAGGGGTAGGGCATGCTGGCAAAAATGCTGCGACTTGAATGAGGTATATTATCCCCAACCAAACCCCCCCACCCCGACCCCCCTCCTGTTCCCAAGGAGGGGATACAAATTGCGCAGCACATTGGACAGATTGAGTTATATGCTAATGACAGCACTGACGATAGCTTGATATATATCCTAATTGTCAAGCAATGCAATATTAAACATATGCGCACTTGCCACAAGCGTGCGCATGTGTGTTTGATTCCACAATAACAGGGCCACAGTGCAGTCAGTGACACCGAATCCAGGCCTGTCTCTGCATAACCACTGTCCAGAAACGGTTCCAACAAATAGCGCTAATATGTGGTTTTCTGCTATCATTGCATGATTGATAAGATAGGTGCATGAGGAAGGAATGGCAGACAACAAAGACTTGTTTTCCTGGCATCGATAATTTAAGAAGTAGTGAGCGTCACTGTTTACTCTTGTTTACACGCTCATTGCTGCCAGGTTACTGTCAGAGACCGTGGTGATAATGGACCAAAGTTTCCATTCGTCAACGATTAGAAAAATTCATCGGGGTTTCCTAAGATTTTGGAATCCAAAATATTCCAGATTCTGTGATCTGTGTGAAATTTTAAAAGCTGTTCCTCAAAAGTATTCCAAACTAATTTATTATCATCATTATCATTTGCACGGATTTTTCAGTACCTGATTTTCTGCTAATGAAACTTCTTTATATTATATGAATTAACCACAATGTGTGAAATTAAAAAAAAAAAACCTTTTAAACAAGAACATTTAAGCCTTTTGTCTATTTTAAATTTTTCTGAATTTAGAGCCATCCATCATATTTGAGACAACTCAAAAAGTTTTTTTCTTGAAATCAGCATCTAGAAGCAATGATATCAGAATTGAGCTATATAGGTTAGTGTCACTGACAGGTACATGCTATTTAAAGGCAAGACTGAACGACCAATTTTACATGATTTTTTTAGCCAAAAAAAAATCGGTGAAGACAAAGACCGCTAATAAACCTGGAGAAATAGGAACATGTAATTTTCATAAACATTGATATCTGTTTCCCTATATTGCATTTGTTGCTATGGCAGCAGACGCCTGGAGGACCCGAGGCTTTCATGTATCCCAGCATGCAATGGGCTGCCGTCTATTCGGCAATAATTACCGCTTGATGCGTCGAGATTGGACAGACTCGCACGCAGGAGGGAGCAGCGAGGCGCCTTCAACAAGCCAAACATTGTTGCTAGTCAGATCCTACAAGAAATGGTGCAAAAAAATAACAACAGACTACCAGTAACAAAACTGAGGCCAGAAAAATGCAAGAGGAAACAGAGGTGTGTTTTTGTCATTTGATATTTATGGCTCTAATATTAGCAACTCTAGTGGCACAAATCTGATTCAGAATGTGGGTTGAAATCAGATCTATATATAAATGTAGACACCTCAGCACTTGTGGGCTTCTCATGAACTGCTATGGAAATACTGAAACCAAATTTCATGACATTGTCTGAAAATAAAACTACCCTATTACGGTAACCTCACATTCATAATGTACATCGGAAGTGATTTATCGAAGCAAAAATTAAATCATTCGTTCTAATCGAATCAAATCCGGTCCCTGCGGAGTTTGTGATTGTTTGTACATTGACCCTGATGACCTGACATACCGCAGGATGTCATCCCGCAGAGGTTCAGGCTTCAGTCGGCCTCTGATCTCCCGAGGATGGATGACTCTTGAGGGATTCCATAGATTACGTGTGAGGGACAGCTGGGTATATCTCTGACAGACTTACAGCTATTATCTTCCCTTCCAATTTGTGGGCCTAATTTGGGCAGGAATCTGTTCGGTATTCAGTAGCGGCCCGCTCACCTATCCCCGCAGGGACCCGAGTTTATGGGAAGATTGACTCTGGCGTGAGCCCAGCTTCTCCCTACCCTAGAAATGCCTGGGTAGTTTAATTGCGACAAAGCTACCTATAAATTACTGTGGTAAGCAGGACTCGGGAGCAGTTAAGTCGCAGAGATGCTGAGCTCATCAGGCTCTGAGACTCCTGCGGAAAGCCGCTATTAAAAAGAACCTGCCCAAAGGAAGGGTCTCTGAGCCAACTGCGACCTAATGAGTATTGAGGGATCGGCCAAGCCTCCGCTCCACGCACGTGCAATAATAGTCGACACCAATTTATGACAGTACTTTTCTGAAAGCCAAGGTGAATCATCAGAGATTTCCGTGCAACAGTGCCATTTCGGAGAGTGTTCCAACCAGTGACTGAGACCATTCCATCGTCAAGCGGCTTTTCTTCGCCTGTTGACCCCCCCACCCCCTCCCCTCCACCCCACTTTTGTCTCTGGTCATGATTCTCCAGAGAATACATAAAAAACGTGCAGAAATTCAGGGACCCAGTCGCAACTTTAATTACTTTTCATGACGCGGTCAACTGTCGCGAGAGCACAATGTTGACAGGTACATCTGTGCCGCTGATTACGTCTGCCAGGCCGACTTTTATGGGGTTTCCCCTTGGTTTGTCAGTCACAAGTGGGTTCCAAGCCTGTTGCAACGACAACCCTGCAACCCTCGACCCCGAAACCCAGAGGAGTTGACCATAAAATCCGCCGTGTCTGGGGGCAGAGTGCAAGGCGAACAGTCGGTAAATGTCGTGCGACGACCGTAAACGCCGCTCAGCTACCGATACATCGTAATCAAGAAGTACACACCGGCAATAAAAGCTTGTGACACAGTCATCTTCTCGCGAGATTTTACCGGAGAGGTATCTGTAGAAAGGTACTACTCAGCTCCAGGGTAAGCTTACAGTTTCTGTACGGTTGACAGCCAATTGAAAACTTTCCATCTTCGGAACTTTGGCATGCACTCAGGTCAAGACAAATTCGAAGGGCAATTTTGGAAGAAGGAATCTTGCAATGCGAAATGATGAAATTAATCTGCCTGGGAGGGTGTGGTTTGAAAGCAGTTGTCTATCATCATTGTTGACAAGGGGGAGACAACCTTGGGGTGGTAAGCTCATTGCAGAATCAATAACACAGAAATTTCATTTAGTTTTTCGGCAGCATTCAAATCACGATGCATTCAACAGCGTTATTGCATTTTGGTTCAAGGTTGTGAGAGATGTGAAAGCAGACATTCATTCCTTCAATTGCACCTCACACTTGGTGGAAGAATAACAGGACTGCCTGACTGCCAAGACATAATCTACCAGTATTAATGGGCTCATGTCACACGAGTAATTGTACAATATTTTTATTGCGAAAAATGGGTTGGTGGAAGGAGCATGAACAAGCAGTGGAACGGGAGACGTTACTATAATGGTAGATGCAGGAGGACGTGGATTTTATCGGTGGTGGTTTATTGCTGTGTTCCTGTGGGTTGAGTTTGAGTCTCGTAGACACGGTAACCAGTCGAGCCATCTGATAGATTACCGCTTTCTCCTCGTCAGTCGCAAATCAGCCGAAAACGGCATAATGTGCTTTAAAATACACCATGCATGAGAGACGAAAAACAGTAGCGGTGGAGTGATGGGGAAGACGTCTGTTGTACATAACCTCGGCCAGCTTTGTCAAGGGAAGATAAATATGACAAATGGTCTAATTGATATCCATGCAAAGGTGTTCAGAAAGGGGAATTGGTTTGAGAGGCCTGAACTACCGTGTGAATGTCTGACCATGAGCGCAGATGCAGTGAGGTGCGTTATTTTATGCAGTGCCACAAGACTTTGGGCCCCTGCCCTCATATTTCGTGGCGATCTCGGTGTCCCTACCGCTAGGAGATAACACAAGAGTCGTTTAGCTGTAAAACTTGTTACCCTTTCGTTTGTCAGCTGCTAATTAATGACCGCGAGAGACACAATGTTAATTAAACGCAGTGATGCAGGGCAGCAATTAGAAGTGCTCGTGTGGAAGACGTACGCCGCCACGACAACCGGCCGTGTTGTTATTGGTGTCACGCGTCCTTGACAGAAAGACCGTCGTCGTCGGCGTGGTGCGTGGATTAATTTATTATTTAGCTCTGGTCATTAAGATTCCGGTGCTGTCCTCGTTTGTTTGCTTTGAATGATATCAGATAATATCTGAGTTAACTGAGAGTTCAGAGAATACGATGACAATCACAATAATTCATGCACGCTGCGTCCGTCCTTTGTTTATGGCTAATTTCGACAATTGGTTTTGGGTAATGTGCGCGAAGTTCCCGCAAAGCATGCATATTAATGACCATGGGACATTGCGTATGAATTACATCCTGTTGTGCACAGAACGAGCTGGAAAATTGGAATTCAAGGCTACTGCAAATTAAGAATTGATGTTAATGGATGTTGGCTGTTATAAAATTGCAACCTCAAATGTTTTGAATGACAACACGGAAGGTTTTACAAATTAGTTCAGAGCAACAACTTCTCAACAGAAGTTTTGATAAATATTCATTAGTGTTTATAAAATGTATTTCAGCTAGGCATAATTTACGGACGATACTAATTTCAAATGGCCATTATGATGAACACAACCATAGACCTAGATCAGGACCCCCCCCTCTCCCCCCCCCCCCCTCATCCTCTAGCCTCTCATTGTATGAATTGTATTATTGCCTGGACAATTGAAGATGTATGCATGCATAAACTTCATTATTTTGAACAGTTTGAACTAGATAACTTGAACTCTTAACAGCATTTTTGTAATCAGGTCATCCAGGGAATGTTAAACCTTTCCCAGGTGAAGGGTTTCCGAAGTTTATTTGCAATCAAGATGGCTGACAACCGGTACGATAATGTTGTTGACCATTATAAATCTGCTGGTCATTTCAGTAATTGAGTTCAGCAAAATGTTTTGGGAACTCATTATTTAGTACCTTTGGACAGCTACGAAGCACATGTTCTCAGAATGTTTGCATGCTGGATACAGTACCCAAATCCCTCCAGGTACCGCCGGGGATCCACTAACGCCAATAGACTGGCTGGATGCCAGAAAGTTGTGGTGTTGTGTTTCAATAAGCTTATTACCTGGTGCCAATCAACGATGATTGTTTTTGTTGACTCTGGAGAAAGTGTTATTTACAAACACAATATATGCGATGAGCGTGCAAGCGGAAACAAACATGATGTTCTGCGGCGCTGGACTGGACGCCTGGCGCTCTGAAGGTTCTATAAAATCTGCCGCATCTGGACAGTAAACACCCCGATAAGGTGTAGAACTCTGCTTCGGAAAGTTCTGCACGTGCAGCGCTGATCGAGTTTTCACGCTTATGCATTTGCACGTTTTTTCAGCCCCCTACTTTTGGCGTATTTTGCCAACATAAAGCGAGAATGACCTGCACACCCTGCCACCATTTATATTACATCTGCTGCTGCTGGTTACTATCAGAAGTGTGACCTTCAAAAAGGTCGTGGTGAGTAAATACGAGCCCCAGGAACTTGTTGCCTAACTGCGGGCTTTCGTCGGGGTTCTGTCAACAAAGTGTGGTTGGGTTACGAATCAACAAGGCACAATCCTGCAGTTTCTCTCTTTTCTGCAGTTTGAGTTTGGGAGATAACGTTTGTGTTGCACCCACAACATTGGCTGTTTGGCCCCAGGGATGCCAAAGGGTCATCTTCCCAAGCAAGGGTGTTGTCTCAAACAAATTCTGTGAGTCCTGTCTTATCAACACTCGTCATCAACTCAGATTCGCTTGTAGAGCTGTTGTCAATTATGCATTGTCTACATTCGCACCAACAAATTGCCAAATTTTTATGGTGTCACAAGGGTATGGCAAAGGCTAAAAGTTGCCTTACTTTGTTTCAATGTACATGAATGTAGATGTCTCTGACTCAGCTAGTGAAAAAAAAGAAAAACTTTACGCATTCGAGACGGGTTGAATTTTTGCATTCAATCCGTGTAACAGCATGGTGATAGCTCTGTGCATGGGCAGAGAAGGCCCAATGTCATTAGGTTGTCATGAGTTTAGGGAAGGTTATGAATGGACCAAAATATTGATTTACTTTTCTCGGAAACTGTTGTTCCTCTATTTCCACAATAGTGTTTTACTCATCGGATACAAGTAATCAGTTTCCCCGGCCTGTGTGAATATTAGTTATGTGCCACCTGTCACATAACAGGTCCAAAGAACAACTGCCACAGGGAACGAGTTATTCACCTTTTGTTCGTTAACTGGAAATTCTATCTACTCTGGAACAGATGATGAGTAACCTCCGATGTTTACTGTTCTACAAAAAGTCAATGTTTTTATTTCTGATTTTATTTATTGATGGGTAATGAAATGCATCAATCGGCAAAGGGAGGCAAGATAGTAATTTGTCAGAAATTGAATTTGCTGCTTAAAATAATATGAAACGTTTCCTACTTGAATAGAAAATAGAATTACAATATTGTAAAATTATAAAATTACAACAACAAAAAATAGTTCTGAATAAATATGTGACATTTATATTTATCCAGTTAGGTATATCTATAGATGTATATGTGAAAAAATGAGAGTCATTTGGCATCCTGTTGTCTGCACTCACTTTTCCACGACACACACACACATGGCATTACTCATGTTACTGGTGCTGCTACCACCTGAGTCTAGGATAAATACTTCTGAATGGACAGGTACATTAAGTGTAACTCCAGGACACCGTAGCGTTAGGTGACTTAGATATTGATGGCTTGCTGTGTGATGTGTGCATGTGGGGAGCAGTTTGTCTCCTTTAGGGCAGGCCTGTCCATAAAGCAGGCAGGTATTCCCGTACTCTATCGCCTCTGTTGTTGGTACGCCGGTATTGTTCGGACACTGGTTATCTGGGTTAAGTACATGTAACCGGGGCCAGTATCGCATTATGTAAGAAAAAAATATTCCGTACTGATGCGGAGAAAAATTCTAATTCGGTCAAAAATTGACGAGATGTTGTCGTTCCCGAGCATTTTGTTGTTCGGAATCTCTGTGTAAATAATTGATGAAGTATGAAACCCAAGTATATTGACATAATTGCATGCATCAGGTACTATATTGGTCCTAGCAGAAGCAAGTTGTTCTGAGGCAGAAGCATACTGGTATCCGGTGCATAAAAATTAGGAGAAATCGGAGAAATCTTCAACCTAGTGGTATAACCTTTACTTTGCATGGAAAATTTTGGTTCAAATAGCATAGATATTCAAACACTCTAATAATTTGGTGTATTTGTACAGAATGAAATAAATTCATGATAGTTTTTGGGATGAACAAGGGTTGGTGAGGTGTTGTGGGGTTTTATTTCTACATGTACTATGACATGTATCTGCTCCAAATGGAACTAATGGAATACACAGATTTTATAATGAATTGGCTATTATGAAAAGTTATTGAATATTGAATGTTCAATATTTTATGAAACGCTGCATAGAATTTTTTTGTGTTATATTATATGTACCAATGGTTCAATACATGATTAATGAGAATGAGTCTTGGGTAATAATCGTGTGGTATATTTTTTATCAAAAACCATCCATGGATTGATGTAGTTATGTTTATTTTATACATCACCAATCTAAACTACTACATGCTCCTTTTCGATCCTTTGGATCGTTCTGGATAGAACTGCCTGAAAGCAAGGCACGATCGTCTGCCTGCATGACTGGAGCGCTCCTTTTGCCGCCCAAACCGCCGCGCATGGTTTGATGTAGTTATATTTAGGGTATTTTCCTATATTGAATTGTTTCACAGAAGTACATGTAACCCGAATATATTGGGTTTTCCAAATTCTGCCAGATTCTAGAAGATGATGATATACCATATCTTCGCCACATGCTGTACTCACATCATACTCTGATTCTCATGAACTGTGGTTTTCAGTGTGTGCTATTTGCCATAATCAATACTCCACAGTAAATTTGTATGTAACCAAAGGCCAAGTATTCTATATAGAGAGAGAATATAAAAAGAAAACATATGCAGGAGTACCACAAGTCTAGTACATATATGCGTAAGAACCTCCATCATTCATAGCCATAAAAAGAACACGCACATGCTGATAACATGCTCGTTATTGGGTGAGAGAAAAAACCCCAGAAAACAGACCAGTAACAATAGTTAGCGGACGGACGCGTGGCAAGCAGGAGCCCCCTCTACTGAAGTAGTATCAGTTATTAGTCATGCGTGCATGAATAGTCCAAGCCGCGCGTGCAAATATACACTATAACACACCTGTTGTGATGACATCAGCGTGATTTCTCACTAAACACTTACATTCTTTTGGAAATCAGCGCAGTGAATGACTGTTTTTGGAAAGTCGCCCCCGACGGCTATTTAACATGTTAACACATGAGAAATCAAGTCATAATCGAGTACAAATTGACAAAAGTCATTCAGTTGACACGAGCCAAGGATAATTGATCTGAACTGACTTCTGGGATAATATTTGGATACCTAGTCACCGAATAATAATATCGGGAACTTAATTGTGAGTACCTGATGATATTAATAACATAATATATTCAGAATACTATAACGTCGTGTTTTCCGCATAAGTTGTACATATTTGCTCGTAAAATGTCTGTGTACATCATGGAATTTTTTAAATGTAAATGTTGAGTTCAAGACACCTATATTGATAAAACAATTTGTTTTGGGGTGCATTTTTTAGGTGGGATATCCCAGGAAATACTATCAGGATGGGGGAGGAGGGAGGTCAGGTCAGAGTGTCTGCTGGTTTATGGGTCACTTGGGTCAAGGGACACGATCAAAGAGTCGGAGAACATTCTCTAGTCAGCGACATTTCTGCACTAGGGTTGTTAGTGATCTCTGGGCTATTTTTACCCCTAGCTTCAGACGTGGGCCCCCATGACATAACCAGACGTTGTAATGGATGTCTGTTTTCATGTTTCCAAGTCAGCAGCATGGAATTTGTTTTTTGGCCATTGGATTTGTTTTTACCTCCTGCTATATTTGGAATGGGCCACGGGAGGTGGGAGGGGCGGGAAGGAGTCCTTGAGGTCTGTATGTCATGTTTAGGGTATCTCGTATCCGCGCAACATTACACAGTACCGGTAGGTGACTCACTACATGGGACTGTGATTTCTACTATTGGAGACAACAACAACAACATCAGGAACATCGTGTCAAACTGCTCTTGTTTCTAACAACATTGGGTGGTTGCCTTCATTCCTGTACTTTTTGCATGTCCTGCTGCCCTGCAAGTCTCCCGTCTGGTTCTGCCCTCGTGTGTGAGTGTGTCCCTGCCCCCCTGTCCCACTGATTCCTGCTGTCTCGTCCAGAGCAGTAGAACAATTGACACCCTTCTAGAACCTTCTCCCCGATGAGGAACTGCAGTTCTTGCTTCGTTCGATCTCTGCTTCTCCTCGGCTGGACAAGACCGCAGCAAGCAACAGCGTCTGTCGCTGGGTCCGTCAGCCCGCGTGTCTGTCCCGGGAAAAGGGTAGAGGCCGCAATGCTGGGCTTTATTTCCTGGCAGATCCCAAACAAATGCTGACATCATCGTGCACTCACGGCTTGGGCGGAGGGAGGAAGGCACGGCAGACTGTCGGACAGAGTGGAGCGCGGGAGGGAGAGAGGGAGGGAGCGGCTTGCACTGCACAGAGCTGTCTCAGTAATTGATTTCTGCGTGGCTGGGCCTCGCTGCCGACTCCGAACGGTGGACCATCGCAGAGGCTTGTGTACGTCCTCGATGTGGTGTGATGCCAGACCTGCGCATGTGTGTGTGTGCTCGGTGCCGGCAATGCTCCGAGAGACTGGCAGACGAATTGACAGACAGACAGACGAGTACATCTAGTGGATGGATGGATTGAGGCACAAAGATGTGATACAAACACGTAACATTGACAAAAAGCAGGGATACACAGATGTGGACTTGTAAACTTGCTGTGTTCAGTCCGTGACAGGGGAACTGTATGAGATACAGACTCTTTGATGTGCCAACAACAGACGCCTGACCCTGCCCGTGTTCCTGCGTCTGTGCAGGTTCGGAGGATCGGATCGGAGGACAACATTGTGGGAGACGAGGGGGGAAGGATACAGATCCCTGAGACTGACTGAACACTGTCCTCGTCACCCACACACAGCACCAGTCAGCTCGCCAGCCAGCGAGCAACACTGTCACAGCCAGAGTACCTACAAAAAACATCATCAGCTCCGGCGGTGGAGGAGGCTATCAGAGCTGTCTCCTGTCACCACTACAGTGCTGTGATTACCTGTACACGCCCCCTCACAACATTGCGGGATACCGACCGCTGTGAGCCCTGTGTACCCGGGATGTGACCGTGTGGTACACTACAGCGTACACTGTAACACAGTAACACACAAGACAAGTGTACATGTATAACAATAACATGGCACCTTGGACTGGATTTACTCGTACTTCTTCCATATTTGGACTTCCGGTGTTTTTAGAGACGAAAACAGTCTTCATTAATGTTTGCTTATTTATGGCCTTGCCGTGCCGACATATTGAGGGATAAAGCACATGCTGTTCAGTGCACCTTGTGCCGGTCTATTATTGGAGGATTACATTAGAGCTAACTGCGAGAGTGTGCCGCATAATTTGACGCGATACGATCTTCAATGAAGGCTACAGGCTGCCTTCTGCACAGCTGGATATGGAATTTAATATCCGGCAAAAATTCTGTACTTTGGATTAGTATTCCTTTTCATCTTGCCCTTTACTGAATGTTTCCAACGGCATCATACTGCGTCCTAGTGCGAGAGGTTTTGTGTTGAACAACATGGTGGACTAACAAACTTGACAGGTAACATTGACATTTTTACATGGGGAATGAGACAAATGCTTATGTTTGTTCGAATTTCATACACTGTACAGATTGATATAAAATATATTTTTGATTTAGCCTATTACTCTGCACGGAAGTGGCCTAAAACACCCTTCATTCATTCTATACTCTTGTCACCATATAATATATATCATGTTTTAATTGACATCCCCACCCAAGCCCAAATTATGTCCTGCCACCATCTTTGCTCCTGCACATGTCGAAAAACCTCTCGGGGGGAAATAGGATGATTTTATCACGAATGAAACTTCTCAAAAGTGTCCCTCATATGAGAAGAATACACATGTATGGATCCATAATTATTTATCTTGATGAAACATGCAAAATCACTAAATTATTTTAACAGGGCTTTATGTGAGAACCAGGTCAATCAGGATGATTTTCATAATTTGCAGAAGTACATGTCATCTCAGTTAAATGCACTGTAAAACTGGTAAGATGTTGTGTTGGAACTGCTCTGTGTAGGAGGAAAGCTTCATTCATGAAATCTAAATCATTTAATTCAACGACTCTGATGCATCGCTGCAACCAAGCACTCGTCAACTTTTCATGATTAATGAAGAACATTCCTCTGGCATTAACATAGATAAATGATGATTAGGTCACACTGTGCATGAACAAAAATTTTCTTTATTAAAAAAAAATCAATGCAAACCCCTTCTTAGTCAATTCAAATTCATCCTAACATCGGCCTACATCGTGGTTACATTTGTGCGTCTCCACCAGGACTCTGCAAGGATGTTTGGGCACGTGACAACCATGCTAACATTTGTGAAATGACTAATTAATTCTTGCGTGCTATCATTGATTCTTGAACATGCTGCGCAGCGTTGTCAGCAATAAATCTTCATTAAATCAGTTATTGAACCATTGAATTTTATCCCTTTCCTTTGTGAGCAAGAAAAATGCAATTCAAAGTACCCTGGATTCCAAAAGTTTTTTTTGAAAAAACAAAAAACGGACATTGTTTTCAAAAAAACAAACTCTTATTATGACACAAGGGCGAGGGAAAAATCCAACCAAGACTGCAAAGCCAAAGAACAAACTCTTAAAAACCGACTACAAAAATAATCTTGTCGTACCTTCAGACAACATTTGTACGAGGTGAAAGATTGTTTCCAAAATTGGCGTTGGTGAACTTCATTTTGGACAGATGCGGGCACAGGTTTACATGTGGGGGCAGGGTGGGGGGTGGGATCTGTAGTACAGGGGATAAGGGGTGTATGGAAGCCCCAGGGTCTCGTTCCCGTAACCACTAATGTTTGTATCCAGCAGCTGATGTGCAATAATAACTTGTTATTCCCATCGGAAAATATTGAGTTTTTAATGAAGATTTTTTTCTGTTCTCGTTACACTGTGCACGCCGGTGTAAATTATTGATAAAAAAACACAGAAGCTGATGGGTAACGGCGTGTTCCACTGTTGTTTATTTTAAAATAATCACTGTAATAACAAATCTCAGTCGAAGGTGACATTCGTGAATTTTTAAATGTTTATTTTGAGTAGAAAAATAATTTTAACACTTTTAATGATTTTAATTTGGGGCACATATATTATCCACAGGCCGCTCTTGTCCTACTCCAGTACAGCTAGTGTATGACAATAATGAATGATAACATATACGTTCATGAATAGGAAACCTTCCTCCTGAGGTTTGATAATTTACAGAAGTTCTGCATACATTTGTGTCCAATGAACGACATTGTATGATTGTCATTTAATGACGGGAATCTAAAAAATAATCATAAAACTTTCTGTTAAATGATGAAATACATAAAATTTGTGCACAGCTTGTGTGATATTTGTGTAATAATTTCCACAAATTTGATAATGTGTTTGAGAGATGGAATGCCTTAAAAAAGGCACAGTCATGGCTTTGTGCCACAGTCAAGACACAGTGACACAGTCATTTTTAAAGGGGATATATGTTTTGAGGAATCGTCTTTCGTCTTTCCCTCAACAGATGTTGAACTATATCATGTATATAGTGACTGGTAGCTCTGCTTGTGAATTGTTGATCATAACTTGATTTATGAATGGAGTTCAATATCTGGGAGTGTTCTGACAGCCGTCTCTCAGACAGAGTTAGGAGGACGTTGACATTCGGTGTCAGGTCCGCCAGTCCGCACGGCGCGTGGAGGGGACATTAGCCTCCAAGTCCCAGCCAGATCTGTGATTAATCACGGTATCAGACATGATAGCAAGAGCCATTGCCTATGGGTAACCATGGTAACCAGGCGACATCGGTACATGTGTCTCCTCCCCATGCCAATAGAAATATCTCGTCTCCTTAGACTCGCCGGAGAAATTGGTTTATCGCGTCAGAGCTCTAATGTCTCCTTCCTGGTATTTTTTCCTGGTATTTATGAAGGAGATATCGGATGTGATGAAAATATGCAGCACTGCAGCAGCTCTGTATTTATGGACAGGTGGAAGTGAACATAGAATAGCATATTAAAATTGTTTATGGCTACTGCTATGCCTTTATTAGAGGCACATGTGTCACACAAGTTAATGTATACATGTACTGTTTTGCAATGCTGAGAGATGTAAAGTTACATTTTATCAGTGGTCTGACCTTATGGGATTGTGTTTTGTTTACAGTGACATAATCATTGAACTTGATAAACAGTTCCATTTATCATCCGGAAATCTTTTTCTTACATTTTATTTTAGCAAATTAACCTTCCATCAGTATCCGTCAAGAGCATGTCAAATCTCACTTGGATTCTTAGGGTAATCACTCAGAGCACTACCGAAATACGCAGAATATCATTTAGCGGATGATTCTCTGAGTATTCTGTAGCATTATCATTAGTGTGATGGATGCATTTTTGCCATGAATGGTTGCCGTTTTGACACCTAATACCATTATAGCACAGTGCGGGAGCATCAGGTATTGGAGGTATCAACAATCAATGAGATGTCAGTTCTAGTGTGACAAAGAGAATTAATTTGACACATTTCAAGTGCACACTTTTCGTTGGGGATGCACTCGTGGTAGTATATTAATTACTTTGAGTGGACTTGCTGTTGCTCTTGCCGAATGCGAGCCGAAACGTACATGAAAATCAAAAGAACTACTCCAGAAAATTAAAAATTCTCCAAGGAAAAGATGTCCATCACATCATCAGTGTCACGTGCGACATGAATCAGGCTGGGAATATATATTGTATCGTGTTTTCCAGCATACTGTGAGTTATTAGGATTTGATCACCCACGCCCCTATCTGACATCTGCTGTGTTCTTTATGGTCTTAAGATGTGACTTCTCGTGCAAAAAAAACATCCAGGGGTTTTGGTTAGACGACTGTTTTATGAGTTCATGATGTTGCTTAGTTACATCTATGAAAGATTTGTGCCAAGCCTTGACAGATGCCAGGGCTTTAAACAGCATATTTCATGGGTGTTGGAGAGATTGACATTAATATTGCTTGTACCTAACGTGTGCTGGACTGTATATATTCCGATATGGTGCAATATTATACCTGAATGTCATAGTGTTCATATTCAGGGATATAAAATTCATTTGTCTATATACTGATCTTACGTATACATTTTGCAATGCTAAGGCTATTATTGATTAGCTAACAGACTAGATTATATAAATGATGCACATTTTTGTTCTGCTTCAGGTATGAGTAGATACTGGTACACCATCCATTGAAGAGTCAAGAAGTCAGCAAACATGGACCCGACAGAACTACACACAGTGGAGCGAGCATCTCCAAGGATCGAGATGAAGCGGCCTCCGCCACCACTGCCTCCACCTCCCGACCACGCCTTCAAGAGACTAGACATTCACAGCCCGTCCATCCGTATTGGGGAGGTCCATGTACCGCTACGTGACTCACACAAAGCCTTCGACAAAGAGCGACGCAAGACCACCAAGTCGGGCGTCACGCAGGAGGCTCGCAAAGTGCTGGACCAGTTCCTGAAACATTCCTCCAAACAAGAGTTTCCACGGCGACATGAACATGCCAGACAGGTGTTCTCAGAGCGGGAATACGTGGAGGAAAATCCGTACATGTTTCTGCAGAGCAATGAAAGTTACTATGGTAACCGGTGTTACTTGAAGCGAGACTTCGATCGGGGCTTTCTGACCGACGGCCAGGAGCCGCTGTTTTTTGATGAACCGGATTATGCGGAACCGGCCGAACCGGACGAGGAAGAGGAGGAAGATTTTGAACAGATCCCAGAGACTCAGGAAGACATCGATGCCGCCCTCGGGCTGCACGATCACGTCAGCAAAACTAACTCTATATCGTCACAGAGCAGCTTTGGGCTGGGCGCTCGCAGTAATAACTCTGTCAGTCGCAGTCGAAGCCCCAGCGACAAGCTGTTCCTCTCCGTCCACCCGCCCAAAATCAAAGGTCGCCCGCCCAAGGTCAAGGGCAAGAAGCACAAGGAGCTGCTGGACGAGAGCAGCTCCAGCACTGAGGACTACGAATATACGGAAAACTATCTTGTCAGTCGCAAGAAAAAGTCCTTCTTCAAGTGGGCCTCTGAGCGATTGCGACAGAGTTTCCGGCGCTCTAACAAGCTGCCGCCGATACTCCACGACCCAGATGATCGCCTGGACAACGTGGACGAGACGACGGACTCCATTGCAATCATTGAGGAACCACTTGTCTCTGAGGAGCCACCAGGTGCCAGGGCCAAGCAGAAAGGCACGCCCAAAAAAAGCAAGCTCAAGTTTAACCTGAAGAGGAACGGAAGCGAGAAAGGCTCAAAGTCATCCTCGACACCGAACGAGGCGAGTGCGGAAATCCAGAGCCATGTCCAGTACCAGGGGCTACAGGAGGTCGCTCAGGTCAGCGAGAGTGACAGTATCGTGTTACGGACTGAGGACACTGATCAGGCCTCCATTCCCGAGGCCACTTTCTCCGGGACCGCCCCGACCACCTCTGGCACTGGTGAACGGCGCAAGAAATCTCCTGTGCCATGGAAACGCTACGAAATACGCACAAAAAAGAAAGAACCCTTCCCAGGAACAGAGAGCACCACCAAAGACAAGGGAATATTTGACAGTTTCTTGAAGCACATCAGGAAAGGCAGCTCCAAGCTCAAAAGAAAAGGCTCAAAAGGTAAATTTAAATTCACAGTAGTATGTACCAGTATCATCTCGCGCTAAATTTTTTCTATGAAATTTGTGACATTTTGGCCGAGTATTTTTGTTGATATTGATGTAAATAATTGAACCTGTGCACTATCATTTCAGTACATATATTTCTGATGTATCACTTTTACCTACAATGCACCAATTTCATCTCTGCTTGCACAGAGAGCAGTGTTCGACAGCGCTCACGGTCGGCTGACAACCTGACGACGGTTCAGACCTTGAGCAAGGAGCATCAGCAAGTCCTCCAGCGATATACCACTCCACGCAAGAAGGAGCCCGAGTACGACTCCGACAGCACGACAGTACGCTCCTTCCACGAGGTCATCACACACCGAGTGGACCAAGGCAGTCTGCCGCCGTTGCCACGCCCTTCCGTCGTCTGGTACCCGCCCAATGAGACGATCCCCCTACAGCCAGGCGAGGAGGTGGGACAGCCGCCGACCCTCGAACCCCGCGACCCTCCGGAACCTCGCCTTGAGGGGCTCGTGTCATACCAGGAGACCACCGTGACGACAGAGTTCAAGGACGAGGACCTGTCCATTCTTCAGGAGATCAAGGAACAGCAGAAGATCTACCGAGTCAAACCCAGTGAGAGCGAGGACGATGTCGGTAAGTGTAACAGGCTAAAGGGTCAGTGTGACAGTCCACATTGTCAGTGTAACAGAATGAACAATGCACAAAATATTGTCTGCAATGTTTAAATTGGTTGGCTGTATTCAAAGAGGATTTATAATTCTAGTCTTGTTTATTTTCGACCATGTGTATTCTTCCTTCTCTTCCTGTAAATATGTTTTGTCGAAAGTTGTTACACAACTTTGTGCATTGTTTATTCTGGGACAGCCTCTATAGATATTGGTGCTATCTTACAGCCATTTCACTTGAGTTCACTTCAGAACGCCGATAAGCATTCACGTGCCGTGTGTTTGCGTAACTCACTTTTTTCCTTCATCTTTGCACAAAAAATTGTGTTTCATTGATCGAGTTGTGCATTGTCTTGCGTCGGTCGAAATGTGGAACAGTTTTTGCCGGCATCGCTAAACAAAGGTCTGATTGGTGTTGGATGGAAACACTGACAACTACTTTGATGTAGAGTCACGGAAAAAAACTCGCAGATCATCCAGATCAAGGCATAACAAGTACAACCTGCTTCAGTGCCTCGGTACTCCAGCTACTTACGATTGATTGGACGCTTCAGGACTCAACGATAGTGTGGCCATCATAGATGATGCTGCTCCTCCACTTGTGTAAATAAGTGTGATTTTAGGGGAAAAAAACCTTCATCTAGTATGTCTGACATGTAGAATGATAGAAACGGGAAATATTTTCACAGGAAAATTCAGACCTACGGTACATCAGTGCAGGTCAATAATTTTCGAAATGTTGCCAGACAACATGGACAAAGAACAATCTAAGATGTTGCCAGAATGCCAGAGCTGTACAAAATATGCCAGCCGAGTCTACCAGCAGAAGATTGGTCCCTGGCCATGCACCAGTCACTTACTGTACACCTGTGACAGTAGCATCTCCGTCAATTTGCCGGCAATTTGTCCGCCAGTCCGGCAAGTAGTGTGTTTGATCTTTCGCGCGCTCCTCACTCGTCTTCCGACAAATTGTCTACTCGCCATATGTGTATTTACCTGGCGTGATTTAGAACTTATAAATGCCCATGCGGATATAATTGGTTACTTGCAAGGGGACACTCAAGACATCGGTACTTTGAATATGCGTGTTTGTGGACATTCAACACTTTGAGGGTGGTCTGTTCTCTCTTTGATGTTTGACTATACTAGTGTATGTGTGATGTCACATTTGATATCATGTTTATTCCTGGTCATCACTGAATGCTGCCCGCAGGTAGTGCGGGGCTTGTTCAAAGCCAGGGTGGTCAGGAAAAATACCACAATTTGAATGTTTGCACAAACTGTGTGACTGTCTGCATTTCGGCTTTGTATTTCTGAGAATTCCAGTGTTGTTATAGTTGTTACATCCCTATTGCATCATCTCCAGGTCTTATTTCTTCCCCCAGTTTCAACATTGTTCCTTGCAAATTTCAGCATTTAAATTATTTCATGTGGACATGGAATTACAAATTGCATACATGTAGCCATGTACTTGTGCAGGTGAAAAAGGAGTTTATTCACATGAAAATACCACCGAAAAAAACTTCTGAAACTAAAAATAAAGATATAGGCATACAAAAATTGCTATAGCAATACTAAGTATGTACTAATGCTGATGAAGTCTAAGATGTGTGCACTCCTGAGTAGTCCTCTCCATCCTGCAGCGATGTAAACCACGCAATAATTGTGCATGCAAGCCAAACAGTGTTAACAGATGCTAATACATAATGGATCGCGTCATGTATATCTTTAGTAGCGCATCCCGACCAGCCTCTCAATGCAACCTGTGGCTATTGTTAGTTTATTGATTCTCTAGGTACCCCACTTCCCGCAAGGTACACCTGAGTGGCCTGAACCGAGCAAATATCAAAAACAAATACCAATCATACATAATGCATTTTGCTACACCAGTTTTAGCTACCTGGATTTGGCAGTTTGCCCCGTTACTGTACATTTTGCGCTGTGTGCTCAGCGATTACTAGCTTTCCCAGTAACCCTTTGGCTGTGTTGAGTCTGGGTTGAACACCTTTGGCGCCACGCATTTACCTCTGCCTGTGGTCATCTCAAGTTATCAGGTACTATTTGAGGTGGTCAGAGCATTTAGTAAAATCAGCTGAAGGGACTTAGTACACTATGTCATGGAAGGTTCAGGAACAGACGAAAAAAAATACAATGACCTTTCGCTAATTTACCTGATAAATCCAGATCAAGTGCCTATAGGTGACTATTTCTGTTTGATCGTGATTCTTGTCATCGTTTGATCGTGCACTGAAATAACCCATAATATTTACATAAGTTCACTGGATAACTCGCCGTTATTCAAACTTGTACCTCGGTGTAAAGTACGACCCCTCCCCCACTTTATAAAAGTTCTCACCTGCTTCTATCCTCACATCCCCGGGTCCTCTGTTTTGGCCGAACTCAAATACTGCATCATAGCAAAATTATAGAATATTGGATAATGTTTTTGAAATCCTTGCTAACATTATTGAAATTGAGGAAAAAAGTGGAAAAGAAAAAAATTCTCAAAAGTACATGAAAACATATCTTGGCGATGATCGAGGCCCGTTTGGTGCGCACTGTTGGCTGTCATGGTTGGCGGGCCTGGATGTGCTTGCACCAACGAGAGCGTGTCATCCAGAGCACTCGACCAAATCTAAATATTAGCTTCTGTGGGCAACAGGTGTCCCTCCACTGCTAATTAATATCAATTTTTTTGTCTTCACATACAATGCCCTGCACTGTTGTAATTTGCGAGAGGTGGTTAATCTAGAGCCGCATGTTGACTGCTAATTGCGTATCTCATTAACATGAGTTTGTCCGCCTTCCTCTCAATATGAGGAGAAATTATGCAGTGTACCATATTGTAGATGGAACTGACACTAGCATTATAACTTGAAGTTATGTAAATTACATTGAGATTATGCAAAGAACAAATAAACAGCTAAGGTACCAATCGATGCCTCAACGTATAAATAAATATACTCAAAAAGTCTATTAGTAGTACATTCATTTATACCTGCATGAATTTGTATATAGTTTTTCCATGAATTTACTATTAGAAAAATCACCTAGAATGTAAGGCAAAATATAACAACCCATTGATCAGTTTCTATTTTCGTCTGATCAAAAATGGTTTCATCCAATGCATTATAAATCATCAGTACTCACGTAGTAATTGCCTGATTACATGAATATATAATTCCCGCACACACTGTTGTTTATTTTTAGCACATTATCACCACCGCAATCATCATCCACTTGTGCGTTGATCTGCGCAAAAACTCTCTGTTGCTATGGTGACATCCAGGGGTGGCTAATTTTCAGGAGATAATTTGCTAATTTTTGATAAGTTTGGAGTGATATGTTGGGCTTTGTTTATGGTTGCCGTGAGTGCTGAAAATTAATACACTTTCATGGAAAATGTAGTACAAAATGTAGAACTAACCAGTTTCATTGTTCTTGAAAGTTAAACCATGCTGACTGAAATGACATCAGCTTTTGTGATTAATCGTTATGACCAACTTGTAATTAATACAGATATTTTCATGTAACCCACAAACTGATCTTCAATAACTACATGTCATGACAGTGTAAATACTACACATTATATTTGTAAGGCAATGCTCATGATAATAGCCATATAATAAGGTTACATAGACATTAGGCAATTAAATAACTACGCAGCTGAAATTTCTTCATATCCCGGTGTTCTCATGATAATCTAGCTGTTATTCATTTCGAGATGTTTCTCATGTTGACTATTGATTTAAATTATAGCTTTGTTCGCTAATTACAATGAAATGAAAGTGTTTGCACTTTTGAATAAATTTCAATGAGTGATACACTGTCATAAATTCAATTAGTACAAAACAATTAGATTTTCTCAAGAAAGAATAATTGCACTGAAATGACCTTGTAAATCAGCATTTCATCATGTATCGTACCTATTGACCCTTTTACCAGGACTCAACCCTTAACTTTACTTTTCCTCCTCCTCCCCCCTCCTTCTCCCACCTTACAGATCCCCAAACCCCCCCTTCCCCCCCTTCCGCGAACAATCATCTCTTCGGACACGTATCTAATTGTGTCTCTATTAGTTGATGCTGACTGTTGAAACTACTTCGTAACTTGACCTAAAAATAATCTGACGCCATCCACAGTAAGCTTGTACCTTTTGGTGTGCTCTGGTATTGACTGGCAGGAGACGGGAGATATGATTCACTGGACAGCGTGGCCGAACTTCCACGATGCGTACTCGCTGACCCCAGCACGTGCAAACACTGGGGTAGAGGCGCTGGCACTGGTAAACTTTCGCACTCGCGCTACCCCCTCCGACTAAATCTGAGGTCATACGAACTGTCCACTGACACAGACAGAGGGAACACAGGTTGTTGAGTTCTTTTTGTTGAACATTGTATCACTTCTCTCAAGTTGATTAGACATACAGGTAGAAGTATTGCTCACCTCAGATTAAATCATTCGCACCTGATTAGCTTGGGCAGAAAGTTTTCGTTCTCGCAGTCTGTCGTTTCATCTGTCAATTATCGTGTTCTGAGCACTCAAGTGCAGACAAAAGCACAACAAAGATGACATACCTCAGCAGCTGGTCACTGGGTGGTGTGCACAGGGGCAGTACAAGTAGAAACTACTAGTGACACACGTGCGAAGAATTATCAGACTATTACCAAGGTCTTATCATTCTTTGTTTACGTGGTGCGTGTCCAAAGATCGGAGTATTACAAAGCCAGGTACACTTCTGAGGAATATATTATGTTAATAATCAAAACATTGCGTGAGCAAGACGCAGTGTTTATACGGAAAGGTTATGTTTACATGACAACGTGCAAGGAGGCTCAGAGTGATTTCTGAGGAAGTGGAACGAGACCTAGCTCCCCCCACCACAACATACCCCCTGGCACTGTCAAGCACCGGCTTATTGTTAAACATTTCTACAGTAAGTAGGGGAGTTTATCTAAGCCTGCTGATCGGTAGCACTCTTAATCCACGGAAGGTCCGATGCTGAGACACACTAATTTCACGTGAAGTCCTCGTTGGCACGAGCGGAGGCCATAAAGTAAAAACTGCGGACTCCAGGACTGAGATACAACAAGACTTGGCAGGCGGTCATTCTGTGCTCAGGGACTCCCTTAGTCAGAAGTGAGATACCACCAGCCGTGCTGTTTGGGAATCGTACATTGTTTTGGTAAGAGGGGTGATGAGCCAGTGCATGATGATTGGTATATATGCCTCTGGATTAAATACCGCAAGTCATAATTGACTGTAGTCGAAGGAGTTCACATCTCACAAAAAACACAAAGGACTTAGAAACATTGTCAACTATTGAAAAGAGTTATTGAAAAATACTGTGCTTTCAAAGCAGCTCAACTAATATCAACTGGAGACTCGATATTCAACACAAGAATCAAGTTTGGAAGATGCTTATTGATCTGGTGTCAGTATTGAAGACACTTCATCAAGTTGGAGTGAAACTGGATGAAATTCATCACAACTTTACCAGTCTCCGCAAGACTGATTCGTCACTGGGATTAATCAACACCGGCAAAAATATGACGAAGACAGTTTTGGAAGAAAGTTATCCAGGTTATCCATCCAACACCATCAGACCTCAGCAAGTCAGATGCATCCAAGGTTTTACCTTCATTTATTATTTGTCCTAAAATTATTCAAATTAATCTGTGGTATGAAGTCATTTGTCTTTTGAATTTTTTGGGCTGATACATTTTATGGGTTTGTCCAAGTGAAGCATGAAAAGACTTTTCTTGTTTCATTAAGTGTTATCCATAATTTGATGTCACTTTCTAAGTTATATTCAAATGTCTCGTCCGGACTTGTGCAAAATGGCTACATGTATCACACATAATATTTTACTATAATATTTACTAACCCTTTCCTCTCGCGGCTCATGTCAACAGATGGATTCCCGGACCTGAGTCAGCTGCGCAGGCCTCGCCCCCGACGACTCAAGGCCCCACCTCTCAAGATCACCAACAAGCCGTTCCACGAGCGCACCGAGCTGGAGAAAGAAGAACTGTACGAGAAGATCGCCGAGCAGCTGGCAGCCATCGCCGACCAGTACAACTTTGAGTCACCCCGCAGCTCCAAGAGCTTGTCATCCCCGACGTCAAGGACACACTCCCGGTCGTGTTCACACTCTCACTCTCGGTCACACTCGCACTCAGCCCCCAGCCAATCAGAGAACGAGGAGGTTGGAGCCACAGGAGTCACCGAGGAAACAGGTATGGGCTGTGTTTTGTAGCCGAGTAAAAAGTAGAGTATAGACAAATGAATAATAACAGTTACATTCTCGTAAATGTATTGACCATTTCAATCAGAAGAAGTTCTCGTTATCATGCTTAGAAAAGATAAAATAGATCCCAGCTCGATTGTTGCTGGAAGTACTCATAAACACTGAGGATTATTTCTGTACATCACCAATCTGAAAGTACTGCATGCTCCGTTTTGATGCTTTAGTTCATCCTGCGGTGTTTGTGTTACAGTATGTCCGCTGCGGTGTGCCACGGAGGAGCCGTGTTTGGAGGAACAGCTCGGAGCGTTACTCCAGGGTCGGGAGATTCCACACGGGGACCTGGTCAGTGTTTGATAAACATGGTCTGAACAAAATATACTTGAGTACATGTACCGGTAACCATGGTAACTGGTGTCTCAGAAACTTTAGGCACCATAAAATTTTCTTCTAGGTGAAATGTTTTTCTAGTTAAAATTTGTATATTTAATATATCTGTAGATATGGACAACATTTATTAATATATAATATATTTTACTGTTTTCATGGTTACAGCCCCCTGATGTGCCCCCGATGATGGCGGAGCTGGTACGGAACGCCAGCTACAGCAAGTTCAAACAGATGTTCAACGAAAACATCGGCAACGAACCGGGCTGGCAGCAGATCGCCATGATGTTCCGACTGACGCAGACTGCCGTACAATTGGCAGGATTCGGCACTGCAGTGGCGCTGCAGATCAAGGAGATGACGCTGAAATACTTCGAGGACAAGTTTGCAGGCTGGATCGTGGGACAGGGAGGATGGGAGTCTGTTGTCGAAAATGACTCCGAGCTCGATTGATGGCAGCTCGGCGTAATTCTAAAGACTGTTTCGTCCTGTGCTGATGTATTTTTTAGTGAAACCGACTGGAAACTGTTCAACTGTGTTTATTTTTTGTTTTGAACGGTCAATCAGTCGGTGGGGTCTTGTGCTGGGGATTTGGATAATCACAGAATATGAAACTGCTAGAATCGGGCCATCTGTTGGTGTCACTCCGAGAATATTTCAGGCATATTACTTTTGTAAACTTGATTTGTTTGGATAGCATTAGTGTTTATAACTGCATGTAGCATGTCGAGAGGTATTTGCACAGTTAAATTTCTTCCAAAATTGTTTTTTTTTTTAAATGGTGAATTTAGTGCTTCAAAGGATCATACTGGTCCATGTTCACATGCCTTGTTGTTTATGATGGAGAAGTGCCATAGTACAGATTTACACACACAATACAACATACCTTGTGTTCACTGTCCCGTAGATGTGGTACATACTGATACTTAAAATAAGTAATACTTATTCAGACTTTCTTATTTTACATTGTCAAGTGCTATATACATGTACATGTAACTAATTATCCATTTTGCAATGTACAGAAAATGTGATTATTTTCATATCAAATGTAGCCATGTATTGTCATTTCACTTTGAGAAATGGTCCATGTTTTCCTGTAATATTGGTGACTGTACACACATTACATCACTAAGGTATATCATTACTGAAGCACATCACATTTCTGAACAATTTCCCACATTGAATTTTGTAATTTGAGCACATGTATGAAGGATAAAACCAGAATAAATGATGAAGTTTACTAATAATTTGTACGAATAATATAACGCTCACACTCTGGACAGACTAGATTCTTTTTGTTTTGAAAGTTGAACATGGTTTTGTAACTTCACAGCTTTCTACTACCGGTACATGTTTGTCAACTCAGGGTCTATGAAAAGTCTTTGTTACTTTCGAAAGTCAAATGTGTGAGTGAATCTCGACATTCGGTAAACGGTAAAATTTAGACAATCATCAACGATCCGTACTGCTTGTTGATAAAATGAGGTAAATCACTTTTTTTTTTCTCATTTATTTGGCTTGATTCTTGTTTGAATCTGTAACTGTCGAGAATATGTGGATTATTCCTGTAATGTGTCACAGGTTATCTCTCGCCTGATGCTTGTAGCATTATAAATCACATCGAGTATGTGCAGAGTCTGGAACACTTGTACTCAAGAGTATTTTTATATGGATGTTTCATGAAGAATTAGGTATTGAGTCCTTTGCATTATTATTTTTTTCTTCTTTTCTTTCACAATTATTTAAGAAACACCAAAAAATAAAACATTGTCAGAGGCAAAACAAACAGAAGAACATTCACATAAAATCATATTTATTATATAGCTATTTATACATGAATTGTTTTGTTTGCTCAAAGCATTGTGTTGATTAGTGTACTGTTGTGTGTCCTTCAGCATAGGATGAGGGTTACCATGGTTACCTATTTATGTCCATACTACTACCTCTATAATAAACACTTTGGGTAATCTTACCTTGACATTCAAAGAAGAGGAGAGGATCAAATGTCACAAAAGAATTTTGAAAAATTCAAGTGACATTTATCCTTAATTTCTTTGAAAAAATTGAACCAAAATCCCCTCAGATTGCATGCGGTGATGTTTTACATCCGGGGTCACATGACCCTAGACCGCCATTATTTTTGCTCCTCCATCTTCTGAATGGTCGTGAGCTGTCTTGCTGAGACATTCTTGGAAGTTTTCAGGAGTTTCGATCGTCTTTATCACGATCACGTTGTGGATTTTCTCAGGAAAATCAACTGTAGTTACTTTTAGAGTAGTTTACAGATACTTTAGTGTGTTTTTTTGGGAGGAAATGGTGTAGTCCTCCCCAGGCCCATTTCTTCCCCCAATATCGCCCACTGCTTGTTGCTTTTTGCAGATGAAGTGCAGTGGTTGTCATCACTTTCTTCCCAAGTGGGAGTGTCATGCAACATGTTGGGCATGTAGGATGTCCTTCTGTCGTCCGTCCTCCACCTGCGCCTTTTGTGCGGATGTCCCGGACGAATTCTGGCAGGACGCTCTTAGCGGGTTGAAGGAGATCCGGGCCAAGCGCGTGGCTGATGGCCCCCCCTCTGCTGGTCAAGGAACCAGTGCAAGTGCCAAATCCCGTCACCGCCAATCCCTGGATAGATGGCATAGGCAGGACGTAGTTCTGGTTAAAGTGATAGCTGATGTGAGTTTCGATTTATGTTTTTCTCCCACAGCTTCCCGGGTCCCGGGCGCCGTCTCGGCGGCTCCCGTGACCCATTCTTTTGTGTCTGGCCTTTGCGCTCATCCTTTGGGTGTGCGTTCTTCTTGTCCAGACCCCTTTTTGGCTCACCTTCTCCCGGTGGCTCCCGGTTCTCGCGTCGCCATGGCCGAGCAACTCGGGCCCCGGTCTCCAGGTGTTGTCTCGCCGATTGCGGGAGCCATCGATGTGGCTCCCGGGTCCCGGGAAACCCTAGGAAAGGTTGAGGCCGTGGTGAGTTCCTTGGGGGTGCTACCCCTCGAGGACGATCCACGCTTCAAGAGTCAAGCGCCCGTTGGGTTTTCGGTCCCGGTGGGACGGTTCCCGCAAACGGGCTTGCACCTGGAGACTGGTTCCCGGGTCCCGGCCACGGTGGCTGGGTCCCGGGAGTCCCGGGAGCCAATTGTGTGCAACCCAAAGGGGGTAGCAAAGGCCATTGTGCATTATGATTCGTTTTCATATGCTAATGCTGAGTCTTCTCTTCCACAGATGGCTGAGGATTTGAACGTTGACCAGTCTGCTGACTCTCTTCCGGTTTCGGCCCCGTCCGTTGTTACGGTCCAGGGATCCGGGTCCCAGTCGGTTTCGCCTTCCCCCGCGGGGGCGGGTCCCACGTCGCCGAGAACTGACTCTTCACCCCGTTCGTCCTTCGAAACGAGGATTGTGCGAGAGATGCGAGGTTTTCAGCGGGAGATCTGTGATCAGTGGAGTTCCTTCATGAGCCGTTTCGCTGAGCAGCAGAAGCAGCAGAGGGTAGCTCCGGTGGCACAACGCCCACAGCCGAGCTCCTCGTCCTCTGAGGACGACGATGGGGAACGGGTGGTTTCTCGGGACGGTCCCGTTACCCGTTCGCAGGAACCTGACCCCCAGGACCCACAGCCGGGACCCTCAGGTCTGGTCAGACCCGCCAAGCGACTCAGAGAGGATGACGAGTCGTCCACGTTGGCACCTCCGCCTTTGCAGGACGACCCTCTCACGTGGACGGAAAAGAGGGATTTCGTTCGTGATCTCCTGCCCACGGAGTGGCCTTCCGACTTCGACCAGGAGCCGCCAAGGAAGAGGGCCCGTTCCATGATCGCGGGACAACGGGAGAGACCCAGACCTACTAGGGACTCATACCGTTTCCCTCTAGCGTCAGGGGTGCGGAATGCCATGTTGGAGAGAGTGGAGGACTCTCAGAGGCTTGGCCGTGTGCGTGTGGGAAGCTTCCCCCCACGGCCTACCGTTGGGGACTTCTACTCTTCATCGCTTTTCGAGTCGAGGCCTACTCAGCTTGGGAAGCAGGCAGCCCATGCCAAGTTCTTTTCGGAACCCAAGTCGGTTTCAGTTCCGTGGGAGTCTTTGGCCCAGGTACAGCACTCCCTGAGGATGGGGCTCGCGGCGGACTCTACTCTGGACTGGTTGTCCATGGCAGCGCGGACGTCGCTCCAGTCATGTATGGATCAAGTCCTGAACAATCCGGACCTGGATCGGGACGAGCTCGCGGATACGCTCCAGGCTTGTGTCTCGCTCTTGACGTCCATAGGTCTAGGCGTGGCAGACCGAGCTTCGTTGGACTCGCACGCTGTTTGGATCTCGGAGCTCTGGAGGCGAGACGCTCTGCTGCAGTCCGTCCGTTTCGACGTGCCGGAAGACCTTCTCGCTAGACTGAGGCTAGCACCGGTCGTCCCGGAGTCAGGCCCGGCTACTTCGCTTCTGCTTCCAGACCTGTCGGAGGATTTGCAACAGGCGAAGTCGGCCAGCGACAAGAGATCTACCGAAAAGTCGTTTTCGGAGGCTGCCATGTTATCGGCTAAGGCGACTGAGAAGCTGGCAAAGTCCGTGGCTGCCGCAATGAAACGTCCCCAGCAGGCTCAACCCCAGCAGGTCCAGCGTGGCGGGGCCGCCGGGAAGGGCAAGGGCCGAGCCTCGGGTCTGCCCTTTCGCGGGGCCCCTGCCGGTGCATCCCGAGGCGGGCGAGGACGTGGCGGTCGAGGACGAGGTCGCCCCTCCAGCCCCAAACCAGCAGGGGAAACAAAAGCTAAGGGTATGTATTTCCGCCGTTTCTGGACCGAATTCTCCTCCAGAGCACAGTGGCGGCCCAGAGGTTGGTCCCGTCGTGGTTCCAACCATAGACCAGCCGGTAGGCGCACGTCTCCAACTCTTTTGGCGAGAGTGGGAGCGGCTCGGGGCCAGCCCCTGGGTCGTCTCAACGCTCAGACGAGGGTTCGGTCTAAAGTTCGAGGACCAGTTTCCTCCGCTCTCAAGTACTCCGAGAGGCTTTTCTCTGTCAAACGACGCCGATCGTCGTCGCGTGCTACACGAGGAAATTTTGGCCATGATAGAAAAACGGGCGGTAGAACCGGCTCCAAATTCTCCCGGATTTTACAGTGTTCTATTCGTAGTTCCGAAGGCTTCAGGGGGTTGGCGTCCCGTGATCGACCTCTCTCCCCTAAACAGATTTCTTCAGATTCCCACGTTCTCCATGGAGACGCCGGAACAGATCAGGTCCGTGATGCCCCGCGGTTCGTGGGTGGTCACGATCGACCTGAAAGACGCTTACTTTCATGTTCCCATGAAACCTTCAATCAGGAAATACCTCCGGTTCCTATATCAGGGCCAAGTGTGGCAGTTCAGGGCTCTCCCGTTCGGCCTGTCCACAGCGCCGTGGATCTTCACCATGGTAGCTCGCGAGGTGCGGATCCTTGCTCACAAACAGGGTATTTTCCTATACCAGTATCTGGACGACTGGTTGATCAGGCATCAATGCCCAGACACATTACGCTCACAAGCTCAGTGGGTGGTAGATTTGTGCACCCGTATGGGTTTCAAGATCAACCACAAAAAGTCCGACTTGTCTCTGCGGCGCGACTTCGTCTTCTTGGGATATCGATTTCTGACTATCTCAGAGACTGTGTTGCCAACGGCGGATCGTCAATCAAAATTATCCGCGCTGTCGCACGATTTCCTGCAGGGAATTCCTCAATCGGCCCGCAAGTGGCAGTCCCTGTTAGGAATTCTGGCGGCGACGGAAAAGTTGGTCCCAATGGGTCGCCTTCATATGCGTGCCATTCAGCTCCATCTCCAATCCCACTGGTCTCAGTCAACGGGTCGGATGTCAGACTTGATTCCCGTGTCCGCCGAAGTGATTGCCGAGCTCGAGTGGTGGCTGGACCCTGCAAATTTATTACGGGGGGCCCCATTCCGTCCGCCGCTACCCTCCAGACATCTGTTTACGGATGCCAGTTTGGAGGGATGGGGAGCACATTGGGACGACAACGAAGTGTCGGGCACATGGTCGCCGCTTCAAAGTCAATGTCATATCAATCTCCTCGAAATGCAGGCGGTAGCGCTCGCTCTCGAACATTGGCAGTCGCAGTTTCGCGCTCAGACAGTGTTGTTAGCCACGGACAACTCGACGGTCGTGGCATATATCAACAAGCAGGGTGGAACGAAGTCGGTGACGTTATGCCGAGCGACTATCGATCTCCTGCAATGGTGTCGTCAAAACGACATCAAGATCTCGGCCCGTCATATTCCCGGTCACATGAACGTGTGGGCCGATCGTCTATCCAGGAGAGGCCAAATCCAGGCAATGGAATGGAGTCTTTCCCCGGAAGTGTTTCGCTCCCTTTGCGATCTGTGGGGCTCGCCGATGGTGGATCTGTTTGCGACCCGATGGAATCACAAACTCCCATCGTTTGTTTCGCCAATTCCGGATCCGACTGCGCTAGCGGTGGATGCCATGTCCACGAATTGGGACGGGATGTTTGCGTATGCGTATCCGCCAGCCGTCCTGTTGGAGAAGGTGCTATCGAAATTTCGTTCTCACCAGTGCAGACTGATATTGATAGCTCCGTGTCTACCGCAGAAGTCGTGGTTCCCGGACCTTCTGGAGTTGATAGTCGATCATCCACGTCAGCTCCCGGATCGGTGGGATCTTCTCAAACAACCTCGGTCCAGCATGTTTCATCAGGTACCGGCAAGCCTGAACCTTCATGCCTGGATATTGTCGAGCGTTGTTACAGAAAGAAGGGATTTTCAAAGGAGGTGTCCGCTAGGATCGCCCGATCAAATAGAAAATCTTCTCTGGCAGTCTACCAGTCAAAATGGACCGCGTTCTGTGCTTGGTGTCGTGGCAGGAAGATTAGTCCATTCAAAACCACTGCTCCCTTGATTTCTGAGTTTCTCTTGCAGAAATTTAATCAAGGGCTTGCCCCTTCGACGTTAGCGGGTTATCGGACAGCGATTGCCAAAACCCTGAAGCCGAAGTTAGGTATCGATTTCGGTCATGACGAAAGTCTCACCGCCCTTCTTAACAGTTTCGAGATTGAAAGACCTAAGACTAGAAATCCCGTGCCCGAGTGGGATCTATCGCTCGTCTTAAATTTGTTAAGATCCGAACCGTTTGAGCCTCTCGAGAGTACTTCGCTTAAGTTTCTCACGCTAAAAACGGTCTTCCTCCTGGCGCTGGCTTCCGGGAAGCGACGCAGTGAGCTTCACGCGCTCTCGTTTTCCAAAGTCAAATGGAAGGCGGATGGTTCCGCAGTTCAGTTAGGTGTTATCCCTTCCTTTCTTGCCAAAACTCAATTAGCAGGCACACCGCTTTTGAGTTTCTCAGTTCCCGCCCTCTCCCCTTCCTTGGGGCCAGGTTTGGAGGAAGACGCTAAGCTGTGTCCCGTGAGAGCTCTCCGCATTTACGCGCGGCGTACGAAAGAGCTTCACTTGGGTAAACGCTTGTTATTCATCTCGTACCTTAAAAACTTTCGGAACGATATCCGTCCCGCGACGATTTCGTCTTGGATCAAAAAGTGCGTTCTTTTCTGCTATGAGAAGTCGCAGGCAAAAAAGTCGTCAGGGTTCAGAGTTAAAGCGCACGATGTGAGAGCTCTCGCGGCGTCACTTGCGTTCGCAAATAAAGTTTCTCTGAATAATGTGATGTCTGCATGTACCTGGAGTTCCCAGAATACATTTACTTCGTTCTATCTCAGGGACTTAGCTTGGCAGTCCGACTCCGGCTACCATCTCGGACGCCTGGTAGCCGCGGAGCATGAAGTCCGGCTGTAAATATTGTACATACATCACAACTGTATAGATGCACCACCTTTCGGCGGAACAGGGACGGATTTGCCCCTCTTCTTTGCGAGAAAAATTTGGTTCGTCTGCTGGAGGAAAGATCACCTCCAGGGACCCCTGTTCGCCTTCAAGTGCATCCAAGGTGATTATTGCTTTCATTTTAACGTCTTTTCATGTAATTTACACGTAAATTCATGTAAATACGAATATTGTGCAGCATTTATTTGGATTCTCACATATGCTGCCTATAAAACTATTAAATCACCATTATTAATATTCAAATATTCTCATTTCATTGCTAAATTTGGTGAATTTCACCAAAATCCCCTATGATGAGCACGTGTGCGTGGAGGGTTAAGCCCTCCGCCGGTGGTTATTCTGATATAACCCAAAGTGTTTATTATAGAGGTAGTAGTATGGACATAAATAGGAAGTTTTAACTTGTTTAAAACCAGTATTTATTACATACCTACCTCTATAATAAACACGAGGAGTGCCCTCCCGCCTCCCCGCCTTAACAGGGCAAAAATAATGGCGGTCTAGGGTCATGTGACCCCGGATGTAAAACATCACCGCATGCAATCTGAGGGGATTTTGGTTCAATTTTTTCAAAGAAATTAAGGATAAATGTCACTTGAATTTTTCAAAATTCTTTTGTGACATTTGATCCTCTCCTCTTCTTTGAATGTCAAGGTAAGATTACCCAAAGTGTTTATTATAGAGGTAGGTATGTAATAAATACTGGTTTTAAACAAGTTAAAACTTCCTGTTTGCTTGGAGATTCTGATATTCATGGCTCCGGAATTTACTTTGTGTGCTTACAATGTGTCAGGTCCTAAATATAATCATGGAAATATGTGTGCACTGATCAAATTGATAGATACATCAATGGTGAAAGTTTGTTTTGTTTTCATGTTTCTTGTTCTGTTTGTTCGGGATTTAGATTGCTTTAGTATTACTTGTAGATGTATTTTGATATTTTTTCACTTATTTGTTTTACACCACTTCTATTGCATTTCAAAATGTATCACACTGAAGTTATATCATTATGTTTTTGACAAGTGATCAGTATGAACTAAAATTGGGTCAGTGATCACTAAAATCGTTAGTTCTGTCGTTGTTTTTACCATTGATTCTTCATCGCTGCAACAGCAAATTTGTGAAGTCACTGGTACAAAAATTGTGCCAAAATGTCTGTAGTTTGAATTTTTCTAGTCCAACAAGTTTGTATCGGTGCCATGATACTCAGACTATTTGTTTATTTATGTATCAAATTATTGCAAAAGGGCAAAGGGTATTAGCGTAACATCACTGGAAATTTGGCGTAAATTCCAACATGCAAGTCAGCGCTTTTACAGAGTACAAGCTCTTTAAATTTTGACGGAGATCTGTACAACACTCAGATATTCAGGCTGCCCTGTTACAAACAGGCAAGACCAATGTTTTGTTACTATGGTTACCGAAGTTACAGGAACAGTTTGTAAAAAAAAATGTGGCCTGTGTTTTTTACCACATTGATTAGATGTCAGTTAGATGAAAAACTAGTAATTAATGGTTTGATGAACAAATTTTCCACCAATAAAACCAAGCATTATGAAAGACAAAAACACAATATCAGCCTTTTATAGCTTGATATTACCATGTCATAACTTGTGAGCAGATAGACATTGTTCTTGTTTGTGTGGCTACCGGTAAACCTCTATGTTGCAACATCTATGAAACCAAAACTAACCAGGCTTTATTCATTGTACACGAAGTGCATTTAACACAAGTCGCACATGATTCAATGCTGATTTGTTGGCTTGTCGATGTGAAAACGATCAGTGTTGTATCAACTTGCTGCGTGGCACACAGTGACTGAGCCCACATTCAGCTTTGGTCAAAATTAGAATAATAAAACACTTCTACAGAATCATGAGTAAAACTTGACTGATGTTGTTTTGGTGTCCAGGTTTCACGTAACACTGATTATAATGGCGTCGGGGCTTGGTTGTGTGTGCCATAGCAACAGAAACATTCTATGCAAGGTTTCATGGAACAAACAAAAACTTGTGTGATTTAGATCTAATGCAGATTGTTTATTTGTCGGAAAACAAACAATGAATATTATGTTTGCTGTAAACAAGTTGATTGTGCTCTTGAATGTGCTGAACAGTGGCACACTTAGTGTTGTTACGCTTTCACACCGAGTATCACTGTGCCATCGATGTGTTGTATTCAATGCAAAATATCCTGAATCAAATGTGATTGTGGTCCAATATCCAGCGAATGTTTTGCGAAATGGTGAAATTATGGTATTTAAACATTAGTATTCAAATTGAGAAAATACTATATTTGACTGTGCTTCTATTCCTGCCTAGAATGTACCAAATATAAGATCATAAAAATGATCAAAAACAATTATTTATTCAGATTAACTCATGGAGGATCTAACGTCCGATGAATATGGAACATGAATTTTTGAGTGAGATTGTCTGTGAAAATTTCAGTAAAATTTCATCTTTGTACAAATCCAAACCATTTGCGCTACTGTGTACATTTTTGTCCAAGTCGTTTGTAACTATAGCTGCCAAGAAGATGTTATAGGTATTTTCTTGTTGCTAGTGACTGCTTGATGTTACTAAGGTCTGTCTCTATGACAACATACAGTTGGAGATGAACCGATCTGTTTTCACTGGGATTTTGTCGTTAGTCGATAGCCTACAAGGCCAATGTGTAAATACTATACTCTGATTTTTCTAGCTCGTTTACACAGTTTTTCCCTGATATTTTTGCGATGCTCACTGCTGTCGTTCTATAACTTGGCATACTTCACCTGGGAGTCAAACGGCAATTATTTATCGAATTTCAGACTTCTCTCACGAAAATTGAAAAAGTTGGCAATCTACCCCTATGGTAAATTTTGCCCTGTCATTTAATTTCTGGGTCTGCACACAATTTCGTGCATTTGCTCGGTTTTGTAGTGGTGCAATCTTTCAAAATCAATATGTTTGTGTAGAATACACCCCCAATGTGTCATCTGGTCTAAAATTACAATAATACTTCGAATCCGGGTGGATGTAAACAGGATCAAATCCTCGAATAAGCTCAGATTCTCGAGATCCCATTTTTGGCTGAAATTAAACATTGGGGTAGATTGCCAATTTCTTCAATTATTGCGATAGAAGTCTGAAATTTGGAAGAAAATTGCCGTTTGTCTCTGAGGTGAAGTATGCGAGGTTATAGAACGATACCATTTAGCATCGCAAAGATATCGTCAAAAACCGGTGTATTCAAGTTAGAAAAATCAGAGTATAATGTCTTAGATGTGTTGGGACTTGTTAGTGGCAATATATATAATAAATATATACATATGATATTCTTATATTACGAACTCACAGTCAGAAGTTTATTTCTGAATTTTTTAGCAAGATGCCAAGAAAAACATGAGGGAATTTATACATAATTTTTGTTTGGGAACCTAGTCTGTACATTTTTTGTAATGAATAACAAAAATCAAAATATTTAAATCTTACAAGTAGATCTATACATATTAGAAATTTTATCTTTAATGCAAGTTTTTCTCGATAATCTCAAGGAAGTGAAATTTTTGACTCCAGTGTATGCATTTATTCATTGAACTGCCATATTGTAGACGGTGACATTCCCTCCCGATGTAACATAGCCATGTCCTCATGTGATTCGTTATTGTCTGGTCTTGCTTGTCTGTCTTTGTCCTGTTGTGCCATGTTATTTGCCTTGTTAACGTCAATGTATATTATATATCTATTGTCAACACAAAATCGGAATAAAAATCCAGAAAATATAATGACTTAATTCATGCTGCCCACAGGGCCCTAAGTCTGGGTGAAATCTGGTTGCGATGAGACTTGAATTTGTGGAAACGCTTGTCAATGCCTCTTCAACAACAAACACACTTCCTCATGATGGCATACTATTTATTCATCTACATAGGATAATAAGTATGATTTTTGACATGGGGTGAACAAATATCGGAACTGTTCCTGGGAACAATCAGAAAATTCACATTTCAGTGAATTAAATATTCTTCGACAAGATATTTGATGCTGAGGTTTCAACAATAGTTAAACATTATCAAATGTGTAAATGTCTCACTGATCATGTTGATATGCAAAAAAAAGAAGAAAATATGGCACAACTTGTGAAAGACAAGAGAAAATACGCTATATATAAGATCACAGGCTAAAGAACCACAATAAATCTGCTTTCAATACACAAGTCACAAAGCAAACGAAGTGTGTCTTGGATAAATTTCACACACGCACAGCACCTCAACTCAGTGCAAGGTTTCCAGCGAACAGTCATGCAGTAAACTGCAGAAAGTACAGAGAGCTAGATGCTGAATATCTAGATGCAAACACTTCTCAATATACACATCCACACGTAACTGTTACCATGGTTGCAAAGAACACTGCCTTGGTACATACAAATCACTGCACAGCAAACATATAATGGTATATGACGAAATCTAACTTGCATTGCATCTCAAACCTACGGAAAGTCGGTGCAACAGATGTCACACAAGAAAGCCAGTCACTCTAAATCCGGACAATATGTATACTGTAAACTTGAAAAGTGGGTCAAACCGAATACACTGTCCAATTACTGCATAGTCAGTGACAATGAAACAGATTGCATTATGATATTCAGGCTTGATTTCCATGGCAACAGAGACTACAGATGATTATTCTGTCATTGAAAGATACATGATAAGTATATTTCATACATTACATACGCTGTGAAACTTTCATCGAAGTTTCAAGAAATTAATTTATACTATGATAAATGCCCACTGAATTCCCACTCAATAAGCAAAAACAAAAATCATAGATAACTAAATCTGTACAATTTACTTATTTTGTATTATCAGGTTGCTCAGAAGTGACTTTTTATGTATAACTTATACTGTTTTCAGCTGGTTATATATATTTTTGTCAGATTCAGACTACACCAGTGTATCTTTGACTAGCTCCGTTTTTCATGATAATTAATTACTCGCCTGAACAACTTGAATGTTGTGTTGCTAAAAATTTGCATTTACTACATACATGCAAACGTAAGGGGACTAGTTTTACAACATCAGGTAAGATGTGTCGTACATGTATTTCAGAACAATCACAAAGTTCGGTTATAAGATGACCAACTATTTAACGTAAGTTCCACATCATACAGTCAATGACTGCACACCGAAAGGAAGCAACTTTTCAATGATCACAGATTCGCACTCCACACCTAGTAGGGCCTGTAAGTCACGTGCCGTCATGGTGAGATTCTGGGGGCCAACAAACATACACCTTTTGTGTTACCTGAGTAGTTTGAGTTTTAACTGGAGTTCTACTCGTATTGAACAAAAGGTGTATGTTTGTTGGTCCCCAGAATCACACAGTGACTGCACGATACTTACAGACCCTACAGTACCATAAAACTTAACAAACATTCACTAGTCATAATTTATACTACCGTAGATCTTTGAGTATTAGCCGAGGGTTTTTACCTACGAAATGGGTCTAAATTTATGGGGTCGGCTTATTGACAAGTCAATGCAAAAACCTGCACATTCCTGACCATTCGAGCGAGTCAATTGGCGATCGCTGACGATCGTCGGCAGTATTGGTAGGCGATAATACAGTGAGTTAGTTTCTTTTGCGGTTTACTGGTTCTCTGAGTCTATGTGTATCAATATAGATAACGTATTGTTTTTATATGCGTATTCCATTATTTTAAATATAATTATTGTACTTATTTTTCAGATCAAATCCAAGAGATGAAAGACATTGTAGTTGCTGGGAAAGCTAGAATGTCAAACGAAAGCGAGGCTGCAGGAAAATCAGAATCGAGTGTCAATTTCTAAAACTACATTCTCGAATATTATCGATCTATTGTAAAAAAAAAAATGAAAATAATACTATTGAAATAAATATTTGAAAAGTGTTACTTCATTCATTTACACATGCCAGTTCCCGTGAAAGATCAATAAGGTAAATCAGAGATAATTGACAGTGTCAATTGCAACCAACGGTCTGGTCAACCTCCTGTGATCGTTACTTGAACATTCGTGACACGTGATTCGGCTCACTGGTTCCATTGTTCTTCCACACGCAAAGTAAATCTGACGAGCAGACCATACTGACAGAGTCAGTTCAATTAGTAGTTATCCAAGATAAATATGCTTTGCTACACAATAAATAAAGGATCAAAAAAGAAAACGTTGTGCTTACGATGCTGCTTTCAAACTCAAAGTTATTAAATATGCATCAGAGAATAACAACTGTGCAGCTGCACGTGAATTTGGCAATATTGATGTGAATGTGAAATTGTGAATAAATTGAAACAAAAGGGAAAACAAATTGTTTGTTATATCATTCTGTTTTTACAGATTTAAAAACGTGAACACCAAGTGGAATCCCTTTATTGTCATCTTTAAATCTACCGAATCAATTGTAGGCATACAGGAAAACGCTTGGGAATTATTCAAATTTGCACTTGATTTTAGTTCGCCCATGCAGTTCCTATTCTCGCCACCAGGATATAAGTCGATCTGGAAAGAGACAAGTTGAAATATATCTTGGGCAAAATATATCAATACGAACGTTTTAATGAACATTTATCACATCGTTTACAAAACAAACCTTTCAATCACTCCACGCACCTAAAAAAATTCACACTGAATACCACTGAGAGGCACTATGATTGCAATTAGCACCGGGCCCGTGATCGGCCGGGCGTGTTCAACTGTCCGAGAGATCGTGTGATAACAACGATCATTTTCGCGCGTTGATCTAGGCCTCTGTGATTCGGCTTATGCAAAAGTCAGTCACTTTTCACTGATTTCCTACTCAAAATCGACCTCGGCTTATACTCAGGGTCGGTTAATACTCAAAGATCTACGGTACATACATTTATATGCTGTAATGTGAAAGGGAATTCCACGCGTGCATAATACAAGGTGCAATGAGCAATAACTAAAGGTGTATTGTAAGCTTCAAGCCATTATTGCAAAATTTACATCAGTTACAGCTGCCTCCAGATATTGAGCAATGTTTTGTGCTACCTTACGACCAACATGTAGTCCAGACCAATACCTGACTTGGTAAGAAGGAATCTGTCACCGGGAGATTATTGAAAGACAATCTCAATCGTTGTACGAAAATGACAATGGAACTGTACCCTGCCAAGCAGTTTCATACAGTTATAGTGGTGCGATCTTATCTGTGATGGAGATGGGACTGTTTCTAGATACAAACATTGCTTCAATACAGAACTGTTTGTCAGCACTGTAGTGCACATGCCTTAAACAGTCTCATTCAAGCTAGTACAACTCAAAAGACAGAATACAGAGTACGGTACATGTAAACATCCAGTATATCTTGGACAGTAAGTATATCATGATTCCTGCCTTAAGGTAGTCTGCTCCAAACAGTGAGGGGAGGGGGTCAAAGAGTTTTTCAAAATAAATGACTGTATTAACAAAATCTAGAGCTTCAAAATGACATATTTTATGGAGTAACTGATCAGCATCCTAAAACTGAAAAGAAAATAGGGGGTCACCGTATCCGTTCTCTTAGAAAACAAGGTGCAAAATGTGAATATGGGCAAAAACATGTGTAAAAATACCATAAATTAAGTCATTTTAGTAAATGTTAAGAAGAAATGTCGAAGAAACCAGCACGGTGACCCCCTATTTTCTTTTCAGTATTAGAATGCTGATCAGTTACTCTATAAAATATGTTATTTTGAAGAGATAATATTCAAGATATAACTTTTAAATTTTCATTACCTCCCTGTTTGTAGCGGACTACGTTAATATCACAATTTCTACAATCACTAAGCACTCTAATAAGATTTTGGCTTGTATTAAGCAGCATATATCATAGAGCTAACAAGACTGATAACAACAATGCATCTAAGCTATCTCATGAACACGTAAAATTATTAAGTACAATTATGCCCTTTTGATTTCAACTAACTCCCTGTCTACCCATCTCACTTTTTTTACAACTTTTTGAACATTTATCCACAACAAACAATCATTCCACATAATGAATAGCAACAAAGCACAGCATCCAACATCTCAGTTGGAGCTCGTCTTTCTGTATATGACATAGAGAGCACAACAAGCGACCCCACCAAGCAATGCATACGTCCCGATGAATTGCGCAGTCTCGAGGGCAGTAGGTGGCAAGGGCTGGGGCGACAAAGGAGCATCGCTGATCTGCCGCAGCAAGTCGATCTCCCTCCGTATCTTGTCTACGTCTGTGCTAGTCTTATCCACCGCGTCAGCACCCGTCTCCTCAGTCCCCTCAGCGCCGCGTGAGAGATCAGTCCTCAGCCTCAGTCCGCCCCTGCTGCCTTGGAGATTGTTGCCTGGTTGGGTCGCAGAGTCGGTATCATCCTGTGTACTGGTGCAACCGTTTGCCTGGAGCACCTCGTCAGGCGTCCTGTCTATGGGGGAGAAGATTTCTGTGTGGATGCTGGCAATGCTGTCCAGTGTGGTGTCACGCCCGAGGCCCATTGCTGTGGTAACAGTGGGGGTCTGGGTGGAGGAGCCCGGGAGGAATCCAGAGTCCACCATGGAGGATACCGTCCTCTCGGTCTCCAAATCCTCACCGACGAGCGTGCTAGAACTCGTGGATACAGTATGAAGAGGTGGGCCGGGCGTCAGACCTATACCTTGTAAACCAGAGCAGTTGATATCATCAATATATCATAATCATCAACAAGGAAGTCTAGTTCTCACATGTGGGATCAATCACGCAAAGATTACCAAGTTTGCTGAGTAAACATTAATGTGAGCTGCCTGTGTGATGGTAACTTCCTGCTGATGCATATTCAAATCAAATCTAACTTCCGTTAGCATATATTATCTTTGAACAAACATTGTAACCCAGGAAGTACTGGAGTCGAAAGCTAGCCCATTGTATGTGAAGTATCGAGAACATCAGTGCTTAATTCATCAGTGCTCAAACTGACTTTTAACCAAGAAGTATCAGGGAAAAACCTGTCACAATCTACACACTAGCTACATCGAATATTGAAAACCCTATTGGTTTCTGAGATGGTATAGGTTTCTGATATCATGATTGAAAAAATCTTGTCTCTATGTTTCTGTAATTGAGCCACATACCTTTTGTATCGGCACTTTGAAGCAACAGTATAAAGCACCATATTAAGTGAAGAACTGCTCTAATCTAATCTAGTCTAAACCACGACAAAGTCAATACAAACTCTGCAAAAAAAATATAAATACCTATGTGTTAATACCTGTGGCTGAGTCTGAACCATCCACAGTGTCCGTCATCACCACGTTTATCTGTACTTCTGGAGGTATGTCCTGTTGGCTGGTTGGGTCATCCAGTAACAAAACTGAACCCTGTGAACACAATTCACCAAGAATTTCTGAGAATGATACATCCAATGGGTTATTGATCATTAAATTTGTTTTTAAATGATTAAAACCACTGACTCATTTAGTCATTGGTTAGTGAATCCATTCCTACATACTGATAATTATCAAGGCTTTCATAACATCGACCTAAGAAATTGATAATGTACATGGCGAATGTGCGACTCACCCAGCCGCCCCTGGACATGATGAAGGAAGCCATGCGGTCCCTCAGGAAACGTACGGTGAAGTTAATCAGACTGTGCAGGTCTCTTCCATACATCGCCAGTCTCTGACTGAGTAACATTACCACTGCTGCCTGCAATACAGCGATGATTATAGAACCAATACTGAGATACATAACATGAATACACTTTTCATAAGTCATGGCAATGACTTTATTTGAGTACCTGTAGTGACTCGAATACCTACCCGTTGAGAAATGTTGGGTATGTGTTCAACAAGCTCCACAAGTACTTTCTCCACAAGGGTGTAGGTGAGTTCGTTCTTGGAGACGGACATGACGGCCTGGAATGCTCGCTCTATGTCGGCGCCGTACTCGTTCTGCACGTTGTCACCGATAATCCGCAACTGTTCTGCGACCTCTGACTGCGGAGTCATCACTGAGATACTGCTGCACAGGGTTGGAGGTGGGGTCGGGCTAGAGCTGGGGGCAGGAGCCCCGCGAGGATTAGGGCTCGGTGACTTCCCTGTAATGGAAAGAAAGATACCTTAATTCAGCCCAATACTTGTATATCTAAGTGTTATTCAGCACTGTGAATGACAGATAAGTGAAGAGACATTAAAAGACATGGAGACCATGGAAACATTGCTTTATTGACTTGTCAATTTTTAAGTAATGGCCAACACTTGAACATACTAAGTCAATAAAAGAAACCATACCTTTGAAGTTAGCTTGTTTGCTGTTGTGCTGAAGGATCTCTCTGTTGAGCTGCTGCTGAAGAGAGAGAACTTGTGGTGGTACAATTCCCTGTCTGACGAGAGGATCCAGGTTTTCCTGGGAAACAACGTCAATGAAGTTGCTGCGATGTGACACACCACTGCGGCTGCTCATCATTAGCGACGAGACATCGCTGACATCACTCGCACCTGAAGTGTTGCTTGACTGACGATCAAAACTGCGCAGTGGGTACGAGGCTCGCTTCCTCCTTGGTGGAGAACTTGAACCATCATTGTCCAAACTGTCCCGTGACATTGGACCGAAGGAGTTTGCCAGCCGCAAGTTGCTAGGTCTCGTGTTATGAACAACATCTGGTTCATCTTCCAAAGGGAAATTCTGACCGTCTTTGGCTTTAAAGTCAACAACATCTTGATCAGGCCCATTGGTGCCTACGATTCTGTCAACAAGCGATGCGGTCGGAAGTGATGGCAGAGTCTGGTCCCAAGACGACTCGTCCCCTGTGCTATCAATGGACGGGCTGCCGCTTTCTTTCTGCTCCTCCGTGATGGTTTGATCGGTGAGACGCTGCTGTTTGCTCAGTTGTCCCCGCCGTTCTAGGGAACCGGACGATGACAGTGAACCGGACGACGAACTCTGGCTGTCCACCGGCAGGAGACTGATGAAGTTGAGGACGAGCATCCTCGTCTCATAGGAAAACTCATCGTCTGAATCGGGTGGTAGCTCTTCTACAGTCTCTGATGGCTTCAATGATGCGGACATGGTGAAAACATTGAGTTGTGTCTTATTCGAGTTATGTCTTGAGTTTTATTCTGAAACATATATGAAAACAGATCAGTCAGGTCCTGATCGAGGTAAATCTTTAGCTTTTTCTTTCAATTACATAATGCACTCAGCTATATATCTATATAAAAGCAAACATAAACAAATAATAATAGAAGCTCATGTGCCGGTATACTCTAAACGGGGAAATTATTAGCGCCCGTTTATTTAGCTTTTTAGGTTACCGGACCTATGGTCCGATAACCTATTGACATGGCGTTGCGTCCGTCGTCCATCGTCGTCGTCCACATTTTTATCTTTTTTGTTTACGGGCGAATTCTTCTGAAATTTTTTATTTTTTAGATTTTCGCATTTTTTTCAAAATGGCGGCCGTTTTCGACGAAAAATGCCTGATTTTGGACTTTGGTGGCCATTTTCTCAAAATCTGTTCAGTAACTTTTTTTCTTTTTGATACATAACACTCCTGATATGTACTCCTATGATGACTATAAATTTCGTTGCACTTGAATCGCTCGAAGTGGACCATTTTGGCCCAAACTCGGCCCAAATGGGACTTTCCCATGTTAAATTCTCCTATGCTTTATAATGGGACACATTATGCCTAATATCTCACTTAATATTGAGATTAGAGACTAGGAATCAATTGTGGACATATAGGAAATGATATATGCTGAATATTCTCGTGACCTTGAATTTGACCTCTGACCTCAATTTCAAGGTCAGAGCACAAAATGGCTGATATCTCGCTATTATCGACTCTACAGCTAGGGAATCAATTGTGGACATATAGGAAATGATATATGCTGAATATTCTGATGACCTTGAATTTGACCTTTGACCCCATTTTCAAGGTCATAGGACAAAATGACTAATATCTCGCTTGTTATCGACTTTACAGCTTAGGAATCAGTTATCAACATATAGGAAATGATATACTAGTATGCAGATTATTGTCATGACCTTGAATTTGACCTTTGACCTCATTTTCAAGGTCACAGGACAAAATGGCTAATATCTCACTTATTATCGACTCTACAGCTTAGGAATCAATTGTGGACATGTAGGAAATGATATATGCTGAATATTCTGATGACCTTGAATTTGTAATTTGACCACATTTTCAAGGTCATAGGACAAAATGACTAATATCTCGCTTGTTATCGACTTTACAGCTTAGGAATCAGTTATCAACATATAGGAAATGATATATGCAGATTATTGTCATGACCTTGAATTTGACCTTTGACCTCATTTTCAAGGTCACAGGACAAAATGGCTAATATCTCACTTATTATCGACTCTACAGCTTAGGAATCAATTGTGGACATATAGGAAATGATATATGCTGAATATTCTGATGACCTTGAATTTGACCTTTGACGGCATTTTCAAGGTCATAGGACAAAATGGCTAATATCTCGCTTGTTATCGACTTCACAGCTTAGGAATCAGTTATGAACATATAGGAAATGATATATGCAGATTATTGTCATGACCTTGAATTTGACCTTTCACCTCATTTTCAAGGTCACAGGACAAAATGGCTAATATCTCACTTATTATCGATTTTACAGCTTAGGAATCAATTGTGGACATGTAGGAAATGATATATGCTGAATATTCTCGGACCTTGAATTTGACCTCTGACCTCATTCTCAAGGTCCAAGGACAAACTGGCTCATATCTTGCTCCTCTATTGACTGTATGGCTTGGGAATCAATTGTGGACATGATATAGAAAATGATATACACTGAATATTTTGATGACCTTGAATTTGACCTTTGCCCCTTCATTTTCAAGGCCACAGCACAAAATTGCTAATATCTCGCTGATTATTGAATTTACAGCTTAGCAATCAACTGTCGACATGATATATGCTTAATGTTATATATGCTGAATATTCTCTTGACCTTGAATTCAACCAGTGACCTGGCTAACATCTAAAATATTAAACATTGTCCTGTAACCTATCTTTGGCCCTTGGCCTAATTTTTTTTTAGCTAAAAAGCTAATATTAATGAACGCTAATATATTAATTATTTATTTAAACACAACATATGATGGCAAGACAAAAAAGCTAAATTAAACAGTCGCCAATATGCCACCAAAAACGCTAAATTTAACAGACCCTAATATTCCAGGGTTTAGAGTATACAAAATATCCATGGTAGTTGTGAATAAATAATTGTTAACTCCTATTATTATGCCATATGTAGAATATGAGAGGTGTATACATCTTTTTCTAGGGCATAGAGTCATATATCCAATTTGCGTATTGATTAAACATATACACATGGATGATAAATCATGGTGTGCCTTCATAACAAATGCTAAGTTAACAGATCAAATATCCTTTATGTATGGAGGCTGACTTGACTTCATGAACACTGATGTCTGATGATGAAAGTACATAACTTTTAACGTCATAAGTCATAAATAATGAAAGAATTTGGGAACAACAATTTACCATCCTTCTCTATCATGTGTTATACCCTTTACTGGGCATTCTCGTGAATTATGTAGCTGTAACTGTAATATACTAGTATGACATCTTAACAAAATATTCTGATCCCGGAAAATCAGAAAATGAAAGTGAGTCATAGTTTTTGGTAATGGTAGGCCTATTGAAATTGAGTTTACTCAAGACCCTTCAGCCTGATTGGGGCAGTTCCACGCTCACATCATCAGTTCATACCGGCTTAGCCACTGCTGATCACCACCCTTCATCAGAATATGTGTAAGCTGCTAACTGAACTCAACTTTTATGTACAATTTCACAAATACCTGAGTAAACTTTCAACTTTCCCTGTCAACTTTTTGACATTTGTTGTGTTATTGCGAGTTCCTGTTGTCTAAAATTCGGTAGGACGTATGACCCGCATCAATTCCCGTTTCACTTGAGGGACAGCGCAAGTCATTAAAATGCTCTAGCTGCCAGTTATGGTATGTTTCAAAATTTAAATCAGGAATTTCTGAGAAGTTTGATGTGTACATGCTCAATGTACATGCTTACTATGTACAGCGCTGTATTGAGTGTATACATCGCTGTGCCGAGCCAATGGCTCGCGCCTGGCCGCGGAAATTGAAAATCTTGATCAAAGTATTTGAGGCATAATTATCGTGCAGTGCATTCCAAAAAAAGGGCGGTCTGTTCCATCTAGCGTGCAGCGACATCGCTGCAGTCTTAGTTGGGCGATTTCTACCGAAAATTCCAAACAAACTCACTATTTATTTCCACACGTATTTCGTGAAGTTTTTGTTGACATCTGCCGCCATATTCTGGGCTGTTTTGCATACGCATGTCAGAGGTCAACTGAATATTTGCATACTAGGTCGAGGTCACATTATCTGCGCATGTTCGTGCGCATGGGCAGCTAATGTGACCTCGACCTAGTATGCAAATATTTAGCTGACCTCTGACCTGCGCATGCGCACAATAGCTTATGGCGACCTGAGATATCAACGGAAACTCGATAAATGTGTCCTGAAATAAATGGACATTTACATTATATTTTTTCATAGAAATCGCCCAACTAAGACTGCAGCGATGTCGCTGCACGCTAGCTGGAACAGACCGCACATTTTTTGGAATGCACTGCACCATAATTATGCCTCAAATACTTTGATCAAGATTTTCAATTTCCGCGACCTGGCGCGAGCCATTGGCTCGGCACAGCGATGTATACACTCAATACAGCGCTGTACACAGTAATGTACATGCATGAAATTTCCCAAACTACGTCGCACTAAATCGAGGTTCTTAATTCTGCGTGGATATTCCTCTGCGGTTGCATATGGTTGCTCAATATGGAGTTCACCGTTTCCGGAGGCATCGCTTCACTCATCTCTCCGTCTACAACGTCGTAACCTAACCTAGGTAGCTGGCAGTAATTATACTGCCAGCTCACGAGCACGAGGGTGTGACGTCACAAACATGAAACTGTAGAGCAGGTCAATAAAACGGAAGTGTTTCATCAAGCCGACGCATGCTCCTATAATGCGAAGCAGCCAAACTATGGTGTACAAAAGCAGCCAAAATGTCTGTGTCTTGATCTTTGGGCTAAATCGAAAGATTTACTAGTAATTCATTGACATGGGGACCTTCTCCCGTTCCATTTACATTTTCCATACTTGTAAGATGTGTAAAAATGTGGCGTCGGCTCACTATAGGGCGCATGGACCTTAATTGCTGAGCTGCAGCATTAGTCCGCCGGATGAGGTCTGACTTATGTATGGCATGAGTTAGGACATGTATATATTAATGTAGAAATGTGGCTGCAACATGGTCATTGCTGACGCCTTTGACTTGGAAAGGAGACGGGTGATGTTGTGCCCTCTTGAGAGTAGGAAGTAGGACTCACAGTCTACAAAGCGCCGACAGTATTTATAGTGCTAGCGCACGTCCGTGAGGGAAAACGTCACACACATAAAACAGTGAAACCGGTAAACAATACAGGTCACTGTGGTGACGCGAGCATAAAACAACCAAAATATGAGGTCGTGTTGTGACCAAATCACCTGTCCTAATCTATGACAAATTAGCCACATAAGTCCCCCATGAAATCTCAGTCACTGGCTCCGCATGTGGACGTCATTCATATGGAGATTGCAGAGTCCATCGGAATGGTGGTGAAATCCAGGATGTTGTGGCGACTAGTGATAAGGAGGCTGAAAAGGTTTCATATCAAATTTGTTTTCATACGCATGAACAGGGTTTTTAAAAATCCCCCTTTTACCTCTAATTCCATGAGTCAGGATCACATTCAATTACCGTGCATAATTATTAATATATATAATATATTCTCAATATATATATTGAGAAACACACTATTGGCAATCTGACCCCTGATCATGACTTCCATATTACCTGTACAGACAAGGGCGACGTCTCCTATCCACATAATTTGTTCAACACGGCTCTTCCCATCTCCTATCCACATAGGGGCAGCCATCATCTGGCCCACCGCCTCACCCCATTCGTCCCACCTCTGGACGACGGGAACAAGATATGTACCGCCATCAAGATCAAGACAGATGGAGCAGAGTTCTTGACTTCCTCAAGAACCTTGATGTTATACAAGAAAGTATCACCAAAACAGAGCTACCATCTGCAAAGTAATTCTACTCGGTGACTTCAACTCCAACAATATCAAAACAAAAGGTATCAAAGAGTGTGTCGTGAGTTCCTCATCAAACACAAATTTTAGCATCCAGACCCAAAACATGCCCAAGCGTTTACCATCACAATGACACCTCAAGCAGCACCATAGGTTTTAGCGTGGCAACGGAGGGTACTACCATCATAGACTATGGGGTCATGGATAGAGACGCCAAATGTACATCTGCACATGTACCAATGTCGGTCAAGCTTCTGCTAGGTGTCAATCCCATTGCTGCTCCGAGGAATAAATCAAAGAGGACCACCAATCGATCGATGGGACAAAGCAGACAATGTCAAATTCAACATCACCCTGGACTACAGTCTGGTCAGGGTCACCCTCGACAAAAGTCTGGCTAGCGCAATTTGTTCAACACGGCTCAATATCTGCTCAACACAGCTCAACACAACACTTGGTCTTGGAGTACTCTCGAGATGAACAGCACATTATCCATCCATGAACATGGTGTACGATAGTGCCAAGTCATCACGGACCCGGAATACTCCTGAACATTTTGCGACGCAGTGGTGCCAGCACCTTGGCCTGGAGAGGTATTCAGAAGACTGAGCCTCATCGAAGATTATTAACGACTGCCGCATAAGCGTTGCACACGTGCATGATATGCCCTGATGGGCTAGGGCTTTTATGGCAACAAGACAAACAGACCCACTGTCGTGTGCCAGATGTATCTCACCTACGTCACCCCCACGATGTATATATATGGTCTAGAAAACATGGTACTGAGGGAGTCACATCTGGAAGCACTCAAACGCTACCATTGTAAAACACTCAAGTAATTGTTGTCACTCCGCAATGCATAGCTTCAGAGGCCGTCCATTTGCTCGTTGGGGTACCTCCAATCACTGCCCTCTTACACACCAAGGCACTGTCACTGCTCGGTGTGATTGCCTGATCACCAAACACCATCATGCACAAAATCCGCCTACGGCACCTTGCTGTGAAGGAAGCTAAATTGAACTCGTGGTTCATCTTCATGAGAGACGTTGCACTGCTGTACGACCTGCCATCCCCGCATAAGCTGTTTGAAACATCAAAACCAAAGGTTCGATTGAAGTCACTAGTCAAGAAGAGCGTTTATGCCTATTATGAGCAGAAGTCTCTACAGGAGGCCTAGGCCAAGTCGACACTCTCCAATAATCTGCACACGGCCTTCTCTCACTTCATAAACCTTCACTCCTGTTGTCCATGGTTAGATGTTCAGTGATCGATGTCATACATTCCCGTGTACACATCAGACTGGCCACGGGAACCTACACTCTGCAACGTGACGGAGTGAAGTTCCACAAGAGCGATACGAACCCCACATCCTGATGTGCGCCACCGTGAGCGAAGACCTCATACACTTCCTTGCCCTGTGGCCCTCCCTCTGTGATGAATGGAGGAAGTTCCCGGGCGACCTTGCAAGAGACCCAGATGGAGTAGCAATGGTATCAAGCATTATTGGCGACCCCAAGTTGTTCCCTTGTCACTGACTCATCATGGTGATTCCATGAAGCCAAACGGTGCTACCTGAATGCCATACACTGCTGGAGGAGTACCCTCATCAACACGCTGGAGGATAGTCCCTATACAGGCTGGACACGCATTGAAGAAGAAGAAGAAGAAGAAGCATTTGCTTCGGGTCGATATAGACATTCTTGCAAATGCACAATGCACACCTCGCGCAAACATGACCACAGTGGGGAAAAAAAGCTTGCACCTTTGTGGGTTTTCTGGCTGAGCTCACCACAGTGTGTACGTGGGAAAACGGTTTTCAGTTATTTCTGAATTTCATTCCAAGGGCACCTGCTCTTACTCTCAAAACCTACCCTCTGAAATTTTGTCCATAGTTTGCATAAAATCATATTCACTTGGGCTTTTATATACTGTCAGCTAGTATTCATTCCAATCACCGAGATTTTAATACTGATCAAATGATTATATATATGCAAAAAATCCAAATACTAGTATTTTGAACGCGCGTGCCAATAATTATTATGAATGACGTCAGAGGGCTTTCCCTCTGTCAGTGTCACATGACCAGTGGCTGATGTGTATTGAATCTCGAGATCGAACTAATTCTAGGTTCTAGTTGTTGATTTTGATCTATCCACGTAGTTTATCTGTTCTTGGGTGGCAAACAGTTATCTCAAGATGGCTTTAAGCGACGCAGACGTACAAAAACAGGTAAATCCATGATCCCAAAATCACCCATGACCTGATCCAAACCCTCCACTCAGACAGTCCATCCAGGACGGACGGTGACCATTTATTATGTCACATGATTTCTGGACCCTACTATTTGATTTGCATTACGAGCTATCCATCCTGATTTTGCTACACACCCAAAGTCGCCAAAACCTTGGGTTTGGCTTTTGTTACAACAGCTGATACTCAAATCAAGGCGAAGTGCAATTTTTTTTTATCATTATCAATATCGAACAGTAGAGGTGCCACAATCACGATTAGAGAAAAACTGTAATCAGTAATTGACTTTCACTGTGGGGCGGGATCAAACAAGTAATTGACTATAATTTTTTTTTAAAAACTCAAGTTCAACACAAAACCTCATATGAGTTTTGGGGGGAATAGGGGACTGGACAACTCGGCTCAGAGACAACTCGGCCAGGACAGCTCGGCCCAGGCTGGACAACTCGGCCAGGACAAGTCGGCCCAGCTCGTCCCACTGATTGTATAACTCGTCCTGATCCGACCATCCTGAAAGAAGTTATCGCCAAAAATCATATGAGGTTTTGTGTTGAACTTGACTCAAGTATACTCGTTGCTCTCACTGAACTCCAGCTCCTGGAGTTTTTCGTCATGGGATCGCTAGTCAACAAAATAAAACAAAATTCAACTTGATGAAAGACTGTTTGAGAATTTAGGGATGTGGCGAAATTAGGACAGATAGCTTGTATAGCCTAGAATCGTGTCCTATCGAGTCGTAGACAGTAGTTTAGTGAGTGGGTTTCAGTAACTATCTAAGTAATGTCAATTGTGGACACTCCCATCAAAATAGATGTAAGTGCATGATATACATAGATGGAATCACGTTCCAGCATGGTAGGATTTGGCCAATACCTAGCTGTACTTGTCTAGATAATGCTCCTTTGTCTAGATAATCCCATGGAATAAACTAGAGGGTGCCGTGTTTTCCTTGTCACGGTTATTTGATGGGAGTCACATATGTTTGCATAGCTATAGGATCGTTGATTGAATCTAGAATGCAGCGCTAGTGACCTCAGCATTCAGTACGAATATGGTTGGCTTTATTACAGCATGTTCTTATGAGTATTATATTTTGTCCTTGGTACCATGAGATAAGGCCAAAGGCTATTGATATACGTTTTCAATATAGTTTGAGTTTTGTTTTTTTTCTCTTGCAGATCAAGCATATGATGGCTTTCATTGATCAGGAAGCAAATGAAAAAGCCGAGGAAGTTGATGCAAAGGTTTGTTCATGTGAAAGTAGTTTTTTTTTCTGTAATGAATTTTAATAAAATGTCTGTTTTGAGAATTTTGTGATTTATATATGAATTATTATATCTATTTACAGGCAGAAGAAGAGTTTAACATAGAAAAAGGCAGACTTGTGCACCAACAGAGGATCAAAATTATGGAAGCATATGAGAAGAAGGAAAAGCAGATTGAACTTCAAAAGAAAATGTGAGAGCTGAATGAGTAAATGCATTTTGTATTTTTATTCATTGAAAATTGTGATGAGTACTTGTGATGAATCTCATAGATGTGTATCTAATGCTAATCCATTTAAGTTTGTATCTTGAAAATAAACTTTCATTCTTGCAGTCAAAATTCTAACTTGATGAACCAAGCTCGTCTGAAGGTTTTGAAAGCAAGACAAGATCACATCAGTGTGAGTAATCTGCAGTTACAGTAATTTAAAAAAAAAAAACAGTATCAATCCATTGTATAAACATCTCAACACTTTTATGATTGTTGCACAGAATGTCCTTGAGGAAGCTCGTACCAGACTCATGCAGATGTGTCGTAATCCCAACGATTACAAGAGAATACTAGAGGGACTTATTCAACAGGTATGTAGATTGAACTATTTGTGAATACTCTACATGCAAAATACTAATCCTGATGTTGCAATCTGTACAGTACCAGTGATGATCAATTTGGTATAGTTTTCTGTGTTGCTATCAATAACATATTAATTGATGTATTTTCATATACATGTACTGATGTTTAATTTGTAAGATCTATGCTGATGTGACATTAATTGACTAGAAAGGGATAAAATAACTACAATCCAGATATGATAGACTTGTTGCTAATGCTATGCTCTGATTTCAGTCATTGTTCCAACTGCTAGAAGATTCTGCTGTAATTCGGTGCAAACAGCAAGATTTGCCTCTCGTCAAAGTGAGTCAATATCCAAGATATTATTCTGAAATTTCTGATTGCTATCTCACCTTTTCACCATTAATGCTACTATGACAATAATACTGTCATCACACCTGTTGAAACAAGGTAAATAATTAATTTAAATTTGTTTTCCTACCTAATGTAATAAGTGTCGAGTTATGAGTTGAGCAGTCACCAGACAGTGTGTCTATATGCAGGAGGTGACTGGTCGAGCAGTTCAGTCGTATCGTCAGGCAACCGGCAAGGATGTGAAAGTCACTGTCGACCAGGAAAACTTCCTTCCCGCTGATGTGTATGTCTATAGAATGCTTGCGATTCTTGGCTTTTGGAATGTTTTGCTGGTAAATTTTAGAGGTATATTTCAACCATTGATCTTGTTTCACAGTGCTGGAGGTGTGGAGCTTCTAGCCCAGAGGGGGAAAATTAAAATCAGCAACACCATTGAGAGTCGATTGCATCTGCTTAGTGAACAAGTAGGAAATGAATACATATAGTCATATGCAATTTACAATATATGTGTAAAGCTATTCAGAATCCCTTATGCAGAATTTTCTTTTGATCTCAATCTCTCCTCTCAAATACAACTTTTTATGATTGCAGATGCTGCCTGACCTGAGAGTCACGCTGTTTGGTCACAATCCGAGCCGAAAGTTCTTTGATTAGACCCTGGACGTGTAGCTCTGTCCGTAGCATTTGTCAATTATTGTTTTGTTGGAGAATAGATTCCTCACCAGTATTCTGCTGTCAATATTTATAGATCAATAGAAAGCTCCATTCTCAAATAAGTATATGGGGAGCTTAATACATGTATCTATTTTAGTATTTTGTTCTCCTTCACTTTCATGTTTTGTTCGCTCCTTGAAACCACTTGACATGTTTCATTATGTCTGTTCACATGTTAAGTCACTGTAGATAAGAATCGAGAAAATATGGTTGATATTCGCTGACTAGTATATGCTGAATGTGCAATAGGTTCATATTGTTGAATTGTTATCTAGCATTTCCCTGGAGTGAACTGAATAGATAGTCCTTTCTTTGTATTGTGTACACACTTTGATTCCTTGATTGAAAGTAACATTCCGTAATGTTCTTGTAGACTGTAGCAGAAGAATCATCCATCTAATGTGTGAGTAAAAGCGAACGGTGGCAGAGTCAATGTTTCTTATTCTTCATGTACAAACAGGTGTTCATATGTTAATGATTAATAAAAGTTGTGTACAGTCAAGAATTTGTTTTTACGCTGTATAATAATTTGTATATCCGTTTCAGGCTCTTAATGTAGCTTGAATACTTCAATGCGGTGAAGAAGAAATATCTTATCAGTAGATCTAGCATGAATTCTCATTTCATAACCACGATATTAGATGAATTTAATGCTGCAAGTTGCTAGTTTACGTGATTTTGAAACAGTCCTGTGCTGTATGTTCGCAACTGATTGGATTGTAAGATGCAAAGAGATGCTAGGAAAACAAGCACACCAATTTCATTATTTTATTTACATGATTATACAAAAACATGTTCCCCAGACACATTACATCTGAATAACGAAGTCTAATGATTACACAATCCACATTCAGGCAACTGCTGACAAACAGTTTCAGACAGTTCTAGTCTCTGACATTGGTTCTGTATTTTCGTTTCTTGTTCTCAATCTCTGTGACGTTTTTGTGCACATGTTTCATGACATGCTCAACATCGTCATCGTTAGGTGTTTTGCGGTATTTCAGCATAAGGTCCTGTTTTTCCCATGGTTTGGCGACTTCAGCTGCCCGCTTGTAGAACCGCTCTGGCAGCCCCAGGTCCTGAATTCCTTTCAGTTCCTGTCGCTCCCAGCGTTCATGCCACGGCCGCGGACCAAGCTTGACCTGCGGGAAGTGGATATACGGATAGGAGATTCATGTGGCTGTATGGATAGGATAGAAGTTCAAGTCCCTTTATCCTATATTATTCAATATGTTATCTCAGTTTATTCTTCCTAACAATATTCTTCCAAAACATCAGCACCTGAGAATTTAAGTCGCCCTTTCCTTCCACACAGAGCTTATTTGCTTACACATATTATCAACTAATACACATTTATGTAAGATTTCATAGGGACTACCATTGCAGAGTCTTATACAACAACAAAGACTTCCCCGCCAGCACCTCACCTTTATATTGTTGACGGGGACTGGAGCCCCAGGCGGGTGGGGTACTGACTCGAAGTCAAACGGCACAGAGCTGTACTCCTGGGGGGCGTCCCGGAGGTAGTAGAGAGATTCGTCCAGTCGCTTCTCCAACTTCAGTACCTCAACACGCTGTAACGTCGGGTTGTACAACTCATATGTGATCTCCATACCTGCCAAGTCAGGAACCAAGCAAAAGTCAAGTATTGATAGTTCTTTGTGCAGCTCTAGTGAAAAGATGTACACAGTTTGCTGCATGGTATGTGATGATGTTATTTGAAGGTCCAACCAATTATCTACTTATCTACTTTACTTTTTATGTGCCCTAAGGCTTTACGCCATCATTGGAATGCTTTTATGACAACTGGAAGATGACAAGTGTAGACTGCTATATCTATCTGACTCTTTCATACCTTGTCCATCGATGACATTCCGCAGGGTGAAGCTGGCTCTCAATCCCTCCCCTCCTCTATCAATACAAATCCCTACAAATCTGTTCTTTTTGCCAGGCGCATGTGGATCTGATACGGTCACTGCCATTATGCTTCCTGCAAATATAGGTGAGACAAAAATAACAGTATTTCAGAACACATGATTTATAGCTGCAGGGATTGCTTTTGGAATTGACTATATTATCCTTCCATTACACATTATAGTTCACAACATTATCTCAATGGAATCTCTTTACACACCAACATAGAATTCTGGCAGATTCATGACGGATCGACGTCGGTACATGTCGGCATGCTCAAGCTTTTCTCTGATACGATCCCGACGATGCCACAGGTGGTTAGGAAGAAATTCTGGATACACAAACCTAGAGTATATAAAAGTACACACAAGACCTGAGTAATTTACATAAAGAGCTCATGACAGAGATGAAAGTCATGTACCGGGTGTTATGATCTTCAACCTATTTTGTAAAATTTAGATACAAATATAGATTAAATTTCACCTACTTGAAGTCTCGGGGTGCACTTGATGTAATACTTTCTTCTTGCTCTTCTCGATCATGGGCTAACTTTGACTTCCTGTGTCTATCCACGACCCGATGTGGTAAAGTGTTGGAACATCTGCATGGCTGCACCACTAAAATGAAATGAAAGGAAAATCACTTACCAGTTTAGAACGATACCATTTAGTGTCGCAAAAATATCAGCAAAATACAGTGTAAACGGTTACCACGCGATAAGGCCTTCAAAGTGATCAGGCCGCATATTAGCATACCCTAATGTCATAACACTCGTCACTCATCACTTAACCCACAGTTTGATAATTCTCAGTGGCGGCCTGATCACTTTGGCAGCCTTATCACCTGTACCCCGTGTAAACGAGTTAGAAAAATCAGAGTATATGTATTTTCATATATTGTGATAAAACAATGTGCTGCTAAAGGTCCAGTCACACTGAGTCGTACGATTTAATGGTCGCACGATCAGGTTCAAATTTGCTGAGTTACGACTGATCACCAGTGATCGCCACTGCAATCGCAAGTAGCGACTGTTCATACGATTGGTGGTACGCTTGGTGGCACGATCGCGGAAAGAATGGAAAAGATTGATAGCAAGCAGTCGTACGACCACGTCGCAGCGACCACCGACCTGTCGTGCCTTCAGTCGTAGCGACCACAGACCTGTCGTACCTTCAGTCGTAGCGACCACCGACCTGTCGTACAACCAGTCGTTGCAATCAATGACCCGTCGTACGATAAATCGCGACCTGACGCACAACCGCCCGTCTGATTAGACAGAAGGGCACAAAACTTGAACAGAAACCATATTTTGCAGTTTTATACTTTAGAAAAAATGCTGAAAAATTTTGTTGTGTTGGGTAAAATATTTTTCACTGCTCGTTTTATCCTCCTTTCGGGAAGCTTCAAATGGGTGGTACCACCAATCGTAAGGTCGTACCACCAGTCGGCACAGGTCGTGAAAAATCGCACCACTGATCATGAAATTGTACGACTGATTGCACCACTAGTCGCCAGGTTGTACGACTAGTAGCACGACCATTTTGGCTAGTCAATAACATGTAACAATGTCCGATTGGTGGTGCCACCTTTCCCGACTGGTGGCATGATTGTGCAAGACCGACATGCGACCAGAGATCGAAGGTTAGAAGTTTTGAACATGTCCATCGACCTTGCTGCGACTAGTTTCTTGTTTGCGACCATTCACGACTTGTACGACCAGTCGTACGTTCGTGTCACGATTTGTCCACGATTACAAAAATTTTAGGTTGCAGCAAGGTCGTATCTTGGTCATATCGTCAGTGTGACTGGGCCTTAACAAAAGAGAGTTGTTTGTTACTAACTTGAACATGTAGATTTGTTTTAATTGACCAAAATAATAAACAGGTCTTGAACTGTCAGACTGAATTCTATCAGATGTCAATAACAATAGGCCTACACCAATAGACACTCACTCGTCTTTGATTTGATTTGATTTATTTGGTGAGCAGACATGACATGAGTTACATTGATACATATACATATGATTATAATGAAACAATGTAATGAATGAACACCATGGATAGCACCCTAAAGTTTGCGAAACTTATTTCCAGGGTGGTCCATATGGGCAAGAAAAATGTGGACGGACAAGAATGACTAGTTATATATAGTACAAGTAAATAGATATGTAGACAGTGAATGATACGAAATGAAACAGGGGTGAACATAACGAGTAAAAACACAGAATGATTTACAGTTAGATTGACAAGGTAACCTTTTTAGACACATTTAGATATGATGCATACATGAAGATTGACAAAGTATGAAGTACCTTGGAGGCTATATGAATTGGGCATCAGCCCTGTATTGGGCCCGTGAACACAGATGTAGCTTGATTTGACGCTTAAAAGTGTTTTTGTCAGATACATTTTTTATAGTAGATGGAATGGCGTTCCAGAGTTTTGCACCTTGGAAATTGAAATTGTAGCGAGACACACCCTGGACCTGGGGCAATACAAAATTGAAACCTGCGCCCCTTGTAACATGACAATGTTGTGATCGATCCGGCTTAAACTGATCTACCAAGTAGTTTGGTGCTGTATTGTAGTATACATTATACATTTGAGAGTGAGCTGATCCACACAATCAGAAGTATTCAGGTAGTTCAAACTGGAGAGTTCAGCTTGACCAACATGAGTGCGTGGGCCCATATTGAGAATGAACCTGACAATTTTATTTTGGGCCACTTGGAGTTTATGTTTGAGATCTTGAGTAAGTGCAGGATACCAGCTAGTGACACCGTAATCGAAATGGCTTTGAACTAGTGCTGATGATAACAGTTTACGTGTTTTTAGGTTAAGAAATTTACCATGTCTATACAGAAACTTTAGTCTAGAGGAACACTTAGAGACAATAGAGTTTACAATGGGTTTACCAGATAATGTCTGGTCCAGTTGAAGACCAAGATATTTTACAACCGTGCTGTTTGTAAGCTCGACACCATTACAAGAAACCTTGAAGCTGGAGATTGAATGTCTTTTGCGCTTAGAAGCGAAGACTATTGTTTCGGTTTTTCCCATGTGCATAGATAAGTGGTTATTACAAAGCCAGTGATAACATCGAGATAGTTCGTTACTAAGGGTTGATGAGAGACCTGTAGTGTCTTTACTACTTACAAGAAGAATAGTATCATCGGCGTACATTATGACCTTACAAGAGTCTTATCCACGGACAATGACATGCAATGTCAATGACGAGAGCGCGACGAAATTGTCCTATTATCGCCCAAATCCAGTTGATGAAATAAACCCAGCTTCTTCGATAATTAATTGTCAACGCATATATAATACACTACTATGAACTTAACTCTATTTCGAATTCACATAGTGACATAATTACGTACATTTAACAGCTCTAATCTGTCGTAATAAAAGTGAAGAACACGAGCCGGCCATAATAAAGGGGTACTCGCTGAAAGTCAGATTCAAAATGTATTGTGTTTGCTAATTCTTCGATTGGATGAGTAACCAAAGATTTGAACTGTGGTACACTCATTTGGGCGCGTTTTGTGATTAATGTAATCTCTTTGAACGGTTCATCAGAGAGTTTTGGGTGTAATGTATCCATTATGCACGAAACACATCATTTGATTGATGTGATACGAAAAACTCTCTCAACTTTAATGCGGAATGTCAAAATGATGTTTTTAATGAAAGAGACACGCTTTGATATTACATTACCTTTTGGAGATTTGATCACTTTTCACGATGATAAACCTGATTAAAACATACAGGCGTATTTGTCTCTACGTCTGTGACTTGAAAAATATTTATATGAATTACATGTGGTTTGAGATATTATACGAGAGGACAGTCCATTGAGGTTTGGGAAACTGATGAGCCAGAGGGTGCACCCAGGTGTTACACTAACTGCCCATGGGAAACTGACTACGACTGCAGTTGGTGAGCTATGGTATTAGACACTTTCTAACTAACAACTTGATGTTCAAGGGTGTCTTCTCTGTCCAGATCCCTTTCCATTTGGCATTCACTTGCCAGTTCTCAGGTGAGACAAGTGCATAAAGTTTGGCGACCCCTCGATGAAGAGGTATACCCCATTACTGAAGTGTCACCGAATGTCTAATAAATTTGCCCGTACTGCATCACCATTGGGAGTCAACAGTGGGAGGAGCGACGCCGAGAAACCCACAGTGGTCCGAAAGGTTAAGCACCAATATAACCAGTGCTCACCAAATAGCCTGCTGAACGAGTCCAGCTCGATACATAACTCAGATATTCCATCATCATAGTCATGTAGCTAGAGAGCCATGAGAGCAGCTTCCGATACCCGAGTGGGCTAGAACTTCGGATAGCCCGACCATCTGCCAGAGTCTGTACACATCATTCCATGGCGAGAGACTACCAATCCATGGGTGCGTGAGCCCCCGGATCAAAGTAACCCCCTCCTGGCATCCAATTGGAATTCTCCCCCGGGAATTCTCCCCGGGGTCCAAACGGACCCTCTAGATAGACAAAGGGGACGAGGAGCACATGGCCGCGCTCACCATCGTCCTCTTGCCTTGACAGCTCTGAGACAACTCAAAGAAAGCAAGACGGGCTGCTAGCGCACAAGAACGAGGGTATGACGTCACAGCCAATGGAACAGTGTAGTGGAGCGATAAACGACAATGCAGCTTCATTTTTCTTTACCTGAATAAATGTGGCGAGTATGCCTTGATGTCTTGACAGATATTCCGGCCCGAATTCTGGCCCGAAACATGATCATATTTGAAGCTAACGTTTTTCTGGAGACATTTCTCTAAATATCAATTGGCCACACTGTAAGCATGTTTGTGACATTTCCCTTGTGCTCGATAGACCGGTTTTACCTGCCGGCGCTAAGATCTGGCAATCTGTCTGGTTTTATTCGAGGACGGTGAAGCTCAATGTAGAACAATGATGAGTATGGAAACGACGATACATGAACTTTCCACTCAAATCGAACTACTAGAAAAGAAGAGCACTCTCGCAGCACAACTGCAGGCACAGCTGCAGTCTACAACAGAGGAGTGTAAAAGACTCTCCGTCGTAAACGTCGATCTGCGGACAAAACTAGCTGCGTTGACGCAACAAAGCGCTGAAAGTACATGGAAATCCTTCACGAAGAAGCCCCAAACCCTCCTGATCGGCAGTAGTATCATACGTGATGTACAAGCGAATAAACTACAGGATACCACAGTAAAATGCTGCCGAGGCGCGAAAATTGAAGATATCCAGAAAGAAGTGTCCGAGATCTCAAGTGATGAGCATTACGACCGCGTCGTTATCGCATGTGGTGGAAACGACTGCGATAGCGATAAAGAAGCACGAGACATCGTGAAAGACTACAAAGAGCTGTGCGACTCCGTCAACCAAAAAACAAGTAATATCACCTTGTCCAGCATCTGCCCTCGCGCCTGTGAAAATCACGTCACTGACAAAATACACTCTGTGAACGCTTCGCTACAGGGGATGTGCTTAGACGAAAGGTGGGACTTCGTGAACAACGATCCCGCTTTCCATCTCAGTGACGGGACCGTAAACGACGGGTACCTGCTTGCAGACGGCGTTCATCTGACGCGATCAGGCACAAACCGTCTGGCGCGCAATCTTAGGCTCAACATTCGAGACCTCAACACTGGTGTATGTTCAGACAACAGGAACTACCGTCGACCGAAGATCACCCCACCAAACCCAATCTCGGACAACGAAGATCTAAATCATTCATTCTGGAACCATGCCCGACGAAAATCAAATATTCCTCGGCGTGCTCCCCAAACAACACCTCCTACTGCATCGTCTTCAACGTCGAATCGAAAATCCATGATGCCCGAGTTCTGCCGTAATTGTGGTGAAACCAACCACAACACACACAAAAAAAAAAAAAAAAAAAAAAAAAAAAAAAAAAGGTGCAGATACAGTTATCCACTGGACTGTAATCTGTGCGGAGAAGATGGACACAAGGCCAAACACCACGGCGTCACACGGACATCGCACTCCCGCTACAGTGACGACCGGACCTCGTACTCGCGCTAGGATGATGGCCAAGACGAGTGTGCCCCCGACCCTGCAGCTCCTCCGACCACCGCGGAAATAACTCACAATGTACCCAATACTATTGACTCTATCCTTGAACAATCCAATGAAATGTACGAACTTGCTCGGTTTTATCATAGATATAAGCATTGTCTAAAAGTGGGTCACATCAATATAAATAGCATACGTCATAAACACGCCCCTTTATACGAATCCCTTACAAAGGGAGTACTTGATATTCTATTTGTACAAGAGACTAAAGTTGATGACACCTTTCCTGACGCTCAGTTTCATATACCCGGTTTTAAAACTTATCGAAATGATTGTACATCTAACATGGGTGGTGTATTAGCCCATGTGAGAGATGATATTCTCCATCGTAGACTAACGGATATGGAAAACATTGAATGTGAAAATGGTAGAATTGAATGTATTGTCATAGAAATAACTATCAAATCCGACAAATGGCTTTTTTGCTCAATGTACAAACAACCCAAAGTAACCAATGGTGTTTTTAATAGAATATTCGAACGTTTTATCTCACAATGTTGCAGCATGTATCCAAACATAGTTGTGGTTGGTGATCTAAATGTCAATATGACCAAAGATTCTCATTGTATAGCGGATGTCCTACAAGTTTATGGAATCAAAAATGTTGTTGAAAACCCTACCTGCTTCAAAAGTAGAACCCCAACTACTATCGATGTTGTCTTAAGCAATGCCCCCAAAAAGTTACAAGGGGTGTTCTCATTTGAATGTATGTTAAGTGATTTTCATCACATGGTTTGCTTCGCCACGAAAACGCATATCCCAAAGAAAACACCCAAAACGATATCATACCGTTCATATAAACATTTCAATGAAGAAAAATATATCCGTGAATTACACGAAGTTCCTTTCCAAGTGGCCGAAATTTATGACTCGGTGGATAATATATATTGGTTCCAAGAACACCTCCTGAAGCAAAGCATCGATGAAAATGCACCGCTGAAAACTAAAAGGGTCAAACGTGCTCAGTTACCTTTTATGAATGGTAAACTGCGAAGGGAAATCATTTATAAAAATATGTTAAGGCGTAAATATAAAAAGAATAAAAGCAAAAGAAATTGGGAAAGTTACAGAAAACACAGAAATTTTGTTGTTAAAATGCGCAAGGAAAGTTTTGCTTATTATATGAATAAGAAATGTTATACTGGTCAATACAGTGGTGAATTCTGGAAAGCTGTAAAGCCACTCATATCGGATAAACACACTAGTAACTGTGATAATTTAACTTTGGTTGATGAAAATGCTGTTGTAAACGACCAAACAATGATTTGTTCTACACTAAATACATATTTTGTCGATATTGCTAAACACATTGGGTATGATGACTCAATCCATGGATGTGAAGATGAACATATTGATGATATAACGTCTACATATAATGACCATGATAGTATTCTCATTATACAAAACAATTCTAAATATTCTGGTTTTAACTTCTCCAGTGTATCTAATTCTGTTATGTACGACAAACTTTCCAAAACCAACCCCCGAAAGGCCACAGGGTTTGATGGGATACCGCCCAAACTGATCAAATTGGGAGCAGAGGCGTTATGTGGTCCCTTGAGTTTCACCTTAAACACTTGTTTTCAAACATGTACTTTTCCATCTGCCCTAAAAAACAATGAAGTATGTCCAGTTCTCAAAAAAGGTGATAGCACACTTAAAGAAAACTATAGACCCATAAGTATTCTTCCGTGCATGTCCAAAGTCTTCGAGGGAATAATTATTGACCAGATGTCTCCATATTTTGACCACATTTTCTCTCCCTACATGTCAGGATTCCGTAAAGGCCATATTTGTGAAAATGTATTACTCAGACTAGTTGAAAACTGTAAGTCTGCCATGGATAAAAACGAAGTATGTGGCGCCTTACTGACCGACCTGTCGAAGGCTTTCGATTGTTTACCACACAAGCTTTTGGTTGCCAAATTATCCAAATATGGCTTAAGCAAGTCATCATGTAAATTTTTTGCAAACTATTTTATGAACCGAAAACAACGTGTTAAGCTGGGAAATGCCCGCAGTCAATGGAAATTTGTATCAAAGGGAGCAGCACAAGGCTCTCTTCTTGGTCCTTTCGCATTCAATATTCATCTAAACGATCTTTTAAATATGATCAGCGGAATATGTGACGTATACAACTATGCAGACGATAACACAGTTTGTTGCTATGGTAGTGATCCCACACAAATATGTATGAATCTTCAAAGTATTGCACAAATCATGATTTCATGGTTTCGTTTAAATCATCTCAAAGCAAATCCTGATAAATTTCAAATGATCATTTTTGATAAAGAATACTGCCCCTACAGTATAAAAATAGACAATTTCACGATCACGGGACAGGAAAAGGTCAAACTATTGGGTGTTGAAATAGACAATAAACTGTTGTTCAAAGATCATGTTGCAACCTTATGTAAAAAGGCAGGAAGAAAAATTAATGTTCTAGCAAGACTGGCCTCTCAACTGAATGTCAGTAGTAAACGAATACTGTTCCATTCCTTCATTATGTCCCATTTTGAATACTGTTCATCAATTTTTCACCTATGTAGCACTAGTGATGCACGCAAAATCGAGAAAATCCAAAAACGAGCATTACAACATGTTTATAAGGATTATAACTGCAGTTATAACAATCTAAGGGAATTATCCAATCTTTCTCTCATGCATACCAAACGGATAAGGGGCTTACTAATTCAATTTTACAAAATTATTCATGGAAAAAGTCCGACTTACTTACATGGTTTCGTAACGTTGAAAGATATGGTTCATGACACCAGAAATGTACTCCCAGTAGCACTTCCTGATTTCAAGACAATAAGATATGGAAAGAACTCTGTAATTTATCAGGGTGCTCTTTACTGGAATAAACTAACATCGGACATCAAAAATAGCTCTTCATTACGTGAGTTTAAAAACAAAATATCCAAATGGGAGGTTCTATGTGTATGTCAAAACTGTTTAATATGTACTTTGAATATCGTTTGAGTGTGAATCTGTCACTTGTATGTAAATATTATATGACAGCATGATATGTTTTTTTCCATCTTTACTTCATCTTGTATATACCCACTGTATCTCATATCATGTCGATTACTAGCAGCCAACTGCTAATGTTTTTTGTTCAACCTCCACATCGACGTTTTATTTTTGATTTGATTTGATTTGATTTATTCGGTTTAAAAATGACAAGACATAAGATACAGATTTGTATGGTATGAAATGTACATAAAAAACCAGGATAACACAAAAAAGTGAATACACTTGTTTCCATTGTGGTCCCAGAGAAAAAGAAAATCACAGACAGCCATAGTAAACGTGCCTTTGAAAGTACAACTAAAAATAAACAGATAAACAGACTAGACAAAATATGTGATATATATATATATTATAAATGTAATGTAGAGTATATTAGCACCGAATTATAAAACAATAAATAACATAAAAAGATAACCAAATACTGTGTGTAAACATGAAAGTATAAATTGTAAACCAATAAGTAATAATGTAGATTATGACTAGAACACTGTAAGAGACCATAAAGGAATTAAGAATAAACAAATAATTCTGTTTCCTGGTGAGACAAGTGGTTAAAAAAATAAGATTTAACTGCCTTTTTAAAATTAGAAAGACTTTGAATACCATGTAAATCTGCAGGAAGACTGCTCCATGCCTGGATACCCGTGAATAAAAAGCTTGATTTTCCATTTGATTTAATTCTAGGTATCTGTAGAGATGATGCACTGGATCTTGTGTTTATAGTATGTAGCTGGTTTGTGAAGTTGAAGCCTTGAGTCAGAAAATGAGGGGCGATACCATTTAGAATTTTGAATACTAGGTTCAGCTTCAACTGGGTGACGCGCATATTCACTGGTAACATATTCGCCTGTCTGAATTCCTCAGCTCCAATATGAGTTCTGGCTGGCGCGTTCAAAATATATCGAATTAGTTTATTCTGGGAAACATGTAACCTATTTTGGAACTTTTTGGGTAAACCAGAATACCATGATGTGCAGGCATAGTCATAGTGACATTGTATTAGGGCAGATACAAGTAGTTTCTTTGTTTCTCGGCCGACATGGTTTGCCTGGCGATAGAGAAACTTAAGTTTAGCATTGGATTTTTTTACAATATTATCCACAATGCTCTCTCCATTTAGAGTTTGGTCTAAAGTGATGCCCAAGTATTTAACATGTGTTTGACATGTTAGTTCATTGCCCGCACATTGCACCTGAATGGTTTTCTTTTCCATGAGTTTTCTCTTCGTGGCGAAGAGAATGGACTCAGTTTTGCCAAGATGTAGGGACAGTTTATTATCAATCAGCCATTCCCTGATTGATTCTAGTTCCCTTGATAACCTATGTTGGATAGCCTCAGGACTCTTATCTGCCACTATCAGGGCTGAGTCATCTGCATAAAGTACCAGTTTACATTGAACAGCTGAGGCAATATCATTAACATAGATTAAGAACAGCAGAGAACAGAGTATTGATCCTTGGGGTACACCACAAGTAATTGTTGCCGGGTTCGATTTAGTGTTCCCCAATTCTACAAGCTGCTGTCTATCTTGTAAGTAAGAGGCAAACCATGCAGTTGCCGACCTATGAAGCCCTATCGCTTCAAGTTTCATGAGGAGAATTGTGATCCACCGTATCAAAGGCCTTCTGGAGGTCCAGCATTACAATCCCTATATAATTGCCTTTGTCCTGTTCCAACTTTATGTAATCAATGAGGTGGATCAAACAGGTTTCGGTTGAAAAGGACGACCGAAATCCTGACTGAAACTCATATAGCAGTTCCTTATCAGAGAGGTATTGGTATAATTGGTCATAAACCACCCTCTCAAACAATTTTGAAATGGTGGTGAGGATTGACACAGGACGATAGTTACCAGGATCGGTTTTGGTGTTCTTTTTTGTAGAGGGGTGTGACCCTTGCGGTCTTGAGTTCATCCGGGATAAGACCTGAAGATAGAGATAAATTTAGAATATGGGTAAGAGGTTCACAAATGAGCTTGGCTCCATCTTTAATGAATTTTGGGGACAGTTGATCCAAACCGGTAGCCTTGCTCGAATTTAGATTACACAAGATCTTGTGCACATCGTCCACAGATACCCGCGAAAGACTAAACACATTAAACACATTATTGTAGAAATTGTTAACATAAGATTTCCCATATTTTCCAACACTGGATGGTAACTTATTCACCAGGCTAGATGCTACAGTGGTAAAAAATTCATTGAACTTATTGCACACTTGAAATTGATCATAACAGGTGTCGTCATTGATTGTCAGACCAATATTACCTGGCTGAATTTTTTCTTTTGATGATGTGCCCATACCTTTAAGGATTTTCCACATCTTTTTGGGCTCGTTGCGATACTCCGCTATCTTAGAGTTAACATAGTCAGCTTTAGCAGTTTTCTTTTTGTACTGGACATTATTTCTCAGTGTGATGTACCGATTGTAACAATCTGCATCCTGTGATTAAATAAACTTTTACTTACTTACTTACTTTTTCGGAGCTAGAGGGCAAATCACTTGGGCCATCGAGGGACTCGGGGAAAACTGTGATGGTGCCAACATCCGTTTGGATGTGTCGTTGCTTGCACTCACGACACAGTTTTCATTCAAGCAATGCAAACAGGCTCTGTCTGTCCGATAAGCTATCTGAAATTATATCTCCGTGGTGGACCGTTGGCGAATTAACATGCCCACGTGCTCAGGTCCTTGGACGCAACGGGTAACACATGTGAGCAGTTCTAATTCATATATGTTGCCAGTCCGTCCGTTGTACTAATTTTTTTTGTTTTGCACCAACAAGGATTGTGCGGCATGGCCGCCCAAGAGAGCTGGCGCCAACCGTTAGATAAATACTTGTAGTTGTTCACGGACAATGTCTTGGCCACAGTTCCTGGTAATGTCATTAGGGGCCTGTCATTATTAATCGGGTGGGGGTCCATTGAATGGGTTTGGTAGGCTGCTAGGTAAACGTTCGATTCTTATCTCTAGAAATCATTGTCCATCTAGAAATGTCCTCTTGACCTGGATTTATCGCATATTATTGGTAGGCTAGCTTCTCCTTTGGCTTGCTTTTTTCTGGCTTTTTGCATGAGGGTAATCTTATGGGCCCGTCATAGGACAAATATAACCAGGCCCAACATTCGAGTAGCAGGCCCTTTGCTTCTAATTCTGGAATTAAAATGAACAGTCGCATATTTTTCAGCTATCACCGGCTCCAACCCCCCCCCCCCCCCCATTTGAACGACTCCTTGTTGCAGCCGAAATTTAGAAACATCTTTATCAAAACGGAAGTGAAAATGAACGAAGCGAAGTAAGTTGTTTGAAAAATCTACAATTTTCTAGGTAATTCGAACGATCTGATGTACATATCGTAAATAAATAGACTAACAGATTTTCAATGATGTTCTTCTGTTCAATGTTTTCTGCTTTTAGTTGTTTGGAAAGTGAGTGTTGACAAATGGCGTTAGCCCACGCTAGCCTAGGCTGCGGGGTAACACTAACAGGACGGTTCACCGGTAACTGGTCACTCCGTAGACAAAGTACGTCTTTCGGGGATACCTGCTGAGGACCGCAGGTCCGAAAGACGAAGTGCCATGCGTGTTGAAAAGTGTACTTCGATGCGAACGAAATCTATTCGCTGTTTGAGAGTTCAAAACTTGGTGAAAACTAACGAAATTTGCAGCTAAACTTACCAAAATGGCAAGCATAATCATTTCAAAGTTGTTATCTGTGTTAAAATCGTTGATTCATTGTGTTTTACAAACATTTTCAATCATTTGAACTAAACCGGCAAAATCAGGCAAGTTTCTCGCTTCGATTCAATGGCGGTTTCACTATTGCCTCGATAAACTCCGTGACTCAGAAATATGGTGTAGAATCAAATCGAAACGGAAAATGTGTTGCATAATGCAGAACAACACTAAGCCAGTTTCACTAAGCCAGTTTCGATTTGATTCAACATCGTATAAAACCGCCATTGAATCGAAGCGAGAAACTTGCCAGATTTTGCATCTTTGGTTCAAACGATTCAAGATGTTTGTAAAACATAATAAATCAGCGATTTTAGTGCAGACAACAACTTGTAAATGATTATCCTAGCCATTTTGGTAGGTTTAGCTGTAATTTTTGTTAGTTTTCACCCTGTTTTGAGGTGTCAAACGGCGAATAGATTTCATTCGCATCGAGGTACACTTTTTATCATGCATGGAACTTCGTCTTTCGGACCTGCGGTCCTCAGCAGGTATTCCCGAAAGACGTACTTTGTCTAGTCACTCCGTACCTGTGGCGTTCCGTACCTAGACGCTCCATACCTGTGGCTGTCCGTACCTGTGGCCGTCCGTACCTGTGGCTATCCGTACCCCCATCCCTTCCTAACCAAAGACTATAGTCAGTGTCATTGATCTGTGAGCGGTGGTTTTTTCGCGATTATTCCGTCAATAATTCGTATATTTCGATGAAATTTTGGCAGGAGTGTCATATTATACTCGCCTAATAGGGTATAAATTTTCAGAGAGATTGGTTTGTAAACAAAAAAGTCAGCCCATTTGGCCTATATATAACGAAATAGGAAAACGTCAAAACGTTATCTATAGAAATGCTACGGCGATCGGGAGCGGTCCACGGCCGATTTCACCAGATTTTTACTGTGGACGAGATAGGCCAACTTTTTTGCTTCGCATCCTATCTTCTCGAAAATGCATCCTTAGTTAGGCGGTCATAAGATAACATACCTGTCAAAATTCCATCGGATTATCTTAAATATTGACTGAGTAATCGCCGAAAAACCACCGCTCACAGACCAATGACGCCGACTATAACGATTGGTGATCACCCCGGTGATTGGTTGACCGCTTTTCACGGTCCATTTAATATCAAGTGCCGTCTGCTCGTGTGTCACGGGCCACTTAACATCACAGAAGAAGGGAAGGCGCTAGAGACCAGTGTGTTATTACAATCTAAGTGGATGTTTAACTTGCCTTGATGATTTCTAAAGTCCAGTTTATTTGGGTTGAGCTATATTTCATCTAATTACGTACTAATAGCTATATTTCATCTAATTAAGACAACAGCTGAACCTCGCTGGAAGTTGTTTCCTCGCTGCATGACGGTCGCGGGACATCGGAGCGGGACATCTCGTATAATACAATAGACGTGGAATCAATACCCAGTATCAAGTATTCCGAGCAAACAAAACAGGGTCCGTTATCCAATCTCATAGTCCGGGGACAGAAAGTCATATCAGGCATACGAAGTGAGAGAAAACAAAAATGACAGGGAAACTCATGAACCCCCGTAAATGGCCATCAGGAGGTGAAATCAGGTGTTCCGGAAAGAGTGAGCATTTCCTGCCCCACTAGTGGCACCCGTCATGAATTCCCCAAAATTAACATGAAAATAGATCTAGTTGCATGGCAGACATGGATTTGCTGTATTTATCAACCAGATCATGATGACGTCCATAGAATTTCTTAAACGCAGCGATAAGTCTTGGTAAAACATATCCTTGTCGTAGCAGTTTAGAGACTAGCTGGGCACTTCGATAGACAAAGTCCTCATATTTGCAACTAGCTCTGGAATAGCGTATAAGTTGAGAAACAAACACACCATATGCCGGTGACATAGGAATGTTGCTGCTTAGAAAAGGGAAATTGACTATGGAAAAATTGAAATCATCACGTTTGTCATATAATCTAGTTGACAGGTTAGAATCATTATCAATCTCCAACCTCAGGTCTAGATAGTTGGAAAAATTAGCGGATTCTGTAGTATCCTTAATTTCAAGTTCCTTAGGATATATGATATCCAAATAATCACCAAACTTGGGATTATTTAGCGACAATACATCATCTATGTATCGGAAAGTGAAATTAAAATTACATGTTAGTTTCTTAGAACCTCCTCTTTGTAAATGTTGGATAAAATCTGATTCATATGAGTATAAAAACAGGTCTGCCAATAGTGGTGCACAGTTTGTACCCATGGGAATACCAATAGTTTGTTGAAATATTCGACCACCAAATTCCACAAAAATATTATCAATCAGAAAATTAACCATATTTACTACATCTATTTCAGTATATTTGTATGGGGCATCAGAGTCGCCTTTAACAAAATAAGCGGTATTATATTTAACTACAATATAGTGGTACCGACGTTGTCCCTTTTTAGAGAAAAATGAATTATTGATTAGTTTTTTAAGCTGAGATTTCAGTTCAGAATGAGGTATAGTTGTGTACAAAGTGGAGAAATCAAATGTTTTGATAGACGTTACTTTTGAAAGTGTGTGCGCATGTAGATATTCCAATAAAGATTTGGAATTTTTTAATATCCACATTTGGTTTATACCACTTCTAGAATAGATGGTTTCAGAGTACTTTTGGAGACCCTGTTTAATTTTAGACAATATAGTAGTTAATATTATAGAAAGGGCTTTGGTAGAACATGATGCTGAACCTGAAATATATCTTTGTTTGTGTGGATTTTTGTGCAACTTTGGGATCCAATATAAGTTCGGTAGATTAGAATCTTTACATGAGGTAGTAATACCAAACGAATGCAATACAGACAAATGATTTGATAAGATATCCTGTTTGGGCACGGTAATGGCTTGGTATGTACTATTGGGATTAGTATTGTTGGCAATACCCAGTTCGTCAAACAGGCACTGTATATAGTATGCTTTACAAACAAAAACAACATTATTAGAAGCTTTATCTGCAGGGACAATGACGAACCTTTCTTGAAGTTTCAACAAACTATTAGTAACCACGGGATCATTGAAGACAGAGCTATATTTAGTACTAACTGACTTGACAAAACATTGATGCGTTTGTTACCAATGACCTAATCTGTTTGACCCATTCTGACAGAGAATCAGTTTCTGCCTTTTCTCGCTTTGTCCATTTTCTGGCATGCTCCTCAACTGCATCCATGATTAACTTAAAATTGTATCTCCATGAAAACGACGTGGGCTCTCTATATTTGGGACCTTTGGACAAAATGTCTTTCAATGATTCATTCTCCACTATATGAATCACATGCCGTTCGTACCAGCATGTGGTGCTGGTTGCTTCGCAATAATTGCAATCGACTTCGTTGGGAACTTGGTGGCTTTTTGGTAAATGATCTAATACAATATGTTGCTGGTAGCTTCGCAACAATTGCAATCGACTTCGTTGGGTACTTGGTGGCTTTTTGGTAATTGATCTCCTCGCACCATTCTAACAGCTTGTATTTTTTCCCAAATGTAGAACTAGGGTCGGGTTTTTAAATGTTTAATGTGTGTAAAAACTTCATCAGGCCTACTGTAACTGGGTTGTTGTTTTTTCATTGACATTCTCACAATTTCGCACGGTAGCATCGTTTTTTATACATCTTATTTTCAATTGTGTCTTTGTTGATGAATAAACAAGAACAAATTCGTATATTTCTGCAAATTCTGCATGATAATGTTTCGTCGAAAGGTACGTGCTGACTTATTCCAGGAAATACAATTCTTTCAACGGTGTAAGGACACAACACACTTTTTATTCAACGACATTGTATTGTCTAGTAATCTTCATGTACAAGTATGATGAACTGGGGGATGATGCATCTTGGTCGATCGTCGATGTATCCGTGGCTGATTTTCACACGGACCACTGTTCCTAGCCCTCTTGTCGATCGGTCTGCCGTTCCTAGGCCTCGTGCCAGTCAATGTACCGTGAAGGTGGCTGACCAATCAAATCGTCCGGTGGAGATATCAGCCATCAAGCGGTGACCTGCACTGACAATCAACATTTATACTTTCAACTTTAACAAAGGGTACGGACCGCTACAGGTACGGAAGGCCACAGGTACGAACGGCCACAGGTACGGAATGACGAGGTACGGAACGCTACAGGTACGGAGTGTCTAGAAACCGGTTCACCGCCTCGGACGATTCACCTCCAATTTTGACGAGACGATTCACCGCCAGTTTCGATGCAGCAGGCCAGGGCTACTGTGGGCGGTGTGAAGTGCAATTAGTTATCCTGGTGGCTTGCTGCCTCTCAGTCGACACGTTTTGTCAATACTATTAAGTTTCGATGATGGAGAATAAGTAGGATGTGACTGGAAGCTTGATGGCAGGGAACGAACATAATGTGAACGCTATGGGCACCACTATTGAAAAACAAACAAGAAATATAAAAAATAGATGAAAATCGGAGTTCATTGCACACTATGTACAAGCATGATGAAATATATAGCATTGTGTGACCAAAGTTCGTGATACTAAGCTGTTTCAGTCTGTATTCAAAGAATATGACTTAGATATTTGATGAATGTCAAATGAAAATCAAAACTACAATTGTTTACGCTGACAATGATGTGTTTTATGGAAACCTTCCACGAAAGTTTGTTTACTGACGATTGTTTACTGACGATGTATGCAGTGCCCCTGGCGAGTGAAAGTGTGTCTAAGTTAAGGATATGGCAACCGGCATCATTCTACATGTTCTAATATATGTCTATTAAACCATACAATTCATTCGAAACATTGTGAACATTTTAAGCTTCTTAAACTTGGTGATCAAATCCAGTATTATTCACTTTCGCAATATTAGTATTAGACATAATGGCGTGCCATACCAAATAATGGGTGTGGCTTATGCCCAACTAATTATCATAACCAAAATGATGACGGATATTTCCTAGCAGACGCTGTTGGTGTGATTATTAGGTATTGTGTGCTGTTCAGGTAAAATTTTCAATTTTGCTTTTGACTGTTTTCTTCTATGGAACTGGAGTCAGGTGTCAACAACAACATGTAACCAAACAATGATGGTACATGTAATGGCGTCAAAACAGCGTGCAAAGCCAAGCATCAGCCTCGCTCCCGAACTTAGGGCTATCCCAAACTTTGGTCAACCGACGATACAGTTTGACAATACTGTAAGTCCAGATAATTTTGCGTTCTTTAATTTTTGCGTTTTAATCAAGTGGACTCATTTGCGCCCTTTTAATTTTGCGTTTTTATATTAGAAACCAGGTGTGGTGCAATGGCATTTAACACTTTATCTTCAATTTGCGTCCTCAAATTTTTGCGATTTGGTTCAATTAGCAAAATTAGCAAAAATAAAAGGACACGAATAATTTAGGGATTTACAGTACGCTGGCCAGGTGCTGACCTCTTGACAAGATCTAGGACTGACATTGTCAGCAGTATTCGCTCATTTTCGTTAAAACTTGTATAAAAATAAGCTATATGTTACTACATGTATTCTGTGTATACTAAATATACGTGTTTGCACATGCATCGGTATGTATGGGGCCCGATGAGGCGGTGAGTTGGACTGTGTCTGTCTATAGGCGGTGAATCGTCTCGTTAAATTGGCGGTGAATCGTCCGAGGCAGTGAACCGTCTAGCATTCGGCTACGGTAGACCTAAACCTAGGTGCCCCACTCATCGAGCGTGAGGCGCGAGTGGGACACAGATTGTAGCAGGCATGGGGCCCTAACTATTCTACATTTCGATCTTGACCAAGCCACATCTTGCATGACCAGACATTTACCCATTGCTGCGATGTTCTTCAATATCTTCTGGAACAATCTGCATACACCGATTTCTTGGTCATGTGCTTATTTATCCGATCATAGATTCATTTCAAATCGACATGATAATCCACAACTTCTGATTTCGCCATTCCTAGGCGAAAAATGAGCTGATTGCGTGTCTCCGCATGTGCGGCCACACTTCCGAGCATGGCAAAGAAAACTGAATATTATATATATTCTTTTTGCTATGTAGATATATGATAAATTTATCGTATCATATTTGGGTATTGGTAGGGAAACAAATTACTGCTCCCATCAATCATTCATGAATCTTGTTCTTTTTCAGGTTTGCTGATGTGCGGAAAGAAACATGATACTATCTACTGATACATGATGAGGTATCTCAGCATGTTTTTTTTGTATTTTCAAACTAATCATGGTTTTTGACTACCGTAATTATTCAATTAGTTTGAACAGCTAAAAATAATTAAATTTTGAAATGTTCGAATTTTTAGATTCACGATGAAATCATCCGTCAAAATGAAAAAAAAACCCCCAAAACCAGATTTATCATGGCAGATACGCGAGTTGACAGATGCCAATCCTTCTTGTTGGTTAGGGCCTGTACGATTGATAGTTTAACCGCAGACAACTAGCATTTTTAAAAAGCTCGAATAACTGGCTGCTATATCTCCGGATAACTGTCATATATAATCTCACATTGATACTAGATTCTAGTCATATTGCATGTGTAATCACTCGATTCGGAACAACTTCAATGGCCCGCAAACCGCCTGGCACTCTGAGGTCCGTGCTTTCTGCACAATATTGGTAATCTCAAACACTGCCACCTGGCGAATATATCGCTGATTACTCATTTCGTAATGCTGCCGACTGGTGATTTGTAAGTTTTGGCAGCTGACAAGTTGATTTCATTCGTCGTTTTGAAATCGAAATTTTGATCGTAAATTTGCCTGTTCGAACTAAACAAGTCAATTTTAAAATTATTGTCTCGAATAATTTTTGGTGTTCGAATTATTAGAGTGTTCGAACTAATTGAATAATTACGGTATTTACAGATGTATTTAAAAAATAGTCAGAATCACATATTTATCTCTTGCTCCATTGACATTTTGGATGTTTTCACAGTTCGAATCGCAAGAGGAAACAAGACAAGCCACCTGCTGGGGTGAAGATTGTTGCTAAAGTCCCAAAGCGTGACACAGGTGTGCGGAGAGCTGGGCCATACCTGATAGGTAACTAGTGTGGAGTGTCCTGGGTAAAAATGTATGGAATAAATCTTTGATTAAAAATAAAAAAAATTGCTAGTCTTTGATGCATGAATCTAAATTCAAAATTTCTGGATTCATGCTAGGTGATGCTAGGTGTGTGTTAATCTGACAGGATTGATAATTGAAACTCAGTACCTGATTTTTGTTTGTATTTGCGACAGGACCAGTGCTGGGGAATGCACCTGTCCAGAGTCTGGTACAATGTCTGGCGAGGAAAGATGGTACAGATGACTTTTATGTCCTCAAGGTCAGTAAACCAGACAAAGCAAATGTTTAGCATCACAAAAAATGTGATAAAAGTGAGAAATTCTGATAAAAACTATGTCTAGAGTTCTCATTTCATGTTCTAGTTTCACCAAACATAAAATGAATATCTGTTCAGGTATAAATAGTTCTGATATTTGTTGACAGATCCTAACTTTGCCAGATGCTACATCAGCCAAGCCCGAGGAGTTGCAGGAACACAACCAGGGGAAGATGCTGCTACACACAGAGTTCTCGCTCCTGTCTTTGCTCAAAGACCAAGATGGAGTGGTGCATCACCACGGACTGTTCAAGGTCGAAATACGGTCCTCGTATTTTCATTTTTGAGCGGAAATCAATAATCAGTGATTTCACAACATTGTTTTTTGGTAATTGTGTGAACTTCTCAAATGTACAGGATGAGGCGTATGATGAACGTGCTGGTACACAGAGTATGGCAGAGTGCCAAGGTCGTACACAGCGACTGGTTCTGGTACTGGACTGTCTCGTACCGCATGATTTCAGCAACAAGAACGCCGACCTGACAAACCTTCAGCAGTACGTAATCAAGGAGAAGAAACTCTCTGAGAAAGAAGCCGTTGTCATCTTCTTCGACATCGTTCGCATCGTCAATTGTCTGCATCAGGTGTGGATTTTTTACTCAGTATTTTGTCACTGTGACATTATTAACAGCAACACACACTATCAAGCAGTTTCAGAATAGACATGTTGCTGGCATGTATAAATCCCAAGAAAACTTCATCAACTAACATTAGATACCTTTCTGTCTATGGGATGACTTACAACTGACAAATCTTTGCCATGCTTTTGCTGCAGAAGAACATCTTGCACCGAGATCTGAAGTTGGCAAATATCGTGCTGAATAAGCAGACGAGGCGGGTCCACATCACAAACTTCTGCCTGGGCAAGCACTTGGTTAACGAGGGGGACTTGCTGAAGGACCAGACGGGAAGTCCAGCGTATATCAGTCCCGAGGTTCTTAGTGGTATGAGTCTAGCTTTGCCTTTTATGATATTACAGAGTACAGATAGTATATGTAACAGTGCTTTGATCTTCCGATCTTGTATAGGGATATGATTTTCCTGGCTGTGACTATTACAGAAACAGGGAGCAGCATTTGTCATGCTTGTCCTGATGAGTACTAGGCTACCAGCTGCTCTCTCATTAGAAATATTCCACATAATCACTTGGTATTGTCCTTCACCAGGTAAGCCGTACCTGGGCAAGCCGAGCGATATCTGGGCTCTCGGCGTGGTCCTGTTCACAATGCTCTATGGACAGTTCCCGTTCTACGATGGACAACCTCGTGAACTCTTCAGGAAAATCAAGGCTGCGGACTACACAGTGCCTAAGTATGGATGTGTTCCTTGTGTGGTTTCTTGTACAGATTCCTTGGAATTAGTTGTACATTTGTACAAACTTCCTGTGCAAGCTTGTTCCAGTATTATCAAATCATTCAACTTAAAAAGTGACAGAAAAGTGATCATATAGATCAGTGATTGGAATGAACTATTTGCGTACATATATTTATTATGATGCATATATTGGAGATGACCACAATTCCCTGTACATTTCAGTGATGGTCGAGTATCAGAGAACACCAACTCACTGATCCGGAGCTTACTTGTCTTGGAGCCCAAGTCTCGACTGACGGCGGCTCAGGTTCTCGACAAGCTTCGAGACATCATTGCCTCATGGTATGTGCGAGTGGTAGTGTGTAATGTAGTGGTCGGGCATCGATTGGTGTGTGTGCCAGATGTTAGGGTACAAGGTTCGCTGATCTCTACCAAATGCTATGTACCTTTTGTATCATGTATTACATACATCAGAACTCAGAAGTATGCTACTATTTGTTTCACTACATCAGTACATTGACCAAGTATTGAAGTGCGTGTTGTACACCCTCCATCAGGCGAGCGATGTCTATGACCAGCGGCCCGCTTCAGGTCGTCCCAGATGTTGACGATGTCAAAGCGGAGTCCTCCCAGTCGAGTCTCGCGTCCATGCTGCCAGCGGGATCCAGCGACTTCGAGCGCAAACTCAACCAGGCCCGGACGGACACGACTGAACCGGCACAGAAACACCGCAAGTTTGCCGTGACGCGTCGCAAAGCCGGAGTGCAGCCCCCAATTCGTCGTCTGAACCAAGATGCACAACCAGTGAACAATGCAGAATTCCACAATGCGGTCAACATCGGACTCAATCCCTTCCTGAAGTCCTGACGGTAACTGGGGCTCTACCTAGTGACGATTTGTGGCATTACTGACTTCTTGTGATACTGGTGTTCTTGTAACTTTATTCGTTATTTGGTCATCCTGATCACTGCATGTTTGTTATGGTTTTCTCAGGAGTTGTTTGTGCATTCGAAAAAAAAACACATTGATTCTAATTTACTTTTCATGATAGCAAGTGAATGATCAGTAAAAAGAGCTTGAATGTATGTTGTTTGCTGAAATTACATGTCATTGTGTGTGTGTGTCAGTTTTCTTGTGTATTGTTTACTGGACAGAGGGTTTTTTAATGTTCGTTCATTAAAAATGCTGTTTGCAATACGTGAATATATGTGCATGTATGATATGTTTACAAAACTATGGTATACTCTCTGCAGTATTTATTGATTACAATCATGTTTTGTGTACATTTTACCTTTTGGGAAGTCGGGGAAAGTCATATTAAAATTTCATGAAGTTTGGATGTTGATTTAAACAGTGTGCTACTTGCGTGTGGTGAAACTTGTGGGAGTTCTACTTTTGGCTGATGCTTTGTCATTTTGAGCTAATAGGTGATTCAGGACATTTACTGCAGTAATCAACAATACTCATGAATTGCTAGAGCCTACACATTCTTATTGCAAATCGTCTCAATTTGATGTGACAATGTTTTTGAAGAAGTTAAAGTACTAGTAAAGTGCAAATATGATGTTTTGTTATATGAAAGATCTCATTGATCTGAGCAAAATGGTCTTTACGATATATCAATATCTCTATCCGTTCAAAAGTTACAGCCATTTGAAACTGCCATTCCGGCACTACATTACAGAAGCCACTTTAAAAGTTTTAGCGACTCATTAATGCAAATTAGATGCTAACGAGAATTCATGACGTCACGAGGGGAACAAATTTTAATTAGGATATTTCAAGCCATGGTATAATGATTCGTATTGAAGGTTCTGACGATCTGACTAGTGCATATTATTATGTACCATACATAGTCAATATCCACACAAACTGTACTGTTGCTATGGTTACCAGTCGTTCCCTTTAGCCGTAGTTACCCATGGTTGCCATGGCCAATAGCTGCCAAGTCAGTCTCTCCACAGAGTTTCTGTCGATTATTTATGAAATAAATTATTATAGAGCTCAAATTGGCACTATTTTTATTTGTCCATACCCTGCACTAAGTGGGTTTCTGGACCTAGCAACCATGGTTGCTATGGGCCATACCAGGTTGGTGGTTACCTTGACAACAACAGAAAACGTGAAAACACTGATTATTCATATTAATATATGTATAGAATAAATTTTGATGAATAATCATAATATTATATGAATGAATAATACATATCAAAGTACCTAATTAAAACAGCTTCCCCCGATGACGTCATGAATATCTCATTTGCATACTAATTAGCTAAATTGTTTTGAAAAAGCAAATTTGCCGATTTCAGTCTTTAAAGTGCTATAACTTTTGAACGGATTCTGATATTTACATGCCGTAAAAAGCATTTTGCTCAGATCAATGAGATCTTTCATATAAGTTCACATTATATTTTCACTATACTAGTACTTTAAAGTACTAGTAAAGTGAAAATATGATGTTTTGTTATATGAAAGATCTCATTGATCTGAGCAAAATGGTCTTTACGGTATATCAATATCTCTATCCGTTCAAAAGTTACAGCCATTTGAAACTGCCATTCCGGCACTACATTACAGAAACCACTTGAAAAGTTCTAGCAACTCATTAATATGCAAATTAGATGCTAATGAGAATTCATGACGTCACGAGGGGAACAAATTTTAATTAGGAAATTTCAAGCCATGATATAATGATTCTTATTGAAGGTTCTGACGATCTGACTAGTGCATATTATTATGTACCATACATAGTCAATATCCACACAAACTCTACTGTTGCTATGGTTACTAGTTGTTCCCTATAGCCGTAGTTACCCATGGTTGCCATGGCCATTAACTGCCAACTCGGTCTTTCCACAGACTTTCTGTCGTTTATTTATGAAATAAATTATTATAGATCTCAAGTTGGCACCATTTTTATTTGTGCATACCCTGTTGCAAGTGGGTTTCTGGCCCTAGCAACCATGGTTGCTATGGGCCATACCAGGTCACTGGTTACCTTGACAACAACAGAAAAAGTGAAAACACTGATTATTCATATTAAAATCTGTATAGAATAAGTTTTGATGAATAATCATAACATTAAATGAATGAAAAATACATATCAAAGTACCTAATTAAAACAACTTCCCCCGATGACGTCATGAATATCTCATTTGCATACTAATTAGCTAAATTGTTTTGAAAAAGCAAATTTGCCGATTTCAGTCTTCAAAGTGCTATAACTTTTGAACGGATTGTGATATTTACATGCCGTAAAAACCATTTTGCTCAGATTAATGAGATCTTTCATATAAATTCACATCAAATTTTCACTATACTAGTACTTTAAATTGAGTCTTCAAACTGTGCCATGATCATGAAAATAAAGATGATATCTTTTATGTGTTTTGTTTGTGTTTTGTTGACGATTGGATTATTCAACATTGAGAACTTTAGTGATCAATAGACACCATCGAAATCTGCCCTCATGATTTGCAGTCTTCTCTGAATTCTCTACATTTTATGGTTAATGAGTGCTGTACTGTGGTCATCAGAAAGCAGTAAAAAGTTACCCGTGGACAAGCGATTTATGCAGTGGCGGTCCCTGGTGGCGAATTTCGAAAAGACTGATTTTTTTTGGTGAATTTATGACGTCACGAGTTGGCCCCGCCCACTCTGTGAGCCAATCAATGGAGCGAGCTCAGTTTGGCGCAACTTGCGAGAAACTTGTAAACCAAACATGTGATGGCGAGCGTGTGAAAAATAACTCCTTGTTTGTAGGTGGATTTCGCGGAAAACAAGGAATGATACGGTTCAAAGTAACTTGGAAGTTGGGCAGCAGGAGTTGCTGTCCATTCCTGTCAACAAAATGGTAGTGGATTCTGTTTCATCGGTCTTGAAAATGAGTTTAGAAGGAGAGTTGTCCGCAGGTTTGAACTGCTGTGCTTCAGCCTGAGGTGTTTTATGCCCGTGACTTGTGAATGGCAGCAGAAATTGATGGAAGGCGTTTGACAGAACTTTGGGAACTGGATAACTTCGCCGCATGTGGCCAACATGAAATGTTCACTCGCATCTCTGATATATATCTTGTGGATTTATAACAACTGTCAAATCGGTGGAATACAAGCAGAAACAGGTAGGATAGATCTAGCTCCAGTTGGACAGTTCCAAAGTTGACAAGCTTTTTCTTGAGTGATGAATAGTTTTCAAGACATTTTTCTAGATCTCTATCCTACTATACTAGGATTTTTCTAACTCGTTTACACTGTTTTTCGCTTATATTTTTGTGATGCTAAACGTTATCGTTCTATAACTTGGCATACTTCACCTGGGAGTCAAACGGCAATTTTCTACCAAATTTCAGACAGCTATCGCGAAAATTGAAAAAGTTGGCAATCTACCCCAATGTTAAAATTAGCCCTATTATTCAATTTCTGGGCCCGCACACAATTTTGTGCATTTGCTCGGTTTTGTACCGGAGTAATGTTTCAAAATCAACATGTATGTGTAGAATACACCCCAGTGTATCTTCTGGTTCAAAGTTACAAGAATATTTAGAATCCTGATGGATGTAAACAGGACCAATTCCTCGAACATGCTCAGATTCTCGAGATCCCGTTATGGGCTGAAATTCAACATTGAGGTAGATTGCCAACTTTTTCAATTTTCTCGATAGCTGTCTGAAATTTGGTAGAAAATTGCCGTTTGACTCCCAGGTGAAGTATGCCAAGTTATAGAACGATAGCATTTAGCATCACGAAAATATTAGCGAAAAACAGTGTAAACGAGTTAGAAAAATCAGAGTATATGTGATATCATGGATATATCCCGGTGATATTGATATACTTTGTCAGTTTGTCATTGATTTTTTCATTTCACAGTAAACTACTCATATGTATGATATGACAAAACTATGTCAGCCAGAATACACAAAGCTTTTAGAGGTATTCAACATGTTCAAGACATACATTATATGCCTACAATCATTGATGTATCTAAACATCATGAAAAATGTTAAGCAGTGCATCTGATGGCCGTGGGCCTTGCACCAGGCAGATGCTCGCAACTTCACCTTGACTTCACACACTCAATGCTTGATATAATTATCGCGTGCCTTGCTCCATGTGTAGTTTTTGGTGATCTTTTGTTATAACAAGGCCTATGGGCTATGTTGTGCGAGTATTTACGGGCCCTAGTTCTGCATTGAAATGTGCTTCGATGTTCGAATGTCGAACAAAAGTGTAGGTGTTGAAACTGTATGAATAGGGCCAGAATATACAGCTTTTAATTGCTAAATTGATCCTCCTTTTTAGCAAATTATTCAATCATTCTATCTCTCATTGATTGATTTGATGATGAAATAAAAATTAATATTGGAAGTTCTTCTCTGACTAAGAAGCATTAGACCCAACAAATATTTATTATAACCAAATGCATGATGGAGTTGACTTGAGAATCCACTTCATTCACTAATCATGCTAATCAAAGATTCATATCATTATGTGGTCAAATTTATGTGAAGGATTCTCATGACTTCAATAAAACTTGTACAGCCTTGTGTACCTCATGGACGTCTAAAGACGACAGGGACATGTCTATCCCTGCGACCAGACCGCCCTGACATTAATATCCAATAGCTCTGCGCATGAAGTGTGTATCCGTGAATTTGCTTTATAGGTGTCTGAGTGCTGATAGATCTAGCTGTGCCGGTCCTAATTACTCGACAGTCAGTGTATGTTGACAGAGCCGGCTCCTGGGGGGGTAATGAACATACTTAATTGCTTCCTTCAGACCGGGAATGAAAGAACACGGCAGAATTTCTGGAATGGCACGGGAAGATGTTGATCCCTAATTTCGAGGCGAGTGATTGCGCTGTGGTGATATTTTTAGTGGAGGCAATTTGTCTGTAGGATCGTTGTGTTCGTCAAAGTGGGATGCTTCAGTGAACATAATTGGCAAGCACTGGAAGCACACCCAATAGAGTGACACTTTTCTCCCTTCAAGCTTGGGAATGTTTACAGTATCTAGGCTGAGTTGATCCCAAGTACTGTTATAATGGATTGAAGCTCTAGTATCAGCACACCATCATCAACGCATATCACAGACAAAAGCTATATGTGGTGTTACCCATTTTGAGGAGTGATGGCTGAACCCTAGCAAAGACCCTATGTACTGGTATATATAGTGTGGCTATCGGGTCTTTGACCCTAGCATGAAGTAAACTTATAGATGTCATTCCTTTTCACACCTTTAGGAGCTTAGCCTCCGCACACTTTCCTCTGGCAGCCCAAGCCACTGGTATGTTGACTCTGGACACCATCCTCACATTCCTCCTGTCTTCGCACCTACTATTACAAGCAATTTGTTTTGGGATATTGCTCCTGCTATCAGCTTACCATCAGCAAATTTGCTCCTCTCAGGAGTTTGGTTTTCTGTCTGGGGACACAAAAAAGACTGTCCACTTTGTTTGTCCGGTTGTCACACTGTCACAGCTATCTTAGAGAACAGCATCTTCTTTCATCTTTTCAATCAACAATGTTCCCTGCTTTAGTTCCCTCTTGAACAGGAAAGTCTGAAGTATGGCGATTTCTACTTAGTGATCACAAGTGTTCTTCCCTTTATAATATGAACAAGTTTGGTTCCCTATCGTCATTGATTGACAATTTCATGGCCCATGTAATGGACCTGTAGACCGGGCAATAACCCTGACAAGTCCCCAGCATTTAGTACACCATACAGACTGGTATAATAGCACACCTGTGGCAGCTCACAGCATGCTCAGGACTGTACTTCTGTCCTATCTACATGCATTGTTCATTACTTATTGTATATGTCCGTAGTCATTATATATACTTGTGTGGATATTGCCAGTGGCACACAAACTCACACAAGTCCTTTACATGCCAAACACAATACGTATCAATACTAGGACATTCATCAAGGTGTCTTCAATCAATGGGTAGGTAAATACTGACGGAAACAATTCGGATGCATATATTTTTGAGGGAATAAATGATTGGGGTAGATTTGAAATAGTCTTTTTGATTACGTTTTAATTGTTTCCATTATATGGCTTCAACATGTTCAAACTGCACAGTTCAATCAAGGTATGAATAACGTCTAAAACTTTTTTTTTCCAGACTTTACCTGGAAAAAATATGCATGTGCTCGTTGTCACTTCGAGTCTTTGAGTTTGTGACGGCAGAAAATTATGACCCACATTTTGCATGATTTGTCGACCACCAACGCAGAAACATTATTTCCTTTAAGGGATTTTTTTGTCAGTATGTTTTGTGGAGTGGAAGTGCAGTTTGGCCCTGTTTGTGCAGATACCTGTAGACACAAAACTTGGCTTGCTACCTGTAAGTTAGTACAAGCATGCCATGGTACGGAAGGGAGGCAGCCAGACATCTTCTTGTTACACCATACGGAATCCGATCATCTGCGCTAATTAGGTCAGCTGTGAATTATGCAATGCAGAACTTTTTAATGGAATTATTTGGTATAATATGCTAGCAATGATTGTCTGCAACTGAGCCATATACTAGGATATATTGTTACATGTATTTTACTGGTTCAGTACGTTGAAAAGACTACAATTTTTTTCAAGTGTTCTAGCAAATATTCATGAAAAAATGAGGATGAAGTTTCATAGAGTTGCAATTTTGTCAAGCCCTTTGACCAAATAGTCTAGGTTTATACTACAATGTTTTCTCCCCGCAAAACACGCAGGAATGCGATTTTATTTCACCTCCCAAGTTGGTCTACAATAATTTTTCTGCCCTGACAAGTTGTCGTGCTGATGCTTGCGCTTGCTGTAAGCGTTGGTCTCTATTTGCGTATCCATGAATAGGAGGCCTTTGAAATGTAAAAAGTCGGTCTACTGTGCAAAAACTGCATCATGGCAGAAGTCAAGCTCAGAGATCATTGAAGTATTGGGAAAAATCCTGGAGAAAAAAAACCAACCTCCACATCATTGAATAAAACATGGCAGAAATGCTTGAGTAGATGTTTTTATGTCTGTGGCGTAACTCTATTGTATTCACCTCCTGGGCGTTCTTTCACTAAATTGCAGTGAGCTAGAATCTCAACAATAGATGCAAAGTTCAGGTATTTTTGACTATTGACTTTCATTAGGTATTTTTAGATGTTTTTCCGTACAAGTGTATGACTGACATGATTTTCGAGATACATGTATTCAGATAGAATCTGATATTTCAACACTTGTTGTGCTCTGCTTGTCCCTCTAGATCGATAATTACTACTTTTGATTCTGTGATACATGTACATCTTATCGACAATTGCTAGTCTTGAATTATGTGATCTGTCCGCTATTGTTGACATGATTTGGGACTGAGGTGTACAGTTGAATATTAGAAGTTTCGAACCACATCAGGCGGCAACATGTACATGTAGTGAGGTGTGTCCCACATAAAATATTTAATAAATTCAGAAATTAGTAGAGAATGAGGCATTCAAGCTTATCACTTCTGCCGATCCTAGTGTCTTGGCTCTGCCTCTCAAACTTGCTGCTACTTGTTTCAAATCATATACCGGTATCTGCCAGTACAGTCAACAAAAAGCTTTAACTTTGAGAACATCTTTATAACTGCCTTCACTAACTCATTGTCAGTGCCTGAGCAGGAAGTGTAGTAGCGATATCACTGTGTACAGGCATCCATTTATTCACTGGAGTAATAAACATGATGAAACAATACATCGTCAATCGACCTTCACCAACAACCATCTGAACTCCAGGCCGTCTATTGCCTGACCGAACCAACACATTCATCTCCACATGCTCCAGTGCAGCGAGGAAAAGATGTCACCCTTCCTACTGAATTACATCACGACGCCAAGAATGAAAGTGTCGGCAAATCATGATGCCCAAAACGTGTCCATGTTTCGCAGACTGTTATTAAATCATTCATGAACTATCTATTGGTATATTGAGCATGTGACCTTGAATACTGCCAGGATTTTACACTAGCTGCAGTTGTACAGAGATTCCGTAAATCGGGTGATGGAATGCTTTTAGCACTAATTGATCAGACTTTGATTATTTTCATCAAGTCTATTTTAGGAAATTTTTGGCAGATGTTATTTGCTTCAGTACATGCATGTCATTGCTGCGAAACTATTACCACTGAAAACTATAACGATCTTAAATTAACACATGAATTGGTAGACAAAAATAGGTTGACAATGAAGTTTCATTATAACAGCTACATGTAGACAGTGATGCACACTAGAAAACATATTCTGGGGTTTTCCTGTTGACCTTCCACACTCCCAAAGGTCAATGAGAGAAGATGGCTTGGTTTGGAGGTTTGGATTGTGACTGAGGGGGGGGGGGGGGGGGGGTGATGTTCTAGACCTTGGAGACGCGACAAGTCATGGAGCCATTGTCCAGCAACCGGACAAATCTCTTGATCCTTGGATACAAAACAGACGACGGCGCCTGACCGGGACTCGGATCCCACCATTAATACCCCAGTATCTGCAGGGGGACCACGGGAGAAAGTGGGACGACCAATTTGGCAAATCCAAGGACAGATACCATTGCCACGTGGTGGGTGCGTCCAAGAAATATGTGATATCTCCTGCTGCAGGCTATAAGTGTGATATAGATATGATTCTTGTGATGGGATTGGATGGCGGACAATAGATGTCATTCTCATTGTTTGAGTTATATTGCTCAGAGCAACGACAATTTGTACTTGAGAAATTGTTGAAGTAAATTCATAGTTTTCAGAGTTTTCCTGCATAAAAAAATTGATGGTCCCATGTGATTGTGCTGTGTGATGATCTGATTGGACGATAATAAACTGGGTTTTCTTTGGGTTATCAAGAGAACAAAGATTTTGAAGTGCATGCAGTCAACTGCAACCCAGTTTTAATGGATCTCCCATTTTTTGACCTTTTCTTTAAAATGTTTCATTGTTCAGAGCAGCCAGATTAATCCTACTGTGTCCAGACTTTCATGACCCATACCCATATACATGCTTTGTTGTCATGGCTTCTGATCTGTCCGGGGACATATTCATGCACATCAAGATATGTACATTACATGAAATATTATCAGTATGTCACCGCTGCCATAAACCATTGCAATAGTGCTCTGTGATGATGCTTTTGTGCATCAAGATTTGATGTACTGGATGCGGACATTTTTAGCATGAGAGTGGCAGCGATATTTATCAAACCTTAGTTGCAGAGCCTGATATATGAGCTGATATATGGAGATTTTCGTACATACTTGTACATACTTTCGTACATGAATTAGTTTCCCTCTTGACCATGTTAAACTTTACTTCAAACACGACATCTGTAAAGATATATTTAGATACACAACATTGACAAAGTGTCAGATTTCATGGAAGCTAGATCAACACTCGAAGCAAGGATCACACTAATATTGGATCACGTTATCAACCATCAATTACTCAGTGTTATGATTCTACTCGTGCCATATCTCGGAGAAGTTGAAAAATGTGACAAGTGCTGGAAAACTGTCCTCGTTTCCCTTGTTTTCAATGGCAGCATCTAAGATTGTCTCCTGTATGTTGCATGGCTTGTCTTCTCTGGGATCTTGTTAACATTGGGAGTAGATGCTGATAAAATAGCGCTTTTACAAACACTACATGTACCTATCTCCTTAAGTCCAGTCGAGAAGTGTCACTGTTTCTAGGAGCGATGACTTTGACAGGTGACACCAGGGTACATGTGTGTGTAGTGGACACTTCAAGAGGTTTTCTTTAAGTTTAGACGACATCTCTTGGACAGGGGTAGACTCGACAGAAAGGCTTAGGCGATCTTGCCGTGGAATGCCATGAAATCGAGACAGTAACTGCTCCGTGGGAGTGTGAGTTCAGGTTTTCAAGCCCCACTGCAAAATGTAAATATTAGTTTTCGTGCTTTAGGCTTCCATTGTTCCAGGGAGGAATCGGTTCTTTTGAAGGTCGGGTTACCAGTCACAGTTTGGTGTTGAAATTTGACAGAGAATGAAATGGGATGAAATAAATGAGTGTCGCAAGTGACTTTTCAGTTGTTTGCTTTTGCCGAGTTTGCTGACGTATTTTGGGTCATGTTGTTACCATGGTAACGGTGCTGTACATGCCCCACGATGAACTGGTGAAATGCGAGGCGATTACATTATGGTTTGAGTTTCCACAATCGATGAACAGCCAAATGTCCAATTTGTAAACTTTGGCTGAATCCATTCACTCGGCCTGTACAAATTGCCTGCTGTTTGTTGGGTGTCAGATTTCTGGAGAACAAACTGTTAATTGATTTGTCCCTTACAAGTTTTCTGTTTACATTTCAAACCATTTAAATACCTATCAAGCAGTGCTGAGAGCACTCTGTAAAACCTCAATGAGTAGTTTCATAACAACATAGATCATACTCTACATAGATCTAGGATAACAAAGGTCAAGTTTATGTGATTTAATTGAGCAACACACCCATTTTATGAAATCTGAGATTTGAGAGACATCTACATTGCGGTACTTAATGGCCACTCTTTAATATCGCAACTAAAGTGAAGATTTGTAGAAAATGCCTGATTTTCTTTTCATGCTGAATTAAAATGGTGCTGATTGTGTAGATCTATGTAAATGTAAAAATGTAAATCATGCTAATCAGCTGGAATACCCAAGTACATGTACTTTATGCCAAAGGGCATTGCTCGTTGAGTTAGAATATCGCTGTTTAGTTTTTCTCATGCGAGGCACACAGCCCTAGACAGGATTTATGGAAAGCTTGTTAGCCAGTTTTGTAATTCCTTCGACAAGCCAACAATGGACTCGTGGACCGCCCTGCTATTGATCGCTATGAACTGAAGACAAGGTTTTATGATATATGGCAGTATTTTGGACATTCATCTATAGAGGCCAAAAGAAACGGCATAGCTTCAAAAATGTTTTCTTCATTGCGTTTATATTCAGCATCGCCAATTGCCATATGGTGATAGGGAGCAACTTTATATGTCAGCCTTGAATGCAACGATGCAGTGTTTTGCGACTCAAGATAAAGTAATGACACATATTTGATTGTCAAAATATCAGAAATACATATAGGTATTTCTTATGCTTTTCTGCAAAATATGCAATGGTATGGAGTGGTATCGAAAAACTGGTATTAAAATTGGTTTATCTATATGGAAAAAAAGGTTGCAGCATTGATTGATTTGAGTAGACAAGTAGAAGATAATCGCCTACTTGCAAGTTCTGCATGTTCTAAATAATTATGGGTCTAATGGCAGATTATGGGCAATCGAAGCACATTTTCTGTGGCATTTTAAGCATCTAATAATTGCCAGTGGCTGACGAAAAAGGGTACCTTACAATCTGTTACATGATGTGTTTTATGTGGAACAGAACAACAATAACATCATCAACTACAAGTCTCCGGGAAAAAATATTCCGTCTTCCACCGACCCTCCCTCCACATCATGAGGAACAGCGTAGTCTCAATTGCTTACAACTCCCGGAACGGAATTACCGCACAATTCCTTCACGAATTACACACAAACCCTCGACAGCGCTGGGGCCAGCCGTAATTCTGCACACCTGAAGAAGCAGTGGATTTCAGCGGCAAACCTGTCTGGAATTACAGGTCGCACCAGTGAAATATGTGCTATTTTCCTCGGCCTGTTTTCTCTACCTGGGCAGTGATTACAAGGCGCTTGTGATGGAGTAGGCCCTGAGTTGTGCTAGTGTGTGTGAACAAGTGCCAATCTGGCAATAGTCATTTAGAGCAGGCCAATCAAGGAAGGAAGCAGTGAGTGGCACTTTGCCCACTTCAAGTTCAGATCACTGACTTTGCCACGTACTGAACGGGAAATTTACGATTGTTTACATTTCTATCATTGCTCCCAAGGGGACATCAAAATTGCAATAAAAATGTCCCAACTTGTGATTGGACAGGAAGTACTGCATAGTTCTGTTTTCTGACACTGGAGGCAATGATGTATGGGATGGGGTGGGGGGGGGGGGGGAGGGTGTGCTGAGTTCATTGAGGTCATAACCTTGATTGCTGAGCCTAGAACTGGCTGCATGGGTAACTGACATTTCAGCTCCAGAACTGAATTTGTATTTTGAAGACAAAACTCACAAAATCTGTGTTTGAATTCTGTTTTGTTTAGAGTTGTTGTGCTGGGAAGGGGCTGAGGTGTGAAATGTACAGCTGTCTTTTGTAAACTGACACATTTTGTTTATTTACAATTGCAGTCAGGTATAAAATGGGATGAAGCATGCCCCAGTAACACTCATCTGGAGGTCTGGCCACAGCATGCATGGTTTCTATGGCAACCTGTCAGAACAACAGGTCAACTGGCAGGACAAAATGTTTTATGTCGCCCAAAAACAGCTTCTAAAAATTAAATTGTTTTAACCCATTCAAAGCTCTGCACAGATTTGCAATTAATGTGATCTGATTTGCATGTAACTTTTCATCATTAATGGAACATAATCCTGACAGTCAGATAATTTTACAAACAAATTTCAATGTCTTTCGCTCACACATAGTCTGATTTTGCTGAATCAAAGGATTTATTACTGTTTACTTGGTAATCATACATATTGCATTTTGATCGTGTGAAATCAATTATGAACTAATGACCATTGCTCTGCAGGTTGCAGAGTTCATGTGTGAACATATCTCCCTAATGATCAAACATGTCAAATTTTGTAAAATTACCGCAGTCCATTAACCATGTGTTTCCACTGTACCCCACACATTGCCATGGTATATCGGAAATCATAATCTCTCTGGCATACAGTATCACACACACGGCCCGCCCACTGTGCGTACCAGGGTGAGAGGGTACAGGAGTCAGGAACTGGCAGGGTGGGGCATCAATCAGGGTGAGGAGCAGTCAGGGTTACTATGGTGATGTGTGTGGGGGGTCAGGGGTTCAGGAGCAGGCAGGGTGAAGTCTCCAGTGAATGGAAGGGATTTTACCTTTTTTGTGCGTTTAGTGATAAAACTTTAAATTGTATGATGTGTTTGGTGGGTGGGTTTGAGCCAGTTGAGGTGATGTATAAGGCACATACATGTATAGAATAAAGCCTGGGAGAGCTTTTTCTGTCACCAGTATTATAATGTCGGAAAACCTGAGAAAATATTGTATGCTTCGCCATTCAAAATTTTTTGGAAATATTACCAGAATTTTATGGGTGGAATAACATTTCTGTTACAATTCAAATCTCGTGCAGTCTGCAATGACTCTGCATGGGTAGTTACAGCTGATATCAAACTGAAATCTCGGGCAAAAAACCTACAATATTACTGTATTTGAGGATTGTTGTTGGCATGGTGCCCACGGTAACTGAGGACCATTTTTGGCAGATACCAATAGTGGGTCAAGGTGAAACAGATCTCTCTTTTTTAGGTGTCTCAACAGGCAGTGTAAGAGTGTGTTGAAATGAAATGTTGGACAAAGTTTAAAGGTCTGTTTGAACAAATATGGCCATCCATTCCTTGAAAACTTTTGAGTTTGTGATACGCTATGTGCAATATATTGCTTGGCTTATTTGCCTCACTATGCTCTGCTTGCCGAAGGAGCAATATTCTGAGCCGCCAGAAGCAATACCTGTCTAGATTTGCGGAACTTTGCCAAAAAGACATGTGGTCAGTTTCCTGTGGTCTAGCCTCTGACCTTATAATAAATACAATATGTATTTAGTATGATGTATAAACAGTGAGAAGATAACACAGACACAGGATCCTCACCTGTTGCATGTGGTTTGATGAGAAAGTTACGAACTCCAGGCTTGGTTTGAGCCTTCTAAACTTCTATGCCATTTTGTAAACAAAGTATGTAAAAAAAGGCTATTCCCTACATTGTACATGTATCTCATGCATTTTCTGTATTGATAATTACACAGAAATATCAATTGTTCATATCAGAGGTATGTTTTGCATAATAGTAGTCAATTTTATAGCAATGATAAGGCTTGATGTGAAGGAAAGTTATTCTACATTTCTTCAAATTCAAAATAGGGAGAGTCCTATTCATCCTAAGACAAGTTATGGTACCAGGTATTACAAGTACCGGTACATATGGTGCCAAATCTTCCTGACCTCCGCACAGATGAGGGCGTAGATTTACATCAATCTGGATCAGAATGTCCTGTGGTTATATGGCGTGGGTCTTATATCTAACTGGTCAGGGAATGTTGAGGGGGGGGGGGGGGGGGGGCATGGTGGCTGGGTGTAGGTGGGGGGGGGGGGGGGGCATGGTCCAGATGTATGATTTATTGACATAATATTGCAGGCTTCCTTTGGTCAGTCTCAGTCTCTGGTAGAAATGTATAGTGCAGACAATGGTGGGTAAAATGTATGAACATGATGCATTCCCATCATCATGAAGTACAATGGACATGGGAAATGTGTGAGAAATGTTCAGTTTCATAATATTAACATAATATACGATAAGTTTTACCTCTGTATATTATACTTTCTTGCAAAGGCAGTATGCTACTTTCAAAGGTAGCATCAAATACTTAACAGGAAAATACAGAAGTACGGGATATATAGACAAAAAGGTAGTAAAAAAAATAATGCAAAATGTGTGGCATTTTGTGGGCGGCGTAATATGGAAAACAAATTATGAGGCATATTGTGTGGCATTTTGCCAGCGGCAGACAGCAATAGAACCTTGTTGTGCCTTGTTAGAACTCCAGAATATTTACAATGCATACCTTCTTGTAAAAAGTAGACTGAAGTACCCAACATGAAAACAGGCCAATTTGGAGTTGTTTTGTTGCCATGTCTCAAAACGCAATGGCAATCGACAAAAAATGATTTCTCCTGACACAAACCTTTGTGTGATATCTAGAGGAAGTTTTTTTAGGGGAAAAACTACAAAAAATATACAAAAAAGTACATGGTGCAATGGTACTAGTATATTGAATCGAAGTGCTCTACTCGGTATTTCACTAAGCCAGTCACTTGCTACCAAACCCAATTTACAGTTTTTGCCTGAGGCTAGTGTTGTGTTTTACTGAGTGAAATTAGTCTGTGATTAGCATAGATTAAAGGGTACATGTCCAGTTTTGTCCAGGGGTCAGTCAGCTCCAGTGACCGCGCCTTGCTGGGAGATACTAGTATAAAACTAATGGGTCACTGGGCCGTGAGGGTTATCAGGATCCATCTTGAGTGGCAGGGCTGCAAGTGATTACAGAAGTTTTGATCAAAAGTTTTGCATGGACGTGTGACCTTTGTCAGTCGGATGTGGTCACTGGGGTATCAGCCATCAGGAAGGCTTTTCCTGTTCTTCAAGAAGTTAGTTCAAGGTGTGGCATCAGACAGCTGGCCTTCCTATCAAAATAAAGTTGTCTGTTACATTTCAAATGGAAACAGTTGACAAATTGAAAGAACAAAATCAAGATATCGATGCAGGCAAATTTCAATTTATCACTGGTTCTTGAGAGTTTTCAAAATTAATTTGTTTAGTAAAATCAACAAAGGGTTAGGCATAATGATTCAAATAATGATTAAGGCAAGAAAATACAAGACCTACAATAAAAGTGTAAAAATCAGTACCTGTAAGATAGGTAGGTAGTTGATAAACCAATAAAACTGGAATCATTCTGCATCCATCATTTTCAGATGCTGACATTTTTGTGGCTAAGCTGCTGACCATAATCTTTATTTGCGGTAGCACTTATGTACTTGCGGTTTACCGCATCTTGACCTATTTCTGTGATGGTTGTATCTTGCCTACCTTTGGAACAACTAATCAGCCGGTATTCAAGAGAGGACATGGACCTGTTGTTTGCGTGTGTGCTGTACCAACACGAATACCTGCGTGGAGCAGCAATAGTTGTGAAGGTGTGGTACCCCAGTAGTTTGCGGATGGATTACCACATCTTTCTTGGGCAATATTAGCCGGCTACGCTTGTGCATTCCTTCTAAATTAGAAGCAGATGGTTCCGCACTTGGCTTGTTTACCAAGAGAAGTGGAATTGCTTGATCATGCTTGGTGATTGGCTGAATGATGTTTGGATCAATTTCTCAGTAAATTGGTTTCATAATATCACAAGTCATGATGTGAATAATAATTGAGTGTCTCATGTTACAGGAATTATTCAAAATTAGCTCCACACATTACAACAAATTCGTCTTGGATTTGTGTCAATTACAGAATGCAGTTTTCAAATTGTGTAAAAAAATATCCAGTTCTATTGTAATTTGCAATAATATTCAATGTCATACTCCTCAAAAACTTGCTCAATTCCTTCTTCGGAAATCTCATTCCAGAAAATATTCATGAACAGCCAGTGTGAAAAATCAGATTTGCTTGTGTAATTTCCTGATTTATTGCTGCTCAGTGAATAAATTGGACCTATTTGATTTTGAAAAGCAGGTCAAGTATCTGTATACATTTCTTCCTGCATTCTTGGACAGTGATTGAAATGTATCTGGTGGTGAGGGTTCTGAAAATTATCTACCGGTATCTGTTTCAGTGTGTTAATATTTGAAAAAGTGATATCCAATTCTCCATCATTTGTGAAGGTCATGTAACCCATCAAATGACAAATTTCCAAATGTGAAACTATCTCCTTCCTTACTCTGGATTCTGCACCAATTATTAGGACAGTCACTGGGCAGGGGGCATTGGGTGGTACATGTAATAACAAACCAGAGTTCAAACTTGGGCTAATGGGGTCAGAAAGCTGGCAGGGTCGATGGAATAAAGCAAAATACTGTTTCCTCAAACACCTTTATAATCAAGATGTTTGCACTGATGATGACTTCGCAACAAATAACATGTGAGTGCTAACTGGCCATATGTGTAAAGCAGTGCAAAGTGAAAAAGGGTTTGATGTCGAATTCCATTCTTTTTGGAGTGGCACTCCATGAGAAGGACATGTAGCGGTGTACTGACTTTGGTGCAAGATCATCCGAAGGAGATGGAAGTCACCTTGAATACTACATGTAGTAGTTTATTCAACTTGAATACTGCATGTAGTATTTTATATAAGTGTTTTTATCATTAACTCAATCAGTTAATTGTTAGTCATGTAGACTGTTGAATATATTTCTATGATACGTTGAATATATTTCTCTGATACTGTGTAAGTCATGAGTGATGCTGACAGCTATATTCATGTAACGATATGTAGAGTGAATTGTTATTGAAAGTTTTCCAATGGGTTCAACACAGTCTTGACAGATCATCCTCAAATTAGAAGAGACAGTTTCTTGCTTTGAAGCTGAATGTGATAGGAAATGCTGGTATTGTAGATATATATCATCATTATCGGGCCGCTACACTGCTTTCAATGTCAATAAAACCGCCACTTTGTTTTCTCACATCTCTGTCAACCGGTGGTAACTTGGAGTATTACCAGTGGAATTGGGATAAAAGAGAGAACTTTTGCACAATACTAGTACATGTAATACACATTGATATACATTGTACAGCATTATCACATTGCCAGTAAGATATGCATGTAAGTTCTCATATACCTTTCTTGTATAATATTTATGTGTTTTTTTTATACCGTAGTCCAGATGTGAACAGGTTCCCACGAATCCACTCCTAAATTTGTTGTTTCATGACTGGTAGGTGGTTATAGGGCCAGTAGTACCTAAACAAAACTATTATCTGATAAAGTCAGATATATCAGATATAGCATTGTTTATGTCCTAGCTTAGCAATCTCTGCAGAACAGTAGTACAGAACTGACTGCTTATCAATTATATCATGGATGTTTACTGTTAATGTGGAAATTTCCAGTGTTTTCAGTTCTGAATTTACATCCATTGAGTGTTGAGAATCGGTCATGGTTTTGGTTTTCGTGAGAACCATCAGGTTTTCGTTGTACTTTTTGCATGAATTATACCTATAAATTCCATGTTATTTCACAATTTCCCACTGTTTGTGAACATTGCTGTCAGTCTTTGCAGTTATGCACAATTGTTTTTAGCGTGTCTAAGTGATGTACCGCTACTGTGACTGGTATTCTGTTGTCTTCAGTCGGGGCAAAATCAGGTATGTATATAGTTGTCATGCATTTCAAATTTTTCTGTTCACTTATCACACAACAATTGTCATTGTGTTGACTGTTTTCATGTGATCTTGTTAAAATCTACATTTAAGTTTTGATTTGTCCAAAATTTCTCTCAGCTCATGTTTCTTCACCATAAAGATATGTTTACGGAAATGTCTCAAATGTTTTGAAGAAATTACTTCAAGTCATGTGCTCGCAAAGTTTAGATAATAACTTGTATCATGTAACTCCAGTGTGTTATTTATCTGCAATTGGTGTGTTTAGTCAAAATGGTTTAAAAATGCAGTCAAGGGAAGTTTTGAGTTTCAGGAATCACCGAATTTTGTCATTATTTTTGCATGCACATTCTGGTATGTTACAGAACTGATAATACCCTTGGCAAACCTCTCTCCGTCTTATGTAAATGCCAGGTCATGTTTTACGTAAATTCTCTTGATGGTTATAAAATTGGAAGTTACAATAAAAAAAAAATTTGTTGGAAAAACAGGTGTTTACCATGTCGTTGCCATCTGCATCGAATGTGAAACTTGTGTGATCTAGTTCAGGGTGTTTAACACCCAACAGAACGATCTTCGCACTTTTCTATGTTCACGTTTCACAGTTAATTCACAGTTATTTCCAGTTGCTTTAGTTATTTCAGCAGCAAAGTTTGCTGTGTGTCTCTTGAATGCATGCATGTGTGCTGTGTATGGGCTGCACGGAATATCAAACCCTGTGTGGTCATCATCTGAGAGTGTTTGCAAAGTAAATTAAAATTTGTTCTCAGATCATGATGGATCTGCCGGGGTTATGTTAGTTTGAACACACACAAAAAATCTTTGTTCCAGATGCACAGATAGTTGAATTTTTCTCTGTGTGTTCTAGCCAAGGGTTATTAAATACTGTAGGAATATATAGGAATATTTTCTGTATAATTCGGCGAGTAAAGTATTCAAATAAAAAGAATAAGACTTATTTATTTAAAACCGTAAAATAACTTGAATATTCATTACATGTCCTATGTAATCTTACTTTATCATGCTTAGGAACCATTGGAAATGTCCGCTATGAAAGTTCATAATACCACTAATAATAATGTTCAAATAGACAGAATATGAGTTTTATAGTGGATTTACTGCCAATAAAATCTATAAAAAACAACAAAATTGCAATAGAAAAATACTATAATTGAGGCCAACTCACTCTGAACAAAGCGGTAAAATGAGCAAAAAATACAAGTGATTATCATGGAAATTATCGGATGTGCCAAAATTGTGTAATGAGTTTGTTGACTTTTACCCGAATGAACTGAACGAACTTGCCAGTACTTTACTGTTTTAACGAGTATAAAACTTTAAGGAATATTCAAAAGGGATATGATTATGCAGATTAGATTCATTGGTATTCTTTTCATCACAAATACATCGTCATTTACTAAAATACATGTAAATAATGCGAAATGGGAATGAATGTTAGTATTAAACATAATATAAACGATATAGTAGGATATTATGTCATGAAAATGTTTTAGTGCCGAAACAATTAGATGAATTGTTGTGATCATAATAATTGTCAGTAATGTACACAACCTATTCAAATTTGTAACACACCCTCGGTCAAGTTGCATTAGATTCCTGGTATAACAGAAATCGAAAACAATCCTTGACACTGAAAAGTGAATACATGCATGTACATGTATATGATATATCAATTTTTTAAGCTGAGTAACGGGAAATCAATTTTTTTATACTTTTAATAATTCAAAGTATTTTGGTATTGATTATATTGAAATGCTTTTCTTGAAAAAACGAGTCTGGTTTCATTTTATGAACAGAACTTCTCAGAAGTGCATGCTTTACTATTTTAGTTCAGAGTAATTTACACCAGACTGATCACAGCTAGGCCGTGGTAGAGAGAAGAGTTCTGTAATTAATCAGATATGATGACAGATCTGTCCACTGTCTCCCCTGCAGCTATTGTGTGACCTGTGAGTCAGGTCACCATGGTCACCACATCACTCCACCCCCCAGGCCATTAGCCTTGTTCCAGTGGACAATCTAGTGAAGAATGAGGCCTCTCTTCCAGGCAGAGCCACATATAAATTGGTCACTGTAATGATCACACAGAGTGGGAATACTAGTTGTTAGTGATGGTTTGTGATAAAAGTGTGAATCACAACTTTCATGTGTCCGTATCCAATGTTTACTTTATGAATGGGTGACTTCACTAGAAAATTGACTCCTACGTTTTATGTGTGTGATAATTATAGTTATGTAGGTTCCCAGGTAATGGAATTGAGATTGAGCTGTGATTTGATTTGTCTCTATTCCCTGATGTTACTAGTATTTGACAGCTGTTTTTGTAGAAAATTTCATGTGACTTCACTTCAGAAAAAACCTGCTTGGTTTGTAACTGCTCAGAACTTCAAGATTGTCATGATTGTAGGAAGAGTGTTGTTTGCTAATCCCTGCAAGCCACCTTGAATAATTTCACATAATTTAAAATTTGACACATCATGTACATACATGTATTCAACTATTCATTGACGATGAATGTTTTGAATTTAATAGTTACGCCAGGAAACTTGTGCAACTTGAAAGTAGGTGTGTCACAAATACTCACAAATATAAATGGTTTGAGTACATTACTTTGACTCTCTAGATGTGCTCAATTATTTCATCGACCCAAAGAACTTCCATGCTGCCTATCAATCAATGCTGTTGTGTGCATGAATTATTGATGTACAGAGAGTTCTGATCAATGTGATGTGGTTTATTGAGCGATGGTCCAAGGCCTAGATATTATTAAAATGTTATTTACATGTAAATGGCTTCATTAGCTATACTACTAGTATCTTGTTTCAGACTTATGTCAGAGCATGTGTACTGGTTGTCTGATAATTGCCAGTGATTAGGAAATGGCCAGTTTTGAACATGTACCAGTATTTACTGTGGATCGTTTACTGTGGATTTTCTGAGAAATGTCTCTTCATGAGAAAAAATTTAATTATTACCGGCAGAAACCCATAAGAGAAAAGATGTGTTTCTGTTTCTGGTAGTATGAGTACAAAAATTTTGTTGTACTATAATTGTAAGGGTATTATAAAAAAATTTAGCAAATTGATGGAGACAATGGAGGAAGTCCATTATGTCAGGTTGGGGCGATTGTAGCTGTGTAGTTTTCTGGTGATAGCAAACAGCGACACAGGAAGAGAGATGGTATATCGTCCATTATGATGCACTATGATGGGATAGAAATGCCAAGAGTTTGTCAATATTTGAACAGTAAATTGTATTAGGTTTTTGTTGGGTCGTAACTGTGCCACACGACTTTTTCTAATGAATCGTCTTCAGTATCAGGTTTCAGTGATTATTACATTGTTTTGTACATATTATACAGTATGTAAATGGCAATTGTGCATCATGAGTGTTTCTTAGTTATTCCCCAAATATTTACAGTGTTCATGCTTTAGTAGTATTGTACTATTTGGTATTGAAATGCAAAATTGTGGATTTGTGCATTTGACCAAATGTTTTTGGACTATGGTTGTGAAATCCAGTAGAGCAAAATTATACATTTTCTACTTTGTTACAAATGCAAAGACAAATGAAATGGAGTAGAATAATAGGTATATGACATGATTGTGGTGCATTGTCTAAGATGTTCGCCAGTGTTGAGTCCAGTTGATACAAGTAGAGACTCGAGACATCGTGCAGTAGATCATCATTAGTACGGCATTATTTCCACTCCCCGCTGCCTCAGATAGACTCTCAGCATTGTAGGAGAATCATTTCTGTCAGCGGGGAATCACTCGGTCTGTCCGCGAATGATGGATGCTTTGTCCGTTGATTGGGCATCAAATATAGATGGTTTCTTTGCCACAGATAGAGACCTTTTATCGGATGGGCAAGTGGTGCTTACATGTGCAAATAGTTCCATTGTTAAGCGTTTTACTGGTCAGTGCGTCTATTATTGCCTGCGCCCTTTAGAAGGCCTGACCGCCCTCAACTTTTGTGTGGAGGTCACTATGAGTGGCATGGTTTGTTATCCTATTGTGTGTATCCTACAGAAATGATGCAACTTTAATGGCATAACCCCATAATCTGATAATATTAAATACTCCAGCCTAATGCCATGGTCTCTTGGGGGATATTGCAATGCAAGGCATCAATGCATGGTGATGAAATTAAACAATTTTGGTCAGTGCAGTGAATACTTTTACCGAAAATGAAACTTTCGCTTTATTCCACAATTTTGTTTTAATATTTTTATGACCAAAATACTTGAAAGCTGGTAATGCTTTTCCAAATGTTTGGAAAACCTCGAAGTTGACAAGACAAAAAAACATTGTCATGTAGCTTGGAGGCTGATGATTATTATGTGACATGCCTGTTTTGCTTTTGATGAGTTGTTTCCCTTGTACATGTACTTGTACAAGTGTGGTCTTGTACCCATGGCCCCTGTGTGAGGGGTATTGAAGACACACACACAGGTAGCCATGGTGACTGGGTTCCGTGTGCATGGTGTGTGTGCTCTGTCTCTATCCGTCACTCCTGCTCTCATTCACTACCGCTTGCCACCTACACAAGCTTGAGTGCTTGGACAATTGACTCTCAAAACCTGACTCGCGAAAGGCTCGGCCAGTTACGGTTGACAATGTCACTCTGAATACGTGGTAATGGTCTGCAGGGTGTTGGGTACTGTTTGTTGACATTTGGCAGTCATTAATTTGATGAATTTTCTGATTCCATTTAGCTGTGTTTGCAGCTATTCAGAATCCCCTACCTATTCAAATGTGCTGTATATAAATGGGAGAATATTTGGCCCCATTTGGCAACTTTGAATATTATTTCTGGCAATGTTTTTTCCTCATTCACATTTTAAGGAAAATCTTTACAGGAACATTTAGAGTGTGTATGGTATTTTTGATGATGGCTCAAATTGGCATTAAAAAATAATACTTAGGGCACAACGTTTCAATGATGTCCTGGGACTGTCGAACAACGCGGGATAAATCGTTCCCTCTGTCACGGGACGCGCTGAGCAGTGAAGCGGTACAGCCACGGTACAGCCACGGCTTTGTGTTTGCTGGAACAGATCTGTATTGTCACTGTGTGGGACCCGAATCATAATCCATCATTGCTGAAACATAACTATCAGTAAAACTTCCATAGTATTGATAGTTCGCTTTCCCTTGGCAAACGACCTACAGGCAAATTAATTGCAGGCAAGCTGCAGGCTATATTCTCAATATTTGTGATGCAAGCATTAAAGCTAAGAATTTCATGGTTTAGTTGCATGTACACTGTTGTTTGCTCCAAATAATTATAGCATTGCCTAAAACTAATAATATCATTAACTCAAATTAGTTTCTATTCCGTTAAAACTGAATGGAGTTTTAAAATAATGAAGACACTCTTTGAACTCAAATCAGTTTCGATTCTGTTAAAACTGAATGAAGTTTTTGAAAAATAATGAAGACACTGATGATGGTGATATTGATGAAGCTAAATCACAGATCAGATGAACATCCACAGTAAGTTATTGTGAGATATCTTCTGGTTCTTGGACACTCACAAGCCCATTTTTAGCCGCGAGATACGAATGAGAATCACTTCATTGCGTGTGATGTAGTGATATCAAGGCTTGTTATGTTGGCAGACTTATGATAACGCTTCACCGACAACAGTACGTGCTCAGCGGAGAAAAACTTTCTTCGAGTCTTCACGTCGCACAGGACAAACTTGCTCATTTATCACGACACAAGTTGTCGACTTTTGAGATTAATTATCAAGACTGGAGCAAGGGAAATGTCAGCTGAAATCAGAAACAATGCAGCGGCCACCAGCTGGCCTCTCCACTCCTAGGCGAGCTCATCGAGGAGTCAACGACATGCTCCGAGTAGGAGAGAGACAGAGCGTGTGGCGGAGAGAGCATGACAGATTGTAAACATCATCGTGGTAATACTGGGACAATGTCCGCACATCACGGGAGATAGACGATAAAACATAATATTGGAGATATGAGTAAGATATATGAGAATACATTTGTAATAGAGAATTTTTCCATCACTGCAGAATCTCATTTCAGAAACATCACAATATCGGGTATATTATGTAGCAGTGTGCCTGCATATATAATATACTGCACCAGAAACCCATATCCATGGGTTTGTCATCACACTTCGGAAATCTGTCTGTATTGAAAACTGGTCAAAGATGGGGATGACATACCGGTATCTGTCAGTCAAATATTCAGGATGTCCAGTGACAGCGCACTGCAATTGCATTGGTACCGGTTAAGGTCCTGTCTTCATGGAAATATTTTTGAAGATGGTAAATGCCATACACTGATATTGAAAATGTTTTTATCACACATTTTAACATAGACTGTTTGTCCACTATTGCTCTCTGTATATATTGAAGGTCAGATAAACAAAAAAGTTCGCCAAAAAAGGTCGCTATACAAATTGTTCAATCTGAAGTTGTTTCCTGTATATTTGGGTGTCTTTCCGTGGTGGCTTCCCGCACCAGGTGTGTACCTGAAGATTACAAAGCCGGTGCTAGCGATGTATTCTAGGCTTGATATATGTGACACCATGCAAGCAGCAGTGTATGTTATTTACACCACTGGGTTTTAATTAACTTGTAGCCTGGTCAGATGAAAGAAACTGTGACCTTCCATGGCTACTCCCTGACAAATTGGTTCCTTTGGGGCAGCACTGAACAAGTTTTCTTCATTTCGAAAAGTTTCAAGTTGTTAGTGAAGTCTTGCGAACAACTTGTGTTGAATTGCTTGAAGACCTCCCAAATGCAAGGTGATATACAGTGTACTGTACTGCTTTGTGAGTTGATCGGTACCCCGTGTATGGGAGTGAGCTGCTTTCAGTATTCATACATGTTGTGAGGTGGCCTTGGTCACTCAGCTTGTCCAATTGATCAGTATTCGACTGGTCAGTAAAACATCTGTGGGATCTTTTATTCATTTGCATGAACGTCATCTGAGGTTCCCTTTACTTTTCATGCAGGGCGTCATACACAAACAATATAAGCTCAAGATCACGATCGTACAACCAATATTTCCCTCATCACTGATTGTGATGTTTGCTATTTTAGTGAGGAAATAAATATCTAATATTACATGTATGATGTCATATTGGCCTCATATTGTTGTGGAGCATCAGAATTACATTGAACTCCGAGTGTGTGAACATTCATAAAACATTCCCCAAACCATGTCCTATAGCTGTTCAATAAATTAGCATCTCACCTATTGATGACCTACGCACTGATTTCCTCTTGAACGGGAAGTTTGCCGGGGACAGGCGTGGATTAGGCATGATGCGTGTTGTCCCTTTGACCTTGTATGGCTGAGGGGATAGTGTTTGTCCCCAGGCCTCCGCATCTCCAAACTTCCCCCTTCCATTGGCATCTGAGGGCTAGTTTGGGTTCCACTGAGAGTCACTGGGTCAAGATCACGGGGTTTCCCTTGAGACTTGCCCGTACAAGTGTAGTGAATGGCGTGAATGGGGGCCTGGTTGAGGTGTGTGTTTGTGATCCATGAGGTCTCTGTGATTGACCTTCTGTCAATGAATACTGAGTGAGTATTGACTGCTGTCACATGGTCAGAATTAGGATGTGGTCAGTACCAATGAGTGACGTCATATCAACAAGTTCTGGCCAGTGCAGTAAAAACAACAGTGCAATATGGATATTTATTGCACTCGCCAAATTACATTGAATAAGATAGGAACGCACTGATGATATATAATTAAACCACCTCTGATTATCCATATCCAATTATCCATGTAACTAGATTTAGTCCCGGTGTCCACTTATTCTGCACTAGATAGTCCATAGTGAAGTCTCCATTGTTGATCATCAGTGATTACCGCGATTACATGAAATTGGGTTCACAAACCCATCATTTACAGCCTAGTATAATCAGTGAGCTCGGTACTGCCCCCTAGTGGGGTAAATGTTCACCATGCTTTAGTGGTGCCCCCTAGGCTCATCCAGATTTATACAGCGGGGCCACAGCATCCGTGAAGATAGACATTTGATCGCATTGTTATCACAGCTCACATGTACATGTAAATATGTTTTTGCCGTCTGTCTGTTTTTGCTGGACCATTTTGCAGTCACATGGGGGAAATAAATTGAGCTTATCAGTAGATGCAGAAAATATGCTGGTAGCAAATTGAGATGTAACGGGTTGACGCCCAGGAAATTGTGTTGTTTCATTTCCTGATTTTACGGTCTAAGTAGTTTTAATTGATATATCGTGTGATTCTTCATATTAAAGAAGGGAAATTTGAGTAGATTAAAATTATGAAATATTTATGCCACCAACACAAGTCTTATTCTCATCGCTAAGGTTTGTAGGGTTTTTTTCATGAAATTGCTTTGCTGTAGACATATAATATAGTCGTTTGCTTGTCAGAAAAATTGAATTTGACCTATTGCATTTTTCATTACCATTCACCATGTTCACAGTTTGCATGAATGAAAGTATGTTGGAATATTAGATGTGATTTATCACTGGTTCCATATATCCTAATAGTATTGATGACTTCGCTGATAGGTTTTGTTGAACCAGCTGGTTTGCTTTCATCAGCCCACTATACAAGATTATATCCCAGTACACATACCAAACCTGCAAGCTTCCCTGAGAAACACAGCATTCATCTTCACAGGTGTTCTCCCGCACAATTATACATCATAGTAAAAATATCGTAGCTCGATCTGCCAGGCTAATAATAATATGTGGCCAGCGATGATAGATCTGACCACATCCCGAACTAAACAAACATTTCCGTCTACAAATAACTAGCCCCTATGCTGCACTTGCTAGAGAAGCGAGCATTCTCTTGCCGCTTCCTCTCGTCGCCTTGTCCAGTTGCCAACACTTCCAGCATAAATATAACCTACTGCAGTTTTGCCAACTCGTTGGTCAGTTTTATTTGATACCATTCTTTTTTCATACAGCAAGGGACATGATTTCCTTGAGATCAATCATTGCTGTTCGAAGCCTCGTACATGTGTGATCGTGACCTTGGTGGTACGACCTTCTGGTACTGTGTTTGAGACAGTTTTAGGCCCCCATGCGGGCAGCCACATGATGGATGGGAGATGTTGTGTTCATATACAGATATACACAGAAACTATTCGACCACCTGACCCATAGCAATACCAAAATTATGGAATTGCCTGATGATGTCTTTGTTAAGTAGCAAAGCATGAGGTATAAGAGTCACTACAGAAACATATCACTCTGAACAATGATAAACCAGTACACAATCACCTACACATAATAAATCAAAAACATTTACATAGTATTAATTGCAAATACCCAAGAAATATTATGTTGAAAAGTTGAAATCATAAAGTTGATAAAACACTGATATTTTTTCTTGTCTTCTTTTTATTGTGCTACATTTCATGTCCAACCTCTGGCACTCCTTTTGTCCTAATAACTACCATAATATAGGAAACAACAATTTGCAGTTTTTTGCTCCCAGAATTTTAGCTAAAAGTCTTTTAAATGTCACAAATGTAATATGTTAAATTATAACTGATTCAGCTATGACTGATGAATTACCCAACTTGTGTATTTCAGGTATTTTGGACGACTCTCTGTTCACATTCCAAGACCACGCTTGTGAGAACAACAAACTTGTCTTGCTCTGTCCGTACGGTACGACCATCAGCGTCAAGTGGGCGGTGTTCGGGCGTACTCAGCCCTATGAACTGATCTGTCCCTTCAGGAAAAACATCCGGGAGTCGGCCCTCGTCAACAAATCAGCAAGTGTGGACTGTCAAACGGAAAGCGCCTTACAGGTCAGTGATCAGGTCACTCTGGAGCTCCCGCTCACACATGACTTCATGCTATAAAGATTTCCATCCATAGATATTTGTCTGGAGCTCGATTGGTTGGAGTTTGGTCTCCACTGTAGTTATGGAATGTCTGTCGAACACTGATACCTTCTTTTCAATAGTCTTTGTTTCAAAAGATGACGGCTACCTGCAATACAGCAATATACCACATCAATGACAGCATGAATAGTATCTGTTTAGCAATAAGACTTGTATGTAATATGATTTCATGGCAAAAGGATACTTCGTATACATCATAAATTTATGTCCATATCCGTGTACATAGAAAATATTCATGAAATTGTCAGTAAGAGATAACGGCAAAAGGAGACGTTTTTGAAACATATTCACAGATCGTCAGATTTGTGATCGTAATTTCCTAATTACCTCGATTTAATGATAGGCCAATTGTTTCCGTAAGATATTGAAGTAAGCTTGCGTGCGTGCTTCTACTTGTTGTTTGTATTGGGATGCAGCAAAAAAGGACAGATTTCTTGGGTACTATTGAATAGACATGGATTTTCATAATGAATATTTCATATCTGCAATGGTTGCATTCATGGAAGATCATAGATTGCACAGTTGGTTGTTTGGTAATATCACAAATGTAGTTTGTAAATATCATCACAACAGAAAGGGGGCAGTTCCTAATGTTTGTTCTATGTGTGATGTTCATCTATTCATATTAACTACCGGGAGTTTCAGAGCAAACCCAACAAGAAATAGATTACAAGCAATTTGCCGAATGGATGATTTTACTTGCTGGGTGCCTTCCGAATTTGGAAGACAGCAGCCAAATTCATAATTTCCCAGATGGTTGGAAGTAAATATCTTGTCTGGCTGAAGACCAGCCAGTAAACTGTGGTAGTATACTGTCTTCGTGAGATGTATCCACATAAAGTAGGCAGACTCTCCCTGGGGACTCAATGATGTAGGCGATGGCTATAGTCAGACATGTGCTTGAGCCACCTCCACGAGGCGGACAGGGTCTTGGGTCGTCATAAAACATCACGTGAAGACAGTCCCTGGCATTCATGTTTGTCATGCAATGCGCTGATGTCCAGGAGGTAAAACAAAGCCCTCTGATCTGTATACTGAATTGTCTGTCATTTTTCCTGCCGCTTGGACTAGAAGCAGTCTCCTATTCCCTATATTTCACGCTTTTAATATGCTCAAGCATTGAATAGTTTCCCCGCTAGCAAGGTGGTAGTGTGTTATTACTCGCCTGGAAGCGACGTCAGGTGTCAGCTAGTGCAGGTGTCAGTCCTGGGATGATCGCAGTCAGAGTGACAGCAACCATGGAAAAAATTCACAAATTTGACGTCCTACCCAGAGGAAAAGATGAGCGATAACTGTTGTGTGAAATTAAACTATAAATTATGTATCCTTTGCTCATGCGCATGACTCAAACAAAAGAAATGATTGTAGTTGAAATGCTGGTATCTATTGTAATCGACACTTGTATTTTGATACCTGTTATTAAAAACAAACAACCTGCTAGTTACTGACACGTGTAACTCATTTATTCTGATCGTGTCATATTGTTCTTAGAACCATAAACAAGTTATGTGTAAATTATGATGAAATTTTATCAGAGTCAAACTTTGAAGTCCCAACTACTCGGGACGGCTGTAAGACAAGTGAGCGATTGTTCTGGCAGTTTTATCAGCGCCATCATGAATACTAATGACAAGATAATTGATATACTCCCAAGCAGTGTTCGGTATACGCGGTTGTCTTTTGGAACATGCTCTATCAATTAAATGTGTGTGACTTATCATCGTTTCTGTTGAAATGTCAGTCTTCTGCTTCTTTTGACTGGAAATGATTGCATATCAGGAGCTGATTTAGTATCTATAGTTCTTTCAATACGCATGGCTTTTGTGTACTTTGGTAGAGTAACATCACATTATGAACTTTTGATGTGCATGGTCATGGATACTCGTCTTCAGTAATTTGCCAAGATTTACTCACACAGCGTGATGCCATGAAAAATTTGGTAGAAAAATGAATTCGCATTCGGAGAAAGAAACACATTTCTGAACAATGTTGAGGTGATCAGGCTTCGAATGACATGCTACAACACACTAATAATACCCAGTTGTGTGGTTTCACAAACCCACCGCGATGTCGCCGCACCTTATCGCACTGCTTCTTACGTTATCTGTTTCCACGTTACATGCTACATGCTTGCAAGATGGCAATACGTAACGTGGAGTTCTTTATGATGTTTTTAATCGGAACTCGGAAATAAAAACTGTTGGTGATGTGTGATTTGTGTCACTCGGCTACTGTTAAGATGCTGCCACTTTGACCCGCATGTGACAAGATAATTACACGTTTGGTCTGTGCTTCGTCCGACCCCATTGTACCCAAGTCAAAGGGTGATTTGCGCCAGTTGTGTTTGTGCCTTAAAAATCACATACTTAATTTTTATTACCCTCCAAGAAAATTACCAGGCTTGGCACTCCCCAGCACTCGATCACCTCAAATATTGATGTGGAACAGCCAGTGAAATTAGTGCAATAAATGGTACATTGAGAAATCACCAGTATACTGGTATAGAGACGGTCACGTGTGATGTCATATTGAGGTACCTACCAGTACAGCAGGGCTACAATAGTGTCTTCATCAAGCTTCTCGATGCATGACCCTCTTGCATAAATTGCTGTGGTTTGCATAAATTACAGAACTTATAATTTAATCAAGTAAATTACAGGTTGTTTGCCTTTTGCCCTTTCACACCTGAAATTTATTCAATGGAATATACCTTGAGGTATAGTAGCTGTTCAATTTCTTTGAGACTCATATTACTGACTCCTTCCGCAAGTAGTGTGACCATAGCGACCAAGGTAGCGGTTTCCCTGGAGACACCGCGCCCTGCACCAAGGCACCAGAGACCGGTCATCTATCATCCCTTAGACTCCTCCCAGTGTCACAGGGCCCCCGCGACCCTCACTGCCCTGGGATACCTGCCCAGCCACGTCCCATAGCTCTGTCTCATTTGCTCGATGATGGTCTCTGACATCTGAATGGCATGTGAATCAATTTACCGACAAAAAATTGAAAGAGAAACCAAGACGATTGCTCACAAATGAAGCTAATGAGTCACTGTAATGGTCAGTTCTGCTCACAGTGTACCCCCATATATACACATACATGTATATGAAACAGTTGCCATGGTAATGGGAACTCATAACTATGTATTCTTGCAGTCGAGAACAGATTTCCAGGTTTCAAAAGAAAACAGAAATTTGAAAACTATAAAAACAATTGTTCAGTATTTTGTTTGACAGCCTGACAGGAGTGACTGACAATTTGATGTTACCGGGAAGGGGATGGGTCATGTATTCCATGAAGTGAAATGTTTGAGCGATAGGTCCTGTTTATGTACATGCTCAAGCTGTTGTTGATGTGCAGGAAAACACCAGACCGGTAAATTTTCAAGAAAACAGATTTTGTTGTTCCTATAGTTGTAACTCTCCATGGTTTGACAACTATTCCCTTGTTTTTGTCAATAAACTGTTTAGTTTTTCTGAGCTATACTGTAACAATTTCTATAATCTATACCTACAAGTTCGAGGCCAGGCCATTTGTCATGTATAAATAAAAACAGACCAATTTACACCTTGCATTTTGTCTGTATTTGTATGTCCTTGGCTATATTTCATGACAGTCTTGTCCGTCATTGCTTACCGAACGCTAATTTATCACTTTTTAATTGTTCGGACCATAGTTTTCAAACACCCATCTTGACGGGTCCTGTCGGCGTCTTGGAAGTTCTAAATTTACGACATTTTTGTAGGCAATACATCAGGCCTATAATGGGCAGAAAACTAGTGGTCGAGGACCTGTAACCCACTCAAGTAGCCATATTGCGCCCTTGTCCCGAGATGATCAGGCACTTCACAATCCAGACACTACTCGATCCCAATAAATACTTCAAACATCTCGAGCGATGGTCCTAGCTATGTGCGTGAGTTAGATACCGCACCAGTACATGCTGACTCTCTGTTATTGTTTCTCTACCACTTAATAGTATCAATTTGATCAAGTGCCCCTTATCTATCACTATCTATATATACAGTTATTTATGGGACATGGCACAATACAAAGATATTTCATCAATGCAACCATTTTACATAGGCCTTTGTGATAAAATGTATATGTCATTCAACACATTATTAATAATTTAAATATATATTATAAATTGCTTTGAAATATATATATCATTTGCAGCTTTGAAATACCGGTACCTACTGTATTTTATATTTTTCATTTCAGCAACAATCATTACCCATGTGCAATGAAATCATAATGCTCCTCTCTGTGGACTTCAATAGGATCATAATGTTTCTTTTGACCAGAAACTACTGAAACCATTATGATGTCTTTTCCTTTCAGCAGAGGACAGGAGTGTGCTGTCTTTAATGCTCTTTATCATATTTATGACTACATTATGACTGGTCATAATGTCATCTTGCCGTTTGATGCTCAATGCTAGAAAGAATTTTGAATCATTGAATTAGCAGTTGATGATCATCATAAAAGAAATTATGGTACATTGTTAAAATTTAGGGAAATAAAAAACACATTGCAACATTTATGTGTGAAAAAATGTGTATGGCAACTCCCACTGTTAATATGCATGCAAAGGAAGGAAAAAATTCCTTCACACGCCTGTATATTTTGTGGTCGTTCTGGAGGATTATCTAAATGGCTGGTATTAAGGGATAAACATTCCAGAAAACCGTTGTAGTCATATTCTACTGTGTAATTTTTGCATCAATAAAAGAAGCAAATTGCATTGTTTATTTCATACTTCATACTTCATAAATTTCTAATATTCTCTGGTGGGTTGCTGCTAGCAATAATATTTCTTTGACGGCAGGAGGGACGGGGGGGGGGGGGGGGGAGGGGGGATGTCATATGTAACAATGATAATATTTTGACACTGTTTTGATTATCGTCATTACATGTAATGATATTTCATGTTTCCATTCGCTGCTGCTTGAATAGGTGAAAAGTGTTGGTCACTTGGGATCACCTAGCTGCCATGTTCCTTAGAGCTGTGTCCTTGGTCAGGGGGATATTACTCGTTTTACAGCAGACAAAATGGATGGCTCCTCGGCTTCCGGAGTCCGTCAACAGTATAGAAGACTACAGGAAATCGGAATCCTACCCATCCGGCAATCTTACTGTTCAAAGTACAGAAAAAATTGCTGGTAATTCTGCATGATGAAGCCGAAAATTGGGGTTGAAGTTGGCATGAATTTATTCTTGTAATATAGATCAAGGTTGGTGTACTCCTGAAACTAGATCTTCCCAGTTTTGTCCGCCTTCATACGTCACCTGAACATCTTGGGGACATGGAACTGAAATTGAGATTCTCTGAGACAAATTGATTTCCACTTGGGGTTTTCATTTCGTGGAATTGCTTAGCGATTGAGTCGTGAAATGACCAAATCCTCCGGATACGGTGTTACCAGACAGTCATGTGACCTGCCTCCATGGCAATGTCGTTGTCGTGGCGACAGTCACATGGGACTCGAGCTCAGCTTAGTTCCGTTATTCCTCGGCATGTTCCCTGTCCGATGCTGCCTCAACGTAATCATCACGTCCTTTTACATGGATTTCCAGGCTTGAATGGACAGATTACCGGGTGATATAAAATGAGCGTGTGTCTGGGATTCACCGCCAACTGTGCTATATAGGGATTGATATGGGCCTAAAACAAAAAATTTCTTTACACATTGGGATGTTGAATTACATATCAGCTTTTTGGCTTCGAAGAAATTCAAGTTAAATACATTTTTCTGCACAAGAGCTTTTCATGCTTTTTGCCTTGATGTGAAAGCCGCATGATTGTGCCATCAAGAAATTTTCATTCTCTTGATAATACAGCATAAAAATATTGTTTCTACCTCACTCAAACACAGTAACTAGTGGGAAATATAATGGTCTCATTATACGGTACAAACTGAGAAATTAGATACCAGTGTTGCCCTCGTCAATTATTCATTATTAAAATTTGTTGACGTTACAACATCCCGCCATTAATTCTGTAAGTTTTTATGGCTGTACATTTGTACAACTTAACTTGAATGACAACTCAATATTCTTTTTCGGGCTCTCAGATGGAGGTCCTGGGAGGTAAAAATATCAAAATTTTGTTGGAAATGAATATCACACTTTTACACACATCTGCCTAGAGATTTTGTGGATCAACATGAAAACTGCCGGGTTTATCATGCTTGTCTTCTTATCAAGAGATTTAGGTGTGGCGCCTCTGCCATTAACAAAATGAGATCGGGTTTTGTGGGTGTGAGCTTTTCTTACATGTTTTGCATTTAAAATTAGGTCAAAACTTTGTATCAGATTTAGATGATTCCTGCAATGAAATTAGATTTGTTATCCCCCCCCCCCGAAGCCCCCCCTCCTCCCCCATCATTTCAACCTGTATGATATTAACTATGTGAATGTTTCAACCAATTGACAATATATATATATGACAGAATCAGTCACTCTTGATTCCATTTTCATTAGTTTTCAAAAAAAAAAATTTAGTATTCATAGTCAGACAACATGCTGCTCCGAAGTGATAAATTCACTTGTAGAACAATGACATGTCTATCACCATTTCATTCTATGCTAATTACGAAAACATAAAGTCCAAACACAAAGTACTTACAAAATGTACTTTATACATTCAACTGCAGGAGGTTTTGTCCACATGCTATCTAAGGGGGTTCATTGAACATTGGTCATGTAATTTGCTGATTCAATAAATGTGAACAAATATTATTTTGGGTCCACTGAAAGTGTGAAATAACCTCAAATGATAGTCCATGATCATACGCAGCTAAAGCAAATAGCAAATACTTAATATCACTGTTTACTTCGTTTCGCACCCACTATTAGACCTTCGCATTTGGGCTATCATGATGAAATTTGAAGCTCTCAAAGCATTCAAGGCTTTCGAATTACTGCGAATAGACATGCTAGAGTTTTATTTGAGGAATAGTACTCTGTGTAATGTATTTCTGGTTTTACAATGTTATAAAATATTTTTGGGCTTTTTCAATTGTTTTATTTATAGATGTCATAAAACCATTTTCAAGAAAGACACTGCAACAAACTTTTCTCATCTAGGCATTGTAAACACATACCTGATATCTGATATCACTACAATAGCCTGTCCTGACTGTTGTTCATTTTGTGAGCGTTCATACCATATAACCTTTATAAACCCATACAACTTTGGTAAAAGCCTTTATTGGAGGATGTTTTGAAAAGCCTATGGATGAATTGTCTTCCTAGACTCAGTGAAATGTCGATTGACTCAGTATGACTGCCATGTTACAAGCTGCCAATAGAGAAGCAACATTTAATTTACAGTGTAAACACAGTAACACAGGGCTTTAATACATTTTGCTGTCATGTTAATCATATAACTTGTTCTCTTGATCAGTAATGGGTTAATGCACTTTCCAATGTAATAGTTCCTCAATATTATCGATATAAAAATATATTTTCCGGTACCTTGATCACTACCCAATTTTCGACCATCACCCTTGTGCCAAAAAAAAAAACCAGGCAGATCTTGTACTGACACACAAGTGATCTGTCTACAAATTGCTGTCATGCATCTGTGTCATATATCCTAAGTATGATCTATGATGGGGAAATTGCTTCGGCTCAGGTTCCCTGTCCAGGGCGATGAGGAAGTTGACGTTCACAGATGGAATGACTCGGCACAGTAGCATAGGCGACTAGCTAGTTAGTTTTGATGAAACTGTCATATCCCTCCTGATAACAGCTTGATCCTACGGTTACCATGGAAACCAAGGGGACAGGAACCACCTGCTGCTGATATTGTCAAGTACATTAAGTAACCATGGAAACTAATTTGTAACTAGATCTGTATTTCATAATTTAGAATTTGAATTTCTGAGAATTATGCTTTGGTGCAAAAAGCTGAGGAAATTAACTATGGTGGGAGAAAATGAAATATGTTCATATGTTCATGAAATATAATATTTCCAGGAGGAAACTTCAGTAATATTGTATTGTTGACATTTCAAAGTTTCAACTTTGCCCAGCAAAATTGCTTTTCAGACTTGTTTATGGGATTGTTTGCATGAAAAAAATAACATTGTAGCTTGAAGTTAGGAGCAATTTAATTGACGAAGACATGCTGGGAACAAACAAATTGCTACCTCTTCACGCTCTTGAAATTCAAGCGCTGCGACTGGAAATGTCAAAAACGTGACGACACTGCCACCATTGCATGTGGCCCTGCTTTGTTCAGCTGGCCGACAATTATTGTTTCTATCCGAGCTACAACAGCAGTCACCCTGATGTGAGTGGCCAGCGGTCCTCAACTGTGCCCGTGGCCAGAAAACAGAGCAATTTCCTCGCTAGGACAAAGCACATCTGTGTGCGAGGTGGCCACTGGCTGGTGACCCAACACCTCTCACCTCTGACACTGTACAGGGTCTGCTAAAAACTCCACAGGGAGGTATAATGTAAGTCAGGACTGGTGCTGTGACAACCACGGGTCGTCCTCTTACAATAAACAGAATAGAGTCAATATTATTATGATATTTTGCTTTTATGATTCTGCAAAGTTAGTACAAAGTACATCGTGACTGTGCTGAGGATGTTTATTATGTATCAACCGAAGTGTATTTCTAGAATGTTGGTGTCAGTTAACAACATAATTTACCAACTAAATTTGGGACAATATTCACTTCATGTGAAACAGGAGATTGTCTTTGTAATTGAAGAATAAGGTGATCCAGCATGTGTGCCATTACCATGATTACCATCCGATTAATTGCCAACTGACTTTGGCAGGTATATAAGCTATTCATTAGGTTTTATGTTCCAATTGTCATGACTGGGATGATTGGGTGGTCGGCTGGGAGGAGGAAGACCTGACAGGTGTTGTCATCAGCTGCTCTGGGGGTGAGGGGGGGGGGGGGCATGCGGGAGATCTCATGTGAGAAATCCTAGAGCTGAAGATGTGTTCCAAGCACACGGTAATGATACAATCTCCTTAACTACCTTGACTAATGGCCATTGTCCATGAAACAAAGACAAGATGTCGATAGGTCTAGGTCTAGCGGTCCTCACCTTGGCCTGGTTCAGAGCCATATACCACACACCACCCATGCCTTCCAGCCAGAACCCATACATTGCCCTGGCTATCTGCTACCTGCAAGTAACAAAGGCTGAAGTGAGACTTGATGGAATTAGCTGGGAGCTGTGATATCTGCAAGGTCGTACATGTGGAGTAGGTGTCTGCACCAGCTGATAGCTGATATATTGACTAAAACACATGGGTGGTGGGGGGGGGGGGGAGGGGAGGGGGGGTCCAGAGGTGCTATTGCTCTGCATGGTATATTAAATTATCATCCCACAATGTTTACATTAGAATCTATTCTTGTCTTTCTGACATTTTCTCCTGTTTGCTGCATCTCACAGCTGGTGCTGGATCTAAATTGAGTATGTTTGAGAACGCACACCAAGGAGTTTTGACCATGAAGCATCATTCAAACGCGTGAAGACATCCTTATTGTTGAGTGTAAAGACAAAAATAGACCTTGTTCCACTACTGTCGGGGTCTTTATTCACAATTTAGCCAGTTCAAAACACACACACACATGTGGGTGTGGAGACATGAGAACACGCCCTGGTGTGTTGTGATAACTGGACTCAGGTTGCGGTTTGTTTGAGAAGGATTAACGTTCACCAACATCAGACACATATCGCATGGAGAGGAGCATCCCCCTTCTAAAAGGCTCCGCATGAGGGGAGCCAACAGGAAACTGCCTTTTCCTCCCTTTCTTCTATACTCTTCTAGGTTTCGGCAGGGATCAAGCAATATCTACAGTAAACTTAGTCCTGAGTGTGTGAAGGAAACTGTACAATAAACAAGTGCATTCTCTGCTGGTGGCATTGGGTAATAGAACCAATATCTCACCCATGCTGGGAGCTTTACCCTGCACTGTCCTCAGGATGTGCTAGATGCACTGGGTGTCAAGAAGTTTGCATGTAGCATGCCTTGCTACTGTGATTACATGGTCCCTGTAGTAATGAACACCTGAGTTGTTAGCTGGCTAGGTGCGGATGTTAAGAGGTCATTGTCGGCCCTTATTACTACCCCCTGACACCTGGGTCAGGGTTGTCATGGTGACTAACGGGAGGGTGCCACCCCACTCGAAGGCTCAGTTGAGCAGCACTGGACGTGTTACCATGGTAATGGAAGGAAAGGAGACTGGGTTGTCCAGGGTAGACTGCTGACTGAAGCCTACCCTCTCATCCCAGCCAGAACAACCCCACAGCACCCACAGCGGCTTAGGATAGTTTGTCACGTCACCTTGCCACCCTACCCTCCAATGGAATGCCCCGCGAGCCAGCCCGATATTGACTGGGACTTTGATTACTGGTACAACATAATCATCCATAGTCGCTGTCGTGCCCATTGACGAGGGCAAGTGGCCTTCCTGCATGTCCCCGACCACGGTGCAACCAACCGACGTTTGCTCTAGGCTTGACTACTGTGCTAATATAACGGTCCACGGTTGCGATATTCATCAAAGGAATCGAAAGGAATCGGAGGAGGACAGCGACCATTTATTGGGTTTGAGTTGTTTTTCCCGGCGTGTCCCCCACAGACAAGCGTGGAGCAGAACACCACCCCCAGTGAGGTCACCGTGGCGACTGCTGCTGCCCTCCACGTCTTCACGACAGCCCTGCGGTGACAGCGGCATTATTGCTGGGATGGATCGGGCCCGTGCAAGATGAAATCGTTGTGATTCATCCATTTCTCTCCGGTGAAAAATAAAGAGGGAGAGAGAGAGTAGCAGAGAGGGAGCAGGGTGGAGGAACATTGCTCATCCCCCAACACAACCACATCGCCTCACACGACTCATCCCGTGTATGCACAGTAACCACGGATACTCGTCAGACGGTCCTCCTGTCGTCTGCCACATGCACAAAAGACAACAAAAGCCATGTTTTCTGTGTCACGTTCGTCTCAGCCAGTCGCTAAATCAAGTCACATTCATTGGTCTGTCGCCCATGGAGCATAATCATCGAGCTCAGAGTTCCGCAGCCGAGGGCCAACGAAACGACACAATAGAGGTCTCCACAGGAGCACAGTCAAGAGCAACAACATTCATTGCTGTTGTATATTTTTAGCCTCGTGGATTACATTTCGTGCTTTCAGTGATTACTGAGATTGCTGCTGATTGAGTGAATCGACTCTCGACTAGCACGTAGTCAGTGATCGAGGCAGGGCACACACCTCCTGCTGTATCAGACTGGGCTCAGCTCAGTCGCAGGGGCCCAGGCCACGGAGAGACAGACCCCGGGCAGTCGGTGTCTGTGTGTGAGTGAGCATGCCGAGTGAGAGAGAGAGACTGTGATGGGCTTGCTGCATTCACACTGACTCCTTCCACATCATCCTCGTCAGGGCATAGACTCTACCGTCTAGCAACACACAAACCATCGGGGCTGGATATCTTTCCTTCCTTCCTTTTGCTTGCGGAGATCCGAGGGGTTTGCAAAAATCTTCATCACAATCATCCACAGAGCCATCTGCCGTGGCGTTATCCTGCTACCGTTGCTGTTGCCGTGTCTGTTGTTGCCGTGGTGAGCTGACTGAGGGTAGAGGGGTTCTCCCTGTATCACCGTGGTCCACATCTTCCCGTCCATTTGAAAGAGATAACAGTGGAAAAAACATACCGCACCATTTGGCAGAAACAAGCCTTGTCTGCCGAGGAATAGGGGATATCTCACGATCACCTGTCTGAGTGGGTGTAGTGTCCGGAACAACTGGGGTAAGTGCACAGGAATTACGTGTACACAACCCACTCCTCCTGGGATATTACAGTACCATATAGCAGCGAATATCCATGTATCGTACAGTCGATGCTTGCGTTTGGATACCAGGAATTCATCCATGGATAGATAAGGTAGCATTGCACAGTTCAGCAGCGTGCTTGGATTAATAAGTGGCTTGGTTTGCCCGGAAGGCTGCAATAATTTTCTCGGATAATCGCAGAGTACTTGCCGAGTACAAAATCGGGATATCGTCTATCGTGGGATCCGCAAAAGTACTGTAGCCATGGAGCACACTTGGAGTAATGTGCTACGTACACTGTTCTATCTGGTGAGTGGGATTACTATCTTGTGTATTAGAACCTGATCAATGGACCAATGAATTGTGTCATATCACAACATGCATTATATACAGGATGAAACAAATGCATTATATACAGGATGAATCTACAATTTTGCATACAAATAAAAGGATTGTTTGTAAAAGTATATTCTGGAAAATTCTCTGGCTTATTATGAAAATGAAAACAGAAACGACGTGACCATTAAAACTTTTTTATGTGTTGAGGTATTACCCTACATTTATACCAGTGACTGCACTTGTGGTATTTCCTGTTTTAACAACTCAAAAAGACGAAAAAAAAGAGCAAAATTGTCATCTTTTCATGACAAAACAATACATTTTCTGTTTGGTTCTCCAGTATAATTTGCTAAAACATCATGTTTTCTCCGAGTGGCTGCACGTACAACCATTGAGAGATACCATCGATTTGTTATCTAATTCTGATGTAGAAGAGCTACTCCACCTAATGCAACTGGAACATTACGATAAGTTAACATATCTCGACACAACTCATTAGTAATTTATGTGGTTTTGTATCTTGCATGACTTGAGTTGCACAATCTATAGGGCCTATCTTCTTTGGTAGGAGTGCGTTTAAACATGGTATTTTTAGGCATACGGCATTCATAAAAAAAAATATTTTTTGCTGTTCTAGAGGTCAACTCTCATCACTTCGCTGGGAATTTCAATGAATGTCAGTCTTTAAAAAATAGTAAATAAATTAATTGATATACATTCCAATGGATACATCTTTCTCCAGAATGCTATGTTATATGGAAATATACTGTTGTTCTGACTCTAGTGATGTCATGCCAAGACTGATGTGGCGAGATGGGGGGGGGGGGGGGTGTCATCTGTACAGAAGTGTATTTTGTGCTAGACGTGATGAACTGAGGTACATCACACACATTGTCCAGATGTCAAGTCTGCTCACAAAGGGGTGATGATCGATGAAAATCACACACAAAAACACCTCATAATGAGGTCCAAAAATAGGGGGCAGTAGTAATAGTTTACTGTGTCAGTTGATAGGTCTTTTATTGGCATTGTGTAACTGTGTGAATAAACGTAAAACTGATATAGGTACAATGTATATCGTGTGATAAATATAAATTTGTGGAAGTCAATAACTGTATCATGTCATTTCGTGCCTATATAATGTGCATTATACCTACTGCCAGTAACATAGTGAAATGAAGTTATTTTGTAGACAAATTAACATGATTATACAAATGTCAAGGTACTTATTCTGGAGAATCAGTCTGCCATGTGACAGTCACCATGGTAACTGTAAAACGTCTAATTCTGGCGGATGATTTATTTGGCGGATTTGGCGGTAGGGGAAAAAACGCCAAATTAAATCGTCCGCCAAATTAACTAGCTATATGTTAAGATATATATGTGGTTCTGAAACCGCCAATTTAAATCTCTGCCAAATACTGTGGGGCTCACAACCGCCAAATTCAATAGCCGCCAAAATTAGTCATTTTACAGTAACTTGTGAACTGTACTGTGAGAGGAAAACCTGTGCGTGACCTGAGGCTTCTCTCACAGTCTAAAGATCAAAAACTTCTCACAAAAAGCAATTTGTACCGTGTCCCACGACATTACAGGCCTGTAGGTAGCACATAATATATTCTCATAGACTGTTCTGGTCTAATTGTGCCAAATGAAAAAGTTTTTGAAAATTCACTTGAGGAATGTAGACACCTATCAAAGGTACTTATCAGATAGCTTCATGCATGATATCTGCCCCCAGACATCACCATGATGTTCAAAATTAAAATTTGATACGCTCCAGGGGTACCAGCTCGTTTGAGCATGCATTTCGTCATACATGATGATTGTGTATTGACACCAAAATTTTGACTATTTCAGTATAATTTATACTTTTGAATATGCAATTACCCTTGTTGTAAAAAAAAACAGCAAAATTTTTAAAAGTGACACAATTTATGAACAAACTTATGAAAGCCTTTCCAAATATCTCTATATAGATTCATGAGGAATAAACATGATTAATGTTTATGTCTTCTGATTTGATGTCAAATGTCATTTATCATCCAATCCACATGAGTAACTTGTTGAGAAAATGATGTTTTTGAGTTGTGAGTGTGTGCCAGGATAAATATTTGGATTGTTTTTGACCCAATATTATGAATATTATTGATGGAGCAAGGAAGATTTCTTGCCTTCTCATCCATTCATTGCACAACGAGTCTTCGTGCCGCTTCGAGTGTAGTACTAGAGCATCTTCCGTAATCTTCTGGGTCGAGTGGTATTAGTGCATACCAGTAATATCATGAATATGGGGAGTTATACCAACTACACCCCAATTATCTAGTGATACTCAGTTGGTGTTCGGATGTATAGGGTGAGGATCCTGTCTTGTTGGGGGTGATTTTATGTGATAAATGATACATTTGAGAGGCTTCCCATTCACCAACCACTCAGTTACAAGCACATGGCTCTCCATGTACACTTGGCTGTCGCTACGGCAACAACAAGTCATAAAACCAGTTAGCCCCATTAGTAAGCTTGCTTTCAGCCAATTAGTCATGAGCGTTAGTGTATCCCACAGGTTCGATTCACCTTGGCATGACTAACCTCTCGTCTAAGGTTTGTTGGCGTCCACCGCAGTGGGCTTCTCTCCCACAAGATCTAGGTCAGTATCTGGCTTAGAGCCATTCAGGGAAATATTTCTCTTGGGCATGCATGTGTCACCGCACTTCCCCCTAACGAGGGGGTTTCCAATGAGCTTGCAGGGAGAAAACACTCATCGTATCGAGAGAGAGAGACATTGATCCACGATGGCCAGTCACCGCGACCTCTAGCCATTCACCGGACTTCTAGGGTCTATATATAGTGCGTCAGACCGTCTCAGCTCCTCAGAACCTGATTTCTTATGAGCATCATGCGAGAGATCTTGTCACGGGAAGGAAACCCTAGAAGTGGCTCCTTACGTATGTACGGTTGTCATGGCAACAAATCATCCTGAAATGGTTATTTAAACCCTAAGTGAATGGCAAGTACCTTTGTCCATTTCACTCGATGTCCAAGGCTTTATAGCATGATACAGTGCAATATTATTCATCAGCAGTTACTGGCACCACATGTATTCTTGCACCAAAGTATTTGAAGGATCCCTTTCCTAATGATACTATGGGTAGCCATTGTATCCCCGGCAGTTGTCAATAAATCTGTTCTTGTTATGAATGGTTTGCACTGTCTTTGTTTGCAAGAAGAAATATTATGGGTATAGAATCTGGATTGTCTATTTCCTTCCTTAATTGCAAATTGATGAGTAGCCATTGATCTGCAAGTCCTGATTTTGTTTAGGTATTGTCATTGCGGGCTTCAGGGGAAACGATTTTGACAATGATTTTGTGTTTCTGTGGGATTAAGTAGCTGGATAAAAGACCAGATGAACTTCTGTTTAGATCAGTAATAGATTTTCTCATGTATATCTATGGACAGTCAGGCATGAGACGATAATTGAAGTGCAGAGTGCTGTATTTTTTGTTGGAGGCTAAAAACAGAGAGATAAACATTACTCCACAGAGAGAGCTGTGTTGAGATGGGGGTATTTCCAGTTCCCAATTTTTCTGCCGATGACTGTAGATGAGTTTATGCTTCTGGTCTGCCGCGGACTACTGGCCCAGCTGTGTGCGTATCACAGCCCAGAGACGTCCTCTAGTGTCTGTTTTCTGTTACATCATCGGTCCTGGACAGAAACGCTTCCTGTTCCTGCAATGAAAAAAATATATCCGAACAAAAAAATCTAACCCAGAAATTGCAGCGTTTGTTTGAGCTAGGCATTTGATTGTGAGACAGTTGTAACTGACTTCATTGTGTGCCTGCTCGGTTGTAAAAGATGCCAGGTGTTCTGCTTATGGTTTTCATTTGGAAAAAGATCTATTGGCAGAAAACTATTTGTAAAGTGGGCTTGCAATGCAGCAGTCAATGGATACAGTTACAGAAGCCTGTATCATAACCCAGACATCTGGAACATCATGTGATTCATGCAACAACAGGCTGTCCATGATAATTATAGCAATTATGGAGCTTCATAATCATCATAATAACTCAAGATTACATAACCCTATTCTTGGGTCTTTTATACCTGAGGGAAGATGGACTTATAGATTAATGTTCTTCGGTAACTACTGATTACTGTCACTCAGCAAGCTCAGGGGACAGAGCGATTGGTTGCCATGGTAATGGGATGGAACGAGATATTTGCAAATTTGTATTTCTGGCAGTCAATTTGGCCATTCGTTATGTGCTGCCTCAGTTCCTTCCATTACGCAATGAACATGATGAACAAATTAGATCTACAACGTGAACAGTCACTCGTCAAATTTACCATTGACAATGCAAATCGGGTAAATTGATCAATTTGTCGCTTGTGATGTTTTTGAACCCAAATATACCAATGTCGCTGAATCATGATTAGTTTGGGTAAAATGCAAAAATCGGTGTCTACAGCTGTTAGCTGTACTATGGTCTCTGTGCTACTGGTACATGAAATATCAGATCAGATCTTTTTCTGCAGGTGCCAGGGATAGAATGGAAGCTGGAATTCTTTTGGTTCTATCTCTACCTGATGGAGTCAGCAGCATATTTATCGGAGTGTGTTTAGCAAGCAGTTGAAATAAATAGGACTGTAGCTATCATTTCCTCACTGAGGCACAACAGAAATTATGTCATAATCACTTGACATAACTACAGTCGTGTTGACAAACTGGTTGACTTTTTATGGCCGATTGAAGCCTGGTCCTAGTTCTGCTGACCAAACCAAACTACTCGTAATAGCAGTAGTTATATGGAAAGTTGGCACACTTTGTGTTTATCGTTTTGCGAAGAAGTTGGATGAGGCAGGGCAGTAAAACAAACCACCAGGATCTTCAGCTGAAATGACTTTGTAAATATTTGTTCGGTAGCAGTCAGCATTCGTTATTGATGGGGATTTGTAGGATGTGTGCTTGACTTCGTTTGCTGGCTTTAATGTTGTTCATTCAGCGAGAAATCGTGATTAATCAACTCAATGTAGTCTATGATCAAGCAGTTGATTAGTCAAGAATCTACTGCTTGTGTTTTGTGTTCGCACCGAAGACTACAGTGTATTTTGAACACATTCAACTATATTTTCAGCTGTTAGTTAAATGTCTGAACTACATTCCCAGCTTCGATAGTCAGCTACTTCCCTCGGATGTAGATTGGGAAGTACCAATCTAACGCTCATGCATTTTATAGGCTGGGAGCAATTTTCCCTGACCAGACAGGGGAGATTTCCTAGCTCCTGTCTGTCTGGGAGATCTGTGATTGGTTTATAATCAGTCACTGGCTGTGCATGTGTGTAAAGACAATAAAAGCCAGTCATGCTGACCCGAGGCAGGAGTTCGGCTGCTGTGAGTGTTTACAAATAGCCACTTGGCAAACTGACCTGACGAGTAGTGAACCCCCAGGTCATGTGACTGGTCAATGGTCATGTGACAAATGGTGGAGAATCTGGAGAACTCGCTTCATCACCTCATCAGGCAATTTGTTGAGAGGCGATAATTATGTGCTTGCTAGTAACTGGTTCCATATATTCCATGCTGAATGAAATCATTGTTGATGGTGTCTTACCGGTACATGAAAAATACTGACATAGAAAGATTGGTGAAAAAATAAGACTCAATCCAGAACACAACACTTTGACTGTTACTTGTACTGGATGATTTAATCACTGGGGAATGAAAAAATAAAAGAATATCAACAGTATTTTCTCTGTTCATAAAAATTTATCAAGAATGCAGGTTCAAATTACAAGAAACAGTGCCAATATTTTCATCATATGGGAATCTTGTTAAATCCAAAAACGTAGGGAAACATGACACAAACTGAAAAACTGCAATCAACCTAACTGAATTCTTCAATTGATTACAGAAGACAAACAGAGGTGATATTGTGAGAAGCAAAGGAAACCAAGTGCGGAGAAATTAGAAACCGGAGAACTTGCACATGTTCAATATTATGGGACTACAGACAACAAGCAATAACCCTTTCTGAGACGAAGATTATCTCTGTCCATGTAATATTGTGTGTGCATTCTTCGACAAAATATTTGACGTGGAGGGAAAATCAGTAATTTGCATAAGAAAAGGGGGGCACTCGTCATGTTTTTACATGTTTTGAGTGGAACATCTTCCGCCTGACGACGCAGCAATCAATTACAATGTTTATCTTGTCAATTTGTGAGAGGAGGACTGAATTTCAGCTCAATATTTAAATAGTTATGATTTTTGAAGCAACATTTCGAAAGTAACTGAAATGACGAATGAAGTATATTGAAAATACAACACTAGGAGGTAATATTTGAGTTTGAGATTGAGCCTCACATTAATCAAAAGTTAACTTAGGAGCATTTCAGGAAGGGGTTTTGAATGCATATATACTTTCTGGTTGCTGTAGGAAGCTTGCATCATTGCACACTGTCTGTAGAACGCTTTGTGTAGAACCTTTAGTGTGTGTAGCTCTGCTTTGCTTTCTGCTCCAGGAAGGTTGCGGCCTCCAGGAATTTAATTAGCAAATAAATACCAGAACGAACAGTGGTTTTCGGAAGAGTATTTTCCCAGCCGTACATAACATTTCTCTCTGTCTGATCCTCTATGATCCACCTTGGTCAGTTCTGTGTATGCAACTGTTCTTTAAGCCAGTTATCTAATGTATCCACAAAAAATAAATTAAGTGAATGAGTGAACAATACAAATAGCAATAGATACGTTGAGTTTTGGTTGTTGTAGACAGAACATCTTCTTAAATCATGAACAAAAATAACAGTTTTATTCTGTTGTTTATATATAAAGCATGTATAACCTTCAGACTGATAGTGAAAAGTCAATAGTTCTTCAAAACAACATGTGTTGAACATCTTTACGTAAACAAATTCAGGCTTTATTCAGATGTACACCAGAGTTTATAATAAACAAATAGATAAGACTCCGTTTGGTTCTACATGTACACAGTATGTAACTGTTTAAGGACTGGAAATATTCTGACTTCAAGTTCATGCACGGTGTCGCGTGTAATACTGATATCTTGATTTCAATTTCATTTATTTATCTTCAAACATGCGTGGCATATTCAACTACCGGTATAATATTTTTGAAGAAGGTCCAAATAAATCATTCTGCCTACCCAGGTAATATTAAATCTTCAGAAAAATCAGAATGACAGTTGTGCATACGGTAAATACGGTGAATACGTGGCAAGTTATTCACAAGAATTTCCAAATCCTGCTCAAGATTGGCAATCAGTTGTGACATTCAGCTCATTGGAGTCATCTCTGTGTGGTTATGTGGAATGCATAATTGTGCTGTTGACTGGTGATTTACATATTGCTGACACTATCAATTTGCCAAATCAGTTCTCCCTGTCATCCAGTGGCCCATTGACTGTTTTCAAAATGTTTTAGTGTGACATTTCTCACAGCTTTATCAGCTGGGTTGGTGACAGACACTGACTCACAGTTATCCACCGTGCTTGAAAACATTGTTTACGAATTCGGACTACATTCTCAAGAACTTGACACCAATTATCCCGATTATGCCTATGACATAACATCCGCGGTTTTCTGTTACAGATCGTCCTGGACCAGTGCCAAGACCGTCACCGCTGTCGTCTGCTCGCCTCCACGAAGGTGTTCGGTCAGGATCCGTGTCCGACAGTCAGCAAATACCTGGAAGTCGCGTACAAGTGCCGGCCCAGTGAGTACATGAATACATGAATGTAGGAGGTAAGGCATAAGGCACCATATAGTCGACGTGGGACATGTGGATGATTATTGTTCCATGCACCATTTTGTGATGATGCATGGCTTGAATATACGGGTAAACTTGATAAGCTTGGTATTAGTAATTTGGTAATATTGAATTTTTGATTGTGGGTAGGAATTGTATTTACTTTCCCACATGGCCTGAGTAAACGCAGTAAAAGTACTTTATGCTCTGTTAGTAAATCACAGAAGATGAATATTTACATGAGAGCTAGTGTGATCTGTTGGCAATGCTCAGGAGGGAGTTGAGACATCACAGAGACACAGGAAGTGACATCTCTGCAGAGACATTCCCTATCGCGACTCTCTAATCCCCGTTCTCTAACCTAATCACCCCGAGGCAGACCGCGCGGCGTGAGTCACATCACGGCCCAAGGTGCCCCGTTATCCAGTCATCTCAGCACAGCGCAGGCATCCGCAGCCCTTCTGGGGACAGTCAGGACGTCTCCCAGTGGTTCTGTTGTTGGCTGGCAAGTGTTATGTCGTGCAATGGTTGATCCCAGTCAGGGGATGAACCATCTATACATTAACATCCTCACTGGGACCTTCCCTTGGCTCTTTAAAACGAAATAGAAAATAAGGTCTATGCGTGGGGCAATATTGCTGAAAGATCTAGAGTGGGTCGCGTGGAGTAAGGCCATGCAAATCCTTTTGATTTCTGCAAAGGAATGTCACCAAGTAGAGATCTTGTAAATGGGGAGACGGACGTTCTGAGCCATGTTGATGAGATGGTGCAGTCTGGAATAGCAGTTCTAGATGTTGTGGGTAATGGATGAGTCTTACTGGCCAATCCTGGCACCGGCTATCTGCCCTGAGCCTGATCATATTTACCGACTCGTAAAGTCTGGTTAGCCCTGTCATAAATATCGCCAGTAATCACAGACCCGGGTCAAGCCGGGGCAGGTTCGCTGCTCCTCCAGACCCAATACTGCTCATCACAGAGCCAATACTACATGCATACTGACAGGGCACCATGTGTGTGTATGCTATAAACGGATGCCCAGTCGTGTTCTTCTGTGGGCTATTAACATTAATAAGACAGACTGTATGCTCCTGTTTGGAGGAAGTATTGCCACATGAAATATGCCACAGGCTCCGGGCAGGGTCTTGTTGTAGGGGAAATTTGGGTAGAGGGTGTCCACTGTATCGAGCTGTCCTCATGCATAATGGATGGGAAAAAAAGTGAGGTTGGACTTCTCCTGTATGAAGTCACATCACACCATCCGTAGTGCAATATTGTATCGTCCTCATTTACAGCAGGCATGTGTTGTAATTTTGTGAGTTTGTGACAGATCAGATCAGATGGGATCAGTGATGATGGCTCATGATATTTTCTGTCAGATCAGCGCAATGTTCCATATTTTCCCTTTGAAGTCACTGGGATGGCGCTCTCTTACAAAGGATTTCGTCCAAATTATGATATGAATAATTCATGGTTGTTGAGAGCAGAGCAATTTCAACTATAAATGTATTATGTGTGGTTACTGCTGTAAAAAAATGATCAGTCTGTCAAGTCTATACATGTGTAGCGCATTCCTGGCAGCATGATAGTCCATACCACTGGTATTATATCCAGTATATAAGTGCTCATAGTATACAACTAGGTTCACAGTATCAAATGTAATGACATAAACATGCAGTTAATTCTTTGCAGAAAAATATTTTATTGACAACAACAACATTTGATATTCTCATGAGATTCCAATTATAATCATAATATTTTTGTAGAGAGTGGCTTACCCATATGGTTTACAAAGTGCTAAGTACCGTATTACTCCTAATAGTAGCTCGACAAGCCAAAGCAAGACCTCCTGAAGCAGCGCGCGCAAAAATGAGATCAAACTTTAGAGAATCACTAAATAATATACCTATAGCCATTAATCCCCTTGATTATTATTCAAATAACATAAATGTGCATTGGAACAATCCAACATCTCATTAGAAAGATATGAAATGAATTAAAAAATTTACAATTACAAAAGCTACAAAATTTCAACATTTCTGATGAAAAGACGGGGGCGCTCTACTATTAGGGCACGTGCCACTATAAGGACCAGTACGAATATGGTTCTTATCATTTATGCATTGTTTGTTTTTGTATGCGTTTTTGACTTGGATTGTGGCCCCCCAGAAGCGAGGATCTGGATGTTTGTTTTGTCCAGCACTAAGATCTGGCACAATAACAGCTAGAAAACTCACAAGTGTTAGCTGAAGTGGACTAGGGAGTCAGTGTGGGATATGTTTGTGTTGTACCACCCCTAGGCTCTGTACTCTTTGACCTTCCAGTGTGTACAGAAATAGCTACATAGCCAACAGCAAAAATGCATACCAAATATGATAATTAAGGCATTTCGGCAGAAATGCCTTTATGGTTTTAGCAGAATTTTTTTTTTTTTTTTTTTTTTTTTTTTTTTCTTCTTCCGCCACTTTTGGTTTCCGGACGATAACTTTAGATTGCCTTGACGGATCCTTGTCAAATTTTCACCACAAGTCAGAAATGATATGTGGAAGAACCCTATTCTTTTTGAGCCGGATCCGAGGTCTGTGAGGTCCGTGAGGATGAAATCAAGGCTAATTTTGAGACTTGGTTTCCGGACGATAACTGGAAAAATATTTATGCAATAGTTGCAGAACTCTGCATGGAGGTTCATATGCCACCAGGGAAGAACCCTATTGATTTTGGGATCGATCCGTCAAACGCCCTTTGACCTAGAGGTCAAAATAATTTTTTGCTGATTCATCCTTGAGGCTTCCTGCATATCTCAGAAACCGTGCATCGTAGAGCGAAACGGACGTTATTTTCGGACTCGTCGCCCTAGACAAACATCTCTAGGGTGTACTTTTTTTTTTGATCCGGCTCCGAGGTCCGTGAGGTCCGTGAGGATGAAATCGAGGAACTTGGTTTCCGGACGATAACTCAAAAAATATTCAGGCAAAAGTTGCAGAATTTTGCACGGAGGTTTATATATCACCAGGGAAGAACCCTATTGATTTTGGGATCGATACCTCAAACGACCTTTGACCTAGAGGTCGAAATAATTTTTTGCTGAGTCATCCTTGAGGCATCCTGCATATCTCGGAAACGGTGCGTCGTAGAGCGAAACGGACGTTATTTTCGGACTCGTCGCCCTAGACAAATATGTCTAAGGGGTATTATGGATGAACTTTGACCTTGACCCGAAATTTTTTTGCCGAGTCGGCATTTTTCGTTTTCGTCGATATCTCGGAAACGGTGCGTCGTAGAGCGAAACGGACGTTATTTTCGGACTCGTCGCACTAGACAAACATGTCTAAGGGGAATTATTGATGAACTTTGACCTTGACCCCAAATTTTTTTGCCGAGTCGGCATTTTTCGTTTTCGTCGATATCTCGGAAACGGTGCGTTGTAGAGCGAAACGGACGTTATTTTCGGACTCGTCGCACTAGACAAACATGTCTAAGGGGTATTATGGATGAACTTTGACCTTGACCCGAAATTTTTTTGCCGAGTCGGCATTTTTCGTTTTCGTCGATATCTCGGAAACGGTGCGTCGTAGAGCGAAACGGACGTTATTTTCGGACTCGTCGCACTAGACAAACATGTCTAAGGGGAATTATTGATGAACTTTGACCTTGACCCGAAATTTTTTTGCCGAGTCGGCATTTTTCGTTTTCGTCGATATCTCGGAAACGGTGCGTCGTAGAGCGAAACGGACGTTATTTTCGGACTCGTCGCACTAGACAAACATGTCTAAGGGGTATTATGGATGAACTTTGACCTTGACCCGAAATTTTTTTGCCGAGTCGGCATTTTTCGTTTTCGTCGATATCTCGGAAACGGTGCGTCGTAGAGCGAAACGGACGTTATATTCGGACTCGTCGCACTAGACAAAACATGTCTAAGGGGTATTATGGATGAAATTTGACCTTGAACCGAAATTTTTTTCCCGAGTCGACATTTTTCGTTTTCGTCGATATCTCGGAAACGGTGCGTCGTAGAGCGAAACGGACGTTATTTTCAGACTCGTCGCACTAGACAAACATGTCTATGGGGAATCATTGATGAACTTTGACCTTGACCCGAAATTTTTTTGCCGAGTCGGCATTTTTCGTTTTCGTCGATATCTCGGAAACGGTGCGTCGTAGAGCGAAACGGACGTTATTTTCGGACTCGTCGCACTAGACAAACATGTCTATGGGGAATTATTGATGAACTTTGACCTTGACCCGAAATTTTTTTGCCGAGTCGGCATTTTTCGTCAATATCTCGGAAACGGTGCGTCGTAGAGCTAAACGGACGTTATTTTCGGACTCGTCACCCTAGACAAACATGTCTAAGGGGTATTATGGATTAACTTTGACCTTGACCCGAAATTTTTTTGCCGAGTCGGCAGTTTTTGTTTTCGTCGATATCTCGGAAACGGTGCGTCGTAGAGCGAAACGGATGGTATTATCGGACTCGTCGCCTTAGACAAACATGTCTAGCGGGTATTATGGATGAACTTTGACCTTGACCCGAAATTTGTCGACATTTTTCATTTTCGTCGATATCTAGTATTATAAATTATTCATCACACCGAAATGCCTCCAAGGCATCTTTAAGCCTTGACGTCTAGTTATTTGTATCCCCCGAACAAAGTTCGGCGGATACTATGGATTTACGATCGTCGCGCCGCCGCGTCCGCGTCCGCAGACACTTTCTTGTGAACGCGCTGCAGGTTGCAAATGTGAACCGATTTTGATAATATTTCATATGGACATGTCTTATGGTGAGATCTGGACACCTATCGATTTTGGTTGCCATAGCAACCAAAATAGCCGATTGGCGTAACATTTTGTGCTCAAATTAGCCTGTTTAACACACATGGGTTGTGAACGCTCTACGGGTGGGAGTTTTCAATGAATGATGATGAAATCGCACAGGCTCAATGAGGAAGACCATTACACGAAACCTATTGTTTTTAAGAATGATCGAATAAATATTAATAAGTTTGAGAGGTTAAGTTATTACGACAATTAAAATACCTACTTTGACATGTGTGATCACTCCAATAACCTGTATCTTGAAAGCAAATTGCATTGGATTCTTGTTCAGAATACAGAACTGATGTTTTTGGTGAAAAAAGAACAATATTACTGAATAAGTTAACATTGGTTTTACTAGTTAAGTCTATTATTGACCACAATAAAAATAGTTAAGACGAGAAACATTTATTATTGAGCTCAACAAGGTAAAGGTTTTGTCCAGTAGAGACTTCACAGGTGTAACCGAATAAGTTAACATTATTTTTACTGATTAAGTCTATTATTGGCCACAATAAAAATAGTTAAAGTCTAAGTATGGTCTCAGAAGTCATTTTTAACACACGAAAGAGGACATCGCACTGATCATTGTGGTTTTTACGGCATGCCATTATCATAATTAGTTCCAAAGTTATGAGGATTTTTATTATAATTTTTAACCAAAAATCAATGCCTAATTAAGTATTATAATGAGCATTCATGACGTCACAACAGGAACACATGTTAATTAGCTACATGAAAGTCTTGAAATCAAATATTTGATTAAAGATATCAGTTTAATCCAATATCTTAAATGTTCAACATGAAATATAAGCAGTTTCTAGTTATCTTAATTGGTTACCATGGTAACCATTCTTTTGATAAAGCCCATAGCAACCATGGTTGCTAGGGGCCTGTATGGCATTAATATTCTATTATGTTGCACAAGAAAGTAAAAATATCAATTATCTTCATTTATTTATCTCATACAAAGCTTTTTAAAACCAATTTTGCTTTTAGGCTGTGAATTACGCCCTTAGCAACCATGGTTGCTAGGGGCAGTATCAGAGAAATGGTTGCTATGCTTGTGTACTACTCTACATAGGCATGGTATAAATTTATATAGCTACATCTTCCAATAATATACATTTGTGCTACCATGCAAATCAACGTCAGAATGACACTCTGAGTCACTAATTAAAATCAATATCCTGGTGTGACGTCATGAATACTAATTGTATCCCCCGAACAAAGTTCGGCGGATACTATGGATTTACGATCGTCGCGCCGCCGCCGCCGCCGCCGCGTCCGCAGACACTTTCTTGTGAACGCGCTGCAGCTTGCAAATATGAACCGATTTTGATAATATTTCATATGGACATGTCTTATGGTGAGATCTGGACACCTATCGATTTTGGTTGCCATAGCAACCAAAATAGCCGATTGGCTTAACATTTTGTGCTCAAATTAGCCTGTTTAACACACATGGGTTGTGAACGCTCTACGGGTGGGAGTTTTCAATGAATGATGATGAAATCGCACAGGCTCAATGAGAAAGACCATCACACGAAACCTATTGTTTTTCAGAATGATCGAATAAATATTAATAAGTTTGAGAGGTTAACTTATTACGACAATTAAAATACCTACTTTGACATGTGTGATCACTCCAATAACCTGTACTATGAAAGCAAATTGCACTGGATTCTTGTTCAGAATACAGAACTGATGTTTTTGGTGAAAAAAGAACAATATTACTGAATAAGTTAACATTGGTTTTACTAGTTAAGTCTATTATTGACCACAATAAAATTAGTTTTTGTCCAGTAGAGATTTCACAGGTGTAACCGAATAAGTTAACATTATTTTTACTAGTTAAGTCTATTATTGACCACAATAAAAATAGTTAAGACAAGAAACATTTATTATTGGGCTCAACAAGGTAAAGCTTCTGTGTGCAGTAGAGATTTCATGGCTGTAGCCGAATAAGTTAACATCATTTTTACTAGTTAAGTCTATTATTGACCTCAAGAAAAATAGTTAAGACAAGAAACATTTATTATTGAGCTCAACAATTTAAAATTTTTGTCCAGTAGAGATTTCGTGGGTGTAACCGGATAAGTTAACATGATTTTTACCAGTAAAGTCAATTTTTACTTCGAATTTCAACTTGAAACCAAGTTTGGCACATATTATGAATTAAAATTTAAACTATGGTTAAAAGTTGATCTGGTTCCAATTTCGTCATCTTGAAATGTAGTTTTGGTCAACTTTTACTTTGAATTTCAACTTGGAACCAAGTTTGGCACATAGTATGAGTTGAAGTATAACTTATAGTGAAAAGTTCGATCTGGCTCCAATTTAGTCATCTCGCAACTTGGAACCAAGTTTGTCAAATATTCTGAGTTGAAATATAGCTTTAGGTGAAAACTTTTATCTGGCTGTAATTTCGTTATTTTTTTCGAACATGTCGAAATGGAAATTCGAATGCAGTGATTTTAGTGGTGATCTTGAATTCGACCTTCAATAAGCTTGAAAGGTTTCACACTCACAATGTACATCAGCGATATATTTGGGGCAACAGGGATGATAGGGCTTCGGGGGATACACCCAAGCGGTCGTAGGCGACCGGAAGCGTCTAGTTATGATGTAACTATACAGGAATGCAATCATTGCAAGGCTGATGTATGCGGTAGTGTGGATACTGGGTAAAAGTAAACAGTTGAATTCATATATGTTGCATATATATTATCACAAGAACAAAAGGACAGTTTGTCTACTGTCTATGCCATATAAATAAAGAAAAGTACAGAGGAATGTTTGTAGAATCCAATAACAAGTGAATCTAAAATGTACAGTTGTTTGTCAGTCCAGTTTGCATGTCATGACATGATATTTCACTATATTGCCCTTGTCTCTCCCCGACAGACGAGTTCCGTAGCCGTGTGGGCTGTGAGGGGGAGCAGCTGGACTTACACTGCTCTAAGCGACGGGAGCGACTAGCGGTCTACTCCGCGACATTCGGCTGGGCTCGCAACAGTCAGTGGGCCTCCGATTGTGCAGAGTACGCACCCAACACACGAGGTGAGTACACAGAGGTCATAGCCACCCAAGGTCAAATAGCCCAATGCATGAGGTCAGAACACAGAGGTCATAGCCACCCAAGGTCAATAGCCCAATGCATGAGGTCAGAACACAGAGGTCATAGCCACCCAAGGTCAAATAGCCCAATGCATGAGGTCAGAACACAGAGGTCATAGCCACCCAAGGTCAATAGCCCAATGCATGAGGTCAGAACACAGAGGTCATAGCCACCCAAGGTCAAATAGCCCAATGCATGAGGTCAGAACACAGAGGTCATAGCCACCCAAGGTCAAATAGCCCAATGCATGAGGTCAGAACACAGAGGTCATCACCACCCAAGGTCAATAGCCCAATGCATGAGGTCAGAACACATAGGTCATAGCCACCCAAGGTCAACTCATGAGGTCAGTACACAGAACACAGCCACCCAAAGTCAAATAGTCCAACACATGAGGCCAATACACAGAGAAGACAGCCAACCATGGTTAAATAGCCCAGGGGCCATAGAGGTCATAACCAATCAAGGTCATATGCCAAACACACATGGTCAGTACCCAAAGGTCATAGCCACCCAAGGTCAAATAGCCCAACACATGAGGTCACTACTCATCCAGGGGTCACAGCCAGTCATGGTCTAATAGTCCATCATGTGGGGTCAATACACAAGAGGTCATAGCCAGCTAAGGGCAAATACCATGAGGTTATGATCCATGGAGGTATAAAAGTTGCTTCCTGTATTCTACTAGTATTTGTTCTGGGATCCTATAAATTGGTCTTGAAGACAGAGATGGCAGATCTCCTGCTCCTATTCTGCAAGTCACGGCACAGGTTTATTTCTGTCACCACCAGAGTTATGGTGATTTGTCATGTGTAAATTGTTTTATGGTGCTGGATGTGGTTTGGATTGGTTCTCGAGGGTCCTAGCCAAGAGTCTTCATGTCCACTGGAGGTGATCTTTGTGACAACTTCTTGATAAAATGAGACTCCGACAATTAATATTCTGATCATGATTGAGCTACAGTGTTTGTCACGAGTTGCCATAAAGATTGCTTGGAATAACTGCTCTATAATCAGAAACTAGGACTCATCAATACCAGACTAATTATGGCAATCTGTTACAAAAGACACTTCCTTGAATAAATTCCCAAATTTATGCTCAACACAGTTTCCGACTCCCACCATTGACATTCAACGGACCTTCATTAATACAGTGGACGGCCGCACAGTGAGTGGATACTGACTCTGTACCCACCTCACGCTTGTCGATCCATCAGCATTAGACCCGGGCCACCCACAGAAAGCACCCTGCCTTATTTGTATACAACACCTAGCGCGGAAGTGTCCCAGTGTTGTCCGAGCTTACAGCATTACTTCTCGAAAACGGACACTAGTTTTTGGCTGAAGGGCCAACGACTTGCCATATTTCACACGGTTTTGGTATTCGTTTGGTGTTTGCTTAGATTCTAGTATTGTTGGCTTTCCTCTACGATTGAGTATGATGCCAAAGTTATGGCAGGTCTTCTATGTGATAGTAATGTATGATAGCTAGAAGATAGGAAGTAGAAAAGGCAAACTTATCATAAAAAATGAAAATATTTTTCAGAGAACGGGACGGGTGTGGGTAAAATTATGTTGATATTTTTATAGTTTATGCTGTGCGTAATGTTGGTCAAACTCAAAAATTTGATGATGATCCTGCTTTAATTATGCCATAAAAAGTGTCATAAATTATAGATGATTGCAATATTCAATATTGTATAGCAAGGGAAAGGATTGACATCTCATTGAGAATGATGGATCATTGATATTCGCTTTGGCATACTAAGTATATCTCTTGCAAATGCAGACTGCAAATGAAAATCAGTAATATAGACCACGCAATAAAGCGTTTAGTCTAATTTTGATAAAGTGCGGTAAAAATCGCAACATGGTAGATTGGTAGTATGTACTATGTTACACATGTTACACGGATACTCCCATCCAGGCCAGGTCTTATTTCCTTTGCCTCGTATATCCCGTGAAGCCCTGCTAAATATAGCTCGTGCTAATTTCCTACAAGAAAGCTTTTAGCCTCTTTCATATTTCATCATTCGCAGCCGGTGTGTAAACACTCCACTGAAGTAATTGTTTCTGGAACAGAGAGGGAAATTTATTGCATACTTACCGCGAATACAGGTAACACAAACAGGTTGATTATATTGGCCAATCCTTTATCATGTTTATAGAATATTGAGACATATTGAAATAGTTTTCGGAATTCGCTTCAGTATTAGAAGAAATGTGATATTTTAGAGGTTCGATTATGAAAGATTACTAGCCCACGTGAAACTTCATAAGACTCTTGACACACTTCTCATAAATAGAAATTAGTTGAAAATGTTGAATCATTAGAGATGGAAATAGTCAATGACATGTCAGGTGGGACATAAAACATCATAACATGTATTAATCCACAGAGACATACTAAGTTATCTGTATTATCATGATTTACTGAATATAAGAACTTCGAGAGAGGAAATTCTTGATCTTTGTAGGCTATTGCAGGATTCCTGAAGCACACATCTGATTACTTTGCACACCAGTTCTGCTGAACATCATCGTTCTTTATCGCTCCTCAAGAACCATGAACCAGTTTGTACATCAAGAGTGAGATAAATCAGGTTTTTGTGATAAATCTGAAAATTATGAATTATCATAAAACTTCCGGAGACTGATCAATGTGCTGAGTATAATTCAGTGCAGAAATTGATGGGGAGGATGTAAGGGTACCTCAACATCGATAAATATCCGGACAGATCAAAGCTTTATTTCCAGAACATTATCTAGAACTCTGGCCATATGATTGATCTAGGATTTAGGACGTGACACGGAGCCGGTTATGTAAATGTGTGCGGTTAATATGCGAAACGAGTGGGTGTTTGCTTAATGTGGCAGCTTGGTTGCGGGATTATATAATCAGCGAAAAGTATATGAATTATATTTTTTGTTGAAGCTCAGAATGAGCTACATGTACAATATTACAGACATGATGTAATGATAAAACACAGTAAGTATGAGGTTTACATGTCAACATCGTTCTACACGGTCCACCAAAGAAAATCTCAAGAAAATTAAAAATCTGGATGATTTGAAATTGATATTCGCTATGAAATTCCTAAATAAACATGGTAGGTAGAATGGTTTCTCTTCTCTGTACAATCAATGAGCATATATATAGCAGTAAAGTCCGGAGGTACTTGGTATTCCGATCTATAGCAGCCATACAATGCATATTCCATAAGGTACTGTTTTTTTGTTGACAGTATTTTATTCCCGCCCCGAGGACATGGTCGATCCAGGCTAGCCCCAGTAATTCAGAGTTAGTTGGAAGTATATGGACTTGCGCCTGTGGCAGTTCCCGAGAACATTGGCAGCCAGTTTTTGGTGGCGGTGTTTGCTGTTAGGATCCCGTTGGGTATTGTACCTTTTGTCTGGCATTGTGAGTTCTGAGGCTCACAGTAACGCGGCAACATTTTCCCCGCCAGGGAATCATGCCTGGGGTTTGAAAACTATGATTTTAACCCCGAATCCAATCCATTTGGCCCCTCACATCGTGGTGGCAACTCTGTCGTCGTCATCTCTCCCCGATATTTCTGCAAGTGGGTGGAGACCGTCACAATCGATCGCCATTTACAGCCAGTTTCCGCCATCGAAAGCTGCTGTTGAATCTAAATATTTTTAGGGCTCTCTAGACTGAGGAGTTGCCTAACCTTTTCAAGAAGGGAGAATATAGAGCTGCCATTGGCTTGTGGGGTCAGAGTCATGTCGTTTGTGGGAGGATTGTGTCTGGCATAGAGAGAGCGAGCTAGAGGCAATAATTGCTCTCTTAGGGCGAACGGGTTTTCAGGCAATTCTCCATCCGCAATGGAAAATATAGCATTAGCAAGCTTTTACAGCAAATGTCTGAACTTTACAATGTTGGACTTAATGGCAAAGTGACAATGTAAATTCTCGTATGTTATCAGCAAGGGAACTGCAAATATTACCTCTATTTGCTGCATTATATAAAAGGCAATATTGCCAACATGTTTCAATTTGTAATGTTGTGACATTCAGCAAAATGTCAATGGTACCCAAGGGAGTCTGTCTGAATAGTGATAAATACCACCTGGGGATATTCTTTACCCCATAAATATGATATAACGCATGTGAATTGTATATTGTTTCATGTTTTTTCAATGCTCATGTGATCATGTCAAAAGCTTACTTGATATAGATTTACTGGTATTTTTGTCTCTCCAACACTTGAAAAAGACAATCTACAAAAAAAAAATTTGTTATGTGAAACAGAAAGTGACAAAAGCAGTTCAGTGTAATTCTACCCTTGTAGCTCCCCCTGGGGAGGCTGGGAGGGGGGGGGGGGGGTGTGAGATCTTCAGCTGCCCTGGAAGACACATCTGTCTCCTGACTGGGGTGGTTGTCATGGCAACCAAATTATCTCCTGTAAATTGTGATATTAGAGTTGGAAGATTGGATCAAGTCTCTGTGTGAAAAGCTGATAAGATGGGTTGTCCTCAATCTAAGCATATTTACAAATATAGAAATAACTTTGAAGCTATTGTAAGAGATTCTTTATCCTCTGATTGGCACTGTTACCAGTTTGCTTAAAATGATTGAATATATTTTATAGCAAGTACCAGAACTTGTTCTGGTTTGGTTGACAATGATTATATCTTTACACCACATCAGTGAGATTCTGGTACAAGCACTAATACATGGTATTTCCTGCACTCCCCGGAGATGTTTGTTCAGGCATACTTGTTCTGGCATACACACAAGCCCTGTAGACATATATAGCTACATTCTCGACATAGATTTGCATAGGGATGTAGAAATTGATGCTATTTCCATGTCAGGACATTGGCGTGTCAGCCAAGGATTCAGCTGTACTTTATATGGTAACCTTGCCTCATTCTCTGTATATCAGCTTATTTCTCTCTACACAATTATCGTTAGGCCATTAGAAGTTTCCCCTCCGCAATATTCCTCAATTACGTAGCATCCACTGATTGTCTATTGACATGTGATGGGGCTATTTGTTTCACATTACACCCGTGATATTATGTCAGCTGTGACTATAACGATTTCTCCCCGTGACATAACATATCGCCTGATACCTCGTCAGTGTAATCCAATACTGGACAGGTGTATGGAATGACCTGTCTATGTGTGATCATTATAATTTGTATTACTGAGCTAGGATAGCTTTTTGTGTAATAAATCTGTCTGACATTTCTGCATGTGAATAAGCCTATCATTTTTGTAGATGAACATTTTTAATGCAAGTATACTGCTGCCAAAAAAAAACTGTACATGTACTTTTGAGTATTCATTCAAACTTAAGACTGAAAATGATGTTCATTTTCTTATGCTTCCAGACTGTGGGTCTCAGTGTGCGTTTGGCCGCGTGAAGCATCTATGTCACGGAAAGAGGCGTTGTAACATCCTGGTGTCCGATCGAGATTTCAACAGTGACTGTGAGCCCGGCACTCCCAAATATCTGGAGATCATATACACCTGTGGTAAGTATCACAGAGTGACAAGTATTTCAAGTTTTGACTACATTTATACTGCCTTAGCAGTAAAATTTTTGGTATCGAGTAAACTCCTGTAACATGTAATCTCATAACTTGGAAGTTTGGATTCACTTATCATAGAAAAAAAACAGTGGAATTTCTTTTGCTAAGTGTCATTCTGAATACAATGTAGTCAGTTGAATCGCAGAATACAAAATTAAAACTTGAGCTCCAAATAATTACATCTTCTTGGTTGCAGTGAAGCGCCGTATCCTGGAGGATATAGACGACGAGGCCGACTATCCCGACCCTTGCGTTGTCACGACGACCGCGGCCCCCACAACCCCGCAGACGGAGGGCACTGAGTTCAGCCATTGGCAGGACCCTGACATCTTGGAGATCCCGCCTGAGGGCGAGGAGGCAGAGACCATCGCCCCTGACTACGACCTGTATCGCCCTGGTGTCTCCAACGGTTAGTGAGAGGACAATGCGTCCAAACAGAGGGGGGGGGGGGGATCCAAACAGAGGGGGGTGGGGGTTTGGTTATTGTGGGTTGTGAAGACTGTACTGGTATATCTGGTGGTTATCAAACATTTTCTTGTCGAGATGGGTGTTTGATATGGATAATATTATCTGTTCTTCTTCCGGTTGTTCAGACAATAAAACCTCCAAACAGATGTATATATACTCTCCATGAGTTACCATATTTTATTTTATCTCTCCCTCGTGAGCAGGCAACTATGATATGGGAGGGGGCGAGTACCCGTGGGTCCCGGATCCAGAGCTGACCGAGGATCCAGACACCGGAGCTGTCCAAGAGGGAGTCAGTGGTTTCGTCTCCAACTGGATCTATACGTGGAGCTTCTTCAAAGGTTGGAAAACATCTTCTATCATCTTTGTTTTAATTCATTCAATTCAGCCACCAACATTGTGGAAGACATGTATATCTTTAGAGTGGACTGCCAACTAGAGATGACTGTTTACATTATGATTTCGTAGGTATAATGAACATATAACTTCAGTCATAATGTTCTTAGTGTATCATTTCTGCCTTGCAAGATCAATTCAGTGTTTGAAAAAGTGAATATGATAGCAATAACCCTACTATTTCAGTATTTTGCAAAAGCAAATATGTCAATACCTGCCAGATCATTTCTCAGGATCTCCACTTCTATTGATATTGTTTTGTATTTTGCTTTCAGAGAACACAGAGAAACTCATCATGTACATAGTCCTGGGAGTTCTGATCGGCATTATCTGTGTGCTTCTAGTCATAATCATCAGACTGAGTCAGCTGCGAAGGCGGGGCAAACACGAGGCCAAGCTCAACATCTCAGAACCGATTGCTAACAGCTCCGCGGCTCAGGCGGCCGAGAGCACGTCACTCCTAGAGCCATCCGATCAGAGCGAGGGAGTTGAGATGACAAGTTACAACCAGATCGGCTCCATGCACCGGCCACCGGTCAGCTCGTTCACCGACCCCTACGAGGAGGAGACTCCGGTGACCTTTGCGACGTCTCCGACCGGACGGGACCCCCACGGGACCTTCGGGCGGTCGTCAAACCCGACCGGCAAACAAGACGCATTCTCCAGTGCCACGATGCCAAATAGTAACCATGGCTACCCCAGAAACAATCATCACCATGGAAATGGCAGCAGTGCCCCAAATGCCCGACCAAACCACACGCGACAGACGAGTTTCTCGGGGTCACTGGGCCGTAACACTCAGCCTGGAACCCTGACAGGCTCTTTAAATAGACGGGACCACTGGACCAATGAGTACCGAAACGAGGGGCACAGCCACACGTTACAGCATTATTACGGCTAAATAACAGTACTGTGTCAATCTGGTCAATGCCGTGATGCTGGTCCCATAAACTTAGCACTGTCAGTGCTTGTCAAGTGTCTGTCGAGTTCAATTGTGAAATCTCGGAATTAGTGATACTTTGAGATGTCTGTTGTCAAGTTACTCCAGTGCGATGGATTACGATGGAAAATCTGCGACAGAATTTTCTTCCCGTGCTGACGATTCTACCAGCAATGCAGTCATCGACGCCTGTGTGACAGACTGCACAATACAATGCGGACAGCATTGTCTCACAGGGCTGGGGAGGTCAATTACCTCGAACATCATTCGACAGGATCGCGTTTGTCGTCGAGTGTTCACGCTAAACCTTGGTGCTAACTCGTGTTGTGCTTGTAGCCTAGTGGATGAATAGAACTGATTGCAGTGCTGTCAGTCTGTCAGTAAATCATTGTTGTTCTTGTCTCAAAGGTACACATGGATCATAAATAAGATTGTGCGAGTACAGGACATTGTGTAGTGTGTAGTGAGCTGTTGATTTTAGTTGTATTAAATATGCTCATAGTACGGTAATGTAAATGCATTTGTAAATGTATCAGTTATTTATAAAGTCTGTGTAATGTATAAGTGAAGGTTGAAATCAAACAAGATAATCAAAACAATGCTATGAGATATTTGGGTGGATTGTTCTTTCCGAGATAGAACATGTGGTCCCTATACTACACACCATGAAATTCGCATTTAATACATGCTTAACCAAATGTGCACTTTATCTGAATCAATTGTCTGGTCCGATACATCATTTTCTGGTTGTAGCAGGTGAACTGAATGCGGGTACTGTTGTTGGTTATGGAATCGAAAGTCTTCAATATATTAAAGGGGCACTATATGGGATTCTGTTTTAAGGAGATTTCCAAGATATATCGGCCGATGCTACAGGACTGTTCTATTTATAGAAAAAAAATGTCAGATTATGTTTTTGACCTAGGATGTCTGGCAAAGATTCTGGATCAAAAGCGTAATCTGACGTTTTATTCTATAAATAGAACAGTCCTGAAGCATTAGCTGACAAATCTTGGAAATTCCATGAAAACAGAATCCCATATAGTGCCCCTTTAATGTAATACACAATCACTGCTAACTCATACAGACTGATCTTCTATTTTCTCATCCTAATTATACAGAATTTGACTGAACAACAAACCAAGCTAAATTCAAGCATGTTGACTACATAGATGTTGATGTTAACTGTTGATATTTGATAAACTCGACAAAAAATGATTGGATCACGTTGAATAACGTCGGGGGAAACTTGCAGAATCAGGATGTGTGTAATTATCTACAAATACTCAACAAAAACAACATACAAATCTTGCTGTGTTTTCTAAATACCAGAAAGAACTAATTATTTGCAAATGTTTGCACAACTATAATGCTTTTGAAAACTCTAGTTGTGAACATTTATATAAGACGAATTGTTAAAATACTTTCCCAGGGACACAATTATAGGTCACATGATTTACATGGTATGAGAACCTTTTATTGAATGATGTGCCAAATATTGGGAAATATATGGATTTTTTGTTGTTTTCACCCGGTATGCGACCTTTGTGAAGTGAGTTTCAGAAACATCAAACCATAATTTATGTACATATACTGGATTCCTGCATAACCATTTTGTGTGCATTGTATGGCAGGGCATATTTATTTCACAGGGCAGCCAAGTATACTGGTATTTACTTTGTATGATTTTTAACATTTTTTTCACTTTATTGACAATGATTTTCTGTACTTTCGGGTAATTTTGTTATTTTTGAATATTTTTGAAAACAGGTATCGTGGGTGACATGACAAGAACTAGAATATATCTTATCTCTCTATTAAGACGGCGTTTTCAAAATTAGTGAGTTCAGAAAAACAAAGTTCAAACCAATTTGCACACCAAGAAAATGTATGGGCCTCGATAATGATATTTTTGAATGGTCATTTCCTCAGGTACGGTGTGCGATTGTAGAACATAGGCCTAAGTAATAGAAGTAAAAGTATGCAAAGTTAGGCAATTGATAACAGATCAGCAATAGCGGATACAGCTTTGATATTCTGTTAGGTACAATGTATGTGTAAAGTTGTTGCATCGTATCGTGTTGCATTATGATATTCTGCATTTGGAAGGTATGAGTGCTGTATGATTGCTGTAAGGTAGCTATTTATATTTTAGTCTTGAACCCATGTGGACATACATGTATACTGCTATCCAATGTTTCTAAATGATGTTTGTATATCGTGTATATACCCTTTGTTATGAATCTGTATGTATATATGTAGATAACACTGTTTATTGTATATTGGCACTGTTGTGGTCTCTATATGACTCTTTTTGTCACACGTGACATTTCCATAGCATTTAACATACTCATTATACAAAGTTGGTCTTTAGCTTGTTGACTGAATATATATTGAATTGTGACTGTTTTCCTGTTTGATAAGATTGTTGGGAAAAATTCAGATATTCGTGAAAAAAAAAATGCGTTTGTGCCATTCAGATTAATTATTGTCCTGATGTAAAACTGTTTCTGAGTAAATTACTGATGTGTAATGGAATTGAGATTTTGTGTGTTTTGTGCGCTATTGCTCAAAAGATTCAAGTGTTTCCAGGTTCTTGTGTACATTCAAATATAATGTTTCAATGTCCACAAATAAGAGATTCTGACATTGTTCAATATTGTTGATGATCTGTTTGTAGCTTGATACAATTAGCCATTTGACGTACTATATAGATGTTGGAATATTGTGATTGGCGAGGGATTTCCTGAACACCCAGGTTTAGGTTTGTGGGTTTAATACTTCTTATAGTGTGGGCTTTAGTCCTGATGGTTGTGGGGCAGTGTGTTGCTATGGTTACAGATGGACATGTGCCAAAACTGCCAGGCATCTCCAACATTTAGAGTCACATATACTAGGGAAATATCTTAGTGGAATAAACGGACCTGATACACAACAAAACTTAATATTAGTCTCCACATTTGTGTTCGTTGATACACTTAGGCCTGATTGCTCTAAACCTAGCCTCGGAATCAATACAAGCACGCTTGCATCTTGGTCAGAAAACAGCCAGTGTACTGATACAAGTAAGAATTGTTTAGCATTTATCTAGAGGTATGCATGCGTGTTGTATGCTGGTGAATTACAATTTGAGCAATGTTGTGAGTCGAGTTATCAGTGTCGGTTGTATAAACTACTGGTGAAGTAAGATCAAATACATCAACAGATGTATTATTTTCTATTCAATAAATATTTATACCAGTAAACTCTTGGTTGTTTCTTGGGACAGTGAAAACATTTGATTCTTCATACAAAGGTACAAACACTATATACATGTACGTACATAATCAATTGAGACAGAATTGTGATAGATATTCAGAGAAACTTATATAACAAGAATATTGAATATCATTAGGCATAAGAGACCCATCCTGGAATAGAGCAAAACAAACTGATTCACATACTATCCCTACATGTAGTCCAGCTTATCAATATTGTAGATTATCAATATACACAAATTGTATTGGGCTTGAATATATTCAGGTGGTTGTTGATAAACAATAAATGAATAGAATCGCTTCAAACTGATCAACATGTGAGCAAGATAATGATGGGAAATTAATAGACAAAACATGATCAGACTACATACAAGCTGATGTGATTTTTGGGATGTAAGATTTTACATTTTAACATTACAAAGAAACATATTTTCAAGAAATTCAACTACATTATTTACCAGTGTACCACTACACTCAAATGAAATGAACATGTGACGATGACAAAGTTGATGCACAGAGTTGACACGGATGGACGGAATGAACACGACTCCAGTGTGAAGTCATCTTGGTGAACGTAGTCAGCAGACAATGACGTTAGGAGATCTGCGATGTCACAAGCGTTTGCCCGGCACCAGCTTGATGTTGTCCATACCGTGGAACTGTCGCCGTAGTGATGACGAGTCGGCCCAGTTGGAGTCGAGGTACGCATCTTCACTGTCCTCAGTCAGCTTCTACAGGTCACAAACACTGCATATCAGGATGTGTTCACTCACACAGTGATCCCCCTCATATAAGACCCCCCTCAATACAGACCCTCCCCCCCCCCCCCCTCTGTAAAGATCTTTTTTGTGGTGCTAGGATGACTTTACTTGTAAATGAACCCCTCTAATAAGATTTCCCCATTAGATAAGACCTTAATTTTGTGGCAGGAAGGTGGGTCTTATCATGGGGGGACATATACAAACATATCAACTCAGCCTTGATGGCTAATCCTGGGTTTCTCCTCATCAAATCGAGAGTACATGTATAACGATCATACACTGCGGTGAAGAAGATGGTGATATGAAAACTTCCAGCAACCTAAATATCTGATAATATCACTAAGAAGATCAGCACTTGCCTTCATTTCCTCCTGTTTCTTGTAGTAGAAAGCCATCATAGCCTTCTGCTCAGCCTCATTGACTACCGGTTCTCGGCCTGGGGCTCCCTGTCCCTTCTGGAATACATGTATATACACAATACGTCAGGACTCCTCTACAATACTTGGGTGTCTGTGTCAATCTGAACATCCATGTAAATAACTTCAACGATTCCATGTTAAAGTTAAAGTTAAAGTTATCAGATTTGATATAGCGCTCTTTTCAGCCGAACTAAATCTGCTTTCAAAGGCGCTTTACACTTTAACCCCAGTCTGAGTGATTGTACTTGGAGCAGCCACACTCAAAGCGCTCTATACAACACCCATTATCAACCGGTACCCATTTAATCCTGGGTGAAGATAGACACATTAGTGGTAAATGCCTTGCCTAAGGACACTAGTGAAATGGCACAGCAGTCCAGCTCGAGACTCGAACCCATGATCTTTGGATTACGAGTCCGACGCCTTACCACTGCGCCACTCACTCCAATAAACGGGAACATTTACGAAAATATGCCAACAGGAATGAAAAATTCATGCACACCAGTATGTATAGGGTTGTTGGAAACAAATACAAAATGGAATACCTTCTGGACTTTACAGACGATTTTCGTCTTCTCATTTTTGCCGACGAAGTCTTGCAGTTTCTTTCCGCGGATCATTTCCTTACCAGCCCACCATAGGGAGGCCAAGTCTTCTGGAATTACCTCCTTGCCGGCCTGAAACAGGAGTATAAGACATAAAAATTGAGTTCGACTGTCAGCATGATAACTGATATTCGAAAATATGTACATCTACATGAGAAGTCATCATGGGCTTTACCTATATTTATCATGGTCATCATATCATTTACTCTTTTGCAATGAAATATCTATATACATATCTACTAGAATTGGTAAGACCACAAGTAACAGGGCATGAAGTGCATTTTCACAAAAAAAAAAACATAACTGTACCTTATTCCCCTACAAACACAGGAAATACATTAGCCAGACAAGGACAAGACCAGCTTACCTGTGTTCCCTCCAAGTTCTCGTTGTTCTCGAACTCGAGTCGGATCGGGTCATGAGGCGGTAGACCCATGGGATAGACGATCATCACGGCTCCACGGAGAATGTCTATCGCTTCTTTCACCTCCGCAAACGTCAGGTTCTTGTTCATGTCCACAGCTTTCTGTGGACCAAAGATTGTTACCGGTACATTAGAATGCTGATAGTCTTAATGGAAAGGACTTTTCATGAGCAACGAAAAAAAGTCAAAAACATTGGAAAAAGAGCTCAGTAATTTGTAGAACATAATGAGCTGCATTTATCTTAGCGATACCTTTGACACCATATCCTTGGCTTCCTTGATAGTCTTCTTCAGGATCTGAACCATGTTTTCATTGGGGGCTGGAAAGAAATGTAACTTCCAAGACTATTCCAACTACTTGTACATTATGAATCAAAATCGAGTTGTACACAAATATCCATCATCTCTCGTCACCATTGAGCTATATACATGCATCTTTGAACAACATGTAATACTGAACATTCACAATGGAAGTAACAGCCTATATCAGACCAAAATAATACACTTCCATTCACTCATTCATTTTGATTGATTTACAAGTAAATCCCCCCGACTGACCGACTCCGTTACGACGCCCGATGTCATCCTTGCAGTACACACTCCCGCCACTGGGCGTACACTTGTCGGCCCAGTTGTCCACGAGTTTGAGCTCTGCTATCTGCTCCTCTGTCAGACCCTGCATGTTTGGTGGCAGGGTGATCCCATGATCACACAGCTCCTCCATCTCTGGAAAATTGTCGGTGGAGGATTGCAATCTTTGATTATCACCTTTGGACTTGGTTATGTACCATTTTTTGTGCATGTACAACTGTAATTTGATAGATGTATACACTTCTTGGAGGCATATCTAATGACCAGATTCACTCCAAAACAATCGGTTGAATAAATAAAATAAAATCTTTTATTTCAGTAATTTAAATGTCCACAAAGTTAATTTAAGGCAAGAAAACAATATTACCGACTTGAATATTCAACTCTGAATGACGTCATACCTGATGATATTCTGTCCACTTTGAGTCGTCCATTGTATATTGGGATAAGTTCCTTGATCAACTCATCCACATCAATCTGGACTGTTGTCTCGTACAGAAACTGGCTCTCGTCGCCTTTCTTGATGTGCAGTTTCACCATTTTGTTTTTTGTACTGGAAATAAACAGAAATATTGCACACTATGAGGGGATGCCAAGATTATGATCCATGAGCATCGTGACACAAGTGCATATGATACAGGTATTATGAGTATGGCCAATATATCAGGTCAAATCATATTCAGGCCCGCGAACTACAGTGTATCTGTTAAAACTGTTAAGAACTGTAAAGAACTATTGAATCGGTGTTCAAATGAATCGAAGATGAATGAATCAAAGACTGATATATGCATAAGAATCATAATACCTATTGTACATGTGTCGTGTCATAATACTGTCAGGTTAACTGCATATCTGGACTTCAGTCAATAAATACATACATACATACAATTGCAGTGGCGTGCTGTTACTGTTATTGGTCAATTTATTTTGAAGGAAACTCTCGCTGACCAGGAGAAAAAGAATTGGGAAGCTTGAAATCTTACCAACAGCAGCTAGATAGTTTTTTTTCGTGACGTCATATGGCAATTTAGACAGGGGTTTCCTGGCCGTACAACATTATAATGAATCATGGAAATTTATTGGTCAAACATTATATAAGAGAAATGACATGTGTCTGTTTTTGATGGCCCCTGTCCAGCACATGAGGAATCCCGTAAAACCTCCTATGAACTGTGTGTCATGTGTTGCTATTTTAAGTAAAACTGTTGTCCGTGTGCTTGAGCAAAGTTGCAGAAACAACCATAGCCTATTATACACGTGACGTGCCTTTTCTTGAGCAGGCCATTGAACTCGAGCAACCCTCCAGTTCAATAGTCCCCTCTCGGAAATAGGCACATCACCTACCTGTAACCAAATCGCTTATTGTACAAGAAAAACTAGACGCATTTCGGTGTGATGATTAATTTATAATATATACTAGATATCGACGAAAAAGAAAAATGCCGACTCGGCAAAAAAATTTCGGGTCAAGGTCAAAGTTCATCCATAATACCAATTAGACATGTTTGTCTAGGGCGACGAGTCCAAAAATAACGTCCGTTTCGCTCTACGACGCACCGTTTCCGAGATATCGACGAAAACGAAAAATGCCGACTCGGCAAAAAAATTCAAGGTCAAGGTCAAAGTTCATCCATAATACCCCTTAGACATGTTTGTCTAGGGCGACGAGTCCGAAAATAACGTCCGTTTCGCTCTACGACGCACCGTTTCCGAGATATCGACGAAAACGAAAAATGCCGACTCGGCAAAAAAATTCAAGGTCAAGGTCAAAGTTCATCCATAATACCCCCTTAGACATGTTTGTCTAGGGCGACGGGTCCGAAAATAACGTCCGTTTCGCTCTACGACGCACCGTTTCCGAGATATGCAGGATGCCTCATGGATGACTCAGCAAAAAATTATTTTGACCTCTAGGTCAAAGGTCGTTTGACGTATCGATCCCAAAATCAATAGGGTTCTTCCCTGTTGATATATAAACCTCCGTGCAAAATTCTGCAACTATTGCCTGAATATTTTTCGAGTTATCGTCCGGAAACCAAGTTTCAAGATCAGCCTCGATTCCATCCTCAAGGACCTCACGGACCTCGGAGCCGGATCAAAAAAAATTAGCCCAAGGGCTAAGATAGGTTACCGGACAACTTTAGTTGAAACAGGACAGGTGAGATATGACGTTAAGATAAACCAATCATCTTCGTGAACTTCAATGTCATCATTAAGTGTGCAGCATATAACCTTGTATTCATGTATGTTCAAAATACAAATACAAGGTCATCTACAAGTCTTTTGTCTATAAACGAAATTTACACATTTCTTGTTGGACGTGACACTGAGATATAGCACTCAATGTCATCTGACGTCAAGTTCAACGTCACCCAAAAAAGCCACATATATATGTGGTATACATGTATATGACTTCCAATTCCAGCTATACCTACAAACATTTTTTGGCTGTAGAGGCCAATTTACACACTCAAGGGGCCTTTTAAGCAATTCAAAGCACTCCATCTTTATACACAATGTCAGGGACCCCAATTAGCATGTTTTATAACAAAAATCTCAAAACTGATCAGATAAATTTGAAGGAAAACGACCAAAAATTTAATTTGGGGCCTATTCAGCCTAAATTTCTAGCCTTTTGAGCAATTCAAGGCACTTTATACACTATATACATATTTATACACATCATGTCAAAAACCCCAATTACTATGTTTTGAAATAAAAATCTCAAAAGTGATCAGACAGTTTTCGATTAAAGACAAACAAGGTGCAAATTTGGGCATTTTTCGACTCAAAAATGGCTGTTTTGACATTTCAAGGTCAAATTCAAGGTCACCACACAAGTCTTCATATATGACTTCCCATTTGAAAGTGCTAATTTCTAAGCTCTATCTTCAAGTATTCTATGAGTACAGTCTAGGCAGCTCCCATTATGAAGGAAAAAAGTGCCGAAAATTTTGTCCCAAATTTTTTTCAAAGGGTGAAAAAAAATTGTTTGCCTAGAAATGGCCCAAAATGGATAGTAACGCAATTTGGGGCAAAAAAATTTTTTTTCGTCGACCCGTCAAAAATTCAAAATGGCCGCCACACGGAGACCAGCGATTCAAGGGCAACAAAACTTATACACATCATAAAGGTACATAGAGGGAATCTTCTGAAACGAAAATCTCAAAACTGATCAGACAGTTTTCGAAAAAAGACAGAAAAGCTGCAAATTTGGGCATTTTTCGACCTAAAAATGGCTATTTTGACCTTTCAAGGTCATCCAAGGTCAAATTCAAGGTCACCACACAAGTCGCCATATATGACTTCCCATTTGAAAGTGCCAATATCTAAGCTCTATCTTTAAGCGTTCTATGAGTACAGTCCGGGCAGCTCCCATTATGAAGGAAAAAAGTGCCGAAAATTTTTTAAGTCCAAAATTTTTTTCAAAGGGTGAAAAAATTTTTTTTGCCTAGAAATGGCCCGAAATGGATAGTAACGCGATTTCGGGCAAAAAAATTTTTTTTCGCCGACCCGTCAAAAATTCAAAATGGCCGCCACACAGAGACCGGCGATTCAAGGGCAACAAAACTTATACACATCATAAAGGTACATAAGGGGAATCTTTTGAAACAAAAATCTCAAAACTGATCAGACAGTTTTTGAGAAAATGGCCGCCAAAGTCCAAAATTGGCCATTTTTCGTCAAAAATGGCCGCCATTTTGAGAAAAATGTGAAAATCAAAAAACTAAAAAAAAAACCCCTCTTGAAATATTTTTAGGCATTTTTGTGCAAAATTTCAGAAAAATCCGCCTGTAAACTTTAAAGATACAGCTGTGGACGGACGACGGACGACGGACGACGGACGGACGACGGACGCAACGTGACGGCAATAGGTTATCGGACCATAGGTCCGGTAACCTAAAAATAATACACCCTAGAGATGTTTGTCTAGGGCGAAGAGTCCGAAAATAACGTCCGTTTCGCTCTACGATGCACGGTTTCTGAGATATTCAGGAAGCCTCAAGGATGAATCAGCAAAAAATTATTTCGACCTCTATGTCAAAGGTCGTTTGACGGATCGATCCCAAAATCGATAGGGTTCTTCCCTGGTGGCATATGAACCTCCATGCAGAGTTCTGCAACTATTGCGTAAATATTTTTCCAGTTATTGTCCGGAAACCAAGTCTCAAAATTAGCCTTGATTTCATCCTCACGGACCTCACAGACCTCGGATCCGGCTCAAAAAGAATAGGGTTCTTCCACATATCATTTCTGACTTGTGGTGAAAATTTGACGAGGATCCGTCAAGGCAGTCTAAAGTTATCGTCCGGAAACCAAAAGTGGCGGAAGAAGAAAAAAAAAAAAAAAAAAAAAAAAATTCTGCTAAAACCATAAAGGCATTTCTGCCGAAATGCCTTAATAATGGACTAGTTCACAGAGTTAATCTTCAGAAATCTCTGATTTCGAATGGACCAATCACAGGTGCGCATGTTGCCAGAGGCAACAAGTGTAACCACATATGAGAAAACCTAAAGTGTATGTAAAACACATGCGGGAATCAGCATGCAAAGCGTACTCAAGGATGAGGTTATAAGTTTTGCGTGTGTCAGTTGAAAGTGCAATATCGTTGCTGGCGATTATTTTTACATGTTCAATTTGGTGGGCAATTCTGTTTCTCCATGATAGTCAATGATACTGATGAGTTTATCAGTCGTACAAAATGACGATCACAGATAAAAAGAACAAATGGTGTGTCTAGTGAACATTGTTCTCTCATGACAAATCTCATTCCGGATCTTAACTATAGGAAATCAGCTGGGAATGAAATTCATGATGAAATTGCCCACTAAATTGAACATGTAACCCCTAATGAATTTCAAGTCATCTGAACTCACATACCGATAAATCTGAACTCACTAACCGATAAATAATCATGTTCTACTGTGCGGTTCGTACAGTTGGTACTGTAAGACTTCTACCACTTTTTATTTGGTATACACTCATCTACATTTCAGCGGTCCCAACTGGATAAATGGTCCTAAAGTATTAAAAATTACGTTATGTCACGAGCATTCACATTATTACGTAAACGATAATTGGGTTTGTTTACATTGATTCCTGACGACATTTTATCGTGGAGAGTGATGGATGTGGCATGAAAATGGCAAGGCAAAAAAAATATATTCATTGGTGATTGGGGAGAATTGTAAGGCGATGCTGTACACATACCAATCGGGTTTCACCTTGTATCCATGATATCCTTTGATCACCCCTCCAAAATTTTCATTTTCATGCGCAGCATTTCTTTTTCTCCAATACTAACTAGTACACAGAGATTTACTGGTAACCAAGTTAACAAATCGATTTTTTTTTGCTAGGTCTGTTGATGACACAGTGCCTCGTGAATTGTCATAATTAAGATATTTATTTTGGGGTTTCCGTATACCATGATGTGATACTTCTTTGTGATCGGTTAACTAATCAATGACGTCATAGCGCATGTAGCGTAATACTTTATTTCCATGTATACACATCCTGCACCGACTACCGGCTTGTGATGACAGAAGATAGAATTGTTTGCTGTTTATTTTATTTCATTCAAATTGATTATGAACATTGACGACCCATAAAAGGCCACTCTCACATGTTTGCTCGAAGAACATGTACACCCATCATAATATTCATGTATACAATGTAGCATGGCTAATGGTAAAATGCTATGGCCTATGGCATGCTATAACATATATACCCGTGCATTTTACGTGAAAAGACGTTGTTCCTCCTGGTGACTGGTGAGTTTACGTCATAAAAAGCGGACCGTTTATCCAAAGAAATCTTGGACAGGTTTGAACAGACACATGACAGTTATAACATCATTTATTTTCTTATAAATGATTATAAAAGATTGTAAAAGTTACTACACCTTGTAGAACATCCCAGTGGCAGTACATAGCCGCAACCAGAATGTGACGGACTCGTACCTAAATCTATCAAATGTGGTTATGTTATCAAAAATGTAATCTTTTAGGACCGTTTTTCCAAAGGTGAGTGTAACTTTTAGGGCCACAAAAAGTTCTACCAGATTCTCAAAAATTCTACTGGTTCATGTTCTATCAGGTGAAAGAAACGTGCTCGAAATAAGTGTGTTTGTGGGTATCATATCAGTCAGTCAAGGCTGCCATTAGTTCCAACGAAACTGGGTGACTGCATGGGTGACTGCATGACCAGTGGCCGTCCCAGGGTTGCGATGTAACTAGGCTGCCATGGCAGTCACGCAAATTCGTAACTTTACCTGAACCTGAAGAAACCCAAAGCCGTCTACAGTCTAAACCAAATATGGTAGCGCTAACAAAATATACTGTAACACTGAAAAATCTATAGAAAAGTCCAGAACACGAGTGTCAACTTGTTTGGTTGTTTATAAACAAAATGCGTTTCTGCCGTCCTGCCATCACCCATGCAGATCTGCTCCGCTTTGAAAAAATTACAGATGCCCGTCTTCCTTGTGCATGACCTAATCCATCGGGTCGAAGGACAGATATTGCTAATTTTTCTAAATTATTTAAAAGAAAAACTCACAGATATTTAAATTTTTAAAGGTTGTAATAAAATAGGCCTATTTTTTTAATACTCGATTACAACTAGCCCCACACTGTTTTTTCTCTCGAAAGATCTATTACTAAATAGTCTATTCAGTAGTATCACGAATTCGCGATAACAAAAACTTGACATGGGGGCCTACCTCACCTGGGGATCAAACGACAATTTTCTCCAAATTTATAGACTTCTTCTCATGAAATTGAGAAAGTTAGTAATTTACTGCAATATGACAAAAAATTAATTTTCCCTGAAATATTTTCGTCTAAAACGTTGTTTAATATGTTGGGCAAGTGATGAAGAATAATCGGATGGTTTTACATTTACGTTGGGAGCTCCACCCCCCCCCCCCCTAGACCCCTAAATCAAAATCCTCATTTAAACCGAAGCATTTGGGTTACCTGAATTGAAATTTTGCATCATATACGTGTAATATTTAGTTGAGTAATTCGACTGAAGATATTTTAATAAACTAAAGGAAGAAAAACAAAGATGTTAACGATGAAAAATCAGAGTGTGGTAATTTATATTTTGTGGTTCAATAACGCTGATTTGATAGTTCTTGATACGTAATCCCCACCCACTTCCATGCTTTCTTAATCGTAGGATGCAAAAACTTGCATCAAAAGTCACTGGTGTGAATCACGTCCGACCTGTGGGACAATATAGACAGATTGCTGTGGTATTGTGTGGGACTTATACCATGATGTCATCACAAAACTGCGGGATTACATATCTGAGATCTATGCATGGGTTACGTTGAATTGTGTCCAGCATAACCAGGACAAAACTGAGGTCCTAGTGATTCAGTCCCCATAGAACCTCCCCAACTCCGGTGGATCAGCGGTAAACATCAGACAACTATGCACAAGTTGTACCATCTAATTTAAGTGTGGACACCCACTCCCATTGATCTAATCATGACAAACAGACATTCACTCTTCCAAATTTGTGTTACAGTTCGGGACTCTTTGATGATACAGTTGTAATCGACGTGGAATCAATACCCAGTATTAAGCATTCCGAGCAAACAAAACAGGGTCTGTTATCCAATCTCATAGTCCGGGGACAGAAAGTCATATCAGGCATACGAAGTGAGAGAAAACAAAAATGACAGGGAAACTCATGAACCCCCAAAAATGGCCAGGTGAAATCAGGTGTTCCGGAAAGAGTGAGCATTTCCTGCCCCACTAGTGGCACCCATCATGAATTCCTGTGTAATTGTCATAACTAGAATCTTTCTTCCAAATAGCAAGCCTGTTAAATGACAGTCACAACTGTGAAAACGTGCATATTCGCCCTCAGAGATGAAGTTTCATGGTACTCTACCCAGTTCCTAAAACAACGCCAATGCAAATTCATGACTCCAGAAAAGCTCCAGAGAAATACTCTTCTATGTCTATGGAAATACAGAACCAGCCAAAAGCCCAAACACTTTACTCGTCTGAAAGACCCCCCTCCCCTCCTCAAAGTGCAGACATGTAAAGTCCCTAAAAAAGACTCACACTCAGACCTCTGAGAGATGAGCGATTACTCGTCGACTCAGATCCAAATATGCTTAACAGTCACTTTCAGTCAGTATTTACCAACGAGGAAGCCTCTAATATACTAAAGCCCCACACTGGCTTGTAAACAGAAATATTCTACATCCATCCATGAAAATGGAGTAGCCAAGCTACTAAGAGCCATCAAAAGTATAAGGACACCAGACCAGACCAGATCCCAGCATGACTCCCCAGAGGAGCCTTGTACCATATGAGGGGCGCTGCACAGTGGCGACCAGCGACTAGAATTTGGCTCCGTTCATTTCGTTATTTTCTCAAGTTATTGTTGTTATTTCTGCACCAAGTTTCATTCTAGTACTGGATTATCATGTACACTATGACAATGAGTACGGCAAGCAGAATATTTGTGCTTTTCGTGGTATTTTCCATCATATCTGGACTGTGTGTGAGCGGTAATGAGGGAAATAACAAACTGTTTGTTTACACTCGGCAAGAGCTGCTGGCCCTGCGGCCCACAACCGTATCGACCAACACTGACCAGAGCATTCCACCTGAAATCAGAGCTCGGCCCCGCAGACGTGGAAAATGAGGTGGTCTCCGTCGCCGTTTCAGAAAACGATGGAAGAATTGTCCACTGCCTTCTGTGATCATGGGAAACTTGCGCTCCATCAACAACAAGATCGACGAACTTTCAGCTTGCACAAAATATATCAACGAGTACAGAGAAGCGTCCGTGATGTGCTTCAGTGAAACATGGTTACGGGAGGATATATCTGATGGATGTGTGAATCTGGACGGCTTTACGCCCCTACGCCATGATAGAGACCCAAAAGCTGGTAAGAAGACAGGCGGTGGTGTATGTACATACATCAATAATCGATGGTCGAACAACTGGTCTGTGAAACAGAGCCTTTGCACCCCAGATGTCGAAATACTAGCGGTAGGAGTGCACCCATTCTACCTACCAAGAGAGTTCACCCAAGTTTTCATTTTGACGGTCTACATCCCACCATGTGCTGACACCACGGCAGCAGCAAACCAGATAGCACACAGCATCACGCGGCTCGAGAACTCCAATCCAGACGCCGTGAAGATAATCACAGGTGATTTTAACCAGTGCACCCTTGACTCCGTCCTTCCGACCTACAAACAGTATGTAACATGCCCGACACGCAACGATGCCACTCTGGATATGTGTTATGTTAACGTCGAGGACGCCTACACGTGTCATGCAAAGCCACCGTTGGGACAGTCCGACCATAACATTGTCTATCTCCGGCCAAAATATCGCCAGAAGGTGAAACAAATCAAGGCAGAGTCACGCGTCATTAAACAGTGGACGCCACAGTCTGTGGACTCGCTGAAAGCCTGCTTCGATTGGACGGACTGGGAGGTCTTTGATGAAGGCGGCGACCTGGATCGACGCACGGACGTCGTGACCTCGTACATCCACTTCTGTGAAGATTTGATAATACCCCAGCGAGAGGTCAAAACGTTCCCAAACAACAAGCCGTGGATTACCAAGGACCTCAAGGATGTGATCAACAAAAAGAAGCAAACTCTCAACAGCAAGGATAAAAGTGAAATCAAGAAAATCGAAAAGGAATTGCAGCAGAAGCTACGACTTTGCAAGAGGAACTTCAAACAGAAGCTGGAGGATAAATTTACATCTAACAACTCCAGGGACACATGGAAAGGCCTACAGCAAATCACTGGATTCGGTTTGAAATCAAGCTGCCTCCATGGAAGTAAGTCGTTCGCTGATGACTTAAACCAGTTCTTCTCTCGGTTTGACACGCATGATTTCTCTCAGGAGATGACATCTGCCCTAGAGGAAGCACAGCATCATGCTGATGGCCATGAAGGTGTGCAGATCACAGAGGAGTCAGTCCGGAAATGCCTGTAGCGGGTGAAGGCCAACAAAGCCAGAGGCCCAGATGGTATCTCTGGACGCATACTGAAAGAATGCAGCAACGAACTCTCTTCGATCTGGCGAAGTATCTTTCAGTCCTCCATAGATTCCCACTACATCCCTACCATCTGGAAAACGTCAAACGTCATCCCGCTTCGGAAAAAGCCGCAACCATCAGTGCTAAATGACTATCGCCCCGTGGCCTTGACATCCATTATTATGAAGTGTTTAGAACGGCTCCTGCTGACGCACATCCTACCAACGGTGAAACCAGCGATGGACCCTATGCAATTCGCGTATCGCGCGAAGCGAGGTGTAGAGGATGCTACCCTCACACTGGTTCACTCAGTGTATCAACATCTGGACACTCCTGGGAACTATGTGCATGTATTGATGATCGACTTCTCCAGTGCATTCAATACAATACAACCACACCTCATGCTTAACAAACTGTTGTCCCTGGGCGTCAACAGCCACATCGTGTTGTGGGTCCACCAGTTCCTGACTGGGCGTCCTCAGCGAGTCTGCCTGGGTGAGGTGTCCTCAGACACTGTGCTGACGAACACGGGCGCGCCACAGGGCTGCGTCCTGTCACCTGTATTATTCACACTGTACACAAACGCATGTCGCTCGAATCTCACCAACTGCGAGGTGATCAAATACGCCGACGATACAGCTATTGTCGGCCGTCTCAGCAAACGAACATCTGACCTTGATGACTACATTAAGTGTGTGGGAGAGTTCACGACCTGGTGTTTCGAAAATTATCTAGAACTGAATGTTGCCAAAACTAAAGAACTAATTTTTGATTTCCGCAAATCTTCTGAACATGTACCTCTCTCTATCAGTGGTCAGACTGTTGAAGTAACTCACGAATATAAGTATCTGGGCACCATCATTGATGATAGACTGTGTTGGTCACAAAACTGCAAACGCGTTCTCGCTAAAGCCCAACAGAGGCTCTATTTCCTTCGGAAGCTTAATGACTTCCATGTGGATAAGAAAATCATGAGCATGTTCTACAAGAATGTGGTCGAAAGTGTTCTGTGTTTCTGTTTAGTTGTGAATTTCGGTAATAGCAGAAACTGTGACATTAACAAAATGGGACGTGTTGTACATCGAGCGTCAAAACTAACTAATACACATTGCCTGTCACTAGAAGAGTTGTACATCAAGTATTGTGTAGCCAAAAGGAACAGTATTTTATACGACAGTGATCACCCTCTGAACAAGTTTTATAAAAAGCTTAGGTCCGGTATTCGTTTTGTGTCTCTGTCATGTCGAACAAACAGGTTTTTAAAATCATTTGTCCCGGAGTCGATTCGTCGGCACAATGTGTCCTGTTCTCGCTAATAAAGTATAGTTTGTAAATATATGTTTATGTTGCCTCCATCTAGTCGTACTACAAGTTTCCATGTTACGTATATCATTGGATCCAATAAAGTATCTATCTATCTATCTATCTATCTAACCATCCATCTATCTACCAACCTGCACCAACACTGTGCCGTATCTCCGAATCCAGGCTATGAGCAGAAGTGGTTACTCTTTCAAAAAAAAAAGAGAACCTGCTGCATCTTCAAACTACTGGCCTATCGCACCCACCTTCATGCGCAGCAAGTTTACGAAATACATTTTACAATCAAATATGATGCGCCATCTTCACAGAAATCTTCCCAGATGATGTGCAGCACAGCTTCTAAGAAGTATTCCTGTGAGGTCCAGCTCCCACCAAGAACCTCCAAGGCGTCCTTGACATGAACGTATGAGTCGATAATGTTTTCCTTGAATTTATAAAGAATTCCTATGAGGTGTTTCACAACTCCACGATCAGTCCAGCATTACAAGTGGAGAAAGGACAAAAAGAGGCCGGAGTAGAAGGCTGATGTTGCAAAGGGGTGCGGTGCAGGGCGACAACTTGATTTGATGATGCGTTGCGGTGCGGTGCGGGCTCAGTTTATTACACTGCGGGGCAGTGCGGTGCATCAACGTTGTGCTGTTGGTGGGTGCGGTGCGGTTTTCATAAACATTGATTTGACCGCACCGCATTCCCCGCACGTTCAGCTGATTATTCTCGTATTGGTCCTATATATAATGTTTGGAACAATATAGGACCTTTTTACAAATAAATAAGGACAATTATAGAGTTTGAAACACAGCATTTTTGCATGACAGGATGAATTAGAATCAATTATCATATTCAATATAGATTGTACTCGTATTGCTTCATCACTTTCATGAAGGTTACAACAAATCGTAATAAAGCAGGGTTGGCAAGTTTTACCCAGAGGTGCAGTTCGGGCAACCCCTGGTGGGTAAAAGTGGGTAATTTTATTCAAATGCTCTCTCAAGTGGCATTGTCAGCGAGTTAGTGAGTATATGTCAGTGAGCTTTTAATATATTCAGGGTATCACATGACATAATCTTGAACAGTATATTTGTATCAACATAATTAGATAGCCAATTTCTCATTCAGACACAGCCTTTTACGCAACTGCTAACCAGCTGGTACTATTGTTGCTAGTACAAGCACCACAGGCACCCACACAAACACGTGCACCTGGATCATGCACACTCGATCTCATGAATCTGATCTTATGCAATACATCTAAAACATAAATCTGCGATGCAAAAAAACAATATAGAATTTCTAAAATCTGAATGAATTATGGAATCTGGTGGATAGATCTGAACCACATTAGATAATGTGACAGTAGTACAGTCTAATTATTCCTGGAATTTACTAGTATCATAATTATGATGATAATATAAAGTCTTGGTGGGGTTAACATTAGGTACAAAGGTATCCATAAGACATTTGCCCACTTTTCCCACTTTTCCCACTTTTAGTAATTGATTAATTGAAACCCGCTTTTACCCTGGCGGGATGGGCAAAACCCCTTTTGCCTGGGTAAAAGTTCAACCCTTTGATAAAGATAATTAATAAGTAGCTTTATAGTCATTGCCAATATCTGTACACAGTCAAAAAGATAATTATAGCAATAATGTTGCAGAAGCAGTGACAATTGCGGACACATACACGTACAAAACTGAGGTGCGGTGCTGGGGTGATTTTCACTTTTGTGCGGTGGGGTGCGGTGTGGTGCGGAATGTTCCTTCATATTTGCGGTGCGGTGCCGGTCTTCTGCAACAGGTCTTGATGTGGTGCAGTTCGGTGCAGGCTATTGAGTGTGCGGTGCGGACGTGGGGGCAAAAAAATTGTCCGCGCAGAGCCTTAGTACACCCTGAACCCAGTAAACCAGCTCCAAGGTATCCTGGACCCCAGAAGACTGAGCCACTTGAAGTTGTCAAACTCTACACTCTCCTGCTTTTATCTTGCAACCAGCAATCTTGTTTATCGACTGCACGCTGCCAGGTTGCACCGTCTTAACTTTTAATTATGGAAGAATTTTCGAGCTCCCGCTGTGGAGTGTTTTACGTCAAAGAAGAAGAAGAATGCCATTTGCCTCAACTTTCTTCCGCAGCGGCACCATCACCTAGTTTTAATTTGCGTGCACACTATTGCAAATTAATTTTTAAAAGTCAGATGATAATCCACATGCTAAATCACACGATTAATTATTGAATTGAGCCATATTTATTATCTTAGGTGGTGGCACGCGGAGAGGAAATTTGACGAAACTGTTTCTAACCTGTGAATTCACCACGTTACCAACGAAATTAAAAATGATAAAAACACGGTTTAAAAATTAAAAATATAGTTATTAATACCTTGACTATTATTGTTACTAACGGCATATGTTCGTTTTGCGAATAACCGATACCTAGCTATATTTTAATTGTTCTAACTGGTTCATTTTTCGACAAAACAAACTTCACTGCGCGCTGCAATGGCGCGGCCAGTGAATGTCGAAAAAATCGAAGGATTTTTCCTTCCATGGGAGAAAGAGCCAGATGAAGGAAGCAGCAGTGGTGAAGAAATATCCGATGACGAAGATTTTGTGGATTTCTCAGATGATAACATATTTTTACCTAAATCAGACCATGTGGAAGCAGTTCCCGTCAAGTGCACCAGTGGTAAATCCCCTTTTATCGCTCACCAACTTACGGTAATATAGCGTATTTACATACTATTAGAGCATGTTTGTAAACATTGAACAATGTTGAACTTGTGTTCTTGTTTTCATTGTGAATGTTTCAATTTGTGGACAATTTGGATGGATGGATTTATTCAGGGGGTCAGCGCTCCGGCCTCAGGATGTGGTGTACGTGTTGTAGCGTTTTGAGGTAGTGGTGTTGGGTGTTTGGTACCGTTTGAGGGTTTTATTCTTTTATCTCGTGTGTTGCTACAGATCCCGAATTCGGGAACCACACTCTTGAAGATTTAGAGTTTATGTGATCGTATTCTTCTCTATTTTATGGACCCCTCGTTGTGTTCTAAAAGTCCGAGAAACGGTTTGATCTAAGCAAACCGTCAAGTTCACTTCAAGAGGTGGCAGAGTAGTTATTGCCGACCACCTACTTTGGTCCCCGAGCCTGTAAGACCCTAGACCCAGGATAATGCCTAGGCCCCGAGTCATGCAAGCCGGTTGACCTTCCCCTTTGTTTTCCAGCAGATTTACCCTGGTGGAACAAACTGGACCCGAACAATCAAATTCAGTCAAAACTAGTTTATATTTAATTCATCAAGCGTGCTACAAAGTACAAGAACCGTTTAATACAATCAGTGATTCATAAAAAAGAGTCTCAGGATCTTCCCCCGCCGTGAGAGCGATCACTCCCTGTAGTTGATGCCTGCTGATTCAGTGTAGGGGCAGGTAGGGGTCGCCCGTTATGTAAGCTACTCGCCCGCAAGCGTTGTGGGCAATACTGGGGTCGCCCTCAGGTCTCCTGACGATGTGGCGGGCGTGTGACTCGCCCGCAGACGCTGTTAACCACCCTTAGGTCGCCCGCTGGTCTCCTGACGAGGTGGCGGGCGTGTGGTCGCCCGCTGAGCAAGTGACTCGCCCGCAGACGCTGTAAGCAACCCTTAGGTCGCCCGCTGGTCTCCTGGTGAGGTGGCGGGCGTGTGGTCGCCCGCTGAGCAAGTGACTCGCCCGCAGACGCTGTAAGCAACCCTTAGGTCGCCCGCTGGTCTCCTGGTGAGGTGGCGGGCGTGTGGTCGCCCGCTGACCAAGTGACTCGCCCGCTAAGCAAGACACGAGTAGGCAAGTCGGCCCACCGTTAGGTTCGCCAGCCCCGGCTCCTTAGCCCCTCTCTCTCTCTTGAGATAACGTACTCGGATCACGGTCCCTGCTGTTGTGTAGGAGTGACGTCTCCCCCGGCGTAGGGAATCCAGGGAGTTCCCTGAATCCCTGGCTGTCCCCGTCCAAACAAAGCGAAACAAAGTTCAAAGTTCAATCACTCACTCAGACATCCATCCACACAGGCTTCGTGGCAAGTGAGCTGCGAGTTTCTTCCATCCGTCGGCAAGCATTCATCAGGATATTTCGAAGGTAAGTAGGCTTCAATTCTTGGCAAGTCCGTGACTGGACGAAGTGGCGTGATCCTGCCGGCTCATGCGTCCGTGTTCCAGTCCACGCCACTGATCTTTTCCCGTGACACTGATATTTCCCCACCCGGCTAGTCGACCAGCACGTGCAAATGCTTAAAAGAGCAGCAGACTCCAAAATTAGATGAAATATTTTCCCCAAATTTCGTTACACGCGCTGGAAGGAGTCTAGGTTCTGTTGGACGTGAACCCCTGGTCAGGCCCTGGCCAAAGGTCGATGTGAAGTCCACGACGTCGAGTGCCCAAACTCTCCCTTCGAGTGCCGTCACCGGCTTTTATAGCCCTCGCCCTTCGCCCGTCACCTCGCCCTTCAATTCGCCCTTCAACTCGCCCTTCGCCAGTCAACTCGCCCTTTGGTCCTGGCGTGGAATTGACAGTGTTGTAGGCCTAGTAGAGGTGTCGGTGACGTCACTCAAAGTAGTGTTTTCATGAATGTGTCTCTCAGTTCATGAAGTCAATGTGAAAAAGAGAGTTTCCGACGAAAACTACAGAATTCGTGCATTTCTGTAGTAAAATCCCCAAAATGTTATTAATTCATTACAATTAGTGGACTCGATGTGCCGGCCCTTTTTGTTACAATTCCACCCCTTCTGGTGGTCCATGTCCTCATGGACCAAAGGGGAGGAGGACAGGTAAAAAAAAAATCGATCCCTCCTTACTGGTCAGCGCTGGCTGAAGTCCCCTCAGCAGACCGGCTTCGTTGCCGATGCGCTCTCACCTCGCCCAAAAACTGGAGGTAGTGGTTTTTCTTTAAGTTGGCCTCCGTCTGCTGGTGCTGCAATAGCTCGTGATGGAGATGGATGTTTTCTTCCGTGAGGGTAGTGTTAAGCTTCCTCTGGTTCAGAAGCTCTGTCTCTGCGGCCTCTTTGGCGGCACAGGCTTCCACAAGTTGTCGGTTCAAATCGTCCCGTTCCGCTTTGTCTTGGGCTGCCTGTTCTCGCTGGTGCTCTTCGTGGACACGCAGCTTGTCCTCCGCACGAGCTTGGCCGGCCAGGGCAGCCTCTCGGGCTGCACAAGCTGCCTCCCGGGCCCGGCGCGCTTCTCCGGCTTGACGATGTAGCTCTCGCACGGCGTGCCACATTCTATCCCGGTAGTCCCTCTGTGCCCGCTCAGTGAGGGAGGCGAGCTCGGACAGCTTGCGCTGGTGGAGGCAGACATCTGATGCCAGCTCGAAGGCCGGCTGTCGCTTATCGGCTGGGGGGTGCCGCTGTTTTCCTGCTCCCGGGCGGAGCAGGCAATCCACATCAAACGGATATTCAAGGAGGCCGCGCTGTCTAGCCTCAGAGCCGAAGCAAGTGACAAGCAGCTGGGACATGGCTTCACTCGTCACCACCCCGGGCGTTGGCGTCTCGAAAGCTATCGGTGGTACCGCCACTGAAGACGCAGATGCAACTGGGTCAACGGGGTTGGTAAAGCCTGGATCAGGCTGGGAAACCTCGGGAGTGGAGGTCTCCTGCTGCCCAGCCATCGGGGCGGTGGGGTCTGTTTGTAGAGCACCCTCCTCAGTTGGGGTGGGGGTGGCTTCGGGAGGACTCAGTGTGGGCCCCATTCCCCACGTAGCTTGGGAGGTCTCCTCCCCTGTGTCCACCACCATAGTATTGGAACCCCCAGCTTCTGACTCCATGCAAAAGCTCGCCAGGTCTTCTTCAGTGACTTGACTTTCCTCTAAAACGTACTTCAAGAAATCTTCTTCTGGGTCGGGATTGCATCGAACTACTTGGCGGATGTCCTCCCCCAAAGAGACCAGGAGGTCCCCAGCCTCCCTAGCCTCAATCGCTGGCTCATCGTCTGGCCTCTCGGAAACCCTTCCGTTGTCTTCAGCTGGCTCCTGTCTGCTATCTTCTCGGCGTTGTCGGGTGGCTGGTTGATCTGTGTCAGACCTCTCTGTGGAGCCAGAGTCTTCACTCCGGCCCCTCTTTCTTGCGTCACCATGCGGCGGCACTCCAGCAATGGCAAACAGCCGATCGGTAATGGGTATCTTCACCACCACACTGGGTACTGATTTTTGTGGTGTAGTGGTGGGGGACGAGGCAGGTGGCGAATGACACTTCGCCACATGCTTGCTGAGCAGGTCCTCTCTCGATGATGTATAGTCACACTTGGGACACTGCAACGGGGTCTGGTGCTTTCTCCGGTGTCGGCTCAGGTGACTGGCCGTCACCTGCTCACCGCAGGTCGAACAGGTAACCCGCTCCTCCTTCGTCTCGCCAGATCGGGAACGCCTACTAGATGTGCTGGAACGCCCCTTGTCCTTCGTCCTGGACCGGTCACTCCGGTCGGACCTGCTTGACCCAGGAGTTCGTTCCTGAGGCACTGTCTCCTTCTTCTTCACTGACTTGTCGTCGGCTTCCATAAGAAGCTCATCATCTCCCTCGGGGAAAAGATCTATGATGTCGTCACTCATGTTGACTTCGGACATTGTGACCGGATTCCCTTCAGACACCTCCATATATAGGCCTGAACTCGCCCTCTCGTTCAGCCAGATTCGCCCGTCAGTTCGCCCTCCGGTATCCTGGATAACTCGCCCGCTGATTCGCCCTTTGATCTGGTCGCCTCTCAGCCACGGGCGAGTGGCCGTGGAAGCATTACACAACACCTTAGATTCCCTGAAATTATTCACCCAATCAGGAATTACTGAAGTTTGCCGGCCCCATAAACTTCTTTTGACACTGCTTTTAGTAGGTGTCACTATCTGCGGTATTCTGGCAGCTGGTGACACCTTGGTGACATCTGACATCTGTGAAGCGACCTCCCAGCTACTTGTTTCCAACGTTGGACTGGGTGTCACTTTGTTTGGCGTAGATTTAGTCCGCATACCTAATTGTGACACTTTATGTATTTATTTTAGTTATTTTGCGACCGTAACTCTATTTAATAATAATTATTGGATTATAAATCCAGTTCTCCAATGTGCTTATTGGAAAACCAGATAGGAGGGCGATACCGACTAAAGTTTGCAAATATTCAATAGTTAAATATCTGCATGATGCTATTTATTTTCCAGCTGCTTCAGATCAATGGTCGCCGCCAGTGACCCGTTATGATGTATAAATCGCCAGCGCGCCTGTTGTGATCGGATTGAGGAACACTCCACTGTCGATGATATGTTCCCCGTGGGTGCTGCGCTGTCTGTCCGCACCGGGCGAGCGGCCAATCTCGCGGAGGTCAGGCAATCACGGTGGGGAAGCAGCCTGCACGCACGTGCTGATGTCCATAATATTTAAATCGACTTTTTGATGTTATTGCCGATTTAACTAATTTTATTTATCAGGTGGCATGTCTTTTGTACTTTATGGCCATTGGCGAATCGTTTATGCGCAATTCACCATAGATTTGTATAGCCTGCCTGTAGGCATTCAGCGAGAAAGTTGACCCATTCGCCGAACCGATTTGGAGCCCGTCTCCTTCTTCCGCCTTCACGACGAGAAGTGTTCTGTGGCCACACATACTCGGCGCTGTTATTTGTGTTATCTGAGGGACCATCCGCCGACAACTCGCCCGCCGACGACTCGCGGTCTGCTGACTCGCCCGTAGATAGGTCCACTTCTCCGCCAGATAACTTGCTCGTTGATGGTGTTAGGGGCGCGCTTTGTGATTTCTCCCTTGAAATGCCCACGGCCGATTTTGGTGACATTGCCATGGGTAACGGGTTTGCCGCACCCCCGGATTGACTTGTAGTTACCCCCTCAGGGAGCTTTCTGTCATGCTGGGACTCCTGTCTTACGTGTGGGTCGGGTAATTCGTCATCTGGTTCTCCTGGGGTACAGTCGGGCAGGGTTTGATCCCTCGCTCCGTCAGCCGTCCGTACTGCCGCCCTGTCAAGCCACGGTTTCCTGTCAACGTCGTACGGGCACGCTTTTAGGTGGTCTATGTGCACCTCCCTGGGCTCAGCTGTCTCTGACCTCTGGATGGTTACCATCCAGCCTAAATGTGCCTTCACTACTAAATAAGGCCCAGTCCAGCCCAGCCCCAATTTACTTCGAGCTTTTGGTGGGTAGTAATATAACACCCACGTTCCAACCGGAAATTTCCGCTGGGCTGCATGACTGTCATACGTCCGTTTCTGTCGTTCCGTGGCCTTTAGAGCCTGTTCACGGGCGTGTTCGCCCGCCTGCTGGTAAGCCTGTCGCACCCACTCTACATACTCGTGTGGACAAGCAGGATTTTCGGGACCGTCTCCATGGACTCCTCCAAACATCAGGTCTGCTGGTAATGCCATCTCCCGCCCAAACATTAAATAGTAGGGGGTGCAACCGGTACTTTCATGCACTGATGATCGATAGGCTGCAGTCACATAAGGCAACCAATCGTCCCAGTCGTCCTCAGCATTGTTGACAACAGCTGACAACATGTTCAGTAACGTTCGGTTAAATCGCTCAACCATCCCATCTGACTGGGGATGGTAAGGACAGGTCCGAGTTTTCTCCGCCCCTAGGAGTGTTGTTAGGGACCGGAACAGCTCAGATTCGAACTCACGTCCCTGGTCAGAGTGAATTTTCAGGGGAACTCCCCAGCGGCAGATAAACTCAGTTACAAGCACGTCGGCCACAGTTTGAGCCGTGTGGTTCTTCATGGGGTAGGCTTCAGTCCACTTAGTGAAATAGTCAGCCACTACCAGTACATAGCGGTTTCCCTTGGTGGAGATCGTCCCAATCTCCAAAATGTCAAGGGCAATTCTCTCCAGGCGATCACCTACCGGTACGTGACCCATCGGTTGGCGTCTCGGGCCTGGTCGTGGCTTCCTCGCCACACATCGTGGACACTTGGCACACCAACTTCGGACATCCCGGGTCATCCCAGGCCAATAAAAGTGGGATTTGACCCGCTGTAGAGTCCGGGTAATACCCAGATGCCCAGCCAATTTCTGTTGATGCACAGAGGTCAGTATATCTTTCTTGATCGCCTGTGGAACCACCACCTGGTAGAGGGTGGTGTCAGGCCTCCACCTGGGGACGTATCGTCGACAGAGTAGTCCATCTCTCAGGGTCAGGGCGTCCCAACCCTGCCACAAGGCCTTGACCAACGTGCTCCTGGTTCGAACATCAGTCCAGGCAGGTCGCTCGCCGCTCGCCTGCCTCCACCTCATTACATGACGAAGATCAGGGTCATTTTCTTGCAGCTCCAGGAGCTCAGCCTGACCTCGCAAGGGAAGCCAGCTTTCCTCCTGGGCCACCAGAACAGAACGGGTAGTAACGTTGGACGTGTTGGGCCACTCCCAATCCTGGAAGTCACCCACGCCATCCCCACAGTAAGGGTCGTCATGCCAGTCCCCGGCCTCAGTTGTTATCAGTCCCAGAAGCTGGCTTAAATCCTCCCCGGAGATATCTGGGAGGTCATCCTCGTAAGACACCATCTGTCTCCTCGTTCTCGTGCCATCAGCAGGGCAGCCGTCTCGTTTACATTGTAGACAGCGTGACATACCATCGGCGTTCCCGTGTTTAAGGCCAGGTCGTACCTCACAGACAAATTCATAGCTAGCAATTCTAGCTGCCCAGCGGGCAATCATACCCTCGGCGTCCCTGAAGTTGAGCAGCCATTTAAGAGAGGCGTGATCTGTCCGGAGCAGAAACCTCCGGCCCCAGAGATAATGGCGAAAATGATGAATCATGTACACCACCGCGAGTAACTCCCGCTTGGTAGTGCAATAATTCCGCTGGGTGGTTCGCAAAGCCCGGCTCGCATAGGCAACCACAGCCTCGTGGCCATCCCTCATCTGGGACAACACTCCTCCTATCCCAGTCCCACTCGCGTCAGTGTCTAGGATGAACTCCTGACTCATGTCTGGGTATATTAACACCGGACTCTCCAGGAGCGGCCTCTTCAATTCTTCAAATGCATGCTGACACTCCGGCGTCCAGATATATCTCGTTTCCTTCTTCAGGAGGTTTGTCAGTGGGTGGGCCTTTTGAGCAAAGCCCTGGATGAAACGCCGATAATACCCTACGAACCCTAGGTAACTACGGAGCTCCCCTAGGTTCGAGGGTGCTACATAATCTCGTACAGCCGCCACTTTGTCTGGGTCACAAGCTAGCCCCCTTTCAGAAACCAAATGACCCAGAAACTTCACTTCTGGCTTGAGTAGCTGACATTTGCTGGGCTTCAGGCGTAGCCCAGCCCCCCTCAAACGTTTCCAGACACTTTCTAGGTTGATGAGGGCCTCTGGTAGATCTCGGCCCATACAGATAACATCATCCAAATACACGAGGCAGCGGTGCCACTGGAGCCCCCTCATGACCACTTCCATGAGTCTCTCGAAGGTAGCTGGAGCCGTTGAGAGCCCAAACGGCATCACGTTAAACTGGTATAACCCAGTCCTGGTGGTGAATGCCGTTTTGGGTTTGTCGGCCCCGTCCATTTCGACTTGCCAATAACCACTGGCAAGATCCATAATACTGAAGTATTTGGACCCAGACAATGTGTCAAAGCTCTCATCAATCCTTGGGAGTGGATAGGCGTCGGACCGGGTGACATTGTTGAGTCTCCGGTAGTCCACACAGAACCGCAATGTGCCGTCCTTTTTTCGTACGAGTACCACCGGAGATGACCAAGGGCTGTCACTTGGCTCAATGACCCCTGCCTCTAGCATTTTTTCGACCTCTTTTTCTATTAACTCCTGCTGGTGGTATGGAGCTCGCCGTAATGATTGTTTAATTGGGGGGTGCCCCTGAGTATCGATCCGGTGTTTAACGATCGATGTACGCCCCAGAGTTCCCCCTGGCTCCATGAATATGTCTCTATATCGGTAGATCAGTGCCTCCAGGTCACGGGTTTGATCTGGAGTTAGGTCAGAGGGTACCCCCTCCAACATGACTGTGAGATGTTCAGGCAGTCCCGCCTCAGCCTCACCGGCCACCCCTTCTAGACTGTGTACCATGTCCGAGCATGCAGAACCCTGGAGGTTACCCTCAAGGCCCTGCTCAGGTGTCCCCCGGATATTGGTATCGGTGTAGCACAAAACCACCTCCTCAAGGGAGGCAATCTCTCTTCCCTGGCGTAGGACTAAAGGCTGATCAGCCCAGTTGCCCACCAGCACAGGAATCGCTGGCACCCCCGTCTTCACCAGGGACCTCCCGACAGTAAGGCCCATGAGCATGGCCTCCCTCGAAGATTCCACAATGGCCACAGTGGGGAGCTGCGGTGCTGTTGGAGTCCCAACCAGCACCACAACCTCGCTTTGTGGTGGCAAGGTGACATCATTCTGAGTTAACAGACTCACACGTTGGGAAGCTAACTGCGTCTGTAAGACCACCTCTGAGCCATCAGTGGTCAGTTTCCCCTCCGACAAGTCTATGGTGACCCCCATGGCCTCCATAAAGTCTAATCCCAGGATCCCGTCGTGGCCAGTGGTGGAGATATCAGCCACAACAATCCTGGCTTCCTGGGCGCTCTTTCCCAGATGCAAGGGAGCGGTAAACTCCCCAAACACGTTAAGGAAGCCTCCAGTAGCTCCCCTAAGCCTCGACTTTGTTGCCTTCAAAATAGCCTGGAACTCTTTTCCAAGCTCGGAAAATTTCTTATAATCTAAGATGGTAGATGCCGCTCCAGTATCCACCAGGAAGTAGAAATCCTTATTACCTATAGAACAAGCTGCCAAACGGGCAGCAACCCGAATCCTCTTATCACTAAGCTGTACAATTTCCTCGTTGTTGCACTCAGGTGGGGACTCAGTGTGTTCCGCCACACTGTCAGAGTTCGTCTCAGTTGCACGTTCATGAAAGATGGGTGGGGACTTGCATGTATCCCCAGAGATCAGAGGCGATGCCTCCTCAGGACTAGGTCCTGGTGATCTGGAGCTGTTATCCAGCTCTGCTACTGCACATTGGCTGTTGGCTAGAGGGCCTTGCGGCTCCCCCTCGGGCTCGTGGCCCGGTAGTCCGTCTGCTTCCGTCTCAGCAACACTCACCGCACATTGGTTACTGGCTAGAGGGTCTTGTGACACCCCCTCGGGCGGTATGCCCGGTAGTCCATACACTTCTGTCCCAGTGGTAACCAACACTGCACGTTGGCTATTGGCTAGAGGGCCTGTCGGCTCCCCCTCGGGCTGGTTGCCCGGTAGTCCATTCGCTTTCCTCCCAGTGGGTCTAGGTTCGTCCCCCCTGTTTGAAAGGGTTTCCTGGTGAAAGTTATCCGTCTGGACTGTTTGGTCCAGGCATCTGCCTATCGTATCGGCAGGAAGGTGCACTTTGTTTACGGCCAAGTGCTTAGCCATCCACTCAGCAATCAGCGTTGCCTCTCGATGAGTATAGGGAGACTGGCTTCCCCCCACAAACAGTAGCTGTATTGGTATGGGGGCTCGACTTATGAGATCCCCGAAATGAGGTGGTAGTTCACGGACTAATGCCCGCAGGATTTTATGTTTCTTTATTCCCATCTCCTGTCGGCTCATGATCCGACTCTTCCAGTGTTCGACTCTACGATGACGCCTCAGTCGATGGCGCACCTGCCAAGCTGGCCCTGGCCCCGCGGTGCCCGGAGCAGGGCTTACTAGTTTTCCTCACTCTCCGTCTGCAGGAGACGGACCTGGTGTGTGAGGTATTCCACCTGGTCCTCGAGGGTCGTCACTGGCTTTTCACGAGTAGGGCACTCATATGAGAAATGCCCCATTTTCTTGCACAGCCAGCACTCCTTGCCAGCCCTTCTTCCCGCATGTGAGGCAGGGATAGGCCGACTGGGACCATCTGCCTGGCCGGAACCTCGGGTGGTGCGCTTATCAATCAGAGCCTTTACTAGCTCCGTCAAAACCTCTAATTGCTGTTGTTGTTTTTCGAAATACCCCTTAAAGTAAGGTAATCTAACTGGTTGCTTGGCCTCATCTCTGAATTGACTTTGATTATGGGGCTGAGGGTTGGGGGGTTGCTCATTGCCATTGACAAAGGCCAACAAGTCATCCTGGCCCTCATCCTCGGCAAGGACTCTCACTGGCTTCACGTTCTTTTTGTTCACGCTCTCGTACTGCGTCACGAAAGCAGTGGCTTCCTCTAATGTGTCCAAGTTTTTCATCAGGCCCATAACCCTCATATCATGGTCCTGGTGACCCTTCATGAAGTGCTCGAGAGCGATGGTCTCCTGAGCATCCTCAGCGAGGCGTGGGTAGGCTCGTTCCACCAATCGCCGAACAACCTGCCCATACTGTTGTGGCGTTTCCTCATGGCGGCGGCCCCTGCTTCTCAGGGTCGCCCTATGCGTCTCTTCCTGGCATGCAGGGTCAAACCGCCTCTCCAGTTTTTCCACTAGGAAATCCCAGTCCCTGTACTGTTCAGGTCTGAGATTGGTAAGGATTCGCCGGGCCTCACCAGTCAGACACCCAGCCAAATACAACCCGCGTTTGTTCCTATCCCACCCATTTACCTCAGCCACGATCTCGAAATGGCTGCGGTATTCAGGCCACTCCATGGAGACCCCATCAAACTTGTCCGGGTTCAATCGCCCTCCCCTAAAGGGCGCCCTAGCACTGGATGTGCTAGAAGCTGACTCCGAGGAGCGGTGTCGAGCCAGAAGCCGTCTTTGGCGGCCTTCAGCTCGCCGTGGTGGGCTACTGTTGTCTTCGGATGAGGAATGAGACTGTGGCCGTGTCCGGCCACCCCTTCTAGAGCGTAACCCATACGTGTTACTTGGCTGCATTGTATACATTGGTTCGGGCCCTTCCCGATAGTGTAGTAAGTGCTCAGGCTGGCCTTGGCCACCCACTCCAGCCAACCTCTGAAGTCTAATAGGGATGTTTCCTGGCGAGTAGGGCGGTGGCTGCCCCATGTTCCAAGCGTAATGATGCTCGGCAGAGGTTGTTTGGGAGTGAGCTCCCTGTTGTCGATCCCCATGGGGCCCCACCGCATGGCTCTCATGTGCCCTCAGGTTTTCTAGAGCCCGGATTATGCTGGAGGTCACCTCGACCTCAGGGTCCTCCTCGTCCAGGGGGTGGTGTTCCCTGATACGGCGGTTGGCCCGCCGATATTCCGTCAGATACTGCTCTCGACTACTCTCTCGGTCTCGTCTCATATCCTCCCCTCGGACGCCCTCCTGGCTGGTGGAAGGCCGAGGATCCATCTGAGGACACTGGTCTTCCACATTATCCGAAACCCCGGTGTTCGGAGGGGTCCCGGTATGACTCACGTCCGTCATTGCCTGGTAATGGACACTGTGATTACCAATATCGACTGAACTCACAACCTCTGGTGTGACTTTGGTGGTGGTTGCTGGGGAGGTGGGCTGGTGTCACTTGCCCGCTGTTATAACCCACCACTGTAGGTGATCCGGCTCCAATCTGACCCCCAAATAAATTGGAGATCCTGGTCACGGCACCAAACTTCTTCTGTAGCGTTTTGAGGTAGTGGTGTTGGGTGTTTGGTACCGTTTGAGGGTTTTATTCTTTTATCTCGTGTGTTGCTACAGATCCCGAATTCGGGAACCACACTCTTGAAGATTTAGAGTTTATGTGATCGTATTCTTCTCTATTTTATGGACCCCTCGTTGTGTTCTAAAAGTCCGAGAAACGGTTTGATCTAAGCAAACCGTCAAGTTCACTTCAAGAGGTGGCAGAGTAGTTATTGCCGACCACCTACTTTGGTCCCCGAGCCTGTAAGACCCTAGACCCAGGATAATGCCTAGGCCCCGAGTCATGCAAGCCGGTTGACCTTCCCCTTTGTTTTCCAGCAGATTTACCCTGGTGGAACAAACTGGACCCGAACAATCAAATTCAGTCAAAACTAGTTTATATTTAATTCATCAAGCGTGCTACAAAGTACAAGAACCGTTTAATACAATCAGTGATTCATAAAAAAGAGTCTCAGGATCTTCCCCCGCCGTGAGAGCGATCACTCCCTGTAGTTGATGCCTGCTGATTCAGTGTAGGGGCAGGTAGGGGTCGCCCGTTATGTAAGCTACTCGCCCGCAAGCGTTGTGGGCAATACTGGGGTCGCCCTCAGGTCTCCTGACGATGTGGCGGGCGTGTGACTCGCCCGCAGACGCTGTTAACCACCCTTAGGTCGCCCGCTGGTCTCCTGACGAGGTGGCGGGCGTGTGGTCGCCCGCTGAGCAAGTGACTCGCCCGCAGACGCTGTAAGCAACCCTTAGGTCGCCCGCTGGTCTCCTGGTGAGGTGGCGGGCGTGTGGTCGCCCGCTGAGCAAGTGACTCGCCCGCAGACGCTGTAAGCAACCCTTAGGTCGCCCGCTGGTCTCCTGGTGAGGTGGCGGGCGTGTGGTCGCCCGCTGACCAAGTGACTCGCCCGCTAAGCAAGACACGAGTAGGCAAGTCGGCCCACCGTTAGGTTCGCCAGCCCCGGCTCCTTAGCCCCTCTCTCTCTCTTGAGATAACGTACTCGGATCACGGTCCCTGCTGTTGTGTAGGAGTGACGTCTCCCCCGGCGTAGGGAATCCAGGGAGTTCCCTGAATCCCTGGCTGTCCCCGTCCAAACAAAGCGAAACAAAGTTCAAAGTTCAATCACTCACTCAGACATCCATCCACACAGGCTTCGTGGCAAGTGAGCTGCGAGTTTCTTCCATCCGTCGGCAAGCATTCATCAGGATATTTCGAAGGTAAGTAGGCTTCAATTCTTGGCAAGTCCGTGACTGGACGAAGTGGCGTGATCCTGCCGGCTCATGCGTCCGTGTTCCAGTCCACGCCACTGATCTTTTCCCGTGACACTGATATTTCCCCACCCGGCTAGTCGACCAGCACGTGCAAATGCTTAAAAGAGCAGCAGACTCCAAAATTAGATGAAATATTTTCCCCAAATTTCGTTACACGCGCTGGAAGGAGTCTAGGTTCTGTTGGACGTGAACCCCTGGTCAGGCCCTGGCCAAAGGTCGATGTGAAGTCCACGACGTCGAGTGCCCAAACTCTCCCTTCGAGTGCCGTCACCGGCTTTTATAGCCCTCGCCCTTCGCCCGTCACCTCGCCCTTCAATTCGCCCTTCAACTCGCCCTTCGCCAGTCAACTCGCCCTTTGGTCCTGGCGTGGAATTGACAGTGTTGTAGGCCTAGTAGAGGTGTCGGTGACGTCACTCAAAGTAGTGTTTTCATGAATGTGTCTCTCAGTTCATGAAGTCAATGTGAAAAAGAGAGTTTCCGACGAAAACTACAGAATTCGTGCATTTCTGTAGTAAAATCCCCAAAATGTTATTAATTCATTACAATTAGTGGACTCGATGTGCCGGCCCTTTTTGTTACAGTGTTGTGCGCGATTTGCCAATTAGCACGATTTCGAAATCGCGCTGCGCGAATTGCAAATTTTCAAATCGCGCGCCGATTTCGAAATCGTCGCGCGTTTTCAAAATGACTAATTATGCGCGGTTTGATAATAGCAACTGTGAACCATTCACAAATCGCGCAGCGCGATTTCGAAATCGTTCGAGCGATTTGAAAATGATACACCAGCCTAAGGCATTCACAAATGTCTAAATACTTTGTACAGATTTACTAGCGGTGCAGTGTTTTCTATTACCTCCCTATAGGCCTACATCTTCATATTATATTACAGGGCCTATCGTTATTGTTAACCAGAAATAACATAGGCCCTATGTTTTAATTTCCAGGAGTTCAATGCTGGAAGACAGTAAATTGAGACAACAAAAGATAATATAGCAAATGTAATTGTGACCTTCGATTAGGCGCCTATATTAAACAGTCTTTGGAAATTTGTTAAATATGAGTAGATCTATAGTATATATTAGCACAAAGACAACAACCGCATTGATTTCAGAATTTTATTTCATCAACAACAAATTGCACTGATAATTTTTCCACTGGTCTCTGTACCTGAATGTGGAGTAATGTCGTCCTGTAGAGACCTCACTATAGGCCTATTCATTCCAGCATATTTATAAATTCCATAATTTTCAGAGTTGTTCACAATGCGAGCTCGAGGCAGGCAACATTCACAAATCGCGCGACTGATTTGCAGATAGTGCTGCGCGATTTGCGAATAGTTCACAGTTGCCATTGTCAAAACGCGCAATACTTGTCATTTTCAAATCGCGCGACGATTTCGAAATCGGCGCGCGAATTGAAAATTTGCAAATTGCGCAGCGCGATTTCGAAATCGTCCACATCTGCAAATCGCGCATTACATACGCACTAAAATGCATGCATTTATTTGCACATGTTCCAGTGTTTTGTAAGTACCACAATGAGACTGTAGGTGACCTCGGCCCGGTGATGTGGGCCCGCCCTACAGGGCATAGTACAGTAACTCGCTCAGCCAATCAGCGAGCGTTCACCTCACTTAGGCAATTTAAAGGGAAACTATGTGTGACATCACCTCATATATTTTTTATGCCAGATTTATGGGCGAGTGTATATTCTTTTGAAAGAACACACTGCTGGGAAATAATAACCCGGTTTTCAAGGCAGTATCTTGTTATCGTTTTTTCTCAGGAGATGAGGAAGCAAAGGGGTTCTGAATGGCCATCAGCACCCGCGATTTCGGGTATTTTCACCCCGGGTCCATTCAAGGCAGAATAGCAAAAAATCCCATGTGTCGTCAACTATATTCATGCTTATATATTCACGCGATGCCCAATACGTCAATTGACAAAAATAGCATAGTGGTTAGGCTGGGATTTTTTTTTTAGGAAGGTGTTATGGACCGTCAAAGTAAGATCATTTAATATTCAGTTGAATGGCCAATATAGTTGACAATTGAATTGTCTCTATGATACTTCAATGAACAAACTGAGAATCAATAGAGGCATCCTGGGTATGTGAATTGCAAAACTTTGATCAGCTCATGTTACCGAGAATCTGGTTTAGCAATTCTCATTGAGTTTGCTTGATGTGCTCAAGTTGGCATTACCAGTTACTTCAATGACCAAACTGAGACTCAATAAAGGCATCCCGGTAATGTGTATTGCAATTAAAATTTGACCTGCTCCATTTACCTGCTCTGTTTTAGCAATTCTCATCGAGTTTACTTAATGTGCTCGATCAAAGCATACCTTAAGTCGGCCAGCAGTTCTTGAAACGCTCATGTTGAATATAAATAGGTAAATAAATCCACATTGAATTCTTAGCTTATTTCTTTTTTACGACAAGATCAAACAAATATAAGACAACACAATGGATTACAACTGGTTTAATTCTGACGAAACAGATACAGTATTAATACTAATCACAGAAAAGGTGACAAACCCAGAAAATGTCTACATGCAAATGTATCATACAATTTGATGATGGCAAAATCATGAACATGAACAAGGCAATCAATTAGCCTACATCAGTCGCTTCATAATTGGGTTGACTAACAGTATGAACAGCAATTGAGACTTGCCATGCACTGTGATATTTGTAACTACTAACATCCATTTGCCCCCTGCTGCCCTAACACTATTATTTGCAATCTACTGGGCGGGCCGAGGTCACCGGTCCGAGATCACCATGGGCCGAGGTCACCGCCCCCCCCCCCCCCCCACAATGAAACATTCCATTGAATTTACCTATCCCTTGTTGCAGTGTTAACTGATAGCATGCTGTCAAAACACCAGTTTTCAAAGTGTGATAAAGCTATTTTGAATTTCTTCTCAATGAAAGCAATATTTTTGATCGTTTCCTGAGGTGATTTTCTTAGCTTTGGCAGTGATTACAGATGGTTCCTCAGTGCTGTTGAGACCGCAAGGAAGTTTCTTCATTCAATGGGACGGATAGGAAACGTTTCTTTGTGTGTACCATTAAAACGCTGTCATAATCAGATCAGTTGGCCTTATCGTGAACCAGGTCCCGCTCATTTCGTATGTTATGATTTTAGTGTGTTTGACTGAAAAAATTAAAATGGTGTTACTGTTTTAACTAAATAAGCCTTGTCATAATGTAGCAGGACCTATTTCACGAGAATGCCGATCAGTTTACATCTATCAGTTTTCCCCATCACCACCGCTAAGAATCGGTATACCGATGGTCGCCACTGGACAATGGCTTCTCTGTTGATTGCAATTAGATGTTGTGGCTAATGCCGCTCACATAACCAGCTGATTAACGCGTGATGAGCTGACAATCCTGGTGCAGCAACTGTTACCCTCACCCAGCAACAAGTTTAATGCCCTCTCTGGGTCGAAGAACAACATATCTATTGCCAAATTCCCTAGTGAACGAGACCTGGGATCGAACCCGGGACCACTTGTTTGTGAGGCAAATGTTCTACTACTGAGCAACTGACACCAAAAGAAGAGCGATCCCTGAGCCCGACATGAGATTCTTTGACATTTTCTAAAATCGAATCATTTTTATCTATCCAATGCAGCTAAGTTTCAAGACTACAAGACGAAGAATGTGTACTGGTTGGAAGGTCAACTACAGTTCCATGAGCCATGGTGGGCAGCTGTTGTCAGTGTACGGAAATCACGTGGGCTGAAGAGGAAAGTTGTTGGTTTCCCTGCATACAGACTAAGAAATGATGCCAGAGTCATCACAGACAAGGTTGTGCTGCTTTTCATGGCAGCATGCAAGGTCGACTCTCAACATGTAGAGCTCTTCACGGATTTTCTTAGGTTTGCCTCTTTATGTGATCACGTTTATCTCTTCAAATTGATGTTTGATTGTATAAAAGGACCAGTAATGCTATGATGGTCATCATCTATATCACTATCCAATTTTACACATATTGTATTGTGTTTTGTGTCATGCACTTCCCCATTTATGGGTGTTCAATAAAAATAAATAAATACTGGTATTAATCCATCCAGATTAAACAATTTAGAAACTCAGTTGGATTTTGAACATTTTCCTGAGCTATTGAGACAGTTTGGAGAAAGTTCCCCAGAAAACGGTGACATTGCCAGGACGGTAAATCTACTTACATCTGCTGGTAAGTGGTTTTCACAGTCGTATTAGCAGTAACTATCGGCTATCGGTGTGATGATCATACATAGAAATATTCAGCATGGATTGTTTAGATTCTGTTTAACATATACATGCTGTATCAATAGCTATTTCACAGAATTACCTTGAATGTTTAGATTTTTCACAAATCCGGATGTTTTGTGTAATAAATAAGATGGTTATATCAATCAGGTCCTGGTTTATTTGTGCGGAAATGTTCTGGGCTGGAAGAATTTTATCGGTTGATGCCACAATTGCTTCCTCACCACTTCACGATGATTCTACGGAAATATCACAAAACAATCACAGAATTACAGCTGGCCTTGTTGGAAGAACCGTGGATATTTGCATTTTCACCTGTGAATAACTGTATTATAGCTGTGAATCCATTAATTTATGTCAAGTCAAGACATATTTATTAGGGGTACATATTATTCAATAACATAAACATATCTACACATCTGAAACACCTATAACACTGGAGTGGCAAGGTTACCACATTGGCTATCCTTAAGCTGTGTGCTTTGCTCAGGGTTAAAATATATAAACATCTGTGATCTGTGTGTAGGATTTCACATTCATAGCATTATAGAAAAAAATATTTTAAAAAAAGTGTGATTTAAAATGCTTTCTCTGCCTTTTCATGTTGAATTTTGCTTTTGATATATGTGAACTCATTATGCGAATTTGCTTTCAATATTTTCAGATTCTGAGCAAGAAATACAATATGTTTGGCTGTGAGGCTCAGCTACAAAACATCTACAACTCCGGCTTGGTTGAGGACTTTCCCCCGGAGATCAAAGACGCCCTCCACATCTACCAGGTCTTGAAGCAGCTGAGTCGACATCTCGGTCACACGTATTGCTATGCGGGATGGCTGCCCGTCTGTAAGTTCTTCAATGGTTACAAGGTCTCCCACTGGGCTGAAGCTCTAGCATTCCTGGAGGAGAACGAGGTGATCGTCCGGGAGACGTCGGAACAGGAAGCCAAAGTGTTCCTCTCCAAGCTGTGGGGCGCAGAGAACAACATCGCTCAAGGAGTGAAGTTGCTGTTTGAGAGACATCTCGAGGAGCCATGGACTTTTGACATAGATTTCAACCAGTATGTGCAATTATAGTAGTATTAAGGTCATCTTGGCATAAGAACTAAAATTAAGGGTATAATTGAATGAAGCAGCATAAAATATAAAGCGTCATCTTCATGAGACTTGATATGATTTAATACAATGATAATAAAATGATGCCTGTAAGATAATGCTAATATAGGGATCTGTCGTTATAAATAACCATTTCCGACAGACCCCGGTTTACTGGCCTACAGAAGGATGTTGACCAGATGAATGCAGCTATGTTGATCAGTCAGAGACCGCTGGTTGTGCTGTCAGGGAAGGGAGGCTGTGGTAAAACTACCGTCGTCAGCGCCGTGTTCCAGTACGCAGAGCAGCTCATCCGAGAGGAGGACATCAAACTGTGAGTAGGGACTGAGTCAGTAGGATGACAAAGCGAGGTAATGTCTGCATCATGCACTAGAACACATACCAGTAAGAATTAACATAATACCAAATGAAATCAGATATTGTGAAAGCTCCTTCTGTATCATATGAAAAAAAATCATTGTGCAGTCAGAGAGACCAACTGAGTTGGTGATTCTAGACTATAAAATGCTCGTTATCATTAAAAATATTGACATATAATGAGTTGTGACTGCAGGGAGGTTCAACTTTTTCAGTATTTGTCACAGATATCAAGAGCAGATGTTTGCGGCAGATGACTTGGATGATCAGCTGCTGACACAGAGTGCTCTACAGGCCGAGGAAACTTTCTTTACCAGTCAGGGAGAACAGAATCAGCTTGCATCCAGTGGCAGTACTGAACATTCCCTCACCAACAAATGCAATGAATCAATGCTAAAGAGAGGCCAGGCCAGGTTTGAGAAGCTGGTTAATGGTGGAATGGCAGATGCTACAAGTGGTGAAGAGTCAAGCGCGGCTGATGTCGCTCGTGGTATCGGTGAAGCCAAGGAAAGTGAGGATGAGAAGTACCCAGTTATCCTGTTGACTGCACCTACTGGTAAAGCAGCCAACCTGCTCGGGGCCAGGTCTCACCTCCCCTCCTTCACGCTGCACCAAGTCATCTACAGCTACTGGAACTGGCGACGTGGAGAGAGTTCCTCAAGTGGTGACCTCAAGTGGAAATTCTCAGAAGTCCGAGCATTGGTAGTGGACGAGTGCAGTCTTGTTTCGGTCTCGACGTTCAATGCGATGTTCAACGCTCTACTGCAGCATGCATCCCTGCAGAAAGTCGTCCTACTTGGAGACGTCAACCAGCTTCCGTCCATCGAGCCGGGGAACTTCCTCGCGGATATTTTCCAGGCCCTGAAGGACCAAGGATGTAGTGCAATGCTGACCCACAACCATCGGACGGACTCCAAACTGCTGACTGACAATGCCTCTCTAATCGCTGAGCAGAAGCTGCCAGTTGTCGACCCGACACGGAGCTTCTACCAGATTGACCTGGAGGAGCTAGCACAGGGGATCAGAGAGAACTCCTCCCAGGATGATCTCGGCATCGGTGTGTAAGACCAAATTTTATCCTGTTTGTGATTGTTGCTTCTGAAAGAGCAATATTTTCAAATGGCAAGCTGAAATCATGACATGATATTGTTCATGTAATATATTTGATCTACATGTATTTGCATGTTAGTCTCATATTACCGGCATGTGATGACAGTTAATATCAATGCAACAGTAGAATTCTACTCAAAAATCATACATGACGTAAAAAACTGAATGTCTATTTGTTATGTTCACAGACCAGGATCAAGCTATTCGACAGCTGTTAAAATCCAAGAATCCCTCGCTGAATGGGCATGAAAAGTCACAGTTTGTGGCCTTCAGGAGGTCAGTAATGGCACTTGGAGTCATGTTTACATCATTGCGTTTATAATGCTGGGTGTTACACACGTTACAGCTAAATGATTCACTAGGTTGCATGCATTCATCAATGAAACACAACTGACTTGAGAATTGGTCACATCTTCATCATCAGACGAGACTGTGAAGCCATTAATGAGATTTGCTGTAAGCACTACGCTAACCATCTGACAAGGAACGTCAAGGGGCGAGTCGAGTTTCAGGTTGGCGACAAAGTCTGCTGCACCAAGAACGCACTAATCAAGGACGAAATCAGCGGCAAGGATCGGCGCCTCTGTAATGGAGAGATCTTCTTTATTGTAGAGGTATGTCTTGTTACTGCAGCTTGAACTGTGTTCATTTTATATATCAGGCGGGTAGTAAATGATCGATGAATGTGGAAATAAATTTGCCTTAATTGCGAACATTGATAACTGTCATAATCCAACAGTTGAATTTATTTATCTGAATGAACATATATAATATTGTTATGGATATTTATTTCGAACAACATTTGGTGTTGCCCACAAATATTCAAGAACTTTGCAGTTGAACTGTAGTGAATGATTTCTACTCAAGGACAAGGTGACAGTCGAGGCAGACGGGAAGAAAAAACATGAGATCACTCTGAGAGATGACGAGGGAAAGCTGGTGAAAACAGTTTTCCCGGTGCTCAAGTACAAGTGTAAATTAAAACATGCCTGGGCCCGAACCATACACACATACCAGGTTTGTACTTGTTTTTGTTTTCAAAAAGTTTCTGTGAAAGAATTGGTAGATTCTAAAGTTATGGATGTTGTTTCTCCCATCCATATAAATTTACTAAAAGATAAGAAGTTCAAAATATCAAGTGAAAAGAGATGTTGTTCAGATTGTTCATTATTTTTTTGTCCGAACTATTCAGAGATCCTGTGTGCTTGATCAAACATGGTATGGTTCACTATTTCCACATCCGAGTGTGAGTGTCTGTATTGCAATGCTTCGATACTCTTAGACATGCTGTAATGTGTTTGTCTCTGCAGGGTTCCGAGTCAGACACTGTCATCTATGTCGTGGGTTCCCCTGGTGGACAAACCTGGCAACACGTCTACACAGCGGTCACCAGGGGGCGCATGCAGGTTGTCATGGTAACCAGGAAGTCGCACCTGGAGAGAGCAATCAGTAATAACCCGCTAACACGCCGGACCAGTCTGCGAGAGAAACTTCTCGACAAGCTTAAAAGTGTCTTTCGGGTAGGTATGGGATTGTTCGGTTTATGTTGTTACACGAATGCTCTCCAAATTTTTGTTTCCGTATTCTGTTGTTGTTATCCATATTACAATGTTTGTGTGTTAGATCTACAAATATGTATCGAAGAAATCTTGGGCTAAATACATGATCGCATGACTTGTGAAGTTTGAAGAAAATTGTTCCCCAGCACATCACTCACCAACTTTCTGATTTTATTGTCATCAGGAAGAAGCCACTCCAAGGAAACGTTCAAAACCCAAACAGACGCACATCACTGATTACATCTCTCCTTCCAAATGTGACCCCGTCCTCATCCCTTTGGTTGTACCCTGCACCAGCACATCATCCAATCAGCAAGGCCCGGGAGCTGATATTCACAATGGCCATGACAAAAGTGTGGACAGTTTCTCGGACTGGGACGAGTTTGAGGATGTTGCTAGCGGTCAGTTTTCACAAAGGCTACATGATGACTCGATGTCACAGGACCAGTTCTCGGATTGGGGCGAGGACGCTGAGGTTGGCGAGGAGCGGTTCTCGGACTGGGAGGATGACTTCCTCGAGGATTGTTCCAATTTTGAGGCAGCCGTCACTGCGTCGATGACAGCTGTACATCACAAACGTGTCACTGATCCTTTGCTGGAAGTTCACGTGACTCAACCTAGCAACACCAGATCTGACGATGCCGTGAGTAACACCACTGGTGGCAGGCAGCAGTCGGAGCTCATTCCTGCAGATCTTTGTGCACCGCAGAGCAGCAACAATCCTAGAGATGGAGTCAGAAAGGATTCTAACAAACTCAGGACTGAATTGTTCAGAGAAATATATGATGATTTTGAAAACACAGGGTCCGAGTTGTTAGAGAATTCGAAGACTGAATATGGAAACCCACCTGTAAAGAATTCTCAACACACCCCAACAACATCTTCCACAACGCAGAGACATCGGCGAAATCTCGACTTTGGAACTGCAGATGATAACTCAGAGGAAGATTTGTTAGCAGATTTACTGTCTTTTGACAAGCCTCTGTGTTCAAATAACTCTACTGCAGAAGACGACACTCCTGCTGATTTCTACTCTACCAACAAACCCATGTGTTCAACAAGAGTTTCAACATCTCACAGTCATTCAGTATTTACTGCCATTCATTCTGCTGTGCCTGATGATTCAATGAACCAGTCCACGATGTATACCAATCAGTCACCACTGCGTGAAGCAGGTTTGAATAATATTGATGGCCAGACTGACTTTTTAAATAACCACCCAGTGTCTTCTTCATTGTCCATTGGACGGTCCAAGTTCGAGCTTCCCTCACCAAAGCGCACTGCGGACTCCTATGCGGAGCACGGAGCTCAAAAGCGCCAGAACTTCGGGCCAGTGACCAGTGCCAGTATATCACCACTTCGTTCTACTCTGCTGAACATCAGCTTATCAAATTCTGGGCCTTCAGGACATAATCATGATGTGAATAGAACCTGATGTGTCTTGATTGTAAATATTGGAATTTATCTGTGATGTAATTATTGTTTCAGAGAAGTCATGAAGCAAAAATTATGATTGATAATGTTTGGGATCTCTTGCATGAACATGATATTCTTTACATTCATTAGTTTACATGATAATATCAACAATTTATATTTTCATCTTTTCTCATTACTAAATTTGCTTCACTTCCATCATGCATCAATAACCCTGTATTGGTGCCTCATCAAATCAAGACGTGTTGCTGCTCTCAAATTATTCATTTTCTATTTTTTCTTTCAAATTCAAGCTCAATGTTGTACTTCAAATTAAAGAACAGTTTTTCAATAAAAGCAATTATGATTGTAATTGATACATATAGATTGGTGCGTAATCAAATCAAATACATGTTCTCTAATTGTTTATTCCCTGTGTTGATCGTTCATCTTGAATCTAAGATCAGTTTTTCGAAGAAAAAATGATGACTGTACTTGGTACATACAGATTGGTGCTCATCAGACGGAAATAAATGTTCTGTATATCCTCTGAAAAGAACTGTAATAAAATAATTGAGTTTGGTCATGCGAGTCTGTTGTGGTTTTACTTTAATATTCTGAAGTATTTTTTGATATTTTAGCATGTTTAGACAATGTAGTAATGATCTAGTGGTTTCACAACACCGAAAATAGATAAAAAAAAAAAAAAACCTTTTCATTCATTGACTGCAAGATATTCAGCATAATTTCCTTTTGTCAAATTTTAAAATAGGAACAAATAAGCAATTTCTCCAATATTTAATAAAATTGAAGCTATGAACTGGAACCGAGTAGATAGTTTCAGAACTTGTGTACATTTAGTTTCATCCTGTGTAATGCCTGTACAGATTAGATATGAATAGTGCATACATTATCATTTCACAACTACCAACTTGCATAATGATCCCGAGATAATGTTACATTTGACCTCAAGTCTTCATTTACCCATTGGACTAATTCTGAAGTGCAAAATACATTCAGACATGAAGAAAGAAATTGACACGAATCGAGCCACATATTTATATACATTTATTTCATCAGTTGGCAACTTCATACACGGTATAAAGCAATAACAGTTGTGTAGAATTTGTAAATAGATTAGGTATAATTATATATTAGCTTATTAGTGTAACGTATGATCAGACAACACAGGCATGTATTTTTCATGTTTTATGTAAATTTGTTACAGAAATTACTAGCTAATGAACAGTGTCTGTCTCTACATGTCCTCACAGTTGCCAAGAAATGAAAACAGAAGCCAAGTTTGAACCATCATGAAAAATGCATGAACTTACAAATGAAACAAATGAATTAGACCGCGAAATGACTAAGCAATGTAACAATGATGTGTTATGAGACAATAATTTACAACTGTGGACCAACGCTGCACAGGTTTTCTCGTTAACCTGGCCGAATATAATTGACCTGCTCTATTGACAATTACACATTGGATTATGTCACCTGTACAGCATGCTATGAGTGTACGAACAGCAAACCGGTCAATGCAACTCCTCACGATACCTCACAAACAAAACCAAATGCGCTGGGACCAGTTACACCTCCACAATAAACTCATCTGTTCCGTGCCTTACAAAAATAAAATGCAATACGTTAGCAGAAACTTGAAAACATACATGAACACTGTCTTGTAGTCAGGAATCGATGACACAGAAGCAACTGTGCTCTCGACTTCCATGACAATCCGCTCAACAAAGCAGCAAACTACCCTCAACATCACCGCCAGCAACGCTCGCCCGGCGTACATTACATGTGGCAATGAGGTCATAAACATAATTCATATATTACAGTGGTCACTTTGTGCCTAGTAATTTAAGTACAACTAATTCAAGTGGAATATATATCTTGGCATAGATGCTGGCATGTATTCCACAGCAAAGGTTTGGTTCGACCCAGCAACACAATCCAGGCTAGCAGTGAACAAACAGCCATCCAACACTCAACGATCACACAACAACCAATCCCGTACCACGTGTCACGGCACAGATCCACACATCAACAATAGTAACCATGGTAACGTGTTATAGATATACACTTCAGATATGTCTCTTTATGTCACTAGTCCAATTTTATACAGAAAACGACACCAACACGTAAAGACACGAGACACACCATAACATGACCACGCCTTGGTCATCTTGTTCACAATGTTCCATCACGGCGTAATGATCAGAACTGTTCATCGCACAGCCAAAGTTTGTTTGTCCAATATTTGTTGACAATGTCCGAGTGCACTATGATGTATTCCTGCAATGCAATTGAGTCATTGTCAAGGAATAGAACACAAATCAGTTATCAGGTGCTGTATCATCACTGCCCAGCCCAGTGATGTACTGTCCACCGCCTGGTGTGACTGACCGGCTCAACACTGACCAAGAGCAACTGTACATGCTGCCACGACCTTTCCAAAGGTTGCCATGGTGAGAACTCCACGATGGCGATAATTCAATGCCAGGTCAAGGTTACCATGGTGACAGGTGCTATCACGACTGCTCGGCACAGTTGTAGAGCACGTCTGAGAGGATGGCCGCCACTCGATGGTCGAGGATCTGTGACATGACTAGTTGCAGGAGGCGGTGCTGGTGGTGTTGGAACAGGTTCCTGTTGTCAGGGACGTCTGACAGCGCTCTCAGAACGCACGCCGTCCGCCGCAACATGTCCAGACTAGTGCCCATCATCTCCGGGTTCTCCTGGAGCAGGCTGATGCCGTGCGCGTGCGTGTTGGCGATGTTTAGGGCCTGTGACTCCGCTGTTTCAATGAAGTTCAGCAACAGTGAGATGCTGGGATGGTGCAGGGCAACGGCTCTCGCGGCACTTGGCTCACCCTGAACAAGGCTCGAGAGGAGAACGATGCCAAACTCACGCATGACTTGGTCTCCCTGGTTGGATATCATCTGGACTAGGCTCCCCAGGAGCTGCACGATGCGGCTGAAAGGGGGCGTGGCAAGAAGGAGGTCGACGTTAGAGTCAGTGATGCAGAGTTTGCACAGAGCCTCCAGCACGAGACGCTGAGGTGATAGGACGGAGTTGGATGACATCGTGGGCATCGGGTCCTGAGCATAGGCCGACGGGCACACAGCCCAGTGGAGGAGACCATCTAGGATCGGCAGACAGATCTCCTCCGGGTAGTTGATGAGGTTCACTTGGCCCGAGATGTTGGCAATGGTGACGAGGGTGTTCTCGCGGAGAGCGTCCAACGTGTCCCACCACCACTCGCGCTTGCTCTCTTCCGTGGAGTCCCCAAGTTCCTGCTCGACTTCTCGGTCAAACTTGTGGTGCTCTGGGTTACGCTTGGGGTGGGTGTGGTGCAGGAGCAGCAGGCGGCCAAGAACCAACATGAGGCCGGGGTGACGCGAGAGCTCCACATCGTTACCAGGGACGAACGACAGACTGCGGAAGATGTTGGAGACGCAGACACAGCGCTTGGAGACCTCCTCTAGAGCCTCTGGGAGCAGCATGAAGGGCATGTCGTCCCTCTGGTAGGACTCGCCTTCCTCCTCAGTCTCAGTCCACTTACGCTTGAGGTCGTTCAGCTGCCGGCTTGTCGAGATAAAAGTGAGATCCTCTTCTTCTACTGCTGCTTCGGGATTGCTGGTGGTTGATTTTGACTCCTCTTCCAAGCTGCTACTTGGTGACTTGGGTTTTGTCAACTCACATGGTTCCTGTTTTACACAGTCTACATCCATGTCTTCCTGTTTGGGTTCTGTTTTGATTACTGCACCAGACTCGTTATCACAATTGTCAAGTGGCTCAGTTTTAATCTTGGGAACACTAGTTTTGGTATCCTTCACTGTGCTGTCTATAGAGTCAGAGCACGGAGATTTCACTGACTCACACTTTGGCGAACAACCGACTTGTGGCAATGTTGGCATTGGTGAGGAGGCGTCAAATTTATCCTCTTCAGGATTTATTGGACTGGAATCAAGTACCGGATCATTTTCTTCCTTAAGTTCAATGATGTTTCCAGTGCCACAATTCTGTTCATTGTTCTTAGACACTGCTCTCTTGAAGAAGCATTTCCTGAAGAAATCTGTGGAATTTTTGTTTTCCATGTGAGTGATAATGTGGTTGGTGGCATCACCTCTTCCGAGCTGCCAATCAAATGTTGAACTATCAAAGTCGTCATAAATATCCCAGTGTTTCCTCTTCAGCATCCACTCGTCGTGGGATCCATCCTCCACCTTGACAACTTTGCCATTCCTCGTCTTCAGGGTGAAGTTCCGAGGCTCCCTCAACTTCTCCGCGTCCGGGACAGAGGTGCAAACCTTCCAAACTTTTCGTTTGTTGTTGTTGATGCTAGATTCCTTCTTCTCCTCTTCGTCAAGCTCGGGAATTTCGTCGTTGACGTCGTCTTTGCCGGGCTGTGGCGTGCACTGCGGCAGGTCCATTTCGTCATCCTCGTCAGCGAGCTCATATAGACTCTCGTCCACGCGGCAAACATCCAGCTCCTTCTTGCGCTCGGCGCCGATCTCCATCTCATCAAAGTCGCTGTTGAAGATCTTGACGAGACAGCGACGGAAGTGTTCCAGGAGGGCCTCGATCAGTCCAGGCAGGTGCTGGAGACCAAACCAAGCCACTGTGCTGTCATCATACAGCAGGACGGAGAGCGTGTCCAGGGCCCAGGTGCTCTCCACCAGCTGACCAGACTTGAGAGCCATCATCAGGCGCCAGGGATCGGTCTGACCTGGAACACAACCACAAAACATGCATTAAAATACCGTAATAAAGTCCATTCAATATGGATGTCAGATGTCAAAAGGGCAGTATTTGTACTTTTCGATCAATGATTTGAAGCTGAACACTTAGTACATCCCATAACTGTACCAAACTGAAGAACACAGTAAGTGTATGATGGTGTCAAGGGACAAACCTATATCTCTGTGTTTGAGTTTTCTGCGCTTGAGGAGATGGGCTCTGGTTGTTTCCACAGATCCAGGAGGGAACACAATTTCTTTCTTGGCCTCCAGTGGAGGTCGGTGCATTGGTGGACCGCCCTTCTGTATTACAGAGAAACAATAGTTAACTTCTTTGGATAAACTTTTGTCTGACACTGCAAAAATACTGGAATATATTACCAGTAGGTCATTATCTTATCATTTAATACCAGCAAATATATAACATTTAATGGCTATGGCTAATTTCCGGTCAGGTTTTTGGCTTGTGTTTGAATTAACCACTAAACGATATTGTGCATGTGATTTTTGGATTACATTTTGGCGGTGGGCACAAGTATAATCGTCAAATTCATGATTCACTCATTTCGTATGATTACATTGGAAGCGTCATATTGGAATTAAGCAGGAACCAACAGAACAGTTAACAGGAAATAGCTCTCCAACAGTTTATTACTTGATATGAAGCTTTGTACACAATTTGTAATTACGCTCGACAGTGAAGGCTATTCTTCCACCCCACAGTATTTATATTAGATAGGTTCATCTGAACCCGTCCCAAGGTTGGTGTGAAAACCCTGCTAACATTGCTCAGCCAAGCGTGACCCTACCCCTCCACCCCTGACCCTGTGGGACAGAGCCATGTGCCCATGGCAACTGTTGGAGGCAGGGACGCTGGTAACCACTCCACACACATCTGTCCTAGCAATGTTACCGGGGGCTCCCCAGACACCTGATCACCCGCACTCGACTACCTGCAGGTTTATTGCTCGGCCTTGAGTTGAGCGCGAATGTATAATATATACAATCGAAACCCTGACATTTTCTCCTTTTTCTTGACAATCTACCTCACATCCTGAGAGACGGGTAGCAGATAACACCAAGGGGAAAAGAGTCGCTTACACAACCAGGTGCATGCCTCGGTCGTCCCCCACTTTACAATCTGTCACCATGGCAACAGCTGATAAGCCTTGGCGCAGACGACCAGCAAATTTTCCAATACATTTGAATTTCTGCCGAGTGCATACATGTGGATATTGGCTGCTGCAGAGAAGCCTGCCTTTTGATGACGGCGCTATGACGCTGGGAGGCAGCCATCGACGCAGGAAGGAAGCTGTTACCAAGACGTCAATACTGCCGGCCCCACTCGCATTACAGCTGTGGCTTTGTCATAACGACTAGCAATATGCTGATGGCACTGGCACACAATAATACTGGCAGCGTTGTCTGTACATGTACTTGCTTCCACAGGGCTCACACATTAGCAGTCTGTACTGTATTAAATGCCATCCCCATATATTCCACGCTAATGTGCTTTCACTCATTGCACTTTAGTTGGTTATAATGTGGCTTTACCTTAAATACGGCATCCGCAGGGCATTATTTTCCTCATTAAGATTTTGATGCAATAATTCTGAATTTTTCACACACTCATATAATCTGGGCTAAGGGTTACATAAATTTTGTGTCTGTACTGAGCATGTCTTGTCGGTATTAGCATCAATTTGTGTACCGGCATCAAATATTGAACGGTGTACAGTTCGGTGTGGGGTTCAGTGTACAAATTGTGTGGAATTAATTTGTACTATTTGCTTTTGTCTCATGATAAAGTGGGAAGGTTTTCGCTGGAGTGCACACCTGTAGTTTTCCGGAGGGCATGCTGTACTGCCGCCGGTCAGTCCGCTGGGGCGACATCTGGTGGGTGCCGTGCATGGGGCTATGTGGCAACATCGGGCGCTTGCACATATTTGGGTTGTACCCCATCGCGGGGCTGCCATGGCGCTGGGACTGTTGTGACATCATCTCTGTAAAATACATGTGCAAACCTATAAAGACAATATTCTGCAGTGCTAAGTTGATCTTTCCATATGAGATATTGTTCTGTTGCTCAGTTGTGTAGCTTCAATTATATTCAAAAAGAACTTTCTGTTTGGAATACATATTCACTGCAAACAACAATAGTGCTAGCTATCATAATGCTGATCAATATTTATTATTCAAGCACTCTTTATGTATGCAATAGTAAATTTCACGTAACAAATACATCGACAGATAACAGAACCAGGCATGCATGACACGTGAAAAAGGTCTGTTATGATTGATAGCTGCGTACTTCTAACTACACTGACCGAGTCCACGACGGGGAGGGTGAGGAACTGATAACAAACCAGGACAAAGACCCGAGATAAAAACATATCCTCGGCTCGATGTAAGCCATAAATGGTTAAACACACGATGCGAAGTCTGCGTGAAGGCACAGTTTCTTATCAACGGCTAGAACACTTCATGGTCCACAAGCACTCTTCAGGCTAATAATACATAGTACATGTTACAACATGGACACACGAAAGACTGTCAACTTTTGTACCACACTTTACTTCCTTGCGACAAAGTGGATGAATTTACGACACACCAAAAAGTGTATAGCACATCCAGAAAGACGAAAGCATAAAGCAGTTAATAAACAATAGGAAGAGAGACTCACATACATGTACATGTAATACTATAGATCATGCTTAAGAATAGTTACACAGGGACAGACCACCAACAACAAGAAAATCAAAACACAGACAGAACCACACATACGGAATCCCACAGACTCAAACACATTATAAGTATGTGTAACGTCAGAAACCCACAATGGGTGTCTGGTGATGGAGAAGAAAGACGATAATCCAGTGAGAGTCCACAATGACACAACACCGACGACTGTGACACTAACATCACATGACATGGACACTGATACATGCCTGAAGGCATCATATCCGCCTGGGAGTGGGCGCTATAGGAGCTGGAGCCATACACCCCGTACTGACCACCGGACATGCCCGACCGATCACAATAGCTCGTCATACCCTGGCTGTAACCACCTGAAATGGTCCACAGGTTTATAAGCTGGTCAGACCGTCAATATGTGACTCAACCTCTCAGATAGCTGAATATGTAGCTGAACTGAAGATTGGTTCTTTTCGTTATACAAATTCGAAACAAATCATACTGAAGTTATGAATTGCATTCTTTTTCGTTTCTTCTTTTTTCAGGACATCAAGCTCTGAACATGCATGCACACTGAATATGGTTTGGGAAAATACAATGAATGTCGCATTGAGTTTGCATTAGTCAGTTCGAACAAACCTGGAGGCATCATGTATCCGTCCCGTCTGTGGTCTGGATAGGACTTGGTGGGCGTGTAGGCCTGAGGTCCGTACTGGGGTCCGTGGCCGGGCTTGGACATGCCGTAGGAACCTGACCCAGGGCCTGGCTGACCATGGTATCCAGGGTAACCACCTCCACTGTGATCCTGGGGACCTTGCGGGTAGGGTCTCGGACTTTGGGAGTAACCTTGACCATGTTGGGCCATTCCGGAGAATGGACCCTGAGTCATCTGGTTGCCATGGCTACCAGAAGATGACATCATGGGCATCTGTGGGGGCTGTGGTGGTTGCTGTGACGACTGTTGGTTGAATGGTTCCCCCTGGGAGGTGGGAGCTTGCTGGGGGGTGCTGCTGTAGGGGCCCGGGTACATCTGGGTGGGAGGCTGAGCCTGAGGGGTGGGCTCCTGTGCAGTAGGAGGCACTGGGCCTGGCTGAGATGGAGGCCGCATGCCCTGAGAGCTCGTCGAACTGTTTGAGTCTGTTGAGTGCAGCTGCGGAGGCGTTGGCTTCATCATCGATGGTGGCGGGGGCGTGGGATGTGTGGGCTCAGATCTGCAAGGGAACATCAGGATCTTCTTGAACACCTGTCTCCACAACAAGTTCACAGGTTACGACAACTTGGTATTGAACTTTTGGAGCTTAATTGATACTGAACCTAAAATTACAAATTATTTTCATCCTGTGAAAAGTTATTACAAGTATTTACCTTGTGCTGGTTTCGCTGGGGGTCTCGGTGGAGGGAGCGGGGGAGGCCTGTGGTGCGGGGGGAGGCTGAGGGGGCTGTTGAGCCGTGGATGTAGGAGCTCCAGGAGCAGGACTTGGTGTCTGTCTGGGACCCTGGGGCTGGCTGAACGCCGGCGGGGGACCACTTGGGGGTGCTCCGGTACTGCGGTTGGGGTACGGCTGGTTGCCGTAGCTACCACCAGGTTGGGCAGCCATGTTGTTCGGACCCTGGTAGTTGTTCGGTGTCGAGCCTGATGACGATGACACATAGTTGCTCTCTCCACCGCTGGGGAACGAATCGTTACTACTGTTGCTGTTGCCAGCTGTTGAGTTCATTCGACTGCTGTCGTTTGGGTACGAGCCCTGGCTCACGTTATTCGGTGGGTAGGCACCGGATCGGTTAGCATAGCCCGGATATGCTGAGTTGTGACCTCCGGCTCCTTGTTGTTGAGAGTATGGCTGCACGTTAGGGCCCATGCCGTGTCGCTGCTGGTACTGCGTTGTCATCGGGCTTGGACTGTCAGCAAACGGGTTCTGGACACTGATGGACTCGCCCGACCCGGGAGCCATGGTCCTGCCTGGAGTCTGTGGCATCATCCCGGACGGACCCATGCTGCCGCCGCTTCCTGGCGGCATGTTCTGATTCGGCATCATATTGGCGTTATTCATGCCTCCGTGTCCTGGCATCATCCCGCCAGTGTTGCCCATCGAGTTGGGACCCATGGCCATGTTATTGTTGGGCATCATGGAATTGGGCATCATGTTTGAGTTGGGCATCATGCCACCTTGCTCGTAGTGCATGTTGTTGGGCATCATGCTCACATTCGGAGGCATCATTGGACCGTGCATGTCTGCGTTGCCCATTTGCGGATGGCGCATGTTACCGCCAAAGTTTCCGTATCCCTGTTGTCCGCCTCGGAATGGATCTTGCACTGGAATAACAAAATCATAACGTCAAAAGTCCTCATATGACAATAGGGCCAACAGGAAATCCAAACATTTTTTATAAGCTCTGAGTAATGGTCAACAAATCAAAATTTTCATGGACTTACTGGACTGGGAGGCCGCTGCAGCCTGCTGGCTTTTCTTGCTCTCCTTGGACTTGGACGGGGTCTCCAGCGAGGCCAGGATTGGAGCCGGGTCCACGTCGCCACGATCAAACTTACACTCCAGGGGAAAGATGTACTTGGCATAGTTCTTACGCAGGGTGAATCCTGCACTGCTTGAGGACCCAATGTTCAGAGCTCCACTCACGTCTCTCCACTTCTTGTTTTTGGTCACCTGTGTACACGTGATAACACGATTTTCTAGTCATGATTTCTCAATATTTTTAACTGGCCTTGCATAGAACAAAAACATTTTCTACAAATGAATTTTTTTCCCAGTAATGCTATTTATATAACCATACTACTACTACTACCACTACACCAGCACACTTCTATTTGCTGTTGAAAAAGCACACAATGAGACGTTTGCATCATCTGCACATCAATTTTTTGGTCATAAAGTAGCCGAGTTTAAACAATGTTGAATGTTATCAATGAATGAGGCACAAGGTTGTATTTATCAATAGCAAGGTACTGTAGGCAAACAATAAAAGCCGTCAGTCCTGGCCTAATGCCAGCAGTGTCACTAAGTCAATTAATTCTTTCAATTTTTCTTGTCTGTCTTTGTTCAATATTAATAGCCCAGGTTTCCAGCACAGACTACGTTTTTTCACTGAGCAATTTTTCATACAGGTTTATCTGTTTTCTTTTCCCTCTTGTGGAGGCTTTTTTTCGCCACATTTATCAAGTGACTGAGTGAAAGGGATACTTCCTGACGAGGTCAGCTGGTGCAGCTTTGTTTACAATCATGACTGGAACTATTTACACTGATGCACATAGAGCTGGCTGTTCTGACACCTGTGCAGCCTCCCCTGGTTATGATGATTCTTTCACTCAGTCATGGTTATATGAAGATCCCCCCAGGGTCCAATAACCCATTAGTACAGTGTTTGACCTCGGTGGGTCTCCTCCATTCTACACTTAATGACCCGTCTATTTGATCAAGTAGGCTTTTATGTTCACAAGTCGCACTGCTGGACCCCGCTTACAATAAACCAACATCTAGCGATGTACCTTTCTAATCACCCCCTACTGGCTACCCACCCCCTTCCCCCCAACACCCACTGAGCTTCTTCACCCACCCCCAATTTCCCTCCTGCCCCCCAAAAAACGCCATCTATCTACGGAGGCATTGGCCAGTCCTTCTTTCACCTTTCTCCCATAATCACCAGCTGGGAATCAGGCTGGAAATCCCCATTATTTGGACAGGAAGCACATAAAACCATTGGGTCCATCTCTGTCTGCTCTACCCCCCCCCACCCCCACCTCACATTCACCACAGCCAAAGTTCTATTCTTCACATTCCTGGCGGTGTGTCCCCTTGGTCAATAGCAGCACTGACATCATTCTGGATTAGGTTTTAAAGGCGACAGGAGGGAGCAGCGCGGAGCACCAGACACCATCTCTCACGAACAGCTTTCATTTGGCAAGTGAATTCTGCAACGTTGCTGCAAAAAACTTTAGATTTTATTCTGACTAACAATGACCATCAACTAATCATACCAGTAGAGGCCCTTTTCTCGTTTCTCTGTCAACTTCCCCAGCATCACTATTACTTTCCATACTAGTTTACTCCATAACAGTCTTGCATACTGATACGTACATCACACATCTCATGCTATAACAACACTTTCATTGTCTCCGGACACAATACACAATCATACCAGCATAATACCCACATGACTGTCAGAGTACAGAGCAATACTGTCACTACAGCCACACAGCCTGATCACACTGTGATATCACATGCTTCTGACAGACGATATTGCATTGATCAATATCAGATCTGAACTGGCCTGATACGAGTAGTAGATACGTTTTATATTGCAATTTGTAAAATTCCCCCAAAAAGTGCAGTCAGTAAATCCCACTCCACCTGTGGATATCTTTTCATTACACTGCCTTACCTTTTACACATAAATGACCAAATATGGAGCACACACAAGAGACGAACAGCACAGTCACACAGACACACACATTCAGGCACAGCCACTGTCATTCACTAGGTGTCAGCACTTACGTCAACCATGCCTCCTTTGGCTTTCACCAGGTGGTAGAGCTTGTACAAGTCTATGGGCTGCTTGCTGATCATCGGCATGGCAGTGATGGGACAGGCTTTGTCCGTCATCAGGATGAACAGGCGCTCCAGGAACATTCGCCGGTCCGGCTCCTGACCAAACTCCAGTTGACGGTTAAAGACCTCATTGAACGGAGTGGATTTCTCTCCTTTCTCAGATTTGTCGGGTTTCTGTTTGCAAGAAATTAGAACCTATTTGTCTTGATAAATTGTGACTGTGGTACACACTAGAATTGCACGAGTCCATTTTAATTGGCAATACATTTGTAACAAATAACAGGAAGTATGTAGCACCATCAACATGACTTGCTTTAATCTTCCTCTAACGGGTTTAACCAGCGGAAATTCCCATGAAAACCATTCCACTAGTCCAGGTACTTCCAGATCATTCAATCACGGAACAATCATTCACTCGGACAAAACCACATAAACGTGGGCAATAATTTATTCCATGTCACAGCCTGAGGGTGATCCCTGCTACCATGGTGGCACCCCTGCCCCCCTCCCAACAATTGGACAGCTTCTCCCAAGCACAAATTGCCTTCCCTGCTCTGGCCAACACAATCAATTGACCGTGATCTCTTGCCATCATTCCTTTGTAGTCGCAACTTGTCAACAAGAAAAAAACTTATGGGGTGTTTGATCAATAGACAGGGAGATGCGAAATGGAGACAAGTCACGACATCCATTCACCCCATCAAGGTAGGACCCCCCCCCCCCCCCCCTCCCCAGGTCCCTCCAAATGCTCTCCGGCCCTGAAATGTCACCATTCTGCTGTCACCCGCCTTCAATTGACCAGCCATTCCACAAATCCATTCTTCTCAAGCCAGCCGGTGAGTGAGAAGCAGACACAAGGTGTTGGAAGGGGAAAAGACAGATTAGCTTTTTATTGGAGCCAGGACCTGTGCCTATCTGGTCCAAATGATGCACTGACTGGCAGTTATTGCAAAGGTCATTGCGTCCATCATTCTAACGACAGATAGTTACTGTAGAGGGCCTCCCCCCACCAATACTGGGTCAGTCTGGCGATTCTACAACTTAATGGGCAGACGAGTAACGCTCAAGGTCACTACGTGAAGTGTGCTGGCCCTAATATATCACCCAGACTGGCTACCGGAGTCAGCTGACTTCTCCCATTGACTGGCCATGCTTCATTCACGCGAACAAATCCCAAGACGTGCCCATCTCTAAAGTAAAGTGTATTGGGTGAGAGCCTGGGCTGTGCTGAGGGATGATGTAACATTGAACTTGTGAAGAGGCCTAATTGTATAACCAGCTCAGGTCATCATTTTCCGTGGTTGCTTGTCCGTCTGTCAGGAACCTCCAGGCTGAATGGGGACAATTATCTGGACATGTGTCACTGAAGACCATATGTCAAACTGGAAGATGTAATCCATCATGCCAATTTACTGAGAACAGACGCTAAACACTGGGGACCTAAAAAAGGTGGCAGAGTGGAATTTCTTTACACGTCTGCTCAACGTCCTACAGTATAGCTTTTGTTTTCCAAATTCCGTGAGAGCTGCTGATCCTAGTAGGATGTTTTTTGCCCTTTCAAAAACAAATGAAATCAATGGATCAATGGTAGGCAGCTGTTAAGTGCAGACGATAAGTCACCCCACAAATGCAATATAGCTTAGCGAATAACATCAGCATGCTTCAAATTGCCATACTATTTTTCACATATATTTTTTTTTCTGCTTGAAATGCATATTTCATGCTGAGAATTATCTGTCTTCGAATTACAGGTAATTACAAAATTTTATTACATGACAAAACATTACACAAGCTATGGATAAAGCAGATGGAGCACTTGGCAAACATCTGAATTACATTAGCCTAAAACCACCATCGAATACCAAGCAACCACATGTTTTTTGTTCAGCACAAGCTACACATGACAAACAGCTCAGAGTGTGTGCGCATACGGCAGACCCTGTCGCCACAAAGGCCAGGGTATACAAAGCCACCCTGTCAGCCTCGGCAATCACCTACAGGAAACATAAACCCACTGAAATGGGTCATGCATGGCTGGTCGCAGGTCTATTGTTAGTCTTATGATGACATTTACTGCGTCTGAGGAAGCATTATTGAGTTTATTCCTGTTTGTTGTTCTCTGCTCAAACACGAGAAATTGTATAATTGTTTCAGTTTTGTTTTAGAATGTCTGAGTAGCTAGGTCAGACACTGTTTTCGTGGTTAATTTTCCATGTTGATTCAACTTATTACATTAAGGTTACCTAAAGATTTGCCTATGTTATATTAGATAGACATGTGGAAGATTCAAATTTTGAAAACGAACAATTCCCATACCCAAACCAGAACATGAAATATCAGAAATACTACTGTTCAAAACATCTTTGTCAGTTGGACAGCATAGTCCTGTAGTTCTCCCTGCATTCACCAGGGGTCTCTGACGGTTATGTTCATATACACTCTCTATGCAATACACAACACACATGGACACAGAATGGCGTCCATCTAGGAATGTGCAGCAGGGAAAAACCTATACTGAGTGTACAACTCTGAATATTGCCCACACATATCTTTTTTTTGCAAAATATGTGTGTGTATGACAATCTTTTACCTATTTATATTTTATGATATTTCTACATGTTATATACTGATGGCAGCGTGAGCTTTTGTGAATGTGAACCGAATATCTGATGAAGCTGAACTGCATGAGACCTGAATGAGGCAACAGAATATTGTGAGAAGATTCTGACATTTTGCCAACTTCCATAATGCTGAAGATTAACTCCCATATAAGGTTTCAAATGACAACGTTGATCCCTAGCACGAACTCACCGGTGTTCCAGGCCAGCTCGGGCTGCTGATGTTTTCCAGGTCGTCATGTACTGATGTGGCAGGAGAGGGCGCCACCTGGCTGGCAGGGGTGGGCGGGTGTGACATGTTGTCCTGGAGAGATAAACATAAACCTATTTAATTCTACTTACATCTACTGACCTTTCGTTTTCAAAAACATGCATGTGCGTATCTTTATCATGCTGTGGAAGATGTCATGTACTTGTAATTAATATTCCGAAATGCCTGACATGCCTGACTGCGGAAACGTACAATTTTGTCGAGTTTGGCCCTGGACTTGTCACTGTCGCTGTCCTGAGAAGAAGAATGGCTGTCCTGGGAGCTGGAGTCGATCTGGGACGGCGTCAGGGTCGTCCGGGGCGGCGGAGGTCCCATCAGGCGCGGCCCCGGCATCGACATCGTCGGCTTTGTCTCCATCGCATTTGTCAGCGGAGTGTTGATGCTTTGGGTTACTGAGGTACTACTGTCACCTGCAGCAAAATTAAATAACAGATTTGAAGATGACATTCAAATGGAAACATTGAGGTGTATCTGAGACTATACAGTGGTGAGAGTCAGTACCAAGGAGAGGGGTGTTCTGTCTGGGGGTCTTCAACTGGAGACCAGTATCTCAATCAGTGAGTACATACCTGCGATGGTACTGGCGAGTGAGATAGCAGGTTTGCAGTCCATGTCGGATACATCGTCTCCACCAGAGGAGGCTCCGGGTCGAGCACTGTGCATGCTGGCTGATGGTTGTGAGTTGTCCGGGCCCTGTGGGGGATAGTGGGAACTCCGCATGGCCCCGTGGCCCATGTTCATAGAGGAAGGAGCCATAGCATTGGGTGGTATTCCATTGTTCATATCGCACATGTTTGTTGAGTTCACTGGCATGGAGTTAGGTGGCATAGAGTTCGGAACCATTGAGGAATTTGGAGGCAGCGAATTCGGGGGACGCATGTTTGGCGCCACTGAAACAACGCCGCCAGACATCCCGTGTGTATTGGTCATATCGTTGGGGCCCTGGTGACGAGAACCCATAGGTCCCATTCCTGGGGGTGCCCCACTAGGTCCACCGGCCATAGGTCCATAGGCTGGTTGACCAGAGCCTGGCCCCATGGAATCAACACTGTTGTTATAGTGGGGCATGTTGCTCTCTCCTGAGTTGTTGCTAGGTGGCATCTGGTTGTTCATTTGATTCATGTTGTTATAGTTCATGTGGTTGCCGGGGTGCGGCTGTGGGGGGTAATGGCCTGGACCGTACATTCTATGGGGGTGACCGGGGTGGTGAGGGCCTCCAGGGCCTGGCATGTGGGGCGGTCCTGATGGCGGCATTCCAGGATGATGCGGCCCCTGACTGGGATGGGGCATGCCATGTTGTTGTTGCTGGGGCTGCGATGGCGGCATTCCTGGATGTGGCTGGATCTGCGGATGTTGTTGTTGCTGCTGAGGTCCACCAGGTGGTGTGGGGTGGTGCTGGTTTTGTGGCCCGCTCTGTGTTGACTGTGGCATGGGCCCTGAGTCGCCGGAGCTGGGTAGCCCTGGCTGGTGGAGTGGCTGGGATGGCGGACCGTGATGTCCGGGGCTGGGTTGCTGGCCGGCGTTGGTTCCTTGTGGAGACTGCATCGAGCCATGTTGCTGTTGCTGCTGTGGTGGTTGAACCTTCTGCGGCAGTGGCTGTTGTTGATCAGGCGTAGATTGGTTCTGTCCGGGTGGCGGCGTCACGGGCTGTGAAGTGTTACTGCCTGACGGAGACCGACTCCGTGACGAGGCGTTGTACGGCGGCTTCCCCACGGACTGGTTGGCTGCGGCCATCATGGCGGCTTGGGCCGCGGCCTGGGCACCTTTGGGGCAGGGACTGGGCACTCTGGCAGGCTGAGGACTCGCGCTCGAGCCACTGCCTGTGCTTGGAGTGTTCTGGCTACTCGCTGGCGACTGCTGTGAAGCATTCTGTAAATTTTGACTACTGTTGTTACTGCTCGTCATCGTGGTCTGGGGTCCATAGCTGCCGAACTGACTGTTGTTATATCCGGCACTGTTCATGGCACTGGAAGGTGGGTACTGACTGTTATACTGGTTCATACTGCGACTCATGCCAGGCATATTTGAACCATAGTTGTTGTACTGATTTGGCATTGAGGGTCCGTTAAAACTGCTATGCTGGTTGCCGTAGCCACCCATACCGGGCATGCCTCTGTAATTTCCTGGAAGATTGGGATACAACAAAAGAGGTCAATTTCTGACAACTCTTTAGTATTCTGAAGAAAATCTGATTTACGAAATTGTCCTATGTTACCTTGTGGTTGGTGTGGGTACTGGGAATTAAAGTTCCCCACGGGGTTCGGGCCCATCATATTTGAGGCCATTTTGTTTGCGCCTGGGTACATCATCTGGTTAGGTCCCAGCGGTGGGGGCATCATTGAAGGGCCCTGTCCTGGGTATCCTGCGAGGTATAGAATAGTACATGTCACCTGTGATGTACTTGTAAGAGGAACCCTGAACATTCAAGTATATCTATCCAATCAATGTGTACATAAACATAATATGACAGTGACATTTTTGCTGTGTTATCATATTATGTGTCGTGTGAATACTAAATTCCTACTTTGTAACTAATGTTTGTGTGAGATGTAATTATTATTTTGCACAGGATCATTTTACTCTGTCATGATCCTGCCACTTCTATGCGTGTGTTTTTTTCGCAATTCCACTGTGTATTGACAACAGGACCTTCCCTGTGTACAATTTCAAATTACCTGAAATGTCTGAACATTATTTGGATGTCTCTATTACCAAGGCCGAGGCATGGTTTTTACTGGTGTTGTATAGCGAGCGAGCTGGGGAGTCAGGTATCGCCATGCACGCGGGAGAAAAACTGGCCCAGTGGCAAGGTATAGAAATTGGTGTCAACTCAGCGTGATTACTCCCACATTTCTAATCGCCTTGTCTCCGTGGAAAGACAATATTAACCCACTCGTTCATAAGAAATTTGAAACCGTTCGGATACAAGGAAGACAAGCTTGCCTGGTATGATGTGTTAATTGTCATAATTGAAGCTGCTGAAGCTCAACAGACTGACTTTCACAAAACAATGTGCTATTTTTACTGGTAATTTTGTCAAGATACTCTAGGCCCCATTACTGGCACATGATGACTAAACTAACTGACTGCTACACAATGTGCATTACATCACGACACCACCCAGGCACATGCCGATGTCACAGTACCCAATATTCCAATAGCTCAGGTTACTACAGCACACTGAGCTTCCAATGTTCACAAGATGGTTATGTACGGTACATGTTTAAGGAAGGCCACAATCACACCTAGCCCGAGTGCTGTAACCATCAAACAATAACAAAAGCAGGTCAGTCAAGGACATAACCATCCCATCAAGCTGTCAAAATTCCACTTTCAATAGACACACCAGCTCATCACCAGTGCTGATCATTTGTTTGCGCACGGCAAATCTTGGCACACTGCCAATTCGATCGACAACACCTCCCAACTGTTTACATATGAGAATGGAAGGAGGAAAAAGTGGATTCTCAAGCTTTTTATCCACAATTGTCGTCCATGTCGAGGAAATTAATACACGCCTTTAATGCACATGTCATCTTTTTTTTCAATCCTCCGTGATCTTCCACTGAAGCAATTTTTACCACGTGAAGGTGATTGCTGTGGTAGGTAACGAGTTAATTAAGCTGCATGTTACTCAGTAGATACTGAGGTAAATGGACAAGCAGCTAAAGTGCTGATGTTAAACAACTCATCCTAAGTGTAAACATTACTTGTTAATCCATTCAGATTGCCACACAACCATAATCTGCATCAAGACATCTTCAAATCACTACTCCAAGATTTATAAGCCATAATTACGAGAAGTAATTGTCACAAGAACTGATAGTGAGAACGGCCCCAGAACACATCATGGTACACCATAATAATGGCAGAGTGCTTTGAAATTGATGTCAATGATCAATTTTGTTTTTCTCGTATGACTGTTCTGTCAGCATATTTGAATATCGAATGTGTGTAATTTCTACATTTCTTTGTTGGTAACATACATGCGAGGTATGTATACCATGCAATGTTGCACGTGTCACAGTTTTACATTGATGTGTGTTTATCACAAGATGTAGAATGTCCATCATATTACTGTCTGGAGGGGGTTGGGGGGGGGGGGGGGTTCATACCTTGTTGGTTCGCCATAGGTGACTGTATCCGACCCTGAGGTCCATCTAGCTGGTTGGAAGGGGGGCGAGGGGGCATTGGACTTCCAGAACTATTGCCACCTGCAACACAACAACAAGCACATCCGTCGTAACATACAATTTGGATGCGACAGGAAAGTCACATGCAGACATCACTGAATACACACACATATCAGTTGGCCAAAGACAGAACAATGAAACGACACAACTTAATTCATCTTTTCTTTCAATAACACAATCACAAAATTACATGTTTGTCCACTCAACCGACACCCATGTCAATACGGATTGCCAGTTAAATTATCAACAGCTAGCAAGCAAATAGTAGCTGTACACTTGATAGCATCCAACAAATCAAGAAGGATGTACTAATATCACTTAATAATATCACTTAATTGAATGTCTTAGACCAACTAGGTCTCATCTGTATTGGTATAAATTCATGTGTTATCATGTCAATAAACTAACTAACTAACTAACTAACCAACTAACTAAACAGCTATAGTTACTGTTGTGACAATGAGCAATTTAGAATATTCAGTGGAATACATATACTTATATGGGAACTTTGCATGATTGCTGTCGGAGAAATAACTGAAACATACCTGTACCGGAGGCAGGGGTGTTGGACCGCGACCCGCTGGAACCCGCGGGCGACGGCACCGGCCGCAGTGGCGCCCCCGAGTGGGGCCCGGGAGTGGAGGTGGGAGTCGGAGTTGGTGTCGGACGCGACGTTGTCCCCGTACTGTTACTGTCAGAGTTCAAGTCGTCCGAGGAACCAGTTCCACTCGTGCTATCCTGCAATACACAAGCGTCATTTCTTGAATATCCCAGTTACTGTCATGCAATATGTATCCATCTTGCAGGGATGATTCCGCAGTGAACACACACAATGTTCACTGCAGTTAGCGGAGTATTCACGACGGCTGAAGCATACTGTTGAGTCCAGGGCTGGAAACAGAGTCTAGGCGAGCTGTCTCCCAGTGTTCTAGCTGTGTATGACAGGTACTGCTGCTGTTTATGACACGGACACCGGGGTCTTGGCATTCGCGGATCACGCTGGAGATCGTGTATGCTATGTTTGTGCTGGGCTGCAAGCTCTTACAACTGTACACAACTCTGCCAAGGATTACACCACGTGCCCAAACGTCCCGACATAGCAAGACTAGCCAAAGACTACTCCACTGTAAATATCCAAAGAAAAAACTCCAATCTACAACCACAATGAAAAGGTTTTTGCCGGACTAATAACCATCTTGTCAGCAAGCCATTAAACATAAATGGGGCATCCCCCAAGCTATGGGAAATCAATAGGAGCTGGCCGGCTGGCATCAGGTCTTTGTGCCAGAACTCTGTTTACCTGCCGTCTTTCCCGACTATTTCTACTGCCGGGGCCTCCCCCCTCCCTTCACTCGCTCCATCTCCCAACTACTTGAAGCATCCTCTTCCCACTTCTACCCCCCTATTTTTAATTCAACCCTTGCCCTCTCCCCCACCCCCCCCCACAGTTTACTCCCCCCAATGGATTTTCCTACCATGTGATTCTCTCTTTTCCCATCAGAACTGAAACCCCAGACAGGACGCATGACAATAGTAGTTTGTGGCTATCTCTTGGCCAGTTGCAGAGACAGCAGAAGCAGAAAACACCTGGTCCCCTGTCACACCTGGGTGATTCTACCCACTGATGATGCTGCAGGGGGCAATGCTAGGGACATATAGCCATTGTCTAGGGCCAATCACATACCTGATGACTGACTTGGGCATCACAGACAATCAAGTTACATGTATGTTAGGTGATTAGGGCATCTCAAGATTACATCACCGGTCATAAAAGTAATCAGAAATGTTATATCACTTGCGTGGATAAACAAGGATGTGTTTACCAACATTGGATCAATACAATGGCATAGACGTGGATACAATGTACAATATATATTTACATATTACGATATAATACATCTGAGAGCAAACAAATTAGTTACTGTTATAACACTGTTCTAATACACTTATGAATACACAACTTCGTTGTTTCTCTAAAACTGCTCCAATACACTAATGAATACACGAACAGTGCAACGTGAAATAGTGTGTATATCAGTCAATGTCACACATAGAAAGTCATATACGGTATGAGATGGAATTTAATAAAAGTTACATAACCATGTGTTTCAGCATATAGGTGACACACAGTTTCAAGATAATCAATCAAACTTCCCCGACAGCAATTTTCATGTCCAATAAATGAAATTGTTTAAATTTCAATTACATACCAACCCCAGCATTTAAAGCTAATTTAAATCGATAATGTCCAATCAATATTTTTTACTGATGGTGATAAATTTGCCTTCATTTGTCTGTTCCACTAATCAATGAACTTACATTATGATCAAACCTGTAATTAGTGGCTCCGCACGTTCTATTGGTTTCATTTCTCTGTCTATGACCGGGTAGCGAGCGAGTTGGTCAACTATAAAGTCTGACGATACTCGTCGGCTGTGTCACAAAAACCCTCTACTTCTCTCTCCGCACCACAGTGTGTTGGTTCAATATTCGTTTCATGAAGCCAGGCTTTCAGAGATACGAACCAACGAACGAACCAAACTACCGACCCAACGGAAAAAGCATTGCAAAACCCGAGCCAGCCCCACAGAGCTGCCAGGCCAGGCAAACACAACACAGCCCAGCTAGCTATCATTCTTTTCTCTCTCTCTCTCTCTCTCTCACTTGGCACACAGCTAGGTAGCCGAGCCCAGCCAGCCAGCTTGGCCAAGTGTATTCTCAGGCAACGCTTTTCAGGCCAGCAGTAATTGCATAGGGTTCCCATATGCATGGGAGCATACAAGCCTAAGCACACACAGCCAGCCATACAGGCTTCGGTTTTGCCAGTGCTTGAATAAGCAATGAGAGGCCTGAGGCTTGGAGAAAGGGAGGGGGGTGGACACTCGGTGGGGGGGGGGGGGGGGCACCCCAGAATGTTACCATTAATCATCAGGCTGTCAATTATGCTGCAGCACTAAGTTTGTGCGGCCTAGCGGAGGCAGGCAGAGTCGCCCTCTGGTGGTCACACGAGAAACAGTCCATACTTTTATTGAATATTCAGCTGCAGTGAAGGGAGATTTTACTCCAGTCGTCAGAACAAGAAAACCCGAGCGATTTTAGGAGGTTGTTAGCAACACGACACAGGAGCCATTGAATAAGCTCCACAGTGCGTACTTTATCGCTCTCTGCTCCGTTTTGATACCAACTATAATGGTTTATTTATAAGCGTAGGCTATTCCATGAGAAAGTAGTCCCGGCTGTGCCCCCATTTTAAAAAGTGCATTTGCACATACACATGCTGAATAACGATGTGCAGGAGGGAAGATAAAGTCAGTTCATCCAGTACCAAACCTGGACCATATCACAATACATGGAGATAGCTGAAATTAAACTCGCCAACCACCGAAATCACACATTAACACTGACACGCCAGACACTTCTAATTTGTGCTGATCAAAGTTACCGTGGTGACGAGCAGGCGTTACTGTGAGTGAGGGGCCCCTGAAAGCATGCCGACACTCTGTGGTTTGGATTTTGCCGCCGTAATCTCGCTCCCATAAATACTAAGCCCCTAGGTAGAATGAAACGTAATGGCTTTCCTAGAACAAGGGGGAAAAATCAATACGAGCGCTCGGACGAGCAGAGAAATTAATCTGCAGTCAGCGCTGGAGATCTGAATGTCCGCATCGCTCTGCTATTTACAGGTAGCGGGCTCACTATGTCTACAGACGGAGAATCTCAGGGGGACAAAAAATGTACAATGTCAAATAGATCTGGAGGAAGTACAAAATGTTATTGGAAGCCTAATTCCTTTAAAACAATTAATTGATCATTAACTACTATGATGAGATCTGTATCAAAGCAAATTAATTGATATTTTACAAAAACACCATTTTTCATGCAAGCAAATCACAACAAAATTACTTTTTGAGTCATCAAAATATACTACATGTAGTTGAAACTTACCATAACCAGAAAAAATTTAATAAGGCTGAGAGTATTTATTTCTATGTTTATATATATCTGAATAAAGTTACATGTACTCACGAAACTAAAACTTCAATATGCGTATATATTAGAGAACCCATGCGATCGTCATACTATCTGGCGCTTTGCAAGACTTTATCAATATTGTGACTAAGTTCAAAAGTACAGTAGGGGCCCCCGATGAGAAGCAAGGGGCTGTGGTGAAGATCGTAGCACAGTACAGCAAGGGTGTAAAGCGTACACACACACACACACACAGAACTAGCGCTAGAGCAGAGCCGAGGAGTGGAGAACAGAGCAGGGCGGTGGTAGCTAGCGGTGGTAGCTAGCGAGATAGGTCTGCTTCAGACACTGTACGATACAAAGAACACTAGAGAGAGAGAGAGCCCGGGTGACTCACTTCCCCCAGCCAGCCAGCCAGCCCCCCAGTCAGCCAGCCGAGCCAAACAGCCCAGCCTGCCAGTCGCCTGACATCACCCGCTGTAAACCTTCGCATACAGGGCCCCTGTCTGAGATAGCTAGTCGACCCGACCCTCTCAACTGCCAGCCTGCCTGCCTCGAGCTCAGAAATAACGACAGCTTGCCAGCCGGTCTGTCGGTCCGTCCATCAGGGCCCTTGTGGCCTGGTGGCTGTTTTCTCGCAGTGATGTGGGGCTTTTTTCTAGCTAGGTCTGGAGAAGGGAGGGGGGAGCCAGAAGGCTGCTTGCCCGCTGATAAAACTGATTAGAAGCTAGCTCGCTCGCTCGCTGGTTCTCCACCTGTATAGATCTACTCCACAGTCTCAATGCAGAAGAAAGGCTACACAGCCGCTGTCAGTCGATCGCTAGGGGAGCTGTGTGCAAACTGCACTGCGGGCAAACTAATACCTGCTTTTTTCTGAACTGTTCGTCTTTGCTCACGTCCTTGTGGATCCATGTCCGGACAACATTCTGCACTTCACCCTCCCTCTGGCACCCTATCTGCATAAATCATAACCTTCCAACTAGAGAATCTCGAAGCAAATCTCCTGGAAGTTCACTGGTGATTTCAACAGTGCTTATACATGCGAAATCATGATCAAAATATCCTTTATCGTCTACAAAATCATGAAAAGAGCACGATCCATAAATATGTTTGGATGTCTGTTCAAGGTTTTACACGACGTATTCTACAATTCCCAAATTTAAATATTGGAAAAAATATTTATAATATGTCAATATATGTACAAGGGCATATTACACATAGGGAAGCACAACAACACCCAGAACTTGTGCTGGAAAATTCTGAAAGATAAAGAACTCTGAGAAATATTTCCACTTTCAGCAGCATCAAGGCGGTTCTAGCCATGACGAGGGAGCGCTGTACGGCCATATTTCTGTCGGGTGCCGGTCGACTCGCCCCGACTCTCTCCCTCTCTCGGAAGTAGCTGACAGACGAGGTGCGGAATAAAGCCGGGAGACTTATGTGAGGGTCGGGCGGTCTGTCGGATTTGGGTCGGGAGTACGTAGCTCGCGGTCTTCTCCAGGGGCGAAACTGTGCCGCCACCGCCAATCTACCGTTGGGAGAGTAATACGGGCGGGCGGACGGACGGATGGGAAAAGCCAGCAGCGGCCGAGTACAGCCTTGCAGCACGGTGGAAAACATCAATTCCAGACCCCAAGTCTCACCCAGCTTGGTTTCTTCCTCGCCCTTTTACTATATCCCACTGAATAAAATATTGCACTTCCTACCCTGGCACGATGGCACCATAGAGAAAGAGCCGGTACCGGTACCCAGATCTGAATGTTGTTTTCAATAATTCATCCGGAGTTAGATGTAACATCTTTCAGGTGCTCGTCGCCAATGTTTTGCATTTAATTTATGTGAATTCTGGTTGATAAAAGCTGCCATGGAGTGCACAAATTGTAACAATGATATACACATAACCGTTGGTTTATTCATTCACTCCAATGGCAGAAGTGTATCAATTTCTGTGCCACATGCAAGGATGTCCTACACATATTATGATTAAAGTAATATTTGGGTACGGGCAACAAGACAGTGACACAATGCAAATGTTACTTTCCATGTAACCATTAATTACATTATATCCACATGCTTCACAAGTGCAATTCTCCCGTCACACAACAGAGAACGACTGGGGAGAAATCTTTCCCTTTCAGATGTCTGTTGACATTTGTGTCAGAGATTTACACCCCGGTGCAAACAAAAGAGCATGGTCCAGCGCTGGTCCATTTGGCCCGTTGGCCGGTCGGAAGGATCAGTCGTGCCACGGGCACCTCGATGGTTATTATCCATCAACCTCGGGAAAAACCCCAAGGACATCTCTGAGACGGTTTCCGTCCATTCTCTTCATTAAATCAGCTGTGCCAGGTCTTTTCCTTTAGTACAATAGCCTTCGTTTTTTTTTCTTTCTCTGTTCTTTTTTTCTGCTCTTTCATTGTTTGATGAACCCATATAACCATGCATGTTTTTGTAAAGTACTCAGCAAATTATTGACATTTTGCCAAAACACAAACCTTGAAGCTATCAGGTTTTTTGTTGCAGGCTGATGAAGGTTACAGGGGGGGGGGGGGGGGGGGTCTGGTTGTGGACTATAGGAAAGAAAGGGGGCGGTGTTGGAACTCTTCATCCGGCTGCTACTGACGATGGTTATCAAATAACAATAGAGCACACAACATTAACACCTCCTTCTGAAGAGCTCCTGTGCCTTTCAGTTTCAGTTCATCATATTGACATAATTTATCAGTGGTATGTATTGTTTACTTTCTGTCGATCTTGGGTCAAGGACAGCGTAGTAATCATACAAATAGATATGATACTAGTGTGAGGTAGTGGGCAAGTCTGGGTGTGAACAAACTACCGCACATACAATCAACGTGACATGTGTCAGGTATGTATAGTACAATTTAATTCAAAGATCATTTTGGTGTTAAAGTTCCCATTTTATATACGCTGGTATCATAATACACGTCAGTCAATTTTTTCATAACTTTATTGGTAAAACCCCCATTTGCGTGTCTCAACAATCACTTGACAACCATAAATTGGTATTGTCATTCAGTAAAATTCATATTGGAATGGCACATTGAAATAAATGTACAAGGCAATATTTGGAATTGGATTCATAAGTTTGACCAAACACTGGTCAAAAATACACAACTGCGATACCCAGCTCTTCATGAGATTCAGACCCAAAACCTCAATACCCAGTCACCAATGGTCACCATAAGCAGGAAAATTGTCTAGCGAGTGATAACGCATTATATCATCTTCAAATTTCAATCTAGAAGAGAATTACTGGATTTCAAGACGAAATTGCCTTGGCATTTCTCAAGTTCACCAGTCATTGACTGAATAGCATCACATGACACCATCGTTCACGATTCTCATTCTCAGAAAACCATTGCAGGTTACGTAATATAATACTGCATACGAGCGAATGATCTACAACTGTTATTTGGTTAATAGAAGCGGTTAGAAAGCGGTTACTCAGGTCACACTAACCTGAGAGCTGTTAGTCTGCAGATGTTGGTTGTTGGCTGAAGGCAGAGAGGGGCTATCGCTAGTGTCTGAGGCGGCTTTAGCGTGTCGCGAGGGTGCCGTCGTCGTCGTCACGGCGTCATCCCGGGGCTTGTCGGGTGTGGGCTGGCCAGGGCTGGGGCTGTGAGGTGTTGCCGGGGACGATGACGAGGAGGCTGGCGGCGGCTGGTGGGGCAGGAAGTGAGAGTGAGAGGGCTGTGAGGAGGGCGGGGTGTGGTAGGAGCTACCGCGAGGCTGGTGGGTTTGCTGGGACTGGGACGGCGGCCCAGGCTGCTGGTGGTGGTTCTGTGTCGCCGCCTGCTGCTGGCTACTGTAACTCTGAGCACCCTGTTGGCTGTACGTTGAGGACGATCCAGACATCTGTGAGACACAACACTGTCTGAACTAGCTTCTACTCTCCGCGGTCATCGCTCACACGTCAGTATTAGTATGGTCTTTAAAGTTCATAATATAGGGATTACGGAATCATGCCTGATGACAATCTTGAACACATGTCACATATGTTTAAATTTGTTACACTGAGGATCTGATTAATTTGAATCCTGGTTAAATTATTTAAAATGTTAAACATGATGATTAGATCTAAAGTGACAACACTACTCACTACAAGGTTGACAAAAACAGACAGTCAGTAGGAAGGATTTAGAGCAGATCAGGTTCGCATGCTACTGGATCACAACGACGTATATTATACAATATCAATGTTTGACAATGTAAACAATCAACAAAAGCACATCGCAATCAAACACTTCATGCATAGTGAATGTGTTCCGCCCAAGTAACTGTTACAGTGTTCTACTTGTTTTCAATTCAAGTTCTTTCATATGTATATTGAATTGCCTAATACATTGATTAGTCTCACATAAATATAGAATTTGAAACACAATACGTGTCTATCATGATATTAAATACTTATATTACAGTAGACAGACATTCTAGGTGTGTTCGGGACCACATTTTAGCTAGTGTGTCATGTGCTCAAAATCAACAAACACATACTGTAAACCCAGAAAGTATTAGCGTCCATTTATTTAGCGTTTTGAAAAGATATATACACTAATATTTCTGGGTTTACTGTAGAAAGACATCCTAGGTACATTAATCACACTCTTAGGTTCGATGTTCAATTTTGAAAGAATAAATATTTGTAATACAAAATACCGATAGTACAATACTACTAGACAACGTGTGTGCTTTTGTCGGAAACAAACTATAATCAACAAAATAATACACATATAGCAGTGGAATACATATATCATTGAGAAAGCATAATCATAACATAAAATTATAAATCTGTAAATCAAAAGCAGAGGCTGGAAACATCTGACAAACTTGTACACTTAAATTCTAACACAAAATGCATCAAAAAAACTAAAATCACTTGTGAATGACAAAGTTAGTGTGGCAACATTGATTTACCTGTGAGTAGGGCTGTCCTGCCATTCTCGTCTGACTACCGGGATAGCGCTGAGGTGAGCCGGGTGAAAACTGGTTCTGGTTGGGGTATTGTCCGCCAGGCTGCTGACCGGGAAAACCCGAGGGCATGTGTCGCCGGTTCCCATCAAATCCTGGACCCTGAATCAGTGATGTCAAAGTCCTTCAGTGAAATGTACTCGTAAAGTGCTACTACATGCATGTATGTACATTGAATTATGTGTTTATATACATGTATTCGTGTCTAGATGTAAACATCTTTTTCGCATGTATATGTGTACGAATCTAAATCTGATCTTGAGCATGTTGAGTAGTTGCACCAGAGTGGACAGAAGTCTTATCAGAGATGCAAAGTCTTATTAGATCATTCACATGTTAAAGTCACCCTAGTGCCACACAAAATGTCTTTTATAGAGGGGGTCTTATCTGTTGCGGCCACTGTGGTATGTACCCATAAAGAATATAAACCCAACATTTAGAACTGCTGCTTTCAACGAGCCAATCTTATCACGTGCTGGTAATCTCAGCAAAAATGAAACCATATGGCTATTCATAATGTGACAAATTTCTACACAAATGTTTCTAATCAATACCAATTCAATAACAAAGAAAGCAGTGATGTATTCATGTAATGTCGCAGGCCGCACACCATCACCAACCCCATAAAAACAAATTCTTTTTTTGCTTCAGCACAACCTGCCAGAAGACAAAAAATCTGTCCGACGGACGGACGCATGGTTATGTCAAGCAATAAATCACACCCATGACTCCATTACGTCCAATATAAACAAAGGGTCGCCACCTGTGAACAAACTTTATATCCTTGGGCTATTAATCATAACCTCGTACAAGTGCACTCAATGAACAGTCTAGACTCCGCAGAAAGTAAACATAAATCTGGCACTGGACGGATAACAACTCCTGCTCGAAATAAAATACTAGAAGCAGAATCAACTCAATAAAACTACACACTTATAGACTTATTTTTTTAACCACTATCACATAACCATGCAAAAAAGCAGAAGAAAAAATCCCCAAACAAATGGTTGAAGATACTTGGCAGGATAGCAAAGAATTTCTAGCCATGATTATCAAATCTACCACGACATGGCTTCCAATTTGACGACCCTGATCCTACATGATCACATGGGGGTGGAGGACAATTGTAGACCCAATGCCTGGAGAACCATAATCTACCCTCAACACATTATCCACTCTGGAGAGGACTGAAAGGAGTGAGATGAAGGGAAAGTGAGAAGAAGGACGTGTGTGGGGGATGGTAGTGTCCATGGGTTCCCAGACCCATCAGCATATAACCAGGCAAGGATAAACATCAGTCAAAATGTCAAGCTCCCTGTGGGGGGCAGCGGGCCAAGGGACAAATAATCAATACAAATGCGGACGGGATATGAAGGAAAAGAGAAGGATGGGAGAAGGGGGAGTGCTGGGAGAAACTATATGGAAAGACCCTGATTACCGAAACAGAAAGTAATCTTTACACTGAGTGACCTCGAATGCTGAAAAAGATGGTAGCGTGACTGGACTTTGGCCTTGAGCTACACGTGGGAAAGGATTACCAAGATTGACTTCTATCTGCAGAGGTTTTATTGTTTACCAACAGGCCGCTATTATATGTGGAATGTGAGTGAATATAACCATGCAGGAGTTTTATGTGTAATGCGATTTAACACTCGCCAACAATTGAAGATATGTGCTGGTATTGTTTAGACTTATGAAAATTAATATGTAAGGACAGTCAGGCCATTATAAATTGATCATGACTTGATATGTACTGCAGGTCTGTGAGTACCATGACTACTGGTAGATTTTCAGTGTTGTCGTTGTTACCATAATAATTTATTTCATGTTTGTTTGTGATGCATTAATGAAATTATTTTACAACCAGTACTTCTATGGTCCTTCGAGTTAAATCATGACAATAACTTTACACTCAAATCTGTTATTGAAACCTTAGGGTGACTTACCTGGTTCCTGAATGGCTGACCTCCACCTTGCATCTGTGACTGATATGGATTGCCCGGCCGTTGTTGATTCCAGCCTTGTGTATTGAAGTTTTGACTGTTCATATTCTCAGGTCCACCTTTCTGTTGGTTCATAGCATAATCTCCATATCCACTTTGATATCGCGACGTTGGGTTAGGATTTTGTAAAAGCTGATTTAATGTTGGAGTAGAGCCACCTTGTTGTTGTATGCTTGGCCCCGACATAAAAGGTCTTTGCTGTTGATTTGGATTATAGTTTGGTGGAATCATGCCCATCGAGTTTGCGCTCATACCAGGACGGGTGGGAGCAGATGAGCCCCGGGGCATGCCGCTACCTGGAGGAAAATTGGTCCCCCTCATGTTTTGCTGTGCAAACGGATGGTTGTACTGGGAATTTTGTTGTGGAAATTCACTTCCTGTACTGGGGTTCCCCATACCGCCATGTTGCTGGTCTGTCATATTGAAATTACCTCTCATGTAACTGCTGTTGAAGTTGGGCATTTGAGGTCCTGACATGTCATTCACTTTACCATAATTTTCACTATTTTGCCCCCCTGAACCAGGGGGGTAACTTGTGTCAGAGTTATGGGGACTCTCCATACCACGAACACAGTCGTTGCCAGTTCGAACCCCGCTCATGTTTTGTTGTGTTCCTCCATCTTGAAGCGAACCTTTCGTGTTGGACTCCGCACCAGATTTGGCATTTTTGAGCTTTTTAGCAACCATTACACTTTCAGATGTGCACTGTGAGTTCATATTTTTCATAACAAACACCTTACCGGTCTTCGAAGGAGCTCCTTCGCCGTCAAAAGTTGTTCAATTTTGCTGGGAGGTTCGTTCACAATGACACGCCGAGCTGACATAATGTGGCGTACACACCCAGCGGGAAAACGGTCCAAGTCCAATCATTTCTGTACACAAACCTCCATCGTAACCCTCTCCAGCATCAACAGAATTTCCACTATACGTTGAGCTGGTATTTTTCATATACAGGGTAAAACTTGAGTTGATGGCAGCATGGTCTTTATCATGAACTAAAGCTATTATTTGGAACTCCTCAGTAGCGGGAACATCAGAGGATTGCCAGGTGAATCACTACGCATTGAAAAAAACCAAACACAATCACAATCAGACATATAAAAGGTATTTACCAATTCGAGAACACATTAGTTGAGACACCTAAATACCAAATGTTTGAATAATCGTTGAAAATTTAATACAAACTTGTTATTTGTAGGGAACTACTTTCTATGACTGTCAGATGTGCGCACGAGGAAAGCTGGAAACGGTGATGCGGCTCGAGCATTCTTTTCAATTTCTGTCAATTAGCTGCAGTCACTGCAATGTATTTTATGAAATAAAGGAACATCAAACTTACCGGATTTTTAAAATCGCCAAGATGAAATTACTCGATCAAAATTTGTCATCACATACAGCTGTCAATAGATGTAACAAAAAGTACATGTGTCCAGAGTCTCCTTGTTATTGACGAACACAGAGTGAGTCTGCACCGGGCGTCAAACAGAACAGCCATGATTTGCCGAGGGCCGGTGTGGGTTGACGTCAGTTATAACAGACCCCTTCGCTTCTGCTTATATTGAGCACGCAATTGTATTTGCTCACTTTTTGCCCTATAATTCCCCGAGCGGCTCGTTTTAACTACAGGACAAAATTGAATTTTCTCTTCTCAGACATGGGTTCGGACTTGTATGCTGGGGTTGTACATTTGCTAAAGTTTTCAAAATGTGGTCAGATATTTGATTTCAGCGTGAAAACGTAACCGGATTTTGCCATTCCAGTTATAAAGCGCCTTCCCTCTAAACGACCAGTATTCTGCTTTGCCAGTGGAGCGATCGTTTGCGAATGTGTGATCGTTCTCGTATCTTGACAGTCGCGGTCAAAGGGGATCTCGCTTGAATTTCAATAGGCGGCAGCACCAAACGAACGCCCTTCGGTCGTTTCCACGCGGTGATAAATTCGCACGTGCTAAGTTGAACGTGGTTTGGGCTTCTGGGGGCTGATATGTGATATATTCCGGTAGTAAACAACCTCACGAGGGCCTATAGATGACATAGATACACATACTGCCTAGGTCTATTAGCCTAGGCCCCATATATAATAGGCCTAGTTTTAATAATATTACGTAGATCTACTCTGTCCCAGGTCCATTCTATATTTGAAACAATATAATTACACCATGAAGCCTAAATCTGTATGAATCTACAGCCTCAATTTGTAGGTAGGCTATGTAAGAAAACATAAACATTCCTCATATCGAGCAGAGAAAAATGTTTTATTGAAAATCTGATCAAAACGTTCGCACTAAATCATAGTATCCCTGTCTATTCGGCGAGGGAAAACATATTTGAGTAATCATAACGTTCCTTACAGAAATGTATGACGACCTAAAAGACCGCGCTCAACAGATCGGCGTTTATATGGTATCTATGTAGATGATTGGATGAAACCTTAGTGGCATTGGAATATTACTAAATTCAAAGCTTGTCAAGTAACACAATAGATTACAATCCAATGTAACACATATTTCCCTCATCGTATCATTATCATTTCCACAACTCATCGTATATTATCATTTCCACAACCATATTAGGCCTATATATTTTTTTTGTTACTTTCTGATTATGGGTAACACATATTAATTTCATCATTATATCTATAAACAGAATGATAATATTCATATCTGACACGTGCGGTCTTCAATAAAGTTCAACGTATCCAATAGTCCCCCCCCCCCCCCCACTTTTTATTATTATTTCCACAGCCATATTATGTATTGTTACTTTCTGATTATGGATAACACATATTAATTCCTTCATCGTATCTATAAACATAATGATAATATTCATATCACACTCTTCAATAATGTTCAACATATCCAATAGGCCCCTCCCCACTCTTTATTGTCATTTTCACAATCACATTATATATATTTTTTTGTTACTTTCTGATTATGGGTATTCTTTTATTATTGTTGTAATTATCATAATAATAATGTGGGGTGGGGATCTTAGAAAATCTTTAAGGCATAATAAAATGCACTAATAATAAAAGACGAAAACGAGAAAACAATCTGACTTCCTGATATTTATTTTATTTTCATAAAACAAAATTTGTGTCTGAATTTTTGCTAAATCCAGTTCAATTGCTCTGAAATTTATAGATCCCACCAGCCCGAAGGGTTAAGAAAGGTTAAAGGACAAAAGTGTTAAGCCACAGCTATTTTCTTTGCACCGTCTTGTTCTTTCAAGATAATTGAAGGTCAAAATCCTGGTCACCAATAAAAGCGCTACATAACTTACTATTTGAATGTGCCAATATTTAAGCTCAATCTCGAAGTATTCCACCAGTTTACTATTTTGAAGGACAATTGGGTAATCCTGAGTGCAAACAAAATCTATTTTGAGGGATTTTCAATGGCTCAAAACAGATTTGATTTTGGACCAATAATCTTTTTCACTGACCCATATCGAAGAGCCAAATGGCGGACACTAACAGACCAGCGATTCAAAAATAAAACACGTTTACAAGATTCGGCAACAAAACACATTTACAAGGGTTCATATATAAACAGTCATATGTAAAAATGACCGTTTTGACCTTTAAGGGTCATGCAATAATAATTTTAAAACATCACCCAGGACGAGGACAGCACTGAGGATGCTGTAGCTTATCAACAGACTTGGTGAACCTCAACAGTGAGGGAAGTATACTATGCCCGTAATACAACCATACGATCTATGTCCTCATTTTGTCTACATAGGCCAATTCACACGGTTTATGTGTGACCTTGAGATTCATAACTCGGAAGTAATTTAAAGACGACGGACAGTAAAAAAATTTTCTTGCACAAATATACTGCTTATGTTCATATGATATGCTACGAAATAAATAAATGTACGATTTCCATCGATATAATGCGCGTCTGGCACGATCAAAATGCTGTTCACAGTGCCCCAGCCATGTCGTGTGTTTCAGGCAGAAGAATCGTGACGTCACGATAGGTCATTACGTTTTCCATACAGCTGTATAGATACCTGAACGTTTTCCGCGGATGCTGTGATCACCGCGGTGAGGTCGAAGAATTTTCATGCGTTGAGATGTCGTTCATTAAATGTTTGCGACACAACCATTTTTGGGCAGAAAGATATGAAAATTTGCCACCATGTTCAGGAGAGTATATAGATGACACTGTTATGGTGAAATATATGGTTAACCTGAAAAATATGCACAGTCCATGCCCTAACATGATCTCTAATCGGAAAATATTTCAAGAGGGGTGATGAGTTATAACCCACAGGTCAATAGGTGCTCATCAGAATTTTCTCAAAATTTGTCTGATTATCGAGTGATATGTGTAGATTGAAATCGTTGAATAAAAATTGGGGGTCACCGCGTTGGATTTGTTGCAAAACACTTTCGAAAAAGTTTAGCTATCCTTCGAAATCCGCCATATTATTAATTTCAAATGAACTAACAGCCCCAGAAAAAAATCCATACGGTAGAAACTTCTAAAATTTAGTATACATGTCTAGTGGATTGTACACATGTAAAAAATGAAAAAAAAATTGGGGGTCACTGCGGCAGAATTATCGCAATCTGCATTTGAATGCTCTGTGTCGGACTAGGATCTTGCGCCCGTTTGCCACCAAAACGTGAGAGATTTACCTATCGTGACGTCACACCATTCGCTGGAAGCTTCTTGAAGGGAGTCTCTACTACAGAGTGCCCAGAGGGCAACAGGATGCATATTTATTGAAAATATTGTTGTTATCATTTATAACCCATACGACTCTATCATATAAGGAAAAAATCCTGAATATTATTTTTTCACCGTCCGTCGCCTTTAAGGTCAAGTTCAAGGTCATCAAAGGAACCATTATATATGACTTTCTATATGCTCATAATCCATATTGGGTCATTTCCAGCCCCCCCCCCCCACCCCAATAATTTTGCCCTTTTGGAAACAATTTTGGCTTTTGCCCCTTTTTCCTTCATAATGGGAGTTGCCACCACTGTACTCCTAGAAAGTTTGAAAATAAGGCTTAGATATTGGCACTTTCAAAAGGAAAGCATATATGGCGATTTGTATGGCGACCTTGAATTTGACCTTCGATGACCTTGAAAGATCAAACCAGCCATTTTGGGGTAAAAATGTCCAAATTAGCCTTTACAGACAAAGTGCTTGTAGCTAGAGCTTATGTTTGCAGTTAGACAGACCTTGAACTTGACCTTAGATGCCTTTGAAATGCTGAATCTCGCCTGACCTGATATAAGTAAATTTTCTTTTACAGACAAAATACTTGCTGATAGAGCTTATATGTGTGCATTATGAAAGCAGCACACCGAATGGTGATATCAAAGTTAACAGATGACCTCGATTGGTAAATTTCAAGGTCATATGTCACCTATAATGTTTAAAACCAAATATTATCATTGTCCAGTAACCTATGTTAGAACTTGGGCTATCTTTGCATTTACTATGTGGGAAGTAAATGAATCTCCAGCTGTTGAAGGCCATTTCCTTTGAAATCAGATCTAGCATGACCACTATGAGCAGTTGAATGTTCGAAAATAGAGCGTACACGGTTCATCATCTGAACTCAGTTTCAGATAGTTTTGAGTGCTCAAATCACAGTTTTCTGGCTACCTAAAGATGTGTAAAATTCCAATGGAGATAAAACTGCGGAAGATTTGTTAAGAGGTGACGTTTGTTATATGAACATACGTATTTGTGGAGTCATATTCAGGGATCTGTTGGTGCCTTTGTACTTGACCCTCTGATGAGCTGAGTGCACAGAAGCCAGGTTATGACTGCCTCTAGCTCATAAAGTGTAGTGCTCGCTGGGGACAAATGATTTCAAGCACGTTTTCTTGAATATTGTGAGGATATATCTATATTATTCCATAATATAGTGCGTCCTTTGATGACCTTGAACGTGACCTCATGAGACCTAACTTGAAGCATATGTTCAGCCCTAGACGTGAAAGTTGGATATTGGAGGCAGAATGTTCGAAAGAACGTCAATGTGAAATATTAACATCTAGGAAGTCACATCTGGTGCATAATTTCGACGTTGACATTTACCTTGATATCCCGGGTTACCACAGGATGTATATTTTGGTAAATGGAGACATAAATAAAGCATGGGTTTTGTATCGCATGTACCAGGTATATAAGAAATTATTAGAAATTTGGTGACATTAAATTTGACATCAGATGATCTTGAGCACTCAAATTAAATTGATCGCAATTAATTGTCTTCTATATACGCATAATACACACAAGAGCTAAAATCTGCAAACCTAATATCCGCAAATATATCTGGACATAAAAACCAGTATTTTGACAATCATAGTTGAATTTGGGCCGTCTTTCTAGAAATCGATATATTTAGTGTTTCGCAATTTCCCCAACATACCTGTTAGTGCATGCAACAACAGTACTGCTACCCAATGTTTCAATGAGCCATGGACCTCCGAGCGGCACCATGTTAATTCATATAAATGAGTGCAGCGTCAGTATCAAATGGGAAAATTTAATACTGAATATATTCATGCAGAATGATTATGTGAATACTGCACAAGATATTTAAAATTAGCCCAAGGGCTAAGAAAGGTTACCGGACAATGTTTTACATTTTATATATTAGCCATTTTGTCCCGAGACCTTGACAACAAGGTCAAATTCAAGGTCACAAGAATATTCAGCATATATCATTTCATGTCTACAATTGATTCCTAAGTTGCAAAATTGACAATGAGCAAGATATTAACCATTTTGTGTTCTGACCTTGGAGATGAGATCAAATTCAAGGTCATGAGAATATTCAGCATATATCATTTCCTATATGTGCTCAATTGATTGCAAAGCTGTAAGTTCGATAATAAACGAGATATTAACCATTTTGTGCTTTGACCTTGAAAATGAGGTCAAATGTCAAATTCAAGGTCATCACAATATTCAGCAATTATCGTTTACTATTTGTTCACAATTGCTTCCTTAACTGTAAAAATGATAATAAGCGAGATATTAGCCATTTTATGCTCTGACCTTGAAAATGAGGTCGAAGGTCAAGTTCAAGGTCATGACAAGATTCAGTATATATATCATTTCCTACATGTGCACAATTGATTCTAAGCTGCAAAGTCGATAATAAGCGAGATATTAGCCATTTAATGCTCTGACCTTGAAAATGAGATCAAAGGTCAAGATCAAGGTCATGACAATCTTCAGCATATATCACTTCCTACATGGCCCAAATTGATTTGTAAGCTGTAAAGTTGATGATAAGTGAGATTTTAGCCATTTTTTCCTATGACCTTGAAGATGGAGAACAAGGTCAAATTCAAAGTCATCAGAATATTCGGCGTATATAATTTCCTATACATCCACAACTGATTTTCTAATCTGTGAAGTCGATAATAAGCGAGATATTAGCCATCTTGTGCTCTTCACTCTGAAAATTAGGTCAGAGGTCAAATTCAAGGTCACGGGAATATTCGGCATATATAATTTCCTATATGTCCACAACTGATCCCTAAGCTGTAAAATCAATAATAAGTGAGATATTAGCCATTTTGTCCTGTGACCTTGAAAATTAGGTCAAAGGTCAAATTCAAGGTCATGACAATAATCTGCATATATCATTTCCCATATGTTCATAATTGATTCCTAAGCTGTAAAGTCGTTAAGAAGCGAGATATTATCCATTTTGTCCTGTGACCTTGAAAATGGAGTCAAAGGTCAAATTCAAGGTCATGAGAATATTCGGCATATATTATTTCCTATATGTCCACAATTGATTTCTAATCTGTAAAGTCGATAATAAGTGAGATATTAGCTATTTTGTGGTCTGACCTTGAAACTGAGGTCAGAGGTCAAATTCAAGGTCACGAGAATATTCAGCATATATCATTTCCTATATGTCCACAATTGATTTCTTGTGTCTAATCTCAATATTGAGTGAGATATTAGACATAATGTGTCCCATTATAAAGCATAGGAGAGTTTACCATGGAAAAGTCTCATTTGGGCCAAGTTTGGGCCAAAAAGGCCCACTTCCAGCGATTCAAGCGCAACGAAACTTATAAACCTACATATGAGTAGTGTTATGTATTAAAAAGAAACTTGAAAATGAGGCCAAAAGTCAAATTCAAAGTCACAAAAATACTATGGATATATCATTTCCTATATGTCCACAATTGATTCCTAAGCGGTAAAATCGATAATAGCGAGATATTAGCCATTTTGTGCTATGACCTTGAAAATAAGGTCAAATTTAAGGTCATCAGAATATTCAGTGTATATCCTTTCCTATATGTCCACATTTGATTCCTAAGCTGTAAAGTCGATAATAAGCGAGATATTAGCCATTTTGTCCCGTGACCTTGAAAATGAGGTTAAAGGTCAAATTCAAGGTCACGTGCCTATTCAGCATATATCATTTCCTACATGTCCACAATTGATCCCTAAGCTGTAAAATCGATAATAAGTGAGATATTAGCCATTTTGTCCCGTGACCTTGAAAATGAGGTCAAAGGTCAAATTCAAGGTCATGACAATAATCTGCATATATCATTTCCTATATGGTCATAATTGATTCCTAAGCTGTAAAGGCGATAAAAAGTGAGATATTAGCCATTTTGTTCTTTGACCTTGAAACTGAGGTCAGAGGTCAAATTCAAGGTCATCAGAATATTCGGTATATATCATTTCCTATATGTCCACAATTGATTTCTAAGCTGTAAAGTCGATAATAAGCGAGATATTAGCCATTTTGTTCTTTGACCTTGAAACTGAGGTCAGAGGTCAAATTCAATGCCACGATAATATTCAGCATATATCATTCCCTATATGTCCACAATTGATTCCTAGTCTCTAATATCAATATTAAAGTACTAGTATAGTGAAAATATGATGTGAACTTATATGAAAGATCTCATTGATCTGAGCAGAATGGTGTTTACGGCATATAAATATCACAATCCGTTCAAAAGTTATAGCACTTTAAAGACTGAAATCGGCAAATTTGCTTTTTCAAAACAATTTAGCTAATTAGTATGCAAATGAGATATTCATGACGTCATCGGGGGAAGTTGTTTTAATTAGGTACTTTGATATGTATTATTTATTCATTTAATGTTATGATTATTCATCAAAACTCATTCTATACATATTTTGATATGAATAATCAGTGTTTTCACTTTTTCTGTTGTTGTCAAGGTAACCAGTGACCTGGTATGGCCCATAGCAACCATGGTTGCTAGGGCCAGAAACCCACTTAGAACAGGGTACGCACAAATAAAAATGGTGCCAACTTGAGCTCTATAATAATTTATTTCATAAATAATCGACAGAAAGTCTGTGGATAGACTGACTTGGCAGTTAATGGCCATGGCAACCATGGGTAACTACGGCTATAGGGAATGACTGGTAACCATAGCAACAGTACAGTTTGTGTGGATATTGACTATGTATGGTACATAATGATATGCACTAGTCAGATCGACAGAACCTTCAATAAGGATCATTATATCATGGATTGAAATATACTAATTAAAATTTGTTCCCCTCGTGACGTCATGAATTCTCATTATCATCTAATTTGCATATTAATGAGTTGCTAGAACTTTTCAAGTGGTTTCTGTAATGTAGTGCCGGAATGTCAGTTTCAAATGGCTATAACTTTTGAACGGATAGAGATATTGACATACTGTAAAGAACATTTTGCTCAGATCATTGAGATCTTTCATATAACAAAACATCATATTTTCACTTTACTAGTACTTTAAGTGAGATACATATGTATAAGGCATAATGTGTCCCATTATAAAGCATAGGAAAATTTAACATGGGAAAGTCCCATTTGGGCCAAGTTTGGCCCAAAATGGCCCACTTCGAGCGATTCAAGCGCAACGAAACTTATACACATCACAGGAGTGCATATGAGGAGTGTTGTGTATCAAAAAGAAAAAAAGTTACTGAACAGTTTTTGAGAAAATGGCCGCCAGAGTCCAAAATCAGGCATTTTTCGTCGAAAACGGCCGCCATTTTGAAAAAAATGCGAAAATCGAAAAACTAAAAAAAAACTTTCCTTGAAATATTTTTAGGTATTTTTGTGCAAAATTTCAGAAAGATTCGATCATATACTTTAAAGATAAACAAGGGCTAAGAAAGGTTACCGGACAATATACATTTTAGATATTAGCCTTTTGTCCAGTGACCTTGAAAATAAAGTCACTGCTAAATTCAAGGCCATGAAATTTTCAACAAATATATCACTTCTAGTATGTCCGCAATAAATTCCTAAGCTGTAAAGTTGATAATAAGTGAGACATTAGCCATTCTGTGATGTGACCTTGAAAATGAGGTCAAAGTTCAAGTTCAAGGTCATGAAAATATTCAGTATATATCATTCCTCTATATTCGCAATTGATTCCTATGCTGTAAATGTAAGTATCAATCTATTACCACCAATACAATCATATTTTGATGATGCCAATAAGAAACGTAAAATACTACATTTTGCAATAGAAACAAACAAAGCCCGACCAAATAGTTTATCCAAAGACGCACTGGCGTCTTCAGGGGCAGACAGTGTGTTAAATGTAGTTGTTTCTACTGTACACCAGATGGAATTAGTATACAACTGCCCAACAACCTATGAAAATAATTTAGAAATCCGAATCTAACCCCATGGAATAGATACATGACAAGTACAAAAGTACCCAATCACAAGCCCGAAGGCTACTGAGTTGATGGTATCCTCGGGGACAGATTTAACGTCCGCCAGCAGTGACACTGACTCAGTGGTATAAATGTAAGTATCAATCTATTACCACCAATACAATCAAATTTTGGTGATGACAATAAGAAACGTAAAATACAACATTTTGCAATAGAAACAAAGCCCGACCAAATAGTTTATCCAAAGACACACTGGCGTCATCAGGGGCAGATGTAAAGATGATAATAAGCGATATATTAGCCATTTTGTTCTCTGACCTTGAAAATGAGATCAAAGGTCAAATTCTAGATCACCAAAATATTCAGCATACATCATTTCCTATATGCTCACTATGGACCCCTAAGCTGTAAATTTGATAATAAGCGAGATCTAAGCCAATTTGTATTCTGACCTTGAAAATAAAATGACTAACCTTGAAATTTAGGTCAAGGGTCAAATTCAAGGTCACTAGAATATTCAGCATATATCATTTCCTATATGTTCACAATTGATTCCTAAGCTGTAATGTCGCTAATAAGCAAGATATTGGCCAATTTGTCCTGTGACCTTGAAAATGAGGTTAAAGGTCAAATTCAAGGTCATGAGAATATTCAGCATATATCATTTCCTATATGTTCACAATTGATTCCTAAGCTGTAAAGTCGATAATAAGCGAGATATTGGCCATTTTGTCCTGTGACCTTGAAAATAGGTCAAAGGTCAAATTCAAGGTCACGAGCATTTTCAGGATATATCATTTCCTATATGTTCACAATTGATTCCTAAGCTGTAAAGTCGATAATAAGCGAGATATCAGCAATTTTGTCCTGTGACCTTGGAAATGAGGTCAAAGGTCAAATTCAAGGTCATGAGAATATTCTGCGTATATCATTTCCTATATGTTCACAATTGATTCCTAAGCTGTAAAGTCGATAATAAGCGAGATATTGGCCATTTTGTCCTGTGACCTTGAAAATAGGTCAAAGGTCAAATTCAAGGTCACGAGCATTTTCAGCATATATCATTTCCTATATGTTCACAATTGATTCATAAGCTGTAAAGTCGATAATAAGCGAGATATCAGCAATTTTGTCCTGTGACTTTGGAAATGAGGTCAAAGGTCAAATTCAAGGTCATGAGAATATTCTGCGTATATCATTTCCTATATGTTCACAATTGATTCCTAAGCTGTAAAGTCGATAATAGGCGAGATCTTAGCCATTTTGTCATGTGACCTTCAAAATGAGGTCAAAGGTGAAATTCAAGGTCATGAGAATTTTCAGCATATATCATTTCCTATATGTTCACAATTGATTTCTAAGCTGTTAAGTCGCTGATAAGCAAGATATTGGCCATTTTGTCCTGTGACCTTGAAAATGAGGTCAAAGGTCAAATTCAAGGTCATGAGAATTTTCAGCATATATCATTTCCTATATGTTCACAATTGATTCCTAAGCTGTAAAGTCGCTAATAAGCAAGATATTGGCCAATTTGTCCTGTGACCTTGAAAATGAGGTCAAAGGTCAAATTCAAGGTCATGAGAATATTCAGCATATATCATTTCCTATATGTTCACAATTGATTCCTAAGCTGTAAAGTCGATAATAAGCGAGATATAAGCAATTTTGTCCTGTGACCTTGGAAATGAGGTCAGGGTCAAATTCAAGGTCATGAAAATATTCAGCATATATCATTTCCTATATGTTCACAATTGATTCCTAAACTGTAAAGTCGATAATAAGCGAGATATTAGCCATTTTGTCATGTGACCTTGAAAATGAGGTCAAAGGTCAAATTCAAGATCACGAGAATATTCAGCATATATCATTTCCTATATGTTCACAATTGATTCCTAAGCTGTAAAGTCGATAATAAGCGAGATATTAGCCATTTTGTCCTGTGACCTTGAAAATGAGGTCAAAGGTCAAATTCAAGGTCATGAGAATATTCAGCATATATCATTTCCTATATGTCCACAATTGATTCCTAGTCTCTAATCTCAATATTAAGTGAGATATTAGGCTTTAATGTGTCCCATTATAAAGCATAGGAGAATTTAACATGGGAAAGTCCCATTTGGGCAGAGTTTGGGCCCAAAATGGCCCACTTCAAGCGATTCAAGCGCAACGAAATTTATACATGTCACAGGGGTACATATGAGGAGTGTTATGCATCAATAAAAAAAAAAGTTACCGAACAGATTTTGAGAAAATGGCCGCCAAAGTCCAAAATCAGGCATTTTTCGTCGAAAACGGCCGCCATTTTGAAAAAAATGCGAAAATCAAAAAACTAAAAAATACCTCCTTCTCAAAATATTTTTAGGCATTTTTGTGCAAAATTTCAGAAAGATTCGATCGTTAACTTTAAAGATAAAAATGTTAACGCCGGACGGACGGACGCAACGCCATGCCAATAGGTTATCGGACCAAAGGTCCGGTAACCTAAAAATCGCAGCATGCACGGCTGCCTATATAGTTGTTTAGGACAGCGACCGACTGCCGGTGTGGGTGTTACAGGTGACTGTAATAATGAAGTACTGGAACATATGACCTAGCAAATTGTACCACTGAAATAATACAATGTATGCAAAAAACACCATGCTTTTGTATCAAAATTTATTGAGCATAACAAAATACTTAAATATCTGAGTGTAATACTAAGAGGTAGCAACAAACAAGACCATGCTGACAGTGTGCCAAACACAGGAAGTGACTGAACTTTCATGAACTTGCCCATTACAGAAACTCAAATAATCACATACATGTATATTGATAGCATTAACGTCTGATAACAACAGAAAGATTCGGAGTAGGTTTTAAACTAATTACTCCAGGATCTTGCTGTCCAGTCCCTGTTGTTGGCTAATTCGCCAGTTCAAGTTTCTCATGCTTTGTGAATTTTCGACAGGATTTTGTCAATAAGGTTGTTATCCAAGTTCACAGCCGGCCCCTGTAATAAGACAACAAAACTTTTATAAGCAATAATTGTATCACTTGTCATGTATGAAATCAATGTCAAGAATCAATGAGCCCAACTATATTATAAATTGATACTTACAATGGCTTGCAAATCTTTTTGTTTGGATTTTTTCAACTGTCAAACATAGAATACAACATATTATTTCCATGTGAACATCGAAATTTCTCCCACTTGCATTTATGGATACAAAATGCTTGCAACAATTTTATGACAAATGATCGCATGCTGTAAAGCGCTCACAAGGAAATACAAGTTTAGAATAAATTCGAAACACCTAAATTAGTACCTTTTTACTGCTTCCTTGACCATCACACGATGAGTTGCTGGTACTATCTGATGTATTCGGGTGTTTCCTCTTTGCAGACTTGGTTGACGGAATTGCATTGTTGCTGTCTTTATTCGAGCATTTACTCGGTACACTCTGATGTTTGATCATGGCGGTGGCGGTGGTGGTGGTGGACTGTTGAGTGTTTGACGTGGTGTCGGTCATCACCAGCTGCTTGGCCGTGCGTGTGGATGATGGTTTGGCGGAAGGCGGTGGCGGGTTGTGTGGCTGTTTGAATGGTGACTGAGTAATCTCCACATCGTGAGGCAAGGGTCTGAGCCTCTCTGTGGAGCTGGGACTGGTCGGCACGGTGACCGCGAGCGTCACGGCACTGCCTCGCTTGACGGGGGTCAGTTTCAGTGCCACAGACCCAGGTGTTTGTCCTTCAGACTTGGTTTCCAACTCGGATCTCTCCGTCAAGGTTCCTGTAGCAATCAATGTTTGCCGTTCATTATTGGATTGTTTGTCCGATTTCTTAGTGGAGTCCTTGATCGCAGTCAGTTTGACAATCTTCCTGGCTGATTTGAGAGACTTTGTTCCATGTTCCACAAGCTTTTGAAGCGGTGCAGTTCGCTTTGGGGAGAAACTGAGAACCGACTCTGGTTTTGAGGGTTCTTTTGTCAATGTAGTATCATCAATGACACCGTCAAAAGACACCTTTCTCGGAGCCTTATTGTCCTCATTGCCTACAGAGTGACTGTGATTACTGGAGCCATGGGACGAGTGACCCGACAAGCTATCGTCGTATGGTTCAGCACTGTTACTTGAGCCAGGGTCTACCGCTCTAGCTGCCATTGCTGCTGGCTTGGAGGCCACCCGCAGCAATCCAGACACCCCAGGCGGACTTCCGATAATGGCACTGGTGGTGGCCATGACACTCATAGAGCTAGACCTCCTCAGTGTGGGCTTGAGGTCACTACTCTTTGACACTACCGTGACTTGGCATTCCTTTCCGCGAGAGGACTCCTTCTGACCTTGGGCATCACACGGCTTCTTTGTGACCTTGTGGGTTTTAACATCTGTCAAATTGGCGACATGTTGAGTCTTGGCGTCGGTAAAGCCGATAGTGTCACGAGTGTCGCTGTCTTCCCCTGCCTGTGGAGTCTTCACAGGCGTCACCACAGGTTTTGTCGACAGCGTGATCAGCGTTTCGGCTACTTCTTCATCAGCAAGTTTGCTGGCGATACTCTCGGCAGAAACGGTCTTTTCTGTAGGACTATCAGAAACGGTCGCATCAGTAGGCGGGAGACTGAATGTATTGTCGTGAGTTTCTTTTTCATCATGGTTTGCGGTTAAAATGGCTTGGGTGGTTGAAGTTTCATCATCAGGCATGCTGGATGCACAGACTGGATTCTCAATGTGCTGTGATTCAGTTGCTGAGACTGGGGGCAGACACTCTCCTGCCACAGATTCAGTACCCACAGTGTCTAAAGTCTGGGGCATGGACAGTATTACATCCGTCAGCCCTTGTTTAACTTCGTGAACGCTCTCCGAAGTGGTCCTAACTGTCGTCTCCTCTACTGATGATTTTGTTTGCTTCTTTGAACCTCTGTCTCGTGTTTTACCGCTGAAGTTCAGAGATCGCACATGATTAGAGATGGTTGGCTTCCCCGGGACCTCTGACTTCGAACTGTTCAATTTTTTTCCTTCAAGTTGTGAGGATTGAGTAGGTTTTTTCTGTCTTTGTTGATTGTCTACAGATCCCTCAGATTTGACTTGTTCTGAAGGTGTAGGTACACTACACAATGGGAGACAACTGACATCTAATGTACTGGCAAATTCAGGGACAACTTCCGTTTTGTTTGGCCATTGAGTTGCAGTTTTGCCTACCAAACTGGACTTTTTAGTGGATTCCCCACTTTCCTTGACTTTCTTTTTCTGCTTGGCACTTGATGCGACCTGAGGTGTGGACTGTCTAGCAGTACTGGAGATTTTCCCAGTGTTCAGAGTTTGTTTATCCAAGGCCGGTACAGTTTCAGATATTGGACCGGGTAACTCCACGTCACAGCTTGTGTGACCAAGAAGTGAAGCGGACTCATCTGCATTTGGGGCTGCTGCTGTTGATGACGACGAGGATCCTGCTTCACCCTTCCACGCGACACCCAAGTACTTCCTCTTGTCAGACATGGGAATCACCCATGGGGTTCTGGTCTTCCTGGTTTTCCCGATGCGCTCCAGGCCAACTTTCTTGGTTTTCTTCGTGACCTTTCTTTCCTCCTCTTCCTCATCTTCCTCCATAATAGTGAGATCTACCGTAGTGTCGCTGGGGGCTGGAGAGCTGACTGTACAGTCTACATCATCCTGCTGGCTTCTGGACATTGACTTCTTCTTCGAGGGTTTTGGAGTTTCACTGCCTGTTTTGGACTTCCTGTATGCAGGTTTTCCGGGAGTTGACTGTGTTGATGTGAGTCTTGCTCTCCTACTGGGTTGAATTCTAGTTGGTGTAGATTTTGTGCTGATGATGGAGTCAGAACCGTCAAGACTCTCAGTCCCGACGTCGGATAGAATTTTCGTGGGAGTTGTCCTCATGTTCCTATTCAAGATATCATCAAGCTGCTCCATGGCCTTGGTCGAGAAGGTCACATCTGTAGCTTGGTCAGTGTGTGAATGCGAGGACCTGGAAAATTTGGGCTGTACTGGTTTGGGAGTACAGACAACCTCGACAGTCTCAATTCGGCCTGGCTGGCCGTCCTCAGATGGATACATGAGCTGTACAAACTTGCCATCTGGGTTAGCACTTGGTGCAGTGACCTCTACAACAGACTGGTCCTGTGAACAGTTAGTGGTGAAGCTTGTGTTTGACAAAGTGTGACCATCAGCAGATGATGTCGTGAGCACAGAAGACGCAGGGAAACTTGTTGATGGTAAAGTCAAGGACGACTGGCTGACGGATGATGTTGTCATAAATACAGATGATGATGGATCACATGTCGAAGATGATGGTAAGATTGATTTCTGAGTGTCGATGATTGATTCCGAGGTTGGCAGTGAAAGGCCACCACAGGAAGCAGCTTCAACTGGAGAAACAACTGGAGTGGGAAGATTCTCAGCAGCCTGGAAGCCGATACTGTTCTGTAATATACTGTCGAAAGACAGAGGCGCCGAGGTCACCGGGGCGTCTGATGCTGAGACTCCATATTCCTTCTCAATGAAGCTGTTCTTGTCTGCAATGAGTTATCAAATGCTGTCAAAATCACCACACACATTTCTGAATTCAAGTTATTCACCTAAAGATTATTTGATTCAGAGTAAACTGAGCTATGGATTTCGGATGGTGGATCTTGCAGACTACTCACCAACATGGAACATCTGGAATAGAGTGTCAAAGTGAGGATCGTTCCTTGTCATATCAATGATATTATTCAGGGTGTCTTCCTCCTGGTAAATGAAAGGAAATATTAATCGCTCATAAATTACAGAATATTCAGTCTTGAATATGGCACAGACAGGACTTGTTTACTTCTGTTACACATATAAAACCATGCGAGTGTGTTTTCCGCAGAAAAGATATCGGCTGAGTTTGGTCTGGCAGATGAATTCAGGATGCACGAGTCCGCCAGACCAAATGAGAACCATTTCCTTTTGTGGAAAACACACTCGCATGGTTTTTATATTATCACACACAACTGGTCAGACAAAAATACCGTCGTTATCATACGAAATTGAGAATGATCATTAATATAGTAATATTAATACAATAAATATTCATGAATATGCCTGTGGATGTTCGAAAAATCTCAAGTCTGCATGGGCTTAGCAAGTATCTCTCGGTTGCTAAGATCGTTTTCATATGGCATCACATTGTTCTTTTACGTAATAACGGTCTTCACGTCATCCGCGGTACAAAAGTAGTTTCGGCCCGATGTGGTTATCACACCTTTTGGATCCCTGTAGCATTGTAGTTCGTAGTGTGCAATAAACTGTTTGATTCCAATATCACTTTTGCTCTGAGCTATGAATCTGGATGGTGTATGAAACTAATTTTGTCCTCACCAGGAACAGATGTTCCAGTTCCTCTGGCGTTATTCTATCCACAGAGTCCTTCTGCGTCCTGCTTGGGCTATCAGCTGTTTGATCTGTGGTGCTCCCTCCCTCTGAAGTAACAGCCATCTGTGAGTGTTCTGGACTGTCCTCATTGGCTGTTACAACAGTTGTATCACCTCCCTCAGTTTTCAGTGTAACCATGTTTATGTTGTTAGCCAGTTTTGTTGCAAAGTCTCTGTTGTTGATCAGTTCTTCTATCAACTGCAAAACAAAGAAACTTGATTCAAACCCAACATATAAACTTACATTCTACTCATGCAATATAATTGTTTGGAAAGGACGTCATAAACTATTTTGGATAGTTTGTGAATTACAGATATCACAGTTACCGGTATTACAAATGGTACACTTTTTGGTCTGATTTAAACTAAACAAACTTCTACACTTGCAAACAAGTACACAGTTTTCCTGCCACTGACCGGCACAAAACCCTGCGAGCCCTGGGATATGAAGCTATCATTGCTATTGGACGCGTTGACTTGGTCTGAGACCGTGGATGTGGCGGGACTGGTCCGTACTCGAGTGTGGCCTGACATCGGACGTCCCACGCCTCCAGTGCTGCGCCTCCGTGGTGCCTGGCTATATGTCCAACAGCAAAAAATGCATTATTATTTCCTGTCATATTGCATTTGTTCAATCCCGCAATGAATATTTCAGTGAATATTTCTGATAAACAGTTTGTAAAACTATAGATTTTGGGACATGTATGTGCAACACAAAAGTGTAAGAACAAGCGATTAATGAAACCTTTTTCTTCTGGGAGAAAGATTTTTGGCAGCATCCTTCACTTCTTGACTGAGGAAGTTTTTGACGGGAGTTGAGAGTTGGTCATCACTAAATCTGTCAGACGACGGTGGAGGTGACAGTTCTCTCGTCCGATCCATGGATGGTCCTTCCGAGGGGCTGGATGTGTCGTCGACGGTTCCCGACAGTAGGAAGGACTGCTTCTCTGATGACGCTACTGTGGTTGACATGCCAACAGGGGACGGCGCGGAGAATGGCGTTGAGGACGTGGTCGCAGTTTTTCCAGAATCATCAATTGTGTCTATGTCGGGAAGGTGCGAGGCAAAGTTGTCCATCTCAGATGTATATCTTCGTACATCCTCCTCAGTTCTTCGTTCACACTCTGAAATTATTGAATTTTATGTGAATTACTTTGAATTACTTATTTTGTTGTGAATGCATTTCAAGTGAGACAGTGAGGGCAAATTGTACACAATCTATTTCCAATCATTATTGCACATTTACCCTGAACATTCTATATATATATGTACAGTGTACATGTACAGTGAGATCCTACATACAAACTTCTTGAAACTGAAGTTCGAGTTTGTGTGCGCCGCAGTTTGCAGCTATTCGAATACCAAAACCAGTAACCACAAACCTTTTCTCTTATTGTCGGTGGATTTTGTACTGGCTAAGGCACTGTTAGTGTTGTGACTGGTGACTTCTAATGGTGCACTTTCCACTGATCCTTTGGCAACTGATGGAGCTTTCACTGTAGCTTCATTGTTGCATGTTTGAAGCACATTCGTCAGATCTAACACAGTTCTATTCTCACTGATTGTCTGTATGAGTTTCGGTGCGGGAACCAGCTTACTTCCGCTGGGAAACTTGAGCATCGTTACAGAATTTTTGTCTACTATTCCGGGTAGATTAATCCTCATGGGCGAAGTGATGTGAGTGACTCTGCTGCCAGCCGGGTAAAAACTGGCCTTCGGAGGTCGTCCCCGCTTAGTCTTACCCCCCACTGCAGCTAAGTTGTCATGGCTACAGCCAGCCCCCTGAGTCACTTCAGTGACCAGTGTCAGTTGCTGGGGCAACACTACCTTGGTATCAGACGTTGAGGCTGGTTCAAGACCTGGTGAGGTCTCTGCACTGGCCAACGATGGTGACGAGCAATGCAGGCTGTTGGCGGACCTGTGACTTCCACTGATCCCTGAGTCGGAGCATCCTGCCATGTAACTATAATGTTTGGTTCTCGTGACTTGTACTGTAGGCTTTCGCAAGCGTACCGACTCAGACACGATGCTACACCGACTGGGCGATGAGCAGCCCTCATTGTCACTGACTCCTTGCAAGCCCATATCCAGGTCCGAGTCACTGGCGTCATGGTGATAGATGGGAGTGCTCGAGGTCCGAAGAGATGAACGTGGGAACTTTCCAGACTTCCCTGTGAGAAATGAGGGCGTGTTGGCTTCTTGGCTCTCATATCGCTTCAACTGATGCACAACTCCATCCAGTTTCTTCCACAGGTATTTCTGAGTCTGCTTTGCTTTTTGATGTTCTGTAAACGAGCAATTTTAGTTGCATTTAATAGGGTTTACAGTTCTAAAATAGTACTGGCACTAATTTACCAATTCACACTTTTAACATAATACTCCTATTGAAAATTGTTGCTCGATGCTTAACGAAATATCATACTAGTATATCTGATGAAAGTGCTTAACAGTATCTCTCTTAGTTTTTACACTCTCAAGCTCCAGCTGCCTACCTTACCTGAAACTTTCTGGCCATACTCTTGCAGCATATCGACAAGACTTTTTCCACCTATCGACGTGGGGTAGACCGAACCCCGTGAGAGCAACTTGTTGTACTCTTCCAAGTGAATGCACTCTTTCAGGAACATTTGATATGTGTTGCGACATCCTGTTTCTCTCAGATAGCCTGGAAAGGAAAGTAATTTTGATGATATTGTTATAAAACATTCAATGTCACAAAGACATATTAATGTACTCAGTCAGTGATATTATGACCAATTATGTCTCACGGCTTATGTCTCAGATTGCACACGTTATCTTACATGTAACCAAATGTGCAAGTCTCATTTCACCTACATTTACTAGTATGTCGCAAAAACAATCTCACTTACAGGCCCTATAGTTCCCAAGATCATACATGTACTCGATCAGAAAGGCGAGACGCCTTCTAAAATTACTGGATACACACGAATTCACGAATTCTGGGCAACTAACGAGATTACCAGTAAAACCACCAAGATCGGATATCATCAGACATCATCTGAGATTTGAACCACCTACTATAGTCGGCATCATTGGTCTGTGAGCGGTGGTTTTTTGGCGATTATTCCGTCAATAATTAACATATTTCGATGAAATTTTGGCAGGAGTGTTATTTTATGCTCGCCTAACAGGGTATAAATTTTCGGAAAAATTGGTGTGTAAATAAAAAAGTTAGCCCATTTGGCCTATATATAACGGAATAGGAAAACGTCAAAACGTTATCTATAGAAATGCTACGGCGATCGGGGGCGGTCCACGGCCGATTTCTTCAGATTTTTACTATGGACGAGATAGGCTAACTTTTTTGCATCGCATCCAATCTTTTCGAAAATGCATACTGAGTTAGGCGGTTATGAGATAACATACCTGTCAAAATTCCATAGGATTATCTCAAATAATGACAGAGTAATCGTCTGAAAACCACCGCTCACAGACCAATGACGCTGACTATATACATAAACCAACGTGAATACGAGCTATGCGTCCTAACTTCGCAAGCAACTGGTACTTTTTGCATGATAAAAATGGTATGATCACCCAAATACTGAAAACAAGTACATGTACCCTTAAAACGAAAGTTCGGCTCCTGCCTGGAAGGTTCCATGAACTTTTTTTGTACGTCACTTCCGTTGGTTGCTGAGGGGAGCATCATTTATACCAATGCATCCTCAGTGCAGAAAGTCAAGATGGAGATCCTAAATTCGCCACCTTTTTATTTTGTCAATTAGTCTTCGAATGTCACTAAAATATTCTATAAATGTAAGAAATGTGTAGCTGGTTCCAATGCAGGTGATACCAAACAAAGTTGGTACACACAAATCGTCTCACGCTTACAGAAAACTAGACGCTTCCGGTCGCCTACGACCGCTTGGGTGTATCCCCCGTAGCCCTATCATCTCTGTTGCCCCAAATATATCAGTCAAGTGTGAAAAACTAGAGCAAGGGCTAAAAAAGATTACCAGAGAAATGTTAAATCCCAAGTCACAACTGTTTTCTTTTCCCCACCAAAACTGCTGCACTGATTTTCCGAGGTTATTGAAGGTCGAATTCAAAATCACCACTGAAATCTCTTTATATGAATTTCCATTCGACATGTTTGATAAAATAACGAAAATACAGATAGATCAATCTTTTCACCTATTTATATTTCAACTCAGAATATTTTACAAACTTGGTTCCAAGTTGAAATTCAAAGTAAAATTTGACCAAAAATGCATTTCAAGATGACGAAATTGGAGCTAGATTGAACTTCTCACCATAAGTTATATTTCGATTCATAATACATGTATGTGCCAAACATGGTTTCAAGTTGAAATTCAAAGTAAAAGTTAATCAAAACTGCATTTCAAGATGACAAAATTGGAGCCAGATCAAACTTTTCGTCATGAGTTATATTTTAACTCATAATACCTGCCCAACTTGATTTCCAGTTGAAATTCAAACTAAAAGTTGACCAAAACTGCATTTCAAGATGACGAAATTGGACCCAGATCAAACTTTTTGCCTTGAGTTATATTTCAACTCATAATATGTGCCAAACTTGGTATTAAGTTGAAATTCAATGTAAAAGTTGACCAAAACTGCATTTCAAGATGACGAAATTGGAGCCAGATAGAACTTTTCGTCATAAGTTATATTTCAACTTATAATATGTGACAAACATGCTTTCAAGTTGAAATTCAAAGTAAAAGTTGACCAAAATTGCATTTCAAGATGACGAAATTGGAGCCAGATCGAATTTTTCACCATATAAAGTTATATTTTAACTCATAATTTGTGTCAAACATGGTCTCAAGTTGAAATTCAAAGTAATGTTGATCAATGTTTTCATAAAAAGCTATTGTGATCAATAATAGACTTAACTAGCAAAAAAATAATGTTAACTTATTTGGTCACAAACATAAAATCTCTACTGGACAAAGCCTTCACCTTGTTGAGCCCAATAATAAATATTTCTTGTCTTAACTATTTTCATTGTGGTCAATAATAGACTTAACATGTAAAAATAAAGTTAACTTATTCGGTTACACCCAGAAATTTCTACCGGACAAAACCTTAACCTTGTTGAGCTCAATAATAATTGTTTCTCATCTTAACTATTTTTATTTATTAAGAGGTCAATAATAGACTTAACTAGCAAAAAAAATGTTAACTTATTTGGTTACAGACATAAAATGTCTACTGGACAGAATCTTTACCTTGTTGAGCCCAATAATAAATATTTCTTGTCTTAACTATTTTTTATTGTGGTCAATAATAGACTAAACTAGTAAAAACTAGACGTCAAGGCCTAAAGATGCCTTGGAGGCATTTCGGTGTTAGGACTAATTCGTAATATTTAAAACATGTTAGCCATGGGCTCTACGACACATCGTTTCCTAGATATGGATGAAAATGAAAAATGTCGACTCAGCAAAAAAACATTACAGGTCAAGGTCAAAGTTCATCTGTTATACCCTTTAGACATGTTTGTCTAGAGCCACGAGTCCGAAAACAATGTCCGTTTCCCGTTTCCGAGATATCAACGAAAACGAAAAATGCTGACTCGGCGAAAAACTTTAAGGTCAAGGTCAAAGTTCATCCATAATACCCCTTAGACATGTTTGTCTAGGTCGCCGAGTCCAAAAATGACGTCCGTTTCGCTCTATGACTCATCGTTTCCGAGATATGGACGAAAAGGAAAAATGCCGAGTTGGCAAAAAAATTTCTGGTCAAGGTCAAAGTTCATTCATAATACCCCTTAGACATGTTTTTCTAGGTGGCCGAGTCCAAAAATGACGTCCGTTTCGCTCTACGACGCACCGTTTCCGAGATATCGACCAAAACGAAAAATGCCGACTCAGCAAAAAATTAGCCCAAAGGCTAAGATAGGTTACCGGACAATTTTGGTTTGGCCATGGCAGCATTGGCAGGTAACAGACCTTGAGATTTACCAATCAAGGTTCGCAGTGTAAACATATGACCTTGGGATTTACCAATCAAGGTCATCCGTATGAACTTCGATGTAACCATTACATGTATGTGTGCGGCATTTGATATTCTATATGTTGGGTGGAATCGTTTAGGCCGCTCAGGTCAATTTACACATTCCAAGTCAGACATTTGGCACTCAAGGTCATCTGACGTCAAGTTCAAGGTCATCATTAGTTGTGCCATATATGTCTTCCTATATGTTCATAATGCAAACAGGAGCTCTATCTGCAAGCATTTCATCTACAAAGGCAAATCTGGGCAGTTTTTGACCCCAAAAAGGCTGTTTTGACCTTTCAAGGTCATCCAAGGTCAAATTCAAGGTCACCACACAAGTCGCCATATATGACTTCCGATTTGAAAGTGCCAATTTCTAAGCTCTATCTTCAAGCGTTCTATGAGTACAGTCCTGACAGCTCCCATTATGAAGGAAAAAAGTGCCGAAAATTTTCTAAGTCCAAAATTTTTTTCAAAGGGTGAAAAAATTTTTTTGCCTAGAAATGGCCCAAAATGGATAGTAATGTTATTTGGGGCGAAAAACTTTTTTTTCGCCGACTCGTCAAAAATTCAAAATGGCCGCCACACTGAGATCGGCGATTCAAGGGCAACAAAACTTATACACGTCGCAGAGGTATATAAGAGGAATCTTTTTAAGCAAAAATCTCAAAACTGATCAGAGAGTTTTTGAGAAAATACAGACCAGGTGCAAATTTGAGCGTTTTTCGACCCAAAAATGGCTGTTTTGACCTTTCAAGGTCATCCAAGGTCAAATTCAAGGTCACCACACAAGTCGCCATATATGACTTCCCATTTGAAAGTGCCAATTTCTAAGCTCTATCTTCAAGCGTTCTATGAGTACAGTCCGGACAGCTCCCATTATGAAGGGAAAAAGTGCCGAAAATTTTCTAAGTCCAAAATTCTTTTCAAAGGGAGAAAATTTTTTTTTGCTCTAGAAATGGCCCAAAATGGATAGTAATGCGATCTGGGGCGAAAAAATTTTTTTTCGCCGACCCGCCAAAAATTCAAAATGGCCGCCACACGAAAACCGGCAGATTTAGGGCAACCAAACTTATACATATCACAGAGGTATATGAGGGGAATCTTTTGAAACCAAAAACTCAAAACTGATCAGACAGTTTTTGAGAAAATGGCCGTCAAAGTCCAAAATTGAGCGTTTTTTGACAAAAACGGCCGCCATTTTGAAAAAAATGCGAAAATCAAAAAACAAAAAAATACCTCCTTCTCAAAATATTTTTAGGCATTTTTGTGCAAAATTTCAGAAAGATTCGATCGTTAACTTTAAAGATAAAAATGTTAACGCCGGACGGACGGACGGACGCAACGCCATGCCAATAGGTTATCGGACCAAAAATAACGTCCGTTTCGCTCTACGACGCACCGTTTCCGAGATATCGACGAAAACGAAAAATGCCGACTCGGCAAAAATTTTCGGGTCAAGGTCAAAGTTCATCCATAATACCCCTTAGACATGTTTGTCTAGGGCGGCGAGTCCGAAAATAACGTCCGTTTCGCTCTACGACGCACCGTTTCCGAGATATCGACGAAAACGAAAAATGCCGACTCGGCAAGAAAATTTCGGGTCAAGGTCAAAGTTCATCAATAATACCCATTAGACATGTTTGTCTAGGGCGACGAGTCCAAAAATAACGTCCGTTTCGCTCTACGACGCACCGTTTCCGAGATATCGACGAAAACGAAAAATGTCGACTCGGCAAGAAAATTTCATGTCAAGGTCAAAGTTCATCCATAATACCCCTTAGACAAGTTTGTCTAGGGCAACGAGTCCGAAAATAACGTCCGTTTCGCTGTACGACGCACCGTTTCCGAGATATCGACGAAAACCAAAAATGCCGACTCGGCAAAAAAATTTCGGGTCAAGGTCAAAGTTCATCCATAATACCCATTAGACATGTTTGTCTAGGGCGACGAGTCCGAAAATAACGTCCGTTTTGCTCTACGACGCACCGTTTCCGAGATATGCAGGATGCCTCAAGGATGACTCAGCAAAAAATTATTTCGACCTCTAGGTCAAAGGTCGTTTGCGGTATCGATCCCAAAATCAATAGGGTTCTTCCCTGGTGATATATAAACCTCCGTGCAAAATTCTGCAACTATTGCCTGTTTATTTTTCGAGTTATCGTCCGGAAACCAAGTTTCAAGGTCAGCCTCGATTTCATCCTCACGGACCTCGGAGCCGGATCAAAAAAAAATTTTCCCCTTAGAGATGTTTGTCTAGGGCGACGAGTCCGAAAAAAACGTCCGTTTCGCTCTACGACGCACGGTTTCCGAGATATGCAGGAAGAGTCAAGGATGAACCAGCAAAAAATTATTTTGACCTCTAGGTCAAAGGTCGTTTGACGGATCGATCCCAAAATCAATAGGGTTCTTCCCTGGTGGCATATGAACCTCCATGCAGAGTTCTGCAACTATTGCGTAAATATTTTTCCAGTTATCGTCCGGAAACCAAGTCTCAAAATTAGCCTTGATTTCATCCTCACGGACCTCACGGACCTCAGATCCGGCTCAAAAAGAATAGGGTTCTTCCCCATATCATTTCTGACTTGTGGTGAAAATTTGACGAGGATCCGTCAAGGCAATCTAAAGTTATCGTCCGGAAACCAAAAGTGGCGGAAGAAGAAAAAAAAGAAAAAAAAAAAAAAAAAAAAAAATTCTGCTAAAACCTGCCGAAATGCCTTAATAATGTTAACTTATTCAGTACACCCATGAAATCTGTACTGGACATACTTTCACCTTGTTGAGCTTAATAATAAATATTTCTCATCTTAACTATTTTTATTGTGGTTAATAATAGACTTAACTATTTTTATTGTGGTCAATAATAGACTTAACTAGTGAAAATAATGTTAACTTATTCGGTTACACCAATGAAATTTGTACTGGACAAAACATTTACCTTGTTGAGGTTGATAATAAATATTTCTCGTCTTAACTATTTTTATTGTGGTCAATAATAGACTTAACTATTAAAAATAATGTTAACTTATTCAGTTACACCCATGAAATTTGTACTGGACAAAACCTTTACCTTGTTGAGCTTAATAATAAACGTTTCTCGTCTTAACTATTTTTATTGTGGACAATAATAGACTTAACTAATAAAACTAATGTTAACTTATTCAGTAATATTGTCCTGTTTTCACTGAAAACTTCAGTTCTCCATTCTGAACAAGAAACCAGTGTCATTACCTTCCACTGTACAGGCTATTGGAATGATCGTACATGTCAAAATGGATATTTCAAAATTCTGTAATAAGTTAGGCTGTTAACATATTAATATTTATATGATCATTCTAAAAAACGATTGGTTTCGTGTGACAGCCCTTCCCAACAACACTTCCAAATATTATCGAGATTCGTCCAAAATTGCCATCTGTAGAGCGTTCACTAGCCATGTGTCTCAAACAGGCTGTTTTCAATTCAAAATGTGTCCCCAAACGACCAACTCAGTTGCCACGGCAACCAAAATCGATTGGTGTCGGGATCTTACCATAATATATGTGCCTGCAAAAAATAATGGTGATCGGGTGAGAATTGCGGCCTGTAGCGCGTTCACAAGCCATGTGTCTCAAACAGGCTGTTTTCAATGCAAAATGTGTCCCAAAACGACCAATTCAGTTGCCACGGCAACCAAAATCGATTGGTGTCGGGATCTTACCATTATATATGTGCCTGCAAAAAATAATGGTGATCGGGTGAGAATTGCGGCCTGTAGCGCGTTCACAAGAAAATCTCTGCGGACGCGGACGACGAAGCCAAATCCATAGTATCCGCCGAACTTTGTTCGGGGGATACAATTATTTAAAAAGTGACACCCTTCAGTGGAATGTCTCATGTTTGTGCATTTTGTCATTGATCATTAATTTTCAATCTGTCGTGGCGCAAATAAAAATACACACATGTATGTCATTCGATATATTATGCTTGAACGTGCATTGCATGGACATATTGTAGGGTACAAGTCAAGAACATAGAGGTGACAACAGAGAGAAACCAAGAAATATTTTAAGAAACCCAGGTCCGATTTACCGCCCTTTTGTTCTATGGTCTTAGGAGGTTACAAACGGGTTGTCACGTGAGCAGCCAATCACAGATGACTTCCGGTTGCCTATTGATTGATCATATACCCTCCACCACCCTTACACCAACATCCGACTAGCCAGACTAGGGCTGGATCCATATAACATGTCACCCTGGATTAAACTGCTGTTTACATTATTTGTGTGAGTTAACAAATCATAGATGATATTTTATCATCTCATGAGCCATGTGAAGGTTAGACAATAATGGCAGCATGCTTGCCAAGCTGAAGAATTAATCAAAACTACTAGAAGATCCAGACACACTATCACGCATGTGCAAAAGGAATAACATGTTGCCACATTTTAGTCGGAGAAGTTTGCTTTCGGAAAAGTCTCCAGCAAGTGATTGAAAGCGCATTGAATGAAGTACATAGAGATTCCCCCAACATCGTGAGGGGTGGCTTTGTGTTGTCATGTATTTACTCAATTAATTTCACCACCTTACTTTCAAGATTTTCCAATGCTAACACTTCAAAATGTTGCTAAAATGTCAATGCGAGCGATAATTCGGGTAACGGAAACTGTCACATCAAATACACAACTGAAATTAATAGGTATGTGAAAATTGGCGAATTTGAGGATTGTACATATCTGAGGGCCATATCGTGAAATAGGTCCCACTTATTTTGTACTTTATGATTGTAGTGTGTACCTCCATCCACCCCCACCACCAACTTTCAGGATTCTCCAAGATATAGACGTTGACTGAAAACATTAAAATGTTACTGTTTTAAATGAATAAGCCTTAAATCATAATGTAGCGGGACCTATTTCACGAGAATGCCCAAATTTTGATGATCATATATACGAGCATGCTAGATCTATATCTAAATCATTTTATGTCGACTAGTGTTGGGAATTGGTTAAACTTTCATGTTTGATGATTGGTTGGTCACAACCAATCGATGATTGGTTTGGTTGAATAGACGCTTATAAAATCACCAAATATTATTTGGACCGATGTGTAAGACACTAGCAATGACATGATGTAATTCAATATGTACTAAACTCTGAAAATGTACAGTTAGTGTAGTAGTTCCGGATCACTCTGTTAGATGCAACCAATTAAATCAGTATGCTTGCAGACTGGAATGAAATATTATTACAAATACATGTGTATATTAGATGTTTTTAATATATGTCGATAAGGCGCCTGTGTGGTAATTATTATTTACGAACTGCAGTTTTTACTGCAGGACGGAATTGAAGCAGAAGCGGATCATTTCAGTAGTTCCGGATCACGTGCCCTCTGGCGGTGATTATCGGCACTGAAAGTTGTAAGATATCGATTTTGAATTACAAATTGGAAGAACAACATATTTGATATAAAAATGTATTACTTTGTAGCGGACTGGGTTCTATTTCCATTAATTATCTCTCATACAGAATGGCCCAGACAAAATAAATTATTACCGAAATTGCAAATTGGAGAACATCTTTCTGTCAACTGATACTTACATTGCGCCAAGTGGATTTTGTCCGAAAAGGTTTTTTTCAATGCCTTATAGCAACGTATTTGTGAACATGCTAGATGATCACGAAATTGATATTATTCAGTTATTTATTATACATGTATACAAAATCAATATTATGTATAAATATATAACAAATTATTGTATATGTAGAAGTATTTTATCTGTTCATCATGACAAACTTTGTGGTAATCTTTTGTATTTTGTTGACGCTATTATATATGAAAAATATATCGACAAACTATTTATATTCCTAATGTTTTGGACAAAGTATAACATGTGTGACATACTAGCATGCCAATTTTTGTGTAAAATATATCTGTGAAATGTACGATCTCGGGACAATTCATAGTAGGCTATTCATCTAACATAATCATAATTTACTCAAAACATGCCAAAAACTTTATGGTTTGATACTCCGGATGGCGTGACTATATTCAACATGTAATAACATTCTACACGACAAGTGGATATATCGGCACTGAGCCGCATGTGTGAAAAATTCTGCTGACGCAGTGCTAAGTGAACAAATGCGTAGTGTATCATGTCAGTAAATTACGTCTGTTTTGCTCTATGATGTATTACCGAGGTATATGGAAAGCCTAAAATGCTGAGTCAGCAAACCAAAATCGTCGCAGTGCCATTTATGGAGTATACATGGCTGAACAATGGATCATCAAAATGATATTGGACTACAGTTCAAAATTTCAATTATAAAATATCATTGAGAATTTAAAAGGAAAAAAAATTGACAGCACCATAATGGGCCGGCAGAACTTAAAGCGAAATGTAACAATAATCCTCCATTTTTCGTATAAAACTTACATGCACATGTAGGCTAAGCCAAAAAAACGCAACGTTGATTTGTACATGACATGCACATGGTTCAAATTTTTTATACCATGTATACGTTCAGGTATTATCAAGTTATTATTGGAATCTAGAATGGCGGAAAAATAAGGGGTTAGAAAAGTTACCGGATAAATTTATGGTGTTAAGCCACAAAGTGTATTCAACGAAATTGCCGTTTCTGATATTTCAAGGTCATTGAAGGTCAAAATCAAGGTTACCACTGATACTGTCATATTTCCCATATGAATGTGCCAAAATTTAGGTCCTATCTTGAATTGTTCTAGAAGTCTACTCCAAACAGCTCCAATTACTAAGTAAGAAGGAAAAATTGGATGGGAATGGATCAAAACTGATAGCTCTTTGATTTCCGACGCGTCGGATAATCAAAATGGCCAGATCACAGACCAGCTATTCAAGGGCCACAAAAGTCATACACTGCCAAGTTATATCTGTGTATTCTAATGCATCATTTAAAAAAATTGACGATTGATTTTCGAAAATCAAAAAGCTAAAAAATATCTCATTCTGGAAATATTTTCAGGTATTTTGTGAAAAATTTTAGAAACATATTTTTGGTAAATGTTTAAGCTAAAAATGTGGACGATGGACAACGGACGCAAAGCAATGCCAAGTTTATCGAACCAAGCCGTATGAATCCTTGAATGCATTTCTGCCGAGACGCCTGAAATAGTCACCCAACAAGATCATTTGAATACTGTTTTAATCTATGACTGTTGCAGAACATTAAAGAACAGTATCTTTGTGGAACCAATTAATTAAGAAGGTTTGAGCATCCAGAGTTCATGTGTATTGCAACATATTGTTGCAGATTTTGCAGAAGTCATCGTGTGGTCAAATAGCATTTCACTAATAGATCTATATACAAATAAATGATTGCAGTTCAAGTATCTAATCTCAAAATCTGCGTATGTCACAAAAGCCAACAAAGAGAAAATAAAATTGCACATGAACACTCATATACAGTTCAATAACACTTTTCTCGATCATGGAAGTCACAGCCGTTTCAATTACTTCTCTCGCGAATGTGGAATCGACATTTCTCACAAAAGATGTAGGCGCTACTTGGAAACTATGCTTTGGGCAGTGTGTCATTTTGACTGAGAGAAGATCGACGTTTCCAGAACACTGAATGCTCTTGCTCCTGTGATTAGAATTGCTGTCCTGTTGATGTATTGCCAATACCAGAGATTACTTCTGATGATATATTTGTGCATTTATTTTTGCATTTATATTTGTTCATTCATGTATGTAGCTTGTGCTTCGACCGCCTTTGACGCCGATCCCGTACTTTTTCCAGTTGCGTTCTCAGGTGCGGCCCTCCGGCGGTATCACATGCCCGGCGAACATGTACGTCTGTATGTGTGGATGTCCGTCTGCATGTGCGTAGGCCATCCTTATGTGTGCGGCCGTTATAGAGAGCACGGGCAAACAACGAGGGCATAGGGGCTGTCTAACCATGTTTTAGAAATTTAGACCAACATGTTGCTTCAGGGGCTATTTTTCGCTGTTTTAGGGGATAATTTCGGAAAATTATATTGGAAATTTAACATGAAAAAAAAAACCCTAACGCTGTTTGATGCCGTCTGTGTGGCGGCTGTTTGTGGCTTTATCTACGCTGATGGATATACTACCAGGGCCGCACTTGCGGCAATTAAAAATTTTATGTTTCCATTTATTGTATATTTTGTTCACCAAATTACAGAGTTTTATCTTGAAAACTGAAAAAAAGTTGCCAATCTACCCCAAATGAATGTCAAATGTTGGACCCAAATCGGATCACGGAGATTCAAGCAAATTTGGGGAGTTCGTGATCTAATGTAATATGAGGAAAGTTCTTGATTTGGAAAACACATAGGAGCACACATTTTACAGTGTATTCCAATAAAATATCATTCTTACGCTGTACTGTGCAATTCTAACATTGAACAACATGCCGAACTCTGTTTAGACTCGCGATTTTAATGTCTACACAGGTGAAATTTAACATTGGAGTAGTTTGCCAACTAGAAACTTGAAATTCGGTGAAAAAAATGTGGTTTTATGCCAAATGGAAACAAAGCAAACTTCAAATTGATCTGACCATCATAATAAAAGTTATGGCCAAAAATCTTATGAGGTTTGTGTTGAACTTTATTTTACTTATAAAAAACGGGGCCAATTTTTTATTTTGTAAATTTTTAATTTAAAATTGGGACATTGTGAGATCTCCTTTTTTCACGAAGGTCCTCTCCCCAACGAAATTTCTCAATACGATTGTACGCCAAAAGTTACTGTCCGCAATTCTCAGAACGCAATGACCCATGTACAGAGTCCCAGACATAGCCTACAAACGGTGATCCGCTTTTACTTCAATTTCATTTTTCAAGTAAAATGTAAAAACACAGCAGTCTCGCATTGTTCACAAAAAATGCTTCGTAATATACCTTTACTAAATGTTTGCGAACTTTTTAGCATCTATAAATAATCGATTTTCATATTTATGTAGATCCAAAGCATTCAACAAATGCACCTATCGGTTTCCGTAGGTGACGATTCTGGCCCAAACCCCTGACCCAGATGTGAATCGGATCACGTGATGTCAACAATTTGCACGTGAAAACCACGAAAACATATTTTGAGAACGGATACTTTACTCTTGGAAAATCATGCCAAGAAAAATTTGTGTTCGTGAAGTTCCAAGTAATATTTGCCTTGTTTAGTGTTGAAGTGATCCGCTATTACTGATGATCCGGAACTACTACACTGACTGTACATAACTGTAATCCATTAATTCACTAAAGGCATTTCTTGACTAGTATTATTCAGAATTAACACATACTGATAACAAATGAGTTGCTAAACATTGTAGGTTACAGTGCAGCACAAAATAAGCAGCACAAAATAAGCAAACTAAATCCATGACTAATTCCATCAACATTGAACACATGACTCAAAATTGTCCAAACACAGCTGACAATGTCCCATCACGATTCCCATGTCATGACTCATGAGTTCACCAATAATAGTGGTGTAACAATTATACCATTATACCATGCATGACATTAAAAAAATGGCGCTCACGCATCAGGTTTTATGCATGGGAGCACAGGAAATTTTTGGGTGCATTAAGATGTGAACTCAGACCTGTCAAATGTGCCAAACGCGATGATGTTATTGCTGCATTATGAACTCGACTGACGATTTTTGTTGATCATTTGTGTATGATTCAATTAATCGATAGTGCACAAATACAATCGAGCGCTTGAAATATGACTCAACCAACCAATTATCGATTATAATCGATGATTGATCACACCACTAATGTCGACAGAAATACGTATCAAGATTTTTGTTCGATTCCCTTGACGCGAGTAGATCTACTCGGTTCCTATTTTTACCACTCATTCCGCCACTATCACACTCAGTCATCATCAGCTGATCATATCACGGTTACACGGGAGCATCATGCTGCGTGCTATTTCTGAGTTTTATCATGCGGCCATAGCCCGGGCGCGGCCATAAATGCCCATAATTTAAACCAGATACAGTATAGTCAGTACCCGTGGACGTGGTGACCGTCCATATTCAAATGGCCAATCCCATACACACACAGTCACAGTGACACAGTATCGTCTGAATCGATCAGTTACTTCGTGGGTTCTTGAAATAACATACCAAGCACCAGTCGCGCAATTTCTGATGGAAGAAATGCATCTGCATCCATAACAAACTATGGCGTGGTCATTCCATTTAATCATAAACTTTCGGAACAACTTCAATTGTTTTCAAAACAAATGCTCCTCTCACTCAAAAATGGCGGAATAACATTTGCGCATGCGCACCAATAACAAGAATGCTGTTTTAGAAAATACCATCCACCACTGTGGCCCAGATATCTAGTTACGACTTCCATCGAGCGTGCATGCATGCTGACATCGCGAAATGTAGAACCACTGAGTCGCATGTGATATACAATCCTATGGTCCCGGATACATGCGGACACTTGGCAATTTGATGACAACAAGATCGAGATAAGTGAACACAATTTGTGGACGATGTTCCTATATGTATGAAAACGCAATCCGTCACTTTCCGACGTCACTGAAGCCTTGAATACAGAAACAAGGACAAGGGAGCCTCGAACGATGTGGACAAATCATATATATATGTACTAGTAAATATTGAAATATTTGGATAAAATGGGACATTTCTTGCCCCTTGCACATCAGTTGTAGCCTAAGGAGGTTGCCTCAGACTTAGTTCCCAACTCCTCATACTACAAAAAAAAAAGTGGCAGACGGATAGAATGTCATTCACATTCATTGCGTAAATAGTAGATCATGGAGTTCTACACTCTCTGGAGTAACTTAATAAGAGTATATGTGGCGATTTTGTTCAAAGATCGCGGCAGGTGATTATTTCTAAATACTTTTGTTTCTGGCCTTTGTTTTGGACGCTTCTGTTCGAAGCACGCACTGCTTGGCAATGCCCTCCAACTCTCTCGCCCAGTATGCTGTAACAATGGTCTTACATCACTTCCCTCGTTTCTCGTGTTTCAGGGATTATAAATACTCTGGAGCCGTTTTGTTCAGTGGAGTTGTCTCAGAGCTGAGCACGGCGAGAGAACGACGGAGGGCTCGGCCATGAGCTCTATGTCCTCGCTCTCTGGCTAAGGCCCTCGTGGGCCCCTAGGGACAATTTCGATAGGGGGCCCAGGTGGGGAGGACCTTGATGACACGGGGGCGTACGCCCTCTGGATCACCGGTCTCCCACCCAGGATGGTGCGACACAGGCTCTGGCGGACTGTCGGGCTGTCCGGGGTTCCATACCCCGAGGCGGACCGCGGCGAGCCGGCCTTACAGTTAACACCACGGTGATGATCCTGTATCTGAGTGGTGTCCGCATGTCTGGGCTCGCTGGGCGGGCTGTTACCTGGTAAACGTTCTGATGATAAGTAGACACTGCGCCCGCAGTGACCCTCGGTGAGCGGACTATCCGCGAGGATCCGAGGATAGTGGGCGCGCGTCCGCCGTGACCCGTGGTGAGAGGACTATCCTCGAAGATCCCAGATAGCAGACGACGTTAAAACTTCGCATATAATTGGGGTGCAAATTCCCAGGGGCCCAAAGAGTTAATCAGACAAAAAATCCATCACAGCACATTTATTTCCCTTTTTCTACATGGTTTGCTCTCGATATAATAAAATGCCTAAATATAAAACAAGACGAACGGTGCCACAGGTACGACCCACACACTCCTTCTGTAAGTTCTATTATGCCTTCTCTTTCGTATTTTAGGTCGTGAGAAAGTCGTGAGAATCGACATAGTGTGGTGATTTTGCCCAAAGATCGCGGCAGGAGATTCTTACTAAACACTTTCTTGTTTCTGGCCACTTCGTGTTCGAAGCACGAGCGTTGCGTAGCTAATCCTCTTATCCACTATACTGTAACAATGGCTGTTTACGTCATCTCTGGTGCACCCGACTCGACTATAAATACTGTGGCCGCACTTTGTGTGGCCGGAGTTGTCTCAGAGTGAGAGCATGACAGGTGAGCTCAGCCATGAGCTCCTTGTCCCTGTTCGGCTAGGGAGGCCCATGAGGCCTCAGGGACGCCTTCATTAGGGGGCCCAGGTGGGGAAGATCTTGATGACTCGGGGGTGTACGCCCTCTGGATCACCGGTCTCTTACCTGGGATGGTGTGACACAGGCTCTGGCAGACCGTCGGACTGTCCAGGGTTCTATCCCTGCGGCAGTGCTGTCGGTGAGGCCGGCCAGCAACATGCCCACGTGCGCGAGTTCTGTGGTGCCGCTCCCGTGGCACCTCAGGCTCCGCACAAGGCTACATTACCATAACTGTACTATGCATGTTGTATTTGATGTTGTTGATGTTGGTGATGATAATGGTGATGGTGATGTGTTATGATGTGATGTATGACGGCCGGACAGACTGTTACCTGGTTGTTACCTGGGGGTCGAATGTTACAATAGCCTACATTAATTGTGATCCATGTTTACAAGACAAAAAACCCCCACTCGTCTGCCTATGATTCTCTACAAATTACGCTCAAATATCCTGAATTTACATAAGACTCGAATGCACAGTGTGACCAGTGACGGCCGACGCGACCAGATCGCATGGGCCTGTCATGCAACTGAGTCGCTGCGACTGACTCGCATAGTACGACAGCAGCATAAATCAAACATGCGTTGTCTTGTTTTTTAAATTCCTCAATATTTCTGACACTTTGATGGGGGTAGTGCATTTGTGAAAAAATCAAATGTGGCTTCATCCCAGACACTGCATTTAATCGACAACTTGGCGTTTCCCATCATGTGTATCATAGTTCTGAAATAATAACATTGGATTGAAGAGTTGCTGACCTGTGTACAGTAACAACATCGCATTATGTTTGGATTTACGATTTAATAACAGTACAGTTGATTCGAGAGTTTCCAACACATATTTACCCCTCAAATCATTGTTATGTTGACAAAATAATTGTTTTTTTTTAGTACGAAAGCCCCACCGCATTACCATAGTCATTAAACTTCCTACAAATCACATTACCATAGTCCAACATTCGCGTTACCCTAGTCAGGATACATTAATTGTCCACCATCGGTTTCCACTGATATATCACCAAGAGAGCCATTGTACATGATCGGGAATAACCTACATGTATCAATCTCACTATATTTCGAAGATCCTCTCGATTTATACACGTTATAATGCATATACTCACGAACAAATTCGAACCACAAGTGCCACAAGCGAACCACAAGCGCATAGTAGTAGTAGTTTATTTCAGATTCACAACAATCATACAATTCACTTGCTACAGTCACACATTTTACATTTTACCGTTCGTAACAGTTCACAATCACATTCATATATTACTTAAATTTGATAATACAATTAATTTCACATCGTGTGGTGCAATGTGAAATACACGGAAAATAGATTGTTGTGAATCTTGGTCATTGTTTTAGCCTTGGCTGTACATCTCCCCAACACTAGGGAGATGAAACAATGACCATGATTCACTTCTGCCCCTACAACCCTAATAAAATCAATCCCCAAACACCCGTTTCTAAGAAACCCCAAAACATTAACGTAATCCCTGCTATCTGACTCGACTGTGTGAACACAAAAGAGAGTGCAATTACTGACTATGCTTGTTAATCAGGTATTGTTTTATTTTATATTTAAATGCAGATTTACTCCTCAATTGTTTGTACGAATTTGGTAGGTTCTGCCATAGATCTGGTCCTTTAGTAATAAAACTTTTCCCCATTGCACGAGTTTTGTATAAAATATGTCGTGGATTATTTGACTGTCTGGTAGAATAGTTATGTATATTTGAAGTACGTATGTGGATGGACTGCAGAGGAGGTGGTAGCTCACTGTGAACATATTCGTACATAAATTTGAGAGTTTGACTGGTGAAAATATCACGGACCATAAGTATATTACTTTCTTTAAATAAACTTTCAGTATGCGCGTTATAGGTTGTTTTGTGTACTATTCGAACTGCCTTCTTTTGCAAAATACCCAATGCTTTTGTATATTTTCTATCAGCGGAACCCCATAGTATTGTACCATAAGTGAGATGTGGGTGAATCATGGAATAGTAAATTGAGGTCAACAATGCACATGAGAATAATCTTTTCAATGAATTCATGACATACAAACTAGAAGTTAACTTTTTCCTGCACATACTGATATGTGAACCCCATTCAAGATGCTTGTCAATAATGACCCCTAAAAATTTTGTTTCGCTAACTTCCGTTATCACATCATTTTCCATTATCAAGTTGAAATTAGACGCAATATCTTTTTTCTTCGTGAAAAGTATACTGTAGGTTTTTCCGGTATTCAGTGACAATTTGTTTGCTTTAAACCAATCAGTTAAAATTTCTAGATCTCTATTCATGGATTTATATAATTGTTCAATATTTTCAGATTGACTGAAAACAGCCGTGTCGTCAGCAAACAATATACACTGAGAATTACTGAGGTTATGCGGCAAATCATTGGAATAAAGTATAAATAAAAGGGGCCCCAATACAGAGCCTTGTGGCACTCCACACTGCATTTCATAAGTTTCAGATGCATGATTGTTTATCTGCACATACTGTGACCGCCCAGTCAAATAATTCCTGAACCACTCCAAGGCCACTCCTCGAACACCATAATGTTCCATTTTTTTCAATAGAATTACATGATCTATAATATCAAAGGCCTTGGAGAGGTCCAGGAACACTGACAAGACATGTTCATTGTTTTCAAATGCTTTTAATATTTTATAATTAAGTTCGCTTACTGCATTGATCGTACTACGCTTAGGCCGGAAACCATATTGACTATCATACAATACATTATTGACATTCAAATAATTATACAACCTCTTATGTATGACTTTCTCAAGTAATTTGGAGATACACGGCAGTAGAGACACTGGACGATAATTTGAAAAAATCTTCTTATCTTTAGATTTATAGAGGGGCACTATTTTAGCAATTTTCATCTTAAACGGTACTACTCCGGTTTCGAGTGACTTATTAATAATGATGGTCAGTGGTAATACTATGGATTCCTTTATTCTCTTCAATAAAATAGCATTGATTCCGTCAAAGCCAAAACTTTTTTTATTCTTCAAGGAGCTTATTAGATTTAGAGTTTCTTCCTCTGTCACTGGAGTGAAATATAAAGAATTAGGATTTGTAATACTTGGCAAATATTCATTGTAGTTCTTTGCACTTTTGGGGATTTTAGCTGCTAAAAATTTGCCAACATTCGTATAATACTTGCAGAATTCGTTGGATATTAAATTAATGTCATTCACATCATTACCATCTATAACAAACACATCAGATATCCCATTTCCTTTCCTCTTGCGTCCCATCAAAGTATTCATTATGTCCCATGTTTTTCTAATATCATTTTTGTACTCAGTTAACAAGTCATGATAATATTTTTCTTTTAAAGAACGTTTAAATTTATTATAATCATTTCTGTAATTTATAAATTTTTCATGATCCAGCTGTTTTTTTGTTCCCATGCATTACCATAGTCTGTTTCTGCACTGTGACCATGTCGCGTGAACTTTGTAAACCTGTTCAAAATTGGAATTACCATAAGTTGAGAAAGTTCACATTCAATCTGGTATGAGTCAGGGAAGCCCAGAATGGCCACTCATAGTTAAATTAGATTCGTGTCCAGTTAATCCTTCCCGAATCATGAGAAATATTTTAGAATGTTCAATTTCAAAGTGTTTTTGTTTCTTAAAATTTTTATTTTTCGTTTTTTTTTTTCAATTTTTCTGAGCCATCTCTCAGAATGCCTACATCACACATTTGAAGGCCAAGGTCGCAGACCTCAAAGACATGGTCAGAATCCGAGAATCCTTGACCAGCAACCTCGAAACCAGAGAACAGGGCACTACCGTGAGAGACCCCGACACCAGGTGTCAGCAACACCACCTAGACTCTACAATTATTAATAGCCTCAGATTTGATATACTCAGATTAAACTCCTCAAACAGAAGGCCTATGCGACCTTCTCTTCATCACATCAACCTGAGTACCCACGTGATACATGAGCCTACCGCCAGGTGTCGTGGACCTCCCCAAGTAAATATGAAGCCGTCATGGGCAGGAATACACCATCCTGGCTACAGAACACCACCTCAACACCTTGACCCAACTTGGTACCTCGGGCAGCTCGTAACAAGCACCAGACCACACCCATCCCACCATACAACGAGGTGCCTATAAAACACACTCATCGTATGGCAGGCTCGATAAACAAGAACGCCCAGGAAGACCTTACCAGTCAGCACACAGGGGCGCTACGACCAGCATGGCTCCCAGAACAGCAGAGGCCCACAACTGAACCCCAGTCACAAAGGAGGTCGCTGCACACCAATCGCCCATCCAGTCCAGAGAAAGCGATACCCCAGTCCTGCTACCTGATGCAGAACCCAGCCAATCCACGAGCCTCACACAGGCTGAGGTACAAAAAAACGCACAGCCAGAATGACATCAGACCATCACCTTCAATATTGAAGGAGTCCAGAACAACTCCGCTCGCCTTTGAGTACTCTTTGAGTATGAGAAACACACTCTTTGCAACCTAGTCCCTGATCATGATTTCCACATCACATCCACGGACAAGGATGACCCAATATCCATCGTCCACAGGCCACATGGATATGGAGGGGCAGCCATCATCTGGCCCTGCCGCCTCACCCCACTTGTGACACCTCTGGATAACGGGATCGACAGATGTACTGCCATCAAGATTAAACAGATGTATACCAGCCATGCCATGGACACAAGGGAGTGTAGGATGACTTCCTAAAGAATATCAGATATCTTCTTAAAGAATACCAGATATCGAGCTACCTACTGCGAAATCATTCTACTCAGTGACTTCAATTCCAACATTACCAACTCAAGGCATCGTAGAGACACAGTGTGTCATGAGTTCCTCATCAAGCACTAGGACCAGCTTTCTGACTCAGCACAGGCCCAAAGATTTTTTTATTACCACAACGACACCTCAAGCAGCACCATCGATTTTATCATGGCAACGGATGGTACCACCATCACAGATTACAGGTTCATGGACAAAGATTCCAGATGTACATCTGCACATGTACCAGTGTCAGCCCAGCTCCTCTTGAATGTCAACCCCACTGCCACTCCAAGGAGAAATCTAAGGAGATTACCCATTGCTCCATCTCGATTTGGGACAAAGCAGACAAATGGAAGTTCAACATCACCCTTGACAACAGTCTGACCAGGGCCCCAGAAAAATCCCCAGAGTTGGTGCACAAAGTAGACCAAAAATGCTCAGATGTTTTACTGAGTCACTGGAATCAGCTGCTGAAACCTCCGGCCCATGTACAACAATCAAACCAGATCGGAAAAAACATGGTCTACCCTTATTAAAGCTGCACTCAAAGAAAACAAAGAATCCTCTAGGCTTGGAAGGCTGCTGGCAAACCTGATGGTCCACGCCCAACTTCATCAGCCAGATGAATGGCGAGGAAGCTACTGAGACGAGTCTTTAAGATACAAACAGCCAGGACAAGAAACAACCTGATGGAGAAGCTGATGTCAACGCATTCCAACAAAGACAAAATCTTCCACAATATCAAAGCAAGGCAACGATCTAGAAACAACACTGTGAGCATAACATTGTCTGTTGATGGCCAAATCATATCCGATGAAGAGGAGATAGCCGAATTCTGGGCAGCATACTTCCACAAACTGGGAACCCCTAATTGCCTCCCAAATTTAATAAGGATTGCAGAACCAGGATCCAGTATGACACCTAAACGATCAAGGCCCTGTATGGATCTAGTGACCACGTCGCAGTGACAGTGAAGGAGACTTTGAACGCCATTCGCAAGCTGAACTCTGGTAAAGCGGCTGATCCGTCGTATCTCCAGGCTGAGCCCTTCAAGCTAGGTGCGGCAACGTTAGCACCACATAACCGGAGAAATGTTTAGGTTTAAACCATAACATTTTTTTTATCAAAATTGTCATATTGACCTTTCATTGTCATTGAAGATGAAATTTAAGATCAATATTGACACTGCAATATGATTTCCCATTTGATACTGCCAATATTTAAGGTCTATATTGAAGTGTTTTACGAGTTTACTCCATACAGCTCCATACGTGAGTCCGGAAATGTTTTCAGGTTAGGTCAGTGGAATTGGGTCAGGGTCAAGTGGGATAAACATAGCCAATCCATGCTGTCACGCTACCATTGTCGAGTCACTGTCACCAACACATTATTTGATTTCACTTGTACAATACAAAATACTTTGCTTACTTTGAGTTCACCGCGTCACTCACGTTTGAACATGGCGCGTCCGAACGTTTTGTTTATACCACTTGACCTGACCTAGAAACATTCCCGAACTGGCTGATCATGAGGGAAAAATGAGAACAAATTCTAGGTCATAACAATATTCACCATATATTATTTCATGTGTGTTCACAATTGATTCCCAAGCCATTAAGTTGATAACAAACAAGATATTAACAATTTTGTGCTCTGATCTTGAAAATAAGGTCAAAGGTCAAGTTCAAGGTCACAACAATGTACAGCACATATCATTTCCTATAGGTTCACAATTGACTCCTGAGCTGTAAAGTCGATAATAAGCAAGATATTAGCCATTTTGTGCTCTGACCTTGAAAATGAGGTCAAAGGTCAAATTCAAGGTCATGAGAATATTCAGCATATATCACTTCCTATATACATGTCCACAATTGATTCCTAAGCTGTAAAGTCGATATTAAGTGAGACATTAGCCATTTTGTGCTTCGACCTTGAAAATGAGGTCCAAGGTCAAATTCAAGGTCATCAAAATATTCGGACTATATCATTTCCTATATGTCCACAATTGATTCCTAAGCTGTAAAGTCGATAATAAGCAATATTTTAGCCATTTTGTGCTCTATCCTTGAAAATCAGGTCAAAGGTCAAATTCAAGGTCATGACAATAATCAGCATATATCATTTCCTATATGTCCACAATTGATTCCTAGTCTCTAATCTCAATATTAGGTGAAATATTAGGCATAATGTGTCCAATTTCAAAGCATAGGAGCATTTAACATGGGAAAGTCCCATTTGGGGCCAGTCGAGAAAATGAAAATGGCCGCCACACGCAGACCGGCGATTCAGGGGCAACGAAACTTATACACGTCACAGAGGAATATGAGAGTAATCTTTTGAAACAAAAACCTCAAAACTGTCTGAACAGTTTTAGAGAAAATAGCCGCCAAAGTCAGAAATCGGCTGTTTTTCGTCGAAAATGGCCGCCATTTCGAAAAAAAATGCGAAAATCAAAAAACTAAAAAATATCCCCTTTTCAAAATATGTTTAGGCATTTTCGTGCAAAATTTCAGAAACATTTCACCTGTAAAGATAAAAATGTGGACAGACGACGTCGACGCCGCCGCCGCCGCCGACGGACGCAACGCCATGCCGATAGGTTATAGGACCATAGGTCCGGTAACGTAAAGAGGGGAAGGACCCCTTCCTTCAAACGAACTACTAGGCATAACCCTCTTCCACATGATCATCAAGATCCTCGAACACGTGCTGCTGGCACAGGATGAACATCTCATTATCAGGAGTCAGAACGGACAAGTGGGATTCATTCAGGGCATGATCCTCACTGAGGCACCTGCCGAGTTCACGGACATGAAACTCTTTTGCTGCAGCCCTTGATCTTCAGAAGGCATTTGACACGGTGTGGCATGATTCCCTGATGAGGAAACTACATATACCAGGAATAGATGACAACTGGCTTTTAAGAAAGACGATATTGGACAACTTATCCATCAGAGTCTGCATTGGCGACTTCCTGAGCAGACCAGTCATGCTATCCCAAGGTGTGGGCCAAGGCCGCCCCTGATCAACACATGACTACAAAGTAATGTTCAACGATCTACTCAACACGGCTCTTGAAGTCAAGGTACCATTAGATGATTGTATTCATGTTCCGATAAAGCTATTGTGGACATATGGTGATAGATGTTCACGTTAATTGGTGAATAATAACAGCGACATGAAATCGAGTATATTGGGCCAGTATTATAATTGCCTTCTCACGCCGATGAAAAAATTAGCTTCAGCAGTTTTTGTAATCGTGACGTCAGTTAAGGCAGAACGTGCTTTGATGGCATGATGCATGAGATTCAAAAGAAAACCAGCTAATACCAGCACATACTGGACATCCTGCAGTTCAACGAACAGCCGTTCCGGGTGAATAAATAGTACTAATTCTAAATATCAAGACAAGAAATACCCTAATGCTGCCATCTCACCCATTCATGTGAATTGTCAAACATGCATCAGGTGAATTAATGTACGACATGCAGTTTACTTTGCTGGATACATGTACTTTCTGTTCTGCCTCAACTGGCGTCACCCACCACGTGACCCATACTAAGATCGTGATTGAAATCTTCGGCATTTACAGAAGGAGTACCATTCATGGTGTGGCGATTTTGTCCAAAGATCGCGGGCTTCTGTTCGAAGCACGCGCTGCCTAGCAACGCTCTCCAACTCTCTCGCCCAGTAAGCTATAACAATGGTCTTACGTCATCTCTTTTGTTTCTCGTGCTCTGGGGTTATAAATACTCTGGAGACGTTTTGGTCTGTGAAGTTGTCTCAGAGCAAGGCGAGAGAGACAACGGAGAGCTCGGCCATGAGCTCAACGTCCTCGCTCCGTGGCTAAGGCCCTCACGGGCCCCTGGGGACAATTTCGATAGGGGGCCCGGGTGGAGAAGACCTTGATGACTCGGGGGCGCACGCCCTCTGAATCACCGGTCTCCCACCCAGGATGGTGCGACACAGGCTCTGGCAGACTGTCAGGCTGTCCGGGATTCCATCCCCCGTGGCGGACCGCGGCGAGCCGGCCTTACAGTTAACACCACGGTGATGATCCTGTATCTGAGTGGTGTCCGCATGTCTGGGCTCGCTGGGCGGGCTGCTACCTGGTTAACGTTCTGATGATAGAGTAGACACTGCACCCGCAGTGACCCTCGGTGAGCGGACTATCCGCGAGGATCTGAGGATAGCGGGTGCGCGTCCGCAATGACCTGTGGTGAGAGGACTATCCTCGAGGATCCCGGATAGCGGACGACGTTGAAACTTTACAATGGTATTTGTAAAATTCTTTCGAATTCACTGAAAAGCAATGAGGGTATCAAGCATGGCTGGCGCCCCGAATAAGTTCACCTCCTTTATCATTGATCGATCATGGTGGTTCCATGAAGCCAACCCATGCCAGTGTATAGTCATGTCCAAAGCTCTCATTATCATTAGATGCTACCTGTATATCATACATTGCCGGAGGAACAAACTCATGAATTCCATTGTGTTGCTGTGGAACTTGGGTGTACCTTTTGATTTCATACCCGAAGTGCCCTTTGGCACCATCTGCCGAATTGTGTCGATTGGGTTAACCAGTACGCCAAAAACTATATTAAGTCAGTAGTTCTCTTGTAAATATTTAATATGTAGGCCTAGGGCTTTACTCGATCATGTCTCACATAATGTATTTTTAAAATAGTTGATTGTTATAGAAACACAAGCACAAATGCATATGCTCGTGATGTCCACATATTAACGTCATTGTTGTTTATGATGTCGCACCAAAATATAAGTGAAATACGCCCTGAGCGTATTTTCGGAAAGCTATTCCTTAAATACGCCCAGGGGCGTATTATTGTATTATTGTAAACCCACCAAAGTATGGCATTCGTCTTGTCACAAGTTAAAACTCAATTTAGTAAATCTTTCATGTTTGATGCAAAAAAACCTGGGAAAATATTGCCAGATAACCTAAAGGCCACGTGTCAAAATCTACAGGTCAATTTATGAATTCCGCTATGGCCTGGCGAGTCACTCAGTTTCGTTGGAACCAGATTTTCCATGGTACTTTGTGCATTTGAACGAAATCACGCTTACATGTACTGTGGCTGTGCAATGAAAAATTAGTCAATTTGGTGGACTCGATCTACACAACATAGATTCGAATCAGAGAGTGTTTGAAACTAGATCTAATTTTGTTTAAAAATTTGACGAATTCTTAAAAATTCTTATCTATGTAATGTTGTAAAGTCCCCACATTTTGATGAGTAAAATTATTGATAATAATCAGAGTAATTATTATGAATATTATTATCACATGGAAGTTTTAGATTTACAGCAAATATGTTGATTGTGTGTCGTGATTTGTGCTTCATAATTATTTTTGTACATTGCTAATTTAGACGATCAGGTATTGTTGTGACAGACTTTACTGGGGTGCATGTGTTAAATATTGCATAATTTAGTTGTTGTTAGAACAGAGATGCCGTGTTTTGACCAATTGGTTACCCTTTTTTAAAAGTTCAATAATTCCGTCACCGGGCTTTGACCCCGATATAGCTATAGCAACGAAATTGTCTTTTATCCACGTGTTTCAGGTTTTACGCAGGTATGTTTAGTCATCAAATTGTTTTGGTATCACACTGACTCGTGTTATTGCATGCTAAACATCACCGGGTTAAACAACCTTCTCTGTGTCAGCATGGCTAGTAGCTATTGGGAGGATTCTGCTCACCTGGCAGTTTCCGAATTCATGCTTTTTATGTCCTTTGTTTGTGGGATATATGAACCCCATGCATTGTGACCGGCAGAGAGTTCGGATCACACTTAGTAAAACGAATTATTGGCAGTTTTTTAACGGACACGTAGGGCTTGTGCCCTCCGTGCCGGCACGTGTTGTGTTGGCACGGGAATGTGACGATACCTGATTTGGATATAGCGCACATGTACTTGTTTTATATATTAGGTTTGATTCATTTATGTAACCGGACTTATTTGGAGTACCATCAATTGATTTTGGATGAATAAAACTGATGATTGCATCGAGGACTTCACGAGTTTGCCATCCACCAGATTTAATGAGCCAAGAACTTGGAATGCGTTTGAGAGTGGACTAATTTGTGAAGCTACACGACCCAACTTGAAGGGGGCTAGACTTTACAATGTGCGACATAGCATGCCGAACACGCATACGCAAACGAGTAATCAAACGCAGCACGTGACTCGTACCCACCAATATTGCACAATCGAACGCAATCTCACTGGGTCCCCTGGCGGTAGTTGTCGAAACGAAACAAATGTACACTTCCGGTTCATTTACGCACATGTGCTCAATGCGGTTTTGCCCCCCAAAATAAGAAAACGAAAACCCAACAGTTTAGGCTGTGGTACAAGACAATCCAACCATGAACGATAACGCATTATTGCCGTTAGTTTACAATTTTTTGAAGGATAAATATCAAGAAGCTGCAAAGGCGCTGAAAAGGAAAACAGGAATTGTGAGTTACTGCGACTATCACTATGGGGTACCTGCTGATGCCATGTGCTTTTGGGGCTCTAAAACAGTCTATTTTGCCCAAGAAGTACACAAAACGTCATGTCCATTGTCTGCATTATGCAAAAACAAACATGACAAAAATTTAATGAAACACTATTACGTTTTTGTATGTATTTGGCACAGTAGACTGTTTCTATGGTTTATCTATACCTGAATTACATTGTGGCGATCCTGGTGGCAAACAGGAACCCCATTAGCGCAGCCGAGCGCAGCTCCTCCTACTATAGACAAACAATATCGTCTTCTCTGAGGGCCAAAGGCCCGAAGACGAAATGCCTCCCGTGTTAAAATTCTGCTGAATTTCCGACAAAAAAAAAGTCGGAACTTATTCACCGACGCTTTCCTCGAGACGATTCACCGTCAGTTTATAGCCCCGATTCAGTGATTCACCGACGGCTGGCTGGGCGGGCCAGACTCGCTGTGGGCTTAGCTAGAGAAGTGTTGGGAAGTACTAATACATATTGTACCTATACAAGTTACATGACTTTGTCGTCGTAGCATGATAGGTCGGGCCTAGCACTAGACTTAATAGATTTAGAATAAAACTCAGGTGAACATGGTGATTTCGAACGGAACTTTTTAAATTTTATAACTTATAATTTAAGTGAGCTATGACGGCAACATCTCCGCGAATGATCTCCTCAAGAATTGTTTAACTGTCAACGGACCCTCCATTGCTGTGTCATCTTGAAATGCAGTTTTGGCCACCTTTTACTTTGAATTTCAACTTGAAAGAACTTTTACTGTGAATTTCAACTTGAATTTCAACTTGAAAACTCGTTATTTTGTCGATCATGTCGAAATGGAAATTCTGATGCAGTGATTTCAGTGGTTATCTTGAATTCGACCTTCGATCAAAGTAACAAATGCCAGTCATGAGACATTGTAGCTGTCGGTGATAATATTACAAAGTTGTGTCCATCGGATCGTTCATGGGCTTTGGAGTAAGGTGCGGTATTCGACTTTCACCATGGTGATCTAACCCCCCTCATTGGCTAGATAGGCCCCTAGCACCAACTCAAATATACCATAGCTCACTAATGTGCTCATAGCGCACCTTAAACGGGCTTTGGGGCCCATGCAGGGCTAGGGACAGCACAAGTACTCGAGTACTCGTCAACGAGTCGAGTCACAGCAAGAACCGAGTTTTAAATTGATAACCGAGTACTCGTTGAACGAAACTAAGACTTTTTTTTCAGTAAATATGACGAAATGAGCGCTCAAAACCATGACAAAACGATAAAAAAAGATCGAAATTTGAGTTCTTGTTGACATTGTCAAAGCGTATAGGAACTGTTCCTATACTCTTTGACATTGTTTCGAACAAGAACTAGCTGCGCCACCTGGCGAATCACTGGTGCTGCCTCTGGGCTCTAGCGAGTGCACTATGAACTAAATCACGTGATGCAAACAAGATGTCTGCACCCATCTGAGAAGGAATGCAACTTGACTGTTCAGTAATTTAGTGAATATATATCCGATATTTAATTCTAAACTACTTGGCAACGTACGATTTTACCTTCTGAATGCCCCCACTCATTAATTCAGCAGTCTACTGGCAGTCCCAGTGCATTACACGGTGAATTGACGATCTATTACGAGTCGAGTCACAACACCCGAGTACTCGAGTTACGAAATCTGTACTTGTGCTGACCCTATGCAGGGCCAGGCTAGACTGTACAATACAGTAAATGTAGGCCGTCGGCTTCACTGTTGGGGTTTACCCGACCATCTAGGTGTTATAACTCCTCAAGCCGATCGCCACTCGTTGGTGAACCTGTGAAATAACTGTCGGTGAATTGTCTCAAAAAACCGTCGGTGAATTGTCCTGTCGGTGAAACGTCTAGCATTCAATAATTCCATTTGATCATGGTCATGATCGAATGAACCTTCGCAATGTTATTAATCTACGCGCCATGTTCAAACGTGAGTGACGCGGTGAACTCGAAGTAAAAGAATGTAACACGCGATATGCAAATGTGGACGATTTTGAAATCGTGCTGCGCGATTTGTAAATTTTCAAATCGCACGCCGATTTTGAAATCGTCGCGCAATTTGAAAATAACAAGTATTGCACGTTTTGACACTGGCAACTGTGAACTATTCGCAAATCGCGCAGCGCTATTTGCAAATCGGTCGCGCGACTTGTAAATGTTGTCTGCCTCGAGCTCGCTTAGGCCTAATGTGTTGTGAATAATGCGCACACTATAATCCCAATTCAGATTAGACCTCAAACACAGACAGTAGTTGCCAAGCACAAAAGTAATCAATGAGTAGACTAGTAGGCCCTATAGATCTATATAGTCAACAAACTGCATGTGAAGATGTAGTCTAGCTTAGCCTACAAGCTCAAAAGTTTTAAATCTGTGCATTTACTATAAGTATTGAGACATTTAGGCTTGTGTAGCATTTTCAAATTGCGCGAACGATTTGTGAATGGTTCAGACTTGCCATTATCAAACCATGCATTAGTAGTCATTTTGAAACGCGCGACGATTTCGAAATCGGCGTGCGATTTGAAAATTTGCAATTCGCGCAGCGTGATTTCAAAATCGTGCTAATTGGCAAATCGCGCACAACAAAAATAGTACGAGCCATCCATCCTAAATTCGCCGCATCCCAAAATTCGCCAACTCAATATTATCAGAGCTCAGAAACTCGTTTTATGGAAAACAAACTGCTGGTACAAAGATTGAATATCAGAGTCTCGATTGATGACAGAACTGGTTGGTTTCATTTGCATTTTAAGGTGAAGGTCTGAAAACCCTGTTGGTGAATTTGGGAATGCAGCGAATTCAGGACGGACGGCTCATATATATAGTATTGTACAGGCGATATCGAGTAAAGTGTTGGTGACAGTGACTTGACAACGGTAGCGTGACAGCATGAATTGGCTATGTTTATACCACTGACCCTGACCCAATTGACAGTGATAAAAGCTTCGTCTGCCCCCACCCATCCGTGAATCTGGTACATGTAATAGATCTAACTGTTGGTGAACTTGTCTCAAAAAACATAATGACGAAAATCTTAGTGATCGACAAATACTTGTTATTAACAATGATTCCTTGAATTAATGAGGAATTGGGTGCTATCAAGCTCTTTATATTCTTAGTGAAACGTCCCCAGGTCATATTGCGCATGCATGCACTTTCCACATTTTCTGATATATGTTTACAGTATCTCAGTCATCATGGTCATATAATGACATATATCATTGTAACAATCATGATTTGACAATTAAAATGTTTTCACTGTCAAACTTCGATAATGTTGCGTTTTCTGTTATAGGGGGAAAAATCAGCAGATACTTCACTACAAGAGGTGTTCGAACATTGGCAGAAGTATGTTAAGAAGTTGATGCTTCTTCTTGATACTTGACCATATACATACATTTGGTAGTCCAACATGTAATTCTTTATTCCAGATACCAGGCATACTGGTATACAGAATGCACATTGAAATAAATTTATGTGTTAATTCCTACATTGAACTCCTTTATTGGAAGAAAAACATTAAAGGTTTTATTTAATTAAAAATACATAAAAAACAACAGAATTAAATGAATAGAATATTCTTCCATAATTTTCACAGGTCGCCTGGTAAACGACCATTGGACTCATCTCCTGAGATCAAATCTAAAAAGACCAAGACTTCCGGAGGTTCAGGAATACGGTCAGTAGTAAACGTGAATATTCTAAAAAGATGTTGTTCAGATTCAGAGCTTTGCATCTCCTGAAATTGTCTCTCGAGACAACAAGCCTCGGATAGTATGGTTTTGGCTGTGTTCCGCAGTTTTCCAACAGTCGCACCACAGCGCACATTTTTGTGAATTATTCGCCGAATAATAATATTTGGTAGTTTGGTTGTATTGGCATTTTATAGAATTATTTTTGTTAATTAAGGCATTTCGGCAGAAATGCCTTTATGGTTTTAGCAGAATTTGTTTTTTTTTTTTTTTTTTTTTTTTTTTCTTTTTAGGTTACCGGACCTATGGTCCGATAACCTATTGGCATGGCGTTGCGTCCGTCGTCCGTCGTCCGTCGTCGTCGTCGTCGTCGTCCGTCGTCGTCGTCGTCCACATTTTTATCTTTTTTGTTTACAGGCGAATTTTTCTGAAATTTTGCACAAAAATACTTAAAAATAATTCAAGAAGGAGGTATTTTTTAGTTTTTTGATTTTCACATTTTTTTCAAAATGGCGGCCGTTTTCGACGAAAAATGCCTGATTTTGGACTTTGCCGGCCATTTTCTCAAAATTTGTTCAGTAACTTTTTTTCTTTTTGATAAATAAGACTCCTCCTATGATGTCTATAAATTTCGTTGCGCTTGAATCGCTCGAAGTGGGCCATTTTGGCCAAAACTCGGCCCAAATGGGACTTTCCCATGTTAAATTCTCCTATGCTTTATAATGGGACACATTATGCCTAATATCCCACTTGATATTGAGATTAGAGACTAGGAATCAATTGTGGACATATAGGAAATGATATATGCTGAATATTCTCGTGACCTTGAATTTGACCTCTGACCTCAGTTTCAAGGTCAGAGCACAAAATGGCTTATATCTCGCTTATTATCGACTCTACAGCTTAGGAATCAATTGTGGACATATAGGAAATAATATATGCTGAATATTCTCGTGACCTTGAATTTGACCTCTGACCTCAGTTTCAAGGTCAGAGCACAAAATGGCTTATATCTCGCTTATTATCGACTCTACAGCTTAGGAATCAATTGTGGACATATAGGAAATGATATATGCTGAATATTCTGATGACCTTGAATTTGACCTTCGACCTCATTTTCAAGGTCACAGGATAAAATGGCTAATATCTCGCTTGTTATCGACTTTACAGCTTAGCAATCAATTATGAACATATAGGAAATGATATATGCAGATTATTGTCCTGACCTTGAATTTGACCTTTGACCTCATTTTCAAGGTCACAGGACAAAATGGCTAATAGCTCACTTATTATCGATTTTACAGCTTTAGAATCAATTGTGGACATATAGGAGATGATATATGCTGAATATTCTCGGGACCTTGAATTTGACCTCTGACCTCATTTTCAAGGTCACAGGACAAACTGGCTCATATCTTGCTCCTCTATTGACTGTATGGCTTGGGAATCAATTGTGGACACGATATAGAAAATGATATACATTGAATATTTTGATGACCTTGAATTCGACCTTTGCCCCTTCATTCTCAAGGCCACAGCACAGAATTGCTAATATCTCTCTGATTATTGAATTTACAGCTTAGCAATCAAGTGTGGACATGATATATGCTTAATGTTATATATGCTGAATATTCTCTTGACCTTGAATTCAACCAGTGACCTGGCTAACATCTAAGATATTAAATATTGTCCGGTAACCTATTTTCGGCCCTTGGCCTAATTTTTAGGTTACCGGACCTTTGGTCCGATAACCTATTGCCGTGGCATTGCGTCCGTCGTCCGTCGTCCGTCCGTCCGTCCGTCCGTCGTCCGTTCACATTTTTATCTTTAAAGTTTATGGTCGAATATTTCTGAAATTTTGCACAAAAATACCTAAAAATATTTCCAGGAAAGGTTTTTTTTAGTTTTTTGATTTTCGCATTTTTAGGTTACCGGACCTTTGGTCCGATAACCTATTGGCATGGCGTTGCGTCCGTCGTCCGTCCGTCCGTCCGTCCGTCCGTCCGTCCGGCGTTAACATTTTTATCTTTAAAGTTAACGATCGAATCTTTCTGAAATTTTGCACAAAAATGCCTAAAAATATTTTGAGAAGGAGGTATTTTTTTGTTTTTTGATTTTCGCGTTTTTTTCAAAATGGCGGCCGTTTTTGTCGAAAAACGCTCAATTTTGAACTTTGACGGCCATTTTCTCAAAAACTGTCTGATCAGTTTTGAGTTTTTGGTTTCAAAAGATTCCCCTCATATACCTCTGTGATATGTATAAGTTTGGTTGCCCTAAATCTGACGGTTTCCGTGTGGCGGCCATTTTGAATTTTTGGCGGGTCGGCGAAAAAAATTTTTTTCGCCCCAGATCGCATTACTATCCATTTTGGGCCATTTCTGGAGCAAAAAAAAATTTTCACCCTTTGAAAAAAATTTCGGACTTGGAAAATTTTCGGCACTTTTTCCCTTCATAATGGGAGCTGTCCGGACTGTACTCATAGAACGCTTGAAGATAGAGCTTAGAAATTGGCACTTTCAAATGGGAAGTCATATATGGCGACTTGTGTGGTGACCTTGAATTTGACCTTGGATGACCTTCAAAGGTCAAAACAGCCATTTTTGGGTCGAAAAACGCTCAAATTTGCACCTGGTCTGTATCTTCTCAAAAACTCTCTGATCAGTTTTGAGATTTTTGCTTAAAAAGATTCCTCTTATATACCTCTGTGACGTGTATAAGTTTTGTTGCCCTTGAATCGCCGATCTCAGTGTGGCGGCCATTTTTAATTTTTGACGAGTCGGCGAAAAAAATTTTTTTCGCCCCAAATAACATTACTATCCATTTTGGGCCATTTCTAGGCAAAAAAAAATTTTCACCCTTTGAAAAAAATTTTGGACTTAGAAAATTTTCGGCACTTTTTTCCTTCATAATGGGAGCTGTCAGGACTGTACTCATAGAACGCTTGAAGATAGAGCTTAGAAATTGGCACTTTCAAATGGGAAGTCATATATGGCGACTTGTGTGGTGACCTTGAATTTGACCTTGGATGACCTTGAAAGGTCAAAACAGCCATTTTGGGGTCAAAAAATGCCCAGATTTGCCTTTGTAGATGAAATGCTTGCAGATAGAGCTCATGTTTGCATTATGAGCATATAGGAAGACATATATGGCACAACTAATGATGACCTTGAACTTGACGTCAGATGACCTTGAGTGCCAAATGTCTGACTTGGAATGTGTAAATTGACCTGAGCGGCCTAAACGATTCCACCCAACATATAGAATATCAAATGCCGCACACATACATGTAATGGTTACATCGAAGTTCATACGGATGACCTTGATTGGTAAATCTCAAGGTCATATGTTTACACTGCGAACCTTGATTGGTAAATCTCAAGGTCTGTTACCTGCCAATGCTGCCATGGCCAAACCAAAATTGTCCGGTAACCTATCTTAGCCTTTGGGCTAATTTTTAGGTTACCGGACCTTTGGTCCGATAACCTATTGGCATGGCGTTGCGTCCGTCGTCCGTCCGTCCGTCTAGCCGTCCGTCCGTCCGTCCGTCCGTCCGTCCGGCGTTAACATTTTTATCTTTAAAGTTAACGATCGAATCTTTCTGAAATTTTGCACAAAAATGCCTAAAAATATTTTGAGAAGGAGGTATTTTTTTGTTTTTTGATTTTCGCATTTTTTTCAAAATGGCGGCCGTTTTTGTCGAAAAACGCTCAATTTTGGACTTTGACGGCCATTTTCTCAAAAACTGTCTGATCAGTTTTGAGTTTTTGGTTTCAAAAGATTCCCCTCATATACCTCTGTGATATGTATAAGTTTGGTTGCCCTAAATCTGCCGGTTTTCGTGTGGCGGCCATTTTGAATTTTTGGCGGGTCGGCGAAAAAATTTTTTTTCGCCCCAGATCGCATTACTATCCATTTTGGGCCATTTCTAGAGCAAAAAAAATTTTTCACCCTTTGAAAAAAATTTTGGACTTAGAAAATTTTCGGCACTTTTTCCCTTCATAATGGGAGCTGTCCGGACTGTACTCATAGAACGCTTGAAGATAGAGCTTAGAAATTGGCACTTTCAAATGGGAAGTCATATATGGCGACTTGTGTGGTGACCTTGAATTTGACCTTGGATGACCTTGAAAGGTCAAAACAGCCATTTTTGGGTCGAAAAACGCTCAAATTTGCACCTGGTCTGTATTTTCTCAAAAACTCTCTGATCAGTTTTGAGATTTTTGCTTAAAAAGATTCCTCTTATATACCTCTGCGACGTGTATAAGTTTTGTTGCCCTTGAATCGCCGGTCTCCGTGTGGCGGCCATTTTGAATTTTTGACGGGTCGGCGAAAAAATTTTTTTTTGCCCCAAATCGCGTTACTATCCATTTCGGGCCATTTCTAGGCAAAAAAAAAATTTTCACCCTTTGAAAAAAATTTTGGACTTAGAAAATTTTCGGCACTTTTTTCCTTCATAATGGGAGCTGCCCGGACTGTACTCATAGAACGCTTAAAGATAGAGCTTAGATATTGGCACTTTCAAATGGGAATTCATATATGGCGACTTGTGTGGTGACCTTGAATTTGACCTTGGATGACCTTGAAAGGTCAAAATAGCCATTTTTGGGTCGAAAAATGCCCAAATTTGCAGCTTTTCTGTCTTTTCTCGAAAACTGTCTGATCAGTTTTGAGATTTTCGTTTCAGAAGATTCCCTCTATGTACCTTTATGATGTGTATAAGTTTTGTTGCCCTTGAATCGCTGGTCTCCGTGTGGCGGCCATTTTGAATTTTTGACGGGTCGACGAAAAAAAATTTGTTTGCCCCAAATTGTGTTACTATCCATTTTGGGCCATTTCTAGGCAAAAAAAATTTTTTCACCCTTTGAAAAAAATTTGGGACTTTGAAAATTTTCGGCACTTTTTTCCTTCATAATGGGAGCTGCCTAGACTGTACTCATAGAATGCTTGAAGATAGAGCTTAGAAATTAGCACTTTCAAATGGGAAGTCATATATGAAGACTTGTGTGGTGACCTTGAATTTGACCTTGGATGACCTTGAAATGTTAAAACAGCCATTTTTGAGTCGAAAAATGCCCAAATTTGCACCTTGTTTGTCTTTAATCGAAAACTGTCTGATCACTTTTGAGATTTTTATTTCAAAACATAGTCATTGGGGTTTTTGACATGATGTGTATAAATATGTATATAGTGTATAAAGTGCCTTGAATTGCTCAAAAGGCTAGAAATTTAGGCTGAATAGGCCCCAAATTTAATTTTTGGTCGTTTTCCTTCAAATTTATCTGATCAGTTTTGAGATTTTTGTTATAAAACATGCTAATTGGGGTCCCTGACATTGTGTATAAAGATGGAGTGCTTTGAATTGCTTAAAAGGCCCCTTGAGTGTATAAATTGGCCTCTACAGCCAAAAAATGTTTGTAGGTATAGCTGGAATTGGAAGTCATATACATGTATACCACATATATATGTGGCTTTTTTGGGTGACGTTGAACTTGACGTCAGATGACATTGAGTGCTATATCTCAGTGTCACGTCCAACAAGAAATGTGTAAATTTCGTTTATAGACAAAAGACTTGTAGATAGACCTTGTATTTGTATTTTGAACATACATGAATACAAGGTTATATGCTGCACACTTAATGATGACATTGAAGTTCACGAAGATGATTGGTTTATCTTAACGTCATATCTCACCTGTCCTGTTTCAACTAAAGTTGTCCGGTAACCTATCTTAGCCCTTGGGCTAATTTTTTTCAAAATGGCGGCCTTTTTCGTCGAAAAATGGCCAATTTTGGACTTTGACGGTCGTTTTCTCAAAATCTGTTCAGTAACTTTTTTTCTTATTGATGCATGACACTCCTCCTATGTACCCCTTTGACATGTATAAATTTCGTTGCCCTTGAATCGCTCGAAGTGGGCCATTTTGGGCCCAAACTCGGCCCAAATGGGACTTTCCCATGTTAAATTCTCCTATGCTTTATAATGGGACACATTAAGCCTAATATCTCACTTAAAATTGAAATTAGAGACTAAGAATCAATTGTGGACATATAGGAAATGATATATGCTGAATATTCTCGTGACCTTGAATTTGACCTCTGACCTTGGTTTCAAGGTCATAGCGGCCGTTCTCGTCGAAAATAGCTAATTTTGGACTTTGATGGTCGTTTTCTCAAAATCTGTTCAGTAACTTTTTAGGTTACCGGACCTTTGGTCCGATAACCTATTGCCGTGGCGTTGCGTCCGTCGTCCGTCGTCCGTCGTCCGTCCGTCCGTCCACATTTTTATCATTAAAGTTTACAGTCGAATATTTCTGAAATTTTGCACAAAAATACCTAAAAATATTTCCAGGAAAGGTTTTTTTTAGTTTTTTGATTTTCGCATTTTTTTCAAAATGGCGGCTGTTTTCGTCGAAAAATGGCTAATTTTGGACTTTGACGGTTGTTTTCTCAAAATCTGTTCAGTAACTTTTTTTCTTATTGATGCATGACACTCCTCCTATGTACCCCTGTGACATGTATAAATTTCGTTGCCCTTGAATCGCTCGAAGTGGGCCATTTTGGGCCCAAACTCGGCCCAAATGGGACTTTCCCATGTTAAATTCTCCTATGCTTTATAATGGGACACATTAAGCCTAATATCTCACTTAAAATTGAAATTAGAGACTAAAAATCAATTGTGGACATATAGGAAATGATATATGCTGAATATTCTTGTGACCTTGAATTTGACCTCTGACCTCGGTTTCAAGGTCAGAGCGGCCGTGTTCGTCTAAAAATGGCCAATTTTGGACTTTGACAGTCGTTTTCTCAAAATCTGTTCAGTAACTTTTTTTCTTATTGATGCATAACACTCCTCATATGTACCCCTGTGACATGCATAAATTTCGTTGCACTTGAATCGCTCGAAGTTGGCCATTTTGGGCCCAAACTCGGCCCAAATGGGACTTTCCCATGTTAAACACTCAGCCTAATATCTCACTTAATATTGAGATTAGAGACTAGGAATCAATTGTGGACATATAGGAAATGATATATGTTGGATAATCTCGTGACCTTGAATTTGACCTCTGACCTCGGTTTCAAGGTCAGAGCGGCCATTTTCGTGAAAAATTGGCCAATTTTGGACTTTGACGGTCCTTTTCTCAAAAGCTGTTCAGTAACTTTTGTTTCTTATTGATGCATGACACTCCTCATATGTACCCCTCTGACATGTATAAATTTCGTTGCTTCTGAATCACTTGGAAAGGGCCATTTTGGGCCCAAACACGGCCCAAATGGGACTTTGCCATGTTAAATTCTCCTATGCTTTATAATGGGACACATTAAGCCTAATATCTCACTTAATATTGAGGTTAGAGACTAGGAATCAATTGTGGACATATAGGAAATGATATATAACGAATATTCTTGTGACCTTGAAGTTGACCTCTGACCTCGGTTTCTAGGTCAGAGCACAAATTGGCTAACATCTCATTCATTATCGACTTTACAGCTTAGGAATCAATTGTGGACATATAGGAAATAATATATGCTGAATATTCTGATAACCTTGAATTTGACCTTTGACCTCATTTTCAAGGTCACAGGACAAAATGGCTAATATCTCACTTATTATCGATTTTACAGGTTAGGGATTAATTGTGGACATATAGGAAATGATATATGCTGAATATTCTTGTGACCTCGAATTTGACCTCTGACCTCAGTTTCAAGGTCAGAGCACAAAATGGCTAATATCTCGCTTATTATCGACTTTACAGCTTAGGAATCAATTGTGGACATATAGGAAATGATATATGCCGAATATTCTGATAACCTTGAATTTGACCTTTGACCTCATTTTCAAGGACACAGGACAATGGCTAATATCTCACTTATTATCGATTTTACAGGTTAGGGATCAATTTTGGGCATATAGGAAATGATATATGCCGAATATTCTTGTGACCTTGAAGTTGACCTCTGACCTCGGTTTCAAGGTCAGAGCACAAAATGGCTAATATCTCGTTCATTATCGACTTTACAGCTTAGGAATCAATTGTGGACATATAGGAAATGATATATGCTGAATATTCTGATAACCTTGGATTTGACCTTTGACCTCATTTTCAAGGTCACAGGACAAAATGGCTAATATCTCACTTATTATCGATTTTACAGCTTAGGGTTTAATTGTGGACATATAGGAAATGATATATGCTGAATATTCTCGTGACCTCCAATTTGACCTCTGACTTCAGTTTCAAGGTCAGAGCACAAAATGGCTAATATCTCGCTTATTATCGACTTTACAGCTTAGGAATCAATTGTGGACATATAGGAAATGATATATGCCGAATATTCTGATAACCTTGAATTTGACCTTTGACCTCATTTTCAAGGACACAGGACAAAATGGCTAATATCTCACTTATTATCGATTTTACAGCTTAGGGATCAATTTTGGGCATTTAGGAAATGATATATGCCGAATATTCTTGTGACCTTGAAGTTGACCTCTGACCTCGGTTTCAAGGTCAGAGTACAAAATGTCTAATATCGCGCTTATTATCGACTTTACAGCTTAGGAATCAATTGTGGACATATAGGAAATGATAAATGCCAAATATTCTGATGACGTTGATTTTGACCTTTGACCTCATTTTCAAAGTCACATGACAAAATGGCTAATATCTCACTTATTATCGATTTTACAACTAAGGGATCAATTGTGGTTATATAGGAAATGATATATGCTGAATATTATCATGACCTTGAATTTGACCTCTGACCTCATTTTCAGGATCACCGGGCAAAATGGCTAATATCTCGCTTATTATCGACTTTACAGCTTAGAAATCAGTTGTGGACATATAGAAAATGATATATTCTGAACATTATCGTGTCCTTGAATTGACCAATGACCTTATTTTCCAGGTCACGGGACAAACTACTAATATCTAAAATATGTATTGTCCGGTAACCTTTCTTAGCCCTTGGGCTAATTTTTTTCTTATTGATGCATAACACTCCTCATATGTACTTCTGTGACATGTATAAATTTCGTTGCGCTTGAATCACTCGAAGTGGGCCATTTTGGGCCCAAACTCGGCCCAGATGTGACTTTCCCATGTTAAATTTTCCCATGCTTTATAATGGGACACATCAAGCCTAATATCTCACTTAATATTGAGATTAGAGACTAGGAATCAATTGTGGACATATAGGAAATGATATATGCTGAATATTCTCGTGACCTTGAATTTGACCTTTGACCTCATTTTCAAGGTCACAGGACAAAATGGCTAATATCTCGCTTATTATCGACTTTACAGCTTAGAAATCAATTGTGAACATATAGGAAATGATATATGCTGAATATTCTCGTGACCTTGAATTTGACCTTTGACCTCATTTTCAAGGTCACAGGACAAAATGGCTAATATCTCGCTTATTATCGACTTTACAGCTTAGGAATCCATTGTGAACATATAGGAAATGATATATGCTGAATATTCTCGTGACCTTGAATTTGACCTTTGGCCTCATTTTCAAGGTCACAAGACAAAATGGCTAATATCTCGCTTATTATCGACTTTACAGCTTAGGAATCAATTGTGAACATATAGGAAATGATATATGCTGAATATTCTCGTGACCTTGAATTTGACCTTTGACCTCATTTCCAAGGTCACAGGACAAAATTGCTAATATCTCGCTTATTATCGACTTTACGGCTTAGGAATCAATTGTGAACATATAGGAAATGATATATGCTGAATATTCTCGTGACCTTGAATTTGACCTTTGACCTCATTTTCAAGGTCACAGGACAAAATGGCCAATATCTTGCTTATTAGCGACTTTGCAGCTTAGGAATCAATTGTGAACATATAGGAAATGATATATGCTGAATATTCTAGTGACCTTGAATTTGACCCTTGGCCAAAATTACAAGGTTAGTCATTTTATTTTCAAGGTCGCTTATTATCAAATCTACAGCTTAGGGATCCATAGTGAACATATAGGAAATGATGTATGCTGAATATTTTGGTGATCTAGAATTTGACCTTTGATCTCATTTTCAAGGTCAGAGAACAAAATGGCTAATATGTCCCTTATTATCATCTTTACATCTGCCCCTGATGACGCCAGTGTGTCTTTGGATAAACTATTTGGTCGGGCTTTGTTTCTATTGCAAAATGTTGTATTTTACTTTCCTTATTGGCAACTTCAAAATTTGATTGTATTGGTGGTAATAGATTGATACTTACATTTATACCACTGAGTCGGTGTCACTGCTGGCGGACGTTAAATCTGTCCCCGAGGATACCATCAACTCAGTAGCCTTCGGGCTTGTGATTGGGTACTTTTGTACTTGTCATGTATCTATTCCATGGGGTTAGATTCGGATTTCTAAATTATTTTCATAGTACTAATTCCATCTGGTGTACAGTAGAAACAACTACATTTAACACATTGTCTGCCCCTGAAGACGCCAGTGTGTCTTTGGATAAACTATTTGGTCGGGCTTTGTTTGTTTCCATGGCAAAGTGTAGAATTTTACGTTTCTTATTGGCATCATCAAAATCTGATTGTATTGGTGGTAATAGATTGGTACTTACATTTACAGCATAGGAATCAATTACGAATATAGAGGAATGATATATACTGAATATTTTCATAACCTTGAACTTGAACTTTGACCTCATTTTCAAGGTCACATCACAGAATGGCTAATGTCTCACTTATTATCGACTTTACAGCTTATGAATTTATTGTGGACATACTAGAAGTGATATATTTGTTGAAAATTTCATGGCCTTGAATTTATCAGTGACTTTATTTTCAAGGTCACTGGACAAAAGGCTAATATCTAAAATGTATATTGTCCGGTAACCTTTCTTAGCCCTTGGGCTAATTTTTTAGGTTACCGGACCTATGGTCCGATAACCTATTGGCATGGCGTTGCGTCCGTCGTCCGTCGTCGTCCGTCGTCGTCCGTTGTCGTCGTCGTCCACATTTTTATCTTTTTTGTTTACAGGGGAATATTTCTGAAATTTTGCACAAAAATACTTAAAAATAATTCAAGAAGGAGGTATTTTTTAGTTTTTTGATTTTCGCATTTTTTTCAACATGGCGGCCGTTTTCGACGAAAAATGCCTGATTTTGGACTTTGGCAGCCATTTTCTCAAAATCTGTTCAGTAACTTTTTTTCTTTTTGATAAATAACACTCCTCATATGTACTCCTATGATGTCTATCAATTTCGTTGCGCTTGAATCGCTCGAAGTGGGCCATTTTGGCCCAAACTCGGCTCAAATGGGACTTTCCCATGTTAAATTCTCCTATGCTTTATAATGGGACACATTATGCCTAATATCTCACTTGATATTGAGATTAGAGACTAGGAGTCAATTGTGGACCTATAGGAAATGATATATGCTGAATATTCTCGTGACCTTGAATTTGACCTCTGACCTCACTTTCAAGGTCAGAGCACAAAATGGCTTATATATCGCTTATTATCGACTCTACAGCTTAGGAATCAATTGTGGACATATAGGAAATGATATATTCTGAATGTTCTCGTGACCTTGAATTTGACCTCTGACCTCAGTTTCAAGGTCAGACCACAAAATGGCTTATAGCTCGCTTATTATCGACTCTACAGCTTAGGAATCAATTGTGGACATATAGGAAATGATATATGCTGAATATTCTGATGACCTTGAATTTGACCTTCGACCTCATTTTCAAGGTCACAGGACAAAATGGCTAATATCTCGCTTGTTATCGACTTTACAGCTTAGCAATCAATTATGAACATATAGGAAATGATATATGCAGATTATTGTCATGACCTTGAATTTGACCTTTGACCTCATTTTCAAGGTCACAGGACAAAATGGCTAATATCTCACTTATTATCGATTTTACAGCTTAGGAATCAATTGTGGACATATAGGAAATGATATATGCTGAATATTCTCGTGACCTTGAATTTGACCTCTGACCTCATTTTCAAGGTCACAGGACAAACTGGCTCATATCTTGCTCCTCTATTGACTGTATGGCTTGGGAATCAATTGTGGACACGATATAGAAAATGATATACATTGAATATTTTGATGACCTTGAATTCGACCTTTGCCCCTTCATTCTCAAGGCCACAGCACAAAATTGCTAATATCTCTCTGATTATTGAATTTACAGCTTAGCAATCAAGTGTGGACATGATATATGCTTAATGTTATATATGCTGAATATTCTCTTGACCTTGAATTCAACCAGTGACCTGGCTAACATCTAAGATATTAAATATTGTCCGGTAACCTATTTTCGGCCCTTGGCCTAATTTTTTAGGTTACCGGACCTATGGTCCGATAACCTATTGGCATGGCGTTGCGTCCGTCGTCCGTCGTCCGTCGTCGTCCGTCGTCGTCCGTCGTCGTCCGTTGTCGTCGTCGTCCACATTTTTATCTTTTTTGTTTACAGGGGAATATTTCTGAAATTTTGCACAAAAATACTTAAAAATAATTCAAGAAGGAGGTATTTTTTAGTTTTTTGATTTTCGCATTTTTTTCAACATGGCGGCCGTTTTCGACGAAAAATGCCTGATTTTGGACTTTGGCAGCCATTTTCTCAAAATCTGTTCAGTAACTTTTTTTCTTTTTGATAAATAACACTCCTCATATGTACTCCTATGATGTCTATCAATTTCGTTGCGCTTGAATCGCTCGAAGTGGGCCATTTTGGCCCAAACTCGGCTCAAATGGGACTTTCCCATGTTAAATTCTCCTATGCTTTATAATGGGACACATTATGCCTAATATCTCACTTGATATTGAGATTAGAGACTAGGAGTCAATTGTGGACCTATAGGAAATGATATATGCTGAATATTCTCGTGACCTTGAATTTGACCTCTGACCTCACTTTCAAGGTCAGAGCACAAAATGGCTTATATATCGCTTATTATCGACTCTACAGCTTAGGAATCAATTGTGGACATATAGGAAATGATATATTCTGAATGTTCTCGTGACCTTGAATTTGACCTCTGACCTCAGTTTCAAGGTCAGACCACAAAATGGCTTATAGCTCGCTTATTATCGACTCTACAGCTTAGGAATCAATTGTGGACATATAGGAAATGATATATGCTGAATATTCTGATGACCTTGAATTTGACCTTCGACCTCATTTTCAAGGTCACAGGACAAAATGGCTAATATCTCGCTTGTTATCGACTTTACAGCTTAGCAATCAATTATGAACATATAGGAAATGATATATGCAGATTATTGTCATGACCTTGAATTTGACCTTTGACCTCATTTTCAAGGTCACAGGACAAAATGGCTAATATCTCACTTATTATCGATTTTACAGCTTAGGAATCAATTGTGGACATATAGGAAATGATATATGCTGAATATTCTCGTGACCTTGAATTTGACCTCTGACCTCATTTCTAAGGTCCAAGGACAAACTGGCTCATATCTTGCTCCTCTATTGACTGTATGGCTTGGGAATCAATTGTGGACATGATATACATGATATAGAAAATGATATACACTGAATATTTTGATGACCTTGAATTTGACCTTTGCCCCTTCATTTTCAAGGCTACAGCATAAAATTGCTAATCTCTCTCTGATTATTGAACTTACAGCTTAGCAATCAACTGTGGACATGATATATGCTTAATGTTATATATGCTGAATATTCTCTTGACCTTGAATTCAACCAGTGACCTGGCTAATACCTAAAATATTAAACATTGTCCGGTAACCTATCTTTGGCCCTTGGCCTAATTTTTCTTCTTCCGCCACTTTTGGTTTCCGGACGATAACTTTAGATTGCCTTGACGGATCCTCGTCAAATTTTCACCACAAGTCAGAAATGATATGTGGAAGAACCCTATTCTTTTTGAGCCGGATCCGAGGTCCGTGAGGTCCGTGAGGATGAAATCAAGGCTAATTTTGAGACTTGGTTTCCGGACGATAACTGGAAAAATATTTATGCAATAGTTGCAGAACTCTGCATGGAGGTTCATATGCCACCAGGGAAGAACCCTATTGATTTTGGGATCGATCCGTCAAACGACCTTTGACCTAGAGGTCAAAATAATTTTTTGCTGATTCATCCTTGAGGCTTCCTGCATATCTCAGAAACCGTGCATCGTAGAGCGAAACGGACGTTATTTTCGGACTCGTCGCCCTAGACAAACATCTCTAGGGTGTACTTTTTTTTTTGATCCGGCTCCGAGGTCCGTGAGGTCCGTGAGGATGAAATCGAGGAACTTGGTTTCCGGACGATAACTCAAAAATTATTCAGGCAAAAGTTGCAGAATTTTGCACGGAGGTTTATATATCACCAGGGAAGAACCCTATTGATTTTGGGATCGATACCTCAAACGACCTTTGACCTAGAGGTCGAAATAATTTTTTGCTGAGTCATCCTTGAGGCATCCTGCATATCTCGGAAACGGTGCGTCGTAGAGCGAAACGGACGTTATTTTCGGACTCTTCGCCCTAGACAAATATGTCTAAGGGGTATTATGGATGAACTTTGACCTTGACCCGAAATTTTTTTGCCGAGTCGGCATTTTTCGTTTTCGTCGATATCTCGGAAACGGTGCGTCCTAGAGCGAAACGGACGTTATTTTCGGACTCGTCGCACTAGACAAACATGTCTAAGGGGTATTATGGATGAACTTTGACCTTGACCCGAAATTTTTTTGCCGAGTCGGCATTTTTCGTTTTCGTCGATATCTCGGAAACGGTGCGTCGTAGAGCGAAACGGACGTTATTTTCGGACTCGTCGCACTAGACAAACATGTCTAAGGGGAATTATTGATGAACTTTGACCTTGACCCGAAATTTTTTTGCCGAGTCGGCATTTTTCGTTTTCGTCGATATCTCGGAAACGGTGCGTCGTAGAGCGAAACGGACGTTATTTTCGGACTCGTCGCACTAGACAAACATGTCTAAGGGGTATTATGGATGAACTTTGCCCTTGACCCGAAATTTTTTTGCCGATTCGGCATTTTTCGTTTTCGTCGATATCTCGGAAACGGTGCGTCGTAGAGCGAAACGGACGTTATTTTCGGACTCGTCGCACTAGACAAACATGTCTAAGGGGTATTATTGATGAACTTTGACCTTGACCCGAAATTTTTTTGCCGAGTCGGCATTTTTCGTTTTCGTCGATATCTCGGAAACGGTGCGTCGTAGAGCGAAACGGACGTTATTTTCGGACTCGTCGCACTAGACAAACATGTCTAAGGGGTATTATGGATGAACTTTGACCTTGACCCGAAATTTTTTTGCCGAGTCGGCATTTTTCGTTTTCGTCGATATCTCGGAAACGGTGCGTCGTAGAGCGAAACGGACGTTATATTCGGACTCGTCGCACTAGACAAACATGTCTAAGGGGTATTATGGATGAACTTTGACCTTGACCCGAAATTTTTTTGCCGAGTCGGCATTTTTCGTTTTCGTCGATATCTCGGAAACGGTGCGTCGTAGAGCGAAACGCACGTTATTTTCGGACTCGTCGCACTAGACAAACATGTCTATCGGGAATTATTGATGAACTTTGACCTTGACCCGAAATTTTTTTGCCGAGTCGACATTTTTCGTTTTCGTCGATATCTCGGAAACGGTGCGTCGTAGAGCGAAACGGACGTTATTTTCGGACTCGTCGCACTAGACAAACATGTCTATGGGGAATTATTGATGAACTTTGACCTTGACCCGAAATTTTTTTGCCGAGTCGGCATTTTTCGTTTTCGTCGATATCTCGGAAACGGTGCGTCGTAGAGCGAAACGGACGTTATTTTCGGACTCGTCACCCTAGACAAACATGTCTAAGGGGTATTATGGATTAACTTTGACCTTGACCCGAAATTTTTTTGCCGAGTCGGCAGTTTTTGTTTTCGTCGATATCTCGGAAACGGTGCGTCGTAGAGCGAAACGGATGGTATTTTCGGACTCGTCGCCCTAGACAAACATGTCTAGCGGGTATTATGGATGAACTTTGACCTTGACCCGAAATTTGTCGACATTTTTCATTTTCGTCGATATCTAGTATTATAAATTATTCATCACACCGAAATGCCTCCAAGGCATCTTTAGGCCTTGACGTCTAGTTAGTGTTGAGATCAGTCTTTTTTCAAGATTTTTTGAGAAACATTATAAAAAAACGGAAAATGGGTCTCAAATTGACCTCAAATGACCTTGAATGGTATATATGTTGAATCTTTTGATGACCTTTGAGTTGACCTCAGATGACCTTGAATGGTAAAGTGATATATGTTGAATTTTTTGATGACCTTTGAGTTGACCGTAGATGATCTTGAATGGTAAAGTGATATATGTTGATTCTTTCGATGATCTCAGATGACCTTGAGATGTATAAATGGCACTAGTCAGGCAGCCAGATAGCTTAACCCTGCACCGACTGATATATAATTTTTCTCACTGGATTCTATACCTTTGCAATCTCTACATTGATTATCAGCCGGATATCAAGCTGATATCCTTGAGCATTTCGAGAAATCCAAGATGGCCGCCAAGATGGCTGCCGGCCGAGGATTGCTGCCTAGGAAATACAACTTTTTGAGTATTGGGCCTAGAATCAATTGTAATACCAGTTTTCCAGCTGATTTTAGGATGACCATTCCATTCGTGAGGTTAATTTTTCATTTTGAGGTCAGGAACAGGGTGATATCCAAGATGGCTTCGATCGTCGCCATGTCATGGGTCGGGACTAACCCATTGGGACTGCTCAGTTCAGCATCAAAATTGTCTACAATTACTTGCACGAGTCCGTCCACGGTGACTGGCTGTTGTCGTTCACTACAGATCTGGGCATATGTCTCCACTGCAGAAGACCGCTTAAAGCGCAGCAACTCGTCATATGAGCAACATACGAGATAATCATGCATGTGCATGATGGTTTTCTTTTTGTGGAAGTACATCGCAAGTGCAATTTGTAGAGGGGTATGATTTTTCTTGATGGCACTGGTAATGATGTTCCCAATGAGGAGAGACGGAAGGCCTTGGTCTCCAAGGCACACTTTACTGAGTAATTGCATAAGGGTGTCAGATGCCGACTCGTCTGCAGTCTCTCTAGAGGTGTTGGTACTGTAGGTCCGAGACTGGTATTCAAGCTCCATGCATTCCTTCCTAATGCGCTTCCCAACCACATTCAGTGCTACCTCCAGATTGTCATTCTCATCATCATCCTTGATCACCCTGTGTGTAGCAACCGTATTGTCACTGAAGAATACTACAGATCGGTAGCCAGGTGCTGAGAGTACAACAAGAACCTTCATCTCATCAGAAAGGGAAGTTATTAGTTTAGATCGCCTGACTGACTTTCCACCGAGTTCTATCAAAATCTGACTATTGGTGGTAATAGATTGATACTTACACTCATACCACTGAGTCGGTGTCACTGCTGGCGGACGTTAAATCTGTCCCCGAGGATACCATCAACTCAGTAGCCTTCGGGCTTGTGATTAGGTACTTATGTACTTGTCATATATCTATTCCATGGGGTTTGCTTCAGATTTCTGAATTATTATCATAGGTTGTTGGGCAGTTGTATACTAATTCCATCAGGTGTACAGCAGACACAACTACATTTAACACACTGTCTGCCCCTTATGACGCCAGTGTGTCTTTGGATAAACTATCTGGTCGGGCTTTGTTTTTATTCCAAAATGTTCTATTTTACGTTTGTTTCTGGTATCATCAAAATCTGACTATTGGTGGTAATAGATTGATACTTACATTCATACCACTGAGTTGGTGTCACTGCTGGCGGACGTTAAATCTGTCCCCGAGGATACCATCAACTCAGTAGCCTTCGGGCTTGTGATTAGGTACTTATGTACTTGTCATATATCTATTCCATGGGGTTTGCTTCAGATTTCTAAATTATTTTCATAGGTTGTTGGGCAATTGTATACTAATTCCATCAGGTGTACAGTAGAAACAACTACATTTAACACACTGTCTGCCCCTGATGACGCCAGTGTGTCTTTGGATAAACTATTTTTGGTATCATCAAAATCTGACTATTGGTGGTACTATTGGTGGTAATAGATTGATACTTACATTCATACCACTGAGTCGGTGTCACTGCTGGCGGACGTTAAATCTGTCCCCGAGGATACCATCAACTCAGCAGCCTTCGGGCTTGTGATTAGGTACTTATGTACTTGTCATATATCTATTCCATGGGGTTTGCTTCAGATTTCTAAATTATTTTCATAGGTTGTTGGGCAGTTGTATACTAATTCCATCAGGTGTACAGTAGAAACAACTACATTTAACACACTGTCTGCCCCTGATGACGCCAGTGTGTCTTTGGATAAACTATTTGGTCGGGCTGTTTTTATTCCAAAATGTTCTATTTTACGTTTGTTTTTGGTATCATCAAAATCTGACTATTGGTGGTAATAGATTGATACTTACATTCCACATACCGCTCCATCAATTGTACAGAGTCCCATTTTTGGGTTCGTTGACATTGCATCTCGTTGACAAGTAACATTAACATATGTCACCGGTATATGGTGTGTTTGTTTCTCAACTTATAGGCTATTCCAGAGCTAGTTGCAAATATGAGGACTTTGTCTATCGAAGTGCCCAGCTAGTCTCTAAACTGCTGCGACAAGGATATGTTATACCAAGACTTATATAGCTGCGTTTAAGAAATCCATGTCTGCCATGCAACATGATCTATTTTCATGTTAATTTTGGGGAATTCATGACGGGTGCCACTAGTGGGGCAGGAAATGCTCACTCTTTCCGGAACACCTGATTTCACCTCCTAATGGCCATTTTTGGGGGTTCATGAGTTTCCCTGTCATTTTTGTTTTCTCTCACTTCGTATGCCTGATATGACTTTCTGTACCCGGACTATGAGATTGGATAACGGACCTTGTTTTGTTTGCTCGGAATACTTAATACTGGGTATTGATTCCACGTCTATTAACGCATTTTGTGTGAAGTCTGTTGATGAATTCTTGCTTTCACCAGGACGAGACCGGCCGCTGAAAAATCGTGAATAGCATTCATTATAGTAACGCGCATTAGCAGTGTGAAGGTCAGCCGCTCTGAAAGTAAGATCAGCTAAGCGTTCGAGCACATCCCCTGCCCACTGATCTGCTCTTTCAAAACATTTGTCTCTTATTCTCTCCTCTACTGCATCTGTTGTCTGGGTACCACATCTCTTCTGTTCTGTTTCCTTCACGAGAAAGGTTGGAACCCATCGACTCGGGTTCTTTGAATCTTGGTGAACATTGCATGATTCGTGGCAATAGAAGCATTGATGTGTCCAATCAAGAGGTGGTCCTGTTTTTGAACGTGTTCTTTTCTCTGGTATTGGAGACGAAATTACAGATGTTCCTTTTCTTTTTCTTGATAACCATTTGGCCTTTGTGAGGTATTTTGTCACACATGCTTTATGATATTTCCCCTGATAGCTGGGGTCAATTTTCAATTTGTTCTGAAATTGAGAATGCAAGATATCACCTTGTATTTTGCTGGCTTCCGTAATTTTTGTCAGTCTCTGTCCGTCACTCTGGCTCACTTGCAGTTTTGCGTCTGCTGAACTATAGTAGCAACAAGAAAATGCAGCTAACTGCGGGAGACGACATTAGAGCTCGAGCACGTCATCAGCACCACGACAGCTGAATGCATCTTACACAACGTTACCCTCCACCCCCCCCCCCCCCCCCCCCCCACCCCCACCCCCCAAAAAATGAAGAAGAAGAGAGAGCAATCATTTCCTCCCCCTACTGTACATGATTCCAGTTCATTTCCGTATATTAGGATGAAAAACTTGGCCGATATTTTAAAATCGATCAATGGAACACATACGCCTGCTTAAATGATATGAAACCTCATTAAGATATCCCTAAAACATTGGAAACTATGAGGAATATCTGCATCTGATATCATCAGATATAGCCTAACACATGCCTTTACTGGGCAAATTAAGACCAGTTTAAAATAAAAAGGCTTCGCAACCCAGCACGGAACACCAGCTTAATTGTCATGTGATGAAATACATCAAATTACGGTAGCCGTGGCATTGCAGACGAATCGTTTTGTTTACTTCATAACGCCAAAGACGCCCACACGCAGGTGCCCACATGCATGTATGAATGCACGAATTGCTGAACAGGAAATTTTGTTCCAAAATACGCGTGATTGTGGTAAAATTTGCTTTGCATTCTGGAAGCATTCTGGAAAATTCTGGATTTCCACCGGCTCCGCCATTTTGGACGTTTTTGGATAATTTGAGGATTTTACGTAATTTTCTCAAACCTAACAAATCGATTTATGCCTAATATATCTGTGGAATAGTCCAAGTTTCCCATCAATTCGAGAGATTTTATGTCCAGGACGAAGAAAATCCTAATTTGAAGTAGGTGTCTAAACGTTTACATGCCAAAACGAGCGTCGATAGGTTGGCATGAAACCTCCATAAAAAAAGTCAGCACATGGACATGTAGAGGGTTGGGGGCTTCCCCCCCCCCTTCCCCCCCCCCCCCCCCAACGCTCTAATGACAAAAACTGAAAAGGCACTCATCATCAGCCATTGCTTGAGTTAACTTTCCGCAAGTAATACCTAGTAAACACTAGATCTACTAACAATGCCATTCATTGATTATCAGTATTCTGGTGAATGAATGTGTCCACTACTATCACCAGAGGCAGAGAACTCTCTGCATTAGTTAGACATATGAATAAGACTGTGTTATAACAAAAACGAAATGACGTAAATGACAAACGTCTCTCTGAATGCCACACTACAACCTCATATCTAGCTGCCAGAATTGCATCGGTCCATGAGACAAGATGGTAGACAATAGAAATATACGGAGGGGAATCTCTCTATTTTAAGTTCTTTGCTAAAATCATTTTTTGTTCCTAGGACGTCTGAAAAATACACATCTAAAGTGGATGTGGACAATATTTGATTACCAGATCAATTGAAACTATAACGTGGGCTATATATGATGATATCACAATATGAACACTGTCCATCAATCATACCTTATCAGGCAAATTTATCTGAGTCAAATTAGTACAAATTACCATTTTCCTACCGTATGTGCATCGATGCAACTACAACTGTTAGACTATGGTATTATCATGTTGAATAAATTAGAACATGACATATATCACTTTGTTATTGACCTCAATTTGAAAAATTAACCTCACAAATGGATTGGTCATCCTGAAGTCAGCTGAAAAAGTGGTACTACAATTGATTCTAGGACCAATAATTGAAAAGTTATAGTTTCTTGGCAGTTGTTTTCCGTCGGGGGCCATCTTGGCGGCCATCTTTGCTTGGATATCACATTGTTCTTGACCTCAAATTGAAAAATTAACTTCAAAAATGGATTGGTCGTCCTAAAGTCACGTGAAAAAGTGGTACTACAATTGATTCTAGGAATATAATTGAAAAATTGTATTTTATAGGCAACTCGGCGGCCATCTTGGCAGTCATCTTGGATATCAACTTGAACTTAACCTCAAATTGAAGAAATAACCTCATAAATGGTTTGGTCATCCAAAAATCAGTAGGAAAAGTGGTATTACAATAGTTTCTAGGACAAATAGTTAAAAAGTTGTATTTTGTAGGCAGTGTTATTTGGTCGGCAGCCATCTTGGCGGCCATCTTGGATTTCTCAAATTGCTCAAGGATATCCGCTTGATATCCGGTTGGTAATCAATGAAGATGTCCTATGGTAATAAAATCCACTGAGAAAATCAATATATCGGTCGGTGCAGGGTGAGGCCAAAAAATCGGCTTTGGCTGCCTGACTACACATAACCGATGTGAATTGGCCACTGCAGACATACGGACAGATATAGATCTTATGGTTGTATTACCAGATTACGGGCCTGTAGGAAATCATATATGGTGGATCTGTTGGTGACCTTGAACTATACCTTCTATATACATAGCTCAAAAACATTTATGATCTAAGTCTGCCAGTATGCTACAGCGCCCTTGGTGCTACATTGGATTTTGGGTTTGAATAGTCGCAATTACTATAGATAGTATATTAGTAAAGACCTTATGGGGAGTCATACATATATACCCAGTAGCTTGTAGCCTTGTAGCCTTATACCCGGTTGACCTTGAATAAAATTTTAATGACCTTTGGAAGTGAGACTATGAATTTTCATCTGAATACCCTCATTACCCTTCAATGAAAGAGAAGATCTTGTGCCTGGCTGGCCTCGTCATGTGCATTTTGTCAGAATTCATGAAAGGAGTTTTGATAAAGGGACATGACAGTTAGATACAGCCTTGTTGCTGATAGCAGTGAAAGAACGTCTATTGTTAATATCAGGGTCAGAATTTTGCTAGAGTATATATATTATACAGTGCATGTTAATCTAGGAGAATGAAGACTGATTTTGCGCGAATCACTGCAAAAATCAATTCTCGGATTTTCGCAGAAATTTTGGCCCTGGATGTGTTTGTATTCAAACTCAAATCTTGCACATGGTGCCATTGGGTACAGAAATAGATAATAAAAGTTTTTATATTTAATATGCACTGTTTGAAGTATTTATTTTACCAAGTACTGAATAGTTGTTGTTGAATTTGCAGTAAAAAGAACGAGAAAAGAAGCCATGCAAACAGTTCTGACAGCAGCTCAGATGATGATGCTATTCAAGGAAAAAAAGGAAACTCGGCAACCCCTTCAAAACCTCCTACCAAAAAAGTAAAACCTGCAAACAGCGGCTCTAGTAGTGATAGTTCAAGTGAAGAAGAACTTTCGAAGAAGGCAACTACACCAAAACCAGTGCAGAAAAAGATCTTGAAGAAGCGGGCCAAAGAAAGCAGTTCCGACAGCGATAGCTCAAGTGAAGATGAAGCTCCACCGAAGAAGGCTACTCCAAAACCGGCAGCAGAAGCAACTCCGAAAAAGCCAGCAAAAATGACACCAAAAAAAACAGCGAAAGTCAGCAGCAGTTCCGACAGCGATAGCTCTAGTGAAGATGAAGCTCCAAAGAAAGCTACTCCAAAACCGGCGGCAAAGGCAACCCCGAATAAGCCAGCGAAAGTGGCACCAAAGAAAACAGCGAAAGACAGCAGCAGTTCTGACAGCGATAGCTCTAGTGAAGATGAAGCTCCCAAGAAAGCTACTCCAAAACCAGCGGCAAAATCGACCCCGAAAAAGCCAGCGAAAGACAGCAGCAGTTCCGACAGCGATAGCTCTAGTGAAGATGAAGCTCCCAAGAAAGCTACTCCAAAACCAGCGGCAAAGGCAACCCCGAATAAGCCAGCAAAAGTGGCACCAAAAAAACCAGCGAAAGACAGCAGCAGTTCTGACAGCGATAGCTCTAGTGAAGATGAAGCTCCCAAGAAAGCTACTCCAAAACCGGCGGCAAAGGCAACCCCGAATAAGCCAGCGAAATTGGCACCAAAAAAAGCAGCGAAAGACAGCAGCAGTTCTGACAGCGATAGCTCTAGTGAAGATGAAGCTCCCAAGAAAGCTACTCCAAAACCGGCGGCAAAGGCAACCCCGAATAAGCCAGCGAAAGTGGCACCTAAAAAGTCAGCAAATGACAGCAGCAGTTCTGACAGTGATAGCTCAAGTGAAGGTGAAGCTCTGAAGAAAGCAACTCCAAAACCGGCGGCAAAGGCAACCCCGAATAAGCCAGCGAAAGTGGCACCAAAAAAAACAGCGAAAGACAGCAGCAGTTCCGACAGCGATAGCTCTAGTGAAGATGAAGCTCCCAAGAAAGCTACTCCAAAACCGGCGGCAAAATCGACCCCGAAAAAGCCAGCGAAAGACAGCAGCAGTTCCGACAGCGATAGCTCTAGTGAAGATGAAGCTCCCAAGAAAGCTACTCCAAAACCAGCGGCAAAGGCAACCCCGAATAAGCCAGCAAAAGTGGCACCAAAAAAAACAGCGAAAGACAGCAGCAGTTCTGACAGCGATAGCTCTAGTGAAGATGAAGCTCCCAAGAAAGCTACTCCAAAACCAGCGGCAAAATCGACCCCGAAAAAGCCAGCGAAAGACAGCAGCAGTTCCGACAGCGATAGCTCTAGTGAAGATGAAGCTCCCAAGAAAGCTACTCCAAAACCAGCGGCAAAATCGACCCCGAAAAAGCCAGCGAAAGACAGCAGCAGTTCCGACAGCGATAGCTCTAGTGAAGATGAAGCTCCCAAGAAAGCTACTCCAAAACCAGCGGCAAAGGCAACCCCGAATAAGCCAGCAAAAGTGGCACCAAAAAAAACAGCGAAAGACAGCAGCAGTTCTGACAGCGATAGCTCTAGTGAAGATGAAGCTCCCAAGAAAGCTACTCCAAAACCAGCGGCAAAATCGACCCCGAAAAAGCCAGCGAAAGACAGCAGCAGTTCCGACAGCGATAGCTCTAGTGAAGATGAAGCTCCCAAGAAAGCTACTCCAAAACCAGCGGCAAAATCGACCCCGAAAAAGCCAGCGAAAGACAGCAGCAGTTCCGACAGCGATAGCTCTAGTGAAGATGAAGCTCCCAAGAAAGCTACTCCAAAACCAGCGGCAAAGGCAACCCCGAATAAGCCAGCAAAAGTGGCACCAAAAAAAACAGCGAAAGACAGCAGCAGTTCTGACAGCGATAGCTCTAGTGAAGATGAAGCTCCCAAGAAAGCTACTCCAAAACCGGCGGCAAAGGCAACCCCGAATAAGCCAGCGAAAGTGGCACCTAAAAAGTCAGCAAAAGACAGCAGCAGTTCTGACAGCGATAGCTCAAGTGAAGATGAAGCTCCCAAGAAAGCTACTCCAAAACCGGCGGCAAAGGCAACACCGAAAAAGCCAGCGAAAGACAGCAGCAGTTCCGACAGCGATAGCTCAAGTGAAGATGAAGCTCCGAAGAAGGCTACTACAAAACCGGCGGCAAAAGCAACCCCGAAAAAGCCAGCAAAAGCAACACCGAAAAAGCCAGCAAAAGAGAGCAGCAGTTCTGACAGCGATAGCTCAAGTGAAGATGAAGCTCCCAAGAAAGCTACTCCGAAACCGGCAGCAAAAGCGACGGTGAAAAAACCAGCAAAAGACAGCAGCAGTTCTGACAGCGATAGCTCAAGCGAAGATGAAGCTCCCAAGAAAGCTACTCCAAAACCGGCGGCAAAAGCGACGGCGAAAAAACCAGCAGAAGATTCAAGTACTGATGACTCCAGTGAGGACAGTTCCGATTCCGATGCACCATCAAAATCTGCGAAGTCAGGAAAGGCTGTTCCAAAAAGTGCTGAGAAGTTGAGTTCGGTATCCACACCAAAATTGACCAATGGTATTGCAAATGGTATTAGCACATCTTCTGATGAGAGTTCATCAAAAAAGAAGACCCCTTCTGGCAAAAAACAGGTACCAGTATCATGTTCATCGATCACTCTTTACTGTATACAATCTTCATACAATCTATAGTGTACATTTGTTCTATGCCAAATTCAATTTTTTGGATAACTACATTGACTTGCATGACTTACATTTCAGCGAACTCCGAGTGAACCCTTCAGACGAGTCGTGGTTGAGAACGTCAAGGTGGATCCCAAGTTCAAAGACAACTCCTACGAAGCGAAGGTTTGTTCGAATCCTCAATCACAGTCATGTACTTCAACTACTCTTCTCAATGAACCATGTGTAGTAAAAATGGCGGTGTTGACAATACTGAGATCTGGAGATGGCAAAATTGACTGATGTGAACCTCTCGTACAAGTATAGTGCATGGAAATAACTTGTGTTCTCTATTGTTTCCGACACGCAGAAAGGTGCTAGAGGAGCGTGGGGAGAGAAGGCAAACAAGGACTTGAAACACACCCAGGGGAAGAGCTTCCGTCACGAGAAAACCAAGAAAAAGCGCGGCAGTTACCGGGGTGGCGTCATTGACACGAGCACACACTCCATAAAGTTCTCGGACTCTGAGTGATCCACAGAAACAACTCCATGTTTATGTGTTTTGAGGCTATCCATTTTTGTATGCATTTAAGTATTTTTGGACGGTTTGACATTTCAATTGATTATGAGGCTTGCTTTTGAATGTGCATGTATGACGGTATTAGACCAGCAGTACCGATTATGTATGCTGATGTGAAGTGTGCGTCAAAACCACACAAGATCTTTATGTACACTATGTTCCTGGTATTGTTTGATTCATCATGACGTCAAAATATCTCAGTGTGGTTATCATACAGACAACAGCAGAACAGTATCTCTCAATTGCGAAGTGTATATGGAAATTGCCTGAAGATTTGTAATATCGTTGTATATAGATAACACCTGATATGATAGACAAGAGCCAAATAATCACAGTCTTCATTTGTGATTTCTACAGAGATTTCTGAATCAAACCCGAAGTCTGAACAATCCAATTTAGTTTGCTTATGGCCGTTATGGGTGTGGTATTTTGTGGTGAATTGTTCGTTATTTGTGTGAATGAGTATGACAACATTGTACATTAGTGTGTGGTGGTGTTATGTTTTTGATTTTAATAGTTTTCATTCATCTTATGTATTCCATTGTACAAATGTCATCATGAACACATTGTATATATTCTGAGGAATGTTTTTGATGGAGAAATATTCATGTAGGCCTACGCACCTACATGTGTTTGCAATGACAGAGTTACTAAAACTTCTATTGTCTTGTGAAGTTGTAATTGGACACATGATAAACTTTGTATGGTATCTGATATGCTATAGTAATACCTAAATGATATAGGGGTGTTGTGTAAAGAATATTTTTGGTACTCGACAAATATCTGACAAAATGGAAATTTGTGATTTGGTAATTGTGGTATATAAGAAATAATTGTGGTATGATATCTGGTAACAATGATTACTTCCCAATCGTGTATAACGGATGTACAAATAATAAAATTTGCATGTACAAAATTTATTGGAAATACATGTCAAATCATTGATGTGAACATAAATAAATATAATTATAATAGTGAGGTTTTTTTTGAAGTCAGATTATTCCCTACATTGATGTACATTAATATTAGGCAATTTGTTTCATTTCCTGCTATAGTTTCAAAATTTATCCATACGTTTAATAGTGTGAGAGCTATAAAAAAAATTACAACAGGAGTTTTGGAATGACCTATTGTCTGATAAGCTATTGTCATCAGGTGGCATCTGGCGTCCGTCTGTCGGAGTCGGCCTTGGTGTTGGCGTCGGCGTTGTCAAACACTGGGAAAAATCTGTCGAGTATTGATGTAATTCATAAAATATATTCTATGGGCCCATATCTATGGTTCCATATCGATTCAATTTTTCGTCGATTGAATCGTATTTTCCAAAATGGCGGCCACTTTTGTCTAAAAATGGCCAATTCTGGAATTTTCTCAAAAACTGTTTGATCAGATTTGAGATTTTTGTTTCAAAAGATTCCCCCGATATACCTCTGTGCTGTGAATAAGTTACGTTGCCGGTCTGTGTGTGGCAGCCATTTTGATTTTTTCGACAGGTCCAAGATGGGCCTAGATGCTTTATAATGGGGAAAAATTTCTAATATCTGACTTAATATTGAGATTAGACATTAGGAATCAATTGTGCACATATAGGAAATTATATATGGCGATTATTCTCGTGACTTTGAATTTGACCTTTGACCTCATTTTCAAGGTCATACCGGTAGCACAAAATGGCTAATTCTCGCTATTATCGACGTTACAGCTTAGGAATCAATTTTGAACATATAGGAAATGATGTATGCCGAATATTTCGATGACCTTGAATTTGACCTTTGACCTCATTTTCAGGTCAGAGCACAAAATGGTTATTATCTTATTATCTACTTTACAGCTTAGGAATCAATTGTGAGCATATAGGAACTGATGTATGCCGAATATTTCGATGACCTTGAATTTGACCTTTGCCCTCATTTTCAAGGTCGGAGCACAAAATGGCTAATATCTCGTTTATTATCTACTTTACAGCTTAGGAATCAATTATGAACATATAGGAAATGATGTATGCCGAATATTCTGATGTTGAATTTGATCTTTTGATCTCGTTTTCAAGGTCAGAGCACAAAATTGCTAATATTATCTTGCTTATTATCGACTTTACAGCTTAGGAATAAATTGAGGACATATGGGAAATTATATATGCCGAATATTCTTGTGGGCTTCAATTTGACCTCAATAAACTGAAACCGATACAAAAGCAAAGAATATCTTTGACAGTACCAGTCAGTTCCGTCCTAATTTCATATCATTGTATATTAGGCCCTAACACGATCAAGTTGCGTAGAGCAAGTTTTAGGCACGAATGATGAGCAATTATTCTCATGACATCAGGACATTGCCTTCAGAGCCCTACGGCTCTATGTTTGTCCTTGATGATTAATACGAGATGTACTGTGTTTAGAGACAGAGAGGTTGGGGGAAGGATGATTCAAAGTTCAAATTGAAGTTTTGATGGGTTATTAAATCAACATGTACATTCACCTCTGAATGATTTATTATGACATATAAAAGTATGTAACAACATTTATCAATATAATTAGAAGTATTTGATACAACATTCAATTACGTGGTAGCTGGACAGCTAAGCAGCATTTCACAATTCATATATTTTAAATGGAAATAATTTAAATTTTTCATTACAAAAACGATAACGTTGGATTCCGATATGCATGAATGATCATTAAATTACAAATCAAAATAGAAATCTGTTTATCACAAATCATGGAACATTTAGACGCATACATACACATGTTCCTTTTAAACAAACAGTAGAAATACATGTACTGTTGTAAACAAACTGTACGAATACAATTTACCTTTGTAAACAAACTACCTCTGTAAACAAACAGTACAGATACATTGTAAACAAACAGTACATATACATGTACCTTGTGAACAAACAGTACATATACATGTACCTTGTGAACAAACAGTACATATACATGTACCTTGTGAACAAACAGTACATATACATGTACCTTGTGAACAAACAGTACATATACAAGTACCTTGTGAACAAACAGTACATATACATGTACTTTGTAAACAAGTCAACGTAATCAACACACATTAGCAGTAAATGAGACAAGTTTGATGAATTGTCAAATACACATTTGTGCCTGAACTGTATTTCCTTATCATGGAAATGTATTTACATTATATATTACCAGTCAAAATTCGGAACGTTTTGATATGTTGATATAAATATCACCAGTCAAATTCGGAACATTTTGATATGTTGATGTAAATATCACCAGTCAAATTCGGAACGTTTTGATATGTTGATGACAAATTGTTGGCAGTTCATCACCTGTTTTCAGTATGATGAATTCTGCTTGGATACCTGCAAATGGAGCTGTTCATTTATATCAGAACTTTCCACATACCAGTACAAGTGATTGAAAGCACATATCATCAATAATAACACAATTTGCACCACAAACTGAAATGAAGCTCACTATTCTACTATTACAAAATTTTTGAGGACACAGATTTCCCCTTTCTCATGTATTAGAGAAATAATTGTAAAGCTTTTCATAACTCAAACCGAAGACAATAAAATGTATGACTGGTAAATCTGCTCTTATAGCAAAACGCATGCATTGATATTTGCTTGACAATTGTGTCCATATTGCACTAAAATTCAGATGCAGGTACGCTTAACCTGGATATAGTTAATTCATATATATTCCTGTCATCACATTGATAATTCATGTTATTTCATAATGCAATTCATGGCAGAACTACTTAAACAACCTACTTTGAGTGTCACACAGTCATGATCTTACACTCTGTTTTCGTTCCAGTCTAGATGAGTTAGAATACACTTGGAAGCACTAATTTTTTACAAGGCACCATATTATAAGTCAAATATATACTTTAGTGACCTGTTTCTGTTTCAAGTCTAGGTTATACACATCGGAACACACTCGAAGCACTGATTGATCACAAGGCACGATATAAGTCAAATCTTGGATATGTCCAATAATTAAATGCATTCGAATACAAAACTGCCATCCAAGACAGAATCACCAACTACTGTGTTGTAATTAGTTGATAAGTTACCACAGCCTGTCTACAGTCGCTGCGTGATCCAGTCACACATGTCCTGTACACACTTTGTCCCGACACCGTCTGGCTCATTGTGCACCTGGTGGTAAGCGCCCTCTATCATCTAAACCGACAATCGTGGCAGACAAGGGAAACAAAAGATGTTTGTTATAGAACATAACACAATGAAAACACACGAGTGGAATATATTATTTGACATTATACAGGCATTCAAATTTCAAAAGAATGATAAACACCCTGTTCATATATATAAATTTATAGATATCAGAAGCTGACCTGTACGGTTTTGTCGGTACTGGCTGCGTTGTCCTGGAGGAAGATTGCTCCGGATTTCTCCACCAGTTTATCCTCTGTGCCCTGGACAACAAACATCGGTGTTGTGATCCTCTCGGGATGTGAGGTGATGTCAGACAGCGCACCCAACAACTCCACTGCCCACCTGTATCACGACAAAGGCGTTTTTTTTCTCACCAATATACAAGGTACAGATGAAACCTTGTTGAGTTCATACTCTCACTAAGCCAACTAACTATCCAATATTTACAGACCATTCAATACAAGTTGGAATAGTTGCATCTACAATATCTTGATACATGTGCAATTAATACCGGTTATACTGGTAATTTTGACCATTTTGTTGGCACTCAAACTCTATTTAACACTGACTTAGCCTTCAGACTCCCGTGGTGAACCAGCGGATCCTTCTCATACTTGTCCACCTGATGGTTTGATACACAAATACTGACTCATGAACATCCATTACTAGGAAATATCTTTGTAACTACCGGGTACTGGCAGGGAAATGCGTCTATCAAAATATAAGAAACATGAAATGTGAATAACGATATGCTTACAATGGCTGGATCACTGCAGATGAACTTTGGTTCGATCGCTGCTACAGGACACTGAGCCCACAACATCGCCACACATCTGGCTATCATCAGCTGCAATTTGGCAGGTCACATCTTCATGACTCAAGGTCTTGTATTACCCAATCAATTTACATTTAAATGCCTTATAATTTTGAATGTTCCATGCCAACAGGCAGGAGATTAAATGCTGTCCTGTACCCTGCATGTGGTAGCTGTCTCTGGGTTCGGTACAACTGCTGGGCCTATCAGTAACATCCCCTTGAACAAGTCTGGTTTCTCCATGCAAACTTTCAAAGCGATGGCTCCACCCTATCAGCGGAAACGTAAACATTAGACCATTAACATCAGACAGGGTTTGAGTATTGATTGCAGATACTTTGTACTTATAATTCAGTACATGTACACAAGTACAAGTACAGCTTTATATACGTTGGTGATTCGAAAAAATATGACACAAAGTACCTACATTTATTGTGCATGCAGCAAAACAAATCTCAACGTGATACAAACCATGGAGTGACCGATAATGAATAAGTCCAGATCTTTGTGTTCACTCTTCACTTGCTCGACATGCTGGAAAATATCTCTGGTGTATTCGCTGAATGAGTTGATGTGAACACGCGCTCCCTCACTCAAACCATGGCCCACTGTACAAATATGTATGCAAGTAATGTGAATCAGTATGCTACAACACTCAATACTACATATAAATTCTAAAATCAAATACATAATAACTCATGAGATGTACAAAGTGAATTATTGTGACATAGCCAAACAGGGTTAGTGATATTATTTATCATACAGCAGTTTTACCATGATCATGTGCAAACACCATTAGACCGTGTGATGTCATTGTATCGGCCATCTGCTGGTAACAAGCCGAATGTTCGCCCGCTCCATGTGAAATTAACACTGCAGCTCTAAAATCAAATAACATTGTTGTCTAAGCAAATTATTAAATGTAGACCTATATATAGACTAGCACTATAAATTTTGAATGGAGCTGAACTAGACTGACATATATGATGAACTTCTTCACAATTAACATGAATTAAAAAATTAGCCCAAAGGCTAAGATAGGTTACCGGACAATTTTGGTTTGGCCATGGCAGCATTGGCAGGTAATAGACCTTGAGATTTACCAATCAAGGTTCGCAGTGTAAACATATGACCTTGGGATTTACCAATCAAGGTCATCCGTATGAACTTCGATGTAACCATTACATGTATGTGTGCGGCATTTGATATTCTATATGTTGGGTGGACCTGAGGCCGCTCAGGTCAATTTACACATTCCAAGTCAGACATTTGGCACTCAAGGTCATCTGACGTCAAGTTCAAGATCATCATTAGTTGTGCCATATATGTCTTCCTATATGTTCATAATGCAAACATGAGCTCTATCTGCAAGCATTTCATCTACAAAGGCAAATCTGGGCATTTTTTGACCCCAAAATGGCTGTTTTGACCTTTCAAGGTCATCCAAGGTCAAATTCAAGGTCACCACACAAGTCGCCATATATGACTTCCCATTTGAAAGTGCCAATTTCTAAGCTCTATCTTCAAGCGTTCTATGAGTACAGTCTTGACAGCTCCCATTATGAAGGAAAAAAGTGCCAAAAATTTTCCAAGTCCAAAATTTTTTTCAAAGGGTGAAAATTTTTTTTTGCCTAGAAATGGCCCAAAATGGATAGTAATGTTGTTTGGGGCGAAAAAAATTTTTTTCGCCGACTCGTCAAAAATTCAAAATGGCCGCCACACTGAGATCGGCGATCAAGGGCAACAAAACTTATACACGTCACTGAGGTATATAAGAGGAATCTTTTTAAGCAAAAATCTCAAAACTGATCAGAGAGTTTTTGAGAAAATACAGACCAGGTGCAAATTTGAGCGTTTTTCGACCCAAAAATGGCTGTTTTGACCTTTCAAGGTCATCCAAGGTCAAATTCAAGGTCACCACACAAGTCGCCATATATGACTTCCCATTTGAAAGTGCCAATTTCTAAGCTCTATCTCCAAGCGTTCTATGAGTACAGTCCGGACAGCTCCCATTATGAAGGAAAAAAGTGCCGAAAATTTTCTAAGCCCAAAATTTTTTTCAAAGGGTGAAAATTTTTTTTTGCTCTAGAAATGGCCCAAAATGGATAGTAATGCGATCTGGGGCCAAAAAAAATTTTTTCGCCGACCCGCCAAAAATTCAAAATGGCCGCCACACGGAAACCGGCAGATTTAGGGCAACCAAACTTATACATATCACAGAGGTATATGAGGGGAATCTTTTGAAACCAAAAACTCAAAACTGATCAGACAATTTTTGAGAAAATGGCCGTCAAAGTCCAAAATTGAGCGTTTTTCGGCAAAAACGGCCGCCATTTTGAAAAAAATGCGAAAATCAAAAAACAAAAAAATACCTCCTTCTCAAAATATTTTTAGGCATTTTTGTGCAAAATTTCAGAAAGATTCGATTGTTAACTTTAAAGATAAAAATTAGCCCAAAGGCTAAGATAGGTTACCGGACAATTTTGGTTTGGCCATGGCAGCATTGGCAGGTAACAGACCTTGAGATTTACCAATCAAGGTTCGCAGTGTAAACATATGACCTTGGGATTTACCAATCAAGGTCATCCGTATGAACTTCGATGTAACCATTACATGTATGTGTGCGGCATTTGATATTCTATATGTTGGGTGGAATCGTTTAGGCCGCTCAGGTCAATTTACACATTCCAAGTCAGACATTTGGCACTCAAGGTCATCTGACGTCAAGTTCAAGGTCATCATTAGTTGTGCCATATATGTCTTCCTATATGTTCATAATGCAAACAGGAGCTCTATCTGCAAGCATTTCATCTACAAAGGCAAATCTGGGCATTTTTTGACCCCAAAATGGCTGTTTTGACCTTTCAAGGTCATCCAAGGTCAAATTCAAGGTCACCACACAAGTCGCCATATATGACTTCCGATTTGAAAGTGCCAATTTCTAAGCTCTATCTTCAAGCGTTCTATGAGTACAGTCCTGACAGCTCCCATTATGAAGGAAAAAAGTGCCGAAAATTTTCTAAGTCCAAAATTTTTTTCAAAGGGTGAAAATTTTTTTTTGCCTAGAAATGGCCCAAAATGGATAGTAATGTTATTTGGGGCGAAAAATTTTTTTTTCGCCGACTCGTCAAAAATTCAAAATGGCCGCCACACTGAGATCGGCGATTCAAGGGCAACAAAACTTATACACGTCGCAGAGGTATATAAGAGGAATCTTTTTAAGCAAAAATCTCAAAACTGATCAGAGAGTTTTTGAGAAAATACAGACCAGGTGCAAATTTGAGCGTTTTTCGACCCAAAAATGGCTGTTTTGACCTTTCAAGGTCATCCAAGGTCAAATTCAAGGTCACCACACAAGTCGCCATATATGACTTCCCATTTGAAAGTGCCAATTTCTAAGCTCTATCTTCAAGCGTTCTATGAGTACAGTCCAGACAGCTCCCATTATGAAGGGAAAAAGTGCCGAAAATTTTCTAAGTCCAAAATTTTTTTCAAAGGGTGAAAATTTTTTTTTGCTCTAGAAATGGCCCAAAATGGATAGTAATGCGATCTGGGGCAAAAAAAAATTTTTTCGCCGACCCGCCAAAAATTCAAAATGGCCGCCACACGAAAACCGGCAGATTTAGGGCAACCAAACTTATACATATCACAGAGATATATGAGGGGAATCTTTTGAAACCAAAAACTCAAAACTGATCAGACAGTTTTTGAGAAAATGGCCGTCAAAGTCCAAAATTGAGCGTTTTTCGACAAAAACGGCCGCCATTTTGAAAAAAATGCGAAAATCAAAAAACAAAAAAATACCTCCTTCTCAAAATATTTTTAGGCATTTTTGTGCAAAATTTCAGAAAGATTCGATCGTTAACTTTAAAGATAAAAATGTTAACGCCGGACGGACGGACGGACGGACGGACGGACGACGGACGCAACGCCATGCCAATAGGTTATCGGACCAAAGGTCCGGTAACCTAAAAATGTTAACGCCGGACGGACGGACGGACGACGGACGCAACGCCATGCCAATAGGTTATCGGACCAAAGGTCCGGTAACCTAAAAATCAGCCCAAGGGCTAAGATAGGTTACCGGACATTTTTGATTTTAAGCATTGCAGGTGACATACGAAATTGAGATTTACCAATCAAGGTCATCTTTGTCAACTTCAATGTCACCATTAGGTGCGTTGTATATAACTCTCTATATGTTCATAATACAAACATGGAAGCTCTATCAACGAGTATTTTGTCTGTCAACGAGTATAAAATGGCCAAAATGAATTGTAATGCGATATATGAGAATTTTTTTTTACCGACCCGTCAAAAATCAAAATGGCAGTGATTCAAAGGCAACAAAAGTTATACACATCACAAAGCCTGAGTCTAATGCATGAAATAAAAAAAAAAGAGTCCAAAATTGGCCGTTCATCAAAAATGGAAAATTAATCCATCATGCATTTATTTATTTATTTTTTATTTATTTATGATGCTTGTTGAGCGCGAAAATCAGGTCCGAATGAACCTATCGGTGCGCTTTACAACCTTGATATACAATGATATAAAACAAAATACAATATATTTACAACACAGAAACGATGGAAGGACAAACTTAGAAGTAACGTTGCCAGAGCAATGTTTTTAGTTGACGCCGGAAAGTGTAGAGGTTGTTGATTTCTCTCAGACCCGATGGCAGAGCATTCCATGCAGACGGTCCTGCGAAGGAGAACGCAGATCTGCCAATCTTTCGAGATGGTTGTGGAACTGCAAGATCAGTACTGTGTGGTTGTCGGAGACGAGCTGGCCTTGTCGCAACACTCAACTGTTCACACAGGTAAAGTGGCGCCTGACCATGCACACACTTATGCACGATGCAACACGTTTTAAATGTTATGCGAAGGTGTACTGGGAGCCAGCTAATTTATGCATTCTGATTTATGTCACTGATTTAACACTGTTTTTTGCTGATATATTTAAATTTGCGATGCTATATATTATGTTATCGTTCTATAACTTGGCATACTTCACCTGGGAGTCAAACGGCAATAAATTTATGCAAAATTTCAGACTTTCAGAATTTCTTCCAAAAATTGAAAAAATCAGATCTGTCATTTATTTTTGAGTCCGCACACAAATTTTGTGCATTTACTTGGTGTTGTAGCTAGCGGTGTATCTTTTGAAATGAACATGTTCATATAGAATACACCCCAATGTATCCTCTGGTACAAAATAACAGGACCGAATCCTCAAATAGGTTAAGATTCTGGAGATCCCACTTTTAGGCTGGATTTTAACATTGCGGTATGCATACATCTATATATTGCCAACTTCTCCAATATTTGCGATAGAAGTCTGACATTTGGTAGAAAATTGCCGTTTGACTCCCAGGTGAAGTATGCCAAGTTATGGAACGATACCATTTAGCATCACAAAAATCAGGGATCGACATTAACACTGGCCCACTGGCCCCACGCCATATTTTGAGCCTGTGGGGCCAGTAGGGGCCACCAGATACCCTAAGTCACTGGCCCCACTGGGCCAGTATAAAATCTTGCATTCCTTGAATTTTACTTCACAATATTTCACTCCCTTTGAAAGCCTTTCCATGTTGCTTCTTTATGAAAATGCATCAGTGTTTGATATTCAAGTGTGCACTGATTGTTAGTGAACTTCGAGTGGGGCCAGTAGATTATTGATGGGGCCAGTAACTTCCAGATGTTATTGGCCCCATGGGGCCACTAGTGTCATATGCCTAATGTCGATCCCTGACAAAAATATTGTCAAAAACCGGTGTAAACAAATTAGAAAATCAGAGTATAGATCTAGGGCCTACATTCTGTATACTCTGATTTTTCTAACTTGTTTACACCAATTTTTGACGATATCTTTGCGATGCTAAATGGTATCATTCTATAACTTGGCATCCTTCACATCGAAGACGAACGGCAATTTTCTACCAAATTTCAGACTTCTATCGCAATAATTGAAGAAGTTGGCAATCTACCCCAATGTTAAATTTAAGCCAAAAACGGGATCTCGAGAATCTGAGCTTATTCGAGGATTTGATTATGTTTACATCCATTAGGAATCGGAGTATTGTTGTAATTTTAAACCAGAAGACACTCTGGGGTGTATTCTATATAAACATGTTGATTTTGAAAGATTGCACCACTAGAAAACAGAGCAAATGCACAAAATTATGTGCGGACCCAGAAATTAAATGACAGGGCTAAATTTAACATTGGGGTAGATTGCCAACTTTTTCAATTTTCGTGATAGAAGTCTGAAATTTGGTAGCGAATTGCCGTTTGACTCCCAGGTGAAGTATGTTAAGTTATAGAACGATAGCATTTAGCATCGCAAAAATAACAGCGAAAAACTGTGTAAACGAGTTAGAAAAATCAGAGTAGAGGTCGGTAACCTAAAAACTAGGACGACTCTTGACCGTGGTCATGCGCCAAGTCAGTTTACCTTGCTTTCTCATTCGGAATCCAGTACCGACATGCAATTTTCTTGCCGTCGGCGTTAATGAAATATTTAACGTCTTTTGCATCTGTTGACATGTCGATTTGCTGGTAGAAGTCTCAGAGATCTATACACCGTAGATAATCTGAACAAAAACAACGAAATTCAGTTGACAGCGCTCTCCAGCGGGTCACGTAACAATAAACATATTCCCCAGGTGGCGGTGCGGAGCCTAAACAGCTAAATAGGACCGATGCTCCTGTAAGTTATCGGCTTCAAAGGCCCCACTATTTTTTATAACTCGTTTAGGCCTACACACTGGCCTACTTCACCTTAGAGTCAAACGGCAACTTGCTACGAATTTTCAGACTTCTATTGCGAAAATTGAAGAAGTGGCATTAGTAGAGGTAGGTCTTTTCCAAATGAATAACAACCATAGGCGCCTGCAGGCATACGCACTAGGCCTATAGGCCTACACACGTGCGTATAGTAAATGTTCAGAAAAATATCGTAACTAAGATATAAATCAGGTGAAAATATCGTAACTGTTTACCAAGTGAATGTGAATACTTGAATTTATCTTTCAAATCCAAATAAAGTATACATAGGCGTACCACGACTCTATGTAACATTTGAAATCTTTGGTGAAATCTTTTGGCTATATTCATTACTTGAAAGGTGTTGATGTGATATTATGGTTGATTATTTCTAATGCCCCATATTCACCAAATCAGTCTACACATGCAGGAATTTGAAATTTGATGAGCCTGACATCATCTCAGATGAAGATTTTAATACTTCAGGTATTAATTTGAGTATTTATTTCACTTGAGACAAAGAAAATTTTTGTAAAACGAATACATAAAACAAGAAAAAAGAGAGATATTTTCATCATACTTTCGACTCAGGCGTGTTTTAATACTAAAACATACTGAATTTAGAACAATTTTGGGTAAATTAATTATTTACATACACAAAAAAGCAAAGTTCAGTAAACCACTGTTTTGTTCTATTATTGATTTAAAACTTCTGGCTTACGTGAACTCAGTACATAATTCTACTAAGCTAGACCACACATGTACATATGCTTATAAATATAAACTGTATATTTCAGACGATTGCAGCTTATCCTATTTGGAACTTGACAATGTTTTGAGCAGTTTTGCATTAAATTGAAGTTTGATGAATTTACAATACATGTAAAGGTAGCTTGGGCGAATACAAACCTCGAACATTCATTTTGTACTTGATTACCGGTGTCTATTTGTTTCAGATACTATACTCAAGTTCAACACAAAATCTCATATGATTTTTGTCGATAACTTCGTTTAGGATGGTCGGATCAATTTGAAATTTTATATTTTTCCATTTGGCACGAAACCATATTTTTTCAGCAAATTTCATACTTCTAGTTTGAAAACTGAAAAAGTTGGCAATCTACCCCAATGTGAAATGCTCGACACAAATCAGATTTCCGGAATTCAAGCAAATTTGAAGATTTCATGATCTTTATTCCGTTAAGAAATATAATATGAGGGATGTTTTTGAGTCAGAAGAATCATACAGGTGTATTAATAAAATATCATTCTTTCCAAGTATTGTGCAATATGAACATCGAACAACATGCCAAATTCTGTTCAAACTCGCAAATTTCATGTTTGATGTGAAATTCAACATTGAAGTAGATTGCCAAATTTTGCAATTTTCAAGATAGACGTCTGAAATTTGGTGAAAAAACAACATTTCAAATTGATCCAACCATCCTAAACGAAGTTACGACCAAAAATCATATCAGGTTTTGTGTTGAACTCGACTTTAGTACCTATCTAATGGGATTTGTATTATACTATTTCCATCGAGCTTACAGTACACGATCAATAATCATTATAATTATATTCATTATAAAGCACTATATGCCCCTGATGATGATTATCACTTCATATGTATTCTATTGTCTGTTCATAAGTTCATAGCATTGGCAGGGCTATATATAAACAGACACATGTGAGTAATGACTTAGGGCCGACAGACAAGAAATTCACATATCTATTGCACATACATGAGTTATGCGGACACATGATAGAGCATCAATAGTTAGTTGATTATCCACTTTCTAAGAACGTACCTGGCCTAGCATCACAGTAGGGATATGCGAAAAAAAATGACGATAAACGTGGGTAACATATTCCTTGCTATATTCATGAGACTAGGACTGAAAACTCATCAAGTGACCCCCTTTCCGTAGTCTCAATGAGTGCGTATACAAAAATAAATCCTGCAGGCGCCCTTGTAATACAACAATGGCTAGCCTACGTGAAGTCGTACGTTTCTTACATGATGTAGATCTACGTGTAGCTTATGACTCAGTCATGTGCTGAATATATTCATGAATAATTTGATTACCAACTTTTCAATTCTTGAGATAGAATTCTGAAATTCGGTGAAAAATTACGAAATGATACCCAAATAAGACACACAAAGTTTCAAGTTGATTCGATTATTCAAAACAAACTACGGCCAAAAAGCGTGTTTCACTGACAGAAGAACTTGACTTTAAAACCGAAAACAAGCCCGTTGTACGGATGGAGTCGCTCCCGGGCCCGTAACCTCGATGATCGGTAGGTGTACAGAGCGCCCAGATAAAATTGAAGTAACTTGCACAACGCCCCCAGCTGGTACCCTACACAGTACCGTAGCGTTACACATCAGTTGTAGGTGCCTACCTCACCCACAGCAGCTGTCGTATATGCGAACACCAAAATCGAATCGTCAATCACGATTCAAGCACGTTAGTTAAATGTCTGCAACTATCATGTCTCAACAGTCAGGCAAGCTATATATTTATATTTATCTGAGCACCAGCATATATTCATATCTCCAGTCCCAGGGACTCAGTCTTCGGAAAAATAGAAAATGTGGGTTGCTAGTTTTCTATAGTTTTCTTTTATTCATTTGGCTACATGGCATACTACAATCATTTACAACACGACTAGAATAATACGTACAGTTCGTGGAGACACGAATATGCTCCCAAACAGTTCCTGGAAAGTACCCAGGCTTATAAACAAAACTTACATATATGTAAAGGGCATTTTAAACACCACTGTCATTCATTATCCAGACACATGGCAACTTGAGTAGTAAGAGATTAAATATACAAAACTGAACACTGCAAACAATGTGTACTCTGAACACATTTAAAGTTTAAACAAAAGTACACGGATTGTACACAGTCTGGACTTCGTGGCATTCGTAACAGCAGAAACTCATTGTAAATAGTTTATGATAACACAAGTACAAGATACCGGTACTACTTCTACTGTATTGACTTTTACATTTAATGTGACAGATCATTGCACCCATGCTCCGAATTTGTGTTCCCGTGCAGCCAGCTAAGTGTAGATGGGCTCGGTGCTGCCGTAGGACCGCCCCTGGTTCATGTCGTCCTCCCATTGTATGCGAGCAGGTTCGTAGCTAGCCACTCGGCGTTCATAGCAGTAGTAGAGTAGACCACAGAGGCCCACCAGCAGCAGCAGCGGAATGAAGAAGAAGATGCCCATGTACACGAGCACGTCGCTCTGACACGTGTACTCCACACGAATCGTGTTCAGGTTGTTTGTGGACGAGTTGAGCCACGTGTTGAATGCGAGAAGGATGTAGTTGTCCGGTTTCACTTTCGCGTCTCTCGTGTCCTTGTCGCTCGGCTCAAACTTTCCAAGGTCATATTGGCTTCTAGTGAGCGCATACTTGAGCACGTATTTCTGCCCGAAGTGGTTGTTGTCAGGGTTGTAAAGCACCACGTAATAGTCATCCGAGGTATTTACTTGGGTGGAAAACTGAGTGAAGTCAGTTGGGCTCATGCGTTCACAGCCATAGAGTCGCTGCGGTGGACTTCTGACGTAGAGGGGACACGTCTTCATTGAGTTGCAGGGAACGGTCCAATGCTTGTCAGTCATGCTCTTCAACGCATCTTTGAACTGTGAATCGCCTTGAAAGAAATAGACATACAACCCTATCTCTGACATCTTCCGAGGGCTGGTGCCTTGCCTTGTGGCGTACTCAGAGCAGATGCTGAAGTTCATCTTTGTGTTCTCCATCATGTTAAAATGGTGGAAGTCGTGTTCCTGATAGAGAAGTGAGCTAGTGCTCAGGAGACTGACCTTTCTGGTCTTAATCGACAAGTTCATGTGGCGGGGATCGTCTTTAAACGTGTAGAGATCGAACTCCGGCTGAGAGTTGCTGTAGAGTTCATCGTGTTCGGGCATCGGTGTGGAAAACCTGCCGTCTAGCATGAAGGACTTGACGACGTGCTTGGAGCAGAAGATGCTGGAGCTCTCACGGAGGAGCAAGCGCTGGTCGCTCGGCATGTCGCCATGGACGTCCGGACTGTACACGAAGAACCTCGTGAATAGCGCGGCCACGAGCGTAACAACGAGAATCACGTGGATCACCACCACGGCGCAAATACACGTGGCAGACCGACTGTAACAGGCACATACTCGGAGGCAACCCATCCTGCTTTCGAACTGAAAGGCAGTCACATCAAATACATTCAAATAGAATGTGGTACTAGTGAAGATACAATCTTGTATAGATATTATATGGTATACATTACGATGTATTTCTACGTCTGTCTCCCGGCTTAACATACACCAATTAGGCTTGACCGAAGTGGTACGAGAATGTAATGCTATTGAAGAATAGTATAGACACTAATTTATCTCCACCCACTTATCTCAACATCCGCGTACACTATCATTTCAAAACGAATCGGAATTGTACAGAATATACTATTATGCTGTCGTGACAAACTTTTGTATTAAACCTAGAAGCAAAATTGAAATATGTTTATGGCATGATAACTTACATTTACGTGAATCCACCAGTGGATCCAGGCCCAGCAACTGTTCACCTTACTGCTCCAGGAAAGTTTTCACAGCACAAAGCCGTTCCAAGTCATGTGACATCAAGCATATGATAATGAATACTACAACCACTGCCCGGGGTTTTCCAGAAACCATCTAGAAGGAAAATTTCCTGAAAAGCTCGTCGTGACCTCTGATTTGGGAATTCAAGTGTGGATTTCACGTCTGGCTCATATCAAAACCCATTAACTGTATAAACAATTATGATTAGCTGCACGTGGTTCTCTAGTTGACGTAAATTACACGTACAATAATTTAACACACTCAGGGACAGGACATTTATTTAACTTCCTCCTTGCTCAAATACTTGTACTGTACAACACAGATCACGTGAGTCATGAAGAAAGAGTATAAATTAATGCATATTAGAAATAATTAATTCTTCATTGGAGAAAAAAACTAGACTATTACATTGTATGTTAAATTCATGCCCAGTCAAAATCCTGCTCAGGACAATTTATTGATCACATAGAGGTCGAAATAGTGCATAATTATCTCCGAATTGTGTGATAATTTGTGTTTTATTTTCACTTTTCAGACATATGTCTTTTCAGACATAGGTTCTTATCATTCAGTAGATTTGACCTCCTCCCCCACTACCCACATGTAGGCCTACCACAGAACGTAGTTACCGGGTATGGGCATGACCGCTACCCATACATGTCTGCTGCCAATCGATAATTGTGTTTGCGCGATGTGGATGCACTTGCCGCTGTCTGCAACATTTACAATACACACCAATCAGAGAGAAGCAGGCGTCATGACGATTACCCTGATGATATTGTATAGGTAGGCTGCCATAACATGTTGGTACCAAGTGCACGGAGGGTTCGAGCTATAGTGTAAATTATAACATGCGAGGAGCCAGTGTTTATTAGGATATACAGAGCCTAAGCATGAAACAGCTAAATATTGGAACTGATGCCGTAACGACATACTAGTAACATATACAGAGAGTATAGATGTGACCGCAATACCTCGGGAACTGAGTTGGAGATCGGTTCATCTTACCATACACGTCTAACAAGGTCTACAAGTATAACGCCATGTTTTTAGAAAAACATGGCAGAAAACCCGGCCCTTTTATATTTACATGTTTTCTATGGACTCACAATACTGAATGTCGAGTTCACATTGTAAGAAGATGTCCCATAAAACTTGGGTACACATTTTATTTCCATATGAATAAGTCATACCGATATGTATGCAGTTCATATAGAAAGTCAGACAATCAGTCACATCAAAGTAAATGATATGGGAAATTGTGTTGAAATTGTTGCATCCTCAGCCAATTCATCTCCCCCAAGTCTATTTAGATGTACTGTATCTTTGTCAGATACCAAGATTGCTAGCCGGGCTCTGTTAAAAACATCCCACTGAATTCCAGTTCCATAAGTCGCCCCAGAACTCTGAACCTTCTAGTTTAAAATCCCGCATTACCAATATCCTCCAAACATCACTATGGGTATACACAAAGCGCCTTTATAATCTTCTTAACACTTTCCGCAATCTGGTCGGGTCTAACCCCTTCCCGTAGATATGCAAGAAAATTATCGATAGGGCATAACAGCCTATCATGAATGATGCACAAAAACGAATTTCCACTCCCTTTAAATATTCATAAACAGGTGGCAGGATTTGATGAATACGTTTAGGCCTATTACAATGAATAGATGTGTAGTTTCTGCACCCTAGGCCCCTGGGAATAATAAAATTATATAATAGGGTTCATATAAAATAGGAAAATTATGCCTTTATTAGCTAATTATTTCAACGACTGGTGTACTGTAAAAGCTCGGCTTCCTCACGGTGGTCTTGGCTATTTAATGCGGTCGCGCTTGTAAAGCAATTTTCATGCTTCACATTCATTATGCTATAGACTAAGCTCATTGCCAACAAATAATCCCCAGTGATATCCAGAGAAGTAGCCTAATAGGCCTGATACAATGAAATCAATTCGGAAAGAGAATTTCAAACTATTGTCTGAAATGATTACAACTAATGTATCACTGTCCATCGCTGCAATACAACATATTTCTACTGGTTACGTGTTGGCGTAGTAATATAGGTAATTATAGTAATTAAACCAGGTCAGACTTATGCGAGTTCCAAGATAACTGGTAGGAGATTCGGTAATTGCACTTGCGCATACCAGCCGCAAACTAATTCAAAACAGCGCTCTCCATTGTCATGCAATTACTGTTATTAATACATTAAAGCAAGCAGTGTTCTTCGATCAGTTTAACGGGATGTACCGGGTTTTATCGCAAATTTGCGAAACCCACACCAGTGTATGCTGAATCTAAGAGAGTCGTCCGGAGAAATCGGAAGACAGGAGATACATAGGGTGAGGTCAACGACAATCACATATACCCGGCCCTGAGGGGCCGGGAATGATATTACACTGCATGACGCCACGATCCATTACAGCGATATGCAACCCGCGGCGCCTGACACGAAAGATAGTGCCTAGTTGATACTAGAATACTAGCCTATTACAGGAAGAAGTGCGGCATCTTCTGGCCATCTAATCGTGTGCATGACACGACATTGGGCTACAGAGTCAGACACTCTAAATTACGCGCATACATTTCACGTCTGAATGCGAAGTCGTAACATTCCGCAACTGAAGTAAAGAGATCAGCAAAGGTAAGTAATAGGCCGTGATACCATTAGGCTATTGGTATTGGTTTTCTTCGGAGCAAGAACAACTTCGAAAAATGCTTGCCAACAATTATGATTATAAGAGAGATAATAATTTATTGTATAATCATGTCTGTGAGGGGGGATTTAGGTTACCTATCGTGTAATATACTTTTACAGAACGTTCGACGAGACCTTGAGTGAGATGGAGCCCGGTGACTATCCCGTGCTGGTGACTGGGGCGTCAGGCTACATAGCGACCCACATCGTACAACAGCTCCAGGAGGCGGGCCACAAGGTCCGCGGTACTGTCAGGAGTCTGGCCAATGAGGAGAAGGTAGCACCTCTTGGGAACCTCGCTCCAAGCGCCAAGTACCCGATTGAGTTGTTCGAGGCTGACCTGTTGAAGGAGGACGGCTGGAAGCAGGCGGTGGACGGTTGCAGGTATGTTCTCCACACAGCAAGTCCATTTCCCAATGAGGACCCGCGAGATGAGAATGAGCTGATCCGGCCTGCAGTGGATGGGACATTGACGGTCCTCCGGGCTTGTCGCGGAGCTGGCGTTAAACGGGTCGTCTTGACCAGTTCTATAGCAGCAATGTCGGATGGGACTGTCGCTGGAACAGTCACAGAGAAAGACTGGATTGACGTTGAGAAAGCCCCGATGGCATATTACAAAAGCAAAGCTCTGGCTGAGAAGGCAGCTTGGGACTTTGTAAAGGAACTCAACGACACGGATCGTTTTGAGTTGGCAGTCATCAACCCATCGTTTGTGATGGGTCCAGTGTTGTGTGGAGGCTTGGCCACGAGCTTCGAGGTAACGAAACGGATGCTGGAGCGAGCTATGCCAGCTCTTCCCCACTTGTACTTCAACATCGTCGACGTGCGGGAGGTGGCAGCCGCACATGTCGCCGCGATGACGCAGCCGGACGCAGCAGGAGAGCGACACATCGCCTCCTCGCACGCTCTGTGGATGAAGGACATCGCACGTGTGTACGACGAGGAGTTCAAGCCACAGGGTTACTCAGTACCCACCAGGGAAGCTCCCTACATCTTCGTCAAATTCCTTTCTTTCTTTGACAAAACTATCAAAATGATCTTGCCCAACTGGGGTCAGGTTGTCGACTATGACAATTCCAGAATGAAGAATGTGTTGAAGGTCCAGCCGAGAGCTGCCAAGGAGACAATACTTGACATGGGCTACTCTATGATTGAGAAAGGTCTGGTGAAGAAAACAGCCAAGTTCAAAAGTAGGAGTGCGCAGGCTGATTCTGAAAAGAAGGAAGCAGAGTAAATTGAACTGACCTGAAAAACGTATGGCACATGCCAATGAAACTACCCATGACCAGGGTGTACATCTCTCAGTTTGTACTTCTTCTGTTATCTAATGACTACCGCATCTACTAGGCCTACTAGTTACATTTTTTTCTAGAAGAAATCATGAAATGTTCCATAAAAACGTCAGGTCCTGTCATACAGTTATGTTTTGACTTCACTTGCATTATTTTTTTTATTTCTTTTTACCGTATTGAATACTTGTTTTGTCCAGTTCTATGACTGCTTATATACACTGTTTTTTGCAGATATTTGTATTGTACCAATATAATATTAGCCCGCCGACCATATATTACAATATAATATTAACATGCCGACCATATATTCACGACAATTATATTAAACCTCGATGGATGGGGGGGGGGGGGGGGCCATTAATTTCGAGCTCAACACTTTTCTGTGTCGGCTAGAAACGTTTTGAGTATGTCAACATCTTGTAATACTATGTCAATAAAAACTTACACCCCACGAGTCGTTATTTGTATCCGATTGATTACTTGATTGAAAGTATGGAACTAAGTTTGGGACAGAGTGATACAAAACATACTTCCAGAACGTGACACGAGCCATTTTCATCAGAAGGCAATCACAAGTCACTTCCAAATTATGGAAGTTTTTCATAAATTACTGTTTTGGACGCATTGGTTATTCTTTCTCTATTAAATGATCTCAAAGCCCTATCATAACCAAAAACCAATTCATGCAGAGTAGATGACCGTAAACCACTCGTGATGGTATCAAATGGTATGTCACTGTTTGTTATGGTACGAGTGTGTCAAATTAAAACAATTTCACGACATCGTGGTCAGTAGCCGAACGATTGTTCCACTTGATTCTGACGGCGTCGCTTGTTATTGCTGTAGATAACAGACGTACATGGAATTGGGGATGAACTGGGTCAGTTTAATAGCCCATAACGAGCACGGAATTATTTCAGTCGATATTGGTAAGCGGAACATTTTGGGCCAGACCACTGAACTCTGGAACCCACTGTAACCTCATCCAAAACCAGTACATACGAGATCAGTCTGCATGTATCTATAGCTAGTGCACATTACTAACTCATGCAAACAGAGTTCAGGACAGTCCCGTTGGCCGTGTTTTACTGGTAGGTCGAAAATGTTTCTTGCAATATACGTGATTTATGTATGATCAAATAGTATTTACGATGCCAACTGCATTCAACGGGAAATACATCATATATTTCCGATCCAACACAACACAATGTTTATCAGTCGGCTGAACTTTACACTCTTGGTTGGACAACACTATATAGTTGCCCTACGCCGACAGTATAAACTATTCATATAGGTTGCATTACTTACACATACACGGCGTACATTCATTGTGTGATAATCATGGACTTGTAATATATATGTATAGCAGGTGGAATCCATCTAGCGAACTACACGTTGTTAGTTGTTCGATAATTACACCTATAGATGCAGGAGCTGTAAATTTATTTGCCCAAATGCAAGAGAACAGACAACACTTCGCCGTGCAGGGTACGTATGCCCATCGTGAAAGCTGGGGTTGTAGCTACGTTCAATTGACGGTACGGTAGGGGCCGATGGGTTGACAGTTCTAACTTTGACCTTTGGAAGTGAAAATGTATCAATATATGAAGACAGACCTATTTTTTTCAGACCCGAAATATGCGCAGTATCAACAGCGCTGGATTTATGACGATCACGTCTAGATATCTAGGCAGACATGTCATAACGCATCAGTTTCTCAACCGTTTCTCCCTTTGCTATACAAGGGCGTTTACTATATCAAAACTAACACAAGTAACCAACAGTGCAGAGAATTATTTTTGTCGCCAGCGGAAATATGTTGGGTGGGAAAGTTTATGCGATCAATAACCTTAATTTATCGGATTAAATTGCTCATTATTCTCCATATAGTAAACAAAGAGGAACATATCTATAGATGTATATCCGAGCACAGTCAGACATTCAATGGTTTTAATGTTGCCCAATGTTTTGGATCAAATTGATAGTCTATGGGTCTATTTTGGTGTAAAAAAATATTTGTCATCACATTTTATCACTTTTATATCGTAAACTATAAAAGTTGGCAACCTTTCGTAATTGTTCTGCCAACATCAGAAATTTAGCTCAATATTTTTTTGTTGCGCTACTGCATTACGGTAAATCACCAAATATCGCGAAGCTCTCACAGTATTTGCGTTTATTCACAAGATTAAAATGTAAAACCTAATGGAAACAATCAGAAATATTATTTTTGCAAGTGCTGTGATCCTTTTGTTGAGATTACTATATTTAACAAAGGATAGCAGGACCGGGCCCACTCATACCTACCCTCCGTGGGTCTGTTTTTACCATAGACATAGAAGAGAGATGTCTATGATGTAGGCAAGCCCTACATGCCTTTTCAGACGTAGGCCTACTATGCAATAACAATACAAAACTTAGCTATAAGCAGGACCTAGGCATTCGCATAAGCCTTCGGTAACGTTTCAAAATGATTGTGCACATGTCAGTATTTTGCTATCCACTGAAAATTGCAAAAGTAACTTTTGCAAAAATTCTGCCCAAGCGAATGAACGGTTTGATATAGGTTATTAGCATATAACCTACATAACTTCATTTCCCACTATGGACATCTGTTTTTAGGAGGTGGTAGGATGACATCTTTCAGAGTTTCAGTGCCGTTTGTCTTTAGGAGGTGGTAGGATGACATCTTTCAGAGTTTCAGTGCCGTTTTTCTTTAGGAGGTGGTAGGATGACATCTTTCAGAGTTCCAGTGCCGTTTGTCTTTAGGAGGTGGTAGGATGACATCTTTCAGAGTTTCAGTGCCGTTTGTCTTTAGGAGGTGGTAGGATGACATCTTTCAGAGTTTCAGTGCCGCATGTCTTTAGGAGGTGGTAGGATGACATCTTTCAGAGTTTCAGTGCCGTTTGTCTTTAGGAGGTGGTAGGATGACATCTTTCAGAGTTTCAGTGCCGTTTGTCTTTAAGAGGTGGTAGGATGACATCTTTCAGAGTTTCAGTGCCGTTTGTTTTTAGGAGATGGTAGGATGACATCTTTTAGATTTTCAGTGCCGCATGTCTTTAGGAGGTGGTAGGATGACATCTTTCAGAGTTTCAGTGCAGTCTGTCTTCAGGAGGTGATAGGATGACATCTTTCAGAATCTAGAAAGTGGTAGGATGACATCTTTCAGAGTTTCAGTGCCGCATGTCTTTAGGAGGTGGTAGGATGACATCTTTCAGAGTTTCAGTGCCATTCGTTTTAAGGAGGTGGTAGGATGACATCTTTCAGAGTTTCAGTGCCGTCTGTCTTCAGGAGGTGGTAGGATGACATCTTTTAGAGTTTCAGTGCCGTCTGTCTTCAGGAGGTGGTAGGATGACATCTTTTAGAGTTTCAGCGCCGTCTGTCTTTAGGAGGTGGTAGGATGACATCTTTCAGAATCTAGAAAGTGGTAGGATGACATCTTTCAGAGTTTCAGTGCCGCATGTCTTTAGGAGGTGGTAGGATGACATCTTTCAGAGTTTCAGTGCCGTTTGTTTTAAGGAGATGGTAGGATGACATATTTCAGAGTTTCAGTGCCGTCTGTCTTCAGGAGGTGGTAGGATGACATCTTTCAGAATCTAGAAAGTGGTAGGATGACATCTTTCAGAGTTCCAGTGCCACATGTCTTTAGGAGGTGGTAGGATGACATCTTTCAGAGTTTCAGTGCCGTCTGTCTTCAGGAGATGGTTGGATGACATCTTTCAGAGTTTGAATGCCGCATGTCTTTAGGAGGTGGTAGGATGACATCTTTCAGAGTTTGAGTGCCGCATGTCTTTAGGAGGTGGTAGGACGACATCTTTCAGAGTTTCAGTGCCGTCTGTCTTCAGGAGATGGTAGGATGACATCTTTCAGAGTTTGAATGCCGCATGTCTTCAGGAGGTGATAGGATGACATCTTTCAGAATCTAGAAATTGGTAGGATGACATCTTTCAGTTTCAGTGCCGCATGTCTTTAGGAGGTGATAGGATGACATCTTTCAGAGCTTCAGTGCCGCATGTCTTTAGGAGGTGGTAGGATGACATATCTCAGAGTTTCAGTGCCGTTTGTCTATGGGAGGTGGTAGGATGACATCTTCCAGAGTTTGAATGCCGTCTGTCTTTAGGGGGTGGTAGGATGACATCAGAAGTTGGTAGGATGGCATCCAATCGAGCTTCAGAACAGGGTTATTTTCTGAATTTTTTAGGATGACAACTATTACAGTTATACTGCCTATGCTTTCAGAAGGTGCTGAGATGGCGACCAAGGTGCCGCGCGTGCTGGTGACTGGAGCTGGCGGGTACGTGGCCACACACATTGTTAAGCAGCTGCTGGAAGCCGGGACGCAGGTCCGGGGCACGGTGCGGAGTCTCGGAGCAAGTGAGAAGGTTTCAGCCCTCAAGGCGCTTTGTCCCAGGGCAGCAGAGTCACTCGAGCTGGTGGAGGCCGACTTGATGCAAGATGAAGGATGGACGGAGGCCGTGGATGGGTGCGAGTATGTTCTCCACACAGCTAGTCCTTTTCCCAATGTAGCACCTAAAGACGAACAGGAGTTAATTCGTCCAGCAGTCGATGGCACGCTGTCGGTTCTTAAAGCATGCGAGAAGGTTGGCGGGGTCAGGCGTGTGGTGTTAACCAGCTCGGTAGCTGCTGTAAGCGGGGGACAACCCGCGGTCACAGAACAGACTCACTTCACCGAGGATGACTGGTTGGACGTCAACACGACCAAAGTCGCTTACGCAAAGAGCAAAACACTAGCGGAAAAAGCTGCCTGGGACTTCGTGAAGAGTCTGGCTCCTGGGCGTCAGTTTGAGCTCTCCGTCCTGAACCCGGCGTCTATCATGGGACCCGTGCTGTGCGGAGGCTACGCCACCAGCATGGACATAACCAAAGGCCTTCTAGAGCGCAAGGCTCCTTTCCTACCACACTTCACCTTCAGTATTGTTGACGTTAGAGACGTTGCCAAGGCACATGTGGTTGCCATGACGCTGCCGGAAGCCGCGGGACAGCGTTTCCTCCTGGCTTCCCATACGTTGTGGGTCAAGGAGATTGCTGAAATATACAAACAAGAGTTCAGACCTCTCGGATACAGGGTTCCGACGTGGAGTGCCCCCTACATCGTGATGAAGCTGGCAGCCCTGGTAGATCAGAGAGCAGCACTGGCCGTGTCGCTCTGGGGAAAGCAGAAAATCTACTCCACGGAGAAAATGACGAAAGTCTTAGGCATAATACCAAAGTCTCCCAAAGAAACCCTTATTGATATGGCGTATTCTATGATTGACAATGGATTTATGGAGAAAACACCCCAGTATTCAAAAGCACGTGACAAATAACATGGGGGATAGTTTCTTCCTCTCTCTTGAGTGTTATGTCGAAATTGGCCTAGCTTACAATGACTTGGAATGCAACATTTAGAGACGGAACTAGAAATGTAACATTTAACTATATATGTATATAATTGAGATGTATATTCTCGTAATAAATGCACTGCCTGGTGTATTTTGATCTGGTATTTGACATTATTATCTAATGGATAGTGGGTGTTATGCGGTATGGAGAGAACCAATAAATATAAATAGACGAAACTAAGATGTCTAGCAGTTCAATTTTGATTCTCGTAACACACTCGTCTTGTATAAGAGAGCTCATGAATTCAAGGTATGACTTCTACCATGCGTACTTTTGTGGTTGAAGGTACTGAGAGAAAAGTTGAAATTGGTTAGTATTTTGACGTGAAATTCAATATAGGCTACTAGCCGTGGTTAGGCTATATGATCGGATCAATTTTATGATGGCTACAATTTGATATAACCAATGTCTCATTTTTCAATTCTAATGAATTTAAATCGACATCATCCTTATCATGGTCAAGGGTCATGGTTGAGGTCATGTTGCAGCGAGCTAACTGAGTCAAACATCTTGAGCACATCCAAGACAGCCTGATAAACAAACGTCTAGTCATAGGTATCCCATGATAAACGCATATTATCCCTCATTCAAAGAATTATGTTCCAGAACTTTTTGTGGTCTTGAACGCGCTACTGCTATAGTACATGTACAGTTAAGTCTATCGCCAATGATGCGGATTTTGTCGATAGCATTTTGGACATTATAGACATACACACCTACACGACATGGTGTATCCAGGAAGTTTTGAAGGGATCTGGGGACGCCCCAGAAGTTTGAGGCATATAATAATAATTAGGGCATTTCGGCACGAAATGTCCTTATGGTTTTGTCAGAATTTTTTTTTTTTTTTTTTTCCACTTTTTGGTTTCCGGACGATAACTCAAGAACGCCTTGACGATTCTTCGAGAATTTTTCACCAGTTATCACATATATTACATAGATGAACCCTATTGTTTTGGAGCCGGCTCCGAGGTCCGGTTAGTCCGTGAGGATGAATTTTGTGTCAAATGGTTTCCGGATGATAACTCAAAAAGTACTTGTGCTACCATTCTGAAACTTGACATATATGTTGATACAGTGTCACAGAGGAACCCTATTGTCAATCCCTCAAACGACCTTTGACCCACGGGCCGAAAACAATTTTGGTGAGTCATCCTTGAGGCTCATTGCATATCTCAGAAACGGTGCATCATAGAGCGAAACGGACGTTATTTTCGGACTCGTGACACTAGACAAACATGTCTTGGGGGTATGTTGGGTGAACTTGGCCCTGGGCCAAATTTTTTTTCCTGTTGAGTGGGCGTTTTTCATTTTCAGCCATATCTCGGAAAGGGTGCGTCGTAGAGCGAAACCGACGTTATTTTCGGACTCGTGACACTAGACAAATATGCCTTAAGGGTATGTTGGGTGAACTTGGCCCTGGGCCAAATTTTTTTTTGTTGAGTCGGCGTTTTTCATTTTCAGCCATATCTCGGAAATGGTGCGCCGTAGAGCGAAACGAAGGTTATTTTCGGACTCGTGACACTAGACAAACATGTCTTGTGGGTATATTGGGTGAACTTGGCCCTGGGCCAATTTTTTTTTTGCTGAGTCGGCGTTTCTCATTTTCTGCCATATCTCGGAAACGGTGTGTCGTGGAGCGAAACGGAGGTTATTTTCGGACTCATCACACTAGACAAACATGTCTTATGGGTATGTTGGGTGAACTTGGCCCTCGGCCAAATTTTTTTTGTTGAGTCGGCTTTTTTTCATTTTCGGCCATATCTCGGAAACGGTGCGTCGTAGAGGGAAACGGACTTTATTTCCGGACTCATGACACTAGACAAACATGCCTTAGGGGTATGTTGGGTGAACTTGGCCCTGGGCCAAATTTTTTTTCGCTGAGTCGGTGTTTTCATTTTCGGCCATATCTCGGAAACGGTACGTCGTTGAAAGAAAAAGATGTTATTTTTGGACTCGTGGTACTAGACAAACATGTCTTGGGGGTATATTGGGTGAACTTGTCCCTGGGCCTCATTTTTTTTTTTGCTGAGTCGGCATTTTTCATTTTCGGCCATATCTCGTTTATTTTTATTTATATCTCAGAACCTGTCATCTTAGAGTGAAATGGATGTATCTACATAATCATTTTGGTTGCAGAGTTGTCAGTAATTAACAGTTCACCTGTGATTGTGTTGTGTATCGAAATGCCCCAAGGCCTCTAGGCCTTTACGTCTAGTTAATACATTACATGTTAGGCATTCAACAACAAACAAAATCACAACATGGTAAAATGGATCTTGATGAAATTTCGTTTTGTTTTTAGAAGAAGGGTGGGGGCGGGGTTGGCGGGTGGCGGTGGTGGGTGGGACTGGAGTTTGATGATTGCAGTAAGCATCCGTCATTAACTTCGCTACTGCACGGAAGGCATAACAACAAATGATAAGCAGGCAGGGCAATGTCCAAGAAGCGTACTAGTACTTTGGACAAATATTCTTTCCAGCTTATCGTTATACATACATTATTACATTGTACAGGTATTAGTCTAATAGTCATTGGGCTAATACGAAAACAAGGCCGTGATCAAATGGGCACATTAGGTTTATTAGTGTTCTTATTTTGTGCCTATAACGTCCATTTTGATATATTCAATATAATTCACAACATTTGTGAACGGGACATGGTAATTTTGTGTAAAATCCAAGACAACTATGAATGTTGCATCGAACAATTTCGCTGAGTATTTACCCATAAACACAAAGAGCAGACTGGTATCTTGCCAGTATGAAACCGTTGAGACGAGTCCACTAGACGGACCGTATAAACTCTCTGTCCTGAGAGGTTATTCACCATATATAAAGCAGAAGAAGAAGAAGAAGAAGAAGAAGAAGAAGAATGACATATTATAACAAAAGTGAACGCGGAAACGATCCAGGAACTTAAGGTACATATATGAAAATTTCTAACTAGTGCAATTGGAAACATTCTCGTGTGAATGTCTTCCATCAAACATAGGCCACAATTTTCGATCGAGTATTGGGTCTAGGCATGGTGTTGAATATCAGGAGTCGGAAATGTTACTCAGACCCAATAACTATGTTAGATCCCTTTGGCTCCTAGGCCTATGGGAAGAGTTATTAATCTCATAAATCTTACATAAGTAACCACCCAATCTTATGTGTACGATTTTGCTATGGAACCTAACTGAAAGTAACCCAAGGACTATATTTAATGACAAACACTTCGCGATTATGACAACACTGATCCATAGCGATGATCAGTGAGGCTGAATGGCTGTTCATTTTCTTTTTTTAATAGCTAACATAACCAAGAAACCTCGGATTTGGATCGAGATATAAGTACTGGATGCTATTAGCCATATTCGATAAGTGAGTACATCAGCTTATTATATGTGATTTTTTTGCTGCATTGAAAACATTATTGCATCCCCCGAATAACGTCCGGCGGGTACTAAGGATTTGCGTTTGTCACAGCGCGTAGAGAGTTCACCCGATCACTAATTTTTAGACACATATACCGGTAATGGACACGACACGTCTCGATTCTTGTTTCTATACAGACAAAATGGCCGACGGCAGAAACGTTTTGCGCTGACATTATATAGATTGTTTGGGACACATGGATTGTGAATGCTACAGGTAAGAGTTTCCAATGGGATTTTAGACCTATATGGCGTTGTACAGGAAATTTATTGTTTTTCAGAATGATGGAATAAGTATTTCAAAGTCATGTGAGCATCTTCAGACGTTTCGGCTGCCTGACGCAGCCTTGGTCACTGTTGTGGTGTTGTAGTTGTCACGTCACATGACCTGTGACCACGGAGGTCATCTAGCATCCCAGTGGACCACACAATCTCAGTCATCAGGAATAGGCTCAACCAACACCACTCTCGGAACACCAAGACTGAGTTGGACGCAGATCAAGTCATCACTCTGCTTGAACTATGCCTGACCACCACTTACTTTGTTTGCAATGGCAAATTCTATCGACAGATCCATGGAGCACAAATGGGCTCACCGATCTCACCCGGCGTGGCAGATCTCACCATGGATAACTTCGAACGAAATGCACTAACATCAGCTCCACGCCCCCCAACTGTCTGGTATAGATACGTAGATGACACCTTTACTATCCTCCATCGATCTGACATCTCCCACTTCACTGATCACCTGAAATCAGTTAACCCGCACATCAAGTTCACCATCGAAGAGAAACAGGATAATAAACTCCCATTCTTGGACAACTGTGTCAACCTACAAGATGACTGGAGCTTAAAAACCACTGTGTACCGTAAACCAACAAACACCGATCAGTATCTAAACTGGGTGTCAAACCACCATCTACAACACAAGAGATCGGTTGTGAGGACACTTCTCAGACGGGCGGACACTAATAACATCACAGACCCGAGAGACAGGGGAAAAAAGATCACCCATGTCAAAGAAGTGCTGACAGTTAACGGCTACAAGAAATGGGCCTTCAACCTCCCGAAACCCAAACAACCAGCCGACAAAGCACAGGATAACAACCCTCAACCACAACAACCACCAGTCGCCATCCCATACATCACAGGCTTGTCAGAACAACTCCACCGTATCTTCAGTTCCCGTGCGGTACCTTCTTATCATAAACCTTTCGATCCTAGTCAAGCCCAAAGACAAAACACGAAAGGAACAGGAATGTGGAGTGATCTACAATATCAAATGCCATCAATGCCAACAGGAATACATGTGGGAAACAGCTTGATCCCTTGGGATCAGAGTTAAGGAACACACGGACGGCAAACATCCAACAACACACTGAGCACACCGGCCACAGGTGTTCGATGTCTGATGTGAAAGTCCTGACCAACGAGGACAACCTAGAAGCTAGAAAAATCAGGGAAGCCCTGGAAATACGTAAACGACGCCCACAAGCAAGAGAGGGGTTAAGAGCTATATTGTACCAGATCCAAGACAAGAAACAGAGGATCATTGCGTACGCCTGTAGAGGACCACCCCTTTGGAACAGAACATTCCAGTCCACAAACTGGAATTCCCAGTGGGCGGTGACCCACAAGTTCCGAGACTACCTATATGGCGCTAGGGTTTCTGTCCATACTTACAACAACCCGCTCACATATGTCCAGTCCAAGGATAATTAAATATATCTGTACCGATTTTGCCCAAAGATCGTGGCAGGAGATTTGTTATTAACACTTTTCTTGTTTTGGCCGCTTCTGTTCGAAGCTCGTGGGTTGTCGTGGTGACTCACCGTCCTTCTCTCTATCCACTATACTGAACTATGGTTTTACCTCATCCCTCGTGTCTCGTGCTTTTTTAAACTTTATTTATTTTACAACAATTGACGAACAAGCATGTGCTTATATTAACATCTCTTGTTGGCTCGGATCTTGGCGTAAGGGTGGTCATTATCGTGGGAGGAAACCAGAGAACCTGGTGAAAACCCACTTGCCCGGTTTGGCGACCACATACCACCTCACATACTGCCGAGGCCGGGGATCGAACCCGCGCCCAAACCGACTGCATTGGTGAGAAGTCAGCCCACATACGAACTGAGCTAACCGGGCAACCATGTCTCGTGCTTGGGGTTATAAATAATGCTAAGCTGCTTTGTGTGTTCGGAGTTGTCTCAGAGCTAGCAAAGCGAGAGGACGACAGGTGAGCTCGGCCATGAGCTTCTTGTCCCTTTTCGGCTAGGGGGTCCGTAAGGCCTCAGGGACGATTTCCAATTGGCGTCCCAGGAGAGGGACCGTGCTGAACCAGGGCTAGTCCCTGTGATCACCGGTCTCTCGCCCTGGGATGGTGCGACACAGGCTCTGGCAGACCGTCAGGCTGTCCGGGGTTCTATCCCTGTGTCAGTAACGTTGGCGAGGCCGGCCAGCAACATGCCCACGTGTTCATGTTCTGGGGTGCCGCTCCCATGGCGTCTCAGGTTCTGCCCACGGCTACATTACTATAACTGATGTATAATGTACGTTTTATGTCTATGATGTGTTATGACGTGATGTATGACGGCCGGATTCGTCCGGACGGAGTGTTACCTGGTTGTAGTTACCTGGTTGTAGGTCTAGTGATCACGACGCCCGCCGTGACCGTGCCTCAGCGCGGGGCGCTAGGGCCTAGGTAGCGGGCGTCAAACGTTACAATATCTGTTCACCGCTGGTTGGCCTATATATAGTTGGTTGCTTCGACTTCGACATACACTATTGTACCAGTACGAAGAACATGAATGCTGATGCTCTTTCACGTCTCACCAATCAGGTGGATTCATCTGTACTACCGAGGACTGTACACCAGTTGCAGAGACGTTGACCACCGATCCTACTACAGTACCTGTCCTGCCACACTCGGATGTTGCCTTGATGACCACAGTAAAATCATGTCGTCATAGGGATTTTGCGGCAGTGCGTGGAAGAGGCTGACAAAACATTTATCCCCGACACAGACGACGCTGTACTGAAGCCTTCTCTATGACGAAGATTCAACACCCTGGAGTTCTGTGTTCGTGCGAAGAGCGGCATCCCGAGGGCCTCTTGACCTCCCAAGCTTTGGAACTTGTTTTTATAGATTATCTCAGCCTGGAAGTAACGAAAGGAGGAGTGAAGGACATACTGGTCATTATATATCACTTCATTGAATACGCCGTCGCGATACCTACCTAGGACCAGACAGCTTGCACTACTACAGACTATTTACTTAATATTTTCATTCTTCATTAATCCTTTCCTCAACGGATTCATTCAGATCAACGGGACAATTTTGATATTTAAGATCATCGCTCAACTATGTAAGCCCGGAACAGAACAGAAGAGTCGTACCAACCCCTTCCAAGCAAATGGTAATGACAAGTGTGAGGAGTTTCAACCGAATACTGTTCATTATGTTGGGAAGTTTGCCGCCTGAAGTACAGCTTAAATGGAAGGCTCGCATTGCACAGATGGTACGAATCGACTGGCTGATCCGAACTATGGCCGCCGGCCCGTCTAATAGTCCTCTGCTTGGTGTGGCTGAAGACCTTCAGCCGGTAATGGTGAAGTATGACGCATGAATGTCTCTTCACCCAGACATCATACTTTGTGTACAATCTCGCTCCCTCAGCTTTATCAAAGATTTGAGGAAGATACAATTATCGCTGTGACAGAAGAACTCATGGAGCAGCGATCTCTGTAGGTAACAGGGTCCTTATTCATCTCATACGCTTCAAGGTTCCTCACTAGATATCTGGAGTTCTGATGTGTACACCATGTCGAAACAGCCTGACATGACATAATATGTCTCCACAGTTATTCGGAAGAGAAATAACGGAATCTTCTCTTTCCTCTTGGATATTTGTTGGAACGAGGGGTCGTGATGGATCCCACGTCGTGTGTGCCTTCGACAAGAGAGACAAGTAGGAAAGCAGTAGACCCATCAACATATTCTTTGGACTAGCTTTGTAGTGTTTGTTAAAGGAGAAGTGGCTGTTGATTTTGAAGAACACATCCCTGATGACCAGAGAGGCACCACAGAGGAAACTTCTATGGATCAAAGCGAGCATGAATCATGATGGCCGATAGTATGAGCCATCGACCATGAGTCACCATAAATCATCGTCGGCCATGAGCTTGACAGGTATGGACCAGAACCACTCAATAAATTGGATTACGCTTGTTTCATTAGATGAACAAGAGTCGGTGAGATTCCACCTGTGCAGAAAACACTGCGACGTTCATTTAGGCACCGTTGCCCCCCCCCCCCCCCCCCTTCTTGATTCCGGTCGGGAACTTCTGAGTTATTCTCATTATTCTCATCATCGTACATAAAATCGTAAAAAGTGTTTTATTTGTGTGAAGGTTGTGCTACTACAATTGTGTGGAAGTTGTTCTCGAGTAAAGTTCAAATGTCGAAGGACGTAAAGACCCTCCCAGAGAGTATGTAACTCGTCGTATATATATTAAGGCTACCGTACAAGGATGCATTATGATGTGCTCGGAGGACCGACCAAATTACGCAGTTCGCAGACTGCCATTATGACATTATGAGTTCGTAAGATTTCAAGTAAGGTACGACTAGGCCTCACAAGCGATTTCTAACCATCGTCTTATATCGATCTCGGTTTAGATTCGGTTCACTCAAACTTCGTATTGGTTTTCTCTCTCTTCAGGTGAGTTCTTAGGTATAAATTTAACTATCTAATATCATTGACTAAAGCATAATACTTTTTAAGTTAAATTGTTCCGGTGTCACAATTAGTAGGCCTATTTGATAGTTTATCCTAGTGGATTTACGTTGCCATGGCCATAACACTAGTGGAGCTGGTAAGTCACGTGACGTTACGGTGTGATTCGGTTGACAAAAATACACCTTTTGCGATACCTGAGTAATTTGATTTCTAAATGTAGTTCTACTCGCAATAAACAAAAGATGTATATTTGTTTGTCAACAGAATCACACCGTGACGGCACGTGACTTACCAGCCCTCGTGTCGACCTGCCACACTGGCATGTTCTGTCTGGCTCAAGTATCACACGCTGCGCCTTAAGTAATACCACTCACCCACTACCATTTAATATGTCTGTCACTTTTAAATCCTTATTGAATATAAAGAAAAGTGCAAGATATGATACTTAATTGGGCCTTCTGTTAATGCTGCCAAATTTAAATCTGAATCACTATTCACATTAATGTAAACTGTAAATAGTCATATACTCGTACTAGTATGACTGAAAAATATTCCTCTTATGGGTTTCTGATAATATGTAGCCTTAAGGGAGTTTCCAAGTGAATTTCGTCTATCGTCTCATCGATCTCGGTTCACGCACAAATTGTAATGGTATTGTCTCGTGAGATACCCTGCTGTATAAATATCATTAGCCTAATTACAACGACAGACTCATCTTGTGTGTCACTCACTGAGCATGAGAGAACACCCGCGATAATTTAGTTTACGGTTCTATGAGATACACGGCATAGAAACTAATTCGTTTGCATTTACCTGTGAAGAGACCGTTATGATGTGTCATCACGGGGATTCACAGGCCCATAACTAGCATGAGATTTTGTTGTCTAGTTGCGGGCTTGGGGATACCCGGTACACCCACGTGTGCTTCATTATTGTCAGCGACCGGATGGCATAGCATTTAGCCAGTGTCATAAGATCGGAAGTTGTAATCAAATATCCATATTGGTAGCTAGTCACAAGTTAGGTGAACAGTCCCAATGTTTGGGTCGATGTGCTATGATGCTCCGTGCATTACCGTAAAAAGACAAATATTCGCGGCTAGAAATATTCACGGTTTTTATGTCCAGACAAAGTTGCAGAGATTTAAGTTTGCGGATTTAGTTGTCATGTACATATAGAAGACAAATATCTGCGGTCGATTTATTTTTTGGTTGGAAAAAAAATCCTGCGAAATCTGCAAAATAAATTTACAGTATTTACAGTCTTTTTACAGTATTCGAGATGTTGGAATTGTGAAACTTTTTCATTTTTTGAGATAAAATTCTGAAATTTGGTGAAAAAATTACGGCATGATAACCAATTAAGACACACACAATTTCAAGTTGATCCGAATATCAAAAACAAAGCTACGGCCAAAAAGCTAGTTCAATGTAAAGTTTATTAGGAACTTATAGTTCATCTCGACAGTTCAGACAGTGTAAAACATTGCATAGAAATTTTGAGGAATACCTTTTGAATGACTATACATATTCTGCACGGTGATAAAGATCAGCAGGCCTCATAGAGATCAATCATGATTACCGGTAACACCACTCCCATGTTGAGCCGAAAACATGAAATATCAGAATGTATCAATGCGTAATGATTTCTACAGGGCCAGGTTTAGCATGCTCTGAATGTCTTGTTCTTTCAACAGGTGATCCAGAAAGATGAGTGGTGAAGACCCTCTGGTATTGGTGACGGGAGTGTCCGGTTACATAGCGACACACGTGGCACAGCAGCTGTTGGAGAAGGGTTACCGCGTGCGAGGCACGGTACGTAGTCTAGACAGTGAAGAGAAAGTGGCGCCTCTCCGGGACCTGTGTCCTGGCTCCAAACACAAGCTCGAGCTGGTAGAGGCTAACCTTAACAGCGCAGACGGCTGGGTGGAGGCTGTCCAGGGTTGTATGTACGTCCAGCACATAGCCAGTCCTGTCCCCGGATTGTCACCAGCGGATGAGAATGAGGTCATCCGGCCTGCTGTCGATGGAACACTTAACGTACTGAGGGCCTGTCGACAGGTGGGTAGAATAAAGCGAGTTGTCCTCACGAGTTCCGTAGCAGCCATCATCAGCGGACACGATACCAACACCAAGGTCTTCACTGAAGACGACTGGACTGATGTTGAAAAGAGCAAGATAGCGTACTCCAAGAGCAAGGCGCTGGCCGAGAAAGAGGCCTGGAAGCTTGTGGATGATCTTCCGGAGGGCCAGCGGTTTGAGTTGTCCGTCATGAACCCTTGTGTAGTTCAGGGACCTGTGCTTTGTGGATCTTATGCCGCTGTCATGGATCTACCACACAGGATCCTGTGCAACAGGATGCCAGCCATACCGCGCATACACTTCGGGATCGTCGATGTCAGGGACGTGGCTAAAGCTCACGTGGTGGGTATGGAACTCCCAGAAGCTGCAGGGAAACGATTCATCCTGGCTCCACATGGAATGTGGCTCAAAGAGGTCGCGGCCATTTATCGAGAGGAGTTTGGTCCGATGGGTTACAAAGTTCCCTGGGTGCAAGCTCCTTACTTGGCCATGTGGCTCTACTCGTTCTTCGACAAACAAGTGAGCCGACTGTTATCCGACTGGGGCAAGGCGACCAAGTACAACTCGACCAGAATGACTTCCATCCTCGGCATCAAACCCCGCCCTGTGAAGGACACTCTCATTGACATGGCGTACTCCATGATAGAAAAAGGCTTCATCAACAAGACGGAAAAATACCGACCAAAAAACGTTAGCAATTGAACTTGGATCAAAATGATTAATCACATTAATGCTTTGATTGTGTTTATACGTTTCGTTTTACTTTTGTTTTGATACACACAATGATAACGCAGTTATATAATTATGTATATTCAGAAAGTTCCTACGGAGCCCCTGAGGTGACATACCGAAAATATTTATTAATTCGTGCGCACGGTTTACCAATCTGTGCGCACGGTTTACCAATTCGTGTGCATGGTTTACCAATCCGTGCGCACGAATTACCAAACCGTGCACACAATTTAACAATTCGTGGCCACGAATTGACAATCTGTGGGCACGATTTACTAATTTGTGGGCACGAATTAATATTTCGTGCCCACGAATTGGTAAATCGTGCGCACGAATTGTTAAATCGTGCCCACGAATTATTAAATCGTGCCCACGGATTGTTAAATCATGCCCACAGATTAGTTAAGGTAATCCGTGTGCACGGTTTACTAATTCGTGCGCACAGTTTACTAATTTGTGCGCACGGTTTACTAATTTGTGGCCACGGTTTACCAATTCGTGGCCATGGTTTACCAATTCGTGGCCACGGTTTACTAATTCGTGGCCACGGTTTACCAATTCGTGGCCACGGTTTACTAATTCGTGGCCACGGTTTACCAATTCGTGGCCACGGTTTACTAATTCGTGTGCACGGATTAATAAATATATCTGGTATGTCACCTCAGGGGCTCCGTAAGTTCCAGATAATTCACTATTGATTTATTTCCCTGAATACATGTACTGTGTAATGTGTATTGATTTGTGGTGATATTGAACTGCCCGAGAACAATGCTACCAGAAGCATTCCAGCTTCAGTGGTCAATTGAAAACAATTAACCACAGCATTCGTATTTAGTTCCATCATTAATCAAATGAATGTATCAATGTATATGCTTGTATCGGCGATAGTATAGCTTTTTCAGCTATATTTGTTAAAACTGAATATTTTGCATGGGTTTTTCTGCTATGGCTCTCAATAAATATTGGGGAGTATTCTGTGTGTCAGTGATATTATTGTTAGCCATGCCACTTTTGATCTATCAAAATTTCAGTGAGACATACTTGAATTTTGTGAAATACAAAATGAACACGACCTATGCTGATTTGGGTGCATTGCACACGAGATGGAACGAATTTGCTAGAAAAATATTAAAAGATGGTGGAATACCGTCCATCCTCGAGAAAGAAGCTGAAGGAAGAAGAAAACTGAACGTTATTTTCATAATCGCGGACGACATGAGAGCACAACTAGAGCCATACGAAGGTCCAGATTATCCCTTCAAACAGCCAGAGATGGTCACTCCCAACCTGGCTAGGCTAGCCTCCAAGAGTCTTCTATTGAAAAACGCTTTCATTCAGCTCGGGCTCTGCTGTCCCAGTAGAACCTCGATGTTGACCAGTAGACGCCCAGACACCGTCAAAGTGTACACCAACGACTGGTACTGGCGAGTCATAGCTGGCAACTACACAACCCTACCACAATACTTCAAGGAGAATGGATACACCAGCATAGGCGTGGGGAAGCTGTTCCACATGGGCTGGCGCACGGGATATGAGGATCCACCATCCTGGTCGGAGCCTCTCTTCATGTCAAATAACACAGACCTGAAATACTTGTCTGATGCGAACGTCAGTCGGTGGACGCCAGTTAGTGATGAACAGCTTGAGGAGATGCCCCTGAAAGATATGGTAGTATTGGAAAAGGCACAATCTCATCTAGACAAATTTGCAAAAAATAGGAGCCGTTTCTTCTTAGCCGTTGGATTCCAGAAACCGCACGCAGCACATGTTTGTCCTCAGAAGTTTTATGACTTATATCAGTTAGACAATGATACGCAATACATGACAGAGGAAGGACAAAATAGAGTGCGTTACAGTTACCAAACTATGAAGGAATTCAGACGAGCTTATTATGCATGCATCTCATATGTAGACTCGTTGGTCGGAGATCTCTTAGACACGTTGGAAACAACTGGGCTTGCCAAATCAACTATTGTCAGTTTCGTTGCAGATCATGGCTACCTCTATGGCGAACATGGAAGATTAGGCAAATCCTCAACCTTTGACATGGTGACAAGAGTTCCAATGATGATTTATATCCCTGGAGTTACAGACCGTGGAGTAGTAAGTGAGTCGATAGTTGAAGCTGTTGACTTGTTCCCGACGATTGCTGAAGCAGCAGGTTTGGATCCCGTGCCCTCTTGTGGTGGCAACCGTTCTTTGGAACTCTGCACTGAGGGACGCAGTTTCCTGTCTCTGATTGACGCTGCTGATGAGGAGATCAGAGGGCAGGCTTTCACACAGACACCGACAGACAAATCTGGTCTTAGAACATACTATTCGGTCAGAACCAGGTCCTACAGGTTTTCTCAACATGTGTTCAGAAGGACCAAGGATGATCGCTGGATGTTGGATCCAGACTCAAAAATGGAACTCTATAATCATATAAAAGATCCTAGGGAAGACAACAACGTGGCTTACGTTGAAGACTATAAAGACATTGTTGAGGAAATGAGAACTCGCATCAGGAAACATCTAAAGTTAGACATTTGATACTCAATATGATACTGTACAAATGCTGTTCCGTACATGTTATTCTGAAAAGTTTCGTTTGATTGCTGATGTGGATAAATTGTTAGTCTATAATCCATTACAGGCATTAGTTGAGTGTTACTCTGGTTTACTGTTTTAACTGCCGAAAAGACTTTTACACAATGATTCCTTATTATAATGTTATACATGATCGTCATTGGCAGCCGCTGCCTCCGGTGGTGACCATATCCTTTCTTCCTTGTTATAGTTAACACATTGTGAACACTCATTAACATTGGAGTCCCGGATAACAATCAGCCCATGATAACAACCAGAAGCATGTATCCTCGCATTCGATAATATTTTAGGTAATACAAAAATATTTTTGTTATAGACGAATATATGCCTGAGAAATGCACCCTCACACTCGATTTGGATGGGGAACACGTTCATGCATACTTTCGGATATTTTGTCAATCATTAATTCAAAACGCTCCTGATAGAATTAAAAAAATATAGCAAATACTCTATTCGGTACATAATAATTTCAAATTGATAACCATCAGTACCAGTCACTTTTGCAAAATCAGCAAAAGTGACCACGTGGCAAGGCTAGCTTCCGGAAGAACAAATTTATGTCATAAAAACGTTATATTCGGACACCTGTTGAACGAGACTTCGCTGTCCTTTTGCTGAACTTATATTCCAAATCCCACCTGTAGTCTATGTCAGTGTTACGCTTCAGGAAATGATATACAAAACGCAACGAATCAGCGAAATGAAGAGACGACGATGTATCTTTCTTGTACTTGGTTTGGCTTCTGTTTATGATTAAAAGTCTCACATGTTTGTGGTAGTCTTAAGGGAGACATTCTGTTGTTTACTGAAGACATCCTTTTCTTTTCATAACCGAGGATCGCTGGATATTCGGACACAACGAGACTTCGCTGCCCTTTTGCTGAACTTATATTTCAAATCCCACCTGTAGTCTATGTCAGTGTAACGCTACAGGGAACGATATACAAAACGCAACAAATCAGCGAAATGAAGAGGCAACGATGCATCTTTCTTATACTTGGTTTGGCTTCTGTTTATGATTAAAAGTCTCACATGTTTGTGGTAGTCTTGAGGGAAATGAATGAAATCGGAGATGTTGTAGTTCTTCTTGTCAGTAGCAAGGTAAATTGTGCTGAAAATAATCAATAACAGTCATCATTATTTCTACTATATTCGCCACGTGGTGGCAGCACTGCATATGTTACTGGAAATCCAGCGATCCTCGGTAATGAAAAGAAAGGATGTCTTCAATAAACAACAGAATGTCTCACATTGCTCAGGATGAGTTGCGATGAACAGGAGATGAATTCTGTGTTGAATCCAGGCTATAAAATTGAACTCTATTCTGATCATGGAAAATTCCGGGGAATGTAGTATCGTGACTTACGTTGAACTTATTGAGGAAATAAAAACATCGAGACCAAGTTCGATACATATTATTCAACATTCCAGCAATGTTGAGTATGCAGAGTATATCCTCATGGAATTTAGTTTGGAGATCGATTGGTAAACATCGTTTCAGTTCATTGTTACTACCTGCAATATGAATGAATGCTTTATCTTTATGTCATTTTCGTGTAACTGTGCTCAATCATTGACCAAGAAATGAAAAACTTCATGCAGATTTTGCAGCTAAGCTATTTGTTTGTGCATATTTCAAAATACTACCACTATCTCTCGTCCCTGCTCTTTACATGGATATGTTGGACAATTATTGGTAACACCGAATTTTCTTCCATGACAAACTCCAATAAACTCTGAAGCATATTTCTCTCCGTCATTGACCTCTGACAATCTTGTCACCTGATTTAACTTGTAGACCTTCTGAAATATTGATCACGAACAAACATGGTTTGATTAATGAGTGTTATAAACGGGTGATACGTTTTTTTGTTCACACGTGTCTGATTAAACAGAGCAATAAATATTATATTTGTTTTGATATTAAGAAAGCCACATAATGCAGGTGTTACTGTAAGGTCAGTTATTACAGAAATACATTAAAAATGTGTCAACAAGAGACCAGAATTGCACGGAAGAGGAATTTGCCAACGGCAAAGTCAATATTGAATGCAAACCATATGAGTTGTGTTTATCTGGTCCTGAATTTGAAACGATAGTTTTTCGACTGAGAAGACAAAACTAATGCTTATCAGACTGTATGTACATGATGATGCATAAAAATGCATGGTGCGTAGATTATGAAATATTTGGTCAGTCAGCAGTGCTGTTTTGTAGCCTGGTATATTCCCGTTTACCTCACTATACGGTATGTCTATTCATTATAGGGTCGTGAATACAGACTAGATCACATTCATTCACAAAGTAAGACATTGTACTAAGGTATACGAACACATATAGGATTGCCATTTAACTCCATTATAACGTTTTATGAGAGAAATCACTTTCAAAATGTTTCAATTTTCATAAAATTTCAGTATGTTGAAGCAATATATATAACTTACAAAATATTAAAAAATCAGCACATGTTGTTGGAATAGATCAAACGCTACAAGCATTTGACTGTTAGCTGCTGACACCTGGCGAATTCCTCAGAAAGCAAACTCCCAGAAAGGGCCGGTTTGTTTATATGTATTCATGCGCACAGTAACAGCTCCAATCAACATGAAAATTCACATGTACATAGAGGAATACCCATAATACCACTATACAAACCAAAACAGAGACATTTTAAAGTGATACATGTGCATTTGGAGGAGAAACTGGGAGTTTTTAAATAATATAGTACTTTGATGCCTCATTTTGACCATATAAGGAAATCAATACAGGTCCATAACCCTAAGCCTTGCGTGTCAAGCAAGCGAGCTGACCTTCAATAGTCAACCGCCCGTATTCACTGTATGTATATTCACTGCATTAAAACAACTATTCTCAGTACGGGTACATAGACTACGTACACGTATAATAAGCCCATTAGTTTTTTTTTAATGAAAAAGACACAGAAAAGGGCATGTTGAATTCGCCTTGATTCATTCGTATGTATATTAAAATATTTCGTTTTTTTTATATATTTCAGCCAACATATCAATAACATCGTACATTTCCATTTCCGGAAGTGATTGTCCCCTACATTGGTCTCAAAACTATGTCGTTCTTGCACAAGCCAATAGCTAGTATTGACCAAAGAATGTTGGATTTTTGTGCATGATGATCACCGATGTTGAAATGAAATAATCTCACATGTCCTTGATGTGTTGTGAATCAGTTCGCCTATCATACTTCGATCTGAACAGTTGACCAGGATGAATCATTACGAAGATTATATGGCTCATATTCCGATATCATCGGTACCTATGGGTGTTATATTACCAGAAGTGATATCACAGAAGCCAAAAAAAATGAAATGTATTTATAGTAGGCATTCATCTTCCTAATATAATGGAAGTCATGTTGGCTTCTGTCAGGGAACGCCCACCCAGAGGGCAAGACACAGGGACTGTAATTGTCCTCTTTGTAAGGATTCGACCCCGCATGAAGGATGTCGACACGTTGTATTTTGTAAGGGTCCTTTCAGTCTATGGCTGGTGAATAAGCAAAAAAAAAAAAATTAAATTTCTATTTCTAGATTACAGGAATACAGAGCGTATGGATGACTTATAAGGCATGATATAACTACATCGCAACATTTCTGGTACAACGATGATTTACAGTACTGTTTGCTCAGCTTCAATACAATCATGTTTTACAGTACTGAGTAGTTATATCCATCAGATCTATTTTGTATTATAGTTAGGTTTTTTTTTATAGAAATGAGAGAAAAATTGTGACTGGAACAAAGACACTGTAATATGTAGATTTTTGTTCGTTTGTACATGCATGAACGTTTCATTTGCAATGTTTTTCCCCTTCATATTCATGATGATAACCTTCTAGGTGAATCAACATAGAACATAGAAAGAACATAGAAATTCTATGGACGTCATCATGATCTGGTTGATAAATACAGCAAATCCATGTCTGCCATGCAACTAGATCTATTTTCATGTTAATTTTGGGGAATTCATGACGGGTGCCACTAGTGGGGCAGGAAATGCTCACTCTTTCCGGAACACCTGATTTCACCTCCTGATGGCCATTTACGGGGGTTCATGAGTTTCCCTGTCATTTTTGTTTTCTCTCGCTTCGTATGCCTGATATGACTTTCTGTCCCCGGACTATGAGATTGGATAACGGACCCTGTTTTGTTTGCTCGGAATACTTGATACTGGGTATTGATTCCACGTCTATTACTATAACTGAGTCGGTGTCTTTGCTGGTGGATAATTATTTGTCCCCGCTGGCACCATCAGCTCAGTAAACCTAGTATAGTTAGGTTTAACCTAGTATTTGAAATGACTATGCAGTACAAAGACAACGGAAACAAACTGGTTGACACGGCGCCCAGTATAAAAAGGTGTCAAAAAGCTGTGTCCAAGGGCACGGTCACAGCTTCCTCAGAAGGTGCCCCTAGACTCATCATATCAGATATTATGAAAACATCATACGTAGTCTCTTCTGATCGTTCCCTATGGTACAACAACTCGTGTAATTTTATTAATATTAGAGATTGCAAAATCAAACTTCCAGATATAATGAAAGCAGAGGGTGATGATTGTCAATATAGTATTAATAAATGTAGAGCAAAAAACTGCAAAACTTGTGATATATTAATTACGGATTCACAGTTCACAAGTTCACTTACCAAACGTACATATACTAGTAAAAGTTATGAAAACATCAATTGCAAGACCAGCAATATCGTATATGGAATTGAATGCACTATATGTGGTCTCGTATATATTGGAGAAACCAAAGGACAGCTTAACAAGAGAGTTAATGGTCATCGTTCCAACATCAATAATAATGCTAATCAACTACTTTATCAACATTTTAATCAGGATGACCATTCTATTTTGTCAATGAAAGTTCGAGTCATAGAAAAAATATACCACCATACTAATAGTCCCTCATTAAGTACACCCACCCGCAGGAAACGAGAAGAACATTGGATACGTGAACTAGGCACAGCTACACCTTATGGCTGTAACGATAATATCAGTTCAGTGGGAAACCTGACAAGCCCAGGATGCAGTTCAGTCAGTGTAATGAATTTATTTACATCATTTAAACGTAGGAAACGAAGCCATGGACAACGACATTATAATCGACCATCTATTCATAATATTTCCTTTGATGGTCTACTCGAAATATTGAAACAACCACTTGGACTGCACTATGTTCGCACTAAATTATTTGCCATACCTCATGTTAAACTTAAAGAACTAGAGGACCAATGTCCTACCCACTATATCAGAAAAACCAATAGCTATGAATTTCGTCTGTATTCCATTATCATGGATATTGTTTATCATCGGCTTTATAAGCCAACACAGAATTCCGAATATATACCACCCAAACGGTCTTTTCTGAAGATAAAATTTGCCAATAAAGGTATTGATGCAATTAACATCGGTAATATATTACATCATAAGTCTGTTCAGTCCCAGGTACCATCATACTTCACTGACACGGCTGCTCCATCTGTATCCTACTCATATACCAAATCTGTTGCTTCCAAGATTTTCAACTACAAACAAACATTGAATGATTTGGATATTGATGATCTCTTACATAACCCACCCTCCTGCACTTGCATTAACTCTCCGTTCATACACGATCCAGTTGGGCATGTTATTTCAGGCGACCTCAATATAGTGGAGAATGAATCATTGAAAGACATTTTGTCCAAAGGTCCCAAATATAGAGAGCCCACGTCGTTTTCATGGAGATACAATTTTAAGTTAATCATGGATGCAGTTGAGGAGCATGCCAGAAAATGGACAAAGCGAGAAAAGGCAGAAACTGATTCTCTGTCAGAATGGGTCAAACAGATTAGGTCATTGGTAAACAAACGCATCAATGTTTTGTCAAAGTCAGTTAGTACTAAATATAGCTCTGTCTTCAATGATCCCGTGGTTACTAATAGTTTGTTGAAACTTCAAGAAAGGTTCGTCATTGTCCCTGCAGATAAAGCTTCTAATAATGTTGTTTTTGTTTGTAAAGCATACTATATACAGTGCCTGTTTGACGAACTGGGTATTGCCAACAATACTAATCCCAATAGTACATACCAAGCCATTACCGTGCCCAAACAGGATATCTTATCAAATCATTTGTCTGTATTGCATTCGTTTGGTATTACTACCTCATGTAAAGATTCTAATCTACCGAACTTATATTGGATCCCAAAGTTGCACAAAAATCCACACAAACAAAGATATATTTCAGGTTCAGCATCATGTTCTACCAAAGCCCTTTCTAAAATATTAACTACTATATTGTCTAAAATTAAACAGGGTCTCCAAAAGTACTCTGAAACCATCTATTCTAGAAGTGGTATAAACCAAATGTGGATATTAAAAAATTCCAAATCTTTATTGGAATATCTACATGCGCACACACTTTCAAAAGTAACGTCTATCAAAACATTTGATTTCTCTACTTTGTACACAACTATACCTCATTCTGAACTGAAATCTCAGCTTAAAAAACTAATCAATAATTCATTTTTCTTTAAAAAGGGACAACGTCGGTACCACTATATTGTAGTTAAATATAATACCGCTTATTTTGTTAAAGGCGACTCTGATGCCCCATACAAATATACTGAAATAGATGTGGTAAATATGGTTAATTTTCTGATTGATAATATTTTTGTGGAATTTGGTGGTCGAATATTTCAACAAACTATTGGTATTCCTATGGGTACAAACTGTGCACCATTATTGGCAGACCTGTTTTTATACTCATATGAATCAGATTTTATCCAACATTTACAAAGAGGAGGTTCTAAGAAACTAACATGTAATTTTAATTTCACTTTCCGATACATAGATGATGTATTGTCGCTAAATAATCCCAAGTTTGGTGATTATTTGGATGTCATATATCCTGAGGAACTTGAAATTAAGGATACTACAGAATCCGCTAATTTTTCCAACTATCTAGACCTGAGGTTGGAGATTGATAATGATTCTAACCTGTCAACTAGATTATATGACAAACGTGATGATTTCAATTTTTCCATAGTCAATTTCCCTTTTCTAAGCAGCAACATTCCTATGTCACCAGCATATGGTGTGTTTGTTTCTCAACTTATACGCTATTCCAGAGCTAGTTGCAAATATGAGGACTTTGTCTATCGAAGTGCCCAGCTAGTCTCTAAACTGCTACGACAAGGATATGTTTTACCAAGACTTATCGCTGCGTTTAAGAAATTCTATGGACGTCATCATGATCTGGTTGATAAATACAGCAAATCCATGTCTGCCATGCAACTAGATCTATTTTCATGTTAATTTTGGGGAATTCATGACGGGTGCCACTAGTGGGGCAGGAAATGCTCACTCTTTCCGGAACACCTGATTTCACCTCCTGATGGCCATTTACGGGGGTTCATGAGTTTCCCTGTCATTTTTGTTTTCTCTCGCTTCGTATGCCTGATATGACTTTCTGTCCCCGGACTATGAGATTGGATAACGGACCCTGTTTTGTTTGCTCGGAATACTTGATACTGGGTATTGATTCCACGTCTATCAGCTAGAACTAATCGATTTGTTTACCTTTCTGTGTCTCACCCAGTCAATTCCTAGATGTCGTCTTGACAGAAAACTCTCGAAATTGATACTGGCTTTCTGTTGATTTGATGCTTCAGAGGAAGAGTTCAGGTTTTGCAGACGTTGGTCTCAATTTTACATATAAATACATATATATCAACCACATCCAGTGTTATGTCGCCTTTCAATCAGCAGTGTGTCAGCATCGCAGTGCAAGGTGGTTAGTCATATTGAATTAGGCTATGATAACAAATACATATCACAATTCCATCTATACATTTTGAAATGGAAATATGACTTTTTTTGCGACAGATACTGCATTCGATAGTGGTATTGCAATACACATTAGCAGGGAATCGGAAAAGCAAAACTCTGGTAAGGATAAAACATTACCGGTACAATTTTGAGAAATAGGATGCATCCATCATAGTTCAGGTAATGATCAGATGTATCAAGCAACACTGAGACCTGTCGTGCCGTATGAATGATCATCATTAGCTTTCCTGGAGGTTACTTATGTGTTCATTAACTTGACGGCTCTCCTACTGAAGGCCTCGTTAATGTCGATCTCAGACTCAAGCTGGTACACAGTGTTGCGTGTCAGACAACCAAACTGACCGCTGACATTCCTTCGCCCTCACAAGTTTTATTGAATGACTGCATTAGGGGAACCATTTCCAGTAGCCTCTAGAGCAAGATGTATCCAGAATGAATGTTAACTATATCTAAGGAAAAGATTTGTGGATGGACAAGCTGAGCATGTTAAATATTTTTCGGCCTGATGTAGGTCCCTTTAGCTATTAAGTATTGAGATATATATCTCGAATCTCATCTGTATTATACCTGTACCATTTCTGTTTGGATTCCACTGCAGTGTTGAAATTAGTCATGAAAACATGCCATCATTGTGCGGCGTTAGCCGTACTATATCTGTTAGTGTAATTTTGACCCCATGGTACCACTGGTGAGGAGCTTGTCCATGCGTGGACTTATTGCTACCGAATTAAGTCAGCGATGACATTATCCATATTTTATGTCACAATGTCAGATTACAACAAAGTTAAGTAGCAAATATTGAACAAAGAAAACATACACCTTGGTCGTTTGTGGAAAGTGCAACTAAAACACATTTTGGCAAGAATAATGGACGAATCGACAAACAAATGCGAGTAATAATCAATTTTCGCATGGACAAGCTCTGCACCAGTATTGGAGGTATTATGGTAGTGTAAGACCATTTACGAGAATTGTTCTCTGTGAGAGGGAAGTAGAGAGTTATTACAAGACGAGTTCGAGTTACAATACGATTCGAGTTCATTGTTTCATATTGTTATCAACAAGACCCACAATATTTTGTTTGGTTGTTTAACCAAGAAATGAGTTTCGTGTCTACTTATCCTTGATTTTTTTCGTATTCACTCAGCCTCGAGTACTGGTTCTACTCTCCTTTGTCCCTGTGGCCGCACACGTAACCTCAAGTTCTGCTGTTGTGATGCTTGTTGTCTGTATCTCATGTCCAGCTTTTCCTATCAAACGTATTATTATTTATGGCGACGCGCAGACATAATAACATAATAATCGACATGTCTTTGGTGAGCTGTGATCCAGTGGATGCTTTCGTGTTTTGTTTATAATAGTTGTTGAAATGTAGCTGAGATTTTAGTCCAATATTTTCTTGTGGGTTTTGTCAGTGCAATGCTACAAGAAGTGATATACACTATGTACAAATTACTGTTGTACTGTCAACGGTGGTGATGGATTCATAATGGTTTGAAATAATGGTTCTTTATATATTTGATGCACTGAATTTGTCTGTGACTCGAAAGATCTATACGATCAATGAATGATGAATGCTGGGTTTTGAACTCCATAATCATTTGAAAGATACCGGGCTGGAGACATTCCAACGATGTTACCATGAATGGTGTGTTATAATGGTGTGTGGTTTGAATATTGATTTATTAACAACGTTTTCATTCATTGTCACCACATGTTCTGTGAATGAATGGTGGATAGTGAGTTTAGCGTCACCTTTATCTGTGATTCAATTATTCATCTGTATATTAAATTGTAGTTGCGCCTTTGTCACTAATTGCATATGCACGGGGAGGGGGAGGGGTGAAATCAAATGAAGAAATGAAAAGTCATATGCAGTGCTTGCAGATAGTTTATATTATGTGTTAACGCATCATTCGAAATCATATCATTGTCCTGCCTACTGTCATGGTTATATTTTTTGGATCATCTGAGGGGGTATATATGTGTCAGCTTCCGCCAGTTTGGGTGTGATTTGGTCATGATTTGAGCGTGATTTGTTTGGGTAATTTACGGACTGAGATTTTTCACTCAACACAAAAATAATCAAGCACCAGATCAAAAACGAAAACATTATGATGACGAATAAAACTGGTTCTCACATTACTAAGTAATGTCATTCTTGACTATCCGCTTCACCTTTAGGGGAAGTCATGTTTTAAGAGGATATGGGAGACAATTATTGTAAACACCGTCAATTTTTTTTATCATCTGCGACCTACTCCAATGAACTCTAAACTGCCTGAAGCTTATTTTCCACGAGTTAAACATTTCCCACTGTCAGTTAATTCTGGCCATCTTGTCACCTGCTTTAATTCGTACACCTTCTGAAATAGTGATCACCAGCAAACATGTTTTCGTGTTTCCATGAATGGATGATCACGTTGTTAATTCGTACACGCGTGTCAATAAAACAACTGAAATGAATATTTGATCTCATGAGATAGTAAGAAAACCACATAATACACATGTCTTCCAAGTCAGGTCAAGTTATGACACATACCTTCAGGAAAAATGTCAACAAGAGACATAATTCCATACAGGTTGAATTTGCCAATGGGAAGTTTAATACTGAATGTTGATCAAATGAGTTGTGTTGATCTTTCTGTGTGTGTGTGTGTGATATGGAGGACGATAGTTGCGTGACTGAAAAGGTCTAATTAATGTCTGGCATTTCATATATGATATGCACGAAGTTTGTAAGCAGTAGTAATGTCACTATCAGTAAAATTCTGATTACTACCATGTGTGCATCTATTGAGCTGATCAGTGTTTCATTCTTATGTATTCTCAGTAACCTTTCCAGAGGAAGATTATGTATGTATTACCATAGCGTAGAAGCGTGATCAGAGACCAAGCCAGAGTCATTTGCAAACCCAGGCATTGAACATGGCTTTGCGTGTCAGACAACCGAGCTGACCTTCAATGGTCCACGATCCGTACTCATTTCATAGGATGTCTACATTAAAAGAACCATCACCAGTACCTGTGAAAACACCTACATGTATACCGTAATGTACAATGACGTACATCCAGGTAATTCCGTCCAAAGACCAACGAACAGAACATTTCAATTGGTGTCGATCCACTGTGGGTATATCTACACATTTTGTTTTGGCTTCCGATGTTTTTCCGTGTCGAAAATATCGTAATTCATTTTTTGAGTAGGATTATCACCTATTTTGAGATGCAATAATCTCACATTACTTAGTGTACTGTAAATCAGTTCTTTTACCATAATCTGAACAGAGCAGTTATTCAGGATGAATCACTGCGACTATTCTCTGGCTTATAATGCCAATATTATTAGATTTTATTGGTATTACATTACAAGAAGTAAGCTAAAAAGAAGGGCCCAAGTATCATATCCTGCGCCTTCCTCTATATTCAATAAGGATTAAAAAGGTGCGAGACGGATTAAATGGTATGTTTTCAGTGGACGAGTAGTATTAAGGAGCAGTGTATGATACTTGGGCCAAAAGAAGTTATATGTGGAATTATGGGCTTAAGACATTTCAAACGACATACTACTCGGTACGGTGTTCAAAGATTTGCTAAGATTTTTTGTGCGCGGCGTTTTCAATTGAAATCAACATTGTACATTTGATAATTTGTGGAATAGTAGTGTGGTCTGGACGAACCATTCGTGAATTATGTATCTCGATGTTTCATCCAGATAATGAATGAAATGTGCCCGAATGTCATACCATTTGGTACCATAGAATATGTAATAATGTGGGGGCGGAATTAGACAGTAAAAGTGGTTAAAGTATTACCGGTATTGAAGTTCAGGTATATCCAGCTGTGACGTATGAATTATCTTTATCACCTTCCCCCAAGAAAACTATATGTCCGCTACCTTTGGGTAGTGATTTTGCTCAAAACGTTATTATTGTCAATCACAGATTGTTACATAGTATGGCGCGTCAGACAACCAAGGTAATTTATCATGGTGCTTCGCCCTCACAAGGTTTATTGAATGACTGCACTGGGCGAACAATTTCCAGTAGCCTCGATAGCAAGTACCAGCATTATGTAAAGTATTTGTGGATGGACGAGGGAAATATGTCAAACATATTGCGACTAAATGTGAGTCCGTTCAATTATCAATTATTCGAATATATTCATCGAATCTCATCCATTTTCCATAAATACCATTTTTGTCGTGAATTCTCCGAGACATGTCATTCACTACTTATCTCATATTTAGTTTTTTCGAAGCTAATTCTGTGTTTCACTGATGGTGATTAGGCCTATTGACGGTTGAGTGTTAACATGGACGTCTACTTTTACTTGTGTGTTGTAAAACAGTATGTTCCTCCGCACAATTGTACTTCTTGATCCCGTTGGAGCCATGATGAAGCTTCGAGCCTGGACTGGTGAGATAAATGTGATGTGAATTGTTCACTCTCTTACTTCATCAGATAAAATTCATAAATCCGTCATGAAATATGTGTTAACGTACAAGTGATAAACCGACACAATAATCCACATGTCCATGGTGAATTATGATTAAGTTGATTCTATCACGTTATGATCAGAATTGTTGTCAAAAAGGATCAAGAGGGCATTGAAGCTAGATTTGAAACGTCCCATACGTTCGCGTTATTTCGTCATTTTGGGGACAACTAGACGTCAAGGCCTGAAGATGCCTTGGGGCATTTCATGTGAGTTCTATTCCTACCTAACATTTACCTAAGAGACCGCGTCTAGAACCATAATGACTCTGAATCTGTCCATGGTCAAAGTTTAAGTGACATACCCCGTCCTTAGGCATCTTTGCGTTTCGCTCTACGACGGACCGTTTCTGAGATATGGCAAACAGGAAGTGCTCGACACCAGAAGTCGTCTCGACGCAAGATACCCTCTAGACTAGTTAGTCTAGTGCCAGGAGGCCGGAATTGAGCTCCGTTTCGCTCTACGACGCACCATTCCCGAGATACGGCCAAACAGGAAGTGCGGAGTCAGCGAATATAAATTCGACACTAGGGGTCGTCTCGACCCAAGATACACACTACACTAGTTTGTCTAGTGCCAGGAGGCCGAAATTGAGCTCCGTTTCGCTCTACGACGCACCGTTTCCGAGATACGGCCAAACAGGAAGTGCCGAGTCGGCGAAAAAAAATTTGACACCAGGGGTCGTCTCGACCCAAGATACACACTACACTAGTTTGTCTAGTGCCAGGAGGCCGAAATTGAGCTCCGTTTCGCTCTACGACGCACCGTTTCCGAGATACGGCCAAACAGGAAGTGCCGAATCGGCAAAAAAAAAAAATCGAAACCAGGGGTTGTTTCGACCCAAGATACCCCTAGACTAGTTTGTCTAATGCCAGGAGGCCGAAATTGAGCTCCGTTTCGCTCTACGACATTTCCGAGATACGGCCAAACAGGAAGTGCCGAGTCGGAGAAAATAAATTCGACACCAGGGGTGGTCTCGACCCAAAATACCCACTAGACTAGTTTGTCTAGTGCCAGAAGGCCGGAATTGAGCTCCGTATCCCTGTATGATGCACAGTTTCCGAGATACGGCCAAACAGGAAGTGCCGATTCAGCGAAAAAAAAATTGACACCAGGGGTTGTCTCGACCCGAAATACCCATAAGCCTAGTTTGTCTAGTGCCAGAAGGCCGGAATTGAGCTCCGTTTCGCTCTACGACGCACCATTTCCGAGATACAGGAAGTGCCGAGTCGGCGAAAATAAATTTGACACTAGGAGTCGTCTCGACCCAAGATACCCACTAGACTAGTTTGTCTAGTGCCAGGAGGCCGGAATTGAGCTCCGTTTCGCTCTACGACGCACCGTTTCCGAGATACGGCCAAACAGGAAGTGCCGATTCAGCGAAAAAAAAATTGACACCAGGGGTTGTCTCGACCCGAAATACCCATAAGCCTAGTTTGTCTAGTGCCAGAAGGCCGGAATTGAGCTCCGTTTCGCTCTACGACGCACCATTTCCGAGATACAGGAAGTGCCGAGTCGGCGAAAATAAATTTGACACTAGGAGTCGTCTCGACCCAAGATACCCACTAGACTAGTTTGTCTAGTGCCAGGAGGCCGGAATTGAGCTCCGTTTCGCTCTACGACGCACCGTTTCCGAGATACGGCCAAACAGGAAGTGCTGAGTCGGCGAAAAAAAAATCGACACCAGGGTCGTCTCGACCCAAGATACACACTAGACTAGTTTGTCTAGTGCCAGTAGGCCGAAATTGAGCTCCGTTTTGCTCTACGACGCACCGTTTCCGAGATACGGCCAAACAGGAAGTGCCGAGTCGGCGAAAAAAAAAAATCGACACCAGGGGTCGTTTCGACCCAAGATACACACTAGACTAGTTTGTCTAGTGCCAGTAGGCCGAAATTGAGCTCCGTTTCTCTCTACGACGCACCGTTTCCGAGATACGGCCAAACAGGAAGTGCCGAGTCGGCGAAAAAAAAATCGACACCAGGGGTCGTTTCGACCCAAGATACACACTAGACTAGTTTGTCTAGTGCCAGTAGGCCGAAATTGAGCTCCGTTTCTCTCTACGACGCACCGTTTCCTAGATACGGCCAAACAGGAAGTGCCGAGTCGGCGAAAAAAAAATCGACACCAGGGGTCGTCTCGAGCGAAGATACACACTAGACTAGTTTGTCTAGTGCCAGGAGGCCGAAATTGAGCTCCGTTTCGCTCTACGACGCACCGTTTCCGAGATACGGCCAAACAGGAAGTGCCGAGTCGGCGAAAAAAAAAATCAACACCAGGGGTCGCTTCGACCCAAGATACCCCCTAGACTAGTTTGTCTAGTGCCAGGAGGCCGAAATTGAGCTCCGTTTCGCTCTACGACGCACCGTTTCCGAGATACGGCCAAACAGGAAGTGCCGAGTCGGCGAAAATAAATTTGACACTAGGGGTCGTTTCGACCCAAGATACCCCTAGACTAGTTTGTCTAATGCCTGGAGGAAGAAATTGAGCTCCGTTTCGCTCTACGACGCACCATTTCTGAGATACGGCCAAACAGGAAGTGCCGAGTCGGCGAAAATAAATTTGACACTAGGGGTCATCTCGACCCAAAATACCCACTAGACTAGTTTGTCTAGTGCCAGGATGCCGGAATTGAGCTCCGTTTCGCTCTACGACGCACCGTTTCTGAGATACGGCCAAACAGGAAGTGCCGAGTCGGCGAAAAAAAATTCGACACCAGGGTTGTCTCGACCCAAGATACACACTAGACTAGTTTGTCTAGTGCCAGGAGGCCGAAATTGAGCTCTGTTTCTCTCTACGACGCACCGTTTCCAAGATACGGCCAAACAGGTAGTGCCGAGTCGGCGAAAAAAAAATTCGACACCAGGGGTCGTCTCGACCCAAGATACACACTAGACTAGTTTGTCTAGTGCCAAAAGGCCGAAATTGAGCTCGGCTTCGCTCTACGACGCACCGTTTCCGAGATACGGCCAAACAGGGAGTGCCGAGTCGGCGAAAAAAAAATTCGACACCAGGGGTCGTCTCGACCGAAGATACACACTAGACTAGTTTGTCTAGTGCCAGGAGGCCGAAATTGAGCGCCGTTTCACTCTACGACGCACCGTTTCCGAGATACGGCCAAACAGGAAGTGCCGAGTCGGCGAAAAAAAAAATCAACACCAGGGGTCGTTTCGACCCAAAATACCCCCTAGACTAGTTTGTCTAGTGCCAGGAGGCCGAAATTGAGCTCCGTTTCGCTCTACGACGTACCGTTTCCGAGATACGGCCAAACAGGAAGTGCCGAGTCGACGAAAAAAAATTTCGACACCAGGGGTCGTTTCGACCCAAGATACACACTAGACTACTTTGTCTAGTGCCAGGAGGCCGAAATTGAGCTCCGTTTCGCTCGACGATGCACCGTTTCCGAGATACGGCCAAACAGGAAGTGCCGAGTCGGCGAAAAAAAAATTCGACACCAGGGGACGTCTGGACCGAACACACTAGACTAGTTTGTCTGGTGCCAGGAGGCCGAAATTGAGCTCCGTTTCGCTCTACGACATACCGTTTCCGAGATACGGCCAAACAGGAAGTGCCGAGTCTGCGAAAAGAAAAAACGACACCAGGGGTCGTTTCGACCCAAGATACCCCCTAGACTAGTTTGTCTAGTGCCAGGAGGCCGAAATTGAGCTCCGTTTCGCTCTACGACACACCGTTTCCGAGATATGCATGAAAGCCTCAAGGATGAATCAGCAAAAATTCTTCCGAGCTCTAGGTCAAAGGTCGTTCGACGGAGTGATCCCAAAATCAATAGGGTTCTTCCTTGGTGGTATATGAACTCCCATGCAGAGAATACTTGCCATTGCATGAATACTTTTTGAGTTATCGATCGGAAACCAAGTCTCAAAATCAACCTTGATTTCATCCTCACGGACCTCACGGACCCCGGAGCCGCCTCCAAAACAATAGGGGTCTTCCATGTAATATTTCTGACCAGTGGTGTAAATTTGGACAAGATCCGTTCAGGCGTTCCCGAGTTATCGATCGGAAACCAAAACGGCGGAAAGTAAAAAAAAAAGAAGAAAAAAAAAAAAAAACCAGACAAAACCATAAGGGCATTTCGGGCCGAAATGCCCTAATTAAGCATCTTTCCGCCGAACTTTCTGCAGAATTTCAACTATCCTAATTGTTCGGTTTAACATGCCACACAGGTAAATTCTCAGATTGTTTACATCACAATTTCACGTTTGCATCAGGAATTTCAGATCACAATCATTGACATATCCCCTCCCTTAATAGATCGATTGGTGTCTGCTTGTAGAATATTTCTTGTTGATTGGAGAGTCTAAATAATCTTTGTTTCTGTGTATTTATCTCATGACCATGACGGGAAAGAGAGTGGCAATACTTAAAAGTGGCAATACTCAAAAGTATTGCCACTCTCTTTCCCGTCAAGGTCATGATCTGATTAATGAATAATGATGTAAACAGTGTTTTTCCTTTCTGTTTTTTGAGAAACAATTTTGGTCACATCGCAAGTGTAACGTTGCAAAAATATTTCTGTTATAAACGAATATATGCCTGAGAAATGCACCCTCATACTCGATTTGGATGGAGAACACTTTCATGCATACTTTCGGATATTCTGTCAATCAATAATTCAGAACGCTCCTGATACTCTATTCGTGACGTAATAATGCAAATGTAAGTTTCAATCGATTACCACCAATACCAGTCACATTTGCAAAATCAGCAAAAGTGACCACATGGCAAGGTTAGCCCCCGGAAGAACAAATTTATGTCATAAAAACGTTATATTCGCTGCCCTTTTGCTGAACTTATATTTCAAATCCCACCTGTAGTCTATGTCAGCGTAACGTTACAGGGAGTGATATACAAAACGCAACAAATCAGTGAAATGAAGAGACGACGATACATATTTCTTGTACTTGGTTTGGCTTCTGTTGATGATTAAAAGTCTCACATGTTTGTGGTAGTCTTGAGGGAAATGAATGAAATCGGATATGTTGTAGTCCTTCTTGTCAGTAGCAAGGTAAATTGTGCTGAAAATAATCAATAACAGTCATCATTATTTCTACTATATTCGCCACGTGGTGGCAGCACTGCAAATGTTACTGGAAATCCAGCGATCCTCGGTAATGAAAAGAAAGGATTTCCTCATTAAACAACAGAATGTCTCACATTGCTCAGGATGTGTTGCGATGAACAGCGGATGAATTCTGTGTTGAATCCAGGCTATAAAATTGAACTCTATTCTGATCATGGAAAATTCCGGGGAATGTAGTATCGTGACTTACGTTGAAGACTACAAAGAACTTATTGAGGAAATAAAAATACACCGAGACCAAGTTCGATACATATTATTCAACATTCCAGCAATGTTGAGTATGCAGAGTATATCCTCATGTAATATAGTTTGGAGATCGATTGGTAAACATCGTTTCAGTTCAATGTTACTACCTGCAATATGAATGAATGCTTTATCTTTATGTAAGTTTAGTGTAACTGTGCTCAATCATTGACCAAGAAATGAAAAACTTCATGCAGATTTTGCAGCTAAGCTATTTGTTTGTGGATAATTCAAAATACTGCCACTATCTCTCGTCCCTGCTCTTTACATGGATATGTTGGACAATTATTGGTAACACCAAATTTTCTTCCGGGACAAACTCCAATAAAGCCTGAAGCATATTTCTCTCCGTCATTGACCTCTGACAATCTTGTCACCTAATTTATCTTGTAGACCTTCTGAAATATTGATCACGAACAAACATGGTTTGATTAATGAGTGTTATAAACGGGTGAAACGTTTTTTTTGTTCACACGTGTCTGATTAAACAGAGCATTTGTTTTGATATCTGGAAAGCCACATAATGCAGGTGTTACTGTCAGGTCAGTTATTACACAAATACATTAAAAATATGTCAACAAGAGACCAGAATTGCACGGAAGAGGAATTTGCTAACGGCAAAGTCAATATTGAATGCGAACCATATGAGTTGTGTTTATCTGGTCCTGAATTTGAAACAATAGTTTTTCGACTGAGAAGACCAAACTAATGCTTGTCAGACTGTATGTACATGATGATGCATAAAAATGCATAATGAGTAGATTATGAAATATTTGGTCAGTCAGCAGTGCGGTTTTGTAGTCTGGTATATTCCCGTTTATCTCACTATACGGTATGTCTATTCATTATAGGGTCGTGATTACAGAACAGATCACAGTCATTCACAAAGTAAGACATTGTACTAAGCCTTGCGTGTCAAGCAAACGAGCTGACCTTCAATAGTCCACCGCCCGTATTCACTGTATATTCACTGCATTAAAACAACTATTCTCAGTACGGGTACATAGACTACGTACACGTATAATAACGCCCATTAGTTTTTTTTCTGAAGGAGACACAGAAAGGGCATGTTGAATTCGCCTTGATTCATTCGTATGTATACTAAAATATCTCTTTTTTTTTTTATATATTTCAGCCAACATATCAATAACATCGTACATTTACATTTCCGGAAGTGATTGTCTCCTACATTGGTCTCAAAAATATGTCGTTCTTGCACAAGCTTATAGCTAGTATTGACCAAAGAATATTGGATTTCTGTGCGTGATGATCACCGATGTTGAAATGAAATAATCTCACATGTCCTTGATGTGTTGTGAATCAGTTCGTCTATCATACTTCGATCTGAACAGTTGACCAGGATGAATCATTACGAAGATTATATGGCTCATATTCCGATATCATCGGTACCTATTGGTGTTAAATTACCAGAAGTGATATCACAGAAGCCAAAAAAATGAAATCTATTTATGGTAGGCATTCATCTCTCTAATATAATGGAAGTCATGTTGGCTTTTGTCAGGGAACGCCTACCCAGAGGGCAAGACACAGAGACTGTAATTGTCCTCTTTGTAAGGATTCGACCCCGCATGAAGGATGTCGACACGTTGTATTTTGTATGGGTCCTTTCAGTCTATGGCTGGTGAATAAGCAAACAAAAAATCAGAATTACTATTTCTATATTACAGGAATACATAGGTATGGATGACTTATAAGGCATGATCTAACTATATCGCAACATTTCTGGTACAACGATGGTTTACAGTACTGTTTGCTCAGCTTCAATACAATCATGGTTTACAGTACTGAGTAGTTATATCAATCAGATCTATTGTGTATTATAGTTAGTTTTTTCATGGAAATGAGAGCAAAAATGTGACTAGAACAAAAACACTGAAATCTGTAGATTTAAGTTCATTTATACAGGCATGACCGTTTCATCTGCAATGTTTTTTTCCCTTCATATTTATGATGATTACGTTCTAGGTGAACCAACATCAACTAGAACTATTCGCTGTGATTACCTTTCTGTGTCTCACCTTTCTGTGTTATCAACTCCTATATATCGTCTTGTCAGAAAACTCTCGAAATTGATACTGGCTTTCCGTTGATTTGATGCTTCAGAGGAAGAGTTCAGGTTTTGCAGACGTTGGTCTCAATTTTACATATAAATACATATATATCGGTCACATCCAGTGTTATGTCGCTTTTCAATCAGCAGTGTGTCAGCATCGCAAGGTGGTTAGTCATATTGAATTAGGCTATGATAACAAATACATATCACCATTCCATCTATACATTCGCAATGGAAATATGATTTTTCTTTGTGACCGATACTGCATTCGACAGTGGTATTGCAATGCGAACACAGTAGCAGGGAATCCGAAAAGCAAAACTCTGGTAAGGATAAAACATTACCGGTACAATTTTGAGAAATAGGATGCATCCATCTGTGTTCAGGTAATGATCAGATGTATTAAGCAACACTGAGACCTGTCGTGCCGTATGAATGATCATCATTTCCTTTCCTGGAGGTTACTTATGTGTTCATTAACTTGACGGCTCTCCTACTGAAGGCCTTGTTAGTGTCGATCTCAGACTCAAGCTGGTACACAGTGTTGCGTGTCAGTCAACCAAACTGACCACTTACATTCCTTCGCCCTCGCAAGGTTTATTGGATGACTGCATTAGGGGAACCATTTCCAGTAGCCTCGAGAGCAAGATGCATCCAGAATGAATGTTAAGTATATTTAGGGAAAAGATTTGTGGATGGACAAGCTGAGCATGTTAAATAGTTTTCGGCCTGATGTAGGTCCGTCTAGCTATTAAGTATTGAAATATATTCCTCGAATCTCATCTGTATTATACCTGTACCATTTCTGTTTGGATTCCACTGCAGTGTTGAAATTAGTCATAAAAAAACATACCAACATTGTCTGTATCTCATGTCCAGCTTTTCCTATCAAACGTATTATTATTTATGGCGACGCGCGGACATAATAATCCACATATCTTTGGTGAGCTGTGATCCAGTTGATGCTGTCTTGTTTGTTCATAATAGTTGTTGAAATGTAGCTGAGATTTTAGTCCAATATTTTCTTGTGGTTTTTGTCAGTGCTATGCTACAAGAAGTGATATACAGAATGTACAAATAACTGTTGTACTGTCGATGGTGGTGATGAATTCATAATGGTTTGAAATGTTTATATATATTTGATGCACTGAATTTGTCCGTGACTCGGAAGATCTTCTATACGATGAATGAATGATGAATGCTGGGTTTTGAACTCTACCGGGCTGGAGACATTCCAACGATGTTACCATGAATGGTATGTTATAATGGTGTGTGGTTTATATATTGATTTATAAACATGCTTTTCTTTCACTGTCACCATTTTTTTCCTGTTAAGAAATGGTTTATTTGTGCATAAGTTTAGCGTGACCTGTATCTGTGGTTCAATTATTGATCTGTACATAAAATTATAGTTGTACACTTGTTGTTAAATGCATAAATAGATGAAGTGGGGACATCAAATAAAAAACATTATGCAGATTTTGCAGATAGTTTATGTTATGTGTTCATTCAAAATATATCATTCAATGTCCTGCCTACTGTCACGTTTACATTTTTTAGATTTTTTAAATCGATTTGGATTTAATTTGAGCGTGATTTGCTCATATGGTAATTTACGGATTAAGAGTCCGTAAACACAAAAATTCACAGCATCAGAAAAATCAGAAAGATCACAGCACCTGACAAAAAAACAAAACGAACACGTTATGGTGGCGACCGAAGCTGGTTCTCGCATTAAACAGTAATGCCATTCTTGATGATCCATTTCGCCTTTAGGGGAAGACGTGTTTTACCTGGATATGATGGACATTATTGTAAACACCGACAAAAAATCAGTGACCTACTCCAGTAAAGCCTAAACTGCCTGAAGCATATTTCCACGAGTTAAATGTTTTCCCACTGTCAGTTAATTCTGGTCATCTTGTCACTTGCTTTAATTTGTACACCTTCTGAAATATTGATCACCAGCAAACATGTTCTCGTGTTTCTATGAATGGATGATAACGTTGTTAATTCGTACACACGTGTCGATCAAATAACTTAAATGAATATTTGATATCATGAGATAGCAAGAAAACCACATAATATACATGTTTTCCAAGTCAGATCAAGTTATGACACATATCGGTACCTTCAGGAAATATGTCAACAACAGACATAATTCCATACAGGTTGAATTTGCCAATGGGAAGTTAAATATTGAATGGGAATCAGATGATTTGTGTTGATCTTTCTGTGTGTGTGTGATAGTTGCTTGACTGGAAAGGTCGAACTAATGTCTGGCATTTCATATGTGATATGCACGAAGTTTGTAAGCAGTAGTAATGTCATTATCAGTAAAATTCTGATTATTAGCATGTATACATGTATTGAGCTGATCAGTGTTTCATTCTCATGTATTCACATTAACTTTTCCAGAGGAAGATTATGTATGTATTACCATAGCGTAGAAGCGTGATAAGATACCAAGCCAGAGTCATTCGCAAACCCAGGCATTGTACATGGCCTTGTGTGTCAGACAACCGAGCTGACCTTCAATGGTCCACGATCCGTACTCATTTCATAGGATGTCTACATTAAAAGAACCATCACCAGTACCTGTGAAAATACCCACATGTATACCGTAATGTACAATGACGTACATCCAGGTAAATCCGTCCAAAGACCAACGAACAGAACATTTCAATTGGTGTCGATCCACTGTGGGTATATCTACACATTTTGTTTTGGCTTCCGATGTTTTCCCGTGTCGAAAATATCGTAATTCATTTTTGAGTAGGATTATCACCTATTTTGAGATGCAATAATCTCACATTGCTTAGTGTACTGAAAATCAGTTCTTTTATCATAATCTGAACAGAGCAGTTATTCAGGATGAATCACTGCGACTATTCTCTGGCTTATAATGCCAATATTATTAGATTTCATTGGTATTACATTACAAGAAGTAAGCTAAAAAGAAGTTATATGTGGAATTATGGGCTTAATACATTTCAAACGACATACTACTCGGTACGGTGTTCAAAGATTTGCTAAAATTTTTTGTGCGCGGCATTTTCAATTGAAATCAACATTGTACATTTGATAATTTGTGGAATAGTAGTGTGGTCTGGATGAACCATTCCTGAATTATGAATCTCGATGTTTCAGCCAGATAATGAATGAAATGTGCCTGAATGTCATACCATTTGGTACTATAGAATATGTAATAATGTGGGGGCGGAATTATACAGTAAAAGTGGTTAAAGTATTACCGGTATTGAAGTTCAGGTATATCCAGCTGTGACGTATGAATGATCTTTATTACCTTCCCCCAAGAAAACTATATGTCCGCTACCTTCGGGTAGTGATTTTGCTCAAAACGTAATTATTGTCAATCACAGATTGTTACATAGTATGGCGCGTCAGACAACCAAGGTAATTTATCATGGTGCTTCGCCCTCACAAGGTTTATTGAATGACTGCACTGGGCGAACAATTTCCAGTAGCCTTGAGAGCAAGTACCAGCATTCTGTAAAGGAACTAGGTAAATATTTCAAACCTATTGCGACTAATTGTGAGTCTGTTCAATTATCAATTATTCGAATATATTCATCGGATCTCATCCATTTTCTATAAATACCATTTCTGTCGTGAATCGCCTGAAATAATAATTTTTTTCTCCGAGACATGTCATTCATTGCCTATCTCATATTTAGTTTTTTCGAAGTGAATTATGTGTTTAACTGATGGTGATTAGGTCTATTGACAGTTGAGTATTAACATGGACGTCTACTTTTACTTGTGTGTTGTAAAACAGTATGTTCCTCCGCACAATTGTACTTCTTGATCCCGTTGAAGCCATTGAAGCCTCGAGCTGGACTGGTGAGATAAATGTGATGTGAATTGTTCACTCTCTTACTTCATCAGATAAAATTCATAAATCCGTTGTCAAATATGTGTTAACGTACCAGTGATAAACCGACACAAACATCCACAGTCCATGGTGAATTGTGATTAAGTTGATTCTATCATGTTATGATAAGAATTGTTGTCAAAAAGGATCAAGAGGGCACTGAAGCGAAATTTAAAACGTCACGTCATTTTGGGGACAATTAAGCAACTTCCCGCCGAACTGCAGAATTTTAACTATCCTAAATGTTTGGTTTCACATGCCATACAGATGAATTCTCAAAACATTTACATCACAATTTTACGTTCGCATCAGGAATTTCACATCACAATCATTGACATATTCCCTCACTTAATAGATCGATTGGTGTCTGCTTGTAGAATATTTCTTGTTGATTGGAGGGTCTAAATAATCTTTAGACCCTCCAACCCATTAAGCTCATGACCTTGTCAAGGTCATGATCTGATTGACGAATAATGACGTAAACATTATTTTGAGGAACTATATATTATGGTGAGAAACACGATGGTCACATCGCAAGTGTACCGTTACAAAAATATTAATGTTATAGACCAATATATGCCTGAGAAATGCACCCTCATACTCGATTTGGATGGGGAACACTTTCATGCATACTTTCGGATATTCTGTCGATCAATAATTCAGAACGCTCCTGATACTCTATTCGTGACGTAATAATGCAAATGTAAGTTTCAATCGATTACCACCAATACCAGTCACATTTGCAAGATCAGCAAAAGTGACCACATGGCAAGGTTAGCCCCCGGAAGAACAAATTTATGTCATAAAAACGTTATATTCGGACACATGTTGAACGAGACTTCGCTGCCCTTTTGCTGAATTTATATTTCAAATTCCACCTGTAGTCTATGTCAGTGTAACGTTACAGGGAGTGATATACAAAACGCAACAAATCAACGAAATGAAGAGATGACGATGCATCTTTCTTGTATTTGGTTTGGCTTCTGTTTATGATTAAAGTCTCACATGTTTGTGGTAGTCTTGAGGGAAATGAATGGAATCGGATATGTTCTAGTCCTTCTTGTCAGTAGCAAGGTAAATTGTGCTGAAAATAATCAATAACAGTCATCATTATTTCTACTATATTCGCCACGTGGTGGCAGCACTGCAAATGTTTCTGGAAATCCAGCGATCCTCGGTAATGAAAAGAAAGGATGTCTTCAATAAACAACAGAATGTCTCACATTTATCATGGTGCTTCGCCCTCGCAAGGTTTATTGAATGACTGCACTGGACCAACAACTTCCAGTAGCCTCGATAGCAAGTACCAGCATTATGTAAATATTTGTGGATGGACGAGGGAAATATGTCAAACATATTGCAACTAAATGTGAGTCCATTCAATTATCAATTATTCGAATATATTCATCGAATCACATCCATTTTCTATAAATTCCTTTTCTGTCGTGAATCCCCTGAAATGGAAATTTATTTCTTCGAGACATGTCATTCATTACCTATCTCATATTTAGTTTTTTCGAAGCAAATTCTGTGTTTCACTGATGGTGATTAGGCCTATTGACGGTTGAGTATTAACATGGACGTCTACTTTTACTTGTGTGTTGTAAAACAGTATGTTCCTCCGCACAATTGTACTTCTTGATCCCGTTGAAGCCATTGAAGCCTCGAGCTGGACTGGTGAGATAAATGTGATGTGAATTGTTCACTCTCTTACTTCATCAGATAAAATTCATAAATCCGTTGTCAAATATGTGTTAACGTACCAGTGTTAAACCGACACAATAATCCACATGTCCATGGTGAATTGTGATTAAGTTGATTCTATCACGTTATGATAAGAATTGTTGTCAAAAAGGATCAAGAGGGCACTGAAGCGAAATTTAAAACGTCACGTCATTTTGGGAACAATTAAGCAACTTCCCGCCGAACTGCAGAATTTTAACTATCCTAATTGTTTGGTTTCACATGCCATACAGGTGAATTCTCAAAACGTTTACATCACAATTTCACGTTCGTATCACGAATTTCACATCACAATCATTGACATATTCCCTCACTTAATAGATCGATTGGTGTCTGCTTGTAGATTATTTCTTGTTGATTGGAGGGTCTAAATAATCTTTAGACCCTCCAACCCATTAAGCTCATGACCTTGTCAAGGTCATGATCTGATTGAAGAATAATGACGTAAACATTATTTTTCCCTTCCGTACTTTGAGGAACTATATATTATGGTGAGAAACACGTTGGTCACATCGCAAGTGTACCTTTACAAAAATATTAATGTTCGCTAATTTTTCCAACTATCTAGACCTGAGGTTGGAGATTGATAATGATTCTAACCTGTCAACTAGATTATATGACAAACGTGATGATTTCAATTTTTCCATAGTCAATTTCCCTTTCCTAAGCAGCAACATTCCTATGTCACCGGCATATGGTGTGTTTGTTTCTAGTTGCAAAGTTGCAAATATGAGGACTTTGTCTATCGAAGTGCCCAGCTAGTCTCTAAACTGCTGCGACAAGGATATGTTATACCAAGACTTATAGCTGCGTTTAGGAAATTCTATGGGCGTCATCATGATCTGGTTGATAAATACACCAAATCCATGTCTGCCATGCAACTAGATCTACTTTCATGTTAATTTTGGGGAATTCATGACGGGTGCCACTAGTGGGGCAGGAAATGCTCACTCTTTCCGGAACACCTGATTTCACCTCCTAATGGCCATTTTTGGGGGATCATGAGTTTCCCTGTCATTTTTGTTTTCTGTCACTTCGTATCCCTGATATGACTTTCTGTCCCCGGACTATGAGATTGGATAACGGACCTTGTTTTGTTTGCTCGGAATACTTAATACTGGGTATTGATTCCACGTCTATAGACCAATATATGCCTGAGAAAGGCACCCTCATACTCGAGTTAGGGAACACTTTCATGCATACTTTCGGATACTCTGTCAATCATTAATTCAGAACGCTCCTGATACTCTATTCGTGACGCAATAATGCAAATGTAAGTTTCAATCGATTACCACCAATACCAGTCACATTTGCAAAATCAGCAAAAGTGACCACATGACAAGGTTAGCCCCCGGAAGAACAAATTTATGTCATAAAAACGTTTTATTCGGACACATGTTGAACGAGACTTCGATGCCCTTTTGCTGAACTTATATTTCCAATTCCATCTGTAGTCTATGTCAGTGTTACGTTTCAGGAAGTGATATACAAAACGCAAAAAATCAGCGAAATGAAGAGACGACGATGCATCTTTCTCGTACTTGGTTTGGCTTCTGTTTATGATTAAAAGTCTCACATGTTTGTGGTAGTCTTGAGGGAAATGAATGAAATCGGATATGTTGTAGGCCTTCTTGTCAGTAGCAAGGTAAATTGTGCTGAAAATAATCAATAACAGTCATCATTATGTGGCGATTTTGCCCTAAGCACGCGGCAGGTGATTGTAAACATAAATGCCATTTATGTGGCCTTTTCGTACTTGGCCTTGTTTTGACATGCTCCGTTCGAGCGTGTGTTGCCACGGCGACGTATTGTAATTTACGTTCCAGTAAACTATAACAATGGATCGATTAAACCTCGCGTGCGCCCTACAGTGTCTGGTGTATTATATATACACTGGAAGCGACTCGTTCGAGGAGATTGTCCAAGATCGAGAGACAGGACGCACGCAAGGCTCGCCATGAGCTTTGTGTTCCCTGTTTGCGAGTAGTGGGCTCCTAGAGCCCTGGGGACGATTTCCATGGGGAGGCCCGGGCTGGGAGAGACGAGTTGCTGACTCGGGGGCCTTCGGCCCTGTGGATCGCCAGCTCTCTCCCTTCCCGGGACGTGTGACAGAGGCTCTGGCCAGCATGTCGGGCTGTACGGGGTTCCGTCCCCGAGGCAGACCGCGGCTCGTCAGGCCCCGCCAGTTAACACCGTGGTGATGAACCGGTTTCTGAACGGTGTCCGTAGGCCTGGGAGTGTCGGGTGCGCTGTTACCTGGTTACCGTTAATGCTGAAGTAGTTACCGCGTCCGCCGCGACCTCCGGTGAGCGGCCCTGCCGCAAGGATCCGGAATAGCGGATGCGCGTCCGCAAGGACTCGGATGAGAGAGGACTATCCTCGAGGATCCCGAAGAGCGGACGGTAGTCAATAACTTTACATTGGTGCCGTGACCAGGATCAGTCCGACAGTGTTCCATCGTAGCCTACCGTCAAAACGTTGTAGCCTCCTTAGTCCCTGGGGATCGCCCGCTCCTCAAGGACATCTCAAAGGATGACAAAGGAAAGAGACAAAGCCAAAGATAAGGCTAATGAACCCAAGGGGGGGGAAACGGGAGGTAATGTCGCGGACCACACCCGGTCGCGCGACAGCCGCCGTGAGACATCTTCGGGTGACTCCGGCGGCCGGAAGGAACGTGCGGAAACCTCCGTGGACAAGACCTCGTCCGCGGAGACGACTCCGGCGTCCCTGGCTCCGTCTTCGGACGTAGAGTCGAGCCCCGCGGGGCCGCAGCAGGAGTTGCCGTCAAGGCCGGACCTTGACGTGTTAGGCGCGGTGGGTGGAGCTGGCAACGGCTCTACGCCGCGCCCGCCCGTGCCCAGAACAGATCCGTGGCAAATGGCACCCTTCCATAAGACGCCTTCGAGCATCCGGAATCGAGCGCCAATGCATGCGGGTCCTTCTGGACAAGCGGACCAGTCGTACCAGATGCCACACCCGGCCGGGTGGACTCCCTCGCGAGCCTCCGGCATGGGTTCTGGTCGGTCCGCACCGGGCAGTGTGGTGGATCAGCTCACCGACGCACTTGGCGAGCTGGCCCCCCTCGGGCGCTATGACCGCACCCGGTCGCCCCATCAGGGACGATCAGACCGGCGGAACCGCTCCCCTTCTCCGCTGTCACAAGGCAACTCGGGGCCTTTGACGGAGAGGGAGAGGTGGCTGATATCCGAGGCGCTTGTACTGTTCAAGCGGAATCAGCTGCATTCGAGCGTTGACCCGTCGGCCACCCTAAGTCCGGGGATGTCTGGGCCAGTAGCCCCTCCCCAAGTCCTGCCGAGTCCGCAGGCGCCAGTGGCCCCCGCAATGGGACCCGCGCCTGCCCCGCGGCTCGGAGGCACCACGTTGGCGACCGCGTCGACCGTTCCGACGGTTGGAGCGCAAGCCGCGTGGTCGACTTACCCTGGCACGTATAGTGTGTCGGACGGGCAGTGGCAACAGGTGGCTTCAGCCCCAAGCTTTGCCGCCCCTTCTGGAGCCTACCCAGTAGGTTCGATGGGAGCCCCGCCCGCACCTAGCCAGAGTGGGTTTTTAGCGGGGATGACCCCGGCGGCAAACGTGAGCTTACCTGCTCCTCCGTCCGCGGCGTCGATGTTTGCTCCGGCAGACTCCGCCGCAGGCGCAGGAAGCGCACGGAACTTGCCGCAGTACACGGACGACCCCGGAGCCGGGACCGCACGTCGGGCGCGTAGCAAACGCGATGACGGGCCCGACCACTCTTCGTGGCGGAAACGGTTCAACGGGGATAACGCCGACTTGGAGGACTACTTGCTCCAGGTATGGCGTACCGCCGTGTACGAAGGATGGTCCCAGCCTGAAGCTGGACACGTCCTCGTGGGGAGCCTGGAAGGGAAAGCTCTCCGCGTGATGCCGTGTCTGCCGGTGGGAACAGTGACGTTCGGCGACCGCGTCGACCGTTCCGACGGTTGGAGCGCAAGCCGCGTGGTCGACTTACCCTGGCACGTATAGTGTGTCGGACGGGCAGTGGCAACAGGTGGCTTCAGCCCCAAGCTTTGCCGCCCCTTCTGGAGCCTACCCAGTAGGTTCGATGGGAGCCCCGCCCGCACCTAGCCAGAGTGGGTTTTTAGCGGGGATGACCCCGGCGGCAAACGTGAGCTTACCTGCTCCTCCGTCCGCGGCGTCGATGTTTGCTCCGGCAGACTCCGCCGCAGGCGCAGGAAGCGCACGGAACTTGCCGCAGTACACGGACGACCCCGGAGCCGGGACCGCACGTCGGGCGCGTAGCAAACGCGATGACGGGCCCGACCACTCTTCGTGGCGGAAACGGTTCAACGGGGATAACGCCGACTTGGAGGACTACTTGCTCCAGGTATGGCGTACCGCCGTGTACGAAGGATGGTCCCAGCCTGAAGCTGGACACGTCCTCGTGGGGAGCCTGGAAGGGAAAGCTCTCCGCGTGATGCCGTGTCTGCCGGTGGGAACAGTGACGTTCGGCGAGGTTGCTCGTCAACTTCGCCTGCTGTTCCCGCCGACGACCAATCGGCGGCAGTCTGAACGAGAGTTCAAGGCGCGTATCCGCCAGCCGACTGAGTCCGTGACAGACTATGCGTACAGCTTACGCATACTCGGCCGGAGAGCTTTTCCGGACATGGACTCCAGACGGTTTGAGACGATGCTGATCGATCAGTTCATCGATGGCCAGCCTTACCACCTAGCGTACGGGCTGGCCACCCATGAAAAGCGATCGATGGAGGAGGCAATAGACTCCGCGCTTGCGCTTGAGATGGCTGTCCGTCCTAGACAGTTGCCTCCAGCCCCGGCTCCGGCCTCGGCTGTACCCGCGCAGGCGGCGATTCCTCCTCCGGTCAAGGCATCGCAGGTAACCCCGTGGCAGGACCCGGTCGTCCGGGAACCCGCCAGGGAACCTACCCAGCAGTGGGTTAGTGCGCCGGCACCCTCTACAGGGGCGCCCGCACATGCGGCACCGGTCGCCGCGCCGCGCTCGCCTTCGGACGAGTGCGCCATAGAGGAATACGACCTCGGCGCCGCGCAGATGATTGCGCACTGCGCCGGACTCGAAGCTCCGGGACCCGCAGAATGTTGCGCGTTCACTTCCGGACCAGCTCAGAACCGTCCCTGCTACTTCTGCGGAAAGCAGGGACACTTTTGGCTGAAGTGTCCGGAGTTGTTGGAACGCCTGCGGTCGCGCGGATACCAGGGAGCTCTCCCTGGCCCGCAACGGAGGAATTCCTTCCGGTCTGGTCCTCCGGGACAGCAGAATCGGAACCCGCGACAGGGAAACTAGATCCGGACGTGGTGGCGACCAACACTGCGTCCGGGGATAGTTGTTCGGTGGCAAACGATGCCGCCCCACCCGCTGATGAGCAGGACGGACCCCAAGTAGATATGACTTCTCCGGAAGTAGTCCTTGGAGACCAGTCTGGCTCCTCCGCGGCTGAGGCGGATGGCGAGGACTCCGTAGATGAGCCCAGCGCGTGCGAAAGGTATCGCCCGACCTGCGCGCTGGTGAGGGACCCCTGCTGGTACCTGCCCCTGTCCTTCGGACGGGAGCCGGTCCGGTTCCTCATAGACTCAGGCTCGGAGGTGACCCTCGTGGCCGCCGGAACGTTTAGGAAGGAGCCCGCGCTCCGCAACCTCGAGTTGCGAGATCCCGGACCGTACAAGCTCTACGGAGCGGGAGACAACCGCATCCGTATCCATGGCATCATCGATCTGCCTATTACCCTTGGGGACAAGGTGTATCTGACGGAGGCGATCATGGCGGATATCGGAGCGGCCGGGATAATTGGGATGAATTTCCTACGGGTCCACCGGGTGATTGCCAACTTTAGCGCTGGCGAGTTCCGGATGGGAGAGGACACACACTTCCTCTTCCGCTCGGGCCCGATGCATTCATTCCAGATGCGGACATCGCGCACTGTAGTAGTGCCGCCGATGAGTGAGATGATCATCGAGACGAGGCCGCGTCGTCCCCGCATGCCCCTCGATGGTCGACCGTGTATAGTGCAACCCGTGAGCAGTTTCGCCGCAGGAACTGGGCTCGTGCTGGGTGGGGCCCTGGTCATGTCCAACCCCCGCGCGATGCCCATCCTCGTGGTGAATCCTACGGATGCTCCGATTGTACTGAAGCGCGGATGCATAGCAGCTACTGCTATTCCCGCGGCTTCGAGTCGTGTCCTCCCCGACGATCCTGTCTGCCGCGCTGCGTGCGCGGCGGCGGCCGCCGGAGATGACCCGTTCACCCTGCCGGACCATTTGGAATCTCGGGTTCCGAAGGACCGGTTGGATGAAGAGCAGCGCCAAGCGCTCCGCAGACTGCTGCGGCAGTATGCGGATGTGTTCATGGGTCCTGATGGTGCGGTTGGCAAGACTGACGTCGCCAAGCACCGCATCGACCTCGTGGACGAGCGTCCTCTCAAGCAGCGTCTTCGTCGGGCAGCAATAGTGCACCAAGAGGTCATAGACCAGGAGGTGCAAAAGATGCTCGACTTGGACATCATCGAACCCAGTGACAGCCCTTGGGCCAGTCCGGTGGTTATGGTGAAGAAGAAGGACGGCTCGTGGAGGTTCTGCGTGAACTATCGGAAACTCAACGATGCCACGCGGAAGGACTCATATCCTCTCCCGCACATTGAGGATACCTTCGATGCCCTGGCCGGGTCACACTATTTCTGTGCTCTGGATCTGGCCTCCGGGTATTGGCAGGTGGAGATGGAGGAGAGTGATCGGGCGAAGACTGCCTTCGTTACCAAGAACGGGCTCTACCAATTCAAGGTAATGCCGTTCGGGCTCTGTAACGCACCAGCGACGTTCGAGCGCCTCATGGAGATGGTACTTAAAGGGTTCCTCTGGAAGCGATGTATGGTCTACATCGACGATGTCGTCGTGTATGGCCGGTCGTTCGAGGAAACCCTCACCAACCTCCAGATGGTGCTCCATCGCATCCGCGGAGCAGGGCTTAAATTGAAGCCAAGTAAGTGCGAGCTATTCGCGCACGAAATCCTGTACTTGGGCTTCATGGTAACGGACACCGGAGTGAGACCAGACCCCGCAAAGGTGGCGGCCGTGCAGAAATGGCCTCCGCCATGTAACGTGGCGGACGTGAGGTCCTTCTTGGGCTTCGCGAGCTACCACCGCAGGTTTATTCGCGGCTTTGCGGAGATCGCGCGTCCCCTTACTATCCTCACGGAAAAGGGCGCCGATTTTGTTTGGTCCGCCGAGCAGGCTAACGCCTTCTCGGGACTCCGGCAGGCCTTGGTAGCGGCCCCGGTGCTGCGGCACTCTCGTCCGGACTGCGAGTTCATCCTGGACACCGACGCGAGTAACTTCGCGCTCGGCGGTGTCCTCTCGCAGATCGTGGATGGGCAAGAGCGGGTAGTAGCTTATGCGAGTGTGGCCTTGAGCCGCTCTCAAATGAACTACTGTACCACTCATCGCGAGTTGCTCGCGGTGGTTACGATGACCAAGCGCTTCCGGCACTATTTGTTGGGACGCCATTTCCGCTTGCGGACTGATCATAGTTCGCTGAGATGGCTCCTCAACTATAGTGAGGCCGATGGCTTGGTGGCGCGGTGGCTCGTCAAACTCCAAGAGTATGACATGCAGATAGAGCATCGCGCTGGTAAGTTGCACGGCAACGCGGACGGCCTGTCCCGTTGTCATAAGTGCAAGAATCCGGGTTGTGCAGGAATGGCGCCATTCCAGCAAGCCGCGGATTCTTCCTCAGACTCGGAATTGGACGTTCCGGGGAGACCGCAGGCCGCCGCCCCCTCTAACAACACGGCGGCCGGAGCGTCTAGGGCTTATCTCCGCGCGCGGACCCGCCGTTATCGGCGAGGGCGTCCCGCATACGAAGCGGAGGTGCGGCTCAGCTCCAGTGAGTCCTCCTCGAGTCCGGCGGTGTACTCCTCGTGGGTACCCTCGTCCTCTGGAGAGTCTGAGTATGAGCGGTCCTTGCCCCCTGTGGTGATGGCCGCTGCGGCGCAGCCGGACGCGACGGATGAGGAGCCTAATTACTTGGGTGGCTACTCTCCGGCGCAGATAGCTGCGGCGCAGAGAGCTGACAGAGCTCTGGCACCGGTAATTACAGCCCTTGAGGCCGGCCAGAAGCCCTCGAAGGCGGAGCGAAAGACCTACAGGGAGGAGACCTTGTCTCTAGTATCTCAGTGGGAACGACTCTCCTTGAGGGATGGCCTCCTGTACCGGCGCTATGAGCCACCGACCCCACTGCCTCCAATATGGCAGTTGGTGCTTCCGGCGGAGCTGCGGAAAGAAGTACTCCACCAGTTGCATGACCTCCGGGTGACCGGTCACTTGGGAATCCGGAGGACCGTCCATAGGCTACAACAGCGCTTTCATTGGCCTGGTAGCAGCTTGGACGTGCAACGGTGGTGCGCAGCCTGCCCTCGGTGTCAAGCTCGCAAAGGAGTTCCGACTCCTGGCCGCCACCCCTTAACCATGGTTAAGGCGGGCGCGCCGTTTGATCGGATAGCTTTGGATATACTGGATACCCACTGGGTCACCCCGCGTGGTTTCCGGTACATCCTAGTGATTTCCGACTATTTTACCAAGTATACCGACGCCTACCCACTGCGCCGCCAGACTGCGGACGAGGTAGCTCGGTTATTGGTGAATAGATGGGTGGTGTACCATGGGGTACCTAAACAGGTACATTCGGATCAGGGCACGCAATTTGAGAGCAACCTGTTCCGAAACCTAGCACAGATGCTAGGCAGTACCAAGGTGCGGACCACCCCCTACAGGCCCCAGTCTGATGGCCAGGTCGAACGCTTTAATCGATCGGTCCTCAACATGCTGGCGGCCTTTGTGAATGATCGTGCGAATGATTGGGATGACCACCTCCCGTATGTCTTAATGGCGTACAGGTCGTCGGTCCACTCTTCGACCGGAGTTACTCCGCACGCGATGTTGTACGGCCGGGAGCTAAATTTGCCCGTGGATATTATGTATCCGACTGCGGCAGAGACCGGCGCAGTACCCCAGTGCGGTCCGGAGTACGTGGAGTGGATTCGCCGCGCCCTGGCGAACGCCCATGATTTCGCGCGCGCGCGCCTGGACAAGTCTGCCATCCGGCAGAAGCGAGGCTATGACGCCCATGCTAAGGGTAGGCCAGCTTTTGCGGAAGGCGACAAGGTGCGCTACTATTATCCGCCGCTTAAGCAAGGCAATAAATTTGCTAAGCCGTGGATAGGCCCGTTTACCGTACTGAAACAGGTGACAGATGTGGACTACCGGATCCGGAGGGATTCCGATCCGGACAGGGTTCTGGTTGTCCATATCGATAATCTGAAGAAGTACGAGGGCCCGCTTGTCATGGATCCGCTAATTCAAGATGCGGAACCGGATGATGCTCCCGTATGGGATCCGTCCGGTCAGCATCCGCGGACTCCGGACGAGCGTGTGCGCCGTATGGTGGGCCTCCCGGACCTCTCTGACCCGTCAGATGATGGACTGGGTGGCTATCAGCCAGATGACGGCGATCCGCAGGTACCCCCACTCCCTCCAGTACCTGCGGATAACGGGCGGCCACGCCGGAAACCACGTGCGCCAGCCCGGTATGGGTGGGAATAACCTTCCGCCCATGCGGATGCGTCTGCGGTACCCGTCTGTCATACTATGGATGGGTTTTAGGTCGTTCCGTGAGAGTCCGCATGACTTACCTCCGCGGGTGGCTACTTTGTGGCCATCTTCGGAGTTGAGGTCCGCGGAGACTTTCATGTCGTAACGCCGCCGCTCCGCATCCGCCCTCCTGTAGTTTCTAGCGCCAGGGACGTGCGGATGGCCTGTCCGCACCTTGTGGACGGCTGTCCGGCGTAATCCGCACAACGGTTACGCTGGCCGGACGAATTTACTGATCCGGCCGGACGCCCCTGGTCCCGGGACAACCTCTTATATGGCCAGACTGAGGTTGGGATTTACGTCCGCTACGGGAGAAGCGCCTTCCCACGGATTTGGGGAACTGGCTCTGGACGCGGGGATAGTGTCCGCAGATGAGGACTGATGTCCGCGGTTCGTCCGCGTGACTCGTCCGGCGTCCGCGGCGCTTTAAGATGACGCACTTCGGTGTAGTTATCCCCCGTGAGCCATTACTATAATTACGGTTATAGTAATTAAGGTTTCTTACGGCAGGAAACCGACTATCCATTATGATAATGGAGCGGTTGTTAAGTCCGCGTGTGCGGACCAGCCGCGGCAGCGGGTGACGCTCGTTCTCGTCCGGATCGTACCTTACAATATGCGGTCCGGCCGGAATGACCGGAACCCCGGCCTCCTTCTAAGAAGGGGGTCGTATATTACATGCGCAACACTTGTGGTGGCTTCTAATTCCAATTTCATCTTCATTGGATAAGGGCAATACGCCGTACAATGGTAGACGTCCGGCCTGGACTCCGTCCGCGGGCAGCTCCGGACGTCCGCCGGCTATTGCTTTCACCATCTTTGGGTGCCTCTAGATTGGGCGCCGGTATGAAGGGTTCGCCCCCTAACCAGTGCGGTTATGGACCATGCCGGCTCCGCGTCTAAATCTATTGGCTCCGCGCTCCGGTAGTCGTTTGAGGAGGCTCTGGGCTGGACCGGGCACCGCTCCGCGGCCGGGCAGTACGTCGGGGATGCTAGTGGGCGCTTTGCAAACGCCCATAGGGCGCCCGATTGTCTGTCCGGACGTCATGGGTACGTCCGATCGCCCTGTAAGCGTGCCAGCGGCTATGGGGAGTGATTTTGTTTATTTTCCATCTCATTTATTATTTATGAGAGGATTATAAGCCACAAGTGTGTGCGTGTTTCCCGTGGAAATGCTATTCTTACTCATTTATCCCATATATGAGAAAGTTTAGTGATATATCTTTTCCCTGGTGCAATAGAGAGTAAGAAATCGGGAGATTTCTGCTTTCGCAAGAGGGGTGTAGGAGATTGTGTACATTGTATCGAAGGCTGTATGCCGTGATCTATGAAAAGCATGCAAGCGGTGGTGGATTTATTTTCATTGCTGCTTGAGCGGTGTTAAATTTTTATTTATCGCTGCTGACAGGGTGACATAATCGTAACACCCACAAGTAGTTTGGCTTTTTGATACATTGTATACAATCTTTAACCTGCGAGGGTGATTAACTTCACGTCATTGATCGCCAGTGCGAAAGCTATTGCTAATGACTGCTGTTAATTACTGTAGTATTTTAGCGGGTTCCCCCGGGATGGCTTGTGTACACAAGCCACCCGTATACATGGCACGATAGGAGTCACCGGGGGGAGATGCGTGTATGGGAATGCGGGAATGTAAAACGTCCTTTTGTCTGTCGATCGGGTAGATGCAGTGAATAGACGTTTCCACGGGAACGCGTCATACGATGCGTGTGCAGTATAACTGCCAACACTTGATGCCTATAATCGATGTAACTCGACACCTTCTCGTCATTCAAGCGCTCGGCACTGGTGGAGACGGATCTGCGGATCTGACTCCCAGTGTTTAGAGCGATTAGAGCGCTTGATGTCAGAGTCAAGTGACGGCTGGGGAGGTGATGAAGGGAGGGAAGAGGGGTCTCTTGAGCGCGGTAATTCGTACTCGAGACCCCAGTCTAGGCCCGAGGAGGATGACCGCGAGGACATCCCTCGGGGAGCCTATGTGGGTTCTGAGGAATCCAGCTCCGGCTCCGGTTCTTACACAGGAACCGAGTCTGAGAGCGAGGTCGCGGAGGACCGCCCCGCAGAGAGTGACTCGGCCACGCCAGGCGCCGAGCAACTCTTAGATCCGTCGCCTTTTTCTCGTATGGAAGAGGTGATGGACTGCGGCGGTGCGGGACTCGTGGATGTGGACATTGAGTTGCATCCGCACCCGGAGATGCTTGCATCTTTGGGTCCGGATGAGAGTACTCGTGCGGAAACCCGTCCGGATGGCCGTAGCCGTCCGGACACCGGTTCTGCCGAGAACTCCTCGGTGTCCGCACCTGCGGAGTCTGGTCCGCACGACCAGAAGGCCCCTGGGACTTGGGCGGAGCAGGTTGACGCGGCTGAGGAAGCCGCATCCCAAGCGCCGCCTCAGGGACAGGAGTCTGGCTCGAAGGAGACCGAGAACCGAGATGACGGGTTTACATCGCCCGTCTCTAGGCGTACTCGCCGTCGAGCCCGGGAGATTGCCCAGAAGCAGTGGAGAGCCCAGCAAGAGCTGGAAGCCGCTGACCGCGGGCAATCTGAGGCCGGATCCGACCCGGACCCGGCCTCCTCGCCTCCGAAGAAGAAGAAGAAGAAGCGGCCGCACCGGAAAAAGAAGTCCGGCGGCCCCTCGCCTCAAGCAGGATCGAAGTCCGGAGGACCTCAGCCACTGGCGCCTAAGCCGGGCGGCCAGAAAGGGTCCTCCGCCAAACCCGGAGTCGCCAAGACGCCTAATCCCTCGGGATCTGGTGCGGGCGGCGCCTCCGCGGGATCCGGCCCAGGCGCGGGAGGTTCCTGTAAGCGGGTGCCTATCCAGGCACCGAAAGGAACCTCCTCTTCTTCTTCCTCCGGTACCAAGAAACCTACCGGAGCTGCGGAGGTGGGGTCGAGTCCAGTGGACAGAGGGCGTCCCGTGCCGAAGGAGGGAGATCTTCGTTTAGAACTCCTCCGGAAGCGCGCGGAGCAAGACGGGGTCCACCTGTCTGACGCCGCACTGGAAGCGGGACGGCGGTCCTTCGTTGCGCAGCAACAGAGGGCCGCGCCCCCGCGCGGGAAGAGTGTGCCCCGACAAACCAGGTCGGAGAATCGTTCGGGGGCGGCCAAAAAGAAGAAACGGTCGTCCTCGGAGCAGCCCTCTATCCAGAGGCTGCGGGCCGAAATGGGCCCCGAACTCCCTGGAGTCCGTCAGGGACACATGTTCCTCCCGCGCTATGGCAGGGATCCGCAGGGACGCCGCACAGCGGCGGCCGGCGCGGCGGCCGACACGCCTTTCACACGGCCTCGTCCACTCACGGACGAGGAGCGTGTCGGGTTGCCGCCCGAGACAGGGGAGGGTGTAATATGCCAACTCTGTCCGGAATCCCTGGACGGGTATGAGGACCCGCACCGTGCGCTCAATCGGGATCGTAGGTATCCTACCTACGACCACTTGAGTCGACATATTGCGGGGTACCACTACCCCTGGATGCAAATGTTCGTTTGCAAGAGGTGCTACTCCGGCACCCCTCAGCAACGATATTTCGCCAGTTTAGAGGCCCTGAATGATCACCGTTCGGGTGCACACCGCGGTGAGGGACTTCATATCGTTGGAAATGAAGTGGGGCCTGTATTCAATTATGGATACATACCACCGAGGGTGGCGTCGTTCATGACTACGTCAGGGACGGCGAATCACCGATTCTTTCACTGGGGTCCATGGCGCTTTGCACAGCGCATCATGGACGATGCCTGGAAGGAGTCTGGCGTTGTGTCCGCGGGCTCGAGCTACACCGCTCGCCTGACGGCGACAATGGGCCAGACCCCGGCGGAGTTCCAGGCGGCGGAAGCCGCCCGGACAGCAGCAGAGGCTGTCCGTGAACCGCCGGTGATCCAGGCCGGTGAAGAACGGCACCGGGTGACCATGATCGTGTCGGAGATGCCGCAGATCGCGGCCAAGACACGAGTGGCTACTCCTAAGCCACGCCCCCAGCCGAAGACTCAGGGGAAGAGCTCGTCCGCCGGAAAGGCTCCGGCCGGGACGACGCCCCTGCAGTCTCCGGGTGCGCTGACTCAGGAGGACTACCCGGGCTTGCTCGAGGTGACGGTACCCGCGGGTCCGTCTGAGGGACGGGTGGTGGCAGACACCTCCGCCTCCTCGAGTACCGCGTCGGTGGTCCCGCCAAGGACTCCACGCGTGACTCCCTCGGTTGCGAGCAGTAGCGGACGTGCGGCACCTCTCTCGAGGTCGGCGTCCGCGTCCTCGTTGGTAGTTGAGGGGACGTCCGCAGGGTGGCAAAGCACCGCCTCCCTGGACTTGGACCCCCTCGACGCCACGGCGGACGTACGCCGGAGGCTCGGTCCCACGACCGCCAGCGTCTACGAGACTTTCCGCGAGTCTGTAGGCCAGGCGGTCGGCCATCGTCGCGATGGTATGGACCGGATCCCCGGTGACCCGGCGTTGGTGAACCTGCCGGTGCCCCGAGCCATTCGTGACTTGGGGTCCGCAGGTGTAGCCGCGTTGGTCCGCGCTCGGGAGGAGCACCCCTGGGATCACCCCCAGCGTGGTCGACTCACCCGAGCGGCGGAGTACCTTGTGGCGGAGATGGACAGCTCTCTGGATCGGTTCAGCCGGTGCCGCGCCGAGGCCTCTCGTGTCGCATGCGATCTCGCATACGACCAGGGCCTCATGGAAGGCACCCGGCGGAGCCTAGAGAGCTACCGGACTTTGTCGGCCGTCATTGAGCGGCGCGCGTTCGACCAGGGTCGGACCGCCGCTCTTGCCGAGCAGTCCGGGGCGTCCGCCCCCGCCCCAGAGGTGGCCGCACGGATGGAGCACCTGGAGGCTGAGAATGAGCAGCTACGGCGTCGTCTTGACGAAGCCGAGGCCGCTCGGACTCGCCTACTCCAGGGCGTCGATGACCCCGCGTCGTCCGCCCTGAACCAGGCGGCTCTCCGGCGCGCGGATGCCGCTTTGGAGCTGGCCATCTACCCATACCTAGTCCAGGTGTGGGGAGAACGGACGGCTGGTCCACAGCGCACCCGCGATACGGTGGAGATGTTCCGCGCCATTGCCGATCTCGGCGCGACCTCTCTACCGGCCTCCGTCGTGATGGCTCCGTCAGGACCCGGATTGCAGGGCTCACCACAGAAGCCCATGCAAGCTCCACCGGGCCTGCCTCATCCGCCCGTGCAGCCGGCTTTCACTATGCCGGCTCCGCTGCTTCCGCGGCGTAGGGACCCGTCACCGCCGCCAGACCCCAAGACAGGCGGCACGGATGAGGAGCCGATGACCACGGAGGAAGGCTAGGGCACTAGCCTCGTCGCTGCACGTGTGCGGCGGCGTGCCGGAGTCGCTCCCGCGGCTCCGCCCTGCCTCAGACCCGTTCTGCGGATCTGAGGAGCCGGCCGGCAGGGCGGTCGGCAACGTTTTAGAGGTACTATCACTTTTGATCACTCGGTGTGTCGTTTTACAAAATTTATAAATTTAAAGTCTAACCTTAAAGATATTCCAAAGACTCGACACACCGTCCTTTTATAACGGATGACCTTCCAAGGTCATCACACGGTTTTGGACCACCTCGGTCAAAATTTTAGCTTGTTTATGAGGGTTTATTCAAAATTGCAAAGCGCGTTATAGTTTACTCCGTAAGTCCGGGGGTAGTTCCCCATTCTTTCAAAAGGGACTCTTAAAGTCCTAGTGTGTTGCGCCGTGACTTCTGGGTACCGTTCACCTTGCTTCCTTCGGTCCGCCATGCGATGCCTTCGTCGTGTTTTGCAGTTTTGGGCGCAGGCGGAACATGTTGGGGACCAACATTGTAAGAAGGGGGTAATGTGGCGATTTTGCCCTAAGCACGCGGCAGGTGATTGTAAACATAAATGCCATTTATGTGGCCTTTTCGTACTTGGCCTTGTTTTGACATGCTCCTTTCGAGCGTGCGTTGCCACGGCGACGTATTGTAATTTACGTTCCAGTAAACTATAACAATGGATCGATTAAACCTCGCGTGCGCCCTACAGTGTCTGGTGTATTATATATACACTGGAAGCGACTCGTTCGAGGAGATTGTCCAAGATCGAGAGACAGGACGCACGCAAGGCTCGCCATGAGCTTTGTGTTCCCTGTTTGCGAGTAGTGGGCTCCTAGAGCCCTGGGGACGATTTCCATAGGGAGGCCCGGGCTGGGAGAGACGAGTTGCTGACTCGGGGGCCTTCGGCCCTGTGGATCGCCAGCTCTCTCCCTTCCCAGGACGTGTGACAGAGGCTCTGGCCAGCATGTCGGGCTGTACGGGGTTCCGTCCCCGAGGCAGACCGCGGCTCGCCAGGCCCCGCCAGTTAACACCGTGGTGATGAACCGGTTTCTGAACGGTGTCCGTAGGCCTGGGAGTGTCGGGTGGGCTGTTACCTGGTTACCGTTAATGCTGAAGTAGTTACCGCGTCCGCCGCGACCTCCGGTGAGCGGCCCTGCCGCAAGGATCCGGAATAGCGGATGCGCGTCCGCAAGGACTCGGATGAGAGAGGACTATCCTCGAGGATCCCGAAGAGCGGACGGTAGTCAATAACTTTACAATTATTTCTACTATATTCGCCACGTGGTGGCAGCACTGCAAATGTTACTGGAAATCCAGCGATCCTCGGTAATGAAAAGAAAGGATGTCTTCAATAAACAACAGAATGTCTCACATTGCTCAGGATGTGTTTCGATGAACAGGGGATGAATTCTGTGTTGAATCCAGGCTATAAAATAGAACACATCGAGACCAAGTTCGATACATATTATTCACCATTCGGCTAGGATGTACATTAAATAACGTGGGCAATTTTATTTCCAACTAATTTCCCATACCTAGGATCCGGAATGACAATTGGTTATGATAAAAAAGTGTTCTTCATTACACACCAGATGTTCTTTTTATCTGTATTTATCATTATGTGCCACTGATAAACTCATCATTGTCATTGTTTATCATAGAGAAACAGGATTGCCCACTAAATTGTACATGTGCTCCAAGTACGGGTCTTCATCCTCGGACGAGTTGTCATCTTCATCAGCCTCAGATAAGATGACCTCGTCGTGGCCCATGATCATTCATGGTAATGCTGTTCATTAAGTCTATTAATCTGTCTTGCAACCTGTCTTGTTTGAGTAATTTTGGGTGTTTTTCAATGTCACAAACCCTACCATTAAAGGTATATGTCTCTGGGATTTGTAATCTAATACCGAGGTTCTCCCGTTTGCCGGCGACTTGCACGGTTATTGTTCCACCGCGACTCAGAAAATGTTTGCAAACACGACTGTTATCTTTGGGAATGTCCCCAACGACAATCTCCTGGCCGTCCTCCTCTTCGCGACACTTGACCGATACAGCGTTTTTATCGAGTTCGTTGCCTTCTTCAATTGAACAGTTTAAGACTTCGCCAATGTTTGGTGTGCAGATGTTTTTTTTCATACGTGGAAACCTCGAATACAAGAATTGAACGAAAAACTTGTCGATGGATCTGAAGCAGCCATAATCAAGTGACTTAGCTATTTTCGTTTCGTGTACGCATGCGCACTTGGAATTTTCTAAATCAAGCTCAAAATAGGAATCATAACGTTTTCAGAGGTGTTTGGGCTTTAATAGACGCTCAGGTAAACGGGTTTGTCTCCGCGCAATGCGCGTCTATTAGGACCAACACGGTACTTATTACTGCGAGATCCAGCTTCGGTCGCCACCATAACGTTTTCGTTTTGTGTGTGTGTGTTTTTTGTTTGTCAGGTGCTGTGATCTTTCTGATGCTGTGAATTTTTGTGTTTATGGACTCTCAATCCGTAAATTATCAAACGAGCAAATCACGCTCAAATTATATCCAAATTGATCTAAAAATCTAAAAAAAATATAAGCGTGACAGTAGGCAGGACAATGAATGATATATTTTGATTTGAATGAACACATAACATAAACTATCTGCAAAATCGGCATAATGTAATGAATGATATATTTTGATTTGAATGAACATATAACATAAACAATCTGCAGAATCTGCATAAGATAATGAATGATATATTTTGATTTGAATGAACATATAACATAAACTATCTGCAAAATCTGCATAAGGTTTTTCATTTGATGCCCCACATCATCTACTTATTCATTTGATGCCCCACATCATCTACTTATGCATTTAACAACAAGTGTAAAAGTGTTAACAACAAGTGTTTACAACTATAATTTTATGTACAGATCAATAATTGAACCACATACACAGGTCACCCTAAACATATGCATAGATAAACCATTTCTTCACAGAAAAAATGGTAACAGTGAAAGAAAAAAAATGTTTATAAATCAATATTTTAACCACACACCATTATAACATACCATTCATGGTAACATCGTTGGAATGTCTCCAGCCCGGTATCTTTCAAATGATTATGGAGTTCAAAACCCAGCATTCATCATTCATTCATCGTATAGAAAATCTTTCGAGTCATGGACAAATTCAGTGCATCAAATATTATAAAAATATTTCAAACCATTATGAATCCATCACCACCGTTGACAGTACAACAGTAATTTGTACATAGTGTATATCACCTCTTGTAGCATTGCACTGACAAAAACCACAAGAAAATACTGGACTAAAATCTCCACTACATTTCCACAACTATTATAAACAAAACACGACAGCATCAACTGGATCACAACTCACCAAAGACATGTGGATTATTATGTCCGTGCGTCACCATAAATAATAATACGTTTGATAGGAAAAGCTGGACATGAGATACAGACAATGATGGCATTTTTTATGACTAATTTCGACACTGCAGTGGAATCCAAACAGAAATGGTATAGGTATAATACAGATGAGATTCGAGGAATATATTTCAATAGTTAATAGCTAGACGGACCTACATCAGGCCGAAAAGTATTTAACATGCTCAGCTTGTCCATCTACAAATCTTTTCCCTAAATATAATTAACATTCATTCTGGATGCATCTTGCTCTCGAGGCTAGTGGAGGGCGAAGGAATGTCAGCCGTCAGTTTGGTTGTCTGACACGCAACACTATGTACCAGCTTGAGTCTGAGATCGACATTAACGAGGCCTTCAGTAGGAGAGCCGTCAAGTTAATGAACACATAAGTAACCTCCAGGAAAGGTAATGACGATCATTCATACGGCACGACTGGTCACAGCGTTGCTTGATACATCTGATCATTACCTGGACTATGATGGATGCATCCTATTTCTCAAAATTGTACCGGTAATGTTTCATCCTTACCAGAGTTTTGCTTTTCCGATTCCCTGCTAATGTGTTCGTATTGCAATACCACTATCGAATGCAGTATCTGTCGCAAAAAAAAAATCATATTTCCATTGCAAAATGTATAGATGGAATGGTGATATGTATTTGTTATCATAGCCTATTATGACTGATTACCTTCCGCTGCGATGCTGACACACTGCCGATTGAAAGGCGACAGAACACTGGATGTGACCGATATATATGTATTTATATGTAAAATTGAGACCAACGTCTGCAAAACCTGAACTCTTCCTCTGAAGCATCAAATCAACGGAAAGCCAGTATCAATTTCGAGAGTTTTCTGTCAAGACGACATATAGGAGTTGATAACACAGAAAGGTGAGACACAGAAAGGTAATCACAGCGAATAGTTCTAGTTGATGTTGGTTCACCTAGAACGTAATCATCATGAATATGAAGGGGAAAAACATTGCAGATGAAACGGTCATGCCTGTATGAATGAACTTAAATCTACAGATTTCAGTGTCTTTGTTCCAGTCACATTTTTGCTCTCATTTCCATAAAAAAACTAACTATAATACACAATAGATCTGATGGGTATAACTACTCAGTACTGTAAACCATGATTGTATTGAAGCTGAGCAAACAGTACTGTAAACCATCGTTGTACCAGAAATGTTGCGATGTAGTTAGATCATGCCTTATAAGTCATCCATACGCTATGTATTCCTGTAATATAGAAATAGTAATTCTGATTTTTTGTTTGCTTATTCACCAGCCATAGACTGAAAGGACCCATACAAAATACGTGTCGACATCCTTCATGCGGGGTCGAATCCTTACAAAGAGGACAATTACAGTCTCTGTGTCTTGCCCTCTGGGTAGGCGTTCCCTGACAGAAGCCAACATGACCTCCATTATATTAGGAAGATGAATGCCTACCATAAATATATTTCATTTTTTTGGCTTCAGTGATATCACTTCTGATAATTTAACACCAATAGGTACCGATGATATCGGGATATGAGCCATATAATCTTCGTAATGATTCATCCTGGTCAACTGTTCAGATCGAAGTATGATAGACGAACTGATTCACAACACATCAAGGACATGTGAGATTATTTCATTTCAACATCGGTGATCATCATGCACGGAAATCCAACATTCTTTGGTCAATACTTGCTATAAGCTTGTGCAAGAACGACATAGTTTTAAGACGAATGTAGTGGACAATCACTTCCGGAAATGTACATGTACGATGATATTGATACGAAAATATACATAATAACAAAATATTTTAGAATACATACGAATTAATCAAGGCGAATTCAACATGCCCTTTCTGTGTCTTTTTTTTTTAAAACTAATGGGCGTCATGATACGTGTACGTAGCCTATGTACACGTACTGGGAATAGTTGTTTTAATGCAGTGAATATACAGTGAGTACATGCGGTGGACCATTGAAGGTCAGCTCGCTTGTTCGACACGCAAGGCTTGGTACAATGTCTTACTTTGTGAATGACTTTGATCTGGTCTGTAATCAAGGCCCTTTAATGAATAGACATACCGTATAGTGAGGTAAACCGCACTGCTGACTGACCAAAATTTTCATCTACGCATCATGCATTTTTATGCATCATCGTGTACATACAGTCTGACAAGCATCAGTTTGGTCTTCTCAGTCAAGAAACTATAGTGACCCGTTAAAACGTAATCATATGGTTTGCATTCAATATTGACTTTGCCATTGGCAGATTCCTCTTCCGTGCAATTATGATCTCTTGTTGACATATTTTAATGTATTTGTGTAATAGCTGACTTGACAGACACACGTGTATCATGTGACTTTCTTAATATCAAAACAAATCTGATATTTATTGCTCTGTTTAATCAGACACGTATGTACAAAAAAAAATGTATCACTCGTTTATAACACTCGTTCATCAAACCATGTTTGTTCGTGATCAATATTTCAGAAAGTCTACAAGTTGGATGAGGTGACAAGATGGTCAGAGATTAATGAAGGAGAGAAAATGCTTCAGGGTTAACTGGAGTTTATCGCGGAAGAAAATTCGGTGTTAACAATCATTGTCCAACATATCCATGTAACGAGCAGGGACGAGAGATAGTGGCAGTAATTTGAATCATGCATAAACAAATATCTTAGCTGCAAATTCTGCATGAAGTTTTTCATTTCTCCCTTTGGTCAATGATTGAGCACAGTTACACTAAACTTACATAAAGATAAAGCATTCCTTCATATTGCAGGTAGTAACAATGAACTAAAACGATGTTTACCAATCGATCTCCAAACTAAATTCCATGAGGATATACACTGCATACTCAACATTGCTGGAATGTTGGGAGCACATGTACAATTTCGTGGGCAATCCTGTTTCTCTATGATAATCAATGACAATGATGAGTTTATCAGTGGCACAAAATGATAAATACAGATAAAAAGAACATCTGGTGTGTAATGAAGAACACTTTTCTATCATAACCAATTGCCATTCCGGATCCTAGGTATGGGAAATTAGTTGGAAATAAAATTGCCCACGTTATTGTACATCCTAGCCCCGTAGTTCAGTCCTGATAGCCCATGTCACTAAGCAGGGTATTTTGAACTTTGAAATGTTGAAAAAAATTAGAATTATTGTTCTAGTTCATATTACATAATGGTGCTGTCAGTGCTATAAGTAGTTCTCAATATTATTTTTACAGTATAGTTGAAATTAGAAAATTCTAATTTTTCTAGTTCATATTTCATGGTGCTCTCACCACCATGAAATGGTGTTCTCAGTATTATTTCATGTGGTGCTCCGAGTACATTTGGTGCTTGTTATGATACAATGACTTGTTCATATGGTGTCATAATAAATTCGTGATATGTTTTTGTTTTGACATTTTTTCATTATTCTTGAATAAAAAGATATCAATTTGAAGACATGTGTTGCATATATTTCTACGCGCGCGCACTGAAATTTTTCCCAGAAAGAAGGGGCGCTCTACTGTTAGGGCACGCTCTACTATTAGGACCATACGGTAATGCCATTCTTAATGATCCATTTCGCCTTTAGGGGAAGATGTGTTTTACCTGGATATGGTGGACAATATTGTAAACACCGACAAAAAAAAAATCAGTGACCTACTCCAGTAAACCATAAACTGCCTGAAGCATATTTTCCACAAGTTAGAAATTTTCCCACTGTCAGTTAATTATGGTCATCTTGTCATCTGCTTTAATTTGTACACCTTCTGAAATAGTGATCACTAGCAAGCATGTTCTTGTGTTTCTATGAATGGATGATCACGTTGTTAATTCGTACACACGTGTCGATAAAACAACTGAAATAAATATTTGATCGTATGAGATGAGATGAGTTAGAAAACCACATAATACACATGTCTTCCAAGTCAGGTCAAGTTATGACACGTACCTTCAGGAATTATGTCAACAACAGACATAATTCCATACAGGTTGAATTTGCCAATGGGAAGTTAAATATTGAATGGGAATCAAATGAGTTGTGTTGATCTTTCTGTGTGTGTGTGACATGGAGGACGATAGTTGCTTGACTGGAAAGGTCGAATTAATGTCTGGCATTTCATATATGATATGCATGGAGTTTGTAAGCAGTAGTAATGTCAGTATCAGTAAAATTGTTATCATATATACATCTATTGATATATTGAGCTGATCAGTGTTTCATCCTTATGTATTCTCAGGAACTTTTCCAGAGGATGATTATGTATGTATTACCATAGCGTAGAAGCGTGATCAGATACCGAGCCAGAATCATTCGCAATCTCAGACATTGTACATGGCCTTGCGTGTCAGACAATCGAAATGATCTTCAATGGTCCACCGTCCGTACTCATTTCATAGAATCTCTGCATTAAAAGAACCATTACCAACACCTGTGAAAACACCTGCATGTATACCGTAATGTAAAATGACGTACATTCAGGTATTTCCGTCCAAAGACCAACGAACAGAACATTTCAATTGGTGTCGATCCACTATGGGTATATCTACATATTTTATTTTGGCTTCCGATGTTTTCCCGTGTCGAAAATATCGTAATTCATTTTTTGAGTAGGATTATCACCTATCTTGAGATGTAATCATCTCACATTACTTAGTGTACGGTAAATCAATTCCTTTATCATAATCTAAACAGAGCAGTTGTTCAGGATGAATCACTGCAAATATTATGTGGCTTATATGCCAAATATTATAGATTCTGTTGGTGTTACACTACAAGAAGTGATTTCACTGAATGTAGCCAATAAATGAAATGTATCTTTATGAAAAGGCCACTCACGTCAAGGACAAGACCCTGATAATGTCAGAACACTCTATTATTTTAAAGTGGATTTATTATATAGATGGATCCGCATATAGAAAATGTGCAGATCACAAAATGTGCCTTTTCCGGTTCAGACTTGGCTGGCGCAAGCCACGCCGTAATAATACGGACCAGGCCCTGTGCCAAGTGTGCCATTTGTCTACAACCCACGCCATAATATTATGGCCCAAGCTATCTTCCAGGACTGACTGCTGCTCAGAGCCAACGCAGTAATGATATGATCCGGACGGTAACCTTAACTTGGCTGTTTTCTAGAACCCACGCCATAATATTATGGCCCAAGCTATCTTCCAGGACTGACTGCTGCTCAGAGCCAACGCAGTAATGATATGATCCGGACGGTAACCTTAACTTGGCTGTTTTCTAGAACCCACGCCATAATATTATGGCCCAAGCTATCTTCCAGGACTGACTGCTGCTCAGAGCCAACGCAGTAATGATATGATCCGGACGGTAACCTTAACTTGGCTGTTTCTAGAACCCACGCCATAATATTATGGCCCAAGCTATCTTCCAGGACTGACTGCTGCTCAGAGCCAACGCAGTAATGATTTGATCTGGACGGTAACCTTAACTTGGCTGTTTTCTAGAACCCACGCCATAATATTATGGCCCAAGCTATCTTCCAGGACTGACTGCTGCTCAGAGCCCACGCCTTAATAATACGGTCTGGGTTGTGAACTTAACTTGGCTGTTTTATTATTATTATTATTATTATTATTATTATTATTTTGAATTTACAGTTTGGTCAGCTTTTGCGTTCAGAAAATTTTGTTGGAAGACAGATTTCGGAAAACAGGCATCAAGAAAGGCAGCACGGGGCCCCCTCCCGGCATCACAGTTAATTCATGTGTCTCACGTTACAGTTGCAAAACTCGAATGTAGGTCTACCCCTTGACTGGGTAGAGATTGTCATGATTAATGACGATGGGTCCTCCAGATACTAGTATTTCGGGTGCACTGTTTTGTCTGTGTGTGTGGTGAAGGGGGGGGATGTGATGAATGAATGATGTGCCAACAAGTTGTTTACAGCTGTGAGTAACAAATTTGCTAAATTCACGCATTGTACGGAACCACATTAATGCCAAATTAATACTTTATAGATACTATCACTTGCCATGCCTAATTTACAGTTAGTTATTGATGTAATTGCTGTTATATTATCATATTTATCTCTAAACTTGCCCATTCACTTTTTCTTTTCTTTTTACAAACTGTCATGTACAGACTGGTCAAAGTTCACGCCACAAACTTTCCCATAGAATGTTACTCGCTTCAGATTGCAGACACCAGTCTCCAGCAAATATGATACCTTGTGCGGGACCATGTTAATGACTTTACCACATTTCACGATCCAGAACGGGTGGAAGGATTGTTGGTACATTTTGTCGTAGCCTAGATATATAGCATAGTAGTAGAATGCATGTGAGCTGTTTTTGCTGTGTGAGTTTGTTGGAATAACATCTCCAATAAATGTTAAGTGACTCCTTCTCTGTTTTGATTTTTATTTATGCTGATCCCACCACGCTGCCACCAGTTGTAGGATGAGGCAAGCTAATTAATAGCTAATTAATTGGTTCTTTTGAGATCAGCGTCAAAACAGAGAAGGAGTCGCTTAAGATTTATTGCCAGTGAAAAAGTGGAGTTTTCGACAGAAAACACCATGTGTCTTCTGCTCCAGAGTCCTGACAAAATGCAACGCTCGCCCCACTCCTCGCCACCCCCTTCGCGCCCGCCCGACACTACTGTAACTAGTGGTTGAACCACGCTATTTTTGAGACATACCAGAGATTCACACCATCCACATGCAGAACACAGGCTCGCTGCATTCGGCTGTATTGGACCCCCTCCCTTCCAATGCGACCCGCCCCCCACCCCCCCCCCCCCCCCCCCCAACACCACCACCATCAAACACACACACACACAGATTTCTGTCATCTGACTCTCTCACAAGCACATGTTATCTGGATTACTTGTCGCAAAAGTAAACTACATGTATTCACAAAGCTGTATTGCAAGACATCACGGACAAATTTCTCGACATTTCTTGCGTAGGGCTTGGGTATTCCTGTAGCCCATCAAAATGCTTGGTGATATGTACATGCTGCTTAGATTTGTATATTAATGAATTGATACCACTTTGTATGCACGCTTTCATATCGCAAGAATACGAAGGCCAGGTAGTTTTGTCTATGCGTTGCACGATCGTTTCGTAAGGGAGACAGTGGGTCCTTTCAAACTTGGTGGTAACAATAATAATAATAATAATTATACATAATAATAATAATTACAAGTTAAGGTTACCGTCCGGATCATATCATATCATATCAGCAGTCAGTCCTGGAAGATAGCTTGGGCCATAATATTATGGCGTGGGTTCTAGAAAACAGCCAAGTTAGGGTTACCGTCCGGATCATATCATACGGCGTTGGCTCTGAGCAGCAGTCAGTCCTGGAAGATAGCTTGGGCCATAATATTATGGCGTGGGTTCTAGAAAACAGCCAAGTTAAGGTTACCGTCCGGATCATATCATACGGCGTTGGCTCTGAGCAGCAGTCAGTCCTGGAATATAGCTTGGGCCATAATATTATGGCGTGGGTTGTAGACAAATGGCACACTTGGCACAGGGCCTGGTCCGTATTATTACGGCGTGGCTTGCAGCCAGCCAAGTCTGAACTGGATAAGGCACATTTTGTGATCTGCACATTTTCTATATGCGGATCCATGTATATAATAAATCCACTTTAAAATAATAGAGTGTTTGTAATAGTCTTTGACAGGATTCTACACCGCACTGGGTTCATCAATGCCATCAAACACGTTGAATTTTCTAAGGTTTCGCCCGGTCTATGGCTCGTGAACCAGCAGGATACTTTTTCATATTGATTAAAATCTCAGATGCGATAGCCGACACATCGTGACGTCAACAAGATATTGATAATCCTGCTTTTATGGGAAGGGAAGCAAGAACATCGCTTAAATAATGATGGTCACTTTTTCCAAACACGAGCGTGGGTTCGAACAACGTTCATCTTTTATTTCTACTCAAATTAATTAAAGTCTAGAAAAATTAACTGCACCTGAAGCTTTCACGCCATTATTTCTCAGTTACTAGTATGTCCCAATCACCTTCAGAATCTCGTCTTGATACCGATCTCTTGACCTTGATACTGGCTTTCCGTTGATTTGATGCTTTAGGTAATGCGATCAGGTTGTGCAGATGTCTGTCTATATAATATATATTTCGGCCTCATGCAGTGTTATATCGTTCGTATTTCAATCTGCATTGTGTCTGCATTTCAGCATCTTAGGGCAAGGTGTTGTGAGCCAGGTAGAAGTCTAGTAAATATTGAAATCACCATTCTCGCCAACACCAAGACACTGGATATATGTGATATCAAACAGTTAGAATATTCGACCAGTGTTCTTTGCAATATGAACGCAGTAGCAGGCGGGGAGTCTAAGATCAATAAAGCTTACAACGGTAAAGCTGGGTGAAGCACGAGAGAATGATATCTTCAAATTACGACAATACTGTTGTGTTCACATTTACGTGTTTTACCAAACTCCGTGATACATTTATTGATAGACCCGATACAACTCTAACTACGGAAACATTAAATTGACATGCAACATACAACATATCATTACATCTCCCTCTTTCACATAACCACATGCATAGGCATCAGTCTCTGCTGGCATGTTCACAAGTCCAGACGTCTTTGTGGGCGTACAGCCCGGCCGGACCTTGTCATGTAAGCGTTTTCATGTGCTACTTCCTCGTTCACCACTGCTGGATCTGGTGTCAGTTCTCTGACCGGCTGCTGTACATCCTCCCTGTTAGGTTCTGCGTCCACGCCTTGTGGTTCGACATGTTGTCTTGGTGGCTCCCACGTTCTCTCCACACGTGAGTCATTCTGGCTCGTCGGTTTGGGAACTAGCAGGAGATGCCTCCTGTTTCGGCGGTAGACACCACGATCAGTTTGAACGATGTATGATCGAGGGTTGATGTCTCTTCGAAGTACTGTCGCAGGAGCACTCCACAATTTTTTGTTGTCAAGTTTTATGCGCACTACATCACCGGGATTCAACGGCTGAAGTTCTCTGACACCATGTCTAGCATTGTAGTGGACTCTGTTCTGCTCCTTGGCCCGATAGTCCTTGTCCATGATTTCTGATCTTTTTGGCCATTGAGGGACGTCGCAGGCGATGATCCTTTTAGCTGTTTGCACCGCTCTTTCAGCTTCTCCATTGGCAGCTGGGTAGTGCGGACTGCTCGTGATGTGTGTGAACTGGTATGCTGTTGCAAACGATGCGAAATCCCGCGATGAAAACTGTGGTCCATTGTCAGACACTACTTTCTCTGGCACTCCCCACCGTGCGAATATGTCTTTCATTTTCATGATCGTGGAATACGAATTAGACATTTTCAGGTAGGCCACTTCAATGAACCTTGAATAATAGTCAACAATGACTAAGTAGGTTTTACCCTGCACATCACAGAGATCACATGCCACTTTCTGCCATGGATAGCGCGGTAAAGTGGAGGTGATTAGTGGTTCCTTTCGCTGAGATGATTGCCGTGTTTGGCAGTGTGGGCAATGTTTGACAAAGTTAGCGATGTCTGTTGACTGACCAGGCCACCATACAGTGAGGCCTGCTCGCTCCCGGCATTTTGTTATGCCTTGGTGACCTTCATGGAGCTTGTTGATCGTTTCAGCTCTCAAGGATGAAGGTACCACGAGTCGTTACCCTCGTACTAGGAGTCCATCCATGACAGTGAGTTCATCTCGTAGTGATATAACTCACGCAAGTCATTGTCATCACTAGAGGTGAAGGTGGGCCACCCGGTCATGGTGTAGTTGATTGCCTTCTGCATGGTGACATCAGAACTGACGGCTTCTTGGATATGTCTGATTAACATATCAGATACAGGCAAACTTGACATGATTCCATGTACATATGCCCTGACATCTTCGCTTGTGTCGGGGGTGTCCGAGCTGCTGAGTGGTTGCCTTGACAGTGTGTCCGCCACGACTTGGTCTTTTCCTGGTACATACGTTGCTGTGACATTGAATCGCATCAAGCGCAACAACAGTCTTTGGCATCTGACAGGGGTTTTATTAATGTCACGTGAATTGATAAGCGGAACGAGTGGTTTATGGTCCGTCCACAGTGCAACGTTTGGCAGGCCAAGGAGATATCTTGAGAACTTTTCGCATGCCCATGTGCAGGCGAGGCACTCCTTTTCTATTGTTGCATACCCCTTTTCAGCTTTGGTTAGCATGCGTGAGGCATATGCCACTGGTTTCCAGTTTCCCTCGTCATGTTCTTGGATCAGAACGGCCCCGATACCAAAACCACTGGCATCGGCTGATACTGCCGTGGGTTTGTTAACGTCATAGAACGACAGGACTGGCTTGCTGGATATGATGTCTTTTACACTGTTGAATGCCTTGTTCTGTGCATCTCCCCATGCCCAGGTTGTGTCTTTCCGTAAGAGTTCATTGAGTGGAGCAGTATGAGTGGCCATGTCCTTGACGTAACGACCCAGGAAGTTCGCTATACCCAGAAACCGTCTCAGATCAGATATGTCTTGTGGAGGTTTCATTTCAGCGATAGCTGCAATCTTTTGAGGATGTGGTGTGATCCCTTGACGGCTGATCCAATGGCCGAGGAATTCCAAGCTTGAGTTCCTGAGAGAGCACTTAGACTTGTTTAGTTTCAACCCAGACTGTTCGATGATGTTCAGGACTTGTTCAAGTCGACTATCATGCTCGTGGATATCTTTGCCACTGACGATGATGTCATCTTGATACACAGACACACCAGGGATGTGTTCGAGCACATCTGACATTTCACGCTGAAATATTTCACTCGCGCTGCATATCCCGAAGGGAAGTCGGACGAAACGGTATCTTCCAAAGGGGGTGATGAAGGTTGTTAGCTTACTACTTTCGTCGTTCAGGCGTAACTGCCAGTACCCGCTACTGGCGTCGAGTGAAGAGAATACTTGTGCTCCTGAAAGCTTGTGGAACATGTCGTCGGTTGTTGGAAGCATGTATCTTTCTCGTTTGATGGCAACGTTGAGACGTTTGAGGTCAACACAGATACGAAGTTTTCCTTGTGGATTTGGTACAACCACCATTGGACTGCACCAGTCTGTAGCTTCGGATACTTTTACTATCACTCCGAGGCGTTCCATTCGTTTCAGTTCATCTTCCACTTGTTGCACCAGTGGTATTGGGATTCTCCTTGCCGTACTGCAAGAGTATGGTTGAGCACCAGGTTTGAGTTTGATGTCGACTGCTCTATTTCTGAGTTCACCGAGTTCACCGAATACGTCGAGGTCATATATGTTATTGCTGCCGACAGCATCAAGGCGCGCTATTAGCTGAAGTTTCACTGCATCACCACGGCTCAGCAGGTTGTCAAAGTCTCCAGCCACGACAAACATGCGCACAAAGGTAGTTTGTCGATTCCTTCTCACACGAGCGATGTATTGTCCTTTGCACACCAGGGGGCCACCGAGGGAGTGCAAATTTACTGTCGCAGGATTCAGTCTTGGTCGGTTATGGAGTTTGCGATATGTTTTCTCAGATATGACAGTAACGTCTGCCCCACAGTCGATTTTGAAACGAATGCTTGAGTTGTTGACTTCTAGTTCTGTGTACCATGCTTCTTCTGGATGTTCGTTGCTGTCCACAGATCCCAGGAAGTACTTGGTTGCAAGAGTGTGTGGATTTATCTCCTCATCTGATTCTTTTGTGTTGTCAGTTGCTGTGACTTCATTGACAGTTTGTTTTTTCAGCCACATTCAGCATTTCTGGCCGGACAGGCTGTGCGTTCGTGATAGTCCCAACCACAATAGGAACACTTGTTGTCTTGTTTCGGCTCATTCGGCCTGGGCCAGTTTCTGGGAGCATCCTGTCTGGTTGGTTTGGGTCTGTTGGATCTTTCTGCGAGCTCCAGATTGAGGACGAAATTTGACAGCATCAACATCAGAAGGCGGAGTTGGTTCCACTGTGGCAGTCATTGTTTTGAGTTGTTCCTTGGAGATTTCATCCACTCGACAGATCTGTATGGCCTTTGTTAAGTCAAGGTCCGGTTCTCTCAGCAGCCTCCCCCGTACTGTGTCATCACGGATCCCAATGACAATCCGATCACGAATGAGGCCATCACGCAAATTTTCATAGTCGCAGGTTGAGGACATGTTTTTGAGCTCAGTACTGAATGAGGCCATCACGCAAATGTTCACAGTCGCAGGTTAAGGACATGTTTTTGAGCTCAGTACTGTACTGATCTATAGTCTCATTTGGCATGTGCGCCCGGCTGTTGAATTTGTAACGCTCATATGTGACGTTCTTTTTGGGGGAGCAATAGTCTTGGAATTTCTGAATAAGAGGGTCAATTTTGTCTTTTTCGGTGTCAGTGAATGTGAAGGTGTTATAGACCTCAATGCCTTCGCTCCCAATCACGTGTAGGAAGATAGCACATTGGATATCTTCGGTTTTTGTGTTTGCCCCTGAGGCCACTCTGTAGAGGTTCCAGCTTTGTTTCCACCTCTTCCAAGCATCGCTGATGTTGTTCCCACTGAAGCTCATGGGTGTCGGAGGGCTGAGATGGTCCATGTTGGGAACAGTTTGAGCGTTCGGTACCGTATATACTGTAGTTTGCACAATGGAATGTCCCTTCAAGGTTTCCGTACTTTCCCGACGATCGTGAACGTGGATTTTTTTGTGCTGGTTGTCTATGAGCGCTACCGGGACGTAATTGGAGTACCATATAGTTAATGTTTATTATCAGCACCTGATTTTGATTGAACTTGGTTGATGTTTTGCTTTTTGTGTTGATTTTGTTGACCACTCGCTGCCACCATGTTGTGTTCACATTTACGTGTTTTACCAAACTCCGTGATACGTTTATTGATAGACCCGATACAACTCTAACTACGGAAACATTAAATTGACATGCAACATACAACATATCATTACAAATACGACAATAAAATTGTAACACACCCTGAGTCGAATGTTGCTGGTTTGTTGTTGGTTTTCTGTTCCATATTGTGACCAGTTTATATAAGACATGAAACATAACAGTATCCATCTATCACTATCCATCTAAAATCTTGTTCAGGTTTTCAACTTGAAATTCCGAAAAGATCATCCAGGAATTATCTAATTGATAAAATGAACGACAAAGTGAATGACATCAGACGTTTGTCGGCAGAAAAAAAGCCATTGTGAAATGACGGCAAGCCGAAGATTAAAATCTCTGAAGATGGCTTATCGTTTTTTGTTGTCAATTAGTGATGTATCTGAGTATTCGTTCCGACATATGTAATACATTATGTATGTTGAGTCGAATGATATCTGATATTTTTGATGTATGATAGTTGGTAAAATAATGATATATGATATCAAAACATGGAACCAATATCCAAGAATAAACTATTCCGAGGGAATAAAATCGAGTTGGTTATCCAATTTCAAAGTCCTGTGTCCGACAAAATCCAGAAAAAAAGTATTGGAGGTGAAATCATGTTCTCGACAGGAATTCAAGAAAAAGTGCTTTGCGAACAAGTCTTGATGTATACTTATCGAACATTTGAGGTCACTTATCATCCAGATCGTGATGACGTCCTTAACTTTTCACAGCTACTAGTTTTATTAAAGTCTTCATGAAATATCCTGGTCACAGCATGTTAGAGACAAGCGAGGCACTTTTAGAGAACAAAATTGGTTGAACAAAAACATCTTGAGTTTTCTATTATGACATACCCACAGAGGGTCATCCGATATGGACAGCACGCAAAACTGGTAAATGTGGGTTACACGATCAACTACTTAAAACTTCTTCAAACTTTGGAATTTGACGCCAAGTTTAATCGTGTTAACCTAGACTTCAAACTACTTTAAGCATGTGTCCATATCCAATTAAGGAAAAACATGAATTTCGATTAGAAACTCGAACATTGAGGTGTGTAACACAGCCGGTCAGTTTTAATGCAACTTTCAACAAAGGAGCAACAGAAAATAACATCAAAGGAAAGTTTTGATGTAGTTTGAAGAAGTTTGGCGTGAGAAGTTTGATCCTCTAAACCGGAATTTGGAAGGGTTTGAAGCAGTTTGAAGTAGTTTGACGTGACGAGTTTGATCGTGTGAACACCCACCATCAAACTACATCAAAGTCAGTTCCAGAAATTCGAAGTTGTTTGAAGTACAAAGTTTAAAATAGTATTGATCATGTGGGCCAGCCTTAAACCAGCCTTTATATTGCTGTGGTCTTGTCGTCTTGGAAAAGAATCCGTATACCGCTGAGTTGTCCAATTCACTCAGCTCCCGGCCATTGAACGTCATCAAAGATTTCCCCCGTTCGTGGTCGGCGCGTTGTGTACATGTAGTGTGTTCTCTGATGTCTACAAGGTATTAACGACGGAATGAACCAATACACTATCCATGTACATGATACGATTATTATGAATACGAGTTTTCTATGTAGTGTAATACGCTGAAAATCATTAACTAAATGGGATATTAGATTATTTCTAGTCTACATTTTTCAGATACAGGCGATAATTTAATCAGTTCTACGTTCCTACCATGCAGTTAGTGATTTCGAAGTCACATTTTTGCCCGAACTATTTGCTTATATTTGAACTCAGAATCATACTCCGCATAACGTAATGACACACAAACACCACCTTGGTCGGTATGTGGTGCGCGAATAGATGCAGGGACTAGGTTTTGGGGGGACCGAAAGTAGCTAAAATCTCTACATCCATAGAATTAGCTAGTAGCTATTAGACCTGGTAAAATAAACATTGTCGCAGCAGTTTAGAGACTAGCCAGAAAGTGGGGCGAACAAAACTGCATATTAGTTTTAGCCCACGCCTGAGAGCGATGCCTTGAAGTGAACCTGAATCGAACAAAAATCTCGGATAGAATGTCACCAACAAGACAGGTTAAAATGACCGTGCGTCATCTCGAGTTTTTCTACTGTGACATGATCACAGACCGCCGCTGTCGAGACGAGGCGAGACAACATCCAAAACACTTATACTGTAGTCACATGGTTCTGTCATCATAAAGAGGAATCCACGCAGAGCTAATCCACTCGCGGTCCTTGGACGTAATCAAAGACGATGCGGCTTCGTGGTGGATGCGAGCTTTGTGTTGTGTTCTCTAATAAACCAATAAAACTACGTACGTAAACTACGGTGGCTGATATATGCCATCATTATTGTTTTTCACGTTCAAAATGTTTTGCACACGTTCAAAATTTTTTCGTGACACATCAGAAACCATGTCTACACGTCACGAATAGTTGTGTTCGCGTTTTTATTAGTTTTGAACGCATACAAATCATTTTGTGCGCATATAAAACATTCAGTTTAAGGTGTGATTGCACGTAACTTATCGGTGACTGCACTGAGGCACTTTTCCATTGACTTATAATGTGAAAGTAAAGGTAACAAAATCGCCAAAACAATACAATCCCCTGACCTAAAACTTGGCTAGCACACACACATATACTCATGGATGATGAACCGAGACATGGTTTCATAAATGATATCACGGAAACTGTGCAATTTGATGATTAGATAAATCATTTTATACGTTTCACCAAAACGAAGATTCGAGTGTTCTGCTTGACAAGCACTGGCTGTTGCATATATTTATTCCTTGTTGTCGTCAAAACAATGAGAATATCTAGGGCTATACTTTCTGTGAGATGAATACAATGAGCTGAACCTTCATAATCCCAAACACCTCGGTGCACCCGAGTGCATATCACCTGTGAGTTTTACTGGCCTCACTAGCTATTTGCTGCACATTATAATCTTTTCGCTCGCCCTGTTGTGAGTGTATTTTGTAGACTGAGAAATAGGTCGGAAAATGACATATGAAAACGATGAATTTAACAAATTTAAGATTGCTTAGTAAGAAACAGAGTCTCGGTTAGTAATCCTTGATGGCTAACAATCAGAAAGGCAAAGTTTCACGTTGATTGGAAGTGTGTAAATTCATGAATTTGTTACCTTTATATTTACATTATAAGTGAATGGACAGCTGGTCACTGCCAGGTTCATGACGATCACATGCAATCAATCCTTAAATTATTTATCTTCTTTTTTGCATGCAGTGAAGTGTGTTCCACAATATAATAATGATGGCATATATCGGCTACGATATATTCCAGAATTATTATAAATGTCAATGTTGGAAGTAGTGCAGCACGCCGAAAATCAATAACTATATGTTTTAGTAGTCTACATTTTTCTGAGCCAGGTAATAAATAATTACATTAATTCCACAGTCCCAATAAATGATTTCAATGCCGATATTTTTCAAGTTATTCCAACAAGTAACATTTCTGCCCATATATTAGCTCAGAACGATAATTTCCATAATGCAATGACACACACACAAAAATGAAGATATATATTTATGCCATGGATTGATTCTGGTTAGATATGCGGATCAGCTTGTTTATGAACAGTTCCATTATGAAGTTTGCTGTATTTTGAGTTCTGCGGTAATACTGAACAATACTAAAATGTATTAATCTGGAAAGTTTTGATTGCTTGTTTGTCATTGCTTTTCGGAATCCCTATCTGATGTAAGTGTCAATCTATTACCACCAATACAAATAAATTTTGATGATTCCAATAAAAACGTAAAATACAACATTTTGCAATAGAAACAAAGCTAGACCAAATAATTTATCAAAAGACACACTGGCGTCATCAGGGGCAGACAAAATAGTTGTAAATAGTCGTTTCTACTGTACACCTGATGGAAGTAGTATACAACTGCCCAACAACCTATGAAAATAATTTAGAAATCTGAAAAAAAAACCATGGAATAGATATATGACAAGTACATAAGTACCTAATCACAAGCCAAAAGGCTACTGAGTTGATGGTATCCTCGGGGACAGACTTAACGTCCGCCAGCAGTGACACCGGCTCAGTGGTATGAATGCAAGTAATATTGCACTCATATTGCAGATACCAGTCTCCCAATGTTTATTGTATCTGTCTCAAAATGTACAACATTTAATTAATATTATCACGATTTCATTTCACTAATTGATTCCTTCTAATGGACCGTTGCATTCAAAACTTAATTCGTCACTTTTATAACCGCACTACACAGACTAGAGCGATACATGCCTCTTATGGCTAATTAAGTTATCACTAAATCGTTTTTCATTTTTATTACTATGTTTTCTGTTTAAGTCAGACGAATATTCCGACAACAGGGGACTGATTAATTTGCTGATAAACTGTTTTATGGTCAAGTAAAACGATTAATTTTACGATTAATCAGACAACAGGAAACTGTTTAACAAAGACATCAATACGTGTTCTCTGCAGATTCAACGAAATACTTGTAGCCATAAGATCCACTGAACCCACTAGGATCCTTAGACGAGTACATAGTGATCTGTTGATGTATACATAACATATTGAACGTTGTGAAGCAATTCCTGATATCATTTCATTATTTCTTGGACGGTTGAAGTCAATACAATGTGTTTCACTGACATATATTTTCTGTAGGATTTCGCAGCATTGTTTTGTATAAATTCGAAGAGATGGTGTGAATTCTTTGCACTCAACACATAACAAGGCGATATTATTAATAGAAATCGTACATAGCATTTGAACTGTGTAAACCTCAGTAAGCACGTATATTTCAAACTATCAATTCACTTCAAGAAACGACAAGACAAACTTACTGACGAATGAAAAGGGGTTTTGCCCTTTTCAGTTCTGCACATGCTAATTTCACGAAAGTTACCATCCTCCAACGTACTAGTACTTACTTCCAAAATAGTCAGCGCAATTGCTCTACATCGACCGGCGTGTTTCATGAGGTTGTTTCTAGAGACTTGCTGCAAGTTCATTCATCGGATGATGGCTCGGTCGATCACAGGAACGTGACAAATAGACATTTTCAGTTCAGTGCATGGAGAAATTGGTTGAAGTATCCATCGAACGAATACATGACGGCATGAAAAATTACCCTCGAGCACAAACCTACGGAGCCCCTTATAGGACATGGCAAGAAAAAAGTAAACCGTTCGCTCAAATTAATACATGGTTCGTTCAATACAATAAATTGTTCTATCAATATATTAAATCGTTCACATGGTTACTTTGACAAACCTTTCACTCAATATACTTGACCACTCGACTAATGATTTGATAAATTGATTGAACGATTTAATAAATTGAAGGAAAGCTTTGACAAATTGATCGAACGATTTCATAAATTTAGTGAACGGTTCATTAAATCGTTAATTCAATTTAACAAACCCTTCACACCATCTGCTTAACAAACTAAGGAAGAGATTCAGTATATTGAGTGAACGTTTTGTCAAACCGTGCAAACGATATGATGTATTGAATGAACGATTTATTATTTTTAGTTTTGAGCGATTTCATTATATTGAGCGAACGGTTTGTAAATTGAACGAACAGTTCACCTTTTTTCTAATGACATGTCCTATTAGGGGCTCCGTAGTATACCACATGTCACGGGTGAGGAGAAAATATGACTATATGCTACTTTAAACGTGAACGTAAGTATCAATCTATTACCACCAATACAATCAGATTTTGATGATGCCAATAACAAACGTAAAATACAACATTTTGCAATAGAAACAAAGCCCGACCAAATAGTTTATCCAAAGACACACTGGAGTCATCAGGGGCAGACAGTGTGTTAAATGTAGTTTTTTCTACTGTACACCTGATGGGATTAGTATACAACTGCCCAACAACCTATGAAAATAATTTAGAAATCCGAAACTAACCCCATGGAATAGATACATGACAAGTACAAAAGAACCCAATCACAAGCCAGAAGGTTATGGTATAGGGTGGCCTTCATGAAGATGCACAATATATGTAGTAACGTTGAGGTGAAAAATACAAAAAGTGTAGGACTGTGACCCTTCCAAAATATGTACCTGATGCATTTCCAAATTAGTGCTGGTAGTCGAATAATGATACATTGAGACCTTGAAAAGACTAATAGGGCAACAACAATGATTTCGTGTTATTCACTGAATTCATGTGACCTCGAGAAGATTCATTAGAATCACAGACATCACGGACAATACCTACATAATAAATATCACAAGGAAGAAATCGTAGCGAGAAAAACATACACTATCCATGTACAAACTGACGTATCACAAATAAATGCCGTTATTCTATAGAATGAAATTGTGTTTCCTTCGAAACTTCCCACGAAGCAAATAGTTAATAAATGCAGAAAGTGTTTTTGACTATAGTCTTCATATAGTACGTGTCAATATTATAGTTCAAAGTTTGAGCGAGGTTTTGCGGGTCACACACTCTCCGGTCGATTTCAGACTGAAGAATGTTAGTTTCTGTTGAGTGCCCGTGCCATTTTCCGAACTGATGCGAGGATTGTAACTGGCCACCCTCTTCAGGCAACATTTCTGCTTCAATATGCGCCTGAAACTCTGTCTTACGAAGTAATAAATCAGAAAGTTTACGGACGAGTTGACGATGACCAGCAAGTTGAAAATCGATTCCAAGTACGGCATGTGGCAGTTCATGAAGCGTCTCAGTGGAGGAATAACTTGTGACAAGCGATCCGGTATCTGGCACACTATGAACACCACAATAATGATAACCATCACGCGGCTAATATTTCCTTCCTTCTCAGTGAGTCGCAGGACCGAGGTGCGACGCGCTTTGTTTCCGAAAGAGGCGCGTCTTCTAAAGGCCCGGATTTCCCTGTACACCTTGAAGTTTAGGATGCAGAGCAGCACAAGAGGCAAGACGTGGATGAATATACAGGAGAGAACGCGCACGTGTACCAGTCTGAATACTCGGTGGTTGATCCTCGGGTTTGGAATCAGACATGTCCTTGTCTCGTTCTCCCTCGTGTGGGGGTTATACTGGGTTCGCGTGGTTTGCAAGTACTGGAAATACCCAGGGACATGGAATATCACGAGGCAAACAACGACAGCCGCGACTTGCAGTTTCGCTTTCCGCAGGGTGCAACTATGTGATGCCTGTAGCGGCTTGCACACGGCAATGTAGCGATTGATGGCTAGCAGCACTGTAATCCAAATGACCATCGCCTGGAATATGGCGCCCGTGGGGTTGACTATAAGCAGGATGTACGGTCTAGAGGCATCATACATTCCCTGTCCAAGCCCCAACATGTATTCCAGATAGGGCACCAGGCCGTACCAGAGAGACAACATTATGAACGAGTACAGAAGGAGACAGTTGTCGGCCACAGCCAGGATCTTGAGCAGGAAGATTGCCACTTTGTTGGTGCTATCGCTGCCTAGCACCACGAGCGATGTGGAGTTGCCAAGGAGACCGAAGATGCAGACGATCCCGACAATGACGGTGTTGATGACGAATCGCACGTGGATCCCGGGAGGATGCACACACGCCCTCTGGAAGCCGAGCGAGGAATTCACTGGATCCACCGCCACAAAGTCACAGAATATGGGCTGTCGGGTTGGAACGATGTACGACAAATTGCTATCCATCTTCGATTCTCCTGTTTCGTTACAAAAGTCACCACTAATTCTAGTCTTCTTGGGGTCACTTCACCATTCTCTCAACGATGTATATTCCAACCGCGGGCAATGTTCTTCTCCAGATGTTCTAGGTTCTTATATCAGTGCCGTGGGGAATGGTGTCTGATTCATACCAATCTGTCTGTTTCACGGAGATCGCCGTGTGGGGGCAAAATGAAGTTTTTCATGCAAGTATTTGGTGTGCATTACCATATATCCAGAAGTTTCCGCAGGTCTGTAACATAGAACATCCTCCATCTATAATGCCATGAGGAAAAATCCGCTACATCAATATCGATTCTATAGGTGATTGTGGTTGAGTTCTGGCCCCAGGTGTCAATATGACACTGGTCCGGTTCACGCACATGTCATATTAATAAATATACGCATTACTGCCGGAGGTGATGGCAGTTCATTTCGTCAAGTACTCTGACAATTACATATCACAGGTACACACTGTTAGTTCATGATGTATCAAACGTAGAACCTATTCATTGGTGTGAATTCTTCATACGGAAGACTTACTGATTACAGCTGGGCTAGTGACAACGAGAGCATTTCTCCCTGATACAATACCATCGATCTGGTTGTGGCTCGGTCGTCTTCCTCCATCACAGCCGACAACAGCGCATCTTAAATCCAATCCATATTGTTCATCGAACCCCGACAAAACACAGCAACTTCTTCAGAAAACTCGTCCTTGGACAAAGGTTCAGTGCATGAGCTCCTCGGTACACTTTTTTTTATCACAATACACCTGACAAACATCGTTCATTATACTGATAGCCAAGATTCCGATAATTAATGTACACAAATACAGATTGTATTGGTAGTGTTTGGGTAATTTCTGGAGTATTTCTGCTCTCTTAGCGTATAAATGAGGCCGCCCGTTGTTTTCGATCCAATTTAAGCTCCTCTCCTCAGTTGATGTTGAGATATTGAAATGCTGTTTTGTCGATACACAAACGTATCCAATGGGACAAAAAAGGCAATCACTAGAAATTACCAATTAACCTAAGCAACTGCGTGCCCACGTGTATGCATGGAGTCCAGTCCTTCCACGGAATAGGGATTAGCAGCAACAAGGTTCCCGTGATTGCCGTCTCCTGGAGCCTACACGGGTGTGACGGCTGAGGGACGGACGGACCCCGGGCTGGCAGACCCGCGCAGGTAGCTCGTGCCTTCTGAAAGAGGGACCAGCCCCGGTCTCGCGGCTCCGTGGTGACAAAGAACTACCGTGGATATTAGAGTTACGTACGTGGGTGCGGACTACCAAGGAATCTCTCACGCACAAGTTACCATCAGCAGCAGCGAAAGCTGTTGCACCAATTTTGCATGTAGGGCATAAGACACAATTTCGAGTTACATTCTCTCCCCATGTTAAACCTACCTTATGATGAACGATGTACAGCATTCCCTGCGATACTTGGGGCTTAGCGATAAAATCCCACAAATGCCCCACCATTGTGCCTAACAAAAAATGTACATTTCATTATGGATCGACAGATTCAGTTTTTGGCTACAGTTTGTTGGAAATTACCTAATATATTGGTCAACCACTACCTCGGGTGCCAGTTCTCACAGGACATTTTTCCAAGTGCAGTACGAATATATCACTTACATTTCAGTTTCACATCGTCCATTCACACATATACTATACATTACTCACTTATATTGGCGAAGCGTACCCTCACCGTGACCGTGCGGAAGCCACGTGTTTTTGTTTATTTACAAAATCGTGTGTTACCGGATGTGACCCATTTGCGCATGTGTGGTCTTCAATAGGACAACTTCTAGAAATCTTCTAATGCAACTGCATATTATCAAACTACCTGTATATGATACTTTGTATGTGAAGTTGTAACTCTCTCAGAGTTATCCTGAACTCTCAGTACAACTTTGAAATTGACCCTCCCACATGCACCAAATGCACATGTGAACTGTACAAGCACCCACAATGGATATATTTAGAAGTTCTAATTTACAGATTGGTGGTAAACATGACTATAAATTCCTTTTTTAATTATATTTCATCTAAATTTAGTGATATATCAGTGATCAGTGACCTTAGTATGATTAGTTATAAGGTAAGATTGATTAATAATTGAAAAACGCAAATTCAATTACAGTCTGATCATGTATGAAAACACTCACAAAACTTATTTGAATTTCAACAAAAACGTAATTTTTGGCTAATTTGATATCTATGGAGCAATATGAAACAAAATAATGTCAATGACGATTGGATACTGACAGGATCAAGGGTCGTTAATTGCAATACACCACCCAATACTCAAACGAGGCGTGAAAAAATCAGTGCCTTGCCACTGCAGCTTTCATCCAATAAAGGGGAAATTCTGATTTGTTTTGGTGATATTTTGAATGAGACTATAATAAAATTAATCCATGAGGTAATTCTGATATATTTTAGATGGCAAACCCCACACTATATTGCCGAATGAAATATTTCATCGCTAATTATAGCTCTTTTCATATATGTTTAATCATATTCCCAAGTTAGCACCCTGATCACAGTAAAATGATTTATTATCCATCTCAGACATCAAATAACTACTGTACCTTGAAAACTAAATCATATTTATGTTAAAAATGTACAAAATGGAGAAAATAAATTTCTGCATTGAGGGCATAAGACACAATTTCGAGTTACATTCACTCCCCATGTTAAACCTACCTTATGATGAACGATGTACAGCATTCCCTGCGATACTTGGGGCTTAGCGATAAAATCCCACAAATGCCCCACCATTGTGCCTAACAAAAAATGTACATTTCATTATGGATCGACAGATTCAGTTTTTGGCTACAGTTTGTTGGAAATTACCTAATATATTGGTCAACCACTACCTCGGGTGCCAGTTCTCACAGGACATTTTTCCAAGTGCAGTACGAATATATCACTTACATTTCAGTTTCACATCGTCCATTCACACATATACTATACATTACTCACTTATATTGGCGAAGCGTACCCTCACCGTGACCGTGCGGAAGCCACGTGTTTTTGTTTATTTACAAAATCGTGTGTTACCGGATGTGACCCATTTGCGCATGTGTGGTCTGTATATTGCTTTTCTCAATATCCCTGTTTAGAGTTCTTGTTCGACTGCTTTTCTCGATACGCGTTTGGCAATGCATGTTGTTGGCGAGTGTGCCAAATATAAAACTGATCTAGATACGTTATTCCTAATTAAACAAGATTCATTGCAGTTTTATTGCTGAGATATTGCGTGCAGGTGAAAATGTACGTAAACGTTCATGCTGGTCTTGTTAACTGTACATCGACCAATGCATGTGATTTCTCAGTTCTGCCAGCGTTTTGTTTTTCAATTCGAGTACTATAAAAATTACTTTGGCTGGAATATATATCTTGTGATCCAAGGTCATAATAATACAAGTGTATGCTAAATATTTACATGTCTTTCCGTGCACGCACTAATTAGAAGTGTTTTCTACCCGCATTCTGACATTCAGAGTGTTGTGAACTTACCTAAATGAAATCTGCACCGACAAGAGTTGCCCCGTATTCCATATAAACCTACGCAAGCCTATTTTTCTTTAGGAAAACATGAACATTTTTAGAGGGTGGCCTTGAAGAGTCTACCTCGAGACTCTCGGAAGAGACCTTGCATTAGAACAGTTGAGAACTCAGGATTTTACATTTTGTGGCTAGAGGGAACTACTGATACTAGAACAAAGTACAGCTATAACATGACGTAATCGGTGGGGATATAGTGCCAAAGAGACAAGTTCACAACCAGTGGATCGATATGAACCATACTACCACACAAAGATGGCATTCCGTTGCGTGTGAACAATTTCTTTGACGACTTCTATCCACACCACAACAGTGGTGAGCGCTGTACTTAACCCTGCCTCGTTTGGTGCATACTCATCTGGGGTATGGAATCCGAGCTATTTACGCAAATGCGTTAAAAAATGTGACATAAAGACCCAGACAGAACAGTAACACTTCCAACCACTTGGGAACCTCGAAGGGCTGTAAATAGCGAGGGGTGAAGGACGTTCACCACCCCTACTCTACTCAGATTATCTGTCTATACACAGCTCCAGGTTACACAACGGAACTTGACCTTCATTAGTGTTAGTGATAAAGTAAGTACAGTGCCCAGATGCCCGGTACATATTTCACTAATACATTATGTTCCAGTGTCACTTTGTCAAGAGTCATACGCCTATCTCCAGTACGGATACACCACATATATGTATGTGACGAAGTAAAATCAGTTTGAATCAGAATATTATAATCATATTATTAATTATTATTATTATTAATTCTAATACTTTAATTTTCAAAAAGATGCAACGCCACATTCAGTTGGTACTTGCGACTGATGTACCTGAAGCTTATTTGGGAAATTGAATCGTATTTCAATTTGTAATACTGTAACATCCACTTCAATTGACATATGATATAATCCGTAGAGCAACCAGCAGGGGAACTATGATGTGACAGGTACCGTTTGATCTCTAATCATCATTACGCTGATTGCTCCTCTCCCCATGTTTGGTTGACTCGGTGCGAATGACATCAATGCCTGATGAATTCTGTGACAGACTAGAATCACAAGAGGACGAACGAAGCCTTTACACCCTTGAAATCGCCATATATACACATGACAACTTGATATTGGAGGAAGCGACCCGTTGGTCGACATGTTGGAAGATCAAAACCACAGCGCGCATACATCTGATTGAAGAACAGCAAACGTCATACATGTCACTATGGTACATATGAGAACTGCAGTGCATCAGGTGAAAAACATATCTGAACAGATTTCGAGAAAATGGCTACCAAAGTCCAAAATTGACCGTTCTGCAACGTCATTTTCAAAATGGTCAGTTCAAAAACACTAAAGTAACACCATGAAAATAGATGCTTCTTGGTATTTGTCACTAAATAGGGTCTGTATTTTAGCAAGAATATGTTTACGACACCAGATATGGCACCAAGGAATACGTAACAGCACCAGCCCACCGGGTTACCACAGAATCATAACGTTTGTGCAGCGAACGATCGAGGCGGTAATCTCATTGACATCTGAGAAACCCAAGACATCTGAGAAACATGAGAATGGTGTTTCCGATGACAAAGTGACTTCGAAGGTAATTCTTCTGGAATAGGTTGTGGCTGAATGGTATGAAAACCAGGAATTTTGTCATTTCTGCAATTGACACGCGACAGATGGTCACAATTAATTTGAAGAAGCATCATTGCCGTTTATTTCAATCAAGCAATACTCATAAATATCCAAGCATTACAGTAGGTATATTCAAGCCATGGCACATGCAATGTGATGTTTCTGTATCAAATCTGTTTTCTGTCCGGGTCATAAAGTGTTCGACGAAGCGTCGATACGAGTCTGATTCGCCTACACAAACACAACATGGTCCTATATATCACATTGTCTCGGTGTTAGACTTAATGGCATTACCAGGAACATTACAGTTCATCAGTCTACACCTATGCTGTTGTTCTTCACAGGCCGTTTGTGTGGCCGAATCAATTTTTTGGGACACTTCGTCTCTTCCTCTGTTGTGTGTGATCCCAAATCTGACGATCATTATCGTTTGGTATGGGTAACTGCAAGACACTGAAGCAAGTGCACAATATGTTCAAAAAGCATCATTCAACCTTTCGCGCCAGTAAACTGGTAAACGGCACTGCTAATTATGCGAAAATCATTATGTCATACTCTATTGATACAATGACCATTCTGGCATTTTATGTCTTCTATTTCATCAAACAGTTGTTGTGGTGTTTTTTGCACCACAACAACTTTGACAAAACACCACAACACCACAACAACTTTGACAAAACACAAACAGTTGTTGTGGTGTTTTTTGCACCACAACAACTTTGACAAAACACATATATGACAGCCTAATTACCGGGAGATGAACCACGAAACTCAGTTTGCCTATATATCACGACAACAGCTGATAGCCATGAATAAACTTCATTTTTGGGGCGCCAGCTCTCTCGGGCTCAAACGCCCTGCCATCCGGTCATACTAGCGATCTTACGTTAATACGGTTACGGATGCGTGAATTCACAACTGAATATATAATCAACCAATGGGCTATCGAGAAAAGGACGGTCACGGTCTGATGGCGTTCGTCTTGACCGTCATGTCTCTATTTTCAATGACTGATGAGGACTGAATATGTAAATGCCGCAAGACTTTCTTATCACACATGAAAAACTGTTTAATATTTGACTGAACTTACATATGAAAACAACACAAGAGTAGTGAGTAGACGGATACGGACATGTTTATAAGACATAGTTCCCACATATCATTCAACTAAAGTTGAATGTTTGTGAAGGAAAACATAATTTCTGTCAAATCACTGAAACATATATTATGTCTATAATTATAGACAAGATGTTATACGAAGCATTGCTGATTTATTGTGATGTGCTCGATAACAGAATTAAGTCAGGGAGGTGAGGGATGTTAGCACGTCATTACAGTACTAACTGATTATGGCCACATGGGTTCCCTCAAACTTTAAATGTGCATGTATGTGTCAATGACGAAAACATATCCGTAATTTTAATCGTGGAAATGGACGCATGTAAAGTATAACATTTCTGACGGTGATTTTGGAGTGGCGCAAATATTGGACTTGTAGAAGTACCACTTTTCTGTGATCATGGTCGAAAATGACATGTTTTTATCAATATACAAATATTAGGTTTATAAATGTAACATACTTTCCGTCAGGACCCAGCCCCAAAACCTATTCCCAGTGCATACACCCATGCACATGTACGCGTCGCCTTCCACGCTTTTAGATTGCCCACATTTTCAATGGATATTTAAAAATGTATAGAAAGCTCCCGTTTGGCTCTCTGGTGCAGTATGCCAACGTGCACGATGATATTTTTATCCGTATCTGAATCGCGGCCAAAAAGGATTTTATTCAGGGAATTTTTCTCTTTGTACTACGGTATGCATGGCCAGAACGAACATTAGTGTTCTTCAACAGTGCAGTTGTTTATATCGGGTGATCGCTCTCGGGGCTATGCACGAGTTGCGCTCAGCTGAAATTGCCTCATGCATATATTCGTCGCATTAGTAGAGTCTCATCATTGAAAATAGAGACAGAACGGTCACGACGAACCCCATTAGACCGTGACCGTCATTTTTACGCTGTCCCATTGGTTGATTATATATTCAGTCGTGAAATCACGCATCCGTAACCGTATTAACATAAGATCGCTACTGACACCTGACCCAGGAGTTAGGACGTCAAGCGGACAGCATACATACATCTATTGTTAGACCTCTCATATATGTTGCCTGTTGCACCCAGGACTAGAAGCCACAGAGGAGGGTCCAACCACTAAAGCACATGGGCGTGTTAATCGTTCGACCTTGCCGACATTCCACCACTGGGATAGAACCTCGGATAGCCCAGTGGACTGCAAGAGCCCGTGTTATCGCCTAAAGGAAAACAAACATTGCAATGAGGCTGACGACGTCGAAGCAGTAATTAATATATAAATTATTGATATGTGAATCCGTTTTGGGCAATAAAATCCCCCATTCTTCCCCGAGCAGATTTCATCTGCCCACCATCATGATTTTCTGCGAAAGTGTTGATATAGTGCCTACAAAAATTAAGCATTTCAGACATAACGCCAGTAACTCACAGTGATTAAAAGTGAAATGAACTGTCTATCATGTAAATGTACTATTATAGTTGACATTGCGGGCAAATCGCTGTGTTTGATTTATACGCCGAAGGTAAGCCACACACAAACTTATGCATGCACGAATCGCTGCACAGAAAATTGAGTGTTCCGAAATACGCATCATTATGATAAAATTCGCTTTGCCTTCTGGGAACGTCAATCTCCATCACCTCTGCCGTTCTGGACAAATTTCGGACGCTCTGAGCATTCTACGTAATTTTCTCAAATGTAACACAACGATATGCATTACTTAAAGTGTGCTAGCAGTTCGAATTTAAGATTGTATGTTAAGTAAGAAGAAAATTCTCAGTTGAGGTAGGTATCTAAGTGTTCACTTGCCGACACGTCGCATGTTGGCACGTAATCTTCATGAGAAAGCTAGCACATAGATATGCATGGAGTCGCTTCGCGTCCAACACTCTGATGTCAAAAATATCACTTTTTCATGTAATGCTGTAGACAGGACGGTAATGGATGCCTCATGGATGCATTTGCAACTTGATGAGGTCTACATTTTAGCAAGAACATATTTACGATACCAGATATGGCACCAGGGAATACGTGACATCACGTGGTTCGCACATAATTATAACGTGTCGTGCAGCGAACGAGACGGCGATCTCATTCGACACACCGACATTTGAGAAATCCGCCACTCTGTCTTGGGGGAGATGTTTCGGTTGACAAAGTGACATCGTAATTGTAGAACCCAAGGTAATTCTTCTGGTATAGGTTTTGGTTAAACAGTATAAGAAAAACAGAAAAACGACTCTGGAAAATAATCGACGAGCCGAAGGCGAGTCTATTATTTTCCAGAGACACAACACTGAACCGATTATCCGACTTAGTTCTCGGTTCCCCCTCAACTCAACTAAATCTCCACCGGCATATGCACCTGCGAGTAGTAATCTGCGTGTACAACTATACCGTCACACTTCAACAGCCCTTTCAGAAGCAACGCGGAGCACGTGTTACAAAGTGTTCCACGAAACATAGCTACGAGGCTGCTTCGCCTACATGCAACATGGCCCTATATATCCCATTGTCCCCGTGTCAGGCTTAATGGCAACGCCAGGAACATTTTACAGTCCTCGTCCTGTTATGCGCTGTTGTTCAGCTCTTCACAGGCCTTTTGTGTGGCCGAATCATTGACTTCCATGGAATTGCAGCAAAGACTGTTTGAAACACTTCGTCGATCCCTTTGCTTGTATGGGATCTCAAATCTGACGACAATATATTATTATCTTTTGGTACCGATGAACTGCCAGACACTGAATCAAGTGCACAAAAACTGCACATTCTCCCCCTTTGCCATAAAAGGTACTGCTGACATTGTGCGAAAAATCATTGTACCATACTGCAATAGATTCACTCACGATTCTTACATATATTAGCCTACTTTTCCATCGAACGATTGTTGCTTTATAATGTGTTCTTATGTTTTCAATGATTTTGAAAAAAAAAAACACTTGACAGCCCAAATAACGGAGGTTCAACCACAATCTTGGGTTTGCGTAAGCCTATCCTGTATGAGAACAGCTGATAGCCACGAATAAATTCCATATTGAGGGCATGTAAAATACAGGTATAAACCGATACATCAAGATGGATTGGATAAACTAGATAACAAAATCAGATTTTATGGAATTCAGTTCATACATAGTTACCATATTCATGTTCTCTATTGGCATCATCGAAATGTTGCTTTGACACAGGTGACTTAACACATACATATAAAGTGATATTACAGCGTTTGAGTAATATTGACAGACATAAAGGTCGGCAAGCGTTCAATCCATATAGCAGAGCTGTAATAACTAACAAATATGTCACACTTGCATAGCTAAAATGAATTAGTTACTTGTAGGTTAGGTTTGCTATTGGCATCTTCAAAGTCTCGTATTGGTGGTAATAGGTTGATACTTAGCATATGACTTGCAAATCAATATTAACAAAGAGAATGATAACAAGCTACACACTCATGGGACAAACTGCTGTGTGAACCAGACATGGGGTGATTAAACTAACTCAATTATTAACTTTCGATTCAACTAACATGAGTTAATTACCTCAACCTAATCAAATTATTTTCAAATGCAAAGTTAACTTAATTGGATTAAGTTAGTTTCTGTTTAATCTCAATCAGAATTCGATTAAAATATTATTAACTTATGAGTAATTTCACTGAGATATCAAAGGTAGTGGTAGTATTTTGACATTTCTTTCGGTTGTGAAGGATAACAGCCTATTATTTCAATGTATTTTTCGTCTTTGACACATCTACACATCAAAATATCACCTACAGCGATTTCCTCCAGTCCCAGTTGTTACGAACAGCCACAAAATTTATCGATACTATTGTGTTGGATATGTATCTTGGCTCATCAAAACGTCTCACAAAACGTGTCACAAAAAGAATTACAACTACATTACAATTAAGGCTTTCGCTGATGTCATCACCACATTAACTTGATTTCGGATTCCCAGCAGGTGATCAAACATGAATTACACCTCCCACTAAGCTTCACACACATATTTGTGTTGTCTATAATTGAACCCCGATCATGCTGACCATGCAGGTTAGATGTGAACCTTATTGCAAGCTTAGTAGAGTTGTTTTAGTCTGCTGAATGATATAATATCTAAAATTATTTGTTGTTTCTTCTTACGTTACGAATTCTGTTGCTCCCACATCTCTGTGAGATATCGCCTCATGTCTTTTCTGACAGAGCTGTAACTATCATCCGTTGCAACGTTAACGATCTCTTCCTTGTCCACCAAATGATCATACAGTTCATCCTGAAATCGGGGGTTTCTCAGGTCGACCAGATCGTAGCGAGAGCTCGAGTTGTTAGCGAGACCCCACTGAGCATAGCGATACCTGTCGGTCCTCACAGAGTACTGCATCATCGATGCGAAAGGTCTCACCTGTGTCTGCACCACAGTTTTGTGTGTGGCATCTGGATGATCGATCAGCAGCAGGAGAGTCGCCCCTTCGTTGCAGAGTTGCAAACGTGAAGGGTGACTGGAAGGGCATTGCGGAACAGGATCCAAACCAGCAGCCTCGACTAATGTCGGAAAGAGATCGATGGACTCGACCAAGCTATGTGAGATCACCCCGCCGTCCGTCACGCCTGGTATTGAAATGATCATTGGGACTCTGCTGCCGATGTCGTGGATAGTCTGTTTGCCGAACAGGCCATTTTCGCCCAGATGATAGCCATGGTCAGCCGTCACGGAGACGACGGTGGACTCCCGCAGACCAAGTTCGTCCAATGTTTTGAGGAGTCTACCAATGAGCGAGTCAATATATGAGACACAGCCGAAGTATGCCCGGCGGTAATACCGCAGGGTCTGTTCATCCATACGGCTGTACTGGTTTTCGATGAATGTCGTGTTGGCCACGTTACAGCCTTTCCTCACGGTCGGCGTCTGCCACTCCTTCTTGGTCAAGTATTGTGCGTCCTCCTCCAAGTCGTACAAATCCATGAACTTCTTTGGACAGACAAAAGGCAGGTGAGGTTTTTCAAAACCGACGGCCATGAAGAATGGTTCCCGAGCGGGATTCTTGACATATTCCTTCAAAGTTCTTGTCACACGCTCAGCAATCACGGTGTCATCGAGAGGGTTTCGCTTGAGATCCTGTTCGCTTGCAGCAGCCCAGATGCCAGACGGATGAGCGCCCTCAGTGTAGTGAGGTGTGGAGCTCGGGTCCACCTTGATGCAAGGTTCTGACCATGAGTATGGGTAGTCCTGGTCGTATTGTTTGGGCACGTGGAACACTTTTCCGAAGCATAGGGTGCTGTATCCCCGCTTTTTGAACAGCTGTGGAAGAGTGGTGAAGTTATATCCATCCTGCCTCCAGTACTGCTTGTTGTGGTACACTTTCGTTGTATCCGGTCGTCTCCCAGTCAGGATCGAGGTACGACTTGGACCACATAGTGTGAACTGCACGAAGGCGTTGGTGAGCACTAGGCTACGCGAAGCTAGCTGCGCAAAATTTGGGGTCACCATTTGAGGGAATCGAATAGGAAAAGATTCCATTGTCGTGTAGGGTTCAAACTGTGGTCGCAAGTCATCCACAATGATAAAGAGAATATTTTTCTCAGGTGAAGAATTGTTTATTCGTTCCAGTATACTTGGTACATGATCTATAAGCTGTGTTGATTCTTTGTTCTTCTGCGGCTCGCGAGATCCCCTGAGGACATCCTTTCTAACTATGTCAGTCGATGAGTACCCGAGGAATCTCGTCCCTGTGGATAACCAGTCATGATACACAACGTGTACAAAAAATAACGTGGAGAGCCCCACAATAGCCTTCAAGAACACCTTAGCAGTTTTGCCTCCGACCATGCCTGCTTACCTCCGATCAATGCATTGCCATTGAACTTTTTTCATTGAAGTATGTATCTCCCATACTCTGTCGTATTCTCGAACTGTTTATCGACGTTTTTCTAGTTTACCGAACCATTGGTGCAAATTTAAACTTTGTTGACCATAATTGTTTAGGTTACCGACCCAAGTGTGTCTTGTTGCGTGACGTCCTTCGGCGTCGGCATTGTCTGTTCACTGTGATTATCTCCAGAATTGCGCAATATTTTTTTTCAATTTGACGCCAGACGTACTACCGGTCAAATAGAGTGTTCCCGTCTAAACAATATATTCGTACATGTATTCGTTTGTTTTGAAATGATAGCTGTTTTAAATGCATGAATGGCCTCTTCAGGACGTATAAGCAACTTCTCATAAACTGCCAAGTTCCTGGCTCATGTACTGAACTACATACTGGTAGTTCACAAAAGCTAAACTTCACGAAAATATCAAAAATTGACATTTTTATGTGTTTTCGTGAGTTGAACCCCTAAGTATCTCTGATGAATATTTTTAACAACCAAATTGTTTTGTTTTCGTTGACTCACAGTGTTTCACAACCAAGTAAAAGTAAGTCAATAGTTGCCTATTGAACGATACCTATTGAACAGTTGCCAGTCTAGTAAATAACGTTTTGGATCTTCAGGCTCCCAACTGCTCTGGCAATGTGGGGAGTTGATTACATGCCTATTGATAAATAAATGAGCTGCAACTAGTACACGATCGGACTGATTGGATATTGGTATTGGTAATCTGACGGTTTTTTCTTCGTTTCCATGAAGAACTGTCAGTTCCGATGAAAGTGTGGAGAACGTCAGCGGACGTCGTACAGAAAAAAATGTCCTTTTTGTTCATTGTACCACGCGCAACAAAAGAAGAAAATGTTCCATGACAAACGGCATACAAGTCACGACGAATGATTTAAATGCAACAAATTCTTTCGATCAGGGAGGGGTTGCCGTAGCACAACAGATATCAGAGCCTGTCGGATACAGTTAAAATGTTTTGCGATTTGAATGTGATGTTTCAGAATTTACTCTAACAAATATGCGGTATCTCGATCATTGACATGGATGACATTGGCTATGGATATCACAAGATACTAATTGTCAGAACGAAAAATCACGCATTTCTGGTTGGAGGGTGTTTGATGAAAACTACCCGGATTGTGGAGTCTAGAAGCATACCAAAATTTTCGTCATATAACATTTCACGAGATAATCTTTGAAGTTGAGCATATTCCGTTAAATATCTGCTGCTCCTTGCTGTTGGTCCACTTACGACCATTTAGTTTACTGTCCGTGTTTGACATAATTGAATCTGACGCCTCTCTGTAGGTCTGTTATGCCAGGGATGAAAGAAATCCACATTTGAGGCATGTGTCTGAATGTTTAGCAAAACAAAACCGATGCAGAAAACCGATGCTGGGTACAAATCCCCCAGCATGAAGCTGACACATATTAATGTAAAGGGTTGGGTTCTCGCCCAATACTCTAATATACTGTAATAAAAAAGAGGAGTTTAAAGATGGCCTCCAATTAGACATGATTAGAATGATCGTTTTAAAACTTCAAGAATAAGATTTCTGCAATAAGGATAACCTTATTTTCCGGTAACCTGTTAAGCCCATCGGTTTATTTTTTTTATTTTGATAAAAAAGCGATTGCTACTAGATGATGCTCATGTATGCGCGATGCGTCATGAATTTACTTTTTGATTAGTTGAATTTACTGCATCGAGATCAGATTAACCATGTGGAACGTGTTAAATAAGTAAATTCCTCATATAAGTTGGTGACGAGGAGAGAATTCCATCGTGCTTAAGGATCTAAATTGTTGATGGGATCGTTGTTTTCTCTGGGGGAGGTTTCTTCGTTTAGTGACAGCTTGCAAAATATATTGAAATATCAACAGCCCCAGATGCTTGTATTGAGATACACACAGACACAGTGATGAGTTTATGTTGTGAACGTAGAGCATATATGTAATCATGTGATATGACGAACGGTCTGTTATATCTGAATTACATCTCCGATCATCTTATCTGGTGAAGCTGATGCATGTATTGACTTATGACCATAATTATATACAATAAAAATATTGGCCTTAAGTCTGATCATATCTTTCTAACAGCTTGCAGGCGTAAACATACAACAATTCGGTGGAACCAATATTCAAATCGGCAAACTCTTAGTAGGCCATAGTTTCGCCACCAAATCGATCTAAATGTTCGTATGTACATGAATAAATTGTTCTCTCACCTAATTGAAAAGGTAAAACTGAATTGAACATTTGACACCACGTGGAAGAACGATATAATATATTTTATTATATATGTTTCTGCATAAAAAGATACTTTTTGTACTTTTGATTATTTCACATTCTGCGGAAATATATTCCCATGGCTCAGTGGTAACTTGATTTATGTCGACAGAATGCAAAGCAATACATTAGGAAGAAAATGATAATGCTAATTACTAACAGGGTGATACAGTCTCACAAAATTGCCCATCCGCATGTGGCGAATAATTTTTACAATCCTGGCTTTTCCCATGATATTCATGCTTTTCCCTGCGTGATGTGGAGAGGAGGTGAGAAAAAAAACACATAAGAATCATACCCGATGCAGAAACAACAAGGAATGTATAGTGTTCTGTGATGGCTTCTGAGCATATTCTAGGGACCATGATTGATTTAGTAAAGCCATCGATCTCGTCCACGAGCATGATTGAATTAGTAAAGCCATCGATCTCGTCCACGACCATGATTGATTTAATGAAGCCATCGATCTCGTCCACGCCCATGATTGATTTAGTAAAGCCATCGATCTCGTCCACGACCATGATTGATTTAGTAAAGTCATCGATCTCGTCCACGACCATGATTGATTTAGTAAAGCCATCGATCTCGTCCACGACAATGATTGATTTAGTAAAAGCCATCGATCTCGTCCACGACCATGATTGATTTATTAGAGCCATCGATCTTGTCCACGACCATGATTGATTTAGTGAAGCCATCGATCTCGTTCATGACCATGATTGATTTAGTAAAGCCATCGATCTCGTCCATGATCATGATTGATTTAGTAAAGCCATCGATCTCGTCCACGGCCATGATTGATTTAGTGAAGCCATCGATCTCGTCCATGACCATGATTGATTTAGTAAAGCCATCGATCTCGTCCATGATCATGATTGATTTAGTAAAGCCATCGATCTCTCCACGACCATGATTGATTTAGTGAAGCCATCGATCTCGTCCATGACCATGATTGATTTAGTAAAGCCATCGATCTCGTCCACGACCATGATTGATTTAGTAAAGCCATCGATCTCGTCCACGACCATGATTGATTTAGTAAAGTCATCGATCTCGTCCATGACCATGATTGATTTAGTAAAGCCATCGATCTCGTTCACTACCATGATTGATTTAGTAAAGCCATCGATCTCGTGAACGACCATTAGTGATTTAGTAAAGCCATCGATCTCGTTCACGACCATGATTGATTTAGTAAAGCCATCGATCTCGTCCACGACCATGATTGATTTAGTAAAGCCATCGATCTCGTCCACGACCATGATTGATTTAGTAAAGTCATCGATCTCGTCCATGACCATGATTGATTTCGTAAAGCCATCGATCTCGTTCACGACCATGATTGATTTAGTAAAGCCATCGATCTCGTCAACGACCATGATTGATTTATTAAAGCCATCGATCTCGTCCACGACCATGATTGATTTAATAAAGCTATAGATCTTGTCCATGACCATGATTGATTTAATAAAGCCATCGATCTCGTCCACGACCATGATTGATTTAGTAAAGCCATAGATCTCGTCCACGACCATGATTGATTTATTAGAGCCATCGATCTTGTCCACGACCATGATTGATTTAGTAAAGCCATCGATCTCGTCCACGACCATGATTGATTCAGTAAAGCCATCGATCTCGTCCACGACCATGATTGATTCAGTAAAGCCATCAATCTCTCCACGACCATGATTGATTTAGTGAAGCCATCGATCTCGTCCACGACCATGATTGATTTAGTAAAGCCATCGATCTCGTCCACGACCATGATTGATTTAGTAAAGCCATCGATCTCGTCCACGACCATGATTGATTCAGTAAAGCCATCGATCTCGTCCACGACCATGATTGATTCAGTAAAGCCATCAATCTCTCCACGACCATGATTGATTTAGTGAAGCCATCGATCTCGTCCACGACCATGATTGATTTAGTAAAGCCATCGATCTCGTCCACGACCATGATTGATTTAGTAAAGCCATCGATCTCGTCCGCGACCATGATTGATTTAGTAAAGCCATCGATCTCGTCCACGACCATGATTGATTTAGTAAAAGCCATCGATCTCGTCCACGACCATGATTGATTTAACAAAACCATCGATCTCGTCCACGACCATGATTGATTTAGTAAAGCCATCGATCTCATTCACGACCATGATTGATTTAGTAAGGCCATCGATCTCGTCAACGACCATGATTGATTTAGTAAAGCCATCGATCTCGTTCACGACCATGATTGATTTAGTAAAGCCATCGATCTCGTCCACGACCATGATTGATTTAATAAAGCTATCGATCTTGTCCATGACCATGATTGATTTAATAAAGCCATCGATCTCGTCCACGACCATGATTGATTTATTAGAGCCATCGATCTTGTCCACGACCATGATTGATTTAGTAAAGCCATCGATCTCGTCCACGACCATGATTGATTCAGTAAAGCCATCGATCTCTCCACGACCATGATTGATTTAGTGAAGCCATCGATCTCGTCCACGACCATGATTGATTCAGTAAAGCCATCGATCTCTCCACGACCATGATTGATTTAGTAATGCCATCGATCTCGTTCACGACCATGATTGATTCAATAAAGCCATCGATCTCTCCACGACCATGATTGATTTATTGGAGCCATCGATCTCGTCCACGACCATGATTGATTTAGTAAGGCCATCGATCTCGTCCACGACCATGATCGATTCAGTAAAGCCATCGATCCCGTCAACGACCATGATTGATTCAGTAAAGCTATCGATCTCGTCCACGACCATGATTGATTTAGTAAAGCCATCGATCTCGTCCACGACCATGATTGATTTAGTAAAGCCATCGATCTCGTCCACGACCATGATTGATTTATTGGAGCCATCGATGTCGTCCATGACCATGAATGAATTAGTAAAGCCATCGATCTCGTCCACGACCATGATTGATTCAGTAAAGCTATCGATCTCGTCCACGACAATGATTTATTTAGTAAAGCCATCGATCTCGTCCACGACCATGATTGATTTAATAAAGCCATCGATCTCGTCTACGACCATGATTGATTTAGTAATGCCATCGATCTCGTCCACGACCATGATTGATTTAGTAAAGTCATGATCTCGTCCACGACCATGATTGATTTAATAAAGCCATCGATCTCGTCTTTGACCATGATTGATTTAGTAAAGCCATCGATCTCGTCCACGACCATGATTGATTTAGTAACGTCATCGATCTCGTCCACGACCATGATTCATTTAATAAAGCCATCGATCTGGTCTACGACCATGATTGATTTAGTAAAGTCATCGATCTCGTCCACGCCTCGATAACGGAATCACTCGAGAATGCTAGGAGGGCTTATTGAAGAATATTCCAGATTTTACACTACAGGTTTATGTAGCATATTGACCCTAGAAATGTTTGTTTGCATAGGGCGATTGAAGTGATGATGACCTTTTTTTGTCAGTAACTTTTTATTGAAATCGTGTATTTGATTCCCCTTGAGTAACCTTGTGACACGTATAAGTCACACGTGTGGCGGCTTTCTTGATTATATCTGTCGGCTAATTTTTTTCTGGTCCGAAATCAAGTTACCACATGTGTGTACATTGTTACATTTTAGAAAAAAAAAATTTCCTTCATCATAGAAGATGTATGCATTATTACACCCAGAATACTTTGAACAGCGCACAGAGTTTAGATATCGGCACACTCAAAAGGGAAGTTATATGTGACGATTTGGTGACCTTGAGTTTGACATTCAATGATCCTGAAAGATCAAACTGCCATTTTAGTCAAAGAACATTTTTGGACATTTTGAACTCAGTACTGTTTATTTCTCATAAAACGTTTCCTAGTCCTTGGGCTGTTTGTTTCCCAAATTTTATGTGTATGTCCTTCCTTGAATTATTACTAAGTGAGAATTGTGGATGGCATGCGTCCATTGTATGTTCATCAGAAAGGCGTTTAGACGGGTTCATTATGATGTCACAATGCATCAGACAAACCCTCCCGATACGATCAAATCAGCTGCAGCAGAATCATCCCACGGACGTCATGATAACAACATGTTGATATAAAGGGGTTCCATATACTCGAGCCCATTCCATGACCCTTACCTTTGAGGCCAACCCTATTTATAAGTTCAGGAGCCTCTATTTTGGGGAAGAAGCATTAGTTCAGTTTCCATTTGTGCAGGAGCCTCTATTTTGGGGAAGAAGCATTAGTTCAATTTTCATTTGTGTACTGATTGAATGTCTCTTATGGGTTTCTAACTGTAGGTATGATGGGGCTACGTTTGGCGATCGTTCAATATGTAATAATAATAATAATAATAATAATAATAATAATAATACATGTGTATGTGTTCGTCATTGCCTATTGTTTCTGAGAGGAGTATTAATTGCAATACAATAATTAGCTTGCCCTTGATATCGTCAGCACATACGAACAACACCACGCACACATGTAGTCTCCGTTTGAAGAGCCTATTAAAGCTTTCTAATGTATCTACAGCCGTGTAATTAACGGTGATTAGTCGATTAGTCAGAGCTCATTAATATTACAGGTAGGCCTCGTTTATTGACAAACATCCTTCATGTGCGGTCAGTATAGCAAATGACAATATCTCTGCAGTATATTTTGACATATCCAAAAATTGATAATGAATTGAAGAACACGAGGAATATATTCATGTATGCAGTTTATGTGCGACGTAACAAAAACAGATGAATAGATAAAAAGTTCCGTTTCTGTGTCATCGACTATTTGTACAATGGGTAGTTATAAACGGAGAAGCTATTTACCCATCTGTTGTCTTTAGCAACACAACGCATACAAGGAACAAGATTATGTTGGTGTATATGTGACATAGATTGTGTAGCAAACTAATGTATATTCGCGGAAATTAGGACGGAAATGAGTGTACTTTTAACCAATTTGTATGTAAAGCGAAAACAAATAATGTTGTTGTTGTCAAGCTTATGTCGCATAGTTTGAAAATAACAACCTTTTCGCTGAGAATAGTATTAACTAGTCTCACCACCAGTGGGTCTCAATTACTTTTATCTTGTTCAAGCTTAAGACATGGACTACATTTAACAACGTCGTTGTTAGCACTGCTATTTGAATGTTAATCAACTTCCATACAAAGTTGCGTTGAGACGTCAAAAACAGCATAAGTCATACGCGAGTGGTCCACGTACTTGTGTATTAACTTAAATGAGATGGGAATGATATGAGAATAATAAAGTTAACCGTTCGTTCTCGCTCGGTGATTTATGGATCATCAGGATAAGTAAACAATTCTAGTATTGAGCATTACACCTGGTTACGGTACTCTGAACAGGGCGATTCATACACAACGAAGTAACCCAAGAAATTGACTCTAACGAGGATGTCAATGTGTACACATTATTAGTAAAATAGGAACCAGGCAGACATCTTGGTAATTTACATTTGTTTTCATGTTCATTACATGTACCTATATTGATATGTTTTACATTCCTAGACCTTTTATTATATGACAATTTCACTTGTATAATCCTAAAAGTAACTTGTAGATGACATTAAAATAATGATGCTATCATGATGACATTCACATGGTTATTATTTACATCATTTGCACTGAGTAATTTGTTTGAGTAGTCATCAAGAGCTATTTTCAGCTGTAATTCTGAAGTCTGAACGCCAAAAACCCCAACACATGACCGGGTCTTGTAAATGAAAAAAAAACAACAACAACATTGTACACGTTACTCGTGAAGAAAATAACCAATCCTATCACGGTGGCCGAATACTGAGTGTATCTCGTTCTATTCTGATGTCTATGCACAAAACCACTTCACGGCTAGAAAACACACCAAGGCAATCTGTGTTTGGTACGAAAGCGTATTAGGGCCAGGTTGTATGTCAAAAATTTAAGGTGTCTAATTCGTGATCTCGAATTACAAAGTCGTGATCTCGAACTACAAAGTCGTGATCTCGAATTATAAAATTGAATTTTCGAATTATAAAGTCGAGATCTCGAATTACAAAGTCGTGATCTCGAACTACAAAGTCGTGATCTCGAATTAAGAAGTCGTGATCTCAAATTAAGAAGTCGTGATCTCGAATTACTAAGTTTTCATCTCGAAACTGTGAATGGTATTAAAGTACGAGTAAAGTGGAACAGAATAAAATTGTTCAATTTTGCATCAATATCTTCATTTGAACTTACAACGATTTGAAACCGTGAATAACAACTTGCATAATTCAATTATAAAATATCAAAATATATCATGCATAACCTTATTGTCTGATTTTCAAGTTAGTGGTCATGACAACTGTTGGTAATCAGGGTTCTTTGGGAGGACTAAATTGATTGTAACCATTACAATAGTGCATTTGAGTGTATTTAACTATTGAAATTATCGAACGCACATATTTTCATTTTAATTGTACTTTAAGTTATTGGTAATAAATTCGTGATCACGAATTTGTAATTAGAGATCACGACTTAAGTTCTACATTTGTTTTACATATAACATAGTACTGATACGCACAATAATTTCAAATATAACGGACTACAGTAGAACATAATTGGAGATCACGACTTTGTAATTCGAGATCACAACTTCGTAATTCGTGATCACGACTTTGTATTTCGAGATCACGACTTTGTAATTCGAGATCACGACTTAAGCTCCATATTTTTTTTGTTTTACAACATGGCCCTAATGCGCCGTCGTAGTTTGGGGCTTGACTCTATATGTATTTAGTTGAGGCCTCTTAAATGCCGTTACATTTTCACTTGAGCAAAGTGTGTTCAATTTGATTTTTCCTGTGAGTCGTGTTTGTGATTTGCCAGGAGTTATGCACAAACAAGAACTATTGAAACTAAATGCAGAAAGCACGACGACAACAATGTTTGCTCTTGACGTCAGGTGCCACTGAAATTTGTCATGTCAAATTATTCCTTTGAAGCACATTCAAATTACATTTGTAACACAGCAGGTGCATGCACCATGAACACATTGGCGTCCATCACGCCCACAGATCGGAAAATACATGTTCATCTGCGAGTCGAGTTATTCAATTCAAATCCAAATACATTTCAAAATGAACGATAACAGATGGAGTTTTCTAGCATAACACATTTATTTTCGAATTTGGGAAGACACCCGGATAAACAGATACCACGAAACATAACCAGTACACATACCTGCTGATGACAACGGATTAATAATACCGGGGTTCCACGTACTCAGGCCCGCTTAGCACATGACCATGTATTTGGGGCAATCTCCGTTTATAAGCCCATGGGCCTTTATTGTGGTAAATTTAAGCAGATTTGAAGAGAAAAAGATAAGTAGTAGCAGAAACCCATCTTTCCTGGTTTCGGTTTATATGCCCATAATTTGTTTCGTTTAAATGAATAAATACATTCGTTGTTCGCTGCCTAGTTAATTATATTTGTGTCTGTTTGGGGTATGAGATATCATATAATTTGAACATATCCTGTCATGTATGTATCATCACAATATATGCCAAATAAGTTTTCCCCCACAATATCGCGATCGTTCATGCTGACTGACTTGTATGTTCTCCACATACGTGTTTCTGTAAATCATTCAGTTAATTGCATGTTGTATCGTACGTTTCCGTTAAAAGAGCCTCTTAATTTTTTTTAATGTATCTATTGCTCTGGAAATGATGCTGAATAGAACTCAGTAAAACTACAAGTAGGCCTCGTTTATTGACAAACGTCCTTTGTGTGCATTTGAAACAACACAATGACAATATGTCTGCAGTATATGCTGATGTATTCAAACCAAAATTAATAATGAATTGGCAAACATAATAAATATATGTATGCAGTTTATGTGCGACGTAATAAAAACAGATGAATAGATAAAAAGTTATATATCTGTGTCATTGACTATTTGTACAATGAGTTGCTATAAACGGAGGAGCATAGCTGTTGTCTTTAGCAGCACAACGCATACATCAAAACAATACTAGATTGGTGCTCATGTGACATCCGTGGCGTAATTACAGAATGGGATGAGTGTGTTTCAGGACTGTCCGTAGCTAAGCAAAAATAAGCAAAGTTATAGTTGTCCATCTCATGCCTTATTGCTGAGAATGAAATTTGTGACCCTGTGGTTTTTCGTATTTTCTAGTCTCACCCTCAATGGGTCTCGATGACTTTATCTTATTCAGTGTTAAGACTTGGACTACATTTAACACCGTCGTTGTTAGCATTGATATTTGAATGTTAGTCACTGTATGTACACCAACTAAAATTCCATACAAAGGAGCTTTGAGGCGTACAAAATCAACACATGTCTTCTGCGAAGAGGCCCACAGACTTGTGCGTTATCTCAAATGTGATAGGATGATAACGTTAATGTACCATGTGTCCTCACTTGATGAATTTCTAAACTATAGGAGAATCATTTTTACATCTCATTCATGGATCAGTGAACAATTCTATTATAAAGCAGTACGCCTGGTTACGGTACTGTGAACCGGGCGCTTCGCACACAACAAAGTTAAACCAACAAATGAAACCTAACGAGGAAGTTATAATTATACGACAATTTCACTTGTGAAGTCCTAAAATAAACCTCAGATCACATTAAAATAATGATGTTATCATCGAGTAGATTAGTTATCCAAATGATGATAATGTGATGATGCTATCATCAAGTAAATTAGTGATCCAAATGATGATATTCACATGATAATAATTTGTTTGATTGCTATATCCAACTATAAAGTCTGAAGTCTGAATATAATAGACGTGGAATCAATACCCAGTATCAAGTATTCCGAGCAAACAAAACAGGGTCCGTTATCCAATCTCATAGTCCGGGGACAGAAAGTCATATCAGGCATACGAAGTGAGAGAAAACAAAAATGACAGGGAAACTCATGAACCCCCGTAAATGGCCATCAGGAGGTGAAATCAGGTGTTCCGGAAAGAGTGAGCATTTCCTGCCCCACTAGTGGCACCCGTCATGAATTCCCCAAAATTAACATGAAAATAGATCTAGTTGCATAGACGTGGAATCAATACCCAGTATTAAGTATTTCGAGCAAACAAAACAGGGTCCGTTATCCAATCTCATAGTCCGGGGACAGAAAGTCATATCAGGCATACGAAGTGAGAGAAAACAAAAATGACAGGGAAACTCATGAACCCCCAAAAATGGCCATTAGGAGGTGAAATCAGGTGTTCCGGAAAGAGTGAGCATTTCCTGCCCCACTAGTGGCACCCGTCATGAATTCCCCAAAATTAACATGAAAATAGATCTAGTTGCATGGCAGAAAATCCCAACAAATAACCAGGTCTTGTCAATGAACAAAAATAAAACAACAACAACATTGTAATGATTACTCCTGTAGAAAATAACCAATCATATCACTGTGGCCGAATACTGGGTGCATCTGGTTTTGTTCTGATATATATGTACGCAACGACTTCAAAACTAGAAAACATACACAACACTCTGTGTTTGGGGGTTGACTATATATGGGTATAGCCTCGGGGTTACAAAAGAAAATAAATATATGGAGTAAAATGCTAGCACTGATAAGTGATTGAAATCATTGTTTGTGTGTGGTGTTCGAACTAGGGATGCCTATTCTATAAAACGAGTGTTGAGAAGTGATTACATTAATTGTGCATCTTACACCAGCACATTAATACATGCCAAAGAAATCGATATGTACAAATTATCAGTGATAAATATGTAGGCGCAGTCATCTCACCAGCATACAGCAAGCCTTGACGTAATATTGAATATATATAGTAGGTTTTATTAACAAAATAACAGTAAAACAAAATAGGGGTGAGTACCAAAATGAAATATATCCATCAGAATATAATAATTATCCGAAATACATAAACGTTATGCCGTAAAAAAACTATATTTTCCCCATGGGTTTCTCAGAAGGTGTTTAAGAAGTCTCCTCTACGGGGAGACAACAATGGAATGGATCACCCAATGTGATAGGACCCATTCTTCATAGATCCCAGCCTTCACATGACACCTAACAGATCACTTGACACCTTCCCCAATTACTGTAATGAGATACCACCCCGGAGTTCTGGAGACGGTCGGGTGAAATGACCAAATTATTTGTTTACTTTGCATCGAAAACAGTCGCGGAGGGGAAGTTGACATATCCGGATTCGTGCGTAGTTTTCTGACAGCCATGATGGAAATGGTCGCGTGAGACGTGTGACAAATGCGTTAGCCGCGCCCCCATGATGCCATCAGCAACATAGGCCCTTCTTGGTTTCACATTGCTATATCTTGAGGTTGGCATACTCTCGGCTTTTGTTGAAAAGCTCCCACATGGGTAATTATGGACATAAATCTAGTTCATATCATTGTTTTTTAATTTGTTCCTGAATTTATGTTGAAATTCCTAAATTCAGCCAACAGAGAAAAATGGGGACGATTAGGGAGCCAGTGCAAATACAAATGGAAATATCAAATAGGGTTTCCGGGGATGAGGAACAATCCCAATTTATGAACATATTGATTATCCGAATATTATCCAATTCACTAATGTTATATGAATGAGAAAAATATCTTATTTGTGCCATCTTATTCATATCTTATAATGCCTTTTTCATGAAACGAGGTTTGATCAGTAGAAAACATTAGAAGACATGCGCGAGTGCACTAGCTAAAATGAAAATAATATTTTAGCTAGAATGAGTTAATATATCGTGTTTCTTCACGAGATGAATTTTTGAAACTATGTGAAAATCATACATGAATTATTCACTACCTAGTTAACAAACTTGTGTTAGTTTTGGGTATGGGGTATCGTAGAAATTCAATCTATTTTTCGGTTATGTATATATTAACATTACATATGCCAAATGAGTACAGTACTGATTGTTTATGCTTATCGGTACATAGGCCTCCAAACAGGATCACGTTTTAGTTTACTGACCAATGGACCTGTATACATGTATGAGAAACATTGATAGTTTTGCTAAGTTGTACAGTCGTATAGTGAGATCGTTCATATGATTGACTTGTATGTTTCCTACATGATTATCTCTGTCCATCATTAAAGTTATTTGGAATGTATAATGATCACGCCCTTGATATCGTCAGCACATCCGAACAACACTATGCATGAATGTAGTATCGTACCTTTCAGTAAGAGCCTTCTGGAAATTTCCTGATGCATCTACAACCATGGAAGTGGTGGTGATTAGTCGATTAGTCAGAGCCCATCAAGATTACATGTAGGCCTCGCCCATTGACATCACATATTTGTGATTGATAAAACATCATTGAAATATGTCTGCAGTATATATTGGATGTGTTTGAACAAATTTTACCAATGAATTGGCAACATGAGGGATATATTCATGTATGCAGTTTATGTGTGACGTATTGAAAACAGACGACAGTATGTACAATGGGTGACTGTAAACATAGTAGCTATTACCACATCTGTTGTATTGAACAAGACATGGTGCATATATAATGCAGACATCTGTTGCATAAGCAAACTAGTGTATGTTCCATTTGTGGAAGTACTGACTGGAATGAGTGTACTTTGGGCCTGTTTGTTTCTGAGCAAAAGCAAACAACGTTGTAGCCGAGCTGATGGCACGTGTGCTGATGTCATTTATTGTGGGTTGAAAAAAAAAACCCACAACAATAACAACCAGCGTTATTGTTGAGGCTAAAACTGGTGACCTCGCATTTCTAGTCTCACCATCCAAGGGTCTCTTCTAATGTAGCGTTATGGTTCAAAATGAATTTCACAACTTCAAATGTTAGCACTGATATTTGAATGTTAGAAAAAACGGGTACGATTAGGGAGCCAGTGCAAATACAAAAAAGGCAATATTATATAAGGCGTCCAGGGATAAGGAATAATACCCATTTATACAAATATCCGAATACTGTTAAATGAACAAATATATAATATATAATCATATAAATGAGATAAATATAGAACATAATCTGCTAGCACTGATATGCGAATTTTAATCGTCATGGAATGCACATAATGTATCAACAAAATACATTTTTCATTGAAAACAATTGTTGAGAAGTGGTAAAAATCATAAGTTATGCCTGAGTGCGTGAGCTAAAATGAGATTCGCATGTACTCACTTGGTGAATTTCTGAAACTATTTGAAAATCATTCTAAATAACTGATTTCTGGGTGAGTGAACATTTCTATTATTGATCAAGACAGTTCGTCATGACATTCTGAACAGGGCGACTCGTACACATTGCAATTTTGATGACCCGGAGTACAATGACATATACAAAACTAGTATTACAATGACATCAACGATCTTTCAATTGGGAACACAAGCAAGATTTAGCCTTCAAGGTCGTCGATGGTCAATTTCGAGGTCACCAAATGATGTGTCAATATATATAAATATATATATATATATATATATATATATATATATATATATATATATATATATATATATATATATATATATATATTTATTTGACTCGTGTGAAAGAGCGTATTGTCTGTAGAGGCAAATTTGGGCATTTTGTACCCAAAAATGGCTGTTTTCAAGGTCATCGAAGGTCAAATTAATAGTCACCACACAAATCACCATAAATGACTTCCCATTCAAAGGTGCCAATATCTAAGCTCTCATCTCCATACGTTCAATGAGTAGTTGTTTTGAAAGGGCGAAATTTTGTTTGGCTAGAAAGTGCTCAAAATGGATAGTAATGCGAATTGGGGCAAAAAATGGCCACCATACGAAGACCGACAATTCCAGGGCAACAAAATTCATAGACGTCAAAAAGGTACATAGGAGTGATCTTTTGAAATAAAAATGTCAAAACTGATCATTTTTTTAGAAAATTGCTACCAAAGTTCAAAATTGAGCATTTTTCGACGAAAACGGCCGCCATTTTGAGAAATATTAAGAACTGAAAATAACTTTTAAAAAAACGTCCTCCTTAAATTATTCTAGGGTGTCTTCTCTCAAATTTTCAGAAAGATTGGATTGTAAACTTTAAAGATAAAGATGTGAACGGGCGACGGACACAATGCCACAACAATAGGTTATCGGACCATAGATAACCTAAATAATATTATTATATTCGATCTCCCGTATATCGTACATCCAGGTATATTTGAACCAGGCCTAACACTTTCCAAATTACAAGTTTGAATTGACTTTTTGTGATACTCTAATCAAACCATTCCGTAATTTTACTTATATACAATATTTTTTGCTAGTTGATAATTTTATTCTCTCTGATTTAATTGTTCAAGTTCGCGTTTCCAATAGTCAAACTACATGTACGATCGTAAGGTCCGTGGACCTCTTGTCAGGGGCTGTCGTCGCTTATCTGGTCGTGAATCCGTATTGTGCGAGCTCCACGGCTGCAGTGGTTGTTCATATTGGCGATATCCAATGCAAAATATGTTATTGTCTTTGTTATCAGTATTATTCATGTGTTTTGTTTTCGGATTCTGCTCAGTGTATAATCTTTTCGATTGTGACAAAACTGCAGTCGTCCGAGAATGGTTTTGGGTAAATGTGAAATCTCATTCGCCACTTGCGTTGTACAATGAAATGAGGAACATGAATTCCTGGGAGTTATCGCTGTTTTGCATGTCTGGGTTCAGATGCCAGTACACACCCGAGTGGGATGACTTGTATATACTTGTTTGCCGCTACATCGACTCTGTCTACGTCGACAGACTATCTATGTCCACTGACTGATTTATCCACTTGTACATGTGTTGTACTGATTGTCGTTCTGTTCTTGTGTTGATACGTTGATATTGTAAAAAGACCAATGAGTATGCTCTCCCGTGTGGAGGTAATAAATACATATATATCATTCTAATTCCCCACTTGTGTAAGTCTTTCTCTGACATCTTATATCAGTAAATGGCTGCTGAAATAGGGCACCCCTCGAAATTTCGCTTCCGATGTAAAACCACGTCGGAAGGCTGCTAACGGAAAAACGGCATTCAGCGATGAAACTGGGTACGGTCAGTCACCCAGTTTCGTTGGAACTATTCCTTCCTCAGCCTCTTACATGTGACAATTATTCGTGAAATACTAAAATTAACACACAGATAAGAGTATAATAATGATGATATAATCACATAAATATGTCATCCAAATGATTATGTTTAATCATATGGATATTTGCATAATTTGGAATGAGTAATTTGTTTGAGTAGTCATAGAGAGAGAAATATCCATGTGTACCAACAGATCCATTATTTTTATAAAGAAATGAGTCCTTGTTCATTTCAAACTAATTTCAAACAAACTGAACGACTACAGATAACTTGTGGTGTCTTATACGGGATTTCGTGATTTAAGCTTTAATTTATAGTCAGTCCTTAAGGATGGGTACATTTACTCAGATGCGCTACATTTAGTTAGAATCAATGGGTCGCCCAATGTAATATCCGCTTTACACCCCATCCTTCACCTAACACCTAACATATCACATTCTCCAATTAGCGCAATGAGATAGCTGCGCAAGAGATCGGGAGGGGCAGGTTAAAATGACCAAGTTATTTGTCTACTTTACATCAAAAAGATTTACGGAAGGGAGTTGACATCAGATTCGCGTGTAGCTTCATGAAAACACTGACGGAAATGGCCGCTTATATGCTTGACGAATTCTTTCGCTGTGCTTCAGTGAAGTATATGCAACAGAGACCTGGGTGTTCACATCACCATGTCTTAAAGTTGAAGTCCTCTACACTTACGGAGATTAGTTTCAACTTGGGAAATATGAACTAAAATCTAGCTTATACCTTTGTTAACGTTGTTTTTTCCGAATACTCTATTTTTTAAACTTCCAGCTTTGAGCAAAAAAAAGAAAATGGATATGAGTAGAAGCCAAGAAATTGCAATATTGTACTGAACTTCCAGGGATAAAGAGAACACCGATTTATTTGGATTTCAAAACACTGTGGAATTCTCAAATTTTACATTGAAGACAAATATATAATGTAAACTGCTAGCTCTGATATGTGAACTTTAACTATTTTTAGCGCATCGTGTACGAACTAAATTCCTAAAAAAACAAGGATTGAGATGTAATTGCACTACTTGGGCATTTTTGCACCAGGAAGTAATACGTGCCAAGGAAGTTGGCGCAAGAGAATGGATCGCTAGCTCACATAGATTGTCAGGGTTGTGTGACGGAAATCACTATAGTTTTCTGACAAAAAACTGTCACATATATGACGTTTTCGCGGTCCCTTTGATATCAGGTTATCTGCTTTGAAACTGAAGAGTGATTGAAGAATCATTGTATGTACAAGGTATACCAACCACATGTATATTCCATACAACTGTGAGTGTGCGAATAGAAATCAACATAAGTCTTGTACGAATAGACCCACTGACTCGTGCTTCAGCTCAAATTGCATAAATAAAAATGAGATGAGAAAAAAAAGGTTTAATGTGCTATATATATGAATTTCTAAAACTGAGCCGGGCAACTTGAATTGCTTGCTTCAGGGGGGAAAAACCTCATACACAATAAAATGTTGACAACTAAGCATATACATACTGAGGAAAACAGTACATAACACACACTGAGGAAGTTAACAGGTACAATTTATTAGGGATATAGGAGACAGACCTAACAAAAATACCTCAACCGCTGGTGTATCCTTGAATGCCGAGTCACACGGAACAGGGGCGAACATAAAAATTAAGGGCCCAAAGGCCACCGTACTCACCGTGTTTACTTTGATACCTGCACTACCGGTATACATGTAATTGCATGTGGCATATACTTGTTAATATCGAGCTGTGTTTATTCAGTTCAAGATTGGCGTAACAATTACAGTCCAGACTTAATAGGTAGACATGATTCTACTAAATGTGTAGACCTATACCAGTACTGAAGATCTTTGATAATTGTCCTCATTTCAGGCACAATCCCAACCCATATCATGCACATAATCTACAGTCGAAAGAGATATCTAATGTTTAAAACGGCAGATATAAGAAGCTAGCTTTCATTTTCCTCAAACAAATCGTAGCCTATAGACCGATGCAGAAGCGGAGACATCCTCGTCAATTACCAGAATAAACTATCGAGAAAAAATCGAACATGTCCTTGATCTCGTTTTGTAGTTCTGTTATAATAAAGGCAGTTGCGACCTTGAAAAATATCGTACTTGACTGAGAACTTCTCAATATGTATATCAGCTACATCCCTGGTGTGAATGTCGGGTGCCTACATGAAATATTTATTGGATGCATTGGTTCTAATGCCCATATGATATATCAATTTTCCTGTTTAGGACAATGCTTCTAGAGCCTCTCGGCCTTGATGTTTTCCATGACTGTGTTGTTAAATTATTATTATTTTCGCAGTTCATGTGGACAACATCCCATCACTGTGAAGAGAACACTGAGTGCCTCTCGTTCTGTACCGATGTCTAAGTTCAGAAGCACTTCAAGGTCGACATTCTACATGCCATCAGTTCTCAGACAAAGGTCCTCTACCAGAAAACACACATAACACCATGTGTTTTGGGTTTGACTCCGTATGTTATTACTTGGGTGCCCGAGACGCCATACAAATTTACATTCGAATATGAAGTGTGTTTAATGAGATATATCCCGTGAGCCATGTTTGTGATTTGCCATGAGTCGTGTACAAACAAGAACAATCAGAACTCTACGCAAGAAAAAACAACAAAAAACAGGACGACAATTTGGGTATGGGGTGTCGTAGAATTTCAATCTATTCTTCTGTTATGTATATATTAACACTACATATGCCAAATGAGTACAGTACTGATATTTTATGCTTCTCGGAACATAGGCCTCCAAACAGGATCATATTTTAGTTTACTGACCAATGGACCTGTATATGGAGAACATAAATAGTTTTGCTAAGTTGTACAGTCGTTTCGTGAGATTGTTCATATGATTGACTTGTATGTTTCCTACATAATTATCTCTGTGTATCATTAAGTTATTTGGAATGTATAATGATCACGCCCTTGATATCGTCAGCACACCCGAACAACACTATGCATCAATGTAGTATCGTACTTTTCAGTAAGAGCCTTCTGGAAATTTCCTGGAAAAAGTGGTGATTAATCGATTAGTCAGAGCCCATTAAAATTACAGGTAGGCCTCGCTTATTGACAAGCATCACATATTTGTGATTAATATAACATCATGACAATTTGTCTGCAGTATATATTGGATGTGTTTGAACAAATTCTACCAATGAATTGGCAACATGAGGAATATATTCATGTATGCAATTTATGTGTGGCGTATTGAAAACAGACGACAGTATGTACAATGGGTGACTGTAAACATAGTAGCTATTACCGCATCTGTTGTATTGAACAAGACATGGTGCATATATAATGCAGACATCTGTTGCATAAGCAAACTAGTGTATGTTCCATTTGTGGAAGTACTGACTGGACTGAATGTACTTTGGGCCTGTTTGTTTCTGAGCAAAAGTAAGCTGCGTTGTAGCCGAGCTGATGGCACGTGTGCTGATGTCATTTATTGTGGGTTGAAAAAAAACCCCACAACAATAACAACCAGCGTTATTGTTGGGGCTGAAATTGGTGACCTCGCATTTCTAGTCTCACCATCCAAGGGTCTCTTCTAATGTAGCGTTATGGTTCAAAATGAATTTCACAACTTCAAATGTTAGCACTGATATTTGAATGTTAGAAAAAACGAGTACGATTAGGGAGCCAGTGCAAATACAAAAGGCACTATTATATAAATCGTCCAGGGATAAGGAATAATACCCATTTATACAAATATCCGAATACTGTTAAATGAACAAATATATAATATATAATCGTATAAATGAGATAAATATAGAACATAATCTGCTAGCACTGATATGCGAATTTTAATCATCATGGAATGCACATAATGTATCAACAAAATACATTTTTCATTGAAAACAATTGTTGAGAAGTGGTAAAAATCATAAGTTATGCCTGAGTGCGTGAGCTAAAATGAGATTCGTATGTACTCACTTGGTGAATTTCTGAAACTATTTGAAAATCATTATAAATAACTGATTTCTGGGTGAGTGAACATTTCTATTATTGATCAAGACAATTCGTCATGACATTCTGAACAGGGCGACTCGTACACATTGCAATTTTGATGACCCGGAGTACAATGACATATACAAAACTAGTATTACAATGACATCAACGATCTTTCAATTGGGAACACAAGCAAGATTTAGCCTTCAAGGTCGTCGATGGTCAATTTCGAGGTCACCAAATGATGTGTCAATATATATAAATATATATATATATATATATATATATATTTGACTCGTGTGAAAGAGCGTATTGTCTGTAGAGGCAAATTTGGGCATTTTGTACCCAAAAATGGCTGTTTTCAAGGTCATCGAAGGTCAAATTAATAGTCACCACACAAATCACCATAAATGACTTCCCATTCAAAGGTGCCAATATCTAAGCTCTCATCTCCATACGTTCAATGAGTAGTTGTTTTGAAAGGGTGAAATTTTGTTTGGCTAGAAATTGCTCAAAATGGATAGTAATGCGAATTGGGGCAAAAAATGGCCACCATACGAAGACCGACAATTCCAGGGCAACAAAATTCATAGACGCCAAAAAGGTACATAGGAGTGATCTTTTGAAATAAAAATGTCAAAACTGATCATTTTTTTTACAAAATTGCTACCAAAGTTCAAAATTGAGCATTTTTCGACGAAAACGGCCGCCATTTTGAGAAATATTAAGAACTGAAAATAACTTTTAAAAAAACGTCCTCCTTAAATTATTCTAGGGTGTCTTCTCTCAAATTTTCAGAAAGATTGGATTGTAAACTTTAAAGATAAAGATGTGAACGGGCGACGGACACAATGCCACAACAATAGGTTATCGGACCATAGATAACCTAAATAATATTATTATATTCGATCTCCCGTATATCGTACATCCAGGTATATTTGAACCAGGCCTAACACTTTCCAAATTACAAGTTTGAATTGACTTTTTGTGATACTCTAATCAAACCATTCCGTAATTTTACTTATATACAATATTTTTTGCTAGTTGATAATTTTATTCTCTCTGATTTAATTGTTCAAGTTCGCGTTTCCAATAGTCAAACTACATGTACGATCGTAAGGTCCGTGGACCTCTTGTCAGGGGCTGTCGTCGCTTATCTGGTCGTGAATCCGTATTGTGCGAGCTCCACGGCTGCAGTGGTTGTTCATATTGGCGATATCCAATGCAAAATATGTTATTGTCTTTGTTATCAGTATTATTCATGTGTTTTGTTTTCGGATTCTGCTCAGTGTATAATCTTTTCGATTGTGACAAAACTGCAGTCGTCCGAGAATGGTTTTGGGTAAATGTGAAATCTCATTCGCCACTTGCGTTGTACAATGAAATGAGGAACATGAATTCCTGGGAGTTATCGCTGTTTTGCATGTCTGGGTTCAGATGCCAGTACACACCCGAGTGGGATGACTTGTATATACTTGTTTGCCGCTACATCGACTCTGTCTACGTCGACAGACTATCTATGTCCACTGACTGATTTATCCACTTGTACATGTGTTGTACTGATTGTCGTTCTGTTCTTGTGTTGATACGTTGATATTGTAAAAAGACCAATGAGTATGCTCTCCCGTGTGGAGGTAATAAATACATATATATCATTCTAATTCCCCACTTGTGTAAGTCTTTCTCTGACATCTTATATCAGTAAATGGCTGCTGAAATAGGGCACCCCTCGAAATTTCGCTTCTGATGTAAAACCACGTCGGAAGGCTGCTAACGGAAAAACGGCATTCAGCGATGAAACTGGGTACGGTCAGTCACCCAGTTTCGTTGGAACTATTCCTTCCTCAGCCTCTTACATGTGACAATTATTCGTGAAATACTAAAATTAACACACAGATAAGAGTATAATAATGATGATATAATCACATAAATATGTCATCCAAATGATTATGTTTAATCATATGGATATTTGCATAATTTGGAATGAGTAATTTGTTTGAGTAGTCATAGAGAGAGAAATATCCATGTGTACCAACAGATCCATTATTTTTATAAAGAAATGAGTCCTTGTTCATTTCAAACTAATTTCAAACAGCGCTACATTTAGTTAGAATCAATGGGTCGCCCAATGTAATATCCGCTTTACACCCCATCCTTCACCTAACACCTAACATATCACATTCTCCAATTAGCGCAATGAGATAGCTGCGCAAGAGATCGGGAGGGGCAGGTTAAAATGACCAAGTTATTTGTCTAATTTACATCAAAAAGATTTACGGAAGGGAGTTGACATCAGATTCGCGTGTAGCTTCATGAAAACACTGACGGAAATGGCCGCTTATATGCTTGACGAATTCTTTCGCTGTGCTTCAGTGAAGTATATGCAACAGAGACCTGGGTGTTCACATCACCATGTCTTAAAGTTGAAGTCCTCTACACTTACGGAGATTAGTTTCAACTTGGGAAATATGAACTAAAATCTAGCTTATACCTTTGTTAACGTTGTTTTTTTCCGAATACTCTATTTTTTAAACTTCCAGCTTTGAGCAAAAAAAAGAAAATGGATATGAGTAGAAGCCAAGAAATTGCAATATTGTACTGAACTTCCAGGGATGAAGAGAACACCGATTTATTTGGATTTCAAAACACTGTGGAATTCTCAAATTTTACATTGAAGACAAATATATAATGTAAACTACTAGCTCTGATATGTGAACTTTAACTATTTTTAGCGCATCGTGTACGAACTAAATTCCTAAAAAAACAAGGATTGAGATGTAATTGCACTACTTGGGCATTTTTGCACCAGGAAGTAATACGTGCCAAGGAAGTTGGCCCAAGAGAATGGAGCTCACATAGATTGTCAGGGTTGTGTGACGGAAATCACTATAGTTTTCTGACAAAAAACTGTCACATATATGACGTTTTCGCGGTCCCTTTGATATCAGGTTATCTGCTTTGAAACTGAAGAGTGATTGAAGAATCATTGTATGTACAAGGTATACCAACCACATGTATATTCCATACAACTGTGAGTGTGCGAATAGAAATCAACATAAGTCTTGTACGAATAGACCCACTGACTCGTGCTTCAGCTCAAATTGCATAAATAAAAATGAGATGAGAAAAAAAAGGTTTAATGTGCTATATATATGAATTTCTAAAACTGAGCCGGGCAACTTGAATTGCTTGCTTCAGGGGGGAAAAACCTCATACACAATAAAATGTTGACAACTAAGCATATACATACTGAGGAAAACAGTACATAACACACACTGAGGAAGTTAACAGGTACAATTTATTAGGGATATAGGCGACAGACCTAACAAAAATACCTCAACCGCTGGTGTATCCTTGAATGCCGAGTCACACGGAACAGGGGCGAACATAAAAATTAAGGGCCCAAAGGCCACCGTACTCACCGTGTTTACTTTGATACCTGCACTACCGGTATACATGTAATTGCATGTGGCATATACTTGTTAATATCGAGCTGTGTTTATTCAGTTCAAGATTGGCGTAACAATTACAGTCCAGACTTAATAGGTAGACATGATTCTACTAAATGTGTAGACCTATACCAGTACTGAAGATCTTTGATAATTGTCCTCATTTCAGGCACAATCCCAACCCATATCATGCACATAATCTACAGTCGAAAGAGATATCTAGTGTTTAAAACGGCAGATATAAGAAGCTAGCTTTCATTTTCCTCAAACAAATCGTAGCCTATAGACCGATGCAGAAGCGGAGACATCCTCGTCAATTACCAGAATAAACTATCGAGAAAAAATTAGCCCAAGGGCTAAGGAAGGTTACCGGACAATGTATATTTTAGATATTAGCCTTTTGTCCCATGACCTTGAAATTAAGGTAGTTGGTCAATTCGAGGTCACGAGAACATTCTGCCCATATCATTTCTAGCATGTCCACAATTGAATCCTAAGCTGTAAAGTCGATATTAAGTGAGATATTAGCCATTTTGTGATCTGACCTTGAAAATGAGGTCAAAGGTCAAATTCAAGGTCATGACAATAATCTGCATATATCGTTTCCTATAAGTTCATAACTGATTCCTACACTGTAAAGTCAATAATAAGCGAGATATTAGCCATTTTGTGCTCTGACCTTGAAACTGAGGTCAGAAGTCAAATTCAAGGTCACGAGAATATTCAGCATATATCATTTCCTATATGTCCACAATTGATCCGTAAGCTGTAAAATCGATAATAAGTGAGATATTAGCCATTTTATGGTGTGACCTTGAAAATGAGGTCAAAGGTCAAATTCAAGGTCATCAGAATATTCAGCATACATCATTTCCTATATGTCCACAACTGATTCCTAAGCTGTAAAGTCGATAATAAGCAAGATATTAGACATTTTGTGCTCTGACCTTGAAACCGAGGTCAGAGGTCAAATTCAAGACCCTGAGAATATTCAGCATATATCATTTCCTATATGTCCACAATTGATTCCTAGTCTCTAATCTCAATATTAAGTGAGATATTAGGCTTAATGTGTCCCATTATAAACCATAGGAGAATTTAACATGGGAAAGTCCCATTTGGGCCGAGTTTGGGCCCAAAATGGCCCACTTCGAGCGATTCAAAGGCAACGAAATTTATACGTGTCACAGGGGTACATATGAGGAGTGTTATGCATTGATAAGAAAAAAAGTTACTGAACAGATATTGAGAAAACGACCGTCAAAGTCCAAAATTGGCCATTTTTCGACGAAAATGGCCCTCTGACCTTGAAACCGAGGTCAGAGGTCAAATTCAAGGTCACCAGAATATTCAGGATATATCATTTCCTATATCTCCACAATTGATCCCTAGTCTCTAATCTCAATATTAAGTGAGATATTAGGCTTAATGTGTCCCATTATTAAGCATAGGAGAATTTAACATGGGAAAGTCCCATTTGGGCCGAGTTTGGGCCCAAAATGGCCCATTTCGAGCGATTCAAGGGAAACGAAATTCATACATGTCACAGGAGTACCTATGAGGAGTGTTATGCATCGATAAGAAAAAAAGTTACTGAACAGATTTTGAGAAAACGACCGTCAAAGTCCAAAATTGGCCATTTTTCGACGAAAGCGGCCGCCATTTTGAAAAAAATTCGAAAATCAGAAAACTAAAAAAAACCTTTCCTGGAAATATTTTTAGGTATTTTTGTGCAAAATTTCAGAAATATTCCATCATAAACTTTAAAGATAAAAATGTGAACGGACGGACGGACGACGGACGACGGACGCCGGACGCAACGCCATGGCAATAGGTTATCGGACCAAAGGTTCGGTAACCTAAAAATCGAACATGTCCTTGATCTCGTTTTGTAGTTCTGTTATAATAAAGGCAGTTGCGACCTTGAAAAATATCGTACTTGACTGAGAACTTCTCAATATGTATATCAGCTACATCCCTGGTGTGAATGTCGGGTGCCTACATGAAATATTTATTGGATGCATTGGTTCTAATGCCCATATGATATATCAATTTTCCTGTTTAGGACAATGCTTCTAGAGCCTCTCGGCCTTGATGTTTTCCATGACTGTGTTGTTAAATTATTATTATTTTCGCAGTTCATGTGGACAACATCCCGTCACTGTGAAGAGAACACTGAGTGCCTCTCGTTCTGTACCGATGTCTAAGTTCAGAAGCACTTCAAGGTCGACATTCTACATGCCATCAGTTCTCAGACAAAGGTCCTCTACCAGAAAACACACATAACACCATGTGTTTTGGGTTTGACTCCGTATGTTATTACTTGGGTGCCCGAGATGCCATACGAATTTACATTCGAATATGAAGTGTGTTTAATGAGATATATCCCGTGAGCCATGTTTGTGATTTGCCATGAGTCGTGTACAAACAAGAACAATCAGAACTCTACGCAAGAAAAAACAACAAAAAACAGGACGACAATTTGGGTATGGGGTGTCGTAGAATTTCAATCTATTCTTCTGTTATGTATATATTAACATTACATATGCCAAATGAGTACAGTACTGATATTGTATGCTTTTCGGAACATAGGCCTCCAAACAGGATCATATTTTAGTTTACTGACCAATGGACCTGTATATGGAGAACATAAATAGTTTTGCTAAGTTGTACAGTCGTTTCGTGAGATTGTTCATATGATTGACTTGTATGTTTCCTACATAATTATCTCTGTGTATCATTAAGTTATTTGGAATGTATAATGATCACGCCCTTGATATCGTCAGCACACCCGAACAACACTATGCATCAATGCAGTATCGTACTTTTCAGTAAGAGCCTTCTGGAAATTTCCTGGAAAAAGTGGTGATTAATCGATTAGTCAGAGCCCATTAAAATTACAGGTAGGCCTCGCTTATTGACAAGCATCACATATTTGTGATTAATATAACATCATGACAATTTGTCTGCAGTATATATTGGATGTGATTGAACAAATTTTACCAATGAATTGGCAACATGAGGAATATATTCATGTATGCAATTTATGTGTGGCGTATTGAAAACAGACGACAGTATGTACAATGGGTGACTGTAAACATAGTAGCTATTACCACATCTGTTGTATTGAACAAGACATGGTGCATATATAATGCAGACATCTGTTGCATAAGCATACTAGAAATACAAACTGGAATGAGTGTACTTTGGGCCAGATTGTTTCTGAGCAGAAGAAAACAGCGTTGTAGCCGAGCTGATGGCACGTGTGCTGGTGTCATCTATTGTGGGTCGAAAAAAAACATCCACAACAATAACAACCAGTGTTATTGTTGGGGCTAAAATTGGTGACCTCGTATTTCTAGTCCCACCACCCAAGGACCTCATCTAATGCAACGTTATGATTCAACATGCATTTCACAACTTCTATATAGAGAAAAAAAACGGGCAATATTATATAAGGCTTCCAGGGATAAGGAACAATACCCATTTATACAAATATCCGAATGCTATCAGATGAAAAAATGTTATATAAATGAGATAAATATAGAACATAAACTAGCACTGATATGCAAATTTTAATCACCATGGAATGCACATAGGGTATCAACAAAATGCATCTTTCATTAAAAACGATTGCTGAGAAGTGGAAAAAATCATAAGTCATGCGCGAGTGCGTGAGCTAAAATGATATTCGTGTGTACTCACTCGGTGAATATCTGAAACTATGTGAAGATCATTGTCGATAACTGAATTCTGGGTCAGTGAACATTTCTATTATTGAGCAAGACACGATATTCTAAAAAGGGTGACTCGTACACATTGCAATCTTTATAACCCGGAGAAGTTATACCCACCAAGGATTACCTACCAAGAAATTCAATATGTACAATGTTATGTACGTGCATCGATGGATAATTCGTTCACATATACATTGTATAATGATTCAAAGTCACCTCCTGAGCTCCTTTTGTATGACCTTTATTCATAAAATAATGTTATGATCAAATAGATAGCTCATCTAAATGATGTTCATGTGTTGGTTATTTGCAATGAGTTTTGTTTGAGTCAGAGACAAAAAAAGTCACAGAGAGAAAAAAAATCCATGTGTGCCCACAGATCCGTTATATTTTTTCTAGAGGAGCCCTTATCCATTTCAAACTAATTCAAACTGAACGACTACAGATAATTTGTGGTGTCTTAACCTCACGACCGGGATTTTTAGAAGCCTTAATTTATAGTCAATCCTTAAGGACGGGTACATTTACTCAGATGCACTACATTTAGTTAGAATCAATGGGTCATCCAATGTGATATCCGTTTTAGGCCGGCACCAACATATCACTGAACAATTCTCCACTTAGTACAGTGAGATACTGCTCCAGAGATCTGGAGAGGGCAGGTTTAAATGACCGAGTTATTCGTCTATTTTGCATAAAAGAGAGTCACGTAAGGGGAGTTGACATAACAGATTCGCGTGTTAACGTTGTTTTTTCCCTAAATACTCTATTGGAATCAATTTTAAGATCAGCAAAATTTACATTCTTGTTTGTCACGCAAACTTGAAAGTACTTCTCGAGATAGTCGGGAATATATAGGAAATATGCACAGTTCGACAACAGATACTTAGAAAATTGCCGTTAATCGTGCATGAAAACAGTGGATAGAGAATGATCGGCCTGCCTACATTGCCAGTTGCCACAGTATCTGGACAAATACCCATGTGTGTACAACTCGTCCGCAAGGTGGGCCGCTTTGAGGAAAAAAATGATGCGAGATTGATTGGCCCGAGTTTAAATCTTGATTTGGTAACTCAATTTAGGCATGTAATACACATTTTAAATTTGTACGATTTCTCATTCTATAGAGGAAGCAAAGCTACCGCAGAATAAACACATTTTGTCAATTCTAAAAGTGATTATGGCCTTAAACTTCCAGCTTTAAGCAAAGAAAATGCGTATGAGTAGAAGCCAGTGCAAAAAGAGATTGCAATATTGTGCTGAACTTCCAGGGATAAGGAGAAACGCCGATTTATATGGATTTCAAAACACTGTGGAATGCTCACTGTGGAATTTTAAAATGTAGATAAATATATAATGTAAACTGCTAGCTCTGACATGTGAATTTTTAACTATTTTAATCGCATCATGTACGAACTGAATGCCTATTCAAAAAAAGGAGGAGGCACTACTTGGAAATTTTTGCACCAGGAAGTAATACGTGCCAAGGAAGTTGGCCCAAAATAAGGGACGCTAGCTCACATTGTTGGTCAGAGTTGTGTGACGGAAATCGTTATAGTTTTCTGATAAAAACTCTCTCACAGATATGACGTTTTCGCGTTCCTTTTGATTTCAAGTTACCTCCTGAAGAGTAACAAACTGAAGAATGACTGTCAGTCATTGTATGTCCCAACCACATGTATATTTCATACAAATGTAAGTGTTCAAATAGAAATGAATATAAATGCTGTGCGAATGGGCCAACTGACTGGTGAATTAGCTAAAATGAGATACAATAATAAAGTTAATGTGTCGTGTGGATCAATTTGTATAACTGAAAAGAGCATCGAGTCCCTTGCTTCAGGGGGGAAAAACCTCGTACACAAAATAATGTTGAAAACTAAGCAGAGTAACAAATACTGAGGAATTTATCAAGTACAATTTAGTAGGGATATAGGCGACAGACTTAACATCAGAAATACACCAACCGCTGATGTATCATTGCATGCTAAGTCACACGAGTATCAAAATGAAACATTTTTTTTATTCCAAAAAAAAGGATTAAAATCAATAAAACTTGCATCGCTTGGTCACATTAGTGATCAGAATGGTTTGACGGAAATGACTGATTCACTCCCTTGAAATTCCTATGTAACACCTTTATTAGTATGGTCACGAAACGTAACCCTTAGATAACTGTGAAATAATGGTGTAATCATCAATCATATAATTTATCCAAATTACATCCACGAGTTTTTTATTTGCATAATTTCACTGAGCAATTTTGTTTTGACTAATCATCATGGATACCCCAGACAAAAGTCCTCTACCAGAAAGCACACATAACACCATGTGTTTTGGGTTTGACTTCCTATGTCATTACTTGGGTGCCCCGAGACGTCATACAAATTTACATTCGAATATGAAGTGTGCTTAATGAGATATATCCCGTTAGCCATGTTTGTGATTCGCCATGAGTCGTGTACAAACGATAACTATCAGAACTCTACGCAAAGAAAAATCACAGGACGACAATGATTTCTACACTATACATCAGGTGCCACTGAAATTTGCCATGTCAAGTCGATCCTTTGAAGCACTTTAAAATCACATCTTGGGCCCACGACACAGAGTTGAGCCCCTAATACTAGTTCCTTCTCATGGACGGGTACAATTAGTATATGATATCCGCCTCAGACCCCAGCCTTCACATGACACCTAAAAGACCACTAGACACATTCTCCAATGGGGAACCTACGCCAATTGCAAATTCATTGAAGTCTTTCAGTAAAGACCCACGTTGCATTTAATGCCCTCTTCTGGGAAAACCTTCCATGAATAACAAAGTCAGTATTGTTGACAAATTTTAGTCGCCTTACCGGTCAGCAACGACCATGCCCAAAGAATATCGATTAATTTTAGTCATGCATGATTAAACTGTGAAAATTGGAATGCTTTTATATGGCAACGTGGGTCAATTCACAGGAAGACACAAACACTTTGTACCTTTTGATAATGTACCCCATTGCTATAATGAGATACCACGCCGAAGTTCTGGAAACGGTCGGTTGAAATGACCAAGGTATTTGTCTACTTTGCATCGAAAAAGGGCATGGAGGGGAAGTCGACATACTCGGATTTGTGCGAATTTGTGACAAATTCGTTAGCTGTGCCCCAGTGACGTTATCTCTGAGGAATACTGAGGAATAATACTGAGGAATTTAACATGTACAATTTAGTAGGGATATAGGCGACAGACTTAACATCAGAAATACACCAACCGCTGATGTATCATTGAATGCTGAGTCACACGGAACAGGGGCGAGTATCAAAATGAAACATTTTATTCCAAAAAAAAGGATTAAAATCAATAAAACTTGCATCGCTTGGTCACATTAGTGATCAGAATGGTTTGAAGGAAATGACTGATTCACTCCCTTGAAACTCCTATATAACACCTTTATTAGTATGGTCACGAAACGTAACCCTTAAATAACTGTGAAATAATGGTGTAATTATCAATCATATAATTTATCCAAATTATATTCACGAGGTTTTTATTTGCATAATTTCACTGAGCAATTTTGTTTTGACTAATCATCATGGATACCCCAGACAAAAGTCCTCTACCAGAAAACACACATAACACCATGTGTTTTGGGTTTGACTTCCTATGTCATTACTTGGGTGCCCCGAGACGTCATACAAATTTACATTCGAATATGAATTGTGTTTAATGAGATATATCCCGTGAGCCATGTTTGTGATTCGCCATGATTCGTGTGCAAACGATAACTATCAGAAGTCTACGCAAAGAAAAATAACAGGACGACAATGATTTCTACACTATACATCAGGTGCCACTGAAATTTGCCATGTCAAGTCGATCCTTTGAAGCACTTTAAAATCACATCTTGGGCCCACGACACAGAGTTGAGCCCCTAATACTAGTTCCTTCTCATGGACGGGTACAATTAGTATATGATATCCGCCTCAGACCCCAGCCTTCACATGACACCTAAAAGACCACTAGACACATCCTCCAATGGGGAACCTACGCCAATTGCAAATTCATTGAAGTCTTTCAGTGGAAACCCACGTTGCATTTAATGCCCTCTTCTGGGAAAACCTTCCATGAATAACAAAGTCAGTATTGTTGACAAATTTTAGTCGCCTTACTGGTCAGCAACGACCATGTCCTATAAATATCGATTAATTTTAGTCATGCATGATTAAACTGTGAAAATTGGTATGACTTTATATGGCAACGTGGGTCTATTTACAGGAAGACACAAACAATTTGTATCTTTCGATAATGTACCCCATTGCTATAATGAGATACCACGCCTGAGTTCTGGAAACGGTCGGTTGAAATGACCAAGTTATTTGTCTACTTTGCATCGAAAAAGGGCATGGAGGGGAAATCGACATACCCGGATTTGTGCGAATTTGTTACAAATTCGTTAGCTGTGCCCCAGTGACGTTATCTCCATTATAGACCTTCTTTGGTTTCACATTGCCATGTCTTGAATTTGGTCTAGTTCATATCTTTGTTTCTTTCCTGAATATATTCTGAACATCCTGCATTTTGCCAACAGAGAGAATCAGTAAAAATAGGAAACCAGTGCAAAAAATTGGCAATATTATGTAGGGTTTTAAGGGATAGGGAACAATTCCCATTTATATGATTATCCGAATACCATCAAGCGAACAAATGTTATATAAATGAGATAAATATATGAAGTAAACTGCCAGCACTGAAATGCAAAATGTAATCATTACTGGAATGCACATATGGTATCAACATAATGACTCTTTTCATAAAACGAGGGTTGAGAAGTAGAAAATAAATAGACGTGGAATCAATACCCAGTATTAAGTATTCCGAGCAAACAAAACAGGGTCCATTATCCAATCTCATAGTCCGGGGACAGAAAGTCATATCAGGCATACGAAGTGAGAGAAAACAAAAATGACAGGGAAACTCATGAACCCCCCAAAATGGCCATTAGGAGGTGAAATCAGGTGTTCCGGAAAGAGCATTTCCTGCCCCACTAGTGGCACCCGTCATGAATTCCCCAAAATTAACATGAAAATAGATCTAGTTGCATGGCAGACATGGATTTGCTGTATTTATCAACCAGATCATGATGACGTCCATAGAATTTCTTAAGCGCAGCTAGAGAAGTAGAAAATAAATATAAGTCATGTACGAGTGCATATAACTAAAATGAGACAGAATAATGAAGTTGATGTATCATGTGTCCTCACTCGATGAATTTCTGAAACTATGTGAAAATCATTATCAATAGCTGATTTCTGGATCAGTGAATAATTTTGCGATTGAACAGGACAACTGGCCATGATACTCTGCACAGAACGACTCGTACACAATACAATTTTTATATCCTCGTTGAAATCATACGTTCCATGGAATACCTATATATTCGTGAAATACTAAAATTAACACACAGATAAAAGTAAGATAATGACGTTATAATCAAATAGGTTATCCAAACGATTATATTTATGTGGTGATTATTAGCATAATTTGCACTGAGTAGTATGTTTGAGTAGTCATATAGAGGACAAAAAGCCCATGTGTGCCCACAGACCCGTGATTTTTTTAGTTAAGTCATTCCTTATTTCATTTGAAATTAATCTAAAAATGAACGACTATAGATATGTAGTTTGTGATATCTTAAGTTCACGATCAGGCTTTGAACCTCAATTTATGGACAATGCTTATGGGCGAGTACATTTACTCGGATACACTACATTCAGTTAGAAGCAATGGATCACCCAATGTGTTATCCGTCTTAGACCCCCAGCCTTCACCTGACACCTCACAGATCACTTGATACATTCTCCAATTACTGCCATGAGATACTACGCCAGAGTCCTGGGGACGGTCCGTTGAAATGTCTACTTTGCATCGAAAATGGGCATGGAGGGGAAGTTATCATATCCGGATTCGGGCGTAGTTTTCTGACAGCCATGATGGAAATGGTCGCGTGAGACGTATGACAAATGCGCTAGCCGCATCACAATGACGTATTCTGTAACCTAGACCTTCCAGTGCTTCAAATCACCATGTATTGAGTTGATCTCCTTTGCGCGTGGGAAAAGCTTCCACATGAAAAACAAAATACTAACAAAAATCCAGTTTATATTTTGATTGAGTTCCGGGTCATGCCAAATTTTCAACATTGAGCAAAATAGAGAGAAATAAATGTATGATCAGGAAGCTAGACCAAGTATGAAATGGCGATATTCTGGGGAGTGTTTTCTTATCCATTTTTATGAATATTGGAATATCATCAAATGCACAAATATCATGTCTACGAGATAAATACATACTGTAATTTGCTAGCTAATCTATAATAACATTGTATGCACACAGTGTACCAAATAATGCCTATTTCATACATACGTGGGTTAATGAGTAGGCATAATTCACACGGGAATGGGCCCCTGTTACATAGATAGAAGTTTAAAGTTTATGCTCCGTGTCTCCTTTATCGACGAATTTCTAAAGCTTTGAAGTTTTTACACAACGCAGCTTTGATAACCCGGTAAACTATCACATACCGATGATTATCAAAGTTTAAATATAAGTGCAAAATTGTTGGTACCTGGTAAGGTTACACATATGTGCAAAATTGTTGTCGTGTTTTCTGTGTTGAGGTCTGCTCGTGCACGACTCCTGCGAAAGTTACAAACATGACTCAGGGGATAAATAATCAGTATTAAAGAATCACATACAAAGTCAAACACAACACACACTCACAGTGCCTTGTGTTTCCCGGTAAAGGACATTTTCCCTGACAAACGAAGGTATGTAGAACGTTAGCCTTGAAGTGGCTCTGTACATAGACAGAACGAGAACAGAACAGAACGAGAGACACTCCGCAGTGACGGGATGTAAACATCATAAGTCACTCTCAACGAGAATGTTGTGTGCTGTTTATTCCATCAGCATGACCCGGTCATGTGTGTGCAGATTTCTTGCGTTGAGAATTATATATAAATATGGCTGCATACGACTACTCAAACAAATTACTCAATGCAAATTATGCAAACAATGACCACGTGAACATAATCATTTGGATAACCTATCTATTTGATTATAAAGTGATTATTTTAGTCTGATCTATGTGTTATATTTAGGATTTCACGAATACAAGTGTCATATAATGAAGAGCTCAGTAATGTAAAAACATCACATGTATATCAGGACACGTAGACATCATTGTACACATTGGCTTCCTCGTTAGGTATTACTTTGCCTGGTTATCAAAATTGGATTGTGTACGAGTCGCCCTGTTCAGAGATTTATAACCAGTAGTCTTGTTCAAACATAGAATTGTTCACAGACCCAGAAATCATCTATCAATATACATAATTTTTAACATACTTTCAGAAATTCACCAGGGGAGGGAGGATACAGGATACATTTACTTTATCATTCTATCTCATTTTAGCTTATGCAAAAAAGTCAGTTAGCCCATTCATGCATGACTTATTTTGTTTTCTACTTTTCAATCCTAGCCAAAATTCATAAGACCAAAATGGTCTCAGTATTTCTGATCCTAGTGCATGAAAATATCATTTTGTCGGTACCCTGTGGTCATTCCATTATTGGGTAAAATTCACATATGAGTACTAGAATTTTACTTCATATATTTTTCTCATATAACGTCTGTGCATTCGCTAGTATGGTGATATCCCTATGAATGGATATTGTTCCTTATCCCTGTTGTAAAACCTCTATGTTTTTTTTTCACTGGTACCCTAATTACACCCCATCTTCCTTGTTTTCGGAATGTTGGGAGTTTCAACATATATTATCTAGATATCTGTGCATAATTTCCCATGTGGAAACCTTTTGTCAAAAGCGGAGAGCACAGCAACTTCATGACATGGCGATGTGAAACCGAAGAAGGTCCATGTTGCAGATACCGTCATTGAGGCAGGCCTAAGGAATTTGTCACGCGTCTCACTCGGTTCGTTTCCATCAAGCCTGTCAGAAAACTACACATGGATAGTTTTCGGATATGTCAACTCCCCCTTCTTGCCCCTTTTCGACACAAGGTAGAAACATAAATTGACCAGTTTTAACCGGTTGTCTCTGGATCTCCAATGAACACGTCCATGGGAATTGACTATTATATAAATAAAGAAACGAATAACAGCTTTGGGCTCTTGGTTACAGGGATGATTCACTAGTAGTAGTTCAATTCGAAATGAAAAGAAACAACTCGACTCCATAGAAAATGACTAGGTATAAGCTGATCTCTTGGCGCACATATTGAATACACAAAACGCTTATGATGCTTTTTCTGCACTTATAACCTGATTCGAATGTGCTTCAAAGAATCATCCTGACATACCAAATTTCAGTGGAACCCGGTGTCAAGTGCAAAAACTGTGTCATCCTGTATTCTGAGTTGTCATCCTGAGTTGAGTTCTGATAGTACTTGTTTGTACACGGCTCCTGGCTAAGTGTAACTTATTCAAGTGTGAATATGTATGCGTCTCAGGGACCTCAAGTAACGATATATAAAGTAAATTATAGAGTCTGTATTTTCAGACTTCTGTTGTCTGTATTTTCTGGACGACAACGTTTCCTGGACGACACCCAATGACACATGGTTCTGTATATAGACATCAGAACAGAACGGGAAGCACTCAGGTGTGTCTGTCTCCTATCTCACTATTAATTGTACATGTTAATTTCCTCGGTATATGTTACTTTGCCGGGTTTCAGAGTTGCTTTGTGTATGAAATGCCCTGTTCAGAGCTTTAGAAATGCATTGAAGGATTATACACGGAATATTAAATTTATTATTCTGTTTTATTTTAGTTTATGCTCGAATCAGTGGGCCCACTCGCGACTGACGTATGTTGACTTCTATTTAAGGTAGTCCGCTCCAAACAGTGAGGGGAGGGGGACAAGATAAGTAACTGTGTCAACATAATCTAGAGCTTCAAAATGATATATTTGATAGAGTAAGTGTTCAGCATCCTAAAACTGAAAAGAAAATAGGGGGTCACCGTATCCGTTCGCACGGAAAACACGATGCAAGATGTGACTATGGACGAAAAAATGTGCAAAAATGCCATAATTGATGTCATTTTAGGTAAATGTGTGTGATTTTGATCGAATATGTACAAGAAACGAGCACGGCGACCCCATATTATCTTTTCAGTATTAGGATGCTGTTCATTTACTCTATAAAATATGTCATTTTGAAGAGATAATATTCAAGAAATGACTTTTAAATTTTGACTCTTCATTACCTCACTGTTTGTAGCGGACTACGTTAATACATTACGTTTGTATGAAATGTACACTTATTTGGTACAACGTGTGCATATCATGACAGTGGGTAACATTCACATATCGGAGCTAGCAATTTCTATGTAATTATCTCGTTTATATAATATTTGTGAGTTTGATGGTATTCCGATTCTCATACAAATAGATAAGGAAATCCCTCACAATATCGCCTTTTCTTTTGCGCAGGCTTTCTAATCGTACCCGGGTTTTTTCTTTATTTTGCCGAATGTTGAAAGTTTAACATGCTTCTAGGAATACAATGAAAATGAAACCTTCCCCCAAAAGCACAAAAATATCGACTCGACGGGGGCGACCTGGAAGGACGGTTTAATTACGTCATTGAAGCAGGGCTCACCCATTTCCGTCAGGGCTGTCCAAAACATATATGCTCGAATCCCGATATGACAGCTCCCCCTCCGCCACCCTTTTCGACGCAATTGAACAATGAATTTGGCCGTTTTGACCAATCGTCTCTGGGACTCCGTTTTTTGAAAGCCATGGTAGAAATGGTCGCGTGAGATACGTGACAAATTCGTTAGCCGCGCTTCAATGTCACCTCCTAGACCGTCTGTGGCTTCGCTTCTCGCCCCTCTCAAAGTTGATCTTCTTTGCACCTGCATGTGGGGAATACCTTCCGCAGGAAAAAATTATCAACAAGACTCCCATTTATCATCTTCGTTTTTGTTGTTTTCATGAACGTGTTAAACTTCCAGCATTCGACAAGCAACAATAAACCGCCTACGATTAGGAAGCCAGAGCAAAGCCAGAGCAAAGGGGTAATATTTCGTGATTATGAACAATACCCATTTTCATGAATATGAAGAAACTGTCGAATTCACATGCATTATGGAAACATGATGAAAATATTGATTACATATTCTACAAGCAACCACATTTACATGTATGAACTGTAGTATATTCCTATGGTAATGTTTACAGAGGTCATCAGCGCTTTGGTTAGTCGATAAATGAAGGACATTAAAGGTCACGACAGGTCAATACCCGGTCAGCGGGGACGATGTACTTCAGGCTCAGCCTCAAATAAACTTCATAAGTAGATAAGATAATACATGAAGCCGTGGTTTGCCTGATTAAAATTTCACGGTGTATTTGAATGGCTATTCATGAACACACAAATCGGTCCAGGCGAGTTTGTGATATTTCACGGTCGTCAAATGGTTCGCTTTTTTTCAAAATCTGGACGAGCATACTCATTTTTTTTCATTAAGAGCAAGAGAACATTATCAAGATATGCTCAAAGTTATGATATTAAGTATTTCACAAATTCGTTCCTCGGTGAGGGTGAAAAGTGAACACTCATGTTATCGATGTCGGCGAAGACCTGTTGAGGATGCAATTTGTAATGCTAGATGGTTTGTTCTGGAAAGATTCTATAACGCAACAGTCGAATTGGATTTATTCTATTTTGATTGTTAACCCAGAAACACAATACCAAATGTAGATTTACGACCGGACTATTGAGATTACAGTGCAAGGTATTATATGGATATAAATGTTATCGTCCAGACCTTTAAATATCGATAGCGATAAAGCGAGTATAATATTTTATGTCCGTCCAGTGATTGGATATCAAACCCACATCACGACTCCAGACAATGGTCACATTTAGTGATAATATAATCTGAAACCCGCACTTCACTTCAAGTCTGAACTCTCCCGCAGGCCAAAATTAGACTATCCTTGAAATCACAGCCAGGTATACATGTGCATAATTCATCTGCAATGACAACGAGGAAAGTATCAGGCCAAATGAAGAGGAATTGGCGGTTCATGTTCTGGTGATTAATTTGGACGGGTGCACAAAAGACAAGGGGCCATATGTGTGTATGTACAGAGTTGGCTCGTTAGACCACGATGGTATATTAATATTGTAGTGGATGGATGGATGGATGGATGAGGCCATTCCGGTGGATACTCCTCAATTTCACGAATAGGATGATAAAACCATAACGAGGCAGGTTATTAGCCCTGATGACCAGAATAAATAGTTATCAGGAACAGGTGCCCGCGGAGCCTATGAGAGCACCAAGTACAGCGGGCTTCTATAACACAAAATTCTTAATTCACACCAACCCATATAATTGTGTTGCAATGCATGTGGTCAAAGGATACACGTGAAGAAAAAAATCACAAAGGAAAGTGCTATTCATGATATATCGCATCCCTTTTCGAGATACGATATCACGATGTGTTGACGTTTCACACAAAATTACATAAAACGTTTGCCGTAATATGTGATATTCAAATCATGCGCCGTCATTTATTGGTGTAGTATACATCTCAAGATGTTACCTTAACAGCATAAAATTTCTGATTCAGCAACCCTCTATACAAATCCGCTCAATAAAAATTTCTTCACAAGCATAAAATAAATATAAATCTAGATCTGGATCCGTAACACTAACCCTTCTGATGCCACGTTTATAAGCTGCATATATCGGGTTATCGGTTTCGTGGATATAAATCTTACGGAAAATATTATGGCGCCCCGTTCGTGCCACAAAAAAGTGAAGTTATTTTTTTTCTAACTCATACACACTAAGTCATACCTATGAGATACCGAAATCATACGTGCATTATCTGTTACGTATGAGTTGGTATCCCCTCTGTATGTATTAGTATCTCCTACGTATGATATTAGCATTTCATACGTATGCCTTTGTATCTCATATAACACATATACGTATATGTGTTAGAATATAACTTATTACCTCATACGTATGATTTAGTATATCATACGTATGCGTTAGAAAAAATTTAACTTCTCTTTTTTGTGACACGAACGGGGCGCCATAAATATTCCATTGATATGTTTGTACAGCATAGATATATTTTAACCAGCACTCCACAATGGAATGTACACAGCAACAACTGAACCGATGAATGTTGACGTAAAATTATTAATAAGGCATTCTTATTAATAGGCATTCCCCATGCTTTGGTGACGTTGATGTTTATTTATCTGTGATGTTGTCATGGTTCTTCAGGCGGTGGTAATTGGTCCGTGATCACATCAGTATGAATAGTTAATTAGTACACATCTCAGGGCATATTAACTGGCGAGAAAGTGTTGCTATCGTCTGCGCACTTCGTGTTGTCAGCCGGCCCAGGTCCGCCCATATTTTAATGACTCTGGATTCACTGACATGTGCTCATCCATTGCTGGAACAGGTCAAACGCCGGGAGTAAATGACTTACAACTTAGCTATTTAATTATTGACGTGTCTCGGAAACTTGTGAAGTTTACATACTTCAGGGAATCTTGGCTTCTGTTTGACACAAAATCGCGTTGGACAAAGTTCGCTCCAACGTTGTCCAATTGATTTTTATTTATAAAGCTCTCAAAATACCTTTTCCTGGGGCATGTACCCTGTGTGGGTAAAACTATAAGGACAGGACCAGTTCCTCCGCGCACCCCCCCCCCCCCCCTGTATCTGTCAGGCCTGTTACAGTGGAGCCGTGGGCCGGCAGGCGGCTAGCCCGACCCAGTCATCATCACGCGTTCTTTCACAGGCCAGATACACTGCCGCCCGTGTCTATAATAATAGACATCATGAGCAAAGAGGCTGCGGAACGAAATTGATTGGGCCCGGTGCGGCAGACAACTCTGACATTGACCCGAAACAGTAACTGTCACTGAACAAGTAGTGTGATAGCAGTGAACGAGTGATAGAGGTGGAAACAGCAGTTGAAAGAGTGTGATCCTCGTGACTTAACGAAATAGTGATGTGATAAATATAGGCCATTGAAAAAGCAACAGATTGCTCGACAAGTGCAGCGAAGGATCAGGTGTCGAACGCACCGGAGTTCAAATTTGTAGACAAGGAAGTTTGAAAACAGCAGAATGGAGAACATCACGGATCTGACAGCCGATGGTAACTTGACGGCTAACGTCACAGCAAGTTCGGGAAGAAATTTGAACAGTGAAGACTACATCATCATAGTGGTATCGTCCCTGGCTCTCGTCTTGAACCTCCTGACCATGGTCGCCGTTTACAAGTGTGCGCGAAAAATCAACAACCATAACTTGTTGATCATCAACCAGTGTGCCGTGGATGTTGTGTACTGTATCTCGAGCATCGTGAACCTCGCTAACTGGGCGCTTGGAGGGGACAGGTGCTCGGTGGTTGCTCTCTGGATTGTGGATATCGTGTCCTGCGCTCTCGTCCTCACCAACTTATGTGCGTTGACGGTGGATCACTTCATCGCGATTTACAGTGCGATGCGATACAACGTGTTCGTGACGAAACGCCGCATACTGGCAGTTTTCGCGCTGATGTACGGTGCTTATATCGTGACGGTATTATCACTCACACTGGTCATGTTCCAGAATGACCAAACGAAAGGACAACCGTGCTTAGAAAAACAAAAGAATTACAGCTTCATCGGTTTAAACGTGTGGTTCGGCATCACTTTGTTGCTTGTGATCGCCGTTTACAGCTATATATTCCACAAATCCCGACAGTTAACAAACGCCACCAACATGGGCACAAAATCTAACCTCAGGAAAACTTGGACATCTCTCTGGATTATCGCGACCTTCCTCGTGTGTTTCGGGTTTGACGTGATTCTGTTCCTCCTGGACGGCGTGGTCACATCTAAGGATGGTATTTTGATGGCCCGAAGGGTTACGAGGATTCTGCACGCGATCAACTTTATCTGTGACCCAATTATTTACGCCATTCGCCTCCCAAGCATACAGAACGGATACCGAAAAATATGGGAGTCTGTATCCGGTTTTCGGCGGAAACAACTGTCCCAATACAGTATAACGGCTACTGTGGACATTGATAAGTTGTGAAGGACTCTGTAAATTAATCATCACCATAAAAGCCTGTCGTTGTGTCGCCGAGTATTTTTATGTTTTGAATAATTTATGTCGTTATTAAAGCCGTTGTGGTGCATGCACTCGTTCGTTATAGTGTCCTTACTGAACGCCAGTGACCACGCGTACCTGCACACGAATAAAGGCAAGTTTTTCTAATAACTTAACACTGAAAAAATAAAACACATGTAGCGTGGAAATCTGATCCATTAATTGGAAATCAACTGAGGCTCCATTCAGTCGAATTTGTTAACTTTATCGGGTGCCGATTGAGCCACAAGTAGCTCTTCAGAGTAAATACCACCTTCTATTCAAACATTCTATTACATAACTAGTCGTTTTACTATGACATCCGGTCGAAGAAAAGGGCCTCGAGCTGTTTATGGATACGTCTATTTTATCAGCGCCAAATAAACGATAATGTTAATTCTAACGACCTTGGCCCCATTTTCCGATGAGCACACCATGCAACTGTAGTCTTCTAATGTTTCATCTATAGGCACGCAGGTGGTGTGAATAGATGGGTTTTACGAAGAAGGATAATAACTTGAAGGGCAAACGAGTAGCAAAGTTTTCATATTTCCACTGTTTCTATTTCTACCCCCCCCCCCCCCCTGCACTTTTATCACAAGAGTAAGGTCAATAACAAAAATGTAGGAGTTCGTGTTTAAACAACGACAGATGGTGAACGGCTCGGAAGGCAGATTGGCGGTACTGTCTTTCTATCGGACAAATATGTTTAAAAAATATATACCCAGAAAACATGTCCAAAGTTGTTATAGTATTTTTTAAATACTGTTGATAGATTTTGGCGTGTGAGGCCAAAGAACAACAGCACTAATTGATCAATATATATATTTAAATGTTGATTAGTTTTGATGTAGAAGTTTTCAGCTTGCCAGGTGCTTTTTGTTCAGGTTCTAAACCTTGAGATAAGAACACACTATATAACTAGTTTGTGGAAACATGTGCACTTTCACCAGGCACAATCATATGCGGCCTAGAACTACATCACAGTAAAATGGTATGAGCGAGAGAAAAATGTTCTGGTGTTGGTCACAGCACTCCGAATCATAAAAACAAAATTAATCAATAACACATATTTTTGTGACATCCCCTCGAATGTAGTCGATATTTGATATTGCATTGTTGTCATATATTTACCAAAGTATCTGTGCCACTTCTGCGCTGCAGTATTTTATGTATTCCAATTTATAATGTGAATCTTCATTATTTCTGTGCCATGTACTCTTTGTAATGTACATGATTATCAAACCAGTTATGTCCAGCCAAGGGTCTTTTATCAATTCGTGGTATATTAAATATTACAGTGACATTCTCGACAGGACGGGGCTGCCACAACAGTAATTGACATTTCGACAAGTATACTTAGACAATATGGAAACACCCGAACCATGATCGTAATTACACGTAAATACTTTATAGGGAAATGAGAGACAGTTTGTCGCGTCCGTATTACATTATTGATCTTAGTGAAACGATATACTGCTATCCATAGAACAAACTTAAGGAATGAAGCAAACCGCGTAAAACTGAGATTGAATCGGTGGGAGATATATATATATATATACTGTAATCAGAAACCCTCTGATGGGTATCTGCTGTAATCTGCACGTATAGCCTTTGCCCTGTGTGTGTCACTGTAAGTTTTTGGCATACTCGAGTGGAACACAGCTGTGGATGTTGGACCTAGGTTGAATGTCGAATATATTCAATGGTTTTGAGTTCAAGAACTACGTATATCGGGCATTGTATGCATTCCCTGACAAATTCATGTTCAATGCAGATTCCATATGTGTGAACCATGGACCAAGCGTCTGTCAAGCTATCGCGCAATCGAGGTATTCGTCCATTCACGTCTGATTTGATTGTCATAGCTTGTCGTAATACATTGTCATAACAAAGTGTTTTTTTAGAGAAGCTATGCACATGTAAGCTCGTGAAAATAGTTAATTGATCGCTGTCGTTAGAAGAGACTGTTGTCAATTTTGCATGGTTTACGTCAAAAAAGCAGGATATTAGGGTTGTATTGATGATCAAAGGATGGTTTTATAAGTCATACCCGTGGCTTCCAAAATTGAAAACTGCCTAGATGATGGAAAAAATGTCAGTGAATCATGTGAACACATTTCAAGAGGTTGCAGTATACTACATGTACTCAGCCAGACACTAAAGATTTAAACCAATGCCTATATTATACAAAATCAATATCCAGCAGTTCTACTAGTACAATCCCTATATGCTGTATCTTGTAGTTCAGCTAACACGTAAAGCATATTTCTCTTCTCAATTTTTTTTTATTTTGGCAGATTTCTCTGCATGTGAATCCTGTACTAATATGTGTGCAAATCCATGGATAACAAAACTCAAATGTCCACGGTCACATTCTCTTAGATCTTGTTAAGCATATACTACAGTTTATGTGGAAAACAGACCTTAGGAGCAAGCTTCTAATCTATGCAAGATAACATTTGTTTATGTGATTTTACTAAATATGGTTGATGAGTTGCAGCTTACGAACTCATGCCAATGGCTGTGGAACAAAACAATTTATAGTAAATCATTATGAAAAAATAGTCACTTTTAATCGTTTAATTACCCTCGCCCCCGTAGGGGGGGGGGCGAAAGTATTGCATTTGGGTCTGTCTGTCTACAAGTCTGTTTGTCTGTCCGCGCGCATAACTCGGATACAAATGGTCTGATCGATGTGAAATTTTTCGGGATGAAGCGGTATGGCAGTGGCTCGGTCCTCCTCAAATTTTGTCAAAATCGGATAAAAACTGTTGCCATGAACGGAATAAGTGAAAATCACATAATTGACTATAACTCCAGTTCTACTCGATAGTAATTTCTCAGACTATTTTTGTATTTTTCTTTGGCCAATTCCCAATCATATGGTGTGTGATCGATGGTAATACGACAAAACCTCTCAATTATTGCCTGATGTCGAAAAATTTGTGGCTTATGATTTAGGTTAGTTTTTGCCAGCGATTTTTCAGTGCAAATGTCTGCGCTTATAACTCGTAGAGAAACGGACCAATCGATCTGAAATTCAATGGGCTGAAGCGCCATGGTAGTGACTTGGTTTCCTTCAAATTTGTTCAAAACCGAATGAAAACGGTTGCCATGGCAACGGAAAAAGTGACTCCGGTTCTACTTGATATTAATTTTTTCCAACTATTTTGGTATTTTTCTTTGGCCAATTTCCGATCGTATGGTGTACGACCGATGGTCATACGACGAAAACTCTCAATTATCGCCCGATGTCGAAAAAATGGGGGTCCATGATTTAGATGGGCCCATGCTGCGTTTAAGAAATTCTATGGACGTCATCATGATCTGGCTGATAAATACACCAAATCCATGTCTGCCATGCAACTAGATCTATTTTCATGTTAATTTTGGGGAATTCATGACGGGTGCCACTAGTGGGACAGGAAATGCTCACTCTTTCCGGAACACCTGAATTCACCTTCTAATGGCCATTTTTGGGGGTTCATGAGTTGCCCTGTCATTTTTGTTTTCTCTCACTTCGTATGCCTGATATGACTTTCTGTCCCGGACTATGAGATTGGATAACGGACCCTGTTTTGTTTGCTCGGAATACTTAATACTGGGTATTGATTCCACGTCTATTTAGGTTATTTTTTGCCAGCGACTTTTTAGTGCAAATTTCTGCGCTTATAACTCGAAGACAAACGGTCCAATCGATCTGAAATTTATTGGGCTGGATCGCTATAGTAGTGGCTCGGTCTCCTTTAAACATTTTTTGTCAAAATCGAATAAAAATGGTTGCCATGGCAACGGAAAAGTGGAAATCACATAATTGGCTATAACTCTGGTTCTACTTGATAATAATTTTTCCAACTATTTTTGTTTGTTTGTTTATTTCGCCAAATCCCGATCTATGGTGTACGGCTGATGGTCGTACGACGAAAACTTTCCATTATCGCCCGATGTCGAAAAATTAGGGGTCAAGATTTTACGACTTTTGAGAGTTCTGAGTTTCAAGGCCATATCGTGAAGCTAGTTTTCAATCGTTTTTACCCATTTTCGTTCAAGAGATGTGTCTGAATGATAGAAACAATACTATGAAATGTTACAGATCAATATTGAACGACAGGTTCAAGGTCAGAGAAAAGACCAAAATCAAAAAGTTGTAAGAACGCTTATATTAATGATTAATTTCCCTTATTAATTTAATAGGCGTGAACATTCTTGTGGTTGCCGGCCGCTCCTGCCATATGAAGAGCCCCGTCGAACTTGCGGAGTCCCCCCGTATTGGGTTACTGTATGTGATCCGTTTCTCACTTATCGCACGGCGCAGGTGAAATCGGGAGACAAACCAGGCTTAGTGGACCTTACACGTGTATGTTATGTATTACTAAAAAGGAGTGCCACCTATTGCCAAGTAATTGAAAATAAATGTGCATGTCAGTATCTGTATACATAAGGAACAACATTTTGTATTCTCTGACTTATGTTAGAAGAATTTCACATACATTCTATACTCGCCCTTTGATCATTTACCTATGAAAATAAGTTGAATTTTCATATGCATATTTTATGGTTTATGTCAAATTACAACTAAATGCATACTAGCGTCCAGAAAGCGTTTGGCTTCTGGGGCCCTGACCCCCACCGCTTGGGAATCACTGCGCTCGTGCCTCGCTTCTGAACCATACACTCAACTTAATTATTGTGCCCCCCCCCCCCCTTTCTGGGGTTTCTAGATACGCCCCTGAATTTTGTATTTTTTCTGCGCTCAATTCCCATCATTTGCTGTATGATCGATGGTCCTATTATCAAAATCCCCCATTATCATCAGCTGAAATCATTGGTTCGTAATATTTCAAGTAGTGGTAAAGTATGCAGTATAAATTTGTGAGAGCTGGAGAAGTTTGGGTTGTCAGTATCAAGAATTCTGGTCGTGGTGGTTCAAGATAGAAAAATCGCAAGAAATCTGAGTCTATTAATGATTATTTCTCCCATGTTTGTAATTTATTTTATGGCTAATTTCCGACCATTCCATCATCAGATCATATATGACCAATGATAGTACAAACAAAATTCCCGATTATCGCCCAGGTCGAAAGTGTTATGGTCAACAACTCTAATTTTACTGACTAAATCTGGAAGGGCGAGGGTCTGCAATCTCTGATTGTCTCGTTTGTCATATGTCACACACTGATTATATTTCAATTGATTTTTCTTGAATTTTCATTGCATTTTTATTTGCAAGAAATTTGTCTTGTCTGGCGTCCGTAAGCATCTAACCTCATACTTAGTGCATTCTCTGTCTTGTTTTATCAATCTGGTAAACACTGTGATCCAGAACAAACAATCCAACGCCGAATTGTGCCATAATTAGATTCATAATTTATATTTTTCAAATTTAATATCTCAACAACACGCAACAGCAGATACATGGAACTTTACAATATTGAGCGTCATTATGTCATCTAGCACCAACCAAGTTCAGTATCGTGTGCCTGCCCTGGCTGCTTGTAGCGCCATCACACGGCGGGGCATACACTCAGACAGGGTCCTCAAGGTGTTCAGGGGTATATTGACCCATGCGTCCATCACAGCCTGTCGCAATTCATCCACACTGGTTGGTTGTCGAACCAGGTTGTTGCTCCGACGGGTTACTTCAGCCTATAGGTTCTCTATGGGGTTCATATCTGGTGAACACGCTGGCCATGGCAAGTGCTCAACCCCCTGATCCCGAAGGAAAGTGACCACTGTACGAGCCCTGTGTGCAGAAGCATTGTCATCCTGGTACACAAAATTGTCCTGGACCATTGTTTGGTCTAGGATGCATGTCACAAGGTCATTTTTTCCACCTAGGTGGAAAGCTCTAAATATGGTTATCCCACCGCATCAAGCCTGCACCCTGGGTAGTATGCAGGCTTCATGGTGAAGTTCTTCAACTCGTCTTCGAACTTGGATGCGTCCATCGTGGCGATACACCTCAAATCTTGCCTCGTCACTATATATAACATGATTCCAATGATGTGGTCCCAAATGGCGGTGATCCCTGGCCAACTGCAGACCTCGCTCGTGATGTCATTGACTCAGCAGGGGTTTCCTTAGTGGTCTCGTGGCGCGATACCCAGCTCGAACCAATCAGCTGTTCACTAGAGTTCTGGATACGCGTACACCTAAGGCATTCTGCCACTGTACTCTCAAGGCCCTGGCTGGCATGGTATGGCCACCAGTACACAGGCGATTCCTGTTCAGGATCTTGCTGACCTCCTCCTGTGTGATGTTGTTTTGCCTCGCTATCTCAGTCTGTTTCAGCCCATTACGCCGCAGGGCAACCACTCCATGACAAACTGCCGCACTTATTTGACTCACCATTACTCCAGGAATCTGTTTAAAATTCCTAGCTCCAAGTCAAGGAGATCCTGGGATATGCACATAAATTTGACCAGCCCACATAATTTATAACAGAACAAAAATCACACCATATCGCAGTGGTCAGTTATTTCGTCACCCCATGTGCACACCCTGTCTATTATTACCACCTCATGATTTTCAACTCATTTGTAATATCCATCGAGTCTATATTTACAATCTAATAACATTCACCCCGTTTATAATATATACATCGTCTATATTTGCCACCTCAATATTCACAGAGTTTATAATGTCCACCCGTCTATAATTACCACCGTTTATAATATGCACCTCGTAAATATTACCACCTCACAATATTTACCCCGTTTTTAATATCCACCCCGTCTATAATTGCCACATCGTAATATTCAACGAGTTTATAATATCCACCCTGTCAGTCCCCGATCTAAGCCCCGAAATGTCCCCAAATCTGGGAACATCGCACACAGCTGTGGTGTTAGCCATAAAACTTGGCTGGACCACTCTAACGACCCTGGAAGGCACCTCCAGATACAGTATACTGTCGGACAAAAGTTGTGTCCTGAAGCCAAAGAATCATAATACTCTCTTGAAAATATAGATATACATCATGGTCTTATGTATTTCTGGTGATATTTACAACAAAATTGACAGTAATCAGTAGTCATGAATAGTGTAATCATAGAATAACATAACGTCTTTTTTCGATATGCATGGGCACCAATGGAAATGGGCGTCCCGGGATATTCCTACAACCAGAAATACATACTGAGAGATCTCTCGTTATGTATTTCTGCTACAACTCAGGCGGTCACCCGCAACTGGACGGTTCTTGTTTTCATAGGCTGCATATATATTGAAATGGGAGGTTAAACATCCCCACTCAAAGATTTGGCCATTAACCACCCCAGCAAAATGTGTCTTGTGTTGTGTTATTCATGTGTTACCACAAGAGCACAATCTTTACCTGTATCAGCCCAATATATCATGCATCAGATATTTTCCATGTAGCATGCATGTACGCCATAGTGTATGTATACTGTGTGTAAGGCGAGGTCCCTTACTTGAGGCTTAATGGCTTTTTCGGGGTTGGATCGGACACTGCCTGTGTGCAATTACCACCTCACAATATTCACCCCATTTTTCATATCCACCACGTGTATATTTACCGCCTCATAGATTTCACCCCGTTACTAATATCCACCCCATCGATAATTCCCATCTATATAATATCTGAAGTTGGAAGACTTCGTGAACAACTGCAGCACTAGATCAACAAGACACTTGATCAACAAGATAAGGATGTAAGTATCCATCTATTATCACTAATACTGCCAAATTTTGATGATTCCAATGACAAACGTAAAATACATTTTGCAATAGGAACAAAGCCCGACCAAACAGTTTATCATAAGACACACTGGCGTCATCAGGGGCAGACAGTGTGTTAAATGTAGTTGATTCTACTGTACACCTGATGGAATCAGTACACAACTGCCCAACAACCTATGAAAATAATTTAGAAATCTGGAACAAACCCCATGGAATAGATATATGACAAGTACATAAGTACCTCATCACAAGCCAAAAGGCTACTGAGTTGATGGTATCCTCGGGGACAGATTTAATGTCCACCAGCAGTGACACCGGCTCAGTGGTATGAATGTAAGTATCCATCTATTACCACCAATACAGGCAAATTTTGATCTTAAGGACATCTTCTTATATTCAGAATGTCGCGTATTCGGGCTCTCATTAAAAATCAAAGTGTCTAAAATATAGGGACATGTTCTTTAATTCAAATGTAAAGATATCCCCAATAATCAGCATATAAGAACATGATATGCTAAACCAAACGACAGCGACTTTAGCCTTCGTGTGCAAGCAAGTAGCCTGGACAAGTCATAACCTCCACTGATTTGAAATTACATTTTTTTTGTGTTTTGTTTTAGTGCTTTAGTGTTTCTATTTTGCACAGCGCTGTGAGAGGCGATCGTGTACGTGTACACCACGTGTTCCTCCGCATCACCAGCCCCGTCTGGTTCGTTACCATCACCATGTCCTCTCTCTGCATCACAAACCTCGTGCTCTCTGTTGCCGGATAAGCCTAATTCGTCAATGTCGAAAACTTCTGGAGCCCCAGCTACCAAGTCATTGAAAAATTCCACATGCATGTATTCACCATAATCATGATCTGCCATGATGACAGGCGCCAATATGTAGGCCCATTTTCAATGAGCCCCAATAAATTTGACCTCTTGTATATTACCGACAGTGGTCGTAAGCCCGACAGCACGCGACAGCACATGCAATTGGTGTCACCAACACCCCCAAAGGGTTTCATATATAAGGACATGGGTGTTCTTATAAGTGAATATTGCCTTTTGGTGAGAACAAAGTGAATCTTCACGAATATAGCGACGTGTTCTTATAATCGATTATAATGATACCGGTAGGTCAAATATAAGGACAGTGTCTTTATATGCGCGATTATACGGTGTACATATATGCACGATTATAGTGTACTTACTAATATTCGATCCAGCGCACTAAATTATGTACCCAGAAATGATTGTGAGGTATTTCAGCACATGGTTTTGTCCAAAAAAAATTTCGTTGATATCTCGGAAACGGTGCGTCGTATCTAGTAATGGTGTGTCGTTGAGAGGAACGGATGTCATTCGTGGCAAGCATATTATAAATGCTAGTCATTAAGTAAGTTAGTATCTACACCGAAATGCCTCCAAAGCATCTTTAGGCCTTGGCGTCTAGTTTTACTTTGTGTGTGAAGGGACCCGGTAGTTTTGTTTTGTTGTTTTGGTAAAATGGTATTTTGATGGCCCGAAGGGTGACGAGGATTCTGCACGCGATCAACTTTATCTGTGACCCAATTATTTACGCCATTCGCCTCCCAAGCATACAGAACGGATACCGAAAAATATGGGAGTCTGTATCCGGTTTTCGGCGGAAACAACTGTCCCAATACAGTATAACGGCTACTGTAGACATTGACAATGTAGAAAGTACTCTGTAAATGATTCATCACCATGAAAGTCTGTCGTTGTGTTGCCGAGTATTTTTGACATTAGAGCGTTGGGGGCGAAGCCCCCAACCCTCTACATGTCTATGTGCTGACTTTTTCATGGAGGTTTCACGCCAACCTATCGACGTCCCTTTTGGCATGTGAACGTTTGAAAACCTACTTCAAATGAGAATTTTCTTCGTCCTTGACAAGAAATGTCTCGAATTGATGGTAAACTTTGAATATTCCACACATGTATGATGCATAAATCGATGTGTTAGGTTTGAGAAAATTACGCAAAATGCTGAGATTGTTTGGAAAACGTCAAAATGGCGGAGCCGATGGAAATTGACGTTCCCAGAATGCAAAGCAAATTTTACCACAATCACGCGTATTTTGGAACACAATTACTGTTCAGCAATCCGTGCATGCATAGGCCTACATGTTGCATGTGGGCATCTGCGTGTGGAAATAAATACAACGATTCGTCTGCGATGCCACGGCTACATTTACCGTAATTTGACGTATTTTATAAAATGCCAATTAAGCTGGTGTTCTGTTCTGTGTTGGATTGCGAAGTCTTAACTGGTATTTTAATTTGCCCGGTAAAGTCATGTGTTAGGCTACCGGTATATCTGATGATATCAGATGCAGATATTCCTCATAATTTCCAATGTTTTGAGGATATTTTAATGAGGTTCAGGCGTATCTGTTCCATTGATCGATTTTAAAATAAATGTTTACTTATTAGTAGTATGAATGAAGTAGGCCATGTTTTTCATCCTGGTATACGGAAATGAATTGGAATCATGTAGGGGATAAAATTATGGCGTCTTTTTTTCTTTGGAGGTGGGGGGCGGGGGTAACGTTGTGTAAGATACATTCAGCTGTCGTGGTGCTGATGATGTGCTCAAGCTCTAATGTCGTCTTCCGCAGTTTGCTGCATTTTCTTGTTATGTTTTGAATAATTTATGTCGTTATTAAAACCGTTGTGGTGCATGCACTCGTTCGTTATAGTGTCCTTACTGAACGCCAGTGACCACGCGTACCTGCACACGAATAAAGGCAAGCTTTTCTATTAACTTAACATCTCTAACTTAAGATCTCGTACATTGAACCATTGAATACAATAAGTAACATCAAACTTGTTGCAAATTGTAGTAATGTGGGCTCGTAATAGAAAGTTTTTGTAGGACTTTGTTGGGAAATATGGACGAAGTTTTCTAGGATATTGTAGGCTTTTCGTTTAAGGTGCGGTATGAGCACATTAGTGAGCTATGGTATTTTTGAGTTGGTGCTAGGGGCCTATCTAGCCAATGAGGGGGTTAGATCACCATGGTGAAAGTCGAATACCGCACCTTACTCGGCTTTTCAAGGTACCTCGAAAGTTTGGCTTCAATAACTCTACATACAGCGGTACAGCGGCGGTGCGGCAGCATGTAAAATTGCTCTCGTGTTTCTGAACTAAAATGCTGGAACAAAACATAGTTGGGCTTATAAAGCTACAGCAATGAACAAATAAGTCTTCATAGAACTGACATCCACTCTCATTTTGGATTATGGCAACAGAAACATTGGCTAATTTCATTGGATATATACTCGGAAAATAGACTGCGGACATTGTATATTGCCATTCCATACAAAGGGGAGCATCCATGCGTGACGATGTATGCATGTACACAAATGAACCGGCCACACGGCGGAATATAGTCCAGCTATCGACTCACTAGACCGTAACAACCCCTATGCCTCCAAGGAAGCGCAATCGATCGCAAGTTTCGCCACTTCCTGAACAAAACAAAATGTCTAGAGAAGAAATACAACCGCTGCCAAATGCGCCACCATGGGCCAACCAGATGTACTTGGGGCTCTCATCCAAAATTGAAAAAGTGAACAGCGATGTCCTGGAAAAAATTGAGGCAGTGCGCACTGACGTGAAAAAAAATGAAATACGGATACAAAACCTGAAAACGGGAAACACTGCTCTACAAACAGATGTACGGAGTGTAGAAAGTGAGCAAGACAAAATCTACGATCGTCTTCTTATGCTCGAATCATACTCGATGCGGAAACAACTCCTTTTCCATGGGCTACGGGAGACCGCCTGGGAAAGTGAAGAACAAGCGGAAACAACCGTACGCACGTATATACAATCTTATCTTCACATAGATGACACGGAAATCGTATTCGATCGTGTACACAGGGTCGGTCCAAAAATAACGTCTCAACCATCTACACCCGACAAAACCAGACCTCGACCAATTATCGCCAGCTTTCTACGATCCAGCCAAAAACAAAAATTATGGGACGCGCGCCCGAAGTTCTACGATAGAGAAAATGATTCTTCAAACGCTACTGTACCTGGCAGCAACACGTATGACAACTATTCAGCAGTATATATCACGCGACACTACCCAGCAGAAATTATCAAACGCAGGCGAAGCTTGACGCCTATTCTACAGGCAGCCAAATCGATGGCAAAGTACAAAGACAAATGCTATCTTCGAGAAGACAAATTAGTGATTGACAACATAAGCTACACGGAGAAAACCCTACATTTACTCCCAGACGACTTGGATCCTAGATGGATTTCAACACCCACAGAATCTGATACCACTTTCTTCTGGGGCAGAAACTCACCACTCTCAAATCATCACAAATGCACCTTCCAGGTAGATGGGATTAAGTACAACTGCAACGAACAATTCCTGTTTCATCGACAAGCATTGTTTGCAAGAGACAACGATAAGGCAGCAGCAATACTGAATGCAAAAGATCCCGTTGAGCAAAAGGCTCTATCGAAACACATAAGGATCAACAAAGCGGCATGGCAACAAACTGCCCCGGAAATCATGAAACAGGGTCTCAGGGCTAAATTTGAACAGAATCCACACCTGCGCGACTTCCTCGTGCAAACAAAAGGCTCGACAATCGCGGAAGCTTCACCGTTCGACAAATTCTGGGGAATAGGAATTTCAATCAACTCTCGCGATCTAACAGACAAAACCAAATGGACTGGTCAAAATCAACTCGGGAAGCTACTCATGGAGATCCGGTCGGAGCTGGTCTAAATTGAGGAACACTGATGGCATCAATACGGTGCAGAAAAATGTCTCTTCGAAAAATGTGCCCGATCAGAAGTGTATTCGACAATGAACACATCCGGATTAGCGGTCCACATTGTAGGAACCAGCACCTGGCGTACAAATGGCCGGGACACTTGACTAATGACTACACACTAATCAGCGACAGCATTTGTAAATTCGTCAAGAATACAAGATATACTAGTGTGCAGGCATTTCCAGGTGCACGAATCCGATCACTAAAGTGGCACATCAAAATGAATAACGCCACAGTCAAGCACTTCAAACTCGTCATCCTTCACATCGGTACGAATGATCTGTCTTCTGTGTCCTCTGAGGAAATCGTCAATTCGTACGAGGAACTGCTAACGGAGATTGAAAGAATTAACCCAGAAGCCAAAATAGCCATCTCTTCTATAATTCCACGTCCAAGAGACACCAAATCCCAAGACGAAACTCGCCAACATGTGAATACTTCATTGAGGAGAATCTCCAAGTCGCATGGTTGTGCCTTTCTCTACACATGGAGACCCTTTGTACAAAAGAATAAGACCACCAACCGCTCATTGTATTGTAGTGATGAACTTCACCTGAACTACAGAGGTACCGCCGCACTGAAAAACTTTTTTGACGGAACTGTCAAACGTCTTAGGGGTCAACTCAACCTCTAAACTCGGTGCGTGCGAGTGGGTATTGCTATAGTTACACATACTCTAATGACTATTCTCTGATTACCAGTAAAATTCATGGACTATTATGCCAAAACATTTGTATGTCATTGGATGATGGCCAAATTAGCTGTAACTACACATGTATATATATATATGTGACAAAAAAGTGATTGTGAGGTAAACTGGGAATGTCTGAGCCCGTTTACGGTGCTGTAAGGATTGCAGGTGAGCGTGCGCTTGTACTTGGCCTGAGGTTCCGTGGTTCGTGGCTCTTGCATTCCCTACTGTTACACTCCCAGTTACTTACCTTAATTTTTTCTTCATTTCACATCTCATGATGCCGAATTGAGCTATTGGTTCGAGAGTATGCCTGGCTCCAGGTGTATTAAGTAACAAAATGTGTGTTAGTCGATGATGCTCAAATTAGCTGTTATATGACAAAAAAGTGATTGTGAGGTAAACTGGGAAGTCCGAACCCGGCCACGGTGGTGTAAGGATTGCAGGTGAGCGTGTGCTTGTACTTGGCCTGAGGTTCCGTGGTTCGTGGTTCTTGCATTCCCTACTGTCACACTCCCAATTACTTATCATAAGTCAATACCCAACATTGTCATTATATATTGTGATGTTAACTTGAGCTTTTAGTTCGGGAGCACGTTTTCGGCTCCAAAAACCGCAAAACTAACGTTCTACTACTGTACAATTTGAAGTGAGATACAAACGTACACGGTAATTTCCAATTATACTCGTACATGAATCGTAGATCATACTGAGGCTTGGAATTTTTTTGATACAGGTATGACGTGTTTTAAACGTGTTCTCATTAAACGTGCGGGGTTTGCGAACAGATGCGAGGAAGCGAATGAATATATTCAAAACATTTTCGGAAAAACATCGGGGAATAACCTTCTTACAAGAAACTCATAGCATATCTGAGATCGAAAACAAATGGAAAAATGAATTCAATGGCGAAATAATATTTGCCCACGGCTCTACTAGAAGCAAAGGCGTTGCAATCCTAATCCCCAACTACATGGATTATAAATTGCTCTCAGTTTTTAAAGACCCCGAGGGGCGCTTTATCATACTAGAAATCACTGTAGATGATATAGACTATATATTAACAAATATATATGCACCAACGAAATTGTCTGAAAACGTTCAGATACATTTTATTGAATCCTTGATCAACAAACTCTGTGTACACGAAAACAGTAATCTGATAATAGGGGGAGATTTCAATATTGTGTTAAATCCTCTGGTTGATAAGAAAGGAGGCAACACATCGTTAAGCTCCTGTTGGAAATATCGCGCAGTTCTGGAATCCTTAATGGATACATATGAATTAAGTGACATATGGAGACTACGAAACGAGGATAAATTCATGTTTACATGGCATTCTAAATCGAAGAAAATATACTGTCGATTAGACTACTGGTTAATTGCTAGTCACCTGAGTAGCAGAACAAAAAAGGTAGATATAATCCCCTGCTCCTTATCTGATCATAGCGTTATACAGCTACAACTGGAAAATGGACCAGATAGTAAACGTGGCCCAAGTTACTGGAAATTTAACTCCTCACTTCTAAAGGATCCAGAATACATATCTGCAATTAAAACAGTGATAAAGGAAAGTGCAGATAAATATGATATGGAAGATAAGGCCATGAAATGGGATCTCATTAAAATGGACATACGATTGTCCTCTATCCAATTATCTAAAGTTAAACGGCAAAATAGGAGTAAAAAAACAGCAGAATTGGAGTCTAAGGTTCAATTTTTGCACGATCAAATTTCGAATCAAGGAGAAACAGATGAAAACAGAGATGAACTCTTAGCAACCGAACAAGAACTAAACAGTATAAAAAATGAAGACATAGCTGGTATTATTTTACGATCCAAAGCCCAGTGGGCTGAGGACGGTGAGAAAAACTCATCATTCTTCTTAAACTTAGAAAAACGCAATTATAACAATAAAAATATTTCAAAGTTACAGGTAGATGGACAAATAATAACAAACCCGCCTGATATCCTTAAGGAAGAGGTGGCATTTTATAGCAACCTATACAAAGCACCCCCCCATGATCCTCCCGATATCTCAACATAAAAATCTTTGTTTACCAATATCCCCCAATTGGATGAACGGCAAATGCTTAAAAGTATGATACATATAACAGAATCAACGTGTAGCAGGGCTCTCAAAGATATGAAAAATGGTAAAACACCGGGGATAGACGGCTTAACAACAGATTTTTACAAGTTCTTCTGGACAGACATTAAACATTTAGTCGTTGAATCATTCAAATACTCGTATGAAAAGGGGGAATTGTCAATAAATCAAAAAAGAAGCATTCTTACTCTAATTCCAAAAAAAGATAAAGATAGACAATTACTTAAAAATTGGAGACCACTTAGCCTTCTCAATACAGACTATAAACTGCTTGCTAAACTTATAGCACAACATATTGTCCCGCTGCTTCCTTCCATCATTAACGAGGACCAGAAAGCATATATAAAAGGTCGTTATATTGGTGAAAATATTCGAACCATCTCGGATATTATAGACTTCTGTAAAAAGCGAAATTTATCGTCCATTATACTCATGATTGACTTCGAAAAAGCTTTTGACACAGTCAATTGGTCTTTTTTAAATGATGCTCTGAAAGCTTTTAATTTTAGTGATAACCTCCGAAAATGGATTAAAATCATATATTCCCACATCAATTGTACAATAATAAATAATGGGTATTTTTCCAGCTATTTCGATATACAACGAGGTGTAAGACAGGGCTGCCCACTATCCCCCTATCTTTTCATTATTGCCGTAGAAATAATGGCGATTAAACTCAGAGCTAATAAAAAAATCAAAGGTATAAAATTAAACCGAAATGAGATCAAAATTAGTCAGTTTGCAGATGATACGACATTATTTCTCGAGGACTATGACTCCATAACGCAGGCAAAAGGCTTCTTTCTACTTTTCCAAAAATGCTCAGGACTGAAGATCAACATGGATAAGACCCAAGCATTTCTGATAGGGAAGCATATGAGATTTAAAGATGATGAATTGCAATGGCACACTGGCCCTATATCCGCACTCGGAGTAACGATATGTGACAATGAAAATGACAACATAAAATTCAATTTCATGCCAAAACTTGAAAAAATGAAAGTACTTCTTAACATATGGAGGCAAAGGAATCTGTCGCTAAAGGGCAAAATTGTTATAATAAATACCTTGATAGCTTCACTCATTGTATACCCGTGTACAAATCTAACAACGCCTCATAGAATAGTGAAAGACATTGAAAATATTTTATATGACTTTTTGTGGAATGGGAAAAAACATAAAATAGCAAAGTCAACTATTATAAAAGAAATAGAAGAGGGTGGTTTAAAGATGATTGATATACACAGTAAAATATCTTCGTTGAAGTTATCTTGGCTTCGTCGAGCTTTGGATAATCCAAACAGCACATGGAAGCTAATCGTAGACAATATTATCGGCGTTGATTTCCAATATATTATTCGCGGTTGTTCAAAGATAGGCTTGAAAAAATTGCCCTTATTTTATCAAGAAATTTTGAATGACTGGTACATTTTACACACTCCCAAAACTAGCAACACACTCGATGTTCTAAAAGCGAATATTTGGTTCAATGACAAAATCATGATTGACAAAAAAACACTATTCTGGGAAAAATGGTATGTGGCAGGTGTGAGGTACTTAGTAGATTTATTAGATTCGTCTGGCAGATTCTTAACACTGGATGCTTTAAAGCTGAAGTATGAGTTAAATGTGAATTTCTTGGAATATCTGAGCCTGAAATCGTCTATACCAAAACTCTGGCTGGAGACCATTTCAAAAGATGACATAACCTCCTCTACCCTATTAGAAAATATGTCAAAAGTTTATATCTATGAAAATGAAGAGACATACACAGATTTCATGTCTCTAAAAAGTAAAGATTTATACTCTCTATTGTTAAAATCAAAAGTAGGCAACCACACACCGATATGTGTAACCAGATGGAACAAGATATACGACATCAGTCCACAAATCTGGCCATGCTTATATGAAGCAGGATGTATATCATGTAGAGAAACCGTACTGCAGTCCTTCCAGTACAAAGTCATCAATAGAATAATACCCTGTAATGAATTTTTGTACAATTTAAAGATCATAGAATCAAATGATTGTACATATAAATCTTGCAATATGCAAGCAATTGATACAATTATACATTATTTTGTTGATTGCAAACCAGTACAACACTTTTGGAATGCATTCGTCAGCTGGTGGAATAATATCAATATATCCAAATTAAATCCTTTGTTGGGTGAAAACATTATATTAGGATTTCCATGCATTTCAGACGAAGATTGCATTTTGAACTTCTGTCTGATACTAGCTAAATTCTTTATACATAATTGCAAAATGAATAGCAAGGACATCTTTTTCTTGGCATTTTTGTCATTACTGAAAAGCAAAATGGAAATTGAAAGACAAATTAGTATCCAAAGAAAGGATCATTCTCTGTTTAAAAAGCGTTGGGGTCTCCTGTATTCAAACCTGTGAAAATGGTGTTTCCTTATACGTGTACATTATCTAGGCATACGTACATGTACAATTTTTTCCGAAAAATTGGTCCTCTTCCCACTCTCCAAATATAAATGAAGATGGTCCTTCGCAAACGCCGCACGTGCCTCTATGTATCAATGAATATTCATAGTGTCGAACTCATGCTTGTGTATCTTTTCTTTCGTTGCTCATCATTATGTGTATGTTTCGTTCATGTTACATGTATCTGATGTTTATGTGTAATAAAGGGATTAAAAAAAAAAAAAAAATACATTCTCCCTGGCTGTGTTTTCTTTGTATGTGAACAACCCAAGTACCATTGTTTTGCTCAAGACATGAACATGTGTCAATCGAATCAAACATTCGTTGTTCAGAGACTACTTACTAACATTCCAGTAGGTTCGATATGGTTATACATTTCACGTAATGTAGAAATGTTTCATAGTTTTTTAATAAGGTGGAGGTCGTTGTCCACCATGTGGCTGTACCCCTCTTATGTGTCACGCATTCCTATTGCTGAAACATGACAATCAGATATTTTATGATGCAGCATGAATCAGAGAAAAAAAGCATAACATGTAACAGAGTTGCTGAACTGTTGCCCATGCTTTCAAATTTATGACACTACTCTACATACATGTAGCATGAAACAAAGAAACAATGTAGCATGGAACATAGTTTCTCTGTTACATCACGATTGATGTCATACAAAACGACTTAAATGTTTACATAACACATCACATGTACCATCAAGTCAGAGGTTTTCATTTTTGAAAAAAAAGTCTGTACACTGGGAGTTGCATGTACATAGTGTCAAGTATCTCACGAATGCAGTACAAATGAATGTTAATTACGATTGTTACCAATATTTTCATTGCCAACGTAAGACTTCTTTTATTGACCTCAGTTCGGAATTGGTCAGGTAATGTCCGACCTTCATTGGATCAGAAAGTTTCAAACATCTTGGAATTGAATTATACACAGTTTGTGACTCATCCATATCAAATAACCAAAAATAGTGAAGATTGAGTTACCTCTACTGGATGCATGAATTCAGTTACATGTCAGTTGTATAAATGGCCCGATATAATGTTTCAATGCTTCCTCACATGCATTTTGTCTGAAAAGCAGTACTGGTAATTATTTTTTACCCCTCCCCCAATGACAGGACTATTAAACAATGTTATTCAACAAATTGCATGTATTATTAATCATATGCCTGAATTGAATTGATCATTATATTTAAATATTAATTAGTTTATATAAAAAAAACATTTTCAGCACCTCAGGTGATTTTGTGTGTTTTATGTACCGTCAGATGAGGACTCATCATATTTTCAGTTTGTTGAAACATTCATGCTTTCATTAGGCACCAGCATGTGTGCTCTAAAATAAATGTTCATTGTATCAGCGATACCAAGAGAGAGAGAGAGAGAGAGAGAGAGAGAGAAAGAAGGAATGTCCTGGTGTTGGACACAGCCGCCAAATAATAAAGAAAGACATTAATCAATAACACATATTTTTGTGACATCCTCACGAATGTGGTCGATATTTGATATTACATTGTTTTCATACATTTACAAAGCATCTGTGCCACTTCTATGCTGTTGTATTTTGTGTATTCTAATATGTGAATATTCACCATTCTTTCTCCTGTATAGCAGATATGCACGATTCTGTGCCCCACACTGTGTGTTATATACATGATTGGATATCAATTATGTCTATACAAGGGTTGTTCACCAAGTCCTGATATATTACATTCTACAGTAACATTCTCGACACGACGGGATAGCCAAAATAGTCATTGACATTTTCACGATTAGCCACGATCTTCTCTATTATAGACACTCAGAAAAATTATAGACAATTTGTCGTTTCAGTGTTTCATTATTGTTCTTATGAACATGATAAAACGATTCATTGTTCACAAAAGAACACATTTCCTGACAAAGAGTGGAACAAAACGTGTAAGACAGGGATACGTTAATGATGTTGTATGACTTCCATAAACTGTACCTAATATTTTATTTGGTGGGATATATTTGATACACTGGAATCAGAAACCCTCTTATGGGTATCTGCTATAATATGCATGTAAACCCTATGTCCTGTGTGTGTCACTGGGTGTTTTTGCATACTCTGGGGGATTACAGCTGCGAATGTTGGACTTAGGTTGCATGTTAAGTATATCCAATAGTTCTGAGTGCAGGAACTACTGTATCGTGCATTGTATGTGTTTCCCGATAAATTTATGTTGAATGCAGATAATATGCGTGTGATGTATAACATATGTTGCCGACACAATATGTGTTCAATATGTATCGTTATTCTGAACCATACAGGCGTCTATCAGACTACCTAAATCTCTTGTGCAATGGAGGTATTCGTCCATCCATGTCTGATTAAGTTATCATAAATCAAATGTTATTTAAGGAAAGCTGTTCACACGGAAGGCTGTGAAAATAAATAATTGATTGCTGTCGTTAGTAGAGACTGTCGTCTATTTTTTCCTAGTTTACTCTAGGAAATGCAAAGGATTAGGGCTGTAATGATAATCGAATGATGGCTTTATTATTGATATCCACGCTAAGTCTTCCATGTAAAAACTGCTGGAATTGATGACCCAAATGTAACAATGTCAGGGAAATAACTGAACACCTCGCAAGAGGTTGCACTGAGATACTAGGGTGAGAAGGTATTCACCGGGGTGAAAAGGTTTTCACCGGGTGAGAAGGTTCTCGCCGGGGTGAGAAGATTCTCATCGGGGTGATAAGGTTCTCACCGGGGTGAGAAGGTTTTCAAAGGGGTGATAAGGTTCTCACCGGGGTGAGAAGGTTTTCACCGGGGTGAGAAGGTTCTCATCGGGGTGATAAGGTTCTCATCGGGGTGATAAGGTTCTCACCGGGGTGATAAGGTTCTCACCGGGATGAGAAGGTTTTCACCAGGGTGAGAAGGTTTTCACCGGGGTGAAAAGGGTTCTCGCCGAGGTGGAAACTGAATGGGGTGTAAATTAAACGTGATGGCGAATCTAAGCCACCGTACCGGGCTGAAAAGGTATTCAACCTTCTCACCGGGGTGAGAAGGTTTTCACCGGGGTGAGAAGGTTCTCACCGGGGTGAAAAGGTTCTCACCGGGGTGAAAAGGTTTTCACCGGGGTGAGAAGGTTCTCGCCGGGGTGAGAAGGTTCTCATCGGGGTGATAAGGTTCGCACCGGGGTGAGAAGGTTTTCACCGGGGTGATAAGGTTCTCACCAGGGTGATAAGGTTTTCACCGGGGTGAGAAGGTTCTCATCGGGGTGATAAGGTTCTCACCGGGGTGATAAGGTTCTCACCGGGATGAGGTTTTCACCGGGGTGAGAAGGTTTTCACCGGGTGAAAAGTGTTCTCGCCGAGGTGGAAACTGAATGGGGTGTAAATTAAACGTGATGGCGAATCTAAGCCACCGTACAATCGCGAGTTTTAGTTATTGAATAAATACAGCGATAATTAATTTGGTCACGAGCCGGTGGTGAGTGTAGCAAACATATTTCCACCTAGGCTTCGCCATTCTGACCCGCTAATGCTAACCTACAATTCTGCAGTATATTCATAGATTGAGAACTGGCATACCAATAGTATACAATGATATATTGTCAACTCTATAGAATTCCTCGTGCAGTTCATGTTTTTTTTTTTTTAAAACAGACCCCTCCTAATCCACATACCTATCCCAATCCGCTAACCAGTATTCATCGCTACACTATATCGACCGAGGTTTGCTGGTCAAAAATGGATGAGGTACATTCGATCAGTGCATATGATAAGTAACAACAAAATTGCTGTCCGTCATTAAAGTAATGTGAGCTCATAATGGAAGATTGTTGTAGGACCTAGGTATGAAAAAATGGACTACGTTTTCCAGCAATGTCTGAGGTACCTCGTAAGTTAGGCTCCAATAACTGTCCAGTTTCCATGACTGTCTTATTTTCATTATTTTGTTTTGAGTTCAACAGGAGTCAATCCTATAAAGCATGATATACATTGTCCGCAGATTGTTTCACGAGAGACTATTAACCTTTCATTGTAATCAATAAAGCGATAATCCTCTGCATACAAATTACTAACGTCCCATAGTTCATAAATCAGAGAAACCAGACAGTTTATAGTTGCTGTCTACCACGTGGATGTATCCCTGTTATGTCTCATCATTCCTATTGCTGAAACATGACGTATCAGATATTTTTGGATACAGCATTAATCCAAAAAATGAGACAAACAATGAGCAATGATGCTAAATCGTTGAACGAGCGTCTCAATTTATTACACTACTCGGAAAACAATGTTGCATGGAACAGAGTTTCTTACACGCTGCACTTTTTGTTCATCAAGCTTGATGTTAAGCAATAGACGTAGAATCAATACCCAGTATTCCGAGCGAACAAAACAGGGTCCGTGACGACCCAGACAACTACATAACACATCACAATCATCACATGCAATATCAGGTCAAGTGAGAGCCTTTCATTTTCAACACAAAGCACAAATGAATGTTATTGATAATTGTGATAATTTCATTGCCAACAGTTTTTTTCTCCTTTACCTGTCATTTAGCATTGGTTGGCTAATTTGCAACCTCCATTTGGTCAGAACATGATGAAATTTTAAATGGTTTAGAACTGAATTATACACAGTTGGCAACTTATCTACAATAAAAAAAATAATGATACAACAAGTGCCAACATTAAGTCATCTCTATCTATTTCAGACGTGGATCCATTGTAATATGTGTTTGATCATGAATGAAAATGCCAGTTGTATAGTGTAACGATATAAGGTTTCTATGGAGGCCCAATGCTGCTATTATTCATGCCTGAGTAAAAAATAGTTTTGAAATCAGTTTCATAGTTAGTAAACAGTTATTTTCAGTTATGAAACTAGTTTCTAACAAAACACAAACCATTCACACCCGGCACAAACCTTTCTAGCAGGGCACAAACGTTTTTAACAGGGTCCAAACCTTTCTAGCATGGCGCAAACCCTTTTAGCACGGCACACACCTTTATGACAGGGCATAAACCTTTCTAACACGGCACAAACCGTTTCAACATGGCACAAAACTTTATAACAGGGTACAAACCTTTTTAACACGGCACAAACATTTATAGCATGGCACAAACCTTTTTAACACGGCACAGACCTTTATAGCAGGGCATAAACCTTTATAACACGGCACCTTTAAATTTTGACATTATTGTTGCTATTATCAAGGCACATCTTCCGAATGAAAACGATATAAAAAGATCGAAAACTGTTTTCACAACATGGTCTTGAATCTCAGAACACTCAAAAGTCGCAAAATCGTCAGTTCGTCACGCACCAAAGTTTAGAGCTCGGGCGACATCCATCAACGAACCAACATACTTGCCGAAATCTTTAGATTCCGGCAAGTAACGAACCGACAAACAGACCCAAATTCATTACCATCGTCGCCTATCCGGGCGATGGTAATTAGCCTTACTCTCCATAAATGGACATCTATCACATGTAGTATCACTAACATGCCTTACTTAATAGTGAGCACCATGTTAATCACAATATATATTGAATTGGTTTGGGTATTAGCTTATAATGCAATCATTATTTGTGCTCGAAACCCGTAGATAAGAATATGCCATATTTTCTTCTCGTTTCACTTATGCTTTCAACAAGCACGATCATTTGCGCCCAAGAAAAAATAATCAGAGCAAAATGGTAACATAAACAAAAAAGCAACTGATGTTAGCCACAACACTCGGAATAATAAGCAAAAACGAAACATCAACCAATAACCCACATTTTTCCACTAATGTTTTCGATATTTTATATTGCATATTTGATATTTACAGAGCATCTGCGCCACTTCTGCGCTGCTGTATTTCTTTTGCGCTGCTGTATTTCTAATATATGTATATTCTAATGTGTGAATCTTCATCAATCTTTATCCAGTGTAGAAGATATTCATAATATATCGTGTGCTGTACACTGTATGACATGTACCTGACTAGGATACCATTTATGTCTGGCTAACGTTTGTTTATTGACGGGGGGGGGGGATAAGAACAATAGTGATAGACAACTTTGGAAAATGTGAAACACTCTTATCATTAAAAATAATTATAATTTCATAGGGAGACGTATCTTCGTGTCTGTGTTTCGTAGGAACGAAACATGAAACAAACCATGTCAGGCTGAGCTTCATTATACTCTTCCAAGGTGAAGTATACCAAGGTATAGAACAATAACATTTAGCATCGCAAAAATATTGTAAAAAAACCTGTGTAAACAAGTTAGAAAAAAACGAGTATAGTGACGATGTAAACAGTACCTATTGTTTTTGTTTGGTGGGAGATATTTGATACACTGTAATCAGAAACCCTCTTATGGCTATCTGCTGTGATCTGCACGTATAGCCTTCGCCCTGTGATTGTAGATCTGTGTTTTTTGACACACTCTATTAGATAGAAAGTGTGAATGTAGGAATTAGGTTGAATGTTAAGTATATCCAATTGTTTTGAGTTCGGCTGTGTATCGCGCACTTGCATACAATCAGTGACATATTCATGGACACTGCAGATAATGTGGGTCGATATCAACATATGTTGCAAACAAAAAAGGTTTAAAAACTTGATAATTCAATTGAACCAAAGTACAGGCCTCTTTTAGGCTGCCTCCACAAGTTCCTGCAATCAATATCCATCCACTCATGTGTGATTAATTCATGTGATGACTTGAATCATCTTAGAAAAGCCACTTATATGGAAGTCTGTGAAAATAATAAACTGACTGTTATCATCATATAGGCCATTCCATTCTATTTTCAAATTTACGTTTCAAAATGCAAGGGGATTTGTGCCACGTTCATGATCAAAGATAGGTTTTATCAATCAGATCTTTCTTTTTCACTCAGTTTGACACTTCAAAATGCAAGGCGATTTGTGTCACATTCATGATCACATTCAGATCCATCGCTTTCAACCATCTTTATGCCTAGGTCACATTTGCACCGATGCCTCCTCGGATGTGTTTACGATGCGTGAAAAGGCTGAAATTTGGCCATTTCGGCGGGTCACCCACCGAGCGCCGGAGGGTCATCCGTGACTATCGGGCAGCAATCGGACATCGTAGACACGTCGGTGGAGGCATCGGGAGAAAATAACGCAGAGTTATTTTCTTGCGGCGACCGGTGGAAAAAATTACATCGCCTGTTGACCGTTATCACACCTGCCGGCGACCGATCACAGCTCCTCCATGTGCCCACCGGGCGCCGAGGGGATCGACCAAATTTATCGGCCGATTGATATGAGTAGCTCACCAGGCGATCACTGCAGGGTATCCTGTCATGCGCCGATGGATGTGCGGTGGGTGTTTTTCAGATTATCGATAGATTTTGACATACGAGACGGTCAACGCAGGGTATCATGCCAGGCACCGATGAATGTGTGGGAGGTGCTTTTCCGATATTCGGCCGATTTGTACATACGAGACGGTCACCTAGCAGTTATCAGTAGGGTACCGTGGGGTCTCCGGTAGGGCGTGATTGGTTGGCCGGTCGATACCGATTATGTTATGGATAAAACTGTAAAACATAAACGAGCACAGCTATTTGTCTAATAATTTTTTTATTAACTATACTTTTGTCTTTTAATTAATTTTTCAGAATTAATTTTTTGTCTATTAATTTGTCTATTAATTGATTGTTTATTAATTTTTGTCGAAGCGATGTGATAATTTGTATTAACTGTTATATTGTCCAAAATTAAACAGGGTCTCCAAGAGTACTGTGAAACCATCTATTCTAGAAGTGGTATAAACCAAATGTGGATATTAAAAAATTCCAAATCTTTATTGGAATATCTACATGCTCACACACTTCCAAAAGTAACGTCTATCAAAACATTTGATTTTTCCACTTTGTACACAACTATACCTCATTCTGAACTGAAGTCTCAGCCAAAAAAACTCATCAATAATTCATTTTTCTCTAAAAACGGACAACGTCGATACCACTATATTGTAGTTAAATATAATACCGCTCATTTTGTTAAAGGCGACTCTGATGCCCCATACAAATATACTGAAATGGATGTGGTAAATATGGTTAATTTTCTGATTGATACTTGAAAATATCAGTTTGAATTTGGTGGTCGAATATTTCAACAAACTATTGGTATTCCCATGGGTACAAACTGTGCACCACTATTGGCAGACCTGTTTTCATACTCATATGAATCAGATTTCATCCAACATTTACAACGTGGAGGTTCTAAGAAACTAACATGTAATTTTAATTTCACTTTCCGATATATATGTACGATGTAGTGTCGCTAAATAATCCCAAGTATATCCTAAGGAACTTGAAATTAAGGATACTACATAATCCGCTAATTTTTCCAACTATCTAGACCTGAGGTTGGAGATTGATAATGATTCTAACCTGTCAACTAGATTATATGACAAACGTGATGATTTCAATTTTTCCATAGTCAATTTACCTTTTCTAAGCAGCAACATTCCAGTGTCGCCAGCATATGGTGTGTGTATTTCAACTTATACGCTATTCCAGAGCTAGTTGCAAATATGAGGACTTTGTCTATCGAAGTGCCCAGCTAGTCTCTAAACTGCTGCGACAAGGATATGTTTTACCAAGACTTATATCTGCGTTTAAGAAATTCTATGGACGTCATCATGATCTGGTTGATAAATACAGCAAATCCATGTCTGACAACTAGATCTATTTTCATGTTAATTTTGGGGAATTCATGCCGGGTGCCACTAGTTGGACAGGAAAATGCTCACTCTTTCCGGAACACCTGATTTCACCTCTTAATGGCCATTTTGGGGGGTTCATGAGTTTCCCTGTCATTTTTGTTTTCTGTCATTTCGTATGCCTGATATGACTTTCTGCCCACGGACTATGAAATTGGATAACGGACCCTGTTTTGTTTGCTCGGAATACTTAATACTGGGTGTTGATTCTATGTCTATTCCAGGATATTTAGTCCACAAATCCACAGACAAATCTACACAGTATCCAGAAGAAGAAGAAGTTGGCAGGATGTTTTGCTTGGCTGCAGATGCAGTAGTCTATGCCCGTGCTCGTCACACAGGAGGAGGAGAGGGTTGCTAGGGTGCAACGTCGCAGCCGCCGGAGATGGTAGAACCAGCTGATGGCTGATGAGACGCTCTTCTATATGACCATTTTGATAATTTGATGGCAGAGCTGGAGAGGGAGCATCATGGAGACTTCAAGCATTTCCAATCTATGGGAAAGTTCGAAGAATTCTGTAATTTTTCATGGACACTCTACGCGCCATCTAATGTGTAACTGGCGGGCAACCACCGACTCAGTCCGACTGCCTTTATATATCGGAGGCAGACTGTCCGGCACCCGTCCGGCAATCGGCCGATGTTTCGGCCGCCAGGGAAGAATCGTCCGGACGTCAGTCGGCCACCGGTCGATGAATGCTAGGTGACTGGTTGGTCTCCCGTAGGCATCAAGGTACACATTCTCCCCCCATTCCTACGTATGCCGGCCGGTCAGTGTACGATATCCGGATAGGTGTCCACCGGTGATCTGCCAATGCCCGGTGCTTTCATGACCACTTGAGAGATATGTAAACGATACCTGAAAAAAGTTACCGGCGGCCGGAACATCGGTGAGAACCTCCGATGTATTCGCATCGGCCGGCGACCGGTGCAAGTAGCGATCTTACGTTAATACGGTTACGGATGCGTGATTTCACGACTGAATATATAATCAACCAATGGGACAGCGTAAAAATGACGGTCACGGTCTAATGGCGTTCGTCGTGACCGTTCTGTCTCTGTTTTCAATGATGAGACTCTACTAATGCGACGAATATATGCATGAGGCAATTTCAGCTGAGCGCAACTCGTGCATAGCCCCGAGAGCGATCACCCGATATAAACAACTGCACTGTTGAAGAACACTAATGTTCGTTCTGGCCATGCATACCGTAGTACAAAGAGAAAAAATCCCTGAATAAAATCGTTTTTGGCCGCGATTCAGATACGGATAAAAATATCTTCGTGCACATTGGCATACTGCACCAGAGAGCCAAACGGGAGCTTTCTATACATTTTTAAATATCCATTGAAAATGTGGGCAATCTAAAAGCGTGGAAGGCGACGCGTACATGTGCATGAGTGTATGCACTGGGGATAGGTTTTGGGGCTGGGTCCTAACGGAAAGTATGTTACATTTATAAACCTAATATTTGTATATTGATAAAAACATGTCATTTTCGACCATGATCACAGAAAAGTGGTACTTCTACAAGTCCAATATTTGCGCCACTCCAAAATCACCGTCAGAAATGTTATACTTTACATGCGTCCATTTCCACGATTAAAATTACGGATATGTTTTCGTCATTGACACATACATGCACATTTAAAGTTTGAGGGAACCCATGTGGCCATAATCAGTTAGTACTGTAATGACGTGCTAACATCCCTCACCTCCCTGACTTAATTCTGTTATCGAGCACATCACAATAAATCAGCAATGCTTCGTATAACATCTTGTCTATAATTATAGACATTATATATGTTTCAGTGATTTGACAGAAAAGTATGTTTTCCTTCACAAACATTCAACTTTAGTTGAATGATATGTGTGAACTATGTCTTATAAACATGTCCGTATCCGTCTACTCACTACTCTTGTGTTGTTTTCATATGTAAGTTCAGTCAAATATTAAACAGTTTTTCATGTGTGATAAGAAAGTCTTGCGGCATTTACATATTCAGTCCTCATCAGTCATTGAAAATAGAGACAGAACGGTCACGACGAACGCCATCAGACCGTGACCGTCCTTTTCTCGATAGCCCATTGGTTGATTATATATTCAGTTGTGAATTCACGCATCCGTAACCGTATTAACGTAAGATCGCTACTGTGACCTAGGCATTAACCGTGTCAACTTATCTGTTCAGTAATCTGCCAAGTCGATAACTTACGTGAGCCATTGATCCCAGTGAATCATCCGAACACCTTGAATGAGATTACATCATACTACTCACTGCGATACAATGAATCAATATCTGACATTGCATTATGCTCTACTATGTATACAATGACTCTTTCCATGGTCGCAGATGTTTTTGCATTTGAATTCTCATTTATTTAATATGTGCGCAATTCTGAATGTAAAAGCCTGACAAAATTCGAATGACCACGCTCGCAGTTCGAGAGAGTGTCAAAAAAGTATATACAATATACAGTGTAGATTTTGGAATACATGGAACATTTTCACATTCTAATTAACTGGTCGACCAGTGAAAAAAGCTGTAGCTGTAAAAGCAGTGATTGTCAGACCATGCCACGTCAACTGAGTGCTGATTTATGCAACAGAATGGTTGGAATGCAGCAAGCGGGATCCAGTCAGAAAGAGATCGCCCGGATGTTCCGGATCACCCTGGAACGGAATCATGAGACCGGGTCAGTAACACCAAGGCCTAGGTCTGGTCGACCCGAGTAAACAACAGTGAGGCAGGAACGCTATCTGCTGAGACTGTGCCGTAATGGCCGGACGAACCCATCCTCCCAGCTCCGAGCCGAGTGGATGTGTTTCACCAACGTTCCTGTGACGAGTAGGTTGGTGAACTACCGACTTCTGAACGCCGGATGTTCGCCGGACGACCCCTAAGGAAGCTTCTGCTAATGCCTAAGTCACATTTGCACCGATGCCTATTCAGATGTGGTTACGATGCGTGAAAAGGCTGAAATTTGGCCATTTCGGTCGGTCACCCACCGAGCGCCGGAAGGTCATCCGTGACTGTCGGGCAGCAATCGGACATCGTAGACACGTCGGTGGAGGCATCGGAAGAAAATAACGCAGAGTTATTTTCTTGCGGCGACCGGTGGAAAAAATGACATCGCCTGTTAATCGTTGTCATACCTGCCGGCGACCGATCACAGCTCCTCCATGTGCCCATCGGGCGCCGAGGGGATCGACCAAATTTATCGGCCGATTGATATGAGTAGTTCACCAGGCGATCACCGCAGGGTGTCCTGTCATGCGCCGATGGATGTGCGGTGGGTGTTTTTCAGATTATCGATCGATTTTGACATACGAGACGGTCAACGCAGGGTATCATGCCAGGCACCGATGGATGTGCGGGAGGTGCTTTTCCGATATTCGGCCGATTTATACATACGAGACGGTCACCTAGCAGTTATCTGTAGGGTACCGTGGGGTTTCCGGTAGGGCGTGATTGGTTGGCCGGTCGATACCCATTATCTTATGGATAATATTTATTAATTATTTTTTTGTCTATTAATTAATCTTCAATAATTATTTTTTTGTCTATTAATTTGTCTCTTAATTACTTGTCTATTAATTTTTGTCTAAGCGATTTGATAATAATTTGTATTAACTGTTATATTGTCTAAAATTAAACAGGGTCTCCGAAAGTACTTTGAAACCATCTATTCTAGAAGTGGTATAAACCAAATGTGGATATTGAAAAGTTCCAAATCTTTATTGGAATATCTACATGCTCACACACTTTCAAAAGTAACGTCTGTCAAAGCATTTGATTTTCCACTTTGTACACAACTATACCTCATTCTGAACTGAAGTCTCAGCTAAAGAAAACTCATCAATAATTCATTTTTCTCTAAAAAGGGACAACGTCGGTACCAATATATTGTAGTTAAATATAATACTGCTTAAGGCGACTCTGATGCCCAATACAAATATACTGAAATAGATGTGGTAAATATGGTTAACTTTATGATTGATAATATTTTTGGAATTTGGTCGTCGAATATTTCAACAAACTATTGGTAATCCCATGGGTACAAACTGTGCATCATTATTGCCAGACCTGTTTTTATACTCATATGAATCAGATTTCATCCAACATTTACAATGAGGAGGTTCTAAGAAACAAACATGTAATTTTAATTTCACTTTTCGATATATATACGATGTATTGTCGCTAAATAATCCCAAGTTCGGTGACTATTTGGATGTCATATATCCCAATGAACTTGAAATTAAGAATACTACAGACTCTGCTATTTTTTTCCAACTATCTGATGATTCTAACCTATCAATCAGATTGTATGACAAGCGTGATGATTTCTATTTTTCCATAGTCAATTACCCTGGTGGTAATTCAAGCATTTCCAATCTATGAGAAAGTTCGAATAATTCTGTAATTTTGCGTGGACACTTTACGCGCCATCTAATGTGTATCTGGCGGGCAACCACCGACTGCCTTTATATATCGGAGACAGACTGTCCGGCACGCGTCCGGCAATCGGCCGATGTTTCGCCCGCCAGGGAAAAACCGTCCGGACGTCAGACGGTCACGGGCCGATGCTTGCTAGGTGATTGGTTGGTCTCCCGTAGGCATCAAGGTACACATTCTCCCCACATTTCTACTTATGCCGGCCGGTCAGTGTACGATGTCCGGATAGGTGTCCACCGGTGATCTGCCAATGCCCGGTGCTTTCATGACCACTTGAGAGATATGTGAAAGATACCTGAAAAAAGTTTTCGGCGGCCGGAACATCGGTGAGAACCACCGATGTATTCGCATCGGCCGGCGACCGGTGCAAATGTGACCTAGGCATTACCAGACGACACAGACAGGCACGGTCTGCATGGGCACGTGACCACTTGAACTGGCTTGTTGGTCATTTTTGGATCGTGGAAATGGAACATCGAAGACATATATTCTTGGGATTCGGCACCTTAGACGAAACCTGTCTTGTGGATATGTTGGATGAACTTTAACCATGACCTAATTTGTCATTGTCAACCGTGTGCGTGGATTTGTTTCAATAACACAAGAATAAACAAATTTCCATAGTGAAAAGTACACAATAATAAAAATATAGAATGGGGAACCTACGCCAATTGCAAATTCATTGAAGTCTTTCAGTAAAGACCCACGTTGCATTTAATGCCTTCTTCTGGGAAAACCTTCCATGCATAACAAAGTCAGTATTGTTGACAAATTTTAGTCGCCTTACTGGTCAGCATCGACCATGTCCTAATATGGATATCGATTAATTTTAGTCATGCATGATTAAACTGTGAAAATTGGAATGCCTTTATATGGCAACGTGGGTCTATTTACAGGAAGACACAAACACTTTGTACCTCTCGATAATGTACCCCATTCCTTGTTCAAATTTCGACAAATAGTGAGTGGCATCAGAGGTCACGTTAAAAAACACAGACTCTTTGTGATGATAATAGGTGATGGTTGATCAATTCACCTAAATATCGGTCAGTTTTGATGTCGACGTTCACAGCATGTCAGATGATTTTTGTTTGTTTTATGAGCAGCCAGAGAAGAACACGCCATATTCTCAGTTTGTGAAAATATTCATGCTATCATGAGGGACCAGCGAGTGCACCGTAGAGCATTGCCATCAACAAAATGGCCTGAGCGGGAGAGACACAAATGCTCTGGCGTTTGTCACAAAAAATAATAAAAAACATATATTTTGGGATATTTCTATACTTAATGTTGTCATATATTTACAAAGCATGTGTACTGCTCTTTCGATGTTGTATTGTTGTATTCTAATATGTTAATCATCATCATCATAATTTTTTCCATACAAAACATATGCATAATCCTACACCATGCACTGTTTGCCATGCATCAAGCTAGAATATCAGATATGTCTAACGAAGGGTTTGTTTGTGAAGCCCTGGCATATAACATCCTGCGGTGACATTCTCGATAGAACGAGGTAGCCACAATACTAATTGACATTTCCACAAGTATTCTCAGACGACGAGGAAGCACCAGAAGCATCCTGATTAGTCGTAAATACTAGGGAAATGAGAGACAGTTTGTGGTGCCCGTGTTTCATTTTTGTTCTTATATTACTGAAAGGATATAACCTTATCCACATAGCAGTCTTGAGGATTTACGCAAACCCTGAAAGACTAAAATTCATTAATGACGATGTATGACTTCCATACACCGTACCTAATATTCTATTTGGTGGTAGGTATTTGATACATTGTAATCAGAACCTTTCTTATGGTTAGTCTTTAATGCCCTGCAGCTGTACAGTTAGACTTGGGATTGGATTATAAATCAATTGTCCTCAGTTCATGAAGTATGTCGTGCATCGTGTGCATTCCGTGACACATTTTTGTTCAATATACTTGTCACGTATCAACATATGTTGCAAGGTGTTTACCATGCATTGTTAATCTGAGCCATGGTATAGGCGTCTGTCAGACTGCATCCAGTCTCGCTTGTTTGAGATAGTCGTCCATCCATGTTTGATTTGATTATCGTAAATCCAGTCTTTTCTTCCCCAGAAAATCTATTCGCATAGGATGTTGTGAAAATAATTCATTGATTGCTGTCGTCAGAAGAGTTTTTTTTCTGGTTTACTGTTTGAAATACAGTAAGCTAACTGTTGGAAATACTGAACGTAGAAGGACTGTATTAATGGTCAAGTGAAAATTTTATCAGTTATATCCCTGGCTTCGAATCAGCCCGAACCACGTGCCAAGTATATATGGAAGAATAATGACAGTGAACACTCTGAACACCTTGCAAGAGGTTACAATATTGTTGATACTAAAAATCAAAGGCAAATCAATGCCTACATAATACATATTTACTATCCATCATTGCTACTGGCGCAAACACTATATGTTATACTTTGTAATATAGCTTTGCGTTGAACATACCTGATCTCTGAATTCGGAGCCTTATTTATTTCGTTCAAATGTCGACCACCTCATTTTTGTAGATCTTATCTCAAAGCATACAGTTCAATTTACGTGGAAAGCAGAACTTAGAAAGAAGCTTCTAATTTATGCAAGAAAACATTCTTCTTTGTGATAGTTCAATATCTTGTTGATAATTTTTAGCGTAGAAACTCCTGTCAATGGCTGCCGAAATATCAATCTAATTATATGCTATAATAAAGCATTATATTTGACGAAGCTTTTATTCTTGTAAGTCCAGCGGCCCATAATACAGAATATACTCTGATTTTTTTAACTCGTTTACACCGTTTTTTGCCTTCAGTTCAGTCAAGTTACTTCGAGCGAACTATTTAACTGAATATTGCATATCTGTGAAACAAACAGCAATTAATTTACACAAACCTGCCTTCCGGAACGCTATTGTCAGGGTGCCTAATCATCGACCCTGTCCCTAATCATCGACCCCTGCAAACACTGCCAAACAGCTGTGCAAAACAGACATCTGACAAAAACAACATTGAAAGTACTTGTAATACACATTCCAGCACTTTTCACATTTTAGTTTATTCAAGTTTTGCCCAGCCGTTTGCAGGGGTCGACGATTAGGGAGAGGGTCGATGATTAGGTACTCTGACGCTATCTGTTTCATTCAAAACACAAAAGTTCTATTTAAGCGAGGATTTGCTCGAACCATGGGCGCCGACATATTGCTTGGTTCTCGACAACTGATGACGGAATCCAAATGGACAAGTTCAAATTAGTCATAATAGGGGGATCGGGTTGTCAGTTGTCGTCAAGGTGCCTGCACGTGCGAGTAATTTCCCTGCGTGGGCGGTCCCGAATCCTAACCCTCGCCCCTATGCAAATTATCGGAACAGAATCGCCCATCACGTGCCAAAGGAAAACAATATTTGTTGACATGCAAACGACAGGATTTCAGGGAAAATTTATCATTGCAGTAGATTGCTAACTCTCACAGTTCTATGAGCAGAAGTCTGAAAGTTTGCAGAAAAATGCCGTTTGATCTCCAGGTGAAGTATGCCAAGTTACAATACGATACCATTAAACATCGCAAAAATATCGGCAAAAAACGGTGTAAACGAGTTAGAAAAATCAGAGTATAGTGCATTGTGATATAGATGAAAGACAATAAATCACTTTTCTCGCTGAATTCGCCATTTGTCGAACGCTGCTTATATATCTATATACACGTATATATATATATCGATTTTTAGCCATTGAATAATTCTACTGATAATTCCAGTGATGATTAATTTGGCCAAGAGCTGATGATGAGTGTAGTGAACAATTGTAAAATACGCAATTGGGGTTTGCTATTCTGGACAGTCAATTTTGAGGTACAGTTCTGAAGTATATTCATAGATTGAGAACATGAACTTCATATTCTGAACCAGACTCCTCAAAATCAGGTTCTAACCAGTATTTATCACTGCACTAACCTGACCGAGGTTTGCTGGTGGTCACTTTCAGCTCTATGTAATGGAAAGAGTGAGATCTGGTACATTAAACCAGTGCATATAATAAGTAACAACAAAATTGCTGTCATTATAGTAAAATGAGCTCGTAATTGAAAATTGTTGTAGGCCTTCCGTGTGAAATACGGACTGCGTTCTCTGGCATGGACTTGATATACTGCTGACTGTTTCATGTACCTCGTACGTTAGGCTCCAAAAACTTTACATCTACATGGCTGTGTTATTTTTCTTTGTATTGTGAACAGTCCCAGTAGCATTGTTTTGTTTAGAAATTAGTCAATCCTATGAAGCATGACATAAATTGTCTGCAGATCGTTTTAAGAGAGATTATTAGCCTTTCATTGTGATCAATAAAGCAATGAAACCTCTGCATACAAATTACAAATGTTCGATAGTTCATGAATAAGGCAGAGAAACCAGACATTTTATAGTCGTCTCTCCACCACATGGGTGTATCCGTCTTATGTTGCTGAAACATGACAATCGGGTATTTTTTGCAGCAGTATTTGGATGCAGCATGAATCAGAACAGTAAGACAAACACGAAACAGTACAGTGACCAATAAGTGACATTGTAAAAAAAAAATACTTATTTCTCGAAGTAATCCTGACTGATACAGGATTAACATCATTTATTTCTGCACAAATAACGTTATTTCTGCACAAATTTTGTCAATTATGAATAACTCAAGATTACTCCGAAATATAAATAAGTTTTTTTTTCGGAGTGTCACTTATCAGCCACTGTAAAATAGAGATGCTAAACTGTTGTTTGTGCTTCAAAATGTATGACACTACTCGGCACAGCGTGATACAATATAATACTGTAGCTGGGAAAACAATCTGTCTGTTACATGGTGTACTTTTTGTACATCAAGATCGATGTTGAACAAAGACGACCCAGACATCTACATACCACATCACATGCATGAGAGCCTTTCATTTTTTTGTACAAAGCACAAATGAATGTCAATTACGACTGTGACTAATAATTTTATTGAAAACAATTTCTTTGTTTACCTCAGTTAGCATTGGTTGGCTAACTACCAACTTGCATTTGGTCACAAAGTTATGACGTTTTAGATGGAATGGAACTGAATGATGCACAGTTGGTTACTTGGTAGTTATGCTAGCCAAAAGTTTATTTATCGAGTTCGTTACATTCTTGATGGGCTTACAACACTAGTAATACACAATTCTTCAAGTGGCCTCAGGCTCAGGGGAGACATGGAAGTGTTTCTTCATCGCTGTTGGTGAAATGATCTACTATTCGAAACAGAGATAACTTGAAGTCCAACTAAAGTCAGGATACTTATTGACAGATGATAGAGTGAAACTGATGCATTACTATAGTTTTACAGCATGTTAATATCCCCATTATTTTTTAAAATATGACAGTTTTAGTGGAAATTGGAAATTGTTAACTTTATTGGTGCCTAGTTAACTTTATAAAGAGTATTCATGACGTCACAAATGTGAACGAAGTTAATTAAAATAACAAAACGTCTAGTTTTAAACATGTACGATGATAATACGTGCTTTATTTGGCATGTAAATTGTTCGGCATGAGATATACTCAGTGTTCAAATACCGAAATCGGTCACCCAGGCAACTATGATATATCCCATATGGATCCTAGTTGCTAAGGGCCCGACCCCATCATTATTGAATTAGGTACCACAAAACTGGCGAGATTGTGGACAATTGTGACGATTCTGTTGTCCACTCACTAATTTTAAACCTCATTTTGTATATGTAGTAATTTTAGCGACAGTGACGCCCGCCCTCCCGCACACATTCCTATCACAACATATACATTCTACATGACTTACATACAGGACAGGTACAGACTATACGATCACAAGCATAAATAACCCCAGAACCATATCGACAAACACAGGTCAGTTCACGCGCACTTTCGGCCCAGTATACAGTACATGCTACCCAGTTAGTTTCGGCCTTGACCTTTACAAGCACCTACTTCTAAACATAGAACATGACACACCCACCGCTCACATCACGTGCACAGATACAAGCATAACAAGTCTTGACACGCGCCGGGGAAACCCACTTTCCCGGTGACATCAGCTCATACCACCACACATCTATCCAATCACAACACCGCATGCATTTGGCGGGAAAGTCTACAACACATGTTGCCGGCCCCGCAGGTTTTCTAGGAGTTGAGTAAATGGCCGCAGCGAGCATAGACGTGTTGGAATATTGTTAGAAGTTTGGCCGTGCTCATATTGGACTATATCAGTAAATTGTGGACTAAATATATGTGAATTGTAACAGAGAAGGACTAAAGTATCCAGGATATCTTGTCGACAGGGAATCACCGGACGTAGGTGTGTTTGCGGCCTTAGATGTGACTGTCTGAGTCATTGGACATTATCGCCCGAATAAATTATTGAACTGTAGCTGCCGGCCTTGTGATTTCCACAACGATCACAGACATTCGGCCTAATATTGGCCATCGAACGATATTTATCACATTGGCGCCGTTCGACCAGGATCTGAGCTAGTCTCGGATTACTAACCCAGAATTACCGGCAGTGATGGCATCGGCTCGAGGTAAGCCGCCCGACCAGACAGATGAAGAGGTCACGTTCAACCCGAACCCGACCTTCCGACCTTCCGGCCCTCGCTCAGTTGCCATGAGCGACACAGTACCGTTGTCACAGGAGCAACAACCGACCGGCCTTTTCGACTCCCTTGGCGACCATTCGACCCTGAGATCGGCTTCGCCGCCTGTCGACCTGATTGAGGAGTACCTCGGTGAAGACCCGCTAGCGCCCCTGCACACAGTTAGTGACATTATAAGTGCGCATGCAAGGGCGTATTCGGCCACGCCGGCTAGAGCAGCCGGGAAAAGTGACTTTATCGGCAGAGACTATACACGCTCACGTCAAAGAGCGAATGTGTATGATGGTGTCGACCCAGAATCCCTTACGGTGAATGTTCGGCCTGTAACCATAGAAACGTCCATGGTTACGCACCCGCCAAGTGACTCTCGGATACGGCAGTGGGTTTGTGACACTGACAATGTTACAGAACTGGTACCGCCGAGCGCATATTCGGCATCCCGACCTCCGGTACGATCGATATCGGCAAGACGGTTCGACCCCGCGCCAGAGATGTACTCGCGCATACCGACCGAGCCAACGGTCGTAGAGTACGTTCGACCCAGCCAGGCGAGATCGACCCTGAGGAGCGTTCCGGCGTCAGCTGCTGCCCCGACCGCGACATCTCCGCAACCGCGACAACCCAGCGACGCGGCAACGGAATCCCGCGACCACACGCGACCAGCGCGACCACGACGATCACCGTCGACATCAAGTCGCCGACCTCACGACTTCGACATGCCGGCCTCCGACTCGCGCCCCCTCGCGCCGACCGCTTCCCGACCATCGCCGACCGACGGAGAACAGCCGCGCTTCGCTCCGCCGCAAGACCCAGTTGTGTCTGCTCCGGCAGAAAGTGTTGTGCCCATGATCGGACCTCCGATCTCTCAGCCAATCGGCTTCACCACTGGATACGGTGTACCGCCAGTCGGATATTATCACCCCCATGTCGGCTACGTGAATCCACCAACTGGATATGGTGGTATTCCGACAGATATCGGCTATCATGGTGCGCAAAGTGGAGTAGCGTACCATGGTGTGGCCCCGAACGGATCGGTATACCGATGTCCACCACCGGCCATCTTTCCACCCTCCACCGGAGTGCCGTGGGTGACGCCACCGTATGGTCAACCGGACCCAGCCACGCAAGCACCGTATGACTCTGGCTACGCTCCGGCACCACCCGCCGCTTCGCTCGCCGTCTCCGCGACGACCGCGCCGGTTGTCCCAGCGAGTGCGACTCCGCCAGTTCCGACCACTACGACTCCAACTGTTCCGGCCATCGCGACTTCAGCGGATCCGGCTACGACCACGCCGACTGTGGTGAGTGTTGATACGCCCACGCCTCAGAGACTCACGTCTGAGCCCCAAACGTTGGCTACGGCTAAAACGGCTCAATGGCGTGCGACCTTCAAGGAGGGCAATCTCACCCAATACATCCGGAGTTTCGAACAATTTACTGCGGCCTTCACATATTCCGACCTGAATAAAACAATGACCTTCCGGAGTACGCTGCGCGGCCGGGCCGAAGCGTTAGCTCTGAACATTCCGGTCGAAACTCCTTGGGAGGAGTTCCGTTGTCAGCTCTTGGAGGGCTGGGAACCTGGACCTCGTCGGCAGTCCAAAAGGGACGACTTTCCGTTTCTAAAAAGAGAGCGGAAAGAGAATGCGGAACATTACTTGGAACGGCTTCAAGCTCTGGCTGAGCAAGTGTTTGATGATGTGACGCCAGAGTCCCGGCAACGGACAGTGATCTCTCAGTTCGTCAACGGCCAACCCGACCATATTGCCGACAGACTATGCGTGCTCACTTTCAATAGTTACAGTGAGGCACTTACGGCCGTCCTCAAAGCTGAGAGCCGTCAGCAACGGACAAACAGAGACCGTCATAAGGGCACGCGACGTGCCGACATCTCCGTGAACGGATACACGGATGATGATTGTGTCGACCAAGAACTGTCTTGTGCTATGGGACAGATCAATCAGGGAGAAACGCCGACCCCTGAACAAGTTGCGGCTTATTACGACCCTGCCGACAGTGACACGACCGGCCTTCAAGGATGTGAAGAACATTCTGTGCCAGCCTGTTCACGCGAATGGGTGGCGGAAGCTTTCCAGAGCGTCCTCAGCGACGAGAATGGACTCTGTGAGGAGACAGCTATCTATTCCGTCCTACGAACTACGGCCCCGACTAAAGGTGATCGGCCTCCACAACCCGGACGACCAGCCGTATGCTTCTTCTGCAAGAAGCCCGGCCATCGCTGGATGCGGTGTTTCCGGCTTAAAGACGTCTTAGTGCGCAAAGGCATGAAGCCACTAACTTTTCGACCTAAAGGTGCTGGTACTGACCGAAGGACAGATCAAGTATTGTCAGTACCTAACCAAATCGGCAACCAAACTAAGTCGGCCCCGACAGAGCCAACGGCTCAGTCGTTAAACCAGTAGTGGAAGGTGCTGCGGAGCAAGGACCTTCCGGGCAACAGAACAATGTTACATGCTCCACACCTGCGGTTGTCGTAACTACTAAACCGACAGTACCAACAGTTACGACTCCACAGCCGGCCCAGCCCACACCTCAGCTCCTTGAAGGGGTGTGTACCAAGTGTCGAGCTCCGACCCCAATGCCGGCTCTCCCTCATGAAGGGGTGTCCGCGCCACTTCCACAACGGCCTCCACGGGAAAATCGTCGTCCTGAAGGGGTGTCGCCCCCGACCGCCAACGGCACCGGAACAGATAGTATGTCCGAGGTGGAGTGGATCTCCGATGACGGAGGGTTCTACGCGTTCCCATTCGGACCGGAATCCAATTTGCCGCCGTTGCACACACTCTTCAAGCCACCGCCAGACGACCCCGCAGTTTTGGCCGTCATAGACAACTCGCGAGCGGCACACGGATGTTGGAAATTGTCGGTACGTGTCGGAGACAAAACAATGAAAGCTGTACTCGATTCCGGGGCACAGATCTCCCTGCTCAGACGGGATCAGCTACGACACGTTCCCGACAGACCATATTGCCGACAGACTATGCGTGCTCACTTTCAATAGTTACAGTGAGGCACTTACGGCCGTCCTCAAAGCTGAGAGCCGTCAGCAACGGACAAACAGAGACCGTCATAAGGGCACGCGACGTGCCGACATCTCCGTGAACGGATACACGGATGATGATTGTGTCGACCAAGAACTGTCTTGTGCTATGGGACAGATCAATCAGGGAGAAACGCCGACCCCTGAACAAGTTGCGGCTTATTACGACCCTGCCGACAGTGACACGACCGGCCTTCAAGGATGTGAAGAACATTCTGTGCCAGCCTGTTCACGCGAATGGGTGGCGGAAGCTTTCCAGAGCGTCCTCAGCGACGAGAATGGACTCTGTGAGGAGACAGCTATCTATTCCGTCCTACGAACTACGGCCCCGACTAAAGGTGATCGGCCTCCACAACCCGGACGACCAGCCGTATGCTTCTTCTGCAAGAAGCCCGGCCATCGCTGGATGCGGTGTTTCCGGCTTAAAGACGTCTTAGTGCGCAAAGGCATGAAGCCACTAACTTTTCGACCTAAAGGTGCTGGTACTGACCGAAGGACAGATCAAGTATTGTCAGTACCTAACCAAATCGGCAACCAAACTAAGTCGGCCCCGACAGAGCCAACGGCTCAGTCGTTAAACCAGTAGTGGAAGGTGCTGCGGAGCAAGGACCTTCCGGGCAACAGAACAATGTTACATGCTCCACACCTGCGGTTGTCGTAACTACTAAACCGACAGTACCAACAGTTACGACTCCACAGCCGGCCCAGCCCACACCTCAGCTCCTTGAAGGGGTGTGTACCAAGTGTCGAGCTCCGACCCCAATGCCGGCTCTCCCTCATGAAGGGGTGTCCGCGCCACTTCCACAACGGCCTCCACGGGAAAATCGTCGTCCTGAAGGGGTGTCGCCCCCGACCGCCAACGGCACCGGAACAGATAGTATGTCCGAGGTGGAGTGGATCTCCGATGACGGAGGGTTCTACGCGTTCCCATTCGGACCGGAATCCAATTTGCCGCCGTTGCACACACTCTTCAAGCCACCGCCAGACGACCCCGCAGTTTTGGCCGTCATAGACAACTCGCGAGCGGCACACGGATGTTGGAAATTGTCGGTACGTGTCGGAGACAAAACAATGAAAGCTGTACTCGATTCCGGGGCACAGATCTCCCTGCTCAGACGGGATCAGCTACGACACGTTCCCGACAGACCATATTGCCGACAGACTATGCGTGCTCACTTTCAATAGTTACAGTGAGGCACTTACGGCCGTCTTCAAAGCTGAGAGCCGTCAGCAACGGACAAACAGAGACCGTCATAAGGGCACGCGACGTGCCGACATCTCCGTGAACGGATACACGGATGATGATTGTGTCGACCAAGAACTGTCTTGTGCTATGGGACAGATCAATCAGGGAGAAACGCCGACCCCTGAACAAGTTGCGGCTTATTACGACCCTGCCGACAGTGACACGACCGGCCTTCAAGGATGTGAAGAACATTCTGTGCCAGCCTGTTCACGCGAATGGGTGGCGGAAGCTTTCCAGAGCGTCCTCAGCGACGAGAATGGACTCTGTGAGGAGACAGCTATCTATTCCGTCCTACGAACTACGGCCCCGACTAAAGGTGATCGGCCTCCACAACCCGGACGACCAGCCGTATGCTTCTTCTGCAAGAAGCCCGGCCATCGCTGGATGCGGTGTTTCCGGCTTAAAGACGTCTTAGTGCGCAAAGGCATGAAGCCACTAACTTTTCGACCTAAAGGTGCTGGTACTGACCGAAGGACAGATCAAGTATTGTCAGTACCTAACCAAATCGGCAACCAAACTAAGTCGGCCCCGACAGAGCCAACGGCTCAGTCGTTAAACCAGTAGTGGAAGGTGCTGCGGAGCAAGGACCTTCCGGGCAACAGAACAATGTTACATGCTCCACACCTGCGGTTGTCGTAACTACTAAACCGACAGTACCAACAGTTACGACTCCACAGCCGGCCCAGCCCACACCTCAGCTCCTTGAAGGGGTGTGTACCAAGTGTCGAGCTCCGACCCCAATGCCGGCTCTCCCTCATGAAGGGGTGTCCGCGCCACTTCCACAACGGCCTCCACGGGAAAATCGTCGTCCTGAAGGGGTGTCGCCCCCGACCGCCAACGGCACCGGAACAGATAGTATGTCCGAGGTGGAGTGGATCTCCGATGACGGAGGGTTCTACGCGTTCCCATTCGGACCGGAATCCAATTTGCCGCCGTTGCACACACTCTTCAAGCCACCGCCAGACGACCCCGCAGTTTTGGCCGTCATAGACAACTCGCGAGCGGCACACGGATGTTGGAAATTGTCGGTACGTGTCGGAGACAAAACAATGAAAGCTGTACTCGATTCCGGGGCACAGATCTCCCTGCTCAGACGGGATCAGCTACGACACGTTCCCGCCGACCAACGACAGTTACGACACACTTCGGCCACGATCCGTAACGTCAACGGACAGTCAAGCCCAATCGATGGACTGATCGACCTTCCAATTCAGGTCGGAACCAACCATATGATTGTGACATTTTGTGTAGCTGACATCCACGACGGCATGATACTCGGCATGAACTTTTTCCGGCAAGCTCACGCTGTGGTGAATTACGGCGAAGGAACAATACAGGTACACAAAGAAATCCTGTTCGCGCACAAGGACATTGAAGCCAATGTTGTTAGAATGGCCGTGCGCCGAGCCGTCACCGTCCCCGCACGTAGCGAGGCAATCGTAGAGTTAATTCCGACCTCCAGAGTTCGAGTTCGGCAGCATCCACGGATGATCCAACCATTGACGGCCTTTCCCGAGGACACCGACCTCCTCATGGGAAGAACATTAACGACCTTGGACCGGCAATGTGTAAAGGTGTCTGTAGTCAATACGGCAGATACCGGTATTACACTCACTCGATCCAACCCTGTCGCCATAGCCAGTCCGATCGAGAGTGTCGTCGGAGCTCTACCAAGACCCAGAGAGGAGCCCGACCTGTCCACGGCCGACGCCAGTCACTACCGCGACCTGCCGCCACATCTACAAGAGATGGTGGATCGCGCCGGACTAGCGCCAGAACAACACCGGCGTTGCGCTAACCTGATCCATCAATATCAGGACACCTTCATGCACCCGGATGGACAGTTGGGACGGACCCAAGTCGTCCAACACAAGATCGACACCGGCAATTCGGCCCCGATTCGGCAACGTCAACGACGCGTCCCTCAGGCGCAACAGAGCATCATAGATGAGGAGGTCGACAAGATGCTTCGCTTGGGGTGCATTGAGCCGTCAGATTCGCCCTGGAGCGCACAGGTAGTGCTCGTGCGGAAGAAAAACGGCCAAGTAAGATTCTGCGTCGATTATCGGCTCCTGAATGACGTCACCCGCAAGGATTCATATCCGTTGCCCAACATTCAGGACACTCATGACGCCCTAGCGGGCGCTACATACTTTTCGGCCTTGGACTTGGCTTCCGGCTACTGGCAAGTCGAAGTCGACCCTACAGACAGACCGAAAACTGCCTTTGCGACAAGGAAAGGACTGTATCAGTTTAAGGTTATGCCATTCGGCCTCAGCAATGCACTGGCAACATTTGAACGGCTAATGGAAACCATACTCCGTGGGTACTTATGGACACGGTGTATGTGTTACCTGGATGACGTCATCGCTTACGGCAGAACATTCGACCAGGCACTCGCAAACCTGGAGGCGGTCCTGGATCGGATTAGATCGGCAGGCCTGAAGCTTCAACCCAAGAAGTGCGAACTGTTCCAGAGGGAAATTCTGTACTTGGGGTTTATAGTGAGCGGCCAAGGAATTCGTGTCGACCCCAACAAGGTTAAAGCCATCAGAGAATGGCCGACCCCGTGCGAGATCTCCGATGTCAGATCTTTCCTTGGTTTCGCCAATTACCACAGGCGATTCATCAAGGACTATGCTGAGATCGCCGAACCTCTCGTAGCACTCACCCGAGGTGAATGTCATTTCACTTGGGGACCGGCTCAGCGACGCGCTTTTCGGCGGCTCCGCGACGCTCTCATCCAGGCGCCTAAGCTCGCGCATCCGACCCAGAGTCCGGATGATTACTTCATCCTCGACACAGACGCTAGCGGCTATGCTGTGGGAGGCGCGCTCTCACAGAGGGTCAACGGCAAAGAAATCCCCATCGGGTTTGCCAGCAAAACCCTATCCCGGACCCAACGGAACTATTGTACCACGTACCGAGAACTGCTGGCAGTGGTAGAAATGGTTCAACATTATCGGCATTATCTTTGGGGTAGGAAGTTCCTCCTCCGGGCCGACCACAGCTCCTTGAGGTGGCTCAAGAACTACATCGACGCGGACGGCATGCTCGCCAGGTGGCTCGCTAAGTTGCAGCAATACGACTTCAAGATAGAGCATCGGACCGGCAAACTTCACGGCAACGCAGACGGCTTGTCACGGTGTCACAGTTGCAAACACCAAGACTGTCCCGGACGACTCGTCACACCTCCAACCGACCCAGAGACAAGTTCCGGAGAACTTCCAGTTCGTCGGGTCACTGTTGTTCCGGCTAAGACAAGGGCAGACCTCCTGGACAGTGATTCCATAACATCACCGGTCTTGCCTCAACTAGTTTCGGCACGCCAAGTTGTTCGAGTCCGTGCTTTGGACGCCACACTTGATGGGCAAAAGTGGCTTTCGGACTATTCGACTCAGGACATTGTCGCGGCACAGCAAGCCGACCCGAGCGTCGGAAAAGTGCGACAGTGGATGTTGATCGGCACTAAACCAGACTCTAAGGAGGTAGCGCGCCATGGGGAGGAGGTAAAAACACTTGTTTCCAGATGGAGCCTCCTGGCGCTACAAGACGGGGTACTAGTTCGGCACGTAAAACCCGACCCCGCTGGACGGCCTGTGGTGCAAACCGTGCTCCCCGTAGCACTCAGAACGCAGGTTTTGCACCAACTTCACGACCTGAAGATTGTCGGACATCTCGGCATTCAGCGAACCATCGAGAGAGTCAGGCGCCGATTCTACTGGCCCGGCCTGGCACTGGATGTCGCCCGCTGGTGTGCCCGCTGCTCGCAATGTGTCACCCGCAAAGGAAAACCGGTCCCAAAACGATCGCCTCTGACACAGTTGCCGACAGGAGCGCCTTTCGACCGGATCGCGATGGACATTCTCGACACCCACAAAGTCACGGGAAGAGGCCATCGGTATATCCTTGTTGTGTCGGACTATTTCACGAAATATACGGACGCCTTCCCGCTGCGGCGACATACCGCCAAAAATGTTGCCGACATCCTGGTAAACAGATGGATAGTTTATCATGGCGTCCCCAAGGCAATCCATAGCGACCAGGGCACCGAGTTCGAGTCGGCTCTATTTCGGCATGTGGTGCGTCTTCTGGGCGCTAAGAAGATCCGCACGGCCCCATATCGACCTCAGAGCGACGGCCAGGTTGAGCGATTCAACAGGACATTGCTCAACATGCTGAGTGCATTCGTCAGCGATCGTGCAAACGACTGGGACGTGCACCTGCCATATGTGTTAATGGCCTATCGAACCTCTGTACACTCGTCCACGGGATGCACCCCGCACCTGATGGTGTACGGGCACGAGTGTAACTTGCCAGTCGACCTCATGTTTCCGACCTACGACCCTGAGCCTCTACCCCCGTGCGGCCCGGAGTATGTGGAGTATTTGCGGCAAGCGATCAGGACGGCCCACGGTTTCGCTCAAGACCATCTTGAGAAAGCGGCAATTCGGCAAAAGATGGGTTATGACGCCCACGCGAAACCACGACCCCAGTTTCAACCAGGAGAACTGGTCCGATATTATTATCTGCCCCTCACGCAGAATAATAAGTTCGCTCGGCCTTGGACTGGTCCCTGGAGGATCGTCGACCGTGTGACCGAGGTAGATTACCGGATCGCCTTGGTTTCCAACCCTCGGAACACTCGTGTTGTTCATCTGGACGTACTCAAGCCGTACGAAGGTGACAACCAAGCGGCTCACATCTATTCCGACCCTGTACGACCTTCGACGTCGTCAAGTAAATCCGGCTCAGAGCAATCGGCCGACCCCCTGGGGCTCCTCAAGGAGTTCTACTACCCCTGGGAGGTCACAGTACAAGATCGGCATACAGATACGGACCAAACAGCTGAGTCTGACTCGTCAGCGACCCAAGATCGTAAATCGCGATCTCCAACTTCATCCGGCTCAAGTCGTCATCGGCAACGGAAAAGATCACACAGATCAAGTTCCGACACACCAAAACCGGCACGCAAGACACGCAGGCAAAAGCCTGTGATATCATCCGACCCCGAGACAAGCGAGGCTACGCCCCCGCCTGCACGACCAAGTCGACTCAAACGCAACGCACGCAGACCGGCCCGCTACAGATAACCCCGGCCTTGTTATCTGATTGATGCCATTGATGATGAAATAATGCATGTCTAATGGACTATGATATCATGTCTTTCCCATAATAATATAATATATCACAATAACAATATATGCATTTAATATGTACAAGATGTCAGTGAGGCGAATTCGATATATATACACTTGATATGATTTCATAATTACGATATCGGTGAAAAATTGATTGCATTATGATATGTGTTTCGACCCCGTATAATATATGCCATTGTTCCGCGTGTGTTACGCACTAACTAAAATTATCATGTCAGATTCAATCCATGTGCCAGCCGAAGAGGATAATAATCATGTCACGCCGTGAGTAAGGCCACTTAGTTGTCGAAGAGGTGGTAGTGTGATTCGTTCCGGAGTATGCGTCGAAAGAGCCTCTACTCACTCCATGTAACATTCGGAGGAACGGCCCAGTGGTACGGGGACCAGTCACTAAATAGCTATCATACCAAGATGCGGTCTGTCATCAAATTCATCATGTAAATACTCAAAGCGCCACGGTGTGACCGACCCAGCTCATTGCAATTTCGACCCCGACAATATTAGCGGCCCCGTTGTCTTGTGAACTGGCTGAAAATGAATGGAACGAAGTCCGCCCCTGTGAGTGATTGACATTAATGTCTCAGCCTTTAATGACTGGGTGTCGTCTGCTAGACAGCAATTCGGCCGTTAGTTTATTGTGCGCTAACTTATGGAGAAAAGGAGCGATCAAAGTAACAGGTCACAAGGAACGCACGAGCGCAAATAAACATTTAAGCTGTTTACAGCACCCACATGAAATCTCCCCTGATAAAGACAATAGTGAGTCGTCGGGCAAAAAGAGCCCAGTAATTTGAACAGTCGTTAGTACAGATAGACAATGTATCGGAATGTGTAATCCAGGGGACGGCTGCTGGATATTCGGAAAAATGGACAGTGTGAGGACCCCCCTACTGTCGTAATGGACTGACCCAAATAGGTCAGAGAGAGATCGTACCAGCGTTTCCCTGACGACGGCCCGCCTTGTTGCAGATACACTTGGAACAATGGGATACAGCGTAAAGACGTTTTTGTATATCGGCAGAGAGCGCCCCCCGGCCCGATTCGTGGAATTGGGATACAGATAAGCATCTCAGTGTACGGCAGTGGAAATTAACGGCAAGTAGGTCATTTGCGTCTGAGCTTCTGAAGCAGCAGGAGCTCGATTAGTACGGAGAAAAACTTTGTATTGATTCGGAACATTTATCGGATATTTACGTGGCATTTAATGACATTGAACTGGTGAAGTTTGTGAATAGTTGTCGGATATTGGAGTTTAATAAAAATCACAGTCGGCCTAGCTGTTTTGAAGTGACATTTGTGTTGCGGCTTCCGCCATGGCGGATAAGCCAAGTGATGGAAAAGACAGTGACGGCTCTGCTGATAATCGGCCTCGTTCCATAAAATTTGACGGCACTAAATTGACGGTCGAGGTTGTCGAACGAGGTGATGAGCAAGACAACCCCATCGTGTTGACGGACGAGGAAATGTCCGCTATCGGCCCCGAACCCAGTTCGGAACAGACAAGATCGGCTTCCGGCAGTAATAAACAGCCACGCTATGAAATCATGGCGAAATTAGCGCAACGCGGCGTTCGGCACACCCCGAGTCCGACCTCAGAGGACGACCCGGAACGGTTTCGGCAGTTGGAGGAAGGCGGAGAAATCGTCCGTCGAGCCTTGGAGGCTCAACGCGCGGCGGAAGCTGCCAGTTCGGCAAAGTCGGCTCCCGCTCAGCAGGTGATGACGCCAATTGAACCTGCCCCAGCATCTTCGGCCCCATCAACGCCGGTAGTTCGGCCCCGTGCCGTCACGTCACCGGCCCAGTCTTCGTCTTCATCCGTGAGCTCGTCATCTGGCAAGGGCTCACACTCGTCAGCGAGGAGTTCACGACGCATCAGTTCTGGCCCCGTGACACGCGCATCAGCTTATCGGCGACAGATAGAGGAACTGATGTCCCTCGTTCCGGCCCCAATCACTCCATACGGCGCTCAGCCGATCTGCTGGCGTGATATCCCGTTTCGGCATAGAAACCGACATGACGGCTACGCGCACGAACACAACTTCGGCGCACCTTCTCGGCTAACAGAAGGGAACTTGGTGACCCTGTCGCCATTACAGGGGGAGGACGGCCGGCACTTGTGCCCTTTTTGTATCGGCGAGGAGGACGATGAGGAGAGTAGGGCATGGCCCACGGTACCACGCCGTGGTCCTTTTCGTTCGGCCTCGGACCTGGACGGCCACGTCCTGGCCTACCACTTTCCGCTGTTGCGGTATTTCGTTTGTCCGGCCAAGGACCATTTCTTCACCCTCACGTCTGAGGATATGGTTCGACATCTGAGTGAGGCGACTCGAACCCATATCGGCACTCTCCCACTTTTCGACAAAGGACGACTGCATGCTTCCGACCCTATGCTGCAGCGGTTTGCGCTACGGTGTCGCGTAGACATTCAGCCCAACCCGAATTATCGGCCACCCCGTGTTCCGGCAAACATTGCCATATTCCAGAGAGATGTCGACCGGGTATTGACTTATGGAATATGGCACATGGCTCCCGAGCTATTCGAACAATACCCGCCGAATTTGGCTCCGGAGATTTGGCAAGTACTCCGGCGCATCGAGTACATTCGGCCCACGACTCGAGCAGAGGATCGGCTGGCCAGGATGACCAACGACATCCAGGCTATGAACCGCTGGGTGACTGTACGTCGGCCCAGCACCATCTTTTTCACCCGGCCTATCGCATACCAGACGGACGCGATCAAGTTTACCGGCCCGGTAGCTTCGAAATTGTCGGCTCCGTCCACTCCTGTGACGACCCAGGTGCAGACACGGCCTTCGGACATTATTCCCCGGAAAATTGTAGTAGAACGGCCTACTGCAACAAATGTGACTGATTATCGGGTGAGGGAGGGCTTGGTTCCTCCACCGGAGGAATTTCCTCCTTTGTCGGCCCAACATTCCGAGGATCAGGAAACTGATAGGAAGGAAATAGCGGCCCAGTTGCAGGACTTACCTCCACCTCTACAACTAGCCAAGGAGGAAGTCCCACAGGACTTAGTTTCGGCCTCGGTCAGTGACCGCGAGGATTCGCCTCCACCGTCAGGACAGATGGTCCTACAGACGGACGAACCTCCGTATCTTGACGGCAGTATGGAGATAACATGGACCGTTATCACCAAAGATTCGGCCGCGGATCGGCCGCGACTTCAGTACGACCAGCCTGAGTCGCTAGAACCCCTCCACAGAGACGTGGATGAGCGATTTCCGCTACATGGGTCAGGAGAGTTTTCGGCAGATGTACAATTTGTTCGGCAGCATGGGACTCGGCTTCTAACCCGGATGTTACCCGGCCTACAAGCCCTCCCGGGGCAGAACCCGGACTTGGTCAACCCTCTTAAGAGTCGGGAGGCAAGCCAGCTTCCTCACAACCCCCGTCTTCATGAGGAGTATTGGACGTCCCATATCGGCCAGGCAGCCCACAACGCGGATCCACTGATCCTTCCGGCCCGGAAGAGCGACCATCTTCCCACTCTGTTCCTGGCCCGTGCCGACGACATGGCGAGCCAGCACTTCCGTGAGATCCGCCGGTATTATCTGGAGGCCATGGATCAACACATTCGGCAGGCAGAGTTTAACGGCCTCTCAGTCGGTTTTGGAATGGGTGTCCTCCACGAGCGGCATCTACCGACCTTCCCTGATCGGATTGAGGAAGAAACCGACCACCTGCGTCGGCGTTTACAGCGGCTGGAAACTGAAAACGGAGAATTGCGGCAGGAAACTGAGCGACTACGTGCTCGGGTATCACAGTTGGAGCAGTCGGCCCCAACCTCGACCCCAACCGTTTCGGCCGCGACGCAGAGCGACTCGGGTCCCACCATCCCAGGCGATCTGCTCGCCACTATTGTGTCGATCCTGCCCCGCTTGCCGCCGGATGAACAGCAGCAACTGATGCGGCAGGCGTCGCCGGCACCGCCACCTCCTCCTCCCAGTAAGCGTGGTCAGAGGGAGTAAGAGATTTCGGCCGTGTGGTGGTAAGAGGGAACAACTGTCGGCCCTGGTTGTGTCGGCCTGTTAAGAAGTGACTCGAAAAATCCTGGTCACGACGGCTCAGTGACATGTCGGCCCCTCATCATGTCGGCCATAAATTGTATATATTGTAAATAGTCATCCTAGTCACGGCATTTTATTCATGTAATTTAGTTAAGATTAATTCAAACATTTCTTTTTCAGTTTATAGACTCTAAATAGTTTCCGTTTCATTATGAAACGTCGAGGAGTTTTGTTCATACATTCCATCTCTCATTTCACTCGTTGTTATGCATGTATGTGTAAATGTATCATCGTAGTGACTGTTGACGGACTGACTGATGACGGTTATTTTGACGGTTAGGAATTTTTATTGTATGCAGTGTTTTCACATCTTCGCGCGGTGTGTGTGTGTGTGAATGTTGGGGTTCGACCTTTTAGGACTTCGTAGCTTTTTATTGTTTAGTTTTCGCGACGGTAGGGTCGGGGAGGGTAATTCCGAGGGCGTAGAATTAATGAAGGGGTGTAATGTAGTAATTTTAGCGACAGTGACGCCCGCCCTCGCGCGCACTATACATTCCTATCACAACATATACATTCTACATGACTTACATACAGGACAGGTACAGACTATACGATCACAAGCATAAATAACCCCAGAACCATATCGACAAACACAGGTCAGTTCACGCGCACTTTCGGCCCAGTATACAGTACATGCGACCCAGTTAGTTTCAGCCTTGACCTTTACAAGCACCTACTTCTAAACATAGAACATGACACACCCACCGCTCACATCACGTGCACAGATACAAGCATAACAAGTCTTGACACGTGCCGGGGAAACCCACTTTCCCGGTGACATCAGCTCATACCACCACACATCTATCCAATCACAACACCGCATGCATTTGGCGGGAAAGTCTACAACACATGTTGCCGGCCCCGCAGTTTTTCTAGGAGTTGAGTAAATGGCCGCAGCGAGCATAGACGTGTTGGAATATTGTTAGAAGTTTGGCCGTGCTCGTATTGGACTATATCAGTAAATTGTGGACTAAATATATGTGAATTGTAACAGAGAAGGACTAAAGTATCCAGGATATCTTGTCGACAGGGAATCACCGGACGTAGGTGTGTTTGCGGCCTTAGATGTGACTGTCTGAGTCATTGGACATTATCGCCCGAATAAATTATTGAACTGTAGCTGCCGGCCTTGTGATTTCCACAACGATCACAGACATTCGGCCTAATATCGGCCATCGAACGATATTTATCACATATACAATTCCTAAAACCCTCTAGCAACCACGCTGCTCAGAGCCCTGTGTTCTGTGTTAAGTATGATTGGCATGGTAACCAGACACATCTTAAGGTTCTGGTATATTTCTATTTACATGTTTATTATCGTATCATTCAGTGACACTTTGCACGGATCATTCAGAAAAAAGCTCTGAAGGTAGCTAATTAAAAAAAAAACTCACTCGTGTGACGTCATTGCTCATATAATAGCTAATGAGCTTCATAATTCAAGTACAAATATTTTTAAAACTTGACACATAATTGGCAATATCTCGAGAACAGTTGAAAATATTAAAGTTCTGTAAAAGCCAACACATTACCGTTTGCATTTTCTCTCGCACAAAACATGAGACATTGAAATATATTTCAAATTGATTTAGACTTTTGATGCAAATCGTGTTAGACTGAGGTTCATCATTGACGATGTATATACTGTAGATATGTTGTATTTGATTGGATATAATTGATACACTTTAATCAGTAACCCTCTTACTGGTATCTTGTGTAATATGTACTTATAGCCTTTGCCTTGTGTAACTATATGTTTTGGCATACACTTGTGAATCACAGCTGTTAATGTTGGATTTAGGTTGAACGCCAATTATACCTCAATTGTTTTGAATTCAGGAAAGCTGTGTATCACACAATTGCATACATTCAGTGACATATTTATGGACACTGCAGATAATGTGAGTCGAGATCAACATATGCTGCAAACAAAAAAAGTTTGAAAAATTAATATTTCAACTCAACCATCGCATGGCTCTCTCGTAGGCTGCCACATTGCCTCGTACATTTAACATTCGTCCATTAGGGTGTGATTAGTTCATGTCGATTATGATAATATGGAGTATTTTGTTTTTTTAGAAAAGCCATTTATATGGAAAATTGACTGTTGCCATCAAATAGTCCATTCTATTATATTTTCGGATTTACGCACCAAAATGCAAGGCGATATGTGTCACATTCATGATCAAAGAACGGTTTCATCAGTCAAAGCCATCGCTTTCAATCATCTTAAACCACGTGTCGACCTTTCTGTTTCAGAAAATTGTCGAGTCGATGACTCAGACGAATCAATGATGCTAGGGAATCATCTTATCAGCTTGAATGAGATTGCATCATACTACTAACTACGATAAAATACATCGCTATCGTACATTGCTACTAATACAGGCATACCTGTATCATGAATACATGAATACAAAAGTTGTTTTATGACTGGTGTTTCTGCTTTCGAATCAGGACAAAGAAACATATACATGTCGCGAAGGTACATAAGTTTCATTTTATGATTAATAAAGTATCTATCTATCTATCTATCATACATGTCGCGAAGGTACATAAGAAGGATCTTTTAATACGAATACCTGGAATCCATCTGAACAGTTTTGGAGAAAATGGCCACCAAAGTCCAAAATTGAGTTTTTGTTCTGGACAAAAAAGGCTATTTTGACCTTGCAAGGTCATTGAAGGTCAAATTCAAGGTCACCACCGAAACCACAATATATGATTTTGTATTTGAATATGCCAATGATTAAGCTCTATCTTGAAGTGTTTTAGGACTTTACTCGATACAGCTCCCACTATGAAGGAAGACTTTGGGTGAAAGTCCCAACAATTTTTCAAAAATTTCCAATTCGTGGGGGGGGGGGGGGGAATTGAAAAAAAAATTTTTGGTTGAAAATCACCCAAAACGAAGTGACCCCGTCGGAAAACTTTTGACGAAACTTTTTGACCCGTCGGGAATTCAAAATGGCTGCCATTTTGAGAAAAATTGAAAAATGAAAAAAAAATACCTCCTTCTTGAATTATTTTAAGGTATCTCTCTGACGGACGTACGCAACGCGACGGCAATAGGTTATAGGACCATAGGGTCCTTGTGGTCATAGTGTTGGTGAGGGGTGATCAATTATACTCAATATCGATCAGTTTTGATATCAACCTTTACAGCTCGTCAGATGATTTCTGTATGCATTACAAGCCGCCAGATAAGTTTGTGTCATTTCATCAGGCAACATGCGTCGTAGAACAAATCATCACCGGCAGACAGGATCAGCGGGAGAGTAAATGCTCTGGTGTTGTTCACAGCACTCCAATAATAATAACAGAAACATTTATAATATTTGTATATTTTTGTTGTCATATATTTACAGAGCATCCTGCCACTTTTTCGATGTAGTATATTTGTATTGTAATATGTTAATCATCATCATCCTAATTCTGTCATCAATACATATCATAATTATGCACAATCGTACCCTGTGCACTGTTGCCATGTATCCGACTTAAATATCATTTATGTCTAGCCAATGTTTTTTGTGAAGTCCTGGAATATTACTTGACATTCTCGATAGGATGAGGTAGGCAAAATGGTAATTGACATTTTCACAAGTACCCTCAGACAATATGAAGGCACCCGACCATCGTAATTACTGTATGAGAGGAAATGAGAGACATTGTATGATAGACAGTGTATGACAGTGTATGAGAGACGTGTATGATAGGAAATGAGAGACAGATTGTCGTGTTCGTGTTCCGTTATCGATCTTACCGAAATAAAGATATATGGCTTGCACAAACTGTACCTAATATTCTATTTGGTGGGAAATATTTGATACACTGTGATGAGAAACCCTCTCATTGCTATCTGCTGTAGTCTGCATATAAAGCATCTTCCCTTTGTTTGTCAGTATTTGGTGTACTGCAGATGTGCAGTTGGACTTGGTTTGGATTATGAATAATCATTTGTCCTTAGGGTGGATTCACACTATAGCGTTTGGGAAGACGTTGACCGACGTATTGGCACGTTGGTAAAAGTTGTTGAAAGTTGGTGAAAGTCGGTGTACGCTGGAGAACGCTTGGGAAATTAAAGTTCATCGGGAATTTTGAACATGTTGAAAAATTCTCGACGTTTGGAAAAGTACGTTATTGAAAGTTAGGCTGCGTTATGCAACGCTATGAAACGCTCACGTAAGTTGTGCTAAGTTACACTAAGTTCGCCTAAGTTGGCCCGCGTTGAAGAACGCTGGTGATAGAACTGTCAATGGTGAACGTATGTCCAACGGAGCTTATCGTTCATGAACGTGATTGTAATGCGAGGGCTGGCGTAGACAAACTTTTACAAACGTGCCACCAACTTAGTTTTACTTTTGCCAACTTAGCACAATGGAGGCCAATTTTGCACAACGTTATCGAACTTTTATAAACTTTTGCGAACGAACTAAAAACGTTCTATGACGTTTGCCGACGGTTAAGCGCGAATCAAAGGTTGGCCCAGCTTTCGTAGTATAAGTTTGTAAATTTGGCCCTCAACCCTCATTTAAGTCACTCGATTGATGGCTATCCACCCGAAAAGGCTCTCATTTTATATGATCGTTGCATAACGTTGAGCTCCGTTGATATGCGCTCAGCATGTGTTGAGTCCAGTTCTGCTCAGTTGGCCTACACTGGACAACGCTCCACCAACGCTAGCCTAAATTAGCAAAAGTTCGCATTCGTTCATGTAAAGTTCATGCTACGCTGCCATACGCTCACTAACGTTACCAAACGTTCACCAACGCTCACCAACGCTGTACTCCAAACGCTCACTATGTGAACCAAACTTTTTCTTCCTCTGAACGTATTTTTGGTCTCATTTTGGTAACTTTTCAAAACGCTGGCAAACGTTGGCCCAAACGCTATAGTGTGAATCCACCTTTAGTAGTTAAGGACCAACATGTATCCTGGATTGTGTGCATTCCCTGACAATTTATGTTCAATGCAGATAATATAGTGAGATGTATTAATGTATGCTGCAAAACCAAGCGGTGTTTAACATGCATTGTTAATCTGAACCATGGTACAGGCGTCTGTCTGTCTTCACAGTCTCGTACACTCGTGCTATTCATGTCTGATTTGGCTATCATAGTTTGAATTATTGTTTCAGGAAAAAATCGTTCTCATGTAAGTCTGTGAAAATCAGTTGGCTTCTATCATCATATAGGCCATTCTATTCCATTCCAGATTCACGCCTTACAAAGAGAAAAGGGGATGAGTTGTGATCAAAGGACGGTTTTATCAGTCGAATCCACCGCTTCCAGTCATCTTAAACTGCGTGCTATAGCTTATGTTTAGAATACTGTTGGGTCGATGACTTAGATGGAACAAAATGGTCCAGTGATTCATTTGAGAACCTTGATTGAGGTGGCACAGTATGCTGCATCTGGTGCCTCACATAGCATGTGAAAGATAATGATTTTGTCTTTTTTTTTTCCATGGTTGCAGATGTTTCTGTATTTAGATTTTTATTGGTTGTGTTTAATGTATGTGTAATTATGTGTATAAATGCATAACAAAATTGAAATGTCCACCATCACAATTTTAGATCTTATTAAGCATACACTAAAATTTACAAGGAAAAAATCTTCTCATCCGGGGAAGATATGTTCTTCACATTGTTGATTATTGTCAACGTAGAATCTCATGTCAATGGGCGTCGACATATCAATCTAATTTATAGTAAAGCATTATGAAAAAAATTGCGATTGAGAACTGACATACCAATATTTTACATTGATAGATTGCCAATTGTGAATAAGTCCTTCTCCAATCCGTGTTTCATATTTTGAGCCTGACCCCTTCCAATCGACCTACTTGCTGACCATTGTTTATCACTACATTAGCTTGACCGCGGTTTCTTCATGGATACTCTCAGCTGTTGGTGATGAGATAAGGAGGTCTGGTTCATTAAACCAGTGCATATAATGAGCATCAACAAAATTGCTGTCATTATAGTACTGTGGGCTTGTAATGGGAGGCTGTAGTAGAACTTCGGTGTGAAATATGGACTAAGTTCTCTGGCCTGGATTTGTATACTGCACGCTGTTTGAGGTACCTCGTAATTTGGCTCCAATATTTGTACAGTTTCCGTGGTTGTGTTATTGTTTGTTTATATATGAAGATTCTTGGCGGTATTTTTACTCAGATAGGAACAAAAATAAATCCAAGCAAACAGAACACATTCATCGTACAATTAAGTAAATAGTCTGGAGATTGTTAGAGATTATTTAACCCTTACGTGTGAACAAAATAATGAAAGATATACTGGCAGAGAAATTAGTAATGACTGATAGTTCGTGAATTTTATGCCAAGAAATCAGACATTTTTCGTGAATATAATGCATAGAAATCATACATTCCAAAGTCGATGTCCACCACGTGGGTGTATCCCTTCATAACACATCATCTCTATTGCCTAAAGATTCCTCTGTACACCGTGGATGGGATTATATCTCACTGTTTACTATGATACCATAAATCGATATCTACATAATACAAGTCATTATCTGGCATTGCTTCTAGTATAAGCACTATGATGTATCATGTATACAGCGAACACGACTTTCTTTCCATGGTGGGAGGTGTTTTTGCATTTGAATCAGATACGTGAAATGATTGTGCATCTTGTGGTAAAAGCATCAAATTTGGCACAAACATGGTTTGATATCCTGATCAGAAAATTAGACATCATGCCAAGCTATATTTTTTCCATAGTCATCACAAACAGCGAAATCAAAGATGGCCGCCAGCCGATTCTCGAATATCTTCAAAATATTGTATCTTTGTAAATAAGAGTCATACAAACATGAGTAAAAAGTCGTTTTTCATGCTTTCATACACCAGAATACATTACAATCGCAGTTGAATTGATAAAATGCACCGAAACTAGTATACTTGCCATTTTATGATAAAAATCAAGATGGCTGCCAGACCATTCTGCAATATCTTCAAAATGCTGTATCATTGTGAATTTATGTCATACAAACATGAATAAGGATTCATTTTCAGTGTTTGTATACACACTGAATCTATTAAAATTACAAATGAATTGATCGAATGCATATATAGCAGCCTAAATGCCATGGTTTATGGTCAAATTATCCAAGATGGCTACAAATCTACTCGCATTTTGTCGTTTTTTTTCAAATGTCACAATCATCATTCTAATCAAAGCCACCAGGTTTCTGGGAATATAGTCTTCTTGACAGACACTTGACAATGACCCATCAAACTTGGCATCAAGATTTCGCGCCGGAATGTTGGCAGCATTTGCCAGACAAATGGCTTCGTTGTCGTTTTCTGTCTATTGACACATGTCTGCCGAATATGTGGAGTGAATCGGTATAGCTACAACAACACTCAACTCCTGTATCCGATCTGTGTATAGCTGCAGGAGGTCAGCACTTTGAATATGGGTCTCGTGCTATGGATACGTCGTTCAACTTCACTTCTATGTAGCCCTGACCATACCTATGCCATGAGCGACCCCATTTCTGTTCTCCATGATGATGCATGATACTTCGCCTCAAGTGCCACCTTTTCCCCAGTGCTAACCAGTGTTATTTTTTTGTAGTTTTGCGGTATTAGTGCACATTGTCTGACATGATGAGTGATTGTTGGAGTCATCACCGCATGTAGAGGTACATTCTTTATTCCAGGTTCATCATAAAGGAAACACTTACTGCTCTCTACACCTATGCTCTTGGTGGACGTCCGTTGTCGAATATAAGGCTGGTTCGTCCCAGTACTTGATTCAGATGAACTTTGCATCAGACGGGTCAAACGTGTTGTTGAGCACTTTAGACGGCGAGACGTGTGTCATTTTACCTGATTCTATCTTTGTGTGTTGGCAATATCATCATCGTTATCTAAGTGACCTGAGTCCATAGGTATTGGTTCCTTGCATATTTTACAAATTAGCTTTACTCGGGTTTCCCAAAGTGTCATAACTGGACCCGAGTTCTGAGCCACACGATTTGTCTGGATAAGTTAGTGATTCCGGTATATCAATTTGTTCTTGACTTAAAACACCGATACTTCAGTCAGTTTGCTATGGTTATGTTATAGAGGAGCTTAGGTTTTCACCTTGAATGAGCTTGTGTTTCTGCTTTGATGACACGATTACCCACACATACTTTCAATCATCTGGAAATACAAAGAAATTTGAAGAAAAAAAAACGACAAAACGCGAGCAGATTGGTAGTCATCCTGGATAATTTGACCGTGACAATTAAACTAGCTACTGTGCATTACATCAATTCAGTTGTAATTGCAATGGAACCAATGTGTATACAAACATGGAAAACGACTCTTTATTCATGTTTGTATGGCTCATGTTCACAAAGATACATCATTTTGAAGATATTCCAGAATGGCCTGGCAGTCATTTTGGATTTAACCATAAAATGGCAAGTATACTAGTTTCGGTGCATTTTATCAATTTAATTGTGATTGTAATGGATTCAGGGTGTATAAAAACATGAAAACCCACTCTTTATTCATGTTTGTAGGACAATTATTCACAAAGATACAATATTTTGAAGATATTCGAGAATCGGCTGGTGGCCATCTTGGATTTCACTGTTTGTGATCACCAGAGAATAAATTCTGCTTGGCATGATGTCTATTTTTTTAAATTGGTCATCAAGCAATGTTTGTGCCAAATTTGGTGCTTTTACTACTAAATGCACAGTCCTTATTTTATATCACACGTATCTGCCCCACTACAGTTATTTTTGTTTAATTTAAGCGCAATTCTGAATGTAAAAGTCTAGCAAAATCCAAACAACCAGACCATCCTCTGTACTTTCTGGGTATATCCCTAAACATATACAATATCTGTGTACATAGACCCTAAAAGGGCTTTTTAATAATGTAATATGGTATATTTCATATGTGATTATTTGGATATTTCAGCATGATACCCATATGTTCTGTTGCTTTCTACCAGGTTTGGTTCTTATTTGCAAGAACCTGCTCTGGGATTTTTGATTTCTTTGGATTGATTTATGGACCTGGTTTTCGACGTTAACTAAAATAATTGTAACCAGACAGTGGGATGGCATCCCACCGTGAAAAAAATGGTGATTTTGGTTTTGGGGCCAATCCCGTTTTTGTGAAGTCATCCTTGAGGCTCGCTGCATATCTTTCATACCGTACATTGTAAAGCGAAACAGAAGTTTTTTGTATATTTTGGCCTGAAACAAACATGTCTTGGTGGAAATGGATATAAGCTACTACCTTGCTCTAATTTTGTTGTTGTTGATATTTCAGAAAATGTAGCATACATAAAAGCGGGACTGACATTATTTTGGGTTTCGTCATGTGAGACAAACTTGCATGGGTGTATGTTGGGTGAACTTTGAGCCCCCGAAACACTTTTTTGTTGAGTCAACATCACGCTTATGTTCCCCTCAAAATGTCTCTAAGGCAGCTCTAGGATTGTTTTTATCTCTATTTCTAAACCAGGGTGATAACTTCGACCATAAATTTCATGTCCATGGCTTTCGGAATTTTAAATTCATTTATATCACACCGCTAGGAAGGCAATGAGTTACTTTGAACTCGTTGTCCTACGTTGAACGATGCATGAATAGCATTTTTTTTTATCCAAATGCGAGTTTCGGTCATAGAATAAATCAAACGATAATTGATTTGGCCATGATACACAACTGGGCTTTGCTCTGGATGGTATGTTTTGATCTACAAGTATCTACATAGATTGAGAACTGACATATCAATAGTTTACAATGATAAATTATCACCTGTAAATAAGTCTTTGTCCAGTCTGTATGTCAGATTTTGAATCTGATCCCCTTCGAAATTACATACCCACTAACCACTATTCAACACTAAATTACATTGACCAGAGGTTTGTTTGTGATTATCAGGTCTTCCTGATGGAATGGAGGAGGTCTGGTACATTAAATCAGTGGATATCATAAGTACCAACAAAATTGCCGCTATTATAGTAATGTGGGCTCGTGATGGAAGGTTGTTGTAGGATTTCGGTGTGAAATATGGACTATTCTCTAGCTTGGATTTGATATATTGCATGCTGTTTGAACTACCTCGTAAGTTTGGCTCAATTACCTGACATTTTCCCTGCTTTTTATGTTTTTTTGTATATATGTGAACATTGCGGGTAGCGTCATGTTAGCGTCAATCCAATCAAACAGAACACATTCGCTGTACATAATTCATAGCCAATTCATAGTCGCTGTTTACTACGTTGGTGTATCCCTCTTATTCTATTCCCCATCATCACATTTGCCGAAACATGTTGTTCAGACCAAAATGAAACAAAATTAATGAGCATAATGCTAAAAATACAGCATGCAACCGAAAATCAACATGAATCAGATATGCTAAACTGCTAAGCTACACTTCTCATACTATGACACTACCTGAATTGGAATTGATTAAAGCAACTGCCTTCGAATCCAGTCAAAATTTTTTGAAAACTCTATTTCATATTAAACATGCTAAACTAACTGAATGAAACATACTCACATCAAATGTAATGAAAATAACCAGTCCTCAGGGAAATTTTGCTCATTCGAACAGGCTGTTCTAGCATAAATACAGGAACTGTATCCATCACACTCAGATGTAAACAAAGCACAGAAGTGCGAGATAGACTGACAATTCCACGCACATCATGGTATATCACTGATTATTTTCTCACAACTACACTATATATGCACATACGAACTGGAAAAAGTACTCGATGTGGACTTTTAGGCGCGATTTGAGCATTTGTTTACATTCGGGTTTGATGGATACACTTCGTTTGTTTATTTACAAAACCGGTACAAAATGGGCACTAAAATGGATGAAAAGACAACTCGGACGGAATGTAATCGTCAAAATCATTGAGCACACCTTTTGTTATATTGCATTAGATGTGTTCAACGAAAAATTGGTTTTGAAAAAAAATATTGCATACATTCGAAGGCAGCAGCTTTAATACATATATATATATTGAAATGTTAATCAGTTTTATCACAAAAAATATGATGTTAGTTCATTCGGAGCCACTCGTTCAGCTGAATAGAACAGTCTTCGCTACAATGTTGTACTGTCGGTGAATAATCAAGTCTGATGATCAAATAATAAGTTTGATGATTATTTGGATTCTGTATATCCTATGGACTTTATTATTGCAGAAACCAAAGATTCCTCAAAAATATCCAACCATTTAGATTTGAAGTTAGAGATTCTATATGACAATTGCGATGATTTCAATTTTCCAGAGTCAATTTCTCTTGTCTGAGCAGCTATATTCCCATGTCGCCAGCATATGATGTTTTTGTCTCATAGCTCATGTGCTATTCAAGACTAGAGATAGCTTCATATATGTATGAGGACTTCGTTCACAAAAATTCCCAGCTAGTCTCTGAACTGCTGCGACAAGGATATGGTTTACCAAAACCAAGAAGTATGCAGGATTTGTGGGTCAGAAAATGCTCATTTTTTGTCTGGAAACCCGATTTCACATCATTATAGCCGTACATGTATATGGGTTCACGAAGTTCCATCGAGCATCCTCACAAATACCGTCTATATTTGATATTGCATTGTTGTCATATATTCACCAAAGCATCTGAGATGCAGTAATTCATGATTTCTAATATGTGAATCGTTCAGATTTTTCTTTCATAAATAATATATGCGTCACCCTGTAGCATCAGTCCGAGCAAATTACATTCTATGGTAACATTCTCAACAGGAGGTAAATATCATAAGATGATATTTCCACAGGTAGCCTGAGACACTATGAAAACACCCTGATCATCATGAATAGTCGTAATTACTTGAGAGATTGGAATAACGAAATTGCATGGGTTTCGTTATTTGCTCTCAGTCAAACGATCTACTGTTCTACATAGAGAACACTTGAAGAATATAACAAACCTTGTAAAACTCTGATCCACTAATGACGATGTGAGGGGCTATGAACTTTACCCACTGTTTTATTATTGGGATATATTTGATGCAAATTAATGATGGATCCAACCACAAAATGATGTATATAAGTTATTGTTAAAGTGAACGAAGGACTGCCCCCTACAACCTCGCGCATTAGAGGTATTCCTCAGTTCTTGTGTGATTTGAACATCATAATTTGAAATATATTTTTTTCAGAATTGAAGTTCATAATTATAATAACATAACTAATTGATCTAGATTGTCCAGCAAGGCCATTCTATTCTATTCTCGGGTCCACATAGCTAATTGATCTAGATTGTCCAGCAAGGCCATTATATTCTATTCTCGGGTTCACACTTCGAAATACAAGGCAATTAGGGCCATATCCATGATCAAAAAACAGTTTAATCAGCCCGATACAATGCTTCCAATCAGCTTAAACCACGTGCCAAGTATTCTGTACAGAACACTGCCGAGTCGATAACTTGAATGAAACAATAATCGCAGTGAATCAGCTAAGCACCTTGAATGAGATTGCATTATATCACACAGTATCATGTGAGGGGCTAGAGTTCTGGGCTGGACCCGAGTTCCCGAGTTCTTGACACAAAACATCGATACTCTAGGCAGTTAGCTATGGTGATGGTGTAGAGGAGCTTAGGTTTTCACCTTGAATGAGCGTGCGTACTGCTTCGATGACATGATTACCCACACATACTTTCAATCATCTGTGAAAATACAATGATATTTGAAAACAAAATCGACAAAACGTGAGCAGATTGATAGCGATCTTGACCGTGACAATTAGACTAGCTAATGTGCATTTCATCAATTCATTTGTTCCCAGCTAGTCTCTAAACTGCTGCGGCAAGGATATGGTTCTAAACCAAGACCAATAGCAGTGTTTGATAAATTCTATTTTCAACTATCGCGTATGCAGGATTTGTGGGTCAGAAAATGCTCACTTTTTGTCTGGAAACCCGATTTCACATCATTATAGCCGTACATGTATATGGGTTCACGAAGTTCCATCGAGCATCCTCACAAATACCGTCGATATTTGATATTGCATTGTTGTCATATATTCACCAAAGCATCTGAGATGCAGTAATTTATGATTTTTAATATGTGAATCGTTCGGATTTTCTTTCATAAATAATATTTGCGTCACCCTGTGTAGCATCAGTCCGAGCAAATTACATTCTACGGTAACATTCTCAACAGGAGGTAAATATAACAAGATGATATTTCCACAGGTAGCCTAAGACAATATGAAAACACCTTCATCATCATAAATAGTCATAATTACTTGAGAGATTGGAATAACGAAATTGTATGGGTTCCGTTATTTGCTCTCAAACGATCTACTGTTCTACATAGAGAACACGTAAAGAATATAGCAAACCTTGTAAAACTGAGATCCACTAATGACGATGTGAGAGGCTATGAACTGTGCCTACTGTTTTATTTTTGGGATATATTTGATGCACTGTAATGATGGATCCAATCACAAAATGATGTATATAAGTTATTGTTAAAGTGAACGAAGCACTGCCTCCACAATCTCGCCCATTCGAGGTATTCCGCAGTTCTTGTCTGATTTGAACATCATAATTTGAAATATATATTTTTAGAATTGAAGTTCATAATTATAATAACATAGCTAATTGATCTAGAGTGTCCAGCAAGGCCATTCTGTTCTATTCTCGGGTTCACATAGCTAATTGATCTAGATTGTCCAGCAAGGCCATTGTATTCTATTCTCGGGTTCATACTTCGAAATACAAGGGAATTAGAGCCATATCCATGATCAAAGAACGATTTAATCAGCCCGATACACTGCTTTCAATCAGCTTTAACCACGTGCCAAGTAGTCTGTACAGAACACTGCCGAGTCGATAACTTGAATGGAACAATAATCGCAGTGAATCAGCTAAGCACCTTGAATGAGATTGCATTATATCACACGATACCAGAAATCAAAGCCGAAGCGATGCCTATATGATATGAGTAATGAATTGTCCTTGCTATCAGTACATGCATTGTGCTGAAAAATTTTTTTTACAGCTATCGCTCACACCATTCATATTTCTCCGAAGATCTTCGGCATGGCGAGATATGTTTGTTCATTTGAATCACTTAATGTATTTTTGTTCAATCTGTTCGATGTCTCTCCGGAACACCTGATTTCACCTCCTAATGGCCATTTTTGGGGGTTCATGAGTTTCCCTGTCATTTTTGTTTTCTGTCACTTCGTATGCCTGATATGACTTTCTGTCCCCGGAATATGAGATTGGATAACGGACCTTGTTTTGTTTGCTCGGAATACTTAATACTGGGTATTGATTCCACGTCTATTGATAGCTTTCACGTTTATAACTCATGTCAAGGGATTTCAATATACCAACCTAATTTATTGAAAATCGCTATACACATGATAAATTACCCGGTTTTCCCCCAATGCTCGCCATATGTTGAATGATGCACTTACTAAGTTACTAAATGTAGATTGTCTACTGCAAATAAGTCCTCTTCCATTAAGTGTTTTGGATTTAGAGTTTGAGTCTGATCTCCACACAATCCACCTACCCACTATCAACTACATTACCTTGAGCAACACCAATGTCACTCTAAACAACAACGATGCCACTGAAGTTCTGTCTAATCGTAAAATCGGTTATTTTAGGGCTCAATACGAACTATGGAGTACCTCCTGTTGGCTGGATTTAATATATTCAGGATATTTGAGATATCTCAAAGTTTCCTTCGCTGCGTTATGTTTGTTTAGATCTGAACATTCCTTGTGGTGGTGTTTTGTTTAGATTCGGTAATGACTCAATCCAATGAAACACAACACATTATTTGTACATAAAATAGATATTCTGTACACACTTTACGTGTAATCAAAACAGAGAAAAAAGCACTTGGAGACTAAGAATATTAGAGAGTGAGATGGAAAAACCAGCACAAACACAAACGGTGTTTTTTTTCGGATAATATTTGAGTAGCTCATTTAAGCACAATACTGAGCTCGTAATATGGTAAACTTTTAGTTATATTCCAAATGTATGAGACTACTCGACATAGCATGAGAAACTGTTTCATGAGTTTTTTCTAAATCTAATGAATAATAGCTAATGTAACCACTGCTCTCACGATAACAAAGTCCAAGTTCATTAATGATTGACCCCAGTTGACATTGCTTTGTTAATGACAAGCTGCACTTTGTCATGATTGAGTTTATACCCAGCTTGAAGAGAAATTATATCCAATTTAGCTAGATTCATCCTTTTTTGTCCATTTAAAGTTTGTTTTGACTTGCAAAATCCACGCAGGATATTTCAGAATACTGATGGAAGTATGTTATTTTAACGTTAGTAATATTTAGTTTCCGAGAATATTGTTAATCAATGTACAAAATTATCACACTATCTGGAGGGTTCTGTTGTATTCAGCAGGCGTTAAAACAAAGGACTATTGCGATGCGTTATATGAAATCTGATGGTGCAATGAGGTATGTACCACGCTTTGTGGAATTCATAAAAAAAACAGGGTTCTCCCTTTCCGCACTTCCTGGAGAATATCAAAAATAAATAACATGAAATTGCCACGAATCATTCGATAAATGTGAAGTTTTAATCAAATCTGATTACATTCCGGACTCGAGAACACAAAACTGGTATGTAGTCAAATGCCATTTGCACCATACGTATTGTAAACGAGCTCGAACTCGAGGTGACATTCATATACAGCTTCCAATACTTATGAATAGTTGTTCATACCGTAGTGCTAAATCAATTGGGATGGGTTCCTGAACCAACACTCGTAAAAAACTTTGTTTGATGAAACACGTCTGTTAGATGAAACAGGTGGGTATACAGCAGTCCGAAATAATGGATAATTCTACTGTGTGGTCTGTTGATGAGCAATTGGGCATAATTAATCGATCAATAGAACGAAATTTGAATAGCACACTTGTAACTTTATCACAGTTATTACTTCCTGGTTAATTAAGGGCATCTAATGCCTAATAACCCGAAGTTCTTTCATGATAATCGACAGTCCCCTTTATATGCAATATGAATAACCAAGGCCTCTCCGAACTGCAAGATAGAGAGATATTGGGACAACTTTTATGATTAAAGAAGAACTACTGTAGCTTCTAATCAACTGTAATTACCGCATAGCAATTCGATACTGGTAATTTGCCTGAGTGGGTTAGTCGAATTTGATTAACGCTCTACTGTGCCACTTGAAATCAAACTCAAACAAGTGTGAACACAACACAAGTCGAAATACGATCTATTGCCAACAATAAACTCAAGGTGTAAAAACCGTGGGCCCCAAAAATATTTCTTTTGTTGACGACAGATGGTTTCTACATCAAATCCCCATATTTTGCAACAGGTACATAAATGTGAATGTCGAGGCTCAAGGGTAAATACAATTACCAATTGTTGAATGCTCTGTATCAGCCAGTTTCCAGCTAAAAGTTTCCAGCTAAATATTTCTATATTTACTCATCAAATATGTCCTGCAACAACTAGGCAGACAAGTTCACATTCAACAGGGGACTTTGCGATGGTGTCTGCTACGTATATCAACAACTGGTAGGCCTATCCCAACAGGTAGAAATGATAGACTGTGCTGTAATTTGAATGGGTCCTATCCCACTCCGTGTTCCACACTCCACCCCATCGATCTACCCACTAAACAGTATTTATTACTAAATAACCTTGACCAGAGTATAGTGTTACTTTTTATTCTCAGCTCTGGGGATGAACCAGGGAGAACATTGAACTATCCCATATAATAAACTACTACAAAACTATTGCCGTTTGGTAATGTGGGCTCATCATAGAGGGTTATTGCGATATGTACGTGCCAACTATGGAGTGTGTTCCGCACATGTTCTGCAGACTATTTGAGGTCCACAATAGGTTTGTCTCCATTAACCTTTCATTTTTTCTAATTATGTCTTTTTTGTTTACATGTGTACATAAGTCAATTCAACCAAACAGAATACTTCCGTTCTTTATATACATGTCTGAAGATCGTTTTGAGAGAGACTATTAATTTTTTTCCATGTGATTGAACCAGTTATGAGAAGCAGATAAGATTGGACAATTATTAATTCTCAGTAGTGTCCGCTTATACCATCAGATCTTACTTCCTACGAGTGATGAATACAGGTTTTAAAGATAACGATATAATTCCAATTTTCATAAGAAAATACGGTGACCTTACATAAAGCAGAGAAAAAACCAAGATATAATGCCAAACATAATGCAAACTTTGAGAGTAATGTACGAAAATGAGTTTGAAAGCACTTCGAACAATGATGCATACAGAGCGTCACGTTTTTTTTTTTGTGACTTTTGTACATTGGCTCAACGAATAGCAAACATTGATTTTTTTGGGAAAATAATAAATGCCACTTTTTAGGGTTACACCCACATTCGAAATAATATGGCATGTAATAGACAAGAATCATATGGCGACAATCAAGTGAGTCGGTTATCACAGTCTGTCGTATTATATTGTATTAATACAAGTTTATAACTTTCTCAATGATTCGTTCATATGTGCTGTTGCAGGTAATATTCCTCGAAGCCTGGAAATGAGTACAATGAAATCAAATAGTAGTTACAAAAGTCTGAAAACAATATCTCTCCTATATTATCGGAAACTATAGGATGTCAACTATCATGGGACAGAACAAGTAGTGCCAATACAAGAAGTATATGTTAGGCGCAAATCTGCTATGTTCCTCGTGATTTTAATTGGACCTTCCGTTCTCGTGCTTGTTCGTTGAGGATTTCATCGCGTTATGGTGTCATTACACGTCCTCTCAGGTGAAGATCACTATCGTAACTTAGTAAATTACATGCGCATTATGTTATGAAAACTATATACATTGGATAGCTGCCTAGATATTGAGAAGTGATGAAGAACGATAAGTGAAGGTAGTTACAGTGTTCCCGCTCGGATATTGATAGTATGAGAGTAACTGACACCAATCAACTTGGGACATCCCATCCAATTTCTAGATTTTCGCTTAGGAGTGCACATAACAACATGTATTATTTAAAAAAATACGCACTTTTTCTTTTTGAACGGCCTTGTAGTTGGGCAGAATTGATCCTTGGATTTACATGATGGATCACACACGATTATTTATATCCATCGAATTACAAGGGCTACACTATAAATTTGGAAAATAACACAAACTCAGACTGCCTCTGCTATGAAGGTTAATGATCTGGATGGTTCTGCTAGGCGTATCTCTGTTTTTATCTTTGAACACAGAGACTGTTGGGAAGTGAAATATGATATCTTATGGTGCAATAAATTGAGCACTACAGATTACCAATTTTTTGTGAATCGTATTGGAAAGAGGGAAACGGTTTTTTGTACTCCCAGATATTAAATGTTATCGTCACTTTTGAACTGTACAATATAAACTTTCAAATGTTTTTCGGGATTCAAACTGTGAAGAACAAAGGAATGGGACAGCTTTATGGTAAAAGAACAGCTTTATCATTTAGAGATATACCGCTGTTACCAATCAGAGTGAACCCTGTTCCCAATCCTGGTAAATGACTTATCTGACATAACTGGGGCAATTATCTCGTTGAAATATCTGTGTACTCGTAATTTGTATTTGCTGGTCATGGATTATGTCATAATATGCTAGACACAGTTCAACTTTTTAAATATTCCATTTCAATGTAAATACGATCACATCCTAATAGGTCAGGCACACTTCACCTGTTTGAATATTTCCTACCATTGTGACATGTTACTACAAATCAATTTCCATTTGATTAGGCTGTGCACAATTATGTATGTGAATGTTTGAGAGGGATTCAGTGCAGAATTCAAATTTCACTCATCAAATTTCGTTATTTGTCGCACATACTACACTTATGGCTAATCTCAGATGCAGTTGATGAATTGGAGAGGATTCGTAGTGTGACAGCTGCTTCTACAACTCTGATTAACCCAGTTGATTAAGTTGTGTACAATTGTGAATGTTTGCGCGATAATTCAGAGCAAAAGTCAAATTTCACTCATCACATTTCTTCATTTGTCAAATAGTACTGTAACTTGATGTATTCCAGTCTGTGGGCCAATTCCCAAAACAGAACCCTTTATTGGCGTCTCTTATTAATTAAGTTCTTGTTATTTTTTTGCCGAATACCAGTTGTATAATATTCTCTATCATACCATCAACAATACAACCACGGTTTGGAATACATTAACAAAAAACGCCAAATCAAACATTTCCAAACCCACACTGTCATCAATAGTGTTAAAACCTCTGTCAGTGCTTTTCGACATACCAACCTAATTTACAGACAACCTGATTCAAGGATAATATATTACTAAAAAAAATTCTGTGCAATTATCATCACATGTTTAATGGTGTGTATAAATCAATCAACTCTTTTGCAAACTATGATTTCAGTCGATGAATAATTCAAGCGGCAATTATTTTGGTCACGAGCCATTGGTGCCTGTAGCAGACAATACATTGCACTCTGTGTGTTGACATATAGGTCTAAAGTGTAGCACATACGTTGAAATACAATGAATTCAAAAAACATTTGTTCTGTTCGAGTTTGTGCTATACACCACAAAGTATCACTTCATTGTCTTAACCAGGATCGGTCTGTGGTTTGCCTTAGCTCTCGGTGATTTGACCACTACAATTATACTACGCGTATAGTAACAAAGTCAAGGCCATGTGAATATCACAGACACCCAGCCAACCGAGTGTGCGATCAGATGCTCCGGAAGAGCGAGCATCTCCTGCCCCCACATAATAATGAATAATGATGAAACTGCAGCGATTATAGTCACGTGAGCTCGTGACTGAAGGTTGTTGTCATGCTCCAGCATTAACTCTGGATTTTGCAAATTTAATTTATTGTTCTGCAGGCTATAGGAAGCACCTCGTGATGTGCGCATGAGTCAATCCAATCAGAAACACGATCGTACTATTTACACTGATTTCCAGCATTGATTGGAAGAAAGGCTACTATATTTTGCAAACGCCTAAAATCAAAACAAAATTGAAATAAATATTCACCAAAAAAACTGTACATGACCGATAAGATGATATTCCGCGTGCACAAAGGGATGCATAAAGACACAGAAGAAAAATCATAATAGATGTAGTAATAATAATAGTGTACTGAAAATATGTTAAAATAATATAACTTTAATAGGGATAACATAAAAATACTAGCAGGAGCCTACGGTAAATATAGGGTATGTACCGTACAATATTCTCTTGTCAAAATCACTGTGATGATAAATAGTTCGTAAAACATATTCTTGAATATGGTGATGCAACTTAGTGCACCATGGTTTTCTTGTATGGTTGTTTTTTTGTATGAAGAAGAATTTAGGCTTTTACGGGATACAATCCAAAACATCAAACATTTGCGCAAAACCTATGCACTTCACATTTTGTAGGGCGAGTAAGATGACACGTTCTGGTCAACATCAACAGAATTACTGATCCATAGAGTTGACATTTTCCAACCCCGTAACTTTATAAAGCACTGAAAGTTAAGGTAGTCCGCTCCAAACAGTGAGGGGAGGGGGTCAAAGAGTTTTTCAAAATAAATGACTATGTTCATTTATTATTATTATAGATTATAAAATCTAGAGCTCCAAAATGACATATTTTATAGAGTAACTGATCAGCATACTAAAACTGAATAAAATATGTTATTTTGATGAGATAATATTCAAGATATAACTTTTAAATTTTGACTTTTCATTACCTCCCTGTTTGTAGTGGACTACGTTAATAAGGACATTAAAGACAATGCCCTACTTCTGAATTTGTGCAACTATGAGTGTATCCCAGCAATGTCACAAAACACGTCTTGACATGGTCAAGCTGATGTGTTAGGTTCACGTTTATTCATAATACGGAGTTCTCTGACTGACGTGACCTTTTGGTCTCGCAAGTTCATCGAAGGTCACTTTTGAATTTACCACTGAATTCGTATATTCCACATAGAATGTGAATGACAACAGACGTCGTCGTTCAAATGGAAAAATAGATCCATGTTTTAGGTATGTCATCGTTTTTGTCAATAATATCAAATTATACAAATGAATTTGTGCGTATAAAAAGAGAACATAAACATGCTAAAATGACGGATTTTTCAAACATACTATCGAACACATGGGAAGGTTGATGGTCCTTCTCTGACAAAACAATGCTGTATAACATAAAAAAAAATTCTCATCTGATTGGATTGACTTCTGTTGCCATCCAAGCAAAAATAGCAGAATGAAGAAAACCAGGAGGTTAATGGAACCAACGTTATGAGCGGGCCCCTAATAGACATAGCGACCTATATAGACTGCAGGTTGTTAGATCCAATATGGGCCGATATTTCTAAAATAGGAAGAATTATGTTGTTATGGTCGCCGACAAACAAACAAATTCATATATTTCAAGACTGAATCCATGTATGAGGTTCATAAAATCTATGTCCATGTTAGTCAAATAATATGGATACTGTCAGTATTAAAGTCAAAGCTATGTGAATATTAACGGACACCCAGCCGGCTGAATGTGAAATCAGGTCCTACGAGGAGTGAAGTATATCCTGCCTTGCATGCGACACCCATATGTTACATGTATATGTATTGGATTATACAGTTTTGCAGTTCATCAGCAGAGAAGAGAACGCTTATCAATATGAAGCCCCAGTAAAAGTAGTAGGCTATATTGATACTGACCAACGCGAAAATGGACTAGGATAGTCAAATCCAAAAACTGAGTCACTGACTGAAGACTTCACAGAGCATAATTTTTTTCCTCTTTGAAACCAATATACCTTGATGTGTTCTTTGTGAAAGCAAGCAACTCCTCCATAAAGTTTTTTTTTGCGTTCCTTCGCAATCGTTATGAATTTCCACGTTTTAATTTCGTATTATCCCGCGATTTTTTTTACGTTTCATGGCGATCTTGTAGCACAACCTTCTCGGAAATTATGGGCGTCAGCACAATCAAGGCTATCGCAAGGGAATGCAAAAAAAACCGCATGGGAACCCGAAATGATTGTGTTGAACAGGATATTTTTTCACTCTAGGGCTCCGTACACTTGTGAGCTAAATATTGGCTGATTTTGCTTCGCATCATTATACAACTGTCGGTACTGACGGGATCAGTACAATTGCGAGACGTTCCCTATCAAGCAAAATGTCCAAGCAAAACAGTGTTTTTCTCGAATCTTTTTTTCTGAAAGAAAAATGTCGACATTTTAATTTAATTGTCAGATTTATATTGCCCCAAATATTATTCTATGCACAACAGGATTTTTTTGATACATAAATTCTAAAAGCATATATTTTTTATCCAAATTTTCACAGTAACCATGGAGTATATGCAAAAATGGAGTATGTTCCACACATGTTCTGCAGACTATTCGAGGGTCCACCATGCAAAGGTTTCTCTCCATTAACCTATCATTTTTCCTAATTATATACATGTCTGAAGGTCGTTTTGGGAGATACTGTTAACTTTTCCATGTGATTGAACCAGTTATGAGAAGCAGATAAGAATGGACAAATTGTTATTTCTGAGTAGTATCATCACATCTTGCTTCTTAAAAGTATTAAAAGGTTCTGATATAACGATATAATTCCAAATTTCAGAAGAAAATACGGCGAGCTTACATAAAACACAGGCAACTAAGATATGATGCTCTACATATTGCAAACCTTGAGAGTAATGTACAAGAATGAGACTGAATACATTTCAAACAATGATGTATGTAGTCTGGTGGCGCAATGGAGAACGTCACGGTTGTTTTATTTGGTTTTTGTAGATTGGGTGAGTGTTAATTTCAATAAAATGCAAACATTGATTTTTTTTGGAAAAAATAAATGACCATGTCTAAGGTTATACATGATACAATCCTTAAATATTAAAAGAAACAGCTGTGTTTTCATATGATGGTCCAACGAATCAATGACACTTGCGATGTTGTAAAATTTTTCTCAATATTTAAAAGGCTACTAACCTACTTCTAAGTTATGTAAGTACGTGACACGATCGCAATAGGATATATATGTAATGTGTTACTTGTCACACCCATATTATAATGAACGAAATAATGTAGCATGTAATATACAAGAAACACATGGCGACAATCAGGTAAGTCGGTCATCACAGTCTGTCGTACTACATAGTATTCATACAAGTTTATAACTTAATGATTTGGTCATATGTGTGCTATTCCAGGTAATATTCCTCAACGCCTGGAAATGAGTACAATGATATCAAATATTAGTTACAAAAGTCTAAAAAATATCTATCGGATATTATTGGAAACTATAGGATGTCAACTATGATGAGACAGAACAATTAGTGCCAATACAAGTATATGTTTACGTGCAAATCTGCTATGATTTTTTTCGTGATTTTGGTTGGAACTCTGGCTTTTGGTAATTTAGATTAGCCATTTTGTGGCAACAGGAACAAGATGCCGTTCTCGTGTTTGTTCATTAAGGAATTCATTGCGTTATGGTGTCTGTGTCATTGTATGTCATATAAGGTGACACACACTATCGTAAATTAATAAATTACATGTGCATTTGGAGAAGTAATAAAGAACGATAATGAAGGTAGTTAGTGAAAGATGAGTGAAAGTAGTAGTTAGTGTTTCCGCTCAGAAATTGATGGTATGAGAGTAACTAACACGCCTCAACTTTGGATATCCCATTCAATTTCTAAATGTTTGCTTATGAGTACACATATCAACATATACTGTTTTAAAAAGTCTACCCACTTTCCCATTTTGAACGACCTTGTAGTTGTGCACAAGTGATCGTTGACTTTCCATGATGGATCACATAAGATTATTTATAGCTCATCAAAATACAAAAGCTACACTATAAGTTTGGAAAATAACACAAACTCAGACTGTCTCTTCTATGAAGGTTGATGATCTGCTAGGTTTATCTATGTTTTTATCTTTGAACACAAGCGACTGTTGGGAAGTGAAATATGAAATCTGGTGGTGCAATAAATTGAGCACTACTGATTAACAATTTTGTGAATTGTATTAGAAAGAGGGAATCGGTTATCTGTACTCCCAGCTTTTAGTAAGCCATCCATCCACCTAATGCCAATGAAAATGTTATCGTCGCTTTTGAATTGTATGATAAAAACCTTTAAATTTTTCTCGGGATTCAAACTGTGAAGAACAAAGGAATGGGACAGCTCTATGGTCAAAGAAAGGTTTATCAGTCACAGTAACAGCTGTTCCCAATCAGCGTGGACCCTGTTCTCCATCGTGGTAAATGACTTATCTGACATAACTGGAGCAGCCATCTTGTTGAAATATCTGTGTACTCGTAATTTGTATTTGCTGGTCATGGATTATGCCATAATAAGCTAGACACGGTTCGACTTTTTAAATATTCCCTTTCAATGTAAATACGATCACATCTTAATAGGTCAGACGCATGTTGAATATTTTCTCCCATTGTGATATACATGTTTGTTTCTATAATGAATTTCCACTTGATTAGGCTGTGCACAATTATGTATGTCAATGTTGGAGGGATTCAGTGCAGAATTCAAATTTCACACATCAAATTTCGTTATTTGTCACACGTACTACACTTATGGCTACTCTTAGAGGATTCGTAATTTGACAGCTGCTTCTATAACTCTGATTAACCCAGTTGATTAAGTTGTGTACAATTGTGAATGTTTGCGCGATAATTCTGAGCAAAAGTCAAATATCACTCATCATATTTCTTCATTTGTCAAATAGTACTGTAACTTGATTTATTTCAGTCAGTGGGCCAATTCCCAAAAATGTTTTTTCTGCCGAATACCAATTGTATACCACCAACAATACCAATCATATCACCAACAATACAACCACGGTTTGGAATACATGAACAAACAACGCCAAATCAAACATTTCCAAACCCACACTGTCATCAATAGTGTTAAAACCTCTGTCAGTGCTATTCGATATACCAACCTAATTTACAGACAACCTGATTTAAGGATAATAAATTACTAAAAAAAAATTCTGTGCAATTATCATCACGTGTTTAATGGTGTGTATAAATCAATCAACTCTTGCAAACTATGATTGCAGTCAATAAATAATTCAAGCGGCAATTATTTTGGTCACGAGCCGTTGGTGCTTGTAGCAGACAATACATTTTCAAGTAGGGATTTTGTAGCTCCACACTCTGTGTGTTGACATATAGGTCTAAAGTGTAGCGCGTTGAAATACAATGAATTCAAAAAATATTTGTTCTGTTCGAGTTTGTTTTATACACTAATAAGTATCGCTACATTGTTTTGATCAGGATTGGTCTGTGGTTTGCCTTAGCTCTCGGCGATGAAATGGATTTGACCACTACCATTATACTACATGTATAGTAACAAAGTCAAGGCCATGTGAATATTACAGACACCCAGCCAACCGAGTGTGCGATCAGATGCTCCGGAAGAGCGAGCATCACCTGCCCCCACATAATAATGAATAATGATGAAACTGCAGCGATTATAGTCACGTGAGCTCGAGACTGAAGGTTGTTGTCATGCTTCAGCATTAACTCTGGATTCTGCAAATTGAATTTATTATTCTGCAGGCTATTGGAAGCACCTCGTGATGTGCGCATGAGTCAATCCAATCAGGAATACGATCGTACTACTTACACTGATCTACAGCATTGATTGGAAGAAAGGCTACTAAATTTTGCAAACGCCTAAAATAAAAAAAAATTGAAAAAAAATATTCATAAAAAAACTATACATGACCGATAAAATGATACTCCGTATGCACAAAGGGATGCAGAAAGACACAGAAGAAAAATCATAATAGATGTAGTAATAATAATAGTGTACTGAAAATATGTTAAAATAATATAACTTTAATAGGGATAACATAAAAATACTAGCAGGAGCCTACGGTAAATATAGGGTATGGACCGTACAATATTCTCTTGTCAAAATCACTGTAATGATAGATAGTTCGAAAAACATATTCTTGAATATGGTGATGCAACTTAGTGCACCATGTTTTTCTTGTATCGTTGTTTTTTGTAATGTCATGAAGAATAATTTAGGCTTATACGGGATACAATCCAAAACATCAAACATTTGCGCAAAACCTTTGCACTTCACGTTTTGTAGGGCGAGTAAGACGACACGTTCTGGTCAACATCAACAGAATTACTGATCCATAGAGTTGACATTTTCCAACCCCGTAACTTTATAAAGCACTGAAAGTTAATAAGGACATTAAAGCCAATGCCCTACTTCTGAATTTGTGCAACTATGAGTGTATCCCAGCGATGTCACAAGACACGTCTTGACATGGTCAAGCTGATGTGCTAGTTTCACGTTCATTCATAATACGGAGTTCTCTGACTGACGTGACCTTTTGGTCTCGCAAGTTCATCGAAGGTCACTCTTAAATTTACCACTAAAATCGTATATTCCACATAGAATGTGAATGACAACAGACGTCTTCGTTCAAATGGAAAAATAAATCCATGTTTTATGTATGTCATCGCTTATGTCAATAAAATGAAATTATACAGATGAATTTGTGCGTATAAAAGGAGAACATAAACATGCTAAAACGACGGATTTTTCAAACATTCTATCGAACACATGGTAAGATTGATGGTACTTTTCCGACAAAACAATGCTGTAGAACATAAAAAACACTCTCGTCTGATTGGATTGACTTCTGTTGCCATCTGAGCAAAAATAGCAGAATGAAGAAAACCAGGAGGTTAATGGAACCAACGTTATGAGCGGGCCCCTAATAGACATAGCGACCTATATAAACTGCAGGTTGTTAGATCCAATATGGGCCCATATTTCTACAATAGGAAGAATTATGTTGTTATTATAGTACAAATGGTCGCCGACAAACAAACAATTTCATATATTCCAAGACTGAATCCATGTACGAGGCTTATAAAATATATGCCCGTGTAAGTATTCAAATCCTATGGATACTGTTAGTATTAAAGTCAAAGCTATGTGAATATAACAGACACCCAGAAGGCTGAGTGTGAGATCAGGTGCTCCAAGGAGTTAGTGTATCCTGCCCCGCATGCGACACACATATGTTACATGTATATGTATTGAATTATACAGTATTTGCAGTCCAGAGGAGGAGGGAACGCTTATCAACATGAAACCCCAAGCAAAGTAGTATATTGATACTGGCGAACGGAGAAATGGACTAGGATAGTAAAATCCAAAAACTGAATCACTGACTGAAAAGACAGTGCAAAATATTAGCTGATTCTGTTAGACATCGTTATACAACTGACGGGATGAATATCAGTACAATTGCGATCAATAGACGTAGAGTCAATACCCAGTATTAAGTGTAACGAGTGAACAAAACAGGGTTCGTTATCCAATCTCATAGTCCAGGGATAGGGAGTCATATCAGGCATACGAAGTGAGGAAAAAGGACAGGGAAACTCATGAACCCCCCAAAAATGACCATTAGGAGGTGAAATCAGGTCTTCTGGAAAGAGTGGGCATTCCCTGCCCCACTAGTGGCACCCGCCATGAATTCCCCAAAATTAACATGTCGAACCATGTATTCACTATCACAAAATGTTTAAGCAAACAGAGTGTTTTCTTCGATTTTTTTGTCTTAAAAAATGGTCATTTTAGTTTAATTGTCAAATTTTCATTGCTCCGCCTCACTATGTGTGTTGACATATAGGTTTAATGTGTAGCATATACGTTGAATTCCAATAGTATTTGTTCTGTTCGAGTTTGTGTTATACACCAATAATTATCACTACATTGTCTTAACTAGGATTGGTCTGTGGTTTGCCTTAGCTCTCGTTGATAAAATGGATTTGACCACTACCATTATAATACATGTATAGTAACAAAGTCAAGGCCATGTGAATATCACAGACACCCAGCCAACATAGTGCGATCAGATGCTCGGAAGAGTGAGCATCTCCTGCCCCACATGCCCACATAATAATAAATAATAATGATGAAACTGCAGCGACTATAGTCACGTGAGCTCGTGACTGAAGGTTGTTGTCATGCTTCAGCATTAACTGTGGATTCTGCAAATTGAATTTATTGTTCTGCAGGCTATTTGGAAGCACCTCGTGGTGTGCGCATGAGTCAATCCAATCAGGAACACGATCGTACTACTTACACTTGTCTACAGCATTGATTGGAAGAAAGGCTACTAATTTTGCAAACGCCTAAAATCAGAACAAAATTGAAATAAATATTCACCAAAAAAACTATACATGACCGATAAGATGATATTCGGCATGCACAAAGGGATGCAGAAGAATAATCATAATAGATGTAGTAATAATATTAGTGTACTGAAAATATGTTAAAATAGTATAACTTTAATAGGGATAACATAAAAATACTAGCAGGAGCCTACGGTAAATATAGGGTATGTACCGTACAATATTCTCTTGTCAAAATCACTGTGATGATAAATAGTTCGTAAAACATATTCTTGAATATGGTGATGCAATTTAGTGCACCATGGTTTTCTTGCATCGTTGTTTTTTTTTGTATGAAGAAGAATTTAGGCTTTTACGGGATACAATCCAAAACATCAAACATTTGCGCAAAACCTATGCACTTCACATTTTGTAGGGCGAGTAAGACGACACGTTCTGGTCAACATCAACAGAATTACTGATCCATAGAGTTGACATTTTCCAACCCCGTAACTTTATAAAGCACTGAAAGTTAAGGTAGTCCGCTCCAAACAGTGAGGGGAGGGGGTCAAAGAGTTTTTCAAAATAAATGACTATGTTCATTTATTATTATTATAGATTATAAAATCTAGAGCTCCAAAATGACATATTTTATAGAGTAACTGATCAGCATCCTAAAGCTGAAAAGAAAATGGGGGTCACCGTATCCGTTCTCCTGGAAAACAAGATGCAAGACGTGAATATGGGCAAAAAAATGTGTAAAAATACCATAAATTAAGTCATTTTAGTAAATATTTGTGATTTTTGATCGAATATGTCGAAGAAACCAGCACGGTGACCCCCTATTTTCTTTTCAGTATTAGAATGCTAATCAGTTACTCTATAAAATATGTTATTTTGAAGAGATAATATTCAAGATATAACTTTTAAATTTTGACTTTTCATTACCTCCCTGTTTGTAGTGGACTATGTTAATAAGGACATTAAAGCCAATGCCCTACTTCTGAATTTGTGCAACTATGAGTGTATCCCAGCAATGTCACGAGACACGTCTTGACATGGTCAAGCTGATGTGTTAGTTTCACGTTTATTCATAATACGGAGTTCTCTGACTGACGTGACCTTTTCGTCTCGCAAGTTCATCGAAGGTCACTCTTGAATTTACCACTGAAATCGTATATTCCACATAGAATGTGAATGACAACAGACGTCGTCGTTCAAATGGAAAATTAATCCATGTTTTATGTATGTCATCCTTTATGTCAATAATATCAAATTATACAGATGAATTTGTGCGTATAAAAAGAGAACATAAACATGCTAAAACATTTTCAAACATTCTATCGAACACATGGTAAGATTGATGGTACTTTTCCGACAAAACAATGCTGTAGAACATAAAAAACACTCTCGTCTGATTGGATTGACTTCTGTTGCCATCTGAGCAAAAATAGCAGAATGAAGAAAACCAGGAGGTTAATGGAACCAACGTTATGAGCGGGCCCCTAATAGACATAGCGACCAATATAGACTGCAGGTTGTTAGATCCAATATGGGCCCATATTTCTACAATAGGAAGAATTATGTTGTTATTATAGTACAAATGGTCGCCGACAAACGAATAAATTCATATATTCCAAGACTGAATCCATGTACGAGGCTTATAAAATATATGTCCGTGTAAGTAGTCAAATCCTATGGATACTGTTAGTATTAAAGTCAAAGCTATGTGAATATTACAGACACCCAGAAGGCTGAGTGTGAGATCAGGTGCTCCAAGGAGTGAGTGTATCCTGCCCCGCATGCGACACCCATATGTTACATGTATAACATGAAACCCTAAGCAAAGTAATATATTGATACTGGCGAACGGAGAAATGGACTAGGATAGTCAAATCCAAAAACTGAATCACTGACTGAAAAGACTCCACAGAGCATAATCTTTTTCCCCTTTGAAATCAATATATCTTGATGTGCTCTTCGTGAGAGCGAGCCACTCTCCAACTGGAAATATTTTTGTCTGCTAGATTTTCATTTGCATGGAGCCCTAAGGGGACACACCAGTGAGTGAAAAGATTTTTTTTTGCTTTCCCTCGCAATCGTTATGCCTTTTCACGTTTTAATTTCGCGTTATCCCACGATTTTTTTAACTTTTCCTGGCGATCTTGTAGCTCAAGCTTCTCGGAAATTATGGGCGCCAGCACAATCAAGGCTATCGCAAGGGAATGCAAAAAGACAGCCAGGAACCCGAACTGATTGCGAGGGACCCCGATATTTTTTCACTCTATGGTTCCGTACATTTGTGAGCAAAATATTAGCTGATTTTGTTAGACATCGTTATACAACTGACAGGATGAATATCAGTGCAACTGCGATCAATATACGTAGAATCAATACCCAGTAATAAGTACAACGAGCGAACAAAACAGGATTCGTTATCCAATCTCATAGTCCGGGGACAGAGAGTCATATCAGACATACGAAGTGAGAGAGAAGAAAAGGGACAGGGAAACTCATGAACCCCCAAAAATGGCCATTAGGAGGTGAAATCAGGTGTTCCGGAAAGAGTGGGCATTCCCTGCCCCACTAGTGGCACCCGTCATGAACTCCCCAAAATTAACATGTCAAACCAATATTCATGTATTCACTATCAAGCAAAATGTTCAAGCAAAACAGAGTGTTTTCCTCGATTTTTTTTTCTGAAAAAAAAAATGTTCATTTAAGTTTACTTGTCAGATTTTCATTGCCCAAAATATTAGTATATGCACAATGTTTTTTTTTTTTATACCTAAAATTCTAACAGCATATTTTTTGTAGCCAAATTTTCACAGTATATCTGATTAACTATTTGAACATACTGTCACTCTCATGATCATACAGGTACTTCACATCAGATATTGAAAGCGAACGAGGATTCCAGTGTAGGGACAGCTGCTACTCATACATTGCTTATGATTTATTATTTCCATTAACATATCTCCACCAGCCGCTGATAATAATGACCTACATCAGCAGATATTGATCTGGCTATTATATCCACTATCATTTCACGATGTGATCGTATTCATGCAGTACACACCGCGCACTGTTTGACTCAGATAGACTTGAATCATAGCTGGTAACATTGCAGCGGACATGTGAAAGTGAAAGGCTTTGAATCCACTTTACTCATTTCAGATGGCATCATATAATGTCCAATCAGTTAGATAGATAGATAGTTTATCCCAAATTGTGTACATCGAAGATGAAGGCTGTAATAGGACACATGTATGCATGCACCCACAGTGTTGCACACTGTGCTAAAAAGTTGGTTTATATTAGTGTTTGTAGCATAGGTGTTTATGTCATTAGCAAAGAGTTTTGAAATGATTTGGATTCAGAATGTTTATTATTGTTGGGCAGATCGTTTGTACAAACATCGAACAGATCATGACCCATTACTAACGCTTGAGGTACGTCACATGTAATTGATTGAACATCTGCTAATGTATTTTGCATGACACAAACTGCTTCCGGTCAGATAAATGGCTTTTAAAGCTACTGCCTTCGAATGTATGCAATATTTCTTGTTCAAAACTAATTTTTTGTGAAAAACATCTAATGCAAGATAACAAAAGGTGTGCTCAATAATTTTGACCATTACTGTCCGTCCGACTTGTCTTTTCATCTGTTTTAATAGCCATTTTGTACCGGTTTTGTAAATAAACAAACAAAGTGTATCCATTAAACCCGAATGTAAACAAATGCCCAAATCGCAGTTGAAATTCCACATCGAGTACATTTTCCAGTTTGTATGTGCATATATAGTGTAGTTATGATGAAATAATCAGTGGTAAGTCATGATGTACGTGGAATTGTAAGTCTCGCACTTCTATGCTCTGTTTACATGTGCGTGTGATGAATATAGTTCCTGTATTTACGCGAGAACCTCCTGTTCAAATGAGCAAAATTTCCCAGAGGATTGGTTATATTCATTACATTTGATGAGAGTATGTCTCATTCAATTCATTTAGCATGTTTAATATGAAGTATAGTTTTCAAAAAATATGAAATGCTCACTCTTTCCGGAACACCTGATTTCACCTCCTAATGGCCATTTTTGGGGGTTCATGAGTTTCCCTGTCATTTTTATTTTCTCTCACTTCGTATGCCTGATATGACTTTCTGTCCCCGAACTATGAGATTGGATAACGGACCCTGTTTTGTTTGCTCGGAATACTTAATACTGGGTATTGATTCCACGTCTATTGACTGATTTCGAAGGCAGTTGCTTTGAACCAATCAATTCCTATTCCCCGAAACATAATAACTCAAATTGTCTACACCTAGAAGGTTGACGTTGATTTTCAGGAGAAAGTAAAATCTCAAAATCAGTAGCTTGTATGGTAGAATGTTTTGGATAAACTCCTGTTGATTCGGATAACATACTTTAATAATCGCGTCTGTGAACCACTTTTTGGATTTTTTTTAGAAAGGCGAGGCAATAGAGAAATGGAAAGGCAGTCATATAATATTCCAATTTCATATAATATGACCTTCTGCTGCTTGCAAATATTTTTAGGGTCACGAATGTGCTTCCCCGCTGACTTTGATCCCCTATTTTCTGTATCATGGATGACATCGCATTTTCACAAGTGTGACCTGGATATCAGGACTAAATAATGTTATTTTGTGTCATAATTTGAAGGCCACATCCATTAAACCTGTGCCAGTTTAGTATAATTCACAGCAGGAAATTACTGTCATTATAGTAATGTGGGTTTAAACGATATGTTCTTATAGGCTTTCCACTCAGCACCTGATGGCATGCAAATACATTATACCGCATGGTAATGGGGCTTTTTCAGTTTTCGTTGGTGTTGAAGCTGCCAGGCACAAACGGAAAAGGCCCATCAACGGTTCCATGACTCTGCACATTGCAGATGATTGCGAACGGAAAACTCATTCAGCAAAACGATACGTCATTCATCAAAGTATAGAAAAAAAGCCACAACTGATTCAATATGGATATTTTGTATGGGTGGTGTGGAGAAGATTTTGTTCTTCAGGGTTCACCAACCAGTCACGATAAACAGACAGTACTATGAGCAATCAATGGTAATCAAGCCAGTATTTATGAATTCTAGACGTATTTCTCGTCGTGGTTGTAGTTAAGAAAACGGTTGTAGTTCACATCAGTTTACTATCGAGATTGTTCACATGTAGCATTGCATCGCTTATTTATCGTGTCGTCATGGGTAAATACCTCCAGGAAACAAGAACACTCGATAAATCGTAATCGGGTCTTGAATCATCAGACGAATCTTTTGATTAACTATATTTTTGATGCGGCACAGACTCAACAGTGTTTCACCCAAGTAACAAAAGGTGTAGATATCATTGCGTCGTTTAACAGAGGGGGTATGAATATGCACAAAAGGGAATGGCGGGCCTTGATTTCCTGGGAAGTGCACACGTAACACTAAGCCGGATGACCGACGTTGTTGAAACAACTGAGATGACACCTTGCTGAGGCAATGGGGGTGTGAAATGAGATATCGATGTCGCAAAAACACATGGATATGGAAAGCCAGGTATATAATTGTGTCGTTTGCAGCGACTAGTCTGGTGTTACGTTATTGGCTTTGTTGTTACCTTGTCTGTTCCGAGATAATAACAATAGACTGTAGATTTATACACCGCAGTTGTCAGGGATGAATGTACATGGCGGGCTCTGACGTTTAACTGATACCATATCAAACACGAAATGTGCATTAAAGTGCGATGATCTAAAAAATAGTATGCCACTTCAATGTATGTATCGCTCTATTGTCACTTTTTGTGATGTTTATAGGATTTTGGTGGTGTTATTAGCAAACTCAAAATCGTTACTTTTTCGAGTAGCAAACTGAACAATTTGAAAGATTGTTTGAAAACAATTTGAAAACTATTTGGTCGGGCTTTGTTTCTATTGCAAAATGTTGTATTTTATGTTTGTTATTGGCATCATCAAAATCTGATTGTATTGGTGGTAATAGATTGATACTTACAATCATACATAATCTAATAAATGAACATGGAGGATCAATATTTACGCCTGCCGCCGAAGCATCCCGATCTGCTGTTCAACATAAATATATCGTCAATAAGCTGATTCATTGGTGGTTTGATTGTGAAAATGCGTGACAGTTGGATGTGTATTCAATCTTGAACATAAATATATCGTCAAGGAAGAGATTCATTCGTGGTTTGAATGTAAAAATGCGTGACAGTTGCCTGTGTATTCGATCGTGATAAGATGTTGGTTTGTTATTAAAGACAATGGTCACAATATTGTTACTAGTATTTCATTCAGGTATCATGATGTTGTTGAAATGTATCAACATACTCGCATTCTGTTGCTTGTCAAATTGCTTGAAAATTGTGGTTATATTTATATCTAGCCTATAAACTCACTCCACAATATTGTCGTGAGAAAATGAAGATTTGATGAATTTCCTGTAGTCATGATCATTATTCATACGAAGTGATTATACCGCACAGTGGTTTCAAGCCACGTGAGTACTTCTATGGTGCGAAATTGTTAGGTGGATATGTGCAGTATGTGGACTAGGGAATACATGTCATATATTCAAAAATCATATTATATTTTTATGTGAAATGTGTAGCTTGTGCTCGTTATTTCAAAATTTGACCAATTTATCCAAAAATAATCAACCAAATTGGAGTAACTCAGCTGAATTTTTCAGTACGTTAATGTCATTGTTTCTCTGCCAAACAGTTTCCAAATAAAACAGTATATTCAATGAGGATATAGTCACCTGTACAATTTTTCTCATGATATATTTTACATTTGCTATCCTTTCGCAATTTTGTTCACTGCATGATTGAGAACAATTCTCACATGAAAACACTACTCCAGTCACTTCAATATGGTACACTAAAACGTATGCAAATGAATCGCATCACAGTGTTTACTGTAACCGAAATGTCAACATTTGATGGACCTAGTCCACATTTGTGACAGGTTTGGTGAAGTTACACACATTTAAATCTGTGCCTAAGTAACCAGTAACAAGCAAATTACTGTCATTATAGTGAAAAGCTTTCGAAGTACATGGTCGTTGAAGTGTGTCTGCTGAGCACTCCCAATAAATTACGCCACTCTAATAAATTACGGCTATCAGTTTGGGGTCCAATTATCCTTTTAACTATATATATATTTTTGTGGTGTAGTTCCGACGTATGTCATTTCATTGAGACAAATACTAGATTTAATGGTGATTTAACTTCGATATTGGTATAATCGGTACATTGGAGGGATTGAGAATGAGTCAAATCCTCGGTCGACCAAATAGCATCAAATTTACCAAGCGCAAAATGTGTAGATTGCAGACAACAGGCTGTTGATCGTCACGCATATTCACTGTAAGTATCATTAATGTGCACAAAAGTTAATTCATTGAACTGATATCATTGAACTGATGAAAACTTCACATCACAACACGACACCTATATTTGACATTTTCATGTATATACGTACCACATGATCACACAAAATTGGTGTTTTTATGTGCTCAAATCTCGACAATTGGTAATGCGTATGATGAATGCGCGAAATGTTTTTTTCCGAACATCCAGAAAACACAAATGACAAAAATATGGAAATATAAAAACCATCTGACTCGTGGAAGAGTGAAAAGACTTCTATTTTTCAGGTCACATGGAGTTCAGTCACGACAGGGCAGCAACAACAGTCCATCACGTATCTACATTATTGTGATGGCCGTAGTTTTGTAGTCACATATTTAGGCGCTGGTTCAATTTTCTTGTCGCCGCCTTTCCTGTTCACAAACATGGATAATACGATTTACCAGCCCTGAATCATTTTGAGGTCAATCTAGATGTAAATAATAGATCAGCATGGTACACAACTTATCAATATGGACGTTTTGTATTATATTAAATGAAAATCAAAGAGTGCTAAGTGAATAAATGCTTGACCTTATACATTGTGGAAATTGAACTACGAGCAGGAAAAAAACTTCACAACGAATTTGCTGGTGGCCTGGAACCTGTCCCATATGATGCTGTCGGCCGGAAATACAATGCAACTGTTCAATATATGTAGATTATGTTTGCTTTTGGTGTTTGGCATGTGATACAATATACATGTATGTTTGTCGTTTGAAAAATATATGCGTCGTTGGATAGATGTGCGATAATAAAACACATGGAGTGGAACGACTAGACAGAACAGACATCTTTAGCTCTATCGATCTCAAAACTAATCAACACGCATATTAAATCCTTATTGAATCATCACCACGCTAATAATGCTGCTTGGTCGTCAGTCACACAATATTATATCAATACATTTAAAATCATTGTTCATGTTGCAATGGGGAACCTCATTGGTGAAATGCAACTGCATTATCGAATTAATTGACTCTGGCTGTGACAGTACTGTTTCTCTCAGTCACTAAACAATACACACACTAAATAACTTGACTATAATTCAAATTTGAAACGAATAAATCATAACAGTTCATCATCGTGTTCGCCTCACTTCGCGTTTGAGTAGTTTGTATCACAACGTTTGCTAATTGCATCGGCCTCTTGCAGTATTCTCATCTAATATGACTTTCTGCCCATCGCAAATATGATTGGGTCGTGGCTGGGCTTTCCTGGGGACTTCGTCATGGCTGAATTCTCTATTGACTGTATCATGAACCATATCTCAATTTCCTCCAGTGTTCCTCAACCTGAACTGAATGAAAATGCTATTGTGCGTGGTAATTTGAAGGTCACATCCATTAAATCAGTGACTGCACGATATAATCCAGGAAATGACTGTAATTATAGTGAAATGGTTTTAAAAGTTCATGTTCTTGCATGCTTTCCGCTCAGCACTTGATGATATGAGAATTGCATCACTGGTATTGAAATTCACTTGTTCTGATTTCACCTCCTAATGGCCATTTTTGGGGGTTCATGAGTTTCCTTGTCATTTTTGTTTTCTCTCAATCCGTATGCCTGACTTTCTGTCCCTGGACTATGAGATTGGATAACGGACCCTGTTTCGTTCGCTCGGAATACTTGACACTAGGTATTGATTCTACGTCTATTTCATATCTCTTACCTTGGAGCTGGGATTCTTGCACAGTGCATTCCAAGAATGTATGATATCCACGAGTAACATTCAGGTTTACAAAAGTACTATATGAGCCGTCGAACACAAACGGAAAGCACATCATTGAATCTGCAGATGGTTGCAAAAGAAACATTCACTCAGCAAAACAATATGTCATTCATTCAAGTATAGACAACACATACTTTACAACTGAAACGTTATAACGTCAATATTTATATCTGATGGATGTAAGTATCGATCTATTACCACAAATAATATTGCCTTAAAATATTTTTGCTTTCGTGTGTATAGTATGTGTGAATATGTGACAAACACTACAGTTGAACCACATTGTTCATTCTGGAATATTGTAGTCACTTATGCAGCGTTTAACCTGACTAAGGCTATTGTTCGGTGAGTGGTCGTCAACTACATGTACATAGTATTCAAGTTCGCGCACTAACATTTGAAAATAAGTTTGTTTCATATTCACACAACTGGATTGATGACACCATGGACACGTGAAAATACCCTGCAACGGTCGTTTTCATTATCATCATTGCTATAAATGATCAGTTCACTTTTTTAAATCATGTTTCTATTTTGATCAAATTGATTTTATGTATAAATGCATCACTTATTCTTTTCATACTATCACGGATGATATTCCATCATACATGTAGATCGAGAAACGAAACAGAATAACTGAATAAATCTGAAAGGGGTTTTCTTTTGAATAAATAATTATCAGAGAGACAGACTCGGAAGTGTTCTTGCCTGAAATAAGACACACGAATATGGAAAGCAAGCACCATAACTGTGAATGATTTGCTCGGTTTTTTAAAACCACAAAGTGGTCTGGTGTTATGTTATTAGCCTTGTCAGTGCCTTGTCGGGACCGAGATAACAACACTCGATTCATATACTGCCTTTGTGTGAGTGTAATAGATATGGTGGTCTCCATTATTTTACTGATACCAAGACAAACACGAATGTTTATTATGTTTGTGATAATAACAGGAAGACCTGGAACAAACATTCCGATACACGATTTTTTCCAAAATGTATTGTTATTCCTCAATTCGAAGGAAAATCCGGAATCGATTACTGGTGGAACAGTACAGTGGGTGTGTTTGAGATCTTCAGCAGTTTGCCTGCTTAACAAATAACACCCGGATCACTGCCATTCCAGATATGTTCTCATGGTGGAATATATTTGTTGTAGATGTTCAATGTGGAATATGGAATGCAATATCTATCAATTATCATTTCGGTCATTCATTCGTATCTCATTCGGTTGAAAAATTTAAGTTATAGTGGCAGACGAAACATCTGATATACAGTTTCTTTTCGATTGGCTATCAGATTAGTTAGAGAGCACGCATTATGTATTCATATTCAACCATGAATACTAGCTGCTGTGTTGTTGTAAAAAGATGATGAAGACGTGATGGAATATACTGTGGTGGTGACATTTCTTACTTGTGAAAGTGGAATGTACATCCGATGTAATTACATTTTATGATCAGTAGTAAATCTCGGTAGTAATGTTCCAGCTTAATTGAAGTGATGTTTTGTTAATTATGTTGGTCAGTTCTGGTTCGGACAATATCGGTGGGATTAAACACTATTTCAAAACCGACATTCTTGGTACAGTGAATACAATAGAGTATATGAATGAAACGCAAGTAACACGTTACGCATTAGGAAAAACCTATTTTTTCCCCCAACCTTTGCCATATAGCAAAAAATAAAGTTGCTGGTGGGACATTAAGGGATTGGAAAGATATATGACATGACCCTAAATTCGTGGCAAGTAGCAATAACTGTCTGCATCGTATTATCCCTTGCCTCCCCCACCCCCCCTACGCCTCATCAGTCGAGAACTGTACGATAGGATATCTGACAAACAGGATCGATTTTCGGCAATAATTTCACATCAAAAAAAGTCCTGCACGGAATTCTGCAGGCATACATGTCAAACTAAAAGCCATTGATTTATCAATAAGAATTAGATAGGTATACCTGTATAATTTTAGCGCACTATCGATTCAAACTAGTCGAGTACTATCATGGTGCGATGTTTTGAGGTGGATATGGTTAGTATCTTGGCTGTGGAATGAATATTGCGTATTTGATTAGTGGTCGTGATTTAACTGATTTAATACATGTATTCCCTGATTAACTGATTGAATACTCCCTTGCTAGACACGACTGACATACTAGTAAGCATGGTGTTATATCAAAAGTTTGATGATGCGTTGTTGTCGTTCCTTAATACATCAAAACTCAAAACAGCATGTGAAATCACTTGATACGTATTTACGTCTACAATTCCGCTCACATTAATATATTCAAATTTTGCATTTTGATATTTTTTTGTAATTTTACACTATGATTTGGCTTACCTATTACAATTTGAACATGAAAAATGTATTAGTATTCCTCTAGTTATTTCATAAAAGTCCATAAAACAGTATGCATACATAATTGAATTGTATCACGGTATGGCATTCATGTTGTGACCTAAATGTCAAAATTTGACGGATCTGGCCCTGACTCAGGACAAGTTAGCGAAGGATACATATATCAAATCAGTGCCTGAATAATCACTTACAAATTGCTGTCATTATAGTAAAACGGTCATAATGTACATGGTCGTTTGAGGTTTTCTACTTTGCACTAAATTACACCACTCAGAAGTATTTTTTTGTCACTATCGTTTTGGGGTTTGGTTCAGACGTTCACATGTGAACTTGTGACAGTCCATTCAGACAACACCAGTTTTATTGGCTGTGATATTGGAAAAGGCTAGACTCTATCCAACTCATATACATACGAGCCATCTGTCCTAAGCTCGCCGCATTCCCAAATTCGCCAACGTGGATTTCAGGCCATGTAATGTAAATGAAACTAACAAGTTTGATCGTCAATCGAGACTAAGATATCCATTCTTTGTTCCGGTAATTTATTTTCCGCAAAACGAGCTTCTGAGTTCTGATGAAATCAAGTTGGCGAATTTTGGGATGCGGCGAATTTAGGACGGATGGCTCGTATAATCTACTTATCAAAAGATCAATCACTGGAGATATAGATTAAAAAAAAAGAATCCAATAGAGTGCAATGATCGTTGATTTAAAGGTGGAAATCGCCTAGCATTTGGGAAAAGCTTTAATTTTGTACTGATCCATGTTTGTTTTTATAACTTCGCCATATAAACACCAAATTGTCCCAAAATTTTACAATAGCTGCTCTAACCCTGGTCAATGAATACTTTGGCAACAAAGTTATAATTTGTTCGATTACGCAATGAATAAAGACAGCTGAACATCACTGATAGATAACAAGATAGATCTCCAATTCTGTTGCATGTCTCGTGGGGAAACGTTCAGGATAGTGGGGGCGACATGATATAGATCACTAACCCAGACTTACGATTTTGATGATGTCCATGGATATGTAGTATTTATCGGATCTTTACAACCAAATTTAGCAGATGTAGCTGTTTTGTCTGTAAAAGCATGCGGCATTTATAATGTGTCACACGTTGCAGCGGTCGGTGCACAAGAGTGAATAAGGTGCGGTATTCGACTTTCACCACTTAAACGACATGCATAGGCCTACTAGAAGAAGAAGCATATAAATAAATTTGTTTGTATATTGTACATCATTTGTCACATTATTTGCTGCGAATTTCAGAAAACTAATCATTGGTTCGTGATCACGAACATTTGAACTTATTGTTGGGCAAGTATCATCGCAAACAACACCGTCATGAGAAAGTTCTACCTTGTTATCTGTTGCGTACATTCAGTTATTCATATTCATAGACTATAATAATAAATCCTCGTTTCAACATAGACGTGGAATCAATACCCAGTATTAAGTATTCCGAGCAAACAAAACAGGGTCCGTTATCCAATCTCATAGTCCGGGGACAGAAAGTCATATCAGGCATACGAAGTGAGAGAAAACAAAAATGACAGGGAAACTCATGAACCCCCAAAAATGGCCATAAGGAGGTGAAATCAGGTGTTCCGGAAAGAGTGAGCATTTCCTGCCCCACTAGTGGCACCCGTCATGAATTCCCCAAAATTAACATGAAAATAGATCTAGTTGCATGGCAGACATGGATTTGCTGTATTTATCCACCAGATCATGATGACGTCCATATAATTTCTTAAACGCAGCTATAAGTCTTGGTAAAACATATCCTTGTCGCAGCAGTTTAGAGACTAGCTGGGCACTTAGATAGACAAAGTCCTCATATTTGCAACTAGCTCTGGAATAGCGTATAAGTTGAGAAACAAACACACCAAATGCCGCTGACATAGGAATGTTGCTGCTCAGAAAAGGGAAATTGACTATGGAAAAATTGAAATCATCACGTTTGTCATATAATCTAGTTGACAGGTTAGAATCATTATCAATCTCCAACCTCAGGTCTAGATAGTTGGAAAAATTAGCGGAGTCTGTAGTATCTTTAATTTCAAGTTCCTTAGGATATATGACATCCAAATAATCACCAAACTTGGGATTATTTAGCGACAATACATCATCTATGTATCGGAAAGTGAAATTATAATTACATGTTAGTTTCTTAGAACCTCCTCGTTGTAAATGTTGGATAAAATCTGACTCATATGAGTATAAAAACAGGTCTGCCAATAATGGTGCACAGTTTGTACCCATGGGAATACCAATAGCGTAATCCATTGTACAGACACGTAGCAATTACAGACCAAATTCGAAATATATTTGATCAAAATTCGCGGAGATATGGACAAAAACGTACACCTGTATGGTTTGCGTGACAATGAAAATTCCTGGGCGATTCCCCACCTTAAACTCCACTGCGATCTATTATTTTTTTTCAGCATATGTTGGAAATGTCGGGCCGCCCTGCAGGTTGTGGATGAAAACTTGGCCCAAAAAACTTCGCAGTTTTGACCTTTCTATGTCGATTGGGAGAACATGTATAAGCCACATCATGGATTGTTTTGGTTATATGGAATATGACCTTAATTGACTGAAAATGCCTGGCCAAGTATTAATCCTCTAACTGAACCACTTGTTTCGACGAATCGGTCAATTTGGCATTCATACAGTTTCCCAATGGTATTATGTGTAGTCGAATACATAACTGTATTTATGAAAAATCCCGAAAATGGACGTTTTTGGTTAGAAAAAACGAACATCGGTAAATAAATCCATTTCACGAATATAATGTTTGGACAAGAACAATACTACGTACTATGTCGTGATCAAAGTTGTATGAAAAATTTATGAAAAATCCCGAAAATGGTCGTTTTTGGTCAGAAAAACGAACACCTGTAAATAAAACCCATTTCACGAATATAATGTTTGGACAAGAACAAACCCATACTATGTCCTGGTCAAATTTGAAGAACCATCAGACCGTTATTCAAATATCCCGAGAAAGGAACGACAACGCAACGGCGAGACACAATAAGCTGGATAAGAAAGAATCAAGCAAATGAAGCAAAAGCAAATGTTTACCTTATGGCCATGATATGATACAATCAACATTCATGAACACCTAATAATTGAACGCGAGTTTCACCTATTCGCATATGTCCGTAAATTTCCTCAAACCACACTGTCTCATGTTGAATTAGCAACAACTCAGTGATTATAATGGATTTATCAGTAGAAACAACTATATTTTTCACTCTTTCTGCCCCTGATGACGCCAGTGTGTGTCTGGATGAACTAGTTAGTCGAGCTTTGCTCCATCCCAAAATGTTGTATTTTAGGTAGCTATTGGTATCATTATGATCCTGTTTCAATGGTGATAAATGGTCGATACTCACAAACAATGTGTGTTTGTATTTCCATGATCATCACTTCGGTCAGGGAACTATTATCCACATAAATTCCGGCGTCACCTGCTCAACCTTATTCAAAAGTATTTCCTGGGGTTGAAAATTCACATTCAGCCTATCACATATAACACGTGAGTTTTGAAGCGCTAATCGATTACTGTCGATAGATTGTTGTAATTGTTGCTATTATCTGAATCCTGAAAAGGTAATTACTATTGCTTGGCAGCAAAATATTTTGAAATAAATTTGACATTATGAAGTGGTTTGTCACAGATCAGAAAACCACATACCGTGATGATTATATGCGTATTTCTGTGCGTACGTCTAACCCGTTTTCTCCCGTAATTTATTGCTGGTCTAAATTTTTATAGTTTTGTTCCCGGTATCAATAATTTATTCTCGATTTAAATAAATTATCCCTTGTTATAACTCCTGGCACTAACAACCTCTCTAGAAAACTTATTTTACAAGAGTTCTCACCAAAATGATGAGATGGAATTGGTCCAAATGGGAAATATTTGCTGGTGAAATCCTCGGAATGATCTGGTGCTGAGACTATGTGATTTTTGTCAGTACATTGTCTGCGCGGCGATAACCGCTCTTGATTTGCGAACTTTATGTTAACTGGCTGGAGTGTTTCATTATTTATTTGCCATCTTAGAAGGCGTGAAATACAATGTCTCTGGGAAACGTATTGGTAATGTTTTAAAATTTACTATAATTTTCAAGATAATACCAATTGTTATGGTTTCATTAGAAGTAAAATGTGGGTATGCCAGTGAAGACACGTGAGCATTTCTTCTTGAGTTTAGTTCCAATGATTATTTACTATATTTACAATGTCTCGAGGGAAATTTATCGGCAAAGTTTTCAAATTTACTACCCTATTCAAGATATTATACAGTGTTAATAATATGATCGATTTCCACATATCCACAAGCACAATACACATCTGCCAGTGTAACCCATGATCTAGCGAGGGGACACAAAGTACCATGACAACAGTGTATACAGGATGCGGCCAACACATATTCTAGACAAGACCCATATTCTATGACTTCATTTGTCATCACAGAGGCACCTAGAAATGATCTCTAAAACATAGATTTTCAATAGAATGTATATTAAGTGTAGTTTACTATTATATGTGCTTTCGATACACGGTAATAGAAGGCTCCCCAGGGCACAAGGAACGAAGGAGACATGCACGGATAATGTATAAGTAATTTATGGGCCAATAGAACTCATCTATATTTAATTGATGAATTGGCAAAACAGCACAGAAAACTGACTGAAAGTGTTCCGGAAAGTTCGCGATTTGTAATGCATGAAATATCCATATTTGCTTCGGTTTCTGTAGGAGTAACTGCATGCTGATGACTCACTATTTAACCAATACAAAATTTTGCCAGGTATGAACGAATAACCTCGACTTTTAACACGATATAGAAATCGTGGAATGTACTCAAATGATCAAATGTATTCAAACTGAACGAATAACCTCGATTTTTAACACGATATAGAAATCGTGGAATGTACTCAAATGATCATATGTATTCAAACTTTAGAACGGATTGAAATTTAGACGAAATCACTCTGATTAGACAAATTTATGATTTGTCTTAGTAACGTCTATCAAAACTTTTGATTTCTCCACTTTGTACACAACTATACCTCATTCTGAACTAAAGTATCAGCTTAAAAAACTAATGAATAATTCATTTTTCTCTAAAAAGGGACAACGTCAGTACCACTATATTATAGTTGAATATAATACCGCTTATTTTGTTAAAGGCGACTCTGATGCCCCATACAAATATACTGAAATAGATGTGGTAAATATGGTTAATTTTCTCATTGATAATATTTTTGTGGAATTTGGTGGTCGAATATTTCAACAAGCTATTGGTATTCCCATGGGTACAAACTGTGCACCATTATTGGCAGACCTGTTTTTATACTCATATGAATTAGATTTTATCCAACATTTACAACGAGGAGGTTCTAAGAAACAAACATGTAATTTTAATTTCACTTTCCGATACATAGATGATGTATTGTCACTAAATAATCCCAAGTTTGGTGATTATTTGGATGTCATATATCCTAAGGAACTTGAAATTAAGGATACTACAGACTCCGCTAATTTTTCCAACTATCTAGACCTGAGGTTGGAGATTGATAATGATTCTAACCTGTCAACTAGATTATATGACAAACGTGATGATTTCAATTTTTCCATAGTAAATTTCCCTTTTCTAAGCAGCAACATTCCTATGTCACCGGCATATGGTGTGTTTGTTTCTCAACTTATACGCTATTCCAGAGCTAGTTGCAAATATGAGGACTTTGTCTATCGAAGTGCCCAGCTAGTCTCTAAACTGCCGCGACAAGGATATGTTATACCAAGACTTATAGCTGCGTTTAAGAAATTCTATGGACGTCATCATGATCTGGTTGATAAATACACCAAATCGATGTCCGCCATGCAACTAGATCTATTTTCATGTTAATTTTGGGGAATTCATGACGGTTCCCACTAGTGGGGCAGGAAATGCTCACTCTTTCCGGAACACCTGATTTCACTTCCTAATGGCCATTTTGTGGGGTTCATGAGTTTCCCTGTCAATTTTGTTTTCTATCACTTCGTATGCCTGATATGACTTTCTGTCCCCGGACCATGAGATTGGATAACGGACCCTGTTTTGTTTGCTCGGAATACTTAACACTGGGTATGGATTCGACGTCTATTTTAGAACCAATATGAAACCGAAAACGTCTACATTCGGAACAGAAACAAAACCATATATAAAATTGCCCCATTGTAGCTTGCGTTATCTAGTATTGTGGTTTTATGGTCACATATTCCGCACGTATTTCTCGTTTCATTGATCGAGTATGGGTCCTGATGGCGAAATCATAAACATATGGAAGCCAATTGCAAACGTGATTTTGATTTTCCTCCGAGAATAATCAACTGTGGGCAAAATTCTGGTTCTTTGTTTTGAATGATTTAACAAAAGTAATTTTCTGCCAACACCTTCCCGGAAGATTCAATGTTATACCTCTCCAACTATCAAGACCAACAGAGATTAAATAAACATATACGTATACACGTACGAAAACAATTTGTAAAGTTTGACGCTGTCCGCTATCCCGGATCCTCGCGAATAAGCCGCTCACCGTGGGTCACAGCGGACGCACGCTCGCTGTCCCGGATCCTCGCGGATAGTCCGCTCACCGAGGGTCACTGCGGGCACAGTATCTACTTCAGAAACGTTAACCAGGTAGCAGCCCCCCTAGTAAGCCCAGGCGTACGGACACCACTCGGATACTGGATCATCACCGTGGTGTTAACTAAGCAGAGACGTAGGCAAGCAGAGAGGCGATGGCGGAAATCACGACTCACAGTACACCGGGAGATATATCTTGAGCACCAACAGGAAGTAAATTTGCTCATAGCGGATGCCAAAAGAGACCACTATAAGTCTGTTGTGGCCGACAGCAAAGGAGACTCAAAACAGTTGTTCGTGGTCGTGAACAAGTGGTCGGAAGCAATCATCATCCTTACTTCCAGTAAACAAGATGCAACAGGAGTTATGTCAGCTGTTCAGTGACTTCTTGTGCAAAAGGTCACAAGAATTCGGGACTCTGTCGGAACTGGATGTCTTTCCACTGCTGAATGTCGTTCCATTGCTAAGGACGTCCAGCTCCTTCACAACCTTTGAGGGAGTCGATGCTCGGAAAGTTGCAAAGCCTCAACAAAGAAAACCTGCGACTTGGACCCTTTGCCAACAATGCTTGTCCAACTTGATGCAGCGTCACTCACACCAGCCTCGATCATTAACAAGTCCTTTGGGGAGTGGGTTTTTTCCGGAGCAGTACAAAACCACCCTGGTGACGCCACTATTGGAGAAGCCTTCATTAGATCCGGAGGAATTGAAAAACTTCCGACCTGTCTCCAATATGGGTTTTGTTTCCAAGTTGCTCGAAAAGGCTGTGACGTCCCAGCTTCAGACCTATTTGAGCCACAACGACCTCCTCGAGCCATTCCAGTCTGACTACCGTCGAGGGTACAGCACACAGACGGCGCTTTTGAGGGTGCACAACGACATCATATGTTCCATAGGGAAGCAGAAGGCCGTAATCATGGTGCTGCTGGATTTATCGGCGGCTTTTGACACGGTTCATCATGAATGTCTTCTTCAAACCCTGAAAGACCTGTGCATTTGTGGAACAGTGCTTCAGTGGTTCACCTCTTACCTAAGTGGCAGAGCCCAGATGATCCAGATTAAGAAGACATTATCTGGTGGAACCACGCTGGACTGTGGTGTACTGCAAGGTTCGGTCCTAGGGCCGATCCTTTTTACGATCTACACTTCATCACTCGGATCACTTCTTCGATCAAACTCCATAGATTATCACCTATATGCTGATGACAGCCAAATGTATCTCAGCAACAAAGTGCGAGATCTCGAAAATGCTGCTCGCCAGATGAAGTCATGCCTGTCATTGGTGCAGTCTTGGATGTTGAGCCACTTTCTCAAAATGAATGACAAGAAAACTGAAGTGCTGTCTATATCGTCCAAACAGATGTCCAGAAAAATCACTGTGCCTTCCATCAGCATTGGAAGTCACATTGTGGACTGTCACATGTCGTAATGTGTGCTGCTTATGTTGGCCCATGTTACTCTTTGTTTAAATTCAATGAAGATTGAAAATGTACCAGATGGATTATATATCGTATTCGGTGAGTGGTATTAGTAGAGAACAGTGCGCTTCATGGACCCTTGTTTTCCCTATTAATGATTAAAAAGGTGTGGGATGTGGGTGTGGGATGAATTTAATTATATGTCTTGCTCCACAAGTCTTACGGGGCAGCACAAGTTACGTGGGCCAATCTAACCAATAAATTCGACGCTCATAGATCATGGATCCAATTTTGCACACCATTTCCCGTTTAATTATTACGTGCTTTACGCTGTGCATTAATGTTTTGATTGTCACATTCCGGTTGAACAACCGTGGCTGTATAACTGGATGTGTCATGTTTTATAATAGCTTCAACATCAACCAATTTATAGGTATACATAATTGGCCTTATACGGAAATCCAATTGAAAATGTTCGGATTACTCATAAGTTTTTTCTTTCAAATACCACTAATCACTAGGAAATCAAATTGAAAAAAACTGAACTAATAGTGTAGAAAAAAAAGGATACTGGTATGTCATGTTTTCTGTTTTCACCCGATTTACTTACATACACACACACCATCTATGCCAAGTTGAACTTCATTTACACTACTGATCCTACTTATTAGTATGTAATAACATCGCCTTTGTGTGACGGCAAATAGCGCAAGTGTCAAATGATAATGGGGTAATTGATTTCAAACACGAGAGACTGTTGACACAAGCCGGAACTGTCATGTGTGCTTAGTTTCGCATTTCACTTCCTGTCAATCTCAAAGCAGTTCTCGTCATAGCGAACACAAAATCTCTCTTCCATGATAATAATCAGTCACTACGAGTATTTTGTATGGGCTACTATCTCAATTGCGTTGTCATGATATTAGTTATTATAGAGTAATTCATCGAAATTGACATTATGAATAAACATATATACTGCGTAGTATACGATGTACTAGTTAATCATATAACCATGTTGCTAAATCAATAAACACATATTCAGGTATGAACAATATTCACCTTCCATAATGAAAGCTAATGTGAACTGATGCTAAATTTGTAGATACGATGCGACGTATATATTTAATAATTATTCGTCTTAGTGCCCGGAATTCTTGAAACTCAAGTGATAGTGTAAAAACCATGCGCACAGATCCAATGGAAACAATTCCCCGCTGGTGGGATAATCACAGGCAGATAGGCAGGATTGGTTCCCTTCGTCAGAACATATCTCACTTAGCTGATGTCTGCAAGGAACACAATCCAATAACCGACCTGAACGAATTGTTGGCATACTGAATCAGGACCAGCGGAAACACTAAATATTGTCATTACAGTAATGTCTCGTTAAGATAATTGAAACGGTAGCACTGATTCAGCTGGATTACAAAAACAGAACTGCACTCGGAACAAGAAACGAACTTTGAACCCGTGTAATTACCGTATCATTCAGGTGACTGGCCCCGTATTGAAGACTTCTTATTGTATCTTATTTGAAAATCAGAATTTGAAGACTCCAAATGCAGAAGACGATGATTCAGGGAGGTGAAATCAAATTTTAGGTGGAATACAATATGCAGGATCCTGGGAGATTTTAAGATGGCAAAATGTTGAATTTGAGAAAAAAATACAAAACAACCGTCCATGCATTTCCGAATTCCGGATTAGCGAGTTACCACACAGTAAGCTGGAAATGAAAGTTATTGCTTCATATAAGCTATTGCTTGTTTCGGAATCATTGAATAAAGATTATATAAAAAAAAAATGTAGACGGCCTAGCGCCCATCTTGGAAACCAACAAGAGATGGTGATATGGACTTGAAGACAAGTATTCAGGGAAGGCGGGGGAGGAGTGTTATTCACAATGTAATGATACTTCTGCCATAACGTTTCAAACAAACCTCCTGTACCAGAACCATCAATGAGCGGATAAAATTGAAAGTCAGCATGGAAATAATGATGATCCAGGTTCCATTATGCAAATCCACTGCCTATGTGAATCACAATAATTTAGTGTTACTGGTCACAGCTTACTGTTGACATGGCGTCAAGGTTTTGGATGGTGGTGGGTATAGAAACACTCCTAATGTGTTGACTTATAGAAGATGCCTCGTGAAAGGAAATCCTCTCTCCTTCCAGTTCAGCAAACACCTTGAGAGTGTAATCTAGGCAGTTGGACATTGTAATCTTGGAGTGTTCAGCGTAGGTGAAATATTCTGCCAGGCGTTGTTTTAATTGTCCAGCTCCTCAAGTCAGTGACAATGTGTCCCCTAATTCACGCCGAGCAGAAACGTACACTGTGTGTGTACATCTGTGTCTCCGACCATGTAACGAACAAACAGGACACCTCGACCATAAATAACATTTTTCATGTTAATGAAAACATATGCCTGTTTAGACATCAGACCTACCGGTACTTTAACTTAAGCTGTCGATACACATGATACACAGATTAACAAACATAGCTTCACGCCAGTGAGAAGTTATTACATGGTCGCGTGACCTGTGCCGAGATTTATGAGAGGTTTCAACGATTACCAGCAACATCGTCTCCCCTGTATTGTCTTGTAATTCTTGGTGCTTTGACTTGCGTCATGTATGTAACGTCAGTCCGAACCATGATCACGCTCAATGATGCATGATGTACGTGCAAAGTTGTTTGATGGAAATAACAAAAATATTTCTTGAGAGTTACCATATAAACATTGTTTTGGTGAGAATGACTGGTTTAAAATCCAATGTGCAAAAATATACATTACTTCCATACTGGTAACATCGGGGGTGAGGAATGCGTTGCGTTTCTTTGTTACCGAACATTTGGTCTGATACGAAACTAGCATGGCGCTGCCATCGTCTGTCCGTCAACATAATTATCTTCGAAGTTTATGTTCAAATCTTCCCAGGAGTCTAAACCTTTTCCAGTCTGGAAGGAACTACGTTGGACTTCCTGTCGGAACAAAGGGTAGACCCCAATGCTATCAGCGATTACGTGTCCACGTCCCTGACCCTGTTTCAAAGTTACTCTAATTATAATATCCACTGGTTGCGTCGAACTAGCGCCTGAGTGAAATTCTGTATTGAGACCATTCCCTTACTGAAACAATCTAATGGTAGTCCAGAAAGTGGTCTTGATGGGTGAATTCCACTCTATAAGGAACTACAACACAGGGGCCTGCATAAATCTCATAGACCAATGTCCGAGTACATTCTAGAAAAAAGTACAGAAAGTTCAAAGAAAGTCTGATGTTCGGCAACGAGATGGGAGAAGAGAGTAAGTCGAGGGGAGATCCACTAAAACAAATGAAAGGAGAGTGTAAAGAGCAGGAGATTCGACACGAGCGATGGGTCAGAGGTCCGGTATGATCAGTGTAGTAAAAGTGTCACACGAGAGCATCTGAAGAGGCATGGCGTGAAAGGGCACCCAGCTGGGGTTCTCTGGCTGCAACCAGAACCTTCCATGTGCTAACGCCCTGCAAAACCACCAATTCCGGGGGGTAGGCCTCCATTTGAGGAGAATGGGGTGAGAGAGTTAAAAGCAAGTAAACAATACTCTGGTCAATGTAGAAGCCACCATCCTTACCATTTCTGTAAGTGCCAAAGCCATCAACCATTCACCTAAGATAAGCGCCATATATGGCCCTCCAATTTCTATGCCTCTTATCCTCATGCGTCGTATGCTCTGTGTGCGTTCTGCATCAACCACTCTTCCCGTTTACAAAATAAAATTGTCTTTTTATGATACGATGTTTTGAGCATTCTATATGTTACATTTATGGATTTTATGTATATTCATGGATAATGTACCATTATAACGACTGATTGATGCATGCAAGACATTATCCAAGGAGAGGTCCTGGGAAGGCTCAAGAAAACCGGCTAGTGTAGTTAAAGCTATAATCACTTTTAGAATTGACGATTTTCATTCATTCTGCGATAGCTTTATTTTGTCTATAGAATGAGAAATCGTACAAATTTGGGTCTGAAAATGTGTATTACGTGTCTAAATCGAGTTTTCAAATCAAGATTCAAATATTTTTTTCCTCAAAGCGGCCCGCCTTGTGGGCGAGTTCTATACACAATCTGATGACGTCATTGGTATCTGTCTAGATACTGTGGCAACCGGCAATGTATGCAGGCCGATCATTCTCTATCCACTGTTTTTATGCACGATTAACAGCAATTTTCTGAGTATCTGTTGTCGAACTGTGCATATTTCCTATATATTCCCGACTATCTCGAGATGTACTTTCAAGTTTGCGTGACAAACAAGAATGCTAAATTTGGCTGATTTTAAAATTGATTCCAACTTTAAATGGTTATATGATGAGCGTCAACGATGGATGGATGTTGAGAATGTCGGCACCAAATGTCGGCACAGAGTCTGTCAGCCAAACTGCTTGACACATCTGGTCAGAATCATCACCATGGAAGCGAATATGGTGAAAGCCAGGTTGGATTTCACGAAACAGACCCGGGAAGCTGTCCGGAGTCTAACTCACCAGCTCCATAGAGACGAGAGCCGACGCCCCATGGACATTAAAAAACAGCTGCAAACCACCAAAAAGTCGGTGTGACTAAAAAGAGAAGGACAAATTGCAAGAGCAACAGAGCAAAAACCGAGGGGCTCCGGGACGAGACCTTATGCCTAGAGGAATACAATGTTAGAACGAAACGCCTTTGTTTGTTGTTAATAAATCTTCCAAAACATTGCTGATTTCTGGCCAATTCTCTCAAACTGATCTGTACGGGTCCGTGAGGTCCAGCCACTTACGACATGCATTTTAGCATGTCATCGAGAATAAGGTGCTATGTCATCGAGAATTAAATGTTTTGATATGTATGCAACTTGCAAAAACACAACACGTCATGCTTTATATATTATATTGATGAACACAGTTTCAGGGGAAAGATATTTCATACGGAAAAGAGTTCAAATTCAAGGTCTAACCGAAGAGTGTGGTCTAACAGTGCCTGCTTAGCCAAAATGGGATATCGGATGGAAAGATCAGATTAAGACAGTTCAGTCTAATGTCGATGTGAAAGATACAGTCTGTTTGATGCCCACTACATGTAGATTCGGAAAAAGCGATGTACTGTGGTGGCCACAATGGTCGAACAAATATTACTCAATGTTTAAGTTGAGACATGATTGCCTACGGCATAACTTTTATTGTTGACGTTTTGCTCTGGACCCGTGTTTTCTCCCATGAAATCTTATTAGATATACCAACTAGATATTCTGAGCTACCAAATGTTTCAACAGCTTAGCAATATTGACATTCCAAAGAGATCGATCGTTGTTTGTCCTCTAAAGACCTGGATACAGGATCCGGTATGACGGTGAACTAAACGCGGAGTGAAAGAAGCTGTGTACGCTTTGTATGTACGTACAGTTTTTCCATGCTCATGTTGACAAAATGTCGGAAGTTTAAGCCCCCAGGAACCAAAGCACAATCAGGTTCTAGTCACCACGGTGGCTTTTGGAATGGGTATACAAATCTCAGACATAGAGGCGTTAATCCATTTAGGTCCACCAAACTCTGCCCTGGAATATCTGCATTCTGTTAAGAGGCAATGTGTATGGATACTCTGAAAAGGAAAATGTTCAGTTTGTATTTTTCGACCGACATTTTCAGGATCATGAAAATAGGTAATGAGTTTGCAGATCATTGTAACTCTGTACAAAAAAAAAGGTTCACTGAGGGAAAAACAGATTACCAGACTATTTCATCAACAAATGAAGTAAAATATCTAGGAGATGGCTTGGGATTGGGAATCGGTGATAAATGTTGAATATCAATCATCATGAGAGAAGACTAACTGTTTTTCATTGTTTATTTAGTTTAGTATTTACATCAAAGCAAACCAGATCATTTGAAGGTGTGTCTTTATAGGCAATCATCATCGAATGTCTGAAAATTATATATATATATATGACTGTTAAAGCCTTAAAACAATTTTACACAACCCTGAATGTATTATTGTGTAAATGTATAGGTAACTACTGTACTGGACACACACTCGATCAAGCAGTTTTCGATTAATTGTCCTTATGGTCACGATTGGAGGGCTAGGCGATGTTCAGGCTCGACCATTGCAGCCATTTGTTCAGGTTCGATACCGACCATATTCACTGTGTAGCTTGGATATCCGTAATCAGAACTGGTAAACAACAAGGTCTGAGGCGGACCGAAACAGGGTCAGGACCGAACGTTTCAGCGCGGAACGTAGTTTAGCCCCAGTGAGTGTAAATAGTAGTGTTGTGCTGTTACATCTGATGGAATCAGAATAAACTACCCAACTACCGAATAAACAGTTTAGAAAATTAATACGAACCCCATGGTATGACACGTGCGTTGAGTTCATCACTGAGTACATCATTGAGGAAATGGACGGTACTTCTACTTTTTTATGATCTTTCTTCCAAAAAGAACCAGGTGCTACATGCAATATCTGGATTGTCAAGATTTCCATCCAATACTTTTAGGGACAAACACAAATCTGTCCGTCGCAACAAATTTGATGAGCCAAATTGACGACATCTATAGATTTGACATATCGTTGTTTTGTTTGAAATTGATACGTTTAACCTGCATGGATCTCCAGACATATCCCTTGAGTATAAAATATCACCAACAGGCAATGTACCATTCGAGTGAAGCAACGTCAGATCAATATTCATCCTGATAACTCGCTCAGAAAACATAATGCATTGTCATACACTGCTCATTGGCGGCAAAACTTGCTGATATGAGATATTTCATGCAGGTAAATCTGGAAAACAACATGAAGTTTGTGTAAACGTGGTTTTTCAGGCAATTTAATGGCTGTTATGACAAACTGCAACAACGCATACAAATTTAGATATGTATGTGAAATCAGAACCATTTTTCGTTCAGAACCGTCTACCACTAACATATGGGAACGTTTTAAATACACTAACACATCTTTTCTTCATCAAATGTTTGTTTGGCACATGATATCAAACGAGGTTATAAAATTGCAGTGTATCTGCTTATTATTATATTTTCAGTAGTGCACGAACACAATCAATAATCGTTGTTGAATACTGGCGCCAACGATATATATGTTTTAATATCAGTGACGTGACTTAATTACTGTGCCCAGCTCAAATCCTAGTATTGTCTTGGCGGATTACCTGGTGGAACATTAAATATCTGTTTATTATAGTCTAGTGATATCGATCCGGATAAACCTGAACATAAATTACTGTAATTGGACATGAGCATTGTGCCTAGCATGAAGAGGAATATCATGTGGATTAGTTATAGTCTACTGGTGTTTCATGATATTAGTTTGTGTATGTTGCTCATTTTAAATTTAAAAAATATGTGGACCATGCGCAAGACAGCGAGCAGAAATATGATTCCCCTACCGAGCAGTCCATCACCGGTCCATCACCGGGTGTGAAACTTGATTATAGTGCACCATGGTAGAGTTTATTTATACTGCCTCATTCTTCATTCGTTGCACCAAAAAGAAGTGCTGATATTTTCACTGATTATACCCTCCCTCACAGGAACCCTACCCTTATTGTCTGTCAGCATAATTGCACATTTTCCGCTTGCATAGAGGAAATGGATCATATGATCGTTTTTTTACAGGAACGTATTGTATTATTGTGAGTATTGTATGTCATACTGTTTATATGCATCACCGAAAGGAATCTCCTATCTCAACACAATGTTACGGGTATCATGTATCACAATAGGAGTAGAGAAAGATGAGAGATGAGCGGAAACATTCCACAGACCTGGTAGTAAATTGAATAATACAAGCTGTCAGAATACACACCATGGTGTAAGGCGTATGTGAATGTCATGGATATTGTATTGGCTCAGTTTTGGGTTCACATATGGATTAACTGCAGACCCATTAGGGTTTACATTTACAACCTCCCGTCAGTTTGTTTTAGTTATTTTGGGTTTCAAAACCCAGTTGCTCGGGATTGTTAAGCACTATCACCTCACGATTGGTTTGTTTACTGATGAGTGGTGTTATCCGGCTTTTGAATTGCATTGGACAGTGCTTTCACATAAATGGGTGAATACCAGGCAATAAACAACGTGATATTACGTGTCATCGAGTTCTTTGTATATTCTGTCACGTACCAGATTTATAAAACCGAACAGAATTGGATGTGATGTATCTAATCATTGACTTTATAGCGTATTTGTCGGTTACCATGTATTTACAGATCCGATTTAGCACACTATTTCTCCTCAATATTCTATGGTTTACGTTGTGCGTTCACTGTTGTAAACGAACACATAGTATTCTGATCGTTCCTCTGAGATAATCGTATATAGTTATCGGCGATTGTCATGTTTTTATATCAGCTTCAACAACAACTGATTTAGATGTGAATATTTATAATTGATCAAAATCAATTATAAATTGTAGAATATTGAATGTTTCGCATGAAATCTGAAAAAGTTCTTGCAATTTGAAAAAAAAAAAATTATTATTAATATTACACATTGTTATCTAAGAGCATCCTCGTCGTGCACAGCAAATTGATGTCGAATGATGAAAGTGAAATGATATTAACGGGGTTTATTCATGTCAAACATGAGAGACTATGGACAAAACATTTCAGTTGTCGTGTGTAAGGATTCTCGTGTTTCACTTTCCTGTCAATAGACGTGGAATCAATACCCAGTATTAAGTATTCCGAGCAAACAAAACAGGGTCCGTTATCCAATCTCATGGTCCGGGGACAGAAAGTCATATCAGGCATACGAAGTGAGAGAAAACAAAAATGACAGGGAAACTCATGAACCCCCCAAAAATGGCCATTAGGAGGTGAAATCAGGTGTTCCGGAAAGAGTGAGCATTTCCTGCCCCAATAGTGGCACCCGTCATGAATTCCCCAAAATTAACATGAAAATAGATCTAGTTGCATGGCAGACATGGATTTGCTGTATTTATCAACCAGATATAAGTCTTGGTAAAACATATCCTTGTGGCAACAGTTTAGAGACTAGCTGGGCACTTCGATAGACAAAGTCTCAAACCAATTTTCTCAAACCAATTTTTCTCAAACCAAATCTCAAACCAATTTTCGTTAAAACAAACATGAAATCCTTCTTCAATGGGACGTATTTAGTCACATGGAGTGTTTTGTCTCTGCAATGTCTATTATTATGCCATGTTACTCTTACTTTTCTGAAGTAATGCACATACTTTAACAAACGATATAAATAAACACGGATGTTTTTGTTACAGTCATAAATGGGTTGCTAGATTGGAAGCATTTATGATCAACGATGAAAACTAATTTGAAATGATAGTAAATTATTGGCATATGGCTGAATGTAAGTATCATTCTATCACCACCATTACAGCCAAATTTTGATGATTCCAATAACAAACGTAAAATACAACATATTGCAATAGAAACAAAGCCCAACCAAAAACTTTATCAAAAGACACACTGACGTCATGAAAATAGGAATAGTGTACAGTGGATAATGTGATGTTTGATGCGCCCAATTATGTATCATGATTCACTCGGGTAATTCAGACAGCATTTACACCCCGGCCCGTAAATTCCCAAAATGTGCCCATTTTTCCCCTTCAATTTACCAGTGTGTCTGTAAACAAACGATTTTGCGCAAAATCTGTGTGGCATGGAAACTGTCGTCATATTGAGACGTAATTAATCGACTTGGTATCCGAAATTCCGCAAACTCAATGATATATGACAATAAATTCACCGACTGTGCGATCATGCACATTTTTGTTTTCCTTCGTCTGAAAATACTCACTTAAGCTGATGTCTTCTTGAAGCACAGTCCAATGACTGGACTGAATGAATTGTCGAAAGTTCCGCGTACTGAATCAGGACCGGCGGAAAGAGTAATTGTTGTCATTAGAGTAATGTCTCGTTAAGATAATTGAAACGGTAGCACTGATTCACTTGGTTTACAAAAACCGGTCTGCACTCTGTCCTTGGAACAAAAACCAAACTTTTAAACCCAGTAATTACCGAATCATTCAGGCCACCCACCCCATATTGGAAGTCTGTTCTATTTGAAAACATTACAATTCTATTCCATTTGTAATCTATACAAAAAATTGACAAAGATCAAATACAGTGTTTTAGGAAGGCGATTAGATATTTTAACGGGGAATAATATGTACTTGTAGGATCGGTAGAGATTAAATGATGGTGAAAATATGTTCAAGATCATACCAGAATAGGCAACAACATATGAACGATTCCCAGATGAGCGTGAATAATTTGGCAGTACAGTGTAAGCCTGATAACGAACATGTCATTTGAATAAAAATGCGAAAGTGAATATTAAGGACACAAAGAGAAACAAGTATGTGAAAAAATTATATCAAACGACTTGGGATTTCCAATTCCAGGGTATGTGATTTGAATAACGGAAGAGTGCGATACAATACAACATAATGAAAGTGATGACGGCCTGACGCCCAGCTTGGAAACCAATGAGTTGGTGATTCTGTGTTTGGTGGTAACAAGTGTTTGTGGAGGCGGGAAAACGGGTGTCCTCTCGAAGTTATAGTACAGTCCTTCTGCCATCACTGTTTAAACAACGCTCGTATGCCATGTCATCAATGAGCAGATCAAAATAAAAGTGAGTATGAAATAAGGATGGTTGAAGCTCCATTATGTAAATGTCTATTGTTTTTAATCGCAATTTAGGGATAATGATCAAAGCTTACTGTTATGTTGACATGGCATCAAGATTTTGGATGGTGATGGATATAGAGGCCCTCTGTTGTAATCAGATATCTCCTTCCAGTTCAAAAAACAGATTGAGAGTACATTTTAGACAACTAGACAGTGAAATATGGGAGTGGTTCGTGTAAATTAAACATTCTGCTGGGTTTTCTTTAGGACGCTAAACAAGTCAGCAATGTGTCATACGCTGTACGTACAACCTATGGACATATATATGAGTCCAATCATGTAACTAACGACTGGGTGACAGTGGATGTCACCTCAATCATGAATAACATTTTACGTACTACCGAGAGCACAATTTACCTATTACCGCACCGGATCCGCTAAAGCATTACGGTCAATAGATTCAGCCAGGTTATCTCAGCACACATTAACAAACATAGCTTCACGTCACTAAGTAGTTATTTCATGCTGGTGTGATCTGTTACATATAATGATGAAAGATTTCAGAGTTCACCATCTACATCGTCCTGCATGTATTACCCTGTCAATTATTAATGACAAGTGAGATATTGGATCACTGGTGGGATTTACTTTCAGCATTTTCCGTAATTGGCGTGAAGATGTACACTACAAGATTTTGGATGTACACTTGGTCACAAGTGGGCTTATGCATTTTCAATAACGATTGACGTTCAATTGGTAAGAATGAATGGTTCAGGATTGCTGTGCAAGAATCATTCTCATCCAAGTTCCCACGGGCGTGAGATGTATGGCACATCTTTCATCTTGCATTTTATGTCTGTGGAACACATGTTATGATGGAGATTGCTTGATGAATACATGTTTGATGTAAGTATCAATCTATCACCATCAATACAACTGAATTTTGATGATGCCAATAGAAACAAAGCCCGATCGATTAGTTTATCCAAAGACACATTGACGTCATTAAGGGCACAGATTGTGAACACCTGATGAAATTAGCATGCAACTGCCCAACAACCTATAAACTGAATTAGAAACAAGCCCCATTTAATAGACACATGACGTCATCATGGGCAGACAGTATGTGAAATCTAGTATGATATATGAAATCAATGATGAAATCAATTTAGGTTCTCGGAAATGGTTACACAACACAACATTTGGCCTCCTATCCTGTCCAGAATTTCATGGAATACTTGTAGGGACATGCACAATTCTATCCATCGGCACTCTCTTGACTAGACAGATGACGACCTCTATACACTTGACAATACATTCATCATATCATTACAAGAGTTCTGCCTGATTCCAAATGAGCTGCCCTGATATGCGCCGTTTCATTTATCTTCGTTTCATTGGAAATCAATATGTTTACCCTAGGGATATCGAGATATAACACCAAATCGGGGATACGCTAAATATAACACTCCAAGCATGTGCCTGTTGTTAATGTTGGACGATATTTTTTGACGCACAGTTTAACACTGCCTAGTTTTGGTGGAATCTTGTGATATGAATTTACCCCGGATAGGCGTTCTAGTCCATGGGTTCATGATATAATCAGCATTGTAACATTCAAGAGAAACAACATCAGATTATATATTCATTTAGGAAAAATCGTTCACAAAACATACATGTATTGATTGCGTGCACTATTTATTACGCTATGATGCCAAAAATTGCTGATGTGGGAGACTTAATGTAGATGAATCTGAAGGATGAGGTAGAGTTTGTGGGCATAAACATGATTTTTTTCTGGCATTACGTTAACTTTTATGATATCAAGAAGATGACAGTCAGGAAGTTAATCAATACTCACCAGACGGGGCGTCCTAATACCAGTGGTTTATCAAAATTAGTGATCTTAGTTATTTCCTGTAATTGCCTGGGGCTAATTACGTTATGGAACACTAAATACCTGTTGTGAAAACAAACTTATTTGTTTCTTGAAGTAATCCTGACTGATACATGATATTAATGGAAATAACATTTCTTACGTGGAAATAATAATTTTTTTCACGTAAATAACGTTTTTTATGCGCGAATACCCTTACATACACGTAAATAACATTCCTTATGTGTAAGTGACATTCCTTATGCGGAAAAACATTACTTACGTGGAAATAACATTATATACCTATGCGGAAATTATTTATGTGAAAATAACATTATTTTTCCATACTATTTACGCATAAATAATATTATTTACATGTGAATAACAATATTGATCCTCTGTCATGTGTGATAAACTGTTTCTATTGCTTGTGTTGGGTTGCGGGATGTCATTTGCATTTACCCATCTGATCTAGTCACATCGAAAAAGATGGACAAGTCAGTGGATGACGTAAGTAGGCCTAAAATAATTTACACCCTATGAATTATGCACCGCTACAAAGCTCAAGTTGGTCACATACCTCTTTGTGACCGCGTAAACACTCACCACCAGTGTAATGTAAATTATGCTTTCAGAATTCTATCAAACTGAGAAGTTTTATTGATTTTAATCAGCACCTTAATATTACCGATAGTCCCAGAAAAATACTAAATACGTAAAGGAATTTTTATGTATAATTGTACCGTAATATTGATGGTTTGGATATCCGGCCACTTGCGTCATGCATTTTGGAATTATGTGCCATGTGCTTGTGAAATAAATGTTTTTGATACTTGTGTATACATGTTTGTTCCAAAACGGGAAAATTATACAACTTGCAAACACACATCACACATTGGTGAAAAGAATTTCGAGAGAATGATATTTCATATGGAATAGTTCAAATTCATGGTCTACCCGAAGAGTCTGATCTAACATTGTCTGCTTAGACAACAACCTGCTTAGCCAAAATGAGATTTTCAAGAGCAATTTTGGAAGTGTTGGCTGATCTGAAGCTGAACTATGACCTCAAAGAAGAACAGATTAAAAGAGTACGGTCAAATGTTGATGTGAAAGATACAGTATGTGTAATGGCCATGTGATTCGGGAAAGCGATATATTTGTGGTGGCCACAATTTTCGAACAAAAAGTAATTTTAATTTCTTATATTTAATATTTAAATGGAGAAATTTTTGCCTACTGCATACATGTAGTTTTATTGTTGACGTTTTGCTCTGGATCCGTGTTTTCTCCCAATAAATCTCATTAAATATTGCAATTGAATATTCTGAGCTACCAACTGTTTCAACAGCTTAGCAACATTGATGGTCCACACAGCTCGATCGTGGTTTGTCGTCTAAAAACCTGGATGCGGGTTCCGGTAGGGGGAATAAACGTGGAGTGGAAGAAGCTGTGTACGCTTTGTACGTACGTGTGTTCCATGTCCAATATGACAAAAACTTCGAAAGTGTAAGCCCCCAGTGAGCAAAGCACCATCAGGTTCTGATCACCAAGGTGGCTTTTGGAATGATATACAAATATTTGACATAGAGACTTTAATCCACTGGGGTCCACCTAACTCTGCCCTGGAATACCTATCCTGGAACACCTTCATCATTCTGTTGAGAGACAATATGTATGGATACACTGAAAAGGAAAATGTCCATGTTCCCTCTAACAGACTACCAAAGTGTTTTATCAACAAATAAAGTAGAATATCACAAAATTGGTTGGTGAGATATTGATACAATACACATTTTGCGTTTCAAAGTACTATGTCGACCGTGTCATACCTTGGTCGAGGTAATGCAATGCTGATTTGAAACCATTTTTCAACAGTGAGTGTAACTGAAGTGAAAGTCAAATGAACGAATGATTATGAAACTTGTATTCATTCTGTTCACACCCGTTCTAGTCACATTGTGAAGATATGAGCATAACTCATCCTGACAAAGAGCTGTGATATGTGTCCACGATGGAATGGAATCTACCCATAACCACCAATATTCTGATGATGCCAATGAAGCCCTGAATTAAAACATTTTCGAAATATAAACAAATTAAAGTAATTATTTATTCAAAGCCACACTTGGATATCAGGGACAGTGTGTGAATAGTAGTGTTTTGCTGTACATCTGATGGAATCAGTATAGACTACCCAACTACCGATTAAACAGTTTAGAAATTTAATAATAACACCATGGTGTGACAAGTGCGTTGAGTTCATCACTGAGTACATCATAATAACTGAGGAAATGAATGGTACTTCTACTTTTTTTTATGATCGTTGTTCCAACAGAACCATGTGCTACATGCAACATCTGGATTGTCAAGCTTTCCATCCAATACTTTTAGGGACATACAAAATTATGTCCGTCGGAACAAATTTGATGAGCCAAATTGAAGACTTCTATAGATATGACATATCGTTGTTTTGTTTAGAATTGATCCGTTCAACCTGCACGGATCTCCAGACATATCCCATAAGTTTACGATATAACTAACAGGTAATGTACCATTCGAGGGAAGCAACATCAGATCCATATCCATCCTGATAACTCGTACAGAAAACATAATGCATTGTCATGCACTGTTCACTGACGGCAAAACTTGCTGATATGGGATATTCAATCTAAAAGACAACATAAAGTTTGTGTAAACGTGATTTTTTCTGGTATTGTAATGGTTGTTATGACAGGCAAAAACGTATTGCAACAACGCATACAAATTCACAGATGTATGTAAAATGTGAACCAGTTTTTGTTCAGAACCGTCTACAACTAACACATGTCAACGTTTTAAATACACTAACACATCTTTTCTTCATGAAATGTTTGTTTCGCACATGATATCAAACGAGGTTATAAAATTGAATCAGTGTATCTGCTTATTATTATATTTTCAGTAGTGTACGATCACAATCAATAATCGTTGTTCAATACTGGCGCCAACGATGTATGTGTTTTAATATCAGTGACGTGACTTAAGTACTGTATCCTGCTTATATCCTGTTATTGTCTGGGGCTGATTACCTGGTGGAACATTAAATATCTGTTTATTATAGTCTAATGATGGCGATCCGGATAAATGGTGCACCATGGTGGGGTTTATTTACTCTGCCTCATTCATTGCATCAAAAAGAAGTGCTGATGTTTTCAATGATTATACGCTCCCTCATAGGAACCCTACCCTTATTGTCTGTCAGCATAATTGCACATTTTTCTGAAGAGAAAATATCGAGTGGATTACTTGTATACTTATCAGTTCTACTGATGTTTTGTGATATCAGTGGCCCTTACGCGTATGCTGTTCATTTCAAATCATAAATATGTGGATCATGCGCAAGACAGCGAACAGAAATATGATTCCCTTAATGAGCAGTCCATCACCGGTCCATCACCGGGTGTGGAATTTGATTATAGTGCACCATGGTGGGCTTTATTCACTCTACCTCATTCGTTGCATCAAAAAGAAATGCTCACATTTTCACTGATTATATCCTCCCTCATAGGAACCCTACCCTTATTGTCAGTCAGCATAATGGACATTTTCCGCTTGCATAGAGGAAATGGATCATCTGATCGTTTTCTACAGGAAGGTATTATATTATTGTGAGTATTGTATGACATACTGTTGATATGCATAACCGAAAGGAATCTCCTATATCAGCACAATGTTATGGGTATCATGTGTCACAATAAGAGTAGAGAAAGCTGAGAGATGAGAGGAAACATTCCACGGACCTGGTAGTACATAGAATAATACAAGCTAGCAGAATAACGCCATGGTGTAAGGCGTACATGTATGTGAATGTCATGGATATAGGATTTGCTGTCTTGGTTTCATATATGGATTAAGCGCAGACACATTAAGGTTTACATTTACAATCTCCCGTCAGATTGTTTTAGTTATTTTGGGTTTCGAAACCCAGTTGCTCGCGGGTGTTAAGCACCATCACCTCACGATTGGTTTGTTTACTGATGAGGGGTATCATCCGGTTGTTGAATTGCGTTGGACAGTGTTTTTACAAACATAAATGGGTGAATGCCAAGCAATAAACAACGTGATTCTCTGTGGGTTCTCTGTATATTCTGTCACGCAACAGATTCATAAAACTGAACAGAACTGGATATATTTTTTTTACTCCTTTATTCACATATCTGTTTTAGCACACTATTTCTCCTCAATATTCTATGGTTTACGTTGTGCATTCACTGTTGTCAAACGCAGAACACATAGCATTCTGATCCTTCCAGTGAGATAATCGTATATATTTATTTAAACGACATGTTCGTTGTCAGTCTTACACTGTACTGCCAAATTATTCACGCTCATCTGGGAATCGTTCATATGTTGTTGCCTATTCTGGAATATTCTTAAACATATTTTCACCATCATTTACCATCTCACGATCCTACAAGTACATACAAGTAAGCGGCAGGAAATGTAGTAAAAGACATGTGTCGCCTCTTAGCAGTGCACAGCTCGATTCCAATGTCTGGAATGTGAAGTTTATTTGAGTCTGCATTCCTGTAGACATACACTATTTTGTGAACAACAATTTCAGGGACTTTCCAGACTCAAAATGGAACAATTTCCAGACCCTTTCCAGACCCTGATCGATTCGAAACCCCTATGCACGATAGCTCGTTGATAGACATGCTACATGAACTGAACTTGTACGCTTAGGCTCCATTATTCACATCTATACATATAGTATGTACAACATTTTTTTTGGGTGAAACATTTCATCAAACTGCATCGAACGGGAAATATCACTATAAAATATATTTCCGCAAAGCATTGTGCACCCTGTCACCAATACCGAGTAGAAAATTGATACAGAGAACAGCGGTGTTTTGACCACTCGTCCCTTTTTGCCTGTTTTTAACTGACTGTCATACCTATATAATTCCATAAAGATTGTGTAGATATAAAGAGATTCATTTGTCTTTATGCAAATGCCTTTATGTCCATTCCATCATGTTCAAAACTTCATGATCGCAAGTATACTGGGTACAGTACATCAGTTGATAAGAAGGGATCCGTTATGTGCACAAATAATGTTTGATAAACTTTTTTCCCCCGACCATTATCACAATTTGAATGGTCAGCAATACGTCCTCATTCAAAATGACATCTATCGGAACAGTGCTCAAGCCATGACGATATCAACAAGGCATCCCCACGGAGTCGGGAGTTCCAGGGGAGCCGCTGTCTGATCGGTCAAATCTTTACTCGCGATATACAATGTAGTACTCTCAATATTTTGCGCTTGTCAGGCATGAAGGAAATTTGAAAACAATTCACGAAACTGGACCATATTTTTTTAGTAATTGCCTCAACGATCAGCTTGGTGACACTAAAATTTTTAAAAGAAATGCTGCGGTACTATTGCAGGACAGGACCAACGCATCTATCCATGGGCCGTTTTAATCGTATTTGAGTATGTCACCTCCTGATGGAGGCGACAATTATTTCCCAATAAAATATCTATTCGCCTTCCCAAAACAAATGAAATAGAATTGTAATGTTTCAAATAAAACAGACTTCCAATATGGGGTCAGTGGCCTAAATAATTCGGTGATTACTGGGGTTAAAAGTTTGGTGTTTGTTCCAAGGACGGAGTGCAGACTGGTATTTGTAAACCAAATGAATTAGTGCTACCGTTTCAATTATCTTTAGGAGACATTACTGTAATGACAACAGTTACTCTTTTCGCTGGTCGTGATTCAGTCCGCGGAACTTTCAGCAATTCATTCAGGCCGGTCATTGGACTGTGTTTCAAGAAGACATCAGCTTAAGTGAGATATGTTCCGACAAAGGGAAACAAAAATGTGCATGATCCCACAAGCGGTGAATTGATTGTCATATATCATTTGAGTTTTCGGAATTTCGAACACCAAGGCGATTAATTACATCTCAATATGATGACCGTTTCCATGCCCCACAGATTTTACACACAATCGTTTGTTTACAAACACACTGGTAAATTGAAGGAAAATAACCATGCAAACATTTCAGGAATTTACGGGCCGGGGTGTAAATGCTGCCGGAAATACCCAAGTGAATCATGTTACATAATTGGGTGTGTCAAACATCACATTATTCACTGTACACCATTCCTATTTTCAGCCATATGTCAATAATTTACCATCATTCCGAATTAGTTTTCATCGTTGATAGTAAATGTTTCCATATCAAAACATGTATGTATTGATCTAGTAACCCCTTTACACGCTGGGAAAAGGCGACCACCAGAATCGGAACGCTGGAATTGGAGGTTGAACGCCCGAATCTGAGGAAATGGTGCAAAATAATGTGAACATTGTCAGAAGCTCCTATTATTTTGGCTTAGTACAGTATTTCATAAAGATTAATGGAATGAAAGAGCGTGTCCGTAGAGCATGCAAACATATATGGCTTTCAGGAATAGCCAAGGTTAGTGTGAAAATGCAGAGACCATGTAGTAAACTGCGACACAAAATAGCGGGTCGATATCCAAATGCTAACGAATTGTGAACTTGCAGCCAAATTTGACATTTCGATGGATATTTTACACAATACTCAGGTTTCCCATGAAGAAATATATCCCAGTTAACATATTACTACAATAGGGACATCAGTATGTACATATATAATAGGATAAACACGAATTATGATAAGTCAATTTTCATTGTGTATTGGGGACGACAACGCCTCTGCTATGCATGTCGATGATGCTTTTAGATATCAATGTGCAATAATAGTAATGAATATAGTTTATTTCAAGTTGCAAGGACTTCTACAGTGGCTGATAAGGGACATTGTAAAAAAACTTATTTATTTCTCAAAGTAATCCTGACTGATACATACTTTATACGTAAATGACATTTTTTACGTTGAAATAAGGTTTTTAATACGGAAATAGCCCTTTTTATGCGTGCATAACATTATTTACTTCTGCCGTGTATGAGATACTGTATTGGTGGTAATAGATTGATACTTACATACTAACCACATACTGCCTACGCGTGCTTTTATCGTTCCCTTGGTCATTGGGGGTAAATAACGTTATTCCCCCGTAAAGAAACTTTATTCAAGCAGAAAAAAACGTTACTTACCCATAAATAACTTCATTCATGCATAAATGACATTACTAACAGAAAAATAATGAGTTTTACACGGAAATAACATTATTTCTGCACAGATTAAGTGTGCGAAATATGTGTGGCATGGAAACTATCATCATGTTGACATGTAATTAATCGACTTGGTGTCCGAAATCTCAAATGATAAATGACAATCAATTCACTGCTTGTGGGATCATGCACATTTCAATTTCCCTTCTTCAGAACATATCTCACTTAAGCTGATGTCTTCTTGAAGCACACTCCAATGACCGGACTGTATGAATTGCTGAAAGTTCCGCGTACTGAATCAGGGACAGCGGAAAGAGTAATTGCTGTCATTACTGTAATGTCTCGTTAAGATAATTGAAATGGTAGCACTGATTCAGTTGGTTTCCAAAAAAACGGTCTGCACTCTGTCCTTGGAACAAAAAACAAACTGTTAACCCCAGTAATTACCGTATCATTCAGATCACCGACCTCATATTAGAAGTCTATTTTATTTGAAAAAAAAAAACATTACAATTCTATTTCATTTGTAATCAATACAACAAATTGGCAACCACCAAATACAGTGTTTTGGGAGGCGAATAGATATTTTAATGTAGGATCGTAAGAGATTAAATGATGGTGAAAATATATTTAAGTTCATACCAGAATAGGCAACAACATATGAACGATTCCCAGATGAGCGTGAATAATTTGGCAGTACAGTGTAAGACTGACAACGAACATGTCATTTAAATAAAAATGCGAATGTGAATAATAAAGACACAAAAAGAAATAAGTATGCAAAAAGATCATAGCAAACGACTTGGGATTTCCAATTCCAGGGTATGTAATTTGAATATCGGAATAGCGAGTTATCGTTATTCCGATTAATAGGCAAAATGCGAATGTGAATAATAAAGACACAAAAAGAAATAAGTATGCAAAAAGATCATAGCAAACGACTTGGGATTTCCAATTCCAGGGTATGTAATTTGAATATCGGAATAGCGAGTTATCGTGAAGCATAATGAAAATGTAGACGGCGTGACGCCCAGCTTGGAGACCAATAAGATGTGGTGATTCGGTGTTTGATGGTGACAAGTGTTTGGGGAGGCGGGAAACGGGTGTCCTCTCGAAGTTATAATACAATACTTCTGCCATCACTGTTTAAACAGCGCTCGTATGGCAATTCATCAATGAGCAGATGAAATTAAATGTGAGTATAGGAATGAGTCTGCACTCTGTCCTTGGAACAAAAAACAAACTGTTAACCCCAGTAATTACCGTATCATTCAGATCACCGACCTCATATTAGAAGTCTATTTTATTTGAAAAAAAAAACATTACAATTCTATTTCATTTGTAATCAATACAACAAATTGGCAACCACCAAATACAGTGTTTTGGGAGGCGAATAGATATTTTAATGTAGGATCGTAAGAGATTAAATGATGGTGAAAATATATTTAAGTTCATACCAGAATAGGCAACAACATATGAACGATTCCCAGATGAGCGTGAATAATTTGGCAGTACAGTGTAAGACTGACAACGAACATGTCATTTAAATAAAAATGCGAATGTGAATAATAAAGACACAAAAAGAAATAAGTATGCAAAAAGATCATAGCAAACGACTTGGGATTTCCAATTCCAGGGTATGTAATTTGAATATCGGAATAGCGAGTTATCGTGAAGCATAATGAAAATGTAGACGGCGTGACGCCCAGCTTGGAGACGAATAAGATGTGGTGATTCGGTGTTTGATGGTGACAAGTGTTTGGGGAGGCGGGAAACGGGTGTCCTCTCGAAGTTATAATACAATACTTCTGCCATCACTGTTTAAACAGCGCTCGTATGGCAATTCATCAATGAGCAGATGAAATTAAATGTGAGTATAGGAATGAGGATGATTCAAGCTCCGTTATGTAAATGTGTATTGTTGTTAATCGCAATAATTTAGGGATACTTGTCAAAGCTTACTGTACTGTTGATATGGCATCAAGGTTTTGGATGGTGATGGATATAGAGGCTCTCTGTTGTTAATCAGGGTTGTTTATTGAAGTCCTCACACTAAAGGGAATCCTCTCTCCTTCCAGTTAAAAAAACAGATTGAGAGTGTATTTTAGACAACTAGACAGTGAGAATGAGAATGGTTTGTGTAAATTAAACATTCTGCTGGGTTTTCTTTATGACACTGAACAAGTTAGCAATGTGTCCTACGCTGGACGTACAGCCTATGGACATGTATGTGATTCAAACCGTGTAACTAACAATTAGTTGACAGTGGATGTCACCTCAATCATAAATAACATTTTCCGTACTACTCAGAGCATAATTTTTTTTACCCATTACCGCGCCGGACCCGCTAAACCATTACGGTCAATAGATTCAGCCAGGTTATATCAGCACACATTAACAAACACAGCTTCACGCCACTAAGTAGTTACTTCATGCTGGTGTGATCTGTTACATATAATGATGAGAGATTTCAGAGATCACCATCTATATCGTCCTGCTTGTATTAGCCTGTCAATTATTGATGACAAGTGAGATATTGGATCACTGGTGGGATTTACTTTCAGCATTTTCCGTAACTGGCGTGAAGGTGTACACCAAAAGATTTGGATGTACACTTGGTCACAAGTGGGCTTATGCATTTTCAATAACGATGGACGTTTATTTGGTAAGAATGAATGGTTCAGGATTGCTGTGCAAGAATAATTCTCATCCAAGTTCCCACGGGCGTGAGATGTATGGCACATCTTTCTTCTTGTATTTTATGTCTGTGGAACACATGTTATAATGATTGCTTGATGAATATATGTATAATGTAACTATCAATCTATCACCATCAATACCATTAAATTTTGATGATGCCAATAGCAAACTTAAAATACAACATTTTGCAAAAGAAAGCCCGATCGATTAGCTTATTCAAAGGCACATTGGCGTCGATAGAGGCAGACAGTGTGTAAACAGTAGTTGTTTCTACTGTACACCTGATGAAATTAGCATGCAACTGCCCAACAACCTATAAACTAAATTAGAAACCCGAAACAAGCCCTATGTAATAGACACATGACGTCATCAGGGGCAGACAGTGTGTGTGAAATGTAGTATTATATATGAAATCAATGATGAAATCAATTTAGGTTCTCGTAAGGGTTAACACAACACAACATTTGGCCTCCTATCATGTCCAGGAATTCATGGAATACTTGTAGGGACATGCGCAATTCTATCTATACGACCTCTATACACTTGACAATACATTCATCATATCATCACAAGAGTTATGTCTGATTCCATATTAGCTGCACTAATATGCGCCGTTTCATTTATCTTCGTTTTATTGGAAATCAATAAGTTTACCCTAGGGATATCGAGACATAACCCCAAATCGGGGATATGCTAAATATAACACTCCACGCATGTGCCTATTGTTAATGTTGGACGATATTTTCTAACGTACAGTATTACACTGCCTAGTTTTGGTGAAATCTTGTGATATGAATTCACCCCGAACAGGCGTTATAGTCCATGGGTTCATGATATCACCAGCATTGCAACATTCGAGAGAATCAACATCAGATTATAAAATCATTCTGGAAAATTCGCTGATAGCATGACTTGCTGATATGGGAGGAATATCCTGAACGAATTGTTGGCATACTGAATCAGGACCAGCAGAAAGCCAATTGTTGTCATTACAGTAATGTCTCGTTACGATAATTGAAACGGTAGCACTGATTCAGCTGGATTACAAAAACAGATCTGCACTCGGAACAAAAAACGAACTTTGAACCCGTGTAATTACCGTATCATTCAGGTGACTGGCCCCGTATTGGAGACTTCTTATTGTATTTTATTTGAAAATCAGAATTTGAAGACTCCAAATACAGACGATGATTCTGGGAGGCGAATCAAATTTTAGGTGGAATACAATATGCAAGATCCTGGGAGATTACCAGATGGCAAAATGTTAAATAGTGTCAAATAAAAATGTCAAATAGTGACCAACAGGTAAACAAATTTGATACATGATCACATGTATGTGGTCAGTAAAGCATCAATTTGAAAAAACAACAACCGTCCACGCATCTCCGAATTCCGAATTAGCGAGTTACCACACAGTAAGGTGAAAATGTAGACGGTCTGGCGCCCATCTTGGAAAACCAACAAGAGATGGTAATATGGACTTGAAGACAAGTATTCAGGGAAAGCGGGGGAGGAGTGTTTTTCACAATTTAATGATACTTCTGCCATAACTTTTCAAATAAACCTCCTGTACCAGTACCATCAATGACCTGATAAAATTGAAAGTCAGCATGGAAATAATGATGATCCAGGTTCCATTATGCAAATCCACTGCCTATGTGAATCACAATAATTCAGTGTTACTGGTCACAGCTTACTGTTGACATGGCGTCAAGGTTTTGGATGGTGGTGGACATAGAAACACTCCTAATGTGTTGACTTATAGAAGATGCCTCGTGAAAGGAAATCCTCTCTCCTTCCAGTTCAGCAAACACCTTGAGAGTGTAATCTAGGCAGTTGGACAGTGTAATCTTGGAGTGTTCAACGTAGGTGAAATATTCTGCCGGGCGTTGTTTTAATTGTCCAGCACCTGAAGTCAGAGACAATGTGTCCCCTAATTCACGCCGAGCAGAAACATACACTGGGTACATCTGTGTCTCCGACCATGTAACTAACACAAAGGACACCTCGACCATAAATAACGTTTGTCATGTTAATGAAAACATATGCCTGTTTAGACATCAGACCTACCGGTACTTTAACTTAAGCTGTCGATACACTTGGTACACACATTAACAAACATAGTTTCACGCCAGTGAGTAGTTACTACATGGTCGCGTGACCTGTGCAGAGATTGATAAGAGGTTTCAACGATTACCAGCAACATCGTCTCCCCTGTATTATCTTGTAAATATTGGTGCTTTTACTTGCGTCATGTATGTAATAACGTCAGTCCGAACCATGATCACGCTCAATGATGCAGGATATACGTGCAAAGTTGTTTGATGGAAATAACAAAATATTTCTTGTGAGTTACCACATAAACAATGTTTTGATGAGAATGACTGGTTTAAAATCCAATGTGCAAAAATATACATTACTTCCACACTGGTAACATCGAGGTTACCGAACATTTGGTCTGATACGAAACTGGCATGGCGCTGCCATCGTCTGTCTGTCAAAATAATTATCTTCGAAGTTTATGTTCAAATCTTCCCGGGAGTCTAAACCTTTTCCAGTCTGAAAGGGACTTCGGTGGACTTCCAGTCATTCCTTGCTTCATTTGAAGAGTTGTATCCATCAATGCATGTACACCTATCATGCTATAAGGCAGAGAAGCAATGGTGCTTCACATTTCCACGGCCAATCTGCGACTGCTTGCCACCGTTCTCTACGATGCTCCATTGTAAGTTTGCTTGAATTAGTCATAACAATTCCCATAATCCCATGGGATAATGACATTGTTCCGACATCTCATGGTTCCGACACCCCAATGTTCCGACATCCCACTGTTCAGACACCCCCAATGTTCTGACGACCAGGATATCTAACTGTCATATCTAACTGTCTTCCCCTTTACAAAATAAAATTGTCTTTTCATAATTCAAAATGTTTTGAGCATTCTATTATGTTGCATTTATGGATTTTATGAATATTCATGGATAATGTACATGTATCATTAAAACGACTGATTGATGCATGTCAAAGACATTATCCAAGAAGAGGTCCTGGGAAGGATCCAGAAAACCGGCTGGTGTAGTAAAATGGTTATATGATGAGCGTCAACGATGTCGAGAATGTCGCACCCAAATGTCGACACAGAGTCTGTCAGCCAAACTGCTTGACACATCTGGTCAGAATCACCACCATAGAAAAGAATATGGTGAAAGCCAGGTTGGATTTCACGAAACAGACCTGGGAAGATGTCCGAAGCCTCACCAGTCAAACTCACCAGCTCCATAGAGACACTCAGGCGACGCCCCATGGACAGTAAAAGAAACGGCTGTGAACTCCCGAAAAGAGGACAAACTACAAGGGCAACAAGCAAACTACAAGAGCAACAAAGCAAAAACGAGGGGTTCCGTGGCGAGAACTGCCACCTGCAAGCGGTCGATCATAAGCAGAAAATTTACTTTGTTGTAGGTAAACAGTTTCTTCACTGACAAGAAAGTAACTAAGAGTCGGCAGCCAGGACATCTACCTGAGTGGAGGAAATTTATTATTAAACACTGTTCTGTCACTCCGGGCAGGATACATACCGGTAGCACTTGGGGGAAAAAAACTCAGACAAACATAGGAGGCAGACAAACAGAAAGGGTAAATATCTGCAGATTGGCTCTTAACATTTGGGATCTCTGCTATGACAGCCCATTGTGACGGGGCCCACAATGCCATTCTGGCGGGGATGTGATGGGGATTCGGTGCTGGCCACTCAAGAGAAGGAACCTCTGACCAGCGCACTATTAAGGATCAACAATGTCACATTCTGGGAGTAGTCGAGTCTAAAGACCAGTCGGCAACATCTATCCAGAGACGATTTCTGACCATCCCAGACGTCTATTCCCAGGTAGGGTCACTAGCGCCATTAAGTTCAACACATTAAAATACAATTTGGAAATCCCATATAGGCAATACAATTTGGAATTCACATAGCTTAAAACAAGTTGGGAGAGTTTATAATTTTTTTTTCTAGAAACAGATAGTACAAAGTGAAACTGATTTCTGAACTGAACTACTGTTGTTTTCACATACATGTACAATGTTGGAAATACATGCCTTTGTTTGTTGTTCATAAATCATCCGAAACAGTGCTAGTTTCTGGCCAATTCTTGCTTGCCATCATTCTCTCATGGCGATCTCATGGTGATCAAGCCACTTGCGTCATGCATTTTGGAATTTTGTGCCATGTGCTCGTGAAATAAATGTTTTTGATACTTTGTATACGACTTTGTTTCGATAAAAATTGTAAAACCAAATAAATGTTTTTGTTACCTCTGTATTGAGAGATTACCATCCACATCGTACTGCTGGTATTATCCTGTCAAGCATGATGAAAAGTGAGATATTGGATCAGTGGCGGGATTTACTTTCAGCATATTCCGTAATTGGCATGAAGATGTACACTAAAATATTTGGGTTATACACTTGGTCACAAGTGGGCTTATGCCTTTTCAATAACGGTAAACGTTCATTTTATGAGAATGAATGGTTCAGAATTGCCGTGCAAGAATAATTCACAACCAAGTTCCCACGGGCATGAGAAGTATGTTCCATTTCTGCTAATGGGCTCATCTTTCATCTTGCATTTTATGTCTGTGGAACACATGTTATAATGAAGATTGCTTGATGAATACAAATTATGAAATCATTTTAGGTTTTCGGAAATGGTAACATACACAACATTTGGCCTCCTATCCTGTCCAGATTTTCATGGAATACTTGTAGAGACATGCACAATTCTATCCATCGGCACTCTTTTGACCTGACAGACTACGACCACTATACACTTGACAATACATTCATCATATCATTACAAGAGTTCTGTCTGATTCCATATGAGCTGCATCAATATGCATTTGTCTTTGTTTTATTTGAAATCAATAAGTTTACCCTAGGGATATCGAGACATAAACCCATATCGGGGATGTGCTGAGTATGACACTCCAAACATGTGCCTATTGTTAATGTTAGACGATATTTTCCAACGTACAATATTACACAGCCTAATTGTGATGTGATATGAATTTATCCCGAACAGGCGTTCTAGTCCATGGGTCCATGATATCACCAGCATTGTAACATCGAGAGAAGCAACATCATATTATAAAATCATTCTGGAAAATTCGCTGATAGCATGACTTGCTGATATGGGAGGAATATCCTGAACGAATTGTTGGCATACTGAATCAGGACCAGCGGAAAGCTAATTGTTGTCATTACAGTAATGTCTCGTTAAGATAATGAAACGGTAGCACTGATTCAGCTGGATTACAAAAACAGATCTGCACTCGGAACAAAAAACGAACTTTGAACCCGTGTAATTACCGTATCATTCAGGTGACTGGCCCCGTATTGAAGACTTCTTATTGTATTTTATTTGAAAATCAGAATTTGAAGACTCCAAATACAGACGATGATTCTGGGAGGCGAATCAAATTTTAGGTGGAATACAATATGCAAGATCCTGGGAGATTACCAGATGGCAAAATGTTAAATAGTGTCAAATAAACATGTCAAATAGTGACCAACAGGTAAACAAATTTGATACATGATCACATGTATGTGGTCAGTAAAGCATCAATTTGAAAAAACAACAACCGTCCACGCATCTCCGAATTCCGAATTAGCGAGTTACCACACAGTAAGGTGAAAATGTAGACGGTCTGGCGGCCATCTTGGAAAACCAACAAGAGATGGTAATATGGACTTGAAGACAAGTATTCAGGGAAAGCGGGGGAGGAGTGTTTTTCACAATTTAATGATACTTCTGCCATAACTTTTCAAATAAACCTCCTGTACCAGTAACATCAATGACCTGATAAAATTGAAAGTCAGCATGGAAATAATGATGATCCAGGTTCCATTATGCAAATCCACTGCCTATGTGAATCACAATAATTCAGTGTTACTGGTCACAGCTTACTGTTGACATGGCGTCAAGGTTTTGGATGGTGGTGGACATAGAAACACTCCTAATGTGTTGACTTATAGAAGATGCCTCGTGAAAGGAAATCCTCTCTCCTTCCAATTCAGCAAACACCTTGAGAGTGTAATCTAGGCAGTTGGACAGTGTAATCTTGGAGTGTTCAACGTAGGTGAAATATTCTGCCGGGCGTTGTTTTAATTGTCCAGCACCTGAAGTCAGAGACAATGTGTCCCCTAATTCACGCCGAGCAGAAACATACACTGTGTGGGTACATCTGTGTCTCCGACCATGTAACTAACACAAAGGACACCTCGACCATAAATAACGTTTGTCATGTTAATGAAAACATATGCCTGTTTAGACATCAGACCTTACGGTACTTTAACTTAAGCTGTCGATACACTTGGTACACACATTAACAAACATAGTTTCACGCCAGTAAGTAGTTATTACATGGTCGCGTGACCTGTGCAGAGATTGATAAGAGGTTTCAACGATTACCAGCAACATCGTCTCCCCTGTATTATCTTGTAAATATTGGTGCTTTTACTTGCGTCATGTATGTAATAACGTCAGTCCGAACCATGATCACGCTCAATGATGCAGGATATACGTGCAAAGTTGTTTGATGGAAATAACAAAATATTTCTTGTGAGTTACCACATAAACAATGTTTTGATGAGAATGACTGGTTTAAAATCCAATGTGCAAAAATATACATTACTTCCACATTGGTAACATCGGGGTTACCGAACATTTGGTCTGATACGAAACTGGCATGGCGCTGCCATCGTCTGTCTGTCAAAATAATTATCTTCGAAGTTTATGTTCAAATCTTCCCGGGAGTCTAAACCTTTTCCAGTCTGAAAGGGACTTCGGTGGACTTCCAGTCACTCCTTGCTTCATTTGAAGAGTTGTATCCATCAATGCATGTACACCTATCATGCTATAAGGCAGAGAAGCAATGGTGCTTCACATTTCCATGGCCAATCTGCGACTGCTTGCCACCGTTCTCTACGATGCTCCATTGTAAGTTTGCTTGAATTAGTCATAACAATTCCCATAATCCCATGGGATAATGACATTGTTCCGACATCTCATGGTTCCGACACCCCAATGTTCCGACATCCCACTGTTCAGACACCCCCAATGTTCTGACGACCAGGATACCTAACTGTCATATCTAACTGTCTTCCCCTTTACAAAATAAAATTGTCTTTTCATAATTCAAAATGTTTTGAGCATTCTATTATGTTGCATTTATGGATTTTATGAATATTCATGGATAATGTACATGTATCATTAAAACGACTGATTGATGCATGTCAAAGACATTATCCAAGAAGAGGTCCTGGGAAGGATCCAGAAAACCGGCTGGTGTAGTTAAATGGTTATATGATGAGCGTCAACGATGTCGAGAATGTCGCACCCAAATGTCGACACAGAGTCTGTCAGCCAAACTGCTTGACACATCTGGTCAGAATCACCACCATAGAAAAGAATATGGTGAAAGCCAGGTTGGATTTCACGAAACAGACCTGGGAAGATGTCCGAAGCCTCACCAGTCAAACTCACCAGCTCCATAGAGACACTCAGGGGACGCCCCATGGACAGTAAAAGAAACGGCTGTGAACTCCCGGAAAGAGGACAAACTACAAGGGCAACAAGCAAACCACAAGAGCAACAAAGCAAAAACGAGGGGTTCCGTGGCGAGAACTGCCACCTGCAAGCGGTCGATCATAAGCAGAAAATTTACTTTGTTGTAGGTAAACAGTTTCTTCACTGACAAGATAGTAACTAAGACTCGGCAGCCAGGACATCTACCTGAGTGGAGGAAATTTATTATTAAACACTGTTCTGTCACTCCGGGCAGGATACATACCGGTAGCACTTGGGGGAAAAAACTCAGACAAACATAGGAGGCAGACAAACAGAAAGGGTAAATATCTGCAGATTGGCTCTTAACATTTGGGATCTCTGCTATGACAGCCCATTGTGACGGGGCCCACACTGCCATTCTGGCGGGGATGTGATGGGGATTCGGTGCCGGCCACTCAAGAGAAGGAACCTCTGACCAGCGCACTATTAAGGATCAACAATGTCACATTCTGGGAGTAGTCGAGTCTAAAGACCAGTCGGCAACATCTATCCAGAGACGATTTCTGACCATCCCAGACGTCTATTCCCAGGTAGGGTCACTAGCGCCATTAAGTTCAACACATTAAAATACAATTTGGAAATCCCATATAGGCAATACAATTTGGAATTCACATAGCTTAAAACAAGTTGGGAGAGTTTATAATTTTTTTTCTAGAAACAGATAGTACAAAGTGAAACTGATTTCTGAACTGAACTACTGTTGTTTTCACATACATGTACAATGTTGGAAATACATACCTTTGTTTGTTGTTCATAAATCATCCGAAACAGTGCTAGTTTCTGGCCAATTCTTGCTTGCCACCATTCTCTCATGGTGATCTCATGGTGATCAAGCCACTTGCGTCATGCATTTTGGAATTTTGTGCCATGTGCTCGTGAAATAAATGTTTTTGATACTTTGTATACGTCTTTGTTTCGATAAAAAATGTAAAACCAAATAAATGTTTTTGTTACCTCTGTATTGAGAGATTACCATCCACATCGTACTGCTGGTATTATCCTGTCAAGCATGATGAAAAGTGAGATATTGGATCAGTGGCGGGATTTACTTTCAGCATATTCCGTAATTGGCATGAAGATGTACACTAAAATATTTGGGTTATACACTTGGTCACAAGTGGGCTTATGCCTTTTCAATAACGGTAAACGTTCATTTTATGAGAATGAATGGTTCAGAATTGCCGTGCAAGAATAATTCACAACCAAGTTCCCACGGGCATGAGAAGTATGTTCCATTTCTGCTAATGGGCTCATCTTTCATCTTGCATTTTATGTCTGTGGAACACATGTTATAATGAAGATTGCTTGATGAATATAAATTATGAAATCATTTTAGGTTTTCTGAAATGGTAACATACACAACATTTGGCCTCCTATCCTGTCCGGATTTTCATGGAATACTTGTAGAGACATGCACAATTCTATCCATCGGCACTCTTTTGACCTGACAGACTACGACCACTATACACTTGACAATACATTCATCATATCATTACAAGAGTTCTGTCTGATTCCATATGAGCTGCATCAATATGCATTTGTCTTTGTTTTATTTGAAATCAATAAGTTTACCCTAGGGATATCGAGACATAAACCCATATCGGGGATGTGCTGAGTATGACACTCCAAACATGTGCCTGTTGTTAATGTTAGACGATATTTTCCAACGTACAATATTACACAGCCTAATTGTGATGTGATATGAATTTACCCCGAACAGGCGTTCTAGTCCATGGGTCCATGATATCACCAGCATTGTAACATTCGAGAGATGCAACATCAGATTATAAAATCATTCTGGAAAATTCGCTGATAGCATGACTTGCTGATATGTACGGAAGCGTATTAGGGCCACATGAGTTTTTTTTTCAATTCAATTTGTCGACTTATTATCTCGATAAATCGAGATATTATCTCGATAAATCGATTATTATCTCGACAAATCGAGATTTATCTCGATAAATCGACTTAATTATCTCGATTTAGCGAGATATTATCTCGATAAATCAACTTATTATCTCGATAAATCGACTTAATATCTCGATAAATCGAGTTAATTATCTCGATAAATCGACTTATGTCTTGGGCATTTAGAGTTCAAGTAAAATGGAAATATGTTTCGAGTCACATTATTCATATTAAACACTATGTTGAATAGGCTTATATGATGGACCATTATAACGTTAAATATTGAATTATACAAACTAAACTACCGAATTAAAAACTACGGTGAAGTAACTATATCACTATCTATTAGAAAGATGCAACATGTTCATGAACGAAAATGGTATAATTGTTTTTTTTTAAAATTATTTAGCTATTAAACATGGAATGAGGTATATTCGTAAAGTTATAAATCTGTACGGCTTCTTCAATTGGAGAGTTTGGTATTATTTCAGAGATTAATGTAATGAATGTTAATCATATATACACTCCATATAGTTTTCAATATGAGTGATCAGTATATTTTCTTTGTCCTATTGTTGCCAAGGTAACCAATGAAATGGTATGGCTCGCCTATATTATGGTCGATGCATATTCATTTTACTTGTACTTTAAATGTCTGAGTCTTATAAGTCGATTCATCGATATACTATCTCGATTTATCGAGATAATTAACTTGATTTATCGAGATAATTAACTCGATTTATCGAGATAATTAACTCGATTTATCGAGATAATATCTCGATTTATCGAGATAATATCTCGATTCGAGATATTAAGTCGATTTATCGAGATGATAAGTCGACAAATTGAATTTTAAAAAAACTCATGTGGCCCTAATACGCTTCCGTAGATATGGGAGGAATATATCATCAAAATGTCTGAACACAACCCTTAGCAACCAATACAGGCTTGGTGTTTTGCTGTACATCTGATGGAATCAGTATAGACTACCCGACTACCGATTAAACAGTTTAGAAATTTAATACTAACACCATGGTGTGACAAGTGCGTTGAGTTCATCACTGAGTACATCATAATCACTGGGTAAATGAATGGTACTTTTTATGATCGTTGTTCCAACAGAACCATGTGCTATATTCAACATCTGGATTGTCAAGCTTTCCATCCAATACTTTTAGGGAGATACAAAATTATGTCCGTCGGAACAAATTTGATGAGCCAAATTGACGACTTCTATAGATATGACATATCGTTGTTTTGTTCAGAATTGATCCGTTCATCCTGCACGGATCTCCAGACATATCCCATAAGTTTACAATATCACTAACAGGTAATGTACCATTCGAGGGAAGCAACATCAGATCCATATCCATCCTGATAACTCGGTTCAGAAAACATAATGCATTGTCATGCACTGTTCACTGACGTCAAAACTTGCTGATATGGGATATTCAATCTGAAAGACAACATAAAGTTTGTGTAAACGTGCTTTTTTCTGGTATTGTAATGGTTGTTATGACAGGCAAAAACGTATTGCAACAACGCATACAAATTCAAAGATGTATGTAAAATGTGAACCAGTTTTTGTTCAGAACCGTCTACAACTAACACATGTCAACGTTTTAAATACACTAACACATCTTTTCTTCATGAAATGTTTGTTTCGCACATGATATCAAACGAGGTTATAAAATTGCATCAGTGTATCTGCTTATTATTATATTTTCAGTAGTGCACGAACACAATCAATAATCGTTGTTGAATACTGGCGCCAACGATATATATGTTTTAATATATCAGTGACGTGACTTAATTACTGTGCCAAGCTCAAATCCTAGTATTGTCTGGGCGGATTACCTGGTGGAACATTACATATCTGTTTATTATAGTCTAGTGATATCGATCCGGATAAACCTGAACATAAATTACTGTAATTGGACATGAGCATTGTGCCTAGCATGAAGAGGAATATCTTGTGGATTAGTTATAGTCTAGTGGTGTTTCATGATATTAGTTTGTGTATGTTGCTCATTTTAAATTTTAAAAATATGTGGACCATGCGCAAGACAGCGAGCAGAAATATGATTCCCTTAACGAGCAGTCCATCACCAGTCCATCACCGGGTGTGAAACTTGATTATAGCGCACCATGGTAGAGTTTATTTATACTGCCTCATTCTTCATTCGTTGCACCAAAAAGAAGTGCTGATATTTTCACTGATTATACCCTCTCTCACAGGAACCCTACCCTTATTGTCTGTCAGCATAATTGCACATTTTCCGCTTGCATAGAGGAAATGGATCATATGATCGTTTTTTTACAGGAACGTGTTGTATTATTGTGAGTATTGTATGTCATACTGTTGATATGCATCACCGAAAGGAATCTCCTATCTCAACACAATGTTACGGGTATCATGTATCACAATAGGAGTAGAGGAAGATGAGAGATGAGCGGAAACATTCCACAGACCTGGTAGTAAATGGAATAATACAAGCTAGCAGAATACACGCCATGGTGTAAGGCGTATGTGAATGTCATGGATATTGTATTTGCTCAGTTTTGGGTTCACATATGGATTAACTGCAGACCCATTAGGGTTTACATTTACAACCTCCCGTCACTTTGTTTTAGATATTTTGGGTTTCAAAACCCAGTTGCTCGGGAGTGTTAAGCACCATCACATCACGATTGGTTTGTTTACTGATGAGTGGTATTATCCGGCTTTTGAATTGCATTGGACAGTGCTTTCACATAAATGGGTGAATACCAAGCAATAAACAACGTGATATTACGTGTCATCGAGTTCTTTGTATATTCTGTCACGCACCAGATTTATAAAACAGAACAGAACTGGATGTGATGTATCTAAACATTGACTTTATAGCGTATTTGTCGGTTACCATGTATTTACAGATCCGATTTAGCACACTATTTCTCCTCAATATTCTATGGTTTACGTTGTGCGTTCACTGTTGTAAACGAACACATAGTATTCTGATCGTTCCTCTGAGATAATCGTATATAGTTATCGGCGATTGTCATGTTTTTATATCAGCTTCAACAACAACTGATTTAGATGTAAATATTTATAATTGATCAAAATCAATTATAAATTGTAGAATATTGAATGTTACGCATGAGATCTAAGAAAGTTCTTGCAATTTAAAAAAAAACATAATTATTACTAATATTTCACATTGTTATCTAAAAGCATCCTCGTCGTGCACAGCAAATTGATGTCGCCTGTGCGATCATGCACATTTTTGTTTTCCTTCGTCTGAACATATCTCACTTAAGCTGATGTCTTCTTGAAGCACAGTCCAATGACTGGACTGAATGAATTGCCGAAAGTTCCGCGTACTGAATCAGGACCGGCGGAAAGAGTAATTGTTGTCATTAGAGTAATGTCTCGTTAAGATAATTGAAACGGTAGCACTGATTCACTTGGTTTACAAAAATCGGTCTGCACTCTGTCCTTGGCACAAAAACCAAACTTTTAAACCCAGTAATTACCGAATCATTCAGGCCACCGACCCCATATTGGAAGTCTATTCTATTTGAAAACATTACAATTCTATTCCATTTGTAATCAATACAAAAAATTGACAAAGATCAAATACAGTGTTTTGGGAAGGCGATTAGATATTTTAATGGGGAATAATATGTACTTGTAGGATCGGTAGAGATTAAATGATGGTGAAAATATGTTCAAGATCATACCAGAATAGGCAACAACATATGAACGATTCCCAGATGAGCGTGATAATTTGGCAGTACAGTGTAAGACTGATAACGAACATGTCATTTGAATAAAAATGCGGAAGTGAATATTAAAGACACAAAGAGAAACAAGTATGCGAAAAAATTATATCAAACGACTTGGGATTTCCAATTCCAGGGTACGTGATTTGAATAACAGAAGAGTGCGATACAATACAACATAATGAAAGTGAAGACGGCCTGACGCCCAGCTTGGAAACCAATAAGAGTTGGTGATTCTGTGTTTGGTGGTATAAAGTGTTTGTGGAGGCGGGAAACGGGTGTCCTCTCTAAGTTATAGTACAGTCCTTCGGCCATCACTGTTTAAACAACGCTCGTATGCAATGTCATCAATGAGCAGATAAAATTAAAAGTGAGTATGAAATAAGGATGGTTGAAGCTCCATTATGTAAATGTCTATTGTTTTTAATCACAATTTAGGGATAATGATCAAAGCTTACTGTACTGTTGATATGGCATCAAGGTTTTGGATGGTGATGGATATAGAGGCTCTCTGTTGAAATCAGGTTTGCATTATTGAAGTTCTGGCACGAATGGGAGTCCTCTCTCCTTCCAGTTAAAAAAAACAGATTGAGAGTGCATTTTAGACAACTAGACAGTGAAATATGGGAGTGGTTCGTGTAAATTAAACATTCTGCGGGGTTTTCTTTAGGACGCTGAACGAATTAGCAATGTGTCATATGCTGTACGTACAGCCTATGGACATATATATGAGTCCAATCATGTAACTAACGACTGGGTGACAGTGGATGTCACCTCAATCATGAATAAAAAGCATAATTTACCTGTTACCGCACCGGATCCGCTAAAGCATTACGGTCAATAGATTGAGCCAGGTTATCTCAGCACACATTAACAAACATAGCTTCACGTCACTAAGTAGTTACTTCATGCTGGTGTGATCTGTTGCATATAATGATGAGAGATTTCAGAGATCACCATCTACATCGTCCTGCTTGTATTAGCCTGTCAATTATTGATGATAAGTGAGATATTGGATCACTGGTGGGATTTACTTTCAGCATTTTCGGTAATTGGCGTGAAGGTGTACACCAAAAGATTTTGGATGTACACTTGGTCACAAGTGGGCTTATGCATTTTCAATAACGATGGACGTTCATTTGGTAAGAATGAATGGTTCAGGATTGCTGTGCAAGAATCATTCTCATCCAAGTTCCCACGGGCGTGAGATGTATGGCACATCTTTCATCTTGCATTTTATGTCTGTGGAACACATGTTATGATGGAGATTGCTTGATGAATACATGTTTGATGTAAGTATCAATCTATCACCATCAGTACAACTGAATTTTGATGATGCCAATAGAAACAAAGCCCGATCGATTAGCTTATCCAAAGACACATTGACGTCATTAAGGGCACAGTTTGTGAACACCTGATGAAATTAGCATGCAACTGCCCAACAACCTATAAACTGAATTAGAAACAAGCCCCATTTAATAGACACATGATGTCATCATGGGCAGACAGTATGTGAAATGTAGTATGATATATGAAATCAATGATGAAATCAATTTAGGTTCTCGGAAATGGTTACACAGCACAACATTTGGCCTTCTATCCTGTCCAGAATTTCATGGAATACTTGTAGGGACACGCACAATTCTATCCATCGGCACTCTTTTGACTAGACAGATTACGACCTCTATACACTTGACAATACGTTCATCATATCATTACAAGAGTTCTGTCTGATTCCAGTGAGCTGCACTAATATGCGCTGTTTCATTTATCTTCGTTTTATTGGAAATCAATATGTTTACCCTAGGGATATCGAGACATAACACCAAATCGGGGATACGCTAAATATAACACTCCAAGCATGTGCCTGTTGTTAATGTTGGACGATATTTTTTGACGTACAGTTTAACACTGCCTAGTTTTGGTGGAATCTTGTGATATGAATTTACCCCGGATAGGCGTTCTAGTCCATGGGTTCATGATATAATCAGCATTGTAACATTCAAGAGAAACAACATCAGATTATATATTCATTTTGGAAAAATCGCTCACAAAATATACATGTATTGATTGCGTGCACTATTTATTACGCTATGACGCCAAGAATTGCTGATGTGGGAGACTTAATGTAGATGAATCTGAAGGATGAGGTAGAGTTTGTGGCATAAACATGATTTTTTTCTGGCATTACGTTAACTTTTATGATATCAAGAAGATAACAGTCAGGAAGTTAATCAATACTCGCCAGACGGGGCGTCCTAATACCAGTGGTTTGTCAAAACTAGTGATCTTAGTTATTTCCTGTAATTGCCTGGGGCTAATTACGTTATGGAACACTAAATACCTGTTGGCAACAGAGTCTGATTATAGTGGTGGTGTACAGTGGTTGAAAAGTGACATTGTGAAAACAAACTTATTCGTTTCTTGAAGTAATCCTGACTGATACATGATATTAATGGAAATAACATTTCTTACGTGGAAATAATGATTTTTTCTCACGTAAATAACGTTTTTTTCATGCGAGAATACCCTTACATACGCGTAAATAACATTCCTTATGTGTAAGTGACATTCCTTATGCGGAAAAACATTACTTACGTGGAAATAACATTATTTACCTACACGGAAATAACATTATTTACGTGAAAAAAACATTATTTTTCCATACTATTTACGCATAAATAATATTATTTACATGTGAATAACAATATTGATCCTCTGTCATGTGTGATAAACTGTATTCTATTGCTTGTGTTGGGTTGCGAGATGTCATTTGCATTTACCCATCTGATCTAGTCACATCGAAAAAGATTGAAGCATGGACAAGTCAGTGGATGACGTAAGTAGGCCTATAGTAATTTACACCCTATGAATTAGGCACCGCTACAAAGCTCAAGTTGGTCCCATACATCTTTGTGACGGCGTAAACACTCACCACCAGTGTAATGTAAATTATGCTTTCAGAATTCTATCAAACTGAGAAGTTTTATTGATTTTAATCAGCACCTTAATATTACGGATAGTCCCAGAAAAATACTAAATACGTTAGGAATTTTTATGTATAATTGTACCGTAATATTGATGGTTTTGATATCCAGCCACTTGCGTCATGCACTTTGGAATTATGTGCCATGTGCTCATGAAATAAATGTTTTTGATACTTGTGTATACATGTTTGTTCCAAAACGGGAAAATTATACAACTTGCAAAGACACATCACACATTGGTGAAAAGAATTTTGAGAGAATGATATTTCATATGGAATAGTTCAAATTCATGGTCTACCCGAAGAGTGTGATCTAACGTTGTCTGCTTAGACAACAACCTGCTTAGCCAAAATGAGAACTTCAAGAGCAATTTTGGAAGTGTTGGCTGATCTGAAGCTGAACTATGACCTCAAAGAAGAACAGATTAAAAGAGTACGGTCAAATGTTGATGTGAAAGATACAGTATGTGAAATGGTCATGTGATTCGGGAAAGCGATATATTTGTGGTGGCCACAATGGTCGAACAAAAAGTAATTTTAATTTCTTATATTTAATATTTAAATGGAGAAATTTTTGCCTACTGCATACATGTAGTTTTATTGTTGACGTTTTGCTCTGGATCCGTGTTTTCTCCCAATAAATCTCATTAAATATTGCAAATGAATATTCTGAGCTACCAACTGTTTCAACAGCTTAGCAACATTAATGGTCCACACAGCCCGATCGTGGTTTGTCGTCTAAAAACCTGGATACGGGATCCGGTAGGGGGAATAAACGTGGAGTGAAAGAAGCTGTGTACGCTTTGTACGTAAGTGTGTGTGTTCCATCCCCAAATTGACAAAAAGTTCGAAAGTGTAAGCCCCCAGTGAGCAAAGCACCATCAGGTTCTGATCACCACGGTGGCTTTTGGAATGGTATACAAGTCTTTGACATAGAGACTTTAATCCACTGGGGTCCACCTAACTCTGCCCTGGAATACCTATCCTGGAACACCTTCATCATTCTGTTGAGAGACAATATGTATGGATACACTGAAAAGGAAAATGTCCATGTTCCCTCTAACTGAGGGAAAAACAGACTACCAAAGTGTTTTATCAACAAATAAAGTGTCACAAAACTGGTTTGTGAGATATTGATACAATACACATTTTGCGTTTCAAAGTACTATGTCGACCGTGTCATGCCTTGGTCGAGGTAATGCAATGCTGATTTGAAACCATTTTTCAACGGTGAGTGTAACTGAAGTGAAAGTCAAATGAACGAATGACTATGAAACTTGTATTCATTTTTGTTCACAACCGTTCTAGTCACATTGTGAAGATATGAGCGTAACTCATCCTGACAAAGAGCTGTGATATGTGTCCACGATGGAATGGAATCTACCCATAACCACCAATATTCTGATGATGCCAATGAAGCCCTGAATTGAAACATTTTCGGAATATAAACAAATGAAAGTAATTATTTATTCAAAGCCACAGTTGGATATCAGGGACAGTGTGTGAATAGTAGTGTTTTGTTGTACATCAGATGGAATCAGTATAGACTACCGATTAAACAGTTTAGAAATTTAATACTAACACCATGGTGTGACAAGTGCGTTGAGTTCATCACTGAGTACATCATAAGCACTGAGTAAATGAAACTTCTACTTTTTTATGATCGTTGTTCCAACAGAACCATGTGCTACATGCAACATCTGGATTGTCAAGCTTTCCATCCAATACTTTTAGGGACATACAAAATTATGTCCGTCGGAACAAATTTGATGAGCCAAATTGACGACTTCTATAGATATGACATATCGTTGTTTTGTTTAGAATTGATCCGTTCAACCTGGACGGATCTCCAGACATATCCCATAAGTTTACAATATAACTAACAGGCAATGTACCATTCGAGGGAAGCAACATCAGATCCATATCCATCCTGATAACTCGGTTCAAAAAACATAGTGCATTGTCATGCACTGTTCACTGACGGCGAACGTTGCTGATATGGGATATTCAATCTGAAAGACAACATAAAGTTTGTGTAAACGTGATTTTTTTCTGGTCTGGTAATGGTTGTTATGACAGGCAAAAACGTATTGCAACAACGCATACAAATTCACAGATGTATGTGAAATGTGAACCAGTTTTTGTTCAGAACCGTCTACAACTAACACATGTCAACGTTTTAAATACACTAACACATCTTTTCTTCATGAAATGTTTATTTGGCACGTGATATCAAACGAGGTTATAAAATTGCATCAGTGCATCTGCTTATTATTATATTTTCAGTAGTGTACGATCGCAATCAATAATCGTTGTTCAATACTGGCGCCAACGATGTATGTGTTTTAATATCAGTGACGTGACTTAAGTACTGTATCCTGCTTCTATCCTGTTATTGTCGCGCTTCGGTGAATTGGAATATTATGAACCCTCGCGGCTTCGCCGCTCGGTCCATAATATTCTAATTCACCTCGCGCTCAGTGTATATCTATTACTTATACCCTCCCTCATAGGAACCCTAACTTTATCGTCTGTCAGCACAATTGCACATTTTCCGCTTGCATAGAGGAAATGGATAATCTGATCGTTTTCTACAGGAAGGTATTATATTATTGTGAGTATTGTATGTCATACTGTTGATATGCATAACCGAAAGGAATCTCCTATATCAGTACAATGTTATGGGTATCATGTGTCACAATAAGAGTAGAGAAAGCTGAGAGATGAGAGGAAACATTCCACAGACCTGGTAGTAAATAGAATAATACAAGCTAGCAGAATAACGCCATGGTGTAAGGCGTACATGTATGTGAATGTCATGGATATAGGATTCGCTGTCTTGGTTTCATATATGGATTAAGCGCAGACACATTAAGGTTTACATTTACAATCTCCCGTCAGACTGTTTCTAGTTATTTTGGGTTTCGAAACCCAGTTGCTCGCGGGTGTTAAGCACCATCACATTTCGATTGGTTTGTTTACTGATGAGGGGTATCATCCGGTTGTTGAATTGCGTGTTTTTACAAACATAAATGGGTGAATGCCAAGCAATAAACAACGTGATTCTCTGTGGGTTCTCTGTATATTCTGTCACGCACCAGATTTATAAAACTGAACAGAACTGGATATATTTCTAGGCTTTGACTTTTTCGGTTGCCCTTTATTCACAGATCTGATTTAGCACACTATTTCTCCTCAATATTCTATGGTTTACGTTGTGCATTCACTGTTGTCAAACGCAGAACACATAGCATTCTGATCCTTCCAGTGACATAATCGTATATATTTATTTAAATGGCATGTTCGTTATCAGTCTTACACTGTACTGGCAAATTATTCACGCTCATCTGGGAATCGTTCATATGTTGTTGCCTATTCTGGAATATTCTTAAACATACTTTCACCACCATTTAACATCTCACGATCCTACAAGTACATATAGGTAAGCGGCAGGAAATGTAGTAAAAGACATGTGTCGCCTCTTAGCAGTGCACAGCTCGATTCCAATGTCTGGAATGTGAAGTTTATTTGAGTCTGCATTCCTGTAGACATACACTATTTTGTGAATAACAATTTCAGGGACTTCCCAGACTCAAAATGGAACAATTTCCAGACCCTTTCCAGACCCTGATCAATTCGAAAGCCCTATGCACGATAGCTCGTCGATAGACCTATGCACGATAGCTCGTTGATAGAACTTAACTTGTACGTTTAGGCTCCATTATTCACATCTATACATATAGTATTCGACTTGTACAACAACATTTTTTTTGGGTGAAACATTTCATCAAACTGCATCGAACGGGAAATATCACTATAAAATATATTTCCGCAAAGCATTGTGCACCCTGTAACCAGTACCGAGTAGAAAATCGATACAGAGAACAGCGGTGTTTTGACCACTCGTCCCTTTTTGCCTGTTTTTACTGACTGTCATACCTATATAATTCCATAAAGATTGTGTAGATTAAAAGAGATTCATATGTCTTTATGCAAATGCCTTCATGTCCATTCCATCATGTTCAAAACTTCCTGATCGCAAGTATACTTGGTACAGTACATCTGTTGATAAGAAGGGATCCGTTATGTGCACCAATAATTTTGGACAAACTTTTCCCCCCCCGACCATTATCACAATTTGAATAGTCGGCAATACGTCCTCATTCAAAATGACATCTATCGGAACAGTGCTCAAGCCATGACGATATCAACAAGGTATCCCCACTGAGTCGGGAATTCCAGGGTAGCCGCTGTCTGATCGGTCAAATCATTACTCGCAATATACAATGTAGTTCTCTCAATATTTTGCGCTTGTCAGGCATGAAGGAAATTTGAGAACAATTCACGAAACTGAACCATATTCTTTTAGTAATTGCCTCCATCGATCTGCTTGTTGACACTAAAATTTTTAAAAGAAATGCTGCGGTACTATTGCAGGACAGGACCAACGCATCTATCCATGGGTCGTTCTAATCGTTTTTGAGTATGTCACCTCCTGATGGAGGCGACAATTATTTCCCATTAAAATATCTATTCGCCTTCCCAAAACAAATGAAGTAGAATTATAATGTTTCAAATAAAATAGACTTCGTATATGGGGTCAGTAAGTATCAATCTATTACCACCAATAGTCAGATTTCGATGATGCCAAAAACAAACATAAAATAGAACATTTTGGAATAGAAACAAAGCCCGACCAAATAGTTTATCCAAAGACACACTGGCGTCATCAGGGGCAGACAGTGTGTTAAATGTAGTTGTTTCTACTGTACACCTGATGGAATTAGTATACAATTAGTGGCCTAAATAACACGGTAATTACTGGGGTTAAAAGTTTGGTGTTTGTTCCAAGGACAGAGTGCAGACCGGTTTTTGTAAACCAACTGAATTAGTGCTACCGTTTCAATTATCTTTAGGAGACATTACTGTAATGACAACAATTACTCTTTCCGCTGGTCCTGATTCAGTACGTGGAACTTTCAGCAATTCATTCAGTCCGGTCATTGGACTGTGTTTCAAGAAGACATCAGCTTTAGTGAGATATGTTCCGACGAAGGGAAACAAAAAAGTGCATGATCCCACAAGCGGTGAATTGATTGTCATATATCATTTGAGTTTTCGGAATTTCGAACACCAAGGCGATTAATTACATCTCAATATGATGACCGTTTCCATGCCCCACAGATTTCACACACAATTTTTTTTTACAAACAGACTGGTAAATTGAAGGAAAATAACCATGCAAACATTTCAGGAATTTACGGGCCGGGGTGTAAATGCTGCCGGAAATACCCGAGTGAATCATGTTACATAATTGGGCGCATCAAACATCACATTATCCACTGTACACCATTCAGTACACTGGAATTGGAGGTTGAACGCCCGAATCTGAGGAAATGGTGCAAAATAATGTGAACATTGTGAGAAGCTCCTATTATTTTGGCTTAATACAGTATTTCATAACGATTAATGGAATGAAAGAGCATGTCCGTAGAGCATGCGAACATATATGGATTTCAGGAATAGCCAAGGTTAGTGTGAAAATGCAGAGACCATGTAGTAAACTGCGACACAAAATAGCGGGTTGATATCCAATGCTAACGAATTGTGGAATTGCAGGTTTCCCATAAAGAAATATATCCCAGTTAACCTATTACTACAATAGGGACATCAGTATGTACATATATAATAGGATAAAGACGAATTATGATAAGTAAATTTTCATTGTGTATTGGGTACGACAACGCCTCTGCTATGCACGTCGATGATGCTTTTAGATATCAATGTGCAATATTAGTAATGAATATAGTTTATTTCAAATTGCAAGGACTTCTAAAGTGGCTAATAATAAGGGACATTGTAAAAAAAAACTTATTCATTTCTCGAAGTAATCCTGACTGATACATACTTTATACGTAAATGACATTTCTTATGTTGAAATAAGGATTTTTAACACGGAAATAGCCTTTTTTTATGCGTGCATAACATTATTTACTTCTGCCGTGTATGAGATACTGTATTGGTGATAATAGATTGATACTTACATGCTAACCACATACTGCCTACACATGCTTCTATCATTCCCTTGGTCATTGGGGGTAAATAACGTTATTTCCCGGTAAAAGAAACTTTATTCAAGCAGAAAAAAACGTTACTTACCCATAAATAACTTCATTCATGCATAAATAAAATTACTAACAGGAAAATAATGAGTTTTACACGGAAATAACATTATTTCTGCACAGATTAAGTGTGCGAAATCTGTGTGGCATGGAAACTATCATCATGTTGACATGTAATTAATCGACTTGGTGTCCGAAATCTCAAATGATATATGACAATCAATTCACCACTTGTGGGATCATGCACATTTCAATTTCCCTTCTTCAGAACATATCTCACTTAAGCTGATGTCTTCTTGAAGCACACTCCAATGACCGGACTGAATGAATTGCTGAAAGTTTCGCGTACTGAATCAGGGACAGCGGAAAGAGTAATTGCTTTCATTACAGTAATGTCTCGTTAATATAATTGAAATGGTAGCACTGATTCGGTTGGTTTACAAAAAAACGGTCTGCACTCTGTCCTTGGAACAAAAAACAAACTTTTAACCTCAGTAATTACCGCATCATTCAGATCACCGACCTCATATTAGAAGTCTATTTTATTTGAAAAAAAAACATTACAATTCTATTTCATTTGTAATCAATACAACAAATTGGCAACCACCAAATACAGTGTTTTTGGGAGGCGAATAGATATTTTAATGGGAAATAATAAATACATGTAGGATCGTGAGAGATTAAATGATGGTGAAAATATATTTAAAAAGTTCATACCAGAATAGGCAACAACATATGAACGATTCCCAGATGAGCGTGAATAATTTGGCAGTACATTGTAAGACTGACAACGAACATGTCATTTAAATAAAAATGCGAATGTGAATAATAAAGACACAAAAAGAAATAAGTATGCGAAATGATCATAGCAAACGACTTGGGATTTCCAATTCCAGGGTATGTAATTTGAATATCGGAATAGCGAGTTTTCGTGAAGCAGAATGAAAATGTAGACAGCGTGACGCCCAGCTTGGAGACCAATAAGATGTGGTGATTCGGTGTTTGATGGTGACAAGTGTTTGGGGAGGCGGGAAACGGGTGTCCTCTCCAAGTTATAATACAATACTTCTGCCATCACTGTTTAAACAGCGCTCGTATGGCAATTTATCAATGAGCAGATGAAATTAAATGTGAGTATAGGAATGAGGATGATTCAAGCTCCGTTATGTAAATGTGTATTGTTGTTAATCGCAATAATTTAGGGATACTTGTCAAAGCTTACTGTACTGTTGATATGGCATCAAGGTTTTGGATGGTGATGGATATAGAGGCTCTCTGTTGTTTATCAGGGTTGTTTATTGAAGTCCTTACACGAAAGGGAATCCTCTCTCCTTCCAGTTAAAAAAACAGATTGAGAGTGTATTTTAGACAACTAGACAGTGAAAATGAGAATGGTTTGTGTAAATTAAACATTCTGCTGGGTTTTCTTTATGACACTGAACAAGTTTGCAATGTGTCCTACGCTGGACGTACAGCCTATGGACATATATGTGATTCAAACCGTGTAACTAACGATTAGTTGACAGTGGATGTCACCTCAATCATAAATAACATTTTCCGTACTACTGAGAGCATAATTTTTTTTACCCATTACTGCGCCGGACCCGCTAAAGCATTACGGTCAATAGATTCAGCCAGGTTATATCAGCACACATTAACAAACACAGCTTCACGCCACTAAGTAGTTATTTCATGCTGGTGTGATCTGTTACATATAATGATGAGATTTCAGAGATCACCATCTACGTCGTCCTGCTTGTATTAGCCTGTCAATTATTGATGACAAGTGAGATATTGGATCACTGGTGGGATTTATTTTCAGCATTTTCCGTAATTAGCGTGAAGGTGTACACTAAAAGATTTTGGATGTACACTTGGTCACTAGTGGGCTTATGCCTTTTCAATAACGATAGACGTTCATTTGGTAAGAATGAATGGTTCAGGATTGCTGTGCAAGAATCATTCTCATCCAAGTTCCCTGGGGCGAGAGAATGTAAGAATCAATCTATTACGGTGACCACCAATACAGCCAAATTTTGATGATTCCAATAACAAACGTAAAACGTGTGGTGTGCCACATCTTTCATCTTATGTCTGTGGAACACATGTTATAATGAAGATTGCTTGATAAATACATGTTTAATGTAAGTATCAATCTATCACCACCAATTCCACTAAATTTTGATGATGACAATAGCAAACGTAAAATACAACATTTTCCAATAGAAACAAAGCCCGATCGATTAGCTGATCCAAAGACACATTGAAGTCATTGGGGGCAGACAGTGTGTGGACAGTAGTTGTTTCTACTCTAAACCTGATGAAATTGGCATGCAACTGCCCAACAACCTGTGAAATAAATTAGAAACCCGAAACAAGCCCCATGCAATAGACACATGACGTCATCAGAGGCAGACGGTGTGTGAAGTAGAGTATGATATATGAAATCAATGATGAAATTAATTTAGGTTCTCGGAAATGGTAACACAACACAACATTTGGCCTCCTATCCTGTACAGAATTTCATGGAATACTTGTAGGGACACGCACAATTCTATCCATCGGCACTCTTTTGACTAGACAGACTACGACCTCTATACACTTGACAATACAGTCATCATATCATTACAAGAGTTCTGTCTGATTCCATATATGAGCTGCACTAATATTTCATTTTGCACATCTTCATTTTATTGGAAATCAATAAGTTTACCCTAGGGATATCGAGACATAACCCCAAATCGGGGATATGCTAAACATAACACTCCAAGCATGTACCTATTGTCAATGTTGGACGATATTTTCTAACGTACAGTACTGATTTTGGTGGAATCTTGTGATATGAATTCACCACGAACAGGCGTTATAGTCCATGGGTTCATGATATCACCAGCATTGTAGCATTCGAGAGAATCAACATCAGATTATATATTCATTTTGGACAAATCGCTCACAAAACATACGTGTATTGATTGCGTGCACTATTTATTACGCTATAATGCCAAGAATTGCTGATATGGGAGACTTAATGAAGATGAATCTGAAGGATGACGTAGAGTTTGTGGCATAAACATGATTTTTTTCTGGCATTACGTTAGCTTTTATGATATCAGCAAGATAACAGTGTTCATTAATCAATACTCGCCAGACGGGGCGTCCAAAAACCGGTGTTCTGTCACAATTAGTTTGTCTTAGGTATTACCTGTAATTGTCCGGTGCTGATTACGTTGTACAACACTGAATATTTGTTGGTGACATAGTATGATTATAGTGGTGGTGCACCTGAACATAAATTAGTTCAATCGGATAATGAACATTTTGCCAAGCAACGTTAAAATTCCCGTGTGTTCTAGTCTGAAAAGGCTATATTGCGTGGATAACTTATATGTATGAGTGCTACTGGTGATTCACAATCAGTAGATTTGAATGAGCCTCGTGCTTATCTCTTATATTTTAAAGCTGGACAGTTTCGATAAAGAGAGGAGTTTGAAAACCCGTGTGATGTGTTAGCGCCAGTGACGAAAATCTGTGCTGTCTGACCAGACGATAGAAAATTATCATCTCTGATAGTTGTTTTCAGAGCACAATCTGATCGAGGTTTTTGAGGCCGAGGAACCAATTTACTGGAATTTCTCCAATCTCTGGGGACTATTCATTTGGAGATTCCCAGCTGTCTGGTTCATCTTTGTGACGCTAACTCTGACTTGCCGCTCGTTCATTATGCTTGACGTTTTTCGACTGTATAAAACCTAGCAATACCGATAAATATATGGCTCTTCGTCATGGTGGCTTTACCAGCAAATTCACATTAGGATATTCTCTACATAACTGACATCTTAGTCAGATAAACCCAAGTATAGATTTTGATATTGTATGTCTGGTCGACCTTTGTTCATTTTGCAAATTTCCCATTGGTTTCATCCTTCCATGACATTGATAAAAGATCGATACACACAGTTGGATTATGTCATAATGATTATTTCGACAAGTTATAATAAGGCCAAAAAAGTAATATGGTTCTGGTTACTGGGGTTCCCGAAAGAGTGATGCGACGCTGATAAGCGACCCGGTTGAATTTGCCCTGTTTGGCCAGCCATACACAAAGTTTTGCAATGTCAAAGACACTCGTGGTCATTTAATTCGATAATTATCTCACCAAAATCGATGTGCGGGTGTCATTTACTAACAAAAACGAAATTCGGCTCTCAGAAATTTTTTCTTTCATTAAAAAAAAAAAACGAGTGATGCGCCTAACCAGAACCATAATACTTTTTTTGGCCTATGCTATGACAGATATATAGACATAAATTCAGCTCATTTTTGCTCTTCATTTGTACAGTAATCTATCAGTCATAGAAAAAAATACTATTACTCTACAAATAGCATTGTGATCAATATTAAATTTTGCAACGATTCGTGGACAGGGTAGACATGTTTTTAATTATGTAACAAGTTGCATCACAATCACTCAATATTTATGTGATAACTACGACTCCTCGTCACAGCACGTACTCGTCGAGGTAGAGACCTGTACAGTTTGGTGAGGGTAGACAGGATGAAATTTCCCGAGGCAGCGTGAATAGATCTGGTCAGCTCTGCTTTTCGTGCTGGACGATCCCTTAGGATGACTCTAGTAACAACATCCAACTGTTCAACACAAAACAATCAATGGGTTCGTAGAAACAGGTATGCATGACGCAGAGGGTGATATAGTGTTAGGGTTTCAGAAGTAGGCGTGTTTGATCCTCTCAATTGGACATTCGGACGCCTGAATCATCCAGCTCACCAGACAAGACCAGGTAAGTATGATATCCACCTGTTCCTGTGCACAATAAATCACGGACGCCACAAAACTGCCGAAGAGGGAGACAAAGAAATGTTTCATCACATTGGCGAACTGGTTGACATGGTCCCGTGTCACAAGATAAGGCAACATCTGGTCTCCAGTTATGCAGCATAATTATGATACTCCCTCAGAAACTCCCTTATTTCAAGTTTACTCACTCCCTCGGAAAAACTTATTTCAAATTTACGCATGTTTCTCGGTGTAAGGATGAATACCATGCTGATAATTTGACTAGTTTTGTGTGTTATCAAGTGCATTACACGAGACCCTAATATTCCATAATACGAAGTGACAATGATCTTTGATTCACTGCTGATGTAATCTCCCAATCTCCGTTTGACAGTGATACCAGATCTGCTGTGGACATGCATATCCGCCCCAGTATTAGCCTGAAATAATGTCGTAGTGACATGATAATATCTTGTTTGTCGGCAATGGATATACAGGCGTCAATCCTGATAGTAAAACCCTTCCATGACGTCACTTTATTTGCTAATTTCCTCCGATAAATCTACAGGTATTGGAGAGTAACTAAACATGACATCACTGGGTGATTTGCTCGCGGATTGCACGCAATCCCTCCATGGCGTGACAGAACCACGGATTTGATCGATCAATGCTCACTTGAGCAATCACAGGTTGTAAGTGAAGGCGTATTGCTCCAAGGGAACATCTCAATTTGCATGATCAGTAAGACAATATCTTGGTTGTGATCGATCAAATTTGATACATCGCCTTCTGGCTTTGGATTTGACCTTGCTGAGTAATATGTCAATCACCGACTATGCTGTTTGCTTTGTTGTCAAAATGAAGTTACAAGAATAGTCACAGCAAACTGCATTAGTATTTACAAGCACCTTTTTCATTATTCATCTTCGAATAACCATGGGTTTCATTCATTCGTTAAATCACATCACAAGAATCACTATTGCATACATTCTTACATTACTCAAGTATATTTAGAATACGGATGAATTATTTCCATCTTATGTATGAACGAGTTGGAAAGGCTAACCTATGCAATACTGATATTTAGTGGTGTATATGAAAATTGATGGAATTTAATAAATTGAATTTTCATTCGTCGGTATGCATTGCTTTCCTTTTCACTCATTTCATTGGGTGCATTATCCTGAATACCATGCCGAATCGAGCCTATTGTTATATTTCAAGTGTCGATAGAGATTATTCATAATGCTATTGTAACTTAAATCCTACATGCATTTGCAGTCAGAGTATATCCTGATGTCACATATAAAAATTAATGAGCACTAGTCTTAATAACTACTTATAAGTCTTTTGATAAAAGTTACTAGAGTGAATGTTCTGCATTCCACTAGAATCTCCAGTTTGTTAAAACACATCTCACTTTAGCTGACTTCTTCCCGAATGGACAGACTGAATGAATTGTTTAACGCTCGGGCTACTGAATCAGGAGTAATCCCTGCTATTACATTAATGTCTCATTTGAAAACGGTAGCACTGATTCAAGTCGATTACAAAAATTGCTCTGCACTCTGGCCTCAGAAAAAAAATACATTCTGAACTCTGTGATTATGGTCATATTCGAAACATTTCATTTTATTTGGAAAACAATTACAAAAATCGAAAAACAGTGTTTTAGTAACGCGAATCGATAACCTGAAGGGGAAAATTATGCAGGTTCGTAGGGAAAAAATGATGGCAAAGTTATATATCCGATACCAAAATCAATAAAACACCAATATGTAAACAATTCCCAGACGATCGAGAAAATTCGGTCAGTTCAATTGCTAAGGAAATTATAAAGAAGACACAGACTTAATATAAATTAGAGGAGACTTGGAACATCGATATTTTCTGTAATAACACGGTAGAATATAAAAAACAGCTCGTTCATTGTCGGTTGATTCCACGTTCCATTACGAGTGTATAGCAGTTTGACTATCGAAAAAGAAGTACCACCCAACATGGCGTAAATAAAGTATGACAGAGGAATGACGGGGTTGCTTTGAAGATAAGTTTGTCGTGACGGTGAAAAGACTGGTGTCTTTCACTTCTAGGGTTGCCATTTAGTGACCATGGTCTTGTCTTTACGTGAAGACAATATCGCAATCTTGAATATATGGATATTCAGCTTTAGCTCAATGATGAAACACTTCTATCGAAGTTTATTTCAAATTCTTGATTCAACTACGATTAAAATGCGTATGTCTGGTCGTACAATCTCGGCAAAATTTATTTTGAAACGCAAATAACAATGTAATTCCTACAAAAAAAAACTATTTGCATTAATTCATTTTAGGGTTTATATTCATGTCTAATAACTTAACAATATTGTGAGCTTTAACCCGTGATTAACCTCATGCATAACAGCTAGAATAATCTTCAGTGATGAATTAATGTGTGACAAAATTCTGTCACCGGGAGGGGGTACATTTAATAGAGTTGTGATGTCGTTCCTGTGAGGCGTGAACCATCATGATCCAGTTTTGTGGCCAATGAAATAAAAGAATTGAACGCACAACATCGTATGTAGGAAGGGGGTCATGTGAAGCACGATTCATGGATGTCTGCCAGAATCGGTAATCAAAGGATCAAAGAAATATGGAATATTTCATGTGATGTGACCTAATCTGTAATATTACACAAATCGGCGGATTGGGGTAAGATATTGAATGTTTTTTATACATGGATCAAGATATAAGCTTTCTAGATTAAAGCGGACTATCGCAAAACAGTGGTTTTATCCATCGGTCCTGCATGAGAGGGGACAGGGGATTAAGAGAATCCCATGTCGTTTTTGTGTGGGATAGAGATTTCCCGACGAGTCGTCAGTGCGAATCCAGTTTATCTTTGGATAAACTGTTTGGTCGGGCTTTGTTTCCTATTGCAAAATGTTGTATTTTACGTTTGTTATTGGCATAATCAAAATCTACTGTATTTATGGTAATAGATTGATACCTACATTCATACCACTGAGTCGGGTGTCACTGCTGGCGGACGTTAAATCTGTCCCCGAGGATACCATCAACTCAGTAGCCTTCTGGCTATTGATTGGGTACTTATGTACTTGTCATATATCTGTTCCATGGGGTTTGTTTCGGATTTCTAAAATATTTTCATAGGTTGTTGGGCAGTTGTATACTAATTCCATCAGGTGTACAATAGAAACAACTACATTTAACACACTGTCTGCCCCTGACGCCAGTGTGTCTTTGGATAAACTATTTGGTCGGGCTTTGTTTCCTATTGCAAAATGTTGTATTTTACGTTCGTTCTTGGCATAATCAAAATCTACTGTATTTGTGGTAATAGATTGATACCTACATCCAAGGCGAGCCTTTAGGTGAGCCTGGGATGCACTGAGGACGAGTCGGGAAATCTCTATCCCACACAAAAATGACATGGGATTCTTTTTCTCGCCCGTCCAGTCCTGTTATGACAGTTTTCCATATAATTTCCTTAGTTTTCTCCATGTTTTAGTCACTTTTTGTGGAACAAAATCGGTGCGTGATCATCCATGACTATCCATTGTTATAACCAACCGAGCACGTCATTTGTATTGTTACGTCATACCACGTGACACAACTGACCTGGGATAGAGTTTTCCCAGGTCGGGTCACACCAGACACATTTTCACTATCCCATATATCTGACGTTATTTGACAGAGGGTGAGAAGAGTTATTTCGAATGCGGGACACTGACATAATATTTTCTTCCTGGACCAGTACGAGACTACAATCATTGCTGAAACATTGTATCGAAAGATTATGTGGTTTACCAGTTCAGACTCTTGTCATATTACACTATTTGACGTCGCTGTGAAATGGTAAATCACTCATAACGGCAATATAGTCCATGACTCCATGCCATCAACATGTAATGTAACTTTCAAGGGAAACAACATCAAATCTATAGTCAACTACACACAAAAATATATAAATTTTTGGTCTTACTTAAGAAATACAATATAACAGCAAGTGATATGGGAGATTCAAAGTAGGTAAATCTAAAAGATGAGATAAAGTTTGTGGCATAAACGTAGTTTCTATCTGGCACTATATCAGCTTTATTATTACTATGTTGACACATCTCTCCTTCACGAAATCTATTTTTCTTCATGGTTTTGCTCCAATGAATGTGGTAGTCATTTTTCACGAGGGACACCATACGGTCATTGAACTGTATTGTTTACACAGTGTTTAGATTTCCATAAGAGGGCTAATGTAGAGCAATAAATAATGTGACATGACGTGTCATATTGATTTATTAGCAAGGATTCTCTGTATACTCTGTCACGCACCAGAAACATAAAGCTGAACTCGATGCCTTCAATGTGAAGCTCGTGCATTTCTGTGCAGCAAATTTGCATTTGATATTCTGCACAGCTGTTGATGAGAAAGGACGTTTTACCAGCACTGATAACGTATGTGACGCACGCATGTTGTGAAAAAAACCCGAGCAAATGTTGCCGTGTTTCTTCATATATTTCGAGCAAACTGCATTAGTATTTACAAGCACCTTTTTCATTATTCATCTTCGAATAACCATGGGTTTCATTCATTCGTTAAATCACATCACAAGAATCACTATTGCATACATTCTTACATTACTCAAGTATATTTAGAATACGGATGAATTATTTCCATATTATGTATGAACGAGTTGGAAAGGCTAACCTATGCAATACTGATATTTAGTGGTGTATATGAAAATTGATGGAATTTAATAAATTGGATTTTCATTCGTCGGTATGCATTGCTTTCCTTTTCACACATTTCATTGGGTGCATTATCCTGAATACCATGCCGAATCGAGCCTATTGTTATATTTCAAGTGTCGATAGAGATTATTCATAATGCTATTGTAACTTAAATCCTACATGCATTTGCAGTCAGAGTATATCCTGATGTCACATATAAAAATTAATGAGCACTAGTCTTAATAACTACTTATAAGTCTTTTGATAAAAGTTACTAGAGTGAATGTTCTACATTCCACTAGAATCTCCGGTTTGTTAAAACACATCTCACTTTAGCTGACTTCTTCCCGATTGGACAGACTGAATGAATTGTTTGACGCTCGGGCTACTGAATCAGGAGTAATCCCTGCTATTACATTAATGTCTCATTTGAAAACGGTAGCACTGATTCAAGTCGATTACAAAAATTGCTCTGCACTCTGGCCTCAGAAAAAAAATACATTCTGAACTCTGTGATTATGGTCATATTCGAAACATTTCATTTTATTTGGAAAACAATTACAAAAATCGAAAAACAGTCTTTTACTAACGCGAATCGATAACCTGAAGGGGAAAATTATGCAGGTTCGTAGGGAAAAAATGATGGCAAATTTATATATCCGATACCAAAATCAATAAAACACCAATATGTAAACAATTCCCAGACGATCGAGAAAATTCGGTCAGTTCAATTGCTAAGGAAATTATAAAGAAGACACAGACTTAATATAAATTAGGAAATTATAAAGAAGACACAGACTTAATATAAATTAGAGGAGACTTGGAACATCGATATTTTCTGTAATAACACGGTAGAATATAAAAAACAGCTCGTTCATTGTCGGTTGATTCCACGTTCCAATAGGAGTGTATAGCAGTTTGACTATCGAAAAAGAAGTACCACCCAACATGGCGTAAATAAAGTATGACAGAGGAATGACGGGGTTGCTTTGAAGATAAGTTTGTCGTGACGGTGAAAAGACTGGTGTCTTTCACTTCTAGGGTTGCCATTTAGTGACCATGGTCTTGTCTTTACGTGAAGACAATATCGCAATCTTGAATATATGGATATTCAGCTTTAGCTCAACGATGAAACACTTCTATCGAAGTTTATTTCAAATTCTTGATTCAACTACGATTAAAATGCGTATGTCTGGCCGTACAATCTCGGCAAAATTTATTTTGAAACGCAAATAACAATGTAATTCCTACAAAAAAAACTATTTGCATTAATTCATTTTAGGGTTTATATTCATGTCTAATAACTTAACAATATTGTGAGTTTTAACCCGTGATTAACCTCATGCATAACAGCTAGAATGATCTTCAGTGATGAATTAATGTGTGACAGAATTCTGTCACCGGGAGGGGGTACATTTAATAGAGTTGTGATGTCGTTCCTGTGAGGCGTGAACCATCATGATCCAGTTTTGTGGCCAATGAAATAAAAGAATTGAACGCACAACATCGTATGTAGGAAGGGGGTCATGTGAAGCACGATTCATGGATGTCTGCCAGAATCGGTAATCAAAGGATCAAAGAAATATGGAATATTTCATGTGATGTGACCTAATCTGTAATATTACACAAATCGGCAGATTGGGGTAAGATATTGAATGTTTTTTATACATGGATCAAGATATAAGCTTTTCAGATTAAAGCGGACTATGGCAAAACAGTGGTTTTATCCATCGGTCCTGCATGAGAGGGGACAGGGGATTAAGAGAATCCCATGTCGTTTTTGTGTGGGATAGAGATTTCCCGACGAGTCTTCAGTGCGAATCCAGTTTATCTTTGGATAAACTATTTGGTCGGGCTTTGTTTCCTATTGCAAAATGTTGTATTTTACGTTTGTTATTGGCATAATCAAAATCTACTGTATCTGTGGTAATAGATTGATACCTACATTCATACCACTGAGTCGGGTGTCACTGCTGGCGGACGTTAAATCTGTCCCCGAGGATACCATCAACTCAGTAGCCTTCTGGCTATTGATTGGGTACTTATGTACTTGTCATATATCTGTTCCATGGGGTTTGTTTCGGATTTCTAAAATATTTTCATAGGTTGTTGGGCAGTTGTATACTAATTCCATCAGGTGTACAGTAGAAACAACTACATTTAACACACTGTCTGCCCCTGACGCCAGTGTGTCTTTGGATAAACTATTTGGTCGGGCTTTGTTTCATATTGCAAAATGTTGTATTTTACGTTTCTTATTGGCATAATCAAAATCTACTGTATTTGTGGTAATAGATTGATACCTACATTCATACCACTGAGTCGGTGTCACTGCTGGCGGACGTTAAATCTGTCCCCGAGGATACCATCAACTCAGTAGCCTTCTGGCTATTGATTGGGTACTTATGTACTTGTCATATATCTGTTCCATGGGGTTTGTTTCGGATTTCTAAAATATTTTCATAGGTTGTTGGGCAGTTGTATACTAATTCCATCAGGTGTACAGTAGAAACAACTACATTTAACACACTGTCTGCCCCTGATGACGCCAGTGTGTCTTTGGATAAACTATTTGGTCGGGCTTTGTTTCCTATTGCAAAATGTTGTATTTTACGTTTGTTCTTGGCATAATCAAAATCTACTGTATTTGTGGTAATAGATTGATACCTACATCCAAGGCGAGCCTTTTGGTGAGCCTGGGATGCACTGAGGACGAGTCGGGAAATCTCTATCCCACACAAAAATGACATGGGATTCTTTTTCTCGCCCGTCCAGTCCTGTTATGACAGTTTTCCATATAATTTCCTTAGTTTTCTCCATGTTTTAGTCACTTTTTGTGGAACAAAATCGGTGCGTGATCATCCATGACTATCCATTGTTATAACCAACCGAGCACGTCATTTGTATTGTTACGTCATACCACGTGACACAACTGACCTTGGATAGTTTTCCCAGGTCGGGTCACACCAGACACATTTTCACTATCCCATATATCTGACGTTTTTTGACAGAGGGTGAGAAGAGTTATTTCGAATGCGGGACACTGACATATTTTCTTCCTGGACCAGTACGAGACTACAATCATTGCTAAAACATTGTATCGGAAGATTATGTGGTTTACCAGTTCAGACTCTTGTCATATTACACTATTTGACGTCGCTGTGAAATGGTAAATCACTCATAACGGAAATATAGTCCATGACTCCATGCCATCAACATGTAATGTAACTTTCAAGGGAAACAACATCAAATCTATAGTCAACTACACACAAAAATATAACATTTTTTGGTCTTACTTAAGAAATACAATATAACAGCAAGTGATATGGGAGATTCAAAGTAGGTAAATCTAAAATATGAGATAAAGTTTGTGGCATAAACGTAGTTTCTATCTGGCACTATATCAGCTTTATTATTACTATGTTGACACATCTCTCCTTCACGAAAAGTATTTTTCTTCATGGTTTTGCTCCAATGAATGTGGTAGTCATTTTTCACGAGGGACACCATACGGTCATTGAACTGTATTGTTTACACAGTGTTTAGATTTCCATAAGAGGGCTAATGTAGAGCAATAAATAATGTGACATGACGTGTCATATTGATTTATTAGCAAGGATTCTCTGTATACTCTGTTACGCACCAGAAACATAAAACTGAACTCGATGCCTTCAATATGAAGCTCGTGCATTTCTGTGCAGCAAATTTGCTTTTGATATTCTGCACAGCTGTTGACGAGAAAGGACGTTTTACCAGCACTGATAACGTATGTGACACACGCATGTTGTGAAAAAGACCGGAGCAAATGTTGCCGTGTTTCTTCATATATTTCGAGCAAACTGCATTAGTATTTACAAGCACCTTTTTCATTATTCATCTTCGAATAACCATGGGTTTCATTCATTCGTTAAATCACATCACAAGAATCACTATTGCATACATTCTTACATTACTCAAGTATATTTAGAATACGGATGAATTATTTCCATATTATGTATGAACGCGTTGGAAAGGCTAACCTATGCAATACTGATATTTAGTGGTGTATATGAAAATTGATGGAATTTAATAAATTGAATTTTCATTTGTCGGTATGCATTGCTTTCCTTTTCACTCATTTCATTGGGTGCATTATCCTGAATACCATGCCGAATCGAGCCTATTTTTATATTTCAAGTGTCGATAGAGATTATTCATAATGCTATTGTAACTTAAATCCTACATGCATTTGCAGTCAGAGTATATCCTGATGTCACATATAAAAATTAATGAGCACTAGTCTTAATAACTACTTATAAGTCTTTTGATAAAAGTTACTAGAGTGAATGTTCTACATTCCACTAGAATCTCCGGTTTGTTAAAACACATCTCACTTTAGCTGACTTCTTCCCGAATGGACAGACTGAATGAATTGTTTGACGCTCGGGCTACTGAATCAGGAGTAATCCCTGCTATTACATTAATGTCTCATTTGAAAACGGTAGCACTGATTCAAGTCGATTACAAACATTGCTCTGCACTCTGGCCTCAGAAAAAAAATACATTCTGAACTCTGTGATTATGGTCATATTCGAAACATTTCATTTTATTTGGAAAACAATTACAAAAATCGAAAAACAGTGTTTTAGTGACGCGAATCGATAACCTGAAGGGGAAAATTTTGCAGGTTCGTAGGGAAAAAATGATGGCAAAGTTATATATCCGATACCAAAATCAATAAAACACCAATATGTAAACAATTCCCAGACGATCGAGAAAATTCGGTCAGTTCAATTGCTAAGGAAATTATAAAGAAGACACAGACTTAATATAAATTAGAGGAGACTTGGAACATCGATATTTTCTGTAATAACACGGTAGAATATAAAAAACAGCTCGTTCATTGTCGGTTGATTCCACGTTCCATTACGAGTGTATAGCAGTTTGACAATCGAAAAATAAGTACCACCCAACATGGCGTAAATAAAGTATGACAGAGGAATGACGGGGTTGCTTTGAAGATAAGTTTGTCGTGACGGTGAAAAGACTGGTGTCTTTCACTTCTAGGGTTGCCATTTAGTGACCATGGTCTTGTCTTTACGTGAAGACAATATCGCAATCTTGAATATATGGATATTCAGCTTTAGCTCAACGATGAAACACTTCTATCGAAGTTTATTTCAAATTCTTGATTCAACTACGATTAAAATGCGTATGTCTGGTCGTACAATCTCGGCGAAATTTATTTTGAAACGCAAATAACAATGTAATTCCTAAAAAAAAAACTATTTCCATTAATTCATTTTAGGGTTTATATTCATGTCTAATAACTTAACAATATTGTGAGGTTTAACCCGTGATTAACCTCATGCATAACAGCTAGAATGATCTTCAGTGATGAATTAATGTGTGACAAAATTCTGTCACCGGGAGGGGGTACATTTTGTGATGTCGTTCCTGTGAGGCGTGAACCATCATGATCCAGTTTTGTGGCCAATGAAATAAAAGAATTGAACGCACAACATCGTATGTAGGAAGGGGGTCATGTGAAGCACGATTCATGGATGTCTGCCAGAATCGGTAATCAAAGGATCAAAGAAATATGGAATATTTCATGTGATGTGACCTAATCTGTAATATTACACAAATCGGCGGATTGGGGTAAGATATTGAATGTTTTTTTATACATGGATCAAGATATAAGCTTTCTAGATTAAAGCGGACTATGGCAAAACAGTGGTTTTATCCATCGGTCCTGCATGAGAGGGGACAGGGGATTAAGAGAATCCCATGTCGTTTTTGTGTGGGATAGAGATTTCCCGACGAGTCGTCAGTGCGAATCCAGTTTATCTTTGGATAAACTATTTGGTCGGGCTTTGTTTCCTATTGCAAAATGTTGTATTTTACGTTTGTTATTGGCATAATCAAAATCTACTGTATTTGTGGTAATAGATTGATACCTACATTCATACCACTGAGTCGGGTGTCACTGCTGGCGGACGTTAAATCTGTCCCCGAGGATACCATCAACTCAGTAGCCTTCTGGCTATTGATTGTGTACTTATGTACTTGTCATATATCTGTTCCATGGGGTTTGTTTCGGATTTCTAAAATATTTTCATAGGTTGTTGGGCAGTTGTATACTAATTCCATCAGGTGTACAGTAGAAACAACTACATATAACACACTGTCTGCCCCTGACGCCAGTGTGTCTTTGGATAAACTATTTGGTCGGGCTTTGTTTCCTATTGCAAAATGTTGTATTTTACGTTTCTTATTGGCATAATCAAAATCTACTGTATTTGTGGTAATAGATTGATACCTACATTCATACCACTGAGTCGGTGTCACTGCTGGCGGACGTTAAATCTGTCCCCGAGGATACCATCAACTCAGTAGCCTTCTGGCTATTGATTGGGTACTTATGTACTTGTCATATATCTGTTCCATGGGGTTTGTTTCGGATTTCTAAAATATTTTCATAGGTTGTTGGGCAGTTGTATACTAATTCCATCAGGTGTACAGTAGAAACAACTACATTTAACACACTGTCTGCCCCTGATGACGCCAGTGTGTCTTTGGATAAACTATTTGGTCGGGCTTTGTTTCCTATTGCAAAATGTTGTATTTTACGTTTGTTCTTGGCATAATCAAAATCTACTGTATTTGTGGTAATAGATTGATACCTACATCCAAGGTGAGCCTTTAGGTGAGCCTGGGATGCACTGAGGACGAGTCGGGAAATCTCTATCCCACACAAAAATGACATGGGATTCTTTTTCTCGCCCGTCCAGTCCTGTTATGACAGTTTTCCATATAATTTCCTTAGTTTTCTCCATGTTCTAGTCACTTTTTGTGGAACAAAATCGGTGCGTGATCATCCATGACTATCCATTGTTATAACCAACCGAGCACGTCATTTGTATTGTTACGTCATACCACGTGACACAACTGACCTGGGATAGAGTTTTCCCAGGTCGGGTCACACCAGACACATTTTCACTATCCTATATATCTGACGTTTTTTGACAGAGGGTGAGAAGAGTTATTTCGAATGCGGGACACTGACATAATATTTTCTTCCTGGACCAGTACGAGACTACAATCATTGCTGAAACATTGTATCGGAAGATTATGTGGTTTACCAGTTCAGACTCTTGTCATATTACACTATTTGACGTCGCTGTGAAATGGTAAACCACTCATAACGGAAATATAGTCCATGACTCCATGCCATCAACATGTAATGTAACTTTCAAGGGAAACAACATCAAATCTATAGTCAACTACACACAAAAGTATAACATTTTTTGGTCTTACTTCAGAAATACAATATAACAGCAAGTGATATGGGAGATTCAAAGTAGGTAAATCTAAAGGATGAGATAAAGTTTGTGGCATAAACGTAGTTTCTATCTGGCACTATATCAGCTTTATTATTACTATGTTGACACATCTCTCCTTCACGAAATGTATTTTTCTTCATGGTTTTGCTCCAATGAATGTGGTAGTCATTTTTCACGAGGGACACCATACGGTCATTGAACTGTATTGTTTACACAGTGTTTAGATTTCCATAAGAGGGCCAATGTAGAGCAATAAATAATGTGACATGACGTGTCATATTGATTTATTAGCAAGGATTCTCTGTATACTCTGTCACACACCAGAAACATAAAACTGAACTCGATGCCTTCAATGTGAAGTTCGTGCATTTCTGTGCAGCAAATTTGCATTTGATATTCTGCACAGCTGTTGATGAGAAAGGACGTTTTACCAGCACTGATAACGTATGTGACACACGCATGTTGTGAAAAAGACCCGAGCAAATGTTGCCGTGTTTCTTCATATATTTCGAGCAATTCCTCCGATGTTTTCATAAATCATGCAACAATACAATACAAATAGTGGATACAAGTTCAGAAATACAACCTACTGTAAAAGATATGATGGTTGTGAATTTTCAATCCATACTTAGCGCCATTGTGTTAAAAATCTGCGATGCCTGCTATGCTTTCAGTTTTTGAAGTAAGCAGCTGCTCTCCGCCTATGAGACTCGAACAAACAGATGATTTGTCATCCACAAACAGATCATTTGTCATCCATGTGTCTGGGTATGGTGGACTATACATATCACCCCTTGATTGATTGGCCCGCGTTCAGCTCACCACTCTCTGTTGGTGCATGCAAATTCAAATCCACAGAGAAAACAACAGGTCTCCGAAAGAAACTGCAGAGGAAAGATTTGAACCGCATGGGAGACCACTATCACAAGCTTACAGCGATTCAGAAATTGCACCTTTACTCGAACACAATGAACATTAATTAATACAATATAAATATCCATACCATGAGCGCTGTCGTAGCGGACCCATAGAAAGTTATATTTGACTGCTCGAGAGATCAATGTGAGGTTCCGCATGGAGGAATACGTAAATTTATGGGAACTCACGTGACAACATTTTGACCGATGAGCGTGCGGTAAACACTGTTGTTTTATAGTGGCTATATTTACTGGCACATGAACACACGATACTAAAAGGGATCAAAATGAGCGATGAATTCAGTTGAACACAATGTGATGTGGAAATAGAGTAAAACTTTCAAGCACAGCATAATACATATACTAAAAATGCTGGGAGAGTTTTGGATATTCCGTTTTCTCAATCAGTATCGAAAGAACCCCACCAGATACTACTATATGATTCTCACCTGTTCCTTGTTCACGATAAATCACGAACATAACAAAACTGCCTGAGGGAAGTCAAACAAAGAAATGCTTTATCACACTTGACGGACCAGTTCACATGGCTTGTGACACACGAGTAGGCAATAGCTGATCCCCAGTTATGCATTATGATCGTACAGCTCATATATCACAGTGTGTAATGAATTATCATCCTGGTCATCTTGTTCGGTGTTCCCTCAGAAATATTATTTCAAGTTTACTCATGTTCCATGGTGTAATGATGAATACCATGCTGATAATTTGACTCGTTTTGTGACGCCCTGATACTCCATAATAAACAATGTGGCAATGATCTGTGATTTACTGCTGATGTTATCTCACAATCTCCGTTTGATAGTGTGACCAGATCCGCTGTTAACATGAACATGAATATCCGCCCAGTATTAGCCTGAAATTTATGTCGTAGTGACATGATAATATCTTGTTTTGTCGGCAATAAATATACACGCGTCAATCCTGATAGTAAAACCCGTCCATGACGTCACTTTATTTGCTAACTTCCTCCGATAAATCTATAGGTATTGTAGAGTTACTAAACATGGAATCACTGCGTGATTTGCTCGCGGATTGCAGGCAGTCCCTCCATGGCGTGGCAGTACCACGGATTTGATCGATCAATGCTCACTTGAGCAATCAGAGGTTGTAAGTGAAGGCGAATGTGAAGGCGTATTGCTCCAAGGAAACATCTCAAATCCATGACCACCACGACAATACCTTGGTTGTGATCCATCAAATTTGACACATCGCTTTTTGGTTTCAGATTTGAACTTGCTGAGTTCAAATGTCAATCACCGACTATGCTAGTTATTGTATTGTCAAAATAAAGTTGCAAGAGTAGTCACAGTAAATTGCATTAGTCTTTACAAGCATCTTTTTCATTATTCATCTTCGAATAACCATGGGTTTCATTCATTTGTTAAATCACATCACAAATATCACTATTGCATACATTCTTACAATACTCATGTTTATCTACAATACGGATGAATTATTTCCATATCATGTATGAACAATTCGGAAATGTTCAGTAACAGTAGTTTCATCAATGTTAAGTATTAGGCTAAGCTAATGCAATACTGATACTCAATCGTGTATATGAAAACTGATGGAGTTTAATGAATTGAATTTTCATTCGCTATGCATTGTTTTTCTTTTCACTCACTTCATTGGGTGCATCATCCTGAATACCATGCCGAATCGCGCCTATTGTTATATGTCAAGTATCGATAGAGATAATTCATACTGCTATTGTGACTTGAACCCCATATTTTTTTGCAGTCAGAGTATGTCCTGATGTCACATATTGAAAATTATTAAGCACTAGTCTTAATAACTACTTATAAGTGTTTTGATAAAAGTTACTAGAGTGAATGTTCTGCATATCACTAGAATCTTCGGTTTGTTAAAACACATCTCACTTTAGCTGATCTCTTCCCGAATGGACAGACTGAATGAATTGTTTGCCGCTCGGGCTACTGGATCAGGAGTAATACCTGCTAATACATTAATGTCTCATTAAAATAATGGAAACGGTAGCAATGATTCAAGTTGATTACAGAAATTGTTCTGCACACTGGCCTCAGAAAAAAATACACTCTGAACTCTGTGATTATGGTCATCGACCTCATATTCGAAGACATTCCATTTTATTTGGAACACAATGACAACAATCGAAAAACAGTGTTTCAGTAGCGTGAATCGATAATCTGAAAGGGAATATTATGCAGGTTCGTAGGGAAAAATGATGGCAAAGTTATATATCCGATACCAAAATCAATAAAACACAATATGTAAACAATTCACAGACGATCGAGAAAATTCGGTCAGTTCAGTTGTTAAGGAAATTATAAAGAAGACACAGACCTAATACATATTAAAGGAGACTTGGAACATCGATATTTTCCAGCTCGTTCATTGTCGGTTGATTTCACGTTCCAATACAAATGTATAGCAGTTTGACTATCGAAAAAGGAGTACCACCCAACATGGCGTAATTAAAGTATGACAGAGGAATGATGGGGTTGCTTTGAAGATAAGTTTGTTTGGAAAGAGTGGGTCTTTTTACTTCTAGGGTTGTCATTTAGTGACCTTGGTCTTGTCTTAAAGTGAAGACAATATCGCAATCTTAAATATATAGATATTCAGGTTTAGCAGCTTTAGCTCAACGATGAAACACTACTATTGAAGTTAATTTCAAATTCTTAACTCAACTACGATGAAAAAGGCGTATGCGGCGACAGGAGTGTCTGGTCTTGCAATCTCGGCAGAATTTATTTTGAAAGCAGTGGTTTCAATGCAAATAACAATGTTATTCCTTCACCCTAACCCTTCATGTTAGGGTTTATATTCATGTGTAATAACTAAACAATATTGAAAGTTTTAACCCGTGATTAACGTCATGCATAACAGCTAGAATTATCTCGAGTGATGAATTAATGTGTGACAAAATTATGTCACCGGGAGGGGGTACATATAATAGAGTTGTGATGTCGTTCCTGTGAGGCGTGAGCCATGGATAGTACACCCTCTGAGTTTTGAATTTAAAAAAATCTGCAGTCACTGATGATTATGCTCCGGAATACACCTTTTTTTACTACTCATTAGCACACTATGATCCAGTTTTGTGGCCAATGAAATAAAACAATTGAACGCACAACATCGTATGTGGGAAGGGGGGCATGTGAAGCACGATACATGGATGTCTGCCCGAATCGGTAATCAAAGGATCAAAGAAATATGGAATATTTCATGTAATGTGACCTAATCTGTAATATTACACAAATCGGTGGAGTGGGGTAAGATATTGAATGTTTTTAATACATGGATCAAGATATTCAATATAAACTTTCTAAATTAAAGTGGACTATGGCAAAACAGTGGCTTTATCCATCGGTCCTGCATGAGAGGGGACAGGGGATGGGTTTTGAATGCGGGGCACTGACATAATATTTTCTTCGTGGACCCGTACGAGACTACAGTCATTGCTGAAACATTGATCGGGAGATAATGTTTATGACTGGTGTGACCTTACTGTCTACCATTTGTGGTATAGTAGTTCAGACTCTTGTTATATTACACTATCTGACGTCCCTGTGAAAAGGTAAACTCATTCATAACGGATATATAGTCCATGACTCCATGCTATCACCAGCATGTTATGTAACGTTCAAGGGAAGCAACATCAAATCTATGGTCAACTGCACACAAAAGTATAACAGCAAGTGATATGGGAGATCGAAGTAGGTAAATCTAAAAGATGATATAAAGTTTGTAGCATAAACGTATATTCTATATCGCACTATATCAGCTTTATTATTACTATGTTGACACATCTCTTCTTCACGAAATGTATTTTCTTCATGGTTTTGCTCCAATGAATGTGGTAGTCATTTTTAACGAGAGACACCATACGGTCATTGAACTGTGTTGTTTACACAGTGTTTAGATTTCCATGAGAGGGCCAATGTAGAGCAATAAATAATGTGACATGACGTGTCATATTGATTTATTAGCAAGGATTCTCTGTATACTCTGTCACGCACCAGAAACATAATAATGAATTCGATGTTTTTTAAGTGAAGACAATATCGCAATCTTAAATATATGGATATTCAGGTTCAGCAGCTTTAGCTCAACGATGAAAAACTACTATCGAAGTTAATTTCAAATTCTTGATTCAACTACGATAACAAAAAAAAACGTGTACGACAGGAGTGTCTGGTCTTGCAATCATGGCAGAATTTATTTTGAAAGCAGTGGTTTCAATGCAAATAACAATGTCATTCCTACAAAAACTATTTGCATTAGTTCATATTAGGGTTTATATTCATGACTAATAACTAAACAATATTGCCAGTTTTAACCATGATTAAGGTCATGCATAACAGCTAGAATTATCTCGAGTGATGAATTAATGTGTGACAAAATTATGTCACCGGGAGGGGGTACATATAATAGAGTTGTCATGTCGTTCCTATGAGGCGTGAGCGATGGATGGTACACCCTCTGAGTTTTGAATTTTAAAAAATCTGCAGTCACTGATGTTTATGCTCCGAAATACACATTTTTTTACTACTCATTAGCACACTATGATCCAGTTTTGTGGCCAATGAAATAAAAGAATTGAACGTACAACAACTTATGTAGGAAGGGGGCCATGTGAAGCACGATACATGGATGTCTACCAGAATCGGTAATCAAAGGATCAAAGAAATATGGAATATTTCATGTAATGTGACCTAATCTGTAATATTACACAAATCGGTGGATTGGGGTAAGATATTGAATGTTTTTAATACTTGGATCAAGATATTCAATATAAGCTTTCTAAATTAAAGTGGACTATGGCAAAACAGTGGCTTTATCCATCTGTCCTGCATGAGAGGGGACTGGGGATGGGTTTCGAATGCGGGGCACTGACATAATATTTTCTTCCTGGACCCGTACGAGACTACAGTCATTGCTGAAACATTGATCGGGAGATAATGTTTATGACTGGTATGACCTTTCTGTCTACCATTTGTGGTATAGTAGTTCAGACTCTTGTTATATTACACTATCTGACGTCCCTGTGAAAAGGTAAACTCATTCATAACGGAAATATAGTCCATGACTCCATGCTATCACCAGCATGTTATGTAACGTTCGAGGGAAGCAACATCAAATCTATGGTCAACTGCACACAAAAGTATAACAGCAAGTGATATGGGAGATCGAAGTAGGTAAATCTAAAAGATGAGATAAAGTTTGTGGCATAAACGTATTTTCTATCTCGCACTATATCAGCTTTATTATTACTATGTTGACACATCTCTTCTTCACGAAATGTATTTTCTTCATGGTTTTGCTCCAATGAATGTGGTAGTCATTTTTAACGAGAGACACCATACGGTCATTGAACTGTGTTGTTTACACAGTGTTTAGATTTCCATGAGAGGGCCAATGTAGAGCAATAAATAATGTGACATGACGTGTCATATTGATTTATTAGCTAGGAATCCTGTATACTCTGTCACGCACCAGAAACATAAATATGAATTCGATGCCTTCAATATGAAGCTCGTGCATTTCTGTGCAACATATTTGCATTGGATATTCTGCACAGCTGTTGATGAGTAAGGACGTTTTACCAGCACTGATAATAAGCAAATACTGCATTGTACTGGGTTTTATTCCGCACGGGTCCTTTCACGGAGCACGAGTTTACGAGTGCTCCGCGAAAGGACCAAGTGCGGAATAAAACCCAGTACAATGCAGTATTTGATTTATTATATGTCTACAATAACGTTTTTCAGTAATAAAATATAACGTAAAATCACAATGGATGACGACGTTATAGTAACGAATTCTGACCAGTGCAGTAATGACAACAGTGCAATACGGATATTTATTGCACTCGCCAAATCACATTGAATAAGGAAGGAGCGCACTGATGAGACATATAATAACGTATGTGACACACGCATGTTGTGAAAAAGACCCGAGCAAATGTTGCCGTGTTTCTTCATATATTTCGAGCAATATTTCCAACGATGTTTTAATAAATCATACAAAAATACAATACAAATAGTGGATCAAAGTTCAGAAATACAACATACTGTAAAGATATGATGGTTGTGAATTTTCAATCCATACTTAGCGCCATTGTGTTAAAAGTCTGCGATGCCTCCTATGCTTTCAGATTTTGAAGTAATTAGCTGCTCTCCGCCTATGAGACTCGAACAAACAGACAGGTCATTTGTCATCCATGTGTCTGGGTATGGTGGACTATACATATCCCCCCTTGATTGATTGGCCCACGTTCAGCCCACCACTCTCTGTTGGTGCATGCAAATTTAAATCCACAGAGAAAACAACAGGTCTCCGAAAGAAACTGCAGAGGAAAGATTTGAACCGCATGGGAGACCACTATCACAAGCTTACAGCGATTAAGAAACTGCACCGTTACTCGAACACAATGAACATTAATTAATACGATATAAGTATCCATACCATGAGCGCTGTCGTAGCGGACCCATAGAAAGTTATATTTGACTGCTCGAGAGACCAATGTGAGGTTCCGCATGGGGAATACGTAAATTTATGGGAGCTCACGTGACAACATTTTGACCGATGAGCGTGCCTGAACACTGTTGTTTTATAATGGCTATATTTACTGGCACATGAACACACGAATACTAAAAGAAATCAAAATGAGCGATGAATTCAGTTGAACACAATGTGATGTGGAAATAGAGTAAAACTTTCAAGCACAGCATAATACATATACTAAAAATGCTGGGAGAGTTTTGGATATTCCGCTTTCTCAATCAGTATCGAAAGAACCCCACCAGATACTACTATATGATTCTCACCTGTTCCTTGTTCACGATAAATCACGAACATAACAAAACTGCCTGAGGGAAGTCAAACAAAGAAATGCTTTATCACACTTGACGGACCAGTTGACATGGCTTGTGACACACGAATAGGCAATAGCTGATCCCCAGTTATGCATTATGATCGTACAGCTCATATATCACAGTGTGTAATGAATTATCATCCTGGTCATCTTGTTCGGTTGTCTGATAACTGCAGCATTGAATGTAACGTAAAAACTGGGGGAAATCCAGCACCAGTATTTATCAGAAAACGAGCAGCCATAAGCTTTGACTAACTGCTGATTTTATCTCTAAATTACCCGTTTATCGTAAATATATGTTCACAGTGTGATCCGATCCGATGTGAGCCAAGAACACGAGTGCCTGCTGCAGCATTCATTTGGCTTAAATATATTGGTTTTCGGCGATCAATACGAGTACGTAAAACTTGAAAGTAAAGTCCGCCAGTGACGTCAATGTATTGATACCTTACTCCAATAAATCTAGTTATTGAAGGGTTACTCAAACATGTAAACATTACATGATTATCGTCACTGGCCTGACAATACCACATCTGTGATTGATCAACGTTTAATTGATTGATTAGTTGCTCAAAATGGTGGTGCAAACGGGATTACGATATACTGATTTTTACCAATACTAAAACTGCAGCTTCTCAAAAGTAACATCTCAATTGTACGGCAACATCCAGTCTGTGATCCATCAATGTGGATACGTCTCTTGTTGACATTGTATACCTCAATGGCTAATGTGTCAATCGTCTAGTCTGTCAAATTGTCATTTCACAATCACGTTTTTAGACTGGGCCCCGTAAATTACATTACCTTTCACAAACATCTTCACCATTTGTCTTCTCGTGTAGCCATGCTACGTGTGTATGCTACATCACGTTACAACATCTTGTTAATTGGTATCATATATTTCGTTTTATTATTTCTCGCAAATATATTGAGTAATTTTTATGACACATCACAACATCTTGTTAATTTCAATATACATGTCTTGTATGAAAACTCATGGTAATGATACTGAGGTATCCATTTGTGCTTTTCCATCCTGTGTACTTCCATTGAAGTTTAATTAACCTCTCGAGAGCAAGTTGAAAATGTTTTGGAATAGTTTCAGGGGTGTGCTGGGCAAATTTAGAATCAATAAATTCAAGAGAAGGCCATTTTCAGTCATCGGTTTGAAAGTTGTTTTTCATTTTCGGTCCACACATTCATGTTGAATAATACCCATTGTTGTATGCTAAGTATTTCATAGAAATTGTGCAATGATTCATACTATTGTTATGACTGAAACACTAATTGTCATCATGACTTTTCCTGATTTCCACTAATGAAGCTCAATAACCACTTATATTTCACAAGTATTTGGCTAAAAATTATGAACGACCATGTTCTGAGATACAGCAGACCTGAGTGAATGAAGGACAGACGATTTCCAGCGAGCTGTGAATATATTATCATCGTTTTCCATGTGAATTTCAACTGCATCCAAGTTTTGAATATACATAATTTGTTTCATATGCTCAGTATGGAATCCAATTGAAAATCTTTCAGATTCTTATTATTAGTCCAACATACTTTTTTACAACTTCGCCTTCCTGTGTGGCACATAGAACAAATGTCAAATGATAATGAGTGTAATTGATTTCAAACACAAGAGACTGTTGACACAATCTGGAACTGTCGTGTTTGTAGAGTTTCGGTTTCCAGTGAGCCTCGATGCATTTTCGTGGAAACGAATACGAGATGCGTCTTTAAATGGGATGTATGTAGTTATTTGGAGAGTTTTATAATGTGGTGTCTATTGCTAGGTAATTAACTTTGTGACGAACGATATAAGCAAACATCTAATGGTGTATTTATTCACTCACTTGGGTTAATAGATCAATACATACATGTTCGATCGTTCGCATATGGACAGCGATTAACCATCATGGATGGAAACTAGTTCGAATTGATGGTACATTTGTTGATGTATAGCTGAAAATAGCAATAGTGTAAAATGGATAGTGTTGTGTTTGATGTACCCAATTCTGTTACATGATTCTCGAAAAGCGTTTTCACATATTCACGACTGCATATGAACTTTCGAAATAGCCGTTTAGCAACGTTTGTGTAGCGTGCAAAACTATTCTCAGAGTGCGATGTAATTAGTGGACTTGGTGTCCGAATTTCTGAAAACTCAAGTGAAAGTATAAAAATCATAGCACTTTAATCAATTTTGTGGGATCTTGCAGAGGGAGACATGCCCCCTCGGTTCCCTTCATCCGAACATAGGTCACTTAATTGAGTCTTTGTCTTCTCGAAAGCACAGACCACTGGCCAAATTGCTGAAAGGGGGAAGGAGCAATTGCTCTCATTATAGTCATGGCTCGTAAAGATAATTGAATCGGTAGCATCGGTAGCACTGAGCGCTGGTGCTGGAATATCAAAACTGTTACGTTATTTGTCCCCTGAACAGAAACCAAACTTCGAAGCCCTATAACTACCGATCATTAAGACCACCAACCCCGTAATGCAGTCTATTGCAAATCCACTCCAGTTGTGGAAAAGTTATTATACAGAAGATTATACAGAATATATCGATATCTTAGTGGGAATTAATGTGTAGGATCATCGAAGATGAAACTATGGTAGAATTATGGATAAGATCATACCAGCATATTCAACAATATGTGAACAATTCCCAGATGATCATGAATCGTTGGTCAGTACAGTGACAGCAACTATGTGATTTACTTGAAGAATGCGACGGTGAATAATAAAGACCACGAGAGACTAGAAATACACAAAAAAGCAGAACTGAAAAAACAATATTTTCTGCGAACAACATATGGGGTATAGCAAACGCCTGGGGATTCCCAATTCCAGTTTATGTCATTCAAAAATCGTGGGAGAGTTACTACAAAACATACAGTACTAAAAATGTAGAGGGCCTGGCCCTAGGCTTGGAAACCGATAAGGAGAGGGTGATATAGATTCAAAGCCAAGTATCTGTGTAGGCGGGAAGACGGGTGTCCTCTTAAAGTTATGATACTTCTGCCTTCATACTTCACACAACTTCACTATGCAAGTGCCATCGATGAGCCGATAAAATTAAGAGCGAGTTTGGGCATAAGGATGGTTCAAGCTTCATTATGTAAATCACAATAATTTAGGATTACTTGTCACAGATTGCTGTTGACATGACAAAAAGGTTTTGGATGGTCGTAGATATAGAGGTACTCTAAAGTTACTCAGTATGCATCATATAAGAAGTCTCGCAAAATGAGATCCACTCTCCTCAGTTCAACAATCAACTTGAGAGTGTAATCCAGGCACCTAGACAGAATAATCTAGGAGAGCTCTGCGTAGGCGGAATATTCTGCTGACGTGTTAGAAATGATGTCACGATTAACTGCATCATAGATGCAGTTCAATGGAACAGATACGCCTGCTAAAATGATTTGGAACCTCATTAAGATATCCTCAAAACATTGGGAACTATGAGGAATATCTGCATCTGATATCATCAGATATAGCCTAACACATGCCTTTACTGGGCAAATTAAAAGACCAGTTTAAAATAAAAAGGCTTCGCAACCCAGCACGGAACACCAGCAAATTACGGTAAATGTAACCGTGGCATTGCAGACGAATCGTTGTGTTTACTTCATAACGCCAAAGATGCCCACACGCAGTTGCCCACATGCATGTATGCACGCACGAATTGCTGAACAGAAAGTTGTGTTCCAAAATACGCGTGATTGTAGTAAAATTTGCTTTGCATTCTGGGAACGTCAATTTCCACCGGCTCCGCCATTTTGGGACGTTTTTAGATAGTTTGAACATTCTACGTAATTTTCTCAAACCTAACACATCGATTTATGCTTATTTATATCTGTGGAATAGTCAAAGTTTCCCATCAATCCAGATTTTATGTCAAGGACGAAGAAAATCCTCATTTGAAGTAGGTGTCTAAACGTTTACATGTCAAAACGAGCGTCGTTAGGTTGGCATGAAACCTCCATAAAATAGTCAGCACATAGACATGTAGAGGGTTGGGGGCTTTGCCCCCAACGTTCTAATGTCAAAAATTAGCCCAAAGGCTAAGATAGGTTACTGGACAATTTTGGTTTGGATAATGGAATGTAACAGACCTTGAAATTTATCAATCAAGGTTATTAGTGTGAACATTATGACCATGAGATTTACCAATCAAGGTCATCCATGTGAACTTCAATGTCACCATTATATGTACGGGTGCGGGATTTGATTTCCTATATGTTCATAATACAAAGATACGTCTGGGTGCAAGTGTATAGGCCGCTCAGGCCAATGTACACATTCCCAGTCAGACATTTGGCACGCAAGGTCATCTGAGGTCAAGTTCAAGGTCATCATTAGTTGTGCCATATATGTCTTCCTATATGTTCATAATGCAAACATAAGCCTTATCTGCAAGCATTTCATCTATAGAGGCAAATCTGGGCATTTTTTGACACAGGAATGGCTGTTTTGACCTTTTAAGATCACCCAAGGTCAAATTCAAGGTCACCACACAAGTCGCCATATAGGACTTTCCAATTGAAAGTGCCAATTTCTAAGCTCTATCTTCAGGCATTCTATGAGTACAGTTCTGGCAGCTCTCATTATGAAGGAAAAAATTGCCAAAAATTGTCCAAATTTTTTTTCAAAGGGTGACATTTTCCCCCCCTGGAAATGGCCCAAAATGGATAGTAATGCGATTTGGGGTGAAAAAAAATGTTTTCCCCGACTCGTCAAAAATACAAAATGGCCGCCCCACGGAGACTGGCGATTCAAGGGCAACCAAACTTATGCACATCACAAAGGTCCATAAGGGGAATCTTTTGAAATGAAAATCTCAAAACTGTCTAAACAGTTTTTGAGAAAATGGCCGTCAAAGTCCAAAATTGGGCATTTTTCAACGAAAATGGCCGCCATTTTGAGGAAAATGCGACAATCAAAAAACAACAAAAAACCTTTCTTGGGAATATTTTTTAGCTATTTTTGTGCAAAATTTCAGAAAGATTCGACCATAAACTTTAAAGATAAAAATGTGGACGGACGACAGACGACGGGCAGACGGACGGACGGACGCCGGACACAACGCCACGCCAATAGGTTATCGGACCACTGGAGTGATTAACTTCAGCATTTCCTGTAGTTTGCACGAAGATGTATACTATGGAAGCATACTTTGATCATCCACATAACCTGTTGTTACCCCCAAAAACCTGTTGTTACCCCTAAAACCCCCAGATATATACTAATATATTTTTTCCATTTCTAATATATTTTAATACAGAAATATTCATATTCATACATGAAGAAATTGATTGCGGTTCACGGAAACGTTATCACAACACAGCCAGTCGAGGATTGATATCAACCTCCGAGGATATATTTGAGGTATATGTCCAAATCAACATTGGTTCAATGGAACAGTGTATCTGTGAGATATGCCATGATGGAAGTTTATGTATCAACCTAATACCACTGATACCACGAGATTTTGATGATGCCAAAAAAAAAACCCTGAAATGAAAATGCCTTGAATAGAATTATAACGTGACTGCCCGAGGCAATTTTATACACAATACTTTGGAGAGGATGGAAGATTGTCAGACAACAATGGCCGGGAAAATCTCGCTTAGACAATAACCACGTGGATAGTCGTACAATGCCTGAGAAACGACTTTTTTCCTGGGCATTGCAGTTCTACAATGGCCCGTCGGCAGGATGTAATCTGGAACGTAATTTGACATTTTTGAAGAATTGCAGGTCTTCGTTCCTTTGTTTCCACAATAACATATTATAATCATGTTTGACCCCAGGTATTTGAGCATTGTCTGTCAGACACACGATGAGTCTCGTGCAATGCCTGAGGCCACAGTCTGCCCTCGGTCTTGTGTCTGATTGCAACGCCCGCACACGCAGGATCCAACTCTTGAACAAAGTTCGACCAATTATTTATACCACGGCGTCTTCAGGAAGAGACAGTATGTGAAAGCTATGTCTAATGTATAACTGATTACTATACGATTGCCCAACAACCGATGAAACAATTTAAAGATCCAATGCAAAACATATGAATTAGATGTATGACAAGTGAAGTGAGTTCATCACTGGAAAATGAAACGTCTTAGGCTATACTTTTCTATCGTTGATGCAAAAATCATGTGCTTCATTCAACATCTGGATTGTCGAGATTTCCAGCGAATACTTGTCGGGGGCATGCACAATCTTTTCCAACGGCACTATACACATACACCCCTATACACATATAACAATACGATAATCATATCATTACAAGTTTCTTTCCGATTCCATACCAGGTGCATTACAATGAGCTCCTTCATTTATCTTCGTTTCATTGGAAATCAATACGTTTTACCTCATATCAGGCATTTCCAGACTTGTTGATATGGGAGATTCTTACGGTGGCTGATAAGTGACGTTGTAAAAAAAACACCTTAATTTTTCAGAGTAATCTTGACATGTTATTAACATAATTTTGCAGGAATAACGTTATTTCCGTGTAAATAACGTTATTTCTGCCTAAATAATGTTATTTGCGTGTAAATAATGTTACTCACGCATAAATAAGGTTATTCCTGCATGAGTAACGTTTTTTTCTATGTAAATGAAGTTTTTTACTCGGAAATAGGGACCTTTAGTTACCCGTACAGGTAAACGTGTAGAGCCCTCCTCAATCAAGTTACCATGACAACACATTATTTGGTTGCGTGATGTAATTTCTTTCAACCGGTATGACGTTTTCTCTACATGATTTGAACGGGTAAGTTGTGTTTTACCAGTAGCAGCAAACGGGTAGGTGTTTACAGTAAGTTTGTGAACAAATATTTTATATGTTGCTATTGTAGGTGACTATAGTACAGTATTCGATGTATTGTTGATGATGAAGCTATAAATTTTGTTAGTATAGCGCCGCGTATCGACTGTAAAACAAGCGGGCAAAACAGCGCAAGAAATTGAATTATGTACATACAATATGGCTAGATTTATCAGATTCTTGCACAAAAACGATGTTAAGATTTAGATCTGGACTAATAGTAGATGTTGTGTTCTATTCGATTAAGACTAGAGAGCCAGATAAATCGTATCAGAAAAGTTAAAGTAATAAACGCTTTTGCGGTTGGTCTTCTACCTAGACACCATTTAACGATGCGGTATATGTACCGCCGCTACTAAGTCCGCAGGGCCCCCTGAGGCAACGGGTAGCGGACGCCTACAGCGCGGCAGCAACATGATTTTCATTATGTTGAATGAGTTCTCAGATAGTAACAATGTAAGTATCAATCTATTACCACCAATAGTCAGATTTTGATGATGCCAAAAACAAACGTAAAATAGAACATTTTGGAATAGAAACAAAGCCCGACCAAATAGTTTATCCAAAGACATACTGGCGTCATCAGGGGCAGACAGTGTACTGCGTCGACTTTCATACCCAAATCGTCTAGTTGACCTGGAAGACATCTTTGGGAGGACAGAGTCGGAGATAAGTATTATATTCAATACCACACTATACTGGATATATGACAATTTCTCCAGACTCCTGACACAGTGGGAGCAACCGTGGCTCAATCCAAACAACTTGGATACGTTCGCTAGGGCCGTCCATGCACGTGGCGGGCCTCTCAGGAATTGTTGGGGATTTATAGACGGGACAGTTCGAGCCGTATCACGACCAAGCGAACACCAGCAACAAGTTTTCAGCGGGCACAAGCGGGTGCATGCACTAAAATTTCAATCCGTTATGTGTCCTAACGGACTAATCGCAAATATGTATGGTCCTATGGAGGGTCGTCGTCACGACTGCGCGCTTCTTGTTGAAAGTCAACTTCTTGATGAACTGAATCGATTGGGGATAACACGGGACGGTGAACCATTATGTAGGCCTATGTATGGAGATGCTGCTTACCCCGTGAGAGCAAGGATCCTGTCGCCATTCAAGGGCAACAATGTAACAGCAGAACAACATCAATTCAATCATGCCATGAGCAGCTGCCGATAGTGTGTCGAATGGGGCTTCGGCGACATTGCGAAACATTTCGCATTTTTGGATTTCAAGAAAAATAAAAAAAACTCATGTTACAGCCTGTAGGAAACTATTACATTGTAGGCGCTCTTCTCTCTAACTGCAGGGCGTGTCTTTATGGCAACCAAAATAGTCGATATTGTACCCCCAACGCTCGAAGAGTACCTGCACTGTTGATTGCACCGATCTAAATGTCATTAGTAACTAAAGTCACTTACATATCTTCTTGTATGCCGTTATGATTCCCAGTATCAGATGTAACGAGACAATCAGAGATTGCAGACCCTCGCCCTTCAGATTTAGTAACTAAAATTAGGCGATAATTGAGTTTTGGTCTCAAGACCATCGGTTGTACGCCATACGATTGGGAATTGGCCAAAGAAAAATAAAAATAAGTTGAAAATTTAACATTGATTAGAACCGGAGTTATAGCCAATTATGTGATTTTCTTTTTTCCGTTGCCATGGCAACCGTTTTCACCCGATTTTGGCAAAATTTGAAAGGGACTGAGCCACTACCATAGCACTCCAGCCCTATAAATTTCAAATCGATCAGACCGTTTGCCTTTGAGGTATGAGCGCAGACATTTGCACTGAAACGTCGCTGGCCAAAAATAACCGAAATTTGAAAGGGACTGAGCCACTACCATAGCACTTCAGCCCTATAAATTTCAAATCGATCAGACCGTTTGCCTTTGAGTTATGAGCGCAGACATTTGCACTGAAACGTCGCTGGCCAAAAATAACCGAAATCGTGACCCCCAATTTTTCGACATCGGGCGATAATGGAGAGTTTTGGTCGTACGACCACGGGCTATATATCAGATGATCAGGAATTGGCCATAGAAAAATACAAAATTAGTTAGAAAAAATTATCTTGATTAGAACCGAAGTTATGGTCAATTATTGATTTTTACATTTTCCGTTGCCATGGCAACAGTTTTTGTCCGATTTTGACCAGATTCGAGGAGGACCGAGCCACTGAGATACCGCTTCATCTCTATAAGTTTCATGTTGATCGGACCATTCTCCTTTGAGATATGCGCGCGGACAGACAAACAAACAGACATACAAACGGACAGACCCAATTACAATACCCTCTGCCCCTATCGGGGCGAGGGTAATAAATCGACAAAGGCTGCAAACATTTCATATTGTATTGCAAGATCAGTTTCGTCAATATAGAGACATAATGATCACAGTAAATCAAGATTTCAAATTCAAACATTTACAGACGATTCGGGTATGAAAGTCGACGCAGTAGTATGGTCAGAGCCTGGATGCGCGGTGCCATCGTCTTGTTCGGTCCGACAACCTTCTCGGGGATCCGCAGCGCAGTGCACACACGATCAATATCGTCTTTGCTGAATCGGAACATGGACCAACATTGCTCGTCTGTCAGTCTTGAAAAGTCGAGGATACTCAAGTGCTTTCTCTCCTTCGTTAACATTAACATTAGAAGCATTTCTTCATCTCCAACTTCAGCAGCTAGTAATAACTCTTCCATTGTGCAAAATACATGTGTGCCTAACTAAATGGGGGAACTTAAAAAAATCTCTACGTTTTGGATCAATGACGTCATCACCCTATTTCCATGACATTACCAATGTTTCATTTCAGACATGCGTAATTTTGGCGCCAAAATTGACGCTCGTTATCTAGGCAGACGACAGGCGTTGGTGATTTTGGCCCCAAAAAGCATGAAGTTCTGATTTTGTATGATGGCATGGCCCAAAAAGCATGAAGTTATGATTTTGTATGATGGCATGCTTCAATATATATTTTTGTACTACTCTGTATAGGGTTTACACCTTGCAAAACAGGGAATATTTCATTTCATATTTGTAATTGCCATGCTGTATATGAGACGCACATTGTTACCTTAATAGGCTACGAATATACTACGCATATGATATATGTATGGATAATCGGGTGAACATATAGTTTAATTCACTTGTACCAGTATCAGCTATACTCTGATTTTTCTAAGTCGTTTACACTGTTTTTCTCTGATAGGTTTGCGATGCTAAATGGTATCATTCTATAATTTGGCATACTTCACTTGGGAGTCAAACGGCAATTATGCACCAAATTTCAGACTTCTATCGTGAAAATTGGAAAAGTTGGCAATCTACCTCAATGTTAAATTTAGCCCTGTCATGTATTTTCTGAGTCCGCACACAATTTTGTGCATTTGGTCGGTTTTGTAGCGGTGCAATCTTTTAAAATAAACATGTTTGTGTAGAATACATCCCAATGTGTCTTCTCGTCCCAAATTACAAGAATACTTCGACACCTAGTGGATATAAACAAGACTAAATCCTCGAAAATGCTCATATTCTCAAGATCCCGTTTTCACCTCAAATTTAACATTGGGGTAGATTGCCAACTTCTTCAATTTTTGCGATAGAAGTCTGAAATTTGGAAGGAAATTGCCGTTTGACTCCTAGGTGAAGTATGCGGAGTTATAGAAAGATAACATGTAGCATAGTAAAGTTATCAGAGAAAAACAGTGTAAACGAGTTAGAAAAATCAGAGTATAAAGTCCCACTTCATTTTTTGTGCACTGGTACGTGTAGTATATAAAACGTCATTTCTTACAAGTACCGGTATACCGTTATACGTGTAACTAAAGGTCCCTAATAACGTTATTTACGCCCCATTATAACATACCGCCATGGCAACACATCAAAACGACAATGGAAAACAACAAGTTATGAGAAGTGTCGAACTCCCTCGCAGGAGGGGGTTCGATGCTCACGAACCATCGGCTGTTCCACCAATTATCCACTTTTTGGAACATAAACAACAACTTGAGTCATACAAGCTTATTGTATTTCATAGTTGTCTTTTGAAGCACTTGATGCCATATATATGCATTACACAACACAAATGTCATCCCTGGGACATAATGCCTAAGCATGAGTACATAATTGCAAGTCTCACTGTATTGGTGGTAATAGATTGATACTTACATTCACACACAATCTCAGAGAAACAAAACTCCATTTTTCCATATATACTGTATAGTGTATGTAGTGTGGATCACCAGAAAATGTTCTATTTAATCCAGTGGTATCATTCCATTGTCCATCATGTATGCAGTGAAAGAAGTGTCCAGGGCTAAACTGTAGCAGCTACTTGTTTGTTGTCTCCTCTTGTGTAGGGTCTGGGGATGACTGCACCGACAGGTCGTCCTTCCAAGTCCTCGTCTTGAAAAACCAGTAGACGTCTACACAACAGTTCTGCAAGCAGCCGCTTCACCCCTGTGAAGAGAATGATTTCAAAGTTATATTTGCACGCTCCATTTCTTTCACTCAACATTATTTGAAAGAGAGCATACACAAGATTACTATGGGATGCTGTAGAGAAACTAACAATTGATTTCATTTGCACGTAAGAATGGATTCATCAAAGTAATCAGTGATACGTTGACAGCAAAATATGCAAATACAAAAAGTCGTCGGTCGTGTTTACATGACATTCGGTCCAGTATGCAAATGACCGAAAAATGACGTAATCTCGAATGGCAATTGTCGCCTAAGGGGGGTAGTACAATTACATTTGACCCATTGCCTCGGGCCATTGAAGTCTGGCTGACCATGAATCATGATAACAACTTTTGCAGTGTTCACACGAAGTTATATTCAATCTTACCTTGAAAACCGACACATCCTAAACAATTGCAGAATCTATATGTACCTATTAATACATGGTTAATTTCATAACGGACCGGTTATCGGGACCAAGTGGCGAATAACGGACCGAGCGGCAGCGAGGTCTGTTATGACACGGTCCCGATAACCGGTCTGTTATGAAACTAACCATGTATTAATTTGCTTATTACACATCATATCTGCATTTAACTGCCAGTAAAAATAGACTAGAAATCATTGGATTTAATTCTTGGGAAATTTGTTCCAACATGACATTTCATCTTTCAGTATATTGTTTGAAAGAAAAATACTCTAGTTTCGTATATACGAAGTCATTGTGCATGCTAGGAGCGTATGACGCGGCATCGGTCTGTTATTCAGTTTATTATAGAAACGTCATTGCGACATCATATCGGACCAGCGGAGCACATATCGGACCGGGTGGGCTGATATTGTTTGGTTGACATACGGCAATATCGGATTCGTTGAACCGTGCACGTTACGCTTCAATATCAGTTAGATGTGTAATAACCACTTATAATGCCAGTGCGTGTTGATAAAATCCATCCGTTTGGTCATAGAGCATGATTTTTAGTCCATTCAAGCCCGGAATGTTCACCGCGCTCAGCTCCTTCCCGACAAAATGGTCACATGTGATTTCTTTGGGGGTCGTATCAAAACATGTTTAGTAACGAAAAGGATACACTGTACGAACAAACTCGCCCACAGAAATATGTTGAACTTTCTGTGCTTCGAAGGAGAAATCAAATGGAATATGTTTTTATCACATGCTATGAATTTATCTGAAACTACAAACAGTAGGAACACACAGTGATTTCCGACAGTGTGATAACCTTTGCCGGAAACATCATGTTTGCACTATTTATTTCTTCACATTTTGCTTCACATTTCACATATTCACATGATTTGAAAGAACAATGAAATCACGAGTGTTCTATGACGTGACAATGAAACATCACGCGATGCAACCATATCAACATATAACCATGCAGAAAACGTACAACCACCGTGACGTCATAATACAAAGTATTTGACGACCAGATACTCTGCATTGTTTATACTGTTTCCTAGCAACGCACATGTTTACGGGTCTTCGATCTGCTCAGTACAAGGGTCCTTGAGTACAATCAAGGATTGTAAGAAGTTCTTGCAATCTTTGGTACAATTTCACTCTAATGTACATGGTTTTGGTTTCCAAATATTTCAGAATCATAAATTCATAGCATGTGATAAAAACAAAACCTGTTTCGTGTGTTTTCCAGCACACGGGAAAGATCTCGTTTGAACTGGCGGAAGAACATCAGAAAGCACTCGACCTTCGGTCTCGTGCTCTCTTGTATTCTTCCGCCAGTTCAAACTCGATCTTTCCCGTGTGCTGGAAAACACACTCACCTAGTTTTGTCATTGTATTGTACGGAATCGTCACAAAATGATTTATGATCGCCGTGACACTGTCTGATTGTATTCAACTTTGAGACGGGCCATGCCGAATATATACTGTAACGGTTTTGGGGCGTACCCAAAAGTTTCCCCTAGGTAATTTTATTGGTGTTTTGTGATATTATGGTTAAATAACCGTTTATTAAAATGTATATGTGTTTAAAGGTTCATACGGTTCCGTATTGTTAATGTTTAAAAGGTTTTCCGTCTCGGAACTTGGTATATTTGTGATGTTGGTAAAGCCGGAGACGGAACCGGAACCGGAGACGGAACCGGAGACGGAGTCGGAACAATGGAGTACAAAAACGTAATGACGTTATTTCCGGAAGGTCATGTGATCAGCCTCGTTTTCGGTTTAAAAGGTGACGTGTCAGCCACTGATTGGTTCTAGAGTGTTTTTAGAAATCCGGAAAATATCAGTGTTTTGGCGGACTATGACGTCACAATAGGTTGGTCACGTGACGTGGGTCTCAGGTCTATAAAAGCCCCCGCTTCACAGCGGACGGCGGAGTTGGTGTCCTGACGTCGACCTGTGCAGACCCCTTCTCCCATAGCAGAGTACTCCCTTGTTCCGGATAGAGTCATCCAGATGATAGCAGATAAGTCTTCTGACTGTGCACTTGGAGAATAAACATGAAAACTTCAATCGAGTTGTTTTTCCGTGTTCGTTAGGGAACTGGAATTTATAATAAAGTTAGTTCACCGGAAAAGAAAGTAATACGGAAAGAAGGGAGATAAGACCACAGTCGGTTAAGACCAAGTTGTAACGACGTCTTAAGGTGATCCAAGAACCCAGATCACCAAGGAAGGAGACGGAGACGGAGGTGGAATTCAACGGAGCAACTACGGAGGCGGTATCGGACGGAGCAGTTGCAGAGACGGGAACGACGAAGCAGTTGCAGAGGCGGTACCGGACGACGGAGTTGCAGAGGCAGTACCTGACGGAGCGGTTGTGGTAACCGAAAGTGAGAACACTTCCGAGATACCCCATTTCAGGTGCAGTCGCAGGTTGCGGTGAGGTGGAGCCAACCGGAGCAGTTTGCAGTGCGGCGGAACCTGGCAGAGCGGTTGCAGTATTCGGAAACGGCAACGTTCCCGGATTCTCTATTCTAGGTGCAGTCGCAGTTTGCAGTAAGGCGGAAAACTACGGAGCTGTTACAGTAAAGCGGTAACCCGACAGAGCAGTTGCAGTACCCGGAGACGGAAACGCCTCCGGATTCTTACTTTACAGGTGCAGTTGCAGATTGGCAGTCGGACAACGGTTAAGAGGTCCATTCCAGACCACGCTACCAACCTTCAGAGACTTCTAGCCGGAGTTCAACCGTACAGCAGTAGCAGTTTCCCGGAGTTTTACCGTTTCAGCTCCGGTTAAACAACAACTCACCCACCTCCCTAGAAAACCGGTTCATCAAGACGTCACAGAAGGGTGAAGAACCCGTTACAATACTGTAAACCCCTTTAATTTCGCGGCCGTTCAATTTCGCGTTTTCAGGATTTTGACATATTTGAGGCCTTTTAATTTCAAACTTTCTGTAACATGCATATTACTGGTAACGCATTACAGAGGTATTTTCCAATAACATACTCACTAAGCAACCCAACAATTGACAAAATACTGACATGAACACAATTGGTTCTTTATTATATCTTTATATTATATCTGTTATATCTTTATTTTCTGGCTCAGTAAACATGAAATAAACACAAACAGTAACAGTACAAAATAACTACGTACATGTAAACTTGGAATTGGCTACTGGTTTTGCTATGTTAAAAATACAACATTATTTGTTCTTGTTTTATACGACACACATTGCAAAGTCAATTTCCGAATCAACAGCCAATTCAACGATGCTAATTGAGCCACTGATATTCCGTGTGCTCATATATATTCGCCAATCAAAATGTGGTTGGCCAAAAAATTTCGCGTCCAGAAATTTTCGCGTTTTTAATGAAAACGTGGAAATCGCGAATTTTAATGGCCGCGAAAAATTAAGGGGTTTACAGTATTTCAATGACAGCGGGAGGCAAACGGAAGAGTCATACAACCTACTTTGTTGGGCGCGTTGCCATGCCGTTGGTGGTTTTACGCTGTGGTTTTACGTAAGTCTGCACGGGCGTTTGACAGCTCTGCCTGCTCCGGATGCAGATTTTCTTTCACTGATGTCGAGTATTTTTGACAAATTCCAGGTGAATTTATCACTTAATATGAAAGATTTCAGGTATGTTATAATCGGGATTGATCCTGGTTGGTTGGGATTTGACGGCTCCCATACGCACGGTCTTGAGAAAGGATGCTAGGGCAATTCCCTCGCTCGCTACGCTGGCTCGTGAATTGTCTGCATCCTTTCTCTCGTCTCGACCGTGCGTATGTGAGCCGTCAAATCCCGCCCAACCAGGATCAATCCCTTAAACGACCAAGGGAAACAGGCCCGGATCTAGAGCATAAGCGTGACAGATGCACAATCACTAGACAAAACCCGAATCGGTCTGGGGTTCGGGGACACCGTAAGCCCCCGAGAAAATTTTAGCACTTGTGTGTTCATACAAGCATTCTGAGGCACCATTTGATCATGTTGATGAAGGCATTTGAAAGCAAATTTATCCATATATAATACTATATTTTTAAATTGAAATAAGGTTTCATACATTCCCATTTGAATTCACGACACAAAATATTTAATTTCTGGGTTAAACTGAAATCTAACTTGAGATAAGGGCATGTAGAAACATTTCAAGACTATTGGACGAGAACATTTTTATTGCCGCATAGTAATGAAGAATTGTTGTCATTGAATATATTATTGCAATCTAAAAAAAATTGCATTCGTCATATTCTAGTAATATGCATTTGTGAAATAATATTTCATTGAATGACATTCATGGGTAATAATATATTTCTGTACAACAAATTATATATTTATCTAAACATTGCATATCCATTCAGATTGATGCTATATATGTATCACACAAAAACAGAAAGTAATTGCTTTGTGCTAAAACAATTTATACAGGCACTATATGGTCTCACATGAAAGGAATAACAATGACAAGAATGTTGCATTCTTTGATGGGACGTTATGTTCAGTCACACTGATCAATGCTCTGCTAATACATCCACCAGTTCCATACGGCGTGGGTGTGACTTGCAGAAATCATCAACCAGTGCCCCAACATGCAGTTTCATGGTGTAGTGCACATGCATAAGTGCGAGTCCAGTCAGCCGATCCTGACCCATTGAGGTTCGCATGTAGGTTTTCAACCTTCTCACGGCAGAGACTGACCTCTCGCACTCGCACGTTGTGATAGGTATCACTGCAAGGACTTTCAAGGCCGCCAGGATATTGGGAAACAGAAGTTTGTCTGTCCTGCGCAGTGATTCCTGGATGTCAGTTGGGATGTCTACTCCACCTGCGTGCAGTTTTGTCCAATGATACTGCCAGATGGTCAGCTCGGCAGTCAGGGTCGAGAAGTTTGGAAGGTCACGCTGGTAATGCTCACAAAATGATTTGAAATCATGTTGTCAACTGTCCAGGTTTTCAATCAAATGTGCTGGGATCACAGCAAAGCCAAGGAGAACAGTTGGCTGTCCACTGGTGAATCGAGATGACAATTCAGTTAGCATATGGTCCAGAAATGGTACTGTCAGAGTTCGTCTGTAGTACTGGAGGGCTGTATCAGCGGGCACATTGTTCCTGTTTTTTTGCTTGCCGGTAGTGCGAGGTTTGCCAACAGGAATGTCGTGGTCATTTGCCATGCGTTCTGCGATCTCGTACCATTCCTCATGCTTGTTGTCAACATCATCCCTCACTTGACGCAGTGTTTCTGTGACGTCAGTTACACTGTCATAAGCAGCCTTGGAGTCAATGGAACGTGTCTGCAACTTCACTGTGATGCCTCGCATGTAAGCCAGAGCTTGTCCCGAGATTGTCACAGAGACTGGCCAAGATCCTGACTTACATTATCCCAGGTAGCAGGGCATTTACAATGCCTACATGTATATGGGGGAGGGAGGGTGAAGTGGGTAGGGTCCACTGTGGTGGGTCAAAAAGCATACATGTTGGTAGAAAAACAAGGCTGGAGGGGGAGGGGGGTGGAGGACAAATCACCACGTAGTCATTATGTTGCCCTGTATCTGAAGGCATGTGTATGTAAACTAGGAGTATCAGAGAAATCTGGCAGCAGGGTCCGATATTTCTCACCTATGCCTACCGTTGCACTAGAAAATCTGACCGATGCACGTGCATCGGTGTGCACCGGTCTAGATCCGGGCCTGGGAAAGATAAAAGCACATGTAGGCAGTATTTGATTAGTATATCACACACGGCAGGTGTAAATATTGTTATTTGTGCGTAACTCATTCACGCAAAAAAAACGTTACTTACGCAGAGATAGTTTATTCATGTGTAAATAATATTTTACGCGGAAATAACGTTTCTTATGCGGAAATAACGCTATTTACCCCCAACGACCGAGAGAAAGATAAAAAAGCAGGTGTAGGTAGTATTTGGTTAATATCTCACACATGGCAGGAGTAAGTTATTCCCGCGTAAATGACATTATTCTCGCAGAAATAATGTTACTTCCATGTAGATAATGTTAATTACGCAAAAAAAAACGGTTCTTCCCAGGTAAAAACAACTTATTACCGTGAAAGAAATGTTATTTCTGCATAAAATGATATTTCCTCAAAAATTTCAGTCAGGATTGGTCAGAGAAATAAACAAGTTTTTTTTTTACAATGTCACTTATCCGCCACTGTAGATTCGGGTTGGTAAGTCCAAAAGATGGGGTGGAATATGTGACGTGAAGGTGATTTTTTTCTGGCATTAAATTAGTTTTTATGACATCAGCAAGATGAAAAAACGTATTATTCCTTACCGCCATACGGTGCGTCCTAGTACCAATGGTCTGCCACAATTAGCGTGTTTTTGTTATTTCCTGTAATTGACCGGGGCTGATTACGTTGTGGAGCACTAACTAACACTAAATACCTGAGTCTGATTATAGTCTATGTATACTTTGGGATAAATTAGTACAGTTGGAAAATGAACATTGTCCCCAACAATATTATAATGAGAGTCCCGTGTGTTCCAGTCTGAAAGGGAAATATCAGGTGAATTACTTATATGTATCAGTGTTGATTTTATGCTCCAGAATGTGTAGTCCGTGCACCAGACAGCTAACAGAAATAGTAGTCCCATATACGAGCAGTACATCACTGTAGACAAAGGTGTGAATTTACATCGCAATGTATCATAGTTGGGTTTATTTACCCTGTCTCAATCCTTTACATGAAAGGGAGGTGCTGATTCTCTTATTGAATCTGAAAATACCTTACCCATATTTACTGTCTCCATAATTGCGCATTTCCCACAGTAAACAGAACATCTAATAGCTCTCTACATATTATATCGTATGCCAAACTGAGTAAGTATTGTATGTCATACTGATGATAATCATGATACAAGTAGATGATCCTCGTATATATGTTATCTGGCACTGTTATACATATCATATGTAACATTTTGAGTTGAAAAGGTAAATAATATGATAGAACAGCTCACAGACTTTTTACGGTAAATAGCATAGAGCAAGTGGACACAATGGTTGCTATGTTGTATGATGTATTGTATAAATACAAATAAATCTGTAGACCCATGGTTTAAATTTAACTGATCATTTCCCAATTGATCATATGCGATATTCATATTCAATGAGAGATACCATCCTTTTATCGATTAAGATTAGAACCCTGTTTTTTTACTTTCATAAAACAGTCTATGCCACATTAATACGGAGCATGTCAGTAATCCAGAGTTTACATTGCACTAGTTTATAAGAAACTAAGCACAACTGTTTAGTACAATTACGTTCAACATATGGCATGACGCATAATATTTTACTTCACATGTTTGTAATTTTCTGGTCACATCATCGCATAATAGCCTAAAGTTCATCTATCAGTGAAACACGCTTTTTGCTTTGAATAATCGGATCAACTTCTCAAAAACTGATCCGAACTCAACCAGGATCCCATCTCAAAAACTGAAAAAGTTGGCAATCAAACCAACATATACGACATAATAAAGAGATAGGTTTCGGTTATGGTATGTTAGTCAGATTGACATAAGCACCTCTCAGGCGGGGCAGGAGATGCTCCTTTTTTCGGAACATCTGATCTCACACTCAGCTGGCTGGTCGTCTGTTGACACTTTAATATCACACTGATTTGATCACTCACACTAATTTTGTAAAATTCGTCTAAGGGTTTAGTCTTGATATATGAATTTGTCCGTTCATCGGTATATATATTTCTACCTCTCGATACATACAAACAAGTCATAGTAAACTATGTCATGTATGGAACAAAATACAGTAATCCCTCATCGGACAACCGAGTGATAAAATGCCAGCATATTTTTTATCAAATAATAACGGACGTATTTTATCTTGAGAAAAACAATTCTATGGACATTTTATCGCATTGAACTAAATATAACCCGTCAAGGTCACGAGTCGAGATTCCCTTCCTGTAATAAATGTAACATGTGTCTGTCACGGCATTCATGCTGGACACATTGATGCGTCACTGCCTGCATTCCTGTGGGCATAAATGTCAGATATTAACAAGACCATGACCATAAATTCTGGTAGGTATTTGTGTGGATATCTGTATATTTAGGGCCACCACTGGGTCAGTACATCCCCATCCCAATTTTACAATTTTATGCCCTTGGTTCAAATAATATTAATTCATATTTCCACTTGAGCATGATATAAGCAGAAAGCGTCACATGCAAGAATGTTGTGATAATTGTTAGTTTTGCTTCATTTTTGATAAACTACTGGCAATGCTGCTTGATTATGCTTACATCTTTAATGATGTGGATTATATCAAACGTAAGTATCAACTCAACCTATTACCACCATTACAACGAGATCTTGATGGTGCCAATACTGAATATAAATTATATTTTCGATGAGGATTATGCTGCGTTCCACTCTGCACCTTACAATGTCGTAATTACTAGTTCGCCACTGGAGAACCCGAGTTCACCACACAACCAAAACGGCAGTCCAAAACCAATTTTACCTGGTGAGAATCATGAGGCAATTTACCGATTTTAGACGTATTGCTGTCTAAACACCGAACATTTTTGTAGAAGGTCTGCAATAGAACAATGAATGCTGATAATAGATTGAAAACATTTATTTTCCCAGTTTAATAGTAAGTATCAATATATTACCTTATATACCTGATCTAATACATTTTGACTTTTTTGATGATGCCAATAACAAATGTAAAATACAACATTTTGGAATAGAAACAAAGTCCGACAAAATAGTTTATCCAAGGACACATCGGCGTCATCAGGGGCAGACAGTGTGTGAAATGTAGTTGTTTCTACTGTACACCTGATGGAATTAGTATACAACTGCACAACAACGTACGAAAAATATTTTAGAAGTTCGAAACGAACCCCATGGGATAGATGTATCACAAGTACATAAGTACCTAATCACAAGCCAAAAGGCTACTGAGTTGATATACCTGGTTGACAGAGTTTTCCGTATTATCGCCTACAACACACGCACGAATTAATTCTTGATTAGTAGGTATGGTATACTTAGTACTATTGCTCTCCTTATATGGTCAAAATGGAGCATCAAAGTACTATATTATTTCAAAAACTCCCAGTTTCTCCTCCAAATGCACATGTATTATTTTGGAATGTCTCTCTCTCTTTTGGTTCATACAGTTGTAATAGAGGCATTCTTCTATGCACGTAAGTATCAATCTATTACCACCAATAGTCAGATTTTGATGATACCAAAAACAAACGTAAAATAGAACAATTTGGAATAAAAACAAAGCCCGACCAAATAGTTTATCCAAAGACACACTGGCGTCATCAGGGGCAGACGGTGTGTTAAATGTAGTTGTTTCTACACCTGTTGTACACCTGATGGAATTAGTATACACATGTCCGTTTCACATGTCCGTTTCACATGTGACTTTACATGTGTCAGATGTCAGCAGCAAACGGTCAAAAGTTTTATATCCTGCTTCAACATTTTATAAAATTTGAACCATTTGGAAAGTGATTTCTCTTATAAAACTTCACAATGGAGTTAAATGCCATCCCGAATTACTATTCATTGTTTGACGCACAAAATCAAACGCCCCGATGCTCGCCGACACAATCGATATAATTGTCTTTCATTTATCTCTTTCTCTTTCAATTTTATCGGACATTTCAAGGAACAGTTTGGTGGTTACTTTGGACCACAATAAACAAAGGTCACTCTTTTCACTGATACGCGTTCCTTACCACCAGAGTCGGCATGGTTGTCATGGCCTACATAAGTTAAGAACTGTACCAACTAGTAGAATCGGCAATGTCTCGCGTCACTATAATAAAATTCTTCTGTGTTCCACTCTAGAGAGGAAATATTCTGTGAATTACTTATATGTTTCAGTCTGACAGGTGATTCACAATCAGTAGCTTTGAATGCGCTTATTGTTCATTTTTGACATTTTAATGGTTCAAATGTGTAGTCCGTGCGCCAGACAACTGGCACGAATGTGACTCTTAACGAGCAGTACATTACTGGAGACAATGGTATGAAATTACCTTGTAATGCACCACGGTGGGGTTTATTCACGCTGGCCCATCCATTGCATCAAAAGGGTTGCTTGCTTGCTGATTCTTTCACCCTGAATCTGAACACTGCTGATATTGTCCGTTTCTATATAATTGTGAATTTCCCGTTTACAACAAGTGAAAAGAACGTCAAATAGATTACTACACGATGAGTATTGTATGTCATACTGACAGACAGACATACATTCGTTTTATTAGATCACATATAGTATATACATGGAGTTGATATATTGATAAAATTAGGTGGCTGTAATCAGTGTAATAAAATGAATATAGATAACAGAAAAATACATGTAATATGGATATAAAGAGACCAAGTGAAGCCTTAAGGCTGAATTACACTTGACCTCAGGTCGAGATATAAAACAATTTCATACGTTTTGCAAGATAATGAATGGTGCAAAAAACAATAAACATATAAACTCGATAGTGGATAACATTTACACTGTGGGTGGTGATATGCATGACCAGAAAAAATTCTCCCATGCAACATTGTGATAATGTTACGGGTATCGTGCGATACAATAGAAGGAGTAGGAAAAAGTGAGAAAATATAATGGGCGGAAAGAGTTCAAAACTTGGCGGTAAATTGAATAATATAAGTAGCCACAATAGATGCTATGGAGTGTGGAGTATTATTTAGATATAATCGTGTCATTACGTATTTGGTTAGCCTCAGTTTGACATATGAATTATCAGCAGACTCATGGTTTAAATTGACCATACGCAATTCGCTTCTATTAATTTGTTTCTTTTCCCGAAACCAGATGCTGTGGCTGTAGCACCATCACATTAGGAATATTTTCCAAACTGATCACATGCGGTAGTCATATTTGATGAGAGGTACCTACAGCTGGTTATGGATTATTGTTGGAACCCCGTGTTGCCAAGATATGTTTCAACAACGAGTTTCGGGTTTTATCCTCGTCCGGCCCACTCACTGTTCGTGCACGGAATTCTAAATCAACGCAAAACAATAGAACGAAAGACATTATCTAAAAGATAATGACAGAATAGTAGGAGTAATCCTGAATTTACAACTGCTCCAAAACACAATAAGCACAACTGTACAATAATATTCAATATATGGCATGACATCGAATACTTTTCTTCATACAATTGTACCTTTCTAGCCACATTCTAACGTATATCTAGAACTAACGGTGTCTTCTCTCTAATCTTGAGTTTGCACGAGAGTGTAAACTTCAGTTTTACACAAAAACAATCAGACGTGTTGTGTTCGATAAGAACTGTGCGATGACCGGAGGAGATAAAATTGAGAGATCTGTTAGATCCGTCTAGAATTTCAATTCCATGAGGTAATAAGCTGTGCATTCAATTTACTGGAGCGATCAACCAATACTACGAGAAAGTTGAAGGAATACAATCAAGCTGGTTATTCTTTCAAAGATATACAAATGTATAAAACCTAATAATACCGAGAAATATACAAAATGGCTTTTCATCCTGATGGCTTTAACAGAAGGTTCGCATCAGGATATGTCAGATATATCAGGATATAACTGACATGTCCATAGATATGTTTCACTTATGGTATCTTAGTCAGAATGGCGCAAATATAGATTTTGATATTGTAGGTCTAGGCCGGAATTGATCAAACTGCTTGAGTATTACATCAACTCAGTAGCCTTTTGGCTTGTGATTAGGTACTTATGTACTTGTCATATATCTATTCCATGGGGTTTGTTTCTGACTTCTAAATTATTTTCATAGGTTGCTGGGCAGTTGTATACTAATTCCATCAGGTGTACAGTAGAAACAACTACATTTAACACACTGTCTGCCCCTGATGACGCCAGTGTGTCTTTGAATGAACTATTTGGTCGGGCTTTGTTTCTATTGCAAAAAATATTGTATTTTACGTTTGTTGTTGGCATCATCAAAATTTGGTTGTATTGGTGGTAATAGATTGATACTTACACTTAAGCTTATACTTAAGTCATTATATTACACTCAGCTGATCGTTCATAAACAAATTATTAAGAACATGCCAATAAGAATTCATCAATAATCTGAGTGCCAGTTTGACTAAGGTGGACAAACTAAAGTAGTGGGATACGGGTGTGGTGGAGAAATAATGGCAGAACTGTCTTGAACAAGAACTCGGCATTCTAGAAGCAAGTCAAGCCGACAGGTAAAATTAATACTATGTACGATTTTCATGAAATAGGCCTGCCGGTAAATAGGACCCGACCTATTTACTTATTGTGCATATATTTTCATCTCGATATGCCAGTGTGGATATCACACGGGTGTCGCCTGAAGAGCAGGAGATGCTCACTCTTTCGGAGCACCTGAGCTCACACTCAGCTAGCTGGGTGTTCGTGATGTTCACATGGCTTTGACCATGTTGACTTTGATACTTTAGTATCACTCGGACTTGACTACTCACACTGATTTTGTACAATTCGTCTAAGATTCGGTCTTGGAATATGAATTTGTCGGTATCTATGTCGGTAGCAGCCTGTAGACGTGGCGTCTGACGCGGTTCGAAAAGTGACTGACAAACGCAAAAGGAAACTACAGGAGTCATGGAAAGTTGGAAGACCGTGGCTACAGTTTGTGGTGACTGAGACTGACCTGTCTGTCACCGGTGATGAAAAGTAACAGATGAAGTGACCTGGTGTGATCATGGGACACGGGAAAAGTAGAAACATTGAAGTTACACGAACGCACCAAGCAGCATAAAAAGAACAGCAGAATTATTTCTGCAAGGAAATTTGCACCAGGAAAATCCAAAGCTGGAAAATGTTTCTCTCACTGAACGCGGCTGCCAGAAGTAACCTGGACAAACTTATCATGCATATATTAATTCATCATGCGTACACGCCTATTATCAACCCTCTTAAGGCCGCCATGATATTACTGACTAACAACAGCGAGAGTAATTATAAATATGCATTCAGTGTCCCGTTGAAACTGAGATATGTAGACAGAGTGGGACAGATCCTCAAGATTGACCGGGACACTATCATAAGTGTGGCTTACAATGATTGCTTCAGTGAAACTGTATATTAAAACATGATTCTATGAATCATCGAGGTAGAAGCTAATATTCGCAGGAAAGGAAAACAAAAGTATGCTAAAAAATTAGGCCAAGGGCCAAAGATAGGTTACCGGACAAATATATGTTTAATATTTTAGATGTTAGCCAGGTCACTGGTTAAATCCAAGTTCAAGAGAATATTCAGCATATATAATATTAAGCATATAACATGTCCATAGTTGATTGCTAAGCTGTAAACTCAATAATCAGAGAGATATCAGCAATTTTATGCTGTGGCCTTGAAAATGAAGGCAAATGTCAAATTCAAGTTCATCAGAATATTTAGCGTATAACACTTCCTATATGTCCTTCATTGATTCACACACTATGAAGTCAATAAGTGAGGTATTAGCGATTCTGTCCTGTCACCGTGAAAATCTGGTCAACGGAAACTTGAAATTAAGGTCATTGGTCAAGTCGAGGTCACGAGAATATTCAGCATATATCATTCGGAGTTTGACCACAATTGATTCCTAAGCTGTAAAGTCGATAATAAGTGAGATATTAGCCATTTGTGATCTGACCTTGAAAATGAGGTAAAAAATCAAGTTTAAGGTCATGAGATATTCAGCATATATCATTTCCTGTTCGCAGTTGATGCCTAAGCTGTAAAGTCGATAACAAGCGAGATCTTAGCCATTTTGTTCTCTGACCTGGAAAATGAGGTTAAAGGTCAAATTCAAGGTCACCAAAATATTCAGCATATATTATTCCCTATATATTCACTATTGAATCCTAAGCTGTAAAGTCGATAATAAGCGAGATATTAGCCATTTTGTGCTCTGACCTTGAAAATAAGTTCAAGGTCAAATTCAAGGTCATCAAAATATTCAGTGTATATCATTTTCTATATGTCCACAATTGGTTCCCAAGCCATAAAGTCAATAGATGAGCAAGATATTAGCCATTTTGTCCTTTGACTTTGAAAATAAGGTGAAAGGTCTAATTCAAGGTCATGGAAATATTCAGCATATATCATTTTCTATATGTTCACAATTGATTCCTAAGCTGTAAAATCGATAATAAGGGAGATATTAGTCATTTTGTCCTGTGCCCTTGAAATTTAGGTCAAAGGTCAAATTGAAGGTCATGAGAATAATCTGTATATATAATTTCCTATATGTTCATAATTGATTCCTAAGCTTAAAGGCAATTAGAAGCGAAATATTAGCCATTTTGTCCTGTGACCTTGAAAATTAGGTCAAAGGTCAAATTCAAGGTCATGACAATATTCAGAATTTAACATTTCCTATATGTTCACAATTGATTCTTAAGCTGTAAAGTCGATAATAAGTAAGATATTAGCCATTTTGTGCTCTTGACCTTGAAAATGAGGTCATAGGTCAAATTCAAGGTCACGAGAATATTCAGGATATATCATTGCCTATATGTCCACTATTGATTCCTAAGCTGTGAAATCGATAATAAGTGAGATATTAGCCATTTTGTCCTTGACCTTGAAAATGAGGTCAAAGGTCAAAGTCAAGGTCGTGACAATGATCTGCATATATCATTTCCTATATTTTCAAAATTGATTGCTAAGCTGTAAAGTCGATAACAATCGAGATATTAGCCATTTTGTCCTGTGACCTTGAAAATGAGGTCAAAGGTCAAATTCAAGGTCATTAGAATATTCAGCTTATATCATTTCCTATATGTCCCAATTGATTCCTAAGCTGTAAAGTCGATAATAAGTGAGATATAAGCCATTTTGTGCTCTGACCTTGAAACTGAGGTCAGAGGTCAAATTCAAGGTCACGAGAATATTCAGAAAAAAAAGCAAAATCAAAAATACCTCCTTCTTGAATTATTCTTAAGCATTTTTGTGCAAAGTTTCACAGAAATTCGCCCGTAAACAATGTGGACGACGACGACGGACGACGGATGCAACGCCATGCCAATAGGTTATTGGACCATAGGTCCGGTAACCTAAAAATATCCTGAAAATGCAACCAAGTATATTGTTTCATATGCTGAACTTTTGAATGACAGAGACCAAAAACACTATTTTAAAATACAGAAGATAAAAAATGAAGAAAAAGTTAAAGAAGACAAGAAGCACCAAGACGGTGAGGAAATTTATTTATTTTACACCAGACTACTAGTAGTTATCATAAGTTATAGCTCAAGGTTCACGACCAATATTGATGACAGGTGTACACCAAAAACGCTATTTTGTGAGAAATAAAATACAGAAGATAAAAAATAAAGAAGAAATTAAAGACAAGAAGCACCAAGATGGTGCGGAAATTTATTTATTTTACACCAGACTACTAGTAGTTATGAGTTATAGCTCAAGGTTCACGACCAATATTGATGACAGGTGTACGATTCGTCATCATCCGCCCTTCAGGGCACAACTGATGCAGGTTTAGCCGAGATCTGCAGCCCACACACATACACCACTGGTCCTCTGATAAAGGATGGTTCCGGTTTCCGTACATCCAATTACAACATTTGCACGTGTCTTGACACACATCATTTGCTTTCCTTTTACGGTCAGGTCCACTTTTCCTTTTCAATTTTTTTTTTTCGATTTTATGTTCTCGTTGTCTTCAGTTTCTTTCTTTTCTTTCCCCTTGTTGCTTCTATTCCCCTTTCCCTCTTACTACTTGACTCGGACATAGACTTTGGTGTCGGGCTGGAGCTGCTAAAACACATGCAGAAAGAAAAACCCAGGAACACCACGTGACTTTTTCCATATAGGTAACCGGCCCTTTGAGCACGTCCAACACCTGTGCTCAGCAGCGTACGAACAGTGTTAAAATATGCACATATAATTACTAGCTCAGGAATTTAACATCTACTTCTCGAAAATAGGGTATACAACTAGTAACAATATCCCAGCATCAAATAAGCACTATTCTGACTATATGCCCGGCAGAATTCCAAACAGTATGTTTATTGACCCAGTAGAGGAATTTAACATCTTGCAAATAATCCAAAAGTTAAAACCAAAAACTAGTACTGGACATGACGACATGTCAACAAAATTACTTAATTATCCCATTAAGAAAAATTATTATACCTTTCACAAACATAATAAACAAATCTATTGCAACTGGAATTTTCCCCCAAACAAATGAAGATTGCCAAAGTTATTCCCATACACAAAGCATCTGACAATGACAAATTATCCATTTACAGACAGTAAGTCTTCTTCCTGCATTTTTTCCAAGGTACTAGAAAAGATTGTGTATAATAAAATAATTGGTTTCTTTAATGGCCAGTGATTATTTTACAAACACCAATATCATTTCCGCCCCAACCACAGCACCATACACCCAGTTATTTATTTGTTGAATGTTTGTGCTACCGCAAACAGCAGTACTCCTAGACAACTGACTCTCTCAATTTTCTGTGACCTTTCGGAGGCTTTTGGCGTCATATATCATGAAATATTATTGAAAAAATAGAAATATACGGTATGCGTGGAATCGCACATGATTGGATCAAAGACTACATGTCACATAGGCAACATGGCCCGTCTTCGTGTGGCACGCTTACAATTAGGTATATTGACCAATTCCGCAAACATAATGCGAGATGGACCTGTGAGAAAAAACAGGTTTAATTCAGGAGCCAAAAATCCCATTTACTGATGTACTAGTGCACAAAATTTGCAGTAGGGGCCTATAGCAAACATGGCCCATAAGTTAGCCCTACTGGTACCTGGCATGTCTGGTAGGCTTTTATCTACCACTGTCACTGAAGTGCCTGGTGGTTGCCCCGTCACCGGGTATATGCCTATATTTAGTTTCTATGCAGCCCATAAATTTCAGGATAAATTAAAATAAATCTGATACCATTCCGCAACATACTCTTCAATAAAATGTCCCGCTCAATCTGAAAGTTTATGTCCCGCTTCATCTTGCTGTATTCAGGATGACCGGGACACTTCTGTTTTCTTCTCTATTATCGCTCATCTACACTAATATAAACCGGACATAACAAAGACATACTTTGCTACTGATATGGAGTTATTACAATATAAGTTGTACTTTCTGGTACTTTTTTCTGTGATTGTGAACATCTTAAAGTACTAGTAACATGTAAATATGATGAGTACTCATATGAAAGATCTCATTGATCTGAGCAAAATGGTCCTTACGGTATGGCAATATCGCTATCCGTTCAGAAGTTACAGCCATTTGAAACTGCCATTCCGGCAATACATGACAGAAAAGTTTCAGCAACTAATTAATATGCAAATTAGATGTTAATGAGAATTCATGACGTCATGAGGGGAACAAATTTTAATTAGGATATTATAGGCCATGAAAAAGTGATTCTCGTTGAAGGTTCTAACGATCTGGCTAGTGCATATTGTTATGTACCACAAATAGTCATTATCCACGCAAACTGTACTGTTGCTATGGTTACCAGTCTTTCCCTAGAGCCTTATTTACCCATGGTTGCCATGGCTGTAACTGCCAAGTCTAGCTATCTGCAGACTTTCTGTCCATTATTTATGAATTAAATTAATATAGTGCTCGAGTTAGCACTGTTTTCATTTGTGCATACCCTATTCTAAGTGGGTTTCTGGCCCTAGCAACCATGGTTGCTAAGGGCCATACCAAGTCACTGGTTATCTTGACAACAACTTGAAAACACTGATTATTCATATTGAACACTGAATGGAATAAGTTTTCATGAATAATAAAATAATAAAACACTAAATGAATAATAATACATATTAAAGTACCTAATTAAAACAGCTTCCCACGATGACGTCATGAATATCTCTAATATCTCTATAGTATCTCATTTACATACTAATTAGCTAAGTGATTTTGAAAAAGCAAATTTGCCGATTTTAGTCTTCAAAGTGTTGTAACTTTTGAACGGATTGTGATAATTACGTGCCGTAACGACCATTTTGCTCAGATCAATGGGATCTTTCATATAAGCTCACATCATATTTCACTTTACTAGTACTTAAACTAAATAACTTTTTTCACAGTATAGAATTTTTTTATGGGATGTATTTCTACATTCGATGCTCAAACCTTACCTTGTTTCAGGCGACCAGTAACTACAGACGCCAGAAGTCACTTGTTTTTGACCACTGCTTCAGTATATGAAAATTGATTATGCATACATCTTTACTGATGCGGATTGCAGGGTATCAAATATGGGGACAAATTTGTTCTGTAACATAAATATTATGTTGAATGGTTTGAATTGTTTACCAATCACATGGTATGATAGGTTGATTTGTCAACCTGTACATGTATGTAAACATGTATACACTTTTTTAGGTGTGTTTAAGATATTTATATTAAATCTACCAATAAATAAAGTGTCATTGAATTCTCGGAAATTACCATGATTACTCTCACCAAACTAACTACGAAACATTAATTTTGATGATGAAAATTCCAACGTGAAGCATATTGCGACACTCAGCAGCACTGATGATTTGCTGCCTGTTGAGAGACATCCTTCAGGTGACGAGGATGGAGATGGTGAATCAAGGGTCAGTTCAAAGCACAGTAGGAGATGTTGACCCTCTCAGGTAGCCCATTGTCATAGCACACAGGTCATAAGAGCGAATGATGGACAGGGAGTCGAGAGGGTGGATGCACCGTGAGAAAATGTAACTCTTGAGGCAATTTATGCCCCCAAAAAATTATCTGATCGGGACTAAGCCTATTTGTCCCATACTACTACTGGCAGGAAAAAACTTCACGTCCACAATTTACAATCATTACTTGATTTTCACACTGTCCTTCTTTCATATCATGGACAATTTGTATTACATGTAGTGTTGAAAGTAAATGTCAACCATAAACATCGTCTTTGTTCTATTCTTACTAGTTACTTGCAAGTTTGAAAATGCGACGCCAGGAATGTTTATTCACAATGTACACTCATTATAGATTTTGTAAGACTGATAATCATAGTCGGGCATGTAGAATAGGTGTGACTGCACCCCCCCCCCCCCCCCCGATCCTCCGAAACCAAATATTCCAGTTTGTATCATATATCTGAAAATTAGAAATGTTTTTGCCAGGGATGGGCCATCTCTAATATTCAACAAGCAATACTATGGTTAGAGTTTGTAGTTGGGTTGTACGGCAAAAAGGATCAGAGGGCTTGATATAAATATAATTTAGATATCAGAGGTATAGTAACATTTGACAGCATATGAAATTATTTGCAGGCAACTTGAAGGAGGAATGGCAATGAGCAATAGACGTTTAAACAGCTTTAAAGTAACATGGTTCTCGGCCATGTGCCTACTGGCTACTTCAGACTTGTCAGTTGTGAGTGACATTGACTGACAATGACTAGTTGTCATTGGTAGTGGATCTGCACTCGCGAAAAAGTTAAAAAGTTTATGTCGATATTATGTTCCCGGGTTTACGGTTAACTATATCATGCACCCATGATGATACCATGGTGAACAACCAGGCTAAATCAATTGAAGAAACGCCCGTGGGCCTATTGTAGACAGGTAAACGGAAAAGTGTATTCGATCGTTTAAATTCCGTATACTCGACAGACATCACAGCATCATTGCGATGCTGCCTTTGTAGGTACCATAAACATGCAAGATCTACTTCGAGAATTTCTGTACTCGAGCGCCCGCACACAAAAGCGGTGATATGATGATCTCGCCACTCCGATCCGAAAATCCCTCGCGGCAAAATGACCGTGCTACCGGAAACACTATTCCACAAACTGATAAATAGTAGTACGGCGGGACATTGATGTGCTGATCTCTAAAAATTCGCTGTTTTTGGAACTGAAATGTGCCCCAGTGATATTGTGTTGGATATATGTATTTGATTTCTGACTCTGCTTCTAAAATGGTGATTTGTTGTTTATTTCGAATCCCCCCCCCCTCCCTTATTACCCTTTGTACACCCTTTGTACACCCTTTATAATCGTGATAGCCATATAATGCATAGATCTGCAGAAAATCACAAACGTACCTAAAATGACATATTTGTTTGGTATTTTTGCACACTTTTGTCCATATTCACATTTTGCATCATGTTTTTCATGCGAACGGATACTGTGACCCCCTAATTTCTTTTCAATTTTAGGATGCTGATCAGTTAGTCTATAAAATATGTCATTTTAAAGCTCTAGATTTTGTGGATACAGTTATTTATTTTTTGAAAAAAAAAATTTCAACCTCTCCTTACCTCACTGTTTGGAGCAGACTAACTTATTAGGCATTATAGGCCTACTCGGATGATAAGTCATGAATATTAGGTGAATAAATTTACTGCAGATCTATGCATTACAATATTATATAATATTATTATATGTTATATAATATTATTGTTACATTTGCACAGGCAATTATAAGCATAAATCTTTATTGTCAAGTTAATAGGTTTTACATCAACCTCTTAGTGTTACTGAGTACATACCGTGTTGCAAAGTCTCCTCCATGTAGAGCTCAAGTGAGCTCACTTACTACTCTTTCTGGTTAGTTTTGGGGGCCCAAGTATCATATCCTGCGCCTTCCTCTATATTCAATAAGGATTAAAAGGTGCGTGACGGATTAAATGGTATGTTTTCAGTGGACGAGTAGTATTAAGGAGCAGTGTACGGTACTTGGGCCGTTTTGGGTCTTTGAGATATAATTTTGTACTCACCTCTGCATTCTGTTTTTACTTGTATTCCTCGCCTGTACATAAGAGCCATCAAACATGTTATTCGAATTTGGCGGGGGGGGGGGGGGGTGGGGGTACAAGGATCATTTCATGCTGTTCCAGGTTATATCCCGAGTGTTCTCTTGGAAAAGTTTAAAATCAAGAAATAATTTCATTTCTGTGACGAGGAGGCTCAGTCTCAGTACTCCCCGAGGCGCAACAAGATCTACGAAGTCAAACCTCTCTTATCGTACCTCAAGGAAAAATCCAAGGAAGCCTTTGATATACATGATGTTCTAGTGTCAGTACATGAGTGCATGGTGTCATTCAGAAGACGCTTGGATATAAGCAGTACCATAAGGACAAACCGACAAAATGGGGCGTGAAGGTTAGGGAAAGAGCAAAACTAGATATTGATACAACTTGAATTGGGATCCAGGATGGTGTTGCATCGGACTGAACTGTTAGAGCACAAGGAATGCGATGTGTATTCCGTCTGTTTCTTCACGAGTCCGTTACTGCTACGCCTTCACGGAAAAAGAGCCATCTCTGGTTAACGACAAATTGGAAAATGTTCAAGGAGCTGATCACTCTCTAAAGAGACGAGACACAGAACAGGGTACAGTGACTGGAAGGCCGACTGGACAGGCATTGGGATCTAGCCGCGGTGTGGCAGGATAAGCGTCTGATTCCCCGTGTAGCTCAATTCCTAAGTGTGCTGACTTCTCACCAATGCAGTCGGTTTAGGCGCGGGATCGATCCCCGGCCTCGGCAGTATGTGAGGTGGTATGTGGTCGCAAAACCGGCTTTTTCACGAGGTTCTCTGGTTTCCTTCCACACTAATGACCACCCTTACGCCAAGATCCGAGCCAAGAAGAGATGTTAATATAAGCTGATGCTTGTTCATCAATTGTTGTAAAATAAATAAAGTTTAAAGTTTTTTTTAAGCGTCTGGTTTATCATCCGTTCCCTATTCATCCACCTCAGCAGTAGAACTATCATGTCGCCAGACATGACTGACAAGCCCGAGATACTGGCGCCCTGTTGCTGACTATTATCGTTACATGGGGGCGTCGACTTCATCGACCGCCGGGGCGGAACCAGGAATTGGCAATCGAGTTGGCGTGAAATCAAACGGTCTGCGGGTCTCGGGGGGGGGGGGGGGGAGATATGGATGGGGGCGCCGTAAGCCCCCAAGAAATTGTATGATTTTCGATGTTTTTAGGCAGATTTTGGTGTTTAGATGACATATCATTTTGACATATCATCAGGGTACGGTACATATTACAGTAAATTGTTACACTGGTATACTGGTTACACTGGTATACTGGTCAACACTCGAATGACCTAGATGGGATAGATTGTCAACTTTTTGAAGTTTCAAGATAAAAGTAAGAAGTTTGGTGAAAAAATCTGGTTCTATGCCAAATGGACATATGTAAAGTTTCAAATTGATCCGACTATCCTGACAGAAGTTATAGCCAAAAATTATTCACGGTTTCGTGTCGATCTTGACTATAGATTTAAAAATGAATAATCTGAAATCGGGAGTTCAATGTCCAGCGACGCCAACGGCGGAAGGGTTGGAAGATTGCCCTCTGTATAATAGGCTATATAGAGGTTTCAATAATAGACGCGTACTGATCCCATGCCAAATCAAGGGTTGACTAAAATCCTTGCCAATAAATATTTCAACAGGTAAATCCACAAATTTACACAATGTGCATATTAAAAGCGACAAAGCTACGCAATAATAGTATTTTAAACTAGGACTAGACCACACTCAATGAAAATTGAAAATATGCCAGACGGAAGATTGAAAATGTGCCAGACGGATTAGATGGCTTCACTCCGTGGGTGAATAGTATTAGTCCAGTGCGCTAAATGGGCCAACTAGGATGTAATTTTTTAAAAGATTTTCTAATTGTGCATTTTTCCGAGAACGGCAGCCTTTTTCATGTAAAACAGCCAATTTTGGCGGATTTGGCGGCCATTTTCTCAAAGTGTCTGATCAGTTTTGAGATTTTTGTTTCAAAAGATTCCCCTCATGTTCCTTTGTGATTGCCCTTTGTGTTCCTTTGTGAATGACATCTATTGGGGAATTCCCCAGCAGCAATGAGCTGACAGACGCTCGAGTAAGTTCTCCGCGAGGCGATCAGTATCCAGGTGACGATATTCTGTGATTAAATCGTCAATTTGACGAATTCCCTTGAGTTGACCGACCTCTATTTGGAATCCAGCAGTGAACTGTGATTGATTGATTTCTGTTGAATAGACACATGTATCTTTTATTTGACAGATGTAAAAGGACAAATGGTTCAGTTACAGTTGAAGTTGGAATCAATTTTAAAATCAGCCAAATTTAGCATTCTTGTTTGTCAGGCAAACTTGAAAGTACATCTCGAGATAGTCGGGAATATATATAGGAAATATGCACAATTCAACAGCAGATACTCAGGAAATTGCAGTTAGCCGTGCATGAAAACAGTGGATAGAGAATGATCGGCCTGACTACATTGCCAGTTGTCACATTAACTAGACAAATACAAATGACGTCAAGAGACTGTGTGTAGAACTCGCCCGCAAGGCGGTTCAGTTCAAAGGCTTTGAACTGAACTTGAATCTTGATTTGGCAACTCACTTTAGGCACGTAATACACATTTTCAGAACCAAATTCATACGATTTCTCATTCTATGAACAAAAAAGAGCTAGGGCAGAATTAATATATTCGGTCAATTCTGAAAGTGATTATAGCTTTAATGTAATTCTCCCAAACAACACTATATGGCACAGCGATCATGTGCGGTAATGGAGATTTATTTCTGGTATTAACGAGGGTGACTTCGCTATATGGCACAGCGATCATGTGCGGTAATGGAGATTTATTTCTGGTATTAACGAGGGTGACTTCGCTTCTGCATCGATCTATAATCTACAATTTGATTGACGAAAATTGGAGATAAAATCAATTACATATTTCAAACTGTAAATCCGCTATATATGACTTCCCATTTGAATGTGCCAGTATATTCAAGCTGTCTTGAAGGGTTCTAGGAAACTAAGTGTACTCCATTCAGCTCCCATTGTGAAGGTTTCCAAAAAGCTTTCCAATGGCCAACACAAATATTTATTTTTTGACTGTAAATGGTTCGGAACAGGTCAAAAAATCAAAATGGCCACCACATACAGACTGGCGATTCAAAGGCAACAAGCGTATACACCATAGAATGATTTTCTTTGTAACATGGACGGTAACTCGGTGTTTGTGTAGTTTCATCTCACATTTCGTGTTTTCATGTTGAAAATCCGTGATGCTTCCAGCGTTATTAGTTTTTGGAGTAAGCAGCTGCTCTCTGCGTGTGAGAGCCAGACAAAGGAGGGATACGTCTTTTATCAGCAGTCTGTCCGGCATGGTGACCTATACCCTTATGTTCCCCCAAGTTTCAGTCCATGTCCAGCCATCAATCTTTGTAGGTGTATGAAATTTTAAATCTACACAGAAATGAAGAACTGCAGGGATCGCTAAATTGATATCGGTAAGTGCAGCACATTCAGCCGTGCAGGTAATTTTGTCAGGTTAGAAGATATTTCTAATGTGCGACATCCAACATATGCAAAAATATATTAATTGAATGCCAGCCTGATGTAGTTAGAAGAGGATTTAGATAATGATATTCTTCATATCCAGTTAGGATGGTTAGGTGCCATCAGATTATTGTCTCGGAATGTAAGTATCAATATATTACTACCAATAAAGCCAAATTATGATGATTCCAATAACCAACATAAAACACAACATTTTGCAATAAAAACAAAGTCCAACCAAATACTTTATCAAAAGACACACTGGCGTCATTAGAGGCATACAGTGTGGTATATTCAAGTTATTTAAGCAATATAGAAGCATGTGTGCATTGGCTCCATCATCTTTTTGCTTTGGTAAAAGGTCCAAACACAAATTTAGAGTGTTTCATCTCGATCAGGTAGACAAGTCAAAAACTAGACCGTCTTGACCTGTTTTATGTCATTTTTTGTAATGTCATATATCATTCATTTTACAAGTTTATTGCCAATAAATGGAGTCAAATGGTTCAAATCTATAGTAGATATTTCACACGTGCAAAAACACATCAGTCTTACAAATCTCACAAATATATAGGGGCATTCCTCTTGGGAACTTTCTGTTGCAGCAAATAAAAGCAGTCAAGGTCACGAGTCGAGATTGCTTTCCAGCATGTGGTTGTTATCACATTCACACTGGATATGATGACTGCATTTATGTGGGCCATGACACTGAACGGAAATTGTGGAGGTAATGTCAAATAATGGTCAAGGGCACAAGGATCGACCTCAGAAACTGCCACTGACACAGCGCAAACATATACATCTATAACAAGTACGGTGACCTTTATATATGCAGAAATCATCATTTAGAAGTGTTGTATCCATATTCATTTCTGTTTCATGGTTAATGACTACACTTGTGTTCAATGGGTATGTGAACAGTCTAAGCCTGCGGTCATAACGTTATCTATAGTCCATGATACATTGTATAATGAGTTGTATCTGCCTATTGGATCTGCGGACTAGTATATGCAGCTTGATAATGAATATATACATGTGAGTCATTATTGATGTGGAGACCAGATACTCAGTATGTGGGGGAAATGCTCACATGTGGTAGGATGTGATGAATCCGTCTGGAACCTACAACCCGTACAGAGAAGGGTGTTGAAGAAGTCTAATTAATAAATCTAGCCCACCGTTCAGGAAAGGTTACCGGATAAATATACAGTGTACAGTTCAAGTCCAAAACATGTTTGCCAAGATCGATAACCTAAAAAAAATCAATGTAAATATTTACAATAGCACATATCATCAGTACATCAAACTATTATGACAAGGGTCTAGGTGGCACAGGAAACCAATCCATCCTGAATAATATATACATATTATTCTATGGGCATTTGTACACACACACAATACTGAAATGAATTAACATAAGCGGTAAATTCAGTTGAACACAATCAATAATATAGTAAATCTTGAAAAGCAGAGCATGAAACTCTTTGAAGATTTATCATCCTGACATTTGGACATTCGGATGTATAAATCAGCAATGACGATTAGAAGAACCCTACCAGATACTACGATAAGATATCCACCTGTTCCCTGTTCACGATAAATCACGAACATAACAAAGGTGCCTGAGGGAAGTCAAACAAAGAAATGCTTTATCACACTTGACGGACGGGTTGACATGGCTTGTGACACCCTAGTAGGCAACAGCTGATTCCCAGTTATGCAATACGATTATGATACATGTGCATATCCCCCATAAGATGCATGCAGTTCAGGCATGGTGTGGTAGTGAATATCATCCTGGCCATCTGGTTCAGTTTGAATGATAACAATATTAAATAAAGCATTAAGAAATGTGGGAATGGAGTCAGAAAAACTGCAAGCGGCCGTAATCTTCGATTAAATTTTGTGGTACCTAAGGTGCAACACTGATCTAGGTTGAAAAATAATGTCTCAATGGCATGATAATATCTGCGTTGCTGGCGATGAATAAGAACACATAAATATTGAACGTAAAATCCGCACATGTGAGGTCACTGTCTCGTTTACTTGCTGAAACAAATCTAGGTATTGGACAGATACATGTAATCATCACATGATTCGCACACTGATTATGCATAATGCCTCCTTAGCGTGATTGTACCACCATAGTTGTCATCAATCGATGTTCAATTATCAGTTGGTTCTCAAAAGTAATGCTACTAGGGCATGCCATTATTGGTTGTTGGTGATCAACGAAAAGGCGATGGCACGATGTAATATATTTGCACAACAAACAACTTAATTCACCTACTGGTTCTAAACAACTCGTATTGAACTGTACTGCTCAGTGCACATAAAGGCTGTGCATTTGATTAGAAAAACGTTGCATATCAGCATATTACCAACACACCAACGATATTTTGTTCGACAATAACGAACCTGAATTACAATTTGGAATGAAAATAAAGCCCTGCCAAATATTTACAGCTAAAGCCACAAAGGGGCAGACAGTGTGCGCAAATACATGTGATTCTAATATACACCTGATAAAATTAGTATACAACTGTCCAACAACCTAATAGAACAAATTAGAAATCCGAACCAAACCCACGCAATAGGTGTATGACAAGTACATGAGTACCCAATCACAATCTATAACGCTACTGAGTTGGCGGATGATGGTTTCACAATAATGAAATAATGCTAAAGATTTTTTTGGATGGAATAATAATTATCGTATATCCAACCATTTGGGTCACCTGGTGTCCGATTTTGAGCATGTACCTAATTATAAATCACGACATCAAGAACCCATAAAATAAGATTTGTGTCAATTCATTCTATTTCCTGGATTTTAAAGGACGGCTTAATTGGTAGGGAAACTTAACCAAATTCTAGAGACAAAACTTTCATAGGGGAAGGTCCTATTATCCACGTCCGATAATTTCCTTTTTGTATCAATATAGATGGAAGACACGCTGGTGTTCCTCGACTCCAAGATCACTGAATGCACTCCGTTATTTGCAGTACTGCCCAAGTTACCGAACAATACATTGTCTCTTAGCGAGAAAGGTGCTAGTATAGTGTGACAACTTATCGTTACATCTTGTGTTGGCATTTTTCCAGTCGAATAAATTTATCTTGTACGTTTTTCGGTGTTATTGCAAAGAAGAATGCCGAGTACAGTAAAATTGCACAGAAGAGGGACGAGGAATGCTTTCACAATACGCCATTTAATTGAGCAGACACAATGGATACGTTGAAGTTGTATTTGCAGTCGTCAATGGTCTGAATAATAACATGACCATTGTGTTACCTGTGAAATGATTTGAATGAAGTATGCAATAACTCAGGCAACTATTATGGTAGACACTTTATTGTTATGAGGATCTTGTCTAATTTCACGCATTGATATTTCAATAACCACTAGATTTTTATTCCATATTAACAGTGTCTGATCAGAAATGATAGAAAATAACTTTCAATACATGACGGTTCAAATGATGGCATTGCAGTGTCGTTTCTGAGAACGATCCTAAATTATTTTGATACCTTGTAGGACAGTTGTGCACTACTTAAATCTTGTGTCAGACAATTCACACTCTGTCTGCATCGATGACACCAGTATATTGTTTTTTCTCAAATAGTTTACTCCAAACGCAAGTATAGTATTGTATAATGAGAGGAGAACGTACACTTTTATATCGGTAACACTGTATCTTGTCCAAAAGATGTGGGTTAGTAATGTATAAATTTCAGGAGACGATGACAGAAGCGAGTGTTGATATATAATGGCTAATGTAGAGTGCATTTTCTAGTCGGTTTCGTGCTCCCTGGAACATGTTGGATATAGGTTGAATATTATTAATATATGTTACTCTGTGATTGGGTCCGTTGTTCTACTGTCAATGTGTTCATCATATGTCACTCCTGGTGGACTATACATCTATCCACGAGGTTCTGAGTGTCCTTCACAAATCCTATATCATCGATAATGAGTGATAAATGTGTATATAAGTACCGCCAACTTAATAGACACTCCGTTTCTGATTGGGTGTGTATTTACTTGTCATACACTTGTTCTATGAACCATTTTTTTTAATTTCTAAACCGCTAAACAATAGATTAGCAACTCTATATTAATTCCGTCAGATACTTCATATATTGTCAGCCCACTACCCCCCCCCCCCCCCACCCCGAATGTTATGCCAGTGTGTCTTTGACTGAAAGTTATTGTTTGAACGTTGATTCTGTTCCTACGGAGCCGCTGAAAGGACATAGAAGAAATATTTTTTGACATATGGTTATTGCGTTCCCTCGCAATATTATTGCGTTCCCTCGCAATATTATCGCGTTCCCTCGCGATCTTATTGCGTTCCCTCGCAATCCGGATCGCGTTCCCTCGCGATCTTATTGCGTTCCCTCGCATTCCGGATCGCGTTCCCTCGCGATCTTATTGCGTTCCCTCGCATTCCGGATCGCGTTCCCTCGCGATCTTATTGCGTTCCCTCGCATTCCGGATCGCGTTCCCTCGCGATCTTATCACATTCTGGATCGCGATCTTATCGCGTTCCCTCGCAATCTTATTGCGTTCCCTTGCATTCCGGATCGCGTTCCCTCGCGATCTTATTGCGTTCCCTCGCAATCCGGATCGCGTTCCCTCGCATTCCGGATCGCGTTCCCTCGCATTCCGGATCGTGTTCCCTCGCGATCTTATCGCGTTCCCTCGCATTCCGGATCGCGTTCCCTCGCAATCTTATCGCGTTCCCTCGCATTCCGGATCGCGTTCCCTCGCGATCTTATCGCATTCCCTCGCAATCTTATTGTGTTCCCTCGCATTCCGGATCGCGTTCCCTCGCATTCCGGATCGCGTTCCCTCGCGATCTTATCACGTTCCCTCGCATTCCGGATCGCGTTCCCTCGCGATCTTTGTGACAAAAATACATGACGATTTTGGCGAGGCTCATTTCATTCCCCTAACTGTAGTAAGCCTTCCAAAACATGGATGCTGATCGGGATCTTGGTATATTTTGAAATGGGCCTAAAATATCGTGATATCGTACATGCTCTTGCGTTGTATCACGGACTAATTATAAGCGAAAGACACTTGAAACGTATTTTACAAAGAAGACAACTGTATCGTCGCAAGGGATATAGTGATATCGATGAAGTGATTTCTTTCATACATGAACAGCTCAAGGGCTCAGGCAGATTGCACGGTTATCGGTGGATGACACAGAAGTGTCGTGATAATGGAATCAAATGTTCACAAGAAGAAGTGCGCGTCTTGCTTCAAGTGTTAGATCCAGAAGGATCCCAGCAAAGAAAGGGGCGACGATTGCTTAGACGTTCGTATATTTCGAGAGGGCCGAATCATATATGGCATTTCGATTCTTACGATAAAATTAAGCGATTTGGATTCTGCATCAATGGCTGTGTGGATGGATTTTCGCGTTACATTATTTGGCTGAACTGTTACACGACGAGTAACGATCCAAGAGTGATTGGGGGATACTACATGGAAGCCGTATCGTCGTTGGAAGGATGCCCATTACTAATGAGGTCGGACCTTGGCACGGAAAATGTTCGAGTTCGTCAATTTCAGACCTTTTTGCGTAGAGATGGATCTGACAACAGAGCGGGTATAAACAGCTTTCTGCAAGGATCCAGCACAGCCAATCAAAGGATAGAGTATTTATGGAATTTCGTCCGCAGACAGTGCATGGACTATTGGATTACACATTTCCGAGACATTGAAGCTGAAGGTTCCTTTGATGGACGATTCTTGAACCTCAACTTATTGCAGTATTGTTACATGCATCTAATCCAGGTGATTATAAAAGTTTGAATAACCGTATACAATACATACTGTTGAATAACGTTGTATACAAATGTACTGGGATATATATGTGCGACATTTATTAAGTACTAGTAAAATGCAAACATGATGTGAACTTATATAAAAGATCTCCTTGACGTGTTCAAAATGGTATTAACAGCATGCCAATATCTTAATCCATTTAAAAGTTACAACACTTTAATAACAAAAAAATATGCAGCTAACTGCATGCGGGAGACGGCATTAGTACGGTGGCTCATTACCGCCAATTACGTTCGTGTATTTCTCACCCCATTTATAATTACCACCTCATAATATTCACCGCGTTTATAATTTCCACTCCGTTTATAATTATCACCTCACAATTTTCACCCCGTTTATAATTTACACCCCGTTCATAATTATCACCTCAGAATTACTACCACGTTTATATTTTCCACCCCGTTTATAATTATCACCTCACAATTTTCACCCCGTTTATAATTTACACCCCGTTCATAATTATCACCTCAGAATTACCACCTCGTTTATATTTTCCACCCCGTTTATAATTATCACCTCACAATTTTCACCCCGTTTATAATTTACACCCCGTTCATAATTATCACCTCAGAATTTCCACCCCGTTTATAATTTCCACCCCGTTTATAATTATCACCTCACAATTTTCACCCCATTTATAATTTACACCCCGTTCATAATTATCACCTCAGAATTATCACCGCGTTTATAATTTCCACCCCGTTTATAATTATCACCTCACAATTTTCACCCCGTTTATAATTTACACCCCGTTCATAATTATCACCTCAGAATTATCACCGCGTTTATAATTTCCACCCCGTTTATAATTATCACCTCACAATGTTCACCCCATTCATAATTTCCACCCCGTCTATAATTAACATCTCAGAATTATCACCGAGTTTATAATTATGAATTGATCACAATTATTACTAGGTACAGAATTTCAATTGGTGCATTGAGTCTCACTATGAACACTCTTTGAATGAATGAATGAATATTGTTTATTTTACATCGCATATAATCGTATAATATACAGTTACAGAAAGAACAGTGTAATATACAAGCTAGAATAGCTTCTGTGCGATGAGTATTCTGTGTACCGTATTGACGCGCATATAAGGACATGTCCTCATATATGAGCACTTCCTTATATCCGGACATAAAAACATGTCCTTATATGAGAACTTTCTTTAGAAACTGCATGTATTACATCTGACCCACATATAAGGACATTTTGCATGTCGATCATTATAAGTTGTCAAAAATGACGCAACTAGAACACATGTAGCACGTACCACTACGTATACCATGTTCAGCATATTAATCTTGAATATTCTTGTGGTCTTGAAATTAAATTGTATTCATGTTGAATGTATGTGTTATAGACCTACAGCGAATTGTGTGTCACTCAAAGGGACAAAATTAATTGCGCCAATAATTTAATTAGGCCCAATTCTTCAGTTTATAGTAGTGCATATAGTGTCCTTGTATATGAATAAACGGGGTGTTTTATGTCTGGATAAAAGGCCGTCTCCTTATAAGTGAACATGTTTTGAATTTTCGATATATTGTGATAATGGACAAATCCACATATAAGGACCTGTCCTTATTATGCGCTTCAATTCGGTAGCTGTAGAGGCATTTCCACAAGGATCTTGTTGCCCTAGGGCTGCAGATGTTCATGAAGTGAGGTGATAATTATAAACGGGGTGGAAATTATAAACGCGGTGATAATTATGAGGTGATAATTGTAGACGAGGTGATAATTATATGTGGCGATTATGCCCTAAGCACGCGGCAGGTGATTGTAAACATAAATGCCATTTATGTGGCCTTTTCGTACTTGGCCTTGTTTTGACATGCTCCGTTCGAGCGTGCGTTGCCACGGCGACGTATTGTAATTTACGTTCCAGTAAACTATAACAATGGATCGATTAGACCTCGCGTGCGTCCTACAGCTTGTGGTGTATTATATATACACTGGAAGCGACTCGATCGAGGAGATTGTCCAAGATCGAGAGACAGGACGCACACGAGGCTCGGCCATGAGCTTTGTGTTCCCTGTTTGCGAGTAGTGGGCTCCTAGAGCCCTGGGGACGATTTCCGTGGGGAGGCCCGGGCTGGGAGAGACGAGTTGCTGACTCGGGGGCCTTCGGCCCTGTGGATCGCCAGCTCTCTCCCTTCCCGGGACATGTGACAGAGGCTCTGGCCAGCATGTCGGACTGTACGGGGTTCCGTCCCCGAGGCAGACCGCGGCTCGCCAGGCCCCGCCAGTTAACACCGTAGGGATGAACTAGTTTCTGAACGGTGTCCGTAGGCCTGGGAGTGTCGGGTGGGCTGTTACCTGGTTACCGTTAATGATGAAGTAGTTACCGTGTCCGCCGCGACCTCCGGTGAGCGGCCCTGCCGCGAGGATCCGGAATAGCGGATGCGCGTCCGCAAGGACTCGGATGAGAGAGGACTATCCTCGAGGATCCCGAAGAGCGGACGGTAGTCAATAACTTTACATATAGATGGGGTGGATATTTTGAAGGTGATAATTATAGATGGGGTGGAAATTATGAACGCGGTGAAAATTATGAGGTGATAATTATAGATGGGGTGGATAGTATGAACTCGGTGAATATTGTGAGGTGATAAATATAGATGGGGTGGAAATTATGAATGCGGTGATAATTCTGGGGTGATAATTATAGATGGGGTGGATATTTTAAACTCGGTGAATATTGTGAGGTGATAATGATAGACGGGGTAGAAATTATGAATGCGGTGATAATTCTGAGGTGATAATTGTAGATGGGGTGGATATTTTAAACTCGGTGAATATTGTGAGGTGATAATTATAGACGGGGTGGAAATTATGAATGCGGTGATAATTCTGAGGTGATAATTATAGATGGGGTGGATATTTTAAACTCAGTGAATATTGTGAGGTGATAATTATAGACGGGGGGGGGGGGGAATTATGAATGCGGTGATAATTCTGAGGGGGTAATTATAGATGGGGTGGATATTATAAACTCGGTGAATATTGTGAGGTGATAATTATAGATGGGGTGGAAATTATAAATGCGGTGAATATTGTGAGGTGATAATTATAAATGGGGTGGAAATTATAAACGCGGTGAATATTGTGAGGTGATAATTATAGACGGGGTGAGAAATGCAGGAATATAATTGGCGGTAAGGAGCCACCGTACATTAGAGCTCGATCACATCATTGGCACCACAATAGCTGAATGTATCTTACACAATCCCCCCCCCCCCCAAATGCTACCATATACTCCCCAACATTATTCCAATTCATTCCATAGGGGCCCGACTACTAGGGGCCCAATTTACTAGGGGCCCAACGCCTTGAATATTGAAGGAAGTGTAAAAAAAAATGGTGAAAATGTGGATGAGAGCCTTTTTTTTTAGAAATCCAATCAATAATTTATGGTACATAATGGTATGCACTAGTTAATTACCTCAAAATGTCCTGAATAAATTTTGTTCCGCCATGACGTCATGAATTCCCATTAACATTTAATGTGCATATTAATGAGTTGCTAAAACTTTTCAAGTGGCTTCTGTAATGTAGTGTCGAAATGACAGTTTCAAATGGGTGTATTGATAAATTTTTTTGCTCATATAAATGAGATCTTTCGTGTAAGTTCATATCATATATTTGCACTTAACTAGTACTTAAACCCAGTCCATTTTCCAATGTCATAATTCCCCAAACCTAGTACTCACCGCAAGTACTACACTTACTATTATTATACATTTCATGTGTCAATGCAGGATGATCTGGACCAAGTTGTTCGGACATGGAACAATCATCGTATCCGGGCCGTCAGGAATTCCCTGAGTCCTAGTGGAATACCATCCGTGCTGTACTTGCTTCCGGAGATCCAAGGAGTTCGTGACTACCTCTGTCCTGTGTCAGCAGAGGACTTAGACGCTTGCAAACTGAAATGTGTGTTTCGCAAATGCGTACCATGTGATGAAGATGTTTTTGATATGTGCTCTCATATTGTGCGTGAAAATGGTTTATCACACCCTACCAATAGCAGAGAAGCGCTAGCATTGTACAGGGCATTGAGAGCGAGATCGTATGTTCTGTTAGGGTTGGTCTAAGTTCGGAGTGTCCACGTGTATGGGACTTTAACGTGAGTGTAACTATAGCCAATGAAATAAATGATCAGAAATGCTTGTTATGGATTGTTCATTTTATAAAAAAAATAATAGAGTTGGGTAATAGTTGGCTCTGATTCTGATTTAGTAGAAATGTACGTTATACAACACGAAGACAAGACAAAGCAAGATTCAAGACAACATAATACAAATGATTATTAAACTTATACAGCACAAATGAAGTGGCAGGATGTGGGATGAAATCAAAGTGCAAATTTAAAAAGTCCACACTTTTCACCATGTAGGGGCAAAATATTTTACAAAATATGATATCTGCACTTTGAACTATGAACTGTTTCAATGACGAAGCTGACAACGTTGATCAATGTGTTTTTCTAGTTCGGTATTACATAATTCTCGAAATCCGTGCCACATTATGCAATCGATCACCTGTGAAATAATAATAACTCGAATTTAAATTTTACAACTTGGACAACTGCCACTTGCGTGTATTTTGCGAAGCCAGAGGCTTGTAATTTACAGCTTCACGTTGGGTGACGCTGCGAAGCCTTGACATGTGCGTGCGGACCAGTGATCACGTGCATGCGGAAGACCATGTATGTTTGTGGAGAGAACCACTTCGGGTTTTGGTGACTATATAAGCAGGCGGCCACAGTTCTCTGAGAGCTCAGTCTGGACGGGACACCGAGGACGACGGATCACCCCAAGATGGCTCTGTCCTTTTAGGACGGACATGTGAGAGACTTAGACGATTTCTGCCTCCGCTACCTCCGCACTAGATGAACTTTGCAGTGCCTCTCACTATTTCATTCAGACCGTCTGTGTTTCCGCTATTAGGGTCAAATGTGTTTTTCTCCGATCAGGGTCGAATGTCAAAAATGGCTGCCATTTTGGAAAAAAAAAATTAAAAATCGTGAAACTAAAAAATACCTCCCTCGCGAAATATTTTTAGGCATTTCAGAAAGATTCGACCGTAAACTTTAAAGATATATGTAAAATTGTTTACGGACGACGGAAGGATGGACGGACGACGGACGCATTGCCATGGCAATAGGTTATTCAACCATAGGGGCGGTAACCTGAGAAACGATATACTCACTGCAGACAAGCGGTGGTGCGAAAAAATAATTTTGAACGGGCTTGGTTGATAATTTCGAACGGGTGGTGATCAATTTCGAACGGTCCTTACATTGAAGCATGTTGAAAAGTGAGTAAATCTTGAAGTAATTCCAAATTTATAGACGTAAAAATTCAAATTATTAAAACGAAATGATCTCATTTTATGTGAAAGTCGTTGGGGATTTCGTAGGTAGAGCCGAACCGAAGTGGAAGCACAAGTCACTTTGTATTTCCTAATTATTCAAATTTTTGGACAAGTAAAGATGGTTACAATGTGTTTATATAAATATTGAGAAGCGATTTCGAACGGTCGTTGCTAATTTCGAACGGTTACTTGTCATAGGCGATCAATTTGGAACGGTAAAAAATATGTTATTCATCATATACGTGTTTTGTAGCTTCAAAACGGAGTCATCATGGCCAATTTTGAGTGCTAGGACTGTAAGATTTTTTACGATGACTTAACTGACGTGTTTAAGGTCATTGTAAGGCAGATCATACGGAAATGAAAGTTAGCATATTGCGTAAGGATAATACAGGCTATAGGCATTGTACTACAGATGTATGGCAAAGGATATGCCGAGCGATGTGTGCACTGTTGAAGGGTGTCAACTGATATTACGAAAAGGTCTGCAGAGTACAGAAAGTCCCTTCATAAAAGTACCTAAACAGAGTTTTCAGGCAAAAAATACGAGGGTAGAGCATATACGTAGGCGTAGTGATTTCTCAAACAGTAAACAATTACAATTCAATGCTCATAGATCTAGTTTCACATCCATCGCTAGCACCTCATGTGTATCTATATAACATGTTTTTTTTATATCTATATTAAAATGAGTTTGGTATACCATGCCGTGATGCCATACCCTATGCAACATTAGTCAACGCTGCCCTGTGTGATTACTGTGATATATGCGAATGTTCTACATGAATATACATCAGCTATATTCCAACACGGGAGAGTGATTCAATAGACTATATCAACATTTTTCCTGCTGATTTCCCTATCATTACGTGTGAAGAACATCCTTTGGGTATCATACCATGAACTCTGCTCTGTGGCTCTGCGTACCACAAAATCTATTCAATTGTGAAGATGTCAGGTGTGAATGTCCGATCCTTGAAGCGTTACTAAAAGTTTTAATTTTCCTTCTGATACATAACATTGATGAAAAGATTATAATGCCTCGAACCCCCCCCCCCCTTTCCCTCTTTATTATATTACACTCAAAATTACTCAAAAATAAAACACGACATACACACACCTGTCACAATGAAATAGCTGTGCTATCAACAGACCGTTCGAAGTTGTTCGCATGACCGTACGAAATTATCCGCCTGCCGTTGATGAACGTTCGAAATTGACTACATTGAAATTTCCTGTTCTATTTGTTTCAGGCTCGTATTAAGGGTTTTGCATCAATCAAACGGCATAATATGCTTCACTTTTGTCCTCTCTATTTACACGAAGTGTACAACTGATCTATTACTCTTGCAAACACAGTGATAACGACAATACACGATAATGGCATTTTTAATGCTATTTGCCAGTAGAAAATAATATTTAAAACAGTTTAACGAAATCTGACGTGTATCACATGGATTTCTAGGCTGAATAACGTATCACTGAACTGGTGAATATGAATGCATATAATAACAGCAGACAATTATACTTCTCACCTACTTTAAAGTTACCACGCCACCGCTTGTCTACTTGCAATAATTCTCTGAATGGCTCTGGATTCTCTGGATGTTGGGATAAGGGACCTATGTCTTTGATCATCTACAATATATCGTAGTTTCAAATTACATCTTAGAATCTCATTTGTGGTAAGAATTGTTGATTTAAAATGCTAGTTTGTGCAAAACTATAGATACATGTTGTATACACACTCGCCAGTAAGATAAGTTATGCTGCGATACTACTATGGGTAATGAGAATGACGGAACTTTGTCAAAATCGCTTTTATTTCCATAATATTAAATATTTCTCAAAATTTCGTGATAAGCTATAAGCTATATAAGCTTCGTTATATCCCAAACTAAGTGTTCCGTTTGTTCTGTCCGTTCTTCAATAGTGGATCGACTTCTAGCCTATATGTCGCGATACCTGAGCGGCGGTGCTTATTGGTGGAAAACCTCTCCCGGACCGCCACGGTTTCAACAAGAGATAACAATGACCATCACGAATCCCGGCGCCACTACGGACGACCCAGGACCTAACACGGCCGCTACATGAACCAACCCGGAGCAAATGATCGTCACGGACCGTCCCGGATCATCCCGCCAGTTTTTGACTGTCAAACGGACCAGCCCAGACAAACATGGACAAGCACAGACGAACTCGGAAGGTCCAGGACCATTCCGATACCAGCACGATGTCAATGCGGACCAGACCCCGGACCATCCCGGACGTGGCCGGACACGGGGCGCTCAGGGATGTATATGGGACTGGGGCTTAGTGCAATACTAATTTCACACCAACACACGGGCCAACGAATTATTTATTATGTCTTACTGGTCTACAGTTTTTATCGGAAGTAGTTTCTGGAAATATCGGTTGAATTATGTCTACTCGTGAACTGAATGGATTGTATCAGTCGTTTTTTCTAAGCATGACATGTATGTTATATATCGACGAGGTTATCCAGAGAGATGCAATTTACTTGAAGCCAAGTCATGGACAATTATTACAAAATTTAATTAAGAACAATCACATGAGAGTACATATTTTCGTTGGCGATGAATATAAAAACACACATCTTGTGCACCGTAATGTTCTACATACATTCACAATACTACATATGCTTCATAATACTAATATAACCGGTTCTGTGATGAAACTTAGAACAACTGCAAATATATGTCTGATACCCACACCCATACATAGACATCAAAGATTCATGTTAAGTGTTAAAGGAAAACGTTGCGTGCTTACACGTAAATATAAGATGTTTGTAAACTACAAATTACAAAACTTACTCGGACTTCTCGGTCCGTTATTATCGGCTCTTAGGCAATGTCCATATTCTGGTAATCTGAGGCGAGGATAGCATTCCATTCCACTCTAAATTCCCTGTAGGACTTGTACGTATTCGGGAGTTCAAGGACAGGTCCACACGTATGAAATATTGGTCGTCGTTGGAAGCCCTTCAGATCAACAAATCGGATGGCTATTTTATCGACACTTAGAACACGTGATGCTGTCATCATCGCCAACAGTTTTGGTAGCATGGTTTTGTCTTGGGAGCGAATAAATTGCTTGAGGAAATTGAAGCAATCATTCTCATTCTTGGTCATGCTATTCGGTGGATCGAGAAGTTTGCAGACCTTTTGTGTGGTTGGGCTTATGTCTGCCAGTGCCTCCTTGAGTGACGCGGGTGTTGGGAAAAACAACTGCAGAGTTGGCGCACAGGTTTCCCTCATAATCCTCAAGGGGTAACTTGGCTCCTGGATCAGTACTTTGTGGGCTAACTTCAACATCAACTGACGAATATCTCCGGGTTGTTCCGGAAGTGACCTGCTACCCAATCTTTCTAGTAGATCTGTGAAGTTCTCCTTATCGTCGGGGCTCAGAGTATCCATTCCGGATCTCAATACGTGCTCAATGATCTCCTGGTCTGGATTATTTAGGTACAACATCGGCGATTCTTTGAGATCCCCTTCTTCTACTGCGTTGTCCCCATGGATTAGAGCTATGAAAAATGCTTGTGCAAATTGGTGTGGCGATTTTGCCCTAAGCACACGGCAGGTGATTGTAAACATAAAAGCCATTTATGTGGCCTTTCTGTACTTGGCCTTGTTTTGACATGCTCCGTTCGAGCGTGCGTTGCCACGGCGACGTATTGTAATTTACGCTCCAGTAAACTATAACAATGGATCGATTTAACCTCGCGTGCGCCCTGCAGTTTCTGGGGTATTATATATACACTGGAAGCGACTCGTTCGAGGAGATTGTCCAAGATCGAGACTAGGACGCACACGAGGCTCGCCATGAGCTTTGTGTTCCCTGGGTCTGAGTAGTGGGCTCCTAGAGCCCTGGGGACGATTTCCGTGGGGAGGCCCGGGCTGGGAGAGACGAGTTGCTGACTCGGGGGCCTTCGGCCCTGTGGATCGCCAGCTCTCTCCCTTCCCGGGACATGTGACAGAGGCTCTGGCCAGCATGTCGGACTGTACGGGGTTCCGTCCCCGAGGCAGACCGCGGCTCGCCAGGCCCCGCCAGTTAACACCGTGGTGATGAACCAGTTTCTGAACGGTGTCCGTAGGCCTGGGAGTGTCGGGTGGGCTGTTACCTGGTTACCGTTAATGATGAAGTAGTTACCGTGTCCGCCGCGACCTCCGGTGAGCGGCCCTGCCGCGAGGATCCGGAATAGCGGATGCGCGTCCGCAAGGACTCGGATGAGAGAGGACTATCCTCGAGGATCCCGAAGAGCGGACGGTAGTCAATAACTTTACATTGGTGCCGTGACCAGGATCAGTCCGACAGTGTTCCATCGCAGCCTACCGTCACAGTGTTGTCGCCTCCTTAGTCCCTGGGGATCGCCCGCTCCTCAAGGACGTCTCGAAAAAATGACGAGAGCGAAAGAGAAGGCCAAAGATAAGGCCGATGAATCCAAGGGGAGGGATAAGGGTGGAAGTGTCGCGGACCACACCCGGTCACGCGACAGCCCCCGTGAGACGTCTCCGGACGACTCCGGCGGCCGGAAGGAACGCGCGGAAACCTCCGTGGACAAGACCCCGTCCGCGGAGACGACTCCGGCGTCCCTGGCTCCGTCTTCGGACGTAGAGTCGGGCCCCGCGGGGCCGCAGCAGGAGTTGCCGTCAAGGCCGGACCTTGACGTGTTAGGCGCGGTGGGTGGAGCTGGCAACGGCTCTACGCCGCGCCCGCCCGCGCCCAGAACAGATCCGTGGCAATCGGCACCCTTCCATAAGACGCCTTCGAGCGTCCGGAATCGAGCGCCGATGCATGCGGGTCCTTCTGGACGAGCGGACCAGTCTTACCAGATGCCGCACCCGGCCGGGTGGGCTCCCTCGCGGGCCTCTGGCATGGGTTCTGGTCGGTCCGCACCGGGCAGTGTGGTGGATCAGCTCACCGACGCGCTTGGCGAGCTGGCTCCCCTCGGGCGCTATGACCGCGCCCGGTCGCCCCATCAGGGACGATCAGACCGGCGGAACCGCTCCCCTTCTCCGCTGTCACAAGGCAACTCGGGGCCTTTGACGGAGAGGGAGAGGTGGCTGATATCCGAGGCGCTTGTACTGTTCAAGCGGAATCAGCTGCATTCGAGCGTTGACCCGTCGGTCACCCTAAGTCCGGGGATGTCTGGGCCAGTAGCCCCTCCCCAAGTCCTGCCGAGTCCGCAGGCGCCAGTGGCCCCCGCAATGGGACCCGCGCCTGCCCCGCGGCTCGGAGGCACCACGTTGGCGACCGCGTCGACCGTTCCGACGGTTGGAGCGCAAGCCGCGTGGTCGACTTACCCTGGCACGTACAGTGTGTCGGACGGGCAGTGGCAACAGGCGGCTTCGGCCCCAAGCTTTGCCGCCCCTTCTGGAGCCTACCCAGTAGGTTCGATGGGAGCCCCGCCCGCACCTAGCCAGAGTGGGTTTTCAGCGGGAATGATCCCGGCGGCAAACGTGAGCTTCCCTGCTCCTATGTCCGCGGCGTCGATGTTTGCTCCGGCAGACTCCGCCGCAGGCGTGGGAAGCGCGCGGAACTTGCCGCAGTACACGGACGACCCCGGAGCCGGGACCGCACGTCGGGCGCGTAACAAACGCGATGACGGGCCCGACCACTCTTCGTGGCGGAAACGGTTCAACGGGGATAACGCCGACTTGGAGGACTACTTGCTCCAGGTATGGCGTACCGCCGTGTACGAAGGATGGTCCCAGCCTGAGGCTGGACACGTCCTCGCGGGGAGCCTGGAAGGGAAAGCTCTCCGCGTGATGCCGTGTCTGCCGGTAGGAACAGTGACGTTCGGCGAGGTTGCTCGTCAACTTCGCCTGCTGTTCCCGCCGACGACCAATCGGCGGCAGTCTGAACGAGAGTTCAAGGCGCGTATCCGCCAGCCGACTGAGTCCGTGACAGACTATGCGTACGGCTTACGCATACTCGGCCGGAAAGCCTTCCCGGACATGGACTCCAGACGGTTCGAGACGATGCTGATCGATCAGTTCATCGATGGCCAGCCTTACCACCTAGCGTACGGGCTGGCCACCCATGAAAAGCGATCGATGGAGGAGGCGATAGACTCCGCGCTTGCGCTTGAGATGGCTGTCCGTCCTAGACAGTTGCCTCCAGCCTCGGCTCCGGCCCCGGCTGTACCCGCGCAGGTGGCGACTCCTCCTCCGGTCAAGGCATCGCAGGTAACCCCGTGGCAGGACCCGGTCGTCCGGGAACCCGCCAGGGAACCTACCCAGCAGTGGGTTAGTGCGCCGGCACCCTCTACAGGGGCGCCCGCACCTGCGGCACCGGTCGCCGCGCCGCACTCGCCTTCGGACGAGTGCGACATAGAGGAATACGACCTCGGCGCCGCGCAGATGATTGCGCACTGCGCCGGGCTCGAAGCTCCGGGAGCCGCAGAATGTTGCGCGTTCACCTCCGGACCAGCTCAGAACCGTCCCTGCTACTTCTGCGGAAAGCAGGGACACTTTTGGCTGAAGTGTCCGGAGTTGTTGGAACGCCTGCGGTCGCGCGGATACCAGGGAGCTCTCCCTGGCCCGCAACGGAGGAATTCCTTCCGGTCTGGTCCTCCGGGACAGCAGAATCGGAACCCGCGGCAGGGAAACTAGATCCGGACGTGGTGGCGACCAACACTGCGTCCGGGGATAGTTGTTCGGTGGCAAACGATGCCGCCCCACCCGCTGATGAGCAGGACGGACCCCAAGTGGATATGACTTCTCCGGAAGTAGTCCTTGGAGACCAGTCTAGCTCCTCCGCGGCTGAGGCGGATGGCGAGGACTCCGTAGATGAGCCCAGCGCGTGCGAAAGGTATCGCCCGACCTGCGCGCTGGTGAGGGACCCCTGCTGGTACCTGCCCCTGTCCTTCGGACGGGAGCCGGTCCGGTTCCTCATAGACTCAGGCTCGGAGGTGACCCTCGTGGCCGCCGGAACGTTTAGGAAGGAGCCCGCACTCCGCAACCTTGAGTTGCGAGATCCCGGACCATACAAGCTCTACGGAGCGGGAGACAACCGCATCCGTATCCATGGCATCATCGATCTGCCTATTACCCTTGGGGACAAGGTGTATCTGACAGAGGCGATCGTGGCGGATATCGGAGCGGCCGGGATAATTGGGATGAATTTCCTACGGGTCCACCGGGTGATTGCCAACTTTAGCGCTGGCGAGTTCCGGATGGGAGAGGACACACACTTCCTCTTCCGCTCGGGCCCGATGCATTCATTCCAGATGCGGACATCGCGCACTGTAGTAGTGCCGCCGATGAGTGAGATGATCATCGAGACGAGGCCGCGGCGTCCCCGCATGCCCCTCGATGGTCGTCCGTGTATAGTGCAACCCGTGAGCAGTTTCGCCGCAGGAACTGGGCTCGTGCTGGGTGGGGCCCTGGTCATGTCCAACCCCCGCGCGATGCCCATCCTTGTGGTGAATCCTACGGATGCTCCGATTGTACTGAAGCGCGGATGCATAGCAGCTACTGCTATTCCCGCGGCTTCGAGTCGTGTCATCCCCGACGATCCGGTCTGCCGCGCTGCGTGCGCGGCGGCGGCCGCCGGAGATGATCCGTTCACCCTGCCGGACCATTTGGAATCTAGGGTTCCGAAGGACCGGCTGGATGAAGAGCAGCGCCAAGCGCTCCGCAGACTGCTGCGGCAGTATGCGGATGTGTTCATGGGTCCTGATGGTGCGGTTGGCAAGACTGACGTCGCCAAGCACCGCATCGACCTCGTGGACGAGCGTCCTCTCAAGCAGCGTCTTCGTCGGGCAGCAATAGTGCACCAAGAGGTCATAGACCAGGAGGTGCAAAAGATGCTCGACTTGGACATCATCGAACCCAGTGACAGCCCTTGGGCCAGTCCGGTGGTTATGGTGAAGAAGAAGGACGGCTCGTGGAGGTTCTGCGTGGACTATCGGAAACTCAACGATGCCACGCGGAAGGACTCATATCCTCTCCCGCACATTGAGGATACCTTCGATGCCCTGGCCGGGTCGCACTATTTCTGTGCTCTGGATCTGGCCTCCGGGTATTGGCAGGTGGAGATGGAGGAGAGTGATCGGGCGAAGACTGCCTTCGTTACCAAGAACGGGCTCTACCAATTCAAGGTAATGCCGTTCGGGCTCTGTAACGCACCAGCGACGTTCGAGCGCCTCATGGAGATGGTACTCAAAGGGTTCCTCTGGAAGCGATGTATGGTCTACATCGACGATGTCGTCGTGTATGGCCGGTCGTTCGAGGAAACCCTCACCAACCTCCAGATGGTGCTCCATCGCATCCGCGGAGCAGGGCTTAAATTGAAGCCAAGTAAGTGCGAGCTATTCGCGCAGGAAATCCTGTACTTGGGCTTCATGGTAACGGGCACCGGAGTGAGACCAGACCCCGCAAAGGTGGCGGCCGTGCAGAAATGGCCTCCGCCATGTAACGTGGCGGACGTGAGGTCCTTCTTGGGCTTCGCGAGCTACCACCGCAGGTTTATTCGCGGCTTTGCGGAGATCGCGCGTCCCCTTACTATCCTCACGGAAAAGGGCGCCGATTTTGTTTGGTCCGCCGAGCAGGCTAACGCCTTCTCGGGACTCCGGCAGGCCTTGGTAGTGGCCCCGGTGCTGCGGCACCCTCGTCCGGACTGCGAGTTCATCTTGGACACCGACGCGAGTAACTTCGCGCTCGGCGGTGTCCTCTCGCAGATCGTGGACGGGCAAGAGCGGGTAGTAGCTTATGCGAGTGTGGCCTTGAGCCGCTCTCAAATGAACTACTGTACCACTCATCGCGAGTTGCTCGCGGTGGTTACGATGACCAAGCGCTTCCGGCACTATTTGTTGGGACGCCATTTCCGTTTGCGGACTGATCATAGTTCGCTGAGATGGCTCCTCAACTATAGTGAGGCCGATGGCTTGGTGGCGCGGTGGCTCGTCAAACTCCAAGAGTATGACATGCAGATAGAGCACCGCGCTGGTAAGTTGCACGGCAACGCGGACGGCCTGTCCCGTTGTCATAAGTGCAAGAATCCGGGTTGTGCAGGGATGGCACCATTCCAGCAAGCCGCGGATTCGTCCTCAGACTCGGAATTGGACGTTCCGGGGAGACCGCAGGCCGCCGCCCCCTCTAACAACACGGCGGCCGGAGCGTCTAGGGCTCATCTCCGCGCGCGGACCCGCCGATATCGGCGAGGGCGTCCCGCATATGAAGCGGAGGTGCGGCTCAGCTCCAGCGAGTCTTCCTCGAGTCCAGCGGTGTACTCCTCGTGGGTACCCTCGTCCTCTGGAGAGTCTGAGTATGAGCGGTCCTTGCCCCCAGTGGTGATGGCCGCTGCGGCGCAGCCGGACGCGACGGATGAGGAGCCTAATTACTTGGGTGGCTACTCTCCGGCGCAGATAGCTGCGGCGCAGAGAGCTGACAGAGCTCTGGCACCGGTAATCACAGCCCTTGAGGCCGGCCAGAAGCCCTCGAAGGATGAGCGGAAGACCTACAGGGAGGAGACCTTGTCTCTAGTATCTCAGTGGGAACGACTCTCCTTGAGGGATGGCCTCTTATACCGGCGCTATGAGCCACCGACCCCACTGCCTCCAATATGGCAGTTGGTGCTTCCGGCGGAGCTGCGGAAAGAAGTACTCCACCAGTTGCACGACCTCCGGGTGACCGGTCACTTGGGAATCCGGAGGACCGTCCATAGGCTACAACAGCGCTTTCATTGGCCTGGTAGCGGCTTGGACGTGCACCGGTGGTGCGCAGCCTGCCCTCGGTGTCAAGCTCGCAAAGGAGTCCCGACTCCTGGCCGCCACCCCTTAACCACGGTTAAGGCGGGCGCGCCGTTTGATCGGATAGCTCTGGATATACTGGATACCCACCGGGTCACCCCGCGCGGTTTCCGGTACATCCTGGTGATATCCGACTATTTTACCAAGTATACCGACGCCTACCCACTGCGCCGCCAGACTGCGGACGAGGTAGCTCGGTTATTGGTGAATAGATGGGTGGTGTACCATGGGGTACCTAAACAGGTACATTCGGATCAGGGCACGCAATTTGAGAGCAACCTGTTCCGGAACCTAGCACAGATGCTAGGGAGTACCAAGGTGCGTACCACCCCCTATAGGCCCCAGTCTGATGGCCAGGTCGAACGTTTTAATCGATCGGTCCTCAACATGCTGGCGGCCTTTGTGAATGATCGTGCGAATGATTGGGATGACCACCTCCCGTATGTCTTAATGGCGTACAGGTCGTCGGTCCACTCTTCGACCGGAGTTACTCCGCACGCGATGTTGTACGGCCGGGAGTTAAATTTGCCCGTGGATATTATGTATCCAACTGCGGCAGAGACCGGCGCAGTACCCCAGTGCGGTCCGGAGTACGTGGAGTGGATTCGCCGCGCCCTGGCGAACGCCCATGATTTCGCGCGCGCGCGCCTGGACAAGTCTGCCCTCCGGCAGAAGCGAGGCTATGACGCCCATGCTAAGGGTAGGCCAGCTTTTGCGGAAGGCGACAAGGTGCGCTACTATTATCCGCCGCTTAAGCAAGGCAATAAATTTGCTAAGCCGTGGATAGGCCCGTTTACCGTACTGAAACAGGTGACAGATGTGGACTACCGGATCCGGAGGGATTCCGATCCGGACAGGGTTCTGGTTGTCCATATCGATAATCTGAAGAAGTACGAGGGCCCGCTTGTCATGGATCCGCTAATTCAAGATGCGGAACCGGATGATGCTCCCGTATGGGATCCGTCCGGTCAGCATCCGCGGACTCCGGACGAGCGTGTGCGCCGTATGGTGGGCCTCCCGGACCTCTCTGACCCGTCAGATGATGGGCTGGGTGGCTATCAGCCAGATGACGGCGATCCGCAGGTACCCCCACTCCCTCCAGTACCTGCGGATGACGGGCGGCCACGCCGGAAACCACGTGCGCCAGCCCGGTATGGGTGGGAATAACCTTCCGCCCATGCGGATGCGTCTGCGGTACCCGTCTATCATACTACGGACGGGTTTTAGGTCGTTCCGTGAGAGTCCGCACGACTTACCTCCGCGGGTGGCTACTTTGTGGCCATCTTCGGAGTTGAGGTCCGCGGAGACTTTCATGTCGTAACGCCGCCGCTCCGCATCCGCCCTCCTGTAGTTTCTAGCGCCAGGGACGTGCGGATGGCCGGTCCGCACCTTGTGGACGGCTGTCCGGCGTAATCCGTACAACGGTTACGCTGGCCGGACGAATTTACTGATTCGGCCGGACGCCCCTGGTCCCGGGACAACCTCTTATATGGCCAGACTGAGGTTGGGATTTACGTCCGCTACGGGAGAAGCGTCTTCCCACGGATTTGGGGAACTGGCTCTGGACGCGGGGATAGTGTCCGCCGATGAGGACTGATGTCCGCGGTTCGTCCGCGTGACTCGTCCGGCGTCCGCGGCGCTTTAAGATGACGCACTTCGGTGTAGTTATCCCCCGTGAGCCACTACTGTAATTGCGGTTATAGTAGATTAAGGTTTCTTACGGCAGGAAACCGACTATCCATTATGATAATGGAGCGGTTGTTAAGTCCGCGTGTGCGGACCAGCCGCGGCAGCGGGTGACGCTCGTTCTCGTCCGGATCGTACCTTATAATACGCGGTCCGGCCGGAATGACCGGAACCCCGGCCTCCTTCTAAGAAGGGGGTCGTATATTACATGCGCAACACTTGTGGTGGCTTCTAATTCCAATTTCATCTTCATTGGATAAGGGCAATACGCCGTACAATGGTAGACGTCCGGCCTGGACTCCGTCCGCGGGCAGCCCCGGACGTCCGCCGGCTATTGCTTTCACCATCTTTGGGCGCCTCTAGATTGGGCGCCGGTATGAAGGGTTCGCCCCCTAACCAGTGCGGTTATGGACCATGCCGGCTCCGCGTCTAAATCTATTGGCTCCGCGCTCCGGTAGTCGTTTGAGGAGGCTCTGGGCTGGACCGGGCACCGCTCCGCGGCCGGGCAGTACGTCGGGGTTGCTAGTGGGCGCCTTGCAAACGCCCATAGGGCGCCCGATTGTCTGTCCGGACGTCATGGGTATGTCCGATCGCCCTGTAAGCGTGCCAGCGGCTATGGGGAGTGATTTTGTTTATTTTCCATCTCAGTTATTATTTATTGGGAGGATTATAAGCCACAAGTGTGCGGCATGTCTCTGGAGAATTCTGTTCTTGCTCATTTACTGATACAAAGTGAGTCAAGTATGTGAAATTTCCTTTCCGGTGCAATAGAGAGTAAGAAATCGGGAGATTTCTGCTTTCGCGAGAGGGGTGTAAGGAGTTGCGCTAATTTTGACAGTGACGGATTGCTGTGATATTTGAAAAGACTGGAGAATGACAATTTATTGTCGTTTTCGTCTGACATATTCGTACAAGCCACAAGTTAGTGGTTACTGTCAATTTTATGCCCAATTTCTACCTTGCTTTGGTGATTAGTTTCACGTCATTTACCGCCAGTGCGGAAGCTTTAGCTAATGACTGATCTTAATTACTGTAGTTATTTGCGAGGTCCCCCGGGATAGAAATGCGTTTCTACCCGTATACATGGTTTGATTTGGAGTCACCGGAGGGAAATGACTGCCTCCGCATGAGTTTTGTGGTGTTTGTATGTTGGTACGGCAGTGTGTCAGTATGACCGGGGACAGAGTTTTGCAGCGACACCGCGTGCATTGCTGCACGTGTAGTATAGCTGTCATTTGTTACATGTATATATATGTAAAAATGTCGTTCTCGGATTTTTATTAATCTCCAGATGTGTAGCACATGTGTTTTGTGCCACTCGCATTTCGTCCGCTGATGCCGCGCTGGATCCCGCGGGATCCGCGTGTCCGGTGTTCGAGATGCGGGTGATTTTGCCAGTTGTAAACTCCCCATGCGGGCCGTGCTGAAGATGTGCGGGCGGGCGGGCGGCTGCATGAAAGTGCAGACGTCCGTCCATCTGCGTGTCTGTACACAGGCCTGTGCGGGTTGCAGTATACGGATACTGGCAGTCGATGCGGCTTGCCGCGTTGGCTTGGATAGCTGTCTGCGACAGCTGTCCGCAGGTGTATGTGTGTCTGCTAGATGTACATATGTCATGCGGGCGTGCCGGAGTCGCTCCCGCGGCTCCGCCCTGCCTCAGACCCGCTCTGCGGATCTGAGGAGCCGGCCGGCAGGGCGGTCGGCAACATTTTAGAGGTACTATCACTTTTGATCACTCGGTGTGTCGTTTTACAAAATTTCTAAATTTAAAGTCTAACCTTAAAGATATTCCAAAGACTCGACACACCGTCCTTTTATAATGGATGACCTTTCAAGGTCATCACACGGTTTTGGACCACCTCGGTCAAAATTTTAGCTTGTTTATTAGGATTTATTCAAAATTGCAAAGCGCGTTATAGTTTACTCCATAAGTCCGGGGGTAGTTCCCCATTCTTCCAAAAGGGACTCTTAAAGTCCTAGTGTTTGCGCCGTGACTTCCGGGCGTTGCCATCGTGCCTTCTTCCGGCCCCCGCCATGCGAAGCCTTCGTCGGGTTTCGAGCATTTTGGGCGCGGGCGGAACATGTTGGGGACCAACATTGTAAGAAGGGGGTAATGTGGCGATTTTGCCCTAAGCACACGGCAGGTGATTGTAAACATAAAAGCCATTTATGTGGCCTTTCTGTACTTGGCCTTGTTTTGACATGCTCCGTTCGAGCGTGCGTTGCCACGGCGACGTATTGTAATTTACGCTCCAGTAAACTATAACAATGGATCGATTTAACCTCGCGTGCGCCCTGCAGTTTCTGGGGTATTATATATACACTGGAAGCGACTCGTTCGAGGAGATTGTCCAAGATCGAGACTAGGACGCACACGAGGCTCGCCATGAGCTTTGTGTTCCCTGGGTCTGAGTAGTGGGCTCCTAGAGCCCTGGGGACGATTTCCGTGGGGAGGCCCGGGCTGGGAGAGACGAGTTGCTGACTCGGGGGCCTTCGGCCCTGTGGATCGCCAGCTCTCTCCCTTCCCGGGACATGTGACAGAGGCTCTGGCCAGCATGTCGGACTGTACGGGGTTCCGTCCCCGAGGCAGACCGCGGCTCGCCAGGCCCCGCCAGTTAACACCGTGGTGATGAACCAGTTTCTGAACGGTGTCCGTAGGCCTGGGAGTGTCGGGTGGGCTGTTACCTGGTTACCGTTAATGATGAAGTAGTTACCGTGTCCGCCGCGACCTCCGGTGAGCGGCCCTGCCGCGAGGATCCGGAATAGCGGATGCGCGTCCGCAAGGACTCGGATGAGAGAGGACTATCCTCGAGGATCCCGAAGAGCGGACGGTAGTCAATAACTTTACATTGGTATGGAAGGATACGGTGGTCAACGTATCCCTTCAGAAGGATTCTTCCTATGGCTTCCCATTCCGTTTGTCTGAAGTCCGGATTGATTGAAGGGACTCGTGAAGTTTCGCCTTCCGTAGACGTCTCAAAGAACTTTGCCCAGAATACAGTGTAGGATTCTCGAGATACACCGTCTGCATCTGCTGCCAGCTCATTTTTCAAAGTGACTTTCAGCTTCTTATTCAATATCATTGGATTCAAGAATGTTTCAATCATATCTGATATGATTGTAACTCTGTTCCATGTTACATGAATGTCAGGTTGGGGTAGCGATTCTGGTTCTGGAGGTGGAGTGGGTGACCGTGGTGACTCGGAACATTCTGGAGTTGGAGCTATTTGGTTGCTGACTGGCGTTGACTGCGACTGCAAAAACATTGCGGTTTCCATGTCAAAACCCACAGAACCCTGAATGAACTCCAATGTTTCTCCCAGTTCGATATTCACAGAACAGGCCATGGGACCGAAAATAATATCTTCGTCAGAGGACTGGTTCCATGGAAGGGATGACGGACTCTGCGTGTTCCTTGGTGGTGTACCGGTGTTCGTTAATGGAGTCTCAACGACGGATGATGGAGTGCCGGTGTTGGTTGATAGGTTCTCGGGAGATGATGACAGAGTCTCGGCGTTGGTTGATCGGGTCTCGGCGATGGCTGACAGAGTCTCTGCGTTGGTTGATCGGGTCTCGGCAATGGATGACAAAGTCGCGGCGTTGATTGATCGGGTCTCGGCGATGGGTGACAGGATCTCGGCGTTGGTTGATCGGGTCTCGGCAATGGGTGACAGGCTCTCGGCATTGGTTGATCGGGTCTCGGCGATGGGTGACAGGGTCTCGGCGTTGGTTGACCGGGTCTCGGCAATTGTTGACAGAGTTTCGGCGTTGGTTGATGGAGTCTCTGCGATCGACGGCTGCGATGGACCGTCAACAATGGATGAGCTACGTTTTGCGGACTTTTTTGAGGATTTGACCTTCGCATTTTCTTCTGAACACTTTCTCTCAGTTGCTAGATACACTCGAAGCATCTTCACCTTGGTCAGTTCATAAATATCGCCTATTGAGACATCCGAATCCAACATTTTATGAGAGAAGTCGGTGATGAAAGTGTCAAACTCTCCAATTTCACCAACCCGGGATGTGTCGCCTGGGAAAAATAGGTTTATGGCGTCCGCTTTGACTTCACCAATTGTCGTGCTTTTAGTAACTGAAAGATGATGTACTCCACCACCCCTCTGAGACCGAACCTGATGATAATCCCGACCTGCACCTTCTTTGAGAATCCATCCTATTTCGATGCGACGTTTTTCTCTTTCAGCATATCGATTCCCCATCCTTTTATAAGCTGACGCCATCTCCCGAGTTTCAATTGGCGCTCCAAGTTTTTGTCCCAACTTCTGTAGTATTTTACTTTTACACACATCGATGTCTGTTTTTCTCTGTTGCTCCTTACAAAACGCCTTGACCTTAATTCTGTCTCCATATTTTGGAAAATATTTGGATAATTCCTTGTCGTCCATTAAATCTATAACTTCCAGATCAATCTATAAAAAAAAAATGATGGTCATATTAAAGTTGATTTAATGTAATAGGTCGCTTCAGCTTGACCTTGGCAGCCAAATATAGATAATAACATATCCCCATCACATGTTAAAAATAATTTCTGCAGCAGAGGCAATTTCAGTATACGTGTTTTAATGTAAGTCTGAACTGTATAGACAATATGGACTACATGAAATATACAAAAAAATCAACAGCTACGATCTCGTTTAGTACCCATTCAGGCATTGTGATTACCTTGTCCTCCACTAGCTTCTCAGCAGCCATTCCGTGACTCAGTAAAAATGCATGAAACCGCTCGTCCATCTTCACGACCGCCATTTCTTCTGAAGTTTGATGCAAATAACCACAATGGGATGCTATTCAGAATGCGAGGGAACGCAATCCGGAATGCGAGGGAACGCGATAAGATCGCGAGCGAACGCAATCTGGAATGCGAGGGAACGCGATAAGATCGCGAGGGAACGCGATCCGGAATGCGAGGGAACGCGATCCGGATTGCGAGGGAACGCAATTATATCGCGAGGGAACGCGATCCGGATTGCGACGGAACGCAATAATATCGCGATCCGGATTGCGAGGGAATGCAATAGTATCGCGAGGGAACGCGATCCGGAATGCGAGGGAACGCGATAAGATCGCGAGGGAACGCGATCCGGATTGCGAGGGAACGCGATAAGATCGCGAGGGAACGCGATCCGGAATGCGAGGGAACGCGATAAGATCGCGAGGGAACGCGATAAGATCGCGAGGGAACGCGATCCGGAATGCGAGGGAATGCAATAATATCGCGAGGGAACGCGATCCGGAATGCGAGGGAACGCAATAATATCGCGAGGGAACGCGATCCGGAATGCGAGGGAACGCGATCCGGATGTCCAAAAAAACATTCTTTCATGTCCTTTCAGCGGCTCCGTATGTTCCCCTTATGTTTCACCAATAGGTTTTTATTGATATCAACTAAATCATGGGGTACTGGTCAAAAGTATCATGGGGAGGTAATAAGTTGATACATAAATTATTATTGGTAGTTTTACCGAGTGACGATTTAATTCCTTTATCGAACATTTTTGATTGCGGGTGTTGACAAAAAATAGAATGGAAAAAACGAAAGTGTTTTGGTGAATACAACACGACCATGTCTAATGAAAATGGGGGAGATTTAGCAGATGATAAATCACGATAAACGCACTTTCAGACGGTAGAGTTAATGAGCCATTACCTCTCGACTCCTTGGATCTCGCTTTGAAGTATGGAACGGCATCTCCTTAAACATAAAGGAATTTGCATTTTCGAATATTACGTGGTACCGTCTTGCTCAACATCATTATGATCACTGCAGTGTAGAAACTGGTACCTTAAGTCAGTTATTGATCACTGATTGTTTACGTGGGGGTTTCCCACAAAATGCGTGAAGACCACGAATCGTGATGACGCAAACGAAGCAAATGAATATTGTGGCTTTGGATAAACATTTAGGTCTGGCTTTGGTTCTATTGCAAAATGTATTTTAGATTAACTATTGACATCATCAAAATCCGGTTGCATTGGTGTAATAGGTTGATACTTACATCATACACAACGCTCCACTCGGCTGTTTACACTCCACTCATGTGTTATACAATTTCTCTCAAAGAGAAACAACGTACACGAAACTATCCGCACAAAAGTTTCACCTTATGTCAACAGTTCGGAAGAACATTCCGAGAATGTGAGTATCAATCTATTTACACCAATACAACTAGATTCCTTTGAATCACAATTTTTTTCGATGACACAATGACTGTACGGCAGAAGATTGCCCACCAATGTACTAGTTTACAGAATTTTCTCGCAATGAGCCACATACTGAAAAACCAAAGTGTATGTAAATACATACTGGAATCAGCATGCAAGGTGTAAGACTCACGGACGTGGTTACAAGTTTTACAAGTTAAAATGTGCAATATGCTCTTTGTATTTCAGACATTTCGCCACTAAAATTCATAAACCCAAAGACTCCTGGCCAATTCCAAATGTAATGCCTCCAGGGCGCCCAATTGTATCTGACTGCAGCAGTGAATCTGAAAAAGTAGCTATGTATATTGATTCATATATAAAAGATCAAGCAAATAAACATCCGTCATATATAAAAAACACGTATGACTTTTTAGATAAAGTTAGAGGGCTTGAACTAGATCCAAATTCGTTACTAATCACTTTAGATGTTGAAAGTATGTATACTAATATAAATCATGAAGAAGGTATCCAAGCAATTAAAAATGCATTCCCGACTCTGAAAAACAATGAACTATTCAAAGGTATAATAGAATTATTGGAAATTTCACTTAAATGTAATGACTTTGAATTTGACGGTAAGACATTCCTACAAGTTTCAGGCACAGCCATGGGTCAGAAATATGCACCTCATTATGCAGATATTTATATGGCTGAATTTGAAAAGCAAGCTTTACAAAAGTGTCCATTCAAACCAGATTGCTATTATAGGTATTTAGATGACATTTTCCTCATTTGGCCACATGGCATTTCCAAATTTCACCAGTTTCTCGAGATTTTCAATTCTCATAGGGCATCAATCAACTTCAAAGCTGAAATTAGTACTGATTCAGTTAATTTTTTGGATACTACTTTGTTCAGGAGCAAAGAAAACACATTAGAAGCAAAAGTTTTCTTCAAGCCAACGGATACTCATCAGTTGTTGCATAAGCTCTCTTTTCATCCAAAACACACTTATAAAGGACTAATCAAGTCCCAAGTTTTTCGATTTTTCCAAATTTGCTCATATCCAGATGATGTTGAATCAGCTTGTCAAATATTATTCAAGGCACTTTCGAAACGTAACTATTCAAAACGTTGGCTTCGCAAAATCAAGAATGAAACATTGAGAATTTTGAACAGTGAGGAAAGATTAGGTGCTGATTTTCAATTGCCCACTTCCAGCTCATCTGGCTCAAAAGCTTGTAATTCTAGACAATGTCAGACATGTCATTTAGTTCCAAATTGTCAAAATTTCTCGGGATCAGTTTTTGAACAAACCTACTCAATCAACTCAGCTTTGGATTGCAACTCAGAAAATATAATTTATCTATACACTTGTAAGCTTTGCGAAAAACAATATGTAGGTGAAACCGGTAAATCACTCAAATTCAGAAACAATCGTCACCGTGCTGCAATAACTAGCTGCAATGAGGAAAATGCATTATACAGTCATCTATCTAAATTTCACAGCAAAACTGAATTTTCCATTGAATGTTTTTCTCTTTTACCAATTGAACAGGTTTCCGATCTCGGTGATGAACTTTTAAACAAACAATGGCGACTTGAAAGGGAATATTGTTGGATTGATACTCTAGGCACTTTCGAACCTCATGGCCTCAACGTTCAAAAATTTACAAAGTATGACCCTTTGAACAAAAGTAAAAATAAATTCGACATGGTGTATATAGTACCCTTCTCAAAAACAGGTACTCTTTCGGCCCAAATTGTTAAAAAGCATATGAAACAACTCAACAAAAATACTGATGGTGATATTAAAATAGCAACAGCTTACAAGAAGCATCAAAATCTTAAAGAACTTTTAGTCAGAAGCAAACTTAAATAATCCAACAAAATTTGTTCAATGTCGCTCATTGAATTTTTATTGCTGTTTTATGTTATGTGTTACTCTTACAATTATCTTGTGCCAGTGCATTTTTTATACTCTCCAAAACATACATGCATACATACATACATACATACATACATACAAGAGACAGTGTAGATCAAAATATACTATCACGGGCAGAGAAGGGTGTCCCATCTGGACCACAAACCACCATCACATATATCATAAGTTTAGTTATTAACGTAGTCCGCTACAAACAGGGAGGTAATGAAAAGTCAAAATTTAAAATTTATATCTTGAATATTATCTCTTCAAAATAACATATTTTATAGAGTAACTGATCAGCATTCTAATACTGAAAAGAAAATAGGGGGTCACCGTGCTAGTTGCTTCGACATATTCGATCAAAAATCACAGTCATTTACTAAAATGACCTAATTTATGCTATTCTTACACATTTTTGTGCCCTTATTCACATCTTGCATCTTGTTTTCCAAGAGAACGGATACGGTGACCCCCTATTTTCTTTTCAGTTTTATGATGCTGATCAGTTACTCTATGGAAATATGTCATTTTGAAGCTCTAGATTTTGTTAGTCATTTAATAGGAAAAACTCTTTGACCCCATCCCCTCACTGTTTGGAGCTGACTACCTTAAGACAGATGAGACGGAATAGAGTTTTGACATTTCAGAATTCGACTCTTGAATATTGAATATATTTTTTTCTGAAGAGTGTGGTAAAACTGTCAATACCATTAGATACAAACAAGTGACTAGCACTGTTCCGTCTATCGTACCCAAGAAATCGTGATATGCAGTGTTGTATGTTGCCTCAAGTTTGTCCAGTGTGGCTTGAATATAAGTACACCACAGTGGGGCATGTTTAGTACATATCCGCAATCGCCAGCTGGCAGCATTGTTTTTGGTGGTAAATATGACGTCACTATTGTGTTTTTCTGGCGTTATGGTTGCACACTTGGGTTAGAAGGCCCTATATAAATCAATGTAAATTGTCCCACTTCGGACCCTCTTATCTCTATGAAAGGGGAAGAAACTAAACATATTGTTCGTTTTTTTCTGACAGATCCATCACTGGGCAGTAATAAAAATGCCATTTCGTCATATGGTCACACGCTCGTTTTTTCGCTATCTCTAAATGAAAATAATCACCAGTTTGCGACCGTTTTGCCGATGAGCGTCTGACAGCCGAGGTCCCCTCGAAACGTGTGTGCTCGGCGTAGGAATACCAGACATTTATTGTTTTGTCAAAACGACATGTACTGCAATGTTTGAAGCTTTCTAGCTGCAAAACGTCAATAGTTATATATGCAGAATCCACAAAGACTGCATACATGTCATGAAATCCAAGGTTTTTTTACCCACTATTTGATTGGGTACACGGATGTTCATCGGAGGAACACAGGTATGATACCTTATCAATATAAACGCAATTTAACATCCATCATTAACGTCATTATTGATTACAGACGATTTTCGTTAGTGATTTGGCGCCAACAATTTACCCCAATTACAATGCTGCCACCTGTTGAATGAGTATATGACATGCCCCATTGTGAGCAGTAAGTTCCACAACAGAAAGCCTGGAGCAGTGTAAGTTTAAGATTGGGTATCAAGTACGATCCACATAATTTCAATGATTTCATACCATGTGCAATTCTGGTTCACATCTCGGCCGTTTCATAACAAACTTACATGAAATTTGGGATATATATTCTCTATATATCCGTGAATCTGACGCGAGTAAGATATTGAAGATTTCATTGAAAAATAATACATAAATGAAGTTGAATGTTGCTTGAACAAATGTAACTTACGTTGCGTACACGAAGCATTATATTGTGTAGTTTCTTAACTACAGCGAGTGCATATATCCGTGATCAATAACCTACCCTTAAATTTCAAGTATCCCATCGATATTCATGTCAAATTGATGTGCAAATGTGTATATCTGTTGCGATCCCCTGAAAATGTGCCGCTGGTCAGTGAAGCACTAAGTACAAATCAGCGGATTATTCGTATGGCAAATACCGTCAATGCTCAGCTGTCAAGAACGTTGTACTCAAGAGAGAGAGGTTCTTGTGACTTTGGTTCTATACTGCAGTTAGAAAATATTAGAGTCGCTGAATTATTGATGTAGTTTGCAGTTGGTTTTACAATGCCAACGGATATAGACGTTACTAATGCGATTGACAATCAATTTCTTTTGCCCAGTGTATCTTCAATGCGGATGATATATATCATGCCATTTTGGCCATCAAACTGCCATCAAATGTTGAGGTGAATACCAAAACAGGCAGTAGGTTATTGTTCTATGATATGTAGTCTAACCATAGTCAAGAAACTGTACCCTAAAACGCTGTCTGGTTTCTATGTAAGTTACATTTGATTGGCGGTGTATAACGTTCAGGATCTGTATGAGTATCGACTGGGTCTTCAATCTGGCCAATGGACAAGTCTTGTAGTCATGGATAGAACCTACGCAACAATTTTCAGCGCAATCCATTACCAAACTGCAGAGTTATATGCCAAACAAAACATACGAGAATTCCGCTGACAAGGCATGGATCCTGACTGATAAGCATCCTTAACATTGACAGAGCATTTACTAAATTCACGTATAAAAACTGCGTAACTGATGTTTCATGTCATCATGATCACTTGTGCCGACTCACTTGGGATTACAACACCCAAGTATTCCCAGACTCATAATGATCAAGTTCATTTACACCCAAGTACACGGCAGGACATTTCAAGTTATATTTCTGTGGTTTTACAATCATGCACACGGGTTTTCTGGGATTAGGTGTGAGATCAAACTGTAATCTGCACTCGAAACATATATTCATAAGAGATTGATGACCCGATGGGCTAGGAGTTAGAAGACAGAGATCAGCTGCATTAAAAAGGTGACTGATAAAAGTTTCACTAATGTGACAACCTACTTTTGGATTCCAATTAATGTCATTTGCCGGTGATGGTTTTCAATACGGTCTTTTCACGCTGACGTCATTTTGAATTGAAAACGAGGCCAATGATGCAACACGCACTATCGGGTCATGGCGAGTGCAAGACACAATCATTGTTGCGTCCCACAGTGCACAAATGACTCTCACTACGACAAAGAAAATACTCTTTCATTCCATTCGTTCCCAAAGGATGAAAAAATAAAACGGAAATGGATACAAACCATAAAACCGCGTCGATCTTTGGTTTGCCCACATTATCGCTCATGTCAACAAACCAGTCTATCAGGCAGTGTGTAGGCCTATGAGTATCACTATAATCAGATAATTTACCTCAACACTGGCATCACTGCTGAACTCAGATACAGTGAATACAGTCTAATCGTAGCCATGTGTGGGATTGAAATCAAATTGATTTGTTTGTCAAAACTTTGTTTTGTAAGAATTATATTCGTAATTATAAGAATGTAAATTCTATATTAACACCAGCCCAAACGACGCGGAGTGCGTCTAAGATGGCCCACATTGGTGCTCGGGACGAAAACAAACAAATCACGATTATGACCGATTTACGGACTGACACACAAACTGTTAGTATTGTATGTATGCTAATGCATGAGAGGACCCAAATTATATATAACTCAACTAAATATCTCGATATATTGCTCAAAATCCCCTCCAAACATCGCTAATCCTTCGTGGTAAAATTTGTGGTCGATGACTGCCAAGGCTAAAGTCAATGTTTGGAAGGGATTTTCAACAATATTTCAGGGTATTTAAGTGTGTTGTCATACATAATTTGGGTCCTCTCGTGTATCTGAGTGAATACAAAAAGACAATTTGGTGTATCAACCCAGATAACTGTCATAATCGTGATTTGTTTGTTTTCGTCACTTGGGCTGGATCAATACTGTAGTTTACTGAGGAGGGACAGGAAAGCCTGGCTCAGACTGCCACCTGTTGTCATATCATATTTCAGTTGCTGTTTTACAAGTGACATATAGAGGCCTAAATCTTCTCTGATTTGCTTGTCACATCGTAGAAGTTGACATTTTAAAGCAGTTGAGTTGTGCAATTGAAATCCTCATAAGTAAAGAAGAAATGTGGTTCGTGTTTTTTTTCAGATTAGTGACTGGACAAAGGTTTGTTCAGCACACTTCTCTCCATGTGACATCAAGAAAAGTCTTGGTGGCAAGCGACTTTTGGTGAAGGGTGCCACACCGACGGTATTTCCGTGGAAACAACAGCCTAAACCACAATCTTTTCATTGATGTTGTGATTTTGTCTAAACATTGTTTGCACTAGTATGCATAATCAACAAGTACATGTATTGAGGTTTATTATTGAATATGTTTCTGTGGTGACTCTATTCATTGTATTCTCTTGTTTGTATGTGTTATCATATATACTGACGATAAATTTTATTCATAATGTTATTGTCTCTCCCGCGGCTTGTATTAATTCTAACGTGTAATAAATTTTTTATGTTAACCAGTTTTCATAATTCCACATTTGTGTTATTTGTGTCTCAAAAGGCTTATACCTTATTAATCACTTAGATTTTTATTCATAAAAAAACAAATGCCAACAAATGACCTTTGAGTGATCTATCTTCATCACATGCACAACAGCATTCTTTCATGTAGAAGTATCAAATGTGAAGTGTTTGATACAGATAAATGTTGGAAGTTGTTGAGGGTCATAAATATACAATCAGATACAATACATTTCACTACATTATGGCAAGACATGGCAAGAAATGTTCAAAGTAATATTTGTCCAATTTTACTTCGAAAGATTTCATTCCTTCGAAGAAGTTTTTATTGGAATGTATTCTTTCAATTAGGTAATCTTCTCGACAATAGATCATTAAGTCACACCGGGTGTATCCGGTGATACCCATCTGCCCCATAATTTGATAATAGTACTCATGGGTTTTTTTGATAGCATATTCAGTCGCAGGTGAAGATTGTTTCAGATAGTCGCATTGTTTGTAACTGTCTTTATCTGGGCATTTGATTTCCAACAAGCCCCATTTGTGATCCTGACCAGCTTTGGGGTCGTACACGAGTCTGTCCGGGGAACATCCCAGGTGAGGCGCAGAAGGGTTTATCACAAATCCGATCTCGTGAACATTTACGGTCTTGGCCCTAGCATACACTTCTGCTGCCTTCGGTTCCAAATCCAAGCCCCTTTTCATGGCAATTGTTTGAATTGTCTTGCCAGTGATCAGGCGTTGTGCAAGTGTCTTGAAGTCCTTCACTCGAGAGCAGATACCCTTGAATCTGGACGCAGTCAGCCGAGAAGCTCGAAGCTTCATCCATTCTGGACACTTACTTTGCTGACGCGTGGAGGCCTCGTAGTCATCTGACGCAGAGAGTGTACATGAAAGTCCTTCAAAGTAAGCCTGATGTACAGCAGGAAGACTGCTAGTGTCGTAGGTTTGTACCAGAATAGGCGTCTCGGAGCATCAGACACTGTGATGAGCTCATCATGTGTGTCAATGACGGGCTGCTGGTGAGACAGTGTACTTCCTGCCGGTACACAACCAACCGCAATTGGTACATCCGCAGGCCATGGGTCAGACAGTAGCTGTAGGATCTGTGGTTGGACTGCCTGAAAAGATACCAGCTTCTTCATACTAGCAGCGAAGTCTCTAGACGCTTCCGAAAATGATCCACGGACAGGGTTGTACATCGTTGATGACACTCCTACAAACAACCACATATGAATTTGTGTAAAATTTCACCTTTTCGATATACATACTGTATGTAGTTTTTACAGCTTATTCCTCTTAATGCCAAATATTATTTTTAATCCATTCCTTTTACAGCCAGTACACAATAAAATTCAAGAATTTAGATTACCAATTGGACGTCTTCAAGTGAAAAGAGCTCCACAATTGCATACTCCACCAATTATAAATGAAAACTGGAAATACCTGTCACAGTCAAACGTTTCTTGTCCGTGCGGGTGGGTGTTGGTGCCTTTGGTTTGACAACAATCTGGGAGATTGGCTGTGGCTTTACCCCGTGAGTACTCGGTGGAATATGCCACTGCTGTGGTGCCGATGTTTTTGACGCAATTGGTAGAACTGCAGCTAGTCCAAGATTCTGGAAGTGGGATATCTGGTAGAGAACTGCGACTGTGTGGTTGCAGATACCCTTCCCCGCCGTACAGCTACAAGTGGCAGCAGCCACTGCAACTGGTTCTGATGTCAGCTTGATCTGCAAGCAGAGTTCAACATTATAATGTCACATAACACATTAATCAGCAAAATTATGTATCATGTGATCTCACACACAATGTTAATGAACATGAGAATAAACAATTGTTTCACAAATACACTTATCATGCTTATTACACAGGTAAATAAAGTACACGAACACACACATATATTCAAACATCAATACAACCTAATACTTGCTAACAAACTGACAAATGAACATGATGAATATGAACTTCACAATAAATACAATTTGCAACATATTTAGATCAATATGTCTGCCAGATATGGATGAAAATAATATAACTGGGTTCTGATGAAATATACTTTCACCACAAATAGAACAGAACATGAAACTGAAAACAGGAAACATTTCTAAACCACGAACATATGAAAACCTAAGATCAATCGAAATACTTCAATATCTTTTGGCGGCTCATTTTTCCTCATTGACGGGAAGCATTTCGCCCGAATGATGATGGCCTTGTTAGGCTCAGTATCGGGTCGTACTGTCAACATCATGTATACAAAGTCATGTATATCAACATTCTGGTTAAGTTACTTGTGTTTGGAGGTGTTTTTAAACATTTCTAATGATTATTAATAAATATGAGTCGTACATATGGTGCCAACACCATCAACACCACACAGTCTCTTGTCCGGAGGGGGAGGGGGGGCTATCACCATTTACATGTACATGGTCCTCCCCCCCCCCTCCCTCGGTAACAAGTGACTTTAATCAACACAATATTATGAGGGATTAGTGCCATGATTGCTTTGAACAGATAAAGAATGCTATTGATGAAAATCCTGTGATCATTGCTATTGATGAAAATCCTATGATCATCAGGTGATCGTGTAGGTTATTGTTTACATTCACAACGAACACGTGTCAACTCGAAGCCACATGACATGTAAATATTTACCTTCTACGTCATGGACGTATGACCCCGTAAAAAAGGCATTCTCTCGTTCCAACAGTTTCTTTGGAACTTTAGCCGTCTTATTTGCCCATGTGTGAATGAACGAGTGACTAACTGGTGGTACTATTTTGAGACTTTTGGTCCACGAACGGGACGACACTTTTGCCCTCGCCATTTCTGTCACGCCGGCCGCCTTGCACCAGTGGCCTCGTTTTCAATTCAAGATGGCCGCGCTGTGATAACACAGTATAACGTCATCTAAACTTGAGATATAGCAACAGAATGACGTGTAGGCTGCCTATGTGTGGTTCACAGCTCTAGTCATATCGGCTGGGAATTTGAAAGGCATGGTGAGTACTCAACGCAGGTGCAATCGAAGTGATCACCGTTGTTGACACTTTCAGTTCAAAATCTGTGCGCAGCAGTCATTGGTCGGCTGCCTGGTCTTTTCGGGAACGCTCGGTAGATTTGACGGGAAATCCTATGAACTAGTTCATTTCATCAGGGAAGAGTGCAAGTGCATGCATCTGATGCAAGTGTGCGCAAATATACAAAATGATCGACATTATGTTCATTACTCTTTCAACAAAGTGATGCAGATTCGGTTTGATCGACATGCACAACGCTGACGTACATGTTTATCAGCTGCATTACACTCCGGAACGCACTCACTGTATAATATGTAACTTAATGTGTTTTTGCATCGTTTTACCAGTTCGCAGAGAACGTCACAACGAACTGGATGTTAGTATATTTGATGCACATTTCAATAATTGATCATTTCCTGCAGAGCATATCGAAAACATTTCGGGTGTATCCATGGAATAATGTAGCATACAGAATCAGTAAACTTCGGCGGAAGAATTGTATATTTGTGTGGTTTTCTTTTACTTTGTCGGTTCGGTCGAGCCACACATCATATTGTAATTCCGCGAGGCACACATGCATCATCTCTGAGCACGGACGCATCAATAATTCAGCCTGAAAATCATCAACGGGCCTCGAGACATGAGAATTATTTCCATATTGCTGCGCGACTCTCTCCCCGCATCACTGCTTTGTAAAGTGGTATACAATGAATCATGTTAACCATGCAATAATTAATTTTTGTAATTGTTTCAATCTGATTGGAGAAAGTAAGTGCAATTACCCATTTAGACGTAGAATCAATACCCATTATCAAGTATTCCGAGCAAGCAAAACAGGGTCCGCTATCCAATCTCATAGTCCGGGGACAGAAAGTCATCAGGCATACGAAGTGAGAGGAAACAGAAATGACAGGGAAACTCATGAACCCCCAAGAAATGGCCATTTAGAACTACATAATCAAGTGCATCCTAGACTAGTTATATATAATCCATTTCACTTTCATGTATTGAAAATGAACTTTTTAGGGATTGCGTTTTTCGTCAAAAACAAGTTGCAATATTGAACAAGAACCTTATGTAATAATAATAATAATAATATATCAAACTTTTATAGCGCTTAATTTCGTATAACGAATTCTAAGGCGCAACAGTCCTGATTAATAACCAATATCATAAAACGTGGTCAGAAATAGTTCGTGATCGAGATGACAACCGGCTGTGTTGAGAAGGTTAAGGGGGATAGGCATCCTGAAATAGATGCGTCTTAAGCTGATGCCTGAAACTAGACAGGGTTGGAGCAGAACGAATATCATTTGGTAGGGAATTCCAAAGTGAGGGGCCGTCATAACTCAAACTGTTTTGAAATTGAACCTTTGATTTATTAATGGAAGGTTTATAAAGTGGGACATGGAGGAACAGTTTATCAGGATTGCCACGCCTCGTGTTCACTTTACATGTGTAGCGAGTTAGGTGATCGTTGAAATATGCAGGTAGTCCCGTATGCAATGATTTATAAATAATTGTTGCGGTTTTAAACTCTATTCTGTGCCTAATGGGCAACCAATGTAGTGACCTGAGAACAGGGGTAATATGACAGAACTTAGATGTCCGAGTGACAATGCGGGCCAAAGTATTCTGAACACATTGTAACTTATTCAAATCCCGACTGGATAAAGACCTAAACAATGAATTACAATAATCAAGTCTACTACTAACTAGTGCATTAGCCAATGTAATTGTATTACTTTTCGAAAGATTACGCCTGATCCTTCTTAGGTCACGAAGACCCACAAAACATGATTTACAAACAGAAACAACCTGATTGGAGAATGAAAAATCAGAATCAAAAACAACACCTAAATTGCGTGCTTTTTCCGTAGGACTGATTTCATTTCCAAGAATATCCACTGGAAAACAATCTGCCATCTTAGCCCTTTGAGACTTGGTACCAAACAGGATGAACTCAGTTTTATCTGGATTGAGCTTAAGCTTGTTTGCATTCATCCAGTTTTGGACATCTTTGAGACATTCCTGGAGCGTGACTAGATCCGTAGCACAATTTGTTTGTGAGAGTGGCATATAAAGCTGAGTACTATTCCTGGTAGTGTTATGGTAGCCTCTTTTAATATGTTCAATAATGAAAAAACATGTCCCGATGACTTGTACATATTTAATCGTTTTAGCGCACTGTCTTGTGAACATGATGATGATGATGATGATGCGGATGATGATGATGATGCAGATGATAATGGGGTGGATGATTCTCGAAACAATGTTGTACACAATGGTTCGAATTCAGTCGTATCAGAAACGAATACAACAGAAACGTCTCTACATGTTTGTACTAGCAATAATGAAGGGAATATAGATGTTGTTATTTTACATACTGAAAATTCAGCTACTGGTATAACTCGTACTGTAGACAATCTCGGGGGTACTGGTATAACTCGAACTGTAGACAATCTCGGGGGTACGACTGAGAAGTGTGAAGGTCAAAACATGGAAGATATGGAAGAACTAGTTACTTTCTACAAAAAATTTCCTAACTGTCTAAAAGTGGCTCATTTGAACATAAACAGTGTCAGACACAAATTTAACCCCCTTCGCCAAGCTCTTGTAAAAAATATGATTGATATATTATTCATACAAGAGACAAAGCTAGATGAGTCTTTCCCACAAAATCAGTTTCATGTTCCAGGTTTCAAATGTTATAGATATGATGTCAAACATAACTCTGGCGGTATCATGGTTTTCATCAGAGATGACATTGTTCACAAAAGACGTGTCGATTTAGAATTTACCGAAGACAATGACAATGACAATGGCAGGGTCGAAATGCTAAGCCTAGAAATCACAATTAATCGAGAAAACTGGTTATTTTCTAGTATTTACAGACAACCGATGTCCCGAATACCTAGCTTTGTAAATGTAATGGAAAAATTTGTTATGAAATCGACTGAAGAATTCAAAAGTATTGTACTATTAGGGGATATCAATGTTGATATGTCTAAGGATGGTCATTGTCTAATGAATATATGTGATATCTATGGCATGAAGAATATTGTAAATGTACCTACTTGCTTCAAGAGTTCGAACCCTACACTGATTGATGTGGTGCTGAGTAATATGTATAAACGCGTACAAGGTGTCACTGTTTTTGACTCCGGTCTAAGTGATTTTCATCACCTAGTGGCCTTTGCCACCAAAGTACATGTGCCCAATCGAAAACCTAAAATCATACAATATCGCAGCTATAAGAATTTCGACAATTCCAGCTACTGCGAAGATCTAGCGATAGCTCCATTTCATGTCGGCCAAATTTTTGATGATGTTGATGATTCTTATTGGTTTTATGAAAATTTATTACGAAATATCATTGATCATCATGCCCCTCTGAAACAAAGAACTATACGGCATTCTCAGGTTCCCTATATGAATGATAAACTAAGACGTGCCTTGAACCACAAAAATATGTTGAAAAGGAAATTTGATAGAAACAAAAATGCCGAAACATGGGAAAAGTATAGAAAGCATAGGAATCTTGTGGTCAAGCTGCGGAAACAAAGCTTGTCTCATTATCTGAAGAATAAATGTAAAGTGCAACAAGATTCCAAAATGTTTTGGAAAATCATCAGTCCGATGATTTCCGATAAACATGGCAATGGGGAAAGTGCCCTTATCTTATCGGAAAATGGCTCGATTGTGAATGAACCCTTAGCAGTTTCTGATACTCTAAATGAATATTATAACAAAGTTGGATTGAATACTGATGAGGCTGTTGGTGAATGTTATAACGAGGGAAGGGTCACTATATCAAATATTCTGAAACGTTATGAGAAACACGATAGTGTTTCAGCAATTCAAAGGTATATGAATTCGACAAATGCCGTAAGAACTTTCAAGTTTGAACAAATATCGTTTGAGCACATGTACAAGCGGATCTGTAAATTGAATCCAACAAAGGCCACTGGGTGTGACCAAATACCACCAAAACTACTTAAGCTCGGTGCAGAATATTTATGTTTCCCCCTTACATTTTTGATGAATATGTGTATCAACACATCCACATTTCCCAGTCAATTGAAAAATGCTGAAATAATCCCTGTCTTTAAAAAAGGGGACATATTGATCAAAGAAAATTATCGCCCTATTAGTATTCTGCCATGTACCTCAAAAGTATTTGAAGGATTAATGTTCGAACAAATGTCACAATATTTTGAAGGACATTTGTCAGATCTTGTGTCTGGTTTCCGTAAGAATTACAACTGTCAAAATGTCTTATTTCGTTTTGTAGAAAACATCAAAGGTCGTCTCGATAACAAAGAATATGCTGGTGCTGTACTCACTGATCTATCTAAAGCTTTTGATCGTTTACCTCATGAACTTCTTGTGGCAAAAATGCATGCATATGGTGTAGATGAATCTTCATGTAAACTCATAATGAGTTATTTTTACAATAGACTGCATAGAGTGAAATTGTTTTCCTTCAGAAGCAGCTGGCTTCCTATGAATGTGGGAGCACCACAAGGTTCAATATTAGGTCCATTTTGTTATAATGTTCATACCAACGACTTGATCTTACATATTATGAACCAATGTGATATTTTTAATTATGCTGATGACAACACTGTTTGTTGCTATGGAAATGATATGATTACTGTCCGGACCAAGTTGCAATGTGTGATCAGTAAAATGCTTACTTGGTTCGAGAATAACAACATGAAAGTCAATAGAAACAAATTTCAATATATTATATTTGGTAAATGTTGCAACACAGAGGACCGCTTACCGGTAGTCATTGATGGAAATCAAATACAGGCACAAAATGTAGTTAAACTATTGGGTGTTAATATTGATGAAAAATTGAATTTTAAGTATCATATACATGAAATATGTAAGAAGGCAGGAAGGAAACTGAATGTACTGCGTAGATTGTCCAAGAGTCTTGATGAAAACTGTAAACTTGTTTTATTTCACTCTTTCACACTTCCAGTATTGCTCGATAATATGGCACTTTTGTACGAAGGAAGATACTATGAAGGTAGAAAAAATCCAAAAACAGGCATTGCGATTTGTTTACAATGACCATGTTTCATCATATAAAATTCTACGAGATAAAGCTGGTTGCCCCCTGTTGTATAGTAGAAGACTCATATGTATCCTAATCGAGATATATAAAGCTGTACATAAAATAAGCCCTGTATATGTTCAACATATGTTTCACTCCTAATGACAAATATTATGCTACACGTAATGTCTTACAGTTGAATCTAACCAAATTTGCTACGTTAAAGTATGGTAGGAATAGTATTGTATATCAGGGATGTAAATTATGGAATGGTCTTGATAATAGTGTAAAGACAGCAAGTTCATTAGATGATTTCAAAAATGATATAAATGTATGGCATCCAAAATGTTCATGTTCGTATTGTATTTTATGTCAGCTGTGCAATGAGTAAGTCTCTGTCCAGTCATTTGTATATATATCAAATGCTCATTGTATATATTCACATCATTGTCGTGTCGGTAAATAGCTGCACTGCAGCTAAAGTTTATTGTTGTCTTAAACCGACGTTAAATAAAATTTTATCTTATCTTATCTTATCTTATCATCAGCATAGAAATGATAGTTAACCGTATTATGTGCAGAGATTATTTTATGTAGAGGTGTTGTGTACATGGAAAACAAAATGGGACCAAGAACTGATCCCTGTGGAACACCAAATTTTATATCTGCGGGCTCTGAAAGGCTGTCGCCAACCTTAACTGATTGGACCCTACCAGACAAATAGGACGAGAACCACTTGCGTGCAGTCCCACCAAAGCCAAACCAAGATGATAGACATTCTAAGAGAACTGAATGGTCGATCGTGTCGAAAGCAGCCGAAAGATCAAGTAATACCAGAGCAGTCGGCATGCTTTTTGACAACGAAATGTGTATGTCATTCTTTATATTTAACAACGCAGTTTCTGTTGAGTGGCCGCTCTTGTAGGCAGACTGGAATGGATTACCCAAATTGTTTTTATCCAAGTGTTGTTTAATCTGGGATGCAACCACTCGTTCAACCAGTTTGGAGATGAAACATAGACCCGATACTGGGCGGTAGTTTTTCATCTCTTCCTTGGATAACGAGGGATTTTTAAGCAATGGAGTAATTACAGCCTGTTTTAATCTACTAGGCACTAAACCTTCCATCATGGAGCAGTTAACCAATTTAGTGATAGATGGTACCAAAATGTCAACAAATTCTTTAACCAGGAAAGTGGGCCAAGGGTCGAGAATACATGATTTAGTAGGAGAATCAAGAATGACTTTCCGAATACGCTGTTCAGATGCAGGCTCGAAGTGATTGAACTCAACAGGTGATATCGCTGGTGAAGTGGTCTGTTTAGGCTGCTTTGTGAAATTGTTTCGTATACGTGTGATTTTGTCTGTGAAGAAAGAACCAAACATATTGGCAAGGAGCGTGTCATCTTTGCTTCCGGGCAAAGCAGTCTGATGTTTCCTATGCAAAATATTGTTCATTTCTTTCCATAGTTTTTTTGGATCATCAGAATTGTTCTTAATAATATTAGTGTAATGATCTCGTTTTGAGTTGTTTATGATTGAGTTGCATTTACTGATCTGTCGTCGTAGTTTCGATCTATTCAGCACAGATGGGACTTTTCTCCAAGTTCTTTCAAGCTGTCTACGTAACCGTTTGGCCTCACGATATTCCGGAGTTATCCAAACTGGAGTGGGTTTGTCCACACATTTCGTTTTTAGTGGTGCATGAGCATCAATTACAGAGGAAAGGCTGTTCATATATTGGCCGTAAAGTTCGGTAACGTTGTCAGAAGGCGATACAATGAAGGCAGTATTTTGCAGATCTTGTTTTAGTTTTTCGTGATTTATTTTGTGATACTGACGAAATGTTATGTATTTACTAGGTGGTTTAGGGGCTGAATCGATATCCAGTGTGCAACTGATGCAGAAATGGTCGCTTAAACAACCCAGCCTACACAAATTTTCCACTGTGAAATCCGATGGGGTGATAAGTAAATCAAGAGTGTGGCCATGGATATGAGTAGGGAAGTTTATATGTTGAACAAAATTACAGGAATCAAGCATCAATTTGAAATCACAACTGGTGTTTGAAACGGTATCAATGTGGATGTTGAAATCACCGCTGATTATAGTTGAGGCAGACAGGGACGATATGAAACCAGAAAATGACATAAATTCTTCCAGGAAAACTGCGATACCAGAACCAGGGGGTCTATAGATTGAAGCAAAATTCAATGTGTTATCACGCCATCGTACAGAAACGACAATGTTCTCAAAAGAACCAAAACTAGGTGCTGCAACCAGGGAGACATCCAGAGTTTGTTTTACCAGGAAACCAACACCACCGCCCGTCTTTCCAACGCGAGGGGAATGGAAGAGTTTATATCCACTAGGGGTTAGTTCACTGAGAAATGATGCAGTGTCATTAGTCCTGATGTGCCTCTCGGTTATTCCAAAAATGTCACATTTGGCAGAGGTGACCAAGTCCGCGATGGCCGGACCTTTGTTCCTGATGGACCGACAATTTCCACATGCAAAGTTAACAGGGCCGGGATTTGAGGCGATGTCACCTGCCAGAATCAACAATGCGGACAATCCAAACGCACGTACACTACTAGGGAACTGTATGCAGTTTGTCCTAGAATAACGGGCAAGCACAAACCAGTTAATGGGCATTGGTTCACCAGTTACCTCAGATTTGGCATTATCCAGGTGTTCATTTTGCAGGTGATTGTTCCTGGCAATGAAGAAAATTAATAACAGGGTAATAATTTTTGTAAAGCGAAAATCCATTTTAAAGCAAACAACCAGAGTATGAAGTGAAATATAGAAAGACGCAACGCAGGTGTATTGTACAATTGTACAATAACACTTCACATTGCGAACGCTACCACACACGACTATGAAGAATGTTGTATTGCTAGACCGACAACCATAATGAACTCAGACAGAAGAAGCATAAAACAGGTATTGTCCGAAGGCACGCTCACACAAACTGTATAACATGCGTACAACCGCCAGGTTGCTGGCCGTGAAGGCCAAACGGAGAAAAATCGATAAACCTGGTACGCCGTTAACCAAACTGACGACAACAAGTGTGTTCGTTGATGCGTGACACATGTAGCGCGCGATTAGTAATGGTCGAATCAGGTGACCTTGAATGCCAACAAAAGTCACAAATAGGAGAAATCGACCTGTTGTTTTTCTTCAGAATTTCACCAGCTATATCACATTACCTGAATTCTGGGAAATCAATTATACAAGAAGCCAAGCGGGTAATAGCGTCTTAAGGTGGTATTAGTGAGTAAACAAAAATTTCAAGACATCCCAAATAATTGTGGTTTTGGAAAGGTAAATTTACATGTATTCATTCAAAAAAATAAAAACCATATGTACCGGGGCTTCCCTGTAAAATAATCTACATTCAAAAAGTTATGTCAGATTTCACAGTTGCCGGAAGATTGACATTTTTTTTCAGTTGCTAATCGCGTAAGTGTCAATTTTATTTTTGCCTTCTATTAAGACTAATTTGTTTTGAAGAAAATTCCGATTTCGTGTATGTTTTACAAAAAGCACTATGAATCTGATTATCAAGACAAATAGGGGTCATGGGGGAAAATTGAGGTGTTTGGTGTCAAGATATATCTGGTGATCAGGTGTTTTTCCCATAGTTTTCTGCCCATTTCCATTGCTAGTCAGAGATGTCATATCCAGTTTTTTTTCTTCTAACACTGCTAATTTTTTCAAGAAATGTCCAGATTTGATTTATTTTGTAGCCAACAACACAAGGATTCTGATTATGAAGAAAAAATTAGGGGTCACGGGGGGGAAATTGTGGTGGTGGGAGCCAATATATCCGGTGTGGTCATTTGTTTTAACCCATGTATCCATGTGCGTTAAATCATTGTTTTTGAATGTTTGGAAGCAAACAATTTCTCACGATTAATTTAAAGGTTGGGTCAACAGTGTATACCACAGTTAATAATTTAGGATGCATGTTTACCAGTACAATGGAGGTTGCTATGACAACCGATGTTGGTACTGTAATACTATAACCATGAATATCAATTACCAAACCACACAGTGATATTGGCGAAGAATGTATGCTTCCTTTTCGTGACTTCAATGGCGAATAGGTCTATATTCCGAATCAGTACCCGAATCAATCAATACAGAGGGTAGCAACCACTTTTCTATGACTGATGGTGCTGTTGCCAAGGCATATACATGTACAGAAACAAACCTGTAAAATATGCTCATGACCGTGAGTAGTTTATCGTTTAGCATGTAAATCATTATTAGCAAATTTAGCCTGCTTCAAATACAAGTTTCTGCCCATAGCAGCATGATCGAATCTTCGATATCATTTCATGCTGTATTAGTACTCTGCCTGTCATATTTTACCATGTTTGTTCAACATTTCATTCAAGTTCAAGATATAGCATGCGTACGGAACAAGCGGGGAACTACATTGGTCAATTATCATTACATTTACACAAATTCAATGTGTAATTTAAAACAGTACAACATGGATGCAACCACACAATTATTAGACCTAAAGCGGAGAGCCAACAATTTTATCATGATATTACTGGAATTTGACCACCAAAGGTGTCCAAAGTGATCGAAAAATCAAGCACGCAGAGCATTGCCGTACTAGAACATCGTTGTCACGCTTGATTGAACATGCGCGTTATGATGCGCACAGCGTACTCACTCATACCACCTTAACGTCGCGGCATAATTCGATATCATTGTTTCTGTGTCGTGCGCTTTTCCACTCGTCAATCATCTGATATGTAGATGCGTCTTTGAATAGCTATATTTGTTCGAGCTTCCATTTCCCAAGACTTTTTGCATTTATAAAGAATATTGGCATCATCAGAATATTGTAATACAATTTGTCATGGGTTTTTACATAAATGGTCTAAATCACCAGCTCAGTCGGTTTCTATGACGGCACAATCATCAATTTTTCGCGGACATATTCAACTTCCATCCCCCATTTCTGGAGCAATGACACTGTTCAGACACCACATTGTTGCCATCGGTGTCTATACTCATGTCCCCGATTTTACTGTTTAGGTAAAAGACATCCAGTGTTGGAATCGATGAAGGAAATACAAAGGCAGTCGCAGCTGACATCACATCCATTTATCTAGTTGACCATTTTCTGAAAATTACTATTCTTGTAAATTCACAATTCTAAGGATCATTATACTGTATGTGCAGTAAATGTGGGGTAAACGAATCTACACTTTCTGAGAGACATTTCTAACAAATGTGGATTATATATATGTACCGACAAAACACAATTTTCACACAACGATTTTTTCCAGGCGAAAAGATATACATAAAATCTATATACTTATTTTCCGGCATATTAATATTCACAGTCACATGCACTCTGTCGCTCACGCTAATGTCGGACATTACAGTCAGCGTGGGTACTATTTTCCAGTGGAGAACAGTGTCTTGACGTAGATTTTTCGTGCCGCCAGTCGTAGGCTTACATTGACCGGCTTGCGTTGTGCACCGGTCGTCCTCTTGTAGGTTTTTAAGCACAAAAAATATCCTTTTCTGTAGGGAGCGTATTTCCCGTCCTTTTAGCCAGAGGTGTAACTGAATGGTGATCACCAACTCATTTTGTGTTGCGGCCGGATAGGCCTCCACAAAGCGTCTCAAAGAGAAGCAAAATTCATTTTCTGCCATTTCAGGTCGTGTTGGAGAGTCGTATCAAGTCGTATTCTCCATTCGTTGAAGAGACTGCCACGTACACGTCTTTGTCGAAGCACACGAACTACAAAACATATACCAGATCCAATATTTACGAATATCTAAATTCGTAAATCTAAAACCAGTCACTCTGTCGAAGGAGACAAACAAATGCAATAATCACGAATTATCAAAACGCATTTGAGTAAATTAGTGCACTGAAGACTAAACATGATTTTTACCTTTTGCGGCTTTCTTTTTCAACTTCCGACTGTCTAGTGGTTTATCTTCGAAATTATTTTGATGATCAGAAACGTGTTACTCGAGTACATCGGAAAACACCGGCTTGTGATACCCGACTGGGGTTGCCAGACTGCTCGGCATTTTCACCTGATCACAGGTCTCTACTATCTCGTTATCATCACTTCAGACGCAGTCGCAATAAAACAATTTTGGGTATTTATGTGCAATTAATTCAGCGCACAATGTTGGACAGTCATTGTATCAACAGTGTGATCAAGTCTGAAGGAATGCTTCGTCAGAAATATATCGTCGTCTCCCACCATTTTTGAGCGATTGAGTGACCAAGCTAGTTATCGAGACTGTATTTATATAGCAGCCCGTCACTGAAAGTGATTTCAACACAGTCAGAATTCGAGTGTAGAGGGTAGAACTCAGGGTAGAACTCAGAATTGGAATTCGGAATGAGGCATTCGAGAGCAGTAGATTCGTAGGTACGAATCTACCTCGATGTATATATGAAGGGATTAGTTTAAGTCAGAGAATGTACCTCGTAACAATTAATTCGTAGATACGAATGGACTCGGGGCTTCGCTCCTCGTCCATTCGCTTCTACGAATCTATTGTTACTCGTACATTCTCCCTGACGGATTGTCCTACAGCGATGTCTTCTGAACGCTGGTACGCTGGTATACTGGTACAAGCATTGTGAGGCTTATTGAGGCATACACGAAATGAGCAGTATTGTTGAGTTCATGCACCTTGCAATGCTTGTACCAGCATACCAGTGTACCAGCGTTTAGAAGACATCGGTCCTACAGGGTTGCAAGGATACACTCGTATGACATATATTCTGTTGTGGGGACGTTTTAAGGATGCCATTAACAGAGAATATAGAATCGTAATGGCCTACCACATAGTAACAGTATCTCATGTGATTTCTTTTACACAGGTCAGAAACCTATGAATTATCGTTCGAACGCGAAGTTTTCACTTTCGAACGCGATCTTGTAGCAAAACCTTCTCAGAAGTCATTGGTGTCATCAAAAATCAAGATTATCGCGAAGGAACGCGAAAAGATCGCGTTCAAACGTAAAAACTTCGCGAGGCAACATGAAAAAAAACTTCGCGATGGAACACCCACAGTTGTGTCCTCTTAGAGGCTTCGTAGATACCTAATCGAGGTGGAAGTGTATATTTTATTAAAAAGATATTCAACACCCAGAATGTTCATGTATGTACCGGCTTACAAAAGAAGATAAATGATTGAAACAAAACTTTCAAGAATTCAAGCTGAGCATAAACACACGTAATAGGTGTATATGTAATAATGTCAACTATTACACATTGGTAGGCCTGAACTGAATGATGACGATTATCTTTCAGATACTATTTGAACAGGAGTGACATTAACCATACATTGTGGTGATCTTTGTAAATTATTCATGTGTAACAGCAGCAGCCTGGACAGCTGGCGCTATTATGTATTGTAACTCCTTTCGAATTTTACCAGCATCACCGTCATGAGCCGAGCCGTTCACGTGTCACAGACAATTGGCAATGCCGTGAATGATTTGACATATACGGGATGAGACGTATCAATTGACAAGTTTATGGAAGTTTCGCAATAACATGTCCAATGCAATGACACTACTATGAAATAAATTACCTGATTTACAGAATTTCATATCAGATAATGTCTTTATAATATCTATATCTTGTACAATTGCTTTATATTTGATTATTTCATAAAACCCTTGTAATATGGCAATGATTGGTGATCATTATCAAATCAGAGCATACATGTGGTCAATCTGTAGAAGTTGGCGATCACAAACATTAAAAGGATTGATCACAATGTATTGAATTGTCACGCGCGTTATGGTGTTTTGGGCCTTCCCATGTTCACGCTGGGGAACCAGTCCGCTAATCTTGGGTTTGGTTGGCGCATCCTGGGGTTTGCAACGAACATCCTTCGAGAAATATGGCGGCCCCATCGAACGAGACAGTCGCGACTCGAAAGTAAAACACTGACATCGAGGATAAAATAACGTACCATACCAAATTCACTTTGCGCAGTATTGATAAGGATGTTCGTAAGAAGTTAACAGCGGACAAAATAGCGTGTGATAATGCAAGAAATTGCGGAAAGCACAGTTTTGAGGCGAACACGTTGTTGCAACGCTAAACCTGTAGGCAACGCCAAACCTGTGTATGCTTTGAATTATGTATAATGTGGCAGGCCATTCATTAGTACATTACTGTATGTACGCGATAAGCTTATTGGCGTTCCGTAATTCTCATAATTTAGACATTCTCGGGGATGTCCATCCAGTTTGCCCAGGACAATCTTGGAATATAAAATGTTTCTAATTAAATATTGGCTGTAAACAGCGAACAATTATCACACAAATTTCTTTCCAATTAAAATTTCAATTAAGGTTTGCATTATTTAAAATTATCAGTTGAATCAATTGTGTTTCCCTGCTTGTCAATTTTCTTGCATATAATCTGATAATTTGCTTTGTATAATCCAACTTGGTTACTAAACATAAATTACATAATTTTTTTAGTTTGCCATATTGTCAAGAAATAAATCAAGATCATCATGATAGAGCGTTTCCAAAACGGTCCAGGGCAATTTCGGAATGCTTATGTTTGCCCGGGACCTTCTCGAGATTGTCCAAATTCCCAAAAATGACAAAAGTGAAACTATTTTTTTGTGGCAGCGAATCTTTAGTGATCCTGTGTAGTCGTCAACTGTAGTCGTCAATTTTTGATTATCTCTAGTCAAGTTTTGGTCGTCACATTTTGAGTATCGTCAACTTTCGGCTATCTGTAGTCGTCAACCTTTGGTCATCTTTATAGTTTTTGCTCGGATCATCCTGAAATTATGCATAAAATGCCTAAAAAGAGCGAGATGTGTTTTTTTTTTCAAAATGGCGTCAATTTTAGACGGAAAACGGCCCAATTTTAGACGAAAAACAGACAATAATAGTTTCTCTCATTTGAAAAATTCTTTCATGTTGGGTACTCCCGCAAGTATACTCATAGAATGCTTGAAAATAAAGCTTAGGTATTGGCATTTTCAAATGGGAAGTCATATGTGATGATTTGTGTAGTGACCTTGGATTTGACCTTCTGAACTTTTGAAGTGGAGCGCTCAAGCTTAACCGTTATGAAACACTTGTCATGTAAAACACCTATAGTAATAGTGTTTCGTGGCTTTTATTCTTTGTTTTTGTTTTGAAGTTGTGTTGTATGGGGCCCAGATACATCGGGTGGACGTTTAAGGCCGGCACATAGGGCTATACTGCGTCCGAGTCACTTCAATTTAATTCATTCTAGTTATGAAAAAGCCAAATAAATTGTCCCCATTATGACATCACACTAGGGCCGAAGGCCTACAAATATAGGACCTAGGGCCTACAAATATCTACATTGACCTGAATAAATATCGGTAAGCTATCTTGCCACGTGCACTTCTCATACTCCTTTTTGTTTCACCGTACTGTAGTTTCAGACATGAACACGTTGACGATTTGCTGCCAAAAAGTGGGACAAACCACTTACATGTAGGCTTACCACCACTGCATAGGTTTATCACATTCCGCATGCTCTTGTTCCTGACTGTATATACTGTACATACCGCCGGCTTACTCGACCTTAAGTCCTGATTAACAGACTAACTCAATCGGATTTGATGTGGTCCCTCTCCTATAATATATTGATTGATTGATTGAATTTATTTGTATAATCAAAATGCAATACATGTACATGTACTTAAAATACTTGACACATAATATTACATTAAAAAATATACAGGGTAACACAAGAAAGCAAAAATGCTTATTTCCATTGTGGCCCTTAAAAAAATCATGAACAAATATGGCAAAAGGAATAAAATTATAGGAATAAATTTGTATATGATGGAATAAACAAAGAATAATATAAATTATAGTGGAAAAAGGTACCAAATGTGAAAATAGTAAAGAGTGGTTGTAAAAACCAGAGTAAACAGGTCTAAATTGAAATTAAGACAGAAAAAAAAACTAATACCTGTAAATACAATGTAAATTAGATAATTGTAAATATGTTTAAATACAAATGACTGAACCATATTGATGACTAGAAAATAATACATATAGCACCATATTAACTGACTAGAAGAAGGAGACCTGAGTTAATGTGACTGTGTTAATATTACATTAAAAGTACATAAAAGAGCTTGCATTTTGTTCTGACATTTGATTATATAGATGTTGTTTAACACATTTTTTAAAAATTAATTTAGTAGTACTGGTACGGATCTGAGCAGGTAGACTGTTCCACAATTTGGAGCCAGAAAAGAAGAAATAATTCAGGCCAAATGATTTTACTGTTGGGATGACTAGGGCTAGGAGTCCGGATCTGGTGTTATTGTTGTGAACAGAAGTTTTTAATGTGAAGTTCGATGTTAAATAGTTTGGGGCGGCAGTGTTGATAATATTATAGACATGGTTAAGCTTTAATATAAAGCCACAAATAAAAAATTCCGTGGATTAACGTTGCAACACCAGGTTTAGCGTTGCACAATCACATCGCTATCGCCATCCTGGGCCGATGTGGCGGTAGTTCTGCTAATTTCATGATAGATTTTATGGTATATCCTCTTTAAGTTACATGATGGGTGTTTGGACGATACATGTACACTATTTTACAACAAATCATTGATGTTTATTTGCCGTTTGAGTGGTATATCCATATTGTCTTCGCCTCAATGTTTTCGTCTTGGACCCATGATGCGCGCACAATACCCCCAGGATGTTCGTTGCATAACCCAGGATGCGCCAACCAAACCCAGGTTTAGCGGACTGGTTCCCCAGCGTGATGTTAAATCTCCATCAGAAAGTAGAGAAATCGACCTTGTTTAACAAATATTGTTCACCAATTTTCATCCTGCTAAATCAGTTTGGTTTTGATCCCGTTCTCACTTTAAATTTCATTGGAGAGCACAACGTGTCTCATTCTTTTCGGTATAGTCCAATATCACGGTGGGTAAGCGAGTCACAACGTTCGGGCATATTTTTATTGATAAATTGTAGAACGTGCTGATTTATTAATTGGGATATGTTTCATCCGGATCTCCCAAGCACACCCTCACACGTGTTGGACGAAAATTGGTGTGATTATGGACATATTGAAAGATAAAGACAAAAACTGAAAACATAGGTTTTTCATTTGTTGTGCGCAACGTTTTCGAGTAAAATCAATATTGTCCCTTTGATAATTTGTGGAATGATAGTATGGTCCGGATGAACCATGCCTGAATTATATATCTCCATATTCCAGCCAGATAATCCATAAAATGTTCCCGTACGTTAAGATTCGCTTAACCCCCGTGAATATGTTGGCAAATTAAATATACTAAATGAACGGACATTAATCTGAACAAGAAATTGTAGTCATAGCAGAGATGCATACTATCGAAGTGCCCAAATATGGATATCCGTAATCAAAAACGGTGAGAGTTACCAGGAAACAAAATTCACTAGTTTAATAGCTAAATTATGTCTTTGAATATCGGATACGTTCTTCCAGGGAAAACGTGCCTCGTGCACTATAGGAAACTATAGATGGGTAGCTTAGTATTATTTCCCATCTATATACTGGTAGCTTGTTAAGATATAACATACGATGCATCAGACGTGTTGTGCATGACACCGATTAAAACTGTGTCGACCGAATTGATTCAATGCCCTGTGATACATCTTGGACTGTAATTACCTTTTGTGTTGAGTTCAGGCCAAGGACAACCAGCTCTAATTATAGTTTGGTGGATCAAATATTGAGTTATGATGCTCAACCCAGAGATGACACCAATACTAGGCGAGAAAGGAAAACCAGGCCAAGCGTGAATTTTGTGCTACGAGTGAAGTAGTGCATAATGTCGGGATAGGGCGTTCACCCTGCCTGCACCAAAGATGCTTTTTTTGCGTGGTAGAAGTCCAGACTCTTGCCAGATCGGTATGCAGAACCCACGAGTGTTGTCAATTTCTTTCTGCCGTATGAACAATAAATCATAAACGCCTAAGCACATCAGGTGTGGGATACCAAAAGGCGACAGTAATATTTTGTCGTAGTTGCTGGTACATGTTGAACAATACATAATCCGGCAACAGCTGGGAAATAAATTATGTAATAAGAGACATATGAGCAAATTTCAAACCGAAAACTCACTGTCCTGTAAAAACAGTTCAGCTGAGGCTTCGGATCATACATAATAGTGTCCTAATCCCCAGAGAGAAATCTGCCATTCAGTTTAACCGTTCAAGGTTGCCAATGAATTACAGTGAATGCCGATATTATATGCCAACTGTTTAGATATAGTGGAACATTTTGGTTTGTCCAAGGCCAATTGTTTGACTTTCTCAAATAATATCATATGCAATATTACTTAGAACATACGAGAAAACACCCTTAATTCACATCTGACCTGAGATCAATATATCGAATTCGTATACATAAGTCACATACTAAATACAATAAACATGACATGAGATTTTTCGGAGGAAAAAAAACAGTACATTGTGCTTAATTTAGTTGAAATCTCATTTGTTTCTGGTACGCGCCCCTCCGCCCTGATACGTCAACCCTCCCGCTTGGTACATCGATAAATGTGCCCCAGCTGGGTGCACAGGTGGTTGTCCTCCGGCTCGATGTGCAGGCACGCAACACTCGGGTGGATGAGTAGGCGCCTGTAGTCCAACTAGAGGGCATGGGACCTAAATCTCAGCTCACTGGCGATCGAATCCCGGCGACTGTGAGAGCCCCCGTCTTTCTCCAGCTATCCTCCGCCCGCATGAGACCCTGGAAAAGCACTGGAGGAGCTATTGTTGGAGCCGTCCCTCCCTCCGTTGGTCCCTGCTGGTGCTGCTCCTGCCATTTCCAAAACGTATCCAGCCACGCACTGCTCCTCTGCTCCATGTGGCTACATCCTGTCCGGTCCAACTTGCCGAGTACCCTGGCCGTGCCTGTGTCCCTGTATAGCAATATCATTGGAGACTACCCGTCGAACTAGCCACGCCGATCCATCTATCTGGGCATGGACGATCTCCTGGTTACCAGTCGTTTGAGGCCTGACGACCCCGATGGTATACCAGGATCACGAGGCCACATGATCATGCCAAGTAACCGGCGCGAAATACAATGATTTGATTCAGTGTTTACGCACACGAAAATCCAGCTGTATAATGTTAAAAACGCGAATCCAGCAGACTACGCAAGGGTGCACGATCCAGCTGTGTGCACTGAGACACACCATCCCAGCAAGGGCTAACCAATTACTTGCGATATTGAATATTTAACATTTCCCGGTATCCAACCCACGTTAAATTAATCACAGAGTTCCCATAAATCCAGTAATTTCCTAACAAATAATTTCGTACCATTTACCATTTAATCAATAACTGTCAGACCTCAGACCTGACCATTGAGATGGGAGGATAAATACACAAAAAAAAAACTAAAACAGGACCCCAAAAATTCAACCGAGTAGAAGGCATTGATACAGGTTCTATTCCTGACAAAATATAAGAAGGGATCCCACCGCTGCCACCAATAAGCTGTAGCGTGCAGGTCTTAATATTGGTAGCGTGAGTGACACACATACAGCTTTGTAGTTAATTGTGAGATGTGAAATAAAACGCGGAGATAAATACTGTTTCATACAGTTCATTTATTCAAAGCACACCAATTTATAAAACACAAAGACTAAAACTCAAAATCCTGGCGGTCAACGCCCCTCTATGGCAAACTAGAACTATAGCAGTTACCTCTTCATCAAATACACATATATATATTTAAAACCGACAATAGGCCTGAACCAGCTCTAGTCTTGCAATACCGTCTTCGCTAATAAAAGTTTGAGATCACGCAGCAACCCCCCTTTGGGGAAAGACCCCTTTTTTGTCCGGGTCCCCTGTCTATTTCTATCTATTTCCTACCCCCACTGAGCCCCGCTTTTGCCCGGCATGATCACCAAAATCCGGCTTGCCTGATCTTTTAGAATCGGCTATCCAGCACCCGTAGCCTAGGCTATGGTCCAAGTGGGTTCAGCATCCAGCACACGTAGGCCAACGTTACGGTCCAGCAAGTGGATCCAGTATCCAGCAACTCCGGCTATAGTATGGCAGCAAGTGTCAGTGTAGATCTCTGGGGTCCAGTGAGCAATCTGACTGTCAGCCCGTAGGCCGGCCTTTCATGAGCCTGAGTGCGTGGCCCATCCTCATTTTTGGCGCCCTTCCTCTTATCCCGCGATTGAACTGACACCTGACGGGTAAAGCACCTATGATGCTCCCTGGTGGCCTAGTGGAAAACTACATCTGACATGGCAGATAAATGCTGGTAATTTTGTTCTAAACTAATAACAACTTGACAAGAATCCTGTAGGCGATGCCACCCCTCCTAGTAAGTACACTTTTTAGCCATACAACTTGGCTGCGCCGTATGGATATTCGACATGGTGCAACATAATTAACCAGTGATAAAACTCAAATGACATGTTTGTTTACATACAAAACACTACAAATTAAACACCGTCTCTGGCACAATCGTCACAATAATATCCAATACGTACTTCCAGGGAAACCCTGACTCGTGCACCATAGGAAAGATAGGTGGGTAGCCTTTTATTACTTCGTAGAAATATAGTATAAGATGCATGTAAGACATATTAATGTATCATTTTTCCCCTCCTTGTTTCTGTGACAGTCCACTTCGTGTAACCTTGAGTTTTGATTGGGTTGTGAAATATATCACATGGCAGAACCAGTCAGACGTGTTGTGCATGATTAGAACTGTGTTGACTGAAATAATTCAATGCCCGGTGATACATCTTTGACTGTAATTGACTTTTGTGTTGAGTTCACGCCAAGGACAACCAGCTCTAATTATAGTTTGGTGGATCAACTAGGCTACTGAGTTACGATGCTCAACCCAGAGTTGACACAAATATAAGGCGAGACAGGTAAACCAGGTAAAGCGTGAATTTTGTGCTACAAGTGAAGTGGTGCATAATTTCCTGATAGGGCGTTCACCCCGCCTGCACCAAAGAGAGAGAGACAGAGAGAGAGCCATAAAAGAATATTGCTCTCAAGCTCATCACCGTTTGTGCTAGAAAACAATCACCACCGAACTGTGATATTAAATAGGAATAATTTTGCACAATGCTTTTATTGCATCATTCCGACATCCGGCCTCTCGTGGTAGATGTCCAGACTTTTGCCAGGTCGGTATGCAGAACCCACGAGTGTTGTCAGTTTCTTTTCTGCCATATGAACAATAAATCATAAACGCCTAAACATATCCGGTGTGGGATACCAAAAGGCGACAGAAATCTTTTGTCGTAGTTGCTGGTCTAGTGGACATGTTGAACAATATATAATTCGGCAACAGCTGGGAGATAAATCATGTAATAAGAGACATATAAGCAAATTTCAAACAGAAAAATCTGTAAAAAAAGTTCAGCTGAGGCCAAGGATTATACATAATAATGGCCTAATCCCCAGAGAGAAGTGTGCCATTCAGTTCAACCATTTAAGTTTGCCAATGAATTACAGTGAATGTCGATATTTTGAATGCTTAGATATAGTGGAACATTTTCGTTTGACCAAGGCCAATTTGCGGACTTTCTCAAATAATATGAAATGCAATATTACTTAAAGTCATAGTAGCAAGGTACCATTATATGGTTTTATTCCTGTTCAGATAAAAGCATTGTGGACATTTGGTGATAAAAAAAGATGTGCGCGTTAATTGGTAATTGATAACAGCGACATATAATCGAGTATATTGAGCCAGTATTGCAATCGCCTTGTCATGCTGATGAAAAAATAGCTTCGGCAGTTTCCGTAATCGTGACGTCAGTTGAGCCAAAATGCATAGATATAAAAACACTAGATAGGCCCTGGCCAATCAGATGCATGGGATGCAGACGGTCCTTCCGGTCGCCATCTTGGAAAGATGAACTTGACGACGGGCACACAGTGTTTTGGCTACGGCTGCACTAATTACAAGAATGCAGCCAGCAAATCCAGAGGGATATCTTTCCACAAGTAAGTATAACAAATAAATTGCCCATACATCATGGAATCATATAACGATGAACGTTCATTTATAATTGTTATTACTGATTGACACTGATGCTCGCAAGGTGAGCGATAATGTGGGCAATGTGTTCTACAGTGTTGTTTTGAACGGGCCCATACTGAAAGCAGAGCATGACGACAAGATCATAACGCACTAAGAATGGCATATTCTTAAATTGTGGACAATAATGGTTCATTCAAACTCAAATTTAATCATTACAATTTCATAAATCAGGCAAAACAACAATTTAATCCTCCAACTTTTTTGTTAACTTTTAGATTCTAGATGTAGGATCTATTTGAAAATTAAAAAGTATTCAAATACCAATCAAAGTGGAAAGTCCTGACATGAGGAGTGTTAAGTGTTAAGTTTCACAGTCGTGAACCCGAGCGATAATCCTCCTGCACGGCTGAACCTGTGGTCTCGATCAAAACTTAAACATACCCGTATTCCCCTGCCTTTGGAAAATTTAAATACACAATTCACAAGTTACCAGAGTTGGACAATTGTCATTTTGTGGCTATAGCATCGAGATGTATCATTCAGATTGTGTTGTGACATGGTAAAAGAGGTACATTATATTGAAATTAATATATTTACAGCCGTATTTATTTATTTTATTTATTTATTTATTTTACCGTATATTATAGTGCTGATTCCATGTACGACATGCTCATAAGCACTGAACAATAATATATCAATAGTTATAACAATAATATAATATATACTGACATATAACAGGTATGAGTTGACTAGAAATTTAGAAAGAGTTGACTAGAAGATAATGAAATATTTGTGGATGGATACTGGATACTGGATAGGCTAGTCAGAATATTCTAGCTGGAACAGGTGGGTCTTAAGGGCCCGTTTGAAAGAGTTCAGTTCAGTTATGTTCTTTATGTCATCTGGTAGGGCGTTCCATAATCTGGGGGCTGCGACACGGAATGATCGATCCCCGCATGTTACGGTTCTTGAGCGAGGTACGGCCAGTCGGAGACTGCTCTGAGAGCGTAGAGATCTGGATGGTGCATAGAGCTTGACCATATCCTTGATGTAGGATGGTGAATTGCCATGCAGAGCTCGATGAGTATGTGTCAGGATTTTATGCTCAATCCTTCGGTGGATAGGCAGCCAATGCAGTTGTCTAAGGACCGGCGTTATGTGATCCCTAGTTCGTGTGCGAGATATGATCCTGGCTGCCTTGTTCTGTATACGCTGCATGCGCTGCAGTGTTGCACGTGGTAACCCATGCAACACAGCGTTACAGTAGTCAAGCCTGGAAGTAATGAGCCCGTACACAAGCGATTTGGTAGCTTCAGGTGTTAAGGACCGGCGCATTCGTCCGATGTTTCGAAGATGAAAATAGCAGGACTTGGCGACACTGTTCACATGAGGCACCATGGAGAGACATCGATCCATGACAACACCCAAGTTGCGTACAGAAATAGAGGATGCTATCTCTGTGCCACATACATTAACAGACAGCGCTGTAGGGTTTTTGTAGCTTCGCGGTGTAAAGAAGATTACCTCTGTCTTTTCAGCATTGAGTTTTAGTTGGTTCGTCTTCATCCAAACGGCAATGTCTTCCAAGCATGCTTCCAACTTCTTGATTGCTTCACTGCGACCGAAGTCGTCCTTCTGCTTGAACATGACATACACTTGCGTGTCGTCAGCGTACATGTGAAACTTTATCCCATGGCGACGTATGAGGTCTCCCAGTGTCTTAGTGTACATGATGTACTTTTTGGGCCCTAGGACCGACCCTTGTGGAACGCCATATTCAAGAGGTGATGGAACGGATGACTCATTGTTGATAATGATAGACTGATATCGGTCTGTTAGATAAGAAGTGAGCCACTTGTGTGCGATGCCAGTCACGCCATACACATCCCGAATACGGCCGAGGAGGATGTCATGATCCAACGTATCGAACGCGGCCGAAAGATCCAAAAGGACAAGGACAGCCACATGACCAGTGTCAAGTGCTTGAAGTATGTCTGATTGAACTCTCATCATGGCCGTTTCTGTCGAGTGAGCAGACGTGTAGGCACTTTGGAAGCCTTCCCTCAGTGAGTTTGAATCAATGTGTTTATCCAATCTGTTGGCAACGACCTTTTCAAGGATTTTCACCAAGAAACTGAGGTTGGACACTGGTCGATAATTTTTCAGTGTGTTGGCATCCAGTCCAGCCTTCTTAAGGAGAGGCCGTACGTGTGCCAGTTTCATGCTCTTGGGAACGCTTGCTTCCTGAAAGGACTTGTTGATGATAGCAGTGAACAATGGTAGAAGTTGGTCCAGGCACTTTTGCAACAGCCACGTAGGAAGAGGATCAAGTTCACATGACTTGTTCCCACTGGATGTAATGATCTTTCGTATCTCATCCTCTGATGCTGGTTCGAATGAAGCAAGTAGAGGGACGTCGGTCACTGTCCCATCTACGTCGAACAGGGGTATAGTTTCAGAGGTACTCAGTTCAGTGTCGAAACTCCCCCGGATCTTCGATATTTTCTCAGTGAAGAAAGCACTGAACCGTTCGGCGAGTTCCTTTGGTTCTTCGTGTTCTGGCAATGCCATGGATGTGGGGAGACCAAGGAGATGCCGTGCAATCTTATGGATGGCTTTCAGGTCAGTTCCACTCTCAACTATCTTATCGTGATAGTACTTCTGCCTGGTTTCAATCAGCAGTTTAGTAAAAGTCTTGCATTGTTCTCTGTAGATCTGGTGGTTTATTTCAAGTCGGTCCTTCCTCCATTTACGTTCCAGGCGCCGTCGTTCTCTCTTGGCATTCCGGAGATCATCATTGAACCATGGAGCGTTTGGTCTCAGTGTAATGGTCTTGTGGCAGACAGGAGCATGCTGATTGATTAGTTCGTTGATGCCGTTATTATATGCCTCAACGAGCTGCTCGACTGTGCCTTCAGTGGAATTGAGCCTCGGTGACAGTTCAATGTCAGACTTGAAGGATTCAACATCTATTGCACGCAGCTTCCTGTAAGACACAGATCGTCGTACAGGTGCCGGCTTAGTCAGAGTTGTGCAAAAGTTGATAGCCATGTGGTCGCCAGACAGGTTACCGTCTGAGTCACAAAGAGCTGGGTCTGCGATAGAGAGGTCTGATGTCAGAGTGCTTGTGTCTTTCGTGATCAAGACGTCAAGCGTATGTCCTTTCTTATGAGTCGGGCCTCGGACATGTTGTTTCATTCCGCATGCCTCGAGTCCTTTAGTGAAACGAAGGGCATCGTGGTTTTCAGGGTCGTCGAGATGGAAATTTAAGTCCCCAACAAGAATAGTCTCAGATGGATTCAAGCTGTGTTTCTCGATGTATGACGGCCATTCCTCAAAGAACACACTATTTCGGAGGCCATTTGATGCCGATGGTGGCGGACGGTACACCACTGAGAGGAACACAGTTTGGCACGCATTATCCAATCTGCAGTCCATGTATTCAAAATGGGTATATGACTGGCTGGTGGTAGAGTCCAGCAGTTCCAGTGAAAGTGAGGACTTGTACATCACAGCAACTCCACCCCCAGTTTTACCGTTGAGTCTAGGTACGTGCTTGATGTCATATCCGGGAGGAACAAGTTCGCCTAGGCACTGCGAATCCACTGATGTTCCCAACCATGTCTCAGTGAGCGCGATGACATCATAGTCGTTGGATGTAACATAGTCCGCCAATGATAATGTCTTGTTTTTCACAGAACGTACATTTAGGCAGCACACACTCAGTGTTTTTGTTTGCGTTACTGGAACATCAGTTGAGTTAGTCAGTTGTATCTTCTTCAGACAACCTGAATCCCGACCATTCCGCGTATGTTTGATGGTATCTCGGGCTCGAGTGGTGCAGATGGAGGGAATTTGTTTGGTGGTCACAAATTCACCCAGGCTGTTTTTGAGATAGTCCCTTGTTATTTTCTGAACAGTCAATGAAGGCAACAATGGTAGAGAGCTTATCCTAAGCCGTTTTAGATTAGTCCAAGCGTCAGGTTTAATCCATCTCACTGCATTGCTGCTCAAGTTCAGTAACTCCAAACTGGTATACTTCAATAGATTAGCCATCATGGTCCAATGAATATATCCAATAAAGTCTCTTTCTTCATGAAGATTCCTCAGAATTTCAGATAACAGATTCGAGATGTGTGATGATATACACATCAAACTGTTCTCCAGAAGATGAGTGAGATTTTGGTGTGACACACAATGTCCTGCGAACTGTCAAGACTGTCAAAAATCGAATAATACTGGAGACAATACACAGTTGCTGCACTCAGTTTTGAGTTATTTTTATTCGAACTTTAATAATAAAGTTAGTGACTTGATAAATGGTAGTTATAACAAACAGTATTTCAAAAGAAGTATTATAACTGCTGAACGAGTATCATTGAAAATATCGTACTGGGCTACTGCCTGTGCCTGTAGTGTGATAGACAGAAAGAAGAAAATATATAGAGAGTCATGAAGTACATTGCAATTTATAGATCTCTCAATGTTCTTCAGATTCCCGAACAAGGATAAATATCCCGAACTCTATAGAGTATGGGTGCGGAACTGTCGCCGCGAGCGTGAACCGAGTGCCCACGTTGTTTTATGCAGCGAGCACTTCACCAGTGGATGCCTGGACAGGACAGGACAGATAGTGAGATTGAAAGAAGGGGCTGCCCCCACCGAATTCAATTTTCCACCACACTTGCAGGTAATTAGTAGGCAATGTTTTTGCTTGATTTTTGTTTCGATTAAAAATCATCAAAAGCTTTAGGGGCATTGATAAATGTGCTTTCCAGCCTAAAGTGAGTACACCGCGCGCAACGAGGAACTCGCGTATATCAAGGGATGAACCATTGCAGGAGAATATGCCTGAGGGCCATCATAATACAACTAGCATTGTAAGTACATAACATATAATAAAAGATATATCAAAGGATCCACATTGAGCAGAGTGCACCACTGGCAAAATTTAAAGGATAATGAATTCTAAAAATTACTGCCTAATATTGAATATATTGGCTCCTCTCTAGTACACATATTATACAAAAGTAAACTACAACTATAGGCCCATACTAGATCCAGCTATCCAGCTCTCGAGGGCGAAGTCCGAGCTTTGGATACCTGGATCTAGGCCCATACATGATGATATATACCAATCCGGACTATGAGATTGGATAACGGACCCTGTTTTGTTTGCTCGGAATACTTGATAATGGGTATTGATTCCACGTCTATTGCTAGGACATTTGAAGTACACCATTTCATTTTTTTCACCCCTGATTCACTAGATGTTTCTGGTCGTTTTATGATACTGATTTTTATAGGGAAAGCAAACAAAATAATACTGTCCCAGTGGAGCAGGTGGAGCCTATAACCTAGCAAGTCTGGTGGCTCAAATTTATAGCAGTATACCAATACCAGTACCTTTAGTGTGGAGCCAGCAGGCAATTGCTAATGTCGATTGCTGTGATATATTAGGGACCTTTGGAAGCAAAAAGCGACACAAAAAGAAATGTGACACAAATGGGTGATATCATAACTTGATGAGGAATTCCTTCAATGGGGCATGGGCAGAAAAAGCCCTAATTGCCAGGTGGTAGCACTGTTTTAGTGGTAATATGACGTCATAACGTTAATTATCATGGCGATATCATGGTAATAATCTAAAACACACATATGGAATTTTTGTGCCAAATGTCACCTGCATGCTTCACAACAGACGATATTCCTTGGTGATTTGGCGCCAAAATTACCACTATTACAATGTTGCCACCTGACGAATGAGCTTTGTACATGCCCCATTGGATCTACAGTTTACATGTATATTGCAGATAGTACAGTAGTAATACTAGTAGATAACAGACTTCGTCATGTTATACAGTAAGGTCATATCATATTGTACCAATGTGACATGTTGATCAATATGTTTGTAATCATTTCTGTCTCTATATTTTTCATTAATATTGAGATGAAATGGTGTTACAAGTCAGCAGTACAGTACATATCATCCAGCTACAATGAGCAGCTTGGCAGCTGTGAAACCCCCACCCTGAGTGGATAATACAAGATCATAGTAACACAATACCATTGCTACTATGTCTTGGGGGACTGGATGCTTTGATTCAGAACTGTTGATATATCAAATTACTGGTGTGGTTAAGACTTTTTTAGGTTACCGGCCCATTGGTCTGCTAACCTATTGGCATCATGGGCATGGTTTTGCATCCGGCATCTAGCCATGATACTTGTGTGAATAGAAAAGCCACAGAACCATTATTTGTGAGGAAAGTGATTCTTGTGTGCTCACCATGTTACCGGACCTTTGGTCTGATAACCTATTGCCATGGTGTTGCATCCGACGTCTGTCCGTCAACAATTTTATCTTTGAACATGTTGAAGTTTACGATTGGATATTTCTGAAATTTTGCACAAGAATGCTTAAAAATATTTTGAGAGGAAGGTATCTTTCAGTTTTTTTATTTTCACATTTTTTTTTAAAATGGCGGCCATTATATTCGAGAAATGACCAATCTTGGACTTTGACGGTTTCTAAAAATCTGTTCAGTAATTTTCAGGTTACCGAACCTTTGGTCCAATAACCTATTGGCATGCCGTTGCGTCCGTCGTTGTTCTTTTATCTTTAAAGTTTACGATCGAATCTTTCTGAAATTTTGCACAAAAATGCCTAAAAATATTTTGAGAAGGAGGTATTTTTTTGTTTTTTGATTTTCACATTTTTTTCAAAACGGCTGCCGTTTTTATCGAAAAACGCTCAATTTTGGACTCTGACGGCCATTTTCTCAAAAACTGTCTGATCAGTTTTTGGTTTCAAAAAATTCCCCTCATATACCTCTGTGATCATGGTGATATGTATCGGTTTGGTTGCCCTTGAATCGCCGGTCTCCGTGTGGCGGCCATTTTGAATTTTTGGCGGGTCGGCCCAAATCGCATTACTACTAGTTTCCATTTTGGGCCATTTCTAGGGCAAAAAAAAATTTTCACTCTTTGAAAAAAATTTTTGACTTGAAAAATTTTCAGCACTTTTTTCCTTCATAATGGGAGCTGTCAGGACTGTACTCATAAAACAATGGAAGATACAGCTTAGAAATTGGCATTTTCAAATGGGAAGTCATATATGGCGACTTGTGTGGTGACCTTAAATTTGCCCTTCGATGACCTTGAAAAGTAAAAACAGCCATTTTGGGGTCAAAAAATGTCCAGATTTGCCTCTATAGATGAAATGCTTGCAGATAGAGCTCAAGTTTGCATTATGAACATTATAGGAAGACATATATGGCACAACTAATGATGAACTTGAACTTGACGTCAGATGACCTTGAGTGCCAAATGTCTGACTCGGAATGTGTAATTGACCTGAGCGGCCTAAACGATTCCACCCAGATATATCTTTGTATTATGAACATATAGAATATCAAATGTCGCACACATACATGTAATGGTGACATTGAAGTTCACACGGATGACCTTGATTGTTCAAACTCAAGGTCATATGTTCACACTGCGAACCTTGATTGGTAAATCTCAAGGTCTGTTACCTGCCAATGCTGCCATGGCCAAACCAAAATTGTCCGGTAACCTATCTTAGCTATTGATGCATAACACTCTGCATATGTACCCCCTGTGGCATGTAAAAATTTTGTTGCCCTTGAATAGCTCGAAGTGGGCCATTTTGGGTACAAACTCGGCCCAAATGGGACTTTCGCATGATAAATTCTCGTATGCTTTATAATGGGGCACATTTGTCCAAATGTCTCACTTAATATTGAGATCAGAGATTATGAATCAATTGTGGACATATAAGAAATGATATATGCTGAATACTCTCAAGAACTTTAATTTGACCTCTTACCTAAATTTCAAGGTCAAAGGACAAAATGGCCACTATCTTCGTTATTATCGACTCTATAGCTTAGGAATCAATTGTGAACATATAGTTTTCTCGAAAACTATCTGATCAATCTTGAGATTTTTGTTTCAAAACATGCTTATTGGGGTCCTTGACATTGTTTCTAAAGCTGAAGGGCCTTAAATATCTGAAATGTCTCAATATTTGGGCTGGAAAGGCCTAAAAAGGGCAATATTTACAAACTGCCATACGGGTCAAAAACGCTTTTACATAGGGCTTAGGTTTTTATAATAAGGAAGTCATATCTGGTGCATTTTTTTGGTGACCTTGAGGTTGACCTCCGATGACCTTGAAGGTTAAATCTTATGAAATGTGTAAATTGCCCTCTTAAAAACAAAATGCTTGTAGATAAGGGTTATGTTTATTTATGAACATATAGGAAGTCTGTTGGTGACCTTGTCTTTGGCCTCGGATTACCTTGTCCTTGAGTACTAAATGTCACACGTCTGACACGAAATGGGTAAATTGGCCTGTGGGGCTAAAACACTTGCTCACACAGGTTAGGATTGCATTATTAGCATATAGGAAATCATATATATACGGTACATCTTTTGGTGACCTTGTGGTTGACTTCAGGCTAAACCTCAAGGTCATGCATGACCTGAAATGTGTAATTTGGCCTTTACGGACAAAATACTTGTGGATAGACCTGATATTTGTATTATGAATATAAGTTGTATACAAAATGATATGCAGCACACCTAATGGTGACATTGAGGTTAAAAAATATGACCTTGATTGGTAAATCTATAACTCACCCGTGGTGCTTTAACCAAAACTGTCCAGTAACCAATCTTTTTTTCAATAACATTAACATGAGATGTTGTTTATGATCATTACATTACATATCATCCAGCTACAATGTGATACCCCACCTTAAGTAGATAAAACAAGATCATAGTAACACAATATATCATTGATACTATATCATGGGGTACTGGATGCTTAGATCCAGAAGTCATATAGATGTATGTTACTGAGGTTTTATTAAGTTTTTGTTTTGTGTACTGCCTGTTACAGGATCATAACTACACTCATTCTTCTCCTGGAGAGTTCAAACGCAAACTAGTTGATATAACTGACAAATTTGAGGAAGCCCGGCAGCAGTTGAAAAATACCAAGCGCAGGGAGAAACGCGCCAAGGCTTCATGCAAATCCCTCGTTGCAAAGCTGTATGAGATGAATCTGATCAACGAGGAGCTGAGATCTAAACTCAATTCTTTTGGAGGTGAATACTATTTGGTGATCACAAAATATCACCTAGTTGATTTGCTTTTTAGGTTACTGGACCTTTGGTCCGATAACCTATTGCCAAGGCTTTGCGTCCGTCCGTCGTCCGTTCATAAGCTACAGGTCCCTTGGGCCTATGTTTCTTAGGATCATATGCTATTGTCTATCATTTTCACTATATATTCATGGTTGAAGACAAGTGTCTCTTAGCATGCTTAGGGATATGCTATGTACATGTAGGAATGGAGGTTCACACGAAATGCCACAAGGCATCTTTAGGCCTTGACTTCTAGTTATAAATATTTATATATATATATGACAGATCTACCATGGGAGTTATTTGAAAAACACTCCCAGTATACGGATGATCAAAAGGATTTCGCTCTAACCCTGCATCTCCAGTCCCCCAAAGCCTACGATTACCTCAGGGACACGGTGCACTTTCCACTCCCCCACCCAAGAACACTGAGGAAGTATGTTTCACAGTTCCAAATAATTGTGCGTAAATATGATTCATATTTTGTATCTTCAGACTACTACAACTCAGATATACCATAGGAAGTCATATATGTGGCATCTTTTAATGATCAAGCCTCAAGCCTGAGGTCACGCTTGATCTCAAGATCAAGCCTGACCTGAATTGTATGAATTGTATAGAAATGCTTACATGTGTTTACACAATTTCATTAATTTAAGGCAAATATAGGCATATATACATTGTATGTCTGAAGTAGTTATGTTTATTGGGTTTTCTTGTTTCAAGATGGATGGAAAGTGTAGATGCCAAGCCTGGGTTGAACATCACCTTGTTGGAAGTGCTCAACCAGAAACGGAAGAATTCACCAGATGTTTACACACGGTAAATTTACTGATTAGCGTAAATTATTTTGTCATCTTGATGGTTATATTTGTAGTGTATTGTTTTTTTGGTATCGGAAATTTCATACTTGTAATAGGAAAAAATTTCATGTTTCGTGGTGAGAGTATATTTTTAGCTTACCGGCCCTTTGGGCCGATAAGCTATTGTCCTGGTTTTTCGTCTGTCGTCCGTCCGTCGTTCGTCCGTCTGGGTCTGTAACTTTTTTTTGACATGATGAATTTCCCCATAAATTTGTCAGAACATACGTTGGGCCAGTATCTAAAAACGTTTTTTTAGGTTACCGGACCTATGGTCCGGTAACCTATTGGCATGGCGTTGCGTCCGTCGTCCGTCCGTCATCCGTCGTCCGTCCGTCCAATCACATTTTTATCTTTAAAGTTTACGAAGGAATATTTCTGAAATTTTGCACAAAAATACTTGAAAATATTTCCAGGAAAGGTTTTTTTTAGTTTTTTGATTTTCGCATTTTTTTCAAAATGGCGGCTGTTTTCGTCGAAAAATTACCAGTTTTGAACTTTGACGGTCGTTTTCTCAAAATCTGTTCAGTAACTTTTCTTCTTATTGATGCATAAACCTCCCCATATATACCCCTGTGACGTGTGTGAGTTTCGTTGCCCTTGAATTGCTCGAAGTGGGCCATTTTGGGCCCAAACTCGGCCCAAATGGGACTTTCCCATGTTGAATTATTAATAAATAATTGTTTAAATATTATTACTATTATTATTATTATTATTATTGACACATTGGTATATCCCAGGTTGAGGTATATGTGATTCCATACACACATGGAAACATTGACAAAGTAGTACTGTCTGTTTGTATATAATTATGGTTATTGACACATTGACACATCGTCAGTGCAGGTATATGTAACTACATACACACATAGACAGATTGACAAACTAGTAAAATCCACATATTAATAGTCAATGACAGATTGACTAAAGGTCAGTGGAGGTATATGTACTTTCAATAGCCATACACATTGACAATCCGACAGTTTACCTAGATTTCATTCAAATTCACACAGACATTGACAAACTAGTATAGCCGATATGTTCATAGACACGTCGACAAACAGTACAATCAATATTCGCCATGGTCATTGACATATGGACTCATTGACAAATCCCGGGTTGGTTACAAGTGTTTCCAGGCACACATCGACAAACTAGTACAGTCAGTATGTATTATGGTCATTGACACATTGACAGATCGCCACTGGATGTATATGTCTTTCCATGCACATATATACACATCGACAAACTAGTACAGTCAAAATGTATTATGGTCATTGACACATTGACACATCGCCACTGGAGTTATATGTCTCTCCATGCACAGATAGACACATTGACAAACTAGTAGAGTCAATATGTATTATTGTCATTGACACATTGACAAATCGCCACTGGAAGTATATATTTTCCCATGCATAGATAGACACATCGACAAACCAGTAGAGTCAATATGTATTATGGTCATTGACACATTGACACATCGCCACGTCTTTCCATGCACATATAGACACATTGACAAACTAGTACAGTCAATTTGTATTATGGTCATTGACACATTGACAAATCGCCACTGGAGGTATATATTTTTCCATGCACATATAAACACATCGACAAACTAGTACAGTCAAAATGTATTATGGTCATTGACACATTGACACATCGCCACTGGAGGTATATGTCTTTCCATGCACAGATAGACACATCGACAAACTAGTACAGTCAATATGTATTATGGTCATTGACACATTGACACATTGACAAATCGCCACTGGAGGTATATGTCATTGACACAACGCCACTGGAGTTATATGTCTTTCCATGCACAGATAGACACATTGACAAACTAGTAGAGTCAATATTATTATTGTCATTGACAAATAGACACATTGACAAATCGCCACTGGAAGTGTATATTTTCCCATGCATAGATAGACACATCGACAAACCAGTAGAGTCAATATGTATTATGGTCATTGACACATTGACAAATCGCCACTGGAGGTATATGTCTTTCCATGCACATATAGACACATCGACAAACTAGTACAGTCAATATGTATTGTGGTCATTGACACATTGACACATTGACAAATCGCCACTGGAGGTATATGTCATTGACACATCGCCACTGGAGTTATATGTCTTTCCATGCACAGATAGACACATTGACAAAACTAGTAGAGTCAATATGTATTATTGTCATTGACACATTGACACATTGACAAATCGCCACTGGAAGTGTATATTTTCCCATGCATATATAGACACATCGACAAACCAGTAGAGTCAATATGTATTATGGTCATTGACACATTGACACATTGACAAATCGCCACTGGAGGTATATGTCTTTTCATGCACATATAGACACATTGACAAACTAGTACAGTCAATTTGTATTATGGTCATTGACACATTGACAAATCGCCACTGGAGGTTTATATTTTTCCATACATGCACAGGCACATCAATAAACTAGTACAGTCAATATGTATTATGGTAATATGCAGGCATTGTTTTACAACAGCAATTGCCCAAGACGGTCGTCACCTTTCAATACTCTAATGTTTAATTGCTGATTTTAATATTTATGTTCCGCTTTTAATACTTGATGTGTCAATGTGTCAATGACCATATACATATTGACTGTACTATTCTGTCGATATGTATATTTGTGCATGGAAAAAGATATACATCCAGTGGCGATTTGTCAATGTGTCAATGACCATAATACAAATTGACTGTACTAGTTTGTCGATGTGTCTATATGTGGATGGAAAGCCGTGGCGATGTGTCAATGTGTCAATGACCTTAATACATATTGATTGTACTAGTTTGTCGATGTGTCTATATGTGGATGGAAAGACGTGGCGATGTGTCAATGTGTCAATGACCATAAAACTTTGTGACTGTTTAGTTTGTCGATGTGTTTATCTGTGCATGGAAAGACATATACCTCCAGTGGCGATTTGTCAATGTGTCAATGACCATAATACAAATTGACTGTACTAGTTTGTCGATTTGTCTATATGTGGATGGAAAGACGTGGCGATGTGTCAATGTGTCAATGACGTTAAAACATATTGACTGTTCTAGTTTGTCGATGTGTCTATCTGTGCATGGAAAGACATATACCTCCAGTGGCGATGTGTCAATGTGTCAATGACCATAAAACATATTGACTGTTCTAGTGTGTCGATGTGTCTATCTGTGCATGGAAAGACATATACCTCCAGTGGCGATGTGTCAATGTGTCAATGACCATAAAACATATTGACTGTTCTAGTGTGTCGATGTGTCTATCTGTGCATGGAAAGACATATACCTCCAGTGGCGATGTGTCAATGTGTCAATGACCATAAAACATATTGACTGTTCTAGTGTGTCGATGTGTCTATCTGTGCATGGAAAGACATATACCTCCAGTGGCGATGTGTCAATGTGTCAATGACCATAAAACATATTGACTGTACTAGTTTGTCGATGTGTCTATCTGTGCGTGAAAAGACATACATCCAGTGGTGATGTGTCAATGTGTCAATGACCATAATACATATTGGCTGTACTAGTTTGTCGATGTGTCTATATGTGCATGGAAAGACATATACCTCCATTGGCGATTTGTCAATGTGTCAATGACCATAATACATATTGACTGTACTAGTTTGTTGATGTGTCTATATGTGCATGGAAAGACATATACCTCCATTGGCGATTTGTCAATGTGTCAATGACCATAATACATATTGACTGTACTAGTTTGTCGATGTGTCTATATATGCATGGAAAAGCATATACCCAGTGGCGTTTTGTCAATGTGTCAATGACCATAATACATATTGACTGTACTAGTTTGTCGATGTGTCTATATGTGCATGGAAAGACATATACCTCCATTGGCGATTTGTCAATGTGTCAATGACCATAATACATATTGACTGTACTAGTGTGTCGATATGTATATTTGTGCATGGAAAAAGATATACCTCCAGTGGCGATTTGTCAATGTGTCAATGACCAGAATACATATTGACTCTAATAATTTTCCGATATGCCTATGTGTGCTTGGAAAGAAATATAACTGCAGTGGCGATTTGTCAATGTGTCAATAACCATAATACATATTGACTGTGCTAGTTTGTCGATGTGTCTATATGTGCATGGAAAGACATATATACCTCCAGTGGCGATTTGTCAATGTGTCAATGACCATAATACATATTAACTGTACTAGTGTGTCGATGTGTCTATAGGTGCATGGAAAGACATATATACCTCCTGAGGCGATTTGTCAATGTGTCAATACCATAATACATATTGACTCTACTAGTTTGTCGGTATGTCTATATGTGCATGGAAACACATATACACCACCTGCAGTGGCAATTTGTCAATGTGTCAATGACCATAATACATATTGACTCTACTAGTTTTTCGATGTGTCTATATGTGCATGGAAAGAAATATATACCTCCAGTGACGATTTGTCAATGTGTCAATGTGTCAATGACCATAATACATATTGACTGTACTAGTTTGTCGATATGTCTATATGTGCAAGGAAAGACATATACCTCCGGTGGCGATTTGTCAATGTGTCAATGACCAGAATACATATTGACTCTAATAATTTTCCGATATGCCTATGTGTGCATGGAAAGAAATATAACTGCAGTGGCGATTTGTCAATGTGTCAATAACCATAATACATACTGACTGTACTAATTTGTCGATTATATACAATAACTATATACAAACAGACAGTACTACTTTGTCAATGTCTCCATGTGTGTATGGAATCACATATACCTCAACCGGGGATTCACCAATGTGTCAATAACGTCAATAATAATAATAATAATAATAATAATAATAATAATTATAATAATAATAATAATAATATTTAAACAATTATTTGATAATAATAATAATAATCATAATAATAACATTTAATAATAATCATAATAATAATATTTAATATATATATATATATATATATATATATATATATATAACTATATAAACGACATTAGGTCAAAACCCGGGTATTAAGTCAAAACTATGACATTAAGTCAAAACTTGTCATATATAATATCCATACACATCTTTTGCAACTGCTGTTGATAGATAATTACTTTTAGTCGCATATTTAGACGTCACTGTGCATTTGCAAGTGAACGCATTAAAACAATAGAATATACGAAAATATACGGTGAGGTTTTGACTTAATACTTTTGACTTAATACTTTCGACCTAATGTCCAATTACTCTACTATATAAAAAGGATTAAGTCAAAATTTCGACCTAATGCCCGGTAGACCATATATTTTTCCTACTGCTGTGAATTTAACTGCTATCGAGTTCACAACATTTAAAATTATCCAAAAGTCATTGCTATTGTATATAAAAAGCAACAAGTCTCTAAATCTATTTAACAGCAATATATTTAGATATATGTAACTATATAAACGACATTAGGTCAAAATCGGGGTATTAAGTCAAAACTATGACATTAAGTCAAAATCTGTCATATATATAATCCATAAACATCTTTTGCAACTGCTGTTGATAGATAATTACTTTTAGTCGCATATTTAGACGTCACTGTGCATATGCAAGTGCACGCATCAAAACAATAAAATATACGAAAACAGATGGTGAAGTTTTGACTTAATACTTTTGACTTAATGGTTTTGACTTAATGTGACCAAACATGGATTCAGTGCAGCATTTGACGATACATGACAAGGCCACTATTGTCTTATTCTTAGAAACTACTACATGATGTTATGTCTTATAACCTTAAACATTCATTGACTATCCATGGCTTATTCCTGACATGGTTGGGTTTCTTCCAGAAGCAACCTATTTCTTCCAGGACAATGGAAGACTTTCTTCTGGAAGAAACCTATTTCTTCCAGGGCAATGCAAGACTTTCTTCCGGAAGAACTGGAAGAAATTTCGGAGCTTAAACAAACCCCATACTCTGCATATAAATTTCTTTATTGGCGAAATAGCATTCATGATTAGCACTGGCTAACGACTGATAGAAGTAGGCAAACTCTGATACATGCACATGTTATCATTGATGAACGATGACAACTTTTGCGGCTGGTTCGGTGCCTGCATCAGACTCGCGAGGACGTTTCACGGGTACAGCGTTAGGCCGGATGTCTGCATGGTTGACCGCGGTCGCCTGCGCAGCCTGAAGATACATGACAAAATTACATTGCAAGATAGAATGACATATTATCTCAATCTCGAGAAAATACAGTAATATGCAGTACATGAGTGCAATATAAGTTCAACACATAAAATAGAATATTTAACATAGGCTTACATACCTCATGTTTCGGGGCGGACGTAAAGCGGGTGTGATGGATTTTCATTCAGCAAGCTTTTATGCTCTTCTGATGGCCGCAATATTTGCATCTTGCTATGACAATTTCCTGACAATTGTCACAGACATATATGCCCTCTACTACATGTACCCAATATGTTACGCTGTATCCCTGCCCTCTCTAACAAGAACCAGACTTGCCCCCGTATGATCCTGCCCTCCCCTACATGTATCCAACCCTGCCTTCTCTCACATGTGCCAGACCTGTCGCTCCGTGCTCCTGCCCTCTCCAACATCTACCCGTCCTGTCTCTCCGTGTTCCTGCCCTCTACAACATGTTTCCGACCTGTCCCTCCATGTTCCTGCCCTCTACAACATGCATCTGACCTGTCCCTCCGTGTTCCTTCCCTCTACAACATGTATCCGACCTGTCCCTTCATGTTCCTCCCCGCTACAACATGCACTCGACCTGTCTCTTCGTATCCATGCCCGCTCCTACATGTACCTGACCTGTCTCTTTGTGTCCATGTCTGCTCTTGCGTGCATCCAACCTGTCACTTCGTGTCCATGCCCGGAAGATGCCCGCTACTACGTGCCTCTGACCTGTTTCTTGGTGTCCATGCCCGCTCCTACATGTACCTGACCTGTCTCTTTGTGTCTGCTCTTGCGTGCATCCAACCTGTTTTTCGTGTCCATGCCCACCCCTAAATGATCCCAACACATCTCTTCGTGTCCATTTCAACTCTTTACATGTATCCAATCTGTCTCTTTGTTACGGCCCTATCTAACGTGTACCGGACTCGTTTCTGGGTGTTCACGCCTTCTACGTGCATACCTTTGTGTATTTCCCTCTTCTATACGTATCCCAATCGATCTCTCATGTTAATGCCCCCTTCTTCATTGTGTAGTGAGATCCCTGTGTGTGGAATCGTGAAGTGAGTTTCCTGTATGTAACGCCTATTACTTGACTGCAGTCATTTGACTGCATATACTCACAGTAAAATTATAAGAGCTATGGTAGAAAACTCCTGAGATTTATTACTATTATTTGTTTCTAATTACGTTGCACCCGATGTTGTGAATCTTCTATACAGCACCGCTGCATTTACATTAGAGATAATTTTAATCGATAGTCATGATCAGACCTTAAGAATTCAACTGTAATGTTATAACAAGTTCAGTAATAAGGGATAATAGTAAAATGACTGTGAGTAAATGAGTAAATGATGATATTTATTCTCATAACAATCAATTTTGATATATCCATACATGTACTGCCTGCGATAAAATTTTCCCAAATAACAAATGTTGCTAGATAGCAACAATTGTATTGTCTCACTGAGAATGAATCATATTCTTTTTAGGTTACCGGACCTTTGGTCCGATAACCTATTGCCGTGGCGTTGCGTCCGTCGTCCGTCGTCGTCGTCCGTCGTCGTCCGTCGTCGTCCGTCGTCGTCCGTCTACATTTTTATCTTTAAAGTTTACGATCGAATCTTTCTGAAATTTTGCACAAAAATGCCTAAAAATATTTCGAGAGGGAGGTATTTTTTAGTTTTTTGATTTTCGCAATTATTTCAAAATGGCGGCCGTTTTCGTCGAAAAATGGCCAATTTTGGACTTTGGCTGTCGTTTTCTCAAAATCTGTTCAGTAACTTTTTTTCTTATTCATGCATAACACTCCTCATATGTACCTCTGTGACATGTATAAATTTCGTTGCCCTTGAATCGCTCGAAGTGGGCCATTTTGGGCCCAAACTCGGCCCAAATGGGACTTTCCCATGTTAAATTCTCCTATGCTTTATAATGGGACACATTAAGCCTAATATCTCACTTAATATTGAGATTAGAGACTAGGAATCAATTGTGGACATATAGGAAATGATATATGCTGAATATTGTCATGACCTTGAATTTGACCTTCGACCTCATTTTCAAGGTCACAGGACAAAATGGCTAATATCTCGCTTATTATCGACTTTACAGCTTAGGATTCAATTGTGGACATATAGGAAATGATATATGCTGAATATTGTCATGACCTTGAATTTGACCTTCGACCTCATTTTCAAGGTCACAGGACAAAATGGGTAATATCTCGCTTATTATCGACTTTACAGCTTAGGATTCAATTGTGAACATATAGGAAATGATATATGCTGAATATTCTCATGACCTTGAATTTGACCTTTGACCTCATTTTCAAGGTCACATGACAAAATGGCTAATATCTCGCTTATTATCGACTTTACAGCTTAGGAATACATTGTGAACATATAGGAAATGATATATGCTGAATTTTCTCGTGACCTCGAATTTGACCTTGACCTCATTTCCAAGGTCACAGGACAAAATTGCTAATATCTCGCTTATTATCGACTTTACAGTTTAGGAATCAATTGTGAACATATAGGAAATGATATATGCTGAATATTTTTGTGACCTTGAATTTGACCTTTGACCTCATTTTCAAGGTCACAGGACAAAATGGCCAATATCTTGCTTATTAGTGACTTTACGCCTTATGAATCAATTGTGAACATATAGGAAATGATATATGCTGAATATTCTAGTGACCTTGAATTTGACTTTTGACCTCATTTTCAAGGTCAACAGGACAAAATGGCTAATATCTTGCTTATTATCAACTTTACAGCTTAGGAATCAATTGTGAACATATAGGAAATGATATATTCTGAATATTCTCATGACCTTGAATTTGACCTTTGACCTAAATTTCAAGGCCAGTCGTTTTATTTTCAAGGTCAGAATACAAAATGGTTTATATCTCTCTTATTATCAAATTCACAGCTTAGGGGTCCATAGTGAACATATAGGAAATGATGTATGCTGAATTTTTTGGTGATCTAGAATTTGAACTTTGATCCAATTTTCAAGGTCAGAGAACAAAATGGCTAATATGTCGCTTATTGTATCCCCCGAACAAAGTTCGGCGGATACTATGGATTTGGCTTCGTCGTCCGCGTCCGCGTCCGCGTCCGCGTCCGCGTCCGTGTCCGCGTCCGTGTCCGCGTCCGCAGAGATTTTCTTGTGAACGCGCTACAGGCCGCAATTCTCATCCGATCACCATTATTTTTTGCAGGCACATATATAATGGTAAGATCCCGACACCAATCGATTTTGGTTGCCGTGGCAACTGAATTGGTCGTTTGGGGACACATTTTGCATTGAAAACAGCCTGTTTGAGACACATGGCTTGTGAACGCGCTATAGGCCGCAATTCTCACCCGATCACCATTATTTTTCGCAGGCACATATATTATGGTAAGATCCCGACACCAATCGATTTTGGTTGCCGTGGCAACTGAATTGGTCGTTTGGGGACACATTTTGCATTGAAAACAGCCTGTTTGAGACACATGGCTTGTGAACGCTCTACAGATGGCAATTTTTGACGAATCTCGATAATATTTGGAAGTGTTGTTGGGAAGGGCTGTCACACGAAACCAATCGTTTTTTAGAATGATCATATACATATTAATATGTTAACAGCCTAACTTATTACAGAATTTTGAAATATCCATTTTGACATGTACGATCATTCCAATAGCCTGTACAGTGGAAGGTAATGACACTGGTTTCTTGTTCAGAATGGAGAACTGAAGTTTCCAGTGAAAACAGGACAATATTACTGAATAAGTTAACATTAGTTCTATTAGTTAAGTCTATTATTGTCCACAATAAAAATAGTTAAGACGAGAAACGTTTATTATTAAGCTCAACAAGGTAAAGGTTTTGTCCAGTACAAATTTCATGGGTGTAACTGAATAAGTTAACATTATTTTTAATAGTTAAGTCTATTATTGACCACAATAAAAATAGTTAAGACAAGAAATATTTATTATTAACCTCAACAAGGTAAATGTTTTGTCCAGTACAAATTTCATTGGTGTAACTGAATAAGTTAACATTATTTTCACTAATTAAGTCTATTATTGACCACAATAAAAATAGTTAAGTCTATTATTGACCACAATAAAAATAGTTAAGATGAGAAATATTTATTATTAAGCTCAACAAGGTGAAAGTATGTCCAGTACAGATTTCATGGGTGTACTGAATAAGTTGACATTATTTTTACTAGTTTAGTCTATTATTGACTACAATAAAAATAGTTAAGACAAGAAATATTTATCATTGGGCTCAACAAGGTAAAGATTCTGTCCAGTAGACATTTTATGTCTGTAACCAAATAAGTTAACATTTTTTTTGCTAGTTAAGTCTATTATTGACCTCAATAAAAATAGTTAAGATGAGAAACAATTATTATTGAGCTCAACAAGGTTAAGGTTTTGTCCGGTAGAAATTTCTGGGTGTAACCGAATAAGTTAACTTTATTTTTACATGTTAAGTCTATAAGTGACGACAATGAAAATAGTTAAGACAAGAAATATTTATTATTGGGCTCAACAAGGTGAAGGCTTTGTCCAGTAGAGATTTTATGGCTGTGACCAAATAAGTCAACATTATTTTTTTGCTAGTTAAGTCTATTATTGATCACAATAGCTTTTTATGAAAACATTGATCAACTTTTACTTTGAATTTCAACTTGAGACCATGTTTGGCTCAAATTATGAGTTAAAATATAACTTATGGTGAAAAATTCGATCTGGCTCCAATTTTGTCATCTTGAAATGCAGTTTTGGTCAACTTTTACTTTGAATTTCAACTTGAAAGCATGTTTGGCACATATTATGAGTCGAAATATAACTTATGATGGAAAGTTCGATTTGGCTCCATTTTCGTCATCTTGAAATGCAGTTTTGGTCAATTTTTAGTTTTAATTTCAACTTGAAACCAAGTTTGGCACATATTATGAGTTAAAATATAACTTATGACGAAAAGTTCTATCTGGCTCCAATTTCGTCATCTTGAAATGCAGTTTTGGTCAACTTTTACATTGAATTTCAACTTAATACCAAGTTTGGCACATATTATGAGTTGAAATATAACTCATGGCGAAAAGTTTGATCTGGGTCCAATTTCGTCATCTTAAAATGCAGTTTTGGTAAACTTTTAGTTTGAATTTCAACTTGAAATCAAGTTGGGCAGGTATTATGAGTTAAAATATAGCTCATGACGAAAAGTTTGATCTGGCTCCAATTTTGTCATCTTGAAATGCAGTTTTGATTACCTTTTACTTTGAATTTCAACTTGAAACCATGTTTGGCACATACATGTATTATGGATCGAAATATAACTTATGGTGAGAAGTTCAATCTAGCTCCAATTTTGTCATCTTGAAATGCATTTTTGGTCAAATTTTACTTTGAATTTCAACTTGGAACCAAGTTTGTAAAATATTCTGAGTTGAAATATAAATAGGTGAAAAGATTGATCTATCTGTATTTTCGTTATTTTATCAAACATGTCGAATGGAAATTCATATAAAGAGATTTCAGTGGTGATTTTGAATTCGACCTTCAATAACCTCGGAAAATCAGTGCAGCAATTTTGGTGGGGAAAAGAAAACAGTTGTGACTTGAGATTTAACATTTCTCTGGTAATCTTTTTTAGCCCTTACTCTAGTTTTTCACAATTGACAGCGATATATTTGGGGCAACAGAGATGATAGGGCTACGGGGGATACACCCAAGCGGTCGTAGGCGACCGGAAGCGTCTAGTTATCATCTTTACAGCTTAGGAATCAATTGCGAACATAGAGGAATGATATATACTGAATCTTTTCATGAACTTGAACTTTGACCTCATTTTCTAGGTCACATCACCGATCACAGAATGGCTAATATCTCACTTATTATCGACTTTACAGCTTAGGAATTTATTGTGGACATACTAGAAGTGATATATTTGTTGAAAAATTATTTTCAAGGTCACTGGACAAAAGGCTAATATCTAAAATGTATATTGTCCGGTAACCTTTCTTAGCCCTTGGGCTAATTTTTATACATGTAACACATTTCATACCCTGGTTGAATAAGTGGCTCACTCTTTCCAAAATTGGATTCATGTGTGCATCTCAAATTAACAATCAACATTGTTGTAAACGTCACCCTTGACACCTGTCAGCACAAAAATACAGGTATTGAATCCATTACACTATTCTATTATCTGTTCTTCATGATTCACTTTGATATTGAACATGGTTAGATGTACATATACAGTTCACCCTGTGACCTAGTGTGTTGATCATTAATTCAGTTACTGATATACTAAACAATTTTGTTTGTGAGCTATGGTGGTGATACTACATCTATTACATTAGGAACAAAATATACAAATGTCCCATAACTACCATAGTCACAAAACTTTTGTCGTTTTGTTCATTCATCGGCGCAAAATTTGTCACACAAAACTCAATGTGGATAACAAATCTATTACATTACAAGTACAAGACAACTATATTTATACCAGGTACCCAAAATTGAATATCACTTGGTAATGTATTGTACGAATATGAATATCGTTTTCCATGTTAATTGAAATCTATCAGCCAAATCACTCACAGAGCATGTGAATCCTATATCAGAGGTACAGTTTCAAAACATAAATCATGTATTTTACATGTACATGTGCAAATTATTATAAGTTGTCTGGTACCCATTTTAGCGAGAATGTTAAGCACATAATTTGCTGAAATTATACCAGTTTTACACAGGAATAATCAAAAACATTTCACACACAAATAGGCCATGTGAGACATACCATATTTCAATTCTCAGAAATTTCACTATGCCGAAAATGAAACCTTGCTCAACATACTTATGAAATTTACTGTCCCTTTGTAGGTATGTTTTCCAGGCATAAACGTAACACTGCCAATGCCAGTATCACTTGTTTTTGTTGAAAGAAGCTACTGATGAAGTTAATGATAGTACGAGTAGTCTGTACCTTATAGCACAATGATTGCATTTTAAGTTCATGTAAACCAAAGATAAAATTATACAATCACTTTGGATTAATACTTTCATTACAAAAGTTTATGTCAACATAAAGACTCAATAGTCTCGAAAATACTTGGCATGCAAGTGATGAAAATCAACCCTGATGAGCGGGTATAGCTGGGGAACGAATATTAAATTCATACATACAATATACAGTTACTGAGCATCCGGATAGTCCCTAACAATCATTCAATGATCACAGCAATCCTGCAAAATACATGTACACATTGGACACAGAAAAGTGCATTCAATATACAAATTAAGTCATTAAGAAAACTATGAAATTTACATATACATGACAAGTTCATTTCTTTTTGTTCTTGATGCTGTCCTCCTCGAAGGCGACACCAGCACTGGGATGATACTAGTGATAACTGGCTAGGTGAGTCCGGTCTCTTTGGTCCTGGCCTGCCCACACTTGCGGCATGTGCTGCTTTCCGCCATCGACCTGCTAAGCGGCTAGTCAGAGGTGGCTGCTGCTGTCAGCACACATAGGTCTTGTGCTGATTGGCCCTCATACACAACAACTGACACTGGCGATGACCGGTCCTTCTGGAACATGAACACACAGGAAGGCTGGACTCCTTGGGGTGCAGACATGCTGGGTGGCTGTGGTGGAGAACCATAGGTCATTTTTGTTATGCAAATAAATAATGTCGCATGTATATCATGAATACTTTGGATAGTAAGCAAGCATGGAAGAACCCTGAACAATGCGATGTACCTCTGGGTGATTTCAGCACTGGAGGGAACACTGTTGTGAGCCAGTTTTGCCTTGAAGCGGTCATGTGGCTACTTGCTGACCACCATTCACTCATTCGAGTTCTGTGTGTGACATTTGTGAAATCCAACAGCTGGTCATGAGGCCGCGTGATCTCCTCAATTTGCTGAATTCAGAATAGACGGGCCTTCTGGTTGCAAGAGAATCAGCTAGCCTAGAGACATGGTTCCATCTCGCAATGACATGAGAATCCACAGTACATGTATCCTGAAATGTACAATGATGAAACCAGATAGTTATTGCCTTCATTACCAATATTGCTGGGTATAGTCATCAATGTGTAAAAACCATCTGGACTTACACCGACTTTCTGGCTGAGCAGAGACTTCTGGGTGATCCTGGCCGGTCTTTGAGGAGGAGCTACTTGTTCAGTTGAGTCCACACTAACATCTGAGATGCCTGGGAGAGTCATGTTCTCAAAGCCCTCATCAGCATCCGGTTCTCCATCTAACATGAAAAAAATGCATACGTGTACATGTTTATGCACATACAGTGGATCCTGTGTTAAAGACAATCTGTCGTGAGAGACCACCCTGGTTTGAGAGACAGCTCTCCTTGATCCCAAAAAATTGACCTCTTACTATGTAAATGAACAGACCACCTGTCAGGACATCTGAGGCCTGTTCCTGGTGAGTGAATGACTTCTGAGGCCTGGTCATGGTCAGTGAGTGACTTCTGAGGCCTGTTCCTGGTCAGCGAATGACTTCTCAGGCCTTATCATGGTCAATGAATGACTTCTCAGACCTGATCATGGTCAATGAGTGACTTCTCAGGTCTGTTCATGGTAAATGAATGACTTCTCAGGCCTGATCATGGTCAATGAATAACTTCTCAGACCTGATCATGGTCAATGAGTGACTTCTCAGGTCTGTTCATGGTCAATGAATGACTTCTCAGGCTTGATCATGGTCAATGAATGACTTCAAAAGTTTGGTCACGGTCAATGAATGACTTCTCAGGCTATATCATGGTCAATGAATGACTTCTCTGGTCTGTTCGTGTTCAATAAATGACTTCTCAGGTCTGGTCATGGTCAATGTATGACTTGTCAGACCTGATCATGGTCAATGTATGACTTGTCAGGCCTGATCATGGTCAATTAATGATTTCACAAGCCTATTCACAGTCACTGAATGACTTCTCAGGCCTGATCATGGTCAATGAATGACTTCTCAGGTCTGTTCATGGTCAATGAATGACTTCTCAGGTCGTTTCATGGTCAATGAATGACTTTCCAGGCCTGGTCATGGTCAGTGAGTAACATCTGAGGCATGTTCATGGTCAATGAATGACTTCTCAGACCTGATCATGGTCAGTGAATGACTTCTCAAGCCTGATCATGGTCAATAAGTGACATGTGAGGCCTGTTCATGGTCAATGAATGACTTCTCATGCCTGATCATGGTCAATGAATGATTTCTCAGGCCTGATCATGGTCAATGTATGACTGTCAGGCCTGGTCTTGGTCAATGAATGACTTCTCAGGCTTGTTCATGGTCAATGAATGACTTCTCAGGCCTGATTATGGTCAATGAATGGTTTCTTAGGTCTGATGATGGTCAATGAATGATTTCCCAGGCCAGATCATGGTCAATGAATGACTTCTCAGGCCTGTTCATGGTCAATGAATGATTGTCAGGCCATTCAATGAACTACTGGTCAATGAATTACTTCACAAGCCTGGTCACAGTCAATGAATGATTTATCAGGCCTGTTCATGGTCAATGAATGACTTCTCAGGCTTATTCATAGTCAACGAATGACTTCTCAGGCCTGATCATGGCCAATGAATGACTTCTCAGGCCTGATCATGGTCAAAGAATGACTTCTCAGGCCCGATTGTGGTCAACGGATAACTTCTCAGGACTGTTCATGGTCAATGAATGACTTTACAAACCTGGTCACGGTCAATGAATGATTTCTCAGGCCTGATCATGGTCAATGAATGACGCGTTAGGCCTGTTCATGGTCAATGGATGACTTCTCAGGCCTAATCATGGTCAATGAATGACTTCTCAGGAATGTTCTTGGTCAATGAATGACTTCTTAGGCCTGTTCATGGTCAATGAATTACTTCTCAGGCCTGTCCATGGTCAAGGAATGACTTCTCAGGCCTGATTATGGTCAATAATTGACCTCTCAGGCCTGATCATGGTCAACGAATGACTTCTCAGGCATGATCTTTGTCAACGAATGACTTCTCAGGCCTGATCATGGTCAAAGAATGACTTCTCAGACCTGATCACGGTGAACGAATGACATCTCAGGCCTGATCAGGGCCAATGAATGACTTCTCAGGTCTGTTCATGGTCAATGAATGACTTCTCAGGCCGTATCATGGTCAATGAGTGACTTCTCAGGCCTTATCATGGTCAATGAATGACTTTTTAGGTGTGGTCATGGTCAGTGAGTAACATCTGAGGCATGTTCATGGTCAATCAATGACTTATCAGACCTGATCATGGTCAGCGAATGACTTTTCAGGCATGATCATGGTCAATGAGTGATATGTGAGGCCTGTTCATGGTCAATGAATGACTTCTCAGGCCTGATCATGGTCAATGAATGATTTCTCAGGCCTGATCATGGTCAATGAATGATTTCTCAGGCCTGATCATGGTCAATGAATGACTGTCAGGCCTGGTCATGGTCAATGAATGACTTCTCAGGCCGTATCATGGTCAATGAGTGACTTCTCAGGCCTTATCATGGTCAATGAATGACTTTTTAGGTGTGGTCATGGTCAGTGAGTAACATCTGAGGCATGTTCATGGTCAATCAATGACTTATCAGACCTGATCATGGTCAGCGAATGACTTTTCAGGCATGATCATGGTCAATGAGTGATATGTGAGGCCTGTTCATGGTCAATGAATGACTTCTCAGGCCTGATCATGGTCAATGAATGATTTCTCAGGCCTGATCATGGTCAATGAATGATTTCTCAGGCCTGATCATGGTCAATGAATGACTGTCAGGCCTGGTCATGGTCAATGAATGACTTCTCAGGCTTGTTCATGGTCAATGAATGCCTTCTCAGGCCTGATCATGGTCAATGAATGGTTTTTTAGGTCTGATGATGGTCAATGAATGATTTCCCAAACCTGATCATGGTCAATGAATGACTTCTCAGGCCTGTTCATGGTCAATGAATGATTGGCAGGCCTGTTCATGGTCAAGTAATTACTTGTCAGGCCTGTCCATGGTCACGGAATGACTTCTCAGGCCTGATGACGGTCAATGAATGACTGTCAGGCCTGGTCATGGTCAATGGATGACTTCTCAGGTTTGTTCATGGTCAATGAATGACTTCTCAGGCCTGTTCATGGTCAAAGAATGACTTCTCAGGCCTGTTCTTGGTCAATGAATGACTTCTAAGACCTGATCATGGTCAATGAATGACTTCTCAAACCTGATCGTGGTCAATGAATGAATTCTCAGGTCTGATCATGGTCATTGAATGACTTCACAAGCCTGGTCACGGTCAATGAATGATTTCTCAGGCCTGATCATGGTCAATGAATGACTTCTCAGGCCTGTTCATGGTCAATGAATGACTTCTCAGGCCTGTTCATGGTCAATGAATGACTTTTCACGCCTGTTCTTGGTCAATGAATGACTTCCCAGGCCTGATCATGGTCAATGAATGACTTCTCAGGCCTGTTCATGGTCAATGAATGATTGCTAGGCCTGTTCATTGTCAATGAATGACTTCTCAGGCTTGTTCATGGTCAACGAATGACTTCTCAGGCCTGATCATGGCGAATGAATGACTTCTCAGGCCTGATCATGGTCAAAGAATGACTTCTCAGGCCTGATCATGGTCAATGAATGACTTCTCAGGCCTGACCGTGGTCAATGGATGACATCTCAGGCCTGATCATGGTCAATGAATGACTTCACAAGCCTTGTCACGGTCAATGAATGATTTCTCAGGCCTGATCATGGTCAAGGAATGACTTCTCAGACCTGATCATGGTCAATGAATAACTTCTCAGGCCTGATCATGGTCAATGAATGACTTCTCAGGGTTGATTATGTTCAATGAATGACTTCTCAGGACTGATCATGGTCAATGAGTGACTTCTCAGGCGTGATCATGGTCAATGAGTGATTTCTGAGGCCTGGTCATGGTCAACGTGTGACTTCTCAGGCCTGATCATGGTCAATGAGTGACATCTGAGGCCTAATCAAGGTCAATGAATGACTTCTCAGGCCTGATTATGGTCAATGAATGACTGTCAGGTTTGTTCATCGTCAATGAATGACTTCTCAGGCCTGTTCATGGTCAATGAATGACTTCTCAGGCGTGATCATGGTCAGTGAGTGACATCTGAAGCCTGTTCATGGTCAATGAGTGACTTCTCAGATAAGACCAAGGTCAGTGAGTGACTTCTGAGGCCTGTTCATGGACAATGAATGACTTCTCAGGCCTGATCATTGTCAGTAAATGACATCTGAGGCCTGTTCGTGGTCAATGAGTGACTTCTCAGGCTTGATCATGGTCAATGAATAACTTCTCAGGACTATTCATAGTCAATGAATAACTTCTCAGGCATGATCGTGGTCAATGAATGACTTTCAGGTCTGTTCATCATCAATGAATGACTTGTCAGGCCTGTTCATGGTCAATGAGTGACTTCTGAACCGTAATCATTGTCAGTGAGTGACATCTGAAGCCTGTTCATGGTCAATGAATGACTTCTCAGGCCTGATCATTGTCAGTGAGTGACATCTGAGGCATGTTCATGGTCAATGAGTGACTTCTCAGGCCTGATCATGGTCAATGAGTAACTTCTCAGGCCTGTTCATGGTCAATGAATGACTTCTCAGGCCTGATCAAGGTCAGTGAGTGACTTCTCAGGCCTGATCGTGGTCAATGGGTGACATCTGAGGCCTGTTAATGATCATTGAATGTCTGTCAGGTCAGTTTATCGTCAATGAATGACCTCTCAGGCCTGATCAGTGGTCATTGAATGACATCTCAGGCCTGATCATGGTCAATGAATGACTTCCCAGGCCTGATCATGGTCAAGGAACGATTGTCAGGTCTGTTCATGGTCAATGAATGACTTCTCAGGCCTCGTCATGGTCAATGAATGACTTCTCAGGCCTGAACATGGTCAATGAATGACTTCTCAGGATTTTTCATGGTCAATGAATGACCTCTCAGGCCTGAGCAGGGTTATTGATTGACTTCTCAGGCCTGATTATCGTCAATAAATGATTGTTAGGTCTGTTCATGGTCAATGAATGACTTCTCAGGCCTGATCTTGGTCAAGGAATGACTTCTCAGGCCTGATCATTGTCAGTGAGTGACATCTGAGGCCTGAACATGGTCAAAGAATGACTTCTCAGGATTGTTCATGGTCAGTGAATGATTTCTCAGGCTGATCATGGTCAATAAATGATTCCTCAGGCCTGATCATGGTCAATGAATGACTGTCAGGCCTGTTCGTGGTCAATGAATGACTTCTCAGGCCTGATCTTGGTCAAGGAATGACTTCTCAGGCCTGTTCATGGTCAATGAATGACTTCTCAGACCTGATCATGGTCAATAAATAACTTCTTAGGCCTGATCATGGTCAATGAATCACTTCTCAGGCCGTATCATGGTCAGTGGATGACTTCACAGGCCTGATCTGGTCAATGCATGACATCTGAGGCCGGTTCATGGTCAATGAATTACTTTTCAGGCCTGATCTTGGTCAATGAATAACCTCTCAGGCCTAATCACGGTCAATGAATGACTTTCAGAGCTGTTCATCGTCAATGTATGACTTCTCAGGCCTGATCATGGTCAATGAATGACTTCTGAGGCCTGATCATGGTCAATGCGTGACATCTGAGGCCTGATCATGGTCAACGAATGACTTCTCAGGCCTGATCATGGTCAAAGAATAACTTCTCAGGCCTGATCAAGGTCAATGAATGACTTCTCAGGTAAGACCATGGTCAGTGAGTGACTTCTGAGGCCTGTTCATGGTCAATGAATGACTTCTCAGGCCTGGTCATTGTCAGTGAATGACATCTGAGGCCTGTTCATGGTCAATGAGTGACTTCTCAGGCTTGATCATGGTCAATGAATAACTTCTCAGGACTGTTCATGGTCAATGAATGACTTCTCAGGCCTCATCAAGGTCAGTGAGTGACTTCTCAGGCCTGATCTTGGTCAATGCGTGACACTCGAGGCCTGTTCATGGTCAATGAATGACTTCTCAGGCCAGATCATGGTCAATGAGTGAATTCTCAGGCCTTATCGTGCTCAATGCGTGACACCTGAGGCCTGTTCATGGTTAATGAATGACTTCTCAGGCCTGATCGTGGTCAATGCGTGACATCTGACGCCTGTTACTGTAATGGTCATTGAATGTCTGTCAGGTCAGTTTATCGTCAATGAATGACCTCTCAGGCCTGATCAGTGGTCAATGAGTGACATCTCAGGCTTGATCATGGTCAATGAATGACTTCCCAGGCCTGATGATGGTCAAGGAACGATTGTCAGGTCTGTTCATGGTCAATGAATGACTTCTCAGGACTATTCATAGTCAATGAATAACTTCTCAGGCATGATCGTGGTCAATGAATGACTTTCAGGTCTGTTCATCATCAATGAATGACTTGTCAGGCCTGTTCATGGTCAATGAGTGACTTCTGAACCGTAATCATTGTCAGTGAGTGACATCTGAAGCCTGTTCATGGTCAATGAATGACTTCTCAGGCCTGATCATTGTCAGTGAGTGACATCTGAGGCATGTTCATGGTCAATGAGTGACTTCTCAGGCCTGATCATGGTCAATGAGTAACTTCTCAGGCCTGTTCATGGTCAATGAATGACTTCTCAGGCCTGATCAAGGTCAGTGAGTGACTTCTCAGGCCTGATCGTGGTCAATGGGTGACATCTGAGGCCTGTTAATGATCATTGAATGTCTGTCAGGTCAGTTTATCGTCAATGAATGACCTCTCAGGCCTGATCAGTGGTCATTGAATGACATCTCAGGCCTGATCATGGTCAATGAATGACTTCCCAGGCCTGATCATGGTCAAGGAACGATTGTCAGGTCTGTTCATGGTCAATGAATGACTTCTCAGGCCTCGTCATGGTCAATGAATGACTTCTCAGGCCTGAACATGGTCAATGAATGACTTCTTAGGATTTTTCATGGTCAATGAATGACCTCTCAGGCCTGAGCAGGGTTATTGATTGACTTCTCAGGCCTGATTATCGTCAATAAATGATTGTTAGGTCTGTTCATGGTCAATGAATGACTTCTCAGGCCTGATCTTGGTCAAGGAATGACTTCTCAGGCCTGATCATTGTCAGTGAGTGACATCTGAGGCCTGAACATGGTCAAAGAATGACTTCTCAGGATTGTTCATGGTCAGTGAATGATTTCTCAGGCTGATCATGGTCAATAAATGATTCCTCAGGCCTGATCATGGTCAATGAATGACTGTCAGGTCTGTTCGTGGTCAATGAATGACTTCTCAGGCCTGATCTTGGTCAAGGAATGACTTCTCAGGCCTGTTCATGGTCAATGAATGACTTCTCAGACCTGATCATGGTCAATAAATAACTTCTTAGGCCTGATCATGGTCAATGAATCACTTCTCAGGCCGTATCATGGTCAATGGATGACTTCACAGGCCTGATCTGGTCAATGCATGACATCTGAGGCCGGTTCATGGTCAATGAATGACTTTTCAGGCCTGATCATGGTCAATGAATAACCTCTCAGGCCTAATCACGGTCAATGAATGACTTTCAGGGCTGTTCATCGTCAATGTATGACTTCTCAGGCCTGATCATGGTCAATGAATGACTTCTGAGGCCTGATCATGGTCAATGCGTGACATCTGAGGCCTGATCATGGTCAACGAATGACTTCTCAGGCCTGATCATGGTCAAAGAATAACTTCTCAGGCCTGATCAAGGTCAATGAATGACTTCTCAGGTAAGACCATGGTCAGTGAGTGACTTCTGAGGCCTGTTCATGGTCAATGAATGACTTCTCAGGCCTGGTCATTGTCAGTGAATGACATCTGAGGCCTGTTCATGGTCAATGAGTGACTTCTCAGGCTTGATCATGGTCAATGAATAACTTCTCAGGACTGTTCATGGTCAATGAATGACTTCTCAGGCCTGATCATGGTCACTGAGTGACTTCTCAGGCCTGATCTTGGTCAATGAGTGACTTCTCAGGTCTGTTCATGGTCAATGAATGACTTCTCAGGCCTGATCATTGTCAGTGAATGACATCTGAGGCCTGTTCATGGTCAATGAGTGACTTCTCAGGCTTGATCATGGTCAATGAATAACTTCTCAGGACTGTTCATGGTCAATGAATGACTTCTCAGGCCTCATCATGGTCAGTGAGTGACTTCTCAGGCCTGATCTTGGTCAATGCGTGACACTCGAGGCCTGTTCATGGTCAATGAATGACTTCTCAGGCCAGATCATGGTCAATGAGTGAATTCTCAGGCCTTATCGTGCTCAATGCGTGACACCTGAGGCCTGTTCATGGTTAATGAATGACTTCTCAGGCCTGATCGTGGTCAATGCGTGACATCTGACGCCTGTTACTGTAATGGTCATTGAATGTCTGTCAGGTCAGTTTATCGTCAATGAATGACCTCTCAGGCCTGATCAGTGGTCAATGAGTGACATCTCAGGCTTGATCATGGTCAATGAATGACTTCCCAGGCCTGATGATGGTCAAGGAACGATTGTCAGGTCTGTTCATGGTCAATGAATGACTTCTCAGGCCTCATCATGGTCAATGAATGACTTCTCAGGCCTGATCATGGTCAATGAATGACTTCTCAGGATTTTTCATGGTCAATGAATGACTTCTCAGGCCTGATCAGGGTTAACGAGTGACTTCTCAGGCCTGATTATCGTCAATGAATGACTGTTAGGTCTGTTCATGATCAATGAATGACTTCTCAGGCCTGATCATGGTCAATGAATGACTTCTCAGGCCTGATCATTGTCAGTGAGTGACATCTGAGGCCTGATCATGGTCAAAGAATGACTTCTCAGGCCTGTTCATAGTCAAAGAATAACTGCTCAGGCATCATCGTGGTCAACGAATGACTTTCAGGCCTGTTCATGGTAAATGAGTGACTTCTCAACCGTAATCATTGTCAGTGAGTGACATCTGAAGCCTGTTCATGGTCAATGAATGACTTCTCAGGCCTGATCATTGTCAGTGAGTGACATCTGAGGCATGTTCATGGTCAATGAGTGACTTCTCATGCCTGTTCATGGTCAATGAGTGACTTCTCAGGCCTGTTCATGGTCAATGAATGACTTCTCAGGCCTGATCAAGGTCAGTGAGTGACTTCTCAGGCCTGATCGTGGTCAATGCGTGACATCTGACGCCTGTTAATGGTCATTGAATGTCTGTCAGGTCAGTTTATCGTCAATGAATGACCTCTCAGGCCTGATCAGTGGTCAATGAGTGACATCTCAGGCCTGATCATGGTCAAGGAACGATTGTCAGGTCTGTTCATGATCAATGAATGACTTCTCAGGCCTCATCATGGTCAATGAATGACTTCTCAGGCCTGATCATGGTCAATGAATGACTTCTCAGGATTTTTCATGGTCAATGAATGACTTCTCAGGCCTGATTATCGTCAATGAATGACTGTTAGGTCTGTTCATGGTCAATGACTTCTCAGGCCTGATCATGGTCAATGAATGACTTCTCAGGCCTGATCATTGTCAGTAAGTGACATCTGAGGCCTGATCATGGTCAAAGAATGACTTCTCAGGATTGTTCATGGTCAATGAATGACTTCTCAGGCCTGATCATGGTCAATAAATGATTCCTCAGGCCTGATCATGGTCAATGAATGACTGTCAGGTCTGTTCATGATCAATGAATGACTTCTCAGGCTTGATCTTAGTCAAGGAATGACTTCTCAGGCCTGTTCAAGTTCAATGAATGACTTCTCAGGCCTGATCATGGTCAATAAATAACTTCTCAGGCCTGATCATGGTCAATGAATCACTTCTCAGGCCGTATCATGGTCAATGGATGACTTCACAGGCCTGATCTGGTCAATGCATGACATCTGAGGCCGGTTCATGGTCAATGAATGCCTTTTCAGGCCTGATCATGGTCAATGAATAACCTCTCAGGCCTGATCACGGTCAATGAATGACTTTCAGGGCTGTTTATCGTCAATGAATGACTTCTCAGGCCTGATCATGGTCAATGAATGACTTCTGAGGCCTGATCATGGTCAATGCTTGACACCTGAGGCCTGATCATGGTCAACGAATGACTTCTCAGGCCTGATCATGGTCAAAGAATAACTTCTCAGGCCTGATCATGGTCAATGAATGACTTCCCATGCTGTATCATGGTCAATAAAGGACTTCTCAGGCCTGATCATGGTCAATGGATGACTTCTCAGGCCTGATCGTGGTCAATGCGTGACATCTGAGGCCTGTTCATGGTTAATGAATGACATCTCAGGCCTGTTTATGGTCAATGAATAACTTCTCAGGCATGTTCGTGGTCAATGACTGACTTTCAGGTCTGTTCGTCATCAATGAATGACTTGTCAGGCGTGTTCATGGTCAATGAGTGACTTCTCAGGCGTGATCATTGTCAGTGAGTGACATCTGAAGCCTGTTCATGGTCAATGAATGACTTCTCAGGCCTGATCATTGTCAGTGAGTAACATCTGAGGCCTGTTCATGGTCAATGAGTGACTTCTCAGGCCTGATCATGATCAATGATTGACTTCTCAGGCCTGTTCATGGTTAATGAATGACTTCTCAGGCCTGATCATGGTCAGTGAGTGACTTCTCAGGCCTGATCATGGTCAATGAGTGACTTCTCAGGCCTGTTCATGGTCAATGAATGACTTCTCAGGCCTGATCATGGTCGGTGAGTGACTTCTCAGGCCTGATCGTGGTCAATGCATGACATCTGAGTCCTGTTAATGGTCATTGAATGTCTGTTAGGTGTTCTTTATCGTCAATGAATGACTTCTCAGGCCTGATCATGGTCAATGAGTGACATGTCAGGCCTGATCATGGTCAATGAATGACTTCCCAGGCCTGATCATGGTCAATGAACGATTGTCAGGTCTGTTTATGGTCAATGAATGACTTCTCAGGCCTCATCATGGTCAATGGATGACTTCTCAGGCCTGATCATGGTCAATGAATGACTTCTCAGGATTTTTCATGGTCAATGAATGACTTCTCAGGCCTGATCAGGGTCAATGAATGACTGTCAGGTCTGTTCATGGTCAATGAATAACTTCTCAGGCCTGATCATGGTCAATGAATGACTTCTCAGGCCTGATCATTGTCAGTAAGTGACATCTGAGGCCTGATCATTGTCAATGAATGACTTCTCAGGATTGTTCATGGTCAATGAATGACTTCTCAGGCCTGATCATGGTGAATGAATGAATAAAAACACAATAAAGCACCTTACAATCAAAAGCGGATGTTCTAGTAGTACCTCGTTGTTGATAACTTCGGAATTAAGGTACTTTTGCTTGAAATATGAGCAAAACCAGAGTACTTTCACGTATTATTGGCCCTGGTAGGTTCATTTATACCGGTATTCAAAATTGGTGAATATGACTGTAAATGAACTTGGCAAGCTAGGTAATATAATAATAATAATAATAATAATAATAATTGCATTTTTATATAGCGCTTTTCCATGTACCACATGCTCAAAGCGCTTTACAACTAGACGTCAAGGCCTAAAGATGCCTTGGAGGCATTTCGGTGTGATGATTAATTTATAATATATACTAGATATCGAAGAAAATGAAAAATGTCGACTCCGCAAAAAAATTTACCGTTAAAATAATACCCCTTAGACATGTTTGTCTAGGGAGACGAGTGCGAAAAAAAAGTCCGTTTCGCTCTACGACTCACCGTTTCCGAGATATCGACGAAAACGAGAAATGCCGACTCGGCAAAAAAATTTCGGGTCAAGGTCAAAGTTCATCCATAATACCCCTTAGACATTTTTGTCTAGGGCGATGAGTCCGAAAATAACGTCCGTTTCGCTCTACGACACACCGTTCCCGAGATATCGACGAAAACGAGAAATGCCGACTCGGAAAAAAAATTTGGGGTCAAGGTCAAAGTCCATCCATGATACCCCTTAGACATGTTTGTCTAGGGCGCCGAGTCCGAAAATAACGTCCGTTTCGCTCTACGACACACCGTTCCCGAGATATCGACGAAAACGAAAAATGCCGATTCGGCAAAAAAATTTCGGGTCAAGGTCAAAGTCCATCCATAATACCCTTAGACATGTTTGTCTAGGGCGACGAGTCCGAAAATAACGTCCGTTTCGCTCTACGACACACCGTTTCCGAGAGATCGACGAAAACGAAAAATGCCGACTCGGCAAAAAAATTTCGGGTCAAGGTCAAAGTTCATCCATAATACCCCTTAGACATTTTTGTCTAGGGCGATGAGTCCGAAAATAACGTCCGTTTCGCTCTACGACACACCGTTCCCGAGATATCGACGAAAACGAGAAATGCCGACTCGGAAAAAAAATTTGGGGTCAAGGTCAAAGTCCATCCATGATACCCCTTAGACATGTTTGTCTAGGGCGCCGAGTCCGAAAATAACGTCCGTTTCGCTCTACGACACACCGTTTCCGAGATATCGACGAAAACGAAAAATGGGCAAAAAAAATTCGTGTCAAGGTCAAAGTTCATCCGTAATACCCTTAAGACATGTTTGTCTAGGGCGACGAGTCCGAAAATAACGTCCGTTTCGCTCTACGACACACCGTTTCCGAGATATCGACGAAAACGAAAAATGCCGACTCGGCAAAAAAATTTCGGGTCAAGGTCAAAGTTCATCAATAATACCCCTTAGACATGTTTGTCTAGCGCGACGAGTCCGAAAATAACGTCCGTTTCGCTCTACGACACACCGTTTCCGAGAGATCGACGAAAACGAAAAATGCCGACTCGGCAAAAAAATTTCGGGTCAAGGTCAAAGTTCATCCATAATACCCCTTAGGCATGTTTGTCTAGGGCGACGAGTCCGAAAATAACGTCCGTTTCGCTCTACGAAGCACCGTTTCCGAGATATCGACGAAAACGAAAAATGCCGACTCGGCAAAAAAATTTCGGGTCAAGGTCAAAGTTCATCCATAATACCCTTAAGACATGTTTGTCTAGGGCGACGAGTCCGAAAATAACGTCCGTTTCGCTCTACGACGCACCGTTTCCGAGATATGCAGGATGCCTCAAGGATGACTCAGCAAAAAATTATTTCGACCTCTAAGTCAAAGGTCGTTTGACGTATCGATCCCAAAATCAATAGGGTTCTTCCCTGTTGATATATAAACCTCCATGCAAAATTCTGCAACTATTGCCTGAATATTTTTCGAGTTATCGTCCGGAAACCAAGTTTCAAGATCAGCCTCGATTTCATCCTCAAGGACCTCACGGACCTCGGAGCCGGATCAAAAAAAATAATACACCCTAGAGATGTTTGTCTAGGGCGACGAGTCCGAAAATAACGTTTCTGCTAAAACCATAAAGGCGTTTCTGCCGAAATGCCTTAATTATTACCCCTGGCAGACCTGTTCATTCCGACACATTTTCAACCTCCCGGGAGGCATACAGCTGTAACTTAGGCAACCATCTCTGGTGCACATACAGTATTCATACACATTGCCATCTCTGTCTATAGCCAGGTACCCATTTTACTGATGGGTGAAACAGATCCCCCAATGAAAGTCTTTCAGCGCCGGCGCCAAGGATTGAACCCAGTAACTCCCGCACTCAACCCTGACGCCCTAACCAATTGAGCTATCATGGCTGGATCATATACAGGTAACCTGTATATTGTCAATAAATACTGTGATATATTATAACTATTTCTGGCACTCTGACTGCATTGTCCCATGATGAGAAGAGTGCCGGGAAAAACCCATTTGACACTCTGTGGTTGTCAAGCAAAACGTCATGGTGTCACAGTAGTAAATATTTTCGGTTTAGACGAAATTTCAAGATCATCGTCCAAATATCAGCGTTTTAGTGCATGTTAAAATTTCCTGACCCATTACTGTAATATATCATCGGAAAGCCGTACTCTCTGGGATATTTTCTATCAAGTTTAAGATATATGTTGTGTGATTCGTTTTCGAACTATGGACTGAAAGTTGAACCGCACGAGAATTTGCCGCCGAGAAAAAAATGTGTAGAAACAGACACCATATGGGAATTTCGGTCAAACTCACATTTTTTCTAGCATTATTCACATCAAAACGCCCATGAATCGCGTAGTTGTCTTGTGTGCTTTCCAAACAAACACAAAAACGTGGATTTTTTTTCTGTTTTCTTGACACAAATAACCACAGTTCGAAAATACGCATGTTTCGAAATTTTGTTTATTTACCATTCAACCCGGATGTGACGCAATTACTACTGTGATACCTTAATGAGTAACTAACTTGTAGATAATGAACTTATTTTTTTCATTATTTTGCCCAGCTGTTAATGCAAATGAATAAGACATGACACATTTCACTTGGTATACAACAAAATTTGGTGCAGAAGGGAAAGATCAGCTACAAAATCACATTCCGACGCTACACTTTGACGAAAATCACGCAAAAACTGACACATGTATTGAAATGGTCAATATAAAAAAATCCAAACACATAACCTATATTCAAATGAGCATTTTTATCTGAGCAATTGAACATATTTTACAAAAGTAAATCCGATATATCATCCAGGAGGTTTGTAAGGCTGGTATTTTCCCGATTATTAGACGATAACTGAGCTAATTAAGGTGTCACAGTAGTAAATATTTTCGGTTTAGACGAAATTTCAAGATCATCGTCCAAATATCAGCGTTTTAGTGCATGTTAAAATTTCCTGACCCATTACTGTAATATATCATCGGAAAGCCGTACTCTCTGGGATATTTTCTATCAAGTTTAAGATATATGTTGTGTGATTCGTTTTCGAACTATGGACTGAAAGTTGAACCGCACGAGAATTTGCCGCCGAGAAAAAAATGTGTAGAAACAGACACCATATGGGAATTTCGGTCAAACTCACATTTTTTCTAGCATTATTCACATCAAAACGCCCATGAATCGCGTAGTTGTCTTGTGTGCTTTCCAAACAAACACAAAAACGTGGATTTTTTTTCTGTTTTCTTGACACAAATAACCACAGTTCGAAAATACGCATGTTTCGAAATTTTGTTTATTTACCATTCAACCCGGATGTGACGCAATTACTACTGTGATACCTTAATGAGTAACTAACTTGTAGATAATGAACTTATTTTTTTCATTATTTTGCCCAGCTGTTAATGCAAATGAATAAGACATGACACATTTCACTTGGTATACAACAAAATTTGGTGCAGAAGGGAAAGATCAGCTACAAAATCACATTCCGACGCTACACTTTGACGAAAATCACGCAAAAACTGACACATGTATTGAAATGGTCAATATAAAAAAATCCAAACACATAACCTATATTCAAATGAGCATTTTTATCTGAGCAATTAAACATATTTTACAAAAGTAAATCCGATATATCATCCAGGAGGTTTGTAAGGCTGGTATTTTCCCGATTATTAGACGATAACTGAGCTAATTAAGGTGTCACAGTAGTAAATATTTTCGGTTTAGACGAAATTTCAAGATCATCGTCCAAATATCAGCGTTTTAGTGCATGTTAAAATTTCCTGACCCATTACTGTAATATATCATCGGAAAGCCGTACTCTCTGGGATATTTTCTATCAAGTTTAAGATATATGTTGTGTGATTCGTTTTCGAACTATGGACTGAAAGTTGAACCGCACGAGAATTTGCCGCCGAGAAAAAAATGTGTAGAAACAGACACCATATGGGAATTTCGGTCAAACTCACATTTTTTCTAGCATTATTCACATCAAAACGCCCATGAATCGCGTAGTTGTCTTGTGTGCTTTCCAAACAAACACAAAAACGTGGATTTTTTTCTGTTTTCTTGACACAAATAACCACAGTTCGAAAATACGCATGTTTCGAAATTTTGTTTATTTACCATTCAACCCGGATGTGACGCAATTACTACTGTGATACCTCATGAAAAAGAACAAAAACGTTATCATTGCAAAAGCTACCTAACCAAGGCCATGTAAACACCGGCAAAATGGACAGTGTTTAAAGTTTTGGAACTTCTTGATTTTGTGGATATTTCCAATGTTTCAGACAATTTCAAGGCCTGTAACTTGCTGTAAGTACTGAAATCGTGCCAGAAAATGCACATGGCATTGTATTGTGCCAGATGATCTTGGCACACGTCTCTTTATCTAGGCCTCGCCTGAAGGAGGCATTCGACCCTGAGAGTTCTGACAAAAATTGCACTTCAATCTTTTGTCAGAAAGTTCAGTCATTTTCGAGCAAAACTACAAGATGTATACGTGAAAGAAGATTTAAGATAAGATTCGACCTATTTAATGAAGTTAACAAAAACATTTTTTTTAGGTTTTCTATTGTTTTTGGCCTGAGTCTTAGAAATTCATACAATACTAGTAATGAGTGTCACAATTATTTCAATTTACAAGGCCATATGTTTGCTCATAAAGAGCCAATGTGTTTTGCCAATGAAACACTTTGAACTCGTGCTGCACCATTTCCACGGTGGGGAGACATACCGACTTCTAACATGATTACCGCTTTCTATATGATGCAAAACCCTTTCTACATGATTGAAAAAATGGGTGACGACGAGGGGGCTGCCACTGAAACTCCAAAAGCCATCGATTTTAGATTGTATTTCATAAAAACAGTCACACCATGGATCCATACATACAATGACCAATTGTGATTAATATAAATTTTGATCCATCAGTTTATCTGTAAAGCCGTGTACAGCTTAACGTGATTGTGTCGTGAATTTTTCTGATAACTTCGTTTTCTATACAAACTCACTCACTCACGGGAAAATCCTTGGAATAAAGGAATAGAAATAAGACCAAGTCACTTGTGATGGTAATTAAGAAAGATAAATATTGATATCATACAGCATTTTCCGTTTAAATAGAGTACCGGTAACGCCTATATTCATCGTCTCACATGTGCATTTTTTTCATATTTTCCTCGTTCTTGCATGATCTGTAGGCTGTTGTTTCCCAAGTCTTGCGTGATTTTTTTCTCCTCTATCAAAAGACGTAAACGGAGATCCATCCATGCTCTTTGGTTGCACAAAGCAAAGTCGGGTCGCCAATACATGCAAACAAACAATTATTTAACAATCATTGCAAACAATTATTGCAAACAAATATTTATTACGAGAAAAAAAAAAAAAATTATTCGTTACCTACGCGGATTTTATTACGCGAATCAAACAATTATTGCAAATAATTTATTTTATCAATATTGCAATGATTTGTTGAGTATCAAAAATGGATAAACGTCAGGTCTGTGAAAAATAAACAATGACGTGTCGTGTATAAACATCTCATTCAAGCCCGTAAACTTCGTTTTGCGGGATTAAATGACTACCGGTACTCTGATTTGCGCATGCGCGTCGCTCGTTCTGGCACATGGGAAATTGAAAGTCGACAGTTCGATACGAGAATTTTTAGACGACACAAGGAATGTGACTGATCGAGGTGATATTGATAGCTGGTTACCAGTATCCTATAATGATCATGGTGACTTAGTCATAGTAGCAAGGTACCATTATATGGTTTTATTCCTGTTCAGATAAAGGCATTGTGGACATTTGGTGATAAAAAAGATGTTCGCGTTAATTGGTAATTAATAACAGCGACATATAATCGAGTATATTGAGCCAGTATTGCAATCGCCTTCTCATGACGATGAAAAAAATAGCTTCTGCAGTTTCCGTAATCGTGACGTCAGTTGAGGCAAAATGTGCTTTGATGGCTGGCCAAAAACGTAAAACATGTAATTTGGGCGGTCAGCTCAAAGATAGAAAACCACTCCAAAATGCATGAGATTCAAAAGAAAACACGTGAAAACTAACAAATACTGGACATCTTGCAGTTCAACAAACCTCCCTTCTGGGAGAATAAATAGTACTGATTCTAAATATCAAGACAAGAAATGCCGTATTCCCACCATCTCACCCGTTCACTTGAATTGTCAAACATACATGTACACAACGAGAATGAATATGCGACATGCAGTTTACCTTGCTGGCTACATGTACTTTCAGTACTGCCTCAAGTGACGTCACAAACCACGTGACCCATACTAAAATCGTGATCAAAATCTTCGGCAATTTACGGAAGGAGTGCCTATTTGATTCAATATCTCGAAACCCATTGACTGTATTTGTAAAATTCGTTCGAATTTACAGATAACTATTCATAATGGACTAAATGAAAAGCACTTTCATCGGCATGCTACTAGGTCTTTAAATATTGATAAAATAGTAATTTCGACCGGGCATAAATGAACTCTGACCATGCTTAAATGATCATTACGCCCTTACGAGACCAATGAGATCATATTATTGGTATACTTATTACACTTATTACACGAAAAGAATATGGTTATGTTCTTTACGTGCACACAATAGTTCTTTTCGCGCAAACGTTTATTGTTTACGTAAGAGTTGTTTCCCCGCAAAAAATAATTGTTTGCAGGCAAACAAATATTGTTTGCACGTAAAGAACATTGTTTTTGTGTAAAGAATATTTAATGTCTCGCAAAGAACATTGTTTTCCCGTAAGGAATAGTTCTTCACGTGCAAATAATACTTTTTTCCACGCCAAGAACATTGTTTGCCTGTGAACAATAGTTAATTACGCGTAAAAAAACAATTGTTTGCCCGCAAACAATACATTTCGCGCAAATAATGCCCTCTGACAAAAAGAATGCATGGCAGATTGAAGCCACCGTATATTCAACAACTTATTGGATGAACTGTCGAAATGTCAAATGTTATTCAATATTCAGGTATTTTAGAAATATGAATCATGCAAGACTTGTTTGGGGGATCATGCAAGACAGCGATATTTAATTTGTTCCTGCTTTTGGGTGTTTTTGTTGTGTTACTGATGTCCAATTTGAACATTCGTCATCAACTAACCGCGACTGGGCTAAGTACACATAAATACGTGTATAACTTCAATTATATAGCACAATAGGTGTTATATTGATATTATTTTCGTCCACCGCAAAATGATATGGCCGTTTTCGTTGCGTCATTCTCGATCTGTATTGACTATTGTGACAAATTCATAAGCTCGTGCATCAAAATGAATAATGTGTTGGAAATAAAGTATGTTTAATGTTCCGTGCAAGTACAGATTATTTCTCTGTGCGCAAAATGACACCACAATATTGTGTTTTCCATAGAGCCCCCTGTGCTTACCGCTTAAACCAATCATGTAGAAGGAGTTTTGCATCATATAGAAAGCGGTAATCATGCAAGAAGTCGGTACGTCTCCCCACCGTGATTTCCCACTCATGATCACCATTTGCACGACTTGAATGGAATACAGCATATGACACACGAAATTTCAAGTCAGCCCGAATATTAAAAACAAAACTGAGGTGTAAGGCCGAAAAGCGTGTTTTACTGAAAAATCTAGATTCTAGATGAACTTGACACTTTAGCTCCAACAACAAAAAAAGTTTTCCATTTGTAGATCTAGATCTTGACAAAAAAGAAACAGCGGCACCTGGTCCTGGGACTGGGGCTAGCTAGATTCAACAGATGCTCCGATCTATACTTCCACTGGCACCAGTAAGGTGCAGGATCTTACAATAGCATACAGTAGCAAAAATCAGATGCTACTGCTATTGCTACTGCTATACTTGTATCCCAGACCACACAATAGCACACAGTAGCAAAAGCGTATGCTACTGCTATACTTGTATACCGACTGGGACGCTACTGCTATTGCTACTGCTACTCCTTCAATGTCTGGTCTGGGAAGCGCACGCTACTGCTATTGCTACTGCTACACCTGAGCTTGATCTGTGACCGGGACGCTACTGCTACTGCTATTGCTACTGCTACTCTCCGGCTTGATCTGAGACCGGGACGCTACTGCTACTGCTATTGCTACTGCTACTCTCCGGCTTGATCTGAGACCGGGACGCTACTGCTATTGCTACTGCTACTCCCCAGCTTGATCTGAAACAGGGACGCTACTGCTACTCCTCCAATGTCTGGTCTGGGAAGCGCACGCTACTGCTATTGCTACTGCTACACCTGAGCTTGATCTGAGACCGGGACGCTACTGCTATTGCTACTGCTACTCCCCAGCTTGATCTGAAACAGGGACGCTACTGCTATTGCTACTGCTACTCCCCAGCTTGATCTGAGACTGGGACGCTACTGCTATTGCTACTGCTACTCCCCAGCTTGATCTGAAACAGGGACGCTACTGCTACTGCTATTGCTACTCCTCCAATGTCTGGTCTGCGAAGCGCACGCTACTGCTATTGCTACTGCTACTCCCCAGCTTGATCTGATCCGGGACGCTACTGCTATTGCTACTGCTACTCCCCAGCTTGATCTGAAACCGGGACGCTACTGCTATTGCTACTGCTACTCCCCAGCTTGATCTGATCCGGGACGCTACTGCTATTGCTACTGCTACTCCCCAGCTTGATCTGATCCGGGACGCTACTGCTATTGCTACTGCTACTCCCCAGCTTGATCTGAGACCGGGACGCTACTGCTACTGCTATTGCTACTGTTACTCCCCAGATTGATCTGAAACCGGCATGCTACTGCTATTGCTACTGCTACTCCCAAGCTTAATCTGAGACCGGGACGCTACTGCTATTGCTACTGCTACTCCCCAGCTTGATCTGGGAACCGGACGCTACTGCTATTGCTACTCCTGAGCTTGATCTGAGACCGGGATGCTACTGCTACTGCTATTACTACTGCCACTCCCCGGCTTGATCTGAGACCGGGACAGCCTTGCTATGAACATTTCCAGTTCTATATTAAACAACATACATGTTAAGATATTGTCATGTCTTTCTGCGAAAAGGGCCAACATGGAAAATGATATGGAATAAACCAATTAGTTTATAAGATAATTCTAGTACTATACTGAGGGTACTGCGTACCAGTAACATTGAGGTGGGCCGACAGGGAAAATGATATGGAATGAACCAATTAGTTTACAAGATAATTCTAGTACTATACTGAGGGTACTGCGTACCAGTAACATCGAGGTGGGCCGACAGGGAAAATGATATGGAATGAACCAATTAGTTTACAGGATAATTCTGGTACTATACTGAGGGTAATGCGGACGAGTAACATCCAGGTGGGCCGACAGGGAAAATGATATGAACCAATTAGTTTACAAGATAATTCTAGTACTATACTGAGGGTACTGCGTACCAGTAACATTGAGGTGGGCCGACAGGGAAAATGATATGGAATGAACCAATTAGTTTACAGGATCATTCTAGTACTATACTGAGGGTACTTCGTACCAGTAACATCGAGGTGGGCCGACAGGGAAAATGATATGGAATGAACCAATTAGTTTACAAGATAATTCTAGTACTATACTGATGGTAATGCATACGAGTAACGTCGAGCTGGGCCGACAGGGAAGATGATATGGAATGAACCAATTAGTTAACAAGATAATTCCAGTACTATACTGAATGAAGGTAATGCGGACGAGTAACATCGAGGTGGGCCGACAGGGAAAATGATATGAAATGAACCAATTAGTTTACAAGATAATTCTAGTACTATACTGAGCGTAATGAGGACGAGTAACATCGAGGTAGGCTGACATGGAAAATGATATGGAATGAACCAATTAGTTTACAAGATAATTCTAGTACTATACTGAGGGTAATGCGGACGAGTAACATCGAGGTGGGCCGACATGGAAAATGATATGGAATGAACCAATTAGTTTACAATATAATTCTAGTATTATACTGAGGGTAATGCGGACGAGTAACATCCAGGTGGGCCGACAGGGAAAATGATATGAACCAGTTAGTTTACAAGATAATTCTAGTACTATACTGAGCTCAGAGCGTAATGCGGACGAGTAACATCGAGGTGGGCCGACAGGGAAAATGATATGGAATGAACCAATAAGTTTACAAGATAATTCTAGTACTATACTGAGGGTAATGCGTACCAGTAACATTGAGGTGGGCCGACTGGGAAAATGATATGGAATGAACCAATTAGTTTACAAGATAATTCTAGTACTATACTGAGGGTAATGCGGACAAGTAACATCGAGGTGGGCCCACAGGGAAAATGATATGAACCAGTTAGTTTACAAGATAATTCTAGTACTATACTGAGCGTAATGCGGACGAGTAACATCGAGGTGGGCTGACAGGGAAAATGATATGGAATGAACCAATTAGTTTACAAGATAATTCTAGTACTATACTGAGGGTAATGCGTACCAGTAACATCGAGGTGGGCCGACAGGGAAAATGATATAAAATGAACCAATAAGTTTACAAGATAATTCTAGTACTATACTGAGGGTAATGCGGACGAGTAACATCCAGGTGGACCGACAGGGAAAATGATATGGAATGAACCAATTAGTTTACAAGATAATTCTAGTACTATACTGAGGTTACTGCGTACCAGTAACATCGAGGTGGGCCGACAGGGAAAATGATATGGAATGAACCAATAAGTTTACAAGATAATTCTAGTACTATACTGAGGGTAATGCGGACGAGTAACATCCAGGTGGACCGACAGGGAAAATGATATGGAATGAACCAATTAGTTTACAAGATAATTCTAGTACTATACTGAGGGTACTGCGTACCAGTAACATCGAGGTGGGCCGAAAGGTAAAATGATATGGAATGAACCAATTAGTTTACAAGATAATTCCAGTACTATACTGAGGGTATTGCGTACCAGTAACATCGAGGTGGACCGACATGGAAAATGATATGGAATGAACCAATTAGTTTACAAGATAATTCTAGTACTATACTGAGGGTACTGCGTACCAGTAACATCGAGGTGGGCTGACAGGGAAAATGATATGGAATGAACCAATTAGTTTACAAGATAGTTCTAGTACTATACTGAGGGTACTGCGTACCAGTAACATCGAGGTGGGCCGACAGGGAAAATGATATGGAATGAACCAATTAGTTTACAAGATAATTCCAGTACTATACTGAGGGTATTGCGTACCAGTAACATCGAGGTGGGCCAACAGGGAAAATGATATGGAATGAACCAATTGGTTTACAAGATAATTCCAGTACTATACTGATGGTAATGCGGATGAGTAACATGGAGGTGGGCCGACAGGGAAAATCATATGAACCAATTAGTTTACAACATAATTCTAGTACTATACTGAGGGCATTGCGGACGAGTAACATGGAGGTAGGCTGACATGGAAAATGATACGGAATGAACCAATTAGTTTACAATATAATTCAACTACTATACTGAGGTTAATGCGGATTAGTAACGTCGAGGTGGGCTGACAAGGAAAATGATATTGAATGAACCAATTAGTTTACAATATAATTCTAGTACTATACTGAGGGTAATCGGACGAGTAACATGCAGGTGGGCCGACAGGGAAAATGATATGAACCAATTAGTTTACAAGATAATTCTAGTACTATACTTAGGGTACTGCGCACCAGTAACATTGAGGTGGGCCGACAGGGAAAATGATATGGAATGAACCAATTAGTTTACAAGATAATTCTAGTACTATACTGAGGGTAATGCGGACAAGTAACATCCAGGTGGGCCGACAGGTAAAATGATATGGAATGAACCGATTAGTTTACAAGATAATTCTAGTACTATACTGAGGGTAATGCGGACAAGTAACATCCAGGTGGGCCGACAGGTAAAATGATATGGAATGAACCGATTAGTTTACAAGATAATTCTAGTACTATACTGAGGGTAATGCGGACAAGTAACATCCAGGTGGACCGACATGGAAAATGATATGGAATGAACCAATTAGTTTACAAGATAATTCTAGTACTATATTGAGGGTACTGCGTACCAGTAACATCGAGGTGGGCCGACAAGGAAAATGATATGAACCAGTTAGTTTACAACATAATTCTAGTACAAAACTGAGGGCATTGCGGACAAGTAACATCCAGGTGGGCCGACACGGAAAATGATATGGAATGAACCAATTAGTTTACAAGATAATTCTAGTACTATACTGAGGGTACTGCGTACCAGTAACATCGAGGTGGGCCGACAGGGAAAATGATATGGAATGAACCAATAAGTTTACAAGATAATTCTAGTACTATACTGAGGGTAATGCGTACCAGTAACATTGAGGTGGGCCGACTGGGAAAATGATATGGAATGAACCAATTAGTTTACAAGATAATTCTAGTACTATACTGAGGGTACTGCGTAGCAGTAGCAGTAGCGTCCGAATCCCAGACCACACATTGGTGGAGTAGCAGTAGCAATAGCAGTAGCAGTAGCGTCCCGGCCTTGGTTCAAGCTGGGGAGTAGCAATAGCAGTAGCAGTAGCGTCCCGGCCACCCATCGAGCTGGGGAGTAGCAATAGCAGTAGCAGTAGCGTCCCGGCCACGCATCAAGCTGGGGAGTAGCAATAGCAGTAGCAGTAGCGTCCGCCTGCCAGACAAGCCCTTGGAGGAGTAGCAATAGCAGTAGCAGTAGCGTCCGTCTCCCACACCAGCCCTTGGAGGAGTAGCAATAGCAGTAGCAGTAGCGTCTGAATCCCAGACCACACATTGGAGGAGTAGCAATAGCAGTAGCAGTAGCGTCCCTGCCTTGGTTCAAGGTGGGGAGTAGCAATAGCAGTAGCAGTAGCGTCCCTGCCTTGGTTCAAGCTGGGGAGTAGCAATAGCAGTAGCAGTAGCGTCCTTCTCCAACACCAGCCCTTGGAGGAGTAGCAATAGCAGTAGCAGTAGCGTCTGAATCCCAGACCACACATTGGAGGAGTAGCAGTAGCAATAGCAGTAGCAGTAGCGTCCCGGCCTTGGTTCAAGCTGGGGAGTAGCAATAGCAGTAGCAGTAGCGTCCGTCTCCCACACCAGCCTTTGGAGGAGTAGCAATAGCAGTAGCAGTAGCGTCCGTCTCCAACACCAGCCCTTGGAGGAGTAGCAATAGCAGTAGCAGTAGCGTCTAAATCCCAGACCTCACATTTGAGTAGCAGTAGCAATAGCAGTAGCAGTAGCGTCCCGGCCTTGGTTCAAGCTGGGGAGTAGCAATAGCAGTAGCAGTAGCGTCCGCCTGCCAGACAAGCCCTTGGAGGAGTAGGAATAGCAGTAGCAGTAGCGTTCCGGCCTTGGTTCAAGCTGGGGAGTAGCAATAGCAGTAGCAGTAGCGTCCGAATCCCAGACCACACATTGGAGGAGTAGCAGTAGCAATAGCAGTAGCGTCCCGGCCTTGGTTCAAGCTGGGGAGTAGCAATAGCAGTAGCAGTAGCGTCCGCCTGCCAGACAAGCCCTTGGAGGAGTAGCAATAGCAGTAGCAGTAGCATCCGAATCCCAGACCACACATTGGTGGAGTAGCAGTAGCAATAGCAGTAGCAGTAGCGTCTCGGCCTTGGTTCAAGCTGAGGAGTAGCAATAGCAGTAGCAGTAGCGTCCCGGCCACAGATCAAGCTGGGGAGTAGCAATAGCAGTAGCAGTAGCGTCCCGGCCACGGATCAAGCTGGGGAACAGCAATAGCAGTAGCAGTAGCGTCTGATTCCCAGACCACACATTGGAGGAGTAGCAGTAGCAATAGCAGTAGCGTCCCGGCCTTGGTTCAAGCTGGGGAGTAGCAATAGCAGTAGCAGTAGCGTCTGAATCCCAGACCACACATTGGAGGAGTAGCAGTAGCAATAGCAGTAGCAGTAGCGTCCAGGCCATGGTTCAAGCTGGGGAGTAGCAATAGCAGTAGCAGTAGCGTCCCGGCCACGGATCAAGCTGGGGAGTAGCAATAGCAGTAGCAGTAGCGTCCGAATCCCAGACCACACATTGGTGGAGTAGCAGTAGCAATAGCAGTAGCGTCCCGGCCTTGGTTCAAGCTGGGGAGTAGCAATAGCAGTAGCAGTAGCGTCCCGGCCACGGATCAAGCTGGGGAGTAGCAATAGCAGTAGCAGTAGCGTCCGCCTGCCACACAAACCCTTGGAGGAGTAGCAATAGCAGTAGCAGTAGCATCCGAATCCCAGACCACACATTGGAGGAGTAGCAGTAGCAATAGCAGTAGCAGTAGCGTCCCGGCCTTGGTTCAAGCTGGGGAGTAGCAATAGCAGTAGCAGTAGCGTCCGAATCCCAGACCACACATTGGAGGAGTAGCAGTAGCAATAGCAGTAGCGTCCCGGCCTCGGTTCAAGCTGGGGAGTAGCAATAGCAGTAGCAGTAGCGTCCGCCTGCCAGACAAGCCCTTGGAGGAGTAGCAATAGCAGTAGCAGTAGCAGTAGCATCCGAATCCCACACCACACATTGGTGGAGTAGCAGTAGCAATAGCAGTAGCAGTAGCGTCTCGGCCTTGGTTCAAGCTGAGGAGTAGCAATAGCAGTAGCAGTAGCGTCCCGGCCACGGATCAAGCTGGGGAACAGCAATAGCAGTAGCAGTAGCGTCTGATTCCCAGACCACACATTGGAGGAGTAGCAGTAGCAATAGCAGTAGCAGTAGCGTCCCAGCCTTGGTTCAAGCTGGGGAGTAGCAATAGCAGTAGCAGTAGCGTCTGAATCCCAGACCACACATTGGAGGAGTAGCAGTAGCAATAGCAGTAGCAGTAGCGTCCCGGCCATGGTTCAAGCTGGGGAGTAGCAATAGCAGTAGCAGTAGCGTCCGTCTCCCACACCAGCCCTTGGAGGAGTAGCAATAGCAGTAGCAGTAGCGTCTGAATCCCAGACCACACATTGGAGGAGTAGCAGTAGCAATAGCAGTAGCAGTAGCGTCCGCCTGCCAGACCAGACCTTGGAGTAGCAGTAGCAATAGCAGTAGCGTCCTGGCCTTGGTTCAAGCTGGGGAGTAGCAATAGCAGTAGCAGTAGCGTCTGAATCCCAGACCACACATTGCAGGAGTAGCAGTAGCAATAGCAGTAGCAGTAGCGTCTGAATCCCAGACCACACATTGGAGGAGTAGCAGTAGCAATAGCAGTAGCAGTAGCGTCCAGGCCATGGTTCAAGCTGGGGAGTAGCAATAGCAGTAGCAGTAGCGTCCCGGCCACGGATCACGCTGGGGAGTAGCAATAGCAGTAGCAGTAGCGTCCGTCTCCCACACCAGCCCTTGGAGGAGTAGCAATAGCAGTAGCAGTAGCGTCTGAATCCCAGACCACACATTGGAGGAGTAGCAGTAGCAATAGCAGTAGCGTCCGCCTGCCAGACCAGACCTTGGAGTAGCAGTAGCAATAGCAGTAGCAGTAGCGTACTGGCCTTGGTTCAAGCTGGGGAGTAGCAATAGCAGTAGCAGTAGCGTCCGAATCCCAGACCACACATTGGAGGAGTAGCAGTAGCAATAGCAGTAGCGTCCCGGTCTTGGTTCAAGCTGGGGAGTAGCAATAGCAGTAGCAGTAGCGTTCCGGCCACGGATCAAGCTGGGGAGTAGCAATAGCAGTTGCAGTAGCGTCCCCGCCACGGATCAAGCTGGGGAACAGCAATAGCAGTAGCAGTAGCGTCTGATTCCCAGACCACACATTGGAGGAGTAGCAGTAGCAATAGCAGTAGCAGTAGCGTCCCGGCCTTGGTTCAAGCTGGGGAGTAGCAATAGCAGTAGCAGTAACGTCTGAATCCCAGACCACACATTGGAGGAGTAGCAGTAGCAATAGCGGTAGCAGTAGCGTCCCGGCCTTGGTTCAAGCTGGGGAGTAGCAATAGCAGTAGCAGTAGCGTCTGAATCCCAGACCACACATTGGAGGAGTAGCAGTAGCAATAGCAGTAGCGTCCGAATCCCAGACCACACATTGGAGGAGTAGCAGTAGCAATAGCAGTAGCAGTAGCGTCCCGGCCTTGGTTCAAGCTGGGGAGTAGCAATAGCAGTAGCAGTAGCGTCTGAATCCCAGACCACACATTGGAGGAGTAGCAGTAGCAATAGCAGTAGCAGTAGCGTCCCGGCCTTGGTTCAAGCTGGGGAGTAGCAATAGCAGTAGCAGTAGCGTCCCGGCCACAGATCAAGCTGGGGAGTAGCAATAGCAGTAGCAGTAGCGTACGCCTGCCAGACAAGCCCTTGGAGGAGTACCAATAGCAGTAGCAGTAGCGTCTGAATCCCAGACCACTCATTGGAGGAGTAGCAGTAGCAATAGCAGTAGCAGTAGCGTCCGCCTGCCAGACCAGACCTTGGAGTAGCAGTAGCAATAGCAGTAGCAGTAGCGTCCTGGCCTTGGTTCAAGCTGGGGAGTAGCAATAGCAGTAGCAGTAGCGTCCGAATCCCAGACCACACATTGGAGGAGTAGCAGTAGCAATAGCAGTAGCGTCCCGGCCTTGGTTCAAGCTGGGGAGTAGCAATAGCAGTAGCAGTAGCGTCCGCCTGCCAGACAAGCCCTTGGAGGAGTAGCAATAGCAGTAGCAATAGCAGTAGCAATGGCAGCAGCGTCTCGGCCTTGGTTCAAGCTGGGGAGTAGCAATAGCAGTAGCAGTAGCGTCCGTCTCCCACACCAGCCATTGGAGGAGTAGCAATAGCAGTAGCAGTAGCGTCTGATTCCCAGACCACACATTGGAGGAGTAGCAGTAGCAATAGCAGTAGCAGTAGCGTCCCGGCCTTGGTTCAAGCTGGGGAGTAGCAATAGCAGTAGCAGTAGCGTCCCGGCCACGGATCAAGCTGGGTAGTAGCAATAGCAGTAGCAGTAGCGTCCGTCTCCCACACCAGCCCTTGGAGGAGTAGCAATAGCAGTAGCAGTAGCATCTGAATCCCAGACCACACATTGGAGGAGTAGCAATAGCAGTAGCAGTAGCAGTAGCAGTAGCTTCCGGGCCTTGGTTCAAGCCGGGGAGTAGCAGTAGCGTCCGAATCCCAGACCACACATCGGAGGAGTAGCAGTAGCAATAGCAGTAGCAGTAGCGTCCCGGCCTTGGTTCAAGCTGGGGAGTAGCAATAGCAGTAGCAGTAGCGTCCCGGCCACAGATCAAGCTGGGGAGTAGCAATAGCAGTAGCACTAGCGTACGCCTGCCAGACAAGCCCTTGGAGGAGTAGCAATAGCAGTAGCAGTAGCGTCTGAATCCCAGACCACACATTGGAGGAGTAGCAGTAGCAATAGCAGTAGCAGTAGCGTCCGCCTGAAAGACCAGACCTTGGGAGTAGCAGTAACAATAGCAGTAGCAGTAGCGTACTGGCCTTGGTTCAAGCTGGGGAGTAGCAATAGCAGTAGCAGTAGCGTCCGTCTCCCACACCAGCCCTTGGAGGAGTAGCAATAGCAGTAGCAGTAGCGTCTGAATCCCAGACCACACATTGGAGAAGTAGCAGTAGCAATAGCAGTAGCAGTAGCGTCTGAATCCCAGACCACACATTGGAGGAGTAGCAGTAGCAATAGCAGTAGCAGTAGCGTCCCGGCCTTGGTTCAAGCTGGGGAGTAGCAATAGCAGTAGCAGTAGCGTCCGCTTCCACGACCATGCGGAGGAATAGCAGGAGCAATAGCAGTAGCATTCGGCTCACGTACGAGGGCCGTGAACAGTAGCAATAGCAGTAGCATGGGAATAGCACGTAATAGCAAATTTATCGTTCAGAATATACATTGGCCGACATAGCAGAATAGCATGCCTCCGGGCAAAAATGTACAATCCTGCACCTTCCTCACTGGCACTCTGGTCAGTGCTCGCCGAGACCCAGCCGCAGGGAGACCTACCCCCCCCCCCCCCCTCGAGTTAGCCATGAATACAAGGCACAACGGTCGCTCACCCCTCCCCACCCCCCCCCCCCCCCCGCGTCTCCCGCTTGATGGTCCGGTGGGGGAGGCGCGGGGGGGGGGGGGGGACGGAGGACCGATCGTTGTCATTGTGCCTTGTATTCAGGGCTACCCTCTCACTCGGTCACTGACTGTGACCATGCTGTGAGAGACTGAGTGAGTGTCCGACTGACCTGCTGACGTCGGGCTCAGCCAGTCTCAGGGTCGATCACTCGATGATTGCGTCACGGTGCACCCGTCATCACTCGGCTGAATATATATGAAGTGAAATTACTGATCTAGATTAGAAATAAAAATAGATCTACTAGAATCTAGATATATCTAGCTATTTCTTTACTTTGCTGGACAACTTACCTCAACAACAATTTTTCCTGACGCTTGGTCACGTAGCCTACAGATTTCAGAACCGCTGATTGGCTGTGCGAAATGACGAGATTGCGCAACTTCTCGCCGCACGAGAACAAGAACGGGACCGCACTGCCGCGTCTAGAATTGCGATTTATGGATATAAAGTAGCCAGAATATATATGATTTTGTAAAAATTATCGTATATACAGATGTAATCAATGGGATCATGTCCAGGCATTGCAGTAACATATAATTTGAGTAAAAGTACAAAACATATGGCTTAATAATCTTAAAATTCACATTTGAATATTTTGCTCACGAAAATATATGATATGGAAAGATCCAAAACTTTACCACCCCGACAAATAGAGAAAATTCGTCCAATCGTTCTGATATGATAGCAGTTCATTCAGCCTGTGTTATTTAACACATCCGAACATGTGAACAATGCCAATAGCGCATTTAAGCAAAACCATGTGAGGTCAAACATTAGGTCGAAACGAATCGTTTTGACTTAATGGTTTAGCATGCTAAAAACCGGACTTAAGTCGAAACATTTCTGACTTAATGACGCTTATATAGATCTATATATATATATATATATATATATATATATATATATATATATATATATAAACACTAGGAGCAGCATACGATACTTGGGCCAATTCTCCTATGCTTTGTAATGGGACACATTATGCCTAATATCTCACTTAATATTGAGATTAGAGACTAGGAATCAATTATGGACATATAGGAAATGATATATGCTGAATATTCTTGTGACCTTGAATTTGACCTCTGACCTCGGTTTCAAGGTCAAAGCACAAAATGTCTAATATCTCGCTTATCATCAACTTTACAGCTTAGGAATCAATTGTGGACATATAGGAAATGATATATGCTGAATATTCTGATAACCTTGAATTTGACCTTTGACCTCATTTTCAAGGTCACAGGACAAAATGACTAATATCTCACTTATTATCGATTTTACAGGTTAGGGATCAATTGTGGACATATGGGGAATGATATATGCTGAATATTCTTGTGACCTTGAATTTGACCTCTGACCTCAGTTTCAAGGTCAGAGCACAAAATAGCTAATATCTCGCTTATTATTGACTTTACAACTTAGGAATCAATTATGGACATATAGGAAATGATATATGCCGAATATTCTGATGACCTTGAATTTGACCTTTGACCTCAGTTTCAAGGTCAGAGCACAAAATAGCTAATATCTCGCTTATTATTGACTTTACAACTTAGGAATCAATTATGGACATATAGGAAATGATATATGCCGAATATTCTGATGACCTTGAATTTGACCTTTGACCTCATTTTCAAAGTCACAGGACAAAATGGCTAATATCTCACATTATTGACTTTACAGCTTAGGAATCAATTGTGGACATATAGGAAATGATATATGCCGAATATTGCTATGAATTTGAATTTGACCTTTGACCTCATTTTCAAGGTCACAGAACAAAATGGCAAATATCTCACTTATTATCGATTTTACAGCTTAGGGATCAATTGCTGACATGAAGGAAATGATATATGCCGAATATTCTGATAACCTTGATTTTGACCTTTGACCTCATTTTCAAGGTCACGGGACAAAATACTAATATCTAAAATATGTATTGTCCGGTAACCTTTCTTAGCCCTTGGGCTAATTTTTATTTTTTTGATTGAATCGTTTTTGCCTATTTGGTGGCCATTTTTGACGAAAAATTTACAATTTTGGACTTTGGAGGTCATTTTCTCAAAAACTGTCAGTTTTGAGATTTTTTTTTTTGTCCCAAATAAGTCACTATTCGTTTTGAGCCATTTCCAGCGAAAAAAATAAAATGTTTTTTTGGCCATTGAAAATTTGTTTGGACCAATTTTCCTTCATAATCATGATAATGGGAGCTGTGCAGAGTAAACCCATAGAACGCTTGAAGATATAGCCTAAGTATTGGCACATTCAAATGGGAAATCATATATTGCGGTTTGAGTGATGACCTTGAATTTGACCTTCAAAGACCTTGAAAGGTCAAAAACGATGAATTTTGTCTTTGGTGGCCATTTTGTCAAAATCTATTCAGACATTTTTTCTCAAAATAATGTATAAGATTCTCTTTATGTACCTTTGTGATGTGTAATTTGTATGTCTATATTTCGTATTATAGTCCATGCAGAAAATGTGTTTCCCGCAACATTTACGAACATGTTTTGACAATTAGAGTTCAAGATCAGTGTAGCAATTTATATGTTGGAAAATACTGTGCATTTCTCATGATTGCCGGTAAGCTACCACACCCTTGGTGCTATGTTTTGTTCTCTCCCAAATATAATATTTTCAGGTGATGTTTGATGATCGATGCGATGTCAATTCGACAACATGTGGACTACAACCACCACACTGGCACTTTCTGTGGTTACGTCGACCTTGGCAATGGCATTGATGAGTCTGCTGAAGCTAAAGAGGCACTTGTACTCATGCTAGTAGGAATCAGTGGAGGGTGGAAAACGCCAGTGGCATATTACTTCACAAAGGGACTGTGTGCTGAAGCACAGAAGGAACTTGTTTCCCACTGTCTGGACAGAATCCATGGATTCGGTTTCGAGGTTATGGCCATAACCATGGATGGACATCGCACCAACATATCCATGTGCACCTTGCTTGGTGCCAAGCTAGACACATACGAGGACATGGTCACGTACATCACGTCAAAGGAGAAGCACAGAACCTATGTAATTCTAGACGCCTGCCACATGATCAAGCTTGTGCGCAACACGCTCCAAACTTACAACACAATAGTATCCACTGAAGGAACAGTCTCGTGAAACTACATCAAGGACTTGCATGATGCACAGACTGACTCGGGCTTGAGACTTGCCAATCGACTATCAGGGCGCCACATAAATTACCAGCAACAAAAGATGAAAGTGTCACTGGCCGTCCAGGTGCTGTCACGATCAGTTGCCAAGGCACTTCTGACCATGCTGGAAGTGGGTGACAATCGGTTCAAGGACTGCGAAGCCACTGCCAGTTTTCTTGAGGTAATACAGTGGATCCTGTGGTTTAAGACCACCCAAGGGACCCCAAAAAGGTGGTATAAAATGGCAGGTGGTCTCTCATGACAGATTCATTTACATGATAAAAGGCCACTTGGGACCAAGTGCAGTGGTCTTAAAACACAGGTTGGTCTCTCTAACCAGGTGGTCTTTAACACAGGATGCACTGTACCAGGTGTTCGTGTACATGTACATGAATGTCTGTTCTAGTGCAAACTTTACAAACATAATTATTATAATGATAATAATGTTAAAGGGGATTACAATATGTAATCTTCTTCAGTTACATATATTTACAAGGGTTTAAGTTTTATGCATTTGGGTGCAATTTAACGAAATTAAACCAAAAAGAATGCTATCATATTGATATTATGAAAAATATCAATATTCTGTGCAATAACTCAAAAAGTATTGTGGCAATGACTGTGGAACTTTGCATGGAGGTCCATATATCACCAGGGGAGAAACATTTTGATTTTGAGACCGATCCGTTGAATGACCTTTGACCTAGGTCGCGACATGATTTTAGCTGTATCATCCTTGATGCATCCTGCATATTTCGGACACAGTGCGTCGTAGAGCGAAACAGAAATTATTTTCTGACTCGTCGCCCTAGATATACATGTCTGAGGGGTACTAGGGATGAACTTTGACCTTGACCTGAAATATTTTCACGGAGTCGGCATTTTTCATATTCATCGCTATGTCAGAAATGGTACGACCTAGAGCAAAAATGTTTGTCCTTCACATACATGTAATTGCATAATGTCTTATAGGTCTCATTGGGAGCTTCATCATCATGATCATGTTTCTCCTGAGTCAGCATTTTGTTTGTTCCATGCTTCAGTCTGAAATGCCTCCAAGGCCTTTAGGCCAATGACGTCTAGTTAAGGTTTGACATGATGAATTTCCGTTTTTGTCGATCAAAATGTTTGTAATCATTTCTGTCTCTATATTTTTCAATAATATTGAGATGAAATGGTGTTACAAGTCAGCAGTACAGTACATATCATCCAGCTACAATGAGCAGCTTGGCAGCTGTGAAACCCCCACCCTGAGTGGATAATACAAGATCATAGTAACACAATACCATTGCTACTATGTCTTGGGGGACTGGGTGCTTTGATTCAGAACTCATGTAGATATATCGAATTAGTGGTGTGGTGTGTATAAGTTTTGTACATGTATCTAAGAACAATAAGCTGTATCATATGATATGGATTGCAGCGTGTCGACAAACTGTTCGACATACTGAACAGTCGTTCCATTCTGGCTAGGGAAATCAAAGGTGCCATAAACTCCCAGAATTTGGCAACCATCAAGGAATTTCTGGATGAGACTAAAGTCTTCCTTGTCGGCCTAAAAATGCCAAATGATCAACCACTGTATCAAACCAGAAGGTAGCAATAGTTAAAAGCAACTAATGTATGTTCACGTTTAGATCTGTTGAATTTGTTCTACACTTCTTGAGGCTACATGTACAAGGTACTCTCAAAACAATAGTTGCAGCAGTTAACCACCAGTGATAGTATGTGAGGATGTCACTGTTTGTGTTGGTTTGTCACTTTTGACATAACTGTACATGTAATAAAGCTGCTGCCTTCGAATGTATGCAATATTTCTTTTAAAAAAACAAGTTTGTTTAAAACACATCTAATGCAATAAATGTAATGTATAACGAAAGGTGTGCTCAATGATTTTGACAATAACAGTTCGTCCGAGTTGTCTTTTCATACGTTTTAGTGCCCATTTTGTACCAGTTTTGTAAATAAACAAGCGAAGTGTGTCCATCAAACCATAATGTAAACAAATGCTCAAATCGCCCTTAAAAGTCCACATCGAGTACATTCTCCAGTTCGTATGTGCATATATAGTGTAGTTGTGAGAAAATTATCAGTGATATATCATGATGTGTGTGGAATTGTCTCTACTAGTTTTTCGATGTGTCTATATGTGCATGGAAAGAAATATATACCTCCAGTGACGATTTGTCAATGTGTCAATGTGTCAATGACCATAATACATATTGACTGTACTAGTTTGTCGATATGTCTATATGTGCAAGGAAAGACATATACCTCCAGTGGCGATTTGTCAATGTGTCAATGACCAGAATACATATTGACTCTAATAATTTTCCGATATGCCTATGTGTGCATGGAAAGAAATATAACTGCAGTGGCGATTTGTCAATGTGTCAATAACCATAATACATACTGACTGTACTAATTTGTCGATTATATACAATAACTATATACAAACAGACAGTACTACTTTGTCAATGTCTCCATGTGTGTATGAAATCACATATACCTCAACCGGGGATTTACCAATGTGTCAGTAACGTCAATAATAATAATAATAATAATAATAATAATAATAATAATAATATTTAAACAATTATTTGATAATAATAATAATAATCATAATAATAACATTTAATAATAATCATAATAATAATATTTTATATATATATATATATATATATATATATATATATATATATATATATATATATATATATATATATATATATATATATATATATATATATATATATATATATATAAACACTAGGAGCAGCATACGATACTTGGGCCAATTCTCCTATGCTTTGTAATGGGACACATTATGCCTAATATCTCACTTAATATTGAGATTAGAGACTAGGAATCAATTATGGACATATAGGAAATGATATATGCTGAATATTCTTGTGACCTTGAATTTGACCTCTGACCTCGGTTTCAAGGTCAAAGCACAAAATGTCTAATATCTCGCTTATCATCGACTTTACAGCTTAGGAATCAATTGTGGACATATAGGAAATGATATATGCTGAATATTCTGATAACCTTGAATTTGACCTTTGACCTCATTTTCAAGGTCACAGGACAAAATGACTAATATCTCACTTATTATCGATTTTACAGGTTAGGGATCAATTGTGGACATATGGGGAATGATATATGCTGAATATTCTTGTGACCTTGAATTTGACCTCTGACCTCAGTTTCAAGGTCAGAGCACAAAATAGCTAATATCTCGCTTATTATTGACTTTACAACTTAGGAATCAATTATGGACATATAGGAAATGATATATGCCGAATATTCTGATGACCTTGAATTTGACCTTTGACCTCAGTTTCAAGGTCAGAGCACAAAATAGCTAATATCTCGCTTATTATTGACTTTACAACTTAGGAATCAATTATGGACATATAGGAAATGATATATGCCGAATATTCTGATGACCTTGAATTTGACCTTTGACCTCATTTTCAAAGTCACAGGACAAAATGGCTAATATCTCACATTATTGACTTTACAGCTTAGGAATCAATTGTGGACATATAGGAAATGATATATGCCGAATATTGCTATGAATTTGAATTTGACCTTTGACCTCATTTTCAAGGTCACAGAACAAAATGGCAAATATCTCTTATTATCGATTTTACAGCTTAGGGATCAATTGCTGACATGAAGGAAATGATATATGCCGAATATTCTGATAACCTTGATTTTGACCTTTGACCTCATTTTCAAGGTCACGGGACAAAATACTAATATCTAAAATATGTATTGTCCGGTAACCTTTCTTAGCCCTTGGGCTAATTTTAATTTTTTTGATTGAATCGTTTTTGCCTATTTGGTGGCCATTTTTGACGAAAAGTTTACAATTTTGGACTTTGGAGGTCATTTTCTCAAAAACTGTCAGTTTTGAGATTTTTTTTTGTCCCAAATAAGTCACTATTCGTTTTGAGCCATTTCCAGCGAAAAAAATAAAATGTTTTTTTGGCCATTGAAAATTTGTTTGGACCAATTTTCCTTCATAATCATGATAATGGGAGCTGTGCAGAGTAAACTCATAGAACGCTTGAAGATATAGCCTAAGTATTGGCACATTCAAATGGGAAATCATATATTGAGGTTTGAGTGATGACCTTGAATTTGACCTTCAAAGACCTTGAAAGGTCAAAAACGATGAATTTTGTCTTTGGTGGCCATTTTGTCAAAATCTATTCAGACATTTTTTCTCAAAATAATGTATAAGATTCTCTTTATGTACCTTTGTGATGTGTAATTTGTATGTCTATATTTCGTATTATAGTCCATGCAGAAAATGTGTTTCCCGCAACATTTACGAACATGTTTTGACAATTAGAGTTCAAGATCAGTGTAGCAATTTATATGTTGGAAAATCAATACTGTGCATTTCTCATGATTGCCGGTAAGCTACCACACCCTTGGTGCTATGTTTTGTTCTCTCCCAAATATAATATTTTCAGGTGATGTTTGATGATCGATGCGATGTCAATTCGACAACATGTGGACTACAACCACCACACTGGCACTTTCTGTGGTTACGTCGACCTTGGCAATGGCATTGATGAGTCTGCTGAAGCTAAAGAGGCACTTGTACTCATGCTAGTAGGAATCAGTGGAGGGTGGAAAACGCCAGTGGCATATTACTTCACAAAGGGACTGTGTGCTGAAGCACAGAAGGAACTTGTTTCCCACTGTCTGGACAGAATCCATGGATTCGGTTTCGAGGTTATGGCCATAACCATGGATGGACATCGCACCAACATATCCATGTGCACCTTGCTTGGTGCCAAGCTAGACACATACGAGGACATGGTCACGTACATCACGTCAAAGGAGAAGCACAGAACCTATGTAATTCTAGACGCCTGCCACATGATCAAGCTTGTGCGCAACACGCTCCAAACTTACAACACAATAGTATCCACTGAAGGAACAGTCTCTTGGAACTACATCAAGGACTTGCATGATGCACAGACTGACTCGGGCTTGAGACTTGCCAATCGACTATCAGGGCGCCACATAAATTACCAGCAACAAAAGATGAAAGTGTCACTGGCCGTCCAGGTGCTGTCACGATCAGTTGCCAAGGCACTGCAAGTGGGTGACAATCGGTTCAAGGACTGCGAAGCCACTGCCAGTTTTCTTGAGGTAATACAGTGGATCCTGTGGTTTAAGACCACCCAAGGGACCCCAAAAAGGTGGTATAAAATGGCAGGTGGTCTCTCATGACAGATTCATTTACATGATAAAAGGCCACTTGGGACCAAGTGCAGTGGTCTTAAAACACAGGTTGGTCTCTCTAACCAGGTGGTCTTTAACACAGGATGCACTGTACCAGGTGTTCGTGTACATGTACATGAATGTCTGTTCTAGTGCAAACTTTACAAACATAATTATTATAATGATAATAATGTTAAAGGGGATTACAATATGTAATCTTCTTCAGTTACATATATTTACAAGGGTTTAAGTTTTATGCATTTGGGTGCAATTTAACGAAATTAAACCAAAAAGAATGCTATCATATTGATATTATGAAAAATATCAATATTCTGTGCAATAACTCAAAAAGTATTGTGGCAATGACTGTGGAACTTTGCATGGAGGTCCATATATCACCAGGGGAGAAGCATTTTGATTTTGAGACCGATCCGTTGAATGACCTTTGACCTAGGTCGCGACATGATTTTAGCTGTATCATCCTTGATGCATCCTGCATATTTCGGACACAGTGCGTCGTAGAGCGAAACAGAAATTATTTTCTGACTCGTCGCCCTAGATATACATGTCTGAGGGGTACTAGGGATGAACTTTGACCTTGACCTGAAATATTTTCACGGAGTCGGCATTTTTCATATTCATCGCTATGTCGGAAATGGTACGACCTAGAGCAAAAATGTTTGTCCTTCACATACATGTAATTGCATAATGTCTTATAGGTCTCATTGGGAGCTTCATCATCATGATCATGTTTCTCCTGAGTCAGCATTTTGTTTGTTCCATGCTTCAGTCTGAAATGCCTCCAAGGCCTTTAGGCCAATGACGTCTAGTTAAGGTTTGACATGATGAATTTCCGTTTTTGTCGATCAAAATGTTTGTAATCATTTCTGTCTCTATATTTTTCAATAATATTGAGATGAAATGGTGTTACAAGTCAGCAGTACAGTACATATCATCCAGCTACAATGAGCAGCTTGGCAGCTGTGAAACCCCCACCCTGAGTGGATAATACAAGATCATAGTAACACAATACCATTGCTACTATGTCTTGGGGGACTGGGTGCTTTGATTCAGAACTCATGTAGATATATCGAATTAGTGGTGTGGTGTGTATAAGTTTTGTACATGTATCTAAGAACAATAAGCTGTATCATATGATATGGATTGCAGCGTGTCGACAAACTGTTCGACATACTGAACAGTCGTTCCATTCTGGCTAGGGAAATCAAAGGTGCCATAAACTCCCAGAATTTGGCAACCATCAAGGAATTTCTGGATGAGACTAAAGTCTTCCTTGTCGGCCTAAAAATGCCAAATGATCAACCACTGTATCAAACCAGAAGGTAGCAATAGTTAAAAGCAACTAATGTATGTTCACGTTTAGATCTGTTGAATTTGTTCTACACTTCTTGAGGCTACATGTACAAGGTACTCTCAAAACAATAGTTGCAGCAGTTAACCACCAGTGATAGTATGTGAGGATGTCACTGTTTGTGTTGGTTTGTCACTTTTGACATAACTGTACATGTAATAAAGCTGCTGCCTTCGAATGTATGCAATATTTTTTTTTAAAAAACAAGTTTGTTTAAAACACATCTAATGCAATAAATCTAATGTATAACGAAAGGTGTGCTCAATGATTTTGACAATAACAGTTCGTCCGAGTTGTCTTTTCATACGTTTTAGTGCCCATTTTGTACCAGTTTTGTAAATAAACAAGCGAAGTGTGTCCATCAAACCATAATGTAAACAAATGCTCAAATCGCCCTTAAAAGTCCACATCGAGTACATTCTCCAGTTCGTATGTGCATATATAGTGTAGTTGTGAGAAAATTATCAGTGATATATCATGATGTGTGTGGAATTGTCAGTCTACATGTATCTCGCACTTCTATGCTTTGTTCATATTTGCGTATGATGGATACAGTTCCTGTATTTACGCAAAAACCGCCTGTTCAAATGTGCAAAATTTCCCTGAGGACTGGTTGTTTTCATTACATGTGATGTATGTTTCATTAAATTAGTTTAGCATGTTCAGTATGAAATATAGTTTTCAAGAAATATTGACTGGTTTCGAAGGCAGTTGCTTTAATAATGTAGTTTTGTTGTACCGGTATCATTGACATGTTTCAGTTTCCAGTGTTTTGAAGAATCATCGAAAATCACATGTAATATAAACTGTTAACACTCCAGGCCTCCAGCCTCCATCACAATATTGGGAATTTTGCCTTCTTGAAGTCTTGTCACTGTATTGAACATGTTATGCAAGATTGTCAGGTGATACATACATGTATTAAATTTTTAAGAAATGTATTTATCATTTTCAATTTTTTTTTTACTTTCCATTGAAATCAAGTCGTATAAACATCTTTTGATTATGATATACTTTGCCTCTGATCAATTGCATTTGTTATGAGTCAATACATGCATACAGTATAGATCAGTAAGGAAAGGCTTTGTTTGTACATGTGTCTGTTTGTGTTTGTATTTTGATACATGTGCATGTGCTGGGTTATTGAAAATGTAATGTGATGTATAAACAAATTTTTTTTTGCCATTTTCAGATCAACATGTGTTCAGGGCCTCTACATAACAATCACTTCTATCACCTGCCTGGCCCAGGACCTACTCACCTCTGAGCGCCAGAGGTACCTGCTCACCTACAAACTCAGTCAGGATCATTTGGAGTTATTCTTCAATGCTATTCGAAGATGTGGTGAGTCACTTTGCATTTAGAGAGCATACTAAAAGTCATGTTTTGCTAAATGCATGTTTACAACCAACATCGGGGAGAACTACATGTATTCATTTGGGATTTCGAATAAATTTCATGAATCCTTTATTTTATTCCTCAGGCGGCTGGAACAATAACCCCACTGCACGCACCTTCATGAGCACCTTCAAGAAAATAATGACGCATTGCGGAGCTCTGAAGGTACATGTAGGGTACTGGTGGTACATACTGTGAGCACAGATTAGGAGCAATTTCATTCTTCGTTTTTGTTGATATCTCGGAAACGGTGTGACGTAGAGCGAAACGGACGTTATTTTCGGACTCGTAGCCCTGAACAAACATAACTGAAGGGTTCTATGGATGAACTTTGAACTTGATCTGAAATTTTTTGGCCTAGTCGGCATTTTCGTTCTCTTCAATATCTCAGAAACGGTGCGTCATACATTGAACGGACATTATTTTTGGACTCGTTGCTTTACACATACATCATGTACATGTCTTAAGTGTATTAGAGATGAACTTGACCTTTGACATTGATCTTAGACCTTGACCTTAGATTTTTTCACTGAGTCGACATTTTTGATTTTTGTCGATATCTTTGAAACAGTGTGTCGTAGAGTAATGTAATAAATATTACAAATTAGTTTGAACACCGAAATGCATCCAAAGCATCTTTATGCTTTGACATCTAGTTGGATATGCTAATTATTCCACTTTCCGTATGTCAACAGGTTTCAACCCATGGCAATTGTGTTGGGCTTGACGACACCAGCCTGATGCAACACAGCATGGCCTCGTACGTGCCACCGGACTCTCGAGAGGATGACGTTAACAACACAGACATGGACCCGTTCGAAGCTGAGGCCAGCATTGCTCTCGATCATTCCTACGATACCAAGCGACTGGCTCCACTGATTGAGAACGCGGTTGTGTACATGACAGGTTGGGTCGTCCGCAAAATCATGCCATCGCTAGACTGCACTACATGCCGAGAGATGCTCGTGTCTGACGCACTTCCAGAGCGCTATCGTTCATCATGTCACCTCCTCAAGCTGAAACAGGCTGGTGGGCTCATCGTGCCATCTGCAGGGTGTGTGGATGTCATAACCTGACGGAACGACACATCCGTCGCCTCTCCGGTACGGACTGTGTAACACCCAGCATGACCTTGTTGAAGGTACAGATCAAAGTCGCAGCGGAAGTAGGGACAACGAACGTTTTCAGCACTGACGAGCATGCTGTTGAGACACAAGTTGGCATCGACAACCACTACTTATCCCTCATCAAGTCACTGGTTAAGATTTATTTCAATATGAGGCAGCATCATATCGTCAAGCTGCACAACATCAGGACAAAGGGAAAGAATGTCCGACACAACTTGACGAAAACAATTTTGTTCAAAGGACAGTGATTTACCCAAATAGTATGAAATGCATCTGGGGTTTGGTGGGGATTTACATGTACCTCATCAGACGGGAGGGGGGTAGGTTTTAAGTTAGAGTTCCATTTCGTTCTCCATGACACTGAAATGCCTGTATCAGTCTGGGGTCTGGTGGGGATTTACCTCATCAGGCGGGAGGGGGGTAGGTTTTAAGTTAGGAGTTCCATTTTGTTCTCCATGATACTGAAATGCCTGTATCTAAAGTCTGGGGTCTGGTGGGGATTTACCTCATCAGGCGGGAGGGGGGTAGGTTTTAAGTTAGAGTTTCCTTTTGTTCTCCATGATACTGAAATGCCTGTATCTAAAGTCTGGGGTCTGGTGGGGATTTACCTCATCAGGCGGGAGGGGGTACTGAAATGTCTGTATCACTGGCGTCTAGTGGGAATTTACATGTAACTTATGAGACGGAAGGGGGTGGTTCCCTGTTGTATTGTAAGTAGAGCTAATAGTAGAGAGTTAGCATTCACTGTTGTATATACGGTCATGACTTAATTGTTGTATAAACAATATATACATGTACACTATAATCTTTTTTGAACAGTTGTATAGAGATGTTAATCACTATTGAACATAGTTGTATAAAGAGATGGTGATCACTTTTGAACAGAGTTGTATAAAGAGATGGTGATCACTTTTGAACATAGTTGTAAAAAGAGATGGTAATCACTTTTGAACATAGTTGTATAAAGATATGGAAATCACTTTTGAACATATTTGTATAAAGAGATGGTTATCACTTTTGAATGTATTTATATAAAGACATGGTAATCACTTTTGAATATAGTTTTATAAAGAGATGGTAATCACTATTGAACATAGTTGTATAAAGAGATGTTAATCACTTTTGAACATACTTGTATAAAGATATGGAAATCACTTTTGAATATAGTTGTATAAACATGATAAAAACATGGTAATCAATACTGAATATAGATGTATAAAGAGATGGTAATCACTATTGAACATATTTATTTAAAGATATATGGAAATCACTTTTGAACATATTTGTATAAAGAGATGGTAATCACTTTTGAATATAGTTGTATAAAGAGATATTAATCACTTTTGAACATATCTGTATAAATAGACTGTAATCAGTACTGAACATAGTTGTATAAAAAGATGGTAGGCAACATTAAACATTAATGTATAAAGAGAAGGTAGGAAACATTGAACATTGTTGTTGAAGAGATGGTAGGCAACTTTGAACATTGTTGTTGAAGAGATGGTAGGAAATATTGAGCATTATTGTTGAAGATATGGTAGGCAACATTGAACATTGTTGTTGAAGAGATGGTAGGCAATTTTGAACTTTTTATTATGAGGAGATTGTAGGTAACATTGAACATTGTTGTTAAAGAGATGGTAGGCAACATTGAACATTGTTGTTGAAGAGATGGTAGGCAACATTGAACATTGTTATTGAAGAGATGGTAGGAAACATTGAAGATTGTTGTTGAAAACATGGTAGGAAGCATTGAACATTGTTGTTGAAGAGATGGTAGGCAATTTTGAACATTGTTGTTGAATAGATAGTATGCAACTTTGGACATTGTAGATGAAGAAATGGTAGGCAATTTTGAACTTTTTTGTATGACGAGATGGTAAGCAACATTGTTGTATTAAAAGGTGGTAGGCAACATTGAACATTGTTGTTGAACAGATGGAAGGATACATTGTAGTAAAAAGAAAATTATTGTCACCTCTGAACATTTTTTTTATAAAGATATGGTGGTCACTTTTCAATATTGTTTTGTGTAAATGCTTGTCAGAAATGACACCAGGTTGAGAAGAAATCAGTTTAATGAGGAGTACATGTACAACATGTTAATTCCAATCTGCTGGAAATCATGAAATTAATGCTACAGTAGGTTTGACTACAGCATGTGCATGCCAATAGACATATTATTAGAATTACATTGCTAGTATTTGCCTTGAACAATGTCCCTCTTTAGAGTTCATTGTTTTGTGAAGTAAATGATGATATATCACAAAATAAAAATCTGATAAATCTTTGGGAGCGTTCCCAAATATTCAATATGCACTCACAACTTTAGTCATTTTATATCTGGAATAACCACGTGAATTTCAAATAAATCCCATACTTTCGCTCATTCAGTTAAAAGTGTCAGTGCTTGTGGTTAATCATGTTCTTGGCCGAGGTCTTTTTGAATGCGGCAATGGCAACGCATAACAATGATTGTAATATTCAATAAACATCTTGTGTAACTGATAAATGTATGATTCTGAATCGGCATGATCGATTGTTTTCCTTCGAGCCCTCATTTCTCACTTTAACAAATCAATACCTCAACCATTACAAGTGTGTGCCTAGGTACCTGAAATTTCACAATCTAGTACATAAGACATGTCTTTCAGAATATATACCAATACATTTGCAGTACATGCAATGAACTGGGTATGCTGACCCTTCAAAAATGGAAAAATTGCATGGACGTTAGCGGCTGAACCGAGCGGCCATCTGAAATCATCTTTCTAGATGGACCCAGACAGGTACAATTTTCAGTATTCCTGGATACTTACATGTCCCTTGAAAAACAAAAACAATGAAAAATATACATATATATATGACTAGCAGATCTACTCGGGCGTACCGCGATTCTACTCAGGCGGATTAGTGATCTGACATTCCTCAGGTGTTAAAATCAACAGAAATCATGTCATACATTCAACTCAGAAAATTTAGCAAGCAAGCCATTGATTGTTGCGGCACGCTGCTGTCATTGTAATGCAAATTTACAAATGGCTTACAAATTTGAAATAGTCCAGATTTTTGTCGCCGTGTGTAGGTCTGCTACGAAAAGAAGCAACTGGATAAACTTGCTTGTATGTTACACATCATTTTTCGTATTATTCGCATTGAAATTCAATAAACCAATTCTCGGTTCGTGATCACCAACATGTGAAGTTATTGTTGTGTAAGTATCGTCGCAAACAACACCATCAGGAGGAAGTTCTACCTTGTTATCTGTTGCGTATATTCTGCTGTCTATAATTTATTATTACAATAAATCATCGTAATACCATAATATACTCTAACGGATAGACACATAGCAGTCACATACACATTTTGAAATAGATTTGATCATGTTACCGCTTCGTATTTTACTACTCGTTCTTTTCCCGCCTCAGCCATCACAATAATCAAAACTTTGTTCCCAGTCCACGTGCCCCAAGACTTGCATATGTGTGTTCATACAGCATCATCAGTAACTAACCGCCTAACCTGGCTATTGACTTAGTCACGTACTCGACGTATGATTGGTTCAAGTTGTTTACTGATTGCTGTTTTTCGTAGTGGCGCCAAATATGCGCATTTGAATCTTGGCCTTCATAGAGGCAACAGCACGTATCTATACTCACATTTTGGGAATACATGTTCGTCATACTACAGTAGTAGTATGACATGTTCGTCATACTACAGTTACTATAATAGCTCTATACAGTAGGATTGAACAAGTGTTACCATGTACAACACGTGTAGTATTTATTGGTTCGTTTGTCATTCCAGGATTCCAGTCTAACGATTGTGCAATAAAACACGAAGACCAAAATACCTCGACTCCAGTATTTTATAATGAACCCGCCCGCGGTGAACGCTATGAAATTAACATCAAAGTAGCCGCCGGTAACAATCAGAATCCGCGGAGTTATTGACAAAAACGTACAACAATATGGTTCGTCTGAAAATAAAAATTGCTAGGCGATTCCCCACGTTAACCACGCTGGTCAATCATGACGCATCCGAACCTGACTGATCATGTTCATATATGTTTAGAAAATTCCACTTTATTTTATAAAAACTACTCTTGTTCTGCCCTTTGTGTCCCCAATCCCCGCAGTAATACCCCTGTCGATGAAATCACAATGCAAATGACATTTTCTGCATCTGGTTCTATGTACATGCAAAGCGGCGAGCTGCCTGACGCATATTTCTTTAATTTGCCACGGTGATCTTGCCAAGTGAAATCGAATCTACTTATTAGCCTTGTGTGAATTAAAGGTGCATCACTGATCAATGCATTCTGTCAGAATAGGTATGTCTTCATGGTGTTCAACAATAAGAAGTTCGTCAACTGGCCATTCTAATGATTTCCATGTTCGTGAATTTTGATTATGGTTGTGAGGTGTAAAGTGTCACACTTCACCAGTTTCGGTGCGAGAGAGAAAACGTTGGTTTGTGCATTCCTCGTTCAATTCATTTCTTTCAACAGTCCGGTCTTGTTCTGTTGTAGTTAAGTCTAGTTCTTGTAATATGCTGCTTCTGTCGTTACCGCGTTTCTCCTGGTGCCCTGGTTCTCTTTGCTCTCACCCTGACTCTGACCTTGGTTTATATAGAAATAAGCCCTGCCCCGTGAACTGACCACTCTAGCCCTGCCCCAAGCTGAATGGCTAACATTTCGCCAGCCAGTCCTGGGCCATGGTCAGGCGTGGGTACCTTCACTTGCCCGGAATGGGCTGCAATTTGATTGGACAAGGATTGTTTAGACAAACTATTGTTTATATAACAAGATGGGGGTTCTGTGTGGACGTTACCCAAAACTGGTTACCAAGGGTGAAGCAAAAACGGGTCACCAAACTATCTTGATAAAAGTAAATAAAAACTGCTTGTGATATGTGTCGATGAGGCTAGGACGTCAATTCCACTATGAATAAGTTGCAGATGATTGGATATATAGATTGATATTCCCAAGCCCGGTTTTACAATGCAAATTCAAGTTTCATCTCGCTATTTGTTGTATGCGTTTTGTGTGCACTACGACTCTATTATCGCTTATAAACGTTTATTAGCAATAATAAATGTTCAGATTTTAGAGCTGTTCTTATCCAATAAAAATATTAAAGCTGCTGCCTTCGGTGTATGCAATATTTTTTTCAAAACAAATTTTTGTTTAACACATCTAATGCAATATAACAAAGGGTGTGCTCAATGATTTCGACGATTAAAGTCCGTTCGAGTTGTCTTTTCATCCGTTTTAGTGTCCATTTTGTACCAATTTTGTAAATAAACAAACGAAGTGTATCCATCAAACCTGAATGTAAGCAAATGCTCAAATTGCGCTTAAAAGTCGACATCGAGTACATTGTCCAGTTCGTATGTGCATATAAGTGCCAGTGAAGTGCTTACTCCAATGTGGCTTTGGAAGGTACCAATGCCCAGGATGTAGTTCCGAGTGATATCTAATGAGATCCATTCTGGACAATCCAAGGTGAGTACAGGTGGCGAAGCAAGAATCTGGAAAAACTGAAACAATCCAGGCAATCCGACTCCATAAAATAATAAGTGGGAATAATAATAACTTGTTTTTTGTATAGCGCTCAAAACAAAATATAGGATTCTCAGAGCGCTTTACATAAAAGTACATGTAAGAGTGTACACAAAGGGAGGTGAACAATATAAAAACGAGAAAACTAAAAGATGGAACGAAACAAAATGACTAGATTGAAAATAAAAATGTTTTTAGTCTAGACTTGAAAGCATTGACTGTAGTGGCTTCACGGACTAGTGGAGGCAGAGTGTTCCAGATAAGAGGAGCAGTGACGCTGAATCCCGCGCTATAGCGTTTGGTCTGGTGGGACTGCGGCTGGAGAAGACCTTGTGTGGCTGAGCGGAGAGCACGTGCGGGGGTTTATCGATTCACAAGGTCACACAGATACACTGCGCCATGTTGTGCATGGCCTTGAAAGCGAGGAGGGCAACTTTGAACACCACACGTTTCTTGACAGGCAGCCAGTGAAGTTCGTTAAGAATGGTTGTGATGTGATCTCGTTTATAAGCTCCACTGATGATCCGAGCGGCCGCGTTTTGGACGCGTTGCAGTCGGCACCAGTCTAGTTCAGTTAAACCATGGAAAAGACTCTTACAATAGTCCAGGCGACAGGTCACGAACGCGTGGACAACCTTTTCTACACTAGCCTTGTCTAGGTATTTCCGGATCCTGCTGATGTTTCGAAGAGCGAGAGAAGCTGTAGACGTGACCTGGCTGACGTGTACAAGGAATTGTACATTTGGTTCGTGCCGGCTGGCCAATAATTAGGGACCGCCTCGAAAGAAGCAGATCCAACTTTGACCCAAGCGGCAGAAACCTTCGACGTTTCGGAGTATAAAGTGCAGGCAGCAAGAAAAATGAAGAATCACAGCGGTGTTCTGGAGAGCCCCAGACGCACTAAGCAAGAACAATGTCACCAGAAATAGAAAAACGAGTCCACAATTTTTATTAGTAGTCCAGACTCCAGACCAGACATTAGTACTGCCTGGAGCAAAGAACTATAAGTCGGTGATAAGTTTCTGGTGCTACTGACAAGCAAAAGCGCATGACTCTCATGAAATTGAACAAACTTGATGATTGTTACAAGGACACATTTTCTGGTAGCACTCCGGCCACCTCACTCCAGAGTTTGAAAGATTCATCAGAATCTGTGCTCACGTTAACTGCCCTACAGACTTGAGACAGAATTACATTCCGTATTTCCATGGCGAAGCATGGAACAAAGTCCCGGACTGACGCACTGAGGGACCATTTGAAGATCAGAATAAGGCCAAAGAAGATCATGAAGATAACGTTATTTCAACCAGTGGGTTCCAACGGACCGAATCACTTTGCGAAGCTGCACCATGTGATTAGTAGAATTCATTGATGCCATCGAGAAAAAGAGGGACAAGCTCATCACTTTGTTGCAAAACATCAAACTGCATTATTGTCAAACTTGGACCCAATGAAGCCTTTGTAGTTCTCGAATGCTGAGAACTACAGTTTCGTAGTCCAACAAGCTGCCCAAAAAATTCACTCAGAGTACTCACAAGCTACATTTGTTACTTTCGAGCTCCATTTGTTACCTATCGCACGCAGATAGGAGAACCACCACACAGAGCATTTGCTATCATTGACTCTTTCAATGCTGGCACTATAGACATAAGAGACGATATGAACTCGGAATTTTACGAAGATGCCCGACCCCGAACACCGCACTTGTTTTGCTGCTGAAGACTGTGCCCCCCCCCCTTCCCGTTTGTCAAACAGCTTCAAGACGTTTGTTTGCTTCACATGTTGCTGGAGTTATGTTTGGTTGGCATCAGGTTTGCACAGCAGTCTACTGTTATGTTATTGTACGTCAGGGTAACTTATGGCAATACGAGGATTTCTTGTATCGTTGATATTTCGTAAGATGGTGGTGTTGGTACCAGCATACTTTGTTTTAAGATTATACATGTCGGTAATGTCCAGGTACCATTACAACACGGCAAACTGTTCTACACGAATAATGTATCAACGTAAAGTTACCACCGCAAGCCATCGATGAAAGCAACTCTTGAAATTCAAGGCTTCCGAGTGAATCAGTTCACCCGTTAACCGTTGTCTACCTCATAGGCCCATCGGACCTTCATCGGGGCTGCATAAGTTGCGGAAAATGTTATTGCTTTCAAATACTACCAAAACACATATGAAGTGACATCATAGAACTCTTCGGACAACTGCTGATCATGCTGGTTACTATGTTTACCACGGAATCAGTGTGGTGCAGATTTGGCTGCCTATACAGGGCCCACCCACAGGATTTCAATCTCATGCCATGCGCTTTGTGTTCTGGCCATGATATTCATAAAACAAAAGCACAATATAACTTGTATTCATGAACATGACTAAGAAGCCCACAGGAAACAGGAAAATGCCCATACTGTGACTTTCAATGTAATCTATTGGAAGTAATGTAAATCACAGTATTCAAGACAGCACCACAAGATTATGGACACAACTCATTGACTTTGACAAATCATTTCAGAAACTTGTCATTCCTATTATTTTACTGACAACACATTTGTTGACATCGGGGTTTTAAATCAGGCTCTAAAAATATCAATGCAACATGTTTCTGACCATGGCTGAGCTGAACGGATTTGAGCGATCCAGATGTACGGACTTCATCAGCAAAAGGAGAACCTGTGAGCTATAACAGCCGAAGATGGATACTCTGATACAGAGGTGTGGCAGATGTTGGAGACCGCCCAAGAACCGAAAGACCTGCTGTATCCACTGCCAGGGATGAACAGGCCCTGGTACGTCACTGCAAGCAGAACGGACGAGTCACTTTTCCGGAGTTCAGAGGACTTTGGCACTTCGGAGCGACCATGGTGTCAATGCTTCTCTAACAACAGTGCGCCAACCTCTGAAAGCAGCCGGTTTGAATGACAGAGTGACCAGAAGGAAGCCTAAACTCACTCCAAAGCAAAAGCAGCTGAGGCTCGACTGCTGTCATCATTACGAGGTCTGGATGTGAGTGGTTCTGTCAGTGGTTTCATTCACGGGCAATTCCAAATTCAACCTCTACTCAAAAGGGGTCCACATCCACCAAAAAGGTGGAGAAGAGTACCTTCCACAGTGCATCACCGCTGACAGAATAGTTTGGTGGTGGTGATGTCTTGGTATCGGGTCTCCTGGGTGACAGCCTGGTGTCATCAGCACATGCGGTCGAGTACAGGGACCAAAACACCCTGTAGGTTGATGGCACACCCTTTCATCGCTCTCGCCTCGTCGCCGAGAGAAGAGAGTCCAACGGAATCAGTGCTACATTGGTCATCACATAGTGAGCCGCATCCATAACGTGTGATATCGCTCAAAATTATGATATCAAAAAGATATCACTCAAATGCCCTCCGCGTCAGTGACTCGCATATTGGCCAGGACTCCTCTTTTGCCGTTGGTCAACTCAATGACAAGAATGAAACTGTCTCGGTGTTTCATGTTCGCTGACTCAGATGTCAGCTGGGTCTCCTTGAAGTTGAGGAACCCGCTGATCGTCTCTTACATCTGCGCTTTCCAGGGTATCTACAATCTCCAGAGGTTGCTGCCGACCTGACTCACTTAACGAGTCTCTTCCTCAAGTGAGTGATCCTAAGTGGCAGCATTCTGACCCTTTGAATGCACAACGCAAAGCTGTTGAGTGCGTTGCGCATCGATCCATTCAGCCTTCCATCGCTGGCTGACCTCATGAAAATTGATAAAATTCGTCAAGTGTTTTTTTTTTTCGAGGAGCCCCACTTCAGCTTGAAATGCTGCTTCAGTAAATGGAGGACATTTCCCCCTCCACCTGTTTCCCCTCTTCTGATGTACAGAAGGAGCTGAAAATCCTCTGACTGGAACATACATCTGACCACAGCTTCCAGGATCCGGCACTGATGATTTAACCTGCTACTGGTCCTTGGCTGGAGTGCAGGATTTATCCACTCGCCTCCTTCGAAGCTGTCTCGCCAGTTGATGTTGTCCTTGATTCACCGGTCCAGTGTCTCTACACGGAGACCATTGTTGTCATCGATGGGCTTATCCAGCCTCTGGCGCTCTACTGGCTCCAAGTTGTGAAACTTGGGCAGGCGGTAGGACAAGATTCTTCAGCTGCTCCATTTGCACTGGAAATAGGGCATCGGACGACTAGGTAAGTCCGGGCAGATGAACTTGTCTAATTGGGCTTTCAGAGCTGCATATTGGAACATGGGAATTTGCTAGTGACATTGCTGAAAGTGCTTGTTGTGGTTCTGTATCTCTTTTCCGCATATCTGCCCATCCTCCTGGACAGGACAATTGAAGGACTTTTTTTGCTTCTTGGCTGTCCCAGTATATCGTCTGTACAGCAGCTTTGGAAATTACCAGCTCTTGGATCTTATCTAGCGACCTTTCTGTGTACTACATACTTGGCTATCGGCTAAGCTCCCTCCACTTCGGACAACCCCTCACCATCATATTTTTCAGATTCCTTATCTGAGTAGACGAATTTGTCTGGTAGCTTTCTAGTCAGTGCAACAAAATGTGACACAATAACTGGCTCCCGCTCGTCCCCTGAACCGCCACCAGATTCTCCCGGTTCCTCCCCCATTCCAAAGTCCACGAGGATCACAGGATGCCAGTCATAAGACTTGAGTTTGCGGGAGACTTTGCCCGTCAGGTAATATACTTTCGTGGGTGACCATGTCAGGAACAGCATCCACGGGAGTTGTCCTGGGGGTGGGGGTGGAATCACGTTCCTTATTAGGGACATTTGGGGAATTGGGTGGTGGGTCGACATCGGACATCATCTCGACTCTATTTCTGGGAGATAGATTCCAGTTCCTTATCAGGGACGTCTGGAGAAGAGGGTGGTGCAGGGTCGATATCAGACTTCATCTGGTCATCAGAGCTCGGCTCCACGTCACTAAATGAAGAGTGAATTTGAATGACGGGCTCTTCCTGATACCCAGCCTGACTTTGTTGACTCCTCTCCCACTCAAGCATAGACTTGGAATACGAGACGGCAAAGGCAGAGCGGTGTCACACTCTGGTTGAGTGAGTAAGGGGAGGGTAGGGGCACGAGAGATGTGATAAGTAATGCTTGGGGAGAGGGACAGTGAACCAGGGACGTGGTGGGGTCGGTGCGAGCACTCTACACATGTGGACTCGTGGCAGATCCCCGAGAAGGTGAGGGGGGGGGGGGGGGGAGGGAGACAAGAGAATGGGCAGCCTCGTTCACATCCTCTTCAACCTCTTGAGCTGCGCACGCCTTTTTTTGCAGCATCTTGACCTTCATCTTGGCAGCCTGGAAAATATAAAAAAGATGGAAGACATTTACTCCATGAAATTGTCACTTACAAGTTTTATGCACCCCGGGGACAAGAGGATGGGCAGTCTCGTTCACATCCTCTTCAACCTCTCGAGCTGCACACTCCTTATTTCACAGCTCCTTGGCCTTCCACTTTGTAGCATAGAAAATATAAACAAAGATAAAGGAAATTACTCTATGAAATTGTCACTTACATATTGTACGCAGTTCAGTAGTTGCCATTTTTTGCACATTTTTCTCCGCCTTCTCCTTTTCTGCAGCCTCTTGGACTGGCCAGCCTCAAGAGTCTCGGTGACCTCGGAAATGATTGCGTGAAAATGTCAATTAAATTTAAATTATGTAGGATGCTGTATTATTACAATCCTTCATTGCAGCATCGCTATTTGACGAAATGAATATGGTACGTATCATATATTATCTCTGTGCATTTTTAACTGCAGCTCGCCCTGCCTTAGCTAAGCTCCCCATGAATACACCTACTTCGTCTGCAGCAGTTCTCAGGCTAGACAATAGTAAAAGTTTTTTTTTTTTCAATTGGAATACAAACTGGATTCAACACATGTTTGAGTAAATGATATATGAACATTAATATGTATATTTATTTACTTGATGCATTTTGTATCCTCATCGAAGTGGCCAAATAGACGTGGAATCAATACCCAGTATTAAGTATTCCGAGCAAACAAAACAGGGTCCGTTATCCAATCTCATAGTCCGGGGACAGAAAGTCATATCAGGCATACGAAGTGAGAGAAAACTAAAATGACAGGGAAACTCATGAACCCCCGTAAATGGCCATTAGGAGGTGAAATCAGGTGTTCCGGAAAGAGTGAGCATTTCCTGCCCCACTAGTGGCACCCGTCATGAATTCCCCAAAATTAACCTGAAAATAGATCTAGTTGCATGGCAGACATGGATAAGCTGTATTATTTATATCTTCGTGTATTCAAAGCTGCATTCGTGTATTCGTGTATTCAAAGCTGCACGATATAAATGTATCACCAGCAGTGGCGAGCACAACACAGACAATTTTTTGGTCCAACGTCTTTATTCAAATTGTCCAACGAAAGTAGATACAAGTAACATACAGTGGAGAGACATTCAATGGTTTTAATGTTGCCCAATGTTTTGGATCAAATTGATCATTTATGTGTCTATTTTGGTGTAAAAAAATACTTTTCATCACATTGCTCGGACCTTGATCACCAATTTTGAATTCTTGTCCAACCTTAACATACCGATTGTGTAAATTTTGTCCATGGATTTTGAGTTTAGTCTTGCGGATTGTTTGGTATCATACTTGTCTTTATCACTATTATATCGTAAACTATAAAAGTTGGCAACCTTTCGTAACTGTTCCAAAGACTATTCTACCAGCATCAGAAATTTAGCTCAATATTTTTGTTGCGCTACTGTATGCGTATGTATTACGGTAAATCAACAAATATTGCAAAGCTCTCCCAGTATTTGCGTTTATTCACAAGTTGTATTTAAAACCTCATGGGAACAATCAGAAATATTATTTTTGAAAGTGCTGTGATCCTTTTGTTGAGATTACTATATTTAACAGATGATAGCAGGGCCGGGCCCACTCATGCCTACCCTCCGTGGGTCTGTTTTTACCCAAACTTAGAAGACCAGCGCGACGCGCTGGCCAGTTAGATACGACACAGATGACAATGGAACTATGGGCAGACATACGAAACAAAAACAGATACAACATGCAGCCCAAGCATCCGGTATCATGAGGAAAACGTTCTCTGAGAGGAAGGGGTGTTTATAATTGAACTGGGGTCCGCTCATAAATCACCAGGATAATTACACTGCCAGGCTTCCACGACCTGATGAGACTCCCTCGTTGATGGCTTCCCCAGATATTAGAAATGCACTCAGTTCTTTAGTCAGTTTACATCTGAAATAATCACGCGAACGTCAATTAGACACCATACACGGGCCCATTCAGGTGATAATGTCAGTGTTTCTAGTAAGCTATGTCCTCATCTGAATCCGGTGATGACTATTTGTAACAATAAATGGAGTCTCAAACATGTGAGTAACTACTCAATATATAATTCTAAATTGACATGATCGAGTGTCTCTCATGCAGAGGTCATTACACAACATGTCTATGGAGGATCACGTATTTTACCAGACGCTATGCCACTGAATCAATTCAGTCAGCGAATAGCGAATATTGTGACATTGGAGAACAGATGTGTTTTCGCTTTAGGAAATTAAAATGTGAGGCTGTTTTGCAAGGTCTTTCCAGTGTGTCGATGGCACGGGTCAGGGTTGAGGGAAAAACGGGACAACAGTAGATCGACATAGTACCACTGATGCAACAGATGTTGATGATGATAATACAAATCCTATCATGACATATTTTAGAAATGAAAACACAGCACGACCAGCATAGACTCATAGACACAGAGAGTCATCCGGGGAACAGAGTGGGCCAGCCAAAATCAAATCTTAGATCCGCCCCTAATGGAGCCATGGGTGAGAGTATTCATTTTTAAGAGCGGTTAAAGCTGAAATACCGGTATAATGAGCCAGCAGATGTTGTTTTCCTACATACAACCAAATATAATTCCATACAAAATAACGCGCATTATTACATTATCATAATGTGTGCACACATGCATACTGTACGTATAATCTTGTAGCGTTGAGTGGCAATAATATCATAACGTCATGAAATATCACATAGTTGGCTATGGTGTGGGCGTGACGGGATACATGGGATGTGCAAAGTACAACTCTACGGAACCATGCATATGTAAAGGACCTCAGTCAATGACGGCATTTGATTATACTTTTGTATTGGTTAATATTGTATGTACATAATACACATTCACCAATACGCCCTGAAATTTCCACTTGCGTTGTAAATATTTAAATCATTTGGTTGCCAGAAGGAAACATTTATCAATCATTTACCATCTAAACAGCCAAATTTTGATGATTCCAATAACAAACGTAAAATACAATATTTTGCAGTAGAAACAAAGCCCAACCAAATACTTTATTACACTGGCGTCATCAGGGGCAGACAGTGTGGTAAATGTAGTTGTTTCTACTGTGTACCCGATGGAACTAGTATACAACTGCCCAACAACCTATGACAATAATTTAGAAATCGGAACAAACCCCATGGAATAGATATATGATGAGTACATAAATATCTAGCCAAAATGCTACTGAGTTGATGGTATCCTCGGGGAAGAATATACCTTCACATGGGGCACGTGTTGTGAATATTACAGTATTTCCGTCAAGGAAGTTAGAGGATGTAATGTGTCTACTCCTATGCTCCTACACGTTTCACAGATAACCTCAACTCACCTAAGTCAAATCCATTGCAAACGCAGATAATGGTCACCTGGATTAGGCAATAGTTTGATGTTACAGTTTCTCGCACGACCAACCCCATTTTTCAGGAAAATGGCTGGAACTCGGTTCTGCCATGACATTTTTTTCCAGACACATTCACAGACACAGTCTCTTCTTCGGTCTGAACTGTCTCTGGGCCGAACATGCTCAGGCGGGTTGGCGTAGATCCATTATGGAGGCATCGGTATGTGATCATTAAAATCATGAAATGTTGTCTGATATCTGAATGTTGCACGAAACTAGTATGTAATTACTATTGTGACGAAATAGCGTTACTACCGGCGGCTATTACGCCGACAGGATCAAATAGTTTTTTTTTTATATAAACTTTATTGAAGATCCCCAAACAAGCAAAAGCTTATGTTAATGGGTCTCAACTAAACATATGTACAGATATGAACACATACCACCATTTTAAAAATGCAAGCATCACAGTATTCAAACTCAGTTTTGTACTTTTCTTTCAAAGCGTCTGGTTGATGAGATATATTTGAGAGTTGCATCAATGACTTCACAATTTTGTGCAAGAGAAAGTTCAGGTGTACCACGCATTAGGATACTTGAATTAATAAAAAGACCACCTAAATTTTCAAATAACGTTTTTCTTTCGCATTGAAACAAAGGGCAATGAAAGAAAAAATGATCAGGATCTTCATTATAGTAGCCACACTGACATGCCGATGTTTCGATGACATGCAAATTTTGGTGAAGATGCTGACCTAGTCCGCTGCATCCCAGCCTCAAACGCGTCAAGTGAATATTGTGATTTCGTGAGCCACGATAATATAAAGGATTCGAGATTGAATCATCGCGAGAAAGAGCAAGCTTGAATGAATTTACAGTAGTGATGTTTCGGATTCGCAAGGGCAATGAGTTCCAATCGCTAATGGTCGACGGGAAAAATGAACTACGGAAACACCTTAAACGGGCACGTACATTAGATATATTTGAAGCTGACCGCAGGGTATACGCAGTGCGTGCCTGGACAGTATCCGGTAGATGACTGAATAGATAAGGAGGGGATAATCCATTCACGATCTTGTGAAACAACACCAATCTGTGACGTTTCCTACGCTCAGACAGTGTCAACCAATTTACATCACTCAAGAGTGCTATGGAGTCAGCGAGCAGTCGCACCTGTCACAATACGCGCAGCCTCTTTCTGTATCTTGTCCAATTTTTCCAGGTCTCTACCAGCGGCACCGGCCCACACAATATCTGCATATTCCATTGAAGGGCGAATGCACGATGTATAAAAGTACTCGAGAGAACGTCTGTCTAGCTTGAATTTAAAAGCTTTCATCAAATTAATAGTTTTAGTGCACTTGGTATATATATCAGAAATGTGATTGGACCAGGATAGATCGCCTGAGAAAGTAACACCCACATGTTTATGAGAGTTTACTTCCTTAATTGGAATTCCATTCAAATAGATACGAGGGTGAAGATCCGTCCCATGCTTATTCGAAATGATTAGATATTCTGTCTTCGGTTCACTGAAAGTAACCAGCCATTGCTTTGACCATTCTGAAATGGAATTCAAATCATGGTTTATTTTTAAGGCAGCATCTTCTCGATTATCCACCTCTAAAAACAACGACGTGTCGTCAGCAAATAAGCGTACACTGCAATGTTCAATGACGAAAGTAATGTCGTTTATGAACACGAGAAACAGCAAGGGCCCTAAAACAGACCCCTGTGGGACTCCCGCCTTGATTTCAGACCATGCGGATGACTGGCCATTTATAATCACTCTCTGTCTGCGATTTGACAGATAGTCGGATAACCAGTCCAACAATTTACCATCTATTCCATGTTTTTGGAGTTTGAACAAAAGTCCTTTATGCCAAACTCGATCAAAAGCTTTCGATATGTCAAGAAAAATAACCCTTATTTCTTTGCCATTTTCAAGTGCCCGGCAAAAAGCATGATACATTTCAACTAGATGAGTTACAGTGGAACTGCCAGAAATAAAGCCAGATTGCCAAACTGACAGCAGAAAATTATCTTTGAAATATTGAGACATTTTACCAATTTTTCCATAATTTTGCCGACCGAACTAAGCAGAGAAACTGGTCTGTAATTATCCACCAAATGTTTATCGTTTTTCTTGTGAATAGGCATCACATTCGCATGTTTCCAAGTGCTCGGAAATCTACTGAGCGACAGGGAAAGATTGAATAATTTGCACAAACTTGGAGAAATGGCATGCCTGGTCTCCTTCAGTAACCGAGGACTCAGTCCGTCAGGCCCAAAAGCCTTATTCGGGTTGAGAGGCGCTAAGTATTTATTAACGTCAACTTCATTGAAATGGATATGTGATAGAGAGTGCTCAGCATTGACAGGATAGTCAGTTGGAAGAGACACTCCAATATCATCTAAAACAGAGGCCTTCAAGAAATGGTCATTAAATAATTCAGCTTTGTCTACGTCGCTATCGACAATAGTATCATTTGATAACAGAAAAGGAATCCCTTGAACTGTTTTTCCTAGTAAACGATGCGTCAGTGACCACCAACTCTTAGAATCTGTGGCAACATTATCCGCAATGCGCTCTAATAAGTGTTTCTCATAAACAGTTTTGCATCGTTTAATTTCCGAGAAATAATAATTTCTCTCATTTCTGAAATTTGACCAAGCCTCTGGTGTGTTGTCTAATTTCGCCAGTTTGTGGGCTCTATTTTTAGAGCGTTTAAGTCGGCGCAAATACCCATTGTAAAATGGCTTGTCTCCGGGCCTTATTGTGACGACTCTATTTGGAATAAATTCCCTGGCGGTGGACAATATGGTGTCTGACCAATTACGTTCTGCAATATCAATATCAGCACAAGTAAAACATTGATCATAATCGATATTAGCTAGACGACTCTGCAGCCCGACATAATCAGCACGGCGGTAGTCCCAAACTAACCTGTTATATGATGTTTGGGGTTTCAATTTAAAATTTAACACCGCTGCAACGGTGTGATAATCATTATATGACACTGGTTCAAGAACCTGTGTGGAAACAATATTCTGTGGACAGTTTGATAAAATTTGATCCAACTCGGAAGCAGATGTCTCAGTGATCCGTGTTGGCTCATTGATATGTTTGCAAAGACCGTGAGTTTTGACAAAATCCAATAGCTTTTGGCCTTGAAGAGTGCCGGGGTCAGCATTCAAATCGCCAACAATCAAACATTTGTTTTGCTGAGCATTGCTCGCCTTTAAGTAGCTTTCTCGCAGTGAGTCCCAGAATTCAATTTGTTCTTCAGTACGATAAGCCACACACAACAAAAATTTATTATTGCTGGAGCGGATTTCAAGCCACATCAACTCAGCAGTGTCTGATTGCAAATCCGTACGATGCTTCACAAACAAAGTGTTGGATACCCAAGCTAACAACCCACCCCCTCTACGGTTGTTCCGACACAGAACAACAGGATCATGATAGCCGGATATTTTGTAAGTATCAAGGCGACCATCTGCTAAGTCTGAATTTTCAAGCCATGTCTCACTTAGAGTAATAACTTGGAAGTGCTCCGCTTCAAATAGTTCGATGTATGTCGTGCAAAACACAAACAGATAAAATCCGATGTATATTGGGGTGATTAATTTCGATGTACGATCACGGCCTTATTCACACGTAATCCCAGATATAGTCCGATATTCTACTAAAAGTCCAGTGTAATACAATTTCTTCTGATTTCTTATTAACTTCTTCCTAACTCTCGTTATTGTCTTCTCTATCTTAGTCCATTGAAATTCTTTTCACAGGTCCGGGAGAGCGCGGGCCATGTGGTGAATGTCTGAAAGTTTCCCGCTTCGTGGGCGGAAGTTGTGTGTGATTCATTGAATGTGATGTCATATCTGGATAGGCGTGGTCAGGTGTCTGGAAATGTTGTGATTGGAAGGAATGTGAGGAGTGACGTCGTTTGCAGAGTTGTTTACATGTGGCGCGGTGGCTTGGACGGTGTGTGTTGGATGACGTATAAAGTAAGTATGTGTAGGGGGCGGTGAATCTGTGACGTGTATGTGGAGTGAGAGAACGTGTAAGGGAGGGGTTTTGGGCGATAACAGTCAGACATTTTCTACACTATGAAGTTACCAGGATTAGCAAAAAACGTCTTAGCAATATCGGAATCAAGAATTAATTGAATTGCAGTGATCCAGGCACGATGATACACACGCTTGAAGTTGTACGTTGGAAAATTTTTCAACATGTTCAACGAAGGGATATTTCGACCCCTGACTTATACTTAAGACTAGTCCTAATAATGTTAATACGGTGGCTGATATATGACAGCTTATGTGCATAGCAGAAAGGAAATATAGCAAAACATTTCATTCATAATAGATTCTGTTTGCGAATAAACTTTTAGTCCACCAACAAAACTATTCTAAAACTAAAAATGAAGTCAACGGAATAGTTCCATCAAATTGTAAGTATTAACTTATTTGATGACGACAATAGAAAACTCAAAATACAACATTTCTGAAAAACAAAAAAGCCTGACCAGATAATTGTTACCAACATATTGGTAACAAGAAAATGCAGCTAACTGCGGGAGACGACATTAGAGCTCGAGCACACCATCAGCACCACGAGACCTGAATGACGTATGAGACCACACCATCAGCACCACAAGACCTGAATGACGTATGAGACCACACCATCAGCACCACGAGACCTGAATGACGTATCATCAGCACCACGAGACCTGAATGACGTATGACCCCCCCCCCCCCCTTACAAGAAAAGAAAATTGAAACATATCATGTCCCACATGATTCCAATTCATTCCCGTATATTATGATGAAACACATAGGCCTACTTCAATCATATTCCTAATGAGTAAACATTTATTTTGAACTCAATGAAACAGATACGCCTGATAAAATGATATTGAACATCATTAATAGTTCCTTAAAATATTGGAAACTATGAGGAATATCTGCATCTGATATCATGATATAGATAACACATGCATACTGAGCAAATTAAAAGACCAGTTTAAAATAAAAAGGTTTCGCAACCCAGCATGGAACACCTTGTCATGTGATAAAATATGTCCAATTACGGTAAATGTAGTCGTGGTACCGTAGACGAATCGTTGTGTTTACTTCATTACGCCAAAGAAGGCCGCACGCAAGGTTACATGTACATGCATGCACAAAATGCTGCACAGAAAATGGTACGTTCCAAAGTACGCGTCATTGCGGTAAAATTTGCTTTGCATTCTGGGAACGTGAATTTCCATCGGCTCCGCCATTTTGACGTTTTCCAGACGAGCTGACCATTTTGCGTAATTTTCTCAAACCTAACACATCGATTTATGCATTATATATCTGTGGAATATTCAAAGCTTTCCATCAAATCGAGAGATTTTATGTCAAGGACGAAGAAAGTACTCATTTGAAGTAGGTGTACAAAGGTTTACATGCGAAAACGGGCGTCGATAGGTTGGCATGAAACCTCCATAAAAAAAAGTCAGCACATAGACATGTAGAGAGTTGGGGGCTTCGCCCCCAACGCTCTAATGTCAATAATACGGCAATTGAAAAAAGAGGAAAAAACACCACTCGTGGATTGAGCTCTTTACTGTTTTGTAATAGCATAGCAGGCATTCTTCATAAATATTCAATGAAATCTTTCTCTGGTAAACCTGGCAAACGACTGAAGACCAGAGAGATGGGACGGCTTTGGCTCGTCCTTTGAGGATTTTAAATAGTTAGTTTGTGTAACTTTCATCGGTGCATCAGCTGAAAACCAGAGTGTTTAATTGTATATTTGAACTTCATGACATAACTATCAAATGGTGTTCTGGGTTTCTTCAGGTGGTTTTGTTTTGAACAATTATACGTTATCTATCTTCACTAGTCTGCATATTTGCATAATACAGAATAAGGTGTTCTCTTCATTTGCATAAATAAAAATATTTGCAGTAGTTTTCTTGGCAATATTGTGCTGTAATTATTGTTGAGTAGTGTGTATGTATCAACCTGTTACCGCTTATAACAAGATTTTGATGATGCCAATAAAAACATAACATCAAACACTTTCGGAATAGAAACCAAGCCCGACCAAACTTCCATACCTGAAGCCACACTGACGTCATCAGGGGCAGACAGTGTGTAAATATAGTTGTTTCTACTGTACACCAGGTGAAATTAGTGCACAACTGCCCAACAACTTACTAAAACAATTTAGAAATCCGAAACAAACCCCGTGAAAAAGGTGTATAACAAGTACATAGGTACCCAATCACAAGCAAAAGGCTACTAGGTTGATGTTTTCCTCGAGGACAGATTTGAAAAAAAAAATGAAATAGATGTATGACACGTACATAGGTACCCAATCACAAACAGGAGGCTACTGAGTTGATGTTACCCTCAGGGACAGACTGAACGTCCATTAGCAGTGACACCAGCTCAGTGGTAAAAATGTATGTATCAACCTATTACCGCTTATCACAAGAATTTGATGATGACAATAAAAAACATCAAACAATATCGGAAAAGAGACAACGCCCGAGCAAACTTTTATACCTGAAGCCACATTGGCGTCATCAGGGGCAGACAGTGTGCCATTATAGTTGTTTCTACTGTAACCAGATGGAATTAGTGCACAACTGCCCAACAACTTCCTAAAACAATTTAGAAATCCGAAACAAACCCCGTGAAATTGGTGTATGACAAGTACATAGGTATCTAATCACAAGCCAAAAGGCTACTGAGGTATCCTCGGGGACAGATTTAATCTCCATCAACAGTGACACTGGCTCAGTGGTAAGAATGTATGTAGCAATCTAATACCGCTTATAACAAGATTTTGATGATGCAAATTAAAAAAAAAACTATAATCAAACACTTTGGTAATAGAAACAAAGCCCGACCTAACTTTTATACCTGAAGCCACACTGACGTCATCAGAGGCAGACAATATAGAACAGATGTGTGAAATATCGCACATAGATGCATACTCATTTGCAAACGCCCCCATTAAACGCTCCATACTAATCATAAACACAATCTTACCCCCACATATATTCAGTATTCATACAATTGGTGAAGATTGGATCATTAAATATATCAGGCAGCAATGTTTGGTTCCACATTCAACCTAATATGCTGCAAAAGGTGTTGGGTTGTTTGAATAAAGTATTACTCAATTTTGCCAATAAACCTATTCTCACCACAAATACATTCAGCATTCATACAATTGGTGAAGATTAGATCATTCAACATATCGGGCAGCAGTTTTGGTTCTACATTCAACCTGATTAGCTGCAAGAGGTATTGGGTTGTTTAAATAAAGTATTACTCAAAGTTGCCTCATCGTTTTGGGAGTCACCTTTCATCACTGGATTCATCAAGAATTTCGTCACATAATAATATTCGATGATAGATATAGATAATTGTACAGAAGAAACTCAACAACTGATAATCGCTCAAATGTACAATACTACTGACTTACCTACGACGATTTTCTGTAGCAGTAGCATTTTTATCCAACAATCTACAAATATACAAGACAACTGGATGGGGGGCCTCAGAGTAATCCTAGGCAACTTGATCAAAAATTGGACCTAAAAATGGGATACCGGTTTTGTTTACTCGGTATACTGTACAATAATACGTCGAAAATTACTTTTCCGGAATAAAAAGCTATACACATTGCCCAGTATGGTTCATCTCACTCGGAGCGTCTGGGTATTGCAACAGCATAGGAAATGGGATATTTCCGATTACCATGGTATTTTCTTCTCTCGCCAAAATGCTGTGTCGTTTGCGGGCGTTGCCCTTATAAAGGGAATAAAATATCCACATTTATATCAGGGCATCTCCACATTTATATCTCACGTGACTGCAATCGTTACATCAGAGGCTTATACATCCGGAGTAAGATGTTTTTAATGCTCTGTACAGAATATCACATTTCACCATGATAGATGTTGGCTTCCAGTGACTTTCTGATTTCATTTGACTGTATGAAAATCAATCCAGTTGGTATTGGATTTCATGATAAATACCTACTAATATGCGCGCTATTGTTACATTTCATTCTGAACTCAATTGTTAGACACCTTACAATACAGATTGACGATACAACGCGAATGTGTACATGATTTGTCTGGTCTTCAAAATTTGTTTTTGATGCAAAAACGTGACGTGTTCTGTTCACAAGTTATTCAAGCACAATACCACATCTATATTTGACAAAAAAGAGGTGCCACTCATTTGCATCATGTATGGTCGAATAGTTATGTGGCCAGTGCCTCTGTTTCACCCGCGGTTGTTTCAGATTGCCGGACATATGGTACAATAATATAATGTATTGGCATGGTTTATTGTTCGTCGTCCGTTGTCGCCCGCTTTCTAATCGTTAGAATTCTTGGGAGTATCCTGTTGAAATGGGTAAATATGTTAGGCAGTTTCATCAAGTGTACAATGGAAATAAATATCATCAGGAGCAGAGTGTGTAAAATGTAGTTGTTTCTACTGTACAGCTGATGGCATTAGTGTACAACTGCCCAACAATTTATTGAAACAATTTAGATCTCCGAAACAAACCTCATAATATAGGTGTATGACAAGTACATAAAAACCTAATCACAAGCCATAATTCTTTACTCTCATGTCTCAGATCAGATCCGGATAGTGTGTTTAAGGCAGAGGTCAGAGCTGTGGCTGAGGCATTCCTCGCTGTGCTGTAGCGACATTTGGGTAGGCACACCGTGGAAGCAGAAGACCACGTGAAGATAATGGCTTCAGCTGCTTCCACACACAACATGGCGGCAGTGAGGTTGATGGCCCTGACTGATGCCCAAATGCGCCAAGCCCCCATTGCGTGTTTGTATTTTGTTGAAGCTAAAGTATGTTTTACCGAACAGGCCATGTAGCATGAAAACGCGACATGTGAGAAAACCGAACATCCCTTCTCGTATGTCCCTTCTCTCACAGTCGAATGCTTATTATCGCCCATTGGTGGATAATAATGAATATTATCCAATTTTTATTCCAATCTGCTTGCAATATCCACATCAAAGATTATTTGACTTCTTAATACGTTTCAATTCAATTACTGCTGCATTAGGAAGTGTAAACAGACTGATAGTTGATGGTGATTTGTGTGTTTTGCCAATCGAATGCTTCGAACTCGTACTGCACCACCATGACCTTCCACGCTTGATCACCATTTGCACGACTTGAATGGAAAGCAGCACATAACTCACCCAAAACATCGTTCGATGTATTGGTCAAATATCGCACCATAAAACCCCTGGTTGTGCTGTGGTGCCAGATCCCCAACCTGATTCCTGATTCAATATTGAGTGGAAGTCCATGAATTGGACAAAAATATGGTCATGTATGTCGTGAATTTCTGATGCCTTATACAAATATTCTGAAATAGATGTGGTAAATATGGTTAATTTTCTGATTGATAATATTTTTGTGGAATTTCGTTGGTAACTATTGGTATTCCCATGGGTACAAACTGTGCACCATTATTGGCAGACCTGTTTTTATACTCATATGAATCAGATGTTATCCAACATTTACAACGAGGAGGTTCTAAGAAATTAACATGTAATTTTAATTTCACTTTCCGATACATAGATGATGTATTGTCGCTAAATAATCCCAAGTTTGGTGATTATTTGGATGTCATATATCCTAAGGAACTTGAAATTAAAGATACTACAGACTCCGCTAATTTTTCCAACTATCTAGATCTGAGGTTGGAGATTGATAATGATTCTAACCTGTCAACTAGATTATATGACAAACGTGATGATTTCAATTTTTCCATCGTCAGTTTCCCTTTTCTAAGCAGCAACATTCCTATGTCACCGGCATATGGTGTGTTTGTTCCTCAACTTATACGCTATCCCAGAGCTAGTTGCAAATATGAGGACTTTGTCTATCGAAGTGCCCAGCTAGTTTCTAAACTGCTGCGACAAGGATATGTTATACCAAGACTTATAGCTGCGTTTAAGAAATTCTATGAACGTCAACATGATCTGGTTGATAAATTCACCAAATCCATGTCTGCCATGCAACTATATCTATTTTCATGTTAATTTTGGGGAATTTATGACGGGTGCCACTAGTGGGGCAGGAAATGCTCACTCTTTCCGGAACACCTGATTTCACCTCCTAATGGCCATTTATGGGGGGGTTATGAGTTTCCCTGTCATTATTGTTTTCTCTCACTTCGTATTCCTGATATGACTTTCTGTCCCCGGACTATGATATTGGATAACGGACCCTGTTTTGATTGCTCGGAATACTTAATACTGGATATTGATTCCACGTCTATCACGAACAAAAGTTATTTCAATAGCTCCTCAGTTAATGTCGGGTATTTCACGGGCATGTCGCTTTTTCCACGGCGGGAACACTAACCGTGAAAAAAGCGACATGGTCGGATAATTCACGTGAAAAAATTAGCCCAAGGGCTAAGAAAGGTTACCGGACAATATATATTTTAGATATTAGCCTTTTGTCCCGTGACCTTGGAAATAAGGCCATTGGTCAATTCAAAGTCAAAATATTCAGCATATATCATTTCTAGTATGTCCACAATTGATTCTCAAGCTGTAAAGTCGTGATGTGAATAAAATATCTTCAATCAATCTTGCCGTTTTGTCCATTATAACACAGTGATTGGGCATCAATTGCTGCCACCATAAAGGGACCATTTTCGTAGGGCCTATGTACCAATATACCCTTTTAGCATCATTGTCTCCCTGAACTGAGTGCACTGTGGATAGGTGTTGGTACTTAGGTGTTGGTCGTGAAAGAAGCGGAAATATTATAAACTTGGCATTCAGTGCAGTGTCTTTCATATCCGTTAATTGATAGTATACTAACTGGTACAAAAAACTTACTATTCTGACCATATGGAAGAGCTTTATAAATTTGAGCACGCTAATGCAAATGCTCTTGTCGACCCTATTTCTGTGAGTGCCATCGGATCTGTTGCGTCATTAGTATAATCTCATTTGTTCTGGTAGATGGTTGTTAGAAATAATCAGTTAGACAATAGCCATATTGGCGTGAATAGTCATTGGTCCAGTGAAGTGTCATGCCCTGAAATTGCATGGGTTATTGATAACGCTATACTCGTTGTTTATATCAACCAGATATATATGTCTACAATCTTTACTGTTTTTTTTTATTGTTAACATAACATTGATTGTTTTGCAATTAGTTTCGATAGTTTCATGATCGACGTATGCATTTCATCTATTGCAGCCCCAACATGAATCATGCAGAATAATCACTGCCCTAAATGTATATAGACTCTTTACCACCATCATAAATATGAATGTATAAACAACACCAATTTGATGTAAATATTTTAGATTAACTGTAAAGAGGTATTTACACACATGCGTTGCATAAGCAAAACAATACTCTAAAGTTACCTGATAATGAATATGTACATGACATAGTTGTCGTGAATGGAGGTTCGTTCAAATTGGTCCTGTTTCCATAATAACCATACGTCATCTCACATTTATTACATCTGCAATATTTCACATAAAACTAAATAACAAGGTAGTTTCTAAATTTGCATAAACTACAATACTTGTAGGAAACATTCTCGCTGATATATTATGTGACTTTCCTCGGAACTGCTCTGTTGTTATGTGTATCATAAATGGGTGTGTGTAATATTGAATCTTCATGTACAATTATCTGTCAGCATACCCACTCGATATTGCGCATCAACTAATTTTCATTATCAACACACACTGCACGCTTATATTTAGTTGATGGAGCTACATTTGGCAATATCCTCCGCTACATTCGTCAACATGATCGGGTTAAGAAGAACTGCAATGTTAGAAAGAAGCAATTTTGTCAATTCTTCAAAAATTGCAGCAGCTTTTTATCCCCAGAAATGTCTTGCTTTCCAACTGTTGGTCTGTGAAATTGCAATAATAACTAACTGAAGAATGGTTCAACCATCCAATTTTATATGCATCACATCAAATATCCTGTTCGTAAAGATATCAAATGATAGAAAAAAGAAAGGAAACTCTAGCACTGAAAACTGTGCACCCGTAACATGTGGGCTTACATACCACATGATTCTGTAACAGTTCATCCAAGACTCTACAACTATATGCATTCAACAAACTACATGACTTTTCGGTCACAATCGCGTGCATTATCTCATAACGGTTTCGACGAAAATTCAAGCGTTTTGTTTTTTTAGATAAAACTACTCATAAATTAGTTAATAATCAACATAATACCGTACTTCTTGTACCATATTAAACAAACTTATTCTGATGCACTTCTTTACCATTCTTTAGCCATGAGTTAGTATTTTAGTCACGTTCCAACAAGTGTAGTTAGTCAAATGTGAAGACCATTATACAATTTTATTGTCTCAGGATATAAGCTGGTCTATCAAGAAATATTGGTGTATATACGCGTGTTGTATTGCATATGCAACACAAAACAACACAAGTGTAAATACACAAATAGTTTTTGATAGACCATTTTTTTATTCCATTTTTTCTAATATTTCTTGCATTTCAAAATTCAAGTATGCTCAACGATTAAAACCACTTCACTGTGTGGGTATGTCATTCCGCAGTCAATTGCTGGAGGAGCCTTCATTCTGATACAATATAATGTTCGTTGTGCAATGGATGATATTTGAAACAGAATAAAAAAACGACCCACCTCATATGACATTTTTCATACATGTACTTCTGAGTTTGTTGCACGTTCATACTAATTCCATCAGGTGTACAGTAGAAACAACTGTATTTAACACACTATCTGCCCCTGATGACGCCAGTGTGTCTTTGGATACACTATTTGGTCGTCTTTGTTTCTATTGCAAAATGTATTTTACGTTTGTTATTGGTATCATTAAAATCTGATTGTATTGGTGGTAATAGATTGATACTTACATTCATACCACTGAGTCGGTGTCACTGCTGGCGGACGTTAAATCTGTCCCCGAGGATACCATCAACTCAGTAGCCTTCTGGCTTGTGATTGGGTACTTTTGTACTTGTCATGTATCTATTCCATGTGGTTAGTTTCGGATTTCTAATTATTTTCATAGGTTGTTGGGCAGTTGTATACTAATTCCATCAGGTGTACAGTAGAAACAACTGTATTTAACACACTATCTGCCCCTGATGACGCCAGTGTGTCTTTGGATAAACTATTTGGTCGTCTTTGTTTCTATTGCAAAATGTATTTTACGTTTGTTATTGGTATCATTAAAATCTGATTGTATTGGTGGTAATAGATTGATACTTACATTCATGCATAATTTCCGAGTTTCAAGATCCTTAAACAAGAATCACATTACTATGCGCGTATATCACTCCTCAATCAACCATTCAACCATCACGCGCAGATGTAAACAAAGCATGAACGTGCACAATGGACTGACACTTCTACACACACCAAGGATAATCACCGACTATCTTCTTAAATACACAATGTACATACAGAACCAAACTGGAAAAAAAAATACTTGATGTGAACTTTGAAGGCACTTTGGGCGTACGCTTACATTCGGGTTTGATGGATACACTTCGTTTGTTTGTGTGTGTTAAATCGAATGAAAATACAACTCGGATGAAAGGGAATCGTCGAAATCATTGTTCACATGTTTTGTCATCTTGTATTGGATATACTGCACTGAAAGTTAGTTTTTGAAAAAATCTCATATTTCCGAAGGCATTTGCTTTAAATTATGTGATATAACATTTCTCCCACACACCCAAAAGTCCGAGACTAATTTCACACGAAAATTCTCAGCATTCCCAGTGAAGTTTAGTTAATAAGTAAGCAAGTCAATAGAATTCAATTCAAACGTAGTTAACATCATTGCTTGACAGTCCACAGGACTTGAATTTGAGTTTAAAGTTGGAATCAATTTTAAAATCAGCCAAATTTAGCATTCTTGTTTGTCATGCAAACTTGAAAGTACATCTCGAGATAGTCGGGAATATATAGGAATTATGCACAGTTCGACGACAGATACTTAGAAAATTGCCGTTAATCGTGTATGAAAATAGTGGATAGAGAACGTTCGGTCTGCCTACATTGCTGGTTGCCACAGTATCTACACGAATACCAATGACGTCATGAGACCGTGTGTAGAACTCGCCCGCAAGGCGGGCCGCTTTAAGGAAACATTGAGGCGAGATTGACTGGCTCGAATTTGAATCTTGATTTTGCAACTCAATTCAGGCACGTAATACACATTTTCAGACCCAAATGTGTACGATTTCTCATTCCATAGAAAAAAATAAAGCTACCGCAGAATGAATAAATTTTGTCAATTTTAAATGTGATTATATCTTTAAAATGACAATTGCCCATCTATGTAGTCCGCACCAATTTCGAAAACTGAGATGTCATAATCCGTTGTATCTTCTTATAACTCATCTTGCTCCCAATAAGCAAGATAGGATTAATAAGTTAGATTCGCCTATCAGCTTCATCTCGTGCTGAAGATCTCGCTGAGGTTTCCTCCGACGAACGGTCTTCTACTCATTCAGGGACTCGTCGCACTCCTCTTTCACCAGCATAATTTGGTATGCTAATGACCTAATGGCTAATGGCCTTCCTATTGTAATGGACTATAACAGCGGCACAGTAGCATACACCTGCGCAAGACTGTCGATCGAGTCACACGTGGGTTTTGTGATCGAGTGCCATATTCCCAAAGAGCTCATCAACAGCAACAACGAAGCATGGTGTCGGGGTTGTAACGTGAATGTTATTAACGTGGACACCCTCTTGAGTCCTGGCGTCAAATACCAGTGTAACGTCTGGTGTGTCCATGACAGCTTCGGCAGGCAACATACTAAGCCCTTGATGATCTGGCTCATCAATCTTGGGACGTTGCTGTTGAGGACGCCAGGAAAAAGGTGCTGGATGGAAACAGCTTGCAATCTTTTGTCAGATGCAATCTGTTCTCACGGGTTCTGATTATATCTTCCAATACTGTGTTCCAGAACTCCAGGTCGCGAATAGATTGGTCTTCAGGCCTTTCCACTGTATCCGAAAACGTTTTTGCTGTGTTGATGTCTCTACCAATCGATTCGCACAATTCCCAAATTTCTCTGAGTCTGCACAGTCAAGCCGTTCTGTTGATTTGATGATATCCAACTTTCGTGAACAGGGCTGCAGTAGTTGTGAACTGTTTCGCACAAACTGGAACAATCTTTCCAAATCGCCTGTTTTGCCCAAGCTGTTGAACGAAATGAATCTACTAACAAACTTCTGTGTATTATACGTTCATGATTGGGTTGAATATTCTGCATAATAGTTAGATTTTAGCAAAGATCATGCAACACATTTTAAAATTTACAGTGACAAGTGAAAAATAGTAATATGTCCATCCAGATAGTGCCTTTATATTGGAACAGAACTGTTGTCTGTAAGCTACTTCTAGCAATGCTAAGCTCCCCAATCCTGGGACTAGATTTCCTCCGTTTTTGACGCATGTTAACAAATCCCACAGGTGAAAATATATAAGAATCTTATGAAATATTTCGGCCATATAATAATAGAGGTTCATGACGTTCCATACAAGTTTATTTATAATACCTAACACTGGACTTGGAGAATAGACAAAGGGCTCGGTTGTGTTTGGTCGGAATACTTCTTACTTGAGTATTTGGTGGATATTATCTGTATGTATGTATACATTACATATTTACGTTCAGGTAGCACTATTTTCGAGCACGTTGCCGTGCCATTAGAAGAATATTCTGCATGAAATTGGCGATACGTTCCCCCTTTCGGCACAGGCCAGATTTCTAGAAGCTCCCATCCCATTTCCTCAAAACAACCGTGTGTTTGTTTACATCAAACCACGATGCCATGTGCATTTGTTGAGTAAAATCATCAATGTATATATGCAATTTAATTTCAATAAAATTCTAGCTGTGGAGAATCCAAACCTTCCAAACTGTCACAACAAACGACTGAAGATGAGCGACACCACCATGTGGCCGAGCTTATCAGCAGCTCATGGGCTCTCTTGATGTAGTCTGTCTTGAAACAACCGATATAGCATATCAATTTGCTGTTTTTACCACACATTCGTCATTTATAGTTGATGGAGATCTGCACTACAAACGGCAATATTATTAGGGTTACCACTGACTTGTTGGAATGAAGTGAACACTTCAAATTTTAAATCAATGCAGTCCGAAATATGTCAAGCCAAATTGTTATGCCTTTTAACTGTTGGTTTGTGGGAATTTGCGTTCACATCAAATGTACAGCTCAATAAGATATCGAACTGTAGAGATAGATGCAGTTCTTACTGATAGATGCAGTTCTTACTGCATGAAAACTCCAAAACTTGAAATCACGTATACATACAATCAGATAGGCTCATAGACTACATGTTTCTGTAACTACCGCAATTCCATCACAGTGTCTATACCCATATGCACAGTACAAATAACATGCTCAGATATATGGCTATGCAAATAATAAAAGTGTCAAGCTATTCTGATAGTACGGACTATTTCCGAATATGATGGCAAAATTCTCCCCTGGCCTACATGCAGTTTGTTGTGTCGTTTACGTTCGTCGCAATTATATCCACACTATCATAATATTCAATATGACTAACTACAATATTCAAGAAACCTTATAAAAAGGTCTGATAACCAAGGGAGTCAATGAAAAATATTGTGGCGCGAACATGTCTGGACGGGATTATGGAATCTCCCTAATTCTTTTCTGAGCACAAAACATTTATGGTTGCTGTTCGTGAATTTTTCTAGCATGAAACTTAACACCACTCTATCTGACAATTAGTAGGGACTAATCGTCCCGACCGTGTGACATCCACTAATTATTTGGTCCTTGCTTTTGTTTTTCCTTAAGTTATTATTTCATATACCCCCCAGTACTTGGGCATCCATTGCATTAAGGCCAATTATGCATGATGCATCCAAACACTTTCTTAGCGCATCACTATCTCTGTGGACTCGTTAGACTGCGGTTAGGTGTTTGTGCCTGCTATCTAACAACCTGCCTCTCTGCCGATTCCGTATTCGTTAGTTTGAGACGATAATGATGTCAACTTAGCTTTCAGTGCAGTGCAAGTGTTTTCACCACCGTTAATTGATAAAATCCTAGCTAGTACAAAACACTCAGTGTGCTGATCGTATGTAAGGCTTTACCTTCTTGTGCATACACTAAACACTTTTCGAGCCTATGTCTGTGAAGGCCAGATGTGTAGGGTCGTCAGTGTGAGCATAGGCTTACTACTAACATTATAATTGATGCCTTTTACGGAAAGATTTCCCGAAGAGCCTTTTCCGCTAATCAGGATTGTGTGCGCGAAACAAGGTGCTTTTTCCGGCTGATCCCCGCCGTTTGGTGTGTATCATCACTAGTTCTTTGTGAATACCGGCGTGTTGGCCGACATGTAAATACTCTGCGAGAAAATGAAGCTGTATTGTGGCCAATGAAACCTAACAAATGTGCCTATTAGTTAGTTGCACTATTGTTCACAGTTCGGCTGGTTTGTGTGTTTTTGATAAACTGTTATGGAATGATTCATACAGAATGAAACTTGATTGAACAAATGCAGTCATGATGCAGTTTGCTGACAGAGCCAACGATATGTAATTAAAATCGATTGCGTTAGGCATAACAATTCTATGAGAATTTACAATTATGAGAAGCTGGCAATTGCATCTTCTTACACTGTATTGATTGATTATTTATTTTCGTCTCACCCGGCATACATTCTTAATAGTAAAAACATTTTATCATCTTAAAACCGTGAATGCTGGCCACTCAATCAGAGTTATGAGAGATCATACAATACAATACAATACAATACATACATACCTACGTGCATACATACATACATACATCTCGTCGGCAGTATGGCACTTCACGGTGTCGATTGACTGTTGGGTGGGGGCAATTGGAAAACTGGTAGACAGGTCCATTTTAGCTACTCCGGACACAACCATTCTCGATGGTATAAATGAAATTGAAACTGTTCACATGGTCTTCATCGCACCCACTAGTCTGACCTGAAGGCTTAATTACTTGCTCAGATTGACTGAAGGATGGGAGCAATTGGAAAACTGGTAGAGACAGGTCCATTTCAGCTACTCCGGACACAACCATTCTCGATGGTTTAAATGAAATTGAACCTGTTCACAAAGTCTTCATCGCACCCACGAGTCTGACCTGAAGAGTTAATTATTTGCTCAGAATAAACGCATCGTCATAGTACATTATGATAACAGCCAGATGTCAATTGATTAGGCAATCAAGAGGTATAATGTAAAGCAAACACTGGTTGATATAGGCACGGGCGTTTCTAGTGCAACACTTGCAACTGTCAAGATTTCGACCGAATTACAACAAGAATTATAGTACCAACAGTACATTAGGACCTACAGCATAGTTCCCGCGGGACCCTACATTTAGACTGCTAGAATTAACAGTATTTTACACATTATCTGTACCTGGCAACGCCAGTTTGTCTTTGAATTGGATTGTTCGGTCGGGCTTTGTTTCTATGCCAAACGTGCGCCATTCTATGTTCTGTACAGTATAGTTGTCTACTCCGGACACATCCATTCTCGATGGTTGTGAATGAAGTTGAAACTGATCACATGGTCTTCATCACAAATAGGAGTCTGAACTGAAATACTGAAATATTTGCTCAGATTAATCGCATCGCGGGATGTCGATGAATTAGGCAGTCAAGAGGTATAATGTAAAGCAAACATTGGTAGATCTAGGCACGGGCGTTTCTAGTGCAACGCTTGCAACTGTCAAGATTTTTACCGAAAACAACGAACATTATATCAGATATCAGGACCCAAAGCCCAATTTCCCATAAGCCCCTACATCTAGACTGCAAACGGTGCACGGTGAGGTTCTGCACATTTCATAATTCATTCATTCAATTGTTTATTTCAGACTCCACATACAGACACACATACATATTATAACATATATGCACTTTTTTGGACAGTATGCATCAAGACACACAGCCAGTTCTCAATTTGTCAAATTGCCCAACAGATTTGTGGGGAAAAGACATTCACTCCAAATAATCTTAATTTGCATAGAAATCTGTTAGTATATTAGAACATCGAATGAATCTATGCTATTGTCATCAAACACGCTGCTGACACTATAGTGTAAGCTGTACCCCCATGAACATACGGAAATTGTTATTGAAGCAACAGGCACATTCCTCAAATATTCTGAAGAATAAGACCACCATAGCTGTATACAGTAAAATTGGTACAGTAAGCTTTAAAACGATTCAATTTTACTTGGCAAGAACAGTGTGATAATTTCTGAATGACATAACAAATTGTCCCGTCCATTATGTCTGGAACTCGATTACTAGTATCCATTCACTGGGCCATCTCACTGAATTGGTTATCTGAATGGATTATAATTTATATGTAGTTCGTCCTGTAGGCTTGCTTAATGAAGTTTATTTCATATCACACATAATAATTATTAGTGTACAAGTCGACCATAAACAGTTCGATAATTTTTTTTGATTTCATCAACTTTCAAAACGATTTGTTTCAGCTCACAGCTGCTCATCTCCGACGTGTACTTTCATATAATCGGCATAATATGAAAGAATCACGACCACTGATTATCCCCAATATATGGTCACTGTCACTAAATAATTGCCAAAACTTATTGAACAGTTTCTTCTAAGAAATCTCGAAAAACGTATATTAATCAGCCACGAGTTCGTACCGGTATGCTTCATTACACTCGAAGTGTCTAGGCATTCCAATAGCATGGAAGAAGGTGGACTTACTCTCCAAACTGTTGTTTATTGTCGTTTCTGTGCATCCAGTTGTAGAAGAAATACGAGGCACCCATGGATTCCTATTTGTTCTGGCTGAAATAAAATCGTCACATGAGAGTAGATTCACCCACCCAGAAAGATTCCCTCTGAATCCATGTGTGGGTGATGGTGCATGAGTGTACGTTTCGATTTAGTATAAAGAATTTCTTATTTCACCATGTAGCTATGCTTATGATAGCAACAATATCATAATATTGCTCCTGAGAAAAGTTGAATACATTCTTCATTGTTTAATAACTATGCTTTGTTGACCGTCTTCTCTCCGAAAATGACTAGGGGTGACACTTTATATGTCCAGTGTGTATATACTAGCTTGTATATTTATATGGATCGCTAATGTTGGCTGCTGGTGGTGTTTGGGTGTTATTAGACATGTACGCACGCTATCGTCTCATTTCATTTCTTTGACGAACTGAACTGTTCAAGAAATTTTACAATAAAAGCGGGCGACTGAGGTACACAACACAAAATTCAAGTAGAAAACGTGTCTTTGCAATTTGCTTTTCCGTTCATGTATTATTCAAACGAAAGATATTTACCACCGGTCCCTGAGACATTTAAGAGGTAGTCATCACTTGAACCGTGAGACAACTAATTATGTGACCGTTTTTTTTTTTTTATATATTTTTAAGTTGTTTTATTTTTCAGTTGTCCTGTATTACTTGGTTTCTATTGAGCTCCTTAATTTGGTTCTGTTCAGAAAAAAACATATATATATTTAATGGCAACATATTTTTTTTAGAGTTTTCCTTTCATTTCCCATTTTTATTCCAGGTCAGAAAACCATTTCATAACATTTGAAAAACATGGTAATGGTGGTGGAAACTGAATTGGTTGTAAAATAAACGTGATCTCGAATCTAAGCCACACTTCTTTCATCCCATATGGTGTTGAATTTTATGATAAACAGCGCCTGTTTCCCAGATTTATTCACTGTCATGTATCATGTGTTACATGCTATCGTTCTGTTTCAATCTCTTGACGAACTGATTTACTCAATGAGCTTCACGATGAAGCTTGGCAGCAAGGAGACACAACGTAGAAATGTCGGGTACAGAAGCTGTCTGAAATTTGCAGTTAGTTTTCGAACACACAACTTTATTTTGGGGCGAACGATATATACTTTCAACAGGTACAGCTCACTGGGACTGTGTGGCATCGGATATTTGTACCCAATGCTTTTTAGATACAGGTTCTTGGTTTTTTTCCCCTATTATAACGTTCTTCTTAAAATGGCATACCGTATTGGTCATAATAGTGGCACGCGCCCTGAATTCCCTGTGAAAATTTATTGAAATAATTCTGAATGAACAATTATAGCGTGTACATAACACAATTATATTTTTGAAAAATTATTTTTTTTTGAAATTCGTGACTTAGTATCTCGATGATATCGACTTAGTATCTCGATAATATCGAGTTAGTAACTCGATAATATCGAGTTAGTATCTCGACAATAGCGAGTTATTATATCGATAATATCGACTCAGTAACTTAAGTCACAGTACATGATGTATAGTCTGCATTCGCATATACTACGGAAGCGTAGAAGAGCGACTCAGGAAATTTATTTTTGAGTTCCCGACTTAGTAACTCGATAATATCGACTTAGTATCTCGATAATATCGACTTAGTATCTCGATAATACGTCCAGCATATATCACTTTCTTTATGTCCACAATTAATTCCTAAGCTGAAAAGTCGATATTAAATGAGATATTAGCCGTTTTGTGCTCTGACCTTGAAGATGAGGTCAAAGGTCAAATTCAAAGTCATCAGAATATTCAGCATATATCATTTCCTATAGGTGCACAATTGATTTCTAAGCTATAAAGTCGATAATAAGCGAGATATTAGCCATCTTGTGCTTTGACCTTGAAAATGAGGTCCGAGGTCAATTCAAAGTCATGAAAATATCCAGCATATATCACTTCCTATATGTACACAATTGATTTCTGAGCTGAAAAGTTGATATTAAATGAGATATTAGCCATTTTGTGCTCTGACCTCGAAGAAGAGGTCAAAGGTCAAATTCCAGGTCATCAGAAAATTCAGCATATATCATTTCCTATATGTCCACAATTGATATCTAAGCTATAAAGTCGATAATAAGCGAGATATTATCCATTTTGTCAGGTAACCTAAAAACATGTCACCCGGACATATTCTTACGCATTCAATTCCTTGTATGCTGTGGCTTGTTAGATCAAAGATACGGAAACCTAAACCTAATGGTAACTATATATATTTTCACATTTAGCGTCAAGCACATAGTTATTACATTTAGCGTCAAGGCATATGCCTTGGTTTTTACATTTACCGTTAGGATTCACATTTACCGTTAGGTTTCACATTTAGCGTTGATTTCACATTCACCGGTTCAACAAACGCACAATTGATTGGCGCTTGGTTGTATGGTAAAGGCCCAGTCACACTGACGATACAACCAAGATACGACCTTGCTGCGACCTAAAATTTTTGTAATCGTGGACAAATCGTGACACGAACGTACGACTGGTCGTACAGGTCGTGAATGGTCACAATATGGTTTCTGTTCAAGTTTTGTGCCCCGTGCGTCAGGTCGCGATTTATCGTACAACTGGTCATTGATTGCAACGACTGGTTGTACGACAGGTCGGTGGCCGCTACGACTGAGGGTACGACAGGTCTGTGGTCGCTACGACTGAAGGCACGAAAGGTCGGTGGTTGCTGCGACGTGGTCGTACGACTGCTTGCTATCAATCTTCTCCATTCTTTTCGCGATCGTGCCACCAAGCGTATCATCAATCGTATGAACAATCGCTACTTGCGATTGCAGTGGCGATCACTGGTGATCTGTGGTAACTTAGCAAATTTGAACCTGAACGTGTGACCATAAAATCGTACGACTCAGTGTGACTGGGCCTTAACTGAAAAAAATGATTAGTCGTAAGCAGTCTTACTGTCAGGGGCAGCGACCACCGATCTGTCGTACTTTCATGCGTAGTGACAGCATCAACTTGTCGTACAACCAGTCAGTCCCACCACCTACCAGTCATATGATGATTTGAGTCCAGTTGCACAAACGTCCATTTGATTATGTATAACAGCTCAAACTTGAACATAAAACATTTGTAATTTATGTTTTAGAAAAAAATATTCTTAAAAATGAACTTCTACTAAAGTCATCAGTTGTTGTTATTGTAGGTGTTAATTAGCCACCACTTAATCTAAGCTTCTCGGTGCCATTGGTGTCACTACTGACATGTTGATGTGTCAGGTAAAGATTTTTTCACTGCATGTTTTATCAAAGCTCCAAATGGGTGATCCCAAACTAATCAAACCAATGAATCACTGACCACTGTTGTACGACTGATTGCACCACTAGTCGCCAGTTTGTACGACTATTAGCACAACCAGTGCTTCAAGACCAACGTGCGACGAGAGATCTTTGGTTGGCAGTTTTGAACATGTTCGTCAACCTTGCTGTGACTACTTTGTTTGCGACCATTCGCGTCCTTACGTTCGTGCCACGATTCGTCCACGATTACAACAAATTTAGATCGCAACAAGTTCGTATATTGGTCGTTCACAATCTCATAGAAAATGAATACTTGTTTACGATGGTAATTTCTAGCCTCGCCAAACGGCTCTTTATTGGTCATTTATGTGCAATGCCATTGTAACGGCAATACGTGGCACCTTTTGATTCATATCTTCTGGCTGCGTTACAGTCGTCAAATCAAAGTAGATTTATAGGCCTGCGCCTTGAATAATTCATTTTCTGATTAAATTTGATGATGTTATGAATAGTGTGAGCATGAATATATTTTCCCGCATTGTTTGATTCAACTTGTATAATTGTAATAGTATGCTTGGCTGATATCGGCTTCCGGCGTTTATGGGGCTTTATGAAGTTCCATAAAATTTTCTCGATTTCGCCTGACATTGGACTTGACCTGCTTGACAGAATAAAACAGATTCGGGTTTGCTCGCTCGGAATACTTTATTGTTGAGTATTAGTTCCACATTGCTGTCGAGTTGTCTATTAACTAGACTTGTTCAACCTTATGAATCGTGTATTTCCGCTACCATCACATATTATTTTCTCAAAGAACTAGATTGTGCAGTAAGTTATAAGGGTCTAGCAGATTGGGCATAAAATGTCGTGGGCACAATATGTCTCGTCAGCATTACCTCTCTTGTCGAAGGTTCTTCGTGATTTGTTTATGATAATACTAATTCATCTGTTTTGGTCATGATTTTTTTTTCAATCACTGATTTCTGTGAAATTTAAGAGGTACTAATCACGCAAACTTTGTGACATCAAACAACTATCTGGAAAGTGCCTCTGCTTCTCCCATAGTTGTTTTGCCATAACCCTAGCTATAGTACTTGAGTATTATCTGTTGCCACATTAGGTTTTTGTATGCATCAAAATAAAATGGGCGCATCACTAATCTCTAACGTTGCTGACGTTTTGGTAAAGATTGATCTTCATTCTGAAGACGCTAATGCGAACCCTATTTTCGACCCCGTGTACTCCTACTGGTGAGTGCCATCGGATGAGATGTGTCTTCAGTAGTCTCAACTGTTTTATGGATGGTAGTCCAGAAATATTCCAGAACAAAACCCACCAGTATATGTGGGTATTCGCCTGGTAAATTTTCGAACTCTGGATTTGAAATTAAACAGATGTTGACGACTTACTACTCAGTGTATCCCTTCACCAAGTATACCTCAATGGTTAGCTCGTCAGAATCAATTTGACAATGATTGTTTTATTTTCGAAATAAGCTTGTCATGTATGCCCATACATGTATGTATTTCATTCTTTTGACACCCCCTCTTGATTTGCATCGAAATTACTGCACTGGAGGTGTATATCGTTATGGTTCAACTACACTGAATATACATTTGATTTTGTTTGAGGATATTTTAACAGTGTGTAATTCCGTTGTTTTTTGCATTGGCTGTTTTTATCTATTCTTTTGACATCGACAATATATCCATTTCATAGCCAGCAGTTTTCAAATACTTGCATTTCCTCAGGTGAATGGTATTATTGATGGGGGAACATTGTGTTTTATACAGAACATTTATTGCGTATATCAATAGTCACGTTGAGGGTCATGGCGATGCTGCCCACTGACGTGATCATGTTGACCTGCATGTCGAGGATGCTAAACACATGAAGCCGTCATGCTCAGGTCAGTGGAATCTATGGTATTTATCATATTATAACGAGCTTCAGTGAGATCGTGGTATGGGTCCCCTTCCTGGTATTCAGATACCCGTGACTAATACATATACTGGCGATTCATAAATATTAATAGATGTACATGGTGACTCCAGACAAAAAGTACTAACCATGAAATATCAATGGAACTGATGGACCTCTGTTTTATTACTGGGCAGATCTATGTGGATATTACAATAATTGGAATTTTCATTTTGAAAATCTCGAACACCACGTGATATTTAAATTTGCAAAATGTGGTTTTGATTGTTTATTTTTCAGCCATGAGTCTACTACTGATATTTTAATTCATGCCTTTTAAAGATCGATAATTAACCTTTCCCACAATAATATTGTTTGCACAGAATTATGTGCGTTCTTATGCACTTTGAATGAGGTGTGGCTTAATCCTGATATTCCTCAAAAACCATTTTGCCGTCTTGTTCTGAGTGCACCAGCATCAAATGTACATCCACGATTTTTTGTTTGCAAACTTCTTTCACACCCGATTCCACACAGGCATACTTTATATATTCATGATAAGAAATCATATTGACGTCATATTAACTGACAAGAAATCATATTGACGTTTATGGACGATTTAAAATAATGATCAAGCTTAGTAAATTCATTTCATGGGTCCAGGATACAGTAGAATGGTGTTTCTCCTTATGGTAATACCAACCCCGTTATTACGTTTGTTATTGGAATCATCAAAATTTGGCTGTGTTGGTGGTAATAAATTGATACTTACATTGATTCATACTATTTTGATGAGATGTGGAGTATCATTGAAGAAATAGTGGTTTCTGTTCGGTACAACAATGTTCCTGTCAGCTCTACATGCACAGGAGGTGGAACGTTTTGTCGCGTTGATAGTAACTGATTCTTTCTCGTTGTTGGCATGGGCAGTGGATGCAATGACCGTGAAGACTACCCTCTTTCGGTCTGAAAGAACATATATTATCAGAAAATTGATATGCCTGGCAAGCCGAGAAGATGAAAATTTGATGACCATTTCAATATTTGGAGTACCGATACGTTTTTATCATTCGTGAATATCACAATAACCAATTGCGAATACATACATTCATGTCAAGAAGTTCTGTTCTGATTATTTGTTTTAGTATTGGGTAACTCGGATTCGGACGTCCCATCCAGCTAGCCGCAGAACATTTCCACCGTGCCGTCCTCGGGTGCCCAAGCCTCACCACTCCTGTAGGTTCCCCAAGTGCATCAGTGAACGCATCGAAGATGTCTAGCATGTCTTTTTGTGATCTAGAGAATATAATTTTCGGCATGTATTAAGGTTGATATATCCAAAAATGATCAACATACTTTATCAATGTATTGGTGGTAATAGATTGATACTTACATTAATCAAGATCATATATTATTGATATAATGACAAAACAAGTTGATTTTTTTCCAGATCGAGTTTGCACTGGTGGAAGAAAACAAGAGAGTTCGAGACCCGAGGTCGAGTGTTTTCTGGTTTTGTTACGCCAGTTCGAACTGGTTTCGCGAAGGATGGATGTATGGGCGGGACCAAACCTAGTCAGTCGAAAAATCCTCATTAAAAAGAAGCTAACCCTGTTGTTAAGCAAGTCTTCCCACACACTCACACGTGAAGCCGATGAGAAATACAATAAAAATGAGAATGATGATCCCTAAACTGTAAAACAAAACATCAGCTCATCAGTCCGTCAAAATATGAATCAACAAACCAAAAAAAAAAAACATACATGAATACAAAACATACATTACAGTTATGATAATTAGAATAAGAGCCCCATGAACACAAGTGTCTGCTAATCTCTTCGTAAAGGTGGTAACATGATTTTTCATATATGTATCTATCCGAACTCAGGTGCATGACCATCTAGCGATATTTGATTTCACTGTAAGAAGGCTATTGAATTGATGGTAACTATTTTAATCACTCTTTAAAAGCTTGTCTGCAGAAATTTCTGCGCATGTGACCAGTTCTCTACGACGCTCCCTGAGTATCTTGCCCAGGTTATACTGTCGTTGGACTTTACTGAAGGTAGGGGCAAACTCTGGCAATGTCTTGATGCGTCTCTCTGGCACTAAAGTGAACAGCTTATTGTAGCATTATGACGCGTGGTGGGCTGCGCAAGTAGTGAGTTATGGTGCTGCAGTGCGGGTAGGTTAGTAAGACATTCAGTGACACTCCAGTAATGGGGTATAACTTTTTATCGTGGGATCGCCGAACTTTACATTATCGTTCACAAACTCTTGGATATGAGCTTCCACGTTGAACTTGAATATATTTCCAACAACATAGGTTGTTGGGCAGTCGTATACTAATTCCATCAGGTGTACGGTAGAAACAACTACATTCAACACACTGTCTGCCCCTGATGACGCCAGTGTGTCTTTGTATCAACTATTTGGTCGGGCTTTGTTTCTATTGCAAAATGTTGAATTTTACGTTTGTTATTGGTATCATCAAAATCTGACTGTATTGGTGGTAATAGATTGATACTTACATTCAGTTAATCATTACGCCACATTACGTCAATAATAAACGGAATGGAACATCTCCAAGGGGCGTGTGAATCAAGTCCATATCCACCAGGCCGAGTCCGTTTCATCATATAATGTTCCAACTTAAGACAATATCGACATGATGACATCAAGCAGATTGAAGAAGCAGGTCACGGCGAGGAAACAAGCCAGAAACATTCAGACGATCAAAATATACACAGATGTGATGATGCTGACAAACAAGAAAGTGACAATAATCCCTCTAGAGGATACACACGATCTCGATGGATGGAGTACAATCGTGAAGTCAAATTGAAGACTATGCTATGTGACAGTTACAGAGCAATAGGCTCACATCAAAAGTAAAATGATCGAAGTTATGTTTGCAAACGAGAGGCAACAGTTTCACAGCCACTAGTTGTCTCCCCGCAGGGGAGACTTCTTAAACGCTCTCTGAGATTACCATGGGGGAAATACTCTTCGACTGGGGAAAAAACCCAAGAGAAAATACTTTGAACGTGTGTTCTACAGAGCTCGACGTAAATAATTCACTTAATTAATATAATCTGATGAATATTTTCGTCGAAGAAAGCAATTTTTCGTCATTATCGCCGATTTACGTGAACATCAGCGTCTCGGCTGGATTTGAGAATAAATACATAACTACGGTGTGCATTCAGTCAACCGAGTATCACTTTTGTCCCCACTATCGAGCCATCGCTCATTTCTCATGTTTATTACTTTATGTCAGTGCCTAATTTTCCTTGTTTTGGAGCAGTAAAATTAGCACGTTTGTTACGTTCTATTTTCTGACTGCATCTTTACTTTTAACAATCGAACGCATTTAGTTTTCGCTGTCCCATAACGAGCTATTTTTTTTCGAGTGGGAAGATTGAGAACCGTGGTAGGCCTATTGATCGTTGGCAATGTGTAAAAGTCGAAATGGGTTTCGAGTTCAACGCCACCGCCTTCAACATTGAAATTTGGTGCATATAACTATTCCGACGGTACTCAAATTTAGTACACTATCGACCAAAAACAACTTCACGAATATATTGAATTTCGAGCCAAATAGAAAACGGTGCCTTGCTACCTTGCTATTTTTTGATGGGCGTACTCGATCAGGGACAACTATTCATCAGTGTTAACTATACGGTACCAATTGCTTTCACATTTCGGTAATCGTCCTGCATGGACATCGTATATAGGCCTATATAGTATGCGCATGGAATTAAATTGAAAACAGTGCTAGAAATGAAGGCGCAATGGACTTCTTTCATCCGGGGCGATCTGGTGCTTTGCACCAGGTATGATTCTTGTTGACACTTTACAAACATTTCATCGATTCCTATAGCTAAGACGATTACAATGTTTTGCTTGATGAAGATGAATTTTCTCATCCGTGAAAGCAAACTTCAAGTCACAATTGTTTGAGCAGCAAGAGTTACCACAAGTTAGTCAAGTTACCGCAAACCTACATCCACTCTTCAGAACTTTGGTTGTGATCCACTTGAATTCAGGCGATCCATGTGACAATTCCTCACCAGAATAGAAGAAAATGTGAAAACATAGCACCAAGGGTGTTGTAGCAATCATGAGAATTGCACAGAGTATTGATTTTCCAACATATAAATCGTTACACTGATCTCAAACTCTATTGTCAAAACGTGTTCGTAAATGTTGCCGGAAACACATTTTCTGTATGGACTATAATAGTCCATACATTTTCTGTATGGACTATAAAATAAGTTACATCTCGGAAGATTTTTTACGTTAATGACATATATTCACAGACTGTCGATTCAAAGGCAACAAAACTTTTACACATCACAAAGGTACATAGGGAGAATCTTATGCATTTGAGGAGAATTGTCTGAATACATTTTGAGAAAAGGGCCACCAAAGACAAAATTCATCATTTTTCTTCGACAAAAAAGGTCGTTTTTGACCTTCCAAGGTTATTGAAGGTCAAACTCAAGTCCCAATTTTTTTTTTTTGCTGGAAATGGCTCAAAACGAATAGTGACTCGATTTGGGACCAAAAATTTTTTTACGCCTACCCGTCATAAAAAATCAAAATGGCCGCCACAGGCAGACCGTCAATTTAAAGGCAACAAAACTTATACACATCACAAGGGTACATAAGACCGCAATATATGATTTCCCATCTGAATGTGCCAATACTCAATTTTTTTTGCTGGAAGTGGCCAGATGGACTGCCAACTTCGGTATCACTCCCTCTGTTTCTAGTCATTGAGCTTGAGGTCACACAAGGTCAGAGGAAGAGGGTAGTTACACTTCCGTTGTCAACGTATAACGTCATATTGCCATAGTTCATTCCTGACGATCCTCAGAGTGTTGACGTAACGTACAGTATTCGACGTATTTTTACAATCCAAATTTCCCATAAAACTTCAAACCGGAAATAAAGTACCCAAATTCCTCTGGTCGAAAGCTCAAGGTCACTGAGGTCGAGTTGGCAGTCCATCTCTCTTCTATGTCTATGAAATGGCTCAAAACGAATAGTGACAAAAAAAATTTTTGTCGACCCGTCAAAAAACCAAAATGGCCACCACACGCGAACCAGCGATTCAAGGGCAACCAAACTTATACACGTCATAGAGGTACATGAGAGGAATGTTTTGAAACAAAAATCTCAAAACTGATTAGACAGTTTTCGAGAAAATGGCCACCAAAGTCCAAAATTGGCAATTTTTCGTCAAAAATGGCCGCCAAATTGGCAAAAACGATTCAATAAAAAAAAAATTAAAAAACGTCTTGAGATACTGGCCCAAGGTATGTTCTCACAAATTCATGGGGAAATTCATCATGTCAAAAAAAAGTTACAGACCCGGACGGACGACGGACGTAAAACCACGACAATAGCTTATCGGCCCAAAGGGCCGGTAAGCTAAAAATGACGACGGAAGGTTTAATCACCTCGAACAATTCACTGATGGCAGGCTGAACAAGCTGATGGCACACAAGGTCGCGCAGATTGCTCTGTAGAGTTTCAAGAAGCTCTGCATGAACTGGAAGACATATTTGGAAACACAGATATGAGTATGAGTAGTCAATGCCTACGTGAATAAGGCTGTAAGCAGGCCAAATATCACGCGCAGCAACCCTGGTGTTAAGATGATTTCAGCTGACAGCCATATAATCTATAGAAGGAACCAGAGTTCTGGAACACAGAGAGAACATGAAACGGTTGATATCCAAACTACCTCGCACCTCATCACCTACATGATGGCCTGAAGCAGAAAGTCCAAAAAAGAGAGCAGAGTGTTGGTTTCTCTCGTCAGACTGCTGTTGACTGTGTTGTTTATGTGCATCGCCGCTGTGAAATAAAATTTAGGCCCAGATGTCTCATTTGGCCGCAAGTACAATCCTCATCTCAAAAATGTCCGATGTAACTTAATGTATATTCCATACTCTACCGTGTGGAATGTGCTACATTTACAGTACCTACTGTTTGATTTTACATTATGTAAACAAGAAAAAACCCTTGGTTGGCTTCCGCCATTTTGATTTTTTGGAAGGTATGGGATTCAGCCAACTTGGTGAGGAATATCATGGGACCTGAAAACCATACTGGAACCTGTTCGCTACATATCAAGGACCCTAGCAGCTGCTGAAAAAGTCACACAGAATACGTCAACAATTTGATCCTTTATGTGGATAGGCGCAGCATAAGACTCCCGCATTAGAGACCTCTTAGATACCTCTTGTGATACTAATGTAATTCCTTTCAAAAAGTGTGATATTCTTCACACATGCATGTATTCTTGCTTCGCCATAATGTTAATCTTTGATGGGGAGTTGATACGGAAATAAATTATGTACTTTTGTACCCTAAAAATCATATGAGCATCGTTGTCACACCTATAATGAATACGCAATAGAATGTTGAGTTGAAATGATCTTGAATCGATAAAAAAACAGTGCGATTCGTTCTATGTTGTGTTGCAAGAAATCGAATCAATCATCGTCCCGCTCAATGTTGATGATTATCGCGCATAATACTGGTATTTTCTCACGCCTCACAGTGGCCGCCAGGTTGGAATTTTGTTATGTTTATTTGACGAGACGCCGCTTCAGGCACGTTTTCAATTTTCAATGCTATGGTCGCTTCTAGTCCCATAGCCTGGTTCGCTTGTGGGGTGTTGCAATATTTTAACCCCCTCTGAATGGCTAGTAATACGAAATTGGACGGGGATTAAGTATTATTACCTATTGTTCAAGGGACAGGTGGTAAGGTTTGTCCACTAGGTCAACTGTCGGGAACATAACGTGGCCAACTGGAATAGCATTGAGTGCTTCCTAATTTGTTTTTGAACACAACAATTTGATGGGTTTTCCCCATCGATTTTTCAAACATAATATAATTACCACTGTTCTCTGCGTCATTTAAGAGGTACTAATCACTCGAACCGTGTGGCATCGGTCATTTCTGTCCAATGTTTTTTTTTTCCATTATAGTTTTTTTTATAGACCTCAGTACTTGGCCAACATTTGCTGTCACCATTTAAGTTCTCGCATGATTCAAAACATCACTATCTGTGTGGACTGGTTGAACTGCGGTTAGGTGTTTGTCCCCAGCTCCCTATATGTCTCAACAGTTGAACTGATCTGGCCCCTGTATTTCTTAATTTGAGTACATCACTGATGAAAGAGTGAGAATCCACTTGGCCTTCAACGTAGTGGAAGCGTATTCAATCACCGGTAATTTACAGCATACTAGCTGGTACAAAACAATTAATGTGCTGTCCATTTGAACAAGTTTAGTCTTTATTGCAGACACGCTAATGCGACTGCTCTTTTCGACCCTTGGTCTGTGAGTGGCATCGGGCGTGTTGCGTCATTACTATAATCAAAATTGTTTTATGGATGGTTGTTCGGAATTTCTTGTCAGACAAAAGTCCTATCAGCATATGTATTGATCCGGCGAAGTATCACACCGAATTCGAAATTGAATAGGTCTTTGAGCCGCATATACGTGTCCTCATTTACATATGCATGTTACTCAAATGCCACAACGTCAAAAGTCGTAATAATAAATACCTCCCTAAATATATGTATTTTGTGTTTTTTGTGTGTTCCTAGCCAGTTGAGACCAGGGGTACAAACTGTGCACCATTACTGGCTGATTACAGACCTGTTTTTATACTCGTTTGAATCAGATTTCGTTCGTCTTAGATCTAAGAAGCAACCTAGTAGATTAGATTTCACTTTCTAATACATGAATGATGTATCGCCACTGAATAATCACACGTTTGATGATAATTTGGATGCCATAGACCCTAAGGAACATAGAATTAAAGATACTACAGACTCCTCTGAAGATTTCACTCACGGATGCTCCCGGCTAGTCTCTAAACTGCTGCGACAATGCTATGTTTTTCCAAGACTAATAGCTGCTTTCAAGAAATTCTATGAACGTCATTAAAGTTCTAATAGCTGTTTTGAAGACAGTTTATGTATGTCATTACAATCTGTTTGATAAGCACACGAAATCTCTCACCAGTATAAAACCTGTTCGCATGGTTTTTTTTATAATTCATGAAGGGTGCCACATTTGGGGCTGGAAATGCTCACTCTTTCCAAAACACCCAATTTCACCTCCTCATGACCATATAATGGAGGTTCTTGAAGTTCCATACAATTTTATCGATATTGCCTGACACTGGACTTGAGATTGAATTTATTTACACCAAACATCATTGATGCAACCTCCCAAAAGGCACATGACGCTAACCCGTTCAATTGATCAGCAAGAGTTCACATCACTTGGTCGATATAAAGAGAAACTGTTGTGAAACATCACCTCACATATGTTCATGTCAGATTCCTGAACGATTGTATATTCATCTGCAGCAATGCACTGCTGGGAAATAAATACAAGGTGTTCAAGTCAGTATCTTGTTAGTACATGTATTATACTGAGGAGCTGGGGAAACAGGCGTTTTGCATTGCCATCAACATACAAAATGACACGTATTTTCATGCCTGGTCCAATCAGGGCATAATAGTGAAAAATTACATGTGTAGTAATATATATTTATGCTTACCATGCAATATCTAATATGCTTTTTGATAAAACTAGCATAGTGGTTAGAATGGGATTTTTTTTAGAAAGGTATGAATTTAACGTCGTTAAATGAACATTATTTAACATTGAGTTGAAGAGCCGATTGATTTGGTATTATGTTTCCTTAACTGAAGAATACGAATTTAAAAGATTAGCCCAAGGGCTGAGAAAGGTTACCGGACAATATTTATATGTTTTATAACTTAACCATTTTGTAGCGTGACAATGAAAATGAGATCACGGGCCAAATACGAGGTCACAAGAATATTCAGCATTTATCCCTACCTATATGTCCACAATTGATTGCTAAGCTGTAAATTCAACAATGAGATATTAGCATTTTTCTGTGACCTTGAGAATGAAGTCAAAGGCTAAATAAAGGTCATCAGAATATTCGGCATATATAATTTACGGTATGTCCACAATTGATTGTCAATTTGTAAAGTCAGTCGTAAACGAGATACTAGCAATTTTGTTCTATGACCTTGAAAACACGGTCATTTGGGAATATCGAGGTCATGACAATATTCATCATACATAATTCCCTGTATGTTCAAAATTGATTCCAAAGCTGTAAAGTGGATAATACGTGTAAAACTTTTTTGTGTTCTAACCTTGTAAATGGAAACAAAGGTCATGAGAATATTCAGCATATATCATTTCCTATGTGTCCACAATTGATTCCTAGTCAGAAATTGGCAGTTTTTCGCTGTAATTGGCCGCCATTTTGAAAAAATGCGAAAATTAAAAAAAGGCAAAATACCCCCTTTTTAGAATATTTTAAGTATTTTTGTGCAAGATTTCAGAAAGTTTCGACCATAAACTTTTTAAGATAAAAATGTGGGCGAACGACTACCCCGGCGCAGACAGGTGACGGACACAATGTCATGCCAATAGCTTATTTGACCATAGGTACGGTAACCTAAAAATTAAGTTGATTCACAATAGCCCAATAGTAAATATGTACATGTTTCCATGTCCTCATAACTTCGGAAGGAATCATGATAAGGTCATGACAAGGTCAAGGTCACAGAAAAGGTCAAAATCAAAAAGTTCACTCTGTTCATACTCATGATTATTTTTCTCTGTTAATTTTGTAGTTTTCTATAGTCAATTCCCAATCGTTTGCTTTATGACCCACGACCGTATGATCACAATTCCCTATTATCGCTAAAGGTAGAATATGTAAGGGTCATCAGCTGAAATCACCGATTCGTATTAATTCAAGTGATAGCAATTCCAAAGGCACTGAAGATATCAATATAGAATATTGAACATAAAGTATGCAGTATAAATCTGAGAGAGCTTGCGAAGTTTGAGAGGTCAGTGTTAAGAATTCAGTTCGTGGTCGAGAATATGGTCAAGATAGAAAATTTTTGTTATGACCAGTTCGGGACCATTTGATATATGAACAATGGTCGTACGACCAAAATCCTCAATTATCGCCCAGATAGAGAATGTCTGCAATCTCTGGTTGTCTCGTTGCAATATGTCATGACTACAGAAGTCCAAACTCAAATAAACCTCACATTCACCACACTGGAATCAAGCTACGCACTGCTAGGAGGCGACACATGTCTTTTACCACATTTCCTGACGCTTACTTTTTAGATCTTGTGTGAAATATACATCACCTACAGCTATTACATTCTACCTTTTCATGCAACACTAATACAAATTGCATACATTAAAATGCGGAGTATTGCATTTGCACGCATAAGTGTCTGGCAGCATCCCTGTAATACATCCTTAAACTGCACATGAAATAAGTTTCTATTTTTAACACTCATTCAATATACACCTGTAATTGGAGGTAACACGATTAACGCGCTGAATTAGCAGCAGGATTTAGTTGGAAGTTAAAGCTGTTGCGTGATGGAAACTAGACTATAAAGTTTTCCCCCAAAAAAACCTTATCACAAGCGCATTATTCCACAAGTATCCTCTTGTTTTATGGCTGGTGGTCTGTTACAACAACAGCTGAACCACTAAATGTCTATGTCTAGAACCAGGGAGTGGACTATCTCAGATTACCATGGTAATTTCTTCTCTCACCAGACTGCTGATGATTGTGTTGTTTATGTGCATCGCTGCTGTGAAAGAAATACGAAGCGACGCTAAATTTAGGTCTATATATCTCATTTGGTTGGATGTACAATCCTCATATCAAAAATATCGGATGCAACTCAATGTATAATTCCACACTCCACCATGAAAAATATGCTACATTTACTGACTGTTCGATTTTGCATTATTTGAACAATAAAAATTCCTAGATTGGCCGTTTCGATTTTGTTACCGCATGGGATTCAGCCAACTTAGTGATAAATTTCATGCTAAACACCCTACTGTTACTTGTTCACTGCAGGTCAAGGCCATGTGGCATTAGCTAGAAAGTCACACAGCATACCTCAACAATTTGACAGTTATGTGGACAGAAGCAGCATTAGATTTCTGCATTATATACCTGTTAGATGCCTCTTCTTGTAATCGACAAATGTAATACATTTCAAAAAGTGGTATATATTTCACACATGCATGTATTCTTGCTTCTTAATTTGTTTCCTTCATCAAAGCATAATGTGTTTAGCACTGTCTTCTGTGATATACAGAGATATACTACCCTTCAAAAGACTGGAATCGCTTCATCATATATATGATTGACCAGGCAATAATCAATTTACAATGACAAATAGCATACCATAATGTGCATCAATTTGTTTTGCACGTTTTTACCATGTTTCATGTAAATATTGCGTGTATGAGTGGGGATAATGAAAGTTATCCAATGTGAGGTTGGATAAAAAATATTGCGAAATTTCATGCTTTTTTTTGGGGGGGGGGGGGGGGGATTATTCGCGGTAAATTTTATCACTCACACCATTAACAGGGTGTTTCCAAATCATGTACATGTATCTTTACTGTTCTCCAGAACAGTTGTTCTCATGGATGTGATAAATACATTTATAGAAATAAAGTCTAGAACCCATTTGTAAATAGCAATGTTATCAACAATATCAAAAATTTAACAAACGTGCCACACACGGCGTAAGGCGTGTAGCAATGAACAAACTCAACAATTCAGTAGCGGGTTGCTCGATCATTGGCCTGTATGCAAGCATTGTATTGTGACTTGCATGATCGATAGATTTCTGGATATCATATTGTGGAATACGATCCCATTCGACACTAAGTGCTATGGCCAGTTGCTAACATTGAGGGACGATTGACCACAAAACATTGCCTCCCAAAAACGCGAAATTTTGCCATATTTTTTTTTATTCAACCACGCATTCAATAACTTTCATTATCTTCATCCATGCAATATTTACAAGAAACATGATAGAAAGATGCAAAACAACTTTATGTGCATTTTGGTGTGCAATTTGTCATTGTAGACCGACTGTTGCCTCATCAATGAAGAATATGACAAAGCGATTCCAGACTTTTGACGGGCAGTATTTTGTCACTCGAACCGTGTGACACCGGTCATTCAATTTAACAACAAATCTTTCTCTTAAACTCGTTGTTTTTTGCTGTTGTGTTGCTATTTTTTCCAAAATTTAACAACAAATCTTTCTCTTAAACTCGTTGTTTTTTGTTGTTGTGTGCCAAGGCCAAAAAAAAAGTACTATGGTTCTGGTTATTGGGGTCCCCGAAAAAGTGATGTGGCGACGCGATTTTTTTTGCCCATTTGGTCAACCATTTTTCCCTAAAATTGCCTGCTGATAACTATCCCGGTCGGCCAATTTGGTCAGTCATACACAAAGTTTTGCAATGTCAGAGACAATCGGGACCATTTTACTTGATCATTATCTCACTAAAATAGGCATACGGGTGTCAGTTTACTAAGAAGAAAAAGAAAATCGGCTCTCAGAAAGTGATGCGTGCGATTTTTCCCGTTTTTTGAAAAAAAAGAGCGCAGGGTTAAAAGTGGCGCGCGCGCCTAACCACAACCGTAATACTTTTTTTTGGCTCAATGTCTTTTCCTGATTGTTTCTTCATATAGTCCAGTACTTGAGTTTCATTTACTGTCAGCAACTGTCATTTGCTATAATTTACTGTTCTAAACACGTTTTCAGCGCATCACTATCTGTGTGGACTGGTTGGACTGCGGTTAGGTGTTTGTGTCCAGCTCCCTACAGCCTATATGTGTCATTGTTGAACTGGTCTGAAACCCACTTATTCGTTAATTTGAGCACATCCCTGAGACGTGAGAATATCATCCGCTTGGCCTTCAACGTGGTGGAAGTGTATTCAATATAACAATAATATGTTTTTTGTGGGCGTTATGGTTATTTGAGGCCCGTCTAGGATGATTTGAAGCCCGACATTTACCATTTGAAGCCCGAGCGCTAGTGAGGGATTCAAATGGCCATGGAGGGCTTCAAATCATCCAACAGAGCCTCAAATACCCATAATGCACACAATAATCTTATTATTGCCGATCAAAAGTTTTACTCGGTGTGGAAGTTTATTTTCATAGGTTATTAGGCAGTTGTATACTAATTCCATCAGGTGTACAGTAGAAACAACTACATTTGAAGCAGCTGCCTTCGAAACCAGTCATAATTTTTTAAAACTAGATTTCTTACTAAACATGCTAAACTAACTGAATGAAACATACTCACATGAAATGTAATGACAATAACCAGTTCTCACGGAAGTTTTGCTCATTTGAACAGGCGGTTCTCGCGTAAATACAGGAACTGTATCCATCACACGCAAATGTAAACAAAGCATAAAAGTGTTAGATGGACTGATAATTCCACCCACATCATGGTATATCACTGATTATTTTCTCACAACTACACTATATATGCACATACGAACTGGAAAATGTACTCGATGTGGACTTTTAGGCGCGATTTGAGCATTTGTTTACATTCGGATTTGATGGATACACTTCGTTTGTTCATTTACAAAACCGATACAAAATGGGCACTAAAATGGATGAAAAGACAACTCGGACGGACTGTAATCGTCAAAATCATTGAGCACACCTTTTTTTATTGCATTAGATGTGTTTAACAAAAATTTGGTTTTGAAAAAAATATTGCATACATTCGAAGGCAGCAGCTTTAACACACTGTCTGCCCCTGATGACGCCAGTGTGTCTTTGGATAAACTATTTGGTCGGGCTTTGTTTCTATTGCAAAATGTTGTATTTTACTCTTGTTATTGGCATCATCAAAATATGATTGTATTGCTGGTAATAGATTGATACTTACATTTATTCTGTTAAGTGAATAAAACAAAACAAAATATGCCATATGCGGTGAACAGATTACACCGCGACGTTCTTTTGGGCTTGGCTCCAAGGTATGCATCTCAAATACGTTTGAACATAATACGCGAGCGTCATATTTGAAACGGGAAACTCGGCTTAAAATGAGTTTGACAAATGACATTTGAAACGAAAAATCGGACTTCAAATGAAAATAACAGTATATAGTATTCCGTTTGAAATTGGGACAGCACTCATTCACACAGCCATAAACAGTTATGATTGTCTGCTTAGCGTCCTTGTAACCGGTAATAATCACCGTTAATTTACAGCATACTAGCTGGTACAAACCGAATATGCCTGATATAATGGGTTATCTCGTCGAAAGTTATGTGACATTATCACGTTGTTGTCCCGATTACCTTACGATTTCCGTAGCGAGCGTGGTATTCAGCTTCGAAAAGTTTCAGCCCTGTTTATCGTAAATTATCCAATAAAAAAACATCAAACCTTCCTGTTGTACTGGATGTATCGTTAATAGATTGTGAGGCGAATAGCTGTTTCTTTTAACACATTGGGTTTTTTTCATCATGATTTTTCATCATGATTACCGTAAAATGAACGCCTACTTTTGGTGTGACCGTAACATCAAATTCACCATAGACGAATGTTAACCGTAAGGCCACACCAAATTGTAAAGTTGGTCTGAGGAATCGCCGCTTTTGAAAAAGTGAGTTTCACCTTCAAAAAAAAAATTGCCGCAACAAATTTCCACGATATCAATTTCTTTTTCTATTTCACCGCCGCCATCCGTATTTCAACTAGGATTGTTAACCAACGAAGGGGTTTGATATAAATTTCAGAAAAAAATATTTTCCTATAATCAGGTATTTTCCAGGGAATCGTTGTACTATTCGTGGTATTAAATATGTGTCATCGTACTTCCTAATCCCAAAACATTTCCACCGATTTAAAGCGGCTCTTTCACTTCCTTCCACTTCCCAGAATATTTTATGGGCCTATGCATATTTTGGGTCCTATCAACTGATAGACATGTCAATTGCAAAATAGCTGCAATAGAACAACACACAAGGGTCTTGTAAGCAAAAATATCGAGGGATTTTTCCTTGGTCACTTCTTCGGTTCATTCGATGACCTAGCATGCGGCCATGGGTGATATTTGCATATTCATGAGCTTAATGAGTGTTGATGTCTCAAATACGGTAGCCATTCGTTTCCCGTTGTTGCTAGTTCTAAAGAAACGAATTCCGCGCATTTTCAACAATGCCATAAAAAATTCAATATTCCGAGACACTGGTGTTGTGCACCAATATTCTATGTATCTTTATGTATTATCACATTTTACTAGGACCACGTTGGAACGTATGCGCATCCAGTGTGTTTATTATGACAAGCTACAGAATAGTAGGAATGGAAAGTGTTAAGAATATGTCCGGAGGAAATGTTTTGCTGTTTTTTAATTAAATTAATATCTCGCCTATTATTCCCCAGGGCTCGAGTCTTCACTCCAGGTTTTTTTTATGCGCATATGCCTATATCCTATTCTAAGTGCGATTCTAATATGATTCTATTACATCAGCGTTATATCAGCGAGTACAAAAAATCACTGCCTGGGCAAACAGAGTGACAATATTTGCGACCCCCGCTGTACCACACAAACATCCCTGACACCCACAGCATAGTAAACGGGCGAAGCCTGCACAATAGCGCGCAACGTATGTCCACCGTGGAATTACTCCCAGCCCGTCACTGCGGGAGACCTCGCAAAACGGAACCAGCTGAAATTAGTGCGTTTTTAGTATATCCGGGCCCGGGGCCCGGACAATAACACGGACCCTAACCATACTACGTGAAAATCGATTTTTCACAAGTAACAGTGCGGAACGGATGGCCTCCGTGGTTGAACGTGTGACGTGTCAGGGATTCCTCTCTCAAAGACCTGATTCCAATGTAAACATACACAAAACTTGCGCGCCTGTCAATCTTGATGTAAACACCACTTTCAGCCTTCTGTTTCGGGTGAAATAGCACATGAATAGCCATGTGTATGCGATTATGGGGATCATACTTAATAGTTTTGATATAATTTTGTCAATTGAACTGGTTTTTCAGTTCAAACAAATAGTAACTATGTGCAAATGCCGCTTCAATAATACCAATACTTACATCTTTCTAAATGCAGTTAAATACAATGTAGGTATCAATCTATTACCACCAGTACAGCCAAATTTTGATGATTCCAATAACAAACCTAAAATTCAACATTTTGCAATAGAAACAAAGCCCGACCAAATACCTTATCGAAAGACACACTGGCGTCATCAGGGGCAGACAGTGTGGTAAATGTAGTTGTTTCTACTGTACACCTGATGGAATTAGTATACAACTGCCCAACAACCTGCGAAAATAATTCAGAAATCCGAAACAAACCCCATGGAATAGATATATGACAAGTACATAAGTACCTAATCACAAGCCAAAAGGCTACTGAGTTGATGGTATCCTCGGGGACAGACTTAACGTCCACCAGCAGTGACACCGGCTCAGTGGTATGAATGTAAGTATCAATCTATTACCACCAGTACAGCCAAATTTTGATGATTCCAATAACAAACCTAAAATACAACATTTTGCAATAGAAACAAAGCCCGACCAAATACCTTATCGAAAGACGCACTGGCGTCATCAGGGGCAGACAGTGTGGTAAATGTAGTTGTTTCTACTGTACACCTGATGGAATTAGTATACAACTGCCCAACAACCTATGAAAATAATTTAGAAATCCGAAACTAACCCCATGGAATAGATACATGACAAGTACAAAAGTACCCAATCACAAGCCAGAAGGTTATGGTATAGAGTGGCCTTCATGAAGATGCACAATATATGTAGTAACGTTGAGGTGAAAAATACAAAAAGTGTAGGACTGTGACCTTTCCAAAATATGTACCTGAAGCATTTCCAAAGTTAGTGCTGGTAGTCGAATAATGATACGTTGAGACCTTGAAAAGACTAATATGGCAACAACAATGATTTCGTTTTATTCACTGGATTCATGTGACCTCGAGAAGATTCATTAGAATCACAGACATCACGGACAATACCTAAATAGTAAATATCACAAGGAAGAAATCGTAGCGAGAAAAACATACACTATCCATGTACAAACTGACGTATCACAAATAAATGCCGTTATTCTATAGAATGAAATTGTGTTTCCTTCGAAACTTCCGACTTCTACAGTGAATATTCATCATGCATTGCCATCATGTATGTTAACAATCTGTTCCATTCCTGATTATATCATTTACATTTATTCTGAGGCCTAGAGAGTAGAGGCCATAATAAAGTGTGTATATCTTGCACAGATTTGTTTCATTCTTTGTTCATATGAGTTGGGCAACTTGTCCGCTAAGGTATATATGTAAAGTTCATTGTAAACACTCTTAAATGCACATGTGTTACCTGTAATAACAATCTGAAAGGAAAATTTAGCCAAAATACCCTGTGTATATAAAGTCGAAAGTCCATTAATCAAAACTTTACTGGTAAAAAAAGTTTCCCGCGTACAGAAAATTATTGTCGAGAATCCATAGAAGAAATAGTTATTTATAAAAAAAAAAGATATCTGTAGAGAAAATTTCGGTCAAAATTCCACAGATGAAAAATTTATTTGTAAAAAAAAATCTCCGTATAGAAAATTTTGGGAAATAATCCATACACCAACTTTACAATTTGGTGTGGCCTAAGTAGGATGATAATGTGGTGGTAAATATTTTTGATTAATAGAAAATCAACCACCATCAACGCAAATACACCAAGATTTATCAGAATATTGTGTAGTATATACATATACCAATAACATGGCATACTGAAACTTGTACGTCGTGATTACATATATTATATTCGTAGGCAGCGTGAGCAGCTACGAGGAATATGATGTATGAATTTCAAATATTTATATAATTCTTCATATATGACATTTGGTCAAACCTTATAAATCAAATCGATACTTGAATGCAGCATAACTATATCAAATCATTCAATACTATATGACTATTCAAACATCATTATCTTATTGAATTTTTTAAAAGTTGAAATTAAATTCAAGATCATTTATCTAGATTACTGTGTTGCTGGAGTGTCTTCAAAGCAATTCATTGCTCCAAAAACGTTTGATTCATTTCATGAACAGTTTTAAAAAGACAATATATCGATATACCACTCATATACACACACTCAAGCAGTGTGCATGTGTTGCGATAACACATATGTAACAAGACGAATTTTCATCAATATAATTTAAAAATGTGATAGAATAAAAAAAAATTTATCGGGAAATTAATATACAATATAGGAAGCATTGGTAGCTGAATTGGTAAAGCAGTCGCCCTATGAGCAGATTCTACGTGATTGGATTCCTGGTCGGGTCAACCCGATGTTTCACTGAAATTTTCTCCATCTAGAACAAGATGGTTTGTAAAAAAACTGTTTACTTCAAACTGCATTACTGATATCTGGACTAGACTAATTGTGGTCAGAAAGTTATCTTTTATCGGATACCCCTCCATCCTTGACGTGTCCGCTGCCTCGTATAAAGGACAATACCAGATCTAGCATCTTATTATAATATTAACTTATCATTAAATTAAATTTGCCACATTTTAAGTTATTAGAATTTTCCACAATTTCTAAACGTCTGCAACTCATGCATCGCATCACAACTACAAGTCATACCATAGGTATCGTATTTGTCACACAAACTTTTCTATGATACGGTAATGAGATCCGTTGATTCATTTTCACGTTACTGTAATCATCACTACACCTTACGTTACAACACTGTTTTTTTTTATAAATGGATATTGAAACAAATTAACGTAAACAGTACAGTAATTGTAATTGGTCACGGAACCATCATCATGTACTCTATAGGCCTCACTCGCCTAGTTCTGATATCATCAGAGTTGCCTGTTCTCGTTCAACTTAAATTCGAATCGCATCATCTTCGGCCACTTTGACGACAACCGAAAGTACGTTACGGTAATCGGGATATCTACAGTGATTATTGTTGATCAAAATATAGTGCCCCGTGTCCTCATTTACATACGCATGTTAAGCAAATGCCGTCGTCGAAAATGCCGTCGTCGTCGAGCAAATCGTCGAAAATCGTCTCTCTGAATATATATATCGATATGCTCCAAAGACATAGAATATATCATATTGTTGTCAGATGCTACATGTAGCTTAGTTGATTCAACATGGCTTCATGTTATACTTTGACGGTCTGGTTAATTGGCAGTTTAAATACTTGCTCCTCCAAAGGAAAGGTTCTGATTGGTGGGGAACTGATGTTAATCATTTATTCATCACGTAAAAACTTGACGTTATAAACAAGTACAAACACTGAAACTTAAAACAAGGAAAACAGGTGAATAAACGATCACAACGAGCTAACAGTGTCGATGCTTTTACCATGTAAAATATTGGAATATTTACATCGCGTGCCTGCAATCACATGTGACAGTGAACAAACATCGAGTCAGCATCAGCTATTATGACTCAACATGAAGAGTTTAAACGAGTTGCAATGCGTACTTACACACATGTGTCACATACTACTGCGACAAATAACCTATACGAATTATCCAGATGTTTGAACTGAAAGGAACAATTGTTTTGGTGGTTTCAAGAGATAATAATCAATCGCAATACCAATATAATATATTTTTCACTTACAAGAGCGTCTTAATTGAGAGATTACAATTGGAGCCGACGGTTCCATCAAATTTCATCACGTAGTCCGCTGTCATCGTACTCGGATGCGCCTATCATCACGCATTCCAACCACGACGAAGCCCTTTCAAATTAGTGGCAGATTATAGCCATACACAATGCTTTTCACCCCACGGATGACGTAAAAATGTTCCCCAGGATGAGCGGAGGTGTAAGCCGACACCTTTCCCCGTTGTCACATCGACGAGTTTGGGCGACATGGATGGAAAGCACACACCGGCACTTCGTAGGGCCATGTAAACAGTTGGGACGGATGACGGTATTGATTAAAATTCAGACTTGATTAACTACATCATTATTCGGTCAGATTTCAGGCCAATATATACACATTTTCCAACCACTAGAATGACAATGAATCCATTTTTGTGTGTGCGGCTGGTGTGACAGATTAAGTGAGCCAGGTGACTTTGCCGAGGGAATACTGGTCGGATAGAATACCATGCGTAATGTGAAATGAAATGTTCAGACACTGTATTGTGTAGCAGAAATATCAAAAGTGATTACCGCTGGCAGTACGAATCGTCTTCAGCGGAAACGAAAACGACATCTGACCGGAGACTGTCGCAGCCAAACAATATGCGCATGTCAGGCGAAATTCATTGGATCTAACTTCCTGCGATCAGTGGTTCCATGGACTGTTCGCGTGTTGTCAGAGAGATACAAGACTCGCACTCGTAGGGGAAGTACGCGATCGGGACATGATGGAAAACATCACGAACTCAACGGGTTCTCGGCGGAGTCTAGTCAGTGAAGATTATATTATAATCGCAGTGTCTGCGCTTTCGATAATACTAAACCTTTTGACTATTCTCGCGATATGGAAAGGTGCACGGAAAATTAACAACCATTACATACTTGTAATTAACCAGTGCGTGGTGGATATAGTCTATTGTGTTTCAAGTATTGTCACTTTATTGAACTATGGATTTTCGTCGTACAATCGATGTACTGTCTCCTCTCTTTGGATGCTTGTTATTGTTTCTTGTGGTTTGGTACTTACAAACTTATGTGCGATGACTGTCGATCACTTTCTCGCGATTTATCACGCCATACGTTATGCGGCGATTGTCACTCGGAGAAGAATCCTGATCACACTGGGACTAATGTATGGCACGTATACATTAATAATGATGTCGCTTACGTTAACAAAGTTTATTCCCAGCCAAGGAAATAGTACTCAACGTTGTCTGGATCGACAGCGTAACTTAAGTTTTGTGGGACTCAATGCGCTATTTGGGATAACTCTGGTTCTAGTCATTGCCGTTTATAGTTATATATTTCACAAATCAAGAACACTGCCGCCATCCATGCCTAACGGAACGAAATCGAGTTTGAAGAAAACTTGGACATCTCTCTGGATTATCGCCACATTTCTCGTGTGTTTTGGGTTCGACGTGGTTCTATTTCTCCTGGACGGCGTGGTCACACACAATGATGGTATTGTGATGGCGCGGAGGGTGACGCGGATTCTACACGAGATTAACTTTATATGTGACCCGATTATCTACGCTATTAGGCTATCGAACGTACGAAGTGGATATAAACACCTGTGGATGTCATGCAGAGGCTCAGATAAGGGGTTCCTATCTCAGCACACCTTAGCTACTGGAGAACCAAACGCTCTGTGATTTTTTCGAATATGTGTAGTGGGAAAACGGTTACATTGGTGTCGAGTTGTCAACACAACCGCTTCACAGTGGATACGTTTGATTAATGTATTGGGAATCGTGTGGTTTTTACAGCCTGTGTTCTGCAGTATGATAACTCCTGTATCTGCAAGGGCACCAACAATTTGTGTGTCACACAATGTTGACAAATGACCACATAACCGGCCTACATTAAATGTTTAATGTTGTAGAGGTTGTGCGTCATTGATGCTGAGCTATACATCCATACAGATTTGTATTGTGCTGCGGTTCATTTTTATCACTCGTATCCCAGCCTGTTACACATCGTTTTACCAGCAGGTGCGCAGGCAAAAAGCGCGCAGCACCTGTACGATTTCATGTCATATTCTATCAATGTCTGCCCGTTGCCAGCCTGACGCCCACAAAGTGTACTCTGTCCCATTCATATACATTACGATTCAATACATTCTGAGCAACCAATATTTCTGTTGCGATCCTCTCTGGCTGTCGCTGGGCTGAAGAAAAAAATCATCGCCTTCGACTTTGTAGACGTATGTTGAAGGTTATGTCAAAATGGTCAGCATGCATTTATTGAACTGTTACTACCTGGTAAATTATATCTATATGGATATTATGGACATACTTGATTCACAAAATATGAAATCACTGCCATCCAGGGCTCGAACATATAACCAAGAAAATATATTTTGGGAGTTACATAGTGAGATTGCATTATCAACCTATTACCACCAATTCCACAAGAACGAGGAATTTTTAATTATAGGGCAGGACAGTCTCGTTTTGTACACATGTGTAAATAACGTTTCATGACGTCATACAGTCCACTCGGGAATGAACAATGCCACGTAGTAATTTTTTTCAAAATTTATGTAATGTTTTGAGCAGCAAACATAAATATTCCACATATTCCTTGAATACTTTCGTCCATCAAACGTAAATGTTCCGATTTATTTTTTGGCCATATTGAATGAAATGCAATTGTAAATTGACACATTAAAAAAGCCGCCTTCCCAAGTCGAGTTTTAGGGCGACAGATGCGATTATAACTAACCTAGGTATGTGCTTTTAAACCGAAATGGTAATAAATATGCGCCGCACCATTGGTAGTTAACTGAATGACAGCAGAGGATTATACTGGATGGATATTTTCAAAACAATATAACTTTTTCCTTTAGCCAAGGTCATGGTAAGATTCACCCGGAACTTACAATATTCAGACTTCATTGGACTGGACATATTGATATACGATTCTGAATTATTATTCCAATAGCAAAGGAAAGGTGTCAATAACTGTAATGTGATTTCCTGATGGATTTCCGATGATTTACATTCATGTTACGTGGAACCGAAATCACATCAAATAACACGACGTATCAAATTTCATTGTCCAACCATATTAAGATTCTAGTGTTGTATATAGCTAAGCATGGACTTGGAGCATAGCTAAGCAGGGTCAACTTCTTTGCTGCAATGTAGTTTTATTGACAGCACGTGACTTGTAGCCATGTATTAATCAGTTGAATGCTACAGCTTACCGGCAATATGCCATTTGTTGTTTCCTTAGAGGGCCCATGTAGCGCACTCTCCTAATACTACTCAACCACTTGCCATTCAAACCGTCTGGCACTCTTTCAATCTTCATTGAATTGAGAACAAGGAGTAACCTGCTATACATGGACAGCTTAGAGTATAAGTGAGAGAGAGAGAGAGAGGTTTTATTTTTAAACTGCAGTACATAATTTTTGACATGGAATTTTGACAAATGAAAACTTCAATTTTAGGGTACATACAGTGCAAGGTGAACAACAGAGCCGGGACTGTAAGCTTAGGAGCAGATAAACTACATACCATTATGTTATTAAATTTGAAAGGTTGTTGGACAGCCATCGGTTTGACTTGCTCCGAATAAATTCAAGAAACTGATAGGAGATGAGAGAGAGGAAAAAACACCAATACAGAAGTGAATAAGGTGGTAACGAAGAAAAACAACAACAGAAAAACAGGACAAAACGTGAATAAAAAAATAAGATAAAAAGTAAAAAAAAAATAAATAAATAAATAAAGAACGTTGGCAAATAAGTGTTGGCGAGCGTTAGTCGATGGGTTGGTCAGATTACATGGTCGGGTTATTTTGAAGATATAAAATTAGGTTTTTTTTTCATTAACGTGCAAATAGAGTAGATTTGTGAAGTGAACAGTGTTATAAAGTCATCAAAAAGGTCCATAAGTTCATCTACAGGTTTTTGGGTGTGCAAGTGGGTACTCCAAGGTGGTTCATTCCGGGCTTCTAAATTCTTCTACTCAGATATTGAATGGTGTATACTACATGTGTACATAGTTTCATCAGGTGTAGAGCGGAAGCAACCTTATTTTACATACTCTTTGGTCCTGATAATGTAGTGTGTTTTTTTATTTGAATATTCAGTGACACCTATATTCCAAAAATGTTTTGAAATGAAGTTTTTTTTTATTTATTCGAAGGATAATTGTACATATCGGCAGTAATTCCCAGAAACATTAACTACAGTAATCTGGTGTCAAGTCATGCGATGCCAAAAAAAATCAGCCCAAGCGCTAAGGAAGATTACTGGACAATATATATTTTAGATATTAGACATTTGTCCCGTGACCTTAAAAACAAGATCATTGGTCAATCCAGGGTCACGAGAATATTCAGCATATATTATTTCTAGTATTTCCAAATATCATTCCGAATATCATTTCCTATATGTTCGCAAATGATTCCTAAGCTGTAAAGAAGATAATAAGTGAGATATTAGCACTTTTGTTCTCTGACCTTCAAGATGAGGTCAAAAGTCAAATTCAAGGTCAGCAGAATTTTCAACGTATATCATTTCCTATATGTTCTCTATGGATTCCTAAGCTGTGAAGTCGATAATAAGCGAGATATTAGAAATATATTGTGACCTTGCAAATGAGGTCAAAGGTCAAATTCAAGTTCACGAGAATATTCAGCATATATCATTTCCTATATGTCCACAATTGATTCCTAGTCTCTAATCTCAATAATAAGTAAGATATTAAGAATAATGTGTCCCATTGTAAAGCATAGGAAACTTTAACATGGGAAAGTCCTGTTTGGGCCGAGTTTAGACCAAAATGGCCCACTTCCAGCTTATACACGTCACAGGGGCATATATAAGGAGTGTTATGCATCAATAAGAAAAGAATTTACTCAACAGATTCTGAGAAAATGGCCGCCAAAGTCCACAAGTGAACGTTTTTCGACAAAAACGGCTGCCATTTTGAAAAAAAAAATTGAAAATCAAAAAACAAAAAAATACCTCCCTCTGAAATTATTTTCTAGTATTTTAGTGCAAAATTTCAGAAAGATTCGACCGTAAACTTTGAAGATCAAAATGTGAACGCACGGGCGAGGGACGCAACGCCATGCCAATAGGTTATCAGACAATAGGGTCGGTAACCTAAAAATGCAGGATGCACGAGTATTTGGCCCATAACAAAAACCTGAGCTCTATTTACGTGGGTTTTGTATTCGAATACCACCCATAGTCATCATTGGAATTCGAGATCAAGAAATTCACCATACAACAATCCTCATGGACATGCATCTCCTGTGAGATACAAGCTCCACCTTCAGAACAGACACCTTTTGCCGTAACGGGAAGAAATCTGCCCTTTTGCCACTGTGCGGCGTGAGAAATCGAACACCCCTTCACATGCATTATATATCTGTGACACCTCTGAAGTGGGTCATCAGTTCTATAGCCTTCATGCCAAGGACGCAGGAAAACTCCACTTTTGAGTTGTGTGTGTGAATCGGTACATGAAAAAAACGTTGGCACGAAACCAAATGAACATAAATGTGCTTGGAATCTATGGTAGGCTGATGAAAACGAATACAATAGGTCTCGCACCTGATCGTCACTGCCAGTTATCTACAAACAATAAACCCGTTACAAACATACACCCAGCATAAAGCCTAGTATTGGAGGTATTGGTAAGTTTCAACTGATTATTGATAAGTACATGGGAGAATTGATACATGCATGTGTTTGTAAAGTGTTTTCACATGTTCTCACCGTTTAGAAATAGTTTTCCACAAAGGCTAACCTATTAGTACTATCAAAAATACAGTAATCAATGTTTACATACCACATGTTGTGTACACCTGATATCCGTATGGATGTAACATAAAATTTGATGGTGTTACACGGTTTCATTCGAGGATTAATCCCGGGTCCCATTACCGTTAGTGGTAGTGATCCCATGCTTGTTGGCGTTTTATGAATAATATATGGACAAAAATGTGTTACTGATGAGTGTGTGCATCAGTTGCAGATGACGATGCTCTACTGATCATTTCAATACGTGACTGTATAAATATCCACCCAGACTTTCAATCAATAAAGTGTGTTTTTGTTCTGGTGCAAAAACATATTTCCACTAATCCTAAACCAATGCATAGTTCCTATAACGAAAATAACTCATTTACCTTATTCTAATTCGCTGATGATTGATTCACTGAAACTGCATTCATCCACAAAACTTTACTGGCCACGCACTCGAGAAATAATTGTGTATAATATGCACTTAGAGCAATATCCAGAAAAATAACTATTTTTCATATATTTGGTAGGCGATTATGCTGATAAATCAAGATGATATTTGACTCGGTAATCTTACTGCTTTCCCTCCCTTTGCAAATCGCATTCCCTCACATTGCAGATCATGTTCCCTGACAATCTTATGGAGTTTTCTCAGATTCTGGATCACCTTCTCTCAAGATCTTGTAGTAAAACCTCAGAAACGATATGGTCCTCAGCACAATCAAGGCTATCACGAGGAAATGCGATCCGAGTTGCGAGGGAATGCAATAAGATCATGAGGGAACACGATCCAGAATGCAAGGGAATGCAATGAAATCGTGTCTGTAAATCTTTTCGTAAAATTATAACTCCGAAAATTTGCAATATCTCAATTAATAAAACACAGGCACAAAGTTTTTTAATACAGGTTGGCCAGTGAATTAATTGGCAATTTTTCACCACTCACACTATATTTTGGTCAAGTGTGATTATCTGTTAGCGAGAGCGTTTTTTCCAAAATCAAATGGCATTTTACAACGGTAACTTGGTCGAATATTTTTCTTGCCGCATACGTGTTGGGAGTGCAGACGGTTGAAAGATCATTTTGGTCAGTGGAGCTTTCAAGTGTGTTTTGGTACGATCCCTTATTCTATGAATTCCATTGCGCCCGAACTGTTGCATGGACCAATACCGAAAGGCACACGACATGAACAATATTGTTACATATTACTTGTCATGTATCTATTCCATGGGGTTAGTTTCGAATTTCTAAATTAGTTCCATAGGTTGTTGGACAGTTGTATACTAATTCCATCAGGTGTACAGTGGAGACAACTACATTTTACACACTTTCTGCCTCTGATGACGCCGGTGTGTCTTTGGATAAACTATTTGGTCGGGCTTTGTTTCTATTGCAAAATGTTGTATTTTACGTTTGTTATTGGCATCATCAAAATCTTATTGTATTGGTGGTAATAGATTGATACTTACATTCATACCACTGAGTCGGTGTCACTGCTGGCGGACGTTGAATCTGTCCCCGAGGATACCATCAACTCAGTAGCCTTCTGGCTTGTGATTGGGTACTTTTGTACTTGTCATGTATCTATTCCATGGGGTTAGTTTCGAATTTCTCAATTATTTCCATAGGTTGTTGGACAGTTGTATACTAATTCCATCAGGTGTACAGTGGAGACAACTACATTTTACACACTGTCTGCCCCTGATGACGCCGGTGTGTCTTTGGATAAACTATTTGGTCTGGCTTTGTTTCTATTGCAAAATGTTGTATTTTACGTTTGTTATTGGCATCATCAAAATCTGATTGTATTGGTGGTAATAGATTGATACTTACATTCAATAGAGTACTGACCAGATCAGCCAATGCAGGAGACTTGGTCAAGACCCATCTCGGATATTGCCTCTACTGACTTGTGTACTATGTTCATCGCCACGATGACATTGGCAATAACATGTTAAATGCCCATTTAACATGTTTAAATTATTGTCTTATCATTACTCTGTCATTATATAGGGTTATCAGCCATGAACTGTATGTTATCATTTGTCATATTCGTCACAGCACCGATCACAAAAAAGGTAGCATTTATCGTTATACTTCAGAATATTCGTTAAAACAAGAAAGGTATACTCTTTATGAACATACATTAGTTCAAGGTAATAACGGATATCTGCCTCAATAAGATTTCCAATTTAGAAAATATTCCTTGCGGCGCCGACACATCAAAGGGCGGAATTTTGATGACCCAAGGAGATTTAAAATCTTGTACTCCTTCTTTGATGTACTTGGTCCGATTACATACACTATTAATTCTTCATTGGTCATACATCTCACAGAGGTATGCCATTCTATGTTATGAAGGGGATTCGACACACACGGGCATAATGTTTCATTGCCATTACTTCTGTTTTTCTTCCACTAGTGTACTGTATTGCCTAACATATTCCACGGTTTCAAAATACAATTTTTGACGTGTACCTTGTGTAATGTTCCTGCTGGAGGGAACTCACACCAGAGGTCACTCTGGTGACGAATTATGACAAGGGACAGAAAAACAACATTACTGTCTTATCCATATATAGGTCACGATATCTAAATAGAACGGGACTGAATACATCCTATATCCAGAGAACAGATCCAATCCCTTCTGCGTTATATGCCACAAAATTTGCACACGGCGTCTGGAATGCAGCAACATTTTACTGATATGTGTTGCGAATTCATGATCATGCTATGGTTAATGGCAAATTCTTTGGAGTGAAAACTCATCAATACAAAATTGATAAATCTGTCCTCTTTAGTATGGACATATTTCATTGTAAGATCACGAAACCAAAACTGTAGATTGGCAACATATTTTGTGAAAAAATTAGCTCAAGGGCTAAGAAAGGTTCCTGGACAATGTCACGAGAATATTCAACATACATCTTTTCTTATATGTCCACGATTGATTCCTGAGCTGTCCATAATAAGCAAGATATTAGCCAATTTGTGCTATGATCTTGAAATTAAGTTCGAAGGTTGAATTCAAGGCCATCAGAATATACGGTGTATATCATTTCCTATATGTCCACAACTGATTCACGAGCTGTAAAGTCGATAATGAGTGAGATATTAGCCATTCTGTGATCTGACCTTGAAAATGAGGTCAAAGGTCAAGTTCAAGGTTATGAGAATATTCAGCATATATCATTTCCAATATGTTTGCAATTGATTCTTAAGCTGTGAATTAGATAATAAGCAAGATAATAACATTTTTTGTTCTCTGACCTTGAAATTCAGGTCAAGGTCAAATTCAAAGTCACCACAATATTCAGCGTATATCATTCCCTATATGTTCACTGTGGATTCCTAAGCTGTAAAGTCAATAATGAGCGAGATATTACCCATTTTGTTCTCTGACCTTGAAATGAGGTCGAAGGTCAAATTCAAAGTCACCAGAATATTCAACATATATCATTCGCTATATGTATACTATGGATTCCTAAGCTGTGCAGTCAGTGTGAGCGAGATATTGACCATTTTGTTCTCTCACCTTGAAAATGAAGTCAAAATCATGGTCATCAGAATATTCAGCATTTATCATTCCCTATATGTTCACAATTGATTCGTAAGCTGTAAAGTCGATGATAAGTGAGATTTTAGCCATTTTGTTCTGTTACCTTGAAAATTAGGTCAAAGGTCAAATTCAAGGTCATCAAAATATTCGGTATGTATTATTTCCTATATGTCCACATATCGATAATAAGCGAGTTATTAGCCATTTTGTGCTTTGACCTTCAAAATACGATCAAAGGTCAAGTTCAAGGTCATGAGAATATTCGGCATATATCATTTCCTATTTGATCACAATTAATTCCTAATCTCTAATCTCAGTATTAGGTGAGATATTAACAGTAATGTGCCCCATCATAAAGCATAGGAGAATTTAACATGGGAAAGTCCCATTTGGGCCAAGTTTGGGTCGAAATGGACCGCTTTGAGCGATTCAAAAGCAAAGAAACTTATACATGTCAAGATTCGTAAGGCGTAAAGTCGATAATAAGCGAGATTTTAACCATTTTGTGCTGTGACTTCCAAAATTAGATCAAAGGTCAAATTCAAAGTCATTAGAATATTCGGTATATATTATTTCCTATATGTGCACAATTGATTCCTAAGCTGTAAAGTCGATAATAAGCGAGATATTAGCCATTTTGTGCTCTGACCTTGAAAATGAGGTCAAAGGTCAAATGCAAGGTCATGACAAGCATTCTATGAGTACAGTCCTAGCAGCTCCCAGTTTTAAGAACCTGATTGTTTCATGTATCTTGTCTATCGTTCAAGACAACTTTCACTAAACATGCAACTCGGAGACAACTTAAAAGGCACTCATGACAACATTATTATAACTAGGCCTCAATAACTAAAGGTAATGGGAATGGATGCATGTATATCCTGTATATCCAGAGTACAGTTCCATACCCTTCCACGTTATATGACAAACAATATGCACATGAAATCTGAAATATATCAATGTAAGTATCGATCTATTACCATCAATACAGCCAAATTTTGATGATTCCAATAACAAACATACAACATTTTGCAATAGAAATAAAGCCCGTCCAATTACTTTATCAAAGTACACACTGGCGTCATCAGGGGCAAACAGTGTGGTAAATGTAGTTGTTTCTACTGTACACCTGATGGAATTAGTATACAACTGCCCAACAACCTATGGAGATAATTTAGAATTCCAAAACAAACCCCATGGAATAGATATATGACATGGAATAGGAATATATAGGAAATATGCACAGTTCGACAACAGATACCCAGGAAATTGCCGTTAGTCGTGCTTGAAAACAGTAGATAGAGAATGATCGGCCTGGCTACATTGCCGGTTGCCACAGTACCTAGACAAATACCAATGACGTCATGAGACTGTGTGTAGAACTCGCTCGCAACGCGGGCCGCTTTGAGGGAAAAACAATGCGAGATTGACTGGCCCGGATTTGAATCTTGATTTGGAAACTCAATTTAGGCACGTAATAAACATTTTGAGACCCAAATTTGTACGATTTCTCATTCTATAGACAAAAAAAGCTATCGCAGAATGAATACATTTTGTCAATTCTAAAAGTGATTGTAGCCTTTATGTACTGCAATAAAACCGTAAATGTACATGATATCCTTTAAAAATATGTGTAAAATGTGATTTCATTAATGTACTGCAAACGAACCATAAATGTACCACGCATATGTCATACATGCCCGGAAACTATCTTGGAAGTCTTTCAGGAAGCAAATATGCGATGCCGTGTGGATGAAATTTTTAATGACATATGTACGTCAAAACAGCTGCCACACGCATTGTTGCAAAATCTGTCACTTTATTCGACACCAATGGACAGACTCACTCAGACAGAGGATGCAAGGACTGTCCGAAAAATTTGATATAGTCTTTTCTGACCTATCTGGCCGAGTTTTATCAATATTTAATTCAAATAGTGGTGCTGAGTTAATAGCCATTTATTCACAAGTCAGGATATGTTCAGAAAAGATGCTGTAACGGTCACTGTATGACGTGTTTAAATATCCACCCAGATAAATAAATGTTTCTTGTTTCTCGAACAAAAAAAATATTTTTTCCTCGAATTTAGATGGAATGCATAGTTCCCATTAACGTAAATAACTCAAATGAACCATGCTACTTAACTGATAACATAACTGTATCATGCTATTGCGCTTGCAAGGGCTATCGGCCACACGCCTTAGGTGTAAATACAAATGTTGTTAGGCTAATTGAGTGCAATACTGTGGATTTACTTTCGTGTCTCTATCTTGCTTACTTCATGAGATATAGTGACCTACATGGTTTTCACTTGCGGGTCAATATTGACCTTGACTTTTGACCTTGAAATTTCGTGCAACAAAAGAACTCGTCCTTGGCTACGAACAGGTGTATCATTGAAGTTTTACGCACATTATTGACGCTTTTATCAGCATGGATAGCTTGAAACATGCAATTTCGCTTATAATCGGACCGATTTTGTTGCCATAGAAACGTCAACTACGTCATAACGAATTGACCGATCGCGCTAAAAATTGATATTGACCATGAGGAACCAGTTCCACATCGTTTCCAAGCATCAGATCGAAAATCGGAGGAGGTGACCTCCAAGGTCAAATATTCGACCTCAGGCGAACTTCTCAAGGTTAAGGTCAAATGTCAAGGTCAAGATCACGAAAGATAGAACTCGAGTTTATCTACAATATGAACTTGATTGGAAGTCTCTAGGACCATTAGAACCGAAGTTATGGCCACTTATGTGTTTTCGACATTTTGCTTGACCTTGACCTTTGACCTAGTCAAACCAAAATAGGACGTTTTCTGGCCGGTGTCCTAGAGAATATGCACATCAAGTTTGAGGGAAATCGGGTAAGAATTGTGGACGCTAGGCTGGACACAAACAAACAAACACAACCTCAAACAAATCCACGAACGAACCAACATACTTGCCGAAATCTTTAGATTCCGGCAAGTAATTATGACAAAATGACGTAGATGCACTGACAGGAATATCCAGAAATAAATTATATTTTTCATGCATTTTGTCGGCCATTTTGCTGATAATTTAAGATAATATGCGACCAGGTTCCTTTAAGCGTAAGGTGAATAATGAGAGTAATTACCTCATATGAAACTAACCGGGATTAGTTGGATTGAACAATCAAGCAACCACCGCAATTTGATGCTGTTATAAATGCATACGTTCCCAGTCATTAGTGCTCCTGCGGCTGGTTTCAAGGCAAATCGATTTCAATAAATTGCCCGTCCTGTACCAGTGTCACTGTCCACTTGTCTTTTATCTGCGTAGCAACATAGAATACAATGCATAACAATATTGCGCAAAACAGAATATGCAAGATGAAACAGGATTCTGCCGCGATATGATTTTCAGTTTGAAAGCTATTCGTTATTGCCAGCGAAACCCATCAAAACAAGAAATTTTGATGACCCGTGGGGATCTCAGATATTGTGCTTATTCTTTGCTGCTCTCGAGTCAGGTTATATACGTTGTTAATTCTTTTTTTGGCCATACATTTCATACAAATATGCCAACTTATATTATAGAGGAGAGCATAGTGTTTATTTTTTGGTTCTATTTGATTACTATATTGCTCACCATGATCTGAAGAATATCATGACCAGAAGAGTATCAAAATATGAATACTATATTCAAGGTACGATTACACGGTCTAAACATGCCATTTGGAATATAGGCAACAATTTACTGACATGTCTTGTGAATTGATCGGCATACGCTGATGCTCAACTAATTTCTCTGGATATAACAATTCAAATGATTGAGAATCTGTCCAATTTCTTGTATCATCTGAGACAATTATGAAAATGTACTGATCAATCTGTCACACCGCGTTGATGTCTGCAGATGATACTTCAACACACGATCAGCGTTGTTACTTCTTCCCAAGCAAGTGGAGCACAAAAGTAACAATTTGCATACTATTCCCATTTACATGCAAAATTTGTCATTTTCCTTGACATCACGACACATACTAGCTTCAACAGACGAGGATAATAACGAAAGTCAACATAGCCTCCCAAGGACATTCTAGCAGGGTTTTTATCAATATGTGATTGGAATAGTTGTGTTGGGTTACTAGTCATTCATTCGCAAAGCTGGATATACATGCTACCTTCACATGTAATCAACACAAGGACAGTTTAAGTGAGATTTAGAAGAATCATTATGTTATTTGATTGTGCTCAGTGGGTATTGAGTAAGTATTTGTAGTCTCTTGAACAGATTGACCAGGAAATATTTTTGTTCACCTTCAGTGTAATATTCCTCTGGAGCCTTGTGAATGTGATTGAATAATTTTGTAGTGGGTTGAAAATAATTCTAATCGATAGTGTACCTATGATATAACTCTGTGAGTGAAAGATGGATTATGCTGAAAATTGATGGGTAGGTTCTCTACATGGTCCAATTGCCAAATTCAAAGTATATCAAGTAATGTTGTAAGTAAAAACATTTAGGGTGAGAACGTTAAATTTAGCGGTAGTATATTTATCACGGATATGCGGGCTAGTTGTAGGAAAGAAGTTCGTCATGTGATGCTTTGCATTAGGCTTAGCAATCTCAATTACATGCGATTGTTAGCTGCATTTATCATATATTTCTGTCACCCTCCCAGTTACATGCAGAAGCTATAATTCAGATTTCATGAAGATCTGTGAATGTAAGTATCAATGAAATATATGAGATGTGAGATATATCTATATAACAATGTTCTGTCAAAGTGGTGCATCATGTAGCCAGTCATATATCAAGAAAATCAAAAACAGAATGATCAGTATAAGTCATTTGGTGTACATATGATGGATGTAACATAAAACTTGATAGTGTTACACAGTTTCATTCGTGGATAAATCGCCGGCCCCATCAATGTCAGTAGCTGTGAGCTCATGTTAGGTGACGTTTTATGAATAAATGTAATATATGGACAAAATGTGTTGCAGAATCTTTTTATCATTTGCAGACGTGAATGGTCTAATGAATGATTTTATGACGTGCCTGTATGACTATCCACTGACACTTTCAATCAATGAAGATTTGTTTTGTTCCCGTACAAAAAATATTTTATCCTTGAATCCTAATGTTCTGTGTAGTTCCCCGATCAAGAACAACTTATTAGGTTATCTGACCTTTGGTCCGATAACCTAATGGCATGGCGTTGCGTCCCTCGTTCGTCCGTCCGTAAACAATTTTATTTTTAGGTTACCGGACCTATGGTCCGATAACCTATTGGCATGGCGTTGCGTCCGTCGTCGGCGTCGGCGTCGTCGGCGTCGTTTGTCCACATTTTTATCTTTAAAGTTTACAATCAGATCTTTCTGAAATTTTGCACAAAAATACTTAAAAATATTTCAAGACGGGGTTATTTTTTTGTTTTTGGGATTTTCGCATTTTTTTCAAAATGGCGGCCATTTTCGCCGAAAAACAGCCAATTTCTGACTTTGGCAGCCATTTTCTCAAAAACTGTTCAGACAGTTTTGAGATTTTTATTTCAAAAGAATGCTCTCACATACCTCTGTGATGTGTATAGGTTTCGTTGCCCCTGAATCGCCAGTCGGCGTATAGCGGGCATTTTCATTTTCTCGATGGGTCCCAAATGGGACTTTTCCATGTTAAATTCTCCTGTGCTTTATAATGGGACACATCGTGCCTAATATCCCACTTAGTATTGAGATTAGAGACTAGGAATCAATTATGGACACATAGGAAATGATATATGCTGATTATTGTCATGACCTTGAATTTGACCTTTGACCTCATTTTCAAGGTCAGAGCACGAAATGGTTAATATCTCACTTATTATCAACTTTACAGCTTAGGAATCAATTGTGAACATATAGGAAATGATATATGCTGAATATTCTCGTGACCTTGAATTTGACCTTTGACCTCGTTTTCAAGGTCACAGGACAAAATGGCTAATATCTTGCTTTTTAGCAACTTTACAGCTATGGAATCAATTGTGAACATATAGGAAATGATATATGCTGAATATTCTTGTGACCTTGAATTTGACCTTTGACCTCATTTTCAAAGTCACAGGACAAAATGGCTAATATCTTGCTTATTATCGACCTTACAGCTTAGGAACCAATTGGGGACATATAGGAAATGACATATGCCGAATATTGTGATGAACTTGAATTTGACCTTTGACCTCATTTTCAAGGTCAAAGAACAAAATGGCTAATATCTCGCTTATTATCGACTTTACAACTTGAGAGTCAATTGTGGACAGATAGAAAATGATATATTCTGAATATTCTCATGACCTTGAATTTGACCTTTGACCTAAATTTCAAGGTCAGTCACCTTATTTTCAAGGTCAGAATACAAAATGGCTTATATCCCGCATTATCGAATTTACAGCTTAGGATTCCATAGTGAACATATAGGAAATGATGTATGCTGAATATTTTGGTGATCGAGAATTTGACCTTTGATCCCATTTTCATGGTCAGAGAACAAAATGGCTAATATCTCGCTTATTATCGACTTTACAGGTTAGGAATCAATTGCGAATATAGAGAAAATGATATATGCTAAATATTTTCATGACCTTGAACTTGAACTTTGACCTCATTTTCAAGGTCACATCACAGAATGGATAATATCTCACTTATTATCGGCTTTACAGCTTAGGAATCTATTGTCATGATTGTGGATATACTAGAAGTGATATATTTGTTGAATATTTCATGGCCTTAAATTCATTAATGACTTTATTTTCAAGGTCACTGGACAAAAGGCTAATATCTAAAATGTATATTTTTCGGTAACCTCTCTTAGCCCTTGGGCTAATTTTTGAAGTTTACGGTCGGATCTTCCTGAAATTTTGCACAAAAATGCCTAAAAATATTTCGATAGGGAGGTATTCTTTAGTTTTTTTATTTTCGCATTCGTTTCAAAATGGTGGCCGTTTTTGACGGAAAATTGCAAATTTTGGACTTTGACGGTCGTTTTCTCAAAATCTGTTCAGTAACTTTTTTTCTTATTGATGCATAACACTCCTCATATATACTCATGTGGCGTGTATAAGTTTCGGTGTCCTTGAATTGCTCGAAGTGGGCCATTTCGGGCCCAAACGAGACTTTGTTGTAAACATATTTATTTGGCATTGCCAATTAGCCCTTACGGCTAACGAGAGGCTCTCCAGAAAAACAACAACAATTGATTGCAACATTCATTCCGTATTCACTTTCCCAAACGGGACTTTCCCATGACTCCCACTTTCCCATCGCCCTATGCTTTATAATGGGACACATTTTGCCTGATGTTTCACTTAGTATTGAGATTAGAGATTAGGAATCAATTGTGGACATGTAGAAAAATGGTATATGCTGAATATTCTCGTGACCTTGATTTTGAGAACAAAATGGGTTATATATTGCTCATTATGGATTTTACAGCTTAGGAATCCATAGTGGGCATATAGGGAATGATATATGCTGAATATTTTGGTGACCTTGAATTTGACCTTGACCTCATTTTCAAGGTCAGAGAACAAAAAAAGTTAATATCTCACTTGTTATCGACTTTACAGCTTAGGAGTCAATTGCGAACATATTGGAAATGATATATGCTGAATATTCTCATGACCTTGAACTTGACCTTTGACCTCATTTTCAAGGTCAGATCACAGAATGGCTAATTCCTCACTTAATATCGACTTTACAGCTTAGGAATCAGTTGTGGACATGCTAGAAATGATATGGGCTGAATGTTCTCGTGACCTTGAATTGACCAATGACCTTATTTTCTAGTTCATGGGACAAAAGGCTAATATCTAAAATATACATTGTCCGGTATCCTTTCTTAGCCCTTGGGCTAGTTTTTTTGCTATCTTTCATCTGATACTGATGAGAGATCCATTTTTACTGTATTCATCCACTGATATGTGTTGGGGAATATGCGGACAATTTAATCTGATATGATTGTCTGTCCTTTCGGCAAGAATAATAAGAGTAATCACATCCCTTGAAACTAATGGGGATTATTTGGATTAAACATTCAAGCGATCAGTCATCTAATCATATACTGAATGCATGCATGCACAGCCATAAGTGTTTCTGTAGCGTCTGGTTTCATGGCGAATCGATTCAGGTGAATAAGATAATCCTGTTAGAAATCTACGTAGTCAGGAGGAAATTTCACACAGGGTGGAAACGTAGTACAGACTTTTTCTGTCGATTGATATGGCTTCATAATGGTCTAAGACAACCTTTTTCAGAGGGTGTGTAAAATTTTCTCCTGGGCTAACTTTTTTTATGGCCTTTTTCAAAATGGCCGACATCGAAAATTTGGTATTTTAGGAAAAAAAAACAAAATTATCCTCCTGGCATGATGCTTTTGGTCTATTAAGGTGACATTTAGTTACATGGAGATATATTCTTCATAACAATACTAATAATACTGATTCAAACGCCCCGAAAATGGAAAAAATCCAAGATGGCCGCCAAATTCTCGCCATTTTTACACAAATGTTCATAACTTCCTGCCAAATTGAGATGGGAAGCCAATTTTGGTATCTAACCCTGGGTTTTGGGGTATGAGGATTTCAAATATATAACCAGTTTTGTGTTTGGATGGTTTGAAGCTGCTCAAAATCCAAGGTGGCTGCCAAATTTTAGCCTGATTTCGCAAATAAGCACCAATGACCGTCATATATATCAAGATAACAAGCCAACTCTGGTGGCCAGTCCTGGGCTTTGGGGTATGAGGGTGCTACTTGAAGAAATACTCTTGTGTGTAGATGGTAACTGGCCAAATATAGGTGTTCAAAGGCGAAGATAACCATTAATTAATGTGAAACATGTAAACGAACCCGTCTAATAGCACCCACTCGCACAAAATCAACAGAATCAACCACTATCAGACAGAAAAAAAAAATTTCTGAGCCAACTCTTCGGGAGGTCTGACCAGACTCTCACCAGACCATCCTCACCAGACCATCCTCTACATTGGGATTGCTCATCATAGTCACCATGGAGCCCTTACAGAGTGTAACATTAGCAGAAAGGTTGCATTCAATAAGTACAGGTGTTGTATTCTTCTTCAAGCCAGATATATTCTCGATAACATTCACAGCCACAATCTTCGATTTCTGTCTGTTCAAAGAATCAGTCTGCAGCAGCAACTTTCTGGAAAGGGAACACATGAAGTACATCTGCTTGGTACATCTCCTTAAGCATCTCCTAATTTTCAGAGCTCTATGATTCAACATCTCCGAAAACGATTTGTCATTTTTTTGTCTCATTATGTCGGTCAAAGTAGTAACCTTGAAGTCGTCCCAAGGCTCTGCAAGGGCAGCTGGGTCTCAGTATTTGTCCTCTTACACGCGGCAGTGGATAAAGTCACTGACTGCCAGAATCATGAAGAACTTTTGTTTCTGATGAGTTGATCCAGACGACCTCTGATGAAATTCAGCAAGCCTCTGCTGAGATCTCATCAATGATTATCAGCTCGAGGTTTTGATACCTAACCTTTGGGGGCAGTGATGAGCTCTTCAGCAAGTGGTATATACTTTTGTCCCACACCCCTTTGCACGGAAGCATGGTTCCGCCACTGATGGTAAATGCTTCTTGGCCAGTTGGAGCCACACATCAGAGCTTTGATGATATAAAACTTTCCTTTACCAATATATTGAAAGTCCCCACACATTTTCCATTTATCTTATCGATGCACCACTAGTATGAATGAAGACTGTCCCTTGCATATTGTTGTTCATGCACTGCATGAGAACTTGAGCCTGATTCTATGGGATTGCCAAGATGCTGTGGTCTACTGACAACTGAGCCCATCTTGGTGTTGGAGCTCCGAGGCAGGCCACTCAATCTGGCAGGTCTTCAAAACTGATGTCCTCGAGGTAAGCGTCATCTAGGTTGGCTTTTGTTTCCAAGCGTCCAGCCGCCACTTGCTGGGGCAATGTGTGCCAAGGCATCTTCTGCAAGATGATTTTCTCGGATCTCTTCATGGCTACTTCAACCTTTGATATTATTTCCAAATAGCGCTTGCTTTTCTCTGGTAATGTTGCTGATGCTTGTCCTTTTGCCATAGTAGGAAATGTTCCCACTCATTTAAATCCATTTCAAAGTGGTTAAGATAAAGAACCATGAGATTCTGATAATGTTTCTCACTGTCCCTACAGATGTGCAAGCTTTACTGAAAGATTTCCGTCTTCAGATCTATCATTTATTCCCAGCCAACTTCGATGAAGCATATGGAACATTGGACCGGTTGTCGTTGTTATGGGTAGAATTTTCTTCAGATGGTTCATAATCTCTACCTGGTTTACTATCAACATTGAAGAGGGATACAATTTCAACCAGACAGGTCTTTGAGAATATCTACAGGAGGGCGTGCATAGTACATGTACATGTACCTGTCTAGTACAGATATACAGTGTAGCCACACGTAATCAATGCCTGAATCTCAGTGGCCCAGCAGTAATAATGGAAGTGTCAGTCTGGTACTTGTCGGATCTGCAAGTCTCCAAACAACATCCCGACTACAGTTTTTGAGAGGTGTGCCTGTGGCCTTGTAAATAGCCTCCATGACACTCATCTCCCTGTTGGTCAGGTATGTTTTGCCTAGTCATTGTAGCTTATCGTCTGTCTTATCCCAGCATATTGTGCTCTGCATGGTTCTTCATGAAGGAGCGGACCATCTTCACTCTGCTTCTTGTTGCAATAATATGACACAATATATCGAATGCAGGCGTATGCATCAACAACATATTGTAAGTCAAAATTAGGATTCCAGGCTTTCAAAGGGTTTTGATTTGCACTGACTTACCCATCAGTCTTTGTGTTTATGTTTATGTACAACCATTTTCGTGGAGGCTATAATGTTCCAGGCTTGTTCTTCAGCAGCGTTTTTTCACTCATCTGGATCAGTGTCTGCTGGGATGGCACATAAAGGTCTGACAAGAAGGTGGACGGGATAACCTGAACATGTGGGTCCTGTTTGACTTTCATGACTTTGACTTCTTGCATGACTTTGTATAATTCTTGAAATGAAGCTGAACATCTTTTATAATGTCATGTAACTTGCTGTATCTCGTTTAATCAACGTCCTCTGTGTTGATATATTTCTTAATAACGTCAACAACTTCCTCGTCAAGTTATTTGTCCAGCTTAGGAGGATTTTATACTCAGAAAAGGCAGTGAATGTAAGTACCAATGTGAGGCCAATCTCCCCGTAGAAACTCAATTGAAACAAAGTAGTCACAGACTTTGCCAATTTGATTTGATGGTGAAGTGATCATCAATTTCAAGAGTTTTTTTACTATCTGATCAAACATTCTGGCAGCTGTTATATGGTTTTAAATGCCTAATATAATATACTTGGTATTGATATGCCTGATATAATATACTTGGGTTTGATTGCTCGGAAAAAAATTATGCCTGGTAGTGGTACTGTTTATTTTGAAGTGCGAGTGAGTGCTATTAAACTGGCCAATCACCATCTACACAAAAAAGTATTTCTTCAGGTAGCACTCTCATACCCCAAACCCCAGGAATGGCCACCAAAATTGCCTTCTTATTTTGAATATGTGACGGTTATTGGCGCTTATTTGCGAACTCGAGCTATCGTTTGGCAGCCATCTTGGATTCTGAGCATCTTCGAACCATCCAATCATGATACTGGTTATTTATTTGGAATCCTCATACCCCATAACCCAGGGTAGACACCAAAATTGGCTTCTTATCTCAAATTGGCAGGAAGTTATGAGCACTCATGTAAAAATGGCGAGAATTTGGCAGCCATCTTGGATTTTTTCCATTTTCGGAACGTTTGAATCGGTATTATTAGAATTGTTATGAAGAATATATCTCCATATAACTAAATGTCACCTTAATAGACCAAAAGCATCATGCCGGGAGGATAATTTTGTTTTTTTCCCTAAAATACCTAATTTTCGATGTCGGCCATTTTGAAAAAGGCCATAAAAAAGTTAGCCCAGGAGAAAATTTTACACACCCTCTGAAAAAGGTCGTCTTAGACCATTATGAAGCCATATCAATCGATAGAAAAAGTCTGTACTACATTTCCACCCTGAGTGCCATATGCTCAATATTCCTCCTGACTAACGGTCTTAAAAACTCAGTCGTATACCGGTGTCACTGTCCACGTGTTTTCTATGTGCATACCAACAACAACAATATTGTCAAAAAATGAATATACTACCAGATAATGCGGGATTCTGCCTGGATAAGATTTTCAATTTAGAAGCTATTCTTTGCGGTTGGCGCCGACCCATCAAAGAGCGGAATTTTGATGACCCGAGGGAATCTCAAATTTTGTGTTCTTTCTTTACTGTACTTGAGTCAGATTATATATACTAATAATTCTTTATTGGTGATACATTTCACGGAGGTATGCCAATTTATGTTATAAAACAGGATCTTACTCCGACGGAGAGCATAATTTCTGCGTGCCTTTTGTTCTATGTTTTCTTCTGTTTGTCTACAATATTGACAACCATATTCTAATGAGTTTTAGAACCATAAATATGACCAGTACCTCGTGTATTGTTCATGCCCGGTCTGAACATCTGTATTGAACCCGTTGTAAATGGAATATATATCCCATGTATTTTAGGACCCCTCGGACACATATTCCGAGGGGGAATACTCTGCATGGACATGAGGGCCAGGGAAATTATGTCCCTGGACATGTTTTCCTAGGGAATAAGGTCCCAGGACATGTTTTCCCAGGGAATTAGGTCCGTCGGACATATATTACTAAGAATATTGTCGAATTGGACAACGATTTCTAGGAATATTTGTCTGTGGGACCTATTTCACGTAGGACGTAAACTTTTACACCGGTTATCCGAAATATGGGCAACTGTTCATGACAAACCTTGCGCCGTGTATATTCTATTCTGTTACCGACTTGAAGTCTGAGAAGGTTAATTCATCGCACTCATAGCTGCTACTTCTCAAAGAAGTAGACGTGGAATCAATACCCAGTATTAAGTATTGCGAGCAAACAAAACAGGGTCTGTTATCCAATCTCATAATCCGGGGACAGAAAGTCATATCAGGCATACGAAGTGAGAGAAAACAAAAATGACAGGGAAACTCGTGAACCCCCAAAAATGGCCAGAGGTGAAATCAGGTGTTCCGGAAAGAGTGAGCATTTCCTGCCCCACTAGTGGCACCCGTCATAAATTCCCAAAAATTAAGATGAAAATAGATCTAGTTGCATGGCAGACATGGATTTGCCATGTCCAAGTAGCTTACCAAGTAGCTTATTCTTCTCATTTTCATGGACCAAAAAGACAATCAGAGATTGCAGACCTTCGCCCTTCCAGATTTAGTTACTAGCATTAAAGATGATGACCTTTTCATATTCGACCTTGGCGATGAACAGAGATTTTGGTCGTACGGCCATTGGTCATGTATCAAATGGTCTGTAATTGGCCATAGGAAAGTACAAAAATCATGGAAGAAATATTCATTAATGAAGGTAGAGTTCTTGCGATTTTTCCATTTCGGTGAAGTGTTGGTGAGAAATGTTAAGTTAAGTAATATTTTAGTTGTAAGTAGTATTACATGTAATGAAATGTAATAAAAATATGTAATAAAAATAGTATATGTAAAAAAAATAGTTAAGGCCCAAAACTTTTTTTACTGACATTGATGAAGCACATTTGCCTTGCAGTAATGATAACTTGTCTGAATTAGCATATTTTGGGCAACAGGCATGATACAGCATCATGAGAATACAATCACGCAGTCGTCGTCGACATGAAAGCGTCGATTTGATAATAATGCGGGTGCCGGATAATTCGCACCGTCATTCGCATCGTATTTATCAAATACCAGGAAATAAGTGCCCTCTACACAAGGGTGTGATCTTCACAAGTGTTGAGTGGAGTGAGTTTCAGACTGCCTTCATGCTTACTTGATATCCGAGTAAGTATACATAGCCTTCGTTTGAATATAATGAGGTAAACATATTCATCGTGTCATCTTTAGGGCAAAGGTCCACGGGTCGTTGTAAATATGATTGAACAAATCAGTTTTATCAGTTTTGAAAATGATGTCATGCAACAATTACTGGACGCACACACAATATATTAATTGTATTTATCAAAATAATCTCATGATTTATGTAGTCAATATATGAGTTGATACAATGTATCGAGATACATTATTCAATTCATTGAGATCCTTTATTTATCAAAATCATCAGTTGAATCGTCGAGATACGGAAGTCGATAAATAGAAAGTTTTTTCACTTTGTTAGCCTTCTCCCGTAAAATCAACTGTAGTGTTGCTTGTTCACTTCTGACAATGAATTCGGTATAGGTGTTACTGGTAGTATCAGGTGATGTCATCATCGTCTTGCCTTCATGACTACTGAATGTCCATAACATTCGGGTGGTGTCGGATTATGCTCTTTTTATGCCAATGTTTTGCATTTTATAGCCATGGAATAAAATTATTTCCCATTCCATGGCGATGGAAATGTGTAACGAGTGCAGATATAGTCCGGAAGTCTATGAACGTCCCAAAATAGCAAAAAAAAAATCAGACATGTACTTGGGTTCTGTCTTAAAGCAGCTGCATTCGAAACCAGTATTTAAACCTATATTTCATACTAAACATGCTATATTAACTGAATGAAACATACATGTACTCACATCAAATGTAATGAAAATAACCAGTCCTCAGGGAAAATTTGCTCATTTGAACAGGCGGTTCTCGCGTAAATACAGGAACTGTATCCATCACACGCAGATGTAAACAAAGCATAGAAGTGCGAGACTGACAATTCCACGCACATCATGGTATATCACTGATTGTTTTCTCACAACTACACTATATATGCACATACGAACTGGAAATGTACTCGATGTGGACTTCTAGGCGCGATTTGAGCATTTGTTTACATTCGGGTTTGATGGATAGACTTCGTTTGTTTATTTACAAAACCGGTACAAAATGGGCACTGAAACGGATGAAAAGACAACTCGGACGGACTGTAATCGTTAAAATCATTGAGCACACCTTTTGTTATTTTGCATTAGATGTGTTTAGAAAAAAAAAATTTGCATACATTCGAAGGCAGCAGCTTTAAGATTTATTGACACAACTTTGGACAACACACTTTTCAGTGTACTGTATTTGGTTTTCGGACATAACTTGCCGTCAGTGTTTGTATTACAAGGAACGATGCTGGAGCCAAAACAGGGGATTATATCGTCTGAATATAAGTATAAATGTGACGTCGTTTATGTACTGCAAACCAACCATAATTGTACAGAACATCATCAGTACATGAATACAATCAGGACAATCAAGCCCAATGCCACCAGTTCCCGAACACAGTCATAAAACAGATATCCGTTACCCTATGGATGAATGTGAACATATTTGTGGCATGCGTAAATAATACAGATGCGGCAATTGATATTATCTACCCTTTTACTTTCATGGTGTTTGGGTTGTAGACTTTCAACACATGGAATAGAATATATTCACACCCGTCAGTTCTGAGATTATCAACACAGACTAGTTCTGCTGTCATATGACCAAGTTGATCACAGCAAGCTCATTTGAATTATATGGTCACAATATATATTTCTGGTCAGAATGCTGATTGTTTGGAAGCAATATATCATATTGTCATTTTGTATAAATATAATATCACAAATGATGACGAAAACCCATCGTGTCACCACCAAGTAAAGAATAAACATAAAACCAATAACCATCTATAAAATGTGTTCATTCCCCAACCCACATGCACTGCCTTTTTGAGTCGCGACCTATTTTATTACTGTGGCGAGAATGGATTCCCTAACGATAGTTATTGAATCCCGCAATGGCAGACATTAACGTAGTCCGCTACAAACAGTGAGGTAACGAAGAGTCAAAAATTAAAAGTCATTCCTTGAATATTATCTCTTCAAAATGACATATTTTATAGAGTGAATGATCAGCTTCCTAATACTGAAAAGAAAATTGGGGGTCACCGTGCTCGATTCTTCTACACATTCGATCAAAATCACACAAATTTACCTAAAATTACATAAATTATGGCATTTTTGAACATTTTTTTGTCCATATTCACATCTTGCATCGTGTTTTCCTTGTGAACGGATACGGTGACCCCCTATTTTCTTTTCAGTTTTAGGATGTTGAACAGTTACTCTATAAAACATATCATTTAGAAGCTCTAGATTATGTTGATACAGTTATATATTTTTAAAAACTCTTTGACCCCCTCCCCTCACTGTTTGGAGCGGACTACCTTAATATGCTTCAGTAATCGTATTTTACGTAATGGTAGGTCCATTTGTGATAAATGAATATTTCGGAGGTAGCTTAGCGTTTTGGTCAAAGACATGCGTAGTTGTTTCTAGCAGATTTTTGTTGGGATATGTTGAGAAGAAGAATTAGTGATGAAAATCCCTAATAGTGTATGAGCCAAACCCAGATTTTAAGTTGTCGGTACCAAAAGAGGGACAAATGCTCAGAGTATTTTTTCGAAAGTACAACGTCTCTGCATTTATGTGACATAAATTAGCGAATGTCACATTGAAAATATATCTGCACTAGATAAAAAATACATAGATTCTAGATGCTTCGGCTTCAAGTGAAGTTGGAATACATTTTATGATGTGTATCAATAAATACAAATAATCACATACCCCCATATACCTATACAGACCTGCATACACAATGTATTATATTATTCATAACAGACGATCATTTGTACACATCACTACATGCCCATTTGTACTTTATTTCACTTTTAATATTTAAATAATGTGGATTTGAATCAATAAAGAATACATCGTTAGGGAATCTTCACATGTTCATTAGGAAATCTTGGCTTTTACAAAAACAATCGTTATGGAATCTTTCGGTATTTAGGGTTTTATGATATTTAAGAAATTTATGGTATGAGTTTTGTCAGTGTCAACAAGGGTCAGTTGCATCAGTTAGAAAAGTTACAAGCAAAACTTATCAAAATCTTCATTACATATCAGGAATACCCCTCTTCTCAAGGCTCTAGGTATAGTGAACATTGAAAAGTCTATTGATATCAGCTGTCTACAGATTCTCAAATCTATCTTCTCAGATACTTCCAAAGCTAAACGATCTTATCAGAATGTAAGTCGAATGTAAACTCGACTTTTATGTCAGTATTTCGCTCTATTCATGACTTGATAGCTTCACTGGTAAATAAGAGCGGTGCATTCATTTGTATGATCTGTACAACTGTATGATCATCGACGATACACTTACATATATAACTTCGCATGTTGAATTTTACGTGGATCTATATTCGATGAACCGAGGCACATGTTCACAACACATTTACTGTTAATTAAAAAATCAGGCAATTTTTCCATACTTTGTGAATGTATGACAAACTGTTTGAATGAGAGGACAATTCGAATACACATGGAGGCTCTCTTCCAGTCCTCGATATTAACAAAAAGCCCATGTTAAAATATGTAGTGCTTGAACTATGCCCACGCCTTTATCAATATCTGAAATAATCTGAGTATTGCCGATCTCCACTTCACTATCTTATGCAGACTGGTAGTAACTGTATGTATTGGTATGACGTATACCCTTATTCATAATCCCCTTCATAAATATTCATTCAGATGTAGAGACATATATAAAAAATGTCCCCTGTTCTATGATTAATGACCATCCCCTGTTTTCACATGTTTTTTGGCCGTCATACGCAAACTGGCGACTCAAAGTCAACAAAACTTATACACATAACATAGATACAGACGACGAAAACACAGGTTTGGTAACCTAAAAATACTTAGATTCAAATGTAGTGCTGCCTGTTCTCTTATAATGAATTCCGTAAATTATATTGTGAGTGTCTAGTGATTACTAGTATCTCGCCTTCATGTCTACTTCAATTCAGTAACTTCACGGTGGTATCAGCTTTTATGGTTATTTCATGCCCTTGATTTGCATTTTATAGCAATGGAATAATATTCTTTTGGATTTCATGGCGAAAGAAACCTGCAGTGACGAATGCAAATATCGCAGGAAAAGTATAAACAATTCAGACAGGTACTATGTTGTTTTCTGTCCTAGATTTATTGGCTCAACTTCGGTGAACATACCCTTGGGTGTTTCTCCATTGAATAATCAACAGTAGCACATTGTACATTACCGTTGGCTTACACACATTGTCATGTTAACGTATGTGTTGTTAGGACATACCAGTGATTGTCATCAACGATGTGTAAATGTGACATAACCAAGGGTGATGCAAACCAAACCTGACTGTAAAGACATATTTTATTTTTTATATAAAAATATATATTCAGATGAATTTGTTTTTAATATTCAGTTATACGAGTTGTATATAAATTTGATATGCATACAATGTGTTTATGTATAATTTTCTTGTATATTTTTCAGCAAATATATTACATAGTTCATTTATAGATCTAGTCAAATGTCATAGATCGTAGGGATGCATATAAAGCAACAAATAATGCATGGGATTAAGCGTATAGAATGAAAGCCTCAATTGTACCTAAATATATTATATTAGTCCCACTGGCTTGTCATACTGGTGGGGAATGGGGGCGCCATAGTCAATAGGAAGTGCGTCATCAAAAATTGGGTGCGCAAATGGTTCGTTTACATTCACAGACCGGGAAAATGTTCACATTTCTCTTTTTTTTTCATAATTATGACTTTTAAACAGTTGGATTCGCACTTAGTATTGTGCAATAATACTTACGGGAGTGAATCTGTCGAATATTAGTGGAATGCTTCTTTTGACAACTGATGACAGCAATGTGAACAGCGCGTGAATGTGCAGACGCTGGAACACATTGGTTCAAAACGAGACTCGGGTCTCATTTTCGACCGCGCAGAATTACCGGACAAGACGATAGGTACTACTAGAAGTATCAGGTGATGTAATCATTATCTCGCCTTCATTTTATTTATTTATTTCACCAGGTTTTGTAAAGCGCAATATCGTCATGCATCAAAGCGCTGTACAATGGATAAAAGTGACAGTATAACGAGTATAGATGTAAAACAAGATTGGATTTGAATAAGAACAGGAGAAACTTTAAGAGGACAAATTACTGACCAAAACACTGAACAAAATAAAAAGATTTCAATTGTCTTTTAAAAGTGCTGACAGTGGCGCAGTCTCTGATATTGGCAGGTATAGAGTTCCACAGATGTGAGGCAGAGTAACCAAAGTTCAGGGTTCCCACGGTCTTTTTAACAGCCGGCTGGACCAATAGGGATCCGTTGGACGAACGAAGTCGTCGCACTGGTCTGTATGGGGTGAGTTCATTGGAGAGGTACAGCGGCGCTTGGTCATGGGCGCATTTGTACGCATAGACTAGGATTCGGAATTGTATTCTGTACTTGACTGGCAACCAATGAAGACCAGCGAGGACCGGCGTGATGTGGTCGTGTATGGGCGTAAGAGTTATTGCACGGGCAGCCCTGTTCTGAACTGCCTGCAGGCGCTGTACTTGGTATGCAGGGAGTCCCACTAGTAGTGAACAGCAATAGTCCAGTCTAGAGATAACCAGCGTTTGAACTGCGGTTTGGCATGCAGATTGAGAGAGATATGGCCTTGCATGACGAATATTTCTGAGATGCATGTTGCAGTTTTTGACAATGGTGGTGACTTGATCATGCATTGTAAGGTGCTGATTCATAACAACGCCGAGATTTCGAACGGAGGCACTGGGTGTGATGAGGACGTCACCCACCAGGAACGGAGGATTCCTGTGGAGCCTAAGATGGTGCGGGGACTGAAACACAATGGCTTCTGACTTGTCTTTGTTCAGCTGGAGGTAGTGGTCAGCCATCCACTGAGCAACTGCCGTGACACATTTAGCCATTTTGTCCCAGGCATGGTCACGAGAGGTTGGGCTGGACGGGTCAAAGGGGAGATACAGCTGGAGGTCGTCAGCATATTTATGATAGCTGATGCCGAAGCTATCAATCACATCCTGGATTGGTGATGTGTAGAGACAAAAGAGACTGGGTCCGGCAACAGACCCCTGAGGTACACCATACATAAGGTCCCGTGGGGATGAAGAACAGTTGCCAATGCAGACCCGTTGGTTACGGCCATGTAGGTAGGACTTGATCCAAGAGAGGACGGCGCCGCCTATGCCAAATTGGTGATGTAGGGTGTTCAGTAGTACTCCATGATCTATGGTGTCGAAGGCTGCACTCAGGTCCAAAAGGACCATGAGTACAGCCTCCGACTTGTCCAAGTGGGTAGCTATGTCAGACTGCACTTTAATCAGTGCCGTTTCCGTTGAATGAAAACATCTGTAGGCAGACTGGTTAGTTTCTAACAAGTTATTGCTGGTGAGGTATACGTTCAGTTGGTTAAGTACAATTCGCTCCAGAACTTTTCCAATGAACGAAAGATTCGAGACGGGTCGATAGTTCTTCAGAACTGAACTGTCAAGCGAGGGCTTTTTGAGGAGAGGGCGGACAACTGCCTCACGTGTTGAGATTAGAACGGTACCCTCAGTGAGACTCTTGTTGACAATGTCTGTGAGAATAGGGACGTTGACCTCGAGTGTTTTCCTGAGAAGCCAGGTCGGAATGACATCCAGACTGCAGGACTTGCCAGAGGCGGATAGAATCACCTTCTCCACCTCGTCTCTGCTCACTGAGGTGAAACGGTACATCCTGGATGGAGTCGGTCGTCGGTCAGAGCAACAGTGTGATTGAGTGGGTGAAACTGCCCGGCGTACAGCAATCGAGGAGCGGATATTCTCAACCTTGGTGTGGAAAAAGGAAGAGAAATCGTCACAGGTTTTTTTTGGATCATCAGCATGTGTGTCAGGTGCTGTATCCAGTTTAAGCAGACTGTTAATTGCCTTATATGTTGACTTTTGGTCACCAGTTTCAAATTTACGACGATAAAATTCAGTTTTAGATGCTTTGATGTAGGCTACCACTCGATCTCTGTGTTGTCTATAGAGTACGCGATCAGCCGGTAGCTTTGTTTTGCGCCAAGTCTTTTCAGCACGTCTTCGAAGACGTCTGAGTCTGTGTAGTTCATCACTGTCCCAAGGGTGGCCCGACTTCAGAAGTCGTTTGCGTGTTACAGTGGGCGCATGGACATCCAGACATTTAGTCAAGATATTACAATACGAGTCAAATAACTGGTTTGCTGAAATATCATCAGTTTGGAGAGTTTCCAGTTTGCCAGCAATGTCACTCTGGAAATTTTCAACATCCAGCTGACGATAGTCGCGACCAGTTCCACGTTGTAGTAAAGACTGCTGGAGGTGGACATCCACGGTGAAGTAAATCGGAAAATGGTCAGAGAAGTCATTAGGTTTGACGTTTGGGGTCGACACTAGGAGTGAGTCACTCTGTCGAGTGAGCACGAGGTCTAGTGTGTTTCCACTGACATGTGTTGACGCAGTAATGTTCTGAGAAATGTCAAAAGACTCGAGAAGGTCCATGAACTTTCGAGTTGATAGATTATCTGGGGAATTTACATTAATGTTAAAGTCGCCACAGATGAGTATTTTGCCAGTGACAGCCGTAAATTCGGCCAGGAACTGTTCGAATTCCTCCAAGAACAGTGCCAACGAAGTCGAGGGTGGCCTGTAGATAACTGCAATACTGATCAAAGTGGGTTTCTTAATCTGTAACTTCTGGAGTTCGAACGAACAGTACGTATCCAATGATTTTTGTACCAGTGTTATTGAATCCTTGTGAAACGTGCCGATGCCACCTCCCCGTCTCTCGAGACGGGGAGTGGACTTGAAAGAATAACGAGGCGGACAGCATTCTTTGATGACAGCACTGTCCCCAGGCTTGAGCCATGTTTCAGTTATAAATGCGAGATCGCACGTGGATTCACTGATGAGTTCAGACAGCAAAGATGCCTTGTTGCAGATTGAGCGGGCGTTCAGCAGGAAACAGCTCAGGGATGTCACATTCGGGGATTCTGAGCTCAGACTGACCTGAATTAGATTATCACTACAGGTATTCCGAGTGGATTTTGGAGTGTACGCTGAACATGCAGAGTCGCGTCTATTTGTGAGGACTTTGGGGATGCGATGAATTTTCTGTGTGCCCGCACGGCCTCGTCGATAAAGGCCAGAGCTCGGCAGGTCCGTGGTAGCACCCATCGCGATTAAGCCGAGAGGCAACAAGCATGTAATCCACGAGACGGCCGTCATGCCCAATGAACCAGGAAATCCAATTTATAAACATAAAATGGAGTTCAGAACGATCGTAATATATCCAACTGACAACGAATATTCCGCGATTTTGTCATTTTCCATGAACAGATTGCGTGGAAGAAACACCGTCCCAGATTGTCACAAAGGTTGGACACAATATACTGTCACAGAAACAAGCCGCAGCACGATTATACTGTCAAAAATCCGTTATTTTCGAGGAGCTAAAAAGTTAGTCAGCGCAATGCCTGAAAATTTATATGCCACTATATGACTACTGTATGTCCATAACAGTGGGGTGGTGTCGGATTATGCTCTTTTTTCATGCCAATGTTTTGCATTTTATAGCCATTGAATAATATTATTTTTCAATATATTATTTGAAAATGTATAACGAGTGCAGATATAGCCCGGAAGTCTAGGAACGTCCCAAAATAGCAAAAAAAAAGTTCAGACATGTACTCTGTTAACTTGTTGTTTTCTGTTTTAAGATTTATCGACTCAACTTTGGACAACACAGTTTTCAGTGTACTGTATGTGGTGTTCGGACATACTTTGCCGTCAGTGTTTCAGTTTATTACAAGGGACGATGCTGGAACCAACCAGGGGATTATATCGTCTGAATATAAGTATAAATGTGACGTCGTTAATGTACTGCAAACCAACCATAATTGTACAGTCCATGTCCATGAATACAAGTCCATGAATACAATCAGGACAATCAAGCCCAATGCCACCAGTTCCCGAACACAGTCATAAAACAGATATCCGTTACCCTATGGATGAATGTAAATATATTTGTGGCATGCGTAAATAATACAGATGCGGCAATTGCTATTATCTACCCTTTTACTTTCATGGTGTTTGGGTTGTAGACTTTCATCACATGGAAAAGCATATATTCACGCCCCTCAGTTCTGAGATTATCAACACAGACTAGTTCTGCTGTCATATGACCAAGTTGATCACAACAAGCTCATTTGAACTACATGGTCACAATATATATTTCTGGTCAGAATGCTGATTGTTTGGAAGCAATATATCATATTGTCATTTTGTATGAAATATAATATCACAAATGATGACGAAAACCCATCTCGTGTCACTACCAAGTAAAGAATAAACATACAACCAATAACCATGTATAAAATGTGTTCATTTCCCAACCCACATGCACTGCCTTTTTGAGTCGCGACCTATTTTATAGCTATAACTAACGATAGTTATTGAATCCCGCAATGGCAGACATTAATATGCTTCGGTAATCGTATTTTACGCAATGGTAGGTCCATTTGTGATAAATGAATATTTCGGAGGTAGCTTAGTTTTTTGGTCAAAGACATGCGTAGTTGTTTCTAGCAGATTTTTGTTGGGATATGTTGAGAAGAAGAATTAGTGATGAGAATCCCTAATAGTGTATGAGCCCAAACCCAGATTTTGAGTTGTCGGTACCAAAAGAGGGACAAATGCTCAGAGTATTTTTTTCGAATGTATAACGTCTCTGCATTTATGTGACATAATTTAGCGAATGTCACATTGAAAATATATCTGAACTAGATAAATATACCTAGATTCTAGATGCTTCGGCTTCAAGTGAAGTTGGAATACATTTTATTATGTGTATCAAGAAATACAAATAATCACATACCCCATATACCTATACACACCTGCATACACAATGTATTATATTATTCATAACAGAAGATCATTTGTATACATCACTACATGCCCATTTGTACTTTATTTCACTTTTAATATTTAAATAATGTCGATTTGAATCAATAAAGAATACATCGTTAGGGAATCTTTACATGTTCATTAGGAAATCTTGGCTTTTACAAAAACAATCGTTATGGAATCTTTCGGTATTTAGGGTTTTATGATATTCAGGAAATTTATGGTATGAGTTTTATCAGTGTCAACAAGGGTCAGTTGCATCAGTTAGAAAAGCAAGTTCTACAAGCAAAACTTATCAACATCTTCATTACATATCAGGAATACCCCTCTTCTCAAGGCTCTAGGTATAGTGAACATTGAAAAGTCTATTGATATCAGCTGTCTACAGATTCTCAAATCTATCTTCTCAGATACTTCCAAAGCTAAACGATCTTATCAGAATGTATGAACGGGACAAAAAGTGGCAAAGAATAAACCCAAACTCGACATTTATGTCAGTATTTCGCTCTATTCATGATTTGATAGCTTCACTGGTAAATAAGAGTGGTGCATTCATTTGTACGATCTGTACAACTGTATGATCATCAACGATACACTTATATAACTTTGCATGTTGAATTTTACGTGGATCTATATTCGATGAACCGAGGCACATGTTCACAACACATTTACTGTTAATTAAAAAATCAGGCAATTTTTCCATACTTTGTGAATGTATGACAAACTGTTTGAATGAGAGGAAAATTCGACATCACATGGAGGCTCTCTTCCAGTCCACGATATAAAGCCCATGCTTAATATATGCAGGGCTTGAACTATGCACACACCTTTATCAATTTCAGTAATAATCTGAGTATTGCCGATTTCCACTTCACTATCTTATGCAGACTGGCAGTAACTGTATGTATTGTAACGGGTTTGCACCCTTCTGTGACGTCTTGATGAACCGGTTTTCTTGGGAGGTGGGTGAGTTATTGTTTAACCGGAGCTGAAACGGTAAAACTCCGGGAAACTGCTACTGCTGTACGGTTGAACTCCGGCTAGAAGTCTCTAGGGTTGGTAGCGTGGTCTGGAATGGACCTCTTAACCGTTGTCCGACTGCTAATCTGCAACTGCACCTGTAAAGTAAGGATCCGGAGGCGTTTCCGTCTCCGGGTACTGCAACTGCTCCGTCGGGAAACCGCTTTACTGCAACAGCTCCGTCGTTTTCCGTCTTACTGCAAACTGCGACTGCGCCTGGAATAAAGAATCCGGGAACGTTGCCGTTTCCGAATACTGCAACCGCTCTGCCAGGTTCCGCCGCACTGCAATCTGCTCCGGTTGGCTCCGCCTCACTGCAACCTGGTACCGCACCTGAAATGGAGTATCTCGGAAGTGTTCCTACTTCCGGTTACCGCAACCGCTCCGTCAGGTACTGCCTCTGCAACTCCGTCGTCCGGTACCGCCTCTGCAACTGCTTCGTCGTTCCCGTCTCTGCAACTGCTCGTCCGATACCGCCTCCGTAGTTGCTCCGTTGATTTCCACCTCCGTCTCCGTCTCCGACTCCTTCCTCGGTGATCTGGGTTCTTAGATCACCCTAAGACGTCGTTACAACTTGGTCTTAACCGACTGTAGTCTTATCTCCCTTTACTCCGTATAACTGTCTTTTCCGGGAAACTAACTTTATTATAACTTCCAGTTCCCTAACGAACACGGAAAAACAACTCGGTTGAAGTTTTCATGTTTATTTTCCAAGTTCACAGTCGGAAGACTTAACTGCTATCATCTGGATGACTCTATCCGGAACAAGGGAGTACTCTGCTATGGGAGAAGGGGTCTGCACAGGTCGACGTCAGGACACCAACTCCGCCGTCCGCTGTGAAGCGGGGGCTTTTATAGACCTGAGACCCATGTCACGTGACCAACCTATTGTGACGTCATAGTCCGCCAAAACACTGATATTTTCCGGATTTCTAAAAACACTCTAGAACCAATCAGTGGCTGACACGTCACCTTTTAAACCGAAAACGAGGCTGATCACATGACCTTCCGGAAATAACGTCATTACGTTTTTGTACTCCATTGTTCCGGCTCCGTGTCCGGTTCCGTCTCCGGTTCCGGCTCCGTCTCCGGCTTTACCGACATCATAAATTACTAAGTTCCGAGACGGAAAACCTTTAAAACATTAACAATACGGAACCGTATGAACCTTTAAACACATATACACCCTAATAAACGGTTATTTAACCATAATATCACAAAACACTAACAGAATTACCTAGGGGAAACCTTTGGGTACGCCCCAAAACCGTTACACTCCCCCTTCCTTAGACTCTGTTCGTCCCGAACAGAACAATATCACATATATACAAATTGTCAACCGTTAAACTGTCCGTAAAATCAAACACAACTTGTTTCCGTGATCCGGGTACTGGTACCTCTTAACTAGTTTACCGTCACTGTACCCGGATATCTTGCTTGTTCCGTTTCCCACTTTTTAACTCTTAATTATACTAGAATCCGGGAAACGGTTCTTCTTTCTTCTCCTTGCGCCGACTTGACTTGCGACGACTTGCGGCGACTTGCGACGACTACTGCCCACCAGTATCACGGCGCGAACTGCTCCCCGACGGCGGACGAGGTGGAAAGGTCTGTGGTACCAACGGTCGTCCGAAGCTTGTTCCTCTGGCATCAACCGGGAGAAGATCCGGATCATGGAGGCTCCACTGGGGCGGGACGTAGAACCCATTCCTGAGGCGTTCGTCCCGGATGGACCAATCTGGGATCCGGACGATCTGACGGGTCGGGACGAGACCAAACGGTGACTCTCTCTGCTCCATAGTCTCCACGTAGACGCCGGAGTCTCTCATCTCGGCTGGCCCCCACTGCTCCGGTCCCCAACGTACTGCATAGTATCTGGCGTGCTCCGGGACTGCGGGCGCAAAGACGGAAGCGCTCCGTCCCCCAATATTCACCGGGAAACAATGTGACGGACACGGTTGAGTTGAAGGACCGCCAAACGGGTAGAATGTGTAGGGTGGACTCTGGGTTGGCGCTCGGACTTGGCTCCTTCCGGACCGCTCACTGGAAGACTGTCGAGGCCGGGTCTCCACCGGAGACAGGATTCCGGGTGTAGCTCTGGCTTGGTCTACCAGGATACTCCTCCGGGCTCTCTGCACGTCCGCATGGCTTCGTTCAGACGCGGAAGACTCCATTCCGTCATCTCTAGCCGCGGAACTGGTTCTGCTTCCGGCTACTGCTTGAATGGTTGCCGGCAAAGTTCGCTCCGTGGATCCTCGGGTCTCCGTCTCACTGCCAGCTCTGCTCCGGGTTCCGCCTTCCGTTTTGGTCTCTGGTCTGCCTCCTGATCTGCCAATGGGTCTGCTGTCCGCTCGGCCATCTGCTCTGCTATCTGCTCTGCTATCGGCTCGGCTATCTGCTCTGCTATCGGCTCGGCCGCTGGATCTGCTTTCTGCTCCGCCTCCGGGCCGGACAATCACACTGCTCACTGCTCTGCCACTGCTAGTTGTTCTCGGAGGTGGACTCCGGAAAAGGTCTTCCTCATCGTCTCGGCTCTGCATTTCCGCAATGTCCGCCACTCCCACTTCTGCCGTTGCTCCACTGGAACCTTCCTCCAACAGCCGGAACTTGTAGTCATACACCCCCTTGCCTTTTCCCTTGACGCTGCCTCCGGAAGTCTTGGGTGGGGTGTGTCGTTTCTCCTCTCGGCCACGTTCTCCGCCTCGGTCTTTGGCTCGCTCCGGGCTCTCCTTCCTATATTCTCGGCGTTGATGGCGTCCGGACTTATTCGGCGAACGGCTGCGACTCCGCTTCTTTCCGCGGTCTCGATCTGCTCCGGTACCTCGAGATGGGTCTGGGCTGTTTTTCCGGGAGGTGTTCCGGGAAGAACTCCGGGTCACAGGCGGCTTAACCGGCTTCGGGTCTCCTGGTTCTTGCAACTCGTCTTCACTTGCCATGATTTTCAGCTCCGCTTCCTCTTCCGAACTGCTCTCCGCCTCCGTGGACGAAACGTCGGCTGCTAGTGTGGCCACCGACTGGGTACCGGAACGGTACCGGGTCCGGGACGAAACCGAACCTCCCGACTCCGACTCCGTATCCGACAACTGGTCAAGCCGTGTTACCGGCTTCTTGCTTTTCCGTGGGGTCATCTTGGACCGGAGGCTTTTCTCCTCAAACTGCTCTCTGCCCACCCTTAATCGAATCAGGTTTGCGTCCATTGCGTGCCGGGACTGCAGATGCTTCTGTGTCCCCTCCTTCCGTCTGCTCCAATGGTCACACTGCGGACAGGCGAAGACGGTGACTTCACTCGTGTGCTGCTCCGTGACATGCCGGAGCAATGTGTGCTTGCTCTTGAACTCTAGGTTGCAGTCTCCACACCGGTGAGGGCGGGGCTTGCGGGGTGTTGTCTTTACTTTCGGCATTCTGATTCTCTGCTTTGTGTCGATGTTGACTCAGCTACAGCAAACTGCCTTCTGCATCCGGTAACAGCTATCTGCCCCCTTTTATAGTCTCTGGAAGTCACGTGACCGGCTTATCTGCTTGATGATTGGCTGCTCAGCAAACTGCAACTCCTCCTGGTGGTCTTCTTGGATAAATAATATTTATTAATATATTTTTTTTTTTTTTTTTTTTTTTTTTTGTGTTGTTGCTGCTAACTGCCACCGCTTCTTCCGTCTCCGCCAAACTGCCTACCGTCTCCGTCTACCGCTATTCTGCCATCTGCCTCTGCTACTGCCACACTGCCTTCGCTTCCGTCCAGGACTCCTCGTCTGCCGTGTAGTACTCCGAAGTTTCCGACTCCGTGTCCGGAGTGGGAGAAGGTGGTGCATACTCCCGCACCCGGATCTCCGTCTCCCAGTCTTCCGCCGGCCGAACTTCCTGTTCCGGTTCCGGAAACATCTCTCGCTCCCAGTCTTCCGGAGGTGTGTCTTCCGCTGCCCGAAGACAGCCCTGTGGATCCGGAACCCATTCCGGTAGATCTAACTGCTCCGGTTGTCCGATGGGGGCGGCTGCTCCGGCATCCCAGTCAGGTCCGAACGGAAGCTGGTCCGCATAAGTCTCCGGAACCGGATTCTCCCTGGGAGACTGTGCACAGAATCTCCGGAACCGCTTCCGCCGGGACTGCGTTGCTGTTCCCCGCCAGGCCGAATCAAAGGTTCCCACATGGTTGAGGGTTGCCTCGTCCTGAGGAGGACGGTTTCCGGAAGGGTATTTCCAGCCGTGCATCTCCCGGAGATGCCGCCTAAGGTCGTTCGCCCGGTTGCCGTAGAAGGCACACAAACAGCAATGAAATCTCTGGGCTGGGCACACATGCCGTCTCCTGTCCCTCGCACTCTCGAACATCCGGTCACACCGCTTACACAGCCGGCTATAATCCAGTGGCTGAGGGGTTGCCCAATCTCTGCTCCGGCCGCGATCTTGTCTTTCAAGGAACGCCGAGTAGGCCATTCCGGAAGGCCGGGAAACTGAAATTGTCGATCTACTGCACTGCTTTTACTGCACCGCTTCTGCACCGCTTCTCCGGACTGGTGGTCTTCCGGGAAACACTTAGTCGTTTTTCACTGCAAAATCTGTCGCTGCCGGAAAATGCTGGACTTGATTCGATTCCGCCAAACTTTGTCTGCGATGTGCACAGCTCGAGGTCTGCTCTCCAACTGCTGTCAGAGCCCGATTTCAAGGCCCTTTTATACCCTTTCTGCTCACGTGATTTGAAAAGCTCCACGCTGATTGGCTGCCTCAGGAGTGACGTCACAATTATGCAAAAACTCAACCGTTAACCGAGAGGTGTCCGTCTCCGGCTCAACCGGCTTCTCCGGGTTTTTCCGGCTCCCTTTCAACTGCTTCTCCGAGCGAAGTATCTGCAATTTTGAAGTATCTCTGCCATCAGGAGGGTTGAATAGAGTCTCAGCCAGTTGAATCTGCCTCTCAGACGAACATCTAGACTGCAAGTTGGGCGTTTCCGCCATCTGTACTGCTTCGTCAACTGCATATCTGCTCACTGGTATTACTGCTTGTCGACACTGGAAACTGCATACATTCTGTCCAGAAGGAGGCGCCTTCCTATCTGGGGTGATGTTTCTCCGTTTCTGTCAATCTGCAGTCGGTTTACTGTCTCTGCTAAGTGGAAACTCCGGTTGGATGTCTACAGCCGGAAAACTTTTCCGTCTTAATTCTCCGAATACGGAAGACGTGTAGCTGCTTCTCTGGAGATACTAGACCGCTAACCCAGGTTCTTCTGGACCCCTGGCCGCTACCCTGGACTGGTTGACTATGCGCTCAAACCAGTCAGAACCTCTAGGATGTCTCTATCCGGTCTCTGCACCGCTTTCCGCTCTGCTTCTTTTCTCCGCCCTGTTTCCGGAACCAGCACTTGCTCACTGTTCCAACTTCTTGCGGTCGCTCTCTGCCGGAACTCAACGTTTTACCAGGGTCTCAGCTATCTCCTTCTCCTGCTCTACAGCTTACTCCGTCTTCTCCTATTTCTGCGTCCTTTGCGGCTTTACTCCGAGTCCGTATCCGACTCAGAGACCGTCTGTTCCGTCTCCGGAACACTACTCTGCTTCGGCGGCTCCGTCTGCCTCCAGGAATCCGCCATTCTCCGCTTCATCCATCTCGGATGCTTGACACCATTATACGGTTTCAGCAAATCGAAGTGAACCACCTTCTGTCGAGTTTCACTCTCTGCAATCTCGTAGGTCACGTCGGTAAATCTGCTCAGCACTAGCTTTGGACCGCTCCACTTCCTCTGCAACTTGGGAGCTTTGCCCTTCTTCCGTGTTTTGATCGCCATCCACACTCGGTCTCCTGGCTGGAACTGATTGTCGACCTTCCTCCGGTCGTACAGCTTCTTCTGCCGTTCCATTTCTCTGCCAGATTTCGCTCGAACCGCCTTGTATACCGCTTCTAGTCGCTCCCGGAGCTGACTGCCATACTCTGTTACTTCTGCTGTGGATTCTCCCGGTGGTCTACCAATCAGTAACTCTACCGGAGTGTTGACTTCTCTGCCCAGCATCAGCAAGTTGGGACTCTGCCCGGTTGTCTCCTGCGGGGTACTCCGGTAAGCTGCCATCGCCAACGGTACTAGCTGATCCCAGTTGGTCTGCCGCTCGCTTACGTACAGGCTCAGGATCTGCTGCAGCGTCCGGTTGAATCGCTCAATGAAACCGTCCGACTGAGGTCGGAAAGCGGTTGTCCATGTCTTGTGAATCCCCAGGATTCTGCAAACATTTCTCAGCAAGTCGGACTCGAAATTTCTGCCTTGGTCGGTGTGGATCTCCATCGGGATGCCGTACCGCGCTGCAAACTGGTTGACGAATATGTCTGCAACCGTCCTCGCTTCCTGATTCGGCATCGGGTAAGCCTCTACCCACTTGGTGAAGTAATCGCCGATTACTAAGATGTACCGGTTCCCCCGGGTGGATTTAGGTAACGGACCCATCACGTCCATTGCCACCCTCTCCATGGGCGCTCCAACCCGGTATTTCTGCATCGGAGATCGTTTCAAGTTCTGCATACTTCTTGACGCACATTCGTCACAGCTCAGCACCCACTGCTTTATGTCCCGCATCATAGCCGGCCAGAAATACCGCCTCCGAATGCTAGCCGCCATCCTTCTGCTTCCGAGGTGTCCTCCCGTCCGGCTCTGATGGGCCAGACGGAAAATCTCCTGTCTCAGCTCCTTCGGGGTTATTAACTGCATTCGGCTGGTTCCTTCTGCCGTTTTCCATTTCCGGTAGACTACTCCGTCGACTTTCAGCAAGGTCTTCCGCATCCCGTACAGCACTTTCTCCTCGCTGCTCATGCTGGAAAAGTCTGCACTGCCAGCTGTACCGCTCCCGTCGATCAGCGACGTCACCAGTGGGTACCAAGGTTCTGCTTGCTGCATTCTCCGCAAATCTTCGGGTCGATATTTCTGCCCCAGCACAGTATCCTGGTCCGCATTTTCCGCCAGCCTAATCCGCTCTGCAACCGCATCCGCTTTTCCTGGAACTGCCTTCTCCGTCACTGCAACCGCAACCGGCTTCCGGGACGCTGCTTTCTCCGTCACGGCAACCGCAACCGGCTTCCGGGACGCTGCTTTCTCCGTCACCGCAACCGCAACCGGCTTCCGGGAGGCTGCTTTCTCCGTCACCGCAACCGCAACCGGCTTCCGGGACGCTGCTTTCTCCGTCACCGCAACCGCAACCGGCTTCCGGGACGCTGCTTTCTCCGCTACTGCAACCGCCTTCCTTGGGACTGCTTCCTCCGTCAGTTCTGCTTCTCCGCCCGATCTCCGTGATCGCTTCCGGCGTCCCCCCTTCCTTGGCTTGGGCTGAGGAGTTTCTTCACTTCGTATCTGCCGGATCCTTTCTCCGTAGTTCCAGGCGTCTATCTTGGCTTGTTTCCAGTCGATTTTTCCGCATTGGCTGCATGGGGATCTGGACAAGGCATCCGCATTATTATGGATTCGCCCCGGACGATGTTCGATGTCGAAATGAAACTCACTCAGAAGCTCAATCCACCGGGCTACCTGCCCCTGGGGCTCCTTGAAATTCATAAGCCAGGTAAGACTGCCATGATCCGTGCGAAGAAGGAAGTGTCGTCCCAGCAAGTACTGCTTATTCTTCTGTACCGCAAACACAACCGCCAGGAGCTCCTTCCGGGTGACACAGTATCTCCGTTCTTCTTTGGTTAGGCTGCGGCTCAAGTAGGTTATCACCCGCTCCTGGTTGCCCTGCTTCTGTGACAGTACTGCTCCCAGCCCGGTGTCACTGGCGTCCGTGTCCAGGATATATCGGCCTTGCTCCCTTGGGTACCCGAGTATTGGTGCCGATACTAGGCGGTTCTTCAGCTCTGCAAATGCCTGCTCTTGCTCCGTCTGCCACCGGAACGGCACCCCTTTTTCCGTCAAGTGATTCAGCGGCGCTGCAATCTCGGAGAACTTCGGCACGAACTTCCGGTAATAGGAGCAAAGTCCCAGAAAACTGCGCAGCTCCGTCAGGTTGGTGGGTGTCCGCCACTTCCGTACTGCCTCCGTTTTTGCCGGGTCGGTGCGGATACCGTCTCTGCCGACTATGTGACCTAGGAAAGACACCTCCGGCTGGAAGAACTTGCATTTTGACGGTTTGACTTTTAGGTCTGCCTCTCTCAGCTTGCTGAACACCTCCTGAAGATCACGGATGTGATCCTCCAGGGTCTTGCTGTAGACTATGATGTCGTCCAGATATATGAGGCAGGTCTTCCAGGACAAACCGCCTAGCACCTTCTCCATCAACCGCTCGAACGTACCCGGAGCATTGCACAAGCCGAAACTCATTACTTTGAACTGGTAAAGGCCGCCAGGAACACAGAAGGCCGACTTTTTCCGGGCGTCTTCATCCATCCCGACCTGCCAGTAGCCACTGGTCAGGTCGAGAGTGGAGAACCATTTGGCGTCTGCACAGGCTGCTATGGTGTCGTCTATTCTTGGCAACGGATAAGCATCTTTCTCCGTGACTGCATTTAACCGCCGGTAATCGACGCAGAACCGGGTGGTCCCATCCTTTTTCTTCACGAGGACAATCGGGGAAGCCCACGGACTGCTACTTTCTTCAATGACGTTCTTGTCTTTCATCTCCTGAATCAGACTGCTCACCAGCTCTCTCTTGTCTGGCGGAATTCGTCTGGTTGGCTGTTTATCGGCCGGTGACTGCCCGTGTTTATCTGATGTTGTACCTCGTTGGTCTGCCCCAGTTCTCCGGCATCATTACTGAAGGTCGGCTTATTCCGAAATAGGAGGTCGGTTACTCTCTCGTGGAAATGACTCGGCACTGCATCCTGGGTCTGCTCTGCTAACTGCCGCAGCTTCTCGTACCCGCTCCAATTCCGCCCGGCCTCCAACTCCGTGGAAATCTGCACCTTCCTGCTCCGCTCCGCCAACGGCACAACACTGCAACCGGCTGCTAAGGTGGTCATCGTCGCCAACTGCGCTCCTTTCTTGATGATTACCGGCTCTGCCATCACGTTGATCACTCGAACCGGGACTGTTCCTTGCTTTATCCGGGATAAAGTTCTCCCGATCAGCCAAGGTCTTTTCTCAGTAGGCTCCTGCGGCATTTCTAGTACTCCTTCTGCTTCACGGACACTCTCTGCTTGTCCTATAATCAGCTGTTCCGTTTCCGGCGGAATTTGGTAATCTGCTACAGCGTTGATCGGAAACGGCTCCCTGGTCTGCTCGAACATGGTGAGGAACACCTCCTGGCTGCCCATCTGCATGGTCATTCGGTCGAAATTTATGCCGGATATCCGGGAACGGATGAAATCCATTCCCAGTATTCCTTCGTCTTCACAGTCTGCAATCTCGAACGTCACGGTCTCAGCTACTCCTGCGATGTTGAGTGGGAGTTCTTTCCGGCCATGTGTCCGTATGTTACTTCCGTCAACCATTGAAAGACGAATCGGCGACCGCTTCAGCTTCATTCCGGGTTTCCGGATCCGTTCCCAGGTTTGTAGGTTGAGCATTGTGACAGTGCTGCCGGTGTCGATTATCAGCGTTACTGGCTCTCCGCATACTCTGGCTGTCACACACATGCCCACCTCGCCCCTGGGACCGGGTCCGTGAACCACCTGCCGGTTATGGGGGTGTCCTCTCTTCCGGGTCCCGGATTTCCCCTTTTCCACGACCCGCTCTAGTTTTCCGGCTGCTGCTGTTGCTGTCGTGGCTGCTGCAGTTGTTGCTGCTGCTGCTGCTGCGGCTGCTGCTGCGGCTGTTGTCGCGGCGACTGCTGCTGTTGTGGTTGACGCCGCTGCTGCTGCTGCTTCGGCTGCCTACAGTCTCGGGCAAAATGCCCTTTCCGGCCACAGTTGAAGCATTCTAAATCCGCTCGGGAACTGCGCTGCTGCTGCTGCCGGCTAACCGCTTCCTTGACCTGAGTCATCAGATCCGCCAACTGCTGCTGAGTCTGCTCGGCTTGCTTCCGCAATTCGTTCACCTGCTGGATCCACTCCGGCTCCGTGTTCAGCTGCCTCGTCCGGTGTCGCTCCGCTGGTCTGCTGTTGTCCGTTTTCATGATGCTCTCATACTCGGTAGCGAAAGCCAGGGCCTGCGACAGCGTTTCCGGGTGGCTTTTCAATACCGACAACCGCACATCCCGGTTAGTCAGGCTGTTGCAGAAATGCATCTTCATGAGCACTTCTGTTGTTGCCGGATCTGCTTTTGGGTAAGCTAGCCGCGTCTTGCTCCGTATGTCTCTGGCCAGCTCGGACAGCTCCTCCTCCGGCTGCAATTTCCGTGTCTGCAATTCCGCCTGGAAAACAAATGTTTTCTCCCCCGGACAAAACTGCTGTTTTAATGCCGCCACAACCGTATCAAAGCTGCGTCTCTGCTCCGCGGACAAATCCAGTAGTATGCTGCGGGCGTTACCCCTCAAACTGACACATAAGTTCAGCGCCTTTTCCTCTGCTGTCCAACGGTAGTACCGAGCGTATTCAAGGAGGTGAGCCTCATACTCCGGCCACGGATCAGTTCCGTCGTATGTCATTAATCTGGCTACTCCTGCCCTTGGTGCTGGTTGTTGTACTGCTTCTGCCTGCTGCTGCTTTCCGGTTACTGCCAGGTGTTGCTGAAACACCTCCATTTGGGTCGCCAATAATCTGGTCAGGTTGTCGACTAAATTCTCTCCGCCTTCCGGGTCCGCATCCGGTTCCCGATCGCCAGCCTGGTCCGGAAAGTTAATTTCCGCCTCTGCTAACTGCTCTGCAGGCTGTACTCCTTGAGGAACCCGAAGGGGCTCTTCTGCAACTGCTTTCTGCATTTCCGGCTGCAACACCTTTCGCTCGGCAGGACGAACTGCTTCCTTTTCCGCAACCGGCATCTGCAACGGCTCAGCTCCTACTGCTCCTACAGGCTGCTCCGTGTCCGACACGGCTGCCTTCAGCTGCTGTTCCGCCAATTTGCCCCGTCTAGTAGTCATACTGCAGATGATCCCACCGCTGCCACCAAAAAGTTGTAACGGGTTTGCACCCTTCTGTGACGTCTTGATGAACCGGTTTTCTTGGGAGGTGGGTGAGTTATTGTTTAACCGGAGCTGAAACGGTAAAACTCCGGGAAACTGCTACTGCTGTACGGTTGAACTCCGGCTAGAAGTCTCTAGGGTTGGTAGCGTGGTCTGGAATGGACCTCTTAACCGTTGTCCGACTGCTAATCTGCAACTGCACCTGTAAAGTAAGGATCCGGAGGCGTTTCCGTCTCCGGGTACTGCAACTGCTCCGTCGGGAAACCGCTTTACTGCAACAGCTCCGTCGTTTTCCGTCTTACTGCAAACTGCGACTGCGCCTGGAATAAAGAATCCGGGAACGTTGCCGTTTCCGAATACTGCAACCGCTCTGCCAGGTTCCGCCGCACTGCAATCTGCTCCGGTTGGCTCCGCCTCACTGCAACCTGGTACCGCACCTGAAATGGAGTATCTCGGAAGTGTTCCTACTTCCGGTTATCGCAACCGCTCCGTCAGGTACTGCCTCTGCAACTCCGTCGTCCGGTACCGCCTCTGCAACTGCTTCGTCGTTCCCGTCTCTGCAACTGCTCCGTCCGATACCGCCTCCGTAGTTGCTCCGTTGATTTCCACCTCCGTCTCCGTCTCCGACTCCTTCCTCGGTGATCTGGGTTCTTAGATCACCCTAAGACGTCGTTACAACTTGGTCTTAACCGACTGTAGTCTTATCTCCCTTTACTCCGTATAACTGTCTTTTCCGGGAAACTAACTTTATTATAACTTCCAGTTCCCTAACGAACACGGAAAAACAACTCGGTTGAAGTTTTCATGTTTATTTTCCAAGTTCACAGTCGGAAGACTTAACTGCTATCATCTGGATGACTCTATCCGGAACAAGGGAGTACTCTGCTATGGGAGAAGAGGTCTGCACAGGTCGACGTCAGGACACCAACTCCGCCGTCCGCTGTGAAGCGGGGGCTTTTATAGACCTGAGACCCATGTCACGTGACCAACCTATTGTGACGTCATAGTCCGCCAAAACACTGATATTTTCCGGATTTCTAAAAACACTCTAGAACCAATCAGTGGCTGACACGTCACCTTTTAAACCGAAAACGAGGCTGATCACATGACCTTCCGGAAAGAACGTCATTACGTTTTTGTACTCCATTGTTCCGGCTCCGTGTCCGGTTCCGTCTCCGGTTCCGGCTCCGTCTCCGGCTTTACCGACATCATAAATTACTAAGTTCCGAGACGGAAAACCTTTAAAACATTAACAATACGGAACCGTATGAACCTTTAAACACATATACACCCTAATAAACGGTTATTTAACCATAATATCACAAAACACTAACAGAATTACCTAGGGGAAACCTTTGGGTACGCCCCAAAACCGTTACACTATTCATAACCCCATTCATAAATTGAACAGATATTCATTCAGATGTAGACTCATAGACGTGGAATCAATACCCAGTATTAAGTATTCCGAGCAAACAAAACAGGGTCCGTTATCCAATCTCATAGTCCGGGGACACAAAGTCATATCAGGCATACAAAGTGAGAGAAAGCAAAAATGACAGGAAAACTCATGAACCCCCGTAAATGGCCATTAGGAGGTGAAATCAGGTGTTCCGGAAAGAGTGAGCATTTCCTGCCCCACTAGTGGCACCCGTCATGAATTCCCCAAAATTAACATGAAAATAGATCTAGTTGCATGGCAGACATGGATTTGCTGTATTTATCAACCAGATCATGATGACGTCCATAGAATTTCTTAAACGCAGCTATAAGTCTTGGTAAAACATATCCTTGTCGTAGCAGTTTAGAGACTAGCTGAGCACTTCGATAGACAAAGTCCTCATATTTGCAACTAGCTCTGGAATAGCGTATAAGTTGTGATACAAACACACCATATGCGGGTGACATAGGAATGTTGCTGCTTAGAAAAGGGAAATTGACTATGGAAAAATTGAAATCATCACGTTTGTCATATAATCTAGTTGACAGGTTAGAATCATTATCAATCTCCAACCTCAGGTCTAGATAGTTGGAAAAAATTAACGGATTCTGTAGTATCCTTAATTTCAAGTTCCTTAGGATATATGACATCCAAATAATCACTAAACTTGGGATTATTCAGCGACAATACATCATCTATGTATCGGAAAGTGAAATTAAAATTACATGTTAGTTTCTTAGAACCTCCTCTTTGTAAATGTTGGATAAAATCTGATTCATATGAGTATAAAAACAGGTCTGCCAATAATGGTGCACAGTTTGTACCCATGGGAATACCAAGAGTTTGTTGAAATATTCGACCACCAAATTCCACAAAAATATTATCAATCAGAAAATTAACCATATTTACCACATCTATTTCAGTATATTTGTATGGGGCATCAGAGTCGCCTTTAACAAAATAAGCAGTATTATATTTAACTACAATATAGTGGTACGGACGTTGTCCCTTTTTAGAGGAAAATGAATTATTGATTAGTTTTTTAAGCTGAGACTTCAGTTCAGAATGAGGTATAGTTGTGTACAAAGCGGAGAAATCAAATGTTTTGATAGACGTTACTTTTGAAAGTGTGTGAGCATGTAGATATTCCAATAAAGATTTGGAATTTTTTAATATCCACATTTGGTTTATACCACTTGTAGAATAGATGGTTTGAGAGTACTTTTGGAGACCCTGTTTAATTTTAGACAATATAATAGTTAATATTTTAGAAAGGGCTTTGGTAGAACATGATGCTGAACCTGAAATATATCTTTGTTTGTGTGGATTTTTGTGCAACTTTGGGATCCAATATAAGTTCGGTAGATTAGAATCTTTACATGAGGTAGTAATACCAAACGAATGCAATACAGACAAATGATTTGATAAGATATCCTGTTTGGGCACGGTAATGGCTTGGTATGTACTATTGGAATTAGTATTGTTGGCAATACCCAGTTCGTCAAACAGGCACTGTATATAGTATGCTTTACAAACAAAAACAACATTATTAGAAGCTTTATCTGCAGGGACAATGACGAACCTTTCTTGAAGTTTCAACAAACTATTAGTAACCACGGGATCATTGAAGACAGAGCTATATTTAGTACTAACTGACTTTGACAAACATTAATGCGTATTAATGTTAAACATTAACATATATCAAAGATATTAACATTAGATGTTAATGTTGTTTAACATTAGATGTTAATGTTAAACATTAACATATATCAAAGATGTCCCCCGTTCTATAATTAATGAATTATAATTAATTCCCTGTTGTCACATGTTTTGTGGTGGTCATGCGCAAACTGGCGACTCAAAGTCAACAAAACTTATGCACATCAAATAAATACAAACGACAAAAACATAGGTCTGGTAACCTAAAAATACTTTCGAATTCAAATGTAGTGCTGCCTGTTCTTTTATAATGAATTCCGTAAATTTTATTGGGAGTGTCTAGTGATTATCTCGCCTTCATGTCTGCTTCAATTCAGTCAATTCTTTTGCATTTCATGGCGATGGAAACCTACAGTGACGAATGCAAATATCGCAGGAAAAGAATAAACAATTCAGACAGATACCATGTTGATTTCTGTCCTAGATTTATTGGGTCAACTTTGGTGAACATACCCTTTTAGTTTCTCCATTGAATAATCAACACTAGCACATTGTACATTACTGTTGGCTAACACCCATTGTCATGTTTACGTATGTGTTGTTAGGACATACCGGTAATTGTCCCCAGAGACCCTGGTTGTTGCATTGGGACTACACCGGAATCAAAGCACCGGGTTATATCCTCTAATATGTGTAAATGTGACATTATCAAGCTGATGCAAACCAAAACTGACTGGAAAGGCATCTGTTATATGTTCATGCAAAACAAATATCTGGTAACCTGTGGATGAATATCAACATGTTTGTGACATGCTTACAACAAAACAGAAGCCACAATCGATGTTGTTAGCCCCTTTCAGTGTCAATATGTCTCATAGTGTTTGGTTTGTAACCATTCTTCACATAGAAGATAAAATATTTACACCCACCAGATTTAAGCTTACGAATACACTCATGCTGTCAGGATACCATGTTTACAATAAGCAGCTCATTAAAAGTGTATGATCACACTACTTATTTTACTGATCAGAGTGGAATGCACCGTATAATATTTTCATGCTGTGGGAATGTGGTGTCTTGAATAATAATGATAACCCGTTTTGAAACACCACTGAAACTATAATAAACATGAAACAAATACCCGAGCAAGAAGTATTCTGAGTGGAAAACATAGCATCAAAGATGCTGTAGCTTACCGGGAGATCAAAAGTATTGATTTTCCAAAGTGTAAATTGTTACACTCATCTTCCACTCCATTGTCAAAATAGTCCAATTATGTTCCTGAATGTTGCGGAACACACATTATCAGTAAGGACTATAGTACAAAATCTTGAAAGGTTTTTTTCCGCTAATGACACATATTCTTTGGTACAACAAACATGTTCCAGATTCAAGATGACTAACAATGGTAATATGGCCACTGCATACGAGCCCAATACAAGATTTAAGCTTCATCTTGAAGTGTTCTGGGAGTTTACTCCATACCGCTCCCATTATGAAAGATAAAATGGGTGAAATTTCCTAGGTCCCAAAAACTTTCAAATGGCGAACACAAATATTTCTTTTTGCCTGGAAATGGCTCGAAACAGATAGCGACAATTTTCCGATGACTCATCCAAACATTGATTGGCGAAGCAAGGGCAATAAAACTTATACACGTCACAAAGTTACATAAGGAGAATCTTATGCATGAATCCTAAACAAATTGTCTGAATAGATTTTGAGAAAATGGCTTGAATAGATTTTGAGAAAATGGCTGTCAAAGAGAAAAGTCTTCGGTTTTTTTGACAAAAAAGCTCGTGTTGACCTATATATTCTACATAATCAGATATTATGTACATGAAAAACTAAATTACCTTTGAAAAACGTTTTCTTCAATTTCTCCAATATAGCTAAACACTAGAAATGGCCGACATGGCATTCCAACACTGGAAAAATACATTTATATGCTTCCAATGTAAAATGAATGGTCCCTCAGAATCTGGAATAAAACTTTAAATTTGGCATAGTGCTGTGCCAAAACAAATCAGGCAACATATCTTGGTAATATACACACACTGTACAAAAAAAATAAATCAACGTTGGAAAACTTTTTATTGAAATTTCCCAACATGGCATAACACTAAAAATGGCCGATATGGCATTTCTACACAGGAAAAATACAGGTGTATGCTTTCAATTTAAAACGAGTGGTCCGTCAAAATCTGAAATAAAACTTCAACAGTGAAGATGCAACTACTTACTAATAAAGTTCTGTCAAATTCTCAGAAACTCAACACTGAAACTTCTGACAAATATTGTCACAACTTCAAGAAATGCAAGTTTCCAATTTACTTTTTGTTCATGTTTGAATTTTTTTCACAATTAGCGGGGGCGTTTGTCTGTGTAGCTGTCCCCCATTTGATTTAATCAGAGTGATGACTCACTGACACTCTTTCTGACCTGGTGTTGTTTTCGTAACTAGGAATTTGACGAAGTATTTCTTAATTTCATCTACTTCGGTTGGAGTCAATTTGACGCGGGACACATTTTTTTGCCTTATTACTTACAGGTGAGACATCATCGTCATCAGCATCAACTATGTCGTCTGGTAGGTTGAACTCGTCCGCATGTTGTTGCTCATCACCAAATGCCGCATTCTGCTGCTGATGTGTCACAGCGTGCCCACAACAGAAGTGAACGTTAACGTACAAACATATCACCACGCTATATCACCACACTATCCATTTGCTTTGGAATTCACCATTCTCCATCGAATTTTCTCTATGTACTTTCCAAATTACCATCTTCAGCCAGATTACCTTCTAGGGTGAAGTCACTAATGTTCTTCCCACCGAACTTCCCTGCGAGGTTCATATCTTGTATGAGAAAGACCCTCGCCACCTCAATCCTTTCCAGAAAACCGGACATTTGCCGGTAGTGCTCAAGGTGTACTCGCTTTTTGCGTCCGATGTGGCGACACATCCACTCCAGTTGATTTCCATTCATGTCCAGAATCTAAAATGTAATGGATTAGAACGAACACACAATTAAAGCTACTGCCTTCGAATGTATGCAATTTTTTGTTTTCAAAATACATTTTTCTGCAACACATCCATTGCAAGATAACAAAAGATGCGCTCAATGATTTTGACCATTACAACTGTCCGAGTTGTCTTTTCATCCGTTTTATTACACATTTTGTACCGGTTTTGTATATAAACAAGCGAAAGTGTATGCATCAAACTCGGATGTAAACAAATGCCCGAATCACGCTTAAAAGTCCACATCGAGAACATTTTTTCAGTTCGTATGTGCATAATAAATAGTGTAGTTATGAGAAAATAATCAATGATAAACCATGATGTACGTGAAATTGTCAGTCCATTTTGCACCTTAATGCTTTGTTTGCATCTGCGTGTGAAGTTCATTTGATGTGAGTATATCTCATTCAGTTAATTTATCATGTTTAATATGAAATATAGTTTTAAAAAAATATTGACTGGTTTCGAAGACAGTAGCTCTAAAGGTCAAAGTTCTGAACGAGAAAAGTAACAACAAACTGGAATATCCGGTATCAAGTTTGTTGAAATATCATGTACTCTTTGATCAGAGAGATCGAGAAAGAACTATAACACAAACAATGAACAAAACAAAATGCATCATTGCAATATTCAACCAGGAATCCTCTACAATGACTAGGTGTACTAAAATTATATATTTGAATCAGTTCATTGATATTTTTTGCAGAATGTAGCAGTATATTTGCGTAGATTGACACTAGTGATTCGCTCTGGACTTTTCAGGCCAAGCTTCTGGGCGACCCACCGCAAGCTCTTCGTGGCCCATCTCCTGAAATAGAGTTATTTGGACAACAATTGCTTGACACAGCTCCTGAATGTCTGACTGAATATGTATTGGAATATAATGATTTAGGCTAAATTTTTGCGCCAATAGACAAAATTTGAAACCTGTTGCGCTACGGCCCAGGATGAAAATACAAATACTAGTAATGTGTTTTAGTAAAAAAAAGTTTGAAACAGTACTGATATAGGGTATACTTAGATTTGTGTAGCGATTATGCACAGTCGTGTACTGAGTATATAGAGTTATGTTGCACACACATTCTTTGCCCCTGATGACGCCCACACATGATGTTCCATTCTGGCAAATCTAAATAGTGACAACACCCTGAACACCGATTGTTTTTCTCTGAGGATCAGTGACTGAACAGGGCAGTATAGTAAAATACAGAGGGTAAATTGGGTGATAAATATGACAAATCAGTGTTCACATCTGAGGTATCGTGTCCACATCATGAACGCATACAAGTTTTATTGCATTTCACAAAATTGTTACACATTTTCGTTCGACGATTCATCTTCGTCCTTTCAACATCACGGGGTAATGGCTCCGAGCTGGTTGACATGTGAATAATATATGGACTAAAATTTGTGCCACTGATTGTTCATCAGTTGCATGTTTCACTTTACGGTGGATGTAAATCATGTGCGCGTCTGTTCTTGTAGTGTGAATCAAAAGAATAATGAACTCATCCGAAATATATCAGGATTAGTTGAATTAGACAATCAATAGACTACCGCCATCTCATGCTGATCTAATTGCATGCATGCACAACCATTAGTGCTTCTGTTGCATCTGCTGGTGTCACTGTCCACTTGTTTTTTTCTATATGCATACAGACAACAGCAGTATTGTGTTAAACTAAATATACTAAAAGATAATGTACGATTCTTGCCTCGATGCGATTTTCAATTTAGAAGATATTTGTTGCGGTCGGCGTCAACCCATCAAAGAGTGGAATTTTGATGACCGAAGGGAATACGAAATATTGTGCTCCCTCTTTGATGCACTGGTTCCAATTGTATACACTATTAATTCTTCATTGATCATACATTTCAAGACGGTATGCCAACTTCTGTTATAACGTGGATTCGACACAAGTGGAAACCATAATATTTTATTGCCATTTGTTCTATGTCTAGTCCTAATTGTCTACTATAATACCTCTCGTATTTTAGAAATGTGCCGTGTGCTTCGTTCATGCTAAAGACAACTCATATTGGACATGTGACTCAGAGACGAGTTATGAAAATGGACACATGATACCATTATTATTCTTACCGTAACATAACTAGATCACGATGATTAAAATGTGGGGATGCATAATCCTTTATTCATAGTACATATCCAGACCTTTCTGTATTATATGTCACACAATAAAATATAGCGCAGCAGTGATGTGTTGCGAATTCATTATCATAATTGATGGGTGGCTGATTGGACTGGATACTCCTAAGTACAAAATTGAGAAATATGTCCATTTACAGCTGACAAAATTGTAAACTGCTATTCTTTCACTCCGAGCTGATGTCTGAGAAGGATACTTCATCGAATAATCAGCGGTGTTACTTCTTCTCCAGCAAATGGAACACATAGCAAGTGACAACTGAAATAATCTTCCCATTTACATGCACAAGTTGTCACTTACTTGACACCACAGACGGAAGTGATGATGGATGTCAACAAGCTACGCTATAATGTTTCTTCCTAAATCTTCTAGCAGGGCGTTGCCAATATTTCATTGGAATAGTGGTGCTGAAATATGCGTGCTCTGGTTTAGGGTGGTAAACCTATCATCTGATTTTCTTACTTGATATTGTAGTAAGTACATTTAGCTTTATCTTGAATTTATTGATTCCCGAATATTTATCAAGTATTGTATTTCAGCGTTGGAGCAATGTTCCTCTGACGCGTTGTAAATATGATTAAATCAGTCAAATTTGTGAAGATAATATGCGACAATAGAAGCACGCATGTAAACGCATGTATGTTCCATCACAAAAGCAAATCATATACTAAGACCTAAATTTGAACCAAAAGTTTTTTCAATGACCCATCGAAAAAGCAAAATGGCTATCATGGACAGACTGGCGGTTCTAGGTGAACAAAATTTATACACGTCACAAAGATTTATATGAGGAGTCCTATGCATCAATCAGAAAAACGTTATCAGGCAGATTTCGAGAAAATGGCTGCTAAAGTCAAAAGTTGGGGTGTTTAGACAAATCGGCTGCCATTTCGAGAAAGTTAGGGTATCAGAAAATGAAAAATAACCCACTCTTTAGATGTTTTAGGCATTTTCCTAAAAAATTCCAGACAATTCGCGCACAAACTTCAGAGATAAAAATGTGAATGATGGAAAATGGGTAATCGGACCAGAGGTACGGTAACCTAAAAAATACTTGGATGGCCCTGAACTGTATTACACGCAGATTCAAATGTAGCGTTGTTTTACTCTTCTTATGGTGAATTCAGTATAGTTGATATTGGTAGTGTCAAGTGATGTTATAATCTCTCCCTCATGATTACTGCAATCTAGTACCTTCACTGTGGCATGAGCTTTCATGGTTCTTTCATGGCCCTGTTTTGCATTTTATCACAATGGAATAATATTAATTTGCATTTCATGGCGATGGAAACGTGTAATGCCGAATGCAGATATATCCCAGAAGTCTAAAAATGCTCCAAAATGTTATAAAAATCCAGACATGTACCGTGTTAGCATATCGTCTTCTATCGTAGATTTATTGGCTCAACTTTGAACAACATACTTTTCAGTTTGTCTCCGTTGAATAACGAACAGTAACACATGCATTATTGTTGGTCTACACATAATATCTTGTTTATTTATGCGCTTTTTGGACATAATTAGTCATCAGTTTTTCTGTGTTGCATAGGGACAATACCGGAATAAAAAAAAACGTATTATATCTCTTAAAACTATGTGTTAATGTAACGTTATTTAAGTGATGCAAACCAAACATATCTGGGAACGCGTTTGCTATATGTTCATAAACAATCATCCTTTACCCTGTCGATGAATATAAACATGTTTGTGACATGTGTACAACAAAACAACTGCCACAATCGATGCTGTTTGCACTTTCACCACGTCAATCAGCCACATGGTGTTGGGTTTGTAAGGCTTCATGACATGGAAGAGAAAATATTTACGCCCACCATATTACCAGATTACCAACACAGACTCATGCTGTCAGAAGCCCTTGTTTGCTACAACAGGCTCAGTAGAAATGCATGGTCATAATATTTATTACTGATCAGTATGCTGACTACTAGTGGAGTGCACCATATTATACATTATCATATGCCAGAATGACAGTTGATGCTAATAGCGTAGTTAGTGCTATTATACAGTAATTCAAATTACTGTAATTTGAATTAGACCTGAAAATACACCATTTCTATGTATTTTGCTTTTCAATAGCTGTGCCTATTCTTCCAATAACAAACTTCTGCCCGGCGGGCTGTAAATTCCACACTTGCCCGGGCAGCTCCCAGTTCAAGAAAACGTCATTATTTTGAAGGGTAAACAAAAGCACATGGTCGCTCTCCTGGCCCGATTCCGTTATGTTTGACGTTTTAACCGCCAATTTACGCTGATGCTCTTGGAACGCTGAAATGGCCTGTGAATCGAAAAAATGTGTGAATAAAAGCTGTATTTCTTGCTTCCTTCTTTCTAATCGGATATGATTTGGTCATTTGATATTGGGATAAATATTCGGTCATTTGATATTGGAATATTCGGTCATTTGATATTGAAATATACGGGTATTATGACTTTTGCTTAATTACATTGACAAATATCTCTATGCGCCAGTACAACTGAACTTTGACATCTGCTCAAGAAATTTCAGCTGAGTCAGCATCTTCAACCCTTGTCTTTATCTGGGAAAAGCTACTATCCGTCTGGCGGCAGACCAAATGTTTGCTGTGAGATTGATCGATATTTGTTTCTGGGACATTAGTTCTGCCTCAGGAACATGTCACAGAAGAGAAAGCTTATCGTTGTCTTTGTGATTCCTGTCACCATCTAAACGTGTGAACCAGGGTGCTACAAACATATCATGATAAAAATATTGGGACATACCAATTTTTCTTTCTAGAAAAATCAGCAGTCCATGAACAGTTGAGACCCATTCGTATAAGCCATATCTTGTTGTTTGGAAATCGTTAAATGAAGATTATGTGAAAGAAGTATGGGCTGTTCAACCGGCGACATGTTGGTTATGCCAACATAATGTTGACGAAAGCCAAGAATGACAACCCGCCCATAATTCGTAAATTGTCGAGTGCTTGTTTTTCTGGGGCACAGTCAAAATAAATTCCTGTGGCTCGGGTCGTGGTGCAGTTGCTACCCCAAATACAACATACTGTTTAAAGTCAAATGTAGTAATGCATCCTGCAGTAATGCATCATACATATACTCGTCCTCAAAATATAAAAAAAACGAATAATGATCAATCTGGAGCTCGTTGGATCAGATCTCACGCCTGTCTCGGGTGGATCTCTTTCTGAATGCAATGACCTGGCCATGCAAGGATGGTCTCATCCTACATCAGTGCACTGTCCATAAGTGTAGGATCAAGGTATTTTTACCCCTACTTATATTTGCATTGGATCGGGCGACCAAAAAACCAGAAGTAAAGAAAAACATTTATTCATTTCTACATATTAACAATAATAATGAAACACAGTACATTATGGGACCCTTTGGAATGTTGACTTTCCGTTTCAGCTATTAACGATAGCTAAAAATTACATTCCTAAATTCGCTTGACATTATGGTAGATGTTGAATATGTTTGCCAGGTTGAATCGGTTCCGTTGTTGAATCTTGTTGAATCATGTTGATTCATTATGTTGAATTTCGTAGTGATGCGATTTGTAAGTGGGTCCTTTTTTTTTACTTTTGATACCTTTTTCATGGGGTATATTTAAATTTGTGTACTGGTTGTGTACAGTAACTGAGTATATACTATTATGTAGCACACACGCTCTCAGCCCCTGATGACGCCCATATACGATGCTATATTCTGACACAAATCTAAAGGAAGATTCATCTGTGATGTTCAGTGAACTGAAAAAACACAGTACAATATAGTAAAATGTAGAGTGGTAATTCGGGTGATTAAACTAAGTAACCAACGTTTATATCTGAGGTGTTGTGTCCATATCATGAACGGATACAAGTTTCATTGCAGTTCACAAGTGTTACGCATGTTTCTTCCAGCATACATCTCCTTCCTATCAACATCAGATAGGTTAATCAGATGTATAAATCACATATGAACTAAAATCTGTTCCAGCGATAGTTCATCGATTGCATTTTCCACCTTATGATGGGTGTTAATAATGTGTGCGTGTAAGAATAAATCTATTACCACCAATATAGCCAATTTTTGATGATTCCAATAACAAACGTAAAACACAACATTTTGGATAGAAACAAAGCCCGACCAAATACTTTATCAAAAGACACACTGGCGTCGTCAGGGGCAGACAGCGTGGTAAATGTAGTTGTTTCTACTGTACACCTGATGGAATTAGTATACAGTTGCCCAACAACCTAATTGTTGAAAATAACTTAGAAATCCGAAACAGACCCCATGGAATAGATATATGACGTTCGTGCTGGTCGCGTAAATCAAAAGAATAAAGAAAGTAATCAGAATTAGTTAGATTAGACCATCAATAGACCATCGCCATCTCATGCTGTTGTTGCATCTGGTTAAATTGACCTTTGTACACTGTTGTCACTGTCCACTTGTTTCCTATATGCATACCGACAAAAACAATATTGTCAAAAAATGAATGTATTACAAAAAAAATGCGGGATTCTGCCTCAATAAGATTTTGAAATTAGAAGAAATTTGTAGTGGTGGGCGCCGACCCATCAAAGAGCGGAATTTTGATGACCAAAGGGAATATCAAATAATGTGCTCCCTCTTTGATGCACTTGGATCCGGTTATATACACTATTAATTCTTCATAACTCATAAATTTTACAGCGGTATGCCAACTTCTGTTATAACGTGGATTCGACACACGTGGGAACCATAATGTTCTATGTCTGTTCCTAATTGTCTACTATAATGCCTCTCGTATTCTATGGTTTTAGAAATGTGCCTTGTGTTTCGTTTATGCTAAAGACAACTCATACTTGACATGACTCAGAGACGAGTTATGAAGAGGGACACATAATACCATTATTATTTTTTCCATAACATATCCATCCAAGTTACGACGACTGGATATTGGAATGCATAATCCTATGCTTATATCCTATACCTTTCTGCATGCTACACAATAAAATATAGCAGCAGCACTGATGTGTTGCGGATTCATTGTCATAATTGATGGGTGCCTGATTGGACTGGAGACTTATTAGTATAAAATTGAGAAATTTGTTTGTTTAGTAGCAGAAAAAATTATTAACGGAGAAGGATAGGATACTCCATCGAATAATCAGCAGTGTTACTTCTTCTCCAGCAAAACACAGCAAGTGACAACTGAAATAATCTTCCCATTTACATGCAAAAGTTGTCACTTTCTTTGACATCACAAGACAGATTTGCTTCCACCGACGGGAGTAATGATCTGGATGTCAACAAGCTACACTGTAATCTTTTTTCCCAGACATTCTGGCAGGGTGTTGCCAATATTTCATTGAAATAGTGGTGTTGGGTTACTAGTCATTCAATGACAAGGCAGGATACGCTTGCTCTCTCCACGTGATCCTTAAAACAAGATATGATTTGGAATGGTAAACCTATTATCTGATATCCTTATTTGATAATGCTTTATTTTGAATCAGTCAACTTTGTGAAGATATCTTCAAAAAAAAAACCTGTCAACTAGATTATATGACAAACGTGATGATTTCAATTTTTCCATAGTCAATTTCCCTACATGCAGATTCAACTGTAGCGCTCCTTGTTCTCTTCTTATAGTGAATTCAGTATAGTTGATATTGGTAGTGTCAAGTGCTGTCACCATTATCTCGTATTCATGCTTACTGCAATTCAGTACCTTTACTGTGGCAGGGGATTTTATAGTTTTTTCATTGACTTATTTGCATTTAATCACCGTGACAACAGAATAATATCAGTCTGTACTTTATGGGAATGGAAACGCGTAATGACGAATGCCGTTATATGCCAATAGTCTATGAAATCTCCGGAATGTTATGAAAATCCAGGGATGTACTGTGTTGGCATATTGTTTCCTCTCGTAGGCTTATTGGCTCAACTTTGAACAACATACCTTTCAGTGTGTCTCCGTTGAATGATGAACAGTATCATGTTGTGCAATATTGTTGGTCTACACCCAATATCTTGTTTATATATGCGTTGTTCGGACATAATTTGTCATCAAGGTTTCTGTGTTGTATCGGGACAAAACCAGAACCAAAATACCGGATTATGTCCTTTGAAAATATGTGTAAATGTGACATTACCTAGGTGATGCAAACCAACGGAACTGGGAAAGCATTAGCTATATGTTCATGGAAAACAATCATCCTGTATCATGTGGATGAATATAAACATGTTTGTGACATGCATACAACAAAACAACTGCCAGGATCGATGTTGTTTGCACTTGTGGAAGAGAACGGAATATGTCATATGGAAGAGACAATATTTACGCCCACCAGATCTGAGTTAACAACACAGACTCACGCTTTCATGAGACCATGTTTACCAAAAACAAAGCAACTCTGAGTGGTATTGGGTTGTAACTTTTGTACCTCAATCTGATTTTTCTTTTCACTAAGTTGATTTTCGTTTTGTTGATATCGATGTGTCGTTTATGGGTATTAGGTATTTTGCTTATTTACATAGACGAATATCTCTTCGCAGCATTAAGACAGAACTTTGACATCTGCACAAGAAATGTTATCTTCAAATCTTGTCAATGTGTGGTAAAAGTTACTCTCTGTCTGGCGCTTCCGTTCCAAGTGTCTGCTGTGAGATTGATCAATGTTTATTTTTGGGACATCACTTTTGTTTCAGCAAATATGCCAGAGAAGGAAAGGCTTATCGATGTCTTCGTGATTCTTGTCATCACCTAAATGAACGTGTGAACCAGGGTGCTACAAATATATGTATCAATCTATTACCACCAGTACAGTCAGATTTTGATAATGCCAATAACAAACGTAAAATACAACATTTTGGAATAGAAATGAAGCCCGACCAAATAGTTTATCAAAAGACACACTGGCGTCATCAGGGGCGGACAGTGTGTTAAATGTAGTTGTTTCTACAAACATATTATATACATATTATATTGTTAAAAAAAAACATTGAGATCTACCAGTATTTCATTTTAAAAATCAGCACTCCATGACTGATTAATGGACAATTGTTGATGTTTGATGAAGGTTAGGTGGAAGGAAACATTAGTTTCAGCTCTCAGTATGTTGGTTAAGCCAACATTATATCGACTAAAGCCAAGGATGATGAACCAATCCACATTTTGGACAGATGCGTATTTCGTTAGCAGGAGATTTCTCTTGTCATATGGTCCATTAGGTCGCGAACAATCTTCACAAAGGGTGTCCAGCACTTGTTATCCAGGTGCACAGTAAAACATATTCTTGTTGTCGAAGTCGTGTCCTGTACTAGTTCAATTAGTCCACTACACCAGATAAAATATAATGTGTTAAGTCTCCCAATGCATCCTATCCTAAGGAGCTGGCCATCAGGCAAACACTATGGAGAGACAAGGGATGAAACAGACACCATCCAATCAATGCTGACAGGCACCATTGTGAGCATATAACAATAAATCAGGAGCTCATCGGATTAGATCGCATGCCTGTCTTGGGGGGGGGGGGGGGGTCTCGTTCTGAAAGAGGATGGTCTCATCTCATATCGATCTGCTGTCGATAAATGGAGGATCAATGTTTGTTACCAAAATTTATATCTGGATTGAATTGGACGATCGAAAAGCAGAAGTACAAAAACATCCTTTCTTAGACATCATGAACGATAATAATAAAACACAGTTAAAACGGGTTTTTGGGGAATGTTGACTTTGCGTGAGTCATTCTCGATCCTTTAGTTACAAAATGTTCGATTCACATTCCCAAGTTCACTGGACATTGATATCGTATACTTATTAATGACTTGGATAACCTGGTGAATGTTGAATCTATTTGCCAGGATAACATCAATTCCGTAGCCATCCGGTTTGTGAGTGGACACATTTTTGCTTGTCATACCTTTCTCTTAGGATATAAAAAGATTTGTGTATCGATTGTGTACAGTTGTGTACTGAGTATATACAATTATGTAGCACACACACTTTCTGCCATGACGCCCATATATGAGGCTATATTCTGACATATCGAAATGGAGATTCATCACACTAAACACACATTGTTTTTCTCTGATGTGTAGTTAATTAAGAAAATTCAGTACAGTATAGTGAAATTTAGAGGGTAAAATAAAAAAATTAAAAATCATGTTGACATCTGAGGAATCGTATCCATGTTGTGTCCGTAAGTACGTTTAACTGATATGCAAGTGTAACGCATTTTCGTTCGAGGATTCATCTCCGGCCTTTCAACACCAGGGCGTGATGGTTCCGAGCTGGTTGACGTGTAAATCACATATGAACTGAAATCTGTCCTGGAGATTGGTATAAATCATGTGCGCGTCTGTGCTTGTAGCGTGAATCATAAGAATAATGAACTCCTCTGAAACTAATCAGGATTAGTTGAATTAGCCAATAAAGAGACCACCAACATCTCATGCTGATCTAATTGCAAGCATTTACAACCATCAGTCCTTTTGTTACATCTTGATCCATGTCGAACAGACACAAATAAATAAGATGCATTCAATTAACATTCGACAGGCTTAAATAGCCCATTGTATACTGGTGTCACTGTCCACTTGTTTTCTACAACAATATTGTCAAAAAATGAATGTACTACAAGATAATGCGGGATTCTGCCTTGATAAGATTTTCAATTTAGAAGCTATTTGTTGTGGTGGGCGCGGACCCATCAAAGAGCGGAATTTTGATGACGGAAGGGAATATATCAAATACTGTGCTCCCTCCTTAATGTACTTGGGTCCAATTATATACACTAATAATTCTTTATTGCCCACGCATTTTATGGCCGTATGCCAACTTCTGTTATAACGTGGATTCGACACACGCGGAAACCATAATATTTTATTGCCATTTGTTCTATGACTAGTCCTAATTGTCTACTATAATACCTCTCATATTCTATGGTTTTAGAAATGTGCCTTTTGTGTGGTTCATGCTAAAGACAACTCTCACTGGACATATAATTCAGAGACTAGTTATGAAGAGGGACACATGATACCATTGTTTTATTTACGGTGACATAACTAGATCACGATGATTAAAATATGGGGATGCATCATCCTAAATCCAGAGTACATATTAGGGCTTCAACGAGTACTCGGTTACCCGGTTACGATACGGTTACGGAGTGTAACCGGTTACAGATTCTGTGACCGGTTAATCGTGAACATATTTTGCACCCTCGTAATTCAGCCTAAAACACTTCACATCAGTTGAATTTCTACCCAAACGCGCTGAATTGAGGTGATTCATCACTCTCCAATCGAAATGGAATGTTTATTCATCATAATATTGCATATTTTCACGTGAAAATGACGTTTAGTGTCGAGTTTTAGGTGGGATTTTGACCCGTTTTGGACACGGAGACTTGATGAAATGTGAACTGCGAAAATAAATTGGTGTTACTTTGGACAATATTTCGCTCAATATTTTTGGATGAGTAACCGGTTACGGTTCGGTTACAAGCTAACGAGTAACCGGTCACGAAATTTTGTACTCGTTGGATTCCTAGTACATATCCAGACCTTTCTGCAGTATATGTCTCACAATGAAATATAGCGCAACAATGATGTGTTGTGAATTCATTATCATGATTGATGGGTGGCTAATTGGACTGGATACTCATAAGTACAATATTGAGAAATATGTCCATTTAACAGCTGACAAAATTATAAACTGCTATTACTTCACTCCGAGCTGATGTCTGAGAAGGATACTCCATCAAATAATCAGCGGTGTTACTTCTTCTCCAGCAAACGGAACACATAGCAAGTGACAACTGAAATAATCTGCCCATTTACTTGCACAATTTGTCACTTTTTTGACACCACAAGACAGATTTGCTTCTACAGACGGGAGTAATGATGGATGTCAACAAGCTACGCTATAATGTTTCTTCCTAAATCTTCTAGCAGGGCGTTGCCAATATTTCATTGGAATAGTGGTGCTGAAATATGCGTGCTCTGGTTTAGGGTGGTAAACCTATTATCTGATTTTCTTATTTGATATTGTAGTAAGTATACTTAGCTTTATCTTGAATTTAATGATTCCCGAATATTTATCAAGTATTGTGTTGCAGCGTTGGAGCAATGGTCCTCTGGCGCATTGTAGATATGATTAAATCAGTCAAATTTGTGAAGATAATATGCGACAATAGAAGCATATTCCTAAATATGACCTAAAAGTTTTTTCAATGATGCATCGAAGAAGCAAAATGGCTATCATGGACAGACTGGCGGTTCTAGGTGAACAAAATTTATACACGTCACAAAGATTTATATGAGGAATCTTAACGTTGGGGGTGTTTAGACAAATCGGCTGCCATTTCGAGAAAGTTAGGATATCAGAAAATGAAAAATAACCCATTCTTGAAATATTTTAGGCATTTTCCTAAAGAATTTCAGACAATTCGCGCACAAACTTCAGAGATAAAAATGTGGACAATGGGTAATCGGACCAGAGGTACATTAACCTAAAAATATTTGGATGGCCCTGAACTGTATTACATGCAGATTCAAATGTAGCGTTGCTTTTTCTCTTCTTATGGTGAATTCAGTATAGTTGATATTGGTAGTGTCAAGTGATGTTATCATCTCTCCCTCATGATTACTGTAATCTAGTACCTTCACTGTGGCATGGGCTTTCGTGGTTCTTTCATGGCCCTGTTTTGCATTTTATCACAAAAGAATAATATCAATTTGCATTTCATGGTGATGGAAACGTGTAATGACGAATGCAGATATATCCCGGAAGTCTATAAAGTCTCCAAAATGTTACAAAACTCCAGACATGTACCGTGTTAGCATATTGTCTTCTATCGTAGATTTATTGAACAACATACCTTTCAGTTTGTCTCCGTTGAATAACGAACAGTAACACATGCATTATTGTTGGTCTACACACAATGTCTTGTTTACTTATGCGTTTTTTGGACATAATTAGTCATCAGTTTTTCTGTGTTGCATAGGGACAATACCGGAATAAAAAAAGGGATTATATCCTTTAAAATTATGTGTAAATGTGACGTTATCTAATTGGTGCAAACCGAACGCGTTTGTTATATGTTTATAAACAATCATCCTTTACCCTGTCGATGAATATAAACATGTTTGTGACATGTGTACAACAAAACAACTGCCACAATCGATGCTGTTTGCACTTTCACCACGTCAATCAGCCACATGGTGTTGGGTTTGTAAGGATTCATGACATGGAAGAGAAAATATTTACGCCCACCATATTAGCAGATTACCAACACAGACTCATGCTGTCAGAAGCCCTTGTTTGCTACAACAGGCTCAGTAGAAATGCATGGTCATAATATTTATTACTGATCAGTATGCTGACTACTAGTGGAGTGCAACATATTATACAGTATTGTCATTTTGTAGGAACGGTAGTAGGTTGGAACCTTTATACCTCGATCTAAAAATATTTTCACCGAGTTGATTTTATTTTTGTTGATATATCAAACACGGTGTACTGTTTACGGGTATTAGGACTTTTGCTTAATTACATTGACAACTATCTCTATGCGCCAGTACAACTGAGCTTTGACATCTGCTCTAGAAACTTCAGCTGAGTTAGCATCTTCAACCCTTGTCTTTTATCTGGGAAAAGCTACTATCCGTCTGGCGGCAGACCGAATGTTTGCTGTAAGATTGATCGATATTTGTTTCTGGGACATTAGATTTGCCTCAGGAACATGTCACAGAAGAGAAAGCTTATCGATGTCTTTGTGATTCCTGCCACCATCTAAATGAACGTGTGAACCAGGGCTACAAACATGTCATGATAACATATCATGATAAAAATATTGGGACATACAAATTTTTCTTTTTAGAAAAATCAGCAGTCCTTGAATGAATTATTGACGTACCATTACCAATAAACAACAGTTGAGACCCATTCGTATAAGCCACAACTTGTTGTTTGGAAATCGTTAAATGAAGATTACGTGAAAAAAAGTATGGGCTTATCAACCGGCGACATGTTGGTTATGCCAACATAATGTTGACGAAAGCCAAGAATGACAAACCCGCCCTTATTTCGGACATACGTTTGTTTTGCAAGCCTGAGAGTTTCTCCTGCTATATGGATTATCAGATCTGGACAAGCTTCGTAAATTGTCGAGTGCTTGTTTTTCTGGGGCACAGTAAAAATAAATCCCTGTGGCTCGGGTTGTGGTGCAGTTGCTACCCCAAATACAACATACTGTTTAAAGTCAAATGTAGTAATGCATCCTGCAGTAATGCATCATACATACACTCCTCAAAATATATTAAAAAAAGAAGAATGATCAATCTGGAGCTCGTTGGATCAGATCTCACGCCTGTCTCGGGTGGATCTCTTTCTGAATGCAATGACTTGGCCATGCAAGGATGGTCTCATCCTACATCAGTGCACTGTCGATAGATGTAGGATCAAGGTATTTTACCCCTACTTATATTTGCACTGAAATATAAGTAGGAAGTAGGAAGTAAAGAAAAGTAAAGAAAAACATTTATTCATTTCTACATATTAACAATAATAATGAAACACAGTACATTATGGGACCCTTTGGAATGTTGACTTTCCGTTTCAGCTATTCACGATAGCTAAAAATTACATTCCTAAATTCGCTGGACATTATGGTATATTTTGCATATGTTTGCCAGGTTGAATCAGTTCCGTTGTTGAATCTTGTTAAATCATGTTGATTCATTATGTTGAATCTTGTTGAATCTGTTCCGTTCCATAACATAAATTCCATAGTCATGCGATTTTTAAGTGGGTCCTTTTTTTTTTTACTTGTGATACCTTTTTCATGGGGTATATTCAAATTTGTGTACTGGTTGTTTACAGTAACTGAGTATATACTATTATGTAGCACACACGCTCTCAGCCCCTGATGACGCCCATATACGATGCTATATTCTGACACAAATCTAAAGGAAGATTCATCACGCAAAACACACTGTTTTTCTGTGATGTTCAGTGAACTGAAAAAACACAGTACAGACCCCATGGAATAGATATATGACGTTTGTGCTGGTCGCGTAAAGCAAAAGAATAATGAACTCTTCTGAAAGTAATCGGAATTAGTTAGATTAGGCCATCAATAGACCACCGCCATCTCATGCTGTTGTTGCATCTGGTTCCATGGCGAATAGACGCAAATAATTGAATGTACCACAAAATAATGCGGGATTCTGCCTCAATAAGATTTTGAATTTAGAAGCTATTTGTTGTGGTGGGCGCCGGCTCATCAAAGAGCGGAATTTTGATGACCGAAGGGAATATCAAATATTGTGCGCCCTCTTTGATGCACTTGGGTCCGGTTATATACACTATTAATTCTTCATTACTCATAAATTTCACAGCGGTATGCCAACTTCTGTTATAACGTGGATTCGACACACGTGGAAACCATAATGTTCTCTGTATGTTCCTAATTGTCTACTATAATGCCTCTTGTATTCTATGGTTTCAGAATTGTGCCTTGTTTTTCGTTCATGCTAGAGACAACTCATACTTGACATGTGACTCAGAGACGAGTTATGAAGAGGGACACATAATACCAGTATTATTTTTTCATAACATATCCAAGTTACGACGACTAAAATATGGGAATGCATAATCCTATGCATATATCCTATACCTTTCTGCATTATATGCTACACAATAAAATATAGCAGCAGCACTGATGTGTTGCAAATTCATTGTCAGAATTGATGGGTGCCTGATTGGACTGGAGACTCATTCACAAGACAGATTTGCTTCCACCGACGGGAGTGATGATCTGGATGTCAGCAAGCTACGCTGTAATCGTTTTCCCCAGACATTCTGGCAGGGTGTTGCCAATATTTCATTGAAATAGTGGTGTTGGGTTACTAGTCATTCAATGAGAAGGCAGGATACGCTTGCTCTCTCCACGTGATCCTTAAAACAAGATATGATTTAGAATGGTAAACCTATTATCTGATATCCGTATTTGATAATGCACATAGCTTTATTTTGAATCAGTCAACTTTGTGAAGATATCTTCACAAAAAAAACCCTGTCAACTAGATTATATGACAAACGTGATGAATTCAATCTTTCCATAGTCAATTTCCCTTTTCTAAGCAGCAACATTCCTATGTCACCGGCAAACGGTGTGTTTGTTTCTCAACCTATACTCTATTCCAGAGCTAGTTGCAAATATGGGGACTTTGTCTATCGAAGTGCCCAGCTAGTCTCTAAACTGCTGCAACAAGGAAATGTTTTACCAAGACTTATAGCTGCGTTTAAGAAATTCTGTGGACGTCATCATGATCTGGTTGATAAATACACCAAATCCATGTCTGCCATGCAACTAGATCGATTTTTGGGGGGTTCATGAGTTTCCTTGTCATTTTTGTTTTCTCTCCTTTCGTATGCCTGATATGACTTTCTGTCCCCGGACTATGAGGTTGGATAACGGACCCTGATTTGTTTGCTCGGAAGACTTAATACTGGGTATTGATTCCACTTCTATTGCAACAATAGAAGAACACATGTACATGTATTAAAAATGTCTCGTCAAGGTAGCGAATGTAACACTTCACACCTAAATTTGGACCAACAATTTTGTTCAATGACCCATAGAATACTGTTATTAGGCATGTATCGAGAAAATGATTGCTAGTGTTTCAACTAAAACATATGCCATTTTTATGAAATCAGGGATTAAAAATAGCCTTTTTAAAAACTTAATTTGGGCATTTTCTCAAAAATTCGCCGGCAAACTTTAGAGACGAAAATGTAGATGATGGACAATGGGTAATCAGACCATAGGTCCTGTAACCTACAAATACCTGGGTGGCCCTCTTCTTCACTACATGCAGATTCAACTGTACATGCTGTAGCGCTTCTTATAGTGAATTCAGTATAGTTGATATTGGTAGTGTCAAGTGCTGTCACCATTATCTCGTATTCATGCTTACTGCAATTCAGTACCTTTACTGTGGCATTTTTTGATTTGATTTATTCGGTTTAAAATGCAACATACATAAATATATGAAATATAAATATGGACAGGCATAAAAACCAGGATAACACAAAAAAGTGTAGAACACTTGTTTCCATTGTGGTCCCAGAGTATCACATGACAGCCATGGCTTAACAAAGACTAGACTAAACAGTGTATAAATTGTATATATGGTTTTGTAAACATAATAATAATAATAATAATGATTAATAATAATAATAATTTAAACATGTAAAATAATAATAATAATAATGTAAAAATTATAATCAGAGTAAAGATTATATTTAACTTTGAAACAGGTGTAAATTATATGACTAGGAATAATGATGACTAGAACAAAAGACCACATAAGAATTAACCATATATAAAAGTTTGTTGTTCCTGGTAAGTGATTTGATTAAAAAGATGAGCTCTAACAGCTTTTTTAAAACTTAGCAACGATTGGGTGGTAGCTATACCAACAGGAAGACAATTCCAGGCCTGGATACCAGTAACAATAAAAGTGGATTTACCGTTAGATTTAACATGAGGTACCTGCAGAGAAAATGTACTGGATCTTGTGTTTATTGAATGTTGCTAACTAGAGTAGTTGAAGCCTTGAGTTAGGAACTTAGGGGCGATACCATTTAGAATTTTGAAAACTAGGTTGAGCTTCAACTGGATAACGCGCTTACTCACTGGTAACATACCTGCTTGCCTGTACTCCGCAGCACCAATATGGGTTCTGGCCGGTGCGCTAAGAATGTACCTAATAAGTTTATTCTGGGAGACCTGTAGTCTATCTTGGAGCTTTTTGGTCAATCCAGAATACCATGATGTACTGGCATAGTCATAGTGACTCTGAATTAGGGCAGATACGAGTAGTTTCTTCGTTTCTCGTGAGACGTGATTTGTCTGCCGATAGAGAAACTTGAGTTTAGCATTGGACTTTTTAACTATATTGTCCACTATGCTTTCCCCACTGAGGGATTGATCTAAAGTAATGCCCAGATATTTAACATGCTGTTGACATGTTAAATTATTGCCAGCACATTGCACCTGAATGGATTTAGTTTTGACGAGTTTTCTCTTCGTGGCGAAGAGAATGGACTCAGTTTTGCCGAGAGGTAGGGAGAGCTTATTATCAATCAGCCATTCCCTGATTGATTCCAATTCCCTTGATAATCTATGTTGGATAGCCTCAGGACTCCTATCTGCCACTATTAGGGCTGAGTCATCTGCATAAAGTAGCAGTTTACATTGAACGGCTGAGGCAATATCGTTGACATAGATTAAAAACAGCAGAGGACCAAGTATAGATCCTTGAGGAACACCACACGTTATATTTGCTGGGTCAGATTTGGTGTTCCCCAGTTCCACCAACTGCTGTCTTTCCTGTAAGTAGGAGGCAAACCACCTAACAGCCGAGGAGTGAAGCCCTATCGCTTCAAGCTTCATGAGAAGTATGTCATGATCCACCGTATCAAAGGCTTTTTGAAGGTCCAGCAATACCATCCCTATGAAATTGCCTTTGTCTTGCTCCATTTTAATGTAATCCGTTAGGTGGATCAGGCAGGTTTCAGTTGAGAATGTCGACCGAAAACCTGACTGGAACTCATACAGGAGTTCCTTTTCCGAGAGGTAGCAATAGAGTTGGTCATATACTACTCTCTCAAACAATTTCGAGATGGTGGTTAGGATTGAGACAGGCCGATAGTTACCAGGATCTGTTTTTGTATTCTTCTTGTGCAGAGGCGTTACTCTAGCCATTTTAAGATCATCCGGAATTTGTCCTGAAGAAAGAGATAAATTTAGAATATGGGTAAGGGGTTTAGAAATGAGCTCGGCACCATCTTTAACAAACTTGGGGGACAGCTGATCTAAACCGGTAGCCTTGCTCGAATTTAGATTACACAAGATACTGCACACCTTCTCCTCGGGTACCTGAGAGAGACAGAATACATTGTTCATATTGTTATAAAAGGAATGTACATGAGATTTACCATATTTTCCAGTACCGAGAGGTAACTTGTTTACCAGATTTGAAGCTACAGTGGTGAAAAATTCATTAAACTTATTACACACTCGTGATTGGTCATAGCATGTTTCATCATTGATATTCAAACCAATATTACCAGGTTGTACATTACATTTTGATGATGTGCCCATACTCTTAAGGAATTTCCACATTTTTTTTGGCTCATTTCGATGTTCAGAAACCTTACAATTGATGTAGTCGATCTTTGCCGCTTTCTTTTTATACTGAACAGTGTTACGTAATTGTACATATTGGCTATACCATTTTGAGTCCTGTGACTTTCGGAACTTACGATACATTTTGTTCCGTTCATGTACAAGGTGCAAAACTTCACCAGTCATCCATGGTTCAGTGTTTGCCTTTACACGCAGTGTCTTGACTGGAGATATTTTATCAATCACTGCAAGAAATTTACACTTGAACAGAGACCATGCTATATTAACGTTATCACACGAGAATACATCTGACCAATCTACCTGGGAGAGATGATTCTCCAAGTTTTCTTTACTGTAGTTCTTGGACGTCCTAGTAGCATGAGTAGTAACATTACAATGTTTGTTAACTATGATACGTCGATTAACTTTCCTAGTACAGTGAACAAGTCGGTGATCACTGATACAGTAGTCAAGTACCCCTGAGTGACTTATTTTGTTTTGGTCAGATACAAAAATTAGATCAAGAATTGTAGCTGTATTAGGTGTAACACGAGTAGGCTCTTTAATTAACTGTGTTAAATTGCACAATGACATAAACCTGGACATTGATGATAACAAAGTGCTGGTATTAGACATAGCATCATTTGAATTATCAACATTAAAATCACCCATTATAATACATTCCGATTTAGTGACTGAGTCTGAACGTAGACAAGAAAGTTCTAGTTCATCAAAAAAATCACTCTGTTGAGGAGGCCGATAACATACTCCAAGCAGAATCGGTTTTGTTTTCGGTAGGCTAAGCTCGATCCATACAGATTCTAACCTGTCACCGATGTCAAGTATCGCGTGCGAAGAAATGTCTCTGTGAACATAGACACACACTCCACCACCCTGACGGTTGCGATCCTTTCTGACGGGGATGTATCCAGATATGTCAATTTCCGCATCTGTCACCGTGTCGTCCAACCACGATTCAGTTACCCCGATCACACCAGGTTTGGAGTTGGCAGCTAAGTCCCGTAGCTCGTCAAGTTTAGGAAGCAGACTTCGAGCATTTACGTGAATCATAGTGAGACCTTTATGCTTGAGATGGTTCACAATGTCATCACTCACGGTACAGGTAGGAGACGGGCCCGTTGTGCTGTTATCCATGAAGTCATCGAGGTTGCACACAGATTCACTGAAGAATGCGTCTGTTGGCCCCGGCAAGTAACACCGGTTACAGAACCAGTAGTCACTACTCCTACCCTGGGCACGGTATTCCTTTATCGTCATGTTAACGCACTTTCGATGACACCATACGTCACAGCTATCACAGCAAAGTGCGGCTTGTGAGTCACGAACCTCTTTCCCACAGTCACCACATGGATAGGCAGGAGGGGTTGGTCCGGGGTTCATCTGTACGTCGTTTGATGTCAGTAGCAGTAAGATCCCGAGATAGGTGACGGCTCTCACTGACCGTTTCTGCGAACGCTTTCGCCGTTTGTTTATATTACGGCCATTGTTGCTATGCTCATGCTCACTTCCGGTGCACAGAAGAGTTGACAAAGTCAATCGTTTAAACCATGATTGCATCGCATATTTGTCATCACGAGCACTTCTGGTTAGTTCATTCAGATCTATGTATCCTTGGACACCTTCATTTGTCTTCCTGAAGTTTAGATCGTTGACGAGATTGTAGATATTCATAAAAATTATCGCAGCTATCAAAGAAAATTTTCCGACCGCCATGACTGGTCACGTGATACCCACTAATCAATTTTTCAGGGGATTTTATAGTTTTTTCATGGACATATTTGCATTTTATCACCGTGACAACAGAATAATATCAGTCTGTACTTTATGGGAATGGAAACGCGTAATGACGAATGCCGTTATACGCCAAAAGTCTATGAAATCTCCGGAATGTTATGAAAATCCAGGGATGTACTGTGTTGGCATATTGTTTCCTCTCGTAGGCTTATTGGCTCAACTTTGAACGACATACCTTTCAGTGTGTCTCCGTTGAATGATGAACAGTATCATGTTGTGCAATATTGTTGGTCTACACCCAATATCTTGTTTATATATGCGTTGTTCGGACATGTGTTGTTCCTGATACGTGTTGTATCAGGACAAAACCAGAACCAAAATACCGGATTATGTCCTTTGAAAATATGTGTAAATGTGACATCATCTAGGTGATGCAAACCAACGGAACTGGGAAAGCATTTGCTATATGTTCATGGAAAACAATCATCCTGTATCATGTGGATGAATATAAACATGTTTGTGACATGCATACAACGAGACAACTGCCAGGATTGATGTTGTTTGCACTTGTGGAAGAGAACGGAATATGGCATATGGAAGAGACAATATTTACGTCCACCAGATCTGAGTTATCAACATAGGATACTTAATACTGGGTATTGATTCCACGTCTATCAACATAGACTCATGTTTTCATGAGACCATGTTTACCAAAAACAAGCTCATTAGAACTGTATGGTCACACTCGATTCACCACTGAAACTATTATAAACATGAAACAAATACCCAAATATAAAGTATTCCAAGCGGAGAAAATTGAGTTCATTATCAATGTCCGGTGTCAAGATCAAGACTAATAGATAGAACTTCATGAACCCCCGTATATATGGCAATCAGGGTATGAATTCAGGTATTACTGAATGAGTGGGCGATTCCTACCCAACATTTAGCACCCATCACTAATATTCCAAGCAATAGTATGCAAACATGTCCTGCTACATACTAGTCCCAGATTTCGAGTACTTATCATTCTGAATGTGTGTTGTTATTTTCGGGTTTATGTTACTATTAAAGCAACTCTGGTATTGGGTTGGAACTTTTGTACCTCAATCTTTTTTTTTTTTACTAAGTTGATTTTATTTTCGTTGATATATCAAGTGTCATTCATGGTTATCAGGAATTTTGCTTATTTACATAGACAAATATCTCTTCGCGGCATTAGGACTGAAATTTGACATCTGCACAAGAAATTTCATCTTCAAATCTTGTCTTTGTCTGGTAAAAGTTACTCTCTGTCTAGCACTTCCGTCCCAAGTGTCTGCTGTGAGATCAATGTTTATTTTTGGGACATCACTTTTGTTTCAGCAAACATGCCAGAGAAGGAAAGGCTTATCGATGACTTCGTGATTCTTGTCATCACCTAAATGAACGTGTGAACCAGGGTGCTACAAACATATTATATCGTTAAAAAAAACATTGGGATCTACCAGTATTTCGTTTTAAAAATCAGCACTCCATGACTGATTCAGGGACGATCAATGTTTATTTTTGGGACATCACTTTTGTTTCAGCAAACATGCCAGAGAAGGAAAGGCTTATCGATGACTTCGTGATTCTTGTCATCACCTAAATGAACGTGTGAACCAGGGTGCTACAAACTGTGAACCAGGGTGCTACAAAAATATTAGGACTTTGTCTATCGAAGTGCTCAGCTAGTCTCTAAACTGCTACGACAAGGATATGTTTTACCAAGACTTATAGCTGCGTTTAAGAAATTCTATGGACGTCATCATGATCTGGTTGATAAATACAGCAAAATCCATGTCTGCCATGCAACTAGATCTATTTTCATGTTAATTTTGGGGAATTCATGACGGGTGCCACTAGTGGGGCAGGAAACGCTCACTCTTTCCGGAACACCTGGTTTCACCTCCTGATGGCCATTTTGGGGGGTTCATGGGTTTCCCTGTCGTTTTTGTTTTCTCTCGCTTCGTGTGCCTGGTGTGACTTTCTGTCCCCGGACTGAGATTGGATGACGGACTCTGTTTTGTTTGCTCACTTCGTATGCCTGATATGACTTTCTGTCCCCGGACTATGAGATTGGATAACGGAATCTGTTTTGCTCGCTCGGAATTTTGGGGAATTCATGACGGGTGCCACTAGTGGGGCAGGAAATGCTCACTCTTTCCCCAACACCTGATTTCACCTCCTAATGGCCATTTACGGGGGTTCATGAGTTTTCCTGTCATTTTTGCTTTCTCTCACTTTGTATGCCTGATATGACTTTGTGTCCCCGGACTATGAGATTGGATAACGGACCCTGTTTTGTTTGCTCGGAATACTTAATACTGGGTATTGATTCCACGTCTATATTGTTAAAAAAAAACATTGGGATCTACCAGTATTTCGTTTTAAAAATCAGCACTCCATGACTGATTCAGGGACAATAGTTGATGTTTGATGAAGGTTAGGTGGAAGGAAACATTAGTTTCAGCTCTCAGTATGTTGGTTAAGCCAACATCGACTAAAGCCAAGGATGATGAACCAATCCACATTTTGGACAGATGCGTATTTCGTTAGCTAGAGAATTCTCTTGTCATATGGTCCATTAAGTCGCAACAATCTTCACAAAGGGTGTCGAGCACTTGTTATCCAGGTGCACAGTAAAACATATTCTTGTTGTGGAAGTCGTGTCCTGTACTAGTTCAATTAGTCCACTACACCAGATAAAATATAACGTTTTAAGTCTCCCAATGTATCCTATTCTAAGGAGCTGGCCATCAGGCAAACACTGTGGAGAGACAAGGGATGAAACAGACACCATCCAATCAATGCTGACAGACATCCATTGTGGACATATAACAATAAATCAGGAGCTCATCGGATTAAATCTCATGCCTGTCTCGGATGGATCTCGTTCTGAAAGAAATGACCTTGCCATGCAAGGGTGGTCTCATCCCACATCGATCTGCTGTCGATAAATGGAGGATCAATTCTTTTTACCAAGATTTATATCTGGATTGAATTGGACGATCAAAAATCAGAAGTACAAAAAACATCCCTTCCTAAACAATATGAACGATAATAATAAAACACAGTTAAAACGGGGCTTTTGGGAATGTTGACTTCACGTCTGTCAATCTCTATACTTTATTTACAAAATGTTAAATTCACATTCCCAAGTTCACTGGACATTGATATTGTATACGTATTACTCACTTGGATAACTTGGTGAATGTTGAATCTGTTTGTCAGGATAACATCCATCCAGTAGCCATCCGGCTTGTTAGTGGACACATTTCTGCTTGTCATACCCTTTTCGATGGATGTGAAAAGATATGTGCATCGATTGTGTACAGTTGTGTACTGAGTATATACAATTATGTAGCTTCACACACTTTCTGCCCCCGATGACGCCCATATATGAGGCTATATTCTGACATATCGAAATGGAGATTCATCACGCTAAACAAACATTGTTTTTTTCTGATGTGTAGTTAACTAAGAAAATTCAGTACAGTATAGTGAAATGTAGAGGGTAAAATGGATGATAAAAATAAATAATCATCGTATCTGAGGTATCGTATCTGCTGGCGGACGTTAAATCTGTTCCCGAGGATACCATCAACTCAGTAGCCTTCTGGCTATTGATTGGGTACTTATGTACTTGTCATATATCTGTTCCATGGGGTTTGTTTCGGATTTCTAAAATATTTTCATAGGTTGTTGGGCAGTTGTATACTAATTCCATCAGGTGTACAGTAGAAACAACTACATTTAAACACAATGTCTGCCCCTGATGACGCCAGTGTGTGTTTGGATAAACTATTTGGTCGGGCTTTGTTTCTATTGCAAAATGTTGTATTTTATGTTTGTTATTGTCATCATCAACATCTACTGTATTTGTGGTAATAGATTGATACCTACATTCATACCACTGAGTCGGTGTCACTGCTGGCGGACGTTAAATCTGTTCCCGAGGATACCATCAACTCAGTAGCCTTCTGGCTATTGATTGGGTACTTATGTACTTGTCATATATCTGTTCCTTGGGGTTTGTTTCGGATTTCTAAAATAGTTTCATAGGTTGTTGGGCAGTTGTATACTAATTCCATCAGGTGTACAGTAGAAACAACTACATTTAACACACTGTCTGCCCCTGATGACGCCAGTGTGTGTTTGGATAAACTATTTGGTCGGGCTTTGTTTCTATTGCAAAATGTTGTATTTTATGTTTGTTATTGTCATCATCAAAATCTACTGTATTTGTGGTAATAGATTGATACCTACATTCATACCACTGAGTCGGTGTCACTGCTGGCGGACGTTAAATCTGTTCCCGAGGATACCATCAACTCAGTAGCCTTCTGGCTATTGATTGGGTGCTTATGTACTTGTCATATATCTGTTCCTTGGGGTTTGTTTCGGATTTCTAAAATAGTTTCATAGGTTGTTGGGCAGTTGTATACTAATTCCATCAGGTGTACAGTAGAAACAACTACATTTAACACACTGTCTGCCCCTGATGACGCCAGTGTGTGTTTGGATAAACTATTTGGTCGGGCTTTGTTTCTATTGCAAAATGTTGTATTTTATGTTTGTTATTGCCATCATCAAAATCTACTGTATTTGTGGTAATAGATTGATACCTACATCCATGTCGTGTCCGTAAGTACGTTTAACTGAATTGCTAGTGTAACGCATTTTCGTTCGAGGATTCATCTCCGGCCTTTCAACATCAGGGGGTGATGGTTCCGAGCTGGTTGACGTGTAAATCACATATGCACTGAAATCTGTCCTGGAGATTGTTCATCAATTTCATTTTCCACCTTACGATGGGTGTAAATCATGTTCGCGTCTCTGCTTGTAGCTTGAATCATAAGAATAATGAACTCCTCTGAAACTAATCAGGATTAGTTGAATTAGCCAATAAAGAGACCACCGCCATTTCATGCTGATCTAATTGCATGCATGTGCGAGCATCAGTGCTTTTGTTGCACCTTGTTCCTTGGCGAGCAGACACAAATAAATATGATGCATTCAAGTAACCCCATTGTATACTCGTGTCACTGTCTACTTGTTTTCTATATGCATACCGACAACAACAATATTGTCAAAAATTGAATGTAATACAGGATAAAGCGGGATTCTGCCTCAATAAGATTTTCAATTTAGATGTTATTTGTTGTGGTGGGCGCCGATCCATCAAAGAGCGGAATTTTGATAACCGAAGAGAATATATCAAATACTGTGCTCCCTCCTTGATGTACTTGGGTCCAATTATATACACTAATGATTCTTTATTGCCCACGCATTTCACGGCCGTATGCCAACTTCTGTTATAACGTGGAATCGACACACGTGGAAACCATAATATTTTATTGCCATTTGTTCTATGTCTAGTCCTTATTGTCTACTATAATGCCTCTCGTATTCTATGGTTTCAGAAATGTGCCTTTTGCGTGGTTCATGCTAAAGACAACTCACAGTGGATACTTAAAGGAGGACTTCCTATCAATGTGTATTGGCTTCGACCAATGATTTTACGGTTAAAACTGCCATATAGCAAATATATATCAATGCATTTGAATGAAGAAGACTCTAAGCTTCGTTTACATATGAAATATGTATATATTTGTTCATTACAAACTAATCGTACGGATGTTGAACCCACAAATGTTAAAACGCCCACAGATGTGAAAACCCACAAATGTGAAAACAAATTTTGTAAATCACCCACAAATGTAAAAAAAAATCAACCACAAATGTGAAAACGTTTTTTGTCAACTACCCACAAATGTGAAAATCTTCACCCACAAATGTGAAAAAAACTTCACCCACAAATGTGAAAAAAAAAATCAACCACAAATGTGAAAACGATTTTTGTCAATTGCCCACAAATGTGAAAATCTGACACAACATTACCTTCAACATGAGGAATGTTTTTAGGTTACCGACCTTTGTTCTGAAAACCTATTGCACAATTAATATTTTCCCCTATTATCATCATTTTTCCATAAAAACCTTCATGTCTCAGTAAATATTGATCGTAGAGCAAAAAGGACGTTATTTTCGGACCCGTAGGACAAATTGGCCATATACTGGTGTGGTTTAGTATAAGATTACACCTGTGGTGTCAAATTACACCAAACCGGAAGTAGAAATATTTTTCAAGGAAATGGGCTCAGGATGCCCAAGGATCAGTTATTAGGCCGTTTTGGTGTGTTTGAAGGCCAAAAATTTACACTTTCCCCCATTATCACCCACTTTTCCATAAAAACCTTCATATCTCAGTAAAGATTGATCGTAGAGCAAAAAGGACATTATTTTCGAACACGTAGGGCTAATTGGCAATATCCTAGGTGTGGTTTGGTATCAGATTACACCTGTGGTGTCAAATGACACCAAACCGGAAGTAGAATAATTTTTCAAGGAAATGGGCTCAGGATGTCCAAGGATCAACAAGGCCGGACGAACAACACGCCCAAGCGTTGTGGTTCCGGGGACCCCTCCCATGGTTCTCGGGCCTCACGTGACGGCAACATTACTATTATTATTCATTATATGATATGTGATATGTGATGTGATGTTTGTCTACTAACCATGCTATGACGGTACTAACCTGGTTGCTACTTAACGAAGTCACATTCATTACAAAAATTTTAAGATAAAATTGTTGACGGACGACGGATGGACGGACGACGGACGCAACGCGATGCCAATAGGTTATCGGACCAAAGGTCCGGTAGCCCAAAAAATCTTTCAGAAAAGTGCTTCCCTGTATTCTTAGGCATTTTAGCGCAAATCTCGAAAAGATTCGACCGTAAATTCGGGATAAAAATAAAAATGTAAGACGTATGACGGACGACGACGGATGAAGGACGCAATGCCATGCAATGGGTTATCAGAACAAGGTTCCGTAAAAAGACATAACAATTGTGGCGATTTTGCCCCAAGATCGCGGCAGGTGGTTGTAAAAGTACATGCCATTTATGTGGCCTTTTCTGTCTTGTAGCCTGGTGTTGACGCAATGTGATTTCTGCCCAGTGCTCTGAATGTCAAGGCTACGGCCTTGTTTTGACACGCTCCTTTCGAGCGGGCGTTGCTACGGCGACGCATTGTAATTTACACTCCAGTAAACTATAACAATGGTTTGATTACGCTTCGCGTGCAGCCTCTAGTTTCTGGTGTAGTATATATACACTGGAAGCGACTCGGTCGAGGAGATTGTCCAAGGTCGGGTGACAGGCTGCACTCGAAGCTCGCCATGAGCTTTGAGTTCCCTGTTCATGTGTAGTGGGCAATTAGAGCCCTGGGGACGATTTCCATAGGGGGGGGGGGGGGCGGGCTGGGAGAGACAAGTTGCTGACTCGGGGGCGCAAGTTCTGTGGATCGCCAGTTCTCTCCCTTCCCGGGACGGTGTGACATAGGCTCTGGCCAGTTCGTCGGACTGTACGGGGTTCCATCCCCGAGGCAGACCGTGGCTCGCCAGGCCCCTCCAGCTAACACCGTGGTGATGAACCAGTTTCTGAACGGTGTCCGTAGGCCTGGGCGTGTCGGGTGGGCTGTTACCTGGTTACCGTAAATGCTAGAGTGGTTACCGTGTCCGCAGTGACCTCCGGTGAGCGGCGCTGCCGCAAGGATCCGGAATAGCGGATGCGCGTCCGCAAGGACTCGCGGTGAGAGGACTATCCTCGAGGATCCCGAAGAGCGGACGATAGTCAATAACTTTACACAATAAAAGACATTCCTCATGTGGAACCTAATGCTGTGTTTGATTTTCACATTTGTGGGCAAATGACAAAAACCGTTTTCACATTTGTGGTTAAATTTTTTTTTCACATTTGTGGGTGGATTTTTTTTCACATTTGTGGGTAATGATATTTTCACATTTGTGGGTGATTTACAAAATTTGTTTTCACATTTGTGGGTTTTCACATTTGTGGGCGTTTTAACATTTGTGGGTTCAACATACGGAGGATATAACACAAAAAACACTGAAAATATGCAAGTTTTTTCCACTCGGCAGTGCATGGCTGACAGAAACGTCATACATGACTTAAATGTCTGTGACGTCATTACTTTGATAGATGTCTCGACAGGCGGCTTATTTGACTGGAACCAAAGCTGCTGGAAGTGCCCGTTGCCCGAGGCATCATCAAAACAATGACGTCATCGTTTGCTACTCATTCATTCTCCCCAGTTGGAGGGCGTGACTGCTAGTTTAGTTTTTTTTTCGATTTTACATTCGATAGTAGTTTCGATTTTGAGGTCATCTGAATGAATACTCTTATGTTACCAAATTGCGTTTGAATTTGACAGAAAGTCCTCCTTCAACTCAGAGACGAGTTATGAAGAGGGACACATGATACCATTGTTTTTTTCCCGGTAACATAACTAGATCACGATGACTAAAATATGGGAATGCATAATCCTAAATCCAGAGTACATATCCAGACCATTCTGCATTATATGCCATACACTGTGTATATGGCAATTGAAATACAACAGCAGTGAGCAGATGTGTTGCGAATTCATTATCGTTATTGATGGGTAGCTGATTTATTTGGACTGGAGACTCAAGTACAACATTGAGAAATCTGTCCATTTTCTATATAATCACACTGACAGAATTCTAAAATTGTATATGTCATTTCATCACTCCGAATTGATGTCTGAGAAGATACTCCATTGAATAATCAGCAGTGTTACTTCTTCTCCAGCAAATGACACATAGCAAGCGACAACTGAGATAATCTTCCCATTTACATGCAAAATTTGTCAGTCTCCTTGACATCAGACAATCTTGCTTGTACAGACGGGAGTAATGAAGGATGTCACAAAGCTATCCGATAATCTTTCTCTGACCTTCTAGCAGGGCGTTACCAATATTTCATTGCAATAGTGGTGTTTGGTTACCAGTCAATCAATCGCAGATTAGGATATGCTTACTCTCTCCATGTGGTCCTCCACACAAGTGTAGTTTATGGTGATCAATGTATTTAGAACGTTGAACCCATTATCTGATATTCTTACTCGATATCGTAACAAGTATTCATATATTTCTCTTGAATATAACCATTTCCGAATATTTATCCAGCCAATTTTAGTGCAACAATGGTCCTCTGAAGCGCTGTGAATATGATTGAATCAGTCAATTTTGTGAAGATAGCATGCAACAATAGAAGATCACGTATTAATAATATATCGTCAAGGTAGCGAATAATATACCGAGATCTAAATTTGGACCAAAACTTGTTTTCTCCACAACTCATCGGAAAATCAAAATGGCTGTCATGCGTGGACTTGCGATTCCAGGTGAACAATTTATACACATCACGAAGTAGTGATGTGGGGGAGTCTTATGTATCAGCTAGAAAAACGTTATCAGGTAGATTTCGAAAAAAAATGTCTGCCAAAGTCCAGAGCTGGCGTTTTCAGCAAAAACGGCTGCCGTTTGGAGAATAAATAGGAAATAAAAAAAGCCCTCTCTTTAATTATTTTCAGGCATTTCCCCAAACTTTTCAGACAAATTCGCCCGCAAACTTAACAGATGAAAATATGGACGATGGACTATGGGTAATCGAACCATAGGTCCTGCGACCTAAAAAAATATTTGGGTGGCCCTCTTCTGTACTACAGGCAGACTCAACTTTTGTTTGTTCTCTTCTCAGTGAATTCGGTATAAATGGTATTGGTAGTGTCAAGTGATGTCACCATCATCTCTCCCTCATGATTACTGCAACTATGTTAGCATAGTGCTTTCTGTCGTCGATTTATTGGCTCAATTTTGAACAATATACATTTCAGTGCTTTTCTGTTGAGTAATGAAAAGTAACACGTTGCACATTTTTGTTGGTTTACACCCAATATACGTATACGTATGCGTTGTTCGGACATAATTTGTCATCGGTGTTTCTGTCCTTTGAAAATATGTGTAAATGTGACATTATCTAGGAGATGCAAACCAAATATAACGGGGAAGGCATTTGTTATATGTTCACGGAAAACAATCATCCCGTACCCAGTGGATGAATATAAACATGTTTGTGACATGCTCATAACAAAACAGCTGCCGTGATCGATGTTGTTTGCATTTTACGACGTCAATCAACATTATGGTGTTTGGTTTGTGACGCTTCATATACATCAAAGAGAAAATATTTACGTCCACCAGATCTGAGGTCATCAACACAGACTCATGCTATCATGAGACCTTGTTTACCACAACAAGCTCATTCGAAATGTATGGCCACACTACTTATTACTGATCCGAGTGTTAATTAGTGGAATGCACCATATAATATTTTCATTCTGTAGGAATTTGGTGTCACGAATAATAATGATAACCCGTTTTGATTCACCATTAAAAATATCATGAGCATGAAACCAATACCCAAGAATGAAGTATTCCGAGGGGAAAAAACCATAGTCCGTTATTAAAGTCCGGTGCCACGCAAGATCGAGAAAATCATTATGAAGAGCTTCATGAATCCTGATATATAGGTATGGCCATCAGCAGGTGAAATCAGTCCGTCCAGAAAGCGTGAGTATTTCCAGCCCAGCATGAAGCACAAAATATGAATTGCAAACAATGATATGCAGACACTTCCAGCTACTTACCAGACCTATGGTCCGATAACCTAGTGGCATTGCAATGTGTTCGTCGTCATCCCTGTCTTCATCTTTAACGTTTAAAAAGTGGGTATTCATTAGTTTCTCTATTTTCATATTTTTTTTAGTTTTGAAAATACGTCCAACTCCTGACTTTGACGGCCATTTCCTCAAAAAATGTTTAGGCGGTTCTCAGATTTTGTTCAAAATATTCCCCTTGTATACTTTTGTGATGTGAATATGAAGAAGTTTCGTTGCTCTAGAATCACTGGTCTGCACGGCTACTTTGAATTTTCGAAGGGTCTGCTAACATTTATTTTGGCCGAAATTTGCTTTGAACCATTTCAGCCAAAATAGTGACTTTTTTTGCCAGTGAAAATTTCATTGGAATGAAATTTCATCCATTTTTTCCTTCATGATTGGAGTTTCATGGATGTTAAACTCATAGAACACTTCAGGATAAAGCTCAAGTATTGGCACGTTGAAATAGGAAATCATATATTGTTTTTTCAGTGGTGCTTTGACCATCAATGACCTTGAAAGGTGAAAACGATGATTCAAGACACCCGTCTTCTCAAAATCTGTTCAGTAATGTTTTTCTCTACTTGATGTGATGTGAATAAGTTTTCCTCGAACTGCCAGTCTGCATGCGGTGATCGGTTGGTGGGAAAAAACGTTTTTGGTGAAAAACAACTTGTGACTCAAATCTATAAATTTATCAGGTAACCTTTCTTAGCCCTTCGGCTATTTCCTTTTTACTTGGAACAGATCTTATCCCGTTACGACCATTAACAGACATGTGCCCACATACACAAAATGCGATCTTATTTCACACGAGGTTCACAGCGAATTTGGTTGTTATGCATTGGCATAGAACCAATGCATAAAACAAGGCACCATTCAATCAAATCTGAAAGACAATATCCCACATTATCTTAACCATGAAAATGGCAAAATTTTACAGAAATGAACTATGATAAATCTGCAGTTTGTCTAATCAATTCTCAGGTCCCTCTCGAGGGAATCACGTTTTGGAAAATTGACCTTTCCCTACAAGAATAGTCTCACCCCACGTCAATCCACCCACTCTCCTCAGTTGGCGTCCGATTCTCAAGGTCTGATTTATTTCGTGCTTCTCTCTGCTTTCTTGATATCTCCAATGTTAGGAAGACGGACAGGTCCCGCTTCATCATTGTATATTCTCGCTGAAATTTCATAGCATCCTTCGGGTTGGCAATTTTTATTGCATTTATATTCGAGTATTTACCCAAAAACAATAAATATAAATCCAATTGTCCATTCTCAAGTTCACTAGACATTGACAGTGGGTTGTGTTTGCTATTCTCAAACCGTGGCTTTTTGGACACGTATATACAGTACTTGCAATAACTCATTCACTGCCGTTGTTTTATAGGTCCGAATTGTTTCAATTGCTTGCTGGCAGTTGTGTACTGATAGCATCCGGAGTATCGTAGGAACAGCTCTATCGTTTTCGTTGTTCACTCCTGATGACGCCAATGTGGTTTTGGGTATAGTTATTTGGTCGGTCTTTTTCATATTGGAAATACGTTTCATTCAAGTTTCTCTTCGACATCCTCGAAAATTTGTAGTATAAGTGGCAATATATTTCTGAGTATACATTTACATGATACAATATAACTGATGAGGTCCGTATTGTCCATCACGGCGGCCATTCATGACTGATCGGGGGGTATTTGTCAAGTAATTGTTTGTGGGCCAGATCGAACATTCGAATGTCAATTTTGGAGAAAAAAAATGGTCGGCTACAATGTCAGTAATGGGACTGTTGTTGTGATGTCATCAACACTGGAAGGTTCTGTAATTGCATGAATATTCCGTGCATATGTGCAAATGCAGCCATAAGTCAATACAGTAAATGCTGTCAGTAATTTGTTCTGAAAATAAACATGACAGATGTTTTTGGGACATAGACAGCATGTAACACATATGTAGCATTGTGTCATGTGGGTTATATCACATCGGAGAGGAGATTGTCTACCAAGTGATATGGTAATGTAATATACATGTGACGATCCGTGTCAACTTTACCTTTAACTCATGTCACTGTTTATGAATGTAGGCTCTTACAAATTATTTATACATTTAAGCACGTGTTGAAAGTTATATTTATTGTATGTCAGTGTGTAAAATTGTCGCAACACAAAAATTAACTCAATTGATCAACTGTGAATTATAGAATAGATGGCCACTGTACTATCAGTAATATACGATAAGCTGAAATGAATTGTCTCCTTTGCAAGAGAATACAAAGTAATATATTGAAAGCAATACTGCCGCTGCCAGAAAAACTACTCTATATTCATTCCCCATGCTGTAGTTGCGTTTCTGGCTTAATTGAATGCTATGAAACTGTTATTTGGCATAATCTTGTGAAGTGCCCAGCTAGTCTCTAAACTGCTGCGACAAGGATATGTTTTACCAAGACTTATAGCTGCGTTTAAGAAATTCTATGGACGTGATCATGATCTGGTTGACAAATACAGCAAATCCATGTCTGCCATGCAACTAGATCTATTTTCATGTTAATTTTGGGGAATTCATGACGGGTGCCACTAGTGGGGCAGGAAATGCTCACTCTTTCCGGAACACCTGATTTCACCTCCTAATGGCAAGGATATGTTTTACCAAGACTTATAGCTGCGTTTAAGAAATTCTATGGACGTGATCATGATCTGGTTGACAAATACAGCAAATCCATGTCTGCCATGCAACTAGATCTATTTTCATGTTAATTTTGGGGAATTCATGACGGGTGCCACTAGTGGGGCAGGAAATGCTCACTCTTTCCGGAACACCTGATTTCACCTCCTAATGGCCTTTTTGGGGGTTCATGAGTTTCCCTGTCATTTTTGTTTTCTCTCACTTCGTATGCCTGATATGACTTTGTGTCCCCGGACTATGAGATTGGATAACGGACCCTGTTTTGTTTGCTCGGAATACTTAATACTGGTTATTGATTCCACGTCTTGACTAGGGAGCTAATGTCTCAATTGCTCTTGTGTGAGAGTACTCCTCATTTGAGGCCTAAAACCCAAGGTGTTTTCCGTGAAGAGAAAACTAAGGGTAATTCAGGAACGTGAAATGAAAGGGACTAGGAATAAGGGAATGATCCGCAACGCTCTGTCACCGAACCAATTCCACATACCTCAGCTCACATGTATTTCCCGTAGCCCTAAAAGTTTGTATCAGTATCGCAACACGCCATATGACCAGTTTGTTCAAAACTATTATCATGTTACATACGTGACATGTATTGGCTTATCCAGCCACTCCATTGGATGTGTCGTTTATGCTTGGGACAAACGAATGCCGTTTAACAGCCTTTGCATTTCCGTTGAGAGAATGATACGCATTTCAGCAGAAAGGCTGCTGAAATGCAATATACAAACATGTAAGTTTAACAACCACAACAAAACTGCATTGTGGTTACATGTATATTGTATACCTTGTATGTACGAAATAATCTGATAATATACTTTTGTTTTTGCAAGTACTATATATGGAGAGGCATATTGATTCTACCCCCTACACGTTCACAAGGAAATCTTCGGGTAAACAACCGCTTTTATATTATATCACGTGATGCACAATGGTTTTATGTCCTTTCCTTTGTTGGATAGCCATTTTGACCACCTACAAAACTCATGTGGTCAGAGAGATCATGATTCAACATTGGGTAAAAAGAAGACCCGATAGAGTTTGGTGAAATGGAGTATTTTGGGACTTCAACTAATGATTGCTTGGTCAAGATACTGCGTTAACGAGCTTCATTATATGCAATCGATCTCCGTTAAACTATATCGGTGTACCCAAGAATAAGTATTAATAATAGAGACACGAAAATCTATCCCGACTAACGAACCCAATATGTTTTACATTTGTTGAAAGGAGCATGTGCTTTTCATCCAAGATATATCATCTTTCCTGCCAATCAGAGCGTTTTTATTGTGAACTATATTCATAGGACTTCTGGTTGTTATGTGCTAGACATGTGTAACTGCAAAACTCACGTCACCCACGTTTGTAGACGTAAAAAGAATGAAATCAGCTAATTGAAATTACTATTTGCATATAGTTATTGAAATAAGTAAGAATGCACAGAGAAATACGTGACGAGTCTTTTTACTGCTTGTGTTTGTCCGGGCCCCGGGCCCGGATATACTAAAAACGCACTAATTTCAGCTGGTTCCGTTTTGCGAGGTCTCCCGCAGTGACGGACAGGGAGTGATTCCACGGTGGACATACGTTGCGCGCTATTGTGCGGGCTTCGCCCGTTTACTATGCTGTGAAATGTAGTTCACAATGTCTCATGTCAGATGTCAGGGATGTTTGTGTGGTACAGTGGGGGTTGCAAATAGTGTCACTCTGTTTGCCCAGGCAGTAATTTTTTGCACGCGTTGATATAACGCTGATGTAATAGAATCATATTAGAATCGCACTTAGAATAGGATACAGGCATATGCGCATAAAAAAACCTGGAGTGAAGACTCGAGCACTGGGGAATAATAGGCGAGATAATCATTTAATTCATAAATAAAAAACAAGAAAATGCAGCTAACTGCGGGAGACGACATTAGAGCTTGAGCACATCATCAGCACCACGACAGCTGAATGTATCTTACAGAATGTTACCCCCCCCCCCCCCTGCAAAAAAAAGAGAATCATATCATGCCCCACATGATTCCAATTTATTCCCTATATTATGATGAAACACATAGGCGTACTTCAACCATATTCTTAATAAGTAAACATTTATTTTGAACTCAATGAAACAGATACGCCTGATAAAATGACAATGAACCTCAATAAAATATCCTTAAATATTGGATACTATGAGGAGTATCTGCATCTGATATCATGATATAGATAATATATGCATACTGAGCAAATTAAATGAACAGTTTAAAATAAAAAGGTTTCGCAACCCAGCATGGAACACATTCTCATGTGATAAAATATGTCAAATTACGGTAAATGTAGTCGTGGTATCGCAGACGAATCATTGTGTTTACTTCATAACGCCAAAGAAGGCCACACGCAAGGTTACATGTACATGCATGCACAAAATGCTGCACAGAAAATTGTGCGTTCCAAAGTACGCGTCATTGTGGTAAAATATGCTTTGCATTCTGGGAACGTGAATTTCCATCGGCTCCGCCATTTTTACGTTTTTCAGGCGAGCAGACCATTTTGCGTAATTTTCTCAAACCTAACACATCGATTTATGCATTATATATCTGTGGAATATTCAAAGCTTGCCATCAAATCGAGAGATTTTATGTCAAGGACGAAGAAAATCCTCATTTGAAGTAGGTGTACAAAGGTTTACATGCCAAAACGGGCGTCGATAGGTTGGCATGAAACCTCCATGAAAAAGTCAGCACATAGACATGTAGAGAGTTGGGGGCTTCGCCCCCAACGCTCTAATGTCAAAAACAACAAAAATGTTCCTCCGGACATATTCTTAACACTTTCCATTCCTACTATTCTGTAGCTTGTTAAATAAGGTACATTATAAATAAAGTGGAAGGAATGACAAGAGATATGATGCTAGTGGTGATGGATCAATATAAACATAATCATGATAATAGGAGTGATATGAAGAAGTTTATACACGTATCACCACACCTGAAGTCGAGGAAAGACGTTTGGCTGGCCATCAGTAACACGTCGAACAAGAGACAACAGTGGAACAAATTAACGAGCTGACATGTGGGTGTAGATATCACTTGTCTGGCGCCAGTCCATCTACCCCTATCGCGATAGATAGCGTTCGCATTTCACTTTCAGGACAACCAGGACAAAAAACCTTGGGGGAAAGTGCATGTGTTTTAGGAGGCCTGTCAAAATCCGTGATAAATATATATATTCATTATTGAAGTTATTCACATTGCTTATGTCATGACACCCTAGCTAATGGTTCCATGCGAATAATGACAGCGCATTGTAATGAGTGTCCTATTATTTGTGTTCACGTGGACATCGGAAACAGACGCCGTTCAAGTGATAATTTACATGATACATATAATACCTATACATGTATGTCAGTATTGCATATATGGGAAGGGGTAATCATAGCATACTGACGAGTCACAATATCATGAATATACCATGGAAATATAAGTGAGTGATATTGATATTTTCAAGTGATTCCCGATTATGACTCCCGCACTCGCGCTACCTTGGGATGGGCGTAATGTTTCATAGCTCTGGTCCATAATATTATCGCTTTCAGGCCAGTGTTTGAATAACATTCATTCGCATTTTCACACTGGCAAACCCGTCACGTCGAAAACTATTGGAATATGATGCGCGTAACGAATGGAATACGATTGGTCATGACTGGAATTTGATGCTAACAGACATTCAGTAGGATACATTCAATATGTGAGCATATATGGTTCTGGTGGATAATGTGTAAAATTAATAAATGTCGAAGAAAAACATGAACTGCCAAAAAAGAACAAATCTGTTCAAATGTAAGCATCAATCTATTACCACCAATACAGCCAAATTTTGATGATTCCAACAACAAACGTAAAGTACAACATTTTGCAATAGGAACTTATATCACCCACGTGAATGTGTAATGACGAATGTAAATGTATCTCAAATATGTATGAAGTTCCCAAAATGTCACAAAAATACAGATATATTTTATCAGCCTATCCCGTTTTGTATAACCATAATTGTATCCCCCGAAGAAAGTTCGGCGGATACTCTGGATTTGCGTTCGCCGTCTGCGTCCGCGTCCGCAGAGATTTTCTTGTGAACGCGCTACAGCCCGCAATTCTCACCCAAATTATTTTTTGCAGGCACATATATAATGGTAAGATCCCGACACCAATCGATTTTGGTTGCCGTGGCAACTGAATCGGTCGTTTGGGGACACATTTTGCATTGACAACAGCCTGTATGAGACACATAGCTTGTGAACGCTCTACAGATGGCAGTTTTTGACGAATCTCAATAATATTTGGAAGTATTGTTGGGAAGGGCTGTCACACAAAACCAATCGTTTTTAGAATGATCATATGAATATTAATATGTTAACAGCCTAACTTATTACAGAATTGTGAAATATCAGTAGCCTTCTGGCTTGTGATTAGGTACTTATGTACTTGTCATATATCTGTTCCATTGGGGTTGTTTCGGATTTCTAAATTGTTTTCATAGGTTGTTGGGCAGTTGTATACTAATTTCATCAGGTGTACAGTAGAAACAACTACAGTTAACACACTGTCTGCCCCTGATGACGCCAATGTGTCTTTGGATAAACTATTCGGTCGGGCTTTGTTTCCATTGGAAAATATTGTATTTTTCGTTTGTTATTGGCATCATTAAAATCTCACTGTATTGGTGGTAATAGATTGATACTTACATCCACTTTGACATGTATGATCATTCCAATAGCCTTTCTCGTTCAGAATGGAGAACTGATGTTTTCAATTAAAACAGGACAATATTACTGAATAAGTTAACATTAGTTTTACTAGATAAGTCTATTATTGACCACAATAAGAATAGTTAAGACGAGAAACGTTTATTATTAAGCTCAACAAGGTAAAGGTTTCGTCCAGTACAGATTCCATGGGTGTAACAACTGAATAAGTTAACATTATTTTTAATAGTTAAGTCTATTATTGACCACAATAAAAATAGTTAAGACAAGAAATATTTAACCTCAACAAGGTAAATGTTTTGTCCAGTACAAATTTCATTGGTGTAACCGAATAAGTTAACATTATTTTGACTAGTTAAATCTATTATTGACCACAATGAAAATAGATAAGTCTATTATTGACCACAATAAAAATAGTTAAGATGAGAAATATTTATTATTGGGCTCAACAAGGTAAAGATTCTGTCCAGTAGACATTTTATGTCTGTAACCAAATGAGTTAACATTTTTCTTTGCTAGTTAAGTCTTTTATTGACCTCAGTAAAAATAGTTAAGATGAGAAACAATTATTATTGAGTTCAACAAGGTTAAGGTTTTATCCGGTAGAAATTCCTGGGTGTAACCAAATAAGTTAACATTATTTGACATGTTAAGTCTATTATAATTGACCACAATGAAAATAGTTAAGACAAGAAATATTTATTATTGGGTTCAACAAGGTAAGCTCAACAAGGTTAAGGTTTTGTCTGGTAGAAATTTCTGGGTATAACTAAATAAGTTAACATTATTTTTACATGTTAAGTTCATTGTTGACTATAATGAAAATAGTTAAGACAAGAAATATTTATTACTGGGCTCAACAAGGTAAGGGCTTTGTCCAGTAGGGATTTTATGGTTGTGACCAAATAAGTGAACATTATTTCTTGCTAGTTAAGTCTATTATTGACCACAATAGCTTTCTATGAAAACATTGATCATTTTTTACTTTGAATTTCAACTTGAGACCATGTTTTGCACAAATTATGAGTTAAAATATAACTTGCGGCGAAAAGTTCGATCTGGCTCCAATTTCGTCATCTTGGAATGCAGTTTTGGTCAACTTTTACTTTGAATTTCAACTTGAAAGCATGTTTGGCACATATCATGAGTTAAAATATAACTTGTGGCGAAAAGTTTGATCTGGCTCCAATTTCGTCATCTTGAAATGCAGTTTTGGTCAACTTTTACTTTGAATTTCAATTTGAAATCAAGTTTGGCTCATATCATGAGTTAAAATATAACTTATGACGAAAAGTTCGATCTGGCTCTAATTTCGTCATCTTGAAATGCAGTTTTGGTCAACTTTTAGCTTGAACTTCAACTTAAAGCCAAGTTTGGCACATATTATAAGTTAAAATATAACTCATAGCGAAAAGTTCGATCTGGCTCCTATTTCGTCATCTTGAAACGCAGTTTTGGTTAACTTTTAGTTTGAATTTAACCTTGAAACCAAGTTTGGCACATTTTATGAGTTAAAATATAACTTATGACGAAAAGTTCGATCTGGCTCCAATTTTATCATCTTGAAATGCAGATTTGGTCGACTTTTACTTTGAATTTCAACTTGAAACCATGTTTGGCACATACATGTATTATGAGTCGAAATATAACTTATGGTGAGAAGTTCGATCTGGCTCTAATTTCGTCATCTTGAAATGCAGTTTTGGTCAACTTTTACTTTGAATTTCAACTTGGAACCAAGTTTGTAAATTATTCTGAGTTGAAATATGAATAGGTGAAAAGATTGATCTATCTGTATTTTCATTATTTTATCAAACAAGTCGAAATGGAAATTCATATGTAGAGATTTCAGTGGTAATTTTGAATTCGACCTTCAATAACCTCGGAAGATCAGTGCAGCAATTTTGGTGGGGAAAAAACAGTTGTGACTTGAGATTTAATATTTTTCTGGTAATCTTTTTAGCCCTTGCTCTAGTTTTTCTCACTTAACAGTGATATATTTGGGGTAACAGAGATGATAGGGATACGGGGGATACACCCAAACGGTCGTAGGCGACCAGAAGCGTCTAGTTTAAACATTTTTTCCCAAGTCCCATTCTCCAGAAGGCGTCGATTGCTTGTATATCCTCCAATTGCTTGTGTCGTGTCTTGCACTTCATACAATGAGTGCAATACCCTAAATACAAATCATCTGAAAGGTTAAATGGTGTAATCCGTGCTTCGAGTTCCAATAAAATTATTATTATTATTGATATCTGTGAAGATTTCTAGCTGTTTGTCAACTAACGATATAGAACTATTAATAGACACATTACGGTCATTAGATCATAGGGGCATCATCAACACGAGAATGTGCCTGATTACATTCTTTTGTTTTGTCCAAAACAAGACACAAAAGGAACAATGCCATCAAAGCTGACGAACAAATTATCATTTAGTATCACAATATCTATATGGGGATATATGACACAAAGGAGCGCTGATAGTCTGGAGCTGGCTAAATCAGAACTCACAACTGTCTACAGGGAATCGCGTTCTGTAGCGAATGACCGTTCCATCGAAGACCATCCATGTCAATATCCGGGTCTTCTGAATAAACGCCTGATTCAATTTGCCATTCTTTCAAAACATTCTATTATTAGGAGGTTGGAAAGGTCCCGCTCCATCAATGAATATGATATCCGATTGCATACAGTTCTATATATACTCCTGTTGCTTTCAGACGATATCAGATTCGATTACTGAATACAAATTCTACAAGTATTGTCCGGGCTTACTTGACCGGATATACTATATTCATACTAATTTGAACGGTTTCCGTTCGCAAGCTCTCCGCATTATCTGGCAGTGAGCAATTCCACAGTGGACATACATTGATTTTGCAGGCTACTCCCGTATACTAGTATTCTCTAAACTGTAGATTACAATATTTCGCGGCAGACGCCAGGAACATTTGTGTAATACAGCGGTAAAGTTGAGTTCATCTGTCAGTGAAACACGCTTTTTGGCCGTAGTTTTGTTTTGGATGATCGAATCAACTTGCAATTTTGTGTCTCTCAATTGGGTATCATGCCGTAATTTTTCACCAAATTTCAGAATTTTATCTCAAGAAATGAAAAAGTTAGCAATCTACCTCAATGTTAAATTTCAGTCCAATATGAAATGAAATGAATTCCATCAAATTCAGGGCTTTTATGATGTTTATGCCAGTGCAGAATGAATTTTTTGCGATAATTTGAAGTCGGTAAGCATAGTCGCGGTGTATATTGAGTAAATATGTTTATTTCGAAGCAATATGTAACTCAAACATCAGATATAAGTCGTTTTTGTGTGCAGACCTTGAAATTCCATGTTGGGGCTGAATTTTAACATTGGGGTATATTACCAACTTTTTCATTTTTTGAAATAGAATTCTGAAATTTGGTGAAAAATTACGGCATGATACCCAATTAAGACTCACAAAATTTCAAGTTCATTCAATTATCCAAAACAAAACTACGGCCAAAAAGCGTGTTTCACTGACGGATGAATTTAAGTGTAGTGGCAAATGTGATCCGTCCGTCTACCCAGGCCATTGAATTTTTGCACAGGTTGCACGTAACAGAACTCTTAAAGTTAATAATAACATACACGAAATATGTATCTGGTTTGAGAATAAAGGGCTGAAAAAATTGGTAGGCCTATCGTTGGATAGGTAATCACCTCAGGGGCATTGAGTGGATGTGTTGTCGGTATTTCAGCCGTTGCCCCCAGATGTGGTAACCATCTTAGTTATGCAAAACAATCTCTAGGCGTAGCAAATATTGACTCCGTGCAGCAAACTATTTGCCTCTTGTAGAGGAAACATCTTTGTGGAGCATTTGTATTTGCATTTGTTTGGTGAAGGAAACGTTTGCTACGCGAAGAAAACATTTGCTGCACGTACGAACTATTTGCTTCGCGTAGAAAACGTTACCTTCGCGAAGAAAACATTTGCTACATGGAGGAAACATTTCCTTTGTGAAGCAAACTATTTGCTTCCATGTGTAATTACAATATCCATGTTTTGAATTTTCTAAAGAAAAAAAGAAAATATCCAATAAACAACTCAGTCTATTATGTGGCGAAAGGTCAACTGGATGAAGAAAAATAGGTAAAACATGCCAAAAATAATCTTCCATTCCAAGATAATGAATGCACCTTTTGGGATGTACTTGAAGAGATGAATTGTCATTCTTTAGTTTTGTGGACAACCGGATTAGATACATATTCGATTCCCAACACCATCATATCATATTCTATTAATGGATACTCTTGATTTCATATGATGTATGTATTATGGTTGGTCGGAATGACAGATGACAACTCTAACGAGAATGTATCTATCACTGTATCCAAAAACAGATAAATATTTCCTGACTAACGAACCCAACATGTTTTAAATTCGTTGAATGAAGTGTGAACATGTCAAAAGATATATCATATTTCTCGCGTGGAACTGCCAAGTGATTTTATTTCATAATTCAAAAAATACAGAGTACCAACTCGTATACACGAACTAATAACTCGTATAAGAATTCGTTATTTGTACATGTGACGTTTTAACTTTATATGCGCATAATTAAATTATTAACTGTAAGTATGGATTAATAAATCGTAGATACGTAATAATAAGTCATAATAATAATTCCATCAGGTGTACAGTAGAAACAACTATATTTAACACGCTGTCTGCCCCTGATGACGCCAGTGTGCCTTTTGATAAAGTATTTGGTCGGGCTTTGTTAAGATTGCCAAAATGTTGTGTTTACCGTTTGTTATTGGAATCATCAAAATTTGGCTGCATTGGTGGTGATAGATTGATTCTTACATTCATACCACTGAGCCGGTGTCACTGCTGGTGGACGTTAAGTCTGTCCCCGAGGATACCATCAACTCAGTAGCCTTTTGGCTTGTGATTAGGTACTTATGTACTTGTCATATATCTATTCCATGGGGTTTGTTTCGGATTTCTAATTAGGTTGTTGAGCAGTTGTATACTAATTCCATCAGGTGTACAGTAGAAATAACTATATTCAACACGCTGTCTGCCCCTGATGACGCCAGTGTGCCTTTTGATAAAGTATTTGGTCGGGCTTTGTTTTTATTGCAAAATGTTGTGTTTTACGTTTGTTATTGGAATCATCAAAAGTTGGCTGTATTGGTGGTAATAGATTGATACTTATATTCGTATATACGGATTTTTAACTCGTATAAAGGAAATATTATCTGTATTGTTATGAGAATGTGAACATATGTATTTATTGAATTACCATTCGTCAGGTGCTAAATAGGTTTAATTGTAAATTGGACATACCACATACAGTACATATAACGTTCAGACATGAATCCTGTATGATATAATTCATGCGATTGACAAGTACTATTTTCATATAAATGTATGTATTAACCTAACACCACTATTAAAACCGAATTTTGATGAGGGCAGGAGCAAACCTAACATACCCCAATTTGGGATTAAAATTAAATTCACAGCCCAAACCGTCACCTGGGACAGACCGTGTGCACAATATATTTGTTATAAAAATGCAAACAAGTTTAATGAGAGGTGTTAAGTTACATATGATGCTAGTGGTAGCATGTTGATATATTCATTATACGATTTATAGGATAGAGTTCAAAGATCCCTATCTTAGTCTGAAGAAAGATTTGTCGAAAGGCCCACACTGTTTGAGCCGTAGTTATCAAAAGACAAATTAACTGGGTGACTGATGAATGTGGATATTAGTTGTGAGTGTCAGCCTTTCAGTGTAGGGTGATATAGATAATGATACGAGTTCGCTCCGAGAGCAATCAACTCCATAATTCTATAACTTCTTTAACTGCACGAAATATGTTTTTTTACGACCAGTTCATCATATAATATATATCTGACAGTAGTAAAACGGGAAAAAATAAAGCCTTCGTACGCCATATTTGTGACCTTCACGTGTATACAATATGCTGAACATCCGAGCTAAGGGAACCACTCGATTGACTTGGCCTTAATAGAATCTTCACGAGGGGCTTTAAAACGTTGGGGGACCAGGATGGAATATAACACAAATTTGTATAGCGATATTGTCGATAGTGGCATTCCATTTGGGAATACTTTGAATACAAATTAACCTTCCCGCTCATCTATCGCATACAAGAACAAACACGACGAGTAACCGGGAACCACTTTTCTGCAATTAATAAGAAAACAATCAAAAGCGAAATCACTGTTACTTTGAGGTTGCGTAGAATACATTGCTTACTCTCAGATACTGCAATCCCATCTGTACGATCGGTTCACTTGTCATTAGTTTTAACGTATAGTGTGATACTTTGTAATGTGTTACTTTTTAATGTAAATTCGACACATATCATTTAACATATACAATTTATAATAATCATATATAAATTCTAATTCGCAGTTTTATCACACCTAACATCGTGAGCTTTCTTAATTTTATTTTACACGTATGTGGGCAGTATGTCGACCACATTTGAGACCGAGACCATATCCTTGTTTTGGTATGTGCCATTGTATTTTCGTCATGCACATATGATCATGGTAAATAGTATTCTGAGAGCTACAATAAGTCATGCAAAACATTGCACGGGATGTTTTGGTTTTCTCAATTTGTCGCTTCACTGGGTCATATGATGAGGTTGGTCATGTGAAAATTCACAAAATTGAACCAATACCCAAGTATGAAGTCCATCATCCAATCTCAAAAGTCAAATGTAAGGCAAAATCCGGTAAATCTAATGCAACTTTGTGAATATATAAATGGCCTTAAGTATGTGAAAACAGGTGTTCCGGAAAGAACACTACATATGTTGTTGTTATCATGGCAGTCATTATCTCGACCTTTGTAGCGTTATTGTTCGGTTTCGTAAGTGTGACATTTTGAGTGTGACATTGAGTACAAACAGCTGCTATTTCACAAGGATATGACGTCAGTATGATCGGTGCAAGGACGGTTGAACTATTTATGAATTGCAATGTGTTAATCAGGCTAATTCATGGTTCTTGGATAACAACTCTTGTCAAACCGGTATTATGTGGATTTACCGGGAAATATCTCACATATTGTCATCCATTGTGGTGAAGAAAAACATCATCCAATTGCGAATGGGTATTCAGTGAATCGGTATGATTGTGTTTGGTAACTACGGACTTTTATCCGAGATATGTTTTTAGATACATATCACTCTGAAAGAGACTAATTTTTGATGATATTGCCCATATAACGTGATTCGTGCAATGATAACAAAAATTTCCAGTGAAAACAGCATTTTGTTCATCATATGTGTTTGTTACCGGCACTGCTCGATGATTATATGTACGTAACTATTGTTTCATGCAGTGATTGTATGTACGCAGTTATTGTTTTTGCATAATATTACACGGCGGTGATAAAAATTGATGAAAGTCGATGAAAGTTCAAACTCAAACATAAACCAAATGACCCAGTTTGGTAAACAATTGAATATAGTTCTGAAGGCATAATGTTCAATACTATGAGTGTTTTAGCCATGGTATATTCCACATAAGGTGTAATTTAGCGTTTGATTTCTTTGTATATTTTCACTAGGATTTTCCTGGATATATTTCGATTTACTGGTTCATAGATATTCATACATGTCATGCATATGTGTCAATGTCATTTAAAAATAGATAACACAGTAGACGTATTAGGTAGGATATTTGCTCTTCATTACATATAGAACAGTATTATGTATGTCAACACTTGTATATAATTGTACTTAATACTAGTATGTTAAAATAATCTCAAATACATTTTTGGTAGATTTCCAGTTCAATAGTACTAAAGAAGTCGTACCGTATAAGTCGTAAACAACTGTCTAATGACACTTATGTGACCACTGGAATAAAAGGTTTTTCAACAACAACAACAACAAAACCTTCATTCACAACAGTGTTCATCACGACTGTTTGGTAAGCTATTTTGACAAAAATGCAAAACGTATTGTTCGAACGCAATTAATACAAATTACGTGAACAGAACCAAAACTCAAACAAAACTTAATATTCAGAGGAACATAATGATTTGATAAAATATAGAGAGTATAACAGTGTTAAACATCGAACATGGTATACAACTTTAGAACATGCGAATGCACTAGTTATTATTATTATATGAAACGACAACGGCATTTTTACGCGATAATCCATGTATGTTAATATGAGCTATCCATGCAAGGCACCACGATGACGGCACTTTTCATAACGCATACAATTATCCACGATGAATACGTTCTACCGACCCTGTTCAGCTGTGCCGGTCATAATGTCCTCATTTAGCAAGCTGCAATACATCCCCCTGTGGTAATGTAGACACCATGAGAAGAACCGATCTTGTGAAAAATGCTCTAATGACACCGTTGAAATCACTGTACACAATTTAATTTCAACACAATGTCAATATCTGGCGATATCTTAAGGTATCTTATTATGTTAAGATACCTTAACATAATGATCACGATTATTTAGAGCAATACTCAAATTTGTTTTCGTTGTTGTTCCTTGTTCTTCGATTCTTGAAAACAGAAACACTTTGATTGTTCTCGTTTTTGATCCAAACCTGTTTCAAATAAACTAATCACAATAAATATAAATAAATACTGTATCGCAGACATAAATATGGATGTTTTATACACAATAAATGATGGTTTGCTCATCCTAACCACCTTGCAAGTTACAAACATTATTGCTCAAAAACAGTCGCCTGGAACCACGTGGCTTCCGGCTAAATTATGAAATGTTATCAATAATATATAAATAATATGAAATATTATCAGTGTGATTTGCTAATTGCTTATTATTGATTGGAAGTCATCACTTGAGAATGTCACACAAGTTTTTTTTTATTCCAAAACCTCTCTCATGGCCACACAACGGGCCATCAGTAATATCTGCAATCGCCAGCTGGCAGCACTGTTTATGGGGTTTCATGATGTCATCGTTCTGGGGTTTTTTTTCTGCTGTTACCAATATAAACGTAATTTTTGCAGCCATAATTTACGTAGTAAATGATTGCAAGACATATCCTTTACCGTTTTGGCGCCAAAACGGACTGATAGTTCAATGCTGCTGCCCAACCCCGATGATCGTTTGATAACGCCGTATTTACTCCACTTGATATAACTTGTTCCAATTATGTTATCTATTGTGGCCAGCTATACGTAATGACATTACCTGCGATACAATATGTTAACATGGCGAACGCCCCTCTTTTAGCCGACGCTTTATGGTGATTAATAATTTGATACAATTTTGGCTGAACTATAAACAAGTAAGCGTCAGGAAATGTGATCAAAGACATGTGTCGCCTCTTAGCAGTGATTCCAGTGTGAGGCCAGGCACCGGGGAATTTATTTGAGTCTGGACTTCTGAAGTCATGGCCTACTGTAAATATAGTCACAGGGTTCCCACTCTTGTGGATAACAAAATCAAGGACTTTCCAGTCCTAAAACGGAACAATTTCCAGATCATATTATTTCCAAACCCCTACAACTCCCCTTCTCGCAAACCAAAAAAAAAAATTATGCACGGTAACAATTATAAATGTAACACGCTTATACACTTATATTACCATCTATGTATAGATTAATTTTGACTCTCAAACAACATTTGGCTGAAATATTTCGTAACTACGTCGAATTGCAAAAATCCTTTATAAAACATATTTCCGCGTAGCATTGTTCACCCTGTCAGCGGTGCCCAGAAAATCAATACATATATTGGGGCGTTTTTACCCCTTTTGCCAGTTTTCAAGCTTGTCATATCAAGACAATCCCATAACGAAAATGTAGGTTTGACTTGACAAGATTTTGATTTTGAAAGTACAAATTGGAAGATTGAAAGATGACAGATTTTGAAAGTAATAATTTCATATCATTGAAGCAATTGTCAAATAAATTGCTGCTGAAAGACAAAATAGTGCTCACTTCTACAAGTTATTGATGTACGCTATAATACCGGTGAAAATCAGTTGGTACGATGCGCTTGATTGGCTGGCTAAAACAGTTATCACTCTCCTAGGAACAAATCGACCAATGAGTTTGCATGTTAGAGCTTTGCTCTCGCATTGAATTTCTGCAAAACTGTCACTACCAGTAGATAGGAAACATCGCTGCGCGTTATCCGTTACGTGCGACAAATTTTAAACAAAATACGAACAAGTCATTTCGTGGATCACGGAATCGGCGAATTCCAGGGGAGCCGCTGTCTGATCGGTCAAAATTATCGAAAGACTCGCAATATCTTGCGATTATCAGGCATGAATAAATTCGGAAATGTTATACAAACTAATGGAAAAATAATTTTTAGGGGCTGTTTCTAACTGCTGATTGATACTAATAGTCTAAAAACAAATACTGCCCTGAGACAGCAGGACCGGACAAACGCATCTACCCATGGGCCGTTTTTATCGTATTTGAAGAACAAGAACATAGTTTTGCCATGAAAGCATTATGACACTATGGGTTTTCAAGCATGGCGGGCTTCTGGTTCTGCGATGCTCGATGGATGTCTTATGATCTTGGCTCATACACGAGGTTATTACCGAGTGTATGAGCCATACCCACGGGTGCGAGTGGTCTATCTGACTTGTACCACGGGTTCACTCAAGCGTGTTCCTATATTCCACGGCAGATAGTGGTGTATGTTGAATAGACCACAGTCTGGTCTATTGTTAAAGGTGTTACCCGTGGTACAAACTGGAATACTCAATGGCTCTCGCTAATCTGGGTGTTCCCATAAAAGAAAATGCTATGTGGGAAGTTTTTATCACTTCTTTGTTGTCCTGAGTATTTTGTACCTGATATGATTGATGATAATATGGACATATCGATATGTATCAATCATTATACAGTACAGGATATCAATTGAATATACTTCTGTAGTATTTTTGTGTCAAATACTCGTGGTAGTTCAAAATATTTTTTTTCTACCAAATGCTAAGTGATTATTCCTTCAAATTCTGCTTATACAGTAAAACGTTCGCCATCGTAACGTGCTTAATCACGTTAATATCATGTGACGTATTGAAGATAAAATTCAGCATCCTTGATGCTTGATATTATGTTTGTAATTTGAAATGACATCAACTTGCTGTATTTTTTCACAGCTAGTTCATGCATCATGTATTTTTCCACATAGGCGTGTACGTAGGAAGGGGCTAAAATATTGAGTTTTAATCTATAGACTGGTATCTATATTTCTATTTTTCCAATTTTGTCTTTCGTTACTTATAATGGCATCAATGTTTCTTCTATTTCTCATTTGTTAATTTTGTCTTCCGTTCTAAACATGTGGCCGCGATAACTTGTTGTGTAAAAACTTTACAGATACTACCAGCCATTTCGTACTATCCACGGAGGGATATACACAGTGAAGGTGTGTGATATATGGCCAGTGGTGGGCAATGAATGGGAACCACGTGTATTTGTTAACCACGGACCTTGGTAGGAATGTAAATGGGTGCCAATGGATGACATGAAGGACAAATGATTCGGTGGAAAACTCTAACGTGATGTGAAAAAAAAACCTCCAGAGAGAGAAAAGCGAAGTCAGGGTAGGGAAAATTGCAATCAATCTTATCCATCTTATTTCCTCAGCTGGTTCTAGTTGGATGGAAATGGTATTATCAGATGGGTTTATGTACGTGTACAATCTCCCAAATACTAGCAACTGAACGTTAACAAAACGTTGGAATCCAGTATGATAGAGTCTATAGGTGCATATACTGAGCACTTTCCTCTGAATGCTTATACATGTAATAAGCCTTCTACTAAGAGCCTTAATCCATAGCCCCAGTACTGCGCCAATCAGACCAACTCCGTTAGAATTAATGGGGCTCTGCTTGTGGTTGGGTCACTGAAATGTAAAAATATGGCCAGCATACGTTACCTTTAATACCATGGCGTCATGTATGGAACTATCAGGAACATGCCTAATGCTAGTTCATTACATTGTTAGAATGTTGGTAATTACATCTTTACCCATGGGTAAACATGGCTAATGCTAGTTCGTTACATTGTTAGAATGTTGGTAATTGCATCTTTACCCATGAGAAAAAAATAATATATATTTCAGAATGATGGAATGTGATGCTGGATGTGGTATTGCTAAATTTATATGACATTGTAGCTTTTGTAGGTAAAAATAATACACAATTAACCATTGTGCTGTTTGTTCTATTTCGATGTGTACTCATCCCTCTCAATTTGTGAATGGAATAAAGCTTATGAATGAACGTCGGTTGCTCTTCAGAAGTCAGCAGACCATGTCTGCCGAACGAACGGAGGCGGAAAATACTCTCGGCGAAATACCAGCGCTTGGTTCTTCTTCGCCCTCTTTAGCCATATAGGTGTGACCTATTACCTAGGTTTTGAAAGAGGTTTCACAGCGGGACTAAAATCCAATTAGTCTCTGCGTAATAAGAGGAAATGCTATTAGTGTATATAGCCTTGGGCGCAATGAAGAGATGTTCCAACTGATAAGTTGAAATATGTGAAAATAGAATCCAATCAGTTGATGGGACAGGTATGCTCAACTGACGCAGCCCTAGCTTTGCGTTATAAAACCAAATCCGAGACCTGAATAATATCGAGCTGGTGACACAGAAGTTCTGTGTATGTGGATATTTTGCCTGGCTACGTTCAGTATTGGAATATATGTTGCACGACTCCATGAACTCATCACAGGAAAGGATTTGTCATTATATCGAAAACATTTTCGATTTGATTGTTAATCCCGTTGCTTCATCATATACATTCACATAAACTGGATGTCAACAAATAGGTGGATGTCAACAAAATGTGACAATCGACTACTATGTGCGTGGTGATATTACTTTTGTAAATGGAGTGAAGAAATTCAAAGACTCATCGCCCAAAACAGGATTATCAATGTTCCGCAGAAGCTGAGGCCACGGAATGAAGAGAAGGATGAAAACACCCACTCTGACCTACACAAATGATGGGTATAACCTGGATAGAGGCAGTGATACCATGGACCTAATGACTCCGTGTCATGACCACTATGGTAAAAGCTTTCCTGTATGAAGGATCAGACGTTAAAGCACAGGTCTACAATATAGCCCGCCACATAATACTAGTGTACCTCACATAACTGCGACACTCCAGATAGCGACATGGAATTAACGACTCTGGTCAGCGATGAGTTTCTCGGAAATACCACTTTTTATGGCGAAACTAACGCATCATTTATTGCGGTTGAGAGACATTTATTATGTCACCCACTCGACCGGGCAAGGACCGTGTGTCACAAGTCCCAGGATATTCACGTGCACTTTGCAATTAACACCGTCTTCGTGGGATTAGTTTGCATATTTGGGATAATTGGTAATACGATTTCACTCGTTGTACTCGGTAACGACAAGACCAGCAAAGTGGCAATATTTCTTTTGAAAGTCTTAGCCGTCGCTGACAACTGCTTATTATTGTATTCGCTCTTTTTCCTTTCCATCTGGTATGGATTGGTTCCTTATCTAGAGCAAACAACGGGACTCGGTGAAGGGTTATACTACAGGTCGACACCATATATATTCACAGTAATAAATCCGACTGGACCGGTGTTTCAAGCCATAGTTATCTGGATAACAGTGCTTCTCGCCGTCAATCGCTACATCGCAGTTTGTAAACCATTCCATGCGTCTCAACTGTGCACGATGCACAAAGCCAAGATACAAGTCAGCTGTGTTATATCACTAGTCGTGATGTTTCACCTGCCAACATATTTTCAGTATTTTATTGACAGTACAGTAGATTACAACCCACTCACGGGATTAAACATGACGAGAGTTTGCCTCACTCCGAACTCATTCATTAACCACCGACTGTTTCATTTAGTTCATAACAGGATATTGTCATCAATACTAAATCACATTCTACCCCTGATACTGTTGTGTATTCTCAATTTACGGGTTTATCTGGAACTCCGTTCGTTCAAACTCCGGACCAAGAAGCGAAACTACATCTCGAGCACTTCAATGTCGAGAGTGTCAGAAAGCGAAGGGAATATAAGTCGAGTGATGCTGACAATCATTGTGGTGTTCATCGTGTGCCAAGCTCCAGACCGCCTGTCACAAGTGATCACACCGCTGAGAATGTACATGCAGTGTCACATGCCGTCCCTGGAGTCCGTTTTCAACCTACTCGTGGTTATCAATTCATCGGTCAATTTCCTTATTTACTACTTCGTTAGGAAGAGTTTTAGACGACTATTGAAACACTGCTGTTGTAGACTACCTAAGCATCTGTTCAATTCCAATAGCCTGTTCGTCACGAGGCAATCCACATACAGACCCGTGATTCCAAGTTCAAAATACAAAATGAAGTATCGTCACAGCAAAAAAGAATCGTCAACAGAAGACATCGAATTGTATGTGTATTCAGTTTAGGCCAAAAAAGTATTATTAGTTCTGGTAATGCGCATACGACACTAAAACCACGCACATCACTCTCTTACCGAGAGCCAATTTATACATGTACTATTTCCAGTATTTTTTTGTGCTTATACATACCGGTGTAATGATGTCATAAAATGCAAAAATAAAAAATAAAATGCATCATAGGAAGAGTTTGACAATCGGCTATCTCGTCGTACATTATATATTCTCATTAGTATATTGATGTTTATGTATTACACATTCGAAGAAATGATGTTTGTAGAAAGTTCAAACACATGAGAACGAATGTATCAAGGTATGTATGTGTGCGTTCACATGTGTGTATGTTATGTAGGCTTCTTTTACCTGTGAATCAGGCATATTTGCAATGGTTGTATTAATCGATGCGTAGGCTAAATGTATAGTGAGTAGAGAGCCGCCATAACATAAATAATTATTTGTACATATAGCGCACATATAACCAGCCGTGGTGTGGCAACTGGACAAATGGAAGTCCGATCCTGTATCAGAAAGCATCATTGAGGACACGTATCAATAATGTATGGGACTCCGAAGAGTACGTCAGAGGCCACTCATATACATACGGTTGTAATCATTACTGAAGGACGTTTGCGACAAGTGTTATTATTATCCCATAGATATATGATATATGCACATATTCTGAGGATAGGACAAAATTTCAGAGCGAAGCATGTGAACTAATCCAGCACGTACAGCGAAATAAATCCAAACGAGACAATCAGAGATTGCAGACCCTCGCCCTTCAGATTTAGTAACTAAAATTAGGCGATAGTTGAGAGTTTTGGTCTTAAGACCATCGGTTGTACGCCATACGATTGGGAATTGGCCAACGAAAAATACAAAAATAAGTTGAAAATTTAATATTGATTAGAACCGGAGTTATAGCCAATTATGTGATTTTCTTTTTTCCGTTGCCATGGCAACCGTTTTTACCCGATTTTGGCAAAATTTGGAAGGGACTGAGCCACTACCATTTCTCTCCAGCCCTGAAAATTTCAAATCGATCGGACCGTTTGCCTTTGAGTTATGAGCGCAGACATTTGCACTGAAACGTCGCTGGCCAAAAATAACCGAAATCGTGACCCCCAATTTTAGGTTACCGGACCTATGGTCCGATAACCTATTGGCATGGTGTTGCGTCCGTCGTCCGTCGTCGTCGTCGTCCACATTTTTATCTTTTTTGTTTACGGACGAATTCTTCTGAAATTTTGCACAAAAATACTTAAAAATAATTCAAGAAGGAGGTATTTTTTAGTTTTTTGATTTTCGCGTTTTTTTCAAAATGGCGGCCGTTTTCGACGAAAAATGCCTGATTTTGGACTTTGGCTGGCATTTTCTCAAAATCTGTTCAGTAACTTTTTTTCTTTTTGATACATAACACTCCTCATATGTACTCCTATGATGTCTATAAGTTTCGTTGCGCTTGAATCGCTCGAAGTGGGCCATTTTGGCCCAAACTCGGCCCAAATGGGACTTTCCCATGTTAAATTCTCCTATGCTTTATAATGGGACACATTATGCCTAATATCTCACTTGATGTTGAGATTAGAGACTAGGAATCAATTGTGGACATATAGGAAATGATATATGCTGAATATTCTCGTAACCTTGAATTTGACCTCTGACCTCAGTTTCAAGGTCAGAGCACAAAATGGCTTATATCTCGCTTATTATCGACTCTACAGCTTAGGAGTCAATTGTGGACATATAGGAAATGATATATGCTGAATATTCTCGTGATTTTGAATTTGACCTCTGACCTCAGTTTCAAGGTCAGAGCACAAAATGACTTATATCTCGCTCATTATCGACTCTACAGCTTAGGAGTCAATTGTGGACATATAGGATATGATATATGCTGAATATTCTGATGACCTTGAATTCGACCTTCGACCTCATTTTCAAGGTCACAGGACAAAATGGCTAATATCTCGCTTGTTATTGACTTCACAGCTTAGCAATCAATTATGAACATATAGGAAATGATATATGCAGATTATTGTCATGACCTTGAATTTGACCTTTGACCTCTTTTTCAAGGTCACAGGACAAACAAGCTAATATCTCTCTTATTATCGATTTTACAGCTTAGGAATCAATTGTGGATATATAGGAAATGATATATGCTGAATATTCTCGTGACCTTGAATTTGACCTCTGACCTCATTTTCAAGGTCCAAGGACAAACTAGCTCATATCTTGCTCCTCTATTGACTGTATGGCTTGGGAATCAATTGTGGACATGATATAGAAAATGATATACATTGAATATTTTGATGACCTTGAATTTGACCTTTGCCCCTTCATTTTCAAGGCCACAGCACAAAATTGCTTATATCTCTCTGATTATTGTGGATATATAGGAAATGATATATGCCGAATAATCTGATGACCTTGAATTTGACGTTTGACCTCATTTTCAAGGTCAAAGAACAAAATGGCTAATATCTCACTTATTATCGATTTTACAGCTTAGGGATCAATTGTGGACATAAAGAAAATGATATATACTGAATATTCCCGTGACCTTGAATTTGACCTCTGACTTCAGTTTCAAGGTCAGAGCACAAAATGGCTAATATCTCGCCTATTATTGACTTTACAGCTTAGGAATCAATTGTGGACATATAGGAAATGATATATGCCGAATATTCCAATGACCTTGAATTTGACCTTTGACCTCATTTTCATGGTCACAGGAAAAGTGGCTAATATCTCGCTTCTTATCGACTTTACAGCTTAGGAACAATTATGGACATACAGGAAATGATATATGCAGATTATTGCCATGACATTGAATTTGACCATTGACCTCATTTTCAGGATCACAGGACAAAATGGCTAATATCTCGGTTTTTCTCGACTTTACAGTTTAGGAATCAATTATGAACATATAGGAAATGATATATGCAGAACATTGCTATGACCTTGAATTTGACCCTTGACCTCATTTTCAAGGTCAGAGAACGAAATGGCTAATATCTCACTTTTTCCCGACTTTACAGCTTAGCAATCAATTGTGAACATATAGAAAATGATATATTCTGAACATTGTCATGACCTTGAACTTCACCTCTGACCCAATTTTCAATGTCACAGGACAAAATGGCTAATAGCTCGCTTATTATCTACTTTACAGCTTAGGAATCAATTATGAACATATAGGAAATGATATATGCTGAATATTGCTATGACCGTGAATTCGACCTTTGACTTCATTTTCAAGGTCACAGGACATAATGGCTAATATCTCGCTTATTATTGACTTTATAGCTTAGGAATCAATTCTGGACATGGTAGAAATGACATATGCCGAATATTATCGTGTCCTTGAATCGACCAATGACCTTATTTTCAAGGTCACGGGACAAAATACTAATATCTGAAATATCTATTGTCCGGTAACCTTTCTTAGCCCTTGGCCTAATTTTTTTCGACATCGGGCGATAATGGAGAATTTTCGTCGTACGACCATCGGTCGTACACCAAACGATCGGGAATTGGCCAAAGAAAAATACAAAAATAGTTGGAAAAATTAATATCAAGTAGAACCGGAGTTAGAGCCAATTATGTGATTTTCTTTTTTCCGTTGCCATGGCAACAGTTTTCATCCGATTTTGGCAAAATTTTAGAGAGACTGAGCCACCACCATAGCACTTCTGCCCTATAAATTTCAAATTGATCGGACTGTTTGCCTTTGAGTTATGAGCGCAGACATTTGCACTGAAACGTCGCTGGCCAAAAATAACCCGAAACCGTGACCCCCAATTTTTCGACATCGGGCGATAATGGAGAATTTTCGTCGTACGACCATCGGTCGTACACCAAACGATTGGGAATTGGCCAAAGAAAAATAAAAAATAGTTGGACAACTTAATATCAAGTAGAACCGGAGTTAGAGCCAATTATGTGATTTTCTTTTTTCCGTTGCCATGACAACCGTTTTCATCCGATTTTGGCAAAATTTTAGAGGGACTGAGCCACCACCATAGCACTCTTGCTCTATAAATTTCAAATCGATCGGACCGTTTGCCTTTGAGTTATGAGCGCAGACATTTGCACTGAAACGTCGCTGGCCAAAAAAATTCGAAACCGTGACCTCCAATTTTTCGACATCGGGCGATAATGGAGAGTTTTCGTCGTACGACCAATGGCCATATATCAGATAATCAAGAATTGGCCATAGAAAAATACAAAATTAGTTAGAAAAAATTATTTTGATTAGAACCGAAGTTATGGTGAATTATTGATTTTTACATTTTCCGTTGCCATGGCAACAGTTTTCGTCCGATTTTGACCAGATTCGAGGAGGACCGAGCCACTGAGATACCGCTCATCTCTATAAGGTTCATGTTGATCGGACCATTCTCCTTCGAGATATGTGTGCGGACAGACAGACAGGGAGACAGACAAACGGACAGACCCAATTACAATACCCTCTGCCCCTATCGGGGCGAGGGTAATTATCATCCTCCGATTAACATTATTAAACCCCATTCTATAAATGTAACTCAAATTCGACTTCTTGCACACCCAAACAATTTATTCTCTTTCGCATGTGATGAATAATATTTATTGGCCTTGAGAGTATTTATACGTATCGTCAACATAGTGCATATTCGCTAATATATACGCTGTTCGATGTCATTGCGTGCGATTCCCTTACCACAGCAAATTGAAATGTACCAAGAATACCAAGTGCCCATTCACCTGATATTTCAAGCTGTTCAATACCTCCACACGTACTGTTTATTTTCGGCACCCCGTTATTGCTTTTCGGGCGTACTGAGATCAGCCATCTTGACAGTTTTTTTGTAGATCCGCTAACTTGTGATGTTTTTCAGTTGGCTTTGGTTAGCACATGTACTATTTGAGAATCACCAATGCAGAAGAAAACATAGTCTGCTATCGCTAGGCTTCCCCTCTTTGACGGGGAAGAACTTGTTTAGGAACTAATTAGAATAAACGGCTGTCGGACACAAAACGGAGTCCACTATACCATAGTGGGCCCAAGTATCATACACTGCGCCTTAATACTACTCGTCCACTAAATGCATGCCATTTAATCCGACTGTCACCTTTTTAATCCTTATTGAATATAGAAGAAGGCGCAGTGTATGATACTTGGGCCCCATAGTGTTCTCACGGTCCTATACGTTCCCGGCTTTGTTCGTCTAAAACATGGGTTACCTGCATGGTAATAAAAACAAAACCGTTGTGATGCGAATGGTATGATGAAATTTGTTTATTAGTAATAAACATGGAACCAATACCCAAGTTTATAGTATAGTAATCCGAGCGAACAAAACCAAGGCCGTTTCCCAATCTCAAAGTCCGGTGTCCGACATGATCGATTATGGAACTCCATGGACCCATTTATGACCATAAGGGGCCACATCAGGTGTTCCGGGAAGAGTGAGCATTCCCTGCCCCACATGTGGCACTGGTCATGAACTCCAAAAAAATCAAATACATATTATGCAAACAAGTCCTACTGCATACTAGTCACAGGTTTGGTGTACTTATCAACGAGATCGGGATGACCTCCGTATAATTTCTTGAACGCAGCAGCTAGTAAATTATGAACCGTGAATAATTTTCTCATATTTTCAACTAGCTCTTGTCAATATTGGTGGCTTTCGACATTAACGCAGTTACACAACAACATGGCCAGCGAGCAAGTCCCGCCGCATATTTATTAGTCTGCGATATCCACTGTGTGTATCCAAGACACTACATGTATATGAAAGATGTACATATCGCAAAAATACCAAGGATTTAGAAGGTTAATGCGAAAAATAATCACCTCATGTTGCCACCCCTGGAAGCCGAGTGTAAGTCTGTAAGTCCACCTGGCAGCCAATGTAAGTCTGTGGGTCCACTTCGAAGTGAAGCCCAGTGTAAATCTGTGAGTCCATCTGGAAGCCCAATATATATAGTCTGAGTCTACCTGGAAGCCAAATGTAACTCTTGATGACAAAATCGATTATGGAAATCTATGAACTCCCATTCATAGTCATAAGGGGTGCAATCAGGTGTTCTGGAAAGAGTGAGCATTCCCAGCCCCACTTGTGGCACCCGTCATGAATTCCGAAAAACAAATATATATTATACAAATAAGTTCTTCTGCATACTAGTCACAGGTTTGTTGTACTTATCAACTAGATCGTAATGACGTCTGTATAATTTCTTGAACGCAGCTGATAGTCTTAGTAAAACATATCCTTGTCGCAGCAGTTAGAGAATAGTTAGGAACTTCCGTGAACAAATTCCTCGTAATTACAACTAGCTCATGCCAATATTTGTGGCTTTCGACATTAACGCAGTTACACAACAACACCAGCGAGCAAGTCACGCTGCACATTTAACACGCTGGGATATCCATTGTTTGTTTTTAGACACTATATGAAAGATGTACTTATCGTAAAAAATACCAAAGATTTAGAAGGGTAATGCATGGAAGCCCAGTGTAAGTCTGTAAGTCCATCTGGAAGCCCATGTGAGTCTGCGGGTCCACCTGGAAGCCAAATGTAAGGTTGTGAGTCTACCTGGAAGCCTATAGTAAGTCTGTGAGTCCACCTGGAAGTCAAATGTAGATATGTGAGTCCGTCTCGAAGCCATATGTAAGTCTGTGAGTCCACATGGAAGCCTATAGTAAGTCTGTGAGTCCATCTGGAAGCCAAATGTAAGGCTGTGAATCCACCTGGAAGCCCAATGTGAGTCTGTAAGTCTACATGGAAGCCAAATGTAAGTCTGTGAGTCCACCTGGAAGCCGATGTTTGTGATTTTACCTGGAAGCTAAATGTAAGTCTGTAAGTCCATCTGGAAGCCAAATGTAAGGCTGTGAGTCCATCTGGAAGCCAAATGTAAGGCTGTGAATCCACCTGGAAGCCCAATGTGAGTCTGTAAGTCTACATGGAAGCCAAATGTAAGTCTGTGAGTCCACCTGGAAGCCGATGTTTGTGATTTTACCTGGAAGCTAAATGTAAGTATGTGAGTCGGTCACGAACCCATGATTAAGTCTGTTAGTCCACCTGGAAGCCATATGTGAGTCTGTCATTCCACCTTGAAGCCATATGTAAGTCTGTGAGTCCACCTGAAAGCCCAATGTAAGCCTTTGCGTCCACCTGTAAGCCCATTATAAGTCTGAGTCCATCTGGAAGCCCAGAATAAGTCTGTAAGTCCACATGGAAGCCTATTGTAGGTCTGTGGTGAGTCCACCTGGAATCCAAGATAAGTATGAGAGTCCACTTGAAAGCAAAATGTAAGTGTGTAAATCCACGTGGAAGCCAGTTGTACATTAAAACCCTATCGACCCAAATATTCATTCATTCATTTTTGTTTGAAACATTTCATCTTGATAATCATGATAATATGGGATACTATAGTAATCCCCACAAATTTAATCTGAATGGAATTCTCCCCAGTGCTTTGTTTTCAAATTACGTTTAATAAGGAAATATACCATGGACATAACGTGCGATCTAAATGGTTGCAGATACAAGGATAGTAGGGATAGGAAATATAATGTATGTTTCTCACTCGACATTGAACTTGACACTAAATGACTTTTAGTGGCCAATATCATTCGTCATATATGGTCATCTTTCGGTGACCTTGAACTTGACCAACGATGACCTTGAATTTTCTAGCTCAAGTCAACGACCACCACAAAACGTGTGTGATTTTGGGGACAATAGACATAGATACGATATTATATTTTATAACTTTATTGTATTACTTGCTAATTGACAGTACAAAAGAGCTACGTGGCTCTTGGTTCAACGTTTTAAGGTTAAATAATATGGATGTGACATACTTTGGGCTATTCACATGTATATGAGTGGAATGAATAATGCGACATGCCTGGGACTATTTTTACAAGTGGAATCTGACTAAAAACTACAAAATTGTATTTTGTAATTTTTTTCTCTTATATGTTTGTGATATAAGTCAATTGACCTTGCTGTGCCAGGGTCCGTTCGGTGTTCACATAATTTGATATTGGGCATTGCTACTAGCTTGGGTAGTATTTAAGCATTTACACACAGTCAGACACACGGCTTTCAAACATTTATTGAAAATATGTATTGCAACCCTGATTGTGAATATGTGTGCGAAACCGCAATGAATAACCAAATGTGTCGCTATGCATCGAAATAAACATTGTTCGCGTCGAATGTCCAGTTTTCATTGTCTCAGTACCCTATGTAATCTTGAAGTGTCAGATATTTCCTTTCTCTCAGGGCGTCAAGTTTCTATTTTTCCCCTATAATTTATTTTCCTATATTTTGGTCAGTTTTCCATATTTTCCTATTTTTAGAGAAACTCCTTTACTTTCCTCTTTTTTTTCACAAAATATTAAAGTTTGCAAGTTTTTTTTTTCGCCCTTTAGTAGGTATTTTTCCTGTTAGCGTAATGTTTCCAATATTCACGAGGTTTATCCTGCCGTTCACGCAGTAAAACATTTTCACTTTCCGATACATAGATGATGTATTGTCGCTAAATGATCCCAAGATTGGTGATTATTTGGATGTCATATACCCTAAGGAACTCGAAATTAAGGATACTACAGACTCCGCTAATTTTTCCAACTATCTAGACTTGAGGTTGGAGATTGATAATAACTAGATTATATGACAAACGTGATGATTTCAATTTTTCCATAGTCAATTTTCCTTTTCTAAGCAGCAACATTCCTATGTCACCGGCATATGGTGTGTTTGTTTCTCAACTTATACGCTATTCCAGAGCTAGTTGCAAATATGAGGACTTTGTCTATCGAAGTGCCCAGCTAGTCTCTAAACTGCTGCGACAAGGATATGTCATACCAAGACTCATAGCTGCGTTTAAAAAATTCTATGGACGTCATCATGATCTGGTTGATAAATACACCAAATCCATGTCTGCCATGCAACTAGATCTATTTTCATGTTAAGATTTGGGGAATTCATGACGGGTGCCACTAGTGGGGCAGGAAATGCTCACTCTTTCCGGAACACCTGATTTCACCTCCTAATGGCCGTTTTTTTGGGTTCATACATTAAGTATCCCTGTCATTTTTTGTTTTCTCTCAATTCGTATGCCTGATATGACTTTCTGTCCCCGGACTATGAGATTGGATAACGGACCCTGTTTTGTTTGCTCGGAATACTTAATACTGGGTATTGATTCCACGTCTATCCCAACTCACACACATCTCTCCTGACTGGGACCGTAACTTGCTCGGTGTCACTTTTTTTGCGACGATTCCCATATTTGTGGCGGATCAGGATGGCTGTAGGGGTGCAAGGAGGCCATGAGAAGCACTATTTTTCACCTATACTTCGAATAAAAGTTCCAATTTTTTGACATCAAAATTTTTGCCACTTTGCTACTATGTTACTTTAAATGTAGGCTACATTTGTCGATTTTTACAAGAAACAGCCGGTTAGATGCTAAACTTTCAGTTGTAGATTGAGCATTCAAAACATATTTTAGTGGAACATTGTCTAAGTCTTTACTTGCCATGGATCAATTACGGCGTTCTCTTAGCATGTAAGTAAAACATTTTCGTTTGTCTTTCATTTACTACTGGGGCGGTATTTGTCGATTTTGACGGTACATGTGGGTCATGTGTAAATCATGAACAAAATACCGAGATTGATGATTTTCAAAACGAGTTATTGTTCTAGTTGAAACCAGCAGATGGAATATTGACACGGGGTATTACATCAATTGTATTATATTTTGGTAAAAAAAATTACATAAATCTAAAATTTTTATAGATGAATATGTTCAATATATATCTAAATAGTATAATATCATCATTACACCAGGAATCACAGTTCCATGCTAAACCAGTAATGGATCCATTTTTTTTGATGGAAGGAATCCCATCCTTCCAGTAGGAGTCCATTTGGGAGATCAACCATAGCAAGATAAATGTAAACAGCTCGTGTATCCCAAATATCTGCTTTGGTACTGATAAACTCCGTGCTTTTATCAACAAACCAGCTACCCCCTGTGTTAAATTCAACGCAATAAATTGGGATCGAGCAGTCAAGGGCCTTGAACTATCAAAGAGATTTGCTCAAGACGTGTGTGGTAGAACCAATAAAACAACAAGTTCGTGTCAGTGGTTTGTGACTGAAACAACAAACTTATGAATACAACATGTCATGTCAACGATATTCAATCCTATCCGTTGATGGATCCACGTGTCTGTGTAGGGAACACGGCACATTTCATTCAATCATTTTATTCATAACTTGTATTATAGTAATTATTTGAGGTTGTGGTTGATTTATTCTCTTAACATGTTTTCCTTGTTATCCTGTTTTGACGTTCATTATTATTGTTTTTGTATATACCTTTGTGGAGAGCCCCTCGATTAGCTATGCTATCGGACAATCCAGTTAAAATAAATAAGTTTAAATTGAAGTAACACATGCTGCATCACAATTGAGTAAAAACAATTGGATGTTGCCGTACTGTAGCTTATATCAAGATGTCCAAATTATCACAAAATTGTACAAGTTTCAAGTCTCAAATGGGTTTAAAACCATGTATGTTCACGAGGATCATCATTCACGAAGTCAACATATTAATGTAGTATGACACATGTTTAAACGAACTTTCAAATAAACATGTAATAATAATGTAGTTTGACACATGTCTAAACGAATTTTCAAATAAACATGTAATAAACAGACAGCGAGTAGTTTCTGTCACAGAGCAAATAGTTCTTTTCACGTAGGGAAAATTTTCACCAAGAGCAACTAATTTCTGCACGAAGCAAAGGTAGTAGTTTGATTGACCCGTGAAGAGAATGTTTGTTTCCGCTTCAAAATTGCTCCGCATACCAAAACTTGATTCTCGGAACCAAATATTTGCACCACGTATGGTTCTTTTAGTGTACCCGTAAACACTTACAGGGTTGACATTTAATATGGAATATATCGGTTGGGTGGGTAAACTGATGAAATATTATGTCTTAGATTCAAATTGATTAGCATCATGAAGTTGTTACATGATCTGATGTTCAGCCAAGCATGTCACCTGGCGATTATCATGCCAATTGACACCACGGGAGTGCACATGGGGTGACGAAATAACTGACCACTGCGATATGGTGTGATTTTGGTTCTGCCATCAATTATGTGAGCTGGTCAGATTTATGTGCATATCCCAGGATCTCCTTGGCTTGGAGCCAAGATTCCTGAAGTAATAGTGCGTCAGTTAAGTGCGGCAGTTTGTCACGGAGTGGTTGCCCTGCGACGTAATGTGCTAAAACAGACTGAGATAGCGAGGCAAAACAACATCACGCAGGGAGAGGTCAGCAAGATCCTGAAGAGGATCGCCGAGACAAGTGTGCCTACCCCCAGATCTCGCCCAGGACGTCCTATAAAGACAACAAGGAGACAGGACCGTTTGTTGATTCGTCAGTGTACTGGTGGCCGTACCATGCCAGCAAGGGCCTTGAGAGTACAGTGGCAGAACGCCATAAGTGTATGCGTATCCAGAACACTAGTGAACAGCCGATTGGTTCGAGCTGGGTATCGTGCGAGGAGACCACTAAGGAAACCCCTGCTGAGTCAGAGACATCACGAGCGACGTCTGCAGTGAGCCAGAGATCACCGCCATTTGGGACCATATCACTGGAATCATGTCATATTTAGTGACGAGGCGAGAACGGTACCACCTAGATGGACGCATCCGAGTTGGCAGACGAGTTGAAGAACTTTACCATGAAGCCTGCATACCACCCAGGGTGCAAGTTAGACGCGGTGGGATAACCATATGGGGAACTCTCCACGCAGGTGGAAAAAGTGACCTTGTGATTCTGGTCGGCAATCTGGATCCACACCAGTACATATAATACGCATCCTAGACCAAACAATGTTGCCGTTCGCTCGAGGGGCACACAGGGCTCGTGCACTTGCCACTTTCCTTCAGGATCAGGGGGTTGAGCACTTGCCATGGCCAGCGTGTTTACCAGATATGAACCCCATAGAGAACTTATGGGCTGAAGTAACCCGTCGGATCAACAACCTGGTTCGACAACCAACCAGTGTGGATGAAATGCGACAGGCTGTGAAGGGCGCATGGGCCAATATACCCCTGAACACCTTGAGGACCCTGTCTGAGGTTATGCCCCGCCGTGTGATGGCGCTACAAGCAGTCAGGGGAGGTCACGTGCGAAACTGAACGTTGTTGGTGCTAGATGGCATAATGACGCTCAATATTGTAAAGTTTCATGTATCTGCTGTTGCGTGTTGTTGAGATATTAAATTTGGAAATATAAGTTATAAATTTGTTTTTGGTACTATTTGTCGTAGGGTTGTTTGTTTTGGGTCACAGTGTTTACCAGATTAAAAATACAAGATAAAGAATGCGCTAAGTATGGGGTTAGATGCTTATGAACGCCAGGCAAGACAAATTTCTTGCAATTAAAAACTAAAAAAAAAAATGATGAAAATAAAAATATATATATATATATATATATATATATATATATTCCATATTAAATGTCAACCTTGTACATGGAACTTTCAAAAGAGATATGATAAATTTGACGGACACGGCCCATCATAGAATAACACAAATACCAAATGTAAACCGTTCCGATCAATAAATGTACATTTGAGTTCGTTTATGCAATCTCAGCATCCAGTGTCAGGAAAAATCTAGTAATTTCACGGGACATTACGTATTCCAATAAGCAAATATACATACAAAACCAAAAGTGATGTATTGTGATTTAATATTCCCACGTGCGATATACAGGGAAATATGCAGAGCATGACAGTTTTTAATTTCATTTCATTATATTGTTATTTATGTCGAAAAATCAGCATGTAATACAGAGATGGACAAATGTATAGTCACAAATGGTTTTGTCAAATATATATTTCGTTAAAATTTGTCAAACCCACCCCAATGTTTATCTCTGTTTTATTCTAGAATATTTTTTGCTGATTCTGACATTCTATTCCCGTGGATGATAAAAAGAGGACTTTGATTTTGTTGAACACTTAAGCTTTTTTTGCTATTTAACTCGTGTACTGGTTTGGATCTCTAATTCATGTTCAGCTCGGGAATTTGATTGGACAGTTTTTAGCAAATTATTCCACTTAATATTAATATGGTTTTGGCATTTTTTGCAATATAATTTTTGAATTTATTTGAGTCTATAATACACGTTCAGGTCGGGGAATAGATTGGTGAACTAAACAATTCAATGATCCTTATTTCAAGCAATTAAAATCAAAACCAACCAAATAAATGTTGAGAACATGATGTACATAATACAGTGCATAGTTGATTAATAATGTACCATGTTCCTTGGTTTTCATCAAGGATACTAACTACACCTGAACTTTCCAGTCATTTTACATCAATGGTATGGTGAACCCACACATGTATTGCACTTTAGCTTTAATGACCGAAACTATAGTGCTAAGATACTGCAACCTAATCTTGCAGTCTGAATATTATTTTTTTCGTCTAGGGCCTCACAAGCACCCATTCATCACAGATTTATCAATGGTTAGCCACGACTTCCCCTTGCTTTTATAGCCTCTATACCCATCGTTCCCACGGAGAACCACAAAGCTATCCATGATGTTTTGTTTCTAAAATGTGTACTGTGTGATTGCATGTGTGTGATTTAGGACTGAATAAACCGAACCAAACACTTCCGGTCATCAAGTCTCAATGATTGGTCGTTTGTTTGATAATGTGTGAGAAAATTAGTCGATAGTTAATGATAACTGATAATGACAACATATATTTATATCTCGGGGGTTTTCTGGTTCACACAGATATTGTTATGTTATTCAGTACGCTATATTCCTACTATTAGCATATTGCTATTCCTACTATTAGCATATTCCCTGTCATTTATAATAGAAGGTAATAGAAGGTCAAAGTAGAGGGTAGTACGATTTCTTTCTTACAAAAGAAAGCAATTCGAAATATACACAAAACCTCATATAACACACACACGTTACCGTTATTCAAAGTAAGTAATATTCTGAAACTTGACGATGTATTCATTTCTCAGGCCTTACAATTCATGCATGAATCATATATGAATGGTTTACCACCTCCTCTTCATTCCATTCACATCCCAAATTCAAATATTCAGAATCACGCTACTAGACAATCTGCAAATCCACGTCATATATTATATGAAACAAGTACAATGGGGAAAAGTTTTATTGTTAGAGGACCAGAACTATGGCAAAATTTACCAAATATATACAAACAATTGAACAGTAAAACTGCGTTTAAAATGAAGCTAAAGAGGTACCTTATATGCAAATATGGTGAATAATTATATTTCATGGCTAGTCTCCACGGTCAGGTCAGATGGCATCTTAGATTACGTTTTGAGGATGTACATTATCTTATATTGTCAACCATATAAATGAAGGGCTTATTGTTGGGGTTAACATCATTTCCAGGGTTTCATCGGAAACGGGATCAAGGGGTTAATCCTGTAGTTGGGATATAAGGGGCAAGTGAATCATGACCATTGTTTCGTCTGTCCGTATTTGGGCAGCTGTACAGTCAAGGCTTAAACAATGGCCAAGATTCACAACAATCTCTTCATGTGTGAAAATGTGTTTAACTTGGAATCACCCCAAACTCACTGTGTTATACTATATGTATTATGTGTCTATTGAGAGAGGGGATGTTTTGTTTGACTTAGTGAACGATTTTTGTAAATCTGAAATAAAATACTACTACTACTACTACGATGGTCCATTATATTTGCGTGATACAGCGAGCAATTTCTTTGCTATTCATCCCTGACATTTACTTCATGGATGTGAGTAACATATATCGGCCGTGAATTGATCGACATTACCAGTACTTGGAATTAGAATGACAATATCAAAACGTGACCAGTGAAACACTCGGAATAAATCTATCTGAAACGAAACAATCCCAAAAGTATTTAACTGCACCAACAAACGTTGTAGCGATTTTTATACATCACTTGGCATAAATATGGGATAAAATATCGCATGGATCACAAAAAAATGCACTCGAAAAAACAAGAGCTAGGATCGAACAATCAGACTGATCTGGAAGAGTGATTGAGAAAAGCTGGATTGATTATTCCCTGCCAATGTGGCGCCTAAATAAGTATTTTCCCCTAGGTTCCGGTTCAGATAGCGCCACGAATAATTACATCTACTTATTTGTACCACGCCGCATGGTGCTTCGTTAGCGGGTTTCGGCGAATTGAGGCATTCACCTATATGGTAGAGAATATATGATACATTCAGTAATGATATAACTACTATCAAAATCATACCTTGCAGTTCGGAAGTTCATCGTTCACAAATTCACATTTTGAAACAGGGGCCAATTGTTGTTGCTTTTTTAAATTCTAGTTGCTGAAATTCTTGTTGTCGTTTTCGCCGTACAGGCTGCATGAAACTCACTGATAAGAAAAATAAGAAAAGTAAGCACTGAACCTATCAAAGTAGTTCTAGAAATGAGCAATAATCTCGTATGCACTCAACAACCGTTAGAAGAAAAACATATATGATTCAGCGATTCGATAAATGGAGCAAATTATTTTAGATTTTTTGCTTCATACATAGAAGATTCAGTTTCGATGAATGGTCTAGCATATACCTGATCGCGTTGCAAATATTGCGAGTACACAATACGGATCCTCCATTCATCACTTCCAATTTTCGAATATTGACCGTAGTTTTTCACGAGTTGAACAAACAAAAACGTATATTATTAGTATATATACATCTCATGTGGTATTTTCGATTTTATTAAAAGTTTAAACGCATTTTTTTTTGGAATCAGGTGTGCAATATGAACTGAATTAGCTTCATCCATGGCCACTTTTCATCAAAATTAAACATGACTAGTATTTGTGAAATATAGAGTGTACACGTCGAGCACACGAACTATGTATACTATTTCAACGCTAATGTCACTCAAAATTCGTCGGCTTTGTAGTACGAAGATATATGACAAGACGTCAAACTGAGCGATGCATTCCTTGTTAGAAAATATCATACCGTCTCATGATTTCTCAGATATATTAGAACATGTGCCATTTCTCGCCCTTGCATGATACTCGCACATAAAATATGAGTTCATTAGCCTACGGCCACATAAACCCGTCGTACGTTTTATGATTGAGGTTTAGTACCTAATCATATATGCACACAATATGCTTTCAGGTTTCTCTCCCAGCAGTAGGTCCAGATTCACCTGAAAATGAACTCATCTGTCTGGTGGTTGATTGGTTTCTATTACATTTGACTTCTATGTGTTTTTGTTGATTCGTTTCAACGATAATTGAATTTAGTAGATATATTTTCAGCTCTAGCATTCTCTCTCTCTCTCTGAGTCTTCTTGTAATGTTGTAAATGTCGAGTTCTATGAAAGGAATTGAGGTTGACATGGTGGCAATTTCTAACCTGGTACCAGGGACAAAGCATATAAAACATTTGCGGAAACTCCACGTTTTAGCTTTAATTTGATTGTTCATCCATATATATTATTGTTGTGGAATGTCAATTCAATGCGCAGCTGACAAATATATCTGTTATACTTGTTCATTAACATATTCAATGAGAAGTAGTGTTCGAGCACTCGCGATGTTCGGAACAACACATTGCAGTCCAACCCATAAAAACATGTCATACCCAGTTGATACCAAACCCGGTTGTAGCATGTATCAATTGATTATGATAGAGATTACTACCCCTGTATACCGATAATAAATGTACACTATCCTTTGCTCAATAGGCCAGGAATGTAAAAACATTCTACAGAAAGACAACATTCTTGTAGCCCATAATAAATACCAGTCTTTCATACACGGTCTCATCAAACAACCATTTACCCCCAGATTTATCGACGCTACGTCCTGAACGCCGTACATCTATTGCTTTCGCAGCCTTGAGAAACGCTGTGAATTGACTGTTCCTGTCCAGATAACCACACGCAACCGGCATCTGGCACAGTTTTATGAATAGCGCTGAGATATCATGTATTTCCAGGCCTTTACCAAAATTAATCACTTCTAGCATGCAATGTATTGGGTATTAGCTGAACCATTCACCAAGTGCCGAGAGGCGACAGCGATTGACAGATGCCATATACCTCGGTGCACATTTTTGCCAGATATCCATTATACAAAACGATGACAACGTCATAATATGTCTCTACAAGTTGTACTTCATGAGGTGTACACTATACATACTTGATTCGAGCAATTATGATTAACATAATTTCAAATTCCATATAACTATGACAAGCACTACAACCACATGAACACGAAATATTCCGGAATATCTAATCAGTACGGTGGTTTATTTCTGCCAAAATTTTGAGTTTTGCTCCCGAGCAAAGATTCAAAGAAGAAATTGAAAATGGAGTCAATTTCAACGCGTCTAAAATATTTTCGACGCGTCTGAAACTATTCTCGATGTGTCTAAAACATTTTCGATGCGTCTGAAATATTTTCGATGCGTCTAAAACTCTTCAAGATGCGTCTAAACTACTTTCGATGCATCTAAAACTATTTTAGATTCGTCTAAAACATTTTCGATGCATCTGAAATATTCTTGATGTGTCTGAAACCATTACCGATGCGTCTGAAACATTTTCGATGTATCTAAAAATATTTTTGATGCGTTTAAAACATTTTTGATGCACCAAAACTATCTCTGATGCGTCTGAAACATTTCCGACTTATGCATATCGAAAATAATACATGTTCAAGGTGAAACTGATTATTTCCGAGGCATAAACATCAGAACTGTTTCATACGCATTTTAAAGTAGTTTCTATGCATCAAAAAAGTTTTAGATGCATCGAATTTTTTTACATGCATAGAAAATGTTTAGATACGATTAAAATAGTTTTAGAAACATCGGAATTATTTTAGATGCATCGAAAATGTTTAGACGCATTGAGAGTAGATTTAGACGCATCGAGAATATTTTAGATTCATTAAAAATGTTTTAGATGCATCGAGAATAGTTTTAGACGCATCAAAAATGTTTTAGACGCATCAAAAATGTGTTAGACGCATCTTAAACTATTTTCCATCCGTCAGAAATATTTCCGACGCGTCGGGAAGTGCTGTATTTTATAATTTCGTCTTAAAGCTTCTGCTCGGGAGCAAAACGCAAAATTTTGGCAGAAAAGAGCCACCGTAAATCAGAACATCTCAGACAGAAGCCAAGATTTGCTTCTAAATATTGGATAAATACCTTAATTTTCTTGCATCGCTGGCCAGTTCAGTTCCAGGTTTTTTAGGTTACCGTACCTTTGGTCGGATAATATATTGACATGGCGTTGCGTCCGTCGTTGTCGTCCGTCTACATTTTTTTATAATTTAAAGTTTACAGTCGAATCTTTCTGAAATTTTAAACACAAATTTTGACGAAAAATAGTGAATTTTGGACTTTAACGTTCGTTTTCTCAAAATCTGTTCAGTAATTTTTTTCTTGTTGATACATAACACGCCCTATAATGTGCTCCTGTGACGTGTATAAGTTTCGTCACTCTTGAACATGTTGAATTGCTCGAAGTGTTATATTTTGGCCCAAACTTGGCCCAAATGGGACTTTCCCATGTTAAATTCTCTTATGCTTCGTAATGAGACACATTTTCCCAAATATCTCAATCAATATTGAGATTATAGATTATGAATCAGTTGGGGACCTATAGGAAATGATATTGGCGGAATATTCTTGAGACTCTGAATTTGACCTTGACCTAATTTTCAAGGTCACAGGACAAACTGGCTAATATCTCACCTATTATCGATTTTACAGAATAGGAATTAATTTTGAACATAGAAAATGATATATGCTGAATATTTGTGTAACCTTGATTACGATCTTTTACGTCATTGTCAAGGGCACATGACACGATGTCTATTATATCGCTTATTATCGAATTTATAGCTTGGGAATCAATTGTTTTCATATAAGAAATGATATATGCTGAATATAATAATGACCATGAATTTGACTTTTGATCTCATTTTCGAGGTAAGAGCACAAAATGGCTGATATCTCGCTTATTATCGACATTACAGCTTAGGAATCAATTGTGTTCATATAGGGAATGATATATTAGTATATGCGGTTATGTTGCAAATACTGATCCCGCTCCATTTTCATATTGATTTTGATTTGGGGTGATTTTCCATCAAAGTAGACCCCAGTGAGACGAAAAAAAGCTGTTTCCATTTTTTTCAACCATTTTTTCGACTGAAAATCCAAGATGGCTGCCAACGGTCTCCGAAAATCAGAAAATCACCATATCTTCGGCAATAATTGACCTAGAAAAATAAATCTGGTGTCGTTTTATACGTTTTCTGGGACAAGGAATCCAATAAAACCAGTGTTTATTCGATAAATGCAAGTACTGGGCCGTCAGAGGAATATTACACAAAATAGTATCATTATAGCGACTGAATCAGTTCGCTTTTCTCGAGCTGCAATGGCAACCTTATACACCTTGGGCATCATCTTCAGATCGTATGTGTAGTGTCTTAAGCCACTCTTTCTTCAACAAGATTCAACTTGAGATCAAACATCACATCAACTGGCAACTGTGATGACTCGTGACTCATGTTTGGTGCAGTTATTAGCATGGCAATTGCTTGTATATCGTGTAAGACTAGTCTATTTCAGCATGCTTGTTAAGAATTTCATAGACTGTGCTTCCGGTGGGTTGCATAGCGTAGTCTTTCCTTTCATACCAAAAAGAGAATAGATAAAAAACAGATTTAAAGAAACTTCTCCGGAAAGGTGTGTTCCTTTTTAACCCTCTCCTCTACAACCCGTAGAGAAGGCAACTGTTTATTAATTCTTTCTGACCACCAATCAAGTTCATCCAAACCAAAATATACTGTTCTAATCTAACAAAAGAGAGGAGCACCTCCCTTAGTTTCTCACCACAAATAATTCAGCTGCCTTCCACCCCCTTCTGAATGCTAACAGCTAGTCACCCACTTAATAGTGAATGGGTTTCTTCCAATGTCCAATTTTGCCTGTGCCACTGCCTGATAAGTCTCAAGATGACGAAACCGTGGATTCCACTGGAAAATCCCAACGTGGACTGCTCAGACTACTTTCTTTCTCGACGTCACAAACATAACCACTTAATTGGCGCGTGAATATAGAATGCTGTAAACAATACCTCATTAGAGTTCGTCCCATCACAAGAAAGTATTGTCTTTGTGTTCCTTTTGGAACAATCAATACCTCCATTTATTTGTCAACAAAACAATTATGCTCAACTGAATCAACAACTACACTGAATTCAATTATAATCAGTAACTATCTGGCTTGCATGCCCACTGGTCTCGTACATACAGTTCAACAGAACCTAATTATCACCCTCGAGGCGTGTTCACTGTGTAAACGAAATGGGGTTCCAAAGTGGACTCTTTAGGTCTACTATATACTGTCTTGGCGAATGTAGAAGAAAGCTCCTTTTCTCGTGGGTATGGCCTGTACATATTTGGTGTAGTGATTGGTCAGGACGATGTTATACTCATAACCTCCTTTGGATGACTCGAAACTAAGAAAATCTATGCATAACATCTCCATAGATTGTGATGTCTGGATTGGAACCAGTCAAAATCGGGTGCGAAACCTTATTTCCTTGAACAGTATAGCGATTCTACTGAGACAGGCTTTTTTGGCATTGCTAGTTGTAAGGTTTACATATCGCCAATTATCAATTCTTTCCTGAATGCATGCGACCACGCTGTTTTGGTTTGCAAGACACTCGCTTGATTCAGTCTGGCTCAGACTGATAAAGTGAGTGGACATTAGCATGAGTGCTCCATCCGACTCGGGCTGGGGTGGTACCAGCCATGGGAAAAAACTCCTGTCTTTTATTAACCACCTCTTTCTCTGTAGCATATGACCAGATTCTTGCTCCTCTCAAGCTTAAACCTCCTTGTAGTGGAGGCTGCCTCTGTTTGCCCTGCTAAGGGCGACATGCATGTGCACTTGTATTGAAGTGTGTGAATTGTCGGCATAACCATCGTCCTAATCTGGGATACCCGGCAATATTCTGTCCCACAGGTTTGGCATGCCCCTTCATTCAGAAATTTAGGTGTTTCTGGATGTAAACCTTTGATGTATTCTGCTGCGGGCGTCACTTTCCGCTGTAGATACAGAGTCGATGTCCAATAACAACATTTCTGCATTGCACATCATGTAGGTCAATCTTCTGGGTTGAGGAACATATTTTGTCTTGGGGGTAAATTTACCATCAAATAGCCTCAAGTGGAGTATGATATTTTCTGTGAAACCTTTGTCTTTAAGGAGGGAGCAGCGAAACCACATGTTTCCATGAATACGACGGACGTCATCCACATTTAGTGAGGGGTCTCTACTTTATCACTGATTCTTAAAGCTCCTAGTGATGGTATCAGTGTGTCATATTGGAATATGATCGTTGAGCAATCTGCTGAGACTGCATACCAGGCAAATGTTTGATCAGAAGACACAGTGTCCGAGCCAATAAATGTTGAATCTAGTAGTAGTGGGATGGCATGAGATACCAGGGAACACCAGAAGCACACAACACCAGAGGCAGTTGTATAACTCCCGAAATGTGTTATAAGACGCATCTTAAACTATTTTCCATCCGTCAGAAATATTTCCGACGCGTCGGGAAGTGCTGTATTTTATAATTTCGTCTTAAAGCTTCTGCTCGGGAGCAAAACGCAAAATTTTGGCAGAAAAGAGCCACCGTAAATCAGGACATCTCAGACAGAAGCCAAGATTTGCTTCTAAATATTGGATAAATACCTTAATTTTCTTGCATCGCTGGCCAGTTCAGTTCCAGGTTTTTTAGGTTACCGTACCTTTGGTCGGATAATATATTGACATGGCGTTGCGTCCGTCGTTGTCGTCCGTCTACATTTTTTTATAATTTAAAGTTTACAGTCGAATCTTTCTGAAATTTTAAACACAAATTTTGACGAAAAATAGTGAATTTTGGACTCTAACGTTCGTTTTCTCAAAATCTGTTCAGTAATTTTTTTCTTGTTGATACATAACACGCCCTATAATGTGCTCCTGTGACGTGTATAAGTTTCGTCACTCTTGAACATGTTGAATTGCTCGAAGTGTTATATTTTGGCCCAAACTTGGCCCAAATGGGACTTTCCCATGTTAAATTGTCTTATACTTCGTAATGAGACACATTTTCCCAAATATCTCAATCAATATTGAGATTATAGATTATGAATCAGTTGGGGACCTATAGGAAATGATATTGGTGGAATATTCTCGAGACTCTGAATTTGACCTTGACCTAATTTTCAAGGTCACAGGACAAACTGGCTAATATCTCACCTATTATCGATTTTACAGAATAGGAATTAATTTTGAACATAGAAAATGATATATGCTGAATATTTGTGTAACCTTGATTTCGATCTTTTACGTCATTGTCAAGGGCACATGACAAGATGTCTATTATATCGCTTATTATCGAATTTATAGCTTGGGAATCAATTGTTTTCATATAAGAAATGATATATGCTGAATATAATAATGACCATGAATTTGACCTTTGATCTCATTTTCGAGGTAAGAGCACAAAATGGCTGATATCTCGCTTATTATCGACATTACAGCTTAGGAATCAATTGTGTTCATATAGGGAATGATATATTAGTATATGCGGTTATGTTGCAAATACTGATCCCGCTCCATTTTCATATTGATTTTGATTGGGGGTGATTTTCCATCAAAGTAGACCCCAGTGAGACGAAAAAAAAGTTGTTTCCATTTTTTTCAACCATTTCTTCGACTGAAAATCCAAGATGGCTGCCAACGGTCTCCGAAAATCAGAAAATCACCATATCTTCGGCAATAATTGACCTAGAAAAATAAATCTGGTGTCGTTTTATACGTTTTCTGGGACAAGGAATCCAATAAAACCAGTGTTTATTCGATAAATGCAAGTACTGGGCCGTCAGAGGAATATTACACAAAATAGTATCATTATAGCGACTGAATCAGTTCGCTTCCCAGTTTATGACCCATGTTTGGTTTTTTTACTTATCACGAGTTGCAGCAACAACTCATCTGGTCTTCCAATCGTAGTACTGCTGGTGACAATCAGGCTCCTTTTCTCGAGCTGCAATGGCAACCTTATACACCTTGGGCATCATCTTCAGATCGTATGTGTAGTGTCTTAAGCCACTCTTTCTAAGATTCAACTTGAGATCAAACATCACATCAACTGGCAACTGTGATGACTCGTGACTCATGTTTGGTGCAGTTATTAGCATGGCAATTGCTTGTATATCGTGTAAGACTAGTCTATTTCAGCATGCTTGTTAAGAATTTCATAGACTGTGCTTCCGGTGGGTTGCATAGCGTAGTCTTTCCTTTCATACCAAAAAGAGAATAGATAAAAAACAGATTTAAAGAAACTTCTCCGGAAAGGTGTGTTCCTTTTTAACCCTCTCCTCTACAACCCGTAGAGAAGGCAACTGTTTATTAATTCTTTCTGACCACCAATCAAGTTCATCCAAACCAAAATATACTGTTCTAATCTAACAAAAGAGAGGAGCACCTCCCTTAGTTTCTCACCACAAATAATTCAGCTGCCTTCCACCCCCTTCTGAATGCTAACAGCTAGTCACCCACTTAATAGTGAATGGGTTTCTTCCAATGTCCAATTTTGCCTGTGCCACTGCCTGATAAGTCTCAAGATGACGAATCCGTGGATTCCACTGGAAAATCCCAACGTGGACTGCTCAGACTACTTTCTTTCTCGACGTCACAAACATAACCACTTAATTGGCGCGTGAATATAGAATGCTGTAAACAATACCTCATTAGAGTTCGTCCCATCACAAGAAAGTATTGTCTCTGTGTTCCTTTTGGAACAATCAATACCTCCATTTATTTGTCAACAAAACAATTATGCTCAACTGAATCAACAACTACACTGAATTCAATTATAATCAGTAACTATCTGGCTTGCATGCCCACTGGTCTCGTACATACAGTTCAACAGAACCTAATTATCACCCTCGAGGCGTGTTCACTGTGTAAACGAAATGGGGTTCCAAAGTGGACTCTTTAGGTCTACTATATACTGTCTTGGCGAATGTAGAAGAAAGCTCCTTTTCTCGTGGGTATGGCCTGTACATATTTGGTGTAGTGATTGGTCAGGACGATGTTATACTCATAACCTCCTTTGGATGACTCGAAACTAAGAAAATCTATGCATAACATCTCCATAGATTGTGATGTCTGGATTGGAACCAGTCAAAATCGGGTGCGAAACCTTATTTCCTTGAACAGTATAGCGATTCTACTGAGACAGGCTTTTTGGCATTGCTAGTTGTAAGGTTTACATATCGCCAATTATCAATTCTTTCCTGAATGCATGCGACCACGCTGTTTTGGTTTGCAAAACACTCGCTTGATTCAGTCTGGCTCAGACTGATAAAGTGAGTGGACATTAGCATGAGTGCTCCATCCGACTCGGGCTGGGGTGGTACCAGCCATGGGAAAAAACTCCTGTCTTTTATTAACCACCTCTTTCTCTGTAGCATATGACCAGATTCTTGCTCCTCTCAAGCTTAAACCTCCTTGTAGTGGAGGCTGCCTCTGTTTGCCCTGCTAAGGGCGACATGCATGTGCACTTGTATTGAAGTGTGTGAATTGTCGGCATAACCATCGTCCTAATCTGGGATACCCGGCAATATTCTGTCCCACAGGTTTGGCATGCCCCTTCATTCAGAAATTTAGGTGTTTCTGGATGTAAACCTTTGATGTATTCTGCTGCGGGCGTCACTTTCCGCTGTAGATACAGAGTCGATGTCCAATAACAACATTTCTGCATTGCACATCATGTAGGTCAATCTTCTGGGTTGAGGAACATATTTTGTCTTGGGGGTAAATTTACCATCAAATAGCCTCAAGTGGAGTATGATATTTTCTGTGAAACCTTTGTCTTTAAGGAGGGAGCAGCGAAACCACATGTTTCCATGAATACGACGGACGTCATCCACATTTAGTGAGGGGTCTCTACTTTATCACTGATTCTTAAAGCTCCTAGTGATGGTATCAGTGTGTCATATTGGAATATGATCGTTGAGCAATCTGCTGAGACTGCATACCAGGCAAATGTTTGATCAGAAGACACAGTGTCCGAGCCAATAAATGTTGAATCTAGTAGTAGTGGGATGGCATGAGATACCAGGGAACACCAGAAGCACACAACACCAGAGGCAGTTGTATAACTCCCGAAATGTGTTATAAGACGCATCTTAAACTATTTTCCATCCGTCAGAAATATTTCCGACGCGTCGGGAAGTGCTGTATTTTATAATTTCGTCTTAAAGCTTCTGCTCGGGAGCAAAACGCAAAATTTTGGCAGAAAAGAGCCACCGTAAATCAGGACATCTCAGACAGAAGCCAAGATTTGCTTCTAAATATTGGATAAATACCTTAATTTTCTTGCATCGCTGGCCAGTTCAGTTCCAGGTTTTTTAGGTTACCGTACCTTTGGTCGGATAATATATTGACATGGCGTTGCGTCCGTCGTTGTCGTCCGTCTACATTTTTTTATAATTTAAAGTTTACAGTCGAATCTTTCTGAAATTTTAAACACAAATTTTGACGAAAAATAGTGAATTTTGGACTCTAACGTTCGTTTTCTCAAAATCTGTTCAGTAATTTTTTTCTTGTTGATACATAACACGCCCTATAATGTGCTCCTGTGACGTGTATAAGTTTCGTCACTCTTGAACATGTTGAATTGCTCGAAGTGTTATATTTTGGCCCAAACTTGGCCCAAATGGGACTTTCCCATGTTAAATTGTCTTATACTTCGTAATGAGACACATTTTCCCAAATATCTCAATCAATATTGAGATTATAGATTATGAATCAGTTGGGGACCTATAGGAAATGATATTGGTGGAATATTCTCGAGACTCTGAATTTGACCTTGACCTAATTTTCAAGGTCACAGGACAAACTGGCTAATATCTCACCTATTATCGATTTTACAGAATAGGAATTAATTTTGAACATAGAAAATGATATATGCTGAATATTTGTGTAACCTTGATTTCGATCTTTTACGTCATTGTCAAGGGCACATGACAAGATGTCTATTATATCGCTTATTATCGAATTTATAGCTTGGGAATCAATTGTTTTCATATAAGAAATGATATATGCTGAATATAATAATGACCATGAATTTGACCTTTGATCTCATTTTCGAGGTAAGAGCACAAAATGGCTGATATCTCGCTTATTATCGACATTACAGCTTAGGAATCAATTGTGTTCATATAGGGAATGATATATTAGTATATGCGGTTATGTTGCAAATACTGATCCCGCTCCATTTTCATATTGATTTTGATTGGGGGTGATTTTCCATCAAAGTAGACCCCAGTGAGACGAAAAAAAAGTTGTTTCCATTTTTTTCAACCATTTCTTCGACTGAAAATCCAAGATGGCTGCCAACGGTCTCCGAAAATCAGAAAATCACCATATCTTCGGCAATAATTGACCTAGAAAAATAAATCTGGTGTCGTTTTATACGTTTTCTGGGACAAGGAATCCAATAAAACCAGTGTTCATTCGATAAATGCAAGTACTGGGCCGTCAGAGGAATATTACACAAAATAGTATCATTATAGCGACTGAATCAGTTCGCTTCCCAGTTTATGACCCATGTTTGGTTTTTTTACTTATCACGAGTTGCAGCAACAACTCATCTGGTCTTCCAATCGTAGTACTGCTGGCTCCTTTTCTCGAGCTGCAATGGCAACCTTATACACCTTGGGCATCATCTTCAGATCGTATGTGTAGTGTCTTAAGCCACTCTTTCTAAGATTCAACTTGAGATCAAACATCACATCAACTGGCAACTGTGATGACTCGTGACTCATGTTTGGTGCAGTTATTAGCATGGCAATTGCTTGTATATCGTGTAAGACTAGTCTATTTCAGCATGCTTGTTAAGAATTTCATAGACTGTGCTTCCGGTGGGTTGCATAGCGTAGTCTTTCCTTTCATACCAAAAAGAGAATAGATAAAAAACAGATTTAAAGAAACTTCTCCGGAAAGGTGTGTTCCTTTTTAACCCTCTCCTCTACAACCCGTAGAGAAGGCAACTGTTTATTAATTCTTTCTGACCACCAATCAAGTTCATCCAAACCAAAATATACTGTTCTAATCTAACAAAAGAGAGGAGCACCTCCCTTAGTTTCTCACCACAAATAATTCAGCTGCCTTCCACCCCCTTCTGAATGCTAACAGCTAGTCACCCACTTAATAGTGAATGGGTTTCTTCCAATGTCCAATTTTGCCTGTGCCACTGCCTGATAAGTCTCAAGATGACGAAACCGTGGATTCCACTGGAAAATCCCAACGTGGACTGCTCAGACTACTTTCTTTCTCGACGTCACAAACATAACCACTTAATTGGCGCGTGAATATATAATGCTGTAAACAATACCTCATTAGAGTTCGTCCCATCACAAGAAAGTATTGTCTCTGTGTTCCTTTTGGAACAATCAATACCTCCATTTATTTGTCAACAAAACAATTATGCTCAACTGAATCAACAACTACACTGAATTCAATTATAATCAGTAACTAGCTGGCTTGCATGCCCACTGGTCTCGTACATACAGTTCAACAGAACCTAATTATCACCCTCGAGGCGTGTTCACTGTGTAAACGAAATGGGGTTCCAAAGTGGACTCTTTAGGTCTACTATATACTGTCTTGGCGAATGTAGAAGAAAGCTCCTTTTCTCGTGGGTATGGCCTGTACATATTTGGTGTAGTGATTGGTCAGGACGATGTTATACTCATAACCTCCTTTGGATGACTCGAAACTAAGAAAATCTATGCATAACATCTCCATAGATTGTGATGTCTGGATTGGAACCAGTCAAAATCGGGTGCGAAACCTTATTTCCTTGAACAGTATAGCGATTCTACTGAGACAGGCTTTTTGGCATTGCTAGTTGTAAGGTTTACATATCGCCAATTATCAATTCTTTCCTGAATGCATGCGACCACGCTGTTTTGGTTTGCAAGACACTCGCTTGATTCAGTCTGGCTCAGACTGATAAAGTGAGTGGACATTAGCATGAGTGCTCCATCCGACTCGGGCTGGGGTGGTACCAGCCATGGGAAAAAACTCCTGTCTTTTATTAACCACCTCTTTCTCTGTAGCATATGACCAGATTCTTGCTCCTCTCAAGCTTAAACCTCCTTGTAGTGGAGGCTGCCTCTGTTTGCCCTGCTAAGGGCGACATGCATGTGCACTTGTATTGAAGTGTGTGAATTGTCGGCATAACCATCGTCCTAATCTGGGATACCCGGCAATATTCTGTCCCACAGGTTTGGCATGCCCCTTCATTCAGAAATTTAGGTGTTTCTGGATGTAAACCTTTGATGTATTCTGCTGCGGGCGTCACTTTCCGCTGTAGATACAGAGTCGATGTCCAATAACAACATTTCTGCATTGCACATCATGTAGGTCAATCTTCTGGGTTGAGGAACATATTTTGTCTTGGGGGTAAATTTACCATCAAATACCCTCAAGTGGAGTATGATATTTTCTGTGAAACCTTTGTCTTTAAGGAGGGAGCAGCAAAACCACATGTTTCCATGAATACGACGGACGTCATCCACATTTAGTGAGGGGTCTCTACTTTATCACTGATTCTTAAAGCTCCTAGTGATGGCATCAGTGTGTCATATTGGAATATGATCGTTGAGCAATCTGCTGAGACTGCATACCAGGCAAATGTTTGATCAGAAGACACAGTGTCCGAGCCAATAAATGTTGAATCTAGTAGTAGTGGGATGGCATGAGATACCAGGGAACACCAGAAGCACACAACACTAGAGGCAGTTGTATAACTCCCGAAATGTCATTCCAGCAATGCCAGGAGAACTATTCGGCGTGGCTTGCACAGAAAACAAGTGTGAGGCGACTGAAACATGCCTGAACATGAATGATGATGATGGTTATGGTGTATCATCATGCACATATGCTTATATCAACATCTTTTGTTGGCTTGGATCTGGCGTAACGGTGGTCGTCAATGTGGGAGGAGACCAGAGAACCAGGTGATCCCCCACTGATCCAGTTCGACAGTCATTTCATTGGTGAGGCATCAGCCCACGTACGTACCTAGCTAACTGGGCAACTTCTGTTCAACAGTCTAATGCATATGTGTGTGTATCACTAAAGCAATGGTTTTAAATGATTGGTTTTGTCCGAACACATATAAAAGGACCCAACTTAATGTTTTTATGTCGATTAGGGCCAAAGATATGCCATTGGCGATTATTCGATTTTGGTGATAATTGGCGGCCATCTTGGATTTTCACATGACCAGTGGGCAAGAAAAAAATCGGAAAAATTGGTTTTGATTCCTTGTGCCTGGAAGCATATAAAACTACCCCAATTCCATGTTTCTATACCAATTAGGGCCAGGAATATAGTGATTATTCGATTTTTTTGTGAAAGTTGGCAGCCATCTTGGATTTTCACACAATCAATGGGCGAAAGACTGAAAACAATGGTTTAAAAAAAAATGCTTTAATGGACCTTTTCATAGACTTTCCCGCCAAAATTTCCCGAATGCTGTCATTTTCCGACCAATCACAAGTGCTCGCATTTGAGTCATTTAACGGTCGTAAACAAAATCTTTGTAGCGGAAATAAAGCCGATTTTCACATCAAAATATACAAAATATGAAGTATTTTCATAAGTAGAGTGGTCATATTTGCCGTTTGTGTTTATTTTATCAATCGGAAACGAAAATAGTACGCATTTCTTGAGGCGGGTTTAAACGGTCGTTCAAAATAAAACTAAAACCACGTGCGGCTAGCACGTGCAATTTTGAGAAGAAACTGGTCAACGGACTATCCTCCGTGGAACCCAATTACCGTAATGCACCTTCTCGAACGGTAATAGTCAACACGCTGTTTGAAAGTTATAGTTATATATCGTACGGTGTAAATTACGAAGGAGCTAGTTTTTCACGTTGAAAATGTACAATAATCCACCTGGCGTGAGACAGCGCATGAGAAGAGGTAACTCTGGCAATGCTCGAAGTTGGGTCGTACCACAGATTCATTCACACTATCATTACATAGATCTTTATTGGACATAAAATTTACCTACTCTATCACAGATAGGGTATTCAAGATATTACAGGAAATGAATCAAGTGAATATACAATGGAATAAAAATATTCACAAATGAATATTACAGTCTCTTAATTTATTTTTGCGAATTTGCTAGACAAAATAAGTAAATTTACGGCAACAGTGTACATACTTTTCCTGCCATGTTTCCACGTCATTATTCACGAAGTACATGTACACGAAAATCAGAAGAACAAATAGGCTATTATCAGGATAAAATGTTAAGTCTGCTGTGTAATGATGATTTGTAGCCTATTTTCCACACGTGAATGAATGAGAAAGGCTTATTCGAGGTTACGGAGCATTGTATTGAATGTTTTAAATTCAGTATCATTAAAAATTTGATACGCAATATATTTGATTTACAAATTTCCACGCCAAGACATCTACCACGCTATTTTGAATTATGTAATTTATGTCCACGTGCTACTAGTAGATTGCATGCTTATATTCTTCACGGTGGTAGGGGTTCAAAGGGTGGTCATAGGCCACGGAGATTCACGAACGTGGTTTTAGGTTGCCATGACACGCACGTGCGAGCGAGCAGTCTTCAGTGGTTAGTTTGAATTGACGGAATAACCCGACGATTGCCGAATATTCATTGTCTCCCAGAGGCCTCTGTGAAAAGGTCCATTCCTTGTGCCTGGAAATATATAAAACGACCCCAATTCAATACTTCTATGCCAATTAGGGCCAAAGATATGGTGATATATCGATTTTTGGTGATAATTGGCGGCCATCTTGGATTTTCACACAACCAATGGGCGAAAAAAATGGAAACAGTTTTTTCTCATCTCATTGGGGTCCACTTTGATGAAAAATCACCACAAATCAAAATCAGTATGAAAGTGGCACGGAATTACACAACAACATATACTATATGCCGGATATTTTGATAACCTTTGACCTTATTTTCAAGTTCATGAATTGTGGACTTGTGGGGAATGATATACATGTTTGCTGGCTATTTTCATGACGTTCCATTTGAACAATGACCATATTTTCAAGGTCACGGGACAAACTGGTTAAAATCTAAAATATCAAACATTTTGTCTGGTAACCTGTCTTAACCTTTGGGCTAATTGTTTGTCGATCAGTGATCTGTGTGCGATATCGGCCTACTATCCTGATAGTTCAAGGTTTACTTTGTCGTATTTAGTGGGTTTTTAAACTTGAAATGGCCAAATCATTGTTTGGTGTTCCATTGGTGTTCAAATAGCTAAGTTATAATACACAAGCAAAAAAGTAAATATTTCGCTGTAACTGCAAGTTCAAGACTGTATCCGCGCTTGACACAATTTTTCGTGATCAACTCAATCAAATAATGTGCATCTTAAGTTATAAATGTAGCCGATCAAGAGCACGCTTGGAAATTAATCAATTCGAATAACATTAATGATGAGTTTCTCTGTACCACTCTTCAAAATAATATACCCGTCCAATCAGAAGCAGAAAGGCAAAGAAATGATGTATGCCGACATTTCGATGCATCAAACCTGAAACAAATTGCAACAATTAGGGTGAGCTCGAACTTGTGTTTGATTACATTTGGTTGCTGTCTGCTATGAAATAACATCAGCAGCTTAAACGTCTTCAATATTTGGGATAAAACAATTTTTTGTTCCAGTTATGGATTCAGGATGGTGTATGTCAATAAAAAGTAGATCTGTTCAGTGTTTACCCATCATTCTAAGTAGCAAGAACAGTGGTTTTGGGATTTTTGGGGGAAAATTAATTTTTACATATTTTTCCCATTTAGAACTCAAAATTAGAAACACAAAAACACCTCAAACACGTTTATATAGTGAAAATTGACGAAGTTATGAATTTTCAAAGAAATTTATGATGAAATATCTGTCTGTCAAAATTGGTGCGTTTTGGTTTTGCCAAGGGTGTACTCGTATAATCTACTATAAATGCACCAATTTTCATCATAATGATAAGCTGTAAAAAGCATGGTAATCAGTAAGGATACATGGACAAAATAAAGAAGACCACGTGGCTCTATGTTAAAGATTCATTATTGTATAGGCATGTACTTTTGATTGATGAAATAAATTCTTATCGTAAAAAAAACATACATCTTTGACTCTCTTTCTCTAAGTTCACTGTGTTGATGACAATGTACTGCAAGGTGCAGGTTCTGTATTCAGCTGTACTGCAAAGGAGAATAATTGATAAAACTTAAATACACACTCAACTGTGATAGGTGATCTGTGAGGGAGTCATCAAAATGATCAATGATGGTGAACGATTATTATCCATCAGATTGTTGTCTTCCATCAGATTGTTGTCTTCAATGGTATCCATGTATCCAGTTCAATCAGTGCATCAAGTCAATTCAAAAGTTTATCTGACCAAGGCGCGAAATTTGGTTGAAATTGTACCACACATCACATCCTAAAGTCTCGTTCGTCAGAGCCAAGTTACAAGCATATGCTCACCTGCAACTCTTCAAAACTTGACGTAAGGAGTGAGTGTGTACAAATAATGAAATTATATTTTTCCTCGCAGTCTTGTGATTGTTCTATCAAAGTATTTTTTAACCTATCGGTTCCCTTGTAATTAAGGTGAAGTCCATCTATAGCAAACATCGTACGGTCTACATCCTTGCCCTGAACGAAAGGCCTCCAGGTGGGGATGAAAAAGGGTCCCTGTTCTTTGCAGATTTTTTTCAACTTTAGGTTGACATCACGGCGATGTTCATCTTGTGCATATGTATCGATTGGCCTTGGGATTATCGCTGATATTCCAATTTTACATGATTTATTCCGAGCATGAACTATCTGAATGAGTCGTTTGTATTGAGCGATGACTTCGTCGGAGGTCTTCGATTGCAAGTCATTTGTGCCGACATGTAGAAGAATTAGTTTGCAGTTTTGCACAATAGCATGATACATTTTAACTATCCACAAAAGTTTCCCAATGGTAGCACCAGGGAATGCCTGGACACTAGAGTAACGGAGATTCTTCACAAATTTACAAATACTATCACTCAATAAAGTGTATTCATTGGCTAAATGTCCTGGATACTTGTATGCCCTTGGGCATTTGCTCTTCAAGCGTCCGTCCAATGGCATGCTTAGAAAACTATTTCCAAATCACCCCTTGAATAATCCTCCAAAAGCTGGTAGGTGTAGACTGAGTCGTCGTGACCCTCCTCCGTGTAAATGATGTTATCCCATGAACGATAGCCCGGAACCTGGCAAGATGTAAATCAATAAAAAATTTAATATATATGTACAGAGAATCACAACAGTTAATTTGCTATATGTGATAAACGTTTGATGAAGCAACATTTACAACAAATGGTGAACAACATTTTTTAATTATTAAGTGTATGGTATATGCAAAATAATGCTATAAAATTCCCGACACAAATGACTTGATTGCAAGTTAATTTGAATCAGTATGAACCTCTTTCTGTCAAAAGTAAGTATGATATGGGTGAAATAACTGTATTATCTTGAAGAAACTATGAGACGGTCATCTTTCGTACTTCGGCCAATCTGCAGCCTCCGGATAACAATTGTAAACTTATATAATGTAATTAGTACGAGGATCTTCCTGTCAAAAGTTAGTATGAATTTATTCAAATCACTGTGTTGTCTTTAAAAAAATCCAAGATGTTCATCCGGCGCACTTCGGCCGATCTGCTGCCGTCAGGTAACGCTTATACTTATCTAATGTAATGTGAGGAGTTTCATGTCAAAAGTTAGTATGAATCGGTTCAAATCACTGTCAAGATGTTCATCTGCCCACTTTGGATCATCTGTTGCCTTCAGGTAACACCTGCAAACTTGTCTAAATGTTAATAAAACTCATCTGTTTACAACCACTATACCAACTGTCTTCAGCAACATATCAACAACTTGATTAGCATGCTAATCAAACCTGTGATATGACATGTCCAGAGTACCAATTCGACTCTCCTTCCTCATCGAACCGATGTCGTACCCTTTTGCCGACTAATATCGGTTGCTTGTTTACCAGGTCATCTGTGTGAACTTGTCTCTCCAGGGTGAAGGCAGCCTCAATCAGTTTCCTGAGATTCTGGCTCAATTCATCAACTTTTAGAGACACTCTGCGACGTTCAACCGCTCTGGTGAAGTTGTACAAGCTTTTATTTCCATCTGGCGGGCGTTGCTTCAGAACGTTTTTCCGGAAATTCAGTTGTGCCTTCAACGCAACCACTTTCTGAGGAACAGTGTCAACTGTGGCTAACACTGTGTTGATGCTTTGGAAGACCTATGCATTGTGTTCTGATGTCTTCAGAAGGACTGCACCATTGACCTCCTTCCAGATGATCAGCGAATATTCCTTGAAGCAGAGATGCAATTGCTGGTAAAATGACACGCAGTATGGCTATTACTGTTCCATCATGCTCCCACGTTGCAGTGAGACTTTGGTATACAGGATCAGAAGCATAATGTTCTGTGTCACAAAATGAAAGAATGAGATCACCACGGATGAACTCATCTGTCTTGTCGCTGGCGGACTGTATGTAGTTGATGACGCTTTGGTACCGTTCACCAATATCCAGTAGGTTGATGGATCTGTCTTCAATCGTGGACCATAAAGGCACTGTGATCAACTTCGACACCAGACCTAGTGCTTTACATCCTGCCAGATACTCTGTGACATTTAAGTCATGCTCAACAGCTTGCAGTAACTTGTTGGGGGCATTTCCCTCCAGGAATGACTTCATGTGTGGCGCCAAGAAGAATACAAAAGCAGCATTAGCAAAGAGAATGTTGAAGTGATTACCACGGAAAGGCTGCAGTGGCAAAGTGCGAAAACCTTTTGCATCTAAGTATGGTCTGACATACTCCATGAACTGCCCATGGCAACCCGACTTCTCATCTGCACCTCGACCAAAACCTTTGCAGGCTGTTCTCACCAGACGAGTGGCACCAGCCTCGGAAGCCTTCAGAAAGCTTTTGTCAAGGATTGGTAATCCGTCAGGGAAAAACCCTTTTTCAGCTTCATGTGTTGATTTTGATGCAGTTTCCGCAATATGTACTAATGCATGTAGTCCACAGAAGAAATTGCACAGCTTTCCTACCGAATGCTGCTGGGCTTCATCCAGATTTTCGTAGTTCTGGATAGTGGCTGGTAGAATTTCCTTACGATAGTCTTCAAGAAGTTTATTGAACTTCTTTTCCGTACTAGCACGATCGGACATCGTACTCGTGATTTTGATGAGGATTTCTTTTGATGTTTCCATTGCTGTGTCATGGGCCACATCTTCAATGTCGCGAAGTACCTCTTGGAAGGTTGACAAACAGTCACTGCCAGATTTGGTCGAAATGTCTCTGAGTCCCAAGACATACAGTCTACCCTGGGAATCACTCACGTGGTATCCTTCGACCTGCTTTCCTTACTTCGAGGTCTCATCACTGAGAAGGCCAAGATTAGGTTCCTTCACCAGCTCTTCAGCAATCTGCTTTTGTGCGAGGATCAGGCGCATCACATTCCAGTCATTGACAGTCGCTTTACTGGGAAGATTTGATGCTGTTTTCCCACACAATTTCAACACAGCTTCAATGACTGGTCCCACTTGGCTTGTGGAGACATTGTGCGTCAGTAGAGATATGACACACATTTTCACCTCATCTGTGAAAGTTCCATCACTTCTTTGTCGCACTACTTCATCCTCAATCATTTCCCGCAGCCAGTCATTTTCCTCCATTGTCTCTTTCCTGTCATTGTCCACTTCCTTCAGGGACATGTCCAACTTGGAGCATTGTATTTCTTGCGATTTCTGCTGACATTGCTGGTTTGACTCAGCAAGGGATTTCCCTAAGTCCATCGTGACACTTCGGTATGCCTCGATCATAATTGTATCACCTTGTTGTGCTGATTGTCTTGACTTGGCATCTGTGGGCATGTCAAAGGGACCAAGAAGTAAGTCAGAGAGCTCTATAGCTTTAGAAGGGCGCCTTTGGCTCTTTCTCAAATCTTTTATTTTTTTCATAAGTTTAGTGATACGTCCCTTGTACGCGTAGTCAGTACACGTGACTCCTTCGTTAGCATCACGTAACAACTTGATAGTGGCATTGATGCCAGATTTTTTCATGTAGTTCATACACGTCTTTGTTAGAAATCGTTGCCATTTTGAAATCTATGCTTAGTCTAGTACACACAAAGGAGACAACTCAGAATCCAGGAGGACCTGTTCAAAGGCTTGGAAATATCTTGGCATTGTATGTATAGTTTCCTTCATTTCCGCGGCATTCACAAAGTCTCTCATGAATGAATAGACTTCACATATCAGTCCATATCCTTCAAGGCTGTGTGATAAATATTCATTGATGCAGTACTTCAATTTTGCCACAAACACACCACCATCTCTGATGATGTTCTTCAACATGTCACAAATGATTCCAATGAGTGATTTAATGAGATCATGAGCGATGAGGCGGGGTACATCAGATGGTAGTTTACTATAGTCTATGTTTATTCTTGTTGATTATGCGAAAATCATGCAAAATCACGTGGTGTGGACGCTGAGGCAGTTCTCGGTGGACATCACCGGAACGGGCAGAATGGAATTCACTACTTCACGAACGTGAGGCTTGTGTCGATACATAGTATACAAGTATAACGCCATGTTTTAGAAAACATGGCAGATAAACCCGGCCCTTTTATGTGTAAGTGTTTTCCATGGACTGACAATACCGAAGAAAAAGAAAAGTATAGAACTTTGTTACACAGTTTATTTCCACACATAAACACAAACACATATATATATTGAGTACAGTTCATACAGTCACAGTTCATATATACAGTTCATACAGTCACACAATCAGTCACCTGAAAGTAAATGACACAGAAAATTGTGCACACCCTCGGCCAGCTTATTTCCTCCAAGTCTACTTAGATGTACAGAATCCTTACCAGACCGCCAGTACTGGTCTTTCGCCTTGAGGTTACCTAGTCGTCGGCAGCTGTTGAAAAACATCCTACCAAATTCGTGCTCCATAAGTCGCCCCAGAACCCGGAACCTATCTTCTAATTGACCATCCCGCATTCCTAAAACCCCCAATGTCACCATAGGTACAGACAAAGCATCCTTAATGTTCTTAACATTTTCTACAATCTGGTCAGGTCTAACCCCCTCCCTGAGGTCATTGCCTCCTACATACACAACTACTAAATCTACACCCCGTAGTAACTCTGGTCTTCTTTTTAGCCGCTGCTTCAAACGCTCACTTGTGATTCCTGGATTTACACAAATTCTCGTCCTATATGCTTTCTTGTGATCCTCTTCTCCCCATGGCGTCGCGTAAGAGCTGTTCCCGAGTTGCACTTCTTTCCTAAGATGATGATCCCCTCCCTCAGGAGTGCGCATTTCTCGCAGAATTGATGATCCTACGATAAGAATAGATGGATACCAGGAAAATGCAGGCAATCTCATCTCCCTCTGTTCGACTTGTGTCTTCATCCTGCCATGTAGATTTCCTAACTCATTTCGTCCGGTCCCATTCTTCCCTCGACCCCAGAAATCGTTACATGTGTCCTCAATGAAGGTTGAAAACATCCTTAGACATGCCCTATATTCTGAGCAGACTCTACACTTGGCCTTGAGGACAGCCCACATTATTGGAACTTTCTTCCTGTTCCAGACATCAGTTGTTCCGTATTGCTGCTCACACTGTTTGGCTATGTTCATGCTCTGTCTAGCTGTTGGGGATGTTCGAATCGCCTCTAATGCTCCTTCGGGCCAGTTGGACCACCGACCCTTCTCTACTTGATAAATAGCTTCGGTAGAGAAATATTTTTTGCCAGACCAACACAGCACAACAAAGAACAAGTTGGATAGGGGACTGCCCTCACCTTTGAATCTGCACTCAGTCATGATACTGTACTTCGTCTTTATCAGAAACTTAACTGAATGACCTTAGGCACAATAATTTCCAATTCATAGAATATGGAAACACTATTGATTCACTCAGAGAAATTGCTTAATTTTCAGGGATTTGCTCACTATGTCAAGAGATCTACTCAGTATTATTCTCAATTCAACACATAACAAGCAGTCTGATATCCAATTGTACTGATCAAAGAGTATATGATTGCATTTTGTTCAAGAGACACCAGGGATCATAATGAAGAGGCCAATGTTAATAAGTCAGTGTTATCAATTATATAATTGCAATTTGCTGTGATATCAAGTGGTTGAAAGATCAATCGAACCAGAGAGGATTATTTCATACCTCTGGTAACAGTTCAAATGAGCCATTTACCTGAACAGATCATATTACATCTCGAGAATTTAGGTTATGCAAGGGAACCGACAGAGACAAGGTGAAATGACTGGTGTGACGTGATGACCGCAAAACCATATTACCAGTGCACTCTATATGGTATGAATTATGATATGCCTGTTCATATATTGTTGTTGTTGATTAAGACGAAATGAGAAATTTCATTTCAATAATGAAAAGCTAGATATTGTGTCTCATTACAAATATCTCGGTATTTTGTTTTCTAGCCGTTCTCGTTGGTCTGCTGCTCTAAGTCTATTGTCCACACAGGCAGAGAAATCAATCATTTTATTAAAGCGAATGTTCAGTAAAATAGGTGACATACCAGTTAAACTCTCTATGACATTATTTGACAGGATGGTAGTCCCTGTCCTGTTATATGGTTCTGAAGTCTGGGGCACTCAAAAGCGAGAAACTATAGAAATTGTGCACAGAAAATATTGTAAGTTTGTACTTGGTCTGTCATATAGTACTCCTAACTCCGCAGTTCTGGGTGAACTTGGGCGATTTCCATTGTCTGTTTTGTATAAAGTAAGATGTATAAAATTTTGGGTAAATATCGTATGCGATCTCCATAATACCAGATTGAGAAACTCACTATATAAAATGTTGAAAATTTTCGATGAATCAGGTGGTCACAACTGGACAAGTGATGTGAAACATATGCTATACTCGCATGGTTTTGGAGAAGTATGGATTAATCAGTGTGTTGGAAATATTGATGTTTTTATAAATGTATTTAAACAACGTGTAATGGACATGGGAGAACAAAACTGGCATGATGAACTTAATAGTAATTCAAAGCTTGACCTGTATAGCACTCACAAAGACACACTTGTCTGTGAACATTACCTTGCAAGCGACATTATCAGGAAGTATCGAGTATCACTATCTAAACTTCGATGTGGAAACCATAGGCTAGCAGTGGAAAGTGGCTGACATTCAAAGGTCGATAACAATCTCCGCTTAGTGATAATGGTGTGGTTGTAATTGAGAATGAATTTCATTTTATTATTGAATGTCCACTCTATAAGGAGCTTAGGGCAAAGTATCTATCTGATTACCTAACATCAAGGTTTTCTCCATCTATCACATTCCAGAATATTATGTCCAACAAATCCTGTGCAAAAAATTTGTCATTTTTCACCTATCATGCATTTTGTGTCCACAAATCTTTTGTCAGTATCTGAAAATTGTGTAAAAGTTTGTGTGTATTTGTATTTGTTTTGTGAGCATTCTGTATGAAGTATGTATGTAAATGTTATACTGTTAAATGTCCTTGTATGCATTTGGGCCAGTGGCCTAGATGAAGAATGAATAAACACATTTACTTCCATTTGTTAGTTCTTTTGTTGTCTTTGGGGTTAGTATTTTATGTAGTTTGTTCAGGGTTTCCTTTTTGTAATTTTCGTTCATGTAATAAGTACAGTGGATCCTGTATGAAAGACCTGTCAGAGACTACCCTGGATTGACAGACACAGGATCCACTGGACCAAATATTTTCGCCTGTTAATAAAACCAACACATTGGAATGTCAGCTAAACCATGACATAATGAGAAAAGGATATGTATAAAATATAAACAAGTCTTTTATTTTGTGAGAATATCAAGTCAGACAGCATTGAGGAGTAAGTTGAAGATCTATAAAATATTACAACTAGTTGTGACAAAACATTAATTAACAGTGAGGTGAATCACCGTTATCATTATCATCTTCATAGATATACTTATCACAGATCCAGTGTAATGAACAATCTCATGCGCTGTGATGTTAGTTGATCAATTAGCACCAATGAGAAAGTGGAATGATTACAAGAGTCCACATTTAATACTTGCATATGACAAAAATTTGGTATAAATATATATAACTATAAATATCGATTGTCAAGTTCTCGACTGTTATAATGATGAATTATATGTCAAACATTGTAAGTATTACATTATTTCCCAAAGATGTGGCCAGATACAAAATATTCAAAGGACATGCATTCATTACGATTTGCTTATAATGCTATATAAACCAGTATATCTATCAAAGAATTAGCCGTATGAAAAATTGCTGGAGGATCACAATGAATTCTTGATAAAACGTGAATACATGTATATCACAATATTGCAGGGTACGTAGAATACCCTTAAAAACAACTCCTTTGTGAACTAGACTAGCATATACCACCATAACTATCAACTTCTTCACTATAACTATCAACTCCTTTGTGAACTAGACTAGCATATACCACACTAACTATCAATTTCTACACTATACCTAGTGTAGAAGAAGTTTTGTCACCTGATTATGACAAGATATCCAAGGTACCAACAAATCATTTTTCAGCTAACTACATGTGTAAACATGTGCTTGAATATAAAGATAAATGCTAGGCAACTACAAATTAAATCACAACAAGACAGGGTATGTAGAACACCCCCTAAAACAACTCCTTTGTGACCTTAATCTATCTATTTCACCTATACCCTGTAATAGGTATCAATTTCTTGAATAACATGAAAAAACTTGGAACACAAAACAGTTCATCACCAAATACACCTTGAGTATCACAGATCATGACGTTTTCGTAAGACGAAACTACTATCCACATCATTTTGTGTCTCTTGTGTCACAACAACACATGTGATATAACATCTTAAACAATTGTACAAAAATGGCCAAATTTTGGGATTGTTTTTACTACAAAAAAAAAGATTCACAGAAAATGTAGCAACACAAAATCCAAGGGAATGGTAATAGATTTTCGAATCACTATTATGATTTACATAAATGAACTGTACAGCTGAAGAGAAGTGACAAATACAATTTGACAATTTAGACGCATCAGGTACATAGGAGGGCTTTTCTGCAAGTAGAAATTCTCATCTTCATTAGCACTTGATATTTGAAACAGATTTACCTTATTATGAAAAAAACAATGAAATGCATATTGCCATCCCCATACACATCTATCTTGCTGATGCACATGAACAAATTTACAAATGAATTTTGAACAAGAAATGTTATCACTGATCATGAGCACAGTCACATTTTTGCTATTCAGACATCATCATTGTTTATACATTGTGCGATTTTTTTTGTTCAGAATTTTATGGTTAACTTTTTCCCTTGCAGTATTCCCTGTCCAGTGAGAGGCACATGCTCACACAGGGAATCTAGTATCTGCTCTTCTGTCTCGAGCCCTCTGAGTCCTTCATCGTTAGTCAGCCTGACAAGGTCCTCCGCGAAGAGCGTGCATATAGTCGTGTTGCCTGCCATCTTAACAATGGCTTGTACATAAAAGTACACAGCTGCCTCGGTACCATTGCAGGTTGGACATGCTCCTTCTGCCAGCTTCTTGTTGTGGCAGCCTGCATCAAAATAAATATAAAATGCAAGAATTATAACGTTGCGCTGAACTTTCATTACATTCAAATGACTAATATCAGGCATTATATTATAACATGGCATTGCTGTGACAGGAACGTCTTTCCGTAATCTGAAACGGCCAGCAGCGGTTTCTAATCGAGTACAGAGATTAAGGTGGAAAACATAAATATAACTGACCAATCACATGCGCGTATTTGATCGATCGATATGCAAATGAGCCGTGGCGCTACTCAGCCAAGCAGACTGCAACAACAACGGAAAGTTGTTGACATGGAAAATAAACCGGGTTTGTTGATCATTTTCATTAAAAATTGGAAGAAACCAACACGTTAGGATGCCATGTTATAATCGGGATAAAACTGTGTTTGGTTCGATGTCTGTGACTAACAAAAATCCCTCGGGATCTTCGCCTCTCGTGTCTCAGATCACAACAGAGATCCTTCTGGATTTTTGTCACGTCACAGACATCGAGCCAAACACAGTTTTATCCCTTAAATAAATTAGCAGTTGAACTGAACAATGAATTGTTAAGACATTTATAATCAGAAGAGAAAACTAGAACTGTGGTAAGATATGATAAACTAACACACGAACAACTAAAACATATGAGCATGAGACAGATGGAATGCAATGTATATGCAATAGGTGAAGGAGGAAGAATTAGTCAACAATAGTGCACTATTAACATCAATAGCCTTTACATGTGTCACATACCAATTTTGGGACAGCTGGCATATGTCCGTACTGTCTGGAAGCCTGCGATGTCGAAGGGCAAAGTCGGGATTTCTGGGGGTTGCTCCTCTTCGAAATCAGAATCCATCTCATCATAAACAAGATCATCCACTGCCATGGTGTCTTTTGGGAGGAACTGATGGCAAAAAAAAAATATGACCAGGTGACTAAGTATAATATTCACTGTGGAGCATCGTGTCATACTTCCACTCGATGCTAATCAGTCTCCAATTTAAGGCAATTTAAGCCAATAAGTATCAGAGGTGTTTGGTAACGTAAATAAAACCCCATAACATGACTTACCTGGAGCTTGCTCGACTTCTTGCAGCTGAGGCATGGCTTTTTGTTGTTCATCCTGTACGGGTAGACATTAGTCATCTCGATGCAATCGCCCACATCATATGACGCTTCTGCTTCTTCGCCAAATAGAGCTACTTTGACGCTCTCTCTCTGACTAGGGTCCCTCAATGCCAGATGCCTTAGGATGATCTCACCATTCCTCCTCCTTTTGAGAGGTGACACCTAAAATAAAGTATGTATTGGAAAATTAGCAGATATATGTATGAATTGGATATTAATAATTTAGTATATGGGGGGGGGGGGGGGGGGAGTCGCTACATGTAATGCTTACTCTAGTTGAATGTTGTATTGACATTACTGTAGCATAATACGAACCTTGACAACGACCCCTTGCACAGCACTAGAAGAAGTGGCAGCCAGTGCCTCGTGGATGGAACGTGCTTTGTTTTCAGCAGGACCAGCTGTGATCTCAGTGGCGCGATTCCGTGCAGCTCCTGAGACCTAAATGCTCTTTGATTGGTAAATCACTGAGGCACCAGTTGCCCAGAAGGGAGTATCTCCTCCTTTCCGGATGACCTTTTCGAACGTGTAGCTCTTGTTGACTTTGAGTGCATTGATCTTGTTTTTTTGGTATATCCGCATCCCAATGCAGTCATCCCCAGCACCAACAGTCACCAAGAAATATTCTCGTTTTGATCCATCAACCTCATACGAAATCATGTCACTTTTGGTCAAAATTCTTCCTTCGAATGTGCAGGGTTCTACACCCACATCATTTGCTAAGGCAGCCTGGAGTGACATGTTCTTGATCCACTATGGAGCAGAAAACAAACCGAATAAACACTGGATTACCAATCACAAATAGAACCTCATAACTTGGAAAGAGTAACTTGGAATACAACAAATAAATTGATTCAAAATCAAATATAGCTCCCAGTAAATAAATTCCACATAATTAATGAACAACTAAATGACAAATTCCTTTATGGCCAAGCAAATAAGACGAATCCGTCATAATGACTCAAAACTTCCCGACTAAATGACAAATTCCTTTATGGCCAAGCAAATAAGGCGAATCAGTAATAATGACTAAATGACCTCTTGACTAAATGACAAATTCCCTCATGGCCAAGGAAATAAGACGAATCCGTCATAATGACTAAAAGACTTCCTGACTGCTTGAAGTAAATCATGCACAATCAATGGACAACTAAATAAAACGATCAATGACTTTACGACTAAACATGCCAACTTCGAATTTAATACAACTTGAAATCACATGAGTGGCGATTGCGTTTCTCTACATTTGTATGAAGTGTTTTTGAGCAACCATTACATGTATCAGTGAGATCCAGGGATCACCAGAGCGGCTCCCTGTGTTTCTCTTTCACATGCAAAGGCGATTCAGTACGTCTACAGTGGTCCCCCTCAGATAAGACCTACCCTTCTGCCACAAAATTAAGGTCTTATCTAAGGGGATGTCTTATTAGAGGGGTTCATTTACATGTTAAAATCATTCTAGCGCCACAAGAAAGTCTTTACAGAGGGAAAAGTCTTTCTTGAGGGGGGTATTATCTGAGGGGGACCACTGTATTGGTTATGTGTTTTTGAGCAGCCATTGCATGTATCAGTGAGATCCAGGGATCACCAGAGCGGCTCCCTGTGTTTCTCTTTCACATGCAACGGTGATTCAGTACGTATATTGGTTATGTGTTTTTGAGCAGCCATTGCATGTATCAGTGAGATCCAGGGATCACCAGAGCGGCTCCCTGTGTTTCTCTTTCACATGCAACGGCGATTCAGTACGTATTATGGCTATGTGTTTTTGAGCAGCCATTGCATGTATCAGTGAGATCCAGGGATTACCAGAGCGGCTCCCTGTGTTTCTCTTTCACATGCAATGGCGATTCAGTACGTATATTGGCTATGTGTTTTTGAGCAGCCATTGCATGTATCAGTGAGATCCAGGGATCACCAGAGGGGAAAGAGGGAGAAGAAAGAGGAAAACAGTGGAACAAAACAGAACGAAATCTGGAAAATCACATAGAAATAGATAAATCACATACAAATTCAGTCAAAACTCGCATTATTTTGCAGCTGTTGCACTGCCCACTAGCTAGAACTGCTTGATCGAAGCCGATCATATTCTATCAACACAAGGTCTGAAGGCCGAACTAAACTTGGATTGAAAGCTGTTAATATTAAGCCTCTTAGTGTGGTGACTCGACTCAATGCAACATATGCCATACCATCTTCGAATACTTTGGAGCCTAAATCTATCACAACATTATCCAATGAAAGTCCTTGAACTTTATGAACTGTGCATGCCCAGCAAGGTGCTAGAGGGAATGTTCTTCGAACTATATTCCTACCTTTAGATACAAAGAGATGTTCAAATTTATACAGAGTGATAGGTATTCTAGAGGAAAGCGTTGAAACTGGCGGAACACTACCATGATACGCACGCATCATGCCGACAGTTGGATCATCAAAAAGGACTTGAATAGCAGAAATCTCTTGTCCAGTTGAATCAAATTCAAAAGCATGAATGTTTCCCATAGCTCCATTGACTAGACCCTTGGTTATATTCCAATTCCGTATGAGCATGACACGTGTGCCAATAGCCACATTTAGAACAGAGAAGAGGCCACCAGCATCTCTATCATCAGAGGGAAGGTATGAGGGATCAACAGAACCTCCAGGGGTCGCATCCAGGTGAGAAAAGAAATGTTCAGCAGTAATGGAGCTGGTGTTTGGCAGTTGCAGCTGGCATAGATCATTGTGCTCTTGCACTTGTGTCCTAGTTGGAAAGAGATGTAGAACTGCAGCTCTATCTGAGACTTGACTCAGTCTTGATTTGAGTGCATCAATATCTTCTGCAGACAACATACCTACACGAGCTCTATTCAACAGTCTTGCATACTGGACATCCTTATTTTGACGGACATTTTCTATCAGAAAGACAGCTTTGAAAGGTTCCCACAAAATCTTATTTGTGAAACAATAACGACCCCTAACTGGACGGAGCTGGAAAAAGTCCCCAACAACTATTACATTCAATGCACCGAATGATTCATTGTTGTCAAATATCTCTTGCAAACGTCGACTGATGAATGTTAACATAATATCACTGACCATACTAATTTCATCAATGATCAAAGTGTGCACACTACAGAAAGCTATCTTTAGTGACTGTAGCTGTTTGGCACCAAGTGTGTCATACTGCAGGTACTTATTCACCGGAATGTGCAGCAGAGAATGTATGGTACAGCCATTAGCATTTTTGGCTGCAGTGCCAGTTGGGCAACATATTTTAACAGGCCTCTGTTTAGGAAATGTACAAGAGAAGAGTTCCAAGTATGCTATCAGCAGTTTCATAACAAATGTTTTACCAACACCAGCTCCACCAGTGATGAAGAGTCTCAGAGGCAAGCGAGTATTTGATTTTTTTTCATAATGTTCACGAACTATATTAAGGCCTTTTTTTTGACATGAAGTTAGGTCTTTACAAGCTTGAAGAAATTCATGCTTCGACATCGAACATTGTGAATCATGATCATGAATGATTTCAGATGGATCATATGAAGAATTGCGAGCAACATGTTCAATATCATGTGCACTGATGGATTGTGATGAAATCACAGACAGATTGGAGTTAAGATTGAGTTCAGAAGTATTTGTTCCGAGCGGTCCAATTTGAGGATTGCACGATTGAGTGACATTGTTCAGAGAAACTTCTTGTTGGGCAAATCGTATTCGTCTCATTGCATTTTCCACATCATTCAGGAAAGAGAAATGGGTGAAATCGATGGTTGGATCTAAATGTGCATGTTTGTGGATCAATGCATTTTTAGCTGAATCGTATGGTGCTATTAATTCACTTTCACTCCTGTATGGAAGCAGGAGCATGAGAAGTGCAAAATAATATTTATCATCACTCAGACTAAACTTTGGAAGCCACACGTCATGTTTTGCGATGTATGTCCGATGATTCTTATATGCCGAGTCAGTTGAGGATGGTTTCGGGATACGTTTATAAAAAGACGCAAACTTAAAGAGGCACATGTATTCAAGAGACTTAGGGCGAGCAGAATAATAGTCCATAAGATTTGTCTGGAAAACATCAGTAGATTCATCTGAAAGCTGCTCAAGCTGTTCTCCTTTTTTCAACATTTTGTACCGAGAGTCAACAGGTCGTGTATTCAGAAACACAACAATTCGGCTACATTGCAGCAGCGGCAAATTTGTAAACCGGTATGCTGCCTCTTGTGCGGAAAGTCTCCGATGTTTCAAAACACAAGTTCCTATCTTCCATAGCTTCTGAAACCTGGGCAACTCGGGTTGCTGTTGAAATACGGTACATATCAATTCACTAAGTGCTTGCCGTAAATCATCTGGTTCTGACTTACACAGATAATGACAAACATAGTAGGCTGCTCCTTCTGCATTGTTTACAACTTGGATATCCATGTTTGCTCTCCAATGCCTAAGAATGACAGGATTATATGAATTTATGAACAATGAGTTGCTTGAACGTACAGTCTCATAAAAACGACCTCTGTTTTTCGAGACTTCATAATCACTCAACAGGATACAAGATTTTTTACAGACACGTTTAGGAAAACCAAATCTGCAAGAAGATCTATCAGTAGGGCGACAGTATTTTGAATGCTGATGAGTTTGCAGCTTTTTGACTAAAGCATGAAGCTCTGGATCAACATAAGCAGGCGGAAGATGAGTATGAACAACTTTTGTTATATACTGTAAGATGACATCTCGACTATCTGCATTGCTTTGAGAAGAAAATGGCAAGATATCTTTTACCCAAAAGAAAATGTGATAGTGTGGACTGCCTCGATTTTGAAATTCCACACGAACAAAATGATCTGTTACCTTCCCAAATGGTAGAGATGCATCATGAATAATAAACTTCATCAAAGCCTGAAAACGTCTGTGAAAATGTATAGCCGTCATGAGTGGATCATCCCTCATACCCGAGAAGAAGTTGGAGTGCTTACAAGCATCTTCATAACTGAGGTCATTCAGTAGCATTCCAAGTTCAGGCCAGTGAAGATCATCTGCTGACAAAGTCATAAACAGTGTTGGTGGCCCAAGAGAGCGAAACATAGCAAGAAGATTATATAATGCATTCTTGAAATATGCAACGGTTCCTCGAATATTTTTCATGAACATGTATGAATTGCTGCATATATCAGGTTGATTAATCATCGAACGAACATCAGCTGCTGTTGTTGGCAAAGAAGAGTTTGATTGATCCCCAGAAGCAGCCTTGCGCATTTTCATGTAGATTCCTATTTCAGTTTTTAGGAGAGAAACATCCAATGAAACTGCAGCTTGAAGAATGTACATAATGTCTTTTCTCCATGTCCCACTTTTGTGATAGAGTCGATGACGGAAGTACTTACAAAGAGAGATCTTCTGAGATCTTTCATAACAAAAGCCATATTTCCCAGTTGGAAAAAGCCATGGGAAGGCACCTTCTTCAGCATTAGGAGTTGTGTATATTGAGACAGACTCTGAAGTAGCTCGAGGAATGTGAACTGTGGGACGGTCAGCACTTTTTGGTGCTTGAATGTAGCCAACAGGGATAACACTAGCCTCTTCTAAATCTAATTCATCATGACATATCGATTCTACATTTTCTTCCGCAAATTGATCAATGCCACACGTAGTAGGTTGTGCTAACAATGGAGTCAGGTCCTCAATATGGAAAGAGATATTGTTGTACAGACTGTTGTGTTCATGTAACCACCTGTACGCACTGAGCAGCAGCTGTGAACGTATTAGATAGCCTCCACTTTTACCAACAGGTTTCCCAGCTTCAAAATTGACAACACATATGGACTCAGAGTTTGTCAAATCTGTTGCCCCCAAAGTTTGACTTACAACTGTCTGAACATCAATTGGCAAGTTTAGAACCAGACCTTTCTCTGCATATTGACCCCCTGGGAGGATTATCATGGTCATGCATGTTTGTACCCTGCATAACAAGCGTTTCTCGATACGACTCAGAGCATCTAAACATGATGGAACTTCAGGCACATGCAGATTGTTCAAGCAACATGATGTGTAGGGAACAGTTCCTTTCAAGATGTTTTTTTTGCAAGTGTGACATAATGAGCTGTCTGATGAAAGACCTAATAGCTGTGCGAGGTTATTACTCACAGCACCATACCGCACAACTTGCTCTGGAAAGAGGAATCTATGACAACAAACACAAGATGTTACAGGCAAAACCCTCAATGCTAATTCATATTTAGATATATGTTTGTTATTTTTGAGTGGATCAATCACATTATCAGTACTGATCTCAATAATGCAAGAAGCATGCACAGTTGAACTGTATGGGTCAGCGACAAACAACCTCCCATGAGACAAATCTGCTTGAGACAAAACAACAGACACTTGTCTGGATTTTTTCCGACCTTGCCTTTTCTTTGCTGTAGCAATTTTCGACTGTGACATCGCTGCATAAGAGTGTTCACTGTAGATATAGGGGGGAAGGTTTAGCTGAGAAGAGTTTATGTGAGTCTGAGTAGTGTTAGAGTCCAGAGATTCCACAGAAGGGGCTGTGATAACCAATACTGGACTTGACTGTTGTGCAAGTTCTGGTGGTATGACCCCCTGAATGATTTCAGTATTTTCTAATAAATGTGCTTCTATTTCAATGACCATCGAGGGGTCTTCTTTTGAGTTATTTTTGGTGTTGTCCTGCTCACAAGAGCTGGCCTTATCATTTTGACTAACACGATAAGAAGACCCAGTGCGACTCTTCTTCACCGAATTGTGATCTGTAATTTTTTTTATGGTATCGAAACTCACAGGAGGAGATACGGACATCATTGATGGGTTCGCCTCTGATCGTTGTTGTTCTGTTTGTTCAGCATTATGCTGGTGATGCAAGTCAATCATAAGAGGAGATATATTGAAAACCATGGACTGATATATTCTATTCAAATAGCGACAGACTGATGAGAGTTCAGAAAAATTTAAAAGAACAGCAGCACCATCCGGAACTACATCATCACGGAAATCCCGTGAATGTGAATCAAAAATAGCATATCCATCTCCCAAGGACATAATGGAGATGGTGGATGAATCAAAAGTTGCTAATATTGAAGAAGATGAGCGGAACGACAATTCGAGAGCATCTTGTAATGAATGGGTTCCATGCTCGGACGACCCTGATGATCCAACAGCCCCATAAAGAGTATTGACCAGTGAAAAATGATAATCATGTTGGAAACCATGAAATCGAGCAGGAATTTCATCGTGTGCCAATAGCACACCATCATTTTGCACCACTGAGTGATATAACTGATCACCTTCCATAACAATATTGTCAATATCACTTTGATGCCAATGAGAGGGTTCAACATGAAACAAAGCGAAAACCACAGCCATTACGGCTATCGCAGTGCACTGAGTGCCCATTGACCCGAATGAAATTGAATTTCCTCTACCAAATCTGCAGAAATTAGCCTGGTGAAAATTTCCCAACAGTGAACCCAGAAAGACCATTTTGGGAAATTTGTTGGCCTCAGCTGAATACAACTTGGATACTGAAAATGCTACATTTCAATTTAACTTAGATCTAACCGGATCACTAGCAAAATAAAGAAACAAGATTTAGGGGCCTAACACAATGAATCTGTACAAATTTCACAGCCAAACTTCAAAGCATGGAAGCATTAGCAGAAATTTGCCTGGCCAGGCCTGGCCTCGCAGACGCAGTGATATAATAGAACACTGTAGATCAAGTCTTTGAATCAAGAGCAGCAAGTTGCCAAGACTGGCAAGAGACTGAAGGGAGTAGATATAACGATAACATTATTTTTTTGGATTACTGAACGTTTAGATACTAACCGAATACAATATAATGGAAAAGTTACGTCTACATATCGAATTAATCAGAATCTAACCAGCATGAATAGGTCTAGGCTCCAGTCCAGGCCGCGACTTGGAATTAAAACCGAAAGCAAAACAAAAATCCTAGCGGAAATGTCCATCAATCATAAAATAGATCGAGAACTACCTGTTCAATCCCTACAGTAACAGTAATAACAACCTTCAAGGAACACCCTATCGCATGCTTTGACTTACACAGTTCTCAGTCCGACAGATGTTGAAATGAGCGGAGATTTTCTGTATTTTCGCGTGTCCTACATCGATTTTCCCTCACGAAACGAAACAAAAATGGCGCGTTTGGTCAAATCGAGCGTGACGTCAATTTATAACGACCTAATAACTGCAATATCCTCTCGCCATTAAAATAGTTCCTAGACGTACCGAGAGGAAGAATAGGCTAAACATAACGAAATTAATTTGCCGAATCATCATTATTCATTTGAAATATTTCATCTATTGCTTACCAACTAATTAGTCATTATCAAACGGTGCAACAAAACAGTCGTCAGCTTACATGGCGTAGTTATACAACGCACGAGTAATGGCACTCAGTAGCGCTCCACACATGCAAAGTGCATTGTGGGTTGTGGATCGCTACTGGGGCACGCTGTTGCAATATCGCCCAATCAGTAAATAGTTCACAGATCACATACTAATGTACTGTCGCCGCGACAAAATAGTACGTTTCGTTTCGAGAGAAATTGCTCAATAGTACCAATATAATGAAAAGAATTCCGGAAGAGCAAATCTAAGTACTGTCTTAAATCCTTAACACTTATTTATCCCTGTCAAACGCTGCAATACAGCAGATTCCTAGTGGTTACTTGTTGGCGTAGTTATACAACGTACACATGAAAGGTCATATACTTGTAGCTCCAAAATAACTGGCAGGAGATTCGGTAATTGCACTTGCACATATGACACGCAAACTAATTTTAAACACCGTTTTACTTTTTATTAGTATTCTTTATGTATCAATTTAACAGAATGTGTCAGCTTTTAATGCAAATTCGCGAAACCCATAAGAATGTATGCTGAATATAAGAGAGTCGTCCGGAGAAGTCGGAAGATAGGAAACACATAGGGAGAGGTCAACGACAATCACATATACCCGGCCCTGAGGGGCCGGGAATAAATGTTACCTTCAGAAATACCGGAGTCACTTCCAATGTGTCACTGTATGTGGGAAAAATTAGTTAAAGGGAGGGGGTAGGGGATAATATAATACTGTTATGAATTTGCATTATTGGTATACTGTATTACTAATAGTATTTTCATGATTAGTCATAATATAAGACAGTGATAATATAATAATAGATAAAAGACCAATGTCATTTCTTTACTGATGAAGAACACAACTAATATTTATTTCGTTTTCTGAAAATTAAGAACATAATTATTAAAATTAGTCCAGAGGCCTGAGATAGGTTACCGGACAAAAATAGTGTTCACATGCACAAAATGGCCCGAAACGGATACCGACGTGATGTCAGATGGAATTTCTCATAAAATCGAAAGCAGGACGATTCAAGTTCAATGAAAGTTGAAACACGAAGGAACATATGGGAATATTTTGATAAAATGACTTTCAAAGTCCAAAATTGGGTGTTTTTGGTGGTTGAAAACGGCTGCCATTTTAAACAAAAGTAAATAACTGAAAAACAAACTTCTTTGAAATATTTCTTTCATATTTGTGTGCAATATTCCAGAAGGATTCAACCGTAAACTTCACAGACATAATTGTTACGTACGAATGACAGATGGATGAACGCAATGCCATGCAAATAGGTTTTCAGACCATATGTCCGGTAACCTAAAATTATCAGATGATGATAAACTGTAAAACAATTAAGCAAACAACATTAAAATACCAATTACATCATATTACAAAAGTAATCAATCAGCAAACACCAGGAAATACAACAAACCTGAAAGAAATGTATTGAAACCGAGCAGTAAGGCGTACAGTCAATCGTGCACGCTCGAAACGGCCAAAAATTACGATTGCCAGAAGGGGGGTGCAGTCATATATGGGTCATGCGCTGGGATGCGCTGATAGCCCTAGTCAAACTGATACATGTATCTTGACCCCCATACAATACTGCACATTCAGGAGCTTATTCGAGCTTATCCGTTCATAAATAGGTATAGAAATCATCACCTGAACTTTGACGAACTTCGGTTCGATTCGCTTACCCCACCCCACTTCAAATAATTATTTACATGTGTTGTTGATTTTAAAAAATATTTAAAAATATACATATGGAAGAGGTTGTATTTTTCTTCCAGGAAAATATACCTGCTCAATTTTAGAGAGAAATTTGAGCATTCCAGGAGGTGATGAACACTAGCCATTTAACATGGTGACAGATGGGAGAAGCCATTTTCCAGAAACGCTGTTCTTGCTATTCTAAGATAGCAGAGAACAAGGAATGTCCTAATATCTTACTGCTTATATATGTTTACGACCACATCTCAGCAACGCCCAAAGGTTCCTGATGTCACTTGGGACACTTCATTTGGAAGGTAATTTCCTAACACTTTTCTGATTGCTATATATCAGAAAATTTTCTTGGCTACGCCTCGAATAGATAGTGGTATCACTTCTCCTGTATCACTGCGTCATCTCACATATAGTAATAAGATAGTAATAACTTGAAGTAATAAGTTTGGTATGAAATAGCTATGAATAGTTACTAATATATAGTAATAAGTTTGGTAGGAAATAGCTGTTCCACTGAATGTCGTGATGATAACTTTTACCATAGCTGAGCTACATGCCAAAACGTATGTAAACAGGTTCAAGAAAATAATATAAGTTGAACTGCTTGTCATGTGACTTTCAGCCCAGCAGACACCACGAAATCTAATCATTTTGACGTCGCGTGGGACTGAAGTGAATCGGATTGGGTACCATAATTAGGCATTTTCGCATGTAAAAACTAGCAATATGTGAAGGGCTAAAATAATGAACACACTTAGGCCCACGGTGCCAATCAAATGGAAAATATCCGCCAGCACAATTCATTGTTTTAGGATTGATGGTCTACCACTGGTTGTGGATATCGACGTTCCGTGTTCCTGGCTGCGTTGATCAGTTTAGTCAAATGACACCGTGAAACGAATCCAATTATCCGTAGTTTCCGCCCGCATTACGTCCACCAAAGTCTGTGATATGCGGAGAGATTTCTGTAATTGGTACAGGACGATGTTTTTGTCTAGATTGAATCAGCTTTGGCTTCATGGTTAATTACGATCTACGGAACACCGACTACACAGCAACTTGTTATATACACAGGAAGTCTATACATGAGTTTTTATTTCTGGCATGATATGGGTCGATTACCTCGCTGGAACAATTCATATGTGTTCTGAGGTTGCCAAGAAACAGAAACCCTCAAGGTCACATGGTATTCGTTTCCGCTCGACCATATCAAGCCAGTATTACAGTAATATTGCTGATTGTAAAGTGTTCACTCATGCGATTTTGTGCATTCCTCGATCCATCAAAAATGACACATCATTCCCTATTCCAAAAAAAAACCCCATATGCCAACACTGATCATTATCTCCGCTGTAAAGTTTCTTTGTGGATTTCTGTTGTTGAAAATTAGGTCACTGCAAACTCTGAATGTTTATGCCTCTTTACGACAAACATCCGATATGACATGAAGAAAAACTAATATGGTCATACAAACTAAATTTATTCATCAAGGCCTCAGGTCCATATGCATGAAAATATAGCAAAACTGTGATACAAGCAGAAGATTCATTTCTCGACTATAAATAATCTTTTTTTTTTCTCACAACATGTATTTTTCGCCATGACCAGTGGAAGGTAAAATAAATTCGTTCCATGCTAGCAGAAGAGACAGGCGCTGCCAATGATCACCATACGGCCGGGATCGTGGGCGCACTATAACGGGCCTTTAACTCCAAGCCGTGTTGCTTCGGGTTCCTGCGAGGCAATGCAGTCCTGCGGCCGGTTTATTCCCAGTGCCGCCGCCTATTTTTCTGCAGTTGCTGTGTGGTCTGTTGGGACCCCTGGTATTTAATCCAGCGGCGAAGTGAATTTTTAAAAGGATCGGAACCCGATCACGGCGTGCATGCCATTGGTTGAGGACAAATAGTCTCAACTAATTGTTACATACATGTATGTGAGATAAAATGTGTATAAGTACAAGCAGTCATGAAGGTTATTCACCCCCAATGAATGAAATGACATCGCTATGTCACATATGGATTAGCCGTGCATTACAAGGAGAAGTTTGAGACAAAAGAACAAAGCGCCAGGGCTGGTTGGATCTCGGCAAGATTCCTACACATTTCCGAGTAGGCCATCAAAGGTGATCATTGAATTGCTAGTGAAGGTGTCCTGAATGTGACAATCGAAGTAATTCCAATAACTTCTTTGTCACCGGTTTGGATCCACGTATCGTCGGCACGCGCATAATTGTTGGATAATTCATCACATTGCCTCCGCAGTGCGTCCTAGGGTTCTGTACATTCTAATGAATTGGGCGTGCATATCTACTTTATGCATGGTGTGATATCAAGGATAACCGTTTAAAGGCAGGGAGCAAGAAACAGTATCAGCATGTATCATGTATCAACTTGAATGATTTGGAAGTGCTGAGGTAAATTATCCGTGACAGTGCAACATATGAAAAAAGAGATGGCAACTACAGAAAGTGGGATTAATTTGGTCAGAGGTACCACGCTGCTGAACGATGTGAACAACAACGAAACATTCGATTCCTTCTGGATATTGTGTACCTCTCGGAACGCGTCGATTGGTCAAAATGCCTCAACTATGCAGCACTGCGTGGATGCCAGGCAAAGCACCACTACCAAATTCATCATTAACACAGTTGTTGTCGGAATTTGTTGCATATTTGGTATAATTGGCAACACGGTGTCTCTTCTGGTGTTGACGAACGACAAAACGAGCAAAGTGGCGATATTCCTATTGAAGGTCCTAGCTATCGTCGACAATTGTCTCCTGTTATACTCATTGTTCTATCTATCCCTATGGTATGGATTACTGCCATACATAGAAGCGGTCACGGGGTCCCAGATCGGACTTTATCACTCATCCGTGCCATACATGTTCACTATTATCAACAGAACCGGACCCGTGTTCCAAGCTTTAGTTATTTGGATAACAGTGTTGCTAGCCGTCAACCGATACATCGCAGTGTGCCACCCCCTACACGCCGCGGATCTCTGTACACTCTCCAAGGCCCAGCTCCAGGTGGCAGTGGTTGTGGTACTGGTCGTATTGTTCCACTTACCGACTTATTTTCTCTACTTTTTTGGAAGCAAGAATACCTACAATCCATCCAGTGGACAGATTGAAGAAAGAACGTGCCTGTTCCCGAACAAACACATCGACCTCCAGCTGTTTAATCTCATTCACACCAGCATCCTTTCGTCCATATTCATACATATCCTTCCTCTGTTGCTCCTCTGCATTCTCAACTTCCAAATCTACCGAGAGATCCGTGCTTTCAAGTCGCGCACGCTGAGACAAAGCTGCATATCCAGGTCGTCCAAATCCAGGGTTTCTGAAACTGAGGGGAACATCAGCCGTGTAATGCTGATCATTATTGTGGTGTTCATAGTGTGCCAGGCCCCGGACCGTCTCTCGCAAGTCATCACACCGCTGAAGCACCTCATGCACTGCCACGTACCTTTCCTAGAGTCGATATTCAACCTACTCGTGATCATAAACTCCTCCGTCAACTTTCTCATCTACTACTTCGTACGCAAGAGTTTCCGACAGATCCTGATCGAGAGGTATTGCTCGGTGGGCATATATCGCGCGCCCTCTAATGGGTACAACGGTTGTGCATCATCATCTCAGCGCTGCTCATTGGAAATGAAACCGTAAAAACACGAGACTGATGCTGCTGGCGATCACAGCATTCATCGCCCAACTACATATACTTGAATTTTCGAACATAATGATTTTTTCTCCTCAACCGAATGCGTTATTACTAATGATGTAATTAATTTAGATTAACGTTACAGATAGTATGTGTACATAGTCTGTTGCTTCTGGTAATAAAATTTATTTTGGAAACAATGCAGTAGAGCATCATGGCCGAGTTATGAATGATTTTTTTCGACATCCGACGTAGGCCTATATTCTCTATAGTTTACTCTGAGTTTAGACAGTTTACGCTAACTTTAGTTATCGAAGTAATACTTTGTGGTAGCCTTGCTATCGAGACGTGTTTCATTAGGGCCTTCCAGATCTTCTTCGTTCAAATTGATCTGAACAAATAACATGGCGTTATTTCCACCATTACCCAATGAAAATTTGTTTGTGTGCCCGGATGTATATACGTGTGGTAGAGAATTTTCACAAGAGGCTTTCCAAATTGTCTATTGGGTATCGTTGACATTAAACACACATAAAAACAACGTTCCGTGAATAACAAATATGATCTCAACTCACGCTAATCACAATCACATCACGACATGTAATCATAAGTCACATACGGTGAAAATCAATAGTCAATTCATGAAGCGCAACTTATCGGTCCGCTACGTAAATAAACACGCGTAACTACGCCGTGTCCAACCATCTAAGTGATACTCGAAAGAGGCACATCAGCGAGGGTAATAACGTGTATGGCAGTTTGATTTCCCATGTCCGCCTCATCCATCATGTGGCTGGTCCATACATCTCGATTTTGTATCATGGTATTTCGACGAAGCACATTATATGGGAGAGTATTTATGTGAACGGTTATATATATTTCCCAACGCCTGCCTATTGCAATGAAAAAGTTGCACGTTTAGAATGACAGATTGCACATGTACTCTTTATGATCGCATCAGAAAACAAAAAAAATGCTCACACCTTTGACGAACTAATCGCAGCCCATTATCACAAACAGAACAATGGGACACACGGCTAATTTGCTCATTGCAGCTGAGTCTAGAGATCAGACACCTGGCATAGAAGCTCATCAACTCGAATCATTGTCTCCCTGCAGTGGGAAAAATATCATCAAATCCCATGGGTAATCCCATAAAGACTTCCGAAGGGATATTTCCGTGGTTATTATATTGATGAGTGGTTATAATAAACACATTCATAATGTATACATATGTGTGTGTGTCTGGTGAACATGCCATATGTGTGTTATAAATTAATGATGACTATAGAAAACAGTGCTGATACTGGCTGTTACAGTCCAGTATTATATTTGGCCACATTCTGTAATTAATCAATACAGAACTTGTTATCGCGATTTGGAAACATGCCTCGAGATTCTAATCACATTGGTTTGTACTTATCAAAATCGAATGGGGGTCGGGGTCGATTTCATGGTAAAATATTGACGGATTCGTGTTCACGAGTATAGCCAGGTACCCGAAATAAGGTATAAACGTTACACGCACTTCACCCATTGTTTGTACATGTATTGTGGATATTATGATGAATTCACATTCCGAACGAATAAATGAGCAATCTTATCATGCTTATAACTTCATTGAATTTGTCCGAGGAGATGTGTATTATGCGTAAAGGTGTACTGATGTTCGAGTTGAACATGTTCAGCCGTGTGAAATAATTCTTTTCACGTGTAAGGGCTCCGAACAAGAATATGCATTACTACATTCGTTTGTTTGCATATAGAGTGGGATGCCTAACAGCTGCACAATAATTTATTACCGGAAACAATTTGCCTGTTTCGATAACACGGCTGGGTAACTGATCTACGTTTATAATGTCCTTCTCACATGTAAACTCGCACAATCTTGAGCCAAAAGCCGGTCCAGTGACAGAGTTGATAAAGAATACATTCCAACTATATTTAATTTGGTCTACTTTTAATTGGGCCAGAAGTCTGTTCCATGGGGTTTGTTCCGGATTTCTAGATTATATTCTTAGGTTGTTGGGCAGTTGTATACTAATTCCATCAGGTGTACAGTAGAAACAACTACATTTAACACACTGACTGCCCCTGATGACGCCAGTGTGTCTTTGGATAAACTATTTGGTCGGACTTTGTTTCTTTTGCAAAATGTTGTAGTTTACGTTTGTTATTGGCATCATCAAAATCTGACCGTATCGTGGTAATAAATTGATACTTACATTTAGAGTACGTTTATATTTTTATGATGTACATTTCAATATACCTGTGACCTTTAATGATCTCTAATTAGTATATCAATAGAATTTTCACCATATGTAACAAAAATTAGCCCAAGGGCTGAGAAAGGTTACCGGACAATATATATTTTAGATATTAGCCTTTTGTCCAATCACCTTGAAAATGAGGTCATTGGTCAATTCAAGGTCATTAGGATATTCAGCATATATCATTTCTAGTATGTCCACAATTGATTCCTAAGCTGTAAAGTCGATAATTAGTGAGATATCAGCCATTTTGTTCTCTGACCTTGAAAATGAGATCGATGGTCAAATTCAACGTCAGCAAAATATTCAGTATATATCATTTCCTATATGTTCATAATTGATTCCTAAGCTGTAAAGTCAATAAACGAGATATTAGCCATTTTGTCCTGTGACCTTGAAAATTAAGTCAAAGGTCAAATTCAAGGTCCTCAGAATAGTCCGCATATATCATTTCCTATATGTCCACAATTGATTCCTAAGCTGTAAAGTCGATAATAAGAGAGATATTAGCCATTTTGTCCTGTGACCTTGAAAATTAGGTCAGAGGTCAAATTCAAGGTCACAAGAATATTCAGCATATATCATTTTTTTTATGTCCACAATTGATTCCTAATCTCCAATCTCAATATTAAGTGAGATATTAAGCAAAATGTGTCCCCATTATAAAACACAGGAAAATTTAACATGGGAAAGTCCCATATTGGCCGAGTTTGGCCCCAAAATGGCTCACTTCGAGCGATTTAAGAGCAACGGAACTTGAACACGTCACAGGGGTACATATGAAGAGTGTTATCCATCAATAAGAAAAAAACGTTACTGAACAGATTTTGCGAAACGACCGTCAAAGTCCAAAAAACGGCCGCCATTTTGAAAAAAATTGCGAAATGAAAAAACAAAAAAAAATACCTCCCTCTCGAAACATTTTTGGGAATTTTTGTGCGAAATTTCGGAATGATTCGATGGTAAAACATTAAAATGTAGACAGACGACGACGACGATGGAGGACGGACGCAACACCACGGCGAAAGGTTATCGGACCAACGATCCGGTAACCTAAAAATGGACATAATGATGAGATGATAGGGGAAGCATCGTCATCCTAGTGGGTATTTTATTTTTCTAATGCAGGTTTGATATCCCTCTGGCAAGGGTGTTTTGTTACCATATCGGCACCAGAGTGTACTTAATGAAAATCAATCCATCTCCTGATGAAAAAGTGATTCTTTTGATCAGGCTTTGTATTTCGCACTCGCATTTTAGGAGCACATATTTGAAAATGAAATTTCAGCGATTTTGTTTTACAGTGAACTCTGAATTTGGACAGTTTGATTGTCTGGAATCCACTCTACTTGCAAATGTTTGCCAAGAAGATTTATTCGTTTATCCCCCGGGAAGTCTTCATACCGGTTCAATTATGGTCATTGTAGAGTAACTCTCGGTTGTGAATATGATCGCAATCGAGATGCCAGAAGCGTGGACCCTATTTAACTTTTAGCAATTGATTTATATCAATAAGTTTGGGAATAAACCTTGCAGGTATCTTTGCACGACGTTTCTAAAACTCACAACTTGAGTAACCAATTTCAGGATTAAACCATGTTCCCGACGTTATGATATTCACGTACAGTTCTGGTGTTAATGGATTTGCTTCGCTGCTAAATTGAATTTGTTTTTGTTTTTTTTAATTGGTCACCCATCATCCCAGGGATGGGGTAACAAAGGGTTAATTTAATTCAGGTGTGGTTCGTGCGTTTGGATGTCGTAACTATCAATAATGTGGACAGATTCGTCAATATGTGGACACTGTATGATCCATAAATATGCATGTAGCTCATGTATTGTTCCACTTACCAACTTATTTTCTCTACTTTTGTGGAAGCAAGAATTCCTACAATCCATCCACTGGACAGATTGAAGAAAGAACGTGCCTGTTGCCGAACAAACACATCGGCCTCCAGCTGTTTAATCTCATTCACACCAGTATCCTTTCGTCCATATTCATACGTATCCTTCCTCTGCTGCTCCCCTGCATTTTCAACTTCAAAACCTAAGGAGAGATCCATGTTTTCAAGTCGCGCACGCTGAGGCAAAGCTGCATATCCAGGTCGTCGAAGTCCAGGGTTTCTGAAACTGAGGGGAACATCAGCCGTGTAATGCTGATCATTATTGTGGTGTTCATAGTGTGCCAGGCTCCTGATCGTCTCTCGCAAGTCATCACACCGCTGAAGCACCTCATGCACTGCCACGTACCTTTCCTAGAGTCGATATTCAACCTATTCGTGATCAAAAACTCCTCTGTCAACTTTCTCATCTACTACTTCGTGCGCAAGAGTTTCCGACAGATCCTGGTCGAGAGGTATTGCATGGTGGGCAAATATCACGCGCCCTCTAATGGGTACAACGGTTGTTCATCATCATCTCAGCGCTGCTCATTGGAAAGGGAACAGTAAAAACACGAGACCAATGCTGCTGGTGAACACAGCTGGTCCGATAACCTATTGCCGTGGCGTTGCGTCCGTCGTCCGTCCGTTCGTCCGCGTCATCGTCATCCGTCCACATTTTTATCTTTAGACTTTACGGTCCAATCTTTCTGAAAATTTGGAAAAAAAACCTTGAAAATAATTTGAGGAGGTATTTTTTAGGTTTTTGATTTCTTATTTTTTTTCCAAATGGCAGCCCTTTTTCGTCGAAGAATGGTCAATTTTGAACTTTGGCAGCCATTTTTTCAAAAACTGTCTGATCAGATTCGAGATTTTTGTTTCAAAAGATTCTCGTTATGTACCTCTGTGGTGTGTATAAGTTTGGTTGCCCTTGAATCGCAGATCTGCATATGGCGGCCATTTTGAATTTTTGATGGGTCGACGAAATTTTTTTTTTCAGCCCGTGTCGCTTTACTATCCATTTTGGGCCATTTCTAGAGAGAAAAACAAATTTTCACTCTTTGAAAAAAAATTTGGCACTTTTTTCCTTCATAATGGGAGCTGCCAGAACTGTACTCCTAGAACGCCTGAAGATATAGCTTAGAAATTGGTACTTTCAAATGAAAAGTCATATATGGCGACTTGTGTGGTGACCTTGATTTTGACCTTGGATGACCTTGAAAGGTCAAAACAGCCATTTGGGGGTAAAAACATGCCCAGATTTGCCTCCACAGATGAAATGCTTGTAGATAGAGCTTAAGTTTGCATTATGGGCATATAGGAAGTCCTATATGGAACAACTGATGATGACCTTGACAATGATCTCAGATGACCTTGAGTGCTAAATGTCTTATGTGAAATGTGTAAATTAGCCACCGAAGCTTGAACACTTGCACATACAGGTTAGGATTGTGTATAGGCTTACAAGAAGTCATGTATTTATAGCACATCTCTTGGAGACTTTGAATTTGACCTTATATATGACCTTGAAATCCAAATCTCACAACCTTGCTTGACCTGACATGTGTAAATTGGCCTCTACAGAGAAAATACTTGTTGATAGAGCTTATATGTTTGTATTATGAACATATATGAAGACATATGCAGCATACCTAATGGTGATAATGCAGTTCACAAAGATAACCTTGATTGGTAAATCTCAAAGTCATATGTCACTTGCAATGCTTAAAGCCAAAATTGTCCATTAACCTATCTTAGCCCTTGTGCTAATTGTTTCTCAACCGAATGCATTATTACTAATGATGTAATCAATTTAAATTATCGCTACAGATAGAATATGTACATGTCTGTTGCTTCTGGTAATAAAATCTATTTTGGAAACAATGCAGTAGAGCATCGCGGCCGAGTTATGAATGGTTTCTTTCGACATCTGACGTAGGCCTTTATGCTCGATAGTTTACTATGAGATTAGACAGTTTACTCAAAGTAATATCAAAGTAATACTTTGTAGTAGCCCTGCTATCGAGACGTGTTTTTCATTAGGGCCTTACAAATCTTCTTCGTTCAAATTCCTAACGTGAGTATTAAAATCCTGAGTGTTGAACAGGAACCTGAAATACACAATACATATTTTTTAACTGATTTTTTTTTTCAAATCTACTTGAAAAAAGTGATACATTATTTCGTCTTAGAGGCAACCACTGTGAATGTGGGCGGCTGTATATAGGATGTGGCATCTGCTAAAATGTTCTGCTTCAGTAATGCAGCATTAGGCAAATTGGCATTCAATTTATTATTCATTCACATTTGATATATGCTTTGCATCAAGTGGCACCTCCATGGAACTAGCCTTCACGCCTTCGTAGAAAGATCGCGCCCCATTACCAGGATATCAATGATTCATTTCCAGTCTGCTACGTAAATACGATTTAGGTATTCACAGTTTCCTTGTTTGGCAATAGATTCATGTTATGCCAAATGATCTGAAAAATAACATTGCGTTATTTTCACCATTACCCAATACCCATACATGAAAACTTGTTTGTGTGCCCGGATGTATATACGTGTGGTAGAGAATTTCCACAGGAGGCTTTTCAGATTGTCCATTGGGTATCATTTACATTAAACAGCACACATAAAAACAACGTTCCGTGAATAACAAATATGATCTCATCTCACGCTAATCACAGTCACATCACGACATGTAATCATAAGTCATATACGGTGAAAATCAATAGTAAATTCATGAAGCCCAACTTATCGGGCCGCTACGTAACTAAACACACGTAACTACACCGTCTCCAACCGTCTCAGTGACGACACTCGAACGCGGCACAGCAACGAGGCTAATAATGTGTATGGCAGTTTGATTTCCCATGTCCGCCTCATCCATCATGTGGCTGGTCCATACATCTCGATTTTGTATCATTCGACGAAGCACATTATATGGGAGAGTATTTATGGGAACGGTTATATACATTTCCCAACGCCTGCCTATTGCAATGAAAAAGTTCTGGACTAGACACGTTTAGAATGACAGATTGCACATGTACTCTTTATGGTCGCATCAGAAAACAAAAATTTGCCCAAGGGCTAAGAAAGGTTACCGGACAATGTATATTTTAGATATTGGCCTTTTGTCCCATGACCTTGGAAATAAGGTAGTTGGTCAATTCGAGGTCATGAGAACATTCTGCCCATATAATTTCTAGCATGTCCACAAATGATTCCTAAGCTGTAAAGTCGATATTAAGTGAGATATTAGCCATTTTGTGTTTTGACCTTGAAAATGAGGTCAAAGGTCAAGTTCAAGGTCATGAGAATATTCAGCATATATCATTTCTAATATGTACGCAATTGAATCCTAAGCTGTAAAGTCCCTAACAAGTGAGATAATAACTTTTTTTCTTCTCTGCCCTTGAAATTGAGGTCAAGGTCAAATTCAAGGTCACCAAAATATTCAGCATATATCTTTCCCCATATGTCCACTATGGATTCCTAAGCTGTAGGGTCGAAAATGAGCGAGATATTACCAATTTTGTTCTCTGACCTTGAAAATAAGGTCAAAGGTCAAATTCAAGGTCACCAGAATATTCAACATTATATCATTTCCTATGGGTCCACAATTGATTCCTAAGCTGTAAAGTCAATAATAAGCGAGATATCAGCCATTTTGTGCTCTGACCTTGAAAATGAGGTCAGAGGTCAAATTCAAGATCATGAGAATATTTCCTATATGTGCACAATTGATTCCTAATCTGTAAAGTCAATAATAAGCGAGATATTGGCCATTTTGTACTATGACCTTGAAAATAAGGTTAAAGGTCAAATTCAATGTCATCACAATATTCGGAGTATATCATTTCCTATATGTCCACAATTGATTCCTAAGCTGTAAAGTTGATAATAAACGAGATATTGGCCATTTTGTAGTATGACCTTGAAAATAAGGTCAAAGGTCAAATTCAAGGCATCAGAATATTTGGCGAATATCATTTCCTATATGTCCACAATTGATTCCTAAGCTGTTAAATCGATTATAAGAGAGATATCTTCCATTTTGTACTATGACCTTGAAAATAAGGTCAAAGGGCAAATTCAAGGTCATCAGAATATTCGGAGTATATCATTTCCTATATGTCCACAATTGATTCCTAAGCTGTAAAGACATTAAGAATCAAGATATTAGCCATTTTGTCCTGTGACCTAGAAAATGAGGTCAAAGGTCAAATTCGAGGTCATCAGAATATTCGGCATATATCATTTCCTAGATGTCCACAATTGATTCCTAAGCGTTAAAGTCAATAATAAGCAAGATATTAGCCATTTTGTGCTCTGACCTTCAAACTGAGGTCAGAGGTCAAATTCAAGGTCACGACAATATTCAGCATATATCATTTCCTATATGTCCACAATTGATTCCTAAGCTGTAAAATTGATAATAAGTGAGATATTAGCAATTTTGTCCTGTGACCTTGAAAATGAGGTCACAGGTCAAATTCAAGGTCATCAGAATATTCAGCATATTTCATTTCCTATACGTCCACAATTGATCCCTAAGCTGTAAAGTCGATAATAAGTGAGATGTTAGACATTTTGTCCTGTGACCTTGAAAATGAGGTCGAAGGTCAAATTCAAGGTCATCAGAATATTCGGCATTTATCATTTTCTATATGTCCACAATTGATTCCTAGTCTCTAATCTCAATATTAAGTGAGATATTAGGCTTAATGTGTCTCATTATAAAGCATAGGAGAATTTAACATGGGAAAGTCCCATTTGGGCCGAGTTTGGGCCCAAAATGCGCACTTCGAACGATTCAAGGGCAACGAAATTTATACATGTCACAGGGGTACATATGAGGAGTGTTATGCATCAATAAGAAAACAAGTTGCTGAACAGATTTTGAGAAAACGATCGTCAAAGTCCAAAATTGGCCATTTTTCGACGAAAACGTTCGTTCTGACCTTGAAACCGAGGTCAGAGGTCAAATTCAAGGTCACGAGAATATTCAGCATATATCATTTCCTATATGTCCACAATTGATTCCTAGTCTCTAATCTCAATATTAAGTGAGATATTAGGCTTAATGTGTCCCATTATGAAGCATAGGAGAGTTTAACATGGGAAAGTCCCATCTGGGCCGAGTTTGGGCCAAAATGGCCCACTTCGAGCGATTCAAGCGCAACGAAACTGATAAACATCACAGGATTACATGTGAGGAGTGTTATGTATCAAAAAGAAAAAAAAGTTACTGAACAGATTTTGAGAAAATGGCCGCCAAAGTCCAAAATCAGGCATTTTTCGTCGAAAATTGCCGCCATTTTGAAAAAAATGCGGAAATCAGAAAACTAAAAAAACCTTTTCCTGGGAATATTTTTAGGTATTTTTGTGCAAAATTTCAGAAAGATCGGACCGTATACTTTAAAGATAAAAATGTGAACGGACGACGGACGGACGGACGGACGTACCAACGAAAGGGTGGTTGTGGGACTGCATTTTTGTGGGACTATATTCAGAAATTTGTGGGACTATGAGAAACTTAGTTCTAACGAAGAACTATTGTGGGACTAATGTCCAAACATTGCGGGACTACACTTTTGTCCAAATTTTCTGGGACTAAACAAGTCCAAACTTTGTGGGACTATAAAAGTCCAAGACTTGTGGGACTACAAATGTCCAAAACTTTGTGGGACTATAAATGTCCAAGACTGTGTGGGACTAGACATGTCCAAAACTTTGTGTGACTATGGATGTCCGAGACTTGTGGGACTACACATGTCCAAAACTTACTGGGACTATGAATGTCCGAGACTTGTGGGACTACAAATTTCCAAAACTTTGTGGGACTATAAATGTCCAAGACTTGTGGGACTACACATGTCCAAAACATTGTGGGACTATAAATGTCCAAGACTTGTGGGACTACACATGTCCAAAACTTTGTGGAACTATAAATGTCCAAGACTTTTTGGGACTAAACATGTCGAAAACTTTGTGGGACTATAAATGTCCAAGACTTGTGGGACTACACATGTCCAAGACTTGTGGGACTACACATGTCCAAAACTTTGTGTGACTATGAATGTCCGAGACTTGTGGGACTACACATGTCCAAAACTTACTGGGACTATGAATGTCCAAGACTTGTGGGACTACACATGTCCAAAACTTTGTGGGACTATAAATGTCCAAGACTGTGTGGGATTACACATGTCCGAAACTTTGTGGGACTATAAATGTCCAAGACTTGTGACTATCAATGTCCAAGACTTGTGGGACTACACATGTCCAAAACTTTGTGGGACTATAAATGTCCAAGACTTGTGACTATCAATGTCCAAGACTTGTGGGACTACACATGTCCAAAACTTTGTGGGACTATAAATGTCCAAGACTTGTGACTATCAATGTCCAAGACTTGTGGGACTACACATGTCCAAATCTTTGTGGGACTATAAATGTCCAAGACTTGTGACTATCAATGTCCAAGACTTGTGGGACTACACGTGTCCAAAACTTTGTGGGACTATAAATGTCCAAGACTTGTGACTATCAATGTCCAAGACTTGTGGGACTACACATGTCCAAAACTTTGTGGGACTATAAATGTCCAAGACTTGTGACTATCAATGTTCAAGACTTGTGGGACTACACATGTCCAAAACTTTGTGGGACTATAAATGTCCAAGACTGTGTGGGATTACACATGTCCAAAACTTTGTGGGACTATAAATGTCCAAGACTTGTGGGATTACAAATGTCCAAAACTTTGTGGGACTATAAATGTCCAAGACTTGTGAGACTACACATGTCCAAAACTTCGTGGGACTATAAATGTCCCAGACTTGTGGGATTACAAATGTCCAAAACTTTGTGGGACTATAAATGTCCAAGACTTGTGGGATTACAAATGTCCAAAACTTTGTGGGACTATAAATGTCCAAGACTTGTGAGACTACACATGTACAAAACTTTGTGGGACTATAAATGTCCAAGACTTGTGAGGCTACACATGTCCAAAACTTTGTGGAACTATGAATGTCCAAGACTTGTGGGATTACACATGTCCAAAACTTTGTGGGACTGACTATCAATGTCCAAGACCAATGAATGCCTAAGACCTTGGGGAACTACAAATGTCCCAAGACTTTATGGGACTATGAATGCCCAAGACCTCGGGGGACGACAAATGTCCCAAGACTTTATGGGACTACACACATCCAAGACTTTGTGGGACTATGAATGTCCCAACTTTTTGGGACTACATCTGTCCAAACCTTATGGGACTGATGTTCAAACTTGGTGTGACTTTATATTGGTATTTTGAAACATACCCAAATGAGATATTAAGAAAATATATACAGATGCCACTACATCAGTGGTCGCTGGTCCATATTATCCAGAGAATGTCGTTCAGGGGATACAATAAGCATATTGTATTTTCTGTAGCATCCCGATAAAACCAGAGCATGAAATGTGATTTTCATAATTTTATTTTCAATACTCGCAGACATGTCCAAAACTTTTCAACATCACTGCAGGAATGATCCAACCGGATCCTCACAAGTTCAATAAATGCATTCCCCTGTGGGACGCAGATAAAAACCTTACTAAGACCACACGACGAAATAAAAATAATAGTACCACTAAAGCCAAAAATTCAAGCAAAACCACTCATTTTCACAGGTATGAGAGTTTGTATAACTCATTAATAATGTATGGAACATGTACAGACATGTATCACTTCAAAGTACTTCAACTCCATATCTCTACATGCGGTCCTGATACAAGATGTAATGAACCTGAGACAGGTCATATTTAAACTTTACATGTACAAGCAATTTAAGGTAAACCGCTCCAAACAGTAAGGTTTTTCAAAATCATTAACTGTATCCAAGGTACTAATACAAAACAGTGACATTTCAGCAATAAAAAATTTACGTCAAATTCATGTGACATAACTGAAAGACATACTTGTCTAAGATGAATTTGGACATCAAGGCCTAAAGATGCCTTAGAGGTATTTAGGTGTGATGACTAATTTATAATATATACTAGATATCAACGAAAATGAAAAATGTCGACTCAGCAACAAAAGTTTCAGGTCAAAGGCAACGTTCATCTGTAATACCCTAGGGCGACGAGTCCAAAAATAGCGTCCGTTTTGCTCTATGACGCACCATTTCCGAGATATCGACGAAAAAGTGCTGACTCGGCGTTAAAAATTAAGGTCAAGGTTAAAGGTCATCCATAATGCTCATTAAACATCACGTGGCCATGATCACGTGACCAATCGACACTAACAGCCTCACTTCGCTGATGAAGGTGATCAGCCTCACTTCGCTGATAAACATAGAAAGCTCCGCTTTTACACTTGTTGCTGTGAGTATAGTTAACTTCTACTCATTATGTCTACCCCACGGCAGTATAAACTTCCACAACGGCTTGAACATGAGTTTGATCGTGTCGAAATTTAGAAACATGGAAAAGATAGAACGAAAAATATCGGCGTTTTCGAATCACCTACATTTCACCCTCCATTGTAAACATCACGGCATTTTTCCACCAAGTCTGACAATGAAATGCTCGATGAAAGGTCCAGGCACTGAGAGAATATTACGGAGAGCACAACTATCCTTACTGAATGAAAGAATAACAAGAATCTATAAGGAACTAGACTATTACAAGAAGAGAAGGTCGGAACCAGACAAATTTTTGTTTACAAATTTGCCTAACGACACATACGAGGAAGTTCCCCAGTGGATGGCGCATGCGCGACAAACCTCTTACAACAACATCCGGGAGAGGCAAAAACAGAAATTCCAACACCTGTTTGAGAAGTCGAAGCGCAATTCGAGGAAGGATGAAAGCATCCTAGCCGTAGACAGAGATGCAAGGGAAGCCGTCCAAAGTAAGTGGGTCGTCAATCTGTCAGACAGATCGTTGTCGAACGAGGAAACAGCACGTTTGAGGAAGGGACTCAACTTTGCAGTCACGCCTTCTAAGCTCCCCATAGACGACTATATCATTGGCATTGAGGAAGCATGCAGACAAATCAGACCGAACTCCAAACAAGCCGAAAGTCTGAGATCGGATTGCACCAAAATTTTGGAAAAGTCCCCCCCTCCTAAGCCTAACTTAACCAGGCAACAACATACATCTTTGTACAACCTGGCGAAGGACAAGGACATCACGATCCTACCAGCGGACAAGGGGAGGGCAGTGGTGGTGATGAACACTGTGGATTACAAGGAGAAGGCCAATAACATCCTGAGTGAGGAAAAAACCTACAAGGTTCTGAAGAAGGATCCCCCATCCAAATTCGCAGCTGCACTGACCAAGAAACTACAGGAGTTGAAGAGGACAGGAGTACTGAGTGACAAACGTCTTCACCCTGCCTCTTGCATCATCCCACGCTTCTACGGCCTGCCGAAGGTACACAAGGCCGGCAACCCACTACGACCCATTGTTGCCTCAAGGGGATCAGTGACGTACCAGATGGCGAAGTGGCTGGCCACTGTCACCCCTTGTGGGCAACAACGGCTACTCCCTGAAGCACAGCACACACCTAACACAACAAATGAGTCAGTGTGAACTCGGGGACACAGGCACCTTGGTATCGTTTGACATCACGGCACTGTTTACATCAGTCCCAGTGGACCAGAGCCTGGACGTGATCCATGATAAACTGACTAATGATGCCACTTTGCCAGAGCGCACTGATTTGTCTGCCACTCAAGTAAGGGATATGCTTGCCATCTGTCTTAACACCACCTATGTTTGATGGCCGTGTCTACACACAAGTGGAAGGGGCGGCCATGGGCTCACCGGTCAGTCCCATTGTAGCGAATCTCTTCATGGAATGGTTTGAAGAGAAAGCCATCCAGTCAATCCCATATGCGATCTCCATCTGGCGGCGCTACGTGGATGACACCATGGTGGCCTTGTCCGACTCCCTACTGGAGGACTTCACTACTCACATCAACTCCGTACATCCTGCCATCCAGTTCACCCAGCCCCTCCAAAACAAACTAGGAGTTATACGGACACTCTACCACCGATGCAACACCATCTGCTCGGATGAGGATGCCAGAACATCGGAAATCCAAGCCTCGAAAAAGTCCTTAGCATCTCCGGCTACACCAAGTGAGCTTGGGTGACTGCAACCAAACCTAACCCTCCCACAGTGCCCCATGACACTGAGAAGCAGAAGACACGCAATGTGGTATTACCATACGTCGGCCTGATGACGAAGGTGATAGCCAGACACATCAGGAAGGCGGGTGTCGCGGGTACACATCCGGCACTTCAACACCATCAGAAACCACCTGGTGCATACGAAGGACAAGGTGGAGAAAAGGGTATGATCAGGAGTTGTGTACTACATTAAGTGTCCAGACTGCAGTGCCAACTACGTAGGTGAGACGGAGAGGAACCTACAGAAATGGGTCTTGGAACATCAACAACCAACATCTCCAGTAGGACATCATCTGGAGTACAACAACCACTCCCTCTCCATGGATGACGTCTCCATACTCAATCAGGAGACCAACTGGTTCCGTCGGGGGGTGGCGGAATCGATCCACATCACCAGGGAAGAGCCGACCCTCAACCGAGACCAGGGCCTCCACACCCTCCCGGCCATCTACTGGGAGATCGTCAGGTCACGTTATCAGAAACAACATCACGATCACGTGACCAATCGACAATAACAACCTCACTTTGCCGACTCGGCGATAAAAATTAAGGTCAAGCTCAAAGGTCATCCATAATACCCATTAATCATGATGGTCTAGAACGTCGAGTCCGAAAATAACCTCCGTTTCGCTCTACGATGCACCGGTTCCAAGATATCAGCGAAAACGAAAAGTGCCGACTCGGCGAAAAAATTCAAGGTCAAGGTCAAAGGTCATCCCCAATACCCCTTAGACATATTTGTCTAGGGCGACGAGTCCAAAATTAACGTCCGTTTCGCTCTACGATGCACTGTTTCCGAGATATGCAGGAAACCTCAGGGATGACTTGGCAAAAACTCTTCTGACCTCTAGGTCGAAGGTCGTTTGGAGGATTGACCCCAAAATCAATATATGGTTCTTCCCTGTTGGTATATGAACCTCCATGCAATGCTCTGCAGAAAAAGAAATAAAGTTTAACGGCACTTTGGGCTCAAGAAGCCCATTTCAGTGCCAAACAAGGATATAAAAGTAGTATCAAGAATGATAAAACCGTAAGTTCTAGAACTGAAAATTTCTACTGAACAGTAAAATCTTACATGACTAAGTGTGAAAATAAAGATGACTAGATCTAGACTCGAAGTAGATATGAATGAAGACCGAATGAATTGAAAAATGAGAACGAGTGATTGAAAGATGCTTGGGTACCAACATGGGGCAAGACATGACCAGCCGATTGATCAGATCGGGCCAATCTGACCTCCCGTCTAGGTGAAATAAGGGCCAAAGTGGTGTGTTTCAACCACCAGGATCCCGTCTTCCACTATCACGGGCTGCAACCCACGGCCAACAGGTTGCTCCTTTTAGTCGCCTCTTACGACAAGCAGGAGTACTGGGGGCCTATTCTTCCCCGGACCCCCACGGGGTGCAACGCTCTGCAGCCATTGTGTGTATACTTTTTCAGTTATCGCACGGAAACAAAGTCCAAATATTGACATGGATTTCATCCTCCACATAATATGTCTGACCAATGCAGAAAATATGGCGAAGATACATCAAGGTAAACAAAAGTTATCGGTCGGAAAGCAAAATGGCTGAGATAGAAAAAAATTAGCCCAAGGGCTAAGATAGGTTACCGGACAATATATAATAGCTATTTTGTCCCGTGGCCTTCAAAATAAGGTCATGGTCAGATTTAAAGTCACGAGAGTATTCAGCATATATGATATGCTATAAGTTCACAACTGATTACTACTGTAAACTCGGTAACAAGAGAGATATTAGTCATTATATCCTGTGACCTCGAAAATGAAATCAATATAAAGGTCATCATAATATTCAGCATACATCATTTGCTGTATGTCCACAATCATAAGTTGTAAATTTGATAATAAAGAAGATATTAGCCAAGTTGTTCTGTGAGACCTTGAAGATGAGGTTAAAGATCAAATTCAAGATCACGACAATATTCAGCATATATCATTTTCTACACATGTATGTCCACTATTGATTACTAATCTGTAAAGTTGATAATAAGCAAGATTTAAGCCATTCTGTGCCCTGACATTGAAAATGAGGTCAAAGCTCAAATTCAAGGTCATCAAAGTATTCAGCATATGTCATTTCCTATATGTCCACAATTGATTCCTAAGCTGTAAAGTGGATAATGAACGAGATATTAGCCTTTTTGTTCTTTGACATTGAAAATGAGGCCAAAGGTCAAATTCAAGGTCATCAGAATATTCTAAATGTATCATTTCCTTTATGTGCACAATTGATTCCTAAGCCGTAAAGTCGATAATAAGTGAGATATTAGCCATTTTGTGCTCTGACCTTCAAAATGAGGTCAAATTCAAGGTCATGACAATAATCATTTCCTATGTGTCCACAATTGATTCCTAGTCTCTAATCTCAATATTAAGTGAGATATTAGGCATAATGTGTCCCATTATAAAGCATAGGAGAATTTAACATGATCAAGTCCCATTTGGGACCCGTCGAGAAAATGAAAATGGCTACACGCAGACCGGCGATTCAGGGGCAACGAAACTTATACACATCACAGAGATATGTGAGAGCAATCTTTTGAAATAAAAATTTCAAAACTGTCTGAACAGTTTTTGAGAAAATGGCCACCAAAGTCAGAAATTGGCCGTTTTTCGGCGAAAATGGCCGCTATTTCGAAAAGAATGAGAAAATCAAAAAGATAAACCCCCTCTTGGAATATTTTTAGGTATTTTTTGTGCAAAATTTCAGAAAGATCCTATTGTAAACTTTACAGATGAAAATGTGGACGAACGATGTTGATGACGACGACTCCGCCGCCGACGGACGCAACACCATGCCAATAGGTTATCGGACCATAGATCCGGCAACCTAAAATCGAAAAAAAAATCTGCTAAAACCATAAAGGGCATTTCTTCCGAAATGCGTTAATTCAGAATTCAAGTATTCTTCCTTTCTTACTTCTTGTTCATATTGGATATTTTTTTAATGATGGTGTGCCAATATCGGCGATGCAAATGACCGTTTTGTTCTTTACTAGCTGCTATGGCCCGCAAACAATCTTTTTTGTTTGGAACCGTTTTTGTTTTTAGATGGTTTGGAAAATATTTCCTGATTTCTTCTTCTTCTTGTGCATCCCAGCGAACCCTAATAGATTTAGTAACTTTAGTGGGAGCAAGGGGGTCCTTCACAATCTCCGGCTCCTCCTCCTCTTCCAACGGCTGGAAAATCTCCATATCCTGCGATTGTGCAGCGTCTAAGACTGGCACTGGTTCTGTACTTCCACCTTCCACCTGTCCCTGCATGGTTTTGTCCCAATCACACCGGATCGCCCGCAGGACTGCATCTACATGTGAATACAGAATGATCATCTATCAAAGTTCAAAAGTTTGTTGGTAACTTTCCCATTTATTGGTAGTCAAAAATACCACATGCTCGCACTATCTCCGAGGTTGACCTTCAGACTACCATGATTCAATTATTGGCCAGCGTGTCATGCTGGTCTACTGAATTTCAGTAGAAACAGACTCATGGAGGGTGGGAATGGGTCGCCCTACAAAACACGAATATTTCGCTCTACGACACTGTTTCCGAGATATTGATAAAAACAAAAAATGTCGACTCTGCAGAACTATGTACAACCTGTACAACCTTCCACGTACAGTAGAATACTAAACTATGAACTAGGTAACTTGATCTGTTACTTTAGGCCAACGAAGCTGAATGTTAACAAACCAAGGAGGGCGAAGTGGTCGAAATCTAGATATGAAGATGGAAAGCGATCTCAATACAACCAAAACCCAGATATTTTTCCGTAAAATGCCTTCCAATCACGAAGGCATTAGCCAAAAAGTGAAATACCTGGTAGTGCCACTTGAATTGTTTATACCTTTGAAGTTATCAAACAAATCCGCAGACAAATTCACAACTCTATAGGTCAACAAACACCGAGATGGTGCCTGACAAGACAAGTGACGGAGGAAGCTGTGCACTGGGCATGGGCTGATCAGTTCTGGTGGGAACTTCAGCAACTGGCCACACCATGCCCTCCTGATGGCATTTTTTCGTGGTAGTCTGATGGTCAAGCAGGTATGACCATGTAGTATTTCAGATTGGTAATGTTTGAAACAAACATATGAAAGAACAACAGTGCTGTTTAACTGTCAAGCTATAGATCCTTGTGAGTTTTTTGCATGTGGTAAATGATTAGAGGCCTACTGAAAATGAATAATACCATTGATTTCTTTGTCTTGAAGTTGGTGGTTTCTGGCATTGCCAGTCAGTCCTAGTTCTTGAACAAGCATCAATTTGGCAATCTGAGTTCGTTCGACGGCTGCACTCATATTCCTGTAGTGGCCAAGATGTACAGCCTTTGTGTGACCTAAGTGGTCACACACCTGCTGGAGCTCAGCGTCAGAGAGGTTCAAGGCCTGAAAATCAAAGCATTTAATCTTAATTTTCTAATATGTATATGGTTCATATTTCAGAATTTAATCAATTTATACTCTGAAAGTTATTCTAAAACAGTAGTTTGTCTTCAGTAAATTACAAAATGTACTACAATACAATACATGAACTAAAAATTGAGGAATCAGTATATTAAGAATTTACAACATACATGTACCTGTGTGTATGTTGCACAGAATTTCCTCATCGTTACGCTCGAGATTCGTTCCGGGGCTTGTAAATTCATCTGGTCACATATTTTCTTCAGGCTGTCATAGGACCTCATTGGATTTTCCCCTAGAATTACATTGAGATAATAACTGAAATAACTACAATTCACATTTAAATAGCATCATGTTACGATTGACATGATTATCATTACAATATATATGCTTCTTAGTAAAGTTGTATCAAATATTAAATGATTATAGTCAAATAAAGCCCCAACTCCAATATCACAATTATAAATACCTGTGCTTCCAAAAAGCCACGTGCTCTTCACCCCAACTGCTGATCGGACTCCAGCGTCCGCGATGAACTCCAGAAGTGGCTGGATCTTCGATGGCACAAGTATTGGTACCCGTCTACCAATTCCCTGTATAAATAACATAAACACTATTATTAACTGTACCTCGTACTGAAATAAAAAAATAAACTCTTATCTCTTATCTAACAAAAAAAGTATGTACATGCAAAGGCCTAAGACCTGGAGGTATCATTTTGGAACAAACACATCGGACCAACAGCCCTGTAGCTAAATATACTTTTCAGTGATATTTTTAATTTCAAGAAATTTGTTTAGAATGACAAGATACGATAACCCAAGATAGTGTTATGATAGTGGTCTATGGACATTGAATACCAAACTTGAGTGCAGACATTATTACATGATAAGCACTAGATACAAACCTTCCCCTTCACAGTCATCAGCTCCTGTGAGTCGATCAGATGTCTTTCTAGTTCGGTGAGATCGCCCATAATACACTGGTCCAACTCGCTGATACCTTTGGATCGGGATGCATACTGCGTCAAACTGTAAAGATAAATGAACACACATTACAGTACCAATGTACCATTATACGGATCATTTCAATACGTGGGAGGTTACAACAGCGAAGACAAGTTTGGACGAACCCCAACATTTTGCGTTCAACATATCAGGATAAGCTGACAGTAGGTTGTCAATTTAAAATAAAATAGAATAAAAATCTGCACTCACGTTGCAGCGTCAATTTCACCAGATCTTCTTTTGTTAAACATCAGTAGCTTGGACTGTGCAAGCTGAACAGCCTTTTGGTATGTCGCGAAATCTTTGATCGACAAGTCAATAGTGTCCAGCAATCTCTGCATCCCAGTGGTTAGTGTCTGCATATCGGATGGAGTTGGAAGGGTAAGCTCAACATTTTTCTGTCGAGAAGCCAGAACAGACCTTGACAGTCTAGTGATTCGTTCAGTCCATTGAAGTTCCATTAATTTTTGAAAGTCCTCGCAGGACTTGGCAACATTGGCGTCTGGGACCTTGGATTTGGCATTTTCACACCACTTAAGATGGGAGCATTTGAGGAGATCGTATTTGAATTTAATGGCATTTGAAGGACTCTGCAGATTCTCGATGTCATCCATATACGGAAAACAACAGCTGACCGCTGCTTCCATAACTGTTTCAAACTGCTTTGGTTCCAGGACATCGGAGAGCGAATAGTCAGGCCTGTTCAAGCGTACACGTGCCTCGATGAGAAGCCGAGCCAAAAGGCGCATTCTCTGTGATGCATAATACTTTCTCTTATTTTTGTTATCGATATTTCGCCTTATCCAGGAGTCTCCCAGCAACACGATCAATCGGTCGCTCCTGGCCACCTCCCCAATTTCGTCCCTCTTCATTACTGCGAACACCTCATCCACCAACAAGGAGGAAGCGATGGGGTTGATTCTTCCTGATGTCAGGTCTGACAATGCAACAAGTTTGCCTCGTCGGACAGGTACCTGAGGAGTTTGCACACTTTCTGAGCCACTCTCCTTAGATGAACACTTGGCCAGATGATTGTCAATCTGTTCCTTCAGTAGCCAGTCTTTGCAGTATGGACAAGGCTCATAGTTGTTTGCAAGGAAGGACTTGGTTGGTCTCCTCTTCAGTAATAATTCTCCAGTTTTCTCTCTCATCACCTTCAAGTTGTGAGCATGATCGCCCGCCATTCTGAATGCCACAATTGCTGCAACACGATCCTTGGCCGGCAAACTGAGTGCCTCACGTGACTCTTCATGGCAGGCCATGTGGGGAGCTATGTGTAGCGCAAGTTTGCCACATAATTTACAGGCATGTCTGGAATTGTAAACCCTTTGACTTGTTTTCTTTTGTTTGGTTTTGGGTTCGGCATCTTTCAGGACTTTTCTAATATAGATGTTGGGGAAATCCTCGGCGCGTTGGAATATTTCTTCATTTAGGTCACAGAGTTCAGGCATTTCCATGATCTCTTGCTCAGGCGTTCCTTGCTCAGGCGTTCCATGCTCAGGTGTACCTTGCTCAGGCGTTCCATGCTCAGGCGTTCCATGCTCAGGCGTTCCATGCTCAGGCGTTCCATGCTCAGGCATTCCATGCTCAGGCGTTCCATGCTCAGGCGTTCCTTGCTCAGGCGTTCCTTGCTCAGGCGTTCCATGCTCAGGCGTTCGCTCATCCTCGTCATGTCCATCGTCACCAATCTGTAAATAATGAATATATTTCATGTTGAATTGCAATGCAGGCACTATTCAGGAGTTGAGAAAACACCAATTTGTATATACTGACATTATTCAGCTGTCACTTCGTTTTTATTAATTTTTTCTCTTCTGCCTATTGTCTAACGGACTTGGTTTTGTTTGCATGGTATACTATCTACTTGGTATTGGTCTCGTGTTGATTTATAGTACAAAGGTACTTCTATCATTCTACTAAAAAGGGCGTTCTCATATTAAAAGGAAACACTGGGACTGCAACAAAGATATCTTGGATGCAATATAATTTTCATGATAATTTTTAACACATACCGTACACTGCAGAGTTGGTAAACGTGGGAGCTTTCGGTGAACCCTCCTGATGGGAAATCGTGCGGAGGAAGACGAAGACGTACTGCTACTGTTGGTTCGGCGGCCTCGTTCTCGCTTGCGTGAACGTCTTGGCGAAGGAGTCCAAGAACTCCCGGAACTAACTTCATCTGAGGAACTATCCGGAAAAAATCTTTCTCAATTACAGAAGTCACGATGTGTGCGATTAGAGTATTCAAGAATGTTGATATATAGAATGCATTATGTGTATGGTGTACATTCTGTACAGTGGAACCTTTGCAAACCAAAACGGAAAATGTATCGTGAGGAATATTTTTGTTGGGAGGCTTGATTTAGGATGGCATGAAATGTTTGTGAAATTTGAATTGTTTTTGTGAATGAAGTTTGTGCATGAAAATTGGTCAAAATAATCACCGCAGGTCAATAAAATCCTTACCTGTGAAAAACAGGGATGTGTATAGCAGCTCCATTATATTCCTCCTCAGACACGACATTAGAGTCAGATACGTACACCTTCCAAACATACACACAAAAATATTTGTTGAATCTATCATTTTATTCGTTCAACATCAATTAAATGTCGAATTCACCAAGTGATGGTCACAACTTACAGTGTTCTCCTCCGTCAAATGGCTCGCTGCAGCCTCGTTCTCGTTCTCGTTCTCGTTGTCGTTCTCGTTCTCGTTCTCGGCCTCGTTCTCGTTCTCGGCCTCGTTCTCGGCCTCGTCAGCCTCGTTCTCGTTCTCGGTTCTCGTTCTCGTCACGTTTTGAACGGTGTCACTGCCCGACCGGTCCTCTCTAAACTGAATGAATGTATCATTCTCATCAAATTTTGAGGAAAAAAAACGGAACAAGACAACTGTTGATTGATGAACAATGATAATCCTTCAGGTAAAAAAATTATTTGTGCCTTACCTGGTCCCGTACCTTGTTGGCTTCACATATATCATGGTTTAGTTCTGCTATAAAAGATGGATTTTTCTTGATCTTTGCTGAAAAATAAATGAAGGCTTGATATAGTGCTGCAGGTGTGTGACATTAACAGAATCCAACACAAGACTTCTGCCAGAGGGATAAGGCGTGCAGTATTTTGCTCACGGCTGATCTGTTTCGGACAGCATGCCCGATTCTAAGGCCACAAACCCGATAAGAATAGACACTATTATTAGACTTTACATGAAAAAAAGACACAGAGGATCCTGCGTTCAAGAGAACCTGATTTGAGACCCCCCCCCCCCCACCCCCCCACTGTGTTTTAGGACCGTGGCATATGGTCCCAAATGGCCTTCTATCGTGTAAATGAACCTGTGACGAGCGACCAATTGTCATTCAGGGTGGTCTTAAAACACATGATCCACTGTAGTTTGATAATGACAAGCAGAAAAGGTTGAATCGTTCTCAACAGGTTCAGGATCAGGGGACTTCAGGTCTGCGATACAACAAGGGTTATTTAAAAAGAATGTCAAAGGAAACAGCACTTCTATAACAAAAATACAACAGAGAAACATAATTTGATAATGACTTGAATCATCCTCAACCGGTCCAGGATCTGGGGACTTCAGGTCTGCTCTGCATTCAGTTCATCAGAATCACTGTGTACGTTTTAACTCTTGTTATACAAGGTTGTTTGAAAAGAAACAGCACTTTACTCTAACAATAATACAACAACGAACAAGAACTTAGATAAGTTCTACCTCTAGTGAATTTAAGAAGACCACTTTTCTGGTCATAAGGTTTTATCAGCTCTATCTGCGTGGTTCGTCTGAAATCAACAAATTTCTGGTTCAGAGGAACTCATACGTTAAACATACATGATTCTTTTCAGATTCATATCTTGATGTTATTAATAATAGTGTACCTATGCACAAGTTGCATATTCTAATACCTATACTTGCCTGGTGTTGTCGCTCCAAAAAAAAATTTCCACAGCCGACTGTTGGATGCCAACAACTAAGGCTGGCCACCAAGCTCCTCCCCCATCACCAACAAGTTTAGCCAGGACCGGGAGTCCAACATCTGTAAAATATGGTAAAAAGAGTCTGGACGATGCCAATATGTTCATAGATTGATCATACTGCTGAGTTATGGTTGATGTACCAGTAATAAAATTGATTTAAATCTCAAACACTATTGGATTGTGCATTACAGTGCGTATTACAGTGAATATGTTTGATGATTGAAAAATATTGCTAAGTATTCAGAAAACTTCCAATCGGAACCTGCATATTTCCTTGACATAACGACATAATTTTGAAATCAGTAGAAATTCATTACAGCTAACAAAATTAGCCTGATTAAAATTTGATCACAGTTTACCGATGCTCTCCATTGCAGCAACCCTTGTCAGGAGTTTGCGACGCTCCATCGCTGTAAAAAGGAGTAATGAAAATATTTTTAAACGATGTGGATAATCTGGATAAGATTATTATAAATATAATATTAATATAAAATGATATCCATATTTTAATTTTTTTTTTTTTAGAAATTTGTTGTTTTTCATGATGAACACACAAATCTAGAACGTTTAAAGTACTATCAGATTTCAAACTACTACAGTCTCACAATATTCGGACATACAGTCCCACAACAACTGGACATGAAGATGATTAAGGTCCCACAAATCTGGACACAAATTAAGTCCCACAAATGCAGAACGTCTCAAGTACTATCAGGTTCCAAACTACTACAGTCTCACAACATTCGGACATACAGTCCCACAACAACTGGACATGAAGACGATTAAGGTCCAACAAATCTGGACGGAAATGAAGACCCACAAATGCAGAACGCCTAAAGTACTATCAGGTTCCAAACTACTACAGTCTCACAATAATTGGACATACAGTCCCACAACAACTGGACATGAAGATGATTAAGGTCCCACAAATCTGGACGGAAATGAAGACCCACAAATGCAGAACGTCTAAAGTACTATCAGGTTCCAAACTACTACAGTCTCACAACTTTTGGACGTACAGTCCCACAATAACTGGACATAAACATGATTGAGGTCCCACAAATTTGGACGGAAGTGAAGACCCACAAATGCAGAACGTCTAAAGTACTATCAGGTTCCAAACTACTACAGTCTCACAATAATTGGACATACAGTCCCACAACAACTGGACATGAATATGATCAAGGTCCCACAAATCTGGACGCAAATGAAATCCCACAAATCCAGAACGTCTAAAGTAATATCAGGTTTCAAACTACTACAGTCTCACAATATTCGGACATACAGTCCCACAACAACTGGACATGAAGATGATTAAGGTCCCACAAATCTGGATGCAAATGAAATCCCACAAATCCAGAAGGTCTAAAGTACTATCAGATTTCAAACTATTACAGTCTCACAATATTCGGACATACAGTCCCACAATAACTGGACATAAACATGATTAGGGTCCCACAAATCTGGACACAAATGAAGTCCCACAAATCCAGAACGTCTAAAGTACTATCAGCTTTAAAACTACTACAGTCTCACAATATTTGGACATACAGTCCCACAACAACTGGACATAAGAGGATTAAGGTTCCACAAATCTGGACACAAATGAAGTCCCACAAATCCAGAACGTCTAAAGTACTATCAGATTTCAAACTACTACAGTCTCACAATATTTGGACATACAGTCCCACAACAACTAGACATGAATGATTAATAAATCAAGATCCTACAAATCTGCATACAAAAAGTTTGAACTCTACTATTTCTCACAACTCCAGTACTAGTATGAATGTAGCGCCTTCTATCAAATGGAAGATTGATGCCTGTGTGATAGAAATGGACACAAAACATCACAAAACTTTATTTTCACCAAGTTATATACGTAGTCTATAAGAGTAGATATTTCATTGAATTGGTAATTTAGTCATCGGTAATACCCGGTAGATGTCAAGTTGTCATATCAAAGGTCATCGACAAGAACAACATCAAATAAATGTTGATTACATTATGACAAAATCTTGATACACTTTGAGTGAAATAATCGAGCGACTCGATCATCGCTCATTCATCCAAACGATTAATGAAATGGTCAACAATTCCTAAGACTACTGAAACATCCCCTACTTTTCTCCATTAAATCGAAGCCGCATGACAACGACAGCTCATCAGCCTTAAATAATATTTCATGGCAGACACCAGAACATTTGATCAAGTGACTGTGTGACTAGTGTCAACTTGCGTACAATCAGCTGACAATTGAGCGTGTTTCATCCGTTTAAACTTCTGATCTGTGTAATTGACCTTACGACTGTCATGTTTGAACCTCTTTTCTGTGAAGCGTACACTTCGGACAAATATTGCTGAACAATAGTAATCCCCTCAGACAAACAACTCAAAGCATACACAGTCGTAAGGTCTATTACGTCACAGACTTCAGATCTAGATCTATTATTACTGGACAACAAAAATGGGAATATTCTTCAAATCTAGATCTATTCATATCCAAAAATTGAGTGACATAAAAAGTGACATATTAAAAAGCTGTTGGTGCGGATCAGTATTTTGGAATAGCACATTTGATAGATATATTAGATTTCTGATTTACTGATACACAAGTTGCCCTATTTTCGCCGAGTCACGATGATAAGAATGACAGCACCACCGGATACAGTCTGCGCTTAACAAGCATATTGCTCGTCAAGTCACCTACAAGTTTCACCTTGCAGGGAGCCAGATAAATTGATATAAATCAAACCTTTCCCAAGCAATTAAATAGAATAAAATATCATTATTCATATCATTTGATCAAGCTCACAGACTGATCCTGGAACCTGACCGCTCCCTTTGCCTGAATATTCAAGCAGTGAGTGAGTCTTACCGACAGGTACAGTGGATCATATGTCTGACAATAATCATACCAGTTTGTGATGCTACATTTATTGAAATTAAAAAGCACATTGAAGACATGCAGTTCTTTCGAAAGAAAAAACATACAACACCGAATAAACCTGCATGTACATTTCACAAAATTTCTTTTTTCCGGGGCCCGTGTTATGATATCAGCAAATCATGTGATCATGGAAGCTTTGACCCAAGAGTTCTGCTGCTTTGCTGTGACAAACTTGGTCAATTAAATGTTGCTTTTGTCGTTTGAATCCCAAAAATGTGACAAACAAATATTGAACACCTATCTGGCAAACAATCTACGAAGTTACAGGTTAGTTGTTGGTTAGAACTAGTCAAACGAACTTCTGTTTTTGCGAGTGTCTAAGCACTGACAGGTGACATTTTTCTTAGCAAATTTGGAGGGAATGACGAATGAGCAGCTATCTGCCGACTAATTGCCGACTGTCGTTAATTTTGTGTTGATAAATTCATGATGATTCAAATACACATAGACTACTTTTCCTATATATTCATCCACCAATTTGTGAAGTTCGTGTCGTTTTGTGTAGTAAAACTTCCTTTATGACACATCTCACATCATAGTGCAAAAGTGAAACATGCGGCAACTCGCGATGGCTGGAGGTAGCAACAAAACGCAACTCGCGGCAGTATAGGGTCAATTATAATGCAAAATAAACCTACGGTCAAGTAATCGATAACAGATTTTGTTAACTGATATACTAATAATGCTAGTAGAAATCTAGTAACCTAATCACAGACGGTTAATCGTCTACTCATGGGACCAATAGTTTTGCCAGAAACGGTATTACCAAACTGAGAGCATACGTAGGCCTACTAATATCTAGTCTAGATCTATAGATCTATCTCGCAACTGACATCGACGAACTCGCGAGGCCTGATAATTTGAATAGTATAGTCGGAGACAGCCGACATCCTAAACCCAGGTGTCCCACTCTCTCGAACGCCGGAGGCCACTCACGCCTCCGGCGTTCGAGAGAGTGGGACACCTGGGTTTACCGACATCCATGTGACTCACGTAACTTCGTAAGTCACGTTCAACTTCTTGACCGATATTTACGCTGCAGGTAGATCTAGAACTAGATGCTTCAAACTGTTTGATTATACTTCACTATAGATGGGACCTACCTTCAGAATATCGGATACTAACTGGCTCGATAAGAAATGTCAAGTTCAGTGCTAAATTGAATCAAAATGGCGGTTTTGCTATCAGTCACATCCAAATCTCGCCCCTATTTGAGGAAGACGAGACTTCGTGGAATATGGCGTCTGCTTGCTCGAACTTAGTTGATTAGATCTATTTCTGTCTATAATTACAAGAGAAATGCTGAAAATTACAATTGAATACGTTCACAGATTTATTCAACCAGGCCCTGAGCATCGAATCTATCGTTACTAAAGTGGTGGCATTGAAAGCTCGGTATGAGACGGCTGTACTAGGCCTAGATCTACTAGATGGATAGAGTATGATATTGATAGATCTAGGTCAATTCGGAATTCGGCGCTTTGATTCTGTTTAGAATCACCATAACATCACCCGAATAGGAGAAAAATAATCAGTTAAAACATGCTCAATGTGTATATCAGACCCGGAAGGCCTACCTTCAATTTTTTTTATCAATTCCACTGTTGATTGTCCTGATCCTCACAGTTGAAACAGACAACTCCCGTCGTGACGCAAATTAAAGCCTGTTGAGTGTCAGCGCCGTGATGACGCAAATTATGGTGTCAGCGCCGCCAAGTGAAAGAGAATTGAACTAATCACTGTGGTTTGATATCCGATCACCAGGTGGAACATTGTACGGTGATGTCCAACACCATGTCCAAAAAATGTCCGTTCACTCCTTGCGGGACCTTTGATAAAAAGTGATGCCAAACAGCTTGTGGGACTGTTTTCTGCTGTCCAAAGCTATCGATATTGTGGGACTATATTTTAGTCCCACAACATCAAAAATAGTCCCACAAACTATACATTCGTGAGGACGGACGGACGGACGGACGGACGGACGACGGACGCAACGCCATGCCAATAGGTTATCGGACCATAGGTCCGGTAACCTAAAAAAATGCTCACACCTTTGATGAATTAATCGCAGCCCATTATCACAAACAGAACAATTGGACACACAGCTAATTTGCTCGTTACAGCTGAGTCTAGAGATCAGACATCTGGCATAGAAGCTCGTCAACTCGAATCATTGTCTCCCTGCAGTGGGAAAAATATCCTCAAATCCTATGGGTAAACACATAAAGACTTCCGAAGGGATATTTCCGTGGTTATCTTATTTATGGGTGGTTATTATGAACACATTCATAATGTATACATATATATGTGTGTTTGGTGGACATGCCAGATGTGTTATCAATTAGTGATGATTATTGAAACAGTGTTGATACTGGCTGTTACAGTTCAGTATTATAATCGGCCACAATATGTAATTAATTGATACAGAATATTTTATCGCAATTTGGGAATATGCGAGATTCAAATCACATTGGTTTGTGATTATCAAAATCGTAATGGGCGGGGGGGGGGGGGGGGGGAGGGAGATTGCATGAAAATATTGACGGATTCATGTTCACGAGTATAGCCAGGTACCCTAAATAAGGTATAAACGTTACACACCCTTCACCCATTGTTTATATTGTGGATATTATGATGAATTCACATTCCGAGCGAATAAATGAGCAACCTTATAACTTCATTAAATTTGTCCGAGGAGATGAGTATTATGCGGAAAAGTGTACTGATGTTCGAGTTGAGCATGTTCACTCATGTGAAATAATTCCTTTCACGTGTAAGGGCTTTGAACAAGAATATGCTTTACTACATTCGTTTGTTTGCATACAGAGTGGGATACCTAATAGCAGAAACCCATATCTCTTATGTGTTTCTGCTAATAGCTACACAATAATTTATCACCGGAAACATTTTGCCTTTTTCGATAACACGACTGGATAACTGATCTATGTCTATAATATCCTTTTCACATGTAAATATGTACAATCTTAGACCAAAAGGTGGTCTAGTGAGAGAGTTGATACAAATACATTCCGACTATATTTAATTTGGTCTACTTTTAATTGGGCAAAAAATATGTTTAAAGTACGTTTATATGCAGGGCGCCTGTAACATTTTATGATGTACATTTCAATAAATATATATACCTGTAACCTTTAATTATCTCTAATTAGTATCTCAATATAAATTCCATCATATGTCAAAAAATAATATAATGATGGGATGATAGGGGAAGCATCGTTATCCTAATGGGTATTTTTTTCTTCTAATGCAGGTTTGATATCCCTCTGGCAAGGGTGTTTTGTTACCATATCGGCAGCGAAATGTACTTATGAAAATCAATCCATCTCCTGATGAAAAAGTGATACTTTTGAACAGGCTTTGTATTTCGCATTCTAATTTTAGGGGCTCATATTTGAAAATAAAATTCCAGCGATTTTCTTTTACAGTGAACTTTGAATTTGGAAAGTTCATTTGTCTGGAATCCACTCTACTTGCAAATATTTGCCATGAAGATTTATTCATTTATCATTTATTCATTTGGGAAGTCGTTTGTTTCAGGTTCAAGTATGGTTATTGTGGAGTAACTCTCGGTTGTGAATATGATCGCAATCGAGATGCCAGAAGCATATACCCTATTTAACATTTAGCAATTGATATTATATCAATAGGTTTGGAAATAAACCTTGCAGGTTTCTTTGCACGACGTATCTAAAACTCCAATTCCAGGACTAAACCATGTTCCCGACGTTATGATATTCACGTACAGTTCTGGTGTTAATGGGTTTGCTTCGCTGCTAAATTGAATTTGTTTTTTTTAATTGTCCCAGGGATGAGGTAACAAAGGGTTAATTTAATTTAGGTGTGGTTCGTGCGTTTGTATGTCGTAACTATCAATAATGTGGACAGATTCGTCAATATGTGGACACTGTATGATCCATAAATATGCATGTAGTTCATTCTGTTTGTGGCATTTACGCCTGACGTCATGATCACTGGTTGTGATAAGCACCAGTGGAATAGTATTATTGTTATCTTTGTGTAAATACCGAAACACATCAACTTGATTTTGTATCATGGTATTTCGACGAAGCACATTATATGGAAGAGTATTTGGGGGACTGTTATATAGATTTCCCAGCGCTCGTCTGTTGCGATGAAATAGTTCCGGGCGAGACATGTTGAGAATGACAGATTGCACATGTACTTTTTATGATCGCATTTCGAAAACAAAAAATGCACACACCTTTGATGAATTAATCGCAGCCCACTATCGCAAACAGAACAATTGGACACACGGTTAATTTTATCGTTACAGCTGAGTCTAGAGATCAGACACCTGGCGTAGAAGCTCGTCAACTCGAATCATTGTCTCCCTGCAGTGGAAAAACGTATCAGCAAATCCCATCGGTAAACATATAAAGACTGCCGAAGGGAGAATATTTCCGTGGTTATTACATTTATAGGTGGTTTTTATGAACACATTCAAAATGTATATATATATGTGTGTGTGTGTCATAAATTTATGTGTTATATAATTAATGTGTTATAAATTAATGATGATTATGGAGAACAGTGCTGATACTGGCTGTTACAGTCCAGTATTATAATTGGCCATGTTATGTATTTAATCAATACAGAACATGTTATCGCGATTTGGAAATATGCCTCGAGATTCTAATCACATTGGTTTGTGATTATCAAAATCGTAATGGGGGGGGGGGGGGGTCGATTGCATTCATGTTCACGAGTATAGCCAGGTACCCGAAATAAGGTATAAACGTTACACGCACTTCAACCATTGTTTATATTGTGGATATTATGATGAATTCACATTCCGAGCGAATAAATGTGCAACCCTATAAACTTCATTAAATTTGTCCGAGGAGATGTGTATTATGCGTAAAAGTGTACTGATGTTCGAGTTGAGCATGTTCACCCGTGTGAAATAATTCCTTTCACGTGTAAGTGCTCCGAACAAGAATATTCTTTACTACATTCGTTTGTTTGCTTACAGAGTGGGATGCCTAACAGCTGCACAATAATTTATTACCGGAAACAATTTGCTCGTTTCGATATCACGGCTGGGTAACTGATCTATGTCTACAATATCCTTCTCAGACATACACATGTATAATCTTAGCCCAAAAGCCGGGAAAATGAGAGAGTTAATATAAATACTTTCCAACTATATTTAATTTTATCTCCTTTTAATTGGGCCAGAAGTATGTTTAAAGTACGTTTATATGCACGGCGCCTGTAACATTTAATTATACCTGTACATTATACCTGTACATATAGGTACATTTCAATATAGATCTACCTGTGACCTTTAATTATCTCTAATTAGTATTTCAATATCATTTCCATCATATGTAAAAAAAAAAATGACATAATGATGGGATGATACGAGAAGCATCGTTATCCTAATGGGTATTTCCTTCTAATCCCTCTGGCAAGGGTGTTATGTTACCATATCGGCAGCACAATGTACTTAATGAAAGTCAATCCATCTCCTGATGAGAAAGTGATACTTTTAAACAGGCTTTGTATTTCGCATTCTAATTTTAGGGGCTCATATTTGAAAATAAAATTTTTGTTTTACAATGAACTCTGAATTTGGACAGTTTGATTGTCTTTAATCCACTGTACTTGCAAATGTTTACAAAGAAGATTTATTTATTTGAATTTGGACAGTTTGATTGTCTTTAATCCACAGTACTTACAAATGTTTACCAAGAAGATTTATTCATTTGAATTTGGACAGTTTGATTGTCTTTAATCCACTGTACTTGCAAATGTTTACCAAGAAGATTTATTCATTCCCCACGACGAAGTCGTTTCATACCGGTTCAAGTATGGTTATTGTAGAGTAACTCTCGCTTGTGAATATGATCACAATCGAGATGCCAGAAGCATGGACCCTATTTAACTTTTAGCTATTAATATCATATCAACAAGTTTGTGAATAAACCTCGTAGTTTTCTTCGCATGACATATCTACAACTCACAACTGGAGTAAACAATTTCAGGATTCAGCATTAAACCATGTTCCGGACGTTATGATATTCAGCTAGAGTTCTGGTGTTAATGGATTTGCTTCGCTGCTAAATTGAAATTGTTGTTTTTTATTTGGTCACATCATCCAAAGGATGAGGTAATAAAGGGTTAATTTAATTTAGTATTGGGTCGAGCGTTCGGATGCCGTAACTATCAATAATGTGGACAGATTCGTCAATATGTGGACACTCTATGATCTATAATTATACATCATTCTCATTCTGTTTGTGCCATTCACGTCGCGATCATTGGTTGTGATAAGGATCAGTGAAATAGTATCATTGTTATCTTTGTGTGAATATCGAAACACATCAACTAAACTAATTTTTCCATACAATTTCAAAAGCACTATGGAATATATCTTTTACTTCACTGGACAAACGTTAAACCCATGGGAAAGTTTTCCGGTCATAATTATCATCCTTAGAAACAAAGATTATTCAGCAAAGGAAAATTGTCCTGAGAGCTTTCACAGTCATACAGTCAGCCTTCATAGTCGTAACTTTTTGACGTTCACATGATATCTCAGCAAGCACATTCCCAACGATCTGGTTCTGCATTAGTTACTAGGTGATGTGATATGTCGAGAATCATTTAGGAAATATATTGTGAGGTGCACCATTAACAATTGTACCTCGACTTGTTTATATCTCATGTAGACCTGGCATGTTCACCGGGTCATTCAGGTACCGATCCATCATGCTCGTACATTTCTATATGTGGTAAAGTGTTAGCTAAAATTGATGAACTGACACTGACGCTGTTAACACGATCTGCTAATAAAAATATCATCATGTACTTGTGCTTATGTTTAACCCACCAATGATATGGAATGTTCTTAGAACCAATTTGCAGTATGTTTGATCGAACGTGTTGATTTTGCAATATAACATCGGCAGTTTTCTGTTGGCATTACAAGTTAGCTGTAAAATGAGTGTTGTGTGATGACACGTGTTACGATGGCTCAGACAAGAACAATCATTGATATTTATATTAATTGCAAAAGCGCAGTAAAACACAATGGGACAACGAGACAAATAGTCGGTGTACCACAACGCCTCAAGCTAGATATAGTATGAACACCAGTGTGTACGTGATAAAACACGCGTGGTGAGTTTACGAGTCATCGTTACGACCATTGCGACAGCGCCGTGATGTTAAATACGAGTACGTCTCTGTCCCTCTCGTAATTAAAATGAAGATAGCATCCTGTGACAACAGCAACAACTGCACGTGTAAAAGTATATCGTTGGGAAAAAGGTAGCACGATGAGATCAATTAGGAGACAGCTGTATTCCTGTCATCGTAAAATCAAACCAATTTTGCTGGTCGGTTGCACCTTGTTGATCTATACCAGTCTCTTGTGGTGTTTGGAAGAGCCAATTAGCGATGCCAACAGGAACACATACCCGGATATTGTAGACTTCCGCCATGCAGTGAAGGATTCGTTGCATCGCGCCGCCACCAATATCTCGTTTTCTGCTTCAGCTCGAAATCTGCAGCATAGGATTGTATACAAGGCAACTTTCAATTATTCGCAACCTAGCAAATCGAAATTACCATCGTTTGATAAACACAAATATGAACGATCAAAAACATCCACTCGCTACCCACCAACCACTATTCTCAAGAACGAATTCCAGCTAACAAAAAACAAACCAGCCAATAGTACTGAAACGGATACATATTTGAAGGCAATCAGTTTTCTCGAAAAATTTCGGAGATCTGGACAAAAATTCAGTGGAAACAAGTATCAAATATTGAGCAAAATCAGTACAGGGTACCACTCATTCAATGCTAGTGCGAGTGACACAACAGGAAACATCCGCGCTACTCTCTCCGACTACAGAGTACATGCTTGCAAGTTGATACATTATAACCTAACACTCCTGCCGAGAAGCAGTATCATCGTCATATTCCACAACGAGGCGAGATCAACACTTCTTAGAGCCATACACAGCATTTTACTGCGAACGCCAGATGTCTTAATTGAAGAGATCATTCTGGTGGATGATGCTAGTACCATGGACTGGTTGAAGTCACCCCTGGACGATTTGGTTGGTGATATACCAAAGACACGCTTGATTCGCCTTCCCCAGAGGGAGGGACTCATACGAGCGAGGCTTGCTGGAGCAAAGGCAGCCATTGCCGAGGTTCTTGTCTTCCTAGATGCTCACACGGAAGTCAATGCCCATTGGCTAGAACCACTGCTCTTCAGGATTCAGCAGAATGAAAAGGTCGTTGCTGTGCCAGAAATGGATATAATTCAGTGGCAGAACTTCGACTACCTCAGGCCAGCTGGGTTATACCATGGAAGCTTCACATGGGACTTGCAGTTCAAATACAGACCTTATCCGAAGAGACGTGTGCGTTCAAACGCCACAACACCAATCCCATCACCCGTAATGGTTGGATGTGCACATGCTGTGAATCGTCATTATTTCTTCGAGTCTGGATCCTATGATGATGACATGGATATCTGGGGAGGAGAAAATATTGAACACTCATTCCGTGTGTGGCAATGTGGCGGACGTGTCGAAATAATACCGTGTAGCCATGTGGGGCACGTGTTCAAACCTCGCCTGCCGTTTTCCTTCAAAGGTGATGGAAAGACCGTTATCCAGCGCAACTTGATTAGGACTGCAGAAGTTTGGATGGATAACTACAAGGACATCTTCTACGCGACACAGGCCACGCTCACTCCTGTGAACCTCAATTCGCTGGCCAGGAGGAAGCATCTCAGGACAAAGCTGGAGTGCAAAGATTTCCAGTGGTACCTGGACAACGTGGTGCCTGAGATGCCACGACCGTCAGTGACAGCTGTGTACTTCGGTCAGGTACAGTCCCTGCATGAGAAGGACTTGTGTCTGGGTGAACTTGACACCAGTCACACTCTAAAACTTGTTATGTGTGAAGAACAGAAGCTGGAGGACCAGTTCTTTTATTTCGACAAAGGCGGGCGGTTCATGTACAAGGATCTCTGCATCCAAGCTTCAACTGTACTCAATGGCACCTCGCTAAAGCTCAGGCAATGCCCAAGCAACACCGAGGCCATATGGGAAGTAACTAAGACTGGCAACATCGTGCTTTCTAACTGGCAAAACACCAGCACCCTCTGTCTCACACTAGCCTCGAAATCTAACACCCTCATCATGTCGGACTGTATGAGCGCTTGGAAACCGCAACGGTGGTCTTTCACTTATAATTTTAATTTCTCGAGGGAAAGTGACATTGCCGACGTTGTAGCCAATGCCTTGAAAGTGCCAGAGAATGCCGTTTACTTTGGATATCTGAGACACTATTCTTCGGATGCCTGTCTGCAAGTATATGACGATGCGGAATATGAAATTATATCTTGTAGCAAACAAAAAGACTACGACCAAATTATTCACCTGGATGCTAATGGTTTGCTAATGTACAAACAGCTTTGTATGGACTCAGACTTTAGAAATAGGAAACCCCACTTTGTAAATTGCAATATATCATCTCACAACAGACAAGTTTCAAATTGGAGGTACGACGAGAGGACGAAAAAGATTCACGTCGTGCATCAATCTAAGATGTACTGTTTAACGTATCCTGGTGACAAACTTCCACATAAATATAGCACGGATGCTGGTCCACTACAACTTAGCGAATGTGACAGAATGCAGGACGAGACACAACAATGGGAATTTACGAAGAAGATCAAGGGTCAACCATAATTTCAGTTTTCTTCGAAAAAATACTTGTATGTATCGTTTTACTGATATAAATGTAGATATTTGAAATGTTTAAATCGTTGCATTTGATAATTATATTCATGCAGTATTTGGTTATAATTGTGATAGGAAGTAAGGATTTTGTTAGTATTTCGTAACATTTTAGTATTACTATCCAGTGGTTGATTTCAGTATTGCTATATTCACAGAAATGCGAAACAAAGCAAAAAACACAATGACAATATCAATGACAATGACATTATCCCATATATGAATGCAGCTTAACAACAAAGTCTGATTAATATATTACTCAATTTACGTTTACTGACAGAAAATAGGGGCTTCGTCACAATTAGTTTCCCGTCATGTACATAGGGTCTTTGAACGTTTCTAGGATGTAATTGAATAGTTTTTGTGACCCTGCTTTGGATGGCACAAACATTTATAATGGGTCAATCCATCCCCCTTAATGATCTGAATGTGCAGGTGAATGGACGATTAATGAGAATTAATGAGAAGCTACAGGGTCATGAATAATGTGTAACAAGACTCCTAAAATACCAAGTCATGGGGCCCGTATCCTACACTTTTCCACCAAATGAATATATTATGAAATTGAGAACCTACAAAAAAAGAGAGAATATTCAGTCAAGGGAACGTTCATACTGGCCTATGGAAATTTTTCTTGCGCCATTTACAAATTTATTCATTGAAATGATGAACGATATGAAATGTGTTCACATTCACGGATACTAGACAGTGAACGAATCGAAGACAGTCTAGCAGTACAATTGTACATATGATGGCCCGAAAGTGTTGCACTGGTGAATGAACGACATTGTCAGGTCGTTCATATGATGTTTTTGGTGGTTGCGCAATACTTGTTAGAATCATGTTAGATAGGGCAGAGGAGCTTAATATTTTCAACGCCTGGTGATACAATTTTTCTTGATAAACCGTGATAAAGTTGATATAACGTGATAAAGCCAACGTCTAAATCGTTGTTGGTCCTGACACAACAAGTGGTAGATACATAATCCAGAGGTTTGTTGGACGTGGCTAGTTTCACCGTGCATTGTTGCGTTCTGTCAAGGCTAGTGGTCCCAAATCACCCCCGACAGGACAGGGACACCACACAGTACAAGGTTTGGTGTGAAAGAGAGAAAACGATGACCATGCGATCTAACCCCGAGGAACGCCATATTGAGCTGATGTCACTCAAGGGTTGGTAATGTTGGACGTTGGTTTGGTGCTGTTATTTAAAAAAGTCGGTTGGAACAGGAAGCTAGATGGTAGCACTGTCCGACCAGACAGATAAATTCCCGAGCGCCGTGAGATCTAATAATTTTCACTAGCAATGACAGAAATGATCTGCCATTCGTGCCTGAAATGGTAATTACAGATCGCAGGGTAACATCGCATGGCCGGTAATTGGACTCTACCACGGTCAGTGAGTCACATGATATGGATGCTGAATGGTTGGTTATATAATTGTGTGCGGTTATTAACTAACACAAATGCTATTTTTTTTAATTGACCATCTGCACGATGGGTAGAAAAACTAAAGAAGCCATAACGGCCGAGTGTCTGGGGCTCGCTCAAGGTCCCCGGAAGCTAAATAAAAAAGCCTTTTTTTATACATGAGCATTATGTTACAATCCTGGTCTTGATATTGAATTTTTCAGACACCACCTTCTATGCAAACTATTTGATGATGTATTAGATATAGGGACTATAAACTTGATTTTTAAATCGTTTTCATTGAAAATCGTTTTTTTTTTCAGAAATTGTTTTTCCGGGGGGTAGGGGGGGGCTCTTTAGCCCCCTCTAACAAGATGCCTTCAATATCAAGTTACGGTACCAGGCTCATGCTTTCTCACCAAAGGAACATAATATCAGAAATACATATTACAGATATCCTATGCATTTATGATAATATAAAAGCGAGAAAACACGGAAAGCAGATGTTTATTGAGAAAAGACGGAAATCAGGTGTTTAATCAATAAGTGAAAGACGGAAATCAGGTGTTTAATCAATAAGAATATTCAGTCTTGGCGCACGTTGGAATTGTATCACAATATTGGACAATACACAAATCAATCACAGTATGGCAGTACAAAGGAACAAAAGTGTTGCACGCCTATCATATATTTCACAAGGATTAAAACATCGCAGTTCGATCGCATGATGTTTTCGCTGTTTGGACAGTGTGCTAGATGGCGGCACAGGATCTTAAAGCAATATGCAAACCTTAAAAAGAATCTGATGTGCTGTAATGTATCAGATCTCCAGGGTTTATTCAATTTGAATTGGTTGGCAATTGGCTAATTACATCAGAAAACATCAACATCAGCATCAAATCAAATGTCACGAAATAGCCCAAGAAACAATAATGCAAATCCAGTCTAAAATCTGTTGTTGGCTCTGACACAAGAAGTTCAATACTCAAATTACTGGAGTTTTGTTGCATTTGGATAGTTTCACTGCGTATTGTTGTGTTAAAACAATGCTCCTTGGACCCAAATCATTCCTGACAGGACAGGGACACCACACTGTACGAGTTTTGATATGAAAGAGAAAGAGAACGATGACCAGGCATAGATCCAACCCCAAGGAAGGTCATACTTAGCTGGTGGCGTTCAAGCGTTAGTAATGTGATTTTGGTCATGCTATTCAAGTCTGTTTGGTCAGCAAGCGATAACTTGGCACTCTCCAACCAGACAGCGTGATCTTGCATCATGGTCATGCGTGTGACTAATTGCGATTGAGTGACTGTCAGATATGATCATTTTCCACGTAATGACAGATCATGCCTAATATGATACTCATAGATCGCAGGGTATAATCGAACGGCCTGTTCGAATCGAATTGGACTGTAATGGCCATGGTTGATTAGTCATATGATAGGAATGCTGCATGGCGGGTTAAAAGACACTTGTTTGATTACATAAGTGCGTTTATAAACTATCACAGATGTTGTTTTTCCTTATTTGAAAACCGTACATGTACAATGAGCTGGACAAATACTAGATCTATACATGTATGATGTTGAATATTGATGTCATTCAGTTAGTTTCATTTGACGCGATCTCAAGAAACCGTGATATTATTGTAATATGCAGTAATATTCGAGCTAAGGACTCCAATTATCGCGCGGAGATGAAAACGCGCAAAATGCCTATGTGATTCCTGTAAAATAACCCCGGCAACGCTTTGTTTGTCCAAAAATGTGTATACATGTAGCTGTGTTAAGCCTAAACACATCTTCTAACGTTTACATGAAGACAAATGGCTAGCTCCATGACGTCACGCATTTACCATTCTCTCGTTTTCAACATGGCGTTGGTGATCGTGGGAGAAAATGGTATGCTACAGACTTCAGTTCCCGGCTGGTATTCGAAATGCTTACAAAATGGATTTGATGTCCTATGAGAACCATGGCTTTCTCCCAGCCATGAATCTCAACTAGTAGTGACAGGAACTTGAGATGAATTTTCAACATAAGTAGCCTCCAACAGGGAAGGAGTCAAACGTAGAACAACGAATTTTTGCGTTTCTGCTATTGTATGTCCAGCACAGACTGCATGATAATCATGATGCAACATACTAGTATGTAAAGTGATTTTTTCGAGTGGTTCTCTTCGGAATAGACATTTATTTTTCCACTTTCCCAAATATTCATAATGCAGTCAGTGAATATATATCAAGTTCAGATCTAATATATTACCACTCGCCATTTATATTTTACCACACCAGTTGAAAAATAATGTGGAAATTTTCATCCATTCTGTTCCAGGCAAGAAGTGTCGGACCACTACTAGGGCTGTACCTAGTGTGATGGAGAGACACCGCTGGGCGTTATGATTTCTTGTGGCAGGATCCATTAATGAAGTTTATGTGTGACCCCGAGTTGACGTAAGGTGAGCAGTTGATTCAAATCTTTATTTTGAGAAATGACAAACACCCGAAATGATAGAATAAAAACAATCGAGAAATGATTGAAAAGATGAATGCACATAAAACACAATGTACAATTTAAATCGGAGCATGAAACTAGATATATAAATAGTAATTTAAAGAAGAATAAGTAGAACACAATAGATGGTATTCAATGAAGCTTGACGATGCCCAATGAGGCTCCGTGGTGAATACATTGATTCGACCCACACACTCGATCATTCCTCAGTCACCCATAAAATATATATACAATATATACAAGTCATTCGTCAGGTTACATATGTATATAACATAAAACACAATATATATATATATATATATATATTCCTTCTCAAATTCGTGAACGATATGCTTCCCATGAAGCCCAAGCTGTTCGATGACTGAGAATACACCTCGTACTGATATCCGTACAGTGAATGTGTGGGTTCACTGGTGAACGAATATACTAGTCAACAATTTGTGTTCATGAGTGTCATGGGATGAATTTTATTAATTTACTCTGATTTAGAACTTTTATTCACTTTGATAATATGAAATGAATTCAACAATTTGATATACACCTTATGCAATAGGAGTGTATGTATCGTATGAGTAAATAGTGGCAACATTAGAACAAAATGTCGGCGTCATCTGCAAAATAAAGCTTCCTCAGATATCTGATGCTGATGTTGATATTTTCTGATGTAATTAGCTAATTGCCGGCACATACGAGAATCTCTTGTTGGAGGCGACTAACTATGTGACGTCTTGTCCTGTTACAAATATTGGGAAACACGTGTGGGTGAACAACATTTCCAGTAGTAGACGTGGAATCAATACCCAGTATTAAGTATTCCGAGCAAACAAAACAGGGTCCGTTATCCAATCTCATAGTCCGGGGACAGATAGTCATATCAGGCATACGAAGTGAGAGTAAACAAAAATGACAGGGAAACTCATGAACCCCCAAGAATGGCCATTAGGAGGTGAAATCAGGTGTTCCGGAAAGAGTGAGCATTTCCTGCCCCACTAGTGGCACCCGTCATGAATTCCCCGTTACCCTTTATAAAAATTGGAATAAAAATCACATAGCCATGTCGTCAATGTACATATATAATTACTTTAATATAGAAATTTGTAGAACAAGCTGTCTACTGATAGCGTCTGGTGTTTTTTCTATCATGTCTCTCTATAATGACATTTTGGGTGTTTTATATCTGAATGTTATCTACGATATGCATATTGGAATTTTCAAGTGGTTAAATTCTAAATCGTTTGAACAACTATATTACCACACTGTCCACCACTTGCGAAGTTTAATTGCCCCTGATGAGGTTTGTTTCACTTTCATGATGTCCTTTCTGGGCAATATCCGGGCAATAAAACCTATAATCAGAAACTTAGAATATCATAAATAATCTAAATCAGCTAAACAATCCCAAGTTTGGTGATTATTTGGATGTCATATATCCTAAGGAACTTGAAATTAAGGATACTACAGACTCCGCTAATTTTTCCAACTATCTAGACTTGAGGTTGGAGATTGATAATGATTCTAACCTGTCAACTAGATTATATGACAAACGTGATGATTTCAATTTTCCACAGTCAATTTATCTTTTCTGAGCAGGAACATTACTATGTCACCGGCGTATGGTGTGTTTGTTTCTCAACTTATACGCTATTCCAGAGCTAGTTGCAAATATGAGGATTTTGTCTATCGAAGTGCCCAGCTAGTCTAAACTGCTGCGACAAGGATATGTTATACCAAGACTTATAGCTGCGTTTAAGAAATTCTATGGACGTCATCACGATCTGGTTGATAAATACACCAAATCCATGTCTGCCATGCAACTAGATCTATTTTCATATTAATTTTAGGGAATTCATGACAGGTGCCACTAGTGGGGCAGGGAATGCTCACTATTTCCGGAACACCTGATTTCACCTCCTAATGGCCATTTTTGGGGGTTCGTCAGTTTCCCTGTCATTTTTGTTTTCTCTCACTTCGTATGCCTGATATGACTTTCTGTTCCCGGACTATGAGACTGGATAACGGACCCTGTTTTGTTTGCTCGGAATACTTAATGGTCCGTTGCTGGATATCATAATACCCTTTATCCCTCGGGGTCCGTACGTTTCCCTTACTTGGCTATTTTACGAGACAACTGCTTCAACTGCCAAGTACTAGGCCCCTATATTCCAGGTATTGTAATTGAGGATTAGGTTCGCTCAATCCAGATGCCAGTCACAATCCCATTACATGTATTCCTCCGAAAAATACATGACGTTTTCCTGCGCCATGGACTCACTCGACGATTCAGTGCTGATCCCAGGGGCCTTCCTCATTCCCCATTTGAATATATTTCTCCTAAATCATGGTAAATTCACCCAAAGTTCGCATTATCTTCATGTAGGTAAGCACTTCGTCTGCTAAAACGTACAATTCATTTATTTTTCACAATTCATATTTAATCTCAGCAAAGCGTAATAGGGCCTAATTGTAAGTAGGACAAATATAGAACTCAATACCTAATATTATCAATATATCAAACTACCATTCAAATGAATTGTAATATAATAATTTGCTGAAAATGTCGACCTCGAATTGAAATGTAATGTAATGTAATATACTTTGCTGAAAAATAGGATAAATACTCAACTTTTGTTTTGCTGGTATAGAAGCTATTGCCTTGCATCATTCACCATTCTTTGTTTCCTAGCCTTGGATGATGAACATCGACAGATGATTTATAGCTTATCCTTGTTTATTCACTGATAATCCCAATATTACATTATGAATATATTGATCTCGATTAATAGTATATTTTAGTCTTTTGTTTCCATTTCCATTTCCATTTCTAAAACGGTGACCATGAGTATCGGCACATCAATCGTTCACTGTATTTTATGGCGAACGATTGCATTTCCAGTATCATGCATCGCCATTCAGCATTTTGAATAACCACCAAATTGTGGTAAACAACAGCGTTGTTCTTTTCCACCTGGTAACGATTGCAATCAGTCATTGAACATCGGTATATACACGTAGTTTAAAGCAGATCACATGAAATAACTGTGTTGGGAGATTGTCAGAAGATTGGTCAATTTCCCGACAATACGATACATTCGAGAGCTCTCACTCAACACCCAATATTTTCTGTATTGTAGGCTCCTGGCAGGTAATTCGGAAAGACGTTTTGAAGAGTTCCATTCACAATCTTCAATGCAATGATAGAATTGTTATCACGTAAATCCGACCACAATAGGGCATGATATCTGCACGAAATCATTATCCCACAAGGTCGCAGGTACGCCATACTGGCGTCTGAAGCCCATGATAACTTATAGTATTGTAAAGAGAATACCAGGCCATACTCAAATTCTGGCGTTTGACCAACCGAATCTCTTGCCTATCAGTGTTGAAAATGTGTTTTTTTTAATGCAAAATGTGTACAAATCTTGGTCAGTTCTTCTGCTGACGTGGTTATAAGTTGTAGTTATCGCACAAATGAGCGCATTAAATTTATCTTAATTTGAAATCATATCTGTGTCATTTCAGGTTCAACATGGTTATTGACAAATCATTCTGTGATATCAGGACGTCTATATTAAACCAATTTATTAGTTCTGATCATCTCCCTATGTCTGTAGAACTGTGTATAGCTAGCCCTCTGCAAGTCCAGTGTGTGGATCTTACTTCCCATTTGTCTGAAACAAGATTTTGTAAATGGCGTGATGCAACAGAAGAAAATCTCCACAAATATAATATGTACACTAAAAAGTATTTGTGTAACAATCAAATTCCTAGAAATGCTATTGTTTGTGAAGCTCAAAACTGTTCAGAACATCGGGGTGACATAGATAAATTATATGATGCTCTCACTTGTGAACTTAACAAATGTGTGAAACTTTGCATTCCGACTGGTAAAGTGAACTCAAATTTTAATATTCCGGGTTGGAACGATCTTGTTAAAGAGTCCCATTGTACAGCACGGGAAGCCTTCTTCTGGTGGCAGAGCCACAATAAAGCACGTAATGGTCCAGTATTTGACAATATGCGTATAACAAGAGCTCAATTTAAATACAAGAATCATACCTGGTGCAAAGCACCAGATCTCCCCGGATGAAGCAGTCAATAGCGCCATCATTTCTAGCACTGTTTTCAATTTAATTCCGTGCGCATATTATATAGGCCTACGATGTCCATGCCGGACGAATATACCGATGTGAAAGCAATTGGTACCGTATAGTTCGTATGAACACTGATCGAGTACGCCCATAAAAAAATCGAGTCCCTGATCGAGTACGCCCATCAAAAAATAGCAAGGTGTTCATAAAATTCAGCACCGTTTTCTATTTGGTCCAAAATTCAATATATTCGTAAAGTTGTTTTTGATCAATCTTGTACAAATATGCGACAATATATGCCATATGAGAAGTGTCTACTAAATTTGAGTACCGTCGGAATATTTATAAGCACTGAAATATCAATGTTGAAGGCGGTGGTGTTGAACTCGGAACCCATTCTGACTTTTACACAATGCCATCGATAAATACAACTGCTACATAGCAAACGCGACATTGTGATAAATCCGATATGTGTTGGTTTTTCCGCGTGGAAAAACCGTCATATGTTGGTTTTTCTACAGCAAGAAATTCCTCTGTGGAAAAAGCGACATGCGTGGCAAAAGCGACATATTGCTGCGGGACTGTTATAGAGAAACAGACATATCGACCATACCTGGTATACATATAAGGGGCCTACTCTCATGATGAAATAGCAAGTTAACCTGTACAATGACACATTTGTCATTTCCTAATAATATTTCTAGATCTGATCGTGATAAGTTTGTACTGATGTTTGAATAATGAAAAAAATGAAAATCGAACATTTTTGATGACACAGCTAGGACATGTCACATTGGACAAATAATATGTTCTTGGCCATGGGTTTGAGTATATAAAGTCTTGTTATGTTGATTTCTTTATTCATAGTAAGAACTTCAATATATTTAAAAGTTTAATCATATTAAATAAAAAAATATATATTTTGTTGATTTCAAATGTGTGATGTACTAGCTAGTAACAATGATTCATTCTACCTTCAAGTACACATTTTTTTAAACATATACCATATATTATATATTGTATGCTGATGCATGAAGTCATTATTTATGACTTGCAGATGTAGAAGCAAATAATGAAAGATGAAATTAAAAAATAATAATAATCACCATTCGTATGTAGGCCTACACTATCATTCTGTTGTAACATGAATTTCACCATCTAACAATCGAACATCAGTTTGGTATTTTTAGTATAATCTCTATTATTATTTGAGATTCCATTTGTAATATTAAACACAAAACAATTCCACTCTCTCAACAAAATATTTCTGACCAGTCAAATCCGTTCGTGAAAAGACAGTAGCCATGAAATAACCGAATGGGCGATAAAGGGTGGTGCATGTCGGGTTTTCCACGGCCGTGGCATATACGATCACCGCTGTTCGGTTTTTCGCCATGTCGGTTTTGCTATGCTACACCTGGTAATCAATCTTCCGCACTTTGCGAGCGAAAAACTAGCTCATTGTTGGACAGCGAAACATTAATGCGTATGATTGTTAGAAGTGAATATGCAGTCAGAAAATGGAACGTAACAAATGTGCGAGTTTTACTGCTCCAAAACAAGGAAAATTTGGCACTGACATAAAGAATAAGCATGAGAAGTGAGCGATGACTCGACAGTAGAGACAAAAGTGATACACGGTTGACTGAATGCACACCGTAGTTATGTATTTATTCTCAAATCCAGCCGAGACGCTAATGTTCACGTAAATTGGCGATAGTGACGAAAAAATTGCACCCTTCGACGAAAATATTCGTAAGATTATATTAATTAACTGAATTATTTACGCCGAGCTCTGTAGAACACACGTTCAAAGTATTTTCTCTTCGAAACCAGGTTTTTCCCCCAGTCGAAGAATATTTCCCCCATGGGAATCTCAGAGAGCGTTCAAGAAGTCTCCCCTGCGGGGAGACAATAATCTTCGTGTATGTAAACAAAATGAGGAATCTATAAGGTGTGATAAACTGGCTTCTCATATGAATGACCTCAACATGGTTGAGTTTTGGAAACGAGTTGAACGTATGACTAGCTCTGAATGTATTTGTGCTAACAGCATTGATAATGTAACTGGTGGTGTGAATATTGCTAATCATTGGAAAAAAAAAACATTACGAAAAGTTATATAATTCTGGGTCTGAAAATGTTTCAGCTAAAAACTTTGTACTCGAGAAAATTGCACTGCACTCTCAATCGAGCTTGGAATCTGTTACTCTCTGTGAGGTAGATATACTAATCAGGAAACTCAATAATGGGAAATGTCAGGGTGGTGATGGTCTTACTAGTGAAGCATTTATGTTTGCTAAGTTCAGTATCAGTATACAGTCAACTTTATTATTTAATGCTATATTATCGCCTGGTTACATGCCACCTGCTATGATATCATCCGCTTGTGAAAAATAAATGTGCTAATCTGTCAGATATTAATAACTACAGACCGGTTTCTATTGTTAGTGTGGTATCTATAATTTTTGAAGGTGTACTGCTAAATAGACTCCAGGAATATCTTCGGACGTGTGATAATCAGTTTGGATTTAAATCAGGACATGAATCTGATATGGCCGTTTATGTCCTCCATGAGTTTATGGATTATTATAGGTCACATGTTACAAGTGTCTATGTTACGTTCCTTGATGCAAGCAAAGCATTTGACATAATAAACCATTGGGTTCTTTTCAGAAAATTAATTAACAGAGGTTGTTATCATATTGTTGTTTCGGTATAGAAATCAGACCTTGTTGGTTAGATGGGGAAATTATATACTCTGAGACATTTCATGTAACGAACGGAGTGAAGCAGGGAGGAGTCCTGTCCCTAATGCTTTTTAATATATGTTAACGACCTAAGTCTGCTGTTAAATAACACCAAACTTGGTGGTTGTATTGGTGAAAAAGTGCTTAACCACATCTTTTATGCAGGTGACCTCTGTCTGATAAGTCTCTCTACTCCTGCTATGCAACAGCTACTCAATCTCTATGGTGTCGAAAATGATATTGTGTTCAATACAAAAAAAATATGTGTATGTCCTTTAAACCAAAAGAAAAGTTAAAACTCTAAACCCATGCATGCAATTATCAAATGTTGATCTCCAATGCGTTCATAAAGCAAATTATTTGGGTGTTTGGATTGAATGTAACAGCACAAATGCTGACTGTAATAGACAACTTAGAAAGTTTTATGCTCAGTCGAATACGCTATTTAGAAGATTTGGAAAGTGTTCTTAGGAATCGAAATGTATGTTATTTAGAAGTTACTGTGCAAACGTTTACTGTAGCCCACTGTGGTTCAAATCCTTTGTCTCTGCCAGGAATAGGTTACGTGTTGGCTATGATAACTCCGTTTGTTAGGCATCTCATCAAGGTCGAGTGCTAGTGCCATGTTTGTTAGTTTAGCAATTCCGTCCCTTGGGGAAATGACCAGGGGAAATATATTTGGTTTTATGAATAGGTTGGAAAACAGTGAAAATGGCCTGGTTAAAGCATTAATGTGCTCGAGTATAACATATTGTTCGGGTATATTGGGATGGTGGAATAGTGTCCTGTATGTTTGAGTGTTCGGTGTACACGTATTACTCATTCATTGTCACAATCGTTTTTTTTATATACATCTTCTTTTTATTATTCCTGTTATGTTTTCACAAGTATTATGAACGAAAGTTCATAAACTATTGAATTGAATTGAAGTGAATTGATGTTTGAATGGAATAAGCTTTTGAAATGGCCTTCGATGAATTATACATTCGTGAGGTAGAAGTAGCTAACAGAGTATAAATAGAGTATACATCCTTTATTTTTTTAAAATCCACATGGTTACAAATCACACTATCAATAACAGTAATAAGAAATCTGTATTATTTTATATCAGGCATGACTATACAACCTGAGAATTATGTAACAAGTGACCTGTTTCACTGTTAACGTTAGATTGTGTAAGGCATGTTTTGAGGTAATGTATCATGATGCTAGTATACAAATTATAATGGAATTATGTCTACTACAGTCGTATTGATATAAAGAATAAGGAAAAATACAGGCATTCACAACATCAAGCAAAACTATTCACCAAATTCCATGACTGGCATGAAATGAATATATGTTCACTTTAAAATACTATGTCTAAAATACGATATATTCCTTGCAAGTCCTATATTTCTGTTACAATACACGTTATCAACGTCCAATATTCATTGGTGTTTGTGCGAATGTTTATATGACAACATTTTGTGCTATCAACGTTTTACATATAATTCGACAATACCATATCCTTTCGGTGATCTAGAAATCAATAATTCTCCTGTCTGTGATCTAGAAGACAATAATTCTCTGTTTGTGATCTAAAACACAATAGATATCCTGCCGGTGATCTAGAAAACAGTAATACTCCTGTCTGTGATCTAGAAAACAGTAATACTCCTGTCTGTGATCTAGAAAACAATAATTCTCCTGTCTGTGATCTAGAAAACAATAATTCTTCTCCCTGTGATCTAGAAAACAGTAATTTTGCTGTCGGTGATCTAGAAAAACAATAAATCTCCCTCGCTCAGGTGACATTTTGTTGTCTAATCAGCTGATTTCCACGACTTAAGCGGACGTTCCACGTAGTTCTCCTGTTTGAATCATACATTATTTGTAATAGCAACGTAAGGATTGTCTATCATGAATATTCAAACAAGTATTTTATCAAGACTATACCGTCTTGTCCGGTAGACGTAATCATGTGGACATATATTTCATATATGTACACTTTTTTGGTCCTTTGTTATGTATTTGTTGGTAAAATGGAAATATGTTGTTATAAATCCAGGTTATTGGGATAAAATATAATTGATACTAATAATTGTATATACATACATCTCGTCTTGATCAATATGTTTGGGCGTCTTGCAGACTCTATCTTCTCCCGAGATGTCAGCTGTAAACTTTTCAGCAACACGTGTGGGTTCCTCACAGGTAATGTCAATGTTTTCTGTGAACATACAAATTACCGAATTTACTTTAACGGATATTTTTAAGTCCATTGCCTTCGTTTTATGGGTGTATTGTTTGTTATTACTGATGACTTTCAACGGAGTCAAATATATTCTGACACAAAATTTCTATTCCATTGTAGAGCATCGAGTTTTATCTATGCTGTTACCCCGCAACTAATAAGATTTATGGTAATTGAAGGTCGTTAATCGGTGTTTAAACCACTGACCCAGGGCCATTGGATCCAAAGCTAGGATGATTTTCCTGAGTGTGGTGATGGACTTGTAGTCGCTGAAGCGAGGGTAACACTGGCCCTCGGCTCGGACGGGTTCTTTAAAGCCGAGCTGACGGAGAAAGCAAGTGAAGCCGGGACTCTGCAACCAGGTGGCTTGCTCCGCTGTTTGTGCCACTAGCGGACACGGCTTGTTCAGTGCTAGTGTCAGGTAATGTTCGATTTGATAAATAATGAGTGATATAAAACAGTTAGCCATAATTAATGAGTGTGCCTTCGAATGATATACATAATTTAGGTCATCTCAACAGAGAGCAATCTTATAATATTTACCCATGTTATATTGCATGGTAGGTTGAACAATTCGGGGTTGTTTGAAACCCAAGCCGCCTGCAAATGAATAAATAATAATCATTGACTATTTGAAGGAGATCCTCGTATAATGGTGGTAATATAAATGCAGAAAGAATGTCGAAATCCAATTTTCAGGAAACGAGTCCCCAGAAATATTACTGAATCATTAAACTAGAAGGAGTCCATGCTGTATCAACTGTACATGACTTGCAATAATACTTGCAAACGAAAAAGTGACAAATGCTACATGTGCCTACCCATTCGTACAAACAGGAAATCCTTCATAGTTGCCTGCAGCCAGTCCAATTGATTTCGGCTGATGCGACCTTTGTCTAGACAAAGTTTTACCGTAATGTCACTTATGTCATCCTCGGCATCGGAATCAGGTGGCGTTAAAAGCACTGGCGGCAACCATTTTACGTAAGATATTAGCTGCAAAATACATTATTCACCTCAGTCTGGTGTGATTACACGTTGTTCCATGCAATTGTACACGTTCATATGAAATAATCATATTATTTTCATGTGAGGGATAAAAGTCACTCATACTGGTAGGTGTATTATTTTGTATGAATAGAATATGGGGAAAAAACTATTTTCTATCAGCGTGATAATGATAAATCAATCTTACGTGTTGTCTAAACGCTCAATAAAATGAGTTTTGTTGAGAACATCACTCGGATTGCTATCACGAATATACAGGAATAAATGTGAAAACGTACCTTTTCATCTTCTGATGTGATTGGTTTCTGTTGAAGTTCCTTCATACACTGCTCGAAAGTCATCACGCCGAGATTTAGCAATAAAACGCAGATCTGTTTGGCATAAACAATCCTGGTGTTACTGCTTGTGCATGGCATGGTGCCTCATAAAGGGAACATGAGAGGACGGAAAGTGGATCAGCATTTACAAGCTTACAGTTGTCTTCTTGTGAAAATGCGAGTAATAGAGACGGACGAACAATCTTCACATGTCAAGGAGTTATTAGTAGTAGCAGAGATTTATCAACAGTGAAATAAGTGCTCCCAGAAATATCACTTTTTAAAATATGAGAACTAAAGAATACGCATTCAACACTACCTGTTTTCTGGTCTTCACTATGCACTTGCTTGATAACTCTTCGGCTATCGTGTCTAGGGATAAAACCTCTCCGGCTTGAGAGGCTCTGGTTAGTATTGCTAAAGCCTCGTCCCGTTCTTGTCGGGTCCATACTTCTTCGGCGCCACTGGATACATGGCTACAAAAGTAAAAGACAAAATATGACGTATTACAGGACTGAAGCCGGTACTTGAAGGGAAATTCGTCTTAGTATTGCCATTGGAACAAGAAGCATTATCCAACAAGGAGTTTGAATCATTCATGACGCCAAACTAAGGCAACAATTTATTCATTCCCATTGAAGGGGATGACAGGGAGAATATATAATAGCGAAAATGAAACCCGATTCGGTTTTAAATACTGTACCACTAACAACCAAGTTAATTGTATTTTACTAGACTAATTTTATATTTATGTTTTTGGTTTTGATGTACGAACTGTTATTGTCTGTACAGAACGTCACAAAATGACCAGACCTGTCAGTGGCCATTTCTTCTGTGCCATTACACTTCTTCTCCACACTGTCATTTGGGAATGCCAAGTTGTTTTCCGCCAGAAGATCTGCACACTTGTACACAACCGTGTTCATCATTACGTAGGTATCCTATGCAAAACATCATGAAACACGATAAACACTTTTGAAGAATATATGTTCATAATATATAACGTGTAGCATTGATTATGCAGAGGGAATATCACGTCAACTAAGATATTAGTTGAGAAATGGCTAAGTAACTTATGAATTTGGATGTAGATGTATTATTATACCATTGGCAGAAAGTCATAGTTAGTCCTGAGTATCTCGATGAAGCTCTGTACGATGGACGCCTGGAGCAGTGTCTCAGTCCTGTCTAAGTCCCCGGCCACATGGTACATCATGTTCAGTGCCGACATCAGTGTCTGAAATAAGGGGTTTTGTGTGAATACAATAATACCATCCAAATCGTCAATATTTGATAAACCCATGTTGCTATTAGTGCAATGGTAGTGATTTCTGACAGTTTTATAATGTATTTCAAATATAACTTGATATAGATGGAAAATACCATGCACTCTGCGAACCTCTTCTGATATATAGTCCCTGTACTCTAAAAGTAGACCATACGTGGCCATAATCTTTTTGTTGGCAAAATTGTCTTCTATGAAAGCTGCAATGTCGAAGTCAGTAGCTGTCGCTTGTGTGACGTTGTCAGCCATGAGAAAAATACTGTGGTTGAGAAGTACTGCTTCCTGGATGAGTGCCAAGTTTGTGACATCCGTGTCGCAAAGTGTCAGCAAGGTTATCGGAAGCATTCTAACTTCCAGCATAGATACCAAAGAGGCTGCAATTGTGTATAATTTATAATCATACACAATGTAGTAGTGTGCGCCAGTGTCTAAATAGAATGCGAGCATTTATTCAAACCATCAGAATTTTTTCTGAAGAATAAATCAAAATAAATCAAACATACCCTGCAATTTGATCAAATGGAGATTGAGTTTTCCTGACTTCATATCGACGTGGTACATAAGAATAACAAGAAATATTCTCTCCAGTCCTGCCAACAGGGATATTATCCTGCCGGAGCGAAATGATGCGGTTTACTACCTTGTTTAGTAAAACATTCCGAACGCATCTTACAATAACAAATGATCTGGAAAATAAAATACATGTGTTCTGTGTTTGACAGCACATAGCCTACCTTTCGGCGTAGTCTACTCGAGATAATGACTGGCTATCATTCAACGATGTACGGAATTTTTCCGATAAATTTTGCAGTAGAACGATCATGAAATTGATCACCACTTCCGACGCGATATTGCTGTGAAAGATACAGAATTATAATGAACTGTTGCTGCTGTCTTATCATGTTTCAGCCACATACATGTACTTCTGACAAAACGATCCAATAAATTTTCGCCAAGCGCCCAGGAATGACAACTGGAGATTATGTAGGATATTGTCAGGATATGTATTGCCTTCAATTATTACCAACCTAATATGTCCGAATGTAAGGTCAGCTGTGGTGCTAGAACTCCGAGGGAGAAATCGCGTGATGAGCCAGGAGAGATACTTGGGATCCACGGAGTAGGTCACACCTCGGCGATCATTCTCTATCAGAACTCGCTGTACGGTAGTAAATAATATAAATGTTGCAAGACAGGCATGGAATATAGTGCAAACGTTCAGGTCTTACAGACTAAAGTAGGGTTAGCCCCAATTAACTCAGAGAGTTTCAGAATGTCCGCCGTTTTTAAAATGGTTGAATTGATTACTGTAAGACATTGTTCTTCCTGGAAATTGTGCTATAGTTTCAGGGGATACATTACCACTAGGCATTCTATTTGGTCGCACAAGCCGCTCCGTAGGAATGTGCTGGCCAATGCATCCAGCTTACATCTATTTAATTAATACAAAATATTTTGTATTCGTGTTTTGCAATTATTGTGAAAACTTCAAAACTCACAAATCGCACATTTACTATTGATGCAGAATCACGAGATATTAGTCCAAAAAGAATTGGAATTTCCATACCTAATTTTCATTTTGTGGTCGTCAATCCGCATAGAGTCCGTTTGGAAATTTGATTCTACGGGACTCGTGTCTGTCATGTCTGTGTGAGAGACATCGTAAATGGGTTTGAACAATAACTCAATAAGCATGAGTTTGGGATGACGTTTTACCAGCAATATACTGTGTGGATTAACATATATATTAGCATGTTCACTGATGAGTCACGCTCGGATGCAAAAATACCCAGTGACCAAAAAAGGTTGGGTCTTGGGTTTTAACTCTCAGTCAGAGCAACATCAATAACACACCGAGGCCTCCCAAGCTTGTCTCCAGCAGCACACTGGCCTTGTCCTCGTTGATTTGTGCCTCGTCCTCTGAGAGATAGAGCAGCGACATGAACTGAACCAGCGGGATGCACCATTCAGTCTGGGGCAACAATAAAACACACTTATTGGGCGTCTGATACTGTAATAATGTTATATTTGAGTTATAAAATTGGATAATTTGAGCGTTCATGAGTTGTTCATAATCTCTTCATTTGCAAGTGATGAAATTATTTTGTTACAAGCAATCGACGTCATTGAAACAAGGTATGAGTCCTAATTTTTGCAATAGTAACCCAAGAAAATATCAGAGTATTGCACCTTTTGTGGCGAAACACTCAAAGCGATAATGACTTCGCCGATTCCATTGTCGAGCAACTGCCTGTAATGTCAAATGGTTTACCACAATTTAATACCGATCAACATTCGTTGCAACAAAGCTTACCAGTAATTGCATGATTCACTCGGGAGCTATCATATGCTGTGGCAGTTAAAAGGAGTGTTATCTAAACTAGATCTATTCTCAATTTTCCATGAATGATTTAACAGCGATAATAAAAAGGCGTTGCTGTTGTTCATACCCAATCATGTTTAGCTGGTACGGACTCTGCTGAGGCTCATCATCTGCCACGTGATCGGAGCCATGTGACGAGGGTGTGACCTTGGGCGTGACCTTGGGGAGGAGCAAGTTCCGGTAGAGGTAGATAACACTATCGAATGTCTCGATGATAGTGGGGCTCACCAGGCTAGTCGTAACACTATGCTGGAAATAATTTTTTATCGAATTACATATCAATATTGCTTGAATGTGTGATGCCGAGTTAATTTGACAACATTCTTCTCTGAAGTGGTGGTAAAGCAGGCGGTTCAACTTAAGTACTCATTCGTGGAGTATGTGGAACGTCTCATCTTTGTCGCCATAATACATTACTACAAATTCAAAACATCCCTACTTTATGGAGTCGTTCTGTAGACGCCTGCAGTATGGCTGTGTTGATATCAGTGGCATAGAAGAGCTCACACATCCTGTCGATGCTGAGTTGTATTTCATTCAACTTTTCCCGCTGAGATGGGCTCAACGGCTGATCGGCGGGTACGATATACTGTGTCGGTTGACTTAGGTCAGCTAAAAGCCTGATGCAATTATAAACGGGATATAACCGGATTACTAATACGTCTAGTACATTATGTGATCCCGTTACCAATAGTTGGGGATTATAGCATATAAGAATATTGTATCATGTATAATTTACAAATGCCCGGGGTTTTATTCAGGTTATAGTCTTCCATTTTTTCCAGTAACAATCTAATTCTATTGTAGCCTTTGCAATGTGAGATGATATAATGTGCTAGCTTACTTCATCGTGAGCGAGAAAATTTCATCTTTTTCTTCGCCAGAAAATTCTTCCTCCTCGTTTAGTGCTACAAGTAGCGGTACCAGAGCCTGGAACAATACATTCCGTAATTCGATGTGGAACAATCATATACGCTAGAATGAAACATGTTTGACATTATCCTAACATGGTAGCGTGTTGTTCATGATCCAATTACAGTTGTCATTATTTTAGCAAGGCAATTTTTTCAAAACGTCGAGAAATAATCTAGCTATTGTAGATGTACGTTCCACCGAATTGTATTGCAAAATTCTATTCGGATGATATTACACGTGAACATAACATCTACAATTCAGCCGAGGAATGGCTGGCACTGTAAATAACATCTTCAACATACTAGGTTTGATTATACTGCCGCATGGCCACCCTACCAAATGGCATAGAGCGTTGACCGACCTAGTCCTTTTGTTTAGGGATCAGGTCATGTTATTGTCAACGCTGTAAGGCTAACTTTTTGGAATCTGCCGACACAGCGTGAGTAATATAATTTACAGTTGTCATTACTTTAGCAAGGCAATTTTTTCAAAACGTCGAGAAATAATCTAGTTATGGTAGATGTACGTTCCACCGAATTGTATTGCAAAATTCTATTCGGATGATATTACACGTGAACATAACATCTACAATTCAGCCGAGGAATGGCTGGCACTGTAAATAACATCTTCAACATACTAGGTTTGATTATACTGCCGCATGGCCACCCTACCAAATGGCATAGAGCGTTGACCGACCTAGTCCTTTTGTTTAGGGATCAGGTCATGTTATTGTCAACGCTGTAAGGCTAACTGTTTGGAATCTGCCGACACAGCGTGAGTAATATAATTTTTCTGTCAAACATTGACTATATTACCTTAGAATGGGGATTCGATGCTTATTGTCAGCATTACAGATGACGTTGCGCCTTTATATTGCTCACGAAGGAAGTTTGAAGTATTTGAAACCTCCACTTCATACAATGTAAGTATCAATCTATTACCACCAATACAGCCAGATTTTGATGATGCCAATAACAAACGTAAAATACAGCATTTTGCAATAGAAACAAAACCCGGCCAAATAGGTCATGTACAGACCCACTGGCGTCATCAGGGGCAGACAGTGTGTTAAATGTAGTTTTTCCCACTGTACACCTGATGGAATTAGTATACAACTGCCCAACAACCTATGAAAATAAATTATAAATCCGAAACAAACCCTATGGAATAGATATATGGCAAGTACATAAGTACCTAATCACAAGCCAAAAGGCTACTGAGTTGATGGTATCCTCGGGGACAGATTTACCTTCAACCAGCAGTGACACCGCTGAATCCCTATACATTGTATGTTGGTGTACGTGATCCATAAGTATCGAAAACATTGTGATTAATGTTTGGACACTGTGGGCGAGGGCCTTTTTCTGAACAGATCATATTCCAGTGGATAATTGGACAGCACGGGCCTCAAAAGTTAGCTTTACAGCGTTGACAAAAACATGACCTGACCCCTATACAAAAGAAATAGGTTGGTCAACGCTCTATGCCATTTGGCAGGGTGTGACGTAATGGCTTCCGATAGACTGACTTTGCTGCCATTGATAGGTGATATTTCGAGCAAGTTATCTAGCTCGAAGATCGAAAAATATTTCGTGTATATTATTATCCCTATTTTTATCAGGACGGGACTGAACTGATGAATGAATGATATGGGCTACCTTGCCAGCAATGTCCATGGATAGCAGTCTCTCCCTGGTTCTGATTGCCCCCGTCCATTGGTCCGAGGCTTGGAGTGCCTGTGTCAACTCCTTCAAGACATCTGGGCAACATATGGGAGCATTAACGGTAGAATGATTGGTCTCGTGATAATTGAAGTGTGACATAACATCAACCAGAACGGAAGCGCAGTGTTGCCACACGAGAAACAAATAAGTCGTTTTAACGAGATACAAGAATCATACCTGGTAGAAAGCACCAGATCTCCCCGGAAAAGAGAAGTCAATAGCGCGCTCATTTCTAGCACGTACTGTTTTTAATTCAATTTCGTGTGCATTTACGATGTCCATGCAGGACAAATACAATTGATAGCTCGTATGAATAGGAGTTCCTTACCGAGTACGCCCATCAAAAATAGCAAGGTGTTTATAAAATCAAGCACCGTTTTCAATTTGGCCCAAAATTCAATATACTCGTAAAGTAGTTCTTGGTCAATAGTGTACACATAAACGACAATATATGTCCATATGAGAAGTGTATACAAAATTTGAGTACCGTCGGAAAAGTTATAAGCACCGAAATATCAATGTCGAAATCGGTGGTGTTGAACTCGGAACCCATTCCGACTTTTACACATTGCCAACGATCAGTAGCACGGTTCCCAACATTCCGCACTTTCCTAGCGAAAAATTAGCTCGTTCTGGGGCAGCGAAAAATAAACGCATATGATTGTTAGAAGTAAAGATATGCAGTCAGAAGAGGGAACGAAACAAATGGGCTAATTTTAATGCTCCGAAACAAGGAAAATTAGGCAATGACAGAAAGTATAAGCGTGAGAAGTGAGCGATGGTTCGGCAGTAGGGACAAAAGTGATACTCGGTTGACTGAATGCACACCGTAGTTATGTATTTATTCTCAAATCCAGCCGACACGCTAATGTTCACGTAAATCGGGGATAGTGTCGAAAATTTTGCTCCATTCGACGAAAATATTCGTCAGATTATATTAATTCACTGAATTATTTACGTCGAGCTCTGTAGAACACACGTTCAAAGTGTTTAAAGACCTAGTAGCATGCCGATGAAAGTGCTTTTCATTCAGTTCATTATGAATAGTTATCTGTAAATTCAAACGAATTTTACAAATACAATCAATGGGTTTCGAGATATTGAATCAAATAGGCACTCCTTCCGTAAATTGCCGAAGATTTTGATCACGATTTTAGTATGGGTCACGTGGTTTGTGACGTCATTTGAGGCAGTACTGAAAGTACATGTAGCCAGCAAGGTAAACTGCATGTCGCATATTCATTCTCGTTGTGTATGTTTGACAATTCAAGTGAACGGGTGAGATGGTGGGAATACGGCATTTCTTGTCTTGATATTTAGAATCAGTACTTTTTATTCTCCCAGAAGGGAGGTTTGTTGAACTGCAAGATGTCCAGTATCTGTTGGTTTTCACGGGTTTTCTTTTGAATCTCGTGCATTTTGGAGTGGTTTTCTATCTTTGAGATAGAAACTGCCGAAGCTATTTTTTTTATCAGCATGAGAAGGCGATTGCAATACTGGCTCAATATACTCGATTATATGTCGCGGTTATTAATTACCAATTAACGCGAACATCTTTTTTATCACCAAATGTCCACAATGCCTTTATCTGAACAGGAATAAAACCATATAATGGTACCTTGCTACTATGACTTTAAACCAGGTTTTTCCCCCAGTCGAAGAGTATTTCCCCCATGGGAATCTCAAGGAGCGTTTAAGAAGTCTCCCCTGCGGGGAGACAAATATCTCGTCAAAACCACTTAACTATCTCGTTAAATCGACTTAATATCTCGTCCAAACGACTTATTGACTCGTTGAATCAACTTAATATCTCGTTAAAACGACTTACTGTGGTCCAGGGGGGGGGGGGGGGATAGTACGTCGTTTTAACGGAATATTAGGTCGATTTAACGAGATAGTAAAGCGTTTAAACGAGATATCTCGTTCAATCGACTTAATTATCTCGTTAAATCGACTTATTATCTCGTTAAAACGACTTATTATCTCGTTAAAAAGACTTCATTTTTTTCTCGTGTGGCAGCATTGCGCTTCCGTAAACCAGCGACAGTAACAAGGTAATACATCACAAACAGAACAGTGGGCGTGTATGGAAAGGGCCATGGTAACACATTCTATATTTAGTTCTAGGAGAGCATTGCAATAATCACATTAAAAGCATCAGATACGCGAAGAACCCTTGTAATAACCATGTGTTACGCAATCCATTTTAGTATTATGTTAAAACCAAACCAAACGACGATTACCCTTAGGGAAATGCTTTGTTCACACAATTTTTGTCAGATTTAAGGACTGATTGCATGTAGCATACCGGTGACTGCATTGAGGCAGTTTTCCATTGACTTATAATGGGAAAGTAAAGGTAACAAAATCACCAAGACTAAACAATCCCCTGACCTAAAACTTGGCTAGCACACACACATATACTCATGGATGATGAACCGAGACCTGGTTCCATGAATGATATCACGGAAGCTGTGCAATTTGATGATTAGATAAATCATTTTATACGCTTCACCAAAACGAACATATACGTGTTTTCCGCTTGACAAACACTGGCTGCTGCATATATTTATTCTTTGTTGTGGTGAAAATAATGAGAATATCTGGGGCTATACTTTCTGTGAGATGATTACAATGCACTGAACATTCATAATCCCAAACACCTCGGTGCATACGAGTGCATATCACCTGTGAGTTTTACTGGTCTCACTAGCTATTTGCTGTACAGCATAATCCTTTCGCTCCCCCTGTTGTGAGTGTATTTTGTGTACTGAGAAATAGGTCGGAAAATGACATATGAAAACGATGAATTTAATAAATTTAACGTTGTTTAGTAAGAAACGGAGTCTCGGTTAGTAATCCTTGATGGCTAACAATTAGAAAGGCAAAGTTTCACGTTGATTGGAAGTGTGTAAATTCATGAATTTGTTACTTTTATATTTACATTATAAGTGAATGGACAGCTGGTCGATTCCAGGTTCATGACCATTACATGCAATCAATCCTTAATATGAGTTATTAAAAATATAGCGTCAATGCACATAAGGGATATTAAAGTTCCATGAAATTTCCCCAACAATTAACTTCGAGTTGGGGGGAACAGACTCGTTTAGAATACTTTATGCTTGAGTAACGTATTGGTTCTATGTTTATCCGTAGATTTGTCGTACCTTATGGTATGACATACCTACCAATATTCTCTGTGGGGACGAGTGGAACACATTAAATTATTTTTTTGTTTTGCTTCTGTGCTATGGATTCGAAATCAATATATGTTAGAGAAAAAACGTTCATCCTGAGGGAAAACATAACTTGAGGCATCAAGATGTGATACCAATATTCTGTAAGGAATAAAAAGGAAAATAACATCCGTTCGAGAACAACAAAAACAACAACAGCAATTAGAGATTTATTAATTGCCGTTGTGCCTAGGAATAGATCACCGAGTTCATTGATATATTAGGTGTGCTAAACTGTTAACTCCATGAAAAATTACGTAATGTGGCAATTGCTCGGCGCCAAATTGAAGTTATATTTCTATCTTTCCGTGTAATTTCACGAAAGAACTCGGGCGTCTATTAAGGAGAAACATCGCGTTTTACAAATTCCCTACACTTGCAGGCCGTAGAATCTCATGTTATCTCACCTGCGCATCCGTCAGCGAATACAAAGGAGCCATCAGCCAGTCTGATGCCGATGTTGGCGTCCACGTAACCCAGGCCGTCCGAGTTCATGCGATCCATGGCAGGACGGCGGGATCGATGTCTGCAGGATGTCGTATATCAGGAAGTCGTATGTCAGAGTCAGGTGTCAGGTGCGCGCTTCCTTCTAGGATGTGTTAAACGACAGTTTTCACAAAGTGAATGATAGGACCAGCTGTGATTTAGGATTGTTATAGCTATTAGAAATGAATAGCTAAAATTCATTATTTTAGCTAATGAATCATGGATGACGGACCCTGTTTTGTTTGCTCACTTCGTATGCCTGATATGACTTCCTGTCCCCGGATTATGAGATTGGATAACGGACTCTGTTTTGCTCGCTCGGAATTTTGGGGAATTCATGACGGGTGCCACTAGTGGGGCAGGAAATGCTCACTCTTTCCGGAACACCTGATTTCACCTCCTAATGGCCATTTTGGGGGGTTCGTGAGTTTCCCTGTTATTTTTGTTTTCTCTCACTTCGTATGCCTGATATGACTTTCTGTCCCCGGACTATGAGATTGGATAACGGACCCTGTTTTGTTTGCTCGGAATACTTAATACTGGGTATTGATTCCACGTCTATTCAGACCTAGTGCTGGTCATCACATACTACATTTGAATATTATGTTTACTAAACACCTTTCCAAACTGTATATATATTAACTCTGATTGTATGAGCCCGTTTTAATTTCACACACATTTCCTGCTAATTTGAGATTTAACAAAAATGAGCTGCTACTGCTTCCACATTTAGAACTCTCTGCCCGTATCAAGTTGCTTCCGCGGAGTTGAGTGGCATCCATATAGTGCGCATGCGTGCAGCATAATTTCAGTATGAGTTTAGCCTGTGTAATATTTCACGTTGCTATCACGTGCATGCATAAAGCAAGCAACAGTAGAACATGATTCACTGCGGTGGTATCTATTTATAGATGTTCCGAGAAGTCTACAGGACATTTATCACGTACCACCGATCAAATTTAAAACGTAAATTACAAAGTTTGAGCCACAAAATAAATGATTTACATGCACACAGTTTTCCTCGAATGGCGTATCAACCACGAAGGTTTCGCGTGCCGAGATGCACACATGTTTTACAGTAGATTGGTTGCATATAAGAGTCATTTTCCTGACAATCACGATGCGTTTATAACATCTTTTATCCACATTCGAAAGGAGATATAGTTGCCGGGTGATACTGAACACATGGGGATCGAATAATATGACAATATAGCCAACTAGGCCGAAAAATGAAATATACTTCGAATTTCATTGGGGTTTTTTTTCCTTCCGAAAAAAAAATCCTTCCGAGGCTAATATTTCATGTTGCAGGTTTTTTTTCATTGTGTTACCTGCACTAATTCTCACCGAAACAATATTATAGTCTTTGAGTACATTGAATGTCTTATGATTGATTTTGATACGAATGATATATTTTCAAATGATTGACATGGAGTCTGTAGAAGCGACACTCACCTTCGAATGCTATCAGTATCACAGTACAGCTACGATCCTGGCGCAAATGGAGTAGCGAGAAATCTATTAAGGTCTTTATCTAAACGAATTCAACGCAATTCTGAGTTCGCGTCCGGAATTCGAGAAAAGTTACTTTCAAGTCAGAGGGACACGGAGATACATGACGTCCGTTTGCAGGCAAAATACTGAATGGAATAAAATGTTCCCATGCTAACCACTCCCTCCCTGTGCCACATATTTTCTGTCACGTGGAGGTTTGCAACGTGAGGGACACGAATGTGAAGGACAGGTCTGGCTGCACATGCAGGTGCACGAGACTTGCAGAGCATGCCACACTGTGACAGTATAAACAGTCTGCTCACAATCTCCACACATGCGTCTGTTTAAAGTTAGCCAACTGTCCGGACGGAAGTGTGGATAGTTTTCATCTGTTATTTTTGACTTTTACTTCAGTGTTGCAGTCACACGAGGTGCCTGCGTGTTAGCAGTCAGGAATTCCCAAGAATCAATACTGTTGCCTGTGTGGACAATTTCTGGGTGTCGGGATGGCTATATTCCATCAGTTTGTTTCAACAACGTGGATGGCTATATCACGCATAAGAATGAATGGCTTCTTTTAACTTACCGAACCATTTGGGCCGATAAACCATTGTCGCAGTTGTCGTCCCTCTGTCATCAGTTCTTTAAATATATATATTTTTTGGCTGGATGATTTTTTTTTCAGAACTCACCCAAAACATAAACTGAGCTTTTTTGCTTTGTTTGTTTTTCCGATTCATTTTATTGCCCCCAGGGCGGCAAAGTATTGGCCGAATATGGCTGATTAGGTATGTTTCCTAGGTAGGAAAGAAAGACCCAATTACTGTAGGGCTCAGAAGCCCAAGATCCTATGCATTGATCTGCTTTTGGATACCACAGTGATTAGGTGCGTATAACGAACTTATAATAAGCCTTTTGTGACAGTGACGTGAAACTTGACCTCAGATGACCTTGAGTGCTCAAACCCATAACCATGACTACATAGAGATGTGTAATTGGATCATTGGAGACAAAACACTTATAATCACTTGTATTTTTATGTACATATAGGGAGTCATATTGGTAATCGTATATGACCTTCATTTGCCTCAGATGACCTTGAGTGTTCAAATTCAATGTCCAGATCACATAAATTGTGTAATTTGGTGGATGTATACCGAACGATCGAAGATGGAGTTCATGTTCGTGTTTTGAGCATATAGGAAATCGTGTTTCTTTTATCTAATGGTGACCTTGTACTTGAAAAGACCTTGTGACTTAAGTGGTAATTAAGTGTTTTTTGAACTTGGAAATATATAACCATGAATACTAAACATTCACTTAAAATTATAAATCGGAATGAAGATACTAGTCCTCAAAAATAGAGCATGGACTTTTATCATGAACGGATAGAGAGGCGCACTTTTTGGGGTGGGGGATTGCGCAAGTATAAATTCAAGCTGAAAAAAGAAAAAGAAAAACTATTTTATAATAATAATAATAATAATAATAATACGTATATGTAATAAAAGTGTGCATGATGCCACTGATGGTATCAGAACGGATTATGCAAATGACTGGCATGTTCACATTCGCATGCAATAAAAAACATACCAGATGTCTGGGGAAAGCCATCAGATGCTATCAACCTGGAAATAATGGTATATTTTTGAGTAAAGAAATGTAACGCATATCATTAACGCGCCCCCCCCCCCCTCCCCTCAAATATATTCGAGAAGTTTATCATAGTGAGTTTGCGTGGAATTCTTTGCCACGAGAGGCCAGGAAGCTACCACAGAACATGAAAATGTCTCCTACTTCTGGGGCCCTGAAGCGGGCAATACAACCCAGGCCGAAACTCATTTGCTTCGTTTTCAATTTCATTTTAGAAACTTTCCAGAAAAGGGGTATCATTGGGTATTTAAGTTGAATTTCTACCCATGATAGGCCAATAAGATCAACAGAACACAAAAGGCTATTGATAACAATACATTTTCAAACTCCTAGAGCCTCAGAATTTTACCATAGAGCATCTAGGGGTCGTTAGCTTCTGGGGCCATGGGCGGTTCCCAGACCCCGCCCCTCCCCCTTAAATTCGCCCGTGACATGTATATTATATATTACATGGCAAAAATCATCACACTTTTAAGATATCGGCTATGCTGCTGCAAGATTCTACATATTGTTGACTAGAAAGTATATGGTTTTATATGAAAAGTATCTGCTTGATAAGAACACTTTTTGAAGCTTTGAGAGTCCCCGAACTCACCACAGTGCAACTAGAGGTCGTTAGCTTCTGGGGCCCTAGGCGGATCCCCGCCCCTAACCCTAAAATCGCCCCTGACATGAATGTTATAGAAAGTATCTGCTTGATGTTTCTATTGCAAAATGTTGTATTTTACGTTTCTCTTTGGCATCATCAAAATCTGATTGTATTGGTGGTAATAGATTGATATTTACATATATTATATGGCAAAAGAAAATTATGCTGCAAAAGCACCGGCATGTTATTTTTCATTTTAATGAGCATTATACATATTGTTGAGTAGAAAGTATATGGTTTTGTGTGGAAATTGTCTGGTTGATAACAACACTTTTTGAAGCTCTGAGAGACCCAGAACTCACCACAAAGCATCTAGAGGTCGTTAGCTTCTGGGGCCCGCCTGTTTACTTTGTCAATCCAGCCAACTGCGCCCCCTCTTGTCCCATATTCCTGTATCCGCCCCTGTTTATTTTGGGCATATAGGTGGTCATGGATGATGCATCCCATGGTGGACTTGCACCTGTGTGTTCAAATTCTATGTAATGCCTACTAGTGGAGCAGATATTTTGAATAATTGTAGTCTCGGTGATGAAACACCGAAATTAGTACAATTCAGACTGAGTACATATAGATCTATAATTGATTCTAGCTTTAATACCAAGCCAGACTCTGTTCCAGAAATATCATGAAAAATTCAAGATGATTGCCATCGCTCACGATGGAAACGGTCATAACTTCCCTGATATTATTGTGTCGCGTCTGGTATGATGTGTACATTAGTCATGGAGACAGAGCACTCCACTTGAAGGTAGATATATATCCCAGGACCTTTGTGACAATTTATTCTCTGAACAAAGAACTAAAAGAATTACCGGTAAGCTTTAGCACCCGTGGTGATGTTCTCTCATTTGCCAGAATAGTTTCTATGAGGTATTGAGGAAACACTTTTTCTAATTACTTGTGGATTCGTCGGTACTGTACAATGTTTGCAACCTTCGATGAACGAGTTCAATGTTATTCAGACTAGGCCCCAAGTTTTCGCATGGATGAGGCATATAAATATTCGTCTGATTCCAAACATTCTCGTCAATGAACATATTTGTGATCCAATCCCACAGCTTTAACACTTGATGAAGCATATCCTTTCGCAGCTGTTCAGAGACTATCTGAGCACTTCGGCAAACACAGCTATCGTGTCTGCAATTACATGAATTAGGTCTGGAATAGCATGAGCTTTGGAACGAGCAATAATATATCCTGGCGCAACAAGAATATTGCTGAATTAGTAGGAAATAATATCTCTATGAAACATACGAGTCATCTGGTAAGATTTAAATAATTATCAACAGTGCCTGTAGGCGTGTCCTTTCGGGTCCATTTGACTTCCCCGCTATGTTTCTGGTCAACTGTTTTAAATACTGTGTATTGGGTAGCAAAAGGCACGAACAATTTATATGAGAAACGTCAGAAAATAGTTGGAGTCGAAAATTACCGACTTTACAATAATAGTGCAAATTGAAAAAAGTGGAAGTTGAAAATTATCAACTTTACAATAATAGTGTGTTTGAAATTTTAATATTCTGAATAACCAAACATGAAACATGGAAGTCTACATTGATAATATTTTAGTCATTTTCGAAAATGTCCAGTGCAGATTCCACTGCATGTCCTGGGAATACCTTGGCGTGAACTTCGTGGCAGGTAAATAGCACTAGATTCACACCGTCGATAATGATGTGCTCACATATCATGAATAAACAATTGGTTCGTTGACGTCACCCAAGTGGAGGTCATAAATCGGTAACCATGGCAACCCGACAATTGACGTCGTCTAATCACAGAGTAGGTGGTGTCTTGTGGACGTGATCACTGATATGAGTGGAGTGCTTCACTTGATGTTGTGGTGGCTTGAAGCCACAAAATGCTGTCTACGTGTTGTAATTCACAGCGAAGCATGCCACATCGTGTACATTTGTTTACGCACATCACTAAATATCGCCAAACAGTATTTCTAATTATTTAAAGTGTGGAGATGGAGGTGATCTTATTCCCAGAATACCTGGAATACAGATCGTTGTATCCACATATAGAGTCACTGGTTGCCGACCGTCATCACAAGAAATCAATATACAACACCCTGCCGAGTGTCCGTGCTCGTATACTCAATAAGCCTAAGTATATCTTCGTTGTCAATGTTTGCTTTTGAAAAGTCACTCCATAATAGGTTGATATGATAAACCAGCGCCAAGTTTGAGAAAGTGGAATTCTTTGCCACGAGAGGCCAGGAAGCTACCACAGAACATGAAAATGTCTCCTACTTCTGGGGCCCTGAAGCGGGCAATACAACCCAGGCCGAAACTCATTTGCTTCGTTTTCAATTTCATTTTAGAAACTTTCCAGAAAAGGGGTATCATTGGGTATTTAAGTTGAATTTCTACCCATGATAGGCCAATAAGATCAACAGAACACAAAAGGCTATTGATAACAATACATTTTCAAACTCCTAGAGCCTCAGAATTTTACCATAGAGCATCTAGGGGTCGTTAGCTTCTGGGGCCATGGGCGGTTCCCAGACCCCGCCCCTCCTCCTTAAATTCCCCCCCTGACATGTATATTATATATTACATGGCAAAAATCATCACACTTTTAAGATATCGGCTATTATGCTGCAAAACTACCGGCATGTTAGTTATTTTTTATTTTAATGAGGATTCTACATATTGTTGACTAGAAAGTATATGGTTTTATATGAAAAGTATCTGCTTGATAAGAACACTTTTTGAAGCTTTGAGAGTCCCCGAACTCACCACAGTGCAACTAGAGGTCGTTAGCTTCTGGGGCCCTAGGCGGATCCCCGCCCCTAACCCTAAAATCGCCCCTGACATGAATGTTATAGAAAGTATCTGCTTGATGTTTCTATTGCAAAATGTTGTATTTTACGTTTCTCTTTGGCATCATCAAAATCTGATTGTATTGGTGGTAATAGATTGATATTTACATATATTACATGGCAAAAGAAAATTATGCTGCAAAAGCACCGGCATGTTATTTTTCATTTTAATGAGCATTATACATATTGTTGAGTAGAAAGTATATGGTTTTGTGTGGAAATTGTCTGGTTGATAACAACACTTTTTGAAGCTCTGAGAGACCCAGAACTCACCACAAAGCATCTAGAGGTCGTTAGCTTCTGGGGCCCGCCTGTTTACTTTGTCAATCCAGCCAACTGCGCCCCCTCTTGTCCCATATTCCTGTATCCGCCCCTGTTTATTTTGGGCATATAGGTGGTCATGGATGATGCATCCCATGGTGGACTTGAACCTGTGTGTTCAAATTCTATGTAATGCCTACTAGTGGAGCAGATATGTTGAATAATCGTAGTCTCGGTGATGAAACACCGAAATTAGTACAATTCAGACTGAGTACATATAGATCTATAATTGATTCTAGCTTTAATACCAAGCCAGACTCTGTTCCAGAAATATCATGAAAAATTCAAGATGATTGCCATCGCTCACGATGGAAACGGTCATAACTTCCCTGATATTATTGTGTCGCGTCTGGTATGATGTGTACATTAGTCATGGAGACAGAGCACTCCACTTGAAGGTAGATATATATCCCAGGACCTTTGTGACAATTTATTCTCTGAACAAAGAACTAAAAGAATTACCGGTAAGCTTTAGCACCCGTGGTGATGTTCTCTCATTTGCCAGAATAGTTTCTATGAGGTATTGAGGAAACACTTTTTCTAATTACTTGTGGATTCGTCGGTACTTTACAATGTTTGCAACCTTCGATGAACGAGTTCAATGTTATTCAGACTAGGCCCCAAGTTTTCGCATGGATGAGGCATATAAATATTCGTCTGGTTCCAAACATTCTCGTCAATGAACATATTTGTGATCCAATCCCACAGCTTTAACACTTGATAAAGCATATCCTTTCGCAGCTGTTCAGAGACTATCTGAGCACTTCGGCAAACACAGCTATCGTGTCTGCAATTACATGAATTAGGTCTGGAATTGCATAAACTTTGGAACGAGCAATAATATATCCTGGCGCAACAAGAATATTGCTGAATTAGTAGGAAATAATATCTCTATGAAACATACGAGTCATTTGGTAAGATTTAAATAATTATCAACAGTGCCTGTAGGCGTGTCCTTTCGGGTCCATTTGACTTCCCCGCTATGTTTCTGGTCAACTGTTTTAAATACTGTGTATTGGGTAGCAAAAGGCACGAACAAATATATGAGAAACGTCAGAAAATAGTTGGAGTCGAAAATTATCGACTTTACAATTATAGTGCAAATTGGAAAAAATGTTGAAGCTGAAAATTATCAACTTTACAATAATAGTGTTTTTGAGTATTTATTCTGAATAACCAAACATGAATGCATAAAGTCTACATTGATAATATTTTAGTCATTTTCGAAAATGTCCAATGCAGATTTCACTGCATGTCCTGGGAATACCTTGGTGTGAACTTCGTGGCAAATAGCACTAGATTTACACTGTCGATAATGATGTGAACACATATTCAGGGCCGGATCCAGCCTTGAAATCTGACTGATTTGTAGGGAGTGGAAATATGCCTGGCGGTCTGGGGGTTCGGGGGCGCCGTAAGCCCCCGAGACAAAAAATACAGATTTATAGTCTCTAGAGTACTTCTGGTGCGTATATGAGGGGTCATTCGGGGTTTATATTGGATCTATAGTTTTCCTAGTTCGACCACTGTCAAAGAGTCTGTGTTACATTCACCCGCAGTTGGATCACATCAAAACATCCGAACGTAAACAATACTTCCACATGCCATACTCTGAACGCGCGTCATACAACTGTGTCCAAGTAGCGTTATGCCTGTGGATTTGGGCAATCTAGATATGGTACCTTAGTTACCGTGCGCGTACTTACTTGGAAACGCGGCAAAATGCAATGCGTGGAAACGTACCTTGGTGCAATTTATTGTGTACATGTATGTACGAAATTTGAGCGACAACCGATCGGTCAATGTTATATTCAGGGATACAGAAACGCAAGCAAGTGCAAGCAGGTCTGGATCCGCCCCTGCATATCATGAATAAACAATTTAATCGTTGTCGTCACCCAAGTGGAGGTCATAAATCGGTAACCATGGTAACCAGTCACTTGACGTCGTCTAATTACAGAGTAGGTGGTGTCTTGTGGACGTGATCACTGAGTGGAGTGCTTCACTTGATGTTGTGGTGGTTTGAGCCGCAAGATGCTGTCTACGTGTTGTAAACCACAGCGAAGTATGCCACATCCATCGTGTACATTCGTTTCCGCACATCATTAAATATCGCCCATCAGTATTTCTAAATCAGAAATTATTTAAAGTGTGGAGATGGAGGTGATCTTATTCCCAGAATACCTCTGGCATACAGATCGTTGTATCCAAATATAGAGTCACTGGTTGCCGACCGTCATCACAAGAAATCAATATACAACACCCTGCTGAGTGTCCGTACTCGTATACTCAATAAGCCTAAGTATATCTTCGTTGTCAATGTTTGCTTTTGAAAAGTCACTCCATAATAGGTTGATATGATAAACCAGCGCCAAGTTTGAGAAAGTTTTTTCCTCCTCAAGTATCAGTCCGCTCTAGTTTTGTCCATTAACCTTATTGGTCTGTGACATACATGTAGGCTATTCTCAGTTATGCAGATTAGGCCAAAATAAAATCATGGTTCTGGCAAAGCGCGCATCAGTTACCGGCCTTCTTGTTTACCGTAAATTGGCACCCGTATACCGAATTTGTTAAGTTAGTAATCGAGTCTAATCGAGTCTAAGTAGCTGTGGCATTGCAAAATGCGGGATTAGTCTCCATCACCGAATTTTGGGGGGGGGGGGGGGGGGGGGGGTCGCGTCGCCGCATCGCATTTTGGGGGGAGATAGCCCTATTAACCCGACCGATACTGTAATACACTGTATGTTATTGACTGACAGCTACCTGCATGGCGATTCTTGTCTACTACATGTATTTCTTGTTTGGTTTATTCTTGTTTGTTTAACGAATGTTTCATATTGAGGTATGATGTATGTGCAGATGTCTCCCTTGTGGAGGAATACGAAACTGCCAGTAGTTGTACATGATAATATGCCTAATGGTCCACACTGAGGTACTCTGTGTTGGGTATAGCCTTGTCAGCTATACTTCATGTTTGAAATTCACAATATCTATGAATGAGGCATTCTGGAATGATTGAGCAGTTGCTGCCCGTATGCCTGTTGTGGGGCTTGGATTCTGCGTTTTATTCACATTTATACTATATATATATAAATCTATCTATATCTATCTATACCAAGGAAGCTGAAATTTTTTATAAAAGAAGCAGGGATGCTGACGGCCACAATTTGCTGCTCGCATGACTCCAGACATTCGATCATAATCGTGATAAGTCTTGGTAAAACATATCCTTGTCGCAGCTGTTCCGGGACTAGCTGAGCACTTCTGGCTCTCGTGTCTGCAATTAGCTCTGGAATAACGTACGACCTCTATTATCCTGGCGTCACAGGAATGTTGTTGGATCAGTAGGAAGTAGTACTGCACTTTAGAACGTATAGGTCTTAACGTTTGTCATAACATCTGGTAGACACGTTGGAATTGTTATCAATAGGGCCTTTACGCGAGACTTAAAACCTCACGTTATTTCGTCCTTCCAGGTCGCAAAAGTCGTTCAATTACTCTTTGTATTTTGGTCTCCCAACGCACGAACATGAATTATGGGATACATATCGGAACTCAACTTACCAATATTTGGCGCTGTTTCATCACTATGAAATTGATGAATATATTTCGGGCGCAAGAAGAAAAATCTATAACGCTTCAAATTAATAAGGTGTAGTATCTATATTTTTTCCGTGGTTTATGGTATTACATATGATGGGACAGATGTTCGGTTCTCTCTCTAGTGTATCATCACCAAAATATCGTAAGTTACTTCTACTCGACCATATTACTCATTAACGCACTCTCGAACACGACTTGGGTGGAGAGCAAATTTCAGGATGGAGAAACACTATTTTTATGAGAGTAACCTTATCAAATATAAGGAAAAAAACTGTAACAATGTTTTTAAATCTTTGTGTGGCACTTCGCGCTTAATCAAAGAAATGTCCACTTGGCAATATTTGTTCCCGGAAATACAAGATTACGTCACTGGAGCGTAATCATAGGGCATGTGTAGAACAAGGTTTACCCTATCGCCCTGTCTCAACGAAGTGTGTGGTGTTTTTATTTTCGAATACTGGAACACCTAATTCCACTCTCTCGTGACCATTGATGAGGATTCATGAAAATACTTAAAATTTCCGGATATTGTCTGACTCTGAACGCTTTGTTCGCGCAAAATTTTGTTCAAGCGGAATACTTTCTACATGGGAATTGATTTTGAACAACCGAACGTGATTGCAGAATGTCTATATCTGATATATTCACATGTTTTCGAAAACGTCTCATGCAGATCCATGCAAATGTGCTGGGAATAAGTTGCTTTGTTCGTGGCAGGTTAATGCCACAGGTCGGTAACCACGGCAGCCACTCGATGTCGTCTAATTACAGCACATGGCCGTGATCAATGTATGGAGGGCCTCACACGATGTTGTGGTGGTTTCAAGCCGCTGGTTACTGTCTACGTGTTGTAATTCACAGCGAAGCATGCCACATCGTGTACGTTTGTTTTCACAACTTTAATAACAGCATCGGTTCTTTGAAATATGTGGTCAGAATTTGTTTACAGTGTGGAATTCCAGGTGATCTTATTCTTAGAACACGTCAAAAATATACCAGTATATTCTGGAGTAATTGTCACTGAAATGAATTTCTGCTGGAGACGAGGAACATCCTGATTACAACGACAATGTTGCTGGTGGTAGCGAATGAGAGGATAATATTCTGCATCTTAAGCACAATAAAATCTAAAACATGCTTTATGAGTTTATAGTATTTGTCTGATATAGACAATTTTATTTGAATGATATGAATGCACATTATATAGCCTCCCCTCTCCATGAACGGTACTGAAATGCACAAACATCATAGCCATTAGAAATTTGAGACATGAAAGCTTAACAACATTGCCAAGATGTAAGCATTACATTTTCCTCACATTTTAATGCAGTGTCCTATCATTGTACTCTCAATACCGAATGACATCTGATAATGATGAGATCCTATATGAGCAAAATGAGTGTTTCGTGGTATTTCTATCAATATTTATCTCCATACGTTAACATGATCTGCGTGTTTTATGTTATTTCATATGTAATTTTTGGGTGGGGGAGGTTGTGCGTGAAGTGGTCGGTCCGTCCGTAAAAACTAGAGCATTTATCATGTTCTGTGAGTGATTCTGAGCTCTCTCTGGCTCTGAATGAGTAATATCCAACCCACACATGCATCCCTGCCCCCCTCTGGGTCCTGCGCCTTCGAACATGTGATATTCTGCATTTCAAGTTTCCTTAAAAATATATCAAATGAGGAAAATAGCACTTGTATTTCCTTTATTCCATGAAGTACACGTACGTGCCTACCCACATTGCCTCCAACTTCATGTTCTGTCCAGTCTAGCCTCAACAATAGCTAGCCACTTCGTAAGCTGAACATTTGCTAAATAAAAAGTAAGGTAAAGTTAACATTTATTGACCGCTCCTTTTCTAGAATGGATTTCTGATCAAAGGCTCTGTACAATTTACCCCAGTCTAGGAATAACTACTGTAACAGCTGCCACAATCCGGTGCTACACGCAGCATAGCATTGAATGACCGGTACCCATAAATCCTGGGTGCCGATAGACAATTATTGGTGCATACCTTGCCTACGGATGTTATCGAAATGACAAAGTGGTCCGGACTGAGTATCCAACCCATGATCTATGCGTTACCAGCACCTAATCCATTGAACTACCCACTCCATAATACAGGTACACAAAAAATGGTTCATCAACAGTGTATATTATCATAACTGCGTGCTATGTTACCTGCAAGACACTTGCCGGTACCTGCATGGGAGAGATGGAGAATGAATCAGATACATCTGATATGCTGGTGGTACTTTCTTCCCAGTGTCACTTTCAATCATCGCTATTGTATCATGTAATATAACAAGAGGTGGAACTCCATGAGCCAATTTTTGACCAGTGGTTTAAACTGTGTTCTAAATATAAACATGCATAGGGGTAGGTTTCACTGTAGCTTATCAGTGGTCCTTTCTGTATCTGATGCTCTTGTGTTTATATTATATGAGACAGTGACATTCTGTACTACATAAATAATGTATTATCAACATGGAGGATGTTTATATCACGACACACAGCCCGACGGAAACATCTGTCGGGATGAATGAAGTGCTCCAGACATGACTAATGTAGGCCTAGATGATTAAGTTGCTCATCGGCCTCATCGGCAGTGGCACAACAATAAGTTATTTTGTTTTTAGAGCTTATGATACACCAATAATATTACATTTTTAGTTGACAAAAAAATGAAATCTACATTTTATTTAATGTAAGAATGAATTAGGTAACCAAGCTACGCTGATTTCTCCTTCCACCGGTGCCTGTGAATGAATAGTTGTTTAATTCCAGTGGGAAAATGTGGTGTCTTTCATATTGGCACACGTGCTTATCCGGATGGAGGTCCGTGCTTAACTTAAATTGAAGTCGAATCAACATGTATCGTATGCACAATAGATAATCATGCCTAAAGGGTTGAATATGAATGCTATAAATGGGCTTCCAAATGTGAAAGATATTTTGCAAAAGGGGTTCCATTGCAATAGTTTTATATCATACAATATTCTCAGTTTCATCTATAAAGCAAATCTTCACAACAAGAACTTACTGCTCATCATGCTCATAAATGCATCGTAACTGTGGTCTATGTAGATGAACCATGGTTACACTAAAAAAGCATAATCCACTGTTCAAAAACGCGATTGAAACCACATCAGAACCACGGTTCAGACTAGGTTTTCCCCGACCAGGTTTCAACATAGTTTCAAGGTGGTTTATACCAAGGTTTGGACCACTGCTCAAAAATCGACCATTATATATTCCTGATAAATGATAAACGATAGGAACTTTGCCAGAGAGGGAGCGGTCTCCTATTGATGTAGTCACCCTCATTTTCCGGTGTGAGAAGTGATCAGTCATGCTTTTTTGTAAGATGGTTCCTAATATTGATATAACACTTCTTGATTTTATAACATAGGCTTTGTCTTGCGTAGATGTCTACACATAATGTATGTCAAAATATATGTATACAAGTACAAACTGTTTTATTTGAGTGACTATTTATGGTAATGAAAGTTATCGTGGACTTCAGACAATGTCAAGTATATGTATACAGGTACAAACTGTATTATTTGAGTAACTATTTATGGTAATGAAAGTTTTCATGGACTTCAGACAAAAATACTGCCTGATATCTGCCTGAAGTCACCACCCTGCTGACTGATATCATGCCGTATGGGGGGGGGGGGTCCATCGTAACTATTTTATCATTGGATTAAAGAAACTCTACAAAACATCATTCCGTATTATCTGCTTGAAGCCCACGATATATAGAAGATTATGTACCCATTACTGGTGCAATTTTGTGAAACAAAAATTAAGAAGCTTATCGTGCCTTTGACTATAATACCGCCGCTAGTGTTCAATCATTTTATCAATGTGTATACCTACCTTGTAAACCTCCTATACACTCCCTATTCACTCAAACGGTGTTGTGTCGCAAAAAGTATCTCGCTTTTCATGTTCTGTTTATTTGTGTTTTTGAGTGTTTCGTTATTATCCAATACAGTCGAATACAAATCACTACAAAATCAAAGGAAACAACAGTTTTTCAAGCGTGAAAAATACAATAGTCAACCAGATCATCGGATCTGCTTTCGGTGTCTGCTGGTGACAACCGAGCTGCGACAAAATTGCAAACAACGTGTGAACCGACATCAGTGTTCGCTTGGTTTCTCACTGAATTGATTGGCGAATTCATAAGTTCAGGAGTGAACTGCGAACGGAATCCCGTGCTTATGTATCGACACGTGAGTTCGCGATTTCTAGCGTTTGTTTTTTTTGTGTGGAAAAATTGAGATATTGTGTGGCACAACAGAAACTTTTGACATAAACTGACGGTCGCGAGCGTGCCCCGTGAGATCAGCTTAATGTATTAACGATTGCCTAAGTGCAACATCATTGTGTCATATACGTGAAGTAATAGGATGCTCAGTGATGAGTGTCTTGGTCCAAAGCCAAAACACGAATATCGTCATACCAGAAGCAGAGAGAGCATTGCATATTTGATAAGCAATACTGTACAGTTTGTTCCGATTTGCGGAGTGTAAATTATGGGTCTATGAGGAACCCCATGCATCATAAAACAATATTATATTGGAAGGATTAATGGAGTTTTGAACGGTTGGGTCGTTCCCACGCGAATTGATTTAATTGTATTAATAAAATATACGACAATAGCCTCTATGCCCACTGCTGGAGAAATAGAATTACGGTAAGGATAATACTCATGTTAGTGAATAAGTATTACTTCATCGGCTTACTGAATTTTGACATTCGTGACTACCATTATTACGAATTTTATATTAACGCAATGTAGATCTAGCTTCAGTTTAGTTTGCTTGTATATTAGAGAAAGCAATCAGCATATACGTGAACACGAGCTATCATCAGCTTGATGAGATACAGCAGATCCAGAAACCACTTCATTTGTTCATTCTTTCTGCTAGTCATTCCGCTTGGCGGACACACTCGATGAGCCTGTATACGTCTCCAGACCTGACGCCAGTCTCGTTTGTATAACCGTTGGAAAAATATATAAATTCTAAGCTGCTTGAATTATCCATTGCCTGATGTTTCCAATGGGTTAGTGTAGCCATGAAACTCAGATGTCACGATGACTACCAATATGATTTATATTAATGATGTTTTGACAGTCCAGCTAAAGCTGAAAATCGATAATAGATGTTGATTGTTAGCGAGCAAGATTCAGAACATATATGAGGAGTCACCACGAAACTACTGAAATATTCTTTGACATAAGTAGTATTTTTTTAAAAGTAGGACATCAATATTTTTGACATTTGCTAATTTCAGACAAATACACGAAGGATAAACATTTATGTATGGGGGGGGGGGATCATTGGGTAAAGTAAAGTCAGCTGTTGTAGCTCAAGATGCGCTCTAGCTCTGATATCATGTTTCACAGTTAGCACTCTAGTATGTGATCAAAGTAGCCCTGATCAGAAAAAATGTTATCAAATCACCAACAAGAAAATGCAGGTAAATGCATGAAAAAAGTCGATAGATTGGTGGTAACAGGTTGATACATACATATATATGTAAAGTTCGGCAACCCCACGATAAAGAGGTATACTCCATTACTGGACTGCCTCTGATCTTCTAATAAGTGCACCAGCATATGCATGCTATAATCATGGTGTCACTATACTAAAGTTCATCTGTCAGTGAAACACGATTTTTGGCCGTAGTTTTGTTTTGGATAATCAAATCAACTTGAAATTTTGTGTGTCTTAATTGTGTATCATGCCGTAATTTTTCACCGGATTTCAGAGTTCTATCTCAAAAATTGTTGGTAATCTACCCCAATGTTAAATTTCAGCCCCACAATGGAATTTCAGAGTCTGCACACAAAAACGACTTTCATTTGATGTTTGAGTTATATACTGATTCAAAATAAACATGCTTACTTAATATACACTGCCACTATGCCTTCCGACTTCAAATCAAAGCAATAAATTCATTCTGTACTGGCATAAACATCATAAAAGCGCTGAATTTGTTGGAATTTGTTTGATCCCATTTTGGACTGAAATTTAACATTGAGGTAGATTGCCAGCTTTTTCATTTCTTGAGATAAAATTCTGAAACTCGGTGGAAAATTACGGCATGATACCCAATTAGGACACGCAAAATTTCAAGTTGATTCGATTAACCAAAACAAAATTATCGCCAAAAACCGTGTTTCGCTGACAGATGAATTTGACTATACCTGTGTTGCAACAACGTGATGTCATTACCTGTGTCGAAATGCCACCCTTACGTATATCTCTCCCTGTTTCGAGGAGACCTCGTCTTCGTTATCAGCTCTAACTCCACTGTTCAGCCAGATCACCCTAGTCAAGTTTTTTTAACCATATGGGTGCCTCAGACATATATAATAAGATGAACATAAAGTGGTATACCTCTCTCTGCCGACATCGACATAAACCGCCGATCGTTTTACAAGTACATCAGCATCTGTGCGCAATTGTGGGGTCACTGCTTGTGTAGCCACAATGCGTCACAACGCTACACATACATACACGGATAGCTATATAGGGTTGGGTGCAATGCACTGACAACTACATTTGCACCGACAACTATTCCATGGATAACAGATTCCTATTTAATACCTCAGATCCATACCTACATTACTGGAGTGTCAACGATCATCTTATCAGAATAAAAGGATATTTGTACTATAAATGTGGTGTTATTACTTGTGTAGCCGCAGCACATGATAAGGCTACACATACATACACACATAACTGTATATGGTTGGGTCAGAAAAACATAAGACTTGTTTTCTGGTTAGGTGTAATGCTCTGATGTCGAATATGAATGTGGTACATATGCAAGGACGACTGGTCCATTGATAACATATTTATATTTAATACTTCACTGGAAATGACCATGCAAATGTGAATAAACTAGAGACTAGTCGTACTTAGACACGTTAATTATCAAATGTCCTTTATTGCGTGACAAGACTTGTAATATGCACTGTTCACTCGTGTTGCCAAGGGAACGGTATTCGCAGCACGGTGTTCATTGTTTGGTGTCGTGGGGTGGTTGGTAGACACCGGGCAGAAAATATTGGATAGAATTTCCTGGAAACTTTTCCTCACGAAGAAATATATGAGGAAATTGACGGAGGAGTTCGTAATGACCATTATATTGACTATGGACTCCACGTATGGCATGTGGCACTCCAGGTAATCCCCCAGGGGCGTGATTACCTGTACCAGACGATCCGGGAGCTGGCAGACGATGAAGACCACAATTATGATGATCATCACCCTGCTGATGTTGACGTCCGGGTGATGACGTGTTTGGCGTTCGTTGTGGTTTGAGGACCAACTGGTGTAGTTCCTGTCCATCATGCGCCTTCTGAAGGAAAGTAACTCCCGGTGAATGCGAATGTTCAAAATACAAAGTGCAACCAGCGGGACGATGTGAATCAAGATGCAAGACAGTACTTTGTTGTGGATCAGAAGGTACTTGTCGTACTGGATCCTCGGATTGAGTGCAAGACAAGTGCGAGTCACGTTCAAGCCGGTGTCGGGATTGTACGACGATTCACTCTCGATGTTGTACAAGAAAAACCGTGGAATGTAGAAGATTAGGATGGCCGCGACGACAAGTATTACCTGGAATATGACCTTTGATAGAGTACAGATATCCGGTGCGTGGAGGGGGAAACACACTACCACGTATCTGTTGATAGCGAGTAGAACGGTGATCCAGATGACGATTGCCTGGAAGATTGACCCCCAGGCATATAAATGTATAAACACGTAGGGCTGGGAATTGGCGTATGCCGTTCTTCCCGTACCGTTCAACTCCACGATATACGCTAACAGTCCATAGTCTATAGATAGAAATCCTAATGAGAACACAAGGAGGCAATTGTCTGCTACCGCTAGTACTCTAAGGAGAAATATGGCCACTTTATTGCCCTTGTCTCGTCCAAGGACAACCAAGGATACCGTGTTGCCAACCAGTCCGAACACGCACAGTAACCCGACGAGGACCGTGTTCAAGGCGAACCGGACGTGGATGTTTGTCTTCACGCAACCTCTTGGCGCGACGCGACCACACAACACATAATCCGTGACGTAATCCGGGCTTCGGATCACATCCTCCACGACTAGATCTAAACTGATATTTCCGACCATGGACGCGTTTTTAACATAACCGACGATTGAATCCATGTTCATGTTGTCTGCAGCGAATACTTTGAATTGTCAAGTATTCCAAAACAGGCCCAACAAATTAGTTCCGCGGTGTCGAAGAGCAAGACAGGCGGGCACAAATTATGCCAGTCAATACCCTGCTACCTGCTATTTTCGGATTCAGTTTAGAATAGAGCAGGATAGAGCTCTCGAGCAGAATATATCCTGTCTGTCCCCATTCCTAGTTCGACCGCGTAAGGGTGAACACAGTTGCTATAGCGTGGGAGGCTACTGGAAGTGGGTTTCTGCTGGCTTGGACTCCCACGTCCAAGCCAGCATCGCATCCCGAGTCCACTTTTGGTGTTTGGTCACCCCGTTCATTTCACGCTCACTAACCTTGTGCAATATCCAGCAGCCGGTTTCGCATTTATTCCGCACAGAAAGAAATACTATTTCAGAAGTCTTTCAACATCTGCTGAGAACTGGGTCAACATATTCCCTCGTAACTACGGATTATCACCACGATCGTATCGACATAGCTGACTTGCAGCGACCTGTTTGGAATACAATTTGACCATTCAAATGTGAAAATCGATATGTATACTCCTCACTAAAAGCCCCTATGTGATCTCACATCGGGAATATTTTATCTCTTAGAGAAAAAAAATCAGGAAGAAAATTGTTGAATGCCGCGAACCCAATACCAGTCTAAAATTTGATTACTCAGCTCACGCAGTAAATGCGATCGGTGTGAACAGGCAGGGTTCACAATCGATAACAAATCTCCTCATTCAACGGGCAGCTATTTCAATATTACGTTTTAGTCATCAAAAAGCGCTCGAATAAGGTATCCTGATAGTGTTTCACAAAACTTAGCACTTTTTTTTTGTAAATTAAAAACTTTAACATTTCAATTATAATTGAAGTATTGTCACTATCGAAACAGCCGTGCATAAACATTAACATGACTGGCATGGGCGGGTACAAAAAAGGTCGCACCTCATGTACATGGTTTCACATAACTATATCTCACATCTCACGTGTTACAACCAAATTGAAATGTGGAGCGAAATTTCTATGGAATATCATGGGATTTTGAAGGATTGCAGCATTAAATTTACCTATATTCCCTTTGGTGGTAATTTAGAGTTCCATTTGACCACGAAGGTTGCAATATTCTGGTACACAGTCGATCAAACCACCAGGTAAATGCAATTCCTGACACATCAGAAGAACACCTGTAAGGAGTTTTATTTCCTTCACCAAGTAATCACAACGACATGTTTTATCTAACCCATTTCTTGGCAATTTTCCACAACTGTACGTTTTCCAGAAACTGGGCAGTTCTCATCTATTTGTGGCAAGCCACATCGGAACAGGCGATGTGGCACATGGTTGTCCATTTCTCATATATAATGTTGCTTTACATCGACAATAACTTTTTATTCGATAGTTTCTTTAGTCGATGTATTACCATGGAGAAATGTGTATCACGACATTTAGCGTTCGACATATGTGCGTATTTGCCGAATTTTGTTGGCCAGATCTGGTTTTCCGTTCACCGCCCACCACAACACACGGTCATGTTTCAAATATCACTCTGTGCATATCAATGAGGTATATTCCGACTGAATAATCAGTTTTCCTGAAGGGCCGTTTCACTAAAGTACGACTGAATAATCAGTTTTCCTGAAGGGCCGTTTCACTAAAGTACGACTGAATAATCAGTTTTCCTGAAGGGCCGTTTCACTAAAGTATGTCTGACTGTCTGTTACTTAGACGGCACGCGAAACGCTAGAGTTATCGACCTATACTGACTCTGGCGATTTGCCTCATATATTTTGTTGCATTACTTTATAGTGCTAGTAATGAGTGCTAGTGCTAGTATTAGAAAATCTAATTTTCTATGTCAATACTTACAGCTACTGAATTGGAGTAATTCGGTCTTTACTCTTTATGCCCGATCCGAGAGACGAAAGGAGTATCGGAGAATGCAGCAATTCCGTTATGTTGGTAACTGACTTAAGATTCAGAAATACCCACCATTTTTTTGTGTAGCACAGTAAATATTGCAGCATTGAATATTACTAAATTATTTTTATCAAACCCAATATGGGAAAAAAGGACTAGAAATAGCATTTGAGCAAGCAATATTATATTAAAGAAGAATTTTGAAGTATTTAATCAAATTTTAGGATGCCAAATGACAAAGTTAAATTACACAATTTTACGCGTCACCGTTCATATAGAAATATACATTAACAAATCTGCTAACTATTTTTCCAACAATTGCCACATACCCAAGTCTATGAGCCGAGCCTTACTTTTTTAGATTTCCCCCTCAAAACCATACAATGGATTTTTGAAGTTGACTCTGCTGTGAGAACTGAACAACAAATCCATCATGGCCACAGGTTCACTTCCAAGGGGACTACTTTTTTAACCCTTGTACACCTATGGAACATTCATTCATTGTCTGGAAGGGGAAGATGTATGACAAATAAGTTGAATAAGTGAGAACAAGCAGATATACTTTGTTTACAGGAATCTTGTGTGCCACATGCTACAGGCACCTGCCTGGACTGTGTGTGCAGTCATGTGTAACACACCTGCAAGGTGCACACTGCTTTCCTCATGTTTATCATGTTTATAGAAGCTCAAATACTAGTACATGATGTGCATGTCAAGAACAAGTCAGTATACTGCTCAAGCTGTCATATTAATCTGCAATACTGAGGTTAAATACTAGTAATAATACACAACATATTTGCAGAACATATATATTTCTCATTATTAATATTGTAAATGGTTCAATTCTGCCAGGCCAACACATACAAGAACATGTACACATGGTACAAGTGGAATTTATAAAAGTGATTAATTAAAAAATTTTATTTACAAAATTCAGTAAATTAATATACCTAGTATTACCTACCCAGCATGAAACACAAGTATTAAAACCATCGTTAATTTAATTGTTGATTACAAGTTGTTTGACATTAGTTTCATTTATTGATTCACTTTTATCATAGGCACACACACTTATCCAATTGGTCAGTTCATTCTTTTCTCTATATTAGTTGCCAAGAAAGTGGCTCAGAATAACTGACATAAAAAAATACCAGCATTTGTACATAAGCATAATGACAATATGCTAGGTCATGATGCAATCAGGCTGTTTCTCAATAAATGTATTTACCATATATGTTCAATATTTCAATAGATTCCTGTATAATAGAAAAACAGTACTCAAATGCTCATATGAAAATTGTATACTGGAAATTCAATAATGAGAGAGATAATAATCATCATGTCCTGTGACCTTGAAAATCAAATCAAATGTCAAATTAAAGGTCTACAGAATATTCAGCATTTATCATTTGCTGTATGTCAACAATTGATTCCTAAGCTGTAAAGTCGATAATAAGCGAGATATTAGCCATTTTGTCCTGTGACCTTGAAAATGAGGTCAAAGGTCAAATTCAAGGTCACGACAATATTCAGCATATATCATTTCCTATATGTCCACAATTGATTCCTAGTCTCTAATTTCAATATTAAGTGAGATATTAGGCTTAATGTGTCCCATTATAAAGCATAGGAAAATTTAACATGGGAAAGTCACATTTGGGCTGAGTTTGGGCCCAAAATGGCCCACTTCGAGCGATTCAAGGGCAACGAAATTTATACATGTCACAGAGGTACATATGATGAGTGTTATGCATGAATAAGAAAAAAAGTTACTGAACAGATTTTGAGAAAACGACAGCCAAAGTCCAAAATTGGCCATTTTTCGACGAAAACGGCCGCCATTTTGAAATAATTGCGAAAATCAAAAAACTAAAAAATACCTCCCTCTCGAAATATTTTTAGGCATTTTTGTGCAAAATTTCAGAAAGATTCGATCGTAAACTTTAAAGATAAAAATGTTGACGGACGATGACGGACGCCGACGGACGACGGACGCAACGCCACGGCAATACCTTTGGTCCGATAACCTGAAAATGTGGACGGACGGCGCCGACGCTGACGACGACGCGGACCATAGGTCCGGTAACCTAAAAACATTGTCATTCAATTCAGCCTTTTTGCAAAAGTTCATGCAACTGCTTGAGGCATAGCATCCCAGGTCCAAACATGATATTGTCAGGCATTACATGGAAATACAAACTCTCCACATGATATCTAAACCAGATAATAATGTTCACATCTCGGTATGCAAGCCACATTATATCTATGTAAATTAGTACTCACAGTATATCTGCAGCACAGAGTAGGTCTTTTAGCACATACATGTATCGACTTGCCAATATGTCCAATTTGGGTAGATACACATGACACAGTTTTCTTCGTCGCTTCGGAGACGATGTTGCTAGTCAGACCCACAATTTCAATCTCTGTAGCAGCACACACTTATCCAGCTAGTGAGTATATCCAACTGGGGATCCACTTCATGTGGCACCAATCAAACAGCTAAATCACATCACAGTGATTAGCTGTTATCGACATCATCAATAATACGGGTAAAACACGTAGCAACACATCCATAATATCCATTCTGTCATCTGGTGACAGAATCTGTAATCTGGTGCTCTGGTGATTGCATGTGTTCACATGGCATGATGCAAGATGCAGGATTTAGAGACGTGGGTGGGGTTCATTGTCCTGGGGGGGGGGGGGGCTGAACACCCCCTTCCCCTAATTGTCATGTGGTAGAGGCCTGTAAATAAAAAAGTAAAGTGAACATGTAATTTGTGAAATATTCATAAGTAAATTTTGGGTGTACAGTATGCTAGACTGGGTACATGTAGGATTGAAACCTGCAACCTCTGGCATGCCAGTGGAATATTGACACACAATTTTGACACACAAAACTTGACACACAATCTAAGTAGTGGCGGAATGACTGAAGTAGGAACCAATTATTCGTGTCATGGGAATCAACCGAACAGGTACTCGTCTGTGATATTAGATAATTAGTTAGAAAGTTTTGGCTATTTTCTATGCTGGTACTATGTTGTAGGAACTAAGTATCGGAAATAACGAGAAGTACAGTTAATTTCAACAGCATTTTCCATGGAGTCGATGAAGCTGTTGTAGTTTAATGTCAATATTTCATGACACATTTCGGGCCAATTTTTTGTCCATAACGAATGTTCAAATAGTGAAATATGAACCGAATAATAGCAATTTTGGATGCATCAACGAATGATCCCTAAGTACTAGTTCTGGAAATAAATTTAAGACATACTAGTACCAGTAGATGGTCTACCCATATACTGTATGGTACCGGCAAAAATTATCAACAAAATGTTCATTATTCAGTTCCTGTGCTTTTCTGTGTAAACAGACCGCCTGTCCTAATCAGTATCAATAATAAACAAACACTGTTTGTTGGTATAAGAAATAAACAAATACTAACCTGTTGCACTGGCCAAAATGTGTGCATGTCCCTGAGTTGACAGACCAAATTCTACAAATGGCTGGCATCGGACCTTCCCATGTGCCGGACATGGCAAATGATAGGGTTAACCACACACGTGACCCGCATATCAGTGTTGTTTACATGCTGGTCAGCTGTTGATGCACATGGGCTTGCATGTGATTTTTGTGACAAATGTTTACTTCCGATCGGTTCCGAGTCGGATTGAAGGGCAAAGCACATGTGTCCTGGAATGGGTTGCGTACGTGATATATTCACCTGCAGACGTTGACAGTTGTTGGATCGTTGTAACTCATTGGCGTATAACATTCCTGTATGTGAATCAGTCATTTTGGACTAGCTCAAGTGTTTTGATTGACGACAGTGCCTCAAAACTTTTTTGTTGTTTGGGAAATTCCTGGAAACATTCAATGCGCCATCTGGCGAATAGAAGTCCTGAGTCATTCGTTGCCCAATTACGTGTGCGGCAGCAATGCAAATAGTCCCAGATTATTCGGTATTGTGGCATTGAAGAAATGTTATTTATCTGTGTATTACTTGAATTTACTTAGAGCATCTCCATTACAGCTCGAAAAGTCGATTATTATACTATTATTATTCCTGTTATAATGAGGCACCGATCAGCTGTTGGGATGTGTAATGATACAATGACGTATCATCTTGATCACGTGATTTAGGAATACAAACATGCCGTTTTGCCAAAACTGTTTTGAAATGTTATCATTTGGATTGTGTTTTTAGAACAAAATAACGGAACAACTGTTGTAATGGATATGTACAGATGAAGAATACATCCCAAGGATTAATAGTAAGTGCCACAAACTATGCATTGTCGCCTATTTCAATGCAGATTTGTTACAGCAATGTTGCCCCCAAAACGTGGTGAAAATGAAAAATGGCGGTTTTCTTGAAAATGCAGTGAGAACGATGACAATTTCTCACGTACCTATAGAGAAAGTCAAAAATGTAAGGCTCGGCTCGAATATTACACAGATATAACTTTCTAAACACTGAGGTCCCTAGGGACCTGTCTTCACTCAGTTTGAGAACCGCTACGCGTAAAATTGGGTTTTGATCCGGATGAATCCAGACCCACATGGGTTACCAACATATTTTTTAAATGTTGAGAACTGACTAATCTGCTACCACAACCTGAAATTTTAGACCTAGTATTACTCAATAATTCATAACAAATGACTCCTTTTTGGTGCGGTTCTGCCCTGAGCAAAAAATGGCTTCAAAGATGGTGGGTCTCACTGCATCTTAATCTAGTTCAAGTTCTATGAGTAACTGTCACCATAATGTTGGAAAGTGTTCTTATTCGTGAAACTGTAACCATGTTACCTGATATTATCCAGCAATATACGGACGGGAATTGTTCATGAATGTTGGTTCTTTGTCATGGAGATTTGGAAGTTTGAGATTCGTATAGTTACTTGTACAAAATAACCTTGTATAATAGTGAAGAAATGATGGCAAATGTATTTTGCAACAATTGAACATTATGTATGGTACGCGAGCTTTACCTACGATGTTCTCGCAGCGGTCCACCCAAGGTTGTACGTTGGTTTAACTCCAGCCAATCACGGCTGAGTATACATTATTTATCTGTATAGGTCGAAGTAGAAAATAACCGCTACCCGCCGAACGGTCTAAGCATACTGTGTTAGGGTCAGGTTATGTTTATGATCATTTTCTAATGCCTCCAATATTTAGACAAAATTTCAACACATGGTGTGAAATGGTGAAAGTATTCTAAGCACCTTCCAAGTGTGTATATGTTTATAATCTATCCAGTCACATGTTCGAGCTTAAAAAAGCTCCAAACTAAATTCAAAACTAAATGCAGTTTGTCAGAAAAGTGTCTTTTTCTGCAATATCTGTCATGGGTGGCTACTGACTTCCTCCAGCTTGGAGTGTGAAATATGAATACGGGAAGAAATACTGTTCAGCATGCTATTTTCATACACGTATGATGTCATAGGTGCCTATCTGTACAACATATATTGTTGTCAATTTATTCTTGCCTACTTCAATGTTGATAGATCTGTACATATGAAATATTGGTATGCATATTTATCAGATTTTTTGGACAACAAAAATACATTTATCGAAAGTAATGTTGAATCCTAATTTATCTTAACATCCGACACGATCCCATTCGGTGTAATTCCACTTATCTCTCGCTTTGTTTTCATAGCCTCGTTTTCATTTCCTTTGTTGTATCAGTTTAATTCACGCCATCACGATTGTGTACCTTCGGATTATTCATTGTCTCCATTATTCTAGAGTATATTTATCATGTATATATGTTCACAATTGTATTGTTTGTACCATGTCATTACTTGTCTTATATTTCCATCTTTTCAATATCGTTTTCTTGTCAATAATAAATTGACCATATTCAATCAAATTTGGTATTTCATTCAACATTTCATTTCGCATAAATATATATATATATATATCATTATATTAACAGTATGTTTCGCTTTTTGGCGCCGATTTCTACTGAGGAGTACATTCATCGGAGTATTCATTAACGCTACTGGTATGTACTTGATGATTCTGATTCCCTCAATATATCTAACTATATGGCCCGATTTCTCATCTCTGGGTTAACCCAGGTAGGTAAAGTCCAAAACCCAGGGTTAACACTGGGTGAGCTAACACAGGGATAACCCTGACCCGTGGGCGTGAGTCAGGTTTGTTTCCCATGTCAAGGCTAGGTCTAGGTTACCTAACCTAAGGCTAACCCGCGGTTAACCTATGGTTTTGTTGTATGTTCGGCTCAGCAACCTAGTGCAGTCTAAGATGAGCTCCGAATGAAATTGAGAACATGATGCACTGATATCAGAATTAAACAAATCAACACAATTTTGCACACACAAACAACTCATCTCGGTATGGTTGCGCGAACATCAAGTTTGGGATTCCTGCTTTGACGATAATTTTGAATTTCTTTCTATACCAAGGCGTGTCCGTTAGATTTTTGCCAGTTTCGCTCATTCAATCTTCGCGAGGCAACGGAGCCGAGCAGATCGTCCTGTCAGATCGAACGCTGATCGCTCAATGCATCGATGAGCACGTCAAATGTACAGTTTGCAATAATAGGGCTTCGTCGTAAGCAAGATGATCAGACATCATTGTGCGATACGACTTCATGAAATGTTTGGATTTTTTATCGTTGAATAGATGAATTATTCAATAACACTTCAAAAATAAATATAATTTTTATCATTAAATCTTAGCCTAACAACTACATCTCGTACGACGTCCAGTACACCTGTTGAAGTGACTTGTTGTTATGGCTCACCATAGCCAAAGAGTGATTCCCCCCCCCCCCCCCCCCCCAAAAAAAAAATGACAAAAATTTGTCTGAAAATGTGGAAAGATCCTTAAAAGTTATTCAAGACAAAGCATGTCCATAAAAAGTAAACATTTTTCATTCCAGGACAAAAAATGACTTATATGCAAAAACAAATTCACAATCGTCTTACAGGGAATCGTCTATTTAGACATGTGAACACTTGAATCGTCCATCCAGGAATGGTCTAAGCAGAATGAAATCTATCAAACACGTTCAATCCGTCTTGAAACAGATCTCTCCCGCCTCAGTGACTGTCTCCGTTGCCGTCGGATGCGATTAAAACGTACAAAGTTACTCTGGTATAAACCTACTGTATACCAGGGTTAAGAAAACAATACAAGTTAGCCCAGGGGGTTACACGAACCCACAGATGAGAAATCCATGTTGTGGGTCACCTTGGTGTTAACACCGTGTTACCCCTGGGTTATGAAACCCAGGAATAACTCGGACAGAAATGCAACATGAAGGTGACCTACATGTTATCCCAGGGTTAACCTCGGGTTATGAAAACCCAGGGTAACCCAGAGCTGAGAAATTGGGCCTATGTATTTGGTGTGAATCCATTATCATATGGTTTCTTAAGAATCTTACCGGAATATGTGTCCGTTTTTGCAATGTATGCCCATGGCATGTGTTGCACATAATACAGTATATAAAAAAAACATAAGACAAAGAATCAACAGCAAAGTAAAATGGTAGTAAGTACATGTGAGTGATATCTCGTCAAGGTGAAGAAATACATAAAAAGTGGTTGGTTCTTGTGTATGAAAAATTTAACCTAATAAACAAACGTGTGTTTCTAACATATGATGTGATTTGTATCGTATGGCAACAAAGTTTGAACATATTAGCGATAATTTAAACTGGTTTACATGTACAGTCATGAATACCTTTTGATTTCGTCTTTCGTATATATCCCTTTCGCGATAAAATTAGCTTCATTCGGAAGGAGTGAAAATAAACACTTGTTACCGGCCAGGAAGAGAATAACACCCACTTTGTGCATGCCATAGACACCAATTAACTAACAAAGACCATAAGGATCAAACGCATTGAGTATAAAGTTGAAATATATACCATATTATTATTTTTAAAAAACGAAAAGTAGCGTTCTATTGCCACATATAAAATACCGACTGAGTAGGACATGGTGAGATGAATTATATCATCATTAAAGTATACAAATAGATCCACAGAGTACATTGAGATTTCACGCCTTCTATTCGTTCATATCTCTGCATGCAGATGTGACGAAAACGCATTTCTTCGTTGCTAATCATTTCCTTACACTGGCAGCGTTTGATTCGTATAGATCACAAATCTAATCTCGGATCACGAACCGTGGACCCACTGCATATATTGGTATACAGACCAGTGACATTTCGAGTACACGAAATACGAAATGTATTCCCAGTAACAATCAATATATAGAAAGCACAATATTTATTCCATGTGAACAAATAAATATCGACTACTTCAGCTTCAAACTCTCCACATTTTCTCTCAGGGGCTCTGTTCACACCTAATTCTTTCATGAAAAAAGTATGACATTTCGATTGAAAAAGTATGGGCCTCAACTGCTGAACAGTATTTGAAAAAGTATCTATTTAAAACGCACTTGCAGAAGAAAAATTTGATATATTTTTCATCAAGAAATAAACCCCATCATCTTTCAGTGCGATTGTGTCAGAATGCATAATTGCAATGATGATAAGGACAAGCGACTTCTAACAAATTCACTCACACACAAAAACTAATGGAGGACAATAAGAAAGTTAGGCCTTCAAAATTATTTTTTGATGTTTAGATTCTACCTCTACTCTCGAGATAACGTGAGGAAAATAATTGAATAAATAAACATGTTTATTTTCAAGAAGTTCACTCTGGCAACATCGTCTGATATTGCAGAATATATAGTACAGATCGGTATCCTGCTCCAATCATTCAGGATCAGGAAAATGTCGTGGAAAGACTGTTGAAATCCAAAATGCATATCCAACTGAGCGGCTGTCTGATTTGTGAAAAGTGGCACATCACCTCTGAAATATGTCGAATATGTTAGTTTGACTGCATACCACTTACCAAGGATTAAGTGTGGCATGTATTATGGAACCAAGTTTTTGGGATCAGTGTTGTGATCACAACAATTGATCACAAATTTGAGGTTTGTCATTCGACCTGATGAATGTTCAATGAAAAAAATCATGATTAATTTTCAGAAAGACGGCTCTATTGTGGAGGAGAAGCCGCGGTCAACGTGTAAACCAACAAACGTAAAATAGGATATTCAAATGCTCGTTAATTAATTATGTATGAAGAAAACGCCTTTCCGCATTCAGAAAGTCCACAGAGCGATTGTATTTCAAATAATGCCCCATCAATATTAATTCAGCCATACTGCCATTCAGTAATACTTGATTTTGGTCCAAAAGTTTTGAAACAAATTTGCCGACGTGTCGGAAAATCAAAATGGACGCCCAAGCCAGCGATTCAAGTGCAAAGACACTATCACTCATTGCAAAAAGATATATGGGAAGTCTTTTGCATACATTAGAAATCAAAGTTTCTCAACATTTGTCAGATTAAATTATCTGACAAATGTTGAGAAACGACCGCCATTTTGAGAAACATGATAATGTCCTGTTCAAATATTTTAAATCACTTTTCTCGATGAGAACGTGGACGACGGATCGATGGACGGCTAGACGTAACCCAAAATAGTATAAGTAAAATTCAGAGGGTATTGAAGTCGTATGGAAAACGGATTTTAGCACTGATGGGAGAAGTAACTGTTAATAAAGTGGAATAATATGTTTCTAATTTTGATGATATAGCACCATTACAACCTCCAAAATAGGTTCAATCACTGATATTTATATGATTTGTGTGAATGTGCATGTCTTCATTGCAAAAAAAAAAACACTGATGAAAAAGAAATCCTTCACAGTATCCGTTACATTATACATATAATATGCATAAACCCGTTACATTATACATATAAACTGCATAAATACTGTCACATGACATTCACATGACAAATCCACTAGATCGAGCTATTATAATTACATGCTTATATATATGGACCATTACATCTATGTATCTGTTCTTCCAGAACAGGGCGATCAGATGTAGTCGATGTACAATTTTATATAGATTTATATAGATCGACGTTCCTGGGTTTTGCATCGCTGCAAAACCCCAACTGAAACACAATAAGGCTCCAATACAAGAAAACTGTTTAAGGTAACCTTTGGCGGGTAGCTGCAGGTAATCACCCCCTGTTCGCGGCACAGCGGTAAGTAAATTTTTGACGTTATCGGTTCTAAATTCTTGACGTGATGCGCAATATTCTTGACGTTATGTGCGAAATTCTTGACGATATCTTTGTTTATGTTTTGTTCTATCGCGATCTCAGCTTAAATTATCTAATTGTGTTCAGGTAATTAGTAACAGGGTGACTATATATTCGATTTATGAGTTAGACGAAGCATTATGGCATCCCAATCACGCTCTGAGATTTGAAAAAAAGTTGAAGATCGTGCCTTGCACTTATCCGAATGTACTAAATGCATTTTATTTCCATGCAATGAATCCGCTATGTACTGGAAATGAGCTTTAGCATATTGGCAGCTCATTTATGATTAAGCATTAAAAGGTTCAAAGCCCAGATGTTAAATTAAACATACCTGTCAGTCGTTTTCCACCAACAATGATAAGTTCGGTATTATTGACGTTAGTTCGTCATGCTTGACGTTATTGAAAGCCATGTTCGAAATTTTAGTCGTTATTTTTGACGCATGATTGCAATTTAATTAAGTAGTAAAAGTGAATAAAAGAGTGGTTCCCTCTTGCAGATAAAATACGATGCTAAATATGTAAAAACAAAATTGGAAATACTTATGACGTATTACAAAATGCAAGACATAAACATCCTGACACATTTTAAGATGTCATATAAAAGCATAAAACGTGTTTACACAGTTTATTCCCATACGAAAGCGCCACACCAATATCTATACAGTTCATATAGATCGTCATACGATCAGTCACATCAAAGTAAATGACACGGCAAATTGTGAACACCCTCAATCAAATTATCTCCCCCAAAGTCTACTTAGACGTGCCATATCTTTGCCTGACCGCCAGTACTGGTTTTTGGCCCTGAGCTTCCGTAGCCGTCGGCAAGTCTGTTTTTTTTATAAAAAAAAAACATCCTACTAAATTCATGCTCAAAACCAATGTATCACTGTCCATCGCTGCAATACAACACATTTCTAGTGGTAACTTTATTGGCGTAGTTATATAACGCAAATTGATTATACTTGGAGAGGTCAGAAATAAATAACTGGCAGGAGAATGCATAAAGAACTTGTCGCATACCAGCCGCAAACTAATTTAAAACAGCACTTAAATTGTCACCAAATTTAAGACATTAATATTAGCAGTATATTGGATGAGATCACCGGAATGTCTCGGCTTTCATTGCAATGTCGAGAATTCTACACCAATGTAGGCCTATGCTGGATCTAAAAGAGTCGTCAGAGAAGTCGGAAAACAAAAAGAAATACATATAGGGTGATGTCAACGACCATAGGTCAATCACATATATACCCTAAAGGACTTTCTTCACGCTGGGAAAAACATTTCTGTTGCGTACATAATAGATTTCCAGGCCATGGAATGAGCACACGGTTGTTATGTAGCACCATGACGCTTTATAACAGGTTAAACGTCAACATAAAACACTAGCACCATGACGCCTTATAACAGGTTAAACGTCAACAGATATTAAATACCTATCAATAATACATTTAATACTATTATTACATTTTTCTTTCTTTTATAAACATGTGTTTTCTTTGAATCAATAAAAGCCAATATCGTCAACTTCTCTGTGATATAACGTCAAGAATGATTAACTTGTGTAATCATAACGTCAATAATTTAACGCCGTGCAAAATTGGGGATGCGTAGGTTTCCCTATTAATAACCACTTTTCCGTATGTAGCATCATTGTACAAACTACTGATGAATCAAATAGTCATTACATATACTTATTGACCGGTTTTTGCGCCTTTTCAAGAGCTGGAGAACAATATTTAGAGTTAACCATCGAACGCCCATTGTATATTACTTACAATGGTGCTTGAATCCACAGTTGGATTACATATCAAGATATATATAGTATCTGTGTACTGTGCGCATAACTATCACGATATTAATTGTTCCATATCATGTTTATTTCATTATTAAACGTACTCAATTGTCCTTTCTGTGGCTACACAAAAGTATATCGTCAAGAATTTCGCACATAACGTCAAGAATATTGCGCATCACGTCAAGAATTTAGAACCGATAACGTCAAAAATTTACTTACCGCTGTGCCGCGAACAGGGGGTGGGTAATACCGTGAACTTTATCATAACGAATATAAATTATGTTCTTTGCTTGGTTGCGCGGCAAATACTATCATAACGAAACCAAACAACTTCGGTTATATTACATGTATATACATGTATAGTGATGAGGCCAATGTTGTCACCCTTCCCAAGAGTTACTCTGAGATACAATATGTACTCTAATATGTCAATATCGAGATTAATTTATAGTCTCAGAACTCTTTGAGTTCTTTCAGCTGACCAGAAAGATAACGACAATATATTACGTCAGGGAGAATGTACGAGTAACAATAGATTCGTAGAAACGAATGGACGAGGGGCGAAGCCCCGAGTCCATTCGTATCTACGAATCTATTGTTACGAGGTACATTCTCTGACTTAAACTATTCCCCACATAGTGCATGATTCTATTGTCTCGAGCAGGTATTTATTTGTAATAAATACCTCTCTGCGAGGTATCTATTTCCAATAAATACCTGTCCCAGGTATCGAATGAAAATAGATCATGGACATGTAAACAAACTGGAAATTGTATTTTTTTTATTGCTAAGCATATACATGTACAATGTATTATGATTATATTACTCAGTGTACATGAACTAATCGTGGACAGCTAATCGTTGCAATAATGGTGTGCGAGTTGAACCCATTGGTGATACAACAGTTTTGTGGTTAATATTTTGATATTTGGTTCATGAAATCCTCTGCAGAAATCCAGTGAAAACGTATATATCCACAATATCCTTGGAATTCCGGAGGTTTCGATAATCCTGCGATATTCCACACACACATATATCCGCAATTGTACCGGAATCCTAAAGAAACCTCCAGAGATCACGTATAACGTAATTTTCCTGCAAATATGAACGGGATATACAAACATGAATGTTTCATTTTTCCTTTTTAAATGTAGATTATAGCTATTCGGCATATGTATTGTGGGAACAATTTGAACAGAACTTTTACATTGCCATATTATGCACGAATAGCACATTTGAAAAAATTAAATTACCAGTCGTACGTTGAAGTCATGGATCAAACCTTAGAATCGGTCGTAGTGATTTTACGAGGAATTCTGTAAATACAAACATGTGAATAAATCGTTTTTATTTCCTTATAAGGATTGAAAGAACGGAAGATAAAGATACTTGTTCAGGCATTTGTTCAATTATGATTCAATTCTTTGTACACGGGTACAACCCGTTAGATAATGCAAGAGAAAATGCTAATATTGTTTTGAATTCGAAGAAATAAGTCTGATATATTACTCACCGGTTCACAAATCTTGTACTTTGTTCATGCACTGCATCTGGTTACACCAAAACATTTGAGTCATTCCCATGAATAAGGTTTTGCAACTATATCCAATAAACAAGCGCGTCAGAACACGCGTTTATATCCGCATGCGGCGTTATCCATGTGCTGCATTTTTTTCATCACGAAAAGTTGATGTCACGTAGCTTGCTGGCTTCGTATTCCTCACGAATAGAAACCTCGGCCTTCGGCCTCGGTCTCTATTCGTGAGAAATAGTCAGCCTAGGGCATTATCCTATACATATATACATCGAGGTAGATTCGTAACTACGAATCTACTGCCCTCTCCGGCACCTCATTCTGAGTTCCAATTCTGAGTTCTACCCAGTGTGTTGAAATCACTTTCCGTGACGGGCTGCTCTATAAATACAGTCTCGATAACTAGCTTGGTCACTCAATCGGTGGAAGACGACGGTATATTTCTGACGCAGCATTCATTCGGGCTTGATGACACTGTTGATACAATGACTGTCCAACACTGTGCGCTGAACTTATGAAATAGAGAAACCCCGAGGAACAGGGGGTTATTCAACATGGTCGAGTGCGGCAGCCCGAGACTATGTGTGAAATAATACACTGTTACTGAGGTGATATACACGATATCATGCCGAGCGTCAGCGAGTAAGGTGCGGTATTGGACTTTCACCATGGTGATCTAACCCCCCTCATTGGCTAAATAGGCCCCTAGCACCAACTCAAATATACTATAGCTCACTAATGTGCTTATACCGCACCTTAAACGCGTCAGCGAGGCGTGATGATCGTGTATATCGCCGAGGGGTGACAGTGTATTATTTGTCATACATACCGAGAAAAACCGATTGTTTTCATTGCCAAAAACGACCAGAACCTCCCCAAATAATGTGGAATGGTCCTCATATCGCCCCTAGAGCGGGGTATGAACAATGGACTCGCCCGTCGCGCTTCACTTCAGCAAGACCTGTACATGTGAGACATACGTCTGCTCCACACATGAGAGCAATACATAATCTAAACTAGGTGGCGCCAGTGTTACCTGGTATCTACACCATTTTTATGCTCTATATCCTGGCTATGATAAGGCAATGAATTTCGTTTGTTGCCAAAATTCCTAGTAATGCCATACAAGGCTATAAACGTTAAATTTGTCGTGCGCCTTCTACATGCAAATGATACATTGAATACATCTAGACTGATCATTGATTGGTCATTCCAGTCATACATCCGTATCATTGAAAATTATACTTCTATCCCCAACCCTCATGTTTTGGCCAACCCTTTGACACCTATCGTCAAATGGATAATTATGGGTTCAGTATGAACACCACAAACATATCGCAACATGGTTTCTATATAATTCTGCCTCGACCCACAGTGTGTGCCGTCAACCGAATTAACTTTCGGCAATGATGAAAATGACTCAAGCAAACAAACACGTGTTGTTGTTTTGGCATACACAGTTTGTACACTTGTAGTTGTTGTTGGCTGCTTCCACGCATGAAGGCGCAATATCGCCTCGTGGGATTTTTCATATAACACACTCTCTCTAGGTATGTATGTTGAATAACACCCTGTTACTCGAGGGGTTTCTCTATTTTAAACCATACAGCAAACTACTCAGTCGTGACCGGCAGGTGTTTAACCAACATACAGCATTGATTAAACACCTGGGAGAACAATGCAAGTATGGTTTAATGCACATAAATACTCAAAATTGTTTTATTGCGACTGCTTCTGACAACGAGAGAGTAGCGACCAGTGAACAGGTGAAAATGCCGAGCAGTCTGGCAACCCCAGTCCGGTATCACAAGCCGGTGTTTTCCGATGTACCCGGCGATGAGCTCGTCGCTACTTGAGTAACAAGTTTCTGATCAGCAAAATAAATTCGGAGAGGAACCACTAGACAGTCGGAAGTTAAAAAAGGAAGCCACAAAAGGTAAAATTATGTTTATTCTACAGTGCACTAATTAATTTAAATGTGTTTTGATAATTCGTGGATTATTGAATTTGTTTGTCTGCTTCGACAGATTGACTGGTTTTTGATACATTCGTAAATATTGAATATGTTATATGTTTTGTAGTTTGTGTGCTTCGACGAAGAAGTGTACGCGGCAGTCGGTCTCTTCAACGAATAGAAAGCCGGGTGAACTTCGAACGCAATCACACAGCATGACATGGGCATCCCTCCAATACGACTTGAAATGGCGGAAAATGAATTTTGCTTCTCTTTGAGACGTTTTGTCCTGGAGGCCAGGAAAGGAATGCCGACCCCTATTCGGCCGCAACACCAAATGAGTTGGTGATCACCATTCAGTTACACCTCGCGCTAATAGGTCGGGAAATTACTAGTATGCTCCCTACAGAAAAGGATATTTTTGTGCTTAAAAACTCACAAGAGGACGACCGGTGCACAACGCAGGCCGATCAGTGTAAGCCTACAACTGGCGGCACGAAAAATCTACGTCGAGACACTGTTCTCCACTGGAAAAAAAGTACCCACGGTGACTGTTATGTATGACAGTAACGTGAGCGACAGAGTGCATGTGACTATGAATATTAATTTGTCGGAAAATAAGTAGATTCTTGTTTATAACTTTCCGCCTGCAAAAAATCGTTGTGTGAAAATTGTGTTTGTGTCTGTACTTGTATAATCCACATTTGGCAGCTCTCAGAAAGTGTAGATTCGTAGATCATAATCTATAGTTGAATCTACAGTTTGTGTATTGATGTATAATCTACATTTGGTTGGTATCTCAAACAAGTGTAGATTCGTGGATCAGAATCTACAGTTAAATCTCCAGTTTGTGTCCAGATGTATAATCTACATTTGGTAGATATCTCAGAAAGTGTAGATTCGTAGATAAGAATCTACAGTTGAAACAAAGGAGTGACGTCACTGGTATAGTTTAAGTCAACAGCACTAACTATTCTTGGCTCATTTCCTAGAGAGCACAACAATCAGTTAGTTTCTACAGAAGGGCGTCAACGCATTTTTGCAGGTACTCTATTCAAAACTAATCAGTCAGATCAACATTACAACAGCGCATGTGTGAAAGCGTAAATTTGTTGAATACACAAAAGTATGTGACAAGGATGTTTAATGAAACAACGTCAAGCAAAGATAATCCCATTATCTCGGGTTCAATGTAAGACAATATCAACTATGTGCATTTGTTTATTCATCGAATAATTACGGGTTTTTTTTTTGCAATTCTGATTTCGATCATTGTAGCCTACAACCATGAAATCTCATATTTCGAATGAATATTTAATATCTAGCAGACCACAAATATAAAACTGTTTCGCCGATTTTTCATGATATAGCAATTCGAACATGTGTGGTTTGTGTCACCTATATTTTGAATAGTGTTGCAAGTATAAATTCGAATGTAAATGTGAAGGTTTGGTCGAGCTTCCCTTGTATTAGGAATGTTTACCAGATTTATATTCTGAGTTTCTATTGACTTCGTCATAATGATAATTGGCCGATACAAACAATAGTTGGACACCAGTAGCGTTCGTGATGAAGTCAATAGGAACTATGAATGAAAGTCTGGATAACTTTTTAATACGAATGAGGCCCGACCAAACAAGCATTGTTTGTACAAGTAAACTTGTACATGCGACCTCCCATAGTTCCATAGTATCTAGCATTTTGCGAAGTTGGCAATGAGAATACTAAACAGACCGCAAACATCCTCAACCATAGTTGAAATGGAACTACGTTCCACAAGAACATAATCGTATACGTGGAACATATTCCATCATGCTACCAACTGATATACTGGAATAAGTGAAGTTCCACACTGCTGTCAGAATAGCGTATCGTTCAATTTATTTCCATAGTTTGAGCAGTTATGGTTTTGTCGGCGAGACGCTTCTAGTCTACGATACATCATGATAGCACGAGAATAGGAGTTGATGGCATAGCGTCCACAAAGTCTACCATATCGTGCATCTTTACGGTTCAACGACGTACGTAAGTAAAGGCCACAAGTAAGCGCCAGGAAATGTAGTGAAAGACATGTGTCGCCTCCTAGCAGTGCGTAGCTTGTTTCCAATGTGGTGAATGTGAGGTTTATTTGAGTCTGGACTTCTGCAGTCATGACATACCGCAACTATAGCCAAAGGGTTCCCACTGTTCTGTTGACAACAAAATCAGAGACGTTCCAGACCCAAAATGGAACGATTCCCAGACTTTCTCCAGACAATCGAAAACCCCCACAACTCCCACTCTCGCAAAGCCAAAAAAATATATATGCACGGTAGATTGTCAATATAAATTTAACATGCTACATAAAGTTAACTTGTACATTTGGGCTTCTTTATGCACATCTGTAACATAGTACTCGACTTGCAAAACAACATCTTTGTGTGAAATATTTCGTCAAACTGCATTGAACGGGAAAAATCTGCTATAAAATATTTGTCCGCAAATCATTGTGCACCCGTCACCGGTGCAGAAAAATCAATAGGCCCACAGAGACTGTGGTGTTTTGCCCCCTTTTTGCCGGTTTTCAATATATATCAATATCGTCCCCAAAAAGGTTGCGCAGACTTGAAGAGATTCCGACAAAATATATATGTCATATTTTAAAGCTTTATCCACAATGCTTATTACATTCATCATGTTCAAAACACCATGCTCGCTAGTATATTGGTGAAATTCTGTAGGAAGGGATCCGTTACGCGTGCGGAATATGTTTTGACAAACATTTTCCGGCTCAGGGGCGTATCTAGGAATCCCAGAAAGGGGGGGGGGGGTACAAAAATGAAATTGAGTGGATGGTCCGAGCAAGCGAGGCACGAGCGCAGCGAGTCCCAAGCGGCCGGGGATGTGGGGCCGCTTAAAGGCCCCAGAAGCCCAATGCCTTTTGCGTTTGCTTGTGCATTCTAGCCATATTTTGGGTACATATTACCCTTGGCGAGGCACAATCGCAGCGAGTCCCAAGCGGCCGGGGGTCTAGGGTGCGCTCCAGGGGCCCAGACGCCAAACGCTTTTTGCTGGTGTATTCTAGCCCTATTTTGGGTACATATTACCCTTGGTGCAGGGAGGGACAGGGCACATTCTCCCTAAAGAAGGGGCATAAAGACATCATTTTGTCTGAACACGTGCCCCCTGTGCCCCCCCCCCCCCCCCCCAGATACGCCTCTGTTCCCCCAACCATTCAAGAACGACATCTTTCGGGAACAGTGTTCAAGCCATGATGATATCAGCAAGCCATCTTCACAGAGTCGGAGAATTCGAGGACAGCCGCAGTCTGGTCGGTCAAATCTATCAGAAATCCTCGCAATATTTTGCGGTTATGAGGCATGAATGAATCTGAAAACGAAATACAAACTAATGGGAATATTTTTAAGTGATTGTACCCATCTGGTTGTTGAGACCAATATACTTAAAACGTATGCTGCAGGAATATAGCAGGACCGGACAAACGTATCTACCCATGGGCCGTTTTTATCGTATTTGAATATGTCGCCTCTTGATGGAGGCGACAATGAATCAAATTTAACGAGCGTGGTGACTTGATCAAAATGCACATGATGACGGAATGGACTCATAAGAACCTCACCATATCGCATTTCTCACGAATCAATTGGTTCAACATTTTCAGCCTTCACCCTTTGAATTTCTGACAGGCATGGTTAGACATATACAAATTAGCCCAAGGTCCAAGATAGGTTACCGGACAATTTAGGTTTAAGCAAACGTGCGAACCATTTTGCCCGTGGACATATGGTGACATATGACCTCGAGATTTACCAACCGAGGTCATCTTTGTGGACCTCAATGTCACCATTAGGTGCACTGCATAAAGCTTTCTATATGTTCATAATACAAATATATAAGTCCTAGTAACAAGTATTCTGCCTGTAGAGCCAATTTACATATTTCAGGTCAGGTGAGACTTTGAGATTTAGCTTTCAATGTCATCTAAGGTCAAGTTCAAGGTCACCAATATATCACCTAACATCTAGATGCAAGCATTTAAACCTCAGCGGCGGCCAAGTTACGCAATCCACGTCAGACATTTCGTACTCAAGGTCATCCGAGGTCGTCCAAAATTTTTATTAAAAAATAATTTTTTTTGGGCCCAGAAATGGCCCAAAATGAATAGTAATGCGATTTGGGGCTAATTTTTTTTGCCACGACTGACCGGTCAACAAAACTTATACACATCATAAAGGTATGTGAGGGGAGCCTTAGGCATAAATAAAAAAAAGTCATCAGAAAGATTTGAAGAAAATGGCCATCAAAGTGCAGAATTGACCATTTTTATTGAGAATGGCCGCCATTTTGGAAAAAAGCGAAAATAAAGAAAATAATTTTAAAAATTAGCCCAAAGGCTCGGATAGGTTACCGGATAATTTTGGTTTGGATCATGGAATGTAACAGACCTTGAGATATATCAATCAAGGTTATCAGTGTGAAGATTATGACCATGAGATTTACCAATCAAGGTCATCCATGTGAACTCCAATGTCACCATTACATGTACGGGTGCGGTATTTGATTTTCTATAATAGTAAAGTTTTTTTTATTATAGTGTCACCCCTATTGAAAGGGCCAGCCTCAATTGGGCTTATGAGACACTTTGTTCTCTTGTACAGCTTTACCCCGATTCCTATCCTATATGCCAAGCGCCCGGCAGGGAGGCAATCAGTAACCATTCTTTAACTAGCTGGTGGCTCACCAACCGGCCACATCAGAACAAGCCCCTGGCGAGGCTCGGACCTTCGACCTTCCGCACCAGTGGCGTACGCCTTACCCCTAGACCACTGGTTCGGTGTATGTTCATATATGTTCATAATACAAAGATACGTCTGGGTGCAAGCGTATAGGCTGCTCAGGCCAATGTACACATTCCGAGTCAGACATTTGGCACTCAAGGTCATCTGAGGTCAAGTTCAAGGTCATCATTAGTTGTGCCATATATGTCTTCCTATAAGTTCATAATGCAAACATAAGCTTTATCTGCAAGCATTTCATCTATAGAGGCAAATCTGAACATATTTTGACCCAGAAATGGCTATTTTGACCTTTCGAGGTCATCGAAGGGCAAATTCAAGGTCACCACACAGGTCGCCATATATGACTTCCCATTTGGTGCCAATTTCTAAGCTCTATCTTCAGGCGTTCTATGAGTACAGTTCCAGCAGCTCCCATTATGAAGGAAAAAATTGCCGAAAATTCCGAAAAAAATTTCAAAGGGTGAAATTTTTCTTTTCCCCTGAAATGGCCCAAAATGGATAGTAATGTGATTTGGGGTGAAATTTTTTTTTTCGCCGACTCGTCAAAAGTTTAAAATGGCCGCCACACGCAGACCGGTGATTCAAGGGCAACCAAACTTATACACATCACAGAAGTCCATAAGAGGAATCTTTTGAAACAAAAATCTCAAAATGTCTGAAAAGTTTTTGAGAAAATGGCCGTCAAAATCCAAAATTGGGCATTTTTCAACGAAAATGGCCGCCAATCCGAGAAAAATGCAAAAATCAAAAAACGAAAACAAAACTTTCCTGGGAATATTTATAGCTATTTCTGTGCAAAATTTCAGAAGATTCGACCGGAAACGGACGACAGACGGACGGACGGACGGACGCCGGACGCAACGCCATGCCCGGACCAAAGGTCCGGTAACCTAAAATACCTTCCTGGAAGTGTTTTTCGGGTATTTTTCTGCAGCATTTCAGAAAGATTCGACCATACACTATATAGATGAAAATGTTGACCGACGGACGACGGACACAATGCCATGCCAATAGGTTATCGAACCAAGGGGGGGGGGGGGGGGTAACTTAAAAATAGAGGTTATTGAGCACTTCAGTAGCAAAATCCCCATATCCGTAGCTAGCTCTGGGAAAAACACACCACATGTTGGTGACATAAAAATGTTGTTGAAAAAGTGATAATCATCACCATGATCAAGTGTGTGACATAGTCAGTTTGACAGGTTGAAGCCTTATCAATCTGCAAGCTCAGATCCATTTATGTGGAAAGATTAGCCGGCTATAGTTTCGGTTATTTCAAGTTCCTGAGGATATACGAAAAATATTATGATTATACATACGAACTCATTGATCTTTTTGCATAGAAATAAACCGGTTTTAGCAGTTTCTGAGTCCAGAGATTTCTTCATCCAGAGATATTACGGATACAAATACATGCTCAAATCCTACACCTATATGTGGTATTATGAACCCTCAGCATCCGAACGTGAAACCAATTTGCCCTTCAAAAAGGATACGGAATGCTGACAGAATCCATGCTATTATACTCGGATTGGTTTATACCGTTTTTTTTGCCTTTGTTTCAGTCAAATTACTTCGAACGAACTATTCAACTGAATTATTACATAATCATGATGCAAACGGCACTAGATTTTCACAAACCTGGCTTCCGAAACGATATTTGTTTTGTTTTTTTTCAAAATACAATGTTTCTATCCAAGCGAAGATTTTCACTGCAGTTGGGGCACTGCCTTGTTCATTACGTAATTCAAGTGGACATGTATATGTACCAATTACACGCTAGGACGGTCCCCTTCCTAACCCGCTCTCCCTAGGTTAATCATCCGAATAGACTCTTTCGTCACGCGCACAAAATAAATAAAATGTCGATTCAGCAAATATTAGCAATAAAACGGTGTACATGAGTTTTAAAAGTCGCCTGTAGGCAATGGCTTTTGTGATGTAAATGCACTAGCAGACCTTCAGGCCCTGTGAGGTTAATACGGTTAATATAGTGTTTTAAATATGTTTTCACAGTGCTCGATACCAAGTACGAATAGTCCGGTAGAAAACACACATCTTCGGTCGCTGACCGGCATGCACCAGCCATCTCTGTCGCCCGAAATACATGTATACAAGCTCGGGTTCCTGGAAAGGACCGCGGGCAAAATGGAACCACATATAAGGCAGTATTGGTTTACTGTCTGATGACAATGAAATGTCTATCCATTGCATGTTCATCATTGCGGACCAGTCGGATTGCCGCGATATTAAGATTCCATGTTGATATATATATCATCTCGAAATAGCAAATGTGGGTCACACAATTGTATGTTGATTACCTCTATATTGCTCAATCAGTGTGGATTCACAACAATACGTCTATTGTGGGATGTAAGTGCTTTATTGGCTTTCCTGCCAAGCTATTGAATCAGGTATCTTGTGATTGGGTACTTATCTACCTGTCACTTTCCACCCCTGATGATTCCAGTGTGGCGTTGAATAATGCTTGGTGTGCAGCTACATTTTTTCATGAGATGTATAGCACCTGGATTCATTTTACACTTTGTCAGAACCAATTCACGGAACATGTCGCCGCAATCAACATCTGATGGCTGCGCTTATTTTGTGCTGAACAGTCCAAGTAAGAAACTAATGACTTGCGCCATAATATTGCAATCGTTGGTAATGTAATTATGGTAGACTACTGTACCAAATATTAACCGTTGCATCAATATTTTGGGAACGGCTTGGTCCATCACACTACGTTGACTTACCGGTACATGCTATTTTGTCTTATCTTGTTGAACTAATCAACCGATCAAAGCCACACACAGCAGACAAAAGATAACCATGCACTGAATAATATATCAAATAAATCATCGCTCGCCGACGACACCAATATGTCTACTACGTATGCGATATACAACGATAACAAGAGGAAATCAAAACACAGATATATATGCATCTCCTCATCAGGCTTCCATCAAAAGAAGTCTGACAAAGGCAGGTGGAGCTCATGTGTCTCACAGTTCACCTTGAAGCGGACTCAGCAACGACGCCTGCGTGAGTGGTCGTATACTTCCGGAAAACGGAAACACACAAATTTACTTGACAATTGAACATGTGGAACGCGGCCGTCGGATTTTCACAACTTGGAAAATATCTCTGTAAAGTGTAACTCGGCAATACTTTTCCCATAACAGTCAGATGATTTTTGAAAGCAAATCAATATGCAGGAAGCGTATGACTAAAAAGGGTTCTCTGTGCCCCAATGTTTCTTAATAAGGAGTTGTCGGTATTCCACATGTGTCCACCGTAATCGAGAGACGAATGTGTTCGTGTGGGGAAGTGGAAAATGTGGGCCTGGGCTTAGTGACAACATGCACAAACCATGGCTAGAAACATGATACAAGTCACTAGGAAGAGAGTATGGCAAAAGTGCGTGTATACTGTGAGGAAACAACATACAATGTATGTTTACAAGTAATGTATGTCTACGAAAAGCAAACATTCTTTTAGAAAATTCGAGAACTATACCTTAGAAATTCGAGAACTATACCTTCGCATGAAGTTGTCCAGTGCACATCGGACCATGTTCTAATTAGTAGAGAAAACTAACACTGATCTATTTTTACATGTATAAACAAGTGGTCTGTATGCACAAAGGCACTATGACACAGAATGTATATCAACAACACTCGGATATAACAAATACCAACATATATCTCAAAATGCTTCAAACGTTGATGTTGGATATATCAATTTAGTTTATTTCCACCACATTAGGCCTGCAAAAAGACCCGAAAAGTGTATGTGTGTATGTTACGCATTCGAAAGCAAATATGGCATATTTGTATAAATGATGAATAAATGGATAGGGGTTTATGGATATGATTTTATATACACAAATAGATTCTTGCTTGCTCAAATTACCTACAAGTCATTGATCACATAACATGTGTGGAAGAATAAGTTTTTTTCGCGTCACATTTCCAAACATCGTGTTTAAAAAAATTATATTGTATGGATTCTCGTCAGGAAATTTGAATATGATACAACAAAGGAAGTTTCATTGGTTCAATGCAATGGTCGAATACACAATTCGGAAATAAAACCGATTTGCTTTCCTTTACCGTGTCTCAGACATTCGGAAATTGGCAGGTTCACAGGCAATTGTAAATGTAGGAAGTGAGAAGACATCCATCCCCTCGTATCCGAGTTGCGTTCTCAAGTCATGCTAGTTACGAAGTGTCAAGTAACAAGGCACCATAGGCCTCAGGTTCCTTTCTCCAACTTCACCAGAATCTCGTGCGTCACTTGGAGCGCTTCCCTGCCTTGTCCAAGGTGTGCGAGACACAACTCCCACCGGGGTTCTCTGTCCGGGCGCGGTCATTAATAGCAGTGTGGGATGGCCATCAGGCGGAGATTGCTGCTGCTTTTCGGTGGGTGAAGCGGTTTTCTCGTCTCTGCCTGTGACGTGAAACTTCCGAGTCTCATTTGTTGGATAGTCCTGGTGTGTAGAATATATGAGGAATTTATGGAAATGGATTACAACAGTTCACTGCACTTTAATCTTCGTTGTTTATCGGAGATAATGGATAGTGGTGATGTCCCAAGACCGAATATCCACGCAAATTTTATCATAAATACATTAGTTGTTGGTGTCATTTGCGTTTTTGGAATCATTGGCAACACACTATCTTTTCTCGTGTTTGGCCAAGATCGCTATAATCTTGAGGCAATATTTTTACTGAGAGTTTTAGCTGTCGCCGACAATTGTCTACTGATGTGGTCGGCAATAGCCCTCTCTGTAATATATGGATTCATTCCATATCTCGAATACTGGAACAAACTCAAGCCAGGCACATTTTTTCATCTCGGACAGCATCTGATGAAAGCCGTGAACACCACTGGGGTCGTTCTTCAGGCACTTGTGATCTGGATTACGGTTCTGATCGCCATCAACCGCTACATCGTCGTGTGTCGACCCCTCCATGCGCCTAGATTGTGTTCGCTCACGCGTACTAAGATACAAGTCGTCGCTACCGTCCTTGCAGTTCTCAGCTTTCATGTTCCAATGTTCTTCGAGTACTCACTCCTCTCTGAGCAGTATCAGGACCAGTACACAGGCCTCAATGAAACGATAACATGTCTGATTCCAAATGATAAGATCGTCATGATACACAACAAGATCTTGTCGTCGATTTTCGTCCACATTCTGCCACTGGCGCTCCTTTGTGTGCTCAATGTCAGCATCTGTCGGAGAATCCATACTTTCCGTAAGCGTACACTGGAGAGGCGGCCAAGGATGAGAGCTGCATGTGCTAACAGAACTTTGAATTTTACGGAAATTGAAACAAACATCAACCGTGTGATGATTATTGTTATCGTTGTGTTCATTGCTTGTCAATTTCCCGACCGTCTGAACCAAGTTATAATCCCATTTCAGGAGTATGTGAAACGGAATGCTCCTTTTGTGCGGTACATATTCAACCTTCTGGTTATCGTGAACTCGTCAGTGAACTTTGTCATTTACTACTGCGCACGAAAAAACTTCAAGCACATCCTTTCGGAGAAGTTGTGTCAAATTCGATGTTGTTTGGGAGTTCATTGAATTATGGATACAATTTGCCATCCACTGCACACGGGTTTTGTGATTCATTGTTTGTGAGTTTAATATATTTTATTCCCGAGACCGTGTTGCAATGGTGTGTTGTTCTCATCCGTTGCTGGACCTATCACAGAAAATTTATTGAAATGGTTTTGCAAACGTCGCCATCTGTCGTCCTGACTAATTTTTCTGACAGTTCGAACAAAGTACAAAAAATGACATGAGATGTAGCTTTGGTAGAGCTTTGGGTATCCAAAAACATATATTAGTATTGTTCTCTCAAATCGCTGTTTGTATGTAGGTATTTTGTTCAGGATATCCAAAATATAATGTATATACGTATATTTTGGATACCTAAAGGTCTACAAATCGATATTAAGTCACTGTCATGGACCATTTTTATGCTTGAAAATACAGCTTAGATTTTAACATATATTCGAACGGGAGGAAATTTATGGCGATTTGAGCGGTGACCTCAATTTTGACGTTAATGACCTTAAAGGGCCATAGACATGATATTCAATGTGATTTTAAGTTGTTCTATATACAATAGTATTCATATATACTGCATTCAGACGGGCATAGAGTTGTGTGCTGGTGAGAACATCAATGGAATTCTATTGTGCATTTATATAGTGGTTATATGGTAGGCCTATGTCATACGATGTGAGATAACTCGTTGTGAGTTACAGGCCTGAACCTCATGCTTGTTTGTTTCTTTTTACATGCAATATTATTAAGTGGAAAGCAATACAAAATCAATCGATATTTAGTTCATATGCATTATAATTATTATAACAGGGACTACCAGTCTCTGAATAAAAATAGGTGTTAGGCAGTGAGAATGATGTCGGCAATATTTTCCAAATATCTCACATTTTCGCCCCCTATTTATACATAAGCTCAAATATCGATTCGTGCACATAAGTCAGATGACAGTAAGGACAGATGTGTAAGAATCGATCTATTACCACCAATACAGCCAAATTTTAAATTCACAATTTTAAATTCACCAATACAGCCAAAAATAACAGATCTCTTTATCAGAAACTTTATCACACCGGTTTTCCACCCCCAATTCCTCCACCGAATGTCAGGCTCCTGCATGTCGCGAAGATCGAAAATGTTGTCATTTTACTTCAATGTTACGGGAATCTCAGGAAATTACAATGTTCTATTAATCTAGCATATTCTTGGTTGTATTTACATCTACCAGGAACGGAAGTATTGTGGTAATTTTGGAACAGAAAGGCCGTTGGGGTGTAGCCTTTTACACACAAACATGGTGCTCTCAAAAGATTACACTATCACGAACTCAAGCAATTTCAGAAAATCGAGTGTGGACCCAGATATCCATGATACGGCCAAAAAATCACCATTGATTGGCCTATTTTCCTAACTTAAGTTTTCAAGCCTGGAGCATAAATTTTTGTAACAAATCGTTTGATTCCAAGATAAAAGTATGCGAAAATATAAAGGCTTATGCGTTCACGATATGTACAACCTCGTGCTGGATATGATTAAAATTTCCATACCCTTTGATATAGCCTAGTGATAAATGGACTCCCACCAACACCCTCACAAACCACCACCTGCAAACGACATTTGAACGTCTTGGCTAGCGCGGTCGTTCTCCCGGGACGTCACAGATCACAAAGAACGTAAAATGCCAAATAGCTGCCACAACGGCGGTTCAGTACAATTTCTCAACAACCTGAGCCCTACATACTCAGTAGATGCTAAACTTTCTTATTAAAACTACATGTAGTCACTTTTTTTCGTGTCCATGGTCCTTTAAAAGGTCAAAGAGATCATTATTATGAGAACAACAGCCATGAATCGGGCAACACTGATCTCGTTGGTGGGCTTTCTGGCACTTAAGGATAATTACTATTGATAGTAAGAACTCTGTTGAATAAAACCTCGAATGTGTGTTCCTTTAGGGAAATATCCAGATCCAAATATTTATCGCATAATTCCCGGTAATGACTGTGGTACTATGCGATGGAGTCCGTGTTATTATGAGATAATAATCGCATTATTACGCTGTAATCGCATTGTTATGTGACATTAAAACGGCGTATTGGAGAGTATTCATGTAATTTGAAGGGATTGATACCATATTCCATTTTAGACTGTATATATATATTCGTCGATTTTAGTACGTTGAAGTGAAAATTGACAAACTGATGTGGAAATGTTTATTTATATTGTAATCTATGAATCAGTCAAAGTACGAGGAACGTTCCATTACTTATTGGTAATGAAAACAGAGGCCACCAGGTCGAGGCCTTCAATACTTAAAGGCAATGGATCGTGAGGAGGGTTTTGACTACTGTAAAATCCAATCCACCCCCACGAATCTTTGCCTCGGTGCGTTATTCTGATTCCAGCTCACAAAGCGCTAAAGGGTCTGTAAGTCACGTGACGTTATGGTGTGATTCTGGTGACCAACGAACATACACATTTTGTGTTATCTGAGTAATTGGAGTTCTAATTGGAGCTAATATTCATATTGAACACTAGATGCATGATTGGTGTTGGTCACCAGAATGACAACGTGTCGGCAGTTGACATACCAGCCCTATAGTCAGGAAACGTGAGCACAAACTTGTGTATTCAAGGGATTTGTGGGAATAGTAGCGTGAATTTTGAACAAAAATGTTGAATTAACAATTTTGTTTCTCTCAATGATGCTGTGGGAATATTACAATATATATTAATTTTCATGTGATAACACTCATCCAATCAGTCATGTATATGATCACTACATGCAAGCATACTCATACTTGTGTTATATTTTGGATAATGAAACATCATTTGATGGATATTGCAAAATTGGATACAATACAACAAACAGGTGATAGGGTTATACGATAGTTGTGGATGTCACGAAATTGGATACCATACAACCAACAATGACGACAAATGCGTATACATAAATGTCAGTAGTACCAAATTACTTGGTGGCACAATAGAAAACATCACGGATATTAGGGACATGCGACAAATCGCGTTAGTAATCGCGGCACGTTTATTTTAACGATACGTATACGTATTACTCCACGTTTAGACTGGGGTTTAATTATTACTTCAAGTTGTATACTCTGATTTTGTAAACTCGTTTACACCGTTTTTTGCCTTCAGTTCAGTCAAGTTACTTCGAGCGAACTATTCAACTGAATATTGCATATCTGAGATACAAACGGCAAATAATTTACACAAACCTACCTTCCGGAACGCTATTTGTTTCTTTCAAAACAAAAGTTTTATTTAAGCGAGGATTTGCTCGAACATATTGCTTGGTTCTCGACAACTGATGACGGAATCCAAATGGACAAGTTCAAATTAGTCATAATAGTGGGATCGGGTTGTCAGTTGTCGTCAAGATGCCTGCACGTGCGAGTAATTTCGAATCAGTTTACCTGCGTGGGCGGTCCCGAATCCTAACCCTCGCCCCTATGCAAATCATCGGAACAGAATCGCCCATCACGTGCCAAAGGAAAACAATATTTGTTGACATGCAAACGACAGGATTTCAGGGAAAATTTATCATTGCAGTAGATTGCTAACTCTCACAGTTCTATGAGCAGAAGTCTGAAAGTTTGCAGAAAAATGCCGTTTGATCTCCAGGTGAAGTATGCCAAGTTACAATACGATACCATTAAACATCGCAAAAAAATATCGGCAAAAAACGGTGTAAACGAGTTAGAAAAATCAGCGTATAAATGCCCTCGCATATATATGAGAGTTCACCATATAGCCGGGCATGTAGAGTAGCCTTAATACTGCCTATATGACCCTGCATATCACATAATCATTCTGGTAAAACAATTGCCGAAATTCTCGATAAAGGTTTTACATCAAACAGATAGACAATTTCGAGAGAATTCATTGGCCTAAGTGGAGCACAGGTTGACCGAACATACAACCTCATAACATGCCAGTATCGTGCATGCGCAGAAATTGTCCCTCGTTGATGAGAGCTAGAGCTTTGTGATATTTCTTGCAGAATGCCGAAGAGGAATCATCAATAACGCTACATACACGACTTGAAGTCGGGATGGGTCAACCATACATTGAATTAAAATGCTGTCACGCCTAATTTGCCTGTCTTGGTCAAAGATAATATCATTTATTATTATATGCCTACGAAAATGCTACAATGGATTACACAGAGTGCGATCGGTCCGATATATTGCGGTATTGACCTCCTTCATATTGACCGGCGTCGCGCATAGCAACCGACAGTCTTTTGAAGTTTACGTATTCGTGCGCTGGCGAAATGACGTTTTTGGTTTTGTAGTACATGAAAATGTCCATAAAATTCTGTGCTCTCAGGGTCTAAAATGGCTAAGAAAATGTCAGCATTTGTAATTATATCTCTCCCGGGGGGTATGCATATCATGATGCGGCATATAATAATAAGTTAATCGACTGGATACAGTGTTTGAGGCCCTCGGTCGTGTCTGTGCCGCGGACGCACTCGCAAGCTCGTGCGTGCTACGGCCCAGACACGACCTCGGGCCTCAAACACTGTATCCAGTCAATTACCTATAATTATAAACATATCTATAGTGGAAATGTAGTTCATGTGCATAGAGACCATCACTAAGTACTCCAAGGCACAGCATCGCATGTTATCTGTGAGCAGAATACATGGTATGGACGAGATAAATTACAGGATATATATGTCACACAACGGAGTGAGAAGAATATTTGTGCTCTACAACATTTTCCATGTTGATCAAGCGGACACCGACAAACACAAGCTCATGCACCAATTTGTTGAGCAATACTGTCCATACATGCTGAGCTCTGGAGGCAATGGGTGCTCGATATCAATTAACTTCACATGCTCAATTTTTGTATAAATTATCGCAAAAAATAATCACACAATAGCTTAAAAGTACATGTGTACAAAAATTACATGCGTTTCCAAACAAGACGGAGCAGGAGCATCATTGAAATTGAGAAACAGGTGCGCGCCAATTTTTAGGAAATTCCCTGATTTTTCCTTGATTTTGGTCATATTTTAAAATTCCTATTTTCCTGCAGGGAATGCTCTTTTCAGCTCGTTCCCTGTTTTCGTTGACCTGTGGTTTACCCTGGCATTTACAACATGAAATAAAAATGACCCCCGTTATACACGGCCTAAACGTGGAGTTATACGTAAACGTGCCGTTTAAATAAACGTACCTACTAACGTACCTGTTTTTTTTTGACAATTACACACGCAGTAATGGATATACAAAAATCATGTTACTGTCAATTTATAACACGACACATGTATATACTTCACGACATGTATTTCTATAGGACATAGTAATTAAAGTCCGCTCATATTCAAAAGACGTCAAAGTTTGGTGTAATATGGAAATGTGAACTGTATATAACTGTTATATACAGTTCACATTTCCAGACTTTAATCGAATCTCTTAGTGTCCAAGCGCCTCTAGTATTCACCTAAGACATCAAATGCATCATGACCGGTAATCTGTCGTATTTTGCACCAACTAACTAGTTTTGTGTGTGACGTTGAAAGGCAACATCTCGTGGCGTTTAATTTGGAGATTACCGGTAGAATTGGCAAACACTAGTCTAGAGAGCGTTCATTTCGATTGGCTCGTAGCTCACAGGATTTCACAGTAGCCAAGTTATAGCCAGAACGTGGGCATATCGGTGCACATACATGGGGCTGGTGAGCCACGTGCCGTCGTGGTGCGATTCTGTTGAACAACAAAGATAATCTTTTGTTTATTATGAGTAAAACTCAGAATAAAACTCGTTACTGAGTTACTTTTTAACACGAAAGGTATATGCTTGTTGGTTACTAGAATCATACTGTAACGTCACGTGACTTAGGTAGGTAGGTAATTTATTTTCAAACTTTACTCGTTGCTCATAGTTACAGTAATTGTTTACAATGCAGATATATATATAAATATATACAAATATAGTTTGGGGTTACTCCAGAGATTAAAACAAATTTGTGAATAGGAGTCTGTGGAGATGTATCTGTGAATAAATCTGTGAACTTACAGACTCTATTGCCGTGGGATTCTCATAAATATATACAAATATAGTTTGGGGTTACTCCAGAGATTAAAACAAATTTGTGAATAGGAGTCTGTGGAAATGTATCTGTGAATAAATCTGTGAACTTACAGACTCTATTGCCGTGGGATTCTCATTGCGGCCCAAGTAGCGCACCTAACTCTGTTAATACTACTCACCCACTGAATGTATACCATATTTAAACAATCTGGCACATTTTTAATCTTAATTGAATTACGAAGAAATATTACACTTGTCCCTGAAAACCTCCCACGCCAGTGCAGCCCGACTGGCGGTAAAAACAAAGGCCGGGTGGTGTCAGAGACTGTCTATGGTTTCTGGCACCTAAAAGATCCCTTGGGATTCATCGTAAAGAGTAGGGGATTTCCCCGATCCCGGATTTCTGTCTTTCAGTAAGCATTGATAATCAATCATCCAGATCTGGGGGCATATCATCGAGTTATGGCGCCCCCATAACCCCTAGTGCAACCAACCAACCAAGAAGAAATAGTAATAGACGTGGAATCAATACCCAGTATTAAGTATTCCGAGCAAACAAAACAGGGTCCGTTATCCAATCTCATAGTCCGGGGACAGAAAGTCATATCAGGCATACGAAGTGAGAGAAAACAAAAATGACAGGGAAACTCATGAACCTCCAATAATGGCCATTAGGAGGTGAAATCAGGTGTTCCGGAAAGAGTGAGCATTTCCTGCCCCACTAGTGGCACCCGTCATGAATTCCCCAAAATTGACATGAAAATAGATCTAGTTGCATGGCAGACATGGATTTGCTGTATTTATCAACCAGATCATGATGTAAGCTGCGCTACATAGGCCCTGATTGCTTATTATCGTTGCTGCAACATTTATGGCACCAGTCATGCTGGATGCACCGTATTAAGCCTGACCACAAAGGAAGAAGAGACACAAACCATGTTTCTAGTTCCATTATAATTTGTTCTGCAAGGATTGCAGATGACAATGTCAACAAAAAAGGTCATACAGAACATACGTGTTTGAAGCACAAGGTCATCTGTTAATTATCGGAAGTGTCCTTGGTTTCATCCGCCATAGCTGAGAAGAAGCCAGCTTCTCTTGTCTCCTGTAAGACGTCAGTACGGATATAATCTTAGCTAGATTCACCAACTCCTATTGAATTTTATGGTACAGTGTGCGGAACATTCTTCATGTGTGATTTGATTATCAAATAACGCACGGAAGCTACCTGGATTGCCTGAATTGTCAGTGCAATACGGATCTGGTCATACATGTACATGTATCTGCCGCATATGGTAGGCCCTACTAGTATTCAAATTTCTCGTGTGAGGCCAGATCCAGTTTGGGAAAGGGGCAATTTGACAACTCTTGGGGGAGTTGTCAAATTTGACAACAGTACCCAAACTTGACAACTGTGGGGTTTGTAAATTTGGGCACTCAAATAAACTTATCTTTTTTTTTCTGGAATAATCGGTTTTTGGTGCATTACTTTCCCCCTTTCAAGTAAATATACTGGTCCAACACCATAGTAATGACAGGAACGTCCCAGGTTTTTGGTGCATTGTTGGATGCGCCTGAAGCTCAGAAATTTATTTGCTACTTCAAATGAGAAAGTCTTGCAGACAATATACACTTGCAGAAGACTCCATTTTGTCAACTTCATTAGATGTCCATTGATAATGATATAATTTAGTTATAACATTTTTTTGATGTTGGTCCAATACCACCTACCCAAATTTACCAACCCCTGGTCCCCAAATTTGGGTACTGTTGATAAATTTGACAACAGTCCCCAAATTTGCTCCTTTCCCTAACTGACCAGGTCATGTGTCGCATCCTTGAACTTGCTTGGTGGATTCATGACTAGAATACCTGTTTGATGGGGCCGTTTTAACAAACACGCAAGGTAAGCAGTAACTACCGTCGAGCACCCAGCAGCTATGTTTTTCCAACCATGCACTTTGGAAACAGCGTCGTTTGTTATTTTAGGCTACCGAACCTAGGGTCCAATAACCTATTGCCATGGCGTTGGGTCCGTTGTCCGTCATTGTCGGCGTCGCTATCTGCATTTTATCATTAAAGTTTTCTGTCAAACCTTTTGGAAAATATTCTACAGAAATGCCTGACAAGAAAATGCAGATAACTGCGGGACGACATTAGAGCTCGAGCCCATCACCGCACCACGACAGCTGAAGGTGTCTTACACAATGTCACGCCCCCCCCCCCCCCCATTTCAGTCTACGAACGTCTATTTCCAAGGACTCCGCCATTGTGAACGTTTTCAGAGACTGAGAGCATTTTACGTAATTTTCTTAATCCTAAGACATTGATTTATGCATTATATATCAAATAGTTTGTATTATAAGTATACCATAAGTTTGTATATAATTGTATATAATATAATATAATATATTATATAATATATCATACATTCGTATATAATATATTATAAGTTTGCCATCAATTCGCGAGATTTTATGCAAAGGACGAAGAAAATCATCATTTAAAGTTGGTGTCTAAACGTTAACATGGCAAAACGGGCGCCGATATTTTGGCATGAAACCTCCATAAAAGTCCGCACATAGACATGTAGAGAGTTGGGGCTTCGCCCCAAAGGTCAAAAATATGGAGTTATGTTTTTGGCTTCATATTGTTTTCTCAAAATGGTGGCCATTTTCTATCAAAGATACTCAATTGTGGACGATGGCCATTTTTTATGAAAGACACTAAATTCTAACATTTTACGGCCCTATCCTGAAGAATTGTCTTATCAATTTTGAGATTTTTGAAACATGCTAATTTGGTGTCTTTGACATTGTGTAAATAGAGTGTCTTGAATGGCTTGAAAGGCCTGAAATCTAGGCTCAAAAGGTCCTAAAAGGCCCAGAATTCAGTTTTGGACAGTTTCCTGGAAATTTATGTCATCAGTTTTGAGATTCTTATTTTGAAAAATATGCTAATTGGGGTCCATGGCATTTTGTATAAAAATGTTGGCCCGATATTCAGTTTTCGGCTGTTTTCTCAGAACTATTTAATCAGTTTTGATATATCTTTTGGTGATATTGAACTTGACACCAGATGACTTTGAAGGCTAACTCTCAAGATCACAACTGACCTGAAATGTGTAAATTATCTTCAAAAGAATAAATGCTTATAGATAGAGCTTTTTTTCGTATCACGAGCATAAAGGAAGTCGTATGTGGCAGAACTTGGCCTCAAATAATCGTAATGCAAAACCTCAACGTCACATTTGACATGAAAGGTATATGTTAGCATCTAGAGATAAAACACTTGTACATACGTGCACAGCTCGTATTGTGAACATATAGGAAGCCATATATGACACATCATGTGGTGACATTGCGCTTCGCTGTAGACGACTTTGAAGGCTAAATTTCAAAGTCATTCTTGACCTAAAATGTGGAATTACCTGTGCAGAAAAAAATGCTTGTAGATAGACCTTGTATTTATATTATGAACATATAGCATGCTCAGGTATCGATGTTATTGGACTTGACCTCAGATGACCCCGAGTGCTGAATGTTAATGCCACCTCTAACACGAACTTTGCCTTTGGGGCTAAAACACTTGCACATACACATATAAGAAGTCGTATTTCACACCTAACGGTGACCTTGAACGTGACCTCGAATGCCCTTGAGTGATAAGTAAATTATCGAAGGTTTCCAGAATATACATCAATGTTATTGTAAGACTTGAGCTAATATACTTGAGTTCATTTGTTGTCAAGTGACTGGGCTATACAGAGACCCATGGGTGACGTGACACGTGGAAGCACCCACAGCTGTCACACCCGAATGTAGAAAGTGCTTGGCTACCACGTTTACACGTGGAAGCCTTCAGAGTTTCCACGTTCGCGCGTAGAAACTTCAGGATCTATCGCGTTCCCATGTTGAAACGTCGAGAAAACCACGTCCACACCTGGAACCTTTTTTTTCATATTTCTAAGTTCAGATGTGGAAAGATTTCAGACTTTTGCGCTCCCATGTACATGTAGAAAGATTCCAATCTCACATCATCACTATTTCTGTAGTGATTTTACTTTGGTTACTAATGTTACTCTGTTTGATAAACATTTCATAAAAAAAACTAAAATAAAGCGTCTCCAAGGGCATCACGTAACGACAGATACAAGAGGTTCTGACAAAAGTGTCCAATTGGAAAAAATGAATGCAAATTGAAATTTGAGTTATATATGGATGGGATATATATATTCGAAAACCTCATACCTCGGTATTTTGTAACATATTCAACAAATCGTATTAAACTTCACAGTACGACATGGAAAGCAAATGGTTTCGAATTTTCCAAGACTATCATGCGAAAATGTATATATCTGTAAATATTTTACGGATCATTTGATATGGAATACTGAAAGAGCAGTATAAATGCTACGGTTTCTCCCTTTCTCCCTAGAATAATAGCCTCGTATGGTATAGATATGGAAATCTCTTAGATTTCATCAAGGCATTATGGTTCATTAGCAGCCCGTCAGAATGAAGCACTGTTCAAGAACGAGTAGCCTTGAAATTTCGATAGACGAGACCAAACCAAAAAATATCAGCACCTGGTAGTAAAAAGGTGATTTTTAGAAATTATATGCAAATATTAATTCACACCCATAGTATGCCCACCTGGGCCCACGTATACTCGGATTTTTATAACTCGTTTACACTGTTTTTCGCTAATATTTTTGTGATGGTGAATGTTATCGTTCTATAACTTGGCATACTTCACCTAGGGTTCAAACGGCAATTTTCTACCAAATTTCAGACAGCTATCTCGAAAATAGAAAAAGTTGGCAATCTACCTCAATGTTAAATTTCAGCCCAAAACGGGATCTCGAGGATCTGAGCATATTCGAGGAATTGGTCCTGTTTACATCCATCAGGATTCGAAATATTCTTGTCATTTTGAACCAGAAGATACACTGGGGTGTATTTTACACAAACATGTTGATTTTGAAACATTACTCTGCTACAAAACCGAATAAATACACAAAATTGTGTGCGGGCCCAGAAACTAAATAATAGGGCTAAATTTAACACTGGGGTAGATTGCCAACTTTCTTAATTTTCTCGATAGCTGTCTGAAATTTGGTAGAAAATTGCCGCTTGATTCTCAGGTGAAGTATGCCAAGTTATAGAACGATAGCGTTAAGCATCACAAAAATATTAGCGAAAAACTGTGTAAACGAGTTGGAAAAATCCGAGTATAGCGCAGGTTACTATTCCTTCTAAATTCAATGAAGATTGAAATTGTGCCAGACGGATTAAACATGGTTTACATTCAGTGGGTGAGTAGTAGTAGGAATGTGCGCTAGTGAAGGAATGTGCGCTATTTGGGCCTAAACGGGTTGTATAATATTCGTCAAGCCATAGTTGGCCCAAGTACCGTACACTGCTCCTTAATACTACTCGTCCACTGAAAACATGCCATTTAATCCGTCTTGCATCTTTTTATTCCTTATTGAATATAGAGGAAGGCGCAGGATATGATACTTGGGCGTAATAGTTTTAGAATGTGAGTTGAATAATAAACAAGAAAATGCAGCAAACTGCGGAAGACGACATTAGAGCTTGAGCACATCATCAGCACCACGACAGCTGAATGTATCTTGAACAACAATACCCTTCCCCCCACCCCCACCCCCCCCCCCCAAGAAAAAAAAGAAGAAGCCATAATTTTATCCCCTACATGATTCCAATTCATTTCCTATACTAGGATGAAAAACATGGCCTACTTCATTCATATCACGATCACGAATAAGTGAACATTTATTTTAAAATCGATCAATGGAACAGATACGCCTGCTAAAATGATATGGAACCTCATTAAAATATCCTCAAAACATTGGAAATTATTAGGAATATCTGCATCTGATATCATCAGATATAGCCTAACACATGCCTTTACTGGGAAAATTAAAATACCAGTTAAGAATAAAAAGACTTCGCAATCAAGCACGGAACACCAGCTTAATTGTTATTTTATAAAATACGTCAAATTACGGTAAATGTAGCCGTGGCATCGCAGACGAATCGTTGTGTTTACTTCATAACGCCAATAATGTCCATACGCAGAAGCCCACATGCATGTATGCATGCACGAATTGCTGAACAGAAATTGTGTTCCAAAATACGCGTGATTGTGGTAAAATTTGCTTCCATCGGCTCCGCCATTTTGGGACATTTTTAGATAATTTGAACATTTTACGTAATTTTCTCAAACCTAGCACATCGATTCATGCCTGAAATATCTGTGGAATAATCTCATCAATTCTCATCAATAAGTTTCCCATCAATTCAAGAGATTTTATGTCAAGGACGAAAAAACATCCTCATTTGAAGTAGGTATCTAAACGTTCACATGCCAAAACGTGCGTCGATAGGTTGGCATGAAACCTCCATAAAAAAGTCAGCACATAGACATGTAGAGGGTTGGGGGCTTCGCCCCCAACGCTCTAATGTCAAAAAAATGGAATGCTACTCCTCGTCATAGCAAGCTTTCATTTATTTGTCTTGTACAATCACATGGATTTGAGTTGTTGGATATTAATACAGTGAAAAGCAACTGCAACCGAATCAACCTTGTTATTTTATTATTTTTTATGTGACTTTTTTGTGTAGCGCTTTTTCGAAATATGCTAAAATACTTCACAATTTTTACCTGGGATATAGATATGGTCAGGAACGACTTTCCGACTCCCTGGGGTTTACAGACAATCACATATTTGTCAGAGATTTTTTTACTGCTATTCCTGGCGCAAGGTGACCATGACACACGTACATTTGTCACCACTGCCAATCGGGTACTCAATTATACGACTGAACGAACCAGGTCATCTTGCCCAAGGGTGTTAGACAGCCAACACAGCATCGCCAGCGACTCGGCTCGAACCAGCAACTTACTGGACACGAGGCGAGGGATGTTACTGACTGCACCACCTGTCCCAACGGCATTATATTAACAAGTGTCTCTGGTGTATTGTGAAGCGAACAGATATATGAATGACAAGATCCCATTAAGAACCTGACAGGAATGACACACTCCATGTGCCACGTTAGGATCGGAACACTTGGAGTGATCAAGATTCATCTAAAAACATACTATCCTCAAAAGGGTCATCATTTTGTCATTATTCTGGTATAATGATGTATATTGATATGTTCTGATAGCATTGCGGCAATTTTAATAGAAGTTTGAAGTGTAATATGTATTGTACCTTGGAAACCTCCTGAACTCTTGAAACTTGGAATTGGGAAGTTATTCACGAGCAACATATCGCATGCCATGTTGACTAACATAATTATATATGTTATATCATCTTTGACAGCTTGATTTATACATAATTTTATGCGTAAGAAAAATGGTTTAGCAAGTATGACATCCGAGTTCAAACAAGCTATTTATATCCGCAACGTATGAATACCTCACAACTTATTAATCACTCAAGTCACTCAAAAGAGATACTAACTCGAGAAATATTAAGTCGCTCGAGCGAGATACTAACTTGCTCGAGTGAGATACTAACTCGCTCGAGCGAGATAATGAGTTGTGCATAGTATCCAACCACATAATGTCCAGACACTATAATACAGTGGTGTTGCATGTTACTCTTCCTAAATCAGCTTAAATGTTCAAAGTAACCATTAATATAGATGCAGCTTTTACATTTACATTCAATTTAACAGTATAATTAACCCGATGGCCAACTAGTATCTCGACATAGACCTACATCATGGTTTCAATTAGTGTTTTATTGTATTTGGTATAATCCGGAATAACATATTTGATATCTTACTGCAGCTGATATTCAAAATGGAATAATCGGTTTTTGAAATTCATTATCAATCACTTGGCTATTGAAATGATGTCATATTAATGTCGATGATCAATATCGTTCGTATGACAAACATGTCTCTGTGTCAGCAATCCGGGCCATGCGTCATTGTGCGGCGTTAGCCGTACTACATCTGTTAGTGTACTATGACCCCATGGTACCACTGACGAGGACCTTGCCCAGGCGTGGACTGATTGCTACCGAGTTTAGACTATGACATGGCCCATACATTATGTCACAAACTCGCATTACAACACAATTGAGTAGCGAATATTGAGCAAAGGACACACACACCGTGATCCTTTGTGGAAAGTGCAACTGAAACACATTTTGGCAAAGAATAATGGGCAACTCGACAAAACTTGCGGGTGAGAATCAATTTACGCATGGACAAGCTCCACCCCAGAAATGGAGGTATTAGGGTAGTCATGACTATTTTCTAGAACTGATATCTGTGAGAGGGAATCCTGCTTCCGGTGGGATAGTTTTTACAATACGAGTTCACGGAATCGAGTTGCTTTTATATTATTATCAAACTGATCAATAGATGCAATTTGGAGTTACTGTAGTATTTATTTTCTATGATCCTTCAACCACGGAACGGTTTTGTGTTAACTTATCCTTTAATGTTTTTGTGTTAACTCAGCCTAAGTATTGGTTCCAGTCTCTCTCGCATGGCTGCACACGTAACTTGAACTTCTGCTGCTGTGTTGCTTGTTCTATCACACAAATATTGTAAACACCTCGCCATCCCAGATCAAGAAGCTATTGCTAGATATGAGAACTCGCAAGGCAGCTGGCTACGATTGCATGTCATCAATCTTTTTGAAATCCTTTGCGAATGAATTGCACGTACCTCCTGCCAGGCTGATTATTAAATGTATCAATGCCCGTGTATTACCACGGTTTGAAGAAGGCGAATATTAGCCATGCTCTTAAGAAGCGAGATCGTCTGAATAAAGAGAACTGTCGCTCAATTGATGTATTGCTCGCAATATCTAAAATCTATGAACGACATAATGAACTCACAGCTCGCTGATTTTTAAAAGCCATATTTCACCCAATCATGTCTGGGTTTCGCGCAAATCACCCCTGTAAAGATATTTTTACTTTACTGACACATGGGTACCGTTTCACTAAAAAATTCAAGGAGCTCCTTGATGGGCATTTTTGCTCCTAGAGTCCATCTGGCTTCTTGGATAAAGAGCATTCCATGAAATTGCATTTCACCAAGAATCTGATCTTTAAATAACTCTCTAACTTACTCCCTAATAAGGAGCACTGCTGAGTATTCTTTACCACATGAATATGCTATTTAAATAAATACTCTCCAACTATACCTGCATCCAGTAATGTATACGAGATGTTGTGATGTGATTCACTCCACGTTCACCTGAAATTTACAGTCCAAATCTGGTGGAATTGGAAACGGACTGTCCGATGGGCGTAGTGATAGTGTTATACTTTTCCTGCTCCTTCCTTTATACATGTATATCCTATACGCCAATCAGCTATCTTTTAGTTTACTTGCCAATCTCCACCATTACTATTGCTTTCAAATTTAATCGAGACATACAAATTTTTGACAAAATAATCACGAATAAACACTGTTCAAAAACCAATGACGCTTACGTTGTTCGGCACAAGACACAAGTGCACAGGGAGGAACCGTTTGTCTGATTCTATGTGCATTTGCCTGATTCTATTGGCAAAAAGTCTGATTCTATGAGCAAATTGTCTGATTCTATGGGCAAATAAGCAAGTAAGCTGCGGGGCACCAGTAAAACATGCTGGATCGACGGCTAATTTCTCAACACAATCTGATGGCATATGTTCTGTTTACTTCTTGAATCATTGCAGAATATGATTCATGTTCAGTTTCTTATGTGGTGTTCACCGCTCTTCATATATCTGTCGCACAAAAGTGGAACGGCTAGGCAGTGGAGCAGTTAGCCATCATAAATCACCAAAGACAAAGCGCTTCCAGTTACTTACCAGGATATCTTGACCACAATTGCATGACAATTATTCCAGTTAACATTTTGATTGTTCCTGGATGTGAAGTCAGCTACGTAATCCAACAAAATTGGACATAGAATAAATATAACAGAAACAAACCTGATTCTATGGGAACAAACCTGATTCTATGGGTAGGGTGTTGTTATAGCCATGGAACTAAGAGCTCCCCGGTGCTGATCCTGAATGAATATAGTATTGAAGCTTGATTTTATGTTCTGTTTCTAGGAGAAGGTCAATAACATGGATGACAGATCGTAGCCCATAGTTCCATGGTTATCAAATAAACCTACCCATAGAATCAGGTTTGTTCCCATAGAATCAGGTTTGTTTCTGTTATTTTTAATCTATGATCAATTTCGTTTGATTCGGTAGCTGATTTCACATCTAGGAACAATCACAATGTCAACTGAACTAATTTTTGTCCAGTTACCCAGGTAGGTTAGTGTGAACGCTTTGCAGTTGGTGATTTATTGTGGATAACTGCTCCACCACCTGACCATTCCACTTTTGTGCGACAAATGTATGAACAACGGTGAACACTGCATAAGAAACTGAACATAATCCATATTCTGCAATGATTTATGGAGTAAATAGAACATGTGCCATCAGATTGTGTTGAGAAATTTGTCATTGATCTAGTATGTTTTACTGGTGCCCCGCCGCTTACCTGCTTATTTGCCCATAGAATCAGACAATTTGCACATAGAATCAGACTTTTTGCCCATAGAATCAGAATAATGCACATAGAATCAGACAAACGGTTCCTCCCTGTGAAGTGTGTCCGATGGCAAGTGTGTCCCATGACAAGTGTCTCCCATGGCAACCGTTGTTCATAGAGGTCAGCAGGATATGATGCTTTGGCCGGTGCTTCTCTTGACGCATGTGAGCTACTACACTAATATCTCAATAATCGAATTCGAAGGATCAAGATTGAAAACACCATAACAAGTCAATGGGCTACCGACAAACTAGGTGTTCCCCAAGGCTCAATCCTTGGAGCCCTACTGTTTATTGTTTTTATTAACTTGTTACACAACTATCTAGCTTGTAAAATATATAATTATGCTGACGATAGCACCTCATCCATTGTCGCGAATATCAACATATATAATGATATATGTCATGTCTTGATCATGATGCTGCCAAATGTTATTGATTGGTGTAAAAGGAATTTCATCAATGCCAACCCTGATCGATTTCAGTCGATGTTTCTTGGTAAAAACATCGGCTCATGTGATCATTCAACTACTGTGAGGTTCAAGGTTTATTCAACAGCATGTACAAAAATAAGCACAAAAAATTAGCCCGAGGGCTAAGAAAGGTTACCAGAAAATATTTAGTTTTAAAACAATTTTTGAAATCAAAATTGCCATATTGACCTTTCGATGTCATTGAAGATCAAATTTACGCTCACCATGGAAACTGCAATATGTGATTTCCTATTTGATACTACCAATATTTAGGCTCTATCTTGAAGTGTTCTAGGAGCTTACTCCATACAGCTCCCATTATGAAAAAAATGAGATCAGAGGTCAAATTAAAGATCATATCATTAGTCACCATATATCGTTTCATATGTTCACAATTGATTCCTAGCCATAAAGTTGCTAACAAACAAGCTTTTAGTCATTCTGTGCTCTGACCTTGAACATAAGGTCGAGGCCATGACAATATTCATCATTTCCTATATATCCACAATTGATCCCTAAGCTGTAAAGTCAATAATAATCGATATATTAGACATTTTGTGCTCTGGCCTTGAAAATGTGGTCAAGGTCAAGTTCAAGGTCATGATTCAGCATATACCATTTCCTATATGTGCACTATTGATTCCTAAGCTACAGAAAAAAAAATAATGAGATATTAGCCAATTTGTGTTCTGCCCTTGAAGATGGATGTCAAGGGTCAAATTCAAGGTCATCAAAATATTCGGCATACATCATTTCGTATGTATGTCAACAGCTTTATTCCCAAGCTGTAAAGTTCATATTAAGAGAGATATTAGCCACTTTGTGCTCTGACCTTGGAAAAAGGTCAAGTTCAAGGTCATGAGGATATTCAACATATATCACTTCCTGTATGTGCACAATTGATTCCTTATCTATGAAGTCGATAATACGCGAGATATTACCCATTTTGTGCTTTGGCCTTGAAAAGGAGGCCAGTGGTCAAATTCAAGGTTATCAAAATATTCGGCATACATGTACATCAATTTGGCATACATGTACATCAATTCCTATATGTTCAATTCCTATATGTTTTGTTCTTTTTTTATCAATTATCATGTCAAATATAAAATTAATATCATTAAATTCATTTAAGGGCCAAATGTAAAAACAGCATCCAGCTATTTTGGTCCCCTAGTTTTCATAAAGTTAATACTAATACTATACCAAATACTCGAATACCTTATATCATTTATTTCTCTCCTCAAATAATTGTGCATTTATGTATCATATTGTATATTGAATGATTTATATATGAAAACTGGAAATAAATTACTTACTTACTTACTTACTATGTTCTATTCCTAAGCTGTAAAGTTGATAATAAGCGAGATATATAGATGCTCTGACCTTGAAAATGAGAACAGAGGTCAAAATCAAGACAAAGTCCAAAATTGGCCGCTTTTTCGACAAAAATGTTCGGTGTAACCACTGCTAGGAACGGATATCTCATGCGTGTAATTGGTCGTAAGCTATATAGTGAAAGTGGATCACATATAGTTTAGAATTAGCCAGACTCAGAACCAGTAATAGACAGAAGGAGATGTGGATGAATCAGTGAACATGGATGTCTCTCCCAATCCAACATGGCGTGACTTTTTCTCTGTCCTGTCAACCATAAAAGAAAAGACTCTAGGAATAGAATCCACAGTATCAACTATACCATTCATACATTACGAGAGAACCTTCTGCTATAACTGAAAAAGTCAGAGAGTTATCATCACATTTGGGGTGGAAATAATCCATAAATTCATTCAGACCACATAGGTGACAATGTGATTTTTACTTCATTCTTCCTATGAGGTGTTCTGCCAAACCGACTTATATACAGTGATATTGTAGAGGCTTCATCTCTCTTAAATCCTCTGAATTGTCATAAATACATGTAATGACACAGAGCACAAACGGTTGTGACGAAGCTTGTGTGTTTGTACATCATTTAGATAAGCAAAGTGAAATCGATGGTCAGATCGGTTAAAGTGGAATAATCGGTTTTTGGTCTTCCACCTGAAAGTGATCAGTAGCTGTCCTTGAGGCAGCTGTACAATTCGAAAGTTCCAATGCGCACACGAATTTGTCTGAATTTGACATTGAAAATCTGATTTTAAAAATAGTTTCACACGAAGCGGTTCCCATGCAGTGATACAAAAATAGCTAAAAATATAGAAAAATACACAGCCCTTTCACTTGAAATTCATATATGTATGGTATATCATAGTGATGGAACCCCAAAAATTCAATTTGATCATTTTGTGTTGCAAATAACGACATTATAGGGAATAAACATGGAAACAATACCCAAGTATATAGTATCCGAGCAAACAAAACCGAGTCCATTATCCAATTCGTGTCTTTGTTCAAGTTAGCGCAGATGTGAACAATTCGTTCACATCGTGCGTTTTTACGCTATGTTCAAATTCCACTGCAGGGTCATGCGAACGTATTTTGGAGGATGAAACGGTGCTATATCATCTAATGTCGACTGATTGATAAGGAAGTTCAGAAACCAATTATTCCACTTTAAACTTTTGTCTCACATACCCTAGGCCTGAGAGTTGTCATCGGCAACACACTCCCCAAATTTCCATGTTAATTTCCATGTTTCCATGTCAGAATTTTTATTTAATTCAAAATATTTTATTTGCTTGACACGGAGACACAAAGTGCACGTATATATTCGGCTGGTCATTATTTATCAGGTGGGGGGGGGGGGGTCACTTTCATTTTCAACAATATTGGGGGGGGGGGGGGGGGTCATACTACTTTTATTTTCAATGGAACTGGGGGGGGGGGGGTGCCGGAGTTTGAATTTCAGTTAATTTGAAGAAAAAAATTGTATATTGAAATAGTGAATGAGGTGGAAACAATCCACTCAACATGGACTGTTGGTTCATTGGAGTATACAACATGTGGAATCCATCCTTTCGTCATATTATCAGTGAAACTATAGTTCCGCCGAAATTTGATCCTAGAAAGGACCAGCCAGGATGATCCACATGCAAAGCACTGTCACAGACTAACAATAGATCCCCCAGCCCATATCATGTTGACCAACATGTTATAACATCCAATGACCCCGAACCAGCATGTCAAAAACACGGACCGATTTTCCAATCAACACGTTGCCAACACAGGAACCCCGGCCACTGAGTATAATATAATCCTCGATGAGCTCAGGACTGTCTTGGACGGTGGACAGCCTACACAAAACATGGACCTTTTCACCCAGGATTGCAAAATCCTGGATCGTCCCGGATGACGCTATAGTGAATCTGATGTTCCTGACTTCCTCGGTGGCCAGATTTGATTCAAGGCCAACATAGATTTGATTCAAGGCCGGAAAAGTACCAGTCCAGGATGGCCGCTGATTCATCAATGATATGCAGAAGAGTCATAATTTTTCCCGAGTTCACTCTGGGGTCCAGTTGTCCATAAGGAAGAAATAAAATTCATGGATTTTTTCATTCCTTCAACAAATTGCAGTCAATGAATGAACTGAATGACCTTGAATGACCTTCAACCCAGGTCTCGAGTGTTTCAAGAGGGCTTGGAAACCAATATCCAGTATTCTGGGGAACGTGATGTCTAGTAGACAAAGATGTCTTAGGAGTGATTTGTTTCTTGCCCTCAACATGCAATCAAAGGCTGTTAATACCATACCGATATAATAATTGACGGTGGACACGCGAAACCACAAATTCATAATATTCACTGACGTTATAGTATAAAACATTTGCGACAAAAGTCACAATTGTTTTGATAGAAATGTGAATAAAGTGTAAAAAAAATCACTTACGTATCATATTTATTATGACACTGGCTCCTTATAATCAATTGTCATCAATTGTGCATTATGGCCCTGTATGTACGTGGGGATGGGGGGGGGGGGGGTGTCATACTTTGTTTTTCGATATCGGTGGGGGATCAACCTTGGAAAACTCATTTCTCGAAAAATCCATCCACCCCCCCCCATCCCCCCAACCCGATTAATAATGACCGGCCCCTATGTATACTCAGATTTTTCTAACTCGTTTACACAGTTTTTTGCTGATATTTTTGCCATGCTAAATCGTATCGTGTTATAACTTTGCATAGCTCACCGTAGGACCAAACTGCAATTTTCTGCAAACTTTCAGACTTCTACCCATGAAACTGATAAAGTTAGTAATCTACTGCAATGATAAATTCCTCCTGAAAACTTTTCGTCTGCATGTCAACAGACATTGATTATTTTGAGTGCGTGACGGAAGAGTTTATTCAGATGATTTACGCAAGGAGCGCGTGTTAGGAATGGGACCGTCCCAGCATGTATTTGGTACATCTACTGCAGCGCACGCCCCCATAGTACCTAACTTGAACTTGTCCACTCGAATTACGTTATGAACAAGGCAATATGGCAGCGCCCTACAACAGTGAAAATCCTCGCTTAAATCGAAAGTTTGTGCACTTGTCCACTTGAATTACGTAATGAACAAGGCAATATGGCAGCGCCCTACAGCAGTGAAAATCCTCGCTTAAATCGAAAGTTTGTGTTTTGAAATAAACATGTAGCGTTTCGGAAGCCAGGTTTGTGAAAATCTGTTGCCGTTTGCACCATTGACAGTAATATTCAGATAAATAGTTCTCTTGAAGCAATTTGACTGAAACAAAGGCAAAAAATTCAGAGTATATATATGCTAACACTTGATCCCGATCACTTGCCGCATCATGGCGCGGAAACTTGTTTCAATTCGTTACAAACATTGCCACCGTCCCTTTTCGGATGGAAAAGGATTAGGGGACATTTCCCAAACATGATTGTCTTGATACCTGTGATAGAGGGATTTATGTTGTCTATCTCTTCCAGATGTAAATCATATCACAATGGAGATCCCGAGGGATTTTGTTTCAACGATGTTAAGACCAAGACATATGAATTATGACACGACATCAATCAATATTATAAATTGTATTGAACTTGTGTTCACACTTTCGAAGCGAAAGAAGCATCATTGTTTCGAACTTATCAAAAGTTCGGCAACGCTGGCCACCGGGATAAAGTTTGACACTACTGAGCCGGTGTCACTGCTGGTGGACGTTAATTCTGTCCCCGAGGATACCATCAACTCAGTAGCCTTTTGGTTTGTGATTAGGTACTTATGTACTTGTCATATATCTATTCCATGGGGTTTGTTTCGGATTTCTAAGTTATTCTCATAGGTTGTTGGGCAGTTGTATACTAATTCCATCAGGTGTACAGTAGAAACAACTACATTTACAACACTGTCTGCCCCTGATGACGCCAGTGTGTTTTTTGATAAGGTATTTGGTCGGGCTTTGTTTCTATTGCAAAGTGTTGTATTATACGTTTGTTATTGGAATCATCAAAATTTGGCTGTATCGGTGGTAATAGATTGATACTTACATTGATACATCGAAATTCCCTAAGACTTGTAGCATGTCATGTTAAAATGGAAACACTGCGAAAGTACAGTACGTATTTTTTTTTCATTCACGTGAAATGATAATCAGCTAAATCATACTACGTTAAAAACACTAATGAATAACCTCAATTAACCTGAAAATGGAATCGGTGTGATTTGTTATTGTTATGGCCATTGTTCATCTTCCCGGTCCATTTGGCCAACACGCTGTTGTTCCGTCCGTCGTACAACTACTTCCTGGCTTGATGAATTGAGCGTACCTTGGGTTTATACCCTGACCAGTTTCTGTTTGTTTCTCATTGAATCTATATCGGAAATAATTGTCCAGTTCTTCCCTCTTATCTGTCGAACAATTCATTCCTGGCTGGATGAATTTCATATGGATTGAACACAATATACCTTAGTTAAGGATGTTATGTTGGGATGTGTGTCCATTTCAACGGATAATCATTTGTATTTCTTGAAATATCATGTATTGACTCATAAAGCCTGATAATTAATACCAATAAAAAAACTATCAATTAGTGTATTGAAGTAGGAAATCCCAAAATACCGGACACGTGTCTTCACTAAGCTGACCACAGTGGTGTTCCACCATTGTTTGCCTATTTCGATAGCTCTGAGATTACTTGTGACATATATGTAGACTGATTATGATGTTAACCTAAATACCTAATTCCGTTCAACCACACTATTGGGATATAATCATCATCCCAATAATTCAATTTTCTGGAGAAAATACTGATCGATTTTCATGTACATGTGTATAATGTGTCAGAATTGTGTTGCTTCGGCCCTAATAGATGCCAAAAAACTGCAACATGCATCAGCCTTCCTTGATGCCTTTTCTCATTGTCATGTTACATGAAAATTGTCATTCTGTCTGGAATGCAGCTCTTGGTTCCGTCATTGGATCTTTTGAGGTCGTGAACGTTTATATCCTCTGGTCGTCTGAATGAAATGGAGCGGAGTGATATCAGCCAAGTCGCTCTATCATAGACTTAATTGCAACACCGATGTCGTGTTTCATTCCGCATCCTACAAACTTTTGAATGTTGTATTTAATTTACCTTGGCGCATACTTCTTGCTTCCCGATATTAGTCTAAGACTCGGGCGTGTTACCAGGATACTCATTTTGTGCTGTGAGTATATTTTGAGGATACATACTACGTGACGTTTACGCAGGATGTACCAGAAAATATAATTATAAAACATATTTCATATTTCATGTAAAAAATATCTCTATCAATATAAATATCAACATATTACCGGTGATACAGCAAGATTCTGATGATGACAATATGATGCCCAAAACACATTTTGAAACTGAAACAAAGCCCGACCAATTGTTCTATACAACGACACATTGGCGCCACAAGGGGCAGAGAGTGTGTGAAATTTAGGGGTTTTTTTCAGACTGAAACCCTGATGGAACTAGTATACAGCTGCCCAACAACATCTTAACAGAGTGTAGAAATCCGAATCAAACCCATGAAATAGGTGTATGACAAGTGCATAAGTACCCAGTCACAAGTAAATGTTTGCAAAAATAAACAACATCGAACAGTTGTTGATCGATTTTGTCCTGATACTCACAACCAACTTCACAGGTGTGTATGATCCTCCCTAGATAAATGTATCGTATATTTACATCTAAAATAAAATTGAAGAGCATGATCTTTTGGTGACCACCCAGTCAGCTTCGTCTGTGTTGAATTAAGAATGAACATGCCATATTTTTACATTGAGTAAATCCCCAGAAATTTCAGACTTGAATTCCGAAGTAGACTGAACTGAAAGGGGAATTTAGCTCAGTCTAGGTAGATATAACTGAAAGGGTTTTTGTTCATTCGTGATGTCCTTTAATCATGCTCGTCATGATCGCCCTACTTCCCACTTCCAGTGCTCTCATGTCAGTTTAATGATTCATAATGTACCTATTTTTATAAATGTAAATTTTCTACAAAATCAGAACATCTTTTGACAGATACCATACTCCATTTCGGCCAGCCATACTAAAGTATTTCGTCCTAAGTTCCCGGATGTAGACGTCACTGGTAGCCAGTGTTCATAGAATAACTTAACACAAATTCAGAGATGTTGCATTGGGGCTACTGCACAGGATTGCGTAGTACAAGAGTTCGTGAAGTAGACAATATCACTTTATTTTCTACAGGGTCCCTTGTGCATTGAGAGTGGAAAATGTATCCCATCCGAGCATACTTGTACATTTGATGCACGCGTTGAGCATACAGTTTGTTTTAAATAGTTTTTCAATGGATAATGTCAACATGAAAATATTATCCTCTTTCCTCGAGACCCACATGTGAGACGCAGTTCAAAGACCTTTATCTTTCATATACGATGCCACTAAGGGGGCACATCAGGGAGTGGAAAAAAGGCCCATGTAGCGCAGCTTACTAATCCTTCTAAATTCAATGAAGATTAAAAATGTGCCAGACGGATTAAATATGATATACATTCAGTGGGTGAGTAGTATTAACAGAGTAAGGTGCGCTTTTTGGGCCGAAAAAAATCTTTTCGCGCTCAACAACAACTCATATTATTGAACAAAAAAATCACTGTCAGAGACTTTCTTTCACATAAATGATCAATTACTGTGAATTGAAGGTGAACATACTATTGAGACACATTTCATATTTTGAGTCAGAGATATTTGAATTAAAGTCTCGATCAGTAAGTTTCAATTAAATGTGACAAAGAAATGAGGTGCCAATTATCGTCTTGATCAGCGAATTTCGATTAGATGGGATCAAGAAATGACCTACAGTATTATCCTGCCAAGCACATCAAACCAGGGTTCCTTTGTTTTGCCTTTTTCTTCTTGTTTTGCAATGAACAAAAATACTCTAAAATGATGATGCTGTATCCAAGGTTTTGCTTATTATGCCCGATATTTCATTACACAAAGAGAGACCTAATGGATCTCCATACAACATTTCTTGGTATATTATCGAGGGTTTCCGAGATACATGTATAATGCATGTTACTGAAATTCCCTGGATATTATGACGAACACATGGGGAATCAACATGATTGAGCTAATTTTTGGACATATGAGCGGGCAGTTATACGCTTTAGACTACAACAAACTTGATGCTATAAAATAATTCGTTATCATATGACAGTACATGAAGCAACGTTAGACTGAAAGCTCAAGACACTTTTTCAATATCCACACAATGTTTGTATAGATTATACACATTTACTTCGGTTAAAACCTTTGGTAAAAGATTATACCCCAGAAAATCCGATATGCTATTGTCAGAACAAATTCCTGGAGTGTATGATGAATGTACATTGTATGAATTCCTACCTAGCCATGTATGAATTCCTTCCTGGATGAACACTGGTAGAAGAATATAAGCCATACCACTTGACTTACCCTGTTGTCAATTGGGGAAATTGATAGGTCTGGTTCAAGGGAATCCAAACAATTATCGGCACCTTATAAAGTAGTATTGCTCACAATATACTACAGCTAATACTTATTATAATATCAGCTTTTTTGCAACGTGTATTTTGTCATTTGTAAACAAGGTCCCAAAATCAGGTGACAACACAGGGGGTGGGTTTTAAAGCATGGTAATCACTCAAATATGAGTGTAGTCCTCTTGATTCTACATCACTTCAAGTTGAGATTATTGTCCAATAATCAGCGTCGAATTTGTGATTAAGTTGTCCAGATGGTCAATCACCACGATTGAAAATACGTGGTGAAAAATTACTTTGACGATGGGACGCAGTCGAAATATATTGATGTGGAAAAGCGTCATCAATGTGTTATACTACGTGATGCCGGCTTCAGTATGTCTCTTATTGCTATTCTGTTGGGCTACAGTCGATGAGCATTCCGGAATTGCTCGAGGGGGTAACATTTGACAGGAGGTCAAAATGACATCCCAAGTAGAGGCAGACCCTGGATCTCAACAAGTATTGTGCCGATGAAGATGTCCGCAGAACTCCCAAGGACATTTGAACGAGGCCAAATGTGTTAATGCCATCCCCAAAACTATCCGACACAATTAATTTTCTGTTAATTTGGATAGTTGCAACGCAATGATATTTATCAGGTAATTCCCTTATATGTGTTGAGATTAAGTACACTTAGGCAGGATGAAGATTGAATTCTGTAATTCTGATTTTTTCCTTGTGGTATGCAATGTTGAGTTGTACGTGTGCAGATGAGCAGCAAAATTAAATATTACATGTTTAGTTACGTGGTCTGACTAGAGCTTGTTGAAAATATTTGGCTCTGTAAGATAATCAAGAATTTGAGTTCACAGAAAATTAGAAACCATACATACACTATCCATAGATGACGAGTTAAACTGGTGTATTTTGTATCATACGTTTCTGATATTAAAACTACATTTTAAGTTGAAAATACTTCGGTTAGTTCGCCGCAATAGCTTCACGGTGATCCGACATCCACTCAGAATGGACAATTATTTGATAACTGTTCGTTATCACCTATGATATAAATATCTTGAAGCATGAATTTGGACAGACAGCTGACCGTATGATCGCGCAACTGGCCTATATTTTTTTCCATCACTGTAGGACCAAGAAGATTCTAAGTTACCAACGGCAAATTAAAACTCGAAAAGATCGTCCACAAAACTGTTCACAGTTCATTCACCCTCCTTGTCGAGTGTTCAGCAGTTATAGAACATTCGTTGACCACCCCCATCCCTCAACTGTACGAGGAAACGTTTGGTCAGACATTCATTTTCGGAGTTGTAGCTTGCATTCTAGAAAAATGGTGTGTCATTTCCAATAGTCCAACAGCAAGTTATTGGAGATTGAAGTTACTATATATGTTTCTGAAAAAAAAACCTGTGTCGATGACCTTCGTAAGCACCCGGAGATGTATTGGTATCCAAGAGTATAAACAAGACTCATATCAAATAAAACATCCCTGTTGGAATGAAACCTAATCTGGGGCCTAGTGCACCAAACCGTCGGTGAAGCGTCGGTGACAACGTCCGTCGTAAACACCAACGTCCGTCGTGAATTCTGCGTCGTTGTGAAAGTTGATGTGCACCAAGCTGTCGGTCGTTGAAAACTAACGTCCACTGGACGTAAAATCTGCGACTCCTACTGAGCAGTCGTAGATGGGTCGTACAACTTTTGAAATCGTGTACCATACAATATAAGTGGAGTAAAATATCTCTGCGCGATATGTCCATATAACACTCTGCAAGCGTTGGATACGAGCTGTTATCGAAATTTTAATGATTGCAGAGTATCAGTATAATTATGTTAACACTTGCGCTGTTATGATGAGTGCATTGAGCGCAGAGAAAACTCAAAATATGAAACTGTATTATATCATTTGTTTCATAAATTTTATTCCAAATACTTCGATTGATACACAGCCTCAATGTGCACGAGAGATTATATTACGATAAGGAAAGATAATACTGCTCATTATCTACCATTAGGCATGTTATGGTTGGTCCTTTGCAATTATTTGCATCATGTGTTAACCAATGCTAAAGTACAATACATGTGTAAAATATTGGAATCGCACAGAGTAAAATGTAGATTCATTGTCTACAGATTTATTTTAGGCTTCAATAGGTTTATGCTTGCTGTTACAGTGCAAACAGGAGTTGTTACAGTAATTGTTCGTATAATTCAATGTCCACACAATACCTTTCCAGAATCATAAAGTACGTGTATTTTCTACATCAGCCATCCATATGCTATGCTTTTTGACTGTTAAGACTGATAATCTTGATAACTAAGACTCGAATAAGTATGCACCGATCCGTCGGTAGGCACGTCGACGCGTCGGACCAACGACCAATTTGCGACTTCTTGGTACACACCATACGGGCGGTGATTTCACGACGAACGTTTCTACGACGGACGTAGGTTCCACCGACAGTCAACCGACGGTTGTTTTACGACAGTTTGGTGCACTAGGCCCCAGGTATGGCGACTTCGCGAAATAAACGTTTGCTCCATTCAGTTCAGACGATCATTGTTCTTGACATATACGTGTCTGTGGTTCGCTTCCACTAGGGAACATTATTCGTGGACATTGCGGCAATACTGTGACCTCAAAAGATCATGAAGCCACGAGTTGCATTCGAGACAGGGGGGGGGGGGGGGTATCTTTTATGTCAATATGCCAATGGAATAAGTCATCGAGCAAGGTCATCGAGCAACGTAAAATAATTGTAACACATCATACACACGAAAACCGATGTTATTTTGTCTAAATAGCTGATATTTTGATTATAATCCGGCAGTGTGATGGACTGGAGGTAGACAAAACTATGTCCTAAATCACATGTTCGTAGGCAATAGTACCTCAGTCAGTCACAGTCATCGCGAAGCTGTCGAGATCAGAGTTGAGTGAATTGAGTGTGATTGAGCCACTATGAAGCAACGTCTGTGATATTTGGGCATATGTATCCTAAACATTTTTATTTCCTTCGAAGTTCCTATTCTTAATTCATATTTCTATTGGTATTAATTATTATATTTTTTTGCAAAGGGGTGATACATGTTACAAAATATGCAATTTATATATCAATATATTTCCGATAACATGATAATTCATCGAAAACTGTAGGGAAACTAAAATGTATAGTTTTGGAATAAAAACACATCTTGTCCGGACAATCGTAACCAAGCAACACCTCAGGTATTTGATAACATATCCCAGAGAATTCTGACTTCATACTTCATTCCTGTTCTGAATTCTTAGTTCTATTGATATTGTTTTGCAAAGGATAGTTACATTTAATCCCGGTTACAGAATCTTATATATCGGCCTGTTTGTGATAGCATGATATCTAGTTGTTAACTGTAGAGAAACTCAGATGAGTAGTGTTGAAATAGAAGCACATCTTGACCAAACATTCGTTACCAAAGCTATATACAGAGAGTGTAGAAGACAGGTTTCACTCCATCGGCACCATTTTGTATTTTGAACTGGTGGCGCTCCTGGCGGACGGATGTGCTTTATGAATGAATTTGTTTACTACTATTATTACGACATGAATTTATGAATGAAAGAATATGTCAACAAAACGAAATGACGTAATTCACAATCATCCCTGAGGACGACAAACTACAACACCGCATCCAGCCACCAGGATTGCAGGGCTCCATGAGACAAAATGGTAGACAATAGAAAATTGCAGAGTGAAACCTCTCTGTTCTACACTCTCTGCTATATCTACATGTATGAATGTTCAGTCATCAATAATTCTGGGGTAACTCTATGCAGTATCAAACGTATCACCAAGGGCGCTGTATCGTACAGATAGTTAGTTTAGATTGTCATTTCAACTGTAACAATTGTTGTTATGTGCCCTTTATACACTTTTTTCTGATTTATTTAATCCGTGATCTCCAGGACATCAATCTTGTTGTGCTGAAGGTAATAGGCATCTGCCATGTTGGAAGAAAACGTGAAAATGAAAAACATAAATATACCTCCCTCTTGAAATATTTTGAGGTATTTTGTGCAAAATTCCAGAAAAGTTTGATCGTAAACTTTAGAGATAAATGGACACAATGCCCTAGGTGCGGTAATCTGAAAATGTCACAATATCTGTCACAACACTTTCATAGTATAATGCAGAAAGCAGAATCACATGACCTGAAACATTTATTCTGATATTTGAAAATACCCTTAATAGATGCCCTCTATGTCAATCACGGGGTATAGTCATAGTGACTGAAGAGTACGGTGACGCCGTCACCGTCCTCACTAACATATGCCAAAAAAAAAACACGGAACATAGAGCTGGTGTGTTCGTCAGAACTATTACAGCATCATGAATTGTCTTGGGTCTCAATAGAAATTAAAAGTGATTATGCTATACAGGGGAAGTATCGGCTTATTATCTGCTATTGAAAATATATCAGAGTTTCATGTGGTTTAATAAAAATACCTGTTTTCCATAATCCGTTAGTGTCCTTGACTAATTATATTGCTTGACTTTCGAAACACGTTCCGTTTCGATGAAAGCGAAATGACATTACCGTTTACAACAATTATACTCTTTGAATATGAGCTTTAGTTACACAAAATGATAATAACACATTTTGATAGGACATAGTCACCGTGCTCTCACACCAGCGTCACCGTGCTCCTACATTTTGGTCACTCCGAGTCACCGTGCTCTTACATTTTGGTCACTCCGAGTCACCGTGCTCCTACATTTTGGTCACTCCGAGTCACCGTGTTCTCACATCAGCGTCACCGTGCTCCTACATTTTGGTCACTCCGAGTCACCGTGCTCCTACATTTTGGTCACTCCGAGTCACCGTGCTCATGCACTGTTTTTATTCTTTTCCTTATTGACAAAAAACCTATTCAACTTCCACGTCTCATTGTTCAAGTCCTACCTTTGTTTTATAAATATACAGCGCGACATAATTGTGACAATATATATACACGAAAAGGCCTAGTGTTGCAGTGCTTTTGCGTGACATGTGGATTTTGTTATGTTTGAATGAGTACGGTGACGGCAATCACCGTGCTTCTCAGTCACCGTGACTATACCCCGTGTCAATTAAAGGTGACTCCGCAGAGATTCATTTTATGCAGACTACATGTAGATCGTGATTTATCCGTGTCTGAGTTAAGTATAGTGCAGGTTCTTAGCAAAAAAATTGTTCACATTGTGATAAAAGCATGAAACTTTGCAGAGGGGTAGAGTATCACTCACTGATCAATATAAGCTAGGGAGCCATTCTCAATATGGCCTGTGGCGGATATGGCAGCCATTTTTCTTTTTGCATTAAATCGACCTAAAACAGCCTGTTTGAGAAATTGGTTATTTCTACCTGTGCATGTCAAATATTATCCAATATCCACAACATTGGTATCAAACTGACCAGAATAACAAGACCAACTCATTTATAATGAAAAAAGATAATTATATTGAATGTTCTGCAGCAATATTTAAAGAAACCCAGTTTTTTGCTTGAATTTTGCAAATTCTTCAGGGATCTCATAGTTGGGCATGTATAATAGGTGAGCCTGTATCCTCTCCTCTCCCTCCCCCCATATGATTTTCTGAAATTAATTTTTTTTTGTTTATTTCGAACATATTACTGATTATTAATACTGTTTCTAGAGACCCATCGCTGGCAAATATGGTTTTCTGGGCCGTTTTCAAAATGGCTGCCGTTGAAAGCTCTGAAATCTTGTTTTGGGCTATATCTCAGCTTCTGTTGCAGGTAGAGACATGGTTTTGGTGTCTATAGCTATGTTTTTGATACTGGGGAATCCAATTGTATCAATACTGAGTAGCTGTGACTGTTGATTGCTTCAGAATTACGAATGGCTGATAATGAAACTGGCCAAAAGCACCAACCATGGTGCGACTAATATGAGTAGAAATCCTAAAAGAGGCCAGATTGATAGTAAAATCAGTTCCATTCCCACATATCAAGCTCAAAAGATAAGAATCAATTTACATAATTAGTGCCAAGGTGGATTCTTTTGAATTTCTTGACACATGACTCGATGATGAATGCGATGCTCGTTAGTGGTATCTGGAAAATATTGCATTTTCTTGGCATTTACCTAGTAAGATGGTGAAAAATACAAATGAACTAGTATTTAGGGTCTGCAGAAGCCATCATTATCAGTTGTGCATGGAATGCAACACTTTTTACTTCACAGAAATCAAATCCAAGATGGCCCTCACGGCCAACAGATTATTTCTGAATTTAAGCAAGGCCTCTGCATAAAAATTACCAGGAATGATTAAACTGAACAATGCAATTATTGACCAATACGGATCCTGTAATTTCCCTTCTATTGCATTGGAATCAAGGCATCATAGAATGCTATTAAATGTCACTTCTACCACGTGGTTGTTGATCTTATCAGCTGCCATTAACATGGGAAATATCTCTGCCTCAACACCCATGCACCAGTTTTGTTCTGCCTGGCAAATGGGGCATGTTCATTGTTGACTGGTTTCCGACACAGGAGTTGCCCCTTATGTATGATACAGTAATGACATGTGATTTGTTTGTCCAGAACGATATGACAGTTACCTGAAAACAATGCAGTAGCTCAAGATAAATGTTCTATGTCAATGATAGCTTTGACCTCTAGTCTCAAGAATGATTACACGGCAAACTTGGAATGACATTTACATGTATACATTCCAATTTTTCTGCATTCGCAAAATTGACAAGGGTTTGTGCAATGACATTTGACATCAAGAATAAAGACATCCCTGACACAAGATATTGTGGTTAACATTGGAAATTTCTTGCCGTCTTTCTCATTCCATCAATGCCCTGTAGATTTTGAACAACCCCTAGTGGTTAATGGGCTCTAGTCCCTGTGCTCACGAGGTCAATGTTGATATCATAAATAATAGATTCAATGAAGGACAGCCCACAGACCAATTGCATCATCACTTCTCTCAGCTCAGATGACTCTAGCATATGAAGGAGGACGCGCTGTCAGGTCCAATGAATGCGTGAAATAGGATCATGAATTTATCACTGATGACATCAACGTTGACCTCGTCGGGATGAAGGTTCTCTTTCACAAGATCGGTCATATGTAATGAATTTCTGAAACAAGTGATGTGCTAGAACAACATATCGGGAGACCTGCAATTAAGGACACGAACTAGATCCCTTTAACCAGTAGGGGCTGTTCAAAACACCACAGACCATGGATGGACTGAAACAGACTTCCCATCTAGACCATAATGCCTTTTGTCAAGGATGTCTTTGACCTTTGTGTCTAATGCCACTGCACAAAATATAGTTCACCTTGCGAATCCAGAAGATCCAAGTTTAAATGAACATGTATATACCTTTGCCTTTTTGCTGTGTAATCGTTCTTGAGACTAGAGGTCAAGCTAGGATTGGCATATAATTTGTCGGGAGCTACTGCATTGTTTTCAGTTCACTGTCATACCTGTCATGCATTGTTTTCAGTTCACTGTCAAATTACACATATTTCTTTGTCATACATAAGGGATAATCATTTTTATTGTATTAAACACATCAGCACGATTATGCTACTGTGTCAACAGGAAAGCTTTTCAACGATGACAATGCTTCATTTGCCACGCAGAACGAAACTGGTGGGTGTTGAGGCAGGGACCCTTCCTATGTTCATGGCAACTGATGAAACGATCAAAGAATGATAGGGAACTTTACTGGCATTTTATTGTGCCATGATTACAATGCAATAGAAGTTAAATCACAGGATTTGTAATAGTCAACTATTGGATTGTTCAGTTCCAATACTGATAGCTTTTATGCAGAGACCTTGCTTACATGTATTCAAAAATTATCTGTTGGCTTTGGTAGCCATCTTGGATTTCCCTTGTTTTCCGTGAAGTGAAAAGGTCACGGAAAAAATAAAAATGGCTTCTGCAGACCCCAAATACTGGTTCATGTGCATTTTTGACTTTCTTACCAGGTCAAATAACAATTTCTGTAAATTGATTCTTATCTTCTGAGCTTTTTATGTGGGAATGGAACTGCTTTCACTATCAATCTGGTCCCCTCTCAGGGTTTCTACACATATCATTCGCACCTTTTTCAGACATTTTTAATTCTGAAGCAACCAACAGACACAGGTACTCAGCAATGACAGAATTGGATTCTTCGGTATCGAAAACATGGGTATAGACACTGAAACCATGTCTCTACCTGCAATAGAAGCCGAGTTATGGCCCAAAACATGATTTCGGCATTTTCGATGGTGGCCATTTTGAAAAAGGCCCAAAACAACCATTTTCGCCAGTGGTGGGTCTCTGGAATCTCTCTAATAATCAATAATAGGATGAAATCTAACTTAAAAAATGATTTCAGATGATCATGCAGTGAGGGGGTGCAGGCACACCTATTGTACATGCCCAACTACGAGATCCATAGATTACTTGTCAAAATTCAAGCAAAAAAACTGTTTTTTGGACATATAGCTGTAGAATGTTCAATATAATTATTTTTTCTATTATAAGTGGGTTGGTCTTGTAATTCCGGTCAGTTTGATACCAATTTTGTTGATATTGGATAATATTTGACATGCACATGTATAAATAACAAATTTCTCAAACAGGCCGTTTTAGGTCGATTTACTGCAAAAAGAAAAATGGCTGCCATATCCGCCACAGGCCATATTGAGAATGGCTCCCTAGCTTATATTGATCAGTGAGAGATACTCTACCCCTCTGCAAAGTTTCATGCTTTTATCACAATGTGAACAATTCGACCAAAATTATGAGCTAAGAACCTGCACTAGTAACATGGTTTATTGGCATCTTCACATTTCACAACGGTATAGTCTGGGACGGCTTGTGTATCTCCATGATTTGAGATCACAAAAGGTGATCACTTTTGATCGCATCTGCCAGTTTGCACTGTTTTTTCTTGACACGGCATGCTATAAGAGTTTTATAGCATTGCGTGTCAAGATAGTTGGTACTCAAGTTTAATGTTTGCATTAGCGTCTGGTGTGGCAGGCCGCACGCGATTTCTACCAGGTCATCCAGACTATGTAGCATTTTGAACAAATGTGGTTTATATTCATCATTAGCATGAATTATTGTTGGTGATTTAAGTAATACTATAATAGATATGTGTACAGTAGTTTTGTGGCGCATCATATCAGATTGGTGTCCCATGACAATTAATTAAATACATACTTTAACTTGTTTTTCCAATACTAGTAAACGCACAAATGACTTCACACTGATAACAACGTCATCCCATCATTTTGTCATCGTTCACGATCGTAATATTGAAAAGCTGGTCAATTACCGAGATACCAATGGACCCCACTAAAAGTACCAAACCTCTGTCTGTTAACTTTCGTTTGTCTGGTATGTATGTAATTTGCCGCGTTTTCACACTCACTGTGGAACTTTATCAAGATGTATTTCTCTCTCACAAACGTTTTATTCTACGCCGCCGAGTGCCAGTTTAGTTTCATTGACTGCACGTAATTGAATACCACGTTGTTCATTACATGTACGATCGGCCTCTAATCAAATCCTACATGATGTGGGTTCATGCTAGAGAAATGTCATCTTATCCTGTTCCGCCAATATCATTGTCACAAAGTTGGGAGAAGTTTCCACGTCATAGAATATTGGTACCCAGTGGGTCGAGAAGTCACGCAATGCTGTTAGCGGAGAGACATCTTGACTGGTTTATTCTGGTCCCATAACAGGTCTACTTCCGTTCGGTGCCTAGCTAATTCTAAACTAATTGACATCCACTGTGCAATTTGATGCCAATTGCTCCAGAAAGGTGTAGACGACAGTCTACATATTTCTCATGAAATACTTACAATATTGTTCTCAATTTCAATGGCTAACGTGATTAGTGCTTAAATCAACATTGTCAGAATGCTATGTGAACACATCATAAACAGTACAGGGTGAGCTATTGATTACCGATACTAATCATAGGTAATCGACTGGATACAGTGTTTGGGGCCCGAGGTCGTGTCTAGGTCGTAGTAAGTATCAATCTTTTACCACCAATACAGCCAAATTTTGATGATTCCAATAACAAACGTAAAATACAACATTTTGCAATAGAAACAAAGCCCGACCAAATACCTTATCAAAAGACACAATGGCGTCATTAGCGGCAGACAGTGTGTTAAATGTAGTTGTTTCTACTGTACACCTGATGGGATTAGTATACAACTAGTCAACTACCCAACAACCTATGAAAATGATTTGGAAATCCGAAAAAAAACCCATGGAATAGATATATGACAAGTACATAAGTACCTAATCACAAGCCAAAAGGCTCCTGAGTTGATGGTAGCACGCACGAGCTTGCGAGTGCGTCGGCGACCCGGACACGACCGAGGGCCTCAAACACTGTATCCAGTTGATTAACTTATTATTATATGCCGCATCATGCTATGTATACCCTCGGGAGAGATATGATTACAAATGCTGACATTTTTCAGCCATTTTAGACCCTGAAAGCAAAGAATTTTATGAACATATTCACGTACTACAAAACCAAAAACGTCATTTCACTAGCGCAAGAATACGTAGACTTGCCCCGTACCGCCGGTTGCTATGCGCGACGCAGGCCGATATGAAGGAGGTCAATACTGCAATATATCTGACCGATTGCACTGTGTGTAATCTATTTCAGCGTTTTCGTAGGCATATAATAATAAGCATACTAGTCCAGATATACAGATGATATCAAGAGTAAAACATTGTAATAAAATGAATAATGCGAAATGTCATATTGACATGGCTCGTTTAACACTATTTAACACCACTTGCTTACAACAGAACTTGTAGGTCATTTCCATGACAATGCAGCAAGGAAAACGAAATGTATTGAAATTGGTATGTTGAATACAGTGTACTGGTTGCTTCACCAATCAGTACACCGGCCATTCTGTTTGCCTCAGAACTGTCGGGATCGGTCAAGACACATACGGGTAATCATTATGGATTATTCATCAATTAGCATGCCTTTTTACATTATCAATGAACATTATTTCGTTTGTAATTCGTTTTACATGGATCTGGGATCATTGGAAGTCAATTCGAAGCAAAATGCACTGCTCCCTCATGTTCCTATTCTTGGAATCCTTTTAGTCTACCCAGCATGTTTTGTATACTGGCACATAGATGACCCGTTCGGTGACAATCTATCTTTTGCATGAAGCTGAAGGTCTCAAAGCAAACAATATTATGTTCAGATCGTGAAGAGCTACATCCAGTGTGTCATTACTCTCAGGTTCGTGATGGGATATTGCCATTTGTATCCATTTCCTTGGCGACACTTTTACTTTTCATGTCCAAAATAGTATGACCAATATCACGAGGCACAAGCAGTGTTTTTTAATTTAATTATCTGAGGATTGCTGGAACCGTTCAACGCTACTCGTCCATGGAATCTATTTCAATTTGATGGGCTGCTAATGACGCTAGCACGTCTTTGAACAACATATTTAGTCAAGCTTTGTTCCTGTTCCAAAAATGTATCACTATAAGTTCTTTTACTTGTCAGCAATAAAATCATAAGGTATTGGTGGTATAAGGTCATACGTTCGGTGCATATCAGTGACGAAGGCAACATCGGGTGTAGTAGGGTGGCCCTTGTATGCAATATTGAATTCTTAATTTCTTAATATCTCATATTGTTCCAGTTGTAGAAATGTACTTATTAGTGCAGGTTCTTAGCCCGTAATTTTGAACGAATTGTTCACATTGTGATAAAAGCATGAAACTTTGCAGAGGGGTAGAGTATCACTCACTGATCAATATGAGCTAGGGATTCATTCTCAATATGGCTTGTGGTGGATATGGCAGCCATTTATGTCATTGCATGTCAAGATGGTATGATCCCGGAAATGTGGAAATGATGTAATGTATGGAAGAAGCAACAATCAATGATATAATATATGAAAATGTATTAACGAATAGGCAGATATTTACAGTATGTACAAGTTCAGGTTTACAATATTATGTCACAATGTTCTGTCGGCAATACACCAATACAATACTCAATTAACGTTTCTCAATGTATACAGATTCCAAATTTCAATATTCCGAATTTCAATTTAGACAGAACCTATTTCAATGGTTATGTTTCAGTAGCAATTACAAATCAAAATTCAAATTCAGTAACAATGGAATGTCCAAGAACACAACACACTTACACGCACACCTACACACACACCTACACACACACACTGTCACTCCCAACGGTGTTTCAATCCCACGACGATCCCACGAAGTACGAAGTCCCACGAAGAGGTCACATGACGTAATGTTGCGCGGACGCAGTTACTGAATGTTCATCTGTTGGACGCGACCAAGGGTACTTGTCACACAAAGGGAGGGTGAAGTGGCACCATGATCACGAATACGACTTGAACATCAGGTATATACAGGAAAACTAGGAATCAGAAATAAATGCCGTAGTAATATTTGTTTACAAAACATAGGTTTTGTAGATCGAACCATTATTGGAATCATAACATAACCCACAAGGTCATATATTACGAGACTACGTGTAGTTCTTTACTACAAAATCAGTACAAATGACATGAATGAAATGAGAAAATGATACGAATACTCACGGCCACTGGTCTCTGGTCACAGCAATAATCAGACAGGCATTCTTTAGGTCAGTAAAACCACAATATCCAAAAGTTGTACATAAAATCCCAATGCAGCTTCCACAATAATATAATCAACAAATCAGCAGCATCTCAAATAGTATCTCAAACGCAAATATTTCACAATTCCAAAATACGTCCACAAATTGACGTCGCCAACATAATGGCAAAATAGCTCCCAACAGCTTCACAATATCAGTTCACATCTTTCACATGCTGCACGTCAGACACACAGTCTGCAATCCAAGTTGTTCTCTCTCTCTCTCTCTCTCTCTGTCTCTCTCTCTGACCCTACAAAGAATGCCTGACTTATATTGCTGAGCCACCCAGCGCCGCGTCTACACACGAGTTTGGACAAGATCTAAAAATAGAAACATTTACTCTAACCAGAGCAAATGGAACAATATATAATCCCAGTCATGTGACGAATCAACTCACCAGACAACTCACCAGACTACGCCAGTACAACACACAATACCTCACACCTGGCAGAACTCCAACCATGCGGAAACGTCACCGAACTAAGGATGGGACTGGTACTGGCTACAGTGTGGTGCAAAATAATGAATACATACATGCCCCAAATATTATAAATTGTCACTATGTGACATTGCAGTAAATCGACCTAAAACGGCCTGTTTGAGAAATTGGTTATTTCTACCTGAGCATGTCAAATATTATCCAATATCAACAAAATTGATATCGAACTGACCGGAATAACAAGACCAACCCTCTTATAACAGAAAAAAATAATTATATCGAACATTCTACAGCTCTATTTTTGCTTGAATTTTGACAAGTTATCTATGGATCTCGTAGTCGGACATGTACAATAAGTGTGCCTGCACCTCCTCACCGCATGATCATCTGAAATCAATTTGTTTAGTTAGATTTCATCCTATTATTGATTATTAGGGAGATTCCAGAGACCCACCACTGGCGAAAATAGTTGTTTGGGGCCTTTTTCAAAATGGCCATCATCGAAAATGCCGAAATCATGTTTTGGGTCATAACTCGGCTTCTATTGCAGGTAGAGACATGGTTTTGGTGTCTATACCCATGTTTTTGATACTGAAGAATCCAATTCTGTCATTGCTGAGTACCTGTGTCTGTTGGTTACTTCAGAAAATAAAAATGTCTGACAAGGTGCGAATGATAAGTGTAGAAACCCTGAGAGGGGACCAGATTGATAGTGAAAGCAGTTCCATTCCCACATAACAAGCTCAGAAGATAAAATCAATTTACAGAAATAGTGCCAAGGTGAATTCTATTGAATTCCTGGACACATGATTTGATGATGAATGCGACGCTCGCTTGTAGTAAAAAAGAGTGCAGTTTTCTGTCATTTGACCTGGTAAGAAAGTCAAAAATGCACATGAATTTCGGGTATACAGAAGCCATCTTTATTAGTTGTGCATGTAATGCAACACTTTTTCACTTCACGGAAAACAAAGGAAATCCAAGATGGCTACCAAAGCCAACAGATAATTTTTTAATATAAGCAAGGTCTCTGCATAAGAATTATCAGTATCGGAACTGAACAATCCAATAATAGACTATTACAAATCCTATAATTTCCCTTCTATTGCATTGTAACCATGGCACAATAAAATGCCAGTAAAGTTCCTTATCATTCTTTGATCGTTTTATCAGCTGTCATGAACATGGGAAGGGTCCCTGCCTCAACACCCGCCAGTTTTGTTCTGCGTGGCAAATGAAGCACGGTCATTGTTCAAAAGCTTTCCTGTTGACACAGTTGCATAATCGTGCTGATCTGTTTAATACAATAAAAATTATTACCCCTTATGTATGGCACAGAAATATGTGTAATTTTTTGTGCAGCACGGTATGACAGTGAACTGAAAACAATGCAGTTGCTCCCGACAAATTATATGCCAATCATAGCTTGACCTCTAGTCTCAAGAACGATTACACAGCAAATAAGCAATGGCATATACATGTTCATTCCAACTTGGATCTTCTGGATTCGCAAGGTGAACTACATTTTGTGCAGTGGCATTAGACACAAAAGTCAAAGACATCCTTGACAAAATCCTTGTATTGTTTTGAACAGCCCCTACTGGTTAATGGGCTCTAGTTCGTGTCCTTAATTGGAGGTCTTCTGCAATGTTGTTCTAGCACATCACTTGTTTCAGGAATTCATTACATATGACTGATCTTGTGAAAGAGAACCTTCATCCTGACAAGGTCAACACTGATGTCATCAGTGATAAATTCATGATCCTATTTCATGCATTCGCTGGATCTGACAGCGCGTCCTCCTTCATATGTTAGTATCATCTGAGCTGAGACGATGCAATTGGTCTGTGATGATGCAATTGGTCTGTGGGCTGTCCTTCATTGAATCTATTATTTATGATATCGACATTGACCTCGTAAGCACAGGGACTAGAGCCCATTAACCACTAGGGGTTGTTCAAAACCCTACAGGGCATGGATGGAATGAGAAGGACGGCAAGAAATTTACCATGTTAACCACAATATCTTGTGTCAGGGATGTCTTTGTTCTTGATGTCAAATGTCATTGCACAAACCCTTGTCAATTTTGCGAATGCAAAAAGGTCTAACTTGCAAGGTATACATGTAAATGCCATTCCAAATTTGCCGTGTAATCATTCTTGAGACTAGAGGTCAAAGCTATCATTGGCATAGAACATTTATCTTGAGCTACTGCATTGTTTTCAGGTAACTGTCATATCGTTCTGGACAAACAAATCACATGTCATTACTTTATCATACATAAGGGGCAACTCCTGTGTCAACCGGAAACCAATCAACAACGAACATGCTCCATTTGCCACGCAGAACAAAACTGGTGCATGGGTGTTGAGGCAGAGATATTTCCCATGTTCATGGCAGCTGATAAGAGCAACAAACACTTGATAGAAGTGACCTTTAATGGCATTCTATGGTGCCTTGATTCCAATGCAATAGAAAGGAAATTACAGGATCCATACTGGTCTATTATTGGATTGTTTCGTTTTATCATTATTGGTAACTTTTATGCAGAGGCCTTGCTTAAATAAAAAAATTATCGGTTGGCCATGAGGGCCATCTTGGATTTGATTTCTGTGAATTTCTGTGAAGTAAGAAAAATTGATTCTTATCTTTTGACCTTGATATGTGGGAATGGAACTGCTTTTATTATCAATCTGGCCTCTTTTAGGATTTCTACTCATATCAGTCGCGCCATGGTTGGAAATGTGCTTTTCGCCAGTTTCATCGTAATTCTAAAGCAATCAACAGTCACAGGTACTCAGCATTGATAAAATAGGATTCTCCAGTATCAAAATCATAGGTATATACACCAAAACCATGTCTCTACCTGCAACAGAAGCTGAGATATAGCCCAAAATATGATTTCAGAGGTTTCAACGGCGGCCATTTTGAAAACGGCCCAGAAAACCATATTTGCCAGCGATGGGTCTCTAGAAACAGTATTAATAATCAGTAATATGTTCGAAATTAACTAAGAAAATTAATTTCAGAAAATCATCGGGGGAGGGGGAGGAGAGGATGCAGGCACACCAATTATACATGCCCGACTATGAGATCCGTGAATAATTCGCAAAATTCAAGCAAAAAACTGGGGTTTTTTTTACATATAGCTGCAGAACATTCAATATAATTATCTTTTTTCATTATAAGTGAGTTGGTCTTGTTATTCCGGTCAGTTTGATACCAATTTTGTGGATATTGGATAATATTTGACAGGCATAGTTAGAAATAACGAATTTCACGAACCGGCCATTTGAAGTCGATTTACTGCAAGAAGATAAATGGCTGCCATATTCGTTACAGGCCATATTGAGAATGGCTCCCTAGCTTATATTGATGATTGAGTGATACTCAACCCCTCTGCAAAGTTTCATGCTTTTATCGCAATGTGAACATTTTTTTTTGCTAAGAACCTGCACTATATGTGCTAAATGGTGATGATTGGATAATATTTACAGATGATCCGAAGCACATATCCCTATTTGTTTTTTTTTTAAAGCCCAAGACTATTGGATGATTACATTACATGTACACATACATTACGTTTGCCTGAATGATGAGTTCAGTTAGGAAAAAAAATCAAATAACAGGATAATTGTGTCTTAGAACTGTTGAACTACTACGTGTAGTACCTGACTATTGGCGATCGGAAACCGAACTATTAGTAGCCCGATGTTCTTCTTGGGGCAGTCGGGGAAGAGTTTACGATTTTCGGACACAACTTGGAGCAGTAATTGCTACTCTTCATCTTTGGTCAATGTCTTAATGAAGTTGTTGATGAGAGCCACCCGCTTTCTGTTCTGTTGCTGACCGCTGTGAAGCCCTTCACCACCTGGAGTGCTGCTGTGTACTATCCATGATCCATCACCACATCTGTTACAGTCTTCTGGGTCTTCCACCAGAAGACTTTCACTGGTGCCTAATGTCAAGTTTTGGGTTCGTAGTACAAAACTGTGGAAGGCCAGCATCGTCACAGATTATCTGAGGTTTACACTTGGTATTTTGGGGTTGATGTTCAGGTGCCTCGTCCCTCATTGCAATCACCATCGGCCTCCTCCCGTCATTGAAAAGTTGGGAACTAAAGAGCGCCAGACCAAACAACTCTTCTGATAAGAACAACGGTCGGATACCTATTTCTTGCTTGTGGATGAAGGGAAATCAGAACGGATATAGTTCAGGAATTGTCTCATCAACCGATAGTCATTCAGGGGTGCTGTAATTGCAATCGGTGCTGTTCTTCAAGCTAGAAGTAGCGATATATCGAATGGATCTTTGTTCTGAAGGATTCATCTTGAATTGGCCACGGGAGAAAAACATTTTGAGTGTATAGATAACTTCAACCAACCATCTTGCTCTCTGTATAGTAAAAGGCGCCTGAAATTTAACACGTCTTGTTGGGACATCGCCACGGAAGAAGGGAAATCGCTACTTCAAGGTAAAAATGAGTAAACTGAAGTATGTCCTTGTGAACTGGTGCCACCATACGTTCAACATCGGGGTCTGTTGAATGTAAGTATCAATCTATTACCGCCAATACAGCCAGATTTTGATGATGCCATTGACAAACGTAAAATACAAGCAACTAATTCGAAGTTACTTTGAACAGGAAGCAACCGTTGTTCTTTGAAACGCTTGGGTCGACTTTATAGTAGTGTAGTAGAGTGCTATCCATATTAATGAGCGATAATACGGAATGATATGCAATTAGAAGTAGGAATATCTAACAGCAAAACGTTTCTGGAGGATTAGTGACGTCATACATCCAGACGGAATGGCTATTGTGATTGTATTTCAGGTAAGGAATGAATCATTGTTTGACGTTGAACGTGTTCCCCTGTGAAGCAACATTACTCACTGCCGTTGTTGGATTTTTGTGACGCGAATCAATTCCACACATAAGAGGGTATACAGAAAAAGCTGTCCGTCAATTTTCCTTGGAGAATTTACATAGAGTTTCAGTATGAGGTGGCATATTTGAAGAGCACCTAAGAATATTGCATCCTGCCCTGGATGCTGCACATCCTCAGATCGTGCACCTTAAACACCCTACGAACAAGTGATGGTCATTCTCTCGTACACGGGCAACAAGAGTCTCTGAGATAAGTGTGTTACACATTATACATATGACATTTCATTTCTATCACACACAAAATCATCAGAAAAATAGCACAAATCATGCCAACTACACTATGTCTTGGACATGTATGCAGATTTGTCCACCATTGCTTTATAACCATACACAGTAAACCATACACAGTTATTTAGAGTATATTCCTGTATATTAGTAGTAGTAGTAGCTCTAGCAGTAAGCCATCATTTTTATGTCATGACTCATGTACATGACCAATAGTCCAGTCATTATACGTCAAAAAGTGGTCAAACCCACCACAAATTGCAAAATAATTTGTTTTTACACCATTTGAATCAGAAAAGCCTCTAAAATAACATATAAAAAGTCCTCCTGAATCCAAGAGGTGGAAGCGTGTCTAACTTGCATAAATCCAACATGGCAACCACGAAAATCAGTCTTTTTGACGTCCAATCGTACACTTTGCATAACTCATAAGCATTGGTTCATGTTTTGAATGCTGTAAAAGTAAAAATATAAGAACCTACATTCTTCTGAACAATAGAGTGACGTCACAACAATATTTAAAAATGGTATATCTGATTGTACTACCACCTATATTACCACCTATACTACCACCTAAGGGTAATTAGTGACGCAAATATGGGTAGTTTTTCATCCAGGTTAATAAAAATACTAACTGGGAAAAATGTTCGCAACAATGACAGGGTTGATGAAGCATATAATAGATTCATAGCTACAGATCTTTACAATGAAACTGATCCCATAAAACAATGTAAACAACGTAATGATGGAAAGATTTGGTTTACTGGTGGACTAAAAAATGCTTGTAAAAAGAAAAACTTGTTACAATCAATTTCTCAAATACAGAAAGGAACAAGTTGATTAGAAGTATAAAAAGATTAGAAAAAAAACAAGTTGACATCAATGCTACGGTAAGCAGAACGCAATTACTATGGCAGAAAATTGAAAAGAAACTGAAATGTACTGAAAGAAATTACAGGAAGGCAAAAGAAACCAAGCTGTATGGAGATAACACTGTGTATGATGGAAAAATAAAACGGATACTAATTTAAAAGTGTTGCTGGCAATATTTTCATCTTTTTGTTAAAGTGATATTGGCATGAAAACTATTTTTTGTTCAATTACAAATATGCCTGTGGTCTTCTTTTGTTTTGTGTGCCACTCAGACTTACCTCTGACTTAACTTAATCGAATAAACTGGAATCACACTGCATCAGAGGATACAAAGCCCCGAGAATGGCGGTAATGTAAACAAACTAAGAATATCTCCACCAGAAACTCGCAACAAAATCAATTTGAAATGGGCGTCTGTTTCGGCATACAAGTGCAGATATATAACTGGTATGTTTTCTTCGTTCGATCAGAAAGGTAGGGAAAAATTGATATCTTACTGTCAATATCACTTTAACCAATATAGGTCTCAACTTCGCCAAAAAGATAAATAAAAGTGCAGGAATTGTAAGGATTTTATGAATGATCGAGTCTAAAACAGTATTTCCTAACTCTGAAACAGAGAATGAAATTCTCAGCATTGCATACAAATTCATAAGAAAACCGTTTTGAGGGGTGTTTCCTGATGAGATGGAAATTGCAAAAATTATATCATTGTATAAAAATGGAAAATATTGTCTAATTACAAACCGGTGTGCATTTTACCACATTTCTTGAAAAAAAACTGTTTTATCATAGGTTAATATTCTTCATAAAACATTATCTATGATAGTCACTATGGATTCAGAGAAAACTGTTCTACTTTTCTAGGCTTGTTAATTTATTTGAAATGTATCACTAAATGAGGACTTGAATCAGTCTAGTCTAGATATATTCATAGATCTTACAAAACCTCCCGATTCTAATGACCACAGTATTTTGCCAGATGAATGGTCACATAATAGCATTAGAGGGATTGCCTCAACATGGCTAGATAGTTACTTATCTAACAGAAAATACAGTATTTTGTGTACAATTGTATCAGTTCTATTAGGAGGCCCATTATTTGTGGAGTGATGAGTTTCAATTCTAGGTCCCATTCTATTTTTCCTGTACATCAATTATCTTGCGAAATGTTCATTCAAACTATTTACTTTATTTGTTCTTATATTTCTTATTTTTGTATAAGTTTATTCTAAAAGTGTTAATTGCTCCAATAGAGGGGAATGTCGCTCATAAGATTTGGTCTTCTTTCCTTGTCCTTTTCCAACAGTATTGGTTCTATTTTGCTTATGTGTCACTTTCCTGTATTTTTGATGTGGTTGGAAATACATTTGTTCATGAAAAATATTCTGGTCATTCATTATTGCACTAATAGGGTGAATTAACGTGTCCAAAAAGTGCAAATGAGTCATATACACATACAACTAAAATCAACACCATGCAAGGTGACATGCTGAATTTTTGATTTGCTGAATTTTTCGGGGTATTTTTGTGGCCATTTTGGATTTATGCAGATTAGACACTTCCAATCCTCCGATTCCAGACGACTTTTTTTAATCAAATGTGAGGACCTTTCTGGAAAATATAATGGTAAAATAAATTGTTTTGCAATTTGTGGTGGGTCAAATCATAGAATGACTAGACTACAAGGAAATCTATATGTGTCGACTGATCTGTCAGAAAATCTTATTTCATCTTTTACAGATGAATTAGGAAACATTCGATTGTATGTTTAATCTCACAATCCGCCACGATATTTTACAATTTCGTACACGCCTCTCACATAACTCCTCACCCGTCGCCATCTTGCCAGATGCATGTTACCCGACAAAAACCACCTGGGAGGATGGGTTTAACCCGGGTACGATTTCTGACGTCATAGTGAGGTTACCTAGGTGTTCGTTTTGTACCATACACTATTTGTGTTAACCATAGTAGGAAAACGAACGGGTAGAGTTACGGTAACACGATAAATCGAAGTCGACCTTGAAGATCGCAACCTCGGGGCCTTTTGATACTCTAATTAGTGTCTTCTCGAATGCCGCTCCAACAATCAGTACGGTGCTGACAGGAAAAAAGAACAATATCTTTTGCAGCTGCTGCTCAATCAAAGTACACGCACCTGAAGAATGAATCTGATTAGTCACAAATCAGAAGTCCATGCTATGTGAACGTCAAAGGCATGAAAATTAAAAAATAGTTCATTGAAATGTTGGCGCTTAGTAATGAATGTTGGTATTAAAGTTTTGATCAGCAAGTTTTAATTAAATGTGACGTGAGGTACCCGTTATCGGCTTGATCAGCAAATTTCAAATGGATTTGGTCAAGAAGAGAAGTACCTGTATTCCTGCCAAGGACATCAAAGTAGGGTTCCATTGTTCTCGTTGTCTTTTTCTTGTTTTGCAAAGAAAAAGATTCTCTAAAATAGTGGTGCTTTACCCAAGATTTTGCTTGTTATGTACACTATTTCATTACACAGAGAAATACTCAGTGGATCGCCATACAGCATTTCTTGGTATATTATCAATGGTTTTCAAGATACATGTGTAGCATTATGGCGAGGTGGGGCTGCACGAGTAGTGACACCACGGTTATGGTACTGAAGTGGAGGGCGGATTTTAAAATATTCGGTGACACTCCAGTAATGGGGGTACCTCTTTAACGCAGGGTCGCCGAAATTTACATTGGTACCGTATCTCTCGAACCACTTTGGTTTCTCTGTGGGTCGGCCTCTGCTGTCGACTCGCATCATTGACATGCATGTAAATATCAGGGTCCTGATCCCTGATGACCAGGGTGATGTGGCGCAACAGTGGGATATATCTGACCTCGGTGACGAGGTCTCTTTGAAAGGGGGAAGCATCGTGTGGTCGCCGAACTTTACACATGTAAAATGCAATTGTAAATTTTGGCGACTCCATGATAAAGAGGTATACCCCATTGGTGGAGTGTCGGTTGGTTGGTTGTACTAGGGGTTATGGGGGCGCCATAACTCGGATGATGCCCCCAGATCTGGATAACGATTATCAATGCTTATTGAAAGACAGAAACTCGGGATCGGGAAATCCCCTACTCTTTACGATAAATACCAAGGGATCTTTTAGGTGTCAGATACCATAGACAGTCTCTGACACCACTCGGCCTTTGTTTTTACCGCCACACTGGAGTATCACTTGTACTCTTTACGATAAACCCCAAGGGATCTTTTAGGTGACAGATACCATAGACAGTCTCTGACACCACCCGGCCTTTGTTTTTACCGCCAGTCGGGCTGCACGGGTGTGGGAGGTTTACAGGCACAAGTGACCTATAAATCATGGGCCGAGCGCTCTGCCACTGCACCATCCCCCCCCCCCCCCCCCCCCCAACTAGAGTATCTCTGAATTGTCTTATTGACCTACCCGCACTGCAGCATCATAACCCTGGTGTCACTACTAGCGCACACCACGCCATGACGCTACACAATGTTACTAAAATTCCCTTGATAATGAGGAATACATTGGAAATGAACATAATCGAGCTAATTTTGGTCATATGCGGAGAATACACGGATCAGACCACAATAACCTTGATCTCATGGGAGAGTCTGTTATTATATTACACAATGCTACCTAATTATGAAAGGTCAAAATACTTATCATTATCGAATAAGAATCATGTCAAGTAAAACATCCTTGTGAAAAAACCGAATACCGAATTTGTTCCTTTAAATACAGAAGATCATTGTTCATGACATACACGTGTCTGTGGTTCGCTTTCAACTGGGAAAATTATTTATGGGCATCTCGACAATTCAATGACCTCAAAGATTCAATGATGAAGCTACGATTTGCATTCTAGACAGGATATCTTTCATGTCTATAGACCAATTAGATACTAGTAAGCCATCGAGCAAGGGTTGATGCGTTGCAATTTTTCTGGTGGTTGCAGACTGCCCATCACTTGCATATTTGAGGACCAGCGTAACACAATTGTAATACAAATTTTGGTCCGCCTGTGTGCTGGACTAGTAGACTAACACCATGACCGAAATCACATTCTTGTGTTGTGTGACTTGAGTGTGATTGCATATCAATAGAACCGTGAAATTCCACTATAAAGCAACACCTCAGGTATTTGAGCACATGTATCCTAGAGAATTTTGACTTCATACTTCATTTCTGTTCTGAATTCTACTGATAATTTTTTTACAAAGGGCAGATACATTTAATTCTAGTTACAAAATATGCATGTTATATATCGGCCTGTTTTTGATAGCACGAGATCTAGTAGGGAAACCATGGAAACTGAGATGAGTAGTGTTGAAATACACCCATTGCACAATTGGAGAATTCGATATTTTCGCCCATTGTTTTATTCAATAAACTTGGCCTTGACATTGCTCAGGGAGCCACTGAGACCCCTTTCAACCAGGACCTGCCGGTTTGCAGCACCACTTTATCGAAGGTGGATTATATGTCACGCCCCCATGAGGTCGACATCCAGATACCGTCTCATCCTAGTAATGTTCATATATTTGCATCGCAATTTGCTGTGTGTCGCATGTGAGGCAGGAGATGCTTTTTCCTCCAGAGCACCTGATCTCAATCTCAGAGCCGCGGAGATAACCATCAACTCAGTAGCCTTTTGGCTTGTGGTCATGTACTTGTCATACATCTATTCCATGGGGTTTGTTTTGGTTTTCTAAATTATTTTTCATATGTTATTGGGCAGTTGTTTACTAATTCCATCAGGTGTACAGTAGAAACAACTACATTTCACACACGGCCGGTCCTTGGATACATTATTTCATCGGGTTTTGTTTCCATTCCAAAATGTTCTATTTTACATTTGTTATTGTCGTCATCAACATATGGTTGTATCGGTGGTATTAGATTGATACTTACATTCAGCAGTCGTCTGTCTGGGGTATTCACATGGCTCTGGCTGTGATACTGATAGCATTCCCTCGGATTAAACAGGTTACACTGAACTGGTAAACTCCGTCCAAGAATACCGTCCTGGAATTTGAATTTGTCTGTTCGTCCGTATTTTTGTGTGTTTTTATAACTAAACCAATCGAACCAGAACCATGGATATCAGATAACCAAATAAGAATTCATAATTCAACCCGATTCGGCAATCCGTTAACATGTTCTTTCCCAGATGTGACACAATATGGCACATGATACATATGTTGTACAACATGTACAATGATATTGCCACATCAGACGTGTGTCAGTAATGTTACAGATCTATGTCAATTAAAGAGAAATCCGCAGAGATAATTTTGTTAAGTTTTATCCAGACCATATCGTGATTTATCCGTGTCTGTGTTAAGTAACATGGTTTATTGCCATCTTGAAAAAACTTTACACTAGGATATGTTCTTGTGACTTGGGTGGCTTGTATATATCATCACCATGATTTGCTTAAAGTGGAATAATCGGTTTTTGTTTTTCCGGTTGAAAGTGACCAATAGCTATGCGTACAGGAATTTGTCTACATTTGACATTGAAAATTGGATTTTAAAAATTGTTCCGCACGGAACGGTTCCCATGCAGTGATACAAAATTACCAAAAATAGCTGAAAATATAGAACATTAGACAGCCCTATCACTTGAAACTCGTATATGTATGGTTTATTGTAGTGATTGAACCCCGAAAATTAAGTGTGATTCTTTCGTTTTGCAAATATCGATAATATAGGGAAATTCATGTCTTTGTTTATGTTAGCGCAGATGTAATAGACGTGGAATCAATACCCAGTATCAAGTATTCCGAGCAAACAAAACAGGGTCCGTTATCCAATCTCATAGTCCGGGGACAGAAAGTCATATCAGGCATACGAAGTGAGAGAAAACAAAAATGACAGGGAAACTCATGAACCCCCGTAAATGGCCATCAGGAGGTGAAATCAGGTGTTCCGGAAAGAGTGAGCATTTCCTGCCCCACTAGTGGCACCCGTCATGAATTCCCCAAAATTCCGAGCGAGCAAAACAGAGTCCGTTATCCAATCTCATAATCCGGGGGCAGAAAGTCATATCAGGCATACGAAGTGAGCAAACAAAACAGGGTCCGTCATCCAACCCCACAGCCCGGGGACAGAAAGCAACACCAGGCACACGAAGCGAGAGAAAACAAAAACGACAAGGAAACCCATGAACCCCCAAAAACGGCCATCAGGAGGTGAAATCAGGTGTTCCGGAAAGAGTGAGCATTTCCTGCCCCACTAGTGGCACCCGTCATGAATTCCCCAAAATTAACATGAAAATAGATCTAGTTGCATGGCAGACATGGATTTGCTGTATTTATCAACCAGATCATGATGACGTCCATAGAATTTCTTAAACGCAGCGATAAGTCTTGGTAAAACATATCCTTGTCGTAGCAGTTTAGAGACTAGCTGGGCACTTCGATAGACAAAGTCCTCATATTTGCAACTAGCTCTGGAATAGCGTATAAGTTGAGAAACAAACACACCATATGCCGGTGGCATAGGAATGTTGCTGCTTAGAAAAGGGAAATTGACTATGGAAAAATTGAAATCATCACGTTTGTCATATAATCTAGTTGACAGGTTAGAATCATTATCAATCTCCAACCTCAGGTCTAGATAGTTGGAAAAATTACCGGATTCTGTAGTATCCTTAATTTCAAGTTCCTTAGGATATATGACATCCAAATAATCACCAAACTTGGGATTATTTAGCGACAATACATCATCTATGTATCGGAAAGTGAAATTAAAATTACATGTTAGTTTCTTAGAACCTCCTCTTTGTAAATGTTGGATAAAATCTGATTCATATGAGTATAAAAACAGGTCTGCCAATAATGGTGCACAGTTTGTACCCATGGGAATACCAATAGTTTGTTGAAATATTCGACCACCAAATTCCACAAAAATATTATCAATCAGAAAATTAACCATATTTACCACATCTATTTCTGACATCGTGCGTTTTTACGGTATGTTCAAACTCCACTGCAGGGTCTCGCGGGCGTTTTTTGGGGTTCTAACGGTGCTATATAATCTAATATATGCTAGCCAATTGATTATTCCACTTTAATCATTAGTGATATGTTGACGTATCACGACTTGGCAGGTGTTCACGTTTGATCGAATCTACTAGTATTGCAGTGTTTTACCTTGACATGGCATGCTATAAGAATTTTATAGCATACCGTGTCAAGATAGGTGGTACTCGAGTTCAATGTTCGCATTAGCGTCCGATGCGGCAGGCCGCAGGCGATTTCTACCATGTCATTCGAAAAGATCTAGCATTTTGAACAAATTTGCGGTTTATATGGAATTTGTGTTAGTGCCATATCAGATCAATGTACAGTAGTTTTGTAGCACGAATATCAGATTGGTATCCAAGGATAATGATTCAAATACTTTGACTCATGTTTCCAATAAACATACAAATGACTCCACACTGATAACATTATTAGTCTTAATTGTCACCAACAGCCTTATTCTCATCGATTGCAAGTAATTGGATGTCACATTGAACGTAACATGCACCGTCATCCTTAATTCAAATTCAACGGGATGTGATCTCATCCCATATACGTGTCAACGAAAATGTCCTGTTCTGCCGACCTTATTTGTGACGAAGTTGAGAAAGTTTCCATGCCAAAGAGTATAATATCTTGGGACCGAGTATGTGGAGATAGTCACGCAATGCTGTTTACGGAGAGACATGTTGACTGATTTATCCTGGTCACATAACAGGCCTACTTCTGTTTTGTGCTCAGCTAATTCTAAACTAATTGACACTTACTGTGCAATTCGTAGCCAATTGATTGCATAATATATCTGTTTACAAATGTGGTCTGGTTATTGACTAACTCATAATGGGGTTATTTACATATATCATTTACATATATTTTCTAGCGGATGAAATTCTGACATTCCTGATTTTGAGATATAACGTTGATGTATACTGCACTATTGTATACATTGCGTTTGTATGAAGTTGGGCCTCATAGTGCAATTTTGGAACTGTAAAAATATGTGGGTGACAATCTACAATAGCTTGGGTTAACATAATAATGTGATTTTTGTTTAATGAAGAACTTTCAATAATTCCCAATTTCAATGGCGTATATATGGTTGCTGCCTAAACACAATACATACAACGCATCAAACTACTATCAACATTGCCAGAATGCTAGGTGAATACATCACAAATAGTATAATCTTCAAATCAGTACGGTAGATAATCCGCTTGATGACGATATATCGTCCGGTGGAGCTGGAGGTTCCAATGCAAATAATATATCGTTCAGATCGTAGAGAGCCACACGGGGTGTGTCATTGCTTCCAGGTTCGTAATGGGATATTACCATTTATATTAATTCCCTTGGCATTGTAGCGACACTTGCTATTCCGAAGTCTTGTATAAAAAAGCAAATATAATGTGCGGTTTTGTTTTGTTAATTATCTGATGATTTGCGACCCTGCACTAACTAATTAAAGGATTGCTATGTAAAAGAGTGACGTTTCAAGGCTACACGTCCATGAAAAGTACTTTGATGGGCTGCTAATGAAGCTTAATGCCTTGTGTAGTTCACTCATAAGGATGTAAAGTCTCACAGGAACCGTGGCATTTGTGTTCCTTGTGCTCGAGTAAATCCAGAAAAGTAAACCTTCAACAGTTTTATATAAAAAGACTCCTAAAGTAAGCAAGTGTCTTCCTTGTCTCCAACATACAAGAGTGTGACCTACAAATGGCATAGTGAAGAAAAATATGGCCTAGATTCATTTCTGGTGGTATCCACGTGACATTTCAATCATGGGAACACTGAAACGTTATAGCAAAGTTACTCAAATTCCATATGTAATGAAGAACACTTGGGTATGCAACATAGTAGAGCTAATGGACCATTTCGCGGGGACTCCTGCAGAATATTTCCGAAGTCGTAAAATATATACTTTTCTGGTCCAATCACGAACGAGGGGCTATGAATCAGTTTCCAGCGTTTCATGCATAACATTTATGATGAATGCGTAGATACACTGTACATACATCGCATTTACCACAAATAAGACTATGACTTTACTTGCATATAATAATTCCAAGATACAAACACAAACGATCGACTTTAAGAGTATAAGACACATTTTATCAAACCATGTAAATTTCTCGAGGGTGGACGGGCGCACACATGTTAAAGTGAAGACACTTTCAGAGTGGAAGCAGGTGTTCTGCCCTCAGTAGCCATTGGTTCGTTTATCTGAACTACGAAAAATACTCAGTAACACAAGATATTTATGATACTCACGGGGCCCTGTGACATGTCTATTACAATTACAGGTATTACACTGTCTAGACTTCTATCAGTTGTTGATCTGATGTCCAAACTAGCATAGAGTATTAGGGCAAGTGAATACAACAAAATATGCTATCTCAATTATTCAAAGGGAATGGTGACTTTTGACCGAATAAATGGACACACAAGCATGAATATATCAGATAATCAAATGTACCTTAATGTTTCGGCAGCGGACAAGAAACCCCACAACCTGATGGATTTCATCTGTTATTTCATTCACCTTCTGTCAAGTTAAATTCTCCTCAGTCCGAGTTCGTTGCTCACGTATATAACACATTTGAACAAGAAGTTTCTGCTGATGTGTCATGCTGAGCAGTAAATTACATGTATTGCTATTCAATGAATGAGGGGTGCGGGTCATTTCAAGTAGGCTCTGGAGAGTTTTCTCAGGGTCAAGAAATAATTGAAACTATATTTAATTTACCATCATTCTATTATGTAGTATCATAGGTCAACATAGGAAGTGAAAAGTACTTCAATGAGCTGCTAATGAACCTTAATGTCTTGATGCATTCTGCGAGAGTAACACATGTGTAGTTCACTATAATGCTATAATGTCGCACAGGAACCGTGGCATTTGTGTTCTTTGTGCTCGAATCCATCCAGAAAAGTAGACCTTCAACAGTTTTATATAAAAGTAAGCAGTTGTCTCGCTTGTCGCCAACATACAAGAGTGTGACTTACAAATGGCATGGTGAAGAAAATTATGGCCTAGATTTATTTCTGGTACTATCCACGTGAAATGCCAATTATGGGAACACCGAAACATTATAGCAAAGTTTCTCTAATTCCATATGTAATGGAGAACACTTGGGTATGCTACATAGCAGAGCTAATGGACCATTTCGCGGGGACTCCTGCAGAATATTTCCGAAGTCGTAAAACATATACTTTTCTGGACCAATCACTAACGAGGGCTACGAATCAGTTCCAAGCGTTTTATGCATAACATATATGATGAAGGCGTAGATACACTGTACATACATCGCATTTACCACAAATAAGACTATAACTTTACTTGTATATAATAATTTCAAGATACAAACACAAACGATCGACTTTAAGAGTATAAGACACATTTTGTCAAACCATGTAAACTTCTCGAGGGTGGACGGACGCACACATGTTAAAGTGAAGACACTTTCAGAGCGGATGCAAGTGTTCTGCCCTCAGTAACCATTGGTTCGTTTATCTTTACTCACGGGGCCCTGTGACATGTCTATTACAGTTACAGGTATTACACTGTCTAGACATCTATCAGCTGTTACCTCATGTCCAACCTAGCATAGAGTATTAGGGCAAGTGAATACAACAAAATATGCTATCTCAATTATTCAAAGGGAAAGGTGACTTTTGACCGAATAAATGGACACACAAGCATGAATATATCAGATAATCAAATGCACCTTCATGTTTCGACAGCGGACAACAAACCCCACAACCTGATGGATTTCATCTGTTAGTTCATTCACCCTCTGTCAAGCAAATTTTTCCTCCGTTCGATTTTGTTGCTCACGTGTATAACACATTTGAACAAAACGTTTCTGCTAATGTGTCATGCTGAGCAGTAAATTACATGTATTAAAATTCGATGATTGAGGGGGGGGGGGGGCCTTTCAAGTAGGCTCTGGAGAGTTTTCTCAGGGTCAAGAAATAATTGAAACTATATCTAATTTACCATCATTATAGTATGTAGTATCATGCGTGAACATAGGAAAAGTCGTCAAACATTTGACTAGAACTTGACAATTCCTAAACGTTGATCATTTGGACAAACTCTTGAAACTTGAGCGTAGTAGGCTGCCTCTAATAGGACATGAGGAAATTATTTTGGAGCAAGCTTTATTTCGTCTGGACGAATTAGTACTTCGTCTGCACGAATTATTATTTCGTCTGGACGAAATACTAATTCGTATGGACGAATTAAAGGGGTACCATATAGGATTCTGGTTTCAGGGGATTTCCAAGATTTTTCACCCGACGCTTCTATTTATGGAACAAAACGTCAGATCTCTGCTGAACCGACCTGGGCTGATCTGAGCATTGGCTTGGCAGAGAGCCTGGGTCAAAAACGTGATCTGACCTTTTGTTCTCTAAATAGAAGCGTCGGGAGACAAATCTTGGAAATCCCCTGAAATCAGAATCCATGTAGTACCAATTTAATATTTCGTCTTGACGAATTTGTATTTCATCCCGACGAATTATCAAGCATTATACTCTCCTCGATTCATTGTATGATTTTACGAATGAAGTCCCAATCTAGAGAGAGGGGTGCTGTCTGGGGCTTTTGAGCGGGCCCCTGAAGCGAAGTGGGTTCTATTCCGGGTTTAATTGCAGCCAACTGGCGCTATTTAGGGCACCTAAAGGTCTGATTGAAGCGAGGTAGGCCAGGCAATGAGCACCAAAGAAAGACAGAGGTTGGACAAAGATATCTCGGGTATCTTTCTGACTAACTCGGGTATTATATCGGTATTAGTACTTCGTATGCATATCGGTATTAGTACTTCGTCATACCAAAACTATCAGGTATCTCTCATTACATGATTGATACCTACATTCTGACCACACAAAAAAGTCCACTCGAATCCACCCATGGCAAATACTGATTTTCACTTAAAATCCAAAATGGCCGCCACGGCAGATCGTCGAATATTGAAACAGTTATAACTTCGTTAAAAATCATTGCAGAAACATGAATAAAGTGTTCAGTCCTACTAATTATGAGGTTCTCTCCCATTTAAAATCATTTTGGAGGAGATAAAAGCAGTGTTAATAATGAAATTTGTAAAATATCAAAGTTTCAGCCCAAAATGACCCCAGAATGATCCATATCATGGATAGATGATGGAAGGCTAACAATAACAAACAACAGCTCTTGCATAAAATGGTCTATCAAGACATATCAAGTCAACAAATGGTGTAGCAGGTGGTATCATCTTTGAGAAAATTGCCCACAGCCCCGAACCCACTATGAATTTTTAGGAAATATTGTTCATCTGTGTTTTTGATGATCTGGTGTATACAACCGTGACGCTCACAACATAGGTACGGTGCCCCAGAACTGTCATCTTCATGTGAAATGGCATCTGAAAGCAAAGATTCTGATGAAGCCCCACCAGCGTGGCAAGTACAGTTTCAGGAGTCAGTCATGAAAAAAATTGATGAACTGAAAGTGCTAGTTCCTCGTTGCTTCAATCTGTGAAGACTCTAACAAATACCACCACGGAGCATAGGAAAACCACACGTCAACATGACTTGATGCTGCTTAAACTGCAGAAAGAAAACAAACTACTTTCTGACAGGCTTACTCACCTATGGTGCAGGTCCATGAGCACGAACATCATCATTACTGGCCTTCCAGATAATGAAAAAAAACTGTGAATGAACTCATAGCTTCTGTCCTCAAATTTTTGACGGAAGTTCTTAAAATCTCTGACCCTCCTGAGATGTTAGCTTGCCATCGTCTGCACAAAATAAAAGACAAACCAAGGAACATCGTTGTCCGATTCCCAACTAAACAAGACGTTCAGCGTATCCTTGCCAATGGCAAAAATTTCAAAAACCACAAGCCGGAGATATACGTAAATCAGCAATACCCACCTGGAGTTGCCAACCGCCGACGAATACTCCTCCCTGTGCTCCGCAAGGCCAAGACACTTGATCTCCGAGTGACCGACCCTGAAAGAAGACAAACTCATTGTCAATGGCACAACGTACACAACAGATGACGTGGAAAATGTTCCATTTGACATCACCGCGATAAACACGAAACATGGCGAGTCCTCAGTTGTCTTCCTCGGAAGGTTTTCTCCGCTGAGCAACTTTGCCAAGGCCAAAGTTGTGGTTGATGACATGGAATTTCCTCCCGTTGAGCACTGTCTCCAATACCACAAGGCCCTCGCTTCTAAAGACGACAAGTCTTCCACCGATATCCTAATATCCGAGGACCCTGCTGATGCCAAAAGGATAGGTGACAGTCTCAAAACGCCTTATCGCTGTCTTACAACCGGTCCCAAGGTCATGGAGGAGGCTATGAGGTCCAAGTTCTCCCTCAACCCAGAACTCAAGGACTTCCTACTCTGAACTGGGGACCTGACGATTGGCGAGGCGTCGTTAGATAAATTCTGGGGCTGTGGCTCTCGCTTGGACGACAAAAACACCCTTGATCCCTCCGCCCGGAAAGGAAAGAACCCAACAGGCAAAATACTCCAACTAATTAGAGATGAACTGAAATAAGTCAAATGTAGTATGCACTCACCTGTTGTAACAGTCCCATGCACTCTCGATGCTTGGTGTATGCTCTGCAGATCTTCCTTTTCCATATCCTGTTGCCTGTCGAGCTCTATAGCTTCATTGCTGGAAGAATCATCCCTGTATTAGGCCTAAAAAAATTAATTTTCTGTTTCTCGTCCCCGCCCGCCTGTGTTCAAAAGCAGCCTCCCGGATTTTTTTATTTGCGATTCTCAAATAAAAAATAAAAAGTGTTCCCGCCCCTATTTTGAGGATAGTGAATGATCGAGAAACCGAATCACAGCATGCAACTTAGGCATATATTTAACTTACCTCCTTGTTTTCACTCTCCGCCAAATGAGACAAAGACGCTACTAGTTTTCAAACACAGTTATTCTATGTGGTTACGTGTATGCGATAATACATATACAATTGTGATCAAAAATTGATTTACTATATTCCTCATGTTATACTTCAAAGGACATATTAACTGATAGAACGGTTCTCAACAATTATTCATCATTGAAATATAGTATCAACTGACGGTTTTTGATAATAATACTACTAGTACACACAATCATCCTGTCTGCGCTGACTGCTGTAATGATGGCACACCAGTAGTGCCAATGAGCCCGGCCGTGAGGTTTCAAGCCCTAATAAATCAAGCCTCTAGAAATGAAATCATTAAAGTCATGTGTTTCACATGATTTCAGTTCAAAAGGTTTGATTTATTTGGGCTTGAATGTGTCTGTGCGCATGTTTTTTTTTCTAATCAATCAATAAATCAAATTAATTTTCAAATGTGTGAAATGTCATCCCACCAAAAAAAAAAAAGTGCCTCCCTACCCAATTTTCTCTTGAGCTGAGGACGGTATTTTTTGCAAAATAAAAAATAAAAAGTCCCTCCCTACCCAGTTTTGAAAAAATAGGAGGACGAGAAACAGACTAATTTTGTTAGGCCTAATTCATGCAGCGCTTAGTCTTTAAAGCATTTGTGAAATTGTTACGGGCTTTGTGGAACTCACCCAAGTGATAGCCAGTCTGATTTCGACGCCATTGTTTTTCGGCTTTCTTCCTTTAGAGCTTGAGACGTTTGAGGTGCGAATCAAACCATGGGACCACTGGCCTAGCTAAACACTTCTTTTCCCGAAGAGGTGCCTGGGTATCTAGCACCTGTGAGAGTGAGGTGTCATAAGCTTGGGCGAGCTCATCACTATCAGAGTAGGTGAGAAGTTTGTCCACAGCAGACTGCAAGTCAGACGAAAAGGAGACACGATCAATCTGAGACAGTCGCCGATAGTGAACAGTTCGATCCTCCAACTTAGGCCGAGGAAAGTTCACATTAGCAGTGACGAAGTAGTGGTCGGACAGGAGGTATCCTTGGCGGGGCCTAGTCAGGGTCAGATCGCCCCATGAACGAGTGATGATCAGATCCAGTGTGTTCCCAAGATGGTGTTTGGGAACATCCACATTGTTTGAGGTCGAACGCCAACAGAAGATCGAGGAAATTTGTACACTGAGTGCTTTCAGAGTCATTCACATGCATGTTAAAGTCCTCGGTTATGAAAATGGGATAGGGTGTGCTGACTACTTCTGACAGGTAATCCTCAAACTCCTCCATAAGGTATTGCAGGTTACGGGCTGAGCCGCATTGTATGGCTGACGATAGATGATGTGTATCTGTAGTCTTGAGTTGGCGACCTCGAGGACACAGGTCATGAACTCAAAGGACGACTTTTCACCAGATGAAACTGATGAAATTTTCCACGGATGGCGGAACAAAATTCCAATACCCCCACCTGGTCTGTTGGAGGGACGAGGACCGATGTCTTCTAAACGCTGGTACACTGGTATGCTGGTACAAGCATTGCAAGGTGCATGAACTCAACAATACTGCTCATTTCGTGTATGCTTCAATAAGCCTCACAATGCTTGTACCAGTATACCAGCGTACCAGCGTTCAGAAGACATCGGACGAGGACAGTCAGCGAGCTGATATTGGTCACATTTTATTTCAGCTCTGACAACAGAGTCGATGTCTTCTAAACGCTGGTACACTGGTATGCTGGTACAAGCATTGCAAGGTGCATGAACTCAACAATACTGCTCATTTCGTGTATGCCTCAATAAGCCTCACAATGCTTGTACCAGTATACCAGCGTACCAGCGTTTAGAAGACATCGCAACACAGTCATCAGAATTCAGCCATGTTTCTGTCATACAACAAATGTCTATATGCTCTGACACTACATAGTCCTTCAGGTCGAGAGCTTTAGATCTGACAGAACGACAGTTAATGTGGGATATAGTGATGTCATTGCACTTTTGGACTGGAGAATTAGCAGCAATGGAACGTAGATATCCTTGATTTACACCAGGTTGACACTTATGATTGTATTTCCTGGTGCGATGAACACGAGTTATTTTCCTTTGCTTGGCCTTGCCAGCCGAGCAGCCCCTGTGTGTGGGAGGTATGGAGCATACCCCTGCACCCCCCAGGGCATGCAGTGTTTTCAAGTCAACAGGGGTCTTAGGTCGGGGTTGCCACAAATCCAGCAAATCTGTCCTGCTGTATTGATTAACCACGACTGTAAGTGTCATAAACCAAAGTCCAACAACAGGCCAGCCGAGGCCCATGGTGAGGAGCTATTGAACCGTGGCGATAATGTCTCTTAGCATGGAGAATATGGCATACAATTGTCACAATTGTCACAAAATATCCGCACACTGGCACAAGATATCCAAAGATGAAATGAAGTATTCCGATCTATGGATGGTTATGAACATATAGTCCAAATTTGAGCGATGCAGTGATGAAATTTCCAGAACTCAGCATATGTATGAGACAACTTCTCATTATGCAGCACATAGCGCACATACATTGACTTTTTTTTACCAATGTGAGTATTAATGCACATCATTGAACATATAGCACACGACAAGATATGACAGCTCTACACCATCTCTCATAAAGTTCTATATATTTCCTGATGTTGTTCAAGCCAAGCACAAAAATCCTAGTGTTCAAATGCCTTCTTGGAAATTCTAGTGTTCAAATGCCTTCTTGATTTGCCCTCACTCCTGATCCGTCATGTCCCAGCGGTGCCTCAAGACGTTCAGGTAGAAACTATTTCTATGTTCCACTCACCAAAACCTCCACATTTGCTGACCGTTCATTTAGTGTAGCATCGCACATAGTAGCACATTTGAGAACTAACGAACTGTCTACACTGTTTCCTTGTAAAGCGCCAAAGAATGCAGTTTCGAGTGCTATACTCAGTTAAATCAACTTCAACGACAGTTCAAAGCAGCCATTACAAGTCACACATTTTCACATTTATTCTATAGCAAGTGTGACGCAATTGTCCACAAGAGACTTCTGTAATGCATTTATCCTGACATGCCATGCTACTGTGGATACTTGAAGGTTAATGTCTGCATTAGCCTATGGTGTGGCAGGCCACTAGCGTAATCCAGTACCAGATTCGGGACTCACCTTGGGTCATTCTAAAAAAGAGACATATCTCGTATAAAAGTAACAACTGACTCAAAAACTAAGAGTTATGCACCACATCATATCATATTGCTATCACGGGGTAATTTATGCAAAAGTTTGGGCATTGATTTTTAATAAACATGCTAATGTCCACATAGTGATAACCAACATTGTTCAATGGACAAGTCAAACTGCAGCTCAAAGCAGGTGGAGTGTTAAGAGACTGTATGTTTGATTACAACACTCCGTAAATGTGGTCAAACGGTGAGACACCAATGGACGATGGATTTCTCTACATTTTGAAATCAGTGCATATATTGTTTTAAATGGAGACTGACTCAGCCATTAAGATACATTTTTGTAACCAAATACATCTAAACTGATACTGAGAATCAACATTCTTTATCTTGTATTTTCAATCTGGTAAACACTGTGATCAAGAACCAACAACCCAGCGCCAAATTGTGCCAACAATAGATTTATAATTTATACTTTCAAATTTAATATCTCAACAACACGCAACAGCAGATACATGAAACTTTTCAATAGTGAGCGCCATTATGCCATCTGGCGACAACAATGTCGTGTGACCTCCCCTGGCTGCTTGTGGCACACAAAATTGTCCTGGAAGGCCTCTCGAGCGAATGGCAACATTGTTTGGTGTAGGATGCGTATGTACTGGTGTTGATCCAGATTGCCGACCAGGATCACAAGGTCACTTTTTCCACCTGCGTGGAAAGCTCCCCATTAGTTATCTCACCGTCTCCAGCCTGCAACCTGGGTGGTATGCAGGCTTCATGGTAAAGTTTTTTCAACTCGTCTGCAAACTCGGATGCGTCCATCATGGCGGTACACCTCAAATCTCGCCTCGTCACTAAATATGACATGAGTCCAGTGATGTGGTCCCAAACGGTTGTGATCCCTGGCAGACTGCAGACGTCGCCTGTGATGTCTTTGACTCAGCAGGGATTTTCTTAGTGCTCTCCTGGCACGATACCCAGCTCGAACCAATCGGCTGTTCACTAGTGTTCTGTATAAGCGTACACGTTATACATGGCGTTCTGTCGCTGTACTCTCAAGGCCCTGGCTGACATGGTACGGTCATCAGTACACAGGCGAATCAACAAGCGGTCCTGTCTTCTTGTTGTCTTTATAGGTATAGGACGTCCTGGGCGAGATCTAGGAGTAGGCACACCTGTCTTGGCGTTCCTCTTCAGGATCTTGCTGACATGGCCCTGTGTGATGTTGTTTTGCCTCGCTATCTCAGTTATTTTAGCCCATTACGTCGCAGGGCAACCACTTCGTGACAAACTGCTGCACCTAATTGACGCAACATTACTTCAGGAACTTGTGTTTAAAATTTAGTAGCTCCAAGTCAAGGACACCCTGGGATACGCACATAAATTTGCCCAGCCCAAATAATTTATAGCTGAACAAAAATCACCCCATATTGCAATAGTCAGTTATTTCGTAAACCCATGTGCACTCCCATGGTGTCAATTTGCACGATAATCGCCTGATTGGCAGGTGACATGCTTGGCTGAACATCTGCTCATGTAACAACTTCATGGTGCTTATCATTTTGAATCTATGACATAATATTTCATCTGTTTACCCAACCAACCGATGTATTCCATATTAAATGTCAACCCTGTATATAATTTCCTGTTCGCAGTTGATTCCTTAGCTGTAAAGTCGATAATAAGCGAGATATATTTTTTTGTTCATTTTGTTCTCTGACCTTGAAATGAGGTCCAAGGTCGAACTCAGGGTCACCAAAATATTCAGCATATAAGGCCTGTAAGTCACGTGCCGTTACGGTGTGATTCTGGTGGCAAACAAATATACATCTTTTGTGTTACCTGAGTAATTTGAGTTTTGAATGGAGTTCAACTCATATTAAACAAAAGGTGTATGTTTTTTTGTCACCGGAAATCACAACATGACATCACGTGATTTACGGGCCCTATATCATTTCATATATGTTCACTATGGATTCCTAAGCTGTAAAGTTGATAACGAGTTAGATATTAACCATTTTGTGCTCTGACCTTGAAAATAAGGTCAAGGTCAAATTCAGTGTCATCAAAATATTCAGTGTATATCATTTTCTATATGTCCACAATTGGTTCCCAAGCTATAAAGTCAACAGAGAAGCAAGATATTACCCATTTTGTCCTTGGACCTTGAAAATGAGATCAAAGGTCGAATTCAATGTCATGGCAATATTCAGCATATATCATTTTCTACATGTTCACAATTGATTCCTAAGCTCTAAAGTCGATAATAAGCAAGATATTTGCCATTTTATACCCTTGACCTTGAAAACGAGTTAGAAGGTCACTTTCAAGTTCATGACAAGATCCAGTATAGATCATTTCCTATATGTTCACAATTAACACCTAAGCTGTAAAGTCGATAATAAGAGAGAAAATAGCCATTTTATGCTCTGACCTTGAAAATTAGGTCGAAGGTCAAGTTCAAGGTGATGACAATATTCGGCATATATCACTTCCTACATGTCCCCGATTGATTTGTAACCTGTAAAGTCGATAATAAACAAGACGTTAGGCATTTTGTGCTCTGACCTTAGAAATAAGGTCAAAGGTCAAATTCAAGGTCAGGAGAATATTCAGCATATATCATATATGTCCACAATTGATTCCTAGTCTCTAATCGCAATATTAAGTGAGATATTAGCAATAATGTGTCCCATTATAAAGCATAGGAGAATTTAACATGGGAAAGTCCTATTTGGGCCATATTGGCCCACTTCGAGCGATTCCAGCGCAACGAAACTTATAAACATCCCAGGAGTACATATGAAGAGTGTTATGTATCAAAAAGAAAAAAGTTGCCGAACAGATTTTGAGAAAATGGCCGCCAAAGTGCAAAGTCAGACATTTTTCGTCGAAAACGGCCGCCATTTTGTGCGAAAAAAAACAACTAAAAAATACCTCCTTCTTGAATTATTTCTAAGCATTTTTGTGCAAAATTTCAGAAAAATTCGCCCGTGAACAAAACAGATAAAACGTGGACGACGACGGGCGCAACGCCATGCCAGTAGGTTATCGGACCATAGGTTCGGTAACCTAAAAACATGTTTGATGAAAAATGAGTAAAATCAAATTACAATCATCACAATCTCATATAATATCAAACTGATGAGGTGGTATGAATAGTAGAAATGGATAGCGACAAACAGTCAAATTGGATACTTGGTATGAACTTGACACTGATGGACATGGTCAAGATATGATACTAGTAATATAACTAAACCTAGATACTAGTATGATACTAGTAACTAAATCTAAATACTAGTATCTGGGCTAAAACATATGTAGGTTCATTACATTGAATCTGGTTTGATGAGTCTATTGTTTGAGGGCAGGCAGCATGTTGAACACTTCATACAAGCTGGCGAAGAGTCATATTGACTGATTCATATTGATCTAGTCATATTTATCTAGCCACACCAAAGCTAGTCTATTTGTGGTTATGTGTCCGGCCAATTTCAAACTATTGTGGACACCCATTGTGCATTTTTTTTCCCGTTATCTCCAGTGATATATCAGTTTACATCAGAGACTTTATCAGTTTAGCTACTAGATCAGGATCACGTAAATTTAAGGCATACGGTGTCTCACAAATGCATGAAACCCTTTATCAATAAACCTTCTGTTTACTAGTATCTTGTAGAAGCTTTCTGCAACATTGAATTGATTCGATTTGTTGGATGGAACTTGATCGCTCCCATCACAAATCATATCACGTGCAAACAGTGAAGATCTACGCAGATGGGTGTTTCACTGCCATACGCTCTTGCCATCTACAGCTGTTTTAATGTCACTGAGCCGGGATATTGCATGTATTTACTGATATTATATCCTGCAAAATGGACGACGCATCATGACAATTATTTGAAAAACCAGAAATGAGAAATGCAAGTTTTTCTCACACCTCTCAGAAGAGCGACTTCTCCGGGCTACTTGTTCATAAATCAGAACCTTGTTGGAAAAGCTGTTAATAAACCTATATAAATGTCTTGATGCAATCTACGAGAGTTGAACATGTGCAGGTAGCTTGGCCTCATATCTGGAAACTTCTCGCGGAATATCAAAGTGCTTACAGGTGTTGTTTTACCTGTTGTTTTTACAGTCGGGCATCCTTGAGGATTTAGACTCTGGACAGTATGCGGCTCTTACGGCGCTGGATTCATCCTCGGCGATCGACACCTCAGAAAATGAGCTACTCTTATGGCGGTTACACACCGAAGCCGCGCGACCGTTTTACGGAACCGTTTTGTGCTGTCCGTTTTTTTAACGCTGCGCGAGCTATGGTAGAACTCAGCTTTTCAAAGGGAAGTGTGCACACATGTTCCGTTCTAGCGCCCCGCTTTCTAAAAAATAGAAGAGTGTTCTAATTTTCACGCCTTACGTCCGAAACGCCAGTGCATGATGAGTGAAAAATGCATTTAGAGGTTAAAATATTGCTACATGTTCCATAAAGTGTCCACATATATGCAGAGACAACTGCCTGGTCTGTCCGCCAGATCACGGGTTGTTTATTGTGACCTTTCTGGACTTCAACTGCATGCACAATGTCAAGCAAAGGTAATGGCCAAACTACTTAGAGTCTTCATAATATTAATTGTTGCTTTTTTTATATGTCATGTATAAATAAAGTTGTGTTTTATGTTTCCCACAGCTATTGCTGAATCCTATGTAATTTGCTAATTATTGCATTATTATCCTGGAATACAATATGACTGGCAAAAGTGGTCACTCGGCCATCTTGGATCTTATTTTTGTGGCAAAACAATGCTTTTTCACAAATGAAGACTACCTTGACGACTCATTTTAATGTACATGGAAATCCACACATTCATACACCATGACACGACAGACGGTAACACGGACAGACGGTAACACGTACAGTACTTCACGGCTGCAAATAGGCCTAGTATGTAGATATATATATTTTTGGTAAACAATAACAAACAATGCATCAATGCGAAAATAGCATTTTTGAAATGCGAAAATAGTTCTGGTATTTGTCTGGGTATTCTTCCGGTTCCCTTACCAGCCTATATTCACAAAGGTGGTTTGGTGGATGGATACAACGAACTTATCAGGATGCACAGAGCCCAAAATTGGTGTCCTCTTGTAATTCTATAGTCTATGACCGCGTGTTGAAATTGCAGGTGGACGACGTACATATTTTTTACGGAAATGACTTAAGTGCTAAAAACAAACGTCAGTACTCGGTGTGTACAGAAAAAACGGTACCGTTCCCAAACTGACACGGCCGTCAAGAAACGTTGACGTCGCCGTGAACAGTCGCGCGGCTTCGGTGTGTAACCGCCTTTACACAGGCGGCAGCATGTTTACGGCATTGCCGTCATATCGCTAAAATGATTCCAGTCGTATCTATCAAACCGCAGGCCGCTTGTTCTTGGTTCAGTTTGGGGGTCCACAAGAATCGGTCCTCGGACCAAAGTTGTATACGAGGTACACTCGACCCTAGGGAACAATTATCAGGCAACTCAACCTCAGATAGTATATGTATGCAGATCACACGCAGTTGTTCATCACTTTCTAGCGCATTTTGCTAGTGTAGCATTTCATCGGTTGGAATGCTGTGTTTGTGGTATCAACGCTTTGATGCAAACGAACTTTCTCAAACGCAATTCTGAATTCTGATATTACTGAGTATGTTTTGTTCAGACCCAAATCCTACCTACATGTACTTACTTGAACACACATTTCCATTGACCATCACCCCAGCTTGCGAGGTAAAGGACTTCGGTGGCATCTTTGACAAGACCATGTCCATGAGTCAGCACATCAAGTCACTGACCTAATCGTGCCTTTCTATTTTTCGAAGTGTTTGGTCAAGCTTTGCCAGTAAATAATAGAAGTATATAACAATAAACATGAAACAATAAATATGAAACGAATGAAAAAGAAAATTATAACTTGAGTACAAATCAAACAAATTATTGTACAAATCGGAACAAAAACAAAGATGGGATAATGTAGTATGTATAGTAAGCAGTGAACCACTGTCGTAGTGGTTGGTCCATAACAAAAACAGAGATAACAGAATAAACACAAGGTAACGCGAAATAAGAGAAAGAAAGAGAAGACTATACATGTATCTATAACTGGAGTATAAACTGAATAATTTACTGTACAAGACTTACTGTACTGAACAAAAGTGAAAAAAAGAGGAGATTCGAATATTGTACTATGAAAGATGAATATATAGATTAGTATGTTTTAAGTAGTGTTTTGTGCTGGTTGGTGAGGGAGGGGGGGGGGGGGGGGTTGGTACGGCCGGCGGGTGGGGCGGTTGCACCAGGGTAAGAGACCCAGGCTTGGCGAACAAGTATTGCCTTTTAAATGTAATATATTTGATAGATTGGGGACCCGATCAGATCTACTTATTGCATTAAGTAGAGGATTGGTGCAAAACACCGATTCAAGATTATTTGAAAGATTTTTTTTCATTGCTTTTTTTGCAATAGCAAGTGATGCATATGTTTCCTAATGGAAATTGACTTTGTTCCATATAGATGGAAAATGAATACAATGTCTTGTTACATAGTTTGCCGGGATATCATGATTGAATTTAAATACGCCACCAAAGGAGAAGAACAATATGTCGTGTAAATATATGTACATAGAGACAAGTACTTCATAATTATATTTGTCTTCTATATATTTATAGTTTCAGTATTTTCATTTGTTTGAAGAGAGGCTCTGTGTGACTGTTGTATTCGGCTTTATTAATTGTTCTGATTGCTCTTTTCTGTCGGATTTAGGTTTTCTAAATTAAAGACTGACTTGCATTGCTCCATGCTAGTAATCCATATGACAAGTAAGCGTCAGGAAATGTAGTAAAAAACATGTGTGGCCTCTTAGTGGTTTCACTATTCTGTGAATAACAAAATCAGGGACTTACCAGACTCAGTATGGAATAATATCCAGACCTATTCAAGACCCATATCAATTCGAAACCCCTTTGCACGATATCTCGTCAATATACATCCAACATTCTACATTGGGTGGAACATTTCCTCAAACTGCATCGAACGGGAAAATCGCTAGAAAACATATTTCCGCATAGCATATGCACCCTCTCATCCGTGCCGAGTAGAAAATTATTCCAGAGACTGTGGTGTTTTGACCACCCCTTTTGCCTGTTTTAAACTGACTATCATATCAATATAATTCCTTGATTGGTGTGAAGATTTGAAGAGATTCCGATAAATACAAATGCCTTATATTTTATATTTTTTCGTTAAATGGCTGCAAAATAATGCCCATTTCGCCATATTCCAAACTTTACGATCGCAAGTACACTGCGAACATCGGTTGATAAGAAGGGGTCCGTTACGTCGAAATATGTTTTGACAAACTTTTTCCCCCGGCCATTATCACAATTTGAATGGTCGGCAATACGTTCTCATTCTAAAACGACATCTTTCGGAACAGTGCTCAAGCTATGTTGATATCAACAAGCCATCGAAACAGACTCGGGGGAATTCCTGTGGAGCGGCTCTCTGATCGGTCAATTCGATCGAAGTAGTCGCAATATTTTGCAGTTATCAGGCATGACTAAAATTTGAAAACGTTATAATTATAATCTGACGGAAATATTTTTTGAGTAATTGTCTCCATCTGGTTGTTGAGACTAATATTTATTAAAACCAATGTTGCGGTAAGATAGCAGGACCGGACCAACGCATCCCCCCATGGGCCGTTTGAATCGTATTTGAATATGTCGCCTCTTGATGGAGGCGACAATGAGGGTGTATCAAGGAGAAATATAGGGTTTTGAGAGAACCAATGGGCAGAATATTTATTGATTGCTCATCTGGTTGAGGCTTCTGAATAAAATTGATATATTTTTTTTCAATATTTAGTGATAGCTGATTGGCACAGAACCAGGCGTGCAAATTGCTGAGTTCCTTGTTTGACTTGTGATAAAGATTTATGAAGTTTGAACCAGAAAGGTACAGAGAAGTGTCAATTGCAAATAGAAGTAATTTGGCTTTGGTGCATATCGCAATATCATTTACATGAATCAAGTACAATAGTTTCATGTTTGACTTATGATAAAGGTTTATGAAGTTTGAATCAGAAAGGTACAGAGATTTGGCTTTGGTGCATATCGCAATATCATTTACATAAATCAAGTACAATAGGGATCCCAGAATGGAACCTTGGAGGACACCGTATTCAGTTGGCAGAGTTTCAGATTTTGTATTTTCCATGTCAACATATTGATATCGGTCTGATAGATAGCTATAAAGCCAGTCCGCAATTAATCCCCGCAGGCCATAATGTTGTAGTTTATCACGAAGTATTTGTCTGTTTAGTACATCAATTGCTAAGGTATACTGTTTAAGAACATTATTATTAGAATTGGCAAAGTCATTAAGAAGATGAATTATAGGATGGATGGTAGAGTGTTTCGGCCTAAATCCATATTGGTGTTTAAAATATTGAGTTACTATCTAGGAAGTTTAGTATTTTGTTGAAAACTTTTTTTTTCATAGATATTTGAGAAGGCCGGGAGCAGACTGATAGGTCTGTAATTTGGCAAAAGATGGTTCTCACCATTTTTGAAGATAGGTGTGACTTCTGTTTTGAAGTCTGGAAACTCTGCAAACCCGAGTGTAAACAAATGCTCAAAAAGATCTCCAAATTCCGTATCAAATATTTCACGTAGTTAGTTTGTGCCTGTATAGGGTAGTTACAAGAAACTAGTTGGATGATTTACCTTGGTGTGTGTGAAGTTGTCAGCCCACCTTGCACATTTAGGCTTTATCTACATGTGATTGTTACAGTTCCTGTTACAGTTATGCATGTTTATATAAGTGATATTCCCCCGTTTCGCATGTTCCGTACACAAAATAGCTTTCAAAAATATTGAGGCATCTCTTTGAGGTAAGATTAATCAAGTATATTTAGTAGAATAGATGGAATGTGTACAACACCTTCATACTCTACAGTGTCAGTATTTAATGATGTGACAAATTTTGATGATTAAATATTTGGCTTATCTTCAGCTCCTGTAGTTCTGAAATGACATTTTGGGTCTGGCGTGTGGCAATGGATGTAATTATTTTGTAATGAGAAGAATATCAGGAGAATATTTGCTTCGCCATTGTCTAATACAAAATGTTCTTGTGATAGCAAACATTCCCGTTTGTAGATTCACCTATACCTATAATGTTGGTGATGAGGTAGGTAGGTAGGTGTTTATTTCGAAAATACATCTGTACATTTATAACTGTAACGTTAAACAGCACGTTATTAACACGTATATTCCCGTGGTACCACACAAAGAAGAAGCTAAATTTTGGACCACCTCAATAACACAATCACATATTGAAACCTAAAAAAACTTCAGTGAAACACACAACAAAATATCACCCCTACACCCCACACACATACACACGTACCCTTTACCCACAAGCAGTCATCATTCATCACGTATTCATATATTTGCTAGTTTAAATACCAATAGAGCGGTAGGCTCTATACAGCTGGCGTATGATTTCAAAATCAGAGTAAATTTTGAGTAATTTCTGATAAAAATTACATACAAATAACTACAATGTTGATACACTGTTGCAATGCTATTCATATCCGACCTAGCTGAAGGAAAATCCGAAGGAGTACCCAGAGAGTGAGATGATGCAATAGTTGGACACATAGTAACCAGTTAATCTCGACTTGAAGATAGCGATAGTACGCGCTGATCTAATCGTATCTGATAGTTTATTCCAATTTTCAGGGCCATGGCGTATAAAGTTATTTGACATGATATTAGTCTTTCTTTCGATCACAAGAGGATCATTATTATTTCTTGTGTTATGAGAGTGGATCTGATTATTTCGGACAAAAATAGAATTCAGCGGCCGATGAAGGATATGCTTCTGTGAGTTAAACATAAGTAAGTTAAGTTGTTGCCTGTAAAGATTGTGGATTTTAAAAAATTCCTGTTTGTTTGAATAGTGGTGGTGTGTGCGAGTTATATTTCGAATTAGTTATTACGCGTACAGCCCTTTTCTGCATTATTTCAATTGCTTTAATGTTCTTTTTATATGCTGAGCCCCAGAATATCAGTCAGTTATTTATTACTAATATAAGTAAGGTTGAATCATGGTGTATTATATTGTTGATAAGACACTCCCGCTCACAATATGTTTAACGGCACTCATTGCATATAACCTGCTCGATATTTTATTTCTACATGTTGATGTGTGTTGTTTCCATAAATCCCATCGATGATTATGCCCAAGAACTTTGTTGAGTCTGCATTGCTTATAACTTCTCCATTCATACAAAGGTCATGATGATCATTATGATCTCGGCCTTTATTGAACAAGATGTAGTTTGTTTTTCAAGTATTAAGAGATAGTTCATTTGCTTTAAACCAATCTTCCAATATTTCAAGTTCCACATTCATTATTTCAAACAATGCACGTTTGTCTTTACCAGAAACAAAAATCGTCCTATCGTCAGCAAATAATATTGTTCTACAAATCGTTAAATTGAATGGCAAATCATTAGAATATATGATAAAAATAAGAGGACCCATCACGGAGCCCTGTGGGACCCCATATTTTATATTACGTTTCTCAGATGTACTGTTTTTATACCTCACATATTGCTGTCGGTTGTTCAGATAATTCCTGAACCAATAATATACACTTTATATTTAATCTACATTGATCCCCCAATATCAAACCCCATAATTTTTTTTTCTGGATTTTGAATAATGTTTCTTTACATTTCATGAATACTTCACCACGCCAGCTCTGACTTTCATGCTATTTGTGAATGGTTGTGTTTTCAGTGTGTGATTTCTTTGCATTATCTCTTGATTTGATGCACCTAATTTGACCAACGAACCTCAGAGAACAACGCCTGTCTTCTTGGCATCTTATCAATTGAAAATGACAAGATCGTGCATTATTGAGTATCATAGTTACACTGAAAGTTGCTGATGGCTTCTCCAATTTTCCAACTACCGACTACTCACCAGAGGCATCATACAAAGTACTATAGAAAAATGTCGGCGTATTGGGAAGAACGATTCTACCGGTAGATAATTAATCAGTTTCATGTCACTATCACTTTCATATGCATTCCACGGCATCACATTTAAAGGGTGCCGATATTTGGAATGTATGTATAAATGTATTCCCACCATTACTACACAATATCTTGGAGAATCATATATGTTTGGACATCGGGATTTAGACATGCTAGAGGCGAGGCGGATGGATGTCGATATGCATGTTCTATCGTAGAGAATAAGTAAATACATTCTGCGATGCCAGTCTTTCGCAGACACTCTCCTAAAATATGCGAACATCATCGTAGGATGTTCTGTGTTGAGAGTCATGTTTAGCTCTGCTGCTTAATACATTACAGTATCTGGTTGGTTTAAAACAATAATACAAACAAAAATCATATTTATGTGGAGGAACAAATTAGCGTTTTGCTACAATATCAATCAATGGAAATATTTTGCACAATATATGTTTACAAAACAAGTAATTTCACAATCAGCATCACACACGACCTACGAATGCTTCTTTGTGTACAATCCAATATCCTCACCATCATTTATTTATTCAAATCTCGTTAGTGTGTTCATCCTATCACTAGTCTGGGATGTTATTCTGTTACACTGTCTGGCTGTCTGCATTCCAAGCAGTGTCTGTTGTCTGATCATGTTTTCTCTTGCTTTCATCCTGTAGAGTGTGACATTGGGCAACTGTCGAATTTTTTGAAGACAAATTATAGATAGAAGAAAAATATTGAAAAATACATATATCCAATAGCGGAATCCGATGTTCGTTGATGTCTCACCATTATACCGGATTTATAAAATGTCAAATCAAAAGTAGACATTTCAAGCACTACCCCTAAAGCTATAATCACTTTTAGAATTGACAAAATTTATTTATTCTGCGGTAGCTTTATCGTGTCTATAGAATGAGAAATCGTACAAATTTGGGTCTGAAAATGTGTATTACGTGCATAAATTGAGTTGCCAAATCAAGATTCAAACTCGGGCCAGTCAATCTCGCATAATTTTTTTCCTCAAAGCGGCCCGTCTTACGGGCGAATTCTACACACAGGGTCATGACGTCACTGGTATTTGTCTAGATACTGTGGCAACCGTCAATGTAGGCAGGCCGATCATTCTCTATCCACTCCTTTCATGCACGATTGAGGGCGATTTTCCAAGTATCTGTTGTCGAACTGTGCATATCTCCTGTATATTCCCGACTATCTCGAGATGTACTTTCAAGTTTGCGCGACGAACAAGAAAGCTAAATTTGGCTGATTTCAAAATTGATTCCAACTTTAATTTAAGCTGTAGTTTTATTTTCCTGTTCAACTCTGATCACTTGAGTGAATGACCAGTATGTTTTTGAAAACATGAGTGGAAATTTTCATCAACTATCTGAGACGCGGATCTGATACGACTAATATTTTTATGAATTAGTGATATATATGGATGTATATATCCATATAATTTTGGATATAGGATGTCCAAAATTGCTTCGTGTGACATTGGGCAACTGTCGCATTTCTTTACCTGTGTTGATCTAATTGTATATATTCGATCAGAGAATAAGAAACAAATAGTTTTTCTAGGAACGAAATTAAATTATATCTAGGAATGTCACAAGTATGTCACTCTGTTTAAACGGAATTAGTCCTCGAAGTTTAGATAGGAATATCCTATTTAAGTGTGTAAGAGTTTTTTGTCAGTGTGATGTAAAACGTAATTCTTAATTAAAATTTAGATGTTTTGTGTGTCATGTGTTGTTTATAATTGTCAGCAATCCTGAAATCTGATATCACACGCAGATATGATGCTGGAAGACCATGTCTATATTTCAAAACTCAATATACTCAATATTCAGTTTGTTCGGATCATTTATTGTCGCCTAACAGACGTTTACGTGAATAATCACCAAGATATTTATTATATATTGTATCAAGCGTGCTAAATCCCGTAATTGAAATAATATTTTGTGTTTGCGTATTCACTTCTTACTACCTGATTGCTTTTTTTCATATAAAGTTTCACTAGGTGCAACAAATGCCAGTAATCTTGGCTTTCTTGTTTTCTCAAGATATTTTTATCTATGGAACGAGAATGCATGTGTCTGAGTCCTGAGCCTGAAGGCATTCGTGCAACCAAGTCGCAGACGAATTCCGGAAACTGGTTGAATATACCTGCTTGTGTATGCATAGTATTGTCAATAAAATTAACATTCTTTTCCAAAAAAAATATCCTCATGGGGTCCTCCAAGCGATACCAATTTCAAATGTTTAGCAACTATACTTGATTAAAGATCATCAAATGTAACGTTTCTTAACTAAAGTAACGCCTTTTCACGATTCATCGATGTTTATAGGATTTTCACCTTTAATGAACGCTTTGTCTATGACACAAACCAATAGGTATCTATCACGAATCGGGAAAGGTTGACCACTGATTGTGAAGAATTTTTCGATCCCTCCCCTTTTCCATGAATTTTATTGTATTGAATTTTTAAAAAGAGAATTCATCAGGCTCTAAAAGCTATTTGGAACGACACGAATCACCACTCTGCCCTGATGGCTCACAGCAATCATTAGAAGTTGCACCTTTTTCATCTCGATGATATGAGTTATTAAATCGTTTGAATGGTGTAGTTCGAATTAGCAGGTGCTCGGTTCTCATTTAATCAACTGTTTTTGTCGCAAACGTTTCAACTTGTCAAGCATTTTTCAAAACTATCAGTACTTGAAGTACAATATTTGCATGGACCTCTGGTGTGAAAGGCCAAGCGTGATTGGTTCCAGATTCAGAGATATTGAATACCATGGTCTTCCTTCAGACGTGTTGAAAAGCTATGACATTCTGTGACGAAGACATATAACTCATTCATAAAATAATTAGTTGTATCAGATCCGCATCGCAGATAGTTATGAAACTTCGACTCATGTTTTCAAAAACATACTGGTCATTCACTCAAGTGATCAGAGTTGAACAGGAAAATATAACTCAATTATTCGAAAATATTATTTGAATTATTGTACAACGTTGTCTCTAGGTGAACTCACTGCTTTATATAACAGCAAATGTGTATGGTTCGACGTTCACTAACACACTTTTGGCATGAAATCACTTTTGAATTAAGTGTAGTGCTTGAAATGTCTACTTTTGATTTGACATTTTATAAATCCGGTATAATGATGAGACATCAACGAACATCGGATTTCGCTAATGGATATATGTATTTTTAAATATTTTTCTTCTATCCATAATTTGTCTTCAATACCCGTTGTGTAGGGATTTACTCTCACTTTTTCCTGTGTGACGAAAGTGTGTTTTAGCAATTCCATGCTCGCTATAAATCATACACCGTGTGTTCTTTGTTGTGACGAACAGCAAAGACTTGGAAGTCACTTTAGAAAACCATTTACATTGGACAAGACGTGATTTCATGCCAAAAGTGTGTTAGTGAAAGTTCCTCGTAATCATCTTCCACTCGAGTGTGAATGAGGACAATCAACATGCAGTTAACCCTGTCAGAGCGCATCACAAAACAATGTCTTCACACCAGCGGGATAGTGAAACTTTTGAGGAAGAACGATCTTACGGATGTAGCTGGATATCTCTCACTGCAAAGAATATTACGCCCATATTGTAACTGTGTTGACTTTGCTATTACTTCCCCGTATGTAATGGGATACTACAATTCGTGCCAGTTTCTTTGACATCGAACCATACACATTTGCTGTTATATAAAGTAGTGAGTTCACCTGGACAACGTTGTACAATAATTCAAATAATTATTTTCGAATAATTCAGAACCTTGTGATAACCTTGAATTTTGAAGCTAGCACCTCCAAACATCTACTTCAAAAGTCATTTCACTGTTGAGATGATAAAACGTGGTGACTCGATTATTATACGAAATGACAAGACGTTTTGTTGCTAATGATACAATACATCAGGTTAACATGTATTCCCCATATATATTTAGATTGTTAACTTCGAAATATTCTAATTTCTATTCGTTTTAGTTATTAAAACTTCATATATATTTTGTTTGTTTTCTGAAATGTAGGTATCAATCCATATGAACATATAACCTGGGACAAGATCTGACAGCTCCACCTCAACTCTCAGAGAGTTACACATTCTCCCTGTTGTTGTTCGAGCCAAGTACAACATGTTTATCCTAGTTTCCAAATGCCTCCATTGGCCAGCCCCCAAATATCTGTCCTCACTCCTGATGCGTCATATCCCCAGCCGTGCCACAATATGTTCAGCCAGAAACTATCCCCCATGTTCCACTGACTAAAAACTCCATATTTTTTACCGTTCATTTAGTGTAGCTGAACCTCGTTTCTGGAATGCTCTTCCGAAGAACCTCAGATCACTTACCAATTTCGTTACATTTAAGTTAAATCTAAAACCCACTCTCTCCATCTGTCCTGACAACTCACCGTCTACATTGTGTCCTTGTAAATAATACGCTCTGTAGTTTTGAGTGCTATACTAAGTCACATAAGCTTAAGCGACCGCTCAAAGCAGATATTACAAGTCGCAACCTTATTTAATCAATTGCAAAAGTGACGCAATTGCACTCAAGATACTTTTATAATGCAGTTATCGTGACATGTCATGCTACCGTGACATTGACCGTTAATGTCTGCATCAGCCTATGGTGTGGCAGGCCACATACATCTTGTACCAGATTTGACATTAAGATTGCATAGCGGTTACGTTCTAATGATTTCAATGGTTTAATACCATGTGCAATTTCATTTCGTTTCGTAACAAACTTAGATGAAATTTCGAATGTATATTCTGCATCTATCTATAAAGGTGATGCAAATAAGCGATTAACGATTATAAATATAGTTGAATGATGCCGGAACAAATGTAACTTATGTTGCCTACACGAAGCATCACAAGGTGCAGTTTCTTAACTACAGCAAGTGCACATATCCGTGATCAATAAGCTACCCTTCCCAAGAATCCCATCGATATTCATGTCAAATTGCTGTGCAAATACGTATGTCTATTGCGATTCACAGAACATGTCTTGTGCCGCTGGTCAGTGAAGCGCTAAGTACAGATCAGTGGATTATTCGTATGAGGAATACCGTCAATGCTCAGATGTCGATAACGTTGTACTCAGGAGTGAGATGTTGTTGTGATTTTGGTTCTATACTACTCTTAGAAATTATTATAGAGTCACTGAATTCTTGATAAAGTTTGCGGTTGAGTGTATAATGCTAACGGATATAAACGTTATTAATGCAACTGACAATCAATTTTTTTGCCCAGTGTATTTTCCAGGCAGATGATGAATAACAGGAAGACGACTTGGTATTCAATTTGGCCGTTGGACAAGTCTTGTAGTCATGTACAGAACCTTCAGCGAAATATAACGCCAAACTGCAGAGATATAGCCCAAATGAAACATACCAGAATTCGGCTGATAAGGCATCGATCCTGACTGTTAAGCAACCTTGAATTGGGTGATGCTGAAACAAATAGTTCATAATTAACAACTGGCTCAAATACTACATGTACAAGTCACTCAGCACATCATATCACATGCTATCACGGGGCAATTTATGCTAAACTTAACCATTGGTACATTGGTTAATGTATTGATAGTTGATACATTGATACAAGGTACATTTTTGTAATCAAATACGTCCAAACTGATACTGAGATTCAAAATAACTAGATGATAATAAGGAAAGATGTATACACACATAATCTGGATCTGACAAAAAAATATGTTTGATGAAAAAATGAGTAAAATCAAATTACAAGCATCACCATCGCTTTGCACCCTGACCGAATTTATTATAATTTTAAATCATGAACAGACCGATCACTGACTTTTCGAAAATTGTCTTGAGAATGTGATATTCTGGTTTATCAAGATAACATGTAATGGACATTAGGATTACTAATTAGCTTGATAAGAATCTGAGGTGGTACGAACTTGACACTGATGGACCTGACAAAGATGACACTGTCACTGTAACCAAATCTATGATACCAGTTACTGTTTCTTGGCTGGATACATCAGAGCTAGCTTATTTGTAGCCCTATTTCTGGCCAGTTTCAGCAGAATGCGTAATTGACACGCATTGTGCACTTTGTACCTGTTATCTCGCGTGATGTGTCTGTTTGCATCAGATACTAAATTGAAATACTCCCACTAAGAAGTCTGTCCACTCATCGCAGATCACGATGAATTAAATTAACAATGTCTCATGAATTCATGAAACCGTTGATCAATGACCCAGATGTTCATCTTGTAAAGCTTTTGGCAAAAATGATCACCCTTGTGGTAATGTGATTTGGCTGGATCGCGCCCATCACTGAACATATCAAGTGCAGGACAGTATTTGCTTATGAAACATCCTGCATAATGGACGACACTTTTTTTCCCTACACAACAATTAATTTAAAAAGAGGTTTGCTCTGCATAATAAGGAAATGATAATTTTTCCCGACCTATCAGCAGAGTAACTCCTGCAGGATATTTGTTCCTAAATCAGAACCTTACTTGGAATGGCTGCTAATGAGCCTATATAAATGTCTGGGAACAACCCATGAAAGTGTTATGTGTGTAGTTCATTATGCTTTGACTTCGCCTGAGTGGGATCGTGGCCATTGTGTTGGGCTAAGATATGCAAAACCTCCAATTTGTTTTCGAATCAAAATTTTAAATCAATACATCAAACACCAGATAATAGAACATATGCATACGGGATAGTTCCATCTGTTTGAGCACACAAGTGGCCCACATGTTATCGAAATTCCATATCAAGTACTTCCCCCAAAATTATTTCTGCATACGTTGGTAGTTTTAAAAAAATTATCAGTGATTTACCCCTGTGTGTGCCTACAATATACGTTTATGTTCCATCTGTGTGTGATTGACGTTAAATCTGTAATTACATTAAAGAGCGCCTGTTTAAATGAATAATATTTCCCAGAAGACTGGTCCTAGTCATAATTGTTGAATGTGATCATCTTACATTCAGCCATTTTCGCATGTTTCATATAAAATACAGAGGCAGTCTCTAGGGAAAATTGTGTAATACTCCAAGATTAGTCAAGTATCTTCAGTGGATTAGACAGGATGTGTAAATGCTTTCATATTCGATAGTGTCAAAATGTAATAATGTGACAAACTTCAGCTTCAGCTCCTGTAGTTCCAAAATGGCATCTCGGTCTGGTGTTTCGTGATGGATGTGGGTTTTCTGCATTCTGAGGAGAATATTTGCTTATCAAATGTCCAATACATAATTTATTGTGACTACAAAGACTTCCGTCTGTACATATACCTATACATATGTTGATGATCGAATACATTTTATATTTCACTTACCAATGATCCAACAAATATATCACACCTAATGAATTGTTTGCTCGAATTTGGATAATGTTTCTTCACATTTCACGATTAAGTCACTGATTTTCATGTTATTGGTGAGTGGATGTGTTTTCAATACGTGGTCTTTGTATTATCTCTTGAGTAGATGCACCTAATTTGATGAACGAACTCAACTGATGAGAAAAAAAACGTTTGTTTTCTTGACATCTTATCAAGTGAAAACGACGAAAACATGCATTATTGAGTTTTACAAACTGACAGTTGCTGATGGTTTTTCCAACTTTACAACTGCCGACTTCTCACCAGATGCATCATAAAAGGTAATATAGAAACCAAAAAAAAAAAAACGTTGGCGTCTTGGGAAGAATGTATACAACCGGTAGAAAATAAATTAGTTCCACGTCCCTATCACTTTCATATGCATTCCATAACATCACATTTGAAAAGTTTAGATATTTGAAATGTACTATCAATCTAATACCACCAAAACTACAAGATGCCCGGAGGAGTCACATATGTTTGGAAATGCGGGGTTACGCATGCATAAGGGCCGAGGGGAGATGAGAGGGTCAAGTCCGTATACATTTTCTTTTGTACAAAATAAGTACATTTCGCGGTGGTAATGTTTTGAATTTTTTTTATTCAAACGTAATTCATTTTACGAGGATTACTACACGCAATTTAGCACAAGGTAATTCTCCTGTCCTGAACGAGAGAGAAACCAAACATAATGTTTTGAATACACCCCAACAAAACATATACTGTGTGGTGAGAGTCAGGTTTACAATGTAGCTCTGCCGCTGGGGTATCTGGTTAGCTTATCACAAATAATAAAAACACAAATCAGATTTTTGTAAGGGAACAAACTAGTGCTTTGCTACAAGATCAATCAATGGGAATATTTTGCACAAAATGTTATCACAAAAGAAGTAGTATTACAATCAGCATTACACACACGACCTACCAATGCTTCTCGGTGTACAATCCAATAACCTCGCCATCATTTATCTATTCAAATCTCGTTAGTGTGCTCATCCTATCACAAGTCTAGCCTGTTATTATGTTATACTGTCTCAATGTCTGCATTTCAGTTAGTGTCTGGTCATGTTTCTTTTTGCTGTCATTCTGTAGAGTGTGCCATTCCAAGTAATGGGCAACTGTCTCGTTTCTTACAGATATATAACTAATACATAAAATTATTAGTCCTATCAGATCCACATCTCAGATAGTTTGTAAAAACTTCCACTCTTGTTTTCACAAACATACTGGTCATTTACTCAAGTGATCAGAGTTGAACAGGAAAATAAACTGCAGTTTAAATTAAGTGTAGTGCTTGAAATGTCTACTTTTGATTTGACATTTCATAAATCCGGTATAATGGTGAGACATCAACGAACATCGGATTCCACTAATGGATATATGTATTTTTAAATATTTTTCTTCTATCCATAATTTGTCTTCAATACCCGTTGTGTGGGGATTTACTGTCACTTTCTCCAATGTATGACGAAAGTGTGATTTAGTTGTCCCATGCTCGCTATAAATCATACACCGTGTGTTCTTCGTTGTCACGAACAGCAAAGACTTGGAAGTCACTTCAGAAAACCATTTACATTGGACAAGACGTGATTTCATATAACTAAGTGTGTTACTGAAAGTTTCTCGTAATCATGTTCCACTCGAGTGTGAATGAGGACAATCAACCTGCAGTTAACCCTGTCAGAGCCCATCACAAAACAATGTTTTCACACCAGCGGGATAGTGAAACTTTTGAGGAAGAACGATCTTATGGATGTAGTTGGATATCTCTCAATGCAAAGAATATTACGCCCAGATTGTAACTACATTGACTTTGTTATTACTTCCCCGTATGTAATGGGATTTTTCAATTCGTGTCAGTTTCTGCGTCGAACCATAGACATTTGCTGTTACATAAAGCAGTGAGTTCACTTGGCCAACGTTGTACAATAATTACCCTCGCCCCGATAGGGGGAGACGGTATTGCATTTGGGGCTGTCTGTCTGTCTGTTTGTTACTTGCCGGAATCTTCGATTTTGGCAAGTATGTTGGTCGGTTGGTTTGTGGGTTTAAGTGTTTGTTTGTCCGTCTGTGAACCCTCTAGCGTCCACATTTTTCGCTTGATTATCCCCAAACTTGGTATACACATTCTGTAGGACAATGGCTCGGGACCGCACGAGTTTGGTGATCCTAGGTCAAAGGTCAAGGTCAAGGTCACGCAAAACGTTAAAAAACACATAAATGGCCATAACTCCGCTTCTAATTGTCCTAGAGACTTCAAATTAAGTGCATATTGTGGATATACTCGAGTTCCATTTCCGTGACCTTGACCTTTGACCTTGAGAAGTTCGCCTGAGATCGAAGTCAAGGTCAAGTACGAAGTTCAGCGCACTATATTGAGTAGTATATCGTTGGAAAGGTCTTGAGCCCCTGATTCCAGGGTTATCTTATTTTTGGTGCTGCGACGTAAACTGACGTCACCATGACGTCATAAACGTCAAATTTCCGAAATTTCATAAGGCCATAACATCGTCAATAGTGTATGGAATCCCTTGAAACTTGGTATGCATTTTGACAGCATTGACCTCTGAAGTACAAAAGTCAACTGAACTGAAGTACAAAGGTCAAGATCATCAAACTCTCAGAAAAACACATTTTTGGTAATAACATCCGTTTGAATCATCGTGGGCTCATGAAATTTGAACCATGTCATTCAGAAGAGGTATGGCAATCAGACAAATATGTCAATTTCATGATTGACCTCGAACTTTGTCTATGATCTGACAAAACTTAATCAGAATCCTATCAGGATTCTGAATTTTACAGATACTTTTTATGTTTCATGGTTCCAATTTTCACAAATTTTCTGAACATTCAATTCTAAAGCATTTCATGCAGTCAGTTTCAGTGTTCTTTCTAGATTATGGTCCACTTTTCACATTTGGAATAAATTTAAAACTCGCCGAGAGAACAAAGTAGGAAGAGCAGTGGGGTGATTCTGATTCTCAATCCATTCACACGCCAATAAGCTGTAGAAACGATTACCCCCTGTGGACATGTCCCCTTCTAAATATACACACTCGGTCGCGTAGTAGTACAGTATATCATATATATATCCGAATGCAGATCTTAAACAACGTTTCTTTTGTTTTCTGACTCAGAGGTGTCCAACTGGTATAATAAAGTCTAAATCTCATGTCTATATGCAGTCTGGGTCAAACGATAGGCCACTTTATATCAGAACTTTTGGGGATGACGAACCGGCGCAGGGAACAGTCCCATTCCCGGTTTTTAGCAATAATTTGTCTCATGACCAAAGATCCTGTGCATGCACCAGATATGCATGGCAACAAAATCGCTCCCATCATAAGCAAAATTGCATGCTTCACTCTTTTGTCTTTTCGCACTATAGCGTCCACAATTTTTGCGCTAGCAACCCCACACTTGACGTTTAGTTATCCGCGCTTTGACGGCATTGCACGTTTTTGAAGAAAATCAGTTCGTTGATAACGTCACTAAGAATTCTTGAAAATCCCTATCTTTAACAGGGGGCAAATTTTCAAAAATTGACACAGCAGTCAAATTTATAGCAGTACCTCTGAAATTTAGTTCACCAATATATGTTGATATTGTCCATCAAATTGCAAAATTTCACTTGAATCAGTTGAACGTCAATGACGTCACGACGTATAATGTCAATTTTCGAAATAGGGCTATATATCGGAAAATAATTGTCAAACAGAGAAGCAGATTGCACCTTTGGAAAGCTCGTTGAAATCTAATTTAGAGTGTTACTCTCCGATAGTTTTCCGCTATGATAGATTTTCCACTATGACGTCATAAACGTGAGGCCTATCATACTAATTTTTAGACTTTCCAGCGAACTTTCAAACATCTACATCGCACTCACATTCGAAGATATTGGATTGTAATTGTGAGAACGTATGTGGAATATCAATGCTCAGCTATATTCCGAGTTTCAAGACGCTACGTGCAACGTATATGACGCCATGACGTAATACGTCAATTTTCAAAATGGGCTATATATCGGAGAGTATTTGTCGTACAGAGAAGCGGCTTGCACCGTTGGAAAGCTCGTTGTATTCTGGTTTATAAAAGCACTGTTCAATACTTTTCCGCCATGACAGATTTTCCGCTTTGACGTCATAAACGTAATGCCTGTCATACCAATTTTTCAACTTTTCAGCAGAGTTTCAAACATCCACAGTGCACTCAAATTTGAAGCTATTGAACTGTAATCATGAGAATATATGTGGAATATTGAATACCAAGCCATCTACTGAGTTTCAAGACGCTACGTGCAACGACAATGACGTCATGACGTCAAACGTCAACTTTCGAAGTAAGGTTGTATCTCGGTAAGTATTCATCCTAGAGTGGAACAGATTACACCGTCGGAAAGGTCGTTCAATTTTGCTTAAGGTAGGCCACGTGTGGTTCTTTGCTGCCATGATAAATTTTTCGATATGGCGTCATAAAAGTAAGGCCAGTCATACTTTTTAGCAAGCTTTCAAGCATCCACATTGCACTCAAATTTGAAGCTATTCGACTGTAATTCTGACAACATATGTGGAATATTAATACTCTGCAATTTTCATTGTGGACTTCAAACAGAGTGCATATTGTAGATAAACTCGAGTTCCATCATCTGTGACCTTGACATTTGACCTTGACCTTGAGAGTTTGAGATGAGGTTAATGTCAAGGTCATTTACGAAGTTCAGTGCACTATATCAAGTAGTATATCATTAGAAAGTTCTTGGTCTTCTGAGTCCAGTGATGTCTCATTTTTGGCGCTTTGACGTTCAATGAGGTAATAATGACAGTAAGAGTAGTTTGTGAGGTAAAGTGAAGTAAAATAAGTAAATGTAGTAAGTAGGGAAGAAAGTTTCGTCAATTTGTTCAAATCCATATGACATGTAATTGGCATATGACATATATTTTGGTTACGGCAAGTGTGTGCCCTATGGGCTCTCGTTTGTTACTTGCCGGAATCTAAAGATTTCGGCAAGTATGTTGGTCGGTTGGTTTGATTGATTGATTGATTGATTGATTGATTGTTTGTTTATCTGTTAGTGCTCTACAGGTCGCAATTGTACAGTGATTGTTACGTTACTTGGGGTATGTAATCTGTAGGATAATAGGCAGGCACCGCACACTTTTGGTGAGTCTAGGTCAAAGGTCAAGGTCAAGGTCAAGCAAAACGTCGAAAACACATAAGTGGCCATAACTTCGGTTTTAATGGTCCTAGAGACTTCAAATCAAGTTCATATTGTAGATATACTCGAGTTCTATCCTTTGTGACCTTGACCTTGACATTTGACCTTGACCTTGAGAAGTTCGCCTGAGGTCGAATATTTGACCTTGGAGGTCACCTCCTCCGATTTTCGATCTGATGCTTGGAAACGATGTCGGACCGGTCCCTTATGGTCAATGTCAATTTTTAGCGCCATCGGTCAATCCGTTATGACGTAATTGACGTTTCTATGGCAACGAAATCGGTCCCATTATAAGCGAAATTGCATCTTTCAAGCTGTCCATGCTGATAAAAGCGTCAATAATGTGCGTAAAAATCTAATGATACACATGTTTATAGCCAAGGACGAGTTCTTTTGTTCCGCGAAATTTCAAGGTCAAAGGTCGGAAGTCAAGGTCAATATTGACCCGCAAGTGAAAACCGTGTAGGTCACTATATCTCAGGAAGTAAGCAAGATAGAGACACGAAAGTAAATCCACAGTATTGCACTCACTTAGCCTATCAACTTTTGTATTTACACCTAAGGCGTATGGCCGATAGCCTTTGCAAGCGCCTGAGGTCGAAGTTGACCCAAAAAATGACCTTGACCTTGACCTTTCGCGAAAATATCGAGTAGTAATTCGTTTGAAAGGTCTTCGGGAGTAGTTTCGATATATGTTCTTATTTTTGGAATCTGACGTCATATGACGTCATAATGACGTGAAACGTGATTTTATCATACTTCAATTGATTGTTTACATGAGATGCATAAACCATTTATGATTATTGTTGATCCGGTGCTCTGGTAAGTATTAGGGATACCTACTGAAGCTATTTGACAAATATCAGTTCAATAATTGCAGTGGTAATGGCCTAATTGACCTTTTTATGACGGAAAATTGGAGAAAATTTCATTTGTTTGTCTTTTCATACTCATAGCGTCCACATTTGTTGCTTGATTCTTTTCAAATTTGATGTAGATATTCTGTAGGATAATGGCTCTTGACAGAATGATTTTGAGAAAAATAGCTCTATTGATGACGTCACAAAAGATCCGAATCCTATCAGTCTTTCATGACCACAAACTGCTTATGCTAGGAAAGAAATATGTGACACTCCATGGTAAAACCCCCCCTCAGGGACCCAGATATGGAAATTGAGTTTTTATCAGCAATAGGTAGGGGGGTTCTTGGGTTATCATATGGTATAACTTTTAGGCAGATTTTCTGAAAATAAGTGGTTGCCATGGCAATTCGAAAAATGGATGTCGTGGCCAAATAACCCGGTTTTTAGCAACATATTCCAGCACCAGCAAAAATAAACAAATGCATCATGTTTGAACAAAATATTCATGTTTATTCAATGTACAAGTATACATAATACTGATAATTCAACAAATTCAAACTAATTGAGTATCTAGCAGTGTATCAAACAATTGGTTGCCATGGCAACAACACTAAATAACGCAGGAATCAATTTCACGTGATCCCGAAAAATATCATTTTCATGCATGAAATCACATCTCATTCATAGAAAATGAATTCCACACATACTCAATTTGATACTTGCATGCTTTCATAATATATTATACTCATAAATAGAGAAGAATTGCATGGTTACTGCTCCAATTTCTATGACTACTTATGTATTACATAAGCAACACAGCCTTACAATACAGTACATTATCAACTCGACACATTCGAATCCACGAAATTTGGGCAACACATCATTTTGACACCACTAGTGACAGAGAACATCCAGTATCACTAGTACATTAAACATTTTGAGACATTCTATACATTATCTTCAAACATGGTTCCTGCTGCTTACATTGTATGTACATCTTTGTTGTCATGGTAACATATTAAACCATTTGGGTATCAGACCTCCACATGTCAAAGTTACAAATGCGCCTGAATGAGTAACTGTAAACCCATCAACACAATCAACACTCAAAATGACAAACCTTGAACACATTCAACACACAATAGGGCACAATCACAATACACCACTACAGTAATGTGGATAAAATTGTGTATTTACAGTCCTCACACCATGTAAAATCACACAACACAAGTCACTTGGCCTTTTTGGGACGAGAGCAGTCCGGTTCGGGACACGTGATCGAAGCTGACAGAGTGGATGAACACAACGGAGCAATCTCTTGGAACAGGTACCACTGGCGAGCCGGCTCCAGTCCAGTGGGGACAAGTTCATGAGGACCCAGATCTAGGGGCACTCTCCTTCCTCGTCCTTTCAGAATCTTGACACTTGTGCTCTCCTGGTCAGCGAAGGTTCGCAGCTGAACAGTCCCTGGGTTGGCGAGAGTGACAGCGAAGTGATGATAGGAAAGGACGTGTGGCACTGGCTTCAAAAAGTCGGAGAGAAAGCTGCTGAAATCATACCACTGAACATTCCGCTGCCCACTGGCGTAGTCATAGGTGACAACTGCGCTGTTCAGTCCAGCTGGTGAGGACTTGCCGACGACATTCACTATATCGTCCAGGGTATCGACCACTGTCCTCCCGTACAGGCGCTTGATCAAGCCGAAGCTTCGATCTGGGGCAAACTTTGTATGGCCCGTCAGCAGGAAGTTGAGTTCAATGCTGTCATTCAAACCAGCCAACACTCTCCAGCAGCAATACTGCACCACACAGTTGTTCTTGTTTTGGCCACAACAGTTGTCACAGTGAAGCGAGATGTTGCGGGCTTGGTGAGTGTTGGTGGCAAGGTAGTGATGCAGCATGCTGACCACAGTATTGGCTCCTTTGCCAACATTCTCACACTCGTCCACCAAGTAGTTTACCTGGTGGCCTGTTCCCTCGCAGTGTACTCCAAAGATCCCGCACTTGCGCATGGACTTGAAATAGGCTGGGCCCAACTGCTGTGGCGAGTAGGGATACTGCACGTTCTGGGCGTAGTCAAAGGAGTAGTGCATCAGATCTGGAGGCACGTTTGCGGCTTGCGAGCGCTGGAACTCCTGCTTGCTCTCATCACACTGCTGCTGGTAGTGGGAGCGCTGAGTAGCTGCCTGACGTAGGTGTTCCTGGGCGATACGCAGCTTCTCATTCTGAAGACCTTCAGGCATAGCTCTGAATGAAATGACAATATGGATAACATTTTGAATAAATGGGGAGAAATGTTTGATTATAAGGTACTAGTTCATGAAGATTACATTGTGTTATCAATGATACTGGCTGACAATGAATTTTATACTAAGTACTTACTTCGCACGCAACACAGCAGTGTTGTTGTCATGGCAAGTGGGGCACAGGTCACTGGATGGCTTCATGGCTGCTATGAAGGGTACATGCTGGTCCCAAATGGCGAAGAAAGCAGTCCTTCCGACTGGCAGCTTGTCTGCCTCCTGACATCTGGTGCTGTACAATGTGTACACAGAAGCTTTGGTCATGTCTGAGGGGAGCTTCATCACCCGGAAATCCCTGTGCTGCGGAAGGCGGCCTGGTAACGGGATGGCGACTGTCTCAGCCAACTTTGTCAAAAAGTTGACAATATCGACGGTTTCCGCACTGGAAATGACACGACCAGCATTCTTCTTGCCAGTGTTGCCATGTGTGCGAGGAACAAGGCCATGCTCCTCGTGGTGCTTCCTCAGAGCATCCAATCTGTCCTCGCCAACTGTGTGCAGGAAGGCAAACGTCTTCTTGCAGAGCTGAAATAAGTATTGGTTTTGATATCACTTGTCTAGTTATCTAGCACAAGATCTTCAATAATAATACAGATTATATATATATCTCACACACTGCTGACTGAATGATGTTGTGTACTCAGCAGAAAACAACATAGCGCGCTTCAAAGAAAATGAAAATCTAAATTTTTTTACCTTAGTAAGTTACTGTTTACACAGTACATTTGTATATATATGGTACAAAAAATTTGTAAATATTTATGCATGTGGATATTTATACTCGAAATCATTTCTTTCTCAGTGCATCAAATTTCCATTTTACCAGCCAAACAATTACTATAGTAGACAAATAACTAATTTGTTACCTGAAGATCAGCGAAGAAGAACTTGGTACATGGACGGAATTGATAAACAGATGATTTGCTGTGCTTCCCCCTGCCTCGATCTTTGCTGTGGGCCGCGTAACTGTCAACGAACTCGCGCTGTCTGCGATGAGCCTCAAAATTTCCGAGAAGGACCATGTCCAATTCCGCCTTGGAAAGCTCATGGCACCTGCAAATTATATACAGATACGATCAATACAAAACAAGCGTAACAGATCTCCATTCAAATGAATATACAAAAAATTATAGATTGAAAAAAACATTCAATCCGACTCCCCACAATTGTCAATAGCCTACATGCGAATGGTGGTTGCGAACGTTGTAAATAAATATTGTTAGATCTGAAACTGAATATATCCAAATCTAAATAACTCAACAAGAATATAGTTATTTTGAGAATGCTATATTTTTTCTATCTAGGCCTACTTGCCCACATTGGCCACATACAGAATATCTGTTACTAGTAAATGTCCACACATTTATCAGACAAGAAATTGAATGTTCATGGCAAACTTACTGGTTACGCTGCTTCTCCACGAACTGTCTCGAGAACTGTTGACAACAGGGGGAATTTCCCGGTCCCGACGAACAACCACATCCACGCTCCAGGAAAACATCCAAATAACCACGCTCGGTCAAGTCGTGCGGGCCTGGTACAACAGGAACGTCGTGAACCGCAGAGGTCAATGGCAAAGTAGGCACCTGCGCTGGCTGTCCGTGCTCAGCAACCACCCCCTCGTTCGGATCCTGGGTGGGGGGTCGATGTGGTGTGTTGGCCTGACACGGGTCAACGGGTGCAGCAACAAGGTCGCTCACGTGAGCCACGGAAGAACCTGCTGCTAGTGCTGGCAGTGCGTCGACAGTTTCCTCCACAAAAACATTTTCTGTAGCCCGGGAACTGAATAAAACACTGTCTATGTCATCCTCGCTTTCCAATGAATCGAATTCTAACAATTGGTGAACGATTTTCGTCGATTTTGTACCTGTTTTTCTCACTTTTTTCACCAATTGATCCATGTCACAATCCACAGCACTTGCCGGCACCCGAAAACAAACGACTGCGCATCCTAATTGCGCAGGGAGAGTCTCAAAACCCCGCTAAAACAAAAGGGACTGTCTCAACAGAAACAGAAACCACGTGGAAAATTTCTTATTCCCGCCATTTTTAAATGCTGACGTTTTTCCGCGTTTTTACGTCATTTGAGAAAATGCCGCTCGGCGGGGGGTTTTACGCTGGAGCGTCACATATAATACTTTTTTCAATGTTTTCCATCAACTATACAAAATCTAGAAAAATGCCATTACTCATATTTAAAATAACCAGATGCATCAACTTTGCAAAAAATTCAGTCTTTGGTAAAAGTTCAAGGTCATTGCCAGCTATTCCGGCAAGTTAGTCGACTATGTCGGTTCATTTGTTTGTTTGTCTGTCCTTCCGCCCACATAATTCGAACACAAATAGCTCGATGGACTCAAAATTTATAGGAATCAAGCGGTATGTCAGTGGCTCAGTCCTCCTAAATTTTTGTCAAAATCTAATCAATATTAATTTTTCTAACTATTTTTGTATTTTTCTCTGGTCAATTACCAATCGTATGCTGTACAACCGATGGTCCTTCGACGAAAACTCCATTATCGCCTTATGTCGAAAAATTGGGGGTCACGATTTCGGTTATTTTCGGCCAGTGACATTTCAGTGCAATTTTCTGCGCTCATAATTCTCGGTCCCCTTCAAAGTTTGTCAAAATCGGATAACAACAGTTGCCATGGCAACGGAAAAAGTGAAAATCACATAATTGGCAATAACTCCGGTTCTAATCAATATTAAATTTCCAAACTTTCTTGGCCAATTCCCGATCATATGGAGTACGACCGACGGTCTTAAGACCAAAACTCCCAGTTGTCGCCCTAGGTCGAAAATTTGGGGGTCAAGATTTTAGGGCTTGTGAGTGTTCTGAGATTAGTGACCATACTGTGGAGCCAGTTATCAATCTCTTTGAACCGTTTTCGTCCAGGACATATGCCTTGATAATACAAACATTACGGTGAAATTTTACAGCTAAATATTTAACGACAAGGTCAAGATCACAGAAGAGGTCAAAATCAAAAAGTTGCAATAACTCTGTTTATATTCATGAATAATTTTCCCTGACAATTTTGTATTTTTCTGTGGTCAACTCTCCATCATTTGCTATAAGACGGATGCCCGTATGATCAAAATTCTCCATTTTTGCGCAATGTCGAGAATGTAAGGGTCATCAGCTGAAATCACCGATTCATAATATCTCAAGTAGTAATAATTCAGAAACCACCGAAGATATTCAACATTCACTTACGCAGTATAAAGTATATCTGAGTGGGCTTGCAAATTTTGGAAGGTCACTTTCAAGAATTCGTGGTAGAGAACATGGTCAAAATAGAAATTCACAAGAATTCTACTTTTGTTAATGATTAGTTCTCCCATGATTCTTTTACTGTTCTATGGCATATTCCCGACCATTAATTTTGATATATGACCAATCGCCGTATGACCAAAATCCCCAATTATTGCCCACGTTGAAAATGTAAACGTCATCAGCTTTAATTTTAATGTCCAAATCTGAAGGGCGGGGGTCTGCAATCTCTGATTGTCTCGTTCAAATAATTATTCAAAACCGAGTGATAACATTGAATTTTGGTGCTAGCACCTCCGGACGTGTACTTCAAAAGTCACTGCACTGTTGAGATGATATAACGTGTTCGACTCGATTATTACGCGAAATGGTAAGATGTTACGGTGCTAATGATACAATACATCAGGTCTTTAACATATATTCCCTATAAATCTGGATTATTAACTTCGAAATATTCTAATTTCAAAAATATTAACTGTTATATTGTCTAAAATCAAACAGGGTTTCCAAAAGTACTCTGAAACCATCTATTCTAGAAGTGGCATAAACCAAATGTGGATATTAAAAAATTCCAAATCTTTATTGGAATATCTACATGCTCACACACTTTAGTAACACTTTGAAAAGTAACGTCTATCAAAACATTTGATTTTTCCAATTTTGTACACAACTATACCTCATTCTGAACTGAAGTCTCTTTTTCATTCTGAACTGAAGTCTCAGCTAAAAACACTAATCAATAATTCATTTTTCTCTAAAAAGGGACAACGTCGGTACAACTATATTGTAGTTGAATACAATAACGCTTATTTCGTTAAAGGCGATTCTGATGCCCCATACAAATATACTGAAATAGATGTGGTAAATATGGTAAATTTTCTGATTGATAATATTTTTGTGGAATTTGTTGGTCGAATATTTCAACAAACTATTGGTATTCCCATGGGTACAAACTGTGCACCATTATTGGCAGACCTGTTTTAATACTCATATGAATCAGATTTTATCCAACATTTACAACGAGGAGGTTCTAAGAAACTAACATGTAATTTTAATTTCACTTTCCGATATATAGATGATGTATTGTCGCTAAATAATCCCAAGTTTGGTGATTATTTAGATGTCATATATCCTAAGGAACTTGAAATTAAGGATACTACAGACTCCGCTAATTGTTCCAACTATCTAGACCTGAGGTTGGAGATTGATAATGATTCTAACCTGTCAACTAGATTATATGACAAACTTGATGATTTCAATTTTTTCATAGTCAATTTCCCTTTTCTAAGCAGCAACATTCCTATGTCGCCGGCATATGGTGTGCTTGTTTCTCAACTTATACGCTATTCCAGAGCTAGTTGCAAATATGAGGACTTTGTCTATCGAAGTGCCCAGCCAGTCTATAAACTGCTGCGACAAGGATATGTTTTACCAAGACTTATAGATGCGTTTAAGAAATTCTATGGACGTCATCATGATCTGGTTGATAAATACACCAAATCCATGTCTGCCATGCAACTAGACCTATTTTCATGTTAATTTTGGGGAATTCATGACGGGTGCCACTAGTGGGGCAGGAAATGCTCACTCTTTCCGGAACACCTGATTTCACCTCCTAATGGCCATTCTTGGGGGTTCATGAGTTTCCCTGTCATTTTTGTTTTCTCTCACTTTGTATGCCTGATATGACTTTCTGTCCCCGGACTATGAGATTGGATAACGGACCCTGTTTGCTCGGAATACTTCATACTGGGTATTGATTCCACGTCTATCCACCCATATGAACATATAACCCAGAACAAGATCTGACAGCTCCACCCCAACTCTCAGAGAGTTACACATTCTCCCTGTTGTACAAAATGTTTATCATAGTTTCAAATGGCTTTATTGGCTAGCCCCCAAATATATGTCCTCACTCCTGATGCGTCATGTCCTCAGCCGTGCCACTTTATGTTCAGCCAGAAACTATCCCCATGTTCCACTGACCAAAAACTACATATTCTTTACCGTTCATTTAGTGAACCTCGTTTCTGGATTGTTCCTCCGAACAACCTCAGATCACTTACTAACTTCGTTAGATTTAAGATAAATCTAAAACTCACTCTCTCTATCGCAGAACATAGGACAACTCACCGTCTACATTGTGTCCTTGTAAAAAAAACTCTCTGCAACTTAAGCGACCGCTCAATCAGCCAGTATCAGTCGCAACCTTTCATATTTAATCAGTTGCAAGAGTGACGCAGTTGCACTCAAGAGACTGTTATAATGCAGTTATCGTGACATGTGGAGCTACCGTGGATACTTGAAGGTTAATGTCTGCATTAGTCTATAGTGTGGCAGGCCATAAACATCTGGCACCAGATTTGATGATAAATTGGGTCATGCTGAAAAGAAATAGTTCATAATTAACAACTGGCCCAAATACTACATGTACGAGTTACTCAGCACATCATATCACATTGCTATCAAGGGGTAATTTATGCAAAACTTTAACCATTAATAACATAATGGACATTAGAATTACTACTCAGCTTGATATGGAACTGATGAGGTGATACAAACTTGACACTGATGGACCAGACAAAGATGACACTGTCACTGTAACCAAATCTATGATACCAGTTACTAAATTCATTCCGTTGCGTCTGGTTTGATGAGTCTGCTGTTTGACGCCAGGCAGCATGCTCAACACGACACTTATTATTGAGAGACATATAGACTGTTTCTTTTCTGGATACATCAGAGCTAGCCTATTCGTGGTCCTGTGTCTGGCCAATTTCAAATTGTGATTGACACGCATTGTGCACTTTGTACCTGTTATCTCGCGTGATGTGTCTGTTTGCCTCAGATACTAAATAAACAAAACTCCCCGAAGCGGTCTGTCCACTAGATCAGGATGAATTAAATCAACGATGTCTCATGAATTCATGAAACCCTTGATCAATGGCCCAGATGTTCATCTTGTACAAGCTTTCGGCAACCGTGTCACTGAGCTCGAGTGGAAAAAATGACTACCCTTGTGGTCAAGTAATTTGTTGGCTGGATGGCTCCCAACACTGAACATATCAAGTGTAGATCATTAAGATTTCGGTTGGTGGGAGTTCATTGCTCTCACTCTCTTGGTCTCTAGACCTGTTTCCAGTCAGTACGACCGGTAGAAAATGAAATAGCTCTACGTCCCTGTCACTTTCTTATGCATTCCATAGCATCACGTTTGAAGATTTTTCATATTTGCAATGTACGTATCAATCTAATACCACCAAAACTAGGAGATACCCGGAAGAGTCACATATGTTCGGAAATGCGGGGTTACGCATGCATGAGTGGAGATGAGGGGAGAGGGGTTAGGTCGGTATGCGTGTTCGTTTGTACAAAATAAGTACATTTCGCGATGGCAATGTTTTGAATACACCTCAAACATGCGTGCATAAGCGTAACGTAACAGGTGATGTGTGGTGAGAGTCACGTTCAGCTCTGCCGCTGGGGTATCTGGTTAGCTCAACACAAATAATAAAAACACAAATCATATTTATGTAAGGGAACAAATTAGTGTTTTGCTACAATAGCAATCAATGCGAATATTTTGCACAACACATTTTCATAAAAGAAGTAATATTAAAATCAGCATTACACACACGACCTACAAATGCTCCTTGGTGTACACTCCAATAACCTCGACATCATTCATTTATTCAAATCTCGTTAGTGTGCACATCCTATCACAAGTCTAGCCTGTTATTCTGTTATACTGTCTCCCTGTCTGCATTTCAGTTGATGTCCGATCATGTTTTCTCTTGCTTTCATTCTGTAGAGTATGACATTTCAAGTAATGGGCAACTGTCGCGTTTCATTACCGCTGTAGTTCCAATTGTATGTATTTGATCAGAGGGAAAAACAATGAACAATTTCATGTCAACAGAATTCAATTAGATCTAGGGATGTCACAAGTGGGTCCTTCTGGTGGAACAGAATTGGTTGTCGAATTGTAGATGGAGAATCCTCTTTATGCCATCGAGCAGTATAACTACATTTAACACACTGCCTGCCCCTGATGACGCCAGTGTGTCTTTGGATAAACTATTTGGTCGGGCTTTGTTTCTATTGCAAAATGTTGTATTTTACGTTTCTTTTTGGCATCATCAAAATCTGATTGTTTTGGTGGTAATAGATTGATACTTACTTTCACGACAGTTTTTTGACATCAGGTGTTTTATTGGCATCATCAAAATCTGGTTATCAGCGGTAATAGGTTGATACATACATTGTAATTGTCCTCAATTGTGAAATCTGACATCACACGCAGATATGCTGCTGGGACACCATGTTCAGATGTCAATATACTTGTGAAATTTCCGTTTAGTCGGATCATTAATTGTCACCTAAAAGACCTTCACTGGAATATCGCTAGAATTTTCATGGTGATGATTTCAGCGTGTAGTTCAGGTTATATAATGTATCAAACATGCTAAATTCCGAAGTTGAATTTATACTTTGTGTTTGCATATTCATTTCTTACTACCTGACTGTTGTTTTCACTGAAGTTTCACCAGGAGCGGCAAATGTCAGATGTCTCAACATATCTTACTCTATGGAAGGAGAATATGTCTGAGTGTGTCTGAGCCCTCTCACAAATGCTATTTACAATACAATGTGAATGACATGAGCTTAATAAGTGGATATCATATTGAACAAAACATGCGAGATCGGTCTAAAAATAAATTTCACCAGATGTGAGTTCAGGTGGAAAGTGTGTTGGAAAACGTGGCTCTTAAACATGTTCCATTCAAAGTTTGGGATAGCAATAATATTTGCAGTGAAGTTCAGAAGTATAAACGTTATCGAATGAAAGTGACATCTCGGAACCAAATCGCAGACGATTCTATGGATTGAATATACCTGTATGTGTATGTATATACTGGAGACGAAAGGCTGTGTAGTTTCTCCCAAATCACAGAGATTATACAAAGTTACGATGTGACCTCACGCATACTAAGTAATAATAGCTAATGTGAAAATGTGGCCAAAATTGCTCACAAAAGCCAAAATTATGTTAGCAATTATTAAAAAAAATAATTCATTTTTGGAAAAACAGTATGTTTGTTTGAGTGTGTACTTCAACTTGATTCATAAAAGTAGATTCTGATGAGCATGATCGGAAAAAGTTAGGTAACACACCGAAATCGAGTACGTTCTCCCCAGATCCATTTGAAGTATTATCGTGATGTGCTCAAATCTGAAGACAGTGGTACTCTAATTTCTCTGCAAATTCCAAGCCTAGTCTTGTTTCAAAAAACATTTGCACATTCTTGTGCGATTATAACGGCGACATGGGGGCGTATCTCATATTATCTTAAGAAATGGGTTACAATTTGAAACGGTTTGGCTGTCCATCTCAAACTCCGCTCAGTGGTTGAAATTGTATATCTTAAAATTTCCCATGGAGAGTAGGTAGAAAACCGTAAACAAGTTAAATGTACATCAGTTAATTTGTCTACCCCCCCCCCCCCCCCCTCGTAGACGATGATGGCTATAAGAATGATATACAAAATTCTTATTACAGTAAATATGGTATATGAATGTTCCAAATTACATGAAACTATCAAGGTTGTTTCTCCAGTTCACAATATTCGGTGTTTCTATGGATTCAAACTATTTGGATAGTGATGTATAGTTTTGTCATTAACATACACATGAGCAGAATTTTCGACATAGTGGAATGACATGAGGTGATGTTCTTATCCTTAAGTAAGCATACAGGTGTATGGTGATCGAGGGGGAACGATTATTTTACCGCGGTCACACAAACGGTTTGGAGCATTCACCTCGATTTGGCTTAAGTTGGGAGGCTTGTGTGATCCAGCCCACAACCATATATATAGTATACTTGTATGGAGTAAAACAATTATATGAAGCCTAGTTAGCTAAGTATAATCAGTAAACTGATATAATACGGAGAAAACTCCATGTACCTTAATTTTCATATACTAGTACATGCATGTACTTAGAGCTTTGACTTCGTGCCTAAGTCCTCTACAAGGGCATAGTTTTCATAGCGGGACCAACCACCACCACCCCAACCAAATGCACTAAACATCTCCAGCACTTCTTTCCTGTCCATACACATAGGCATATAAGTAACGTGCTCGACTGTGACGTTATCCTGTCCCCTATCGGCCACGCAAACCCTCAGAGCATTCCCGAGGTGTTGCTTGTAGTCAGCGATAGTGTTGCCATAGAATTCAAAGTCGTGTCTTACGCCGGCTTTGCATCTGTAGTTAGTTACAAACGACAAGGCGGAGATGGTTCCGGAACTTTTGTCGCCATTGACGAACACTTTTGGTCCGATTTGCGCTGCGAGTGCGAAGTTCGATAGCATCAAACGATAGGGTTCCCAGCAGGCAATGAAGTGGTTGTCAGGGAACAGAGCAGTCCTCGTGCTCGCACAGCTGATCACGGTCGCTAGATCCTCGTCACTCGGCACCCACAGGTCCTTGGAGAACTCAGTGCAAAAAGACCTCGAGCCCAGAAGCACATCAACTTCAGACATAGACGTCTTGCGAGACACGAGTTGCTGTAAATTGTGTCAGTTGTAATGCAGGTGAGCATGCTACTGTTGAACGTTTGATTTTTAATCATACGATTGAGAACTATACCAAATGATGATGGCATTGATAGTATGACTAGTTAGCATTTTCCTGATGCGTAATACGTTATAATGTAAGTATCAATCTATTACCACCAAAACAGCCAAATTTTGATGATTCCAATAACAAATGTAAAATACAACATTTTGCAATAGAAACAAGGCCGGACCAAATCCTTTATCAAATGACACACTGGCGTGATCAGGGGCAGACAGTGTGGTAAATGTAGTTGTGTCTACTGTGCAGCTGAATTAGTATACAACTGCCCAACAACCTATGAAAATAATTATATATTACCCTGGTCAGTAATATTTTATATCTGCCTGGATACTTCGTCACGCGCCGCCTCAGTCTCTCAGCGACAAAAGCTGTATAGACTTCCCGGGTCGGTGTCCATTTAAGCCGCTCCCTGGTATCTCTCCTGGACCACTCCAGCAGTAAGGCCATGTAACCATGACGCTGGTATTCATCCAAGGTCCGGCCTCCCGCTCGTACTATTGTTTTACCCTCATCCACGAGGTATCGGTAAGCGGAACACACCTGAAAGTATCTGGATCCTCATGCACTGTGCAAACATGCATCATTTGTTGTCCAGTGTTCGGAAACTTGTGTATCACGATAAACTAATCGATAATCTCGAGCGTTTTAAATAGACATTAAACCTTGTAACTATATATATATACACCTATATACACCTTTACTGTTTACCAATCAATAAATATTTCGTTTTCTAATATTTAATGTCAAAAAGATACATATTTCGCATCTAATATTTAATGTCAGAAAAAAAATCAAAATAAGTCAATATAATAATCGCAGAAATGGGGAAGGGACATGGCATTGTGTATATGGATTGTGTCATTTAATCCCACTCACAATTTTGCCGTGAAGTTCTAGAACGTAACAAGAATATGTGGGATGTTTCATCATGTTTGGAAAGTCATTTTCCATATAGTCCAGTCCATCATAGACGTCTCCCATGGCAACGATTGCATCATGGTCACGTGACTCAGCAGGACGGACAACGACACCAGGTGGCAGGGACTGCACCGAAGAAGACATCATTTGTATTTGATCTGTGAAATAAACACATTGTCATTTTCATCCCCGAATGAACAGAGACAAGAACCTGCTTGTGTCTATTGATGATCTGTATGATATGTGTTTTTGTATGATCTGGCCACCCTGCCGAATGGCATAGAGTTCTTTTGTTTAGGGGTCAGGTCATGTTGTTCTCAACGATATAATGCTAACTGCAGCTGATGCCGACACATGGGAAGTAAAAGATTTTTTTCTGTAAAATACTGACCGTATTACCTTAGATCGGGGATTAGATGGTTAGTTTTTATATTTATTTTAAAAAAAAACGACTGAGCCTTGTCTACTGAAAAACGTTTATTTACCGACGGGGAATAAAGGAATTTATGGTTACAACTGCGAAATTTTGAGAAGACAATTCGATGCCTTCAATAAATATAAATTGACAGGTAATTTGCGAATATACATTTCACTGCCGGAGGCGCATTTAGTCGACCAAAATTAGGGGAAATCAGAGCAAACTGGAAAAAAAGAAATTATTATTAAAGTTATGTTTCACTAGTGAAAATTTGGAACTTAAATTGTATGCATCGTACTTAAATCAAACCCACTTGGAATTTCCTCATACTTGAAAATGTTTATTTTTGTATTGTCACTATTGCCATGCCACGTCTGGTTTGAAATCTCTATCAAGCATTGCTAATATAAAAATATATCGAAATCACCTACTCACTGAGTTTAATTTCAGGGACCCATTTTTTGCAACCATTTTAATCAGACAATCCGGATTGTTTCACAATATGAGAGGATGGAATTCGACTACAATTCAGTGCATCTGTTATTATGTTGCCACACCATTGGTCTAATAACATATTGGCATGTCATTGCGTCCGTCATCTACATTTTTATCTTTAACATGTTTAAAGTTTATGTCAATGTCTGCTGAAATATTGCACAAAAATACTGATGAATATTTCAAGAAGGAGGTATTATTTTTTATTTTTGCATTTATTTTTCAAAATGGCGTTTATTTTCATCAATAAAACGTCCCATTTCGGACTTAGCAAAATTCGAACATCTTCTCCAAGACCACTTGATGAAATCGTCCGAAACTTCGTATGTTGATAATATGGGATAGTCCTCACGAACCGATTTTTTTTTTCAAATTTTTGAATTTCTCTTTCATTTTCTTTTAATTTGGAAATAATTGTAAGTTATATTTGGAATTTTTATCTACGAAGTTTATGTTCGAATCTTTCTGAAATTTAAACCAAAATGCTGAAGAATACTGCAAGACGGAAGTATTTTTTTTTATTGGGATTTTTTAGAAATGGTGGCCAATTTCGAGAAAAACATTTAGCTTTGCACTCGGCAATAATCAAGCCTTTTTTCCCCCAAAACCACTTGAAGGAATCTTTCAAAACTTTGTGTGATGATACAGTTGATACTAAGGGATTGTCCACACAAACCCATTGCTTTTAGAATTTTGAATTTCTCCTTGATTTGTTTTTCAAGCAAATTACTTTAGCTTTGCAAAAATGTCATTTACTCAAAAGGGGATTTTATATGTTCAGTTTCTAGTCATATATTGGGAAGAAAATTATAAAGAATACGTCAAAAGGGATTCATTTTCCAATATGTTTATTTTTGCGTTTCGTTGTAATGGTGGCCAAAGTTTACAACGAAATAACACCCTATTCTGGACTTTTTAATTTCCAGACATCTCCTCTCCTCTTTTGAGACTGCTTGATGAAACGTTTTGAAACTTTATGTGTTGATATCATGGGATAGTCCCCACTAACTGATATTCTAATGACATTGAAACCTAAAAACGACCATTCAGCTGAAGAAGTCTTTGACTTTGTCAATTTACCATTGTCTGGTAACCTATCCTAGCCCTCAGGCTAATCTCTTTTATTTCAATATTTATCAAGTTACGGACTTTGGTCAAAAGCACAATATTCATAGCATATACAAATTGATGATGGAAAAGCTATTATTGTCTCTGCCTGGGGACCAAAATGCAAATTTATTCCACATCACACAGCCTATATATCTAAATTTCATCCCGACGATCCAGTGACATTTAAAGGAGTCCTATATTTCCCAGAAGCTTCCCTAACTAACAAATTTGACTGGCATATCCCAAGCCTCGGAAATTATTGTTATTCGGAGAAGGATATCTACATATTTTTTCATCTGTAGTTGTATCCTTTCTGTCGTGTAGATATTAAATGTGGTTAATGATTTAGCTTTCTGTAAAGGGGGAAAGCCGAGTAACTATCCATTCCTTGCTTGGAATGGACCGAGACGCGAAGCGTCGAGGTTCATTTGAAGCAAGGAATGGAGAGTTGCGAGACTTTTTTCTGACTTAAAATCCAACAACTCAACGACTGTCCATTCCCTACTGAGAATGGAGCGTTCAAACACTTCCGGTTGAGCGTTCAAACACCTCCGACCTCACCTACGTTTGGATTTTAAGAGTATGATCAATTATGTTGAGTACAAGGCATGCTTCTTCAATGGACAACTTTTTGACGGAATATTTAACCAATGAATACAGCAGAAGTACATGTATGATGAATTAGGGGAAAAAGATAATATGGTGGGGAATGAATAAAACGTTTAGATCATGTATATTTCATTATTACATTCTTCACTGTTATATACAAACTGGTGTACGAATGTTCACGGGACCCTGGGACTGATTGGCGCAAATGATTGGAACGCCGCGTCCAAGACATGCTCAACAATTCTACCAAATCTTTTTGCCACGCCTTCATACCCCATGCACCTTGCAATCTGGTGCAAGTTAGCATATGTGCAATTACCGATCATCAGGGGCAGATCTGTCTTGTTGAGGGATGGACAGGTCCTTCAAAACGGCGCCAGATTGGCAATAACGTTTTTTTTGTGTCATGTCAATCTCCTAATTACTTAATAAAAACTTTCATAAAGTTCCATAAAGTTATGAACTGTGTAACAACTAATTTTAATTGAGACAAGTGATCTTTCAGCTTTCATTAACGATATTTCATTCATATTTTTCATTCAAAATCCGTCGTGGTCTTGTAGTCTGTGACGACCAATGGCAAGACTAGGGGCCCAGACGAGTATCGCGTTCATTATGAAATGACAGGAAACTTGTCTGAAAACATGAGAACTGTTTGCCCCTAGCCAATGGCAAGACTAGGGGCCCAGACGAGTATCACGTTCATTATGAAATGACAGGAAACTTGTCTGAAAACATGAGAACTGTTTGTGATAATTGCTGGTTTGGAATAAACATACCACCAACTCGCAAAACATCGGTTTGCGTCTTCATCTTTTAATCATGAGCGGATTCATATAACATAGAAGCATGTCATTCAGTAAATTTCCACAACACGTTTCGTCAATTACGTAGAATGGCCCCCAAGTTTACAATATCATATATATATATATGTAGATATGGCTCCGTGCGAGGTTTCATGTGCCCATAAACTGGAATGAAATTTGCATCAATACGGAAATAATTCGTTTTGCAGTTACTACAACTGTTGGATAAACTCTGAGATTTTATGGCTGGGCACCATATTTCAATGTTGTTTGGTGATTTTCGCAGTCAGGGATGATTGATTCCTGGAAATTGTATCAGTAAGTGTTCAATGTCAAAGATGTGTTTCGCCAGAAAACATTCTTAACTCCCGGTTTTGTCCACTAAGCGGCTCCGTACGTTTCGGTAATTCACGAGAAAGGCAATACATCCCATATGGTGCTAATTCATACGGAGCCCCTAAGAGGACACACCCGTGAGTGATTTTTTTTTTCATTTACGGAATGAGCGGTGGATGTTGAATGAGTAATAGGTAACAAATTGGAGTTATCCGAATATTTTATATACAATGACCACTCATTATCCCACATGACACAACACTCAATATTACATGAATTATTACACCTATAGCAGGAGAACATAATGAATAAGAGAGAATGGTCTTTTTCTGTAGAATGGTCTACAAAAAAAACGCCGATATCATTCAACATCTACTGTTAGCCCATTAGTCAATATCTGGAAGTTAATGGTATATTTTGTTTACGTGTCACAATTCACTAGTCCGCCATCTGTACCCAAACCCTACATATTTGATATCCTGATCAAGGTGTGTAACCCAAAACTCGTTTGCCTCGTCGTTTTGTGCAATGCTTCGCGCACATGTAAATTAATAGATTGATAGTTACATTTATAGCAATCAATCGTAGATGGTAACACATGAAAACTCACCAAGTACCGACTATTTATCTTTAGTTATAAAGTTTGTTTATTTGTTTGTTTTTCTTGCAATGATGTAAACTGAGAGACTAATAACCATGATAACGTTATCGAAATATAAATACATGATAACACATCGGCCATGTATCATCAATCACACAGCAGTATCATTAAACTCTCATTCAAAAAATGAAATAATACTCACGCGTTGTCAAACCTTCGTATGGACGTGAAATTTGGGTCCTGTAAATCCTAGGTATTACCTCGATTCCTGCTAGATGGTATGCATAATCGAAAACACAATCCACATTGGATGTACATGTGCGTGTATTACTAGTATATAACGGCATGTGTCCTATGTACGTGCACTATATAGAAGACATCTAAGATAAACGAACAAATTGGTATTACAAAATCAATGCGAACAACAACAACACAATCTCTGGTTGAGCCACTTTATCTCCGTATCTTCCTGTGATTGTAGTCATCGCGTTTGTTTCGACCAAAGTTTGTTTGGATCTTTGAACCCGAATACAAAAGGTTGAAATAAGATATGGCTTTATATTTAATCAGATATGTTTTGTGACATTTTGTTTGTTTACATGATGTTTTACTCTCATTTGTATTGGTATACGACCGTGAATTTTGTTGTGTTAATTTAGTAGGCGATGAACAGAACGTATGACAGAGGAACTTATGAAGTGGACAGCCCGTGGTTCGAGGACTTGTCACAAAATGTTACAAGTACAGAATGGAACCTGGCGCGGACAGCAAATCATTCGACAACGACTACCAAATCGCCTGATGACGGAACGAATGGTACCATGGTTCTTTTATCGCTTTTCATCTTCCTCTTGGCGATTTTCATCCTGTTTTTCTTCCGGATCTCAGTATGTTTTTGTGTGCGGTACCGTGAGAACCATACGTGTATGGAAACATGTAGGCGATGTTTAACATTCAAGTGGGTTTGCCAGGAGTGTCTGACTAGCGCTCCAGACGTTTTCCATCCTCCTGGCACAGCCAGTGCCACCATAATAATTCCCATTATGGTATTCCCACCATAATGGGAATACCTCCACCTCTCTACTCGTCCATCGTCAAATCAATAGAAGAAGGGGGATACTTCAATCCAAATTTCGACAACTACCAGGATGAAATTGCTGCTGGTTTTAGCGAGAGCCTTTCTACAAACATAGAACAAACTCGAAGTCATTATGGCGATATCACGGATTACGTTCAAGACAGTCTAGACCAAGAATCTCCAGATGAAGTTCAGTACCTCTCTGTACCGAGCGCACTGCGGCCAGGAGGATCCAGACAACCGAGTCAAAACACAATATTCACAGTGGAGAGTTCAGCACGAATCACTCCAAGGTGTTCAGACGTCATCCTACAAGATTCTGCTAGTCAGGACTATCTGGACTCGGAAGTGGACCCGAGTTGTGAGGATGGGAACCGAGAGCAGCAGCAGAGGAGAGGAATCATCCGACAGTATTCTGCCCAGTCCGTCTCAGCACCACACGGAGTGCGTTTCATCTTGGATGATATCGACGAACTGCCGTCATACCAAGAAGCTGTGGAAGTCAACATTGGGACCCATTTGTGACATCCATAACCCTAATCAAATTCTGCTGACACACGATCATTCATCCGCATTCTTCAATTGATCAGATAAACTGAGAACTACACCAGTAGAGAATCGCAACAGTTACCCATAAATTAAATGTCGTTCAATGAAAGAAGAGCACGAAATAACACAATCAGACACCCATGACATGAATAATGCAGACAGTTTGAAAGGCTAATAGGATAGAAATGTGATAAGATAATCACACTGACAAAATTTGAGATGCAAATGGTCGCAAATTGTCGAAAGAAGATACATAAGATACACGGGTGATACGTGTGATACATATGTACTTTGTGGGATATGGACCGTTGTTGTGTGTGATATTCGGGTTTTGTAGCTGCTCAAGTGAACGTTAAATTACTAGTTTTGAGAGGAAATAAATGAACAGTTCGAAATCGTGACATTGCGTTATGCGTGTGATTCATTCACCACACTATGCGAAACAACATTAGAAGCATCGAATTTAATAATGGTGTTAATTCACTGTTAAATACCGGTATCGCCATGAGACCTTTCATTACGCATCGATAAAACAGTGGTCTCAATATCTTTGAATTCAAAACCATTACAGATAACTTATTTGCTATTTTACATTGATCAAGCCGTTGTACTTTATTTGGTGTAGTCGTGCAGACCTGCGTTTGTCTGGTTAGCGAATATAAACTGTTTTCATGTTGATGATGATTTCTATGTTCTGGAGAGCAGACAGACGGCATATCTATCATGATCGGTGATGCAATTGATCTAAATATTAATTACCTTCATGAATAATCATCTTGATGGATATTGTAACCAAGCACCCGTGTTGCTGTCATGTATCGTGTACATGTATCACAATTAATGGCATACTGTCTATAGCAACTAATCATAACTTACACCTTTTAATTCAGGGAACGCATAGTGAAAAGAGATATCCAGGGCTGGAATTTCGTTGGAATTTGCAAGAATCTATTTAGATTCCCGCAAAACTATTTTCCGAGAATCTTCTGAATCAAAATCTCAAAAGCTTGTAATGATCACTGTTGTCTGTTGTTTGATATCATTGAACAGTATTGATAATGATATTCAAGAATGCACATTTACTATTTGATTTTTCTTATTTTTAAACATCTAATAAAACAAAGTAACCCTCCGTTTCTTAACAAATAGGCCTACGGAAAATACAATGATTGGCTGACTGTCTGTGGCAGGCAGAATAAACACTGATAGACCTAAAGGGAAATATGCAACAAGTCGTATTGGAGGTAATAGATTGATACTTACATTGGTATAGGGCATGACTTAGATTTCTTGAATTAGCAGCTTATGGAAGGTTTAAGTCTAAATGATTTTATTTGAGGTTCTCTACGGGTATGAGCCACCACTGTCACTCGTGCTGGGGCTCGACGCCGCCATCTTTTTTTATTGAGCATTCTTGAAAGTTTTAATCTTGATTTTGAACCAATTGCGAACGTCCTTCTTGGAATACATTCACAATGCAAACTATCATGCAAAAGCATATTTCCAAAGGGCGTGGAACACCTCGTGCACATGCGCAGATCGTTTGCTTCATGGAAGTAAAAGTTTGGGAAATTCCATGGTGACTTGTTGGAATAAATGTGACATTTCGAAATTTTTCGATCTTTTAACGTTTTTCATGAACAATTTGTGCAAATCCGGTGAGATTCGCCTATTGAAGTGGAATAATCGGTTTTTGGTTTTCAGGTTGAAAGTGATCAATGGGTGTTCTCAGAGCAGCTGTACAGTGCAAAAGTTTCAATGCGCACACGAATTTGTCTAAATTTGACATTGAACAACGGATTTTAAAACTAGTTTGACATGGAACGGTTCCCACACAGTGACGCAAAATTAGCAAAATGCCAAAAGCTATAGAAAAATACACAGCCCAATCATTTAAAACTCGTACATGTATGGTATGTTATAGTGTTAGAACCCCAAAAATTCAGTTTGATTATTTTGTGTTGCAAATAACGAGAATATAGGGAAATTTATGTTTTTGTTAACGCAGATTGTAGGCTAAACAGTTCCTTCACATCGTTCTTTTTTAAGGTATGTTCAAACTCCACCGCATGATCATGCGGATGTATTTTGGGGGTTGTAACGGTGCTATATCATCTAATATATGCTAGCCGATTGATTGATAACGAATTTCAGAAACCGATTATTCCACTTTAGGCATTTTGCGAGAATCTCTACGCAAATCGATTCCCGTATTCGCATCGAAAATCTATCCCTGGATATCCACTATATGGAGAAAAATGTAACCTGCCAGAAAGGTGGGTTTGATCTGAAATGTTATTTTCCTTCAAGATAAGTCAAGTAACCCGACTCATTTCGCTACAAATATAAAGGAAGTACCTATGATCATTGCGTTTTTAATCATCCTAATTAATTCCAAAGCTATGAAGATTGTTCTCGTAAGTGTTCAATGGAATTCCGACAACAATCTGTGATTTTTGTATACAAATCCGTTCGAAGTGGTCTCATGAAATGTATGTAGTTGTAACGAATACAATGATATATAATATTCAAGTTGTTATCGTCGTTTCACGCACACGCATGTGAAATGTAAAGACAATGGAAACAATTAACAGTTGAAACATCATGGCAAGCTATCAAGTGTTTTTGACCATAAATATAGGTCTATTATGGTAAGCCACGACTGGGCAAGTATTTTGTCAGAAAGAAGTAGAGAAGCAAAATTCTTAAAATCCAGAATGAACATCTCTATTACCAAACACCATTTCGGTACTATGAGAGCTAATGACAGACCACGAATTTAGCCAACATGCAACTGGTTTGTCACACTGGTATATGTTCACATCATGGAATGCGTAGGCGTTCTACAGATCCCGGCCTATCCTTCCTGATATACTTGACCAATATCGATGCGTTATACGATTTTCTCTATATATAACGGTATAAATAGAAATGTGTATCGAGCACCAGAAGCGAACCAAAAGTGTCACAATACCTAGTACGCGGGTAAGTCAAAGCATAGTGAATTACACAGACGAACTCTCGCAGATCGCGTCCAGACCGGTTCAATAGCAGCCAACCGAAGTAAAGTTCCGTTTTTGGAACAAGAAGCCTCGATAGTTTTTTTTTGCGGTCTGTGCATGAGATGATTTGTGGTGAAGAGATCAAGTTCCATCTGAAAAAAAAAATATTGTCCCCACAAAGGTGATCATTTTATCATTTGAGCTCAGTGACAAGGTTGCGAGAAGTTGCAACACGAAGAACATATGGATCAATAACAGATGACTTTATGATTTTATATGGCACTCTTGAATTTACAATATCCTGATCTAATTGACAAACCACTCAAGGAAATTTCTTCTTTATTTTCTGAAGTAATGAAATATATGGCATAGGTATTGCGAAAAGAGTGTCAAGTAAATCAAAATACGTCAGACACAAGCCAGAACCACTGATATCCAGGAGGTGACCTTTGATGTGACCAGAATAATCTGTCAAAATGCCTCTCCTCAAACAACCTCGTGTAACGTAATGACTACCACCGAACATGGCACTCATTCAACCAGATTCAATAGTATTCACTTCAGCTAAATAAATTTGAAACAACGTATCCTCACCAGTCTTATCAATGTCAAGATCATACTATCAAATCTTCACCCTTTTCATATTATATGAGATCATTCGTCAACAATAATTATTCGTCAACAATATTCAAAAAATCACAAACCAGATATCATAATCTCAAGGCAGTTTCTGGACAGACAGTTCTTTGATACATTGAATTAGATTGGAAAATTATAATAAATTCATTCCGAATTTAGATCGTGATGATTGTAAATCAGCCCATTATTATTTTTCATTTCCCTCCGGATATAGATTTAGTTGTGTTTATACGTTTTATTTGTGTTCCAGTCATGCTGAATTTGGTGATGGAAACAACCTCAGTTTCAAAGTATTTGATTATAAAATTGGTCTGAATGGCCATAACAATCTTCATTTCGGAAGAATCGAACTCTATATAGCTTTAGCAGAAAAAAATGAAAAAGAATAGCTAATGTTTCGCTCAAATTACCTGATGATGCCAATCTGAAATGATGTGCTGCAAAACTAGTATAAGTTCAATCAGTTATTGACTATAAATAGTTGTCCTATTTTCCAGAATTCATACTTGTAGTGGCATGGTTGAAGTACCAATTCTGTTATTAACCGCATGTGGCCTGCCTTGCCAGAGGCCAATACCAACATTGATCTTTAGGTAACGGTAGTAGCGCGACCTGTCATAATAATCACACTGTCTAACTGTGTCACGATAACAGTCATTAGTTTGATAAGTGACCACCTGACAAGTCACACTACGTCACTTTCGAAGTTAAGGCATTGAGATAAAAAAAGGTCCGATTTTTAAGGGCTGTTATGAGCCGATAAACTGAAATAGTGGTTTGATGTCCGTCCTCTACCCTTTGTTTTGGTCCGGGAATTTTCCCTCTGAATTTAACATATTTATCTTGGGTATAGGTTTGTAGTGTTGCTATTCGATATGTAATGATATGAAATGTCCACTGATTCACACTATTGAATATGCAACATGTGATATGGTCCTAAACATATTGAGTCCCATGAAAAACCGATTGGTGACTCACACGAGATCCACATTTTTAAGATGCTATAACGGCAACAAATAATGTTGTGTGAACATGTTATCATTAGTTACTAGAAATAGCATCTTTTGAACCATTAACTCAAAAACTGAATGTGCGAGGTTTTGAGAGAAAGTCCCAAAAGAAAACTACGATATTGAATTTTTTGATAGGATGGAACGTATAGGATAGATATATCTTCGACATCCTCATATAAAAAAAAACATATTAACACTTCAGTCTTGTGTACAAGCTGCTACTGATAATTAAGTCAAAGCATGACCCTACCTCAACAGCTTTGCAATGAATGCTGAAGTGGATTGAGGCGCCACTACCCAAGTGCAAGTGATTCTACTTCTGTCAGATAAAAATAATAAAAGCAACTCTTTTTTTCCTGGGAACAAGAAAACGGACTGACCACCATGTATATCATCAAGCATGTGTCTCAAGACATGTGATGGAGGACCTGGGTCCACAAATATGTCATTATTGGACAAATCTTTAAGCTGCAGAACAAAGTGTAACATGCATCAACCTTCCTCGTTGCTTTTGTCGATGGCACAGTCTCGTAACATATGTTTTTTCTGTGTCGAAAACAACTCGTACCTCATTCCATGGATTCATTGGTGTCACGGAAGTGGCAAGACATTCATCCGCATTTCACATCTTATCTGCCTTTCACAGTTTAAGTTATACAGAATTGGATTATGCACCCAAACTTCCATTTGAATTGTCATGTAAAAAAAATCTTGGGACTATTCAGTAAACGCAGTTGCTGGATAATGAAGACAATACAATATTGCAATTATAATGACATAAAAAATGTTTCTTTTTCAAGAAATTCAAGTTACCATTATAGTGATAATAGAATGAAATATGTTCATTATTATGTTATCTGAACCTAGTCGCTTTATTTGTTGTAATATCAGTTGTGAACGGATCTCATAAATGGACACGTATTGCACAGTGGATGTCAATTAGTTTGAAGTTAGCCAGAACCAGTAATAGACAGAAGTCAATGTCACATGTGACCACGATAAAGTTGTCCACATGCATCTCTATAAACAACATGACGTGACGTGTATTGCTGTCTTCCATCGAACAGAGAACTCTTTAAACCAGACTCCATAGTATTACCTTATCAAATTTATACTATCATTATACTGGTATCATCTTCCATAACGAGATAACATTTCGTTACGTAACATTTTAACGTCCATAACATTTTAATATGCATTAGTCTCAAGACAGTTTCGTATCGTATTTCCCAGACAATAAGTATCTGCTTGATCATGTTTTAGTTTCACGATGCACATATTTTTCTTTCACATTATGTGATCACATCTAACTAAAGCAGGACCAGGTGATTGGAGATTCATTCAGAATATATGGCAAATTTCTGGTCAACTTCATTTTTCAAATGGAGCCTCTGTGTCAGTATAATGATATTGTATATGTCTAATCATTTCGTATAAGCTCGTGCTCCGCGAAAGGACCCATGTGAAATAAATCCCAGAACAATGCAGTATTTGCTCGATACAGGGATTTTGTACATATGTTATTTTTCTGACGTTTTCTGACCGTCACAACTAGATAAAGAGACACAGAGCACAAATGGTTGTGACGAATATCACTCGCACGTTCAAGTTAAATCAGATTGTCGCATACCTTAGGCTTCCGCCTGATTTACCTATTCATATCGATGGCTTGAAGCAAAAACATGATATATATTTTTAACAAATTTGACTTCTCTTGTCCAAATGATATATCATGGTCAAAAGTTCGTTTTGCAAAAGGATGAAACAAAAATTTTAAATAATTAGTTTATTAATTATTCATTCAGAATGTGGAGAGATCTTGATAATTATAAATTAAATTATTCTTATTCTTCTTTCCTCTCTGGAAATAGCTTTAGACGTGTTTATACGTTTTTCATTGTGTTCAAGTTATGTTAAGCTTGATGATGGACACAACCTCAGTTTTGAAGTATTTGATTATAAAATTATCTGAACGGCTATATCATTCTCCATTTCGGAACGTCAAACTCTCTATAGCTACCCTTTAGCAGAATCCATCATCCAATACAGTCTAACCATTAGACCAGATTCACGAAATAGTAAATCACAGGTACAGTATGTTAACCAGCAGTTTCACGGTTCCGTTTCTACATGTTACACTATACCACCAATTCATATACCACTAATGAAAAGGAATACCGGTAGCTAATGTTTTGCCTAAAATACCTCATGATGTCGTTCTGATATGATGTGTTGTGAAACCAATAGAATTGAATCAATCATTGAATATAAATAAGTGTAATGTAAGTATCAATCTGTTACCACCAATAAAGTCAAATTTTGATGGTTCCAATAACAAACGTAAAATACATTTTGCAATAGAAACAAAGCCCGACCAAACAGTTTATCAAAAGACACACTGGCGTCATCAGGGGAACACATTGTGCTAAATGTAGTTGTTTCTACTGTACACCCGATGGAACTAGCATACAACTGCCCAACAACCTATGAAAATACTTCAGAAATCTGAAACAAACCCCATGGAATAGATATATGACAAGTACATAAGTACCTAATCACAAGCCAAGAGGCTACTGAGTTGACATTTTCCAGAATACATATTTTTCAGGTCGCCGAGTGCCATGATCGAAGTGCCAATTCTGGCACTAACCGCATGTGGCCTGCCACACCAGTGGCTGATACCGACATTGATTTTAGGTAAAGGTAGTAGCATGACATGTCATGATAATCACACTGCGTCAACACTGTGTCACGATAACAGTCATTAGGTTGATGAGAAGTGACCACCTGCCAAGTCACTCTACGTCACTTTCGAAGTTAAGGCAAGATAAAAAAAAAAAAAGATTCGGTTTTTAAGGGCTGCTTCGAGCCGATAAGCTGAAGTAGTGGTTTGGTGTTCGTCCCTCTGCCGATTTGGCCCAGTAAACTTCCCTCTGAATCTAACAAATTTACGTTGGGTAAATAATGTTGCTTTTCGATATGTAATAGTATCAATATCTGAAGCCACATTGGCGTCATCAGGTGCTGACAGTGTTTAATTACAGTTGTTTCTACTGTACATCAGATGTAATTAGTGCACAACTGCTCATGTCCACTGATTCACACTTTATAACATGCAAGGACGTTAATTTGTCATAGAGACTAGGCAAATGTGATATGGTCCTAAACATACAGACTCCCATGAAAACCGATTGGTAATTCGCAAAAGATCCACATTTCCAAGATGCTATAACGCAACAAATAATGTTGTGAACATGTTATGATTAGTTACTAGAAATAGAATTGCCTCAAAAACTGAATGCGTGAGGCTTGAATTTTCTGATTGGATAGAAAGTATAGGATAGATATACATGTATGTTCGACATCCTCATATCAAAACAAAAAATATATTAACACTTCAGCCTTATGTACAAGCTGCTACTGATAATTAAGTCAAAGCAAACCCCTACCTCAACAGCTTTGCAATGACTGCTGAAGTGGATTCAGGCGCCACTACCCAAATGCAAGTGATTCTAATTCTGTCAAATAAATAAAAGCAACTCATTTTCCTGGGAACAAGAAAACGGGCTACCATGTCCACATCAAGCATGTGTCTCCAAATGTGTCGTGGAACACATGGGTCCATAAGTATACCATAACTAGAAAAGTCTGCAAGCAGCAGAACGAAGTGCAACATGCATCAACCTTCATCGTTGCTATTGTTATTGTCATATTCTCGTAACATGTAGGTATCAATCTATTACCACAAATACAGTAGATTTTGATGATGCCAATAACAAACGTAAAATACAGCATTTTGCAATAGAAACAAAGCCCGACCAAACAGTTTATCCAAAGACACACTGGCGTCATCAGGGGCAGACAGTGTGTTAAATGTAGTTGTTTCTACTGTACACCTGATGAAATTAGTATACAACTGCCCAACAACCTATGAAAATATATGTCCTTCTCTGTGGAATGTAACTCGTACATCATTTTATCGATTTCTTGGTGTAACAGAAATGACAAGATGTGTATGAATCATGTTGCCTATCGATATTGTACCTCCATCGTCACGATATTTGGCCCTTTGAATGAGGTGGAACAAGATTATCTCCACAAATTTGCTCTTTCATAGGCCTCACTAATCGACATAGAGCGAAGTCAAATTATTGTTGGGTTATCAATCTATTCAAGGGCGAGGTTAAAACTACTTTACAGTTCAAGTTAAGATATTTTTTATTATTCAACCATAGAACAAATTTGTCCAGATGGCCATGTTATAGTCGCATGTTTGACATCAAAAAGAAGGAACATGATGAATCGGGGATAATTTAAATTATTTTTTCAACCAAAAAGGACTTGAGAGAGCCTAATCGGAATGACATACCATTACTTGACAGGGCACAACACCACTTGACAACACCACTTGACAGGGCTAGTGAATATACTAAGGGGCAAATTTTCATCATGTTGTGGGCTGTCTCTGGTATGATGCCAAAGAAGCAGGTATAACTGGCGAAATCCTCTTACAAACCTGAGAGTAGTAACACAGGCGGTGTAGCACATTACGAGCTGGAAATAAGATTATATGCACTCAGTGCACTCAGAGCAATCTAGATCCATCCAAACATTCTATTGTCATCGAATACTCGTGCAAGATCTGTAAATATTTTGGCGTGATACTGTTTTGTGATGCTAATAAGCTTTCGAACCTGAGCCCTTGAAATTTGAAGAAAACATTCTTCAAAAACAACATACCCAGGTTGAACTAAACCATTATATAATGTCATCCGCATTACTCCTCTCGTCAGCTTTTCACAATTTAAAGCAACTGCCTTAAAAAACAGGCAATATTTTCTTCCGAAAAATTTATTTTAATTAAATATGTGAAATCGCTTGAATGAGGCGTACTCGAATCAAATTGTATGACTACAACCAGTCATTTAAGAAATTTTGTTCATTTGAACAGGCGGTTTACGCGTAAATATAGGACCTGTATCCATCACACACAGATGTAAACAAAGCATAAATACGCTATATCACTGATTATTTTCTCATACTTACTATATATGGAGTTATATAGTAAAATGTCGACTTTTGAAGGCAATTTGGGCATTTGTTTACATTCCTGCTTGATGGATATGCTCCGTTTGTTTAGATACAATAATATGTGTTAAACGAGTGGAAAGACAACTTCACGCTGGGGAACCAGTCGGCTAAACCTGGGTTTGGTCGGCGCATCCTGGGGTTTGCAACGAACATCCTTCGGGAAAAATGGCGGCCGCCACGAACGAGACAGTCGCGACTCGAAAGCAAAATACTGACATGGATGATACAATAACGTACCATACCAAAATCACTTTGCGCAGTATTGATAAGGATGCTCGTAAGTAGTTAACAGCGCACAGAATAGCGTGTGGTAATACAAGAAGTTGTAGAAAGCACAGTTTTGAGGCGAACACATTGTTGCAACGCTAAACCTGTAGGCAACGCTAAACCTGGGTATATAATCCTATTTTGAATTATGTACACTGCGACAGGCCATTCATGAGTAAATGTAACGTATGTATGTACGCAATAAGTTATTGCCGTGCTCATTTGGAAGTTCTCAGTGATGTCCAGTTTGCCCAGGACAATCTTGGAATATAAAAAATATTTACACGAGACCACATCTCGTGTAAAATGCCCTACAATATTTTTATCGGGCCATTTTTAGTTCCTCTAAGCCAAATGGCAGCGGAGCTTTAGCAATGCCATGTTGTCCATCGTCCGGCCGTCCGTCGTTGTCAAGTTTTAGTTATCTTTATAGTTTTTGGCCAAATTTATCTGAAATTTTGCACAAAAATACCTAAAAATATTTCAAGAGCGAAGTATTTTTTAGTCTTTTGATTTTCGATTTTTTTCCCAAATGGCGTCCATTTTAGACGAAAAACGGCCAATTTTTCAGCTTTGTGAAAAATTCCGACTTTTTTCCTCCATAATGGGAACTGCTGCAAGTGTACTGATAGAATGCTTGAAGATAAATCTTAGCTATTGGCACTTTCGAATGGGAAGTAATATGTGATGATTTGTGTAATGACCTTGGATTTGACCTTCTGAACTTTCGTAGCGGAGCGCTCACGGTCGAGAGAATATATTTTTTTTGAAGTTTTGCAGTTGAGTTGTATGGGGCCCGGATATACATCGGGTGGACGTTGTCATTTGAACATAATTCATTCTGGTTACAGAAGAATGCGCAAATATCTATACTAGTAGTTGGAGCCAAATGAATTGTCATGATTGTGCTTTATTATGCCACAGGAAAGAAATTATATCTGTGGTGGAAATAAAATAATAGTGATATGTGGCTCTCATTATGACATCATACTTGTAAGCTAAGGCCCACAAGTGCATGAATCAACATTGCCCTGATTAATTTCGGTACTGGCATCTTGCCACCTACACTTCTCATGCTCCTTTTTATTTCGCAAAACATGAGCATAGGGTTGACGGTTCGCTGCCAAAAAGTGGAACAAACCATGTACCGCCACTGCTTAGGCCTATGTTCACCCCATTCCGCTTGCTCTTTCCCCCAGTTGTATACTGTACATACCGAAGACTAACTCGTTAGTCCGGACTGACTCAATCGGACTTATTAGACTTTTTTCGTGTCGGGGTTATTTCGGCCCAAGTATCATATCCTGCGCCTTCCTCTATATTCAATAAGGATTAAAAAGGTGCGAGACGGATTAAATGGTATGTTTTCAGTGGACGAGAAGTATTAGGGAGCAGGTGAACACTGGACCATTGAGCTACTGAGACCCGATGAAACATAATCCTTGCATAAGTCACACACGGAGATTGTAATACAATGAACAGTAATAGTGGTAAATTAGTTAGACACTATAAACTGGTTTATAATTTTGTTTGGCCTAAATCTCTGTGGAGTGTTGACTGGAAATCGCTCTTGCGGGATTAGTTTGCTTTAAGCTGCACGCATCACTGAATAAACCCCTGGGTGACGAGAAGAGGGGATAGTTGCGGTACTTCACCCCGAAACACCCTCGAAATACCCCCGACACGAAAAAAGTCTATTGTGGTCCCTTTCCTATGATATAAAGCCACAAATAAAACTTCCGTGGATTAGCGTTGCAACACCAGATTTAGCGTTGCACAATCACATCGCTACCGAAATTCGGGTAGTTCTACTGTTGTGCCAGTTACCTTTATCCGGCGTACTGTAGTCCTCGAACAGCGACGGATGCTTCTGCTTTCGCGGTGGTGAGCCTGCGTCAGTGCGTGCGGGTCCGTCGATGTCCAAACTGTGTCTGTCCCAAAATCTCGCGGGCTCCTTCGTGTTCGTGCATGGGACGACAGGCGGCAGCACTTGACGGACAGGGAAGCTGTAGTCAACTCACTAGGGGGCAGCTCCAACTACATACTAATCAACGGTCTATTCGCCAGGGGGCAGCACCAACCAAGCATTCGCACAACACTCCCCCCAATTTTCAAGACGAAAGGATTCTCTTTTTATACACAATATACAATATATCCCCGTGCACCAAATATTTACACTATATACAGGGTAATGGATGATATCTTGGCTAGCGACAGACAGCCTCAGCTATCAGCCACCCACCAAAACATATGAAAATGGTGGACAACACAAGGATGAACTCATGACCAATGGCAAACAAACTCAGTTGTCGGCCGATGACCATGAGGAGATATGCAACATAGAGCTACGTTTCAAAGCGGAAGAATCGTTTGGTGTTGAGTCGGGTCTGTTCACAGATCATGAGGGGCGACAGGTTCTTCACGCGGGACACAGCTTCCACAACTGGGCGGAGGTGCCAGGGACTCCTGCTCTGGTAAGGGGCGTCCGACTCCAGGAGTATTTTCCCCAGAGGGATGGCACTGAGCATCGCTCGGGTGGCTTCCTTGCTGATGTCCTCAATGAGGCGTCCGAGTCCAAAGTGCGTGTTGGGAAACCTAGACGTCCACATGTCCAGATGGGCCTTGGTGCCAGCGAAGCAATGTAGGTAGACGTCATAGGTGCGCGGCAGCTTTGTCTCCAGGATCTCCAGCAAGTCTCGGTATACCGAATCCGGATCCTCATCACATCGGGCGTGAAGGACGACGGGCTTCCCAAGATCCACAGCCAGCTGGAGTAGGCGTGGGAGCTGCTCCTTCTGCTGCCTCTGACTTTCAAGGTCCCGATGCCGGTGGTAGTCCAACCCTATCTCGCCAACTGCGACACAAAGGGGATGGTCGGCCATGACAGCCACGTGCCCGAAAACACTCTCCGTCACCTTGTGGCTGGTGTCGTGGGGATGTATTCCTGCGTGGTAGACCACATTGTGGTAATCAAAAGTAGACAGTCTCAGCCATCGACTCTTGAAGCACCAACAAGTGACTACCATCTCACAGGTGTAGTCCCCCTGCGACAACTCCTGTTCCATTCCCGCAAAATCTCTCGCCCGAGTCGTACCCATCTGTTCCATCCGATCGAAGTGACAGTGTGCATCGATTACCTTCCATGGCAGGGCATCCAAGATGGTTATCGGGTGTGCATCCTCCAAGGACAGGGCTTCCTGTTGCTCCGCCGGGGAGAGTTGCTGCAACATAGTATAAACTATGTGCCGATGCACCAACTCTGACGGATACCTCGGAGGTCCGGTGCCGTAGACCCGGGGCCCCTGCCCAACATCCAGCATGCGAAACAGCAGCAGCTGTACTTCAGACGGGTAGTGTCGTTCCTCTAGAAACCACCGTTGCTGCACAACAAGTTGAAGCAGAGTCAGGTTGGTGGGGTTCGGGAGGTGCTGGCGAAGGTACAGCATAAACCCAGTGATGAGCTGGATCCAGCGATGGAGATTGCTGTCCGTGAGGACTGAATCCTGGGAGTGTCCTGGCTGATCCGGCCCATGATGACGGAGCACAGTTCCAACACTAGAGTAGGGCTGGCGACATGTCCAGCAGCACAAGTGTGGATGGAAGTACCATGGAAGATGGACTTCCTGAATGTGGGTCCTCAGGGGCACAAAGCTCGTAAAGGTGCAGAGCCCACATTCCACCCTGCGGTACGTCCGCACAGGTCCACCTTCAGCCGCCTTCGCCTGTTTCCTCTTCCGATTCCTCCTTTGCCGATTCTTCCGGTTTTTCTTTCCACCCTTATTGCTCACCGAGGGTCCCGGTTCAACCTCTTTCTCCACACCAGACTCAGCGGACTCCACGCTCTCCTCATAATCTGGTTGGAAATCCTCCTCCTTCTCGGAATCCATCTAGAGAAGGCAAAACAATCAATTCGCACGAAAGATGTGGTAAAGATGAAGTCCATGAAGATTAATTTGCCTTAACTAGGTTAGTTCCTTATCTACTGAGTGTAATCTCTTAAGTAAGCCGGCTTGATGATGTGACGTCCACTCTGCGAAGCGACCGGTTCACTGAAGAGTTCTGGCAGTTCGGTTCCATCCAGATCACACCCAGATGATGACTTCGGCATTGATGTTCGGGAACGTGCTGAACGAGGGACGCTTCCACAGACATTCTCAGATGTCGGAAGAGCATCCTCATTATCCAACAAATCTTCGTTGGTAGGACTGTCATCTGTGATACTAGATCCTGACAACTCCTGATTTGTTAACTGGGCTCTCTTCCGTCGTATCCACAACGGGATATCTCTGTCATTGCACACCCGCAGACGATCATGATGGACGACTTGACTATTCCCTTTACGGTCTATGATCCGATACAGAATGGATGACACAACTTCGGTGATTATGTAGGGACCGATGAAGATTGGCTGAAGCTTCTTACTCCAGCTTGTAGACTAGATCCCCAAACTCATATCGTTGCTCCTTGAGCCGTAGGTCATAGTAATGCTTCTGAGTTTTCTGTCCCTGCTTCAAATTCTGTCTAGCCAGTTGATTAGCTAATCGCATCCGTTCCAATAGTTTCACGACATACTCTGGAATGGTCGTTTCTTCCTGCCTATTTGTTTTGAAGATTCCCAAGATGTTATCTGCGAGAGCTATTTCTCTCCCCAACATGAGCATATTCGGAGTGAATCCTGTCGTTCTGTTCACAGTACTCCTGATCGCCATGGAAATCAAGGGTAAATCCACGTCCCAAAGCTTCTGTTTACCTCCAGTATAGCATCTCACACTTTGAAGGACCGTTCGGTTCATACGTTCCACTTGACCGTTCGAACAAGGCCGATAGGGGGTTGTTCTCGTTTTGGTGACTTCCAACATCTTGCACAAGGCATGGAAAAGTTTCCCATCGAAATTCCTGCCCTGATCCAAATGGATCTGCACTGAAATTCCCAATCGCGTGATAAAGTTGTCCACCAGGGTCTTGGCAATGACTTCTGCTGATTGATCTGGGATAGGATAGCATTCCACCCATTTGGTAAACTGATCGATCACCATCAAGATGTTACCACGTTCACTCTCCACAAAAGGTCCCATCAGATCAATGTGGACCCGTTCCATGGGTATTCCGGCATGATACACTCCCAAGCTTGCCCTAACAGTACGTGAGGGTTTTTTACTTCGATTGCATGAGGCACAAGTTTCCACATACAGGTTCGTATCTCTCCCCATGTTTTTCCAGTAGAAGGATCGCTGAAGACGCTCGAGGGTCTTCTTCTGTCCTAGGTGTCCAGCAGACTTCACGTCGTGACACAACCTCAAAACTTCAGTCTTTAGTGATTGAGGAACAACCAACTTCCTCTGTTTGGAGAGGGGTCCCTCCCACTTGTAGAACAATAGGTTATCATACATCTCCAGTTGAGCCTTGCATATCCACAGGTGTTTGGTGACTGCGGACTGCATGTACAACTCAGCTATATCTGGTTCACTTTCTCCTTCCAGCCACGATATGACAGGTCTCAAATCTGCATCTTCAAGTTGAAGTTTCCTAATGTCCGCATTGTCATACTCTAATGTCTCCTCCTGTGTGGCAGACACCGTCACAGCCCGTATAGGAGCTACCTCAGCCTCCGCTCTCAGAACAGTACTGACCAAGGCATGCTCTGATGCCAGATCTGACCTGAACTTGGAACAAGAATCTGATTGAACACACTCCTTCTCCTTCGGCTCCAGCAGACGGACAGCATGTTCCTCACTTGGTGGTGTCCCATCTCTAATAGCCAAAGGCACCACATCATCCACTTCCAAAGTGAATCGTTCCCAGTGCTGATGAACCCGAGTGCAATACTTGCAACCTCCACAAGGCAATGTTTCTAGATCCTCTCCAGCTCGATAACATTCACACTCCCTGACATCAGCTGGTATCCGTGACAGTGCATCAGCATTCACATGTTTACTTCCTGATCGATGCTGGATCTGTAGGTCATACTGACTCAGTTCTTCAAGCCATCTGGCAAGCTGTCCTTCTGGGTTCTTGAATCTCATGAGCCACACCAGGCTATGATGGTCAGTACGAACAATGAAAGATCTACCCAGCAAATAATGACAAAATTGCCGTGTAAACATGACGACAGCGAGCAACTCCTTCCGTGTCGTGCAATACCTCTGCCTTTCCTTGGTAAGCGCACAGCTAGCAAATGCGATGGGCACCTCCCGACCAGACTGTACCTGCAGCAACTCTGCTCCAATCGCCATGTCCGAAGCATCTGTATCCAAAATGAACTTGTCATCCGGTGTTGGAAAGTACAGACTTCCGGCATCAATAACACACTGCTTCAGTTTGTGATAAGCTAGCTCTGCTTCATCTCCCCAGCTGTATGTATTCTTTCCAGTCAGCTTGTACAATGGTGCACTTATTAGGGCGAAATTTGGAATGAACTCTCGATGATAGTTCATAAACCCCAGAAATGACTCCACATCTTTCTTGTTCTTGAGGGGTCCCCAGTTCTTCACAGTATTGATCTTCTCATCTGCTATCGAAATCCCTTCAGGGCTAACTTTCTTTCCCAGGAATGTCACACATTTCTGAAACAATTCACACTTGCGCGGCTTCAGTTTCAGATTGTTGCTTCTCAATCGTGTGAACACTTCTCTTAGATTCGCCAATCCTTCCGTGAAGGACCTCCCAAGCACAATGACATCATCGATATAGGCTAGCACCTCTTTCCAGATCATTCCCCGGAGCACCAGGTTTATGGCACGTTGAAAGGTGGCTGGCGCATTGCACAGTCCGAACCCCATTCGAATAAACTCGAAAAGACCAAACTTGGTTATGAAGGCAGTCTTTTGAGTGTCATCTGGGTGAATGGCAATCTGCCAGTACCCTGAGGAGAGGTCAAGGGTACTGAAGTAGCAGGTTCCTTGCAGGCTATCCAAACATTGCTCAATCAGAGGCAGTGGGAAGGCATCTTTGACTGTCTTTGCATTCAATTCTCGGTAATCAATACAATACCGTACTGAGCCGTCTTTTTTCCTGATCAAAACAGGTGCTGACGCCCATTCTGAAGTAGATGGTTTGATTACACCAGCCCGCAGCATCTTGTTAAGATGTTGTTCCTCTTCTTTCTCGAATCCGAGAGGCGTCCGTCTCATGCGCTGGCGAACTGGCTTTTCGCTTCCCGTCTCAATGCGATGTTGTATTTGAGTGAATTCTCCCAGGTCAAAGTCATGTTCTGAAAATACGTCTTTGTACTCGGTTAAGGTGGATGCCAACTCCAGCTTCTCATGCTCTCCTAGATGGGTACAGCCCTTCCGGTACAAGTCCGCCAGATGTTCGGGTACTCGCTCAGCATTGTCTACGGTAACGCTGGCTACATGATAAGGTGATTCGCCATGCTTACCATCCGATCTCTCCCAGGCATGCTCAGACGCCAGTGGAGCATCTTCGGAATCCAACAAAGCTTCTTCCACCAGATCAACTTCCTCCCTGGTTCCTATCAATTCCCATTTCCTCAAGTTCACGAACTTGTCAGTGTCATTCATCACCCGGATGGAGATGCTAGGATGTGGGTGACATACTACTCTGGGCATCAACAAGCTGGATCTCCGGCCCAGAGGCTCAATGGACATTACAGCCCCTTCAGACATGGGGTCAGATGGTGACTCACAAGTGACGTCAATGTTCTGTATTGAATGTGGCGGCACCTTTATCCGCTTCATGAGTACCACTCTGCTGATGCTCACCGAGGTACCGTTGGTGTTCTGTTTCTTTTCTGCAACAATGATCTCATCCCCAATCATCAGAACATTTTTGTTGAAGTCGATGACGGCGGCATGGTGACGAAGGAAATCACAACCCAACAACATGTCATCTTGAATAGATGCTACAATAACCTTCCATGGATATTCTTCCGCACCTATCTTGATAGCAACGTGTTTCTGTTTCCCAGATTCTGCTGTACCCATGAAAGCTCCCGTCATCAAACATGAGGGTGACTTGTCAATATCCAGTTTGACTTTCTGAGCTACTTGTTGACTGAGAATGGTAACTTCAGCGGCGGTGTCCACGACAGCTGAAAACTTGACTCCTTCCATTTCCACTGGGATTGTCATAGTCCAGTGAGTTGTTGATGTTTCCTTAGGAGCTGGCTTCACTGAGCTCACACTAATGGAAGATGATTGAGCTATCCCGGCTGTTGAATCCTCGATTTCTTGACATTGATGACTACCTTCCAATACCAAAAACGATGGCTGGACAGTCCCCGCCGTCGAGCCCTCCTTTTCATGGCACGGATCATCTCTACTCTCCCTTCCCCCCTCCGAAGAACATGCTTGGACAGACTCAGCTGTCAACACATCTACCTCCGGAAGTGAAGGTTGTTTCTCCGCCTTGGTTTCCGTAACCTCCCGGCCTCCCAGGTGAGATAGACAGACAGACCCCGCCATCAGCCCCTCAGTAACCTGGGTAAATTCCGGAATACTGACACATGTTTCATCAGGCAGCAGGCCGTTGCTGGTCTTGAGAGCTGCGTCTCGGCCTACGACGTCAGCTCTTTGAAGTTTAAAGCTGGCGACCCGACTGGTGATGAGGGCGTAGTCTTCGGTTCTGGACAGTCCCGGGCGTAATGACCTTTAGCATGGCAACGATAGCAAAGTCCCCGCCCTGGGCTATTCAATATAGTTCCTGACTCCACAGGGTTTGTCTTGCCCTGGCGATCACTTGGCTGATCAGTTCGATTAAACATTCTCCGTGGTGAAAATCGACTATTCTGATTGAGCTGATTAACTGCTGTCAACAGACTTTTTGTGGTGACCGTGAGGTCTTTGGTCGTGGCTACCAGCTCACTGAGAACCTTCTCCAGTTTCCCGGTCTCCATTCCTTCCACTTTGGTAGCACGTACCGCTAGTGTCTCATCATCCACTAACCCTAAGTCGAAACTGACTTGCCTAGTGTTGTATGGCCTCTGCAACAATGCCTTCTGATTATGTATCGTGCCCTTAAGACACTGCACAGCTGCTGAGATTGTCTCGGGATTTTTTTCCAATGTGAGAAAGGCTGCTTGACGATCCTTGCATCCCCGAAGGAAATAATCTACCGCCAGTGACTCTGTCATATCAGCATTCACCCCCGGATACCCATCCTGAATCAGTGTCAATACACGGTCTGCAAAATCACCCAAATCCTCATTCTCTTCCTGGCGCAATGTGTGCAGACTTTTTCTAACTGTGATCGGTGGATCACGTTGACCATAACGTTCATCCAGGGTGCGTTTAAGCAAATCAATTTCCTCCATAACAGCTCTTGGTTTGGCTGCCAGAAACTTTACTGCAGACCCTCCAATGCTGGCTAGCAATCGCCGCAATAGCAATCGCCGCAATTTTTCCCGTGGATCCCATTCACTGATTTGTGCCATGTTCTGAAATTGCAGGATGAATGACTCCCACTCACTACTTTTCCCTTCAAACTTTGGCAATCTAGGTAATGGTGGTCCCCTCACTCTTGGATGACGACCTCCCCGTTCTTGCTGACCATCAGAGTCACTCCATGACTCCTGATTTCTCCTGTCACGTTGTCGGTTTCTTCTATTTCTCCGCCGTTGACTCCTCTCTACCGGTGGTGGTCGTGGTGGACTACTTTCTGGTGTAGAACTGTGATGACGATTACGACCATGTTCTCTACCCCTAGGGTGGTCGATCCGATGTGACTCTCCTTGATGACCTGTTGTTCCCGGCACTGATTGTTGTCCTCCATTAGGCATTGAACGGTGATCCCTATGCCCATGGGACACACTAAGTCCTTCCGAGTCCAAGTATTGACTTTGACTTCCACGCATTCTCTGTGTGTGGGAGTTCTGATTTAACCCAGGATCTCTATATGATGCTGTTGGTTCCAATACTTGTTGCTGAGGCAGCACGTGCCTTGGTTCCACTACCCGTTGTACTGCAGGTGGCGGCTGTGTCGCAGACTTCATGGTACTGCGGTGACGTGGCTCGTTACCATAGATGTGTGGACAAGATTGTTGGAGATCTCGTATCCAACGCTCCTGAGAATTTTCCAACCATTCCCGTATGGCTGCCTGCTTGTCGGTCGACAACTCTGGCAGTGGTTTCCGGTCTGGCTGGGGCATTGGTTTCAATTTCCGTGACGAGTCTCTCTCCGGATGCCAATTCCTATCCCTGGGTGGTCCCTGAGCTATCCATTCATTATACGCCCTGTCTATATCTTGGAAGACATCTGAACTGGATTCTCTCCTCTCTAGGACTTGTTGCGGTGGCATGTCCACATGACCTGCCTGAGTAAATCGCTGTTTTGGTTTGACAACAGGCGGTGGGGCCCCAGCAGGGTCGATTTCTGTAAGCAGCTGCCTTGGTTCAATAACCGGTGGTGGCTGGGTACTTTCTGCTTGTGGGACCGTCTCTGGTGGTGGCACTACCTTCCTTATCTCCGCTTGCTCCTTACTCGGCAGCTGTCCCAGGCTGCGTAGTCTCATGAGCTCAGCTTTCAATTGGTCGTTCTCAGACTCCAAAGCATTTATTATTTGTTGACTCTTGGCACTTCGTTTCGAAGTCGAAGAAATTGATGTTTTTGGCGAATCCTGCCCCTGAGCTCCAGCAGTTTTCCCTGGCTCTTCCGTATTTGTAGGTAACTCTGGGTTCTCATCACCGACCTCCATAGGGATGGCAGCAATTTTTCCACTGTCGATCAAGTCCTGGTAGAAATTAGCTGGCAACATTGTGGCTTCCATCAGTTTCCTAATGGTGATGACTCTCTCTTGTGATTGTAGATTGAAGATGGTAGTTGCTCGTGCCTGTCCAATTCCTTTGATGGACTTGAGCTCGTCCAATGTTGCTGATTTCAGGTCGATCTTCATTTTGATTTTGATGGATGGAAATTAGTAGATGAGACGAAGACAGAGTAGTTAGTATGAAATCGAGCACTGGACTACCTAATATTCAACCCGACAAGAGACGAACCAAAAATATATGAAATATGAGTCCGTACACAAAAATTCCACAAAGTCTGGAAAACGTATGATCAATCATGGAAAATTCACTGCAAAGCCGTTTTGATTTACAGACAACCTCGAAATGTGACAACAATGAGCCAGATTAGTAACAATCACACTTAATTTAAATTAATCTTTCATTCTGTTAAATTACATTCACTCCAGCGAAGATGATCAACGATGATAACATTTTATATCATGTGAAACATATATTATATTCACAGTGATTCTCAACTGTGACCAGTGTGTCTCACAACCAAGCCAAAAAATGTATGTATTTCTCTACTGTCAATACTAGTTGCAGATGTTATCAGCCAGACTACTCCCAGCAGATTAATCACGCAAGAACAATATTTTCAGAGAAATTTTACACAATGTGTTATAAGCATAGGTAGCTAGACTACACCCAGCGAACCATGCAACACATCAAGGTGAGACGCACCCCCACAATTTATATACAAAATATTATAAGGTGTTGTATGTACGAGTATACTGATATGTGAGATTTACATATACCAACACAACATAGCAGTGATAGCTATCTCTCAAATTATTAACATTTAATCAGATAATGGCCAGATAAATCATTAAATCGTCAGCTAGACAACACCTAGCAGACACTACACGACCACCGTATCAGCTAGACTGCACATAGCGGACACAGGCAATCATATAAATGAAAAATAATTCCGTTGACAAAGTATCGGCCAGTCTACTCCCGGCGGATAAATCAACAAACTATTCGAGAAATAGCTCACACCGAATAAACACAAATCAATACTACACTAGTGTTTTACTGTTTGTGTACAGTTTCGATGCAGATGACTGAATGTGTTGAATACACTCAAGTAGCAAGACTACACCAAGCAGCCCGAGTGTATGCAAATTCCGATGTGATATTTTTTACATATATACGTGTAGTATGTAGATATTGTTTGGTATGACTCAATGCTCTGTACTCCAGAAATGCCAATTGACTGCCAAATAACAGCGTATTTCTATTGACAATCTACAAATGTGATTAATAGTACAGAGAGTTGAATCAGAACCCAATATTTTATTGTTTCCTGATTACTAATCAGCACATGAAACTATACCATGGGTCACCATGAATGCTCACTTCAGGCAACACTCAACAATTTACTAGATCTAAGTGACAAACTCACAAAGTTCAATTATACCAGTGCTGATCAAAAACAGGCAACAACAATATGACTTGTACCTAAATGTACAATCTAATGTGCCTGCCTAAACTTGCAGCTAGTGTAGGTATAATTTGTAATTATAAACTTCCACACGAGTTGGAAAACTTTTCCAAATCGCGCCACTGCTTATAAATTCAAGATGGCTGACTTCCAGATTTTTCCAGATTCTTCCTCCAGAAACAGAGAAAGTTTCTAACTTTCTACGATTGAGACACGGTGACAGGCGTCCAAATTACTTCTGACACCACTGTTGTGCCAGTTACCTTTATCCGGCGTACTGTAGTCCTCGAACAGCGACGGATGCTTCTGCTTTCGCGGTGGTGAGCCTGCGTCAGTGCGTGCGGGTCAGTCGATGTCCAAACTGTGTCTGTCCCAAAATCTCGCGGGCTCCTTCGTGTTCGTGCATGGGACGACAGGCGGCAGCACTTGACGGACAGGGAAGCTGTAGTCAACTCACTAGGGGGCAGCTCCAACTACATACTAATCAACGGTCTATTCGCTAGGGGGCAGCACCAACCAAGCATTCGCACAACACTACTAATTTTATCATATATTTCATGGTATATCCACTCCAAGTTACATGATGAGTGTTTGGATGACAAATGTATACTATTTTACAACAAATCATTGATGGTTATTTGCCGTGTGAGTGGTGTTTCTATATTGTCGTTGCCTCAATGTTTTCGTCTTGGACCCAGGATGCGCGTACAATACACCCAGGATGCTCGTTGCGTAACCCAGGATGCGCCGACCAAACCCAGGTTTAGCGGACTGGTTCCCCAGCGTGAACTTGGAGGGACTGTAATCGTCAAAATGTATACATGCTTTGTTATCTTGTATTAGATGTCATGCACTAAAATTTAGTTTCGAAAAAAGATTGCATACATTCAAAGGCAGTTGATTTAAACTATACAAAAATGGACTAGTGGGACCAATTGGACTAGTTGTTGGATAATGAAGACAATACAATGTTCCAATTACGATCACATCACAAAGAGTGTCTCTTTTTTCAGGAAATTCAAGGTAACATTATATAGATAATAGAAAGAAATGATATGTCATAGTATGTTACCTGAACCAAATTGTTTTACCACTCTACAGAAATGTTTCTTGTAACATCAGCTGTTAACGGATGTGTCATGCCAGCAAATGGTCATGAATTGCACAGTGGATGTCAATTAGCTTGAACTAAACCAGAACCAGTAATAGACAGAAGTAAACGTCACATGTGTCCAAGATACATTGGTCCGCATGCATCTCCATAAACAAAATAGCCTGATGTGTATTGTTGTTTTCCGTGGAACAGAGAACTCTTTAAACTTGATGCCATAGAAACGCCTTATTATTTGTATACCTCATTATACCAGTTTCATCTTTCATAACGAGATATCCTTCTCCTATTACTTACCCCAATGTCCATCACATGTTGATGTGCATGGAGCATAGTCGCAGGACATTTAATTTATCAATACATGAATGTCACCTTGTGCAGTGATGTATTTTTTTTCATTTATGTGATGCCGTCTAAATGCACCAGGACCTGGCGGTTGGAGATTCATTCAGACTATATGACAAAATTTCATTCACCTTCATTTTTCAAATCATTTTCAAAACCTCCGTGTCATAATATTAATATTGTTATTATATGTCTCATTAGTTTGTATAACCTCGCGCTCCGTGAAAGGATCCGTGTGAAATAAATCCCAGAACAATGCGGTAGTTACTTGATAACGGGATATCGTACAGATGTTATCTTTTCCAAACCGTCACAAATACATATACATATTTTATGGCGTGGGAACCTGTGCCAACTTTGTGACAAATATTGTCGCATTTCCCACTTTAGGCAGAACAGGATCAGAAGACATTTTCACTAACACACTTTAGGCATGAACTCACATCGTGCGGAATTTGATTTAGGGCCGAGTGGACATGTCTTGTTCAAGGTGACATTCAATTACTTGCAGTCAGTGACAATAAACTGGCGCTTGGTAGCGCATATAAAACGTTCGTGAGACGAGTCAGACACATTCTCGCCTGAGAGAAAATACATCAGCTTAAAATTAAAGCTACTACACTTGTACCTTTGAAAACAGGCAATATTTTTTTTTCGAAAACTATGTTCCATATTAGGCATGTAAAAATAACTAAATAGCACCTATTGACATTAAATGTTATGCCTACTTCCGGTCCTCTGGGGAATTTTTTCTCATTCGAACAGGCATGCGTAAATACAGGATCTGTATCAATTACACGCACAGATGTAAACAAGGGCATAAAACTGAAAAATGGACTGGCAATTCCACGTACACCACGGTATGCATGTATTGATAAATTAATAATACCTAAAAATCATAGTAATGACGAAAACAAACTATTTTTCTCCAACGACATTTTCAAATGCCTTAGTACAATTCGCCTACGGCATGCTTATACAGACACTATTGCAAATATTACACTTAAGGACCAAGAATCCTAAAACCGTTTCAAGATGAAATCACTGCACATGTGGTATTCGATCAAAAGTGATCACCTGCAAAATCACACTACGTCAATACATGCCTAACGATTGGTCAAATCATGAAGATGAAATATAAGCCATCTGGAGTCGAGCTATCTAAACAGTTACATTAAGCAATGAATGCCCCTGATGAATTTCCAGTATGTATTTGGATGAAATATTCCAAAATGTTACGTTTGCTATTGGCATGATTGTGGCGTGATCAATTTAATAGGTTGATACTTCTTTTCAAGGCTATTTTCAAAGATCGTTATCATCAGTTTCAGAGCATGTCATTCGATATCTATTTGAGATCCAGATCCAGATATGGAGGTATACAGGCACAAAATGTAGCTTTATTATATTTTTGATTTTCTGCATCGACTGCATGTGGCATCCATATCCCAAATACCCAAAATTGTATGTTTTGCTTCGAATCTTCATCGAGTACAGCCCAAGCGACGCGGAGCGCGTCCAAGATGGCCCACATTGATGCTCGGGACGAAAACAAACAAATCACGATTATGACAGTTATCTGGATTGACACACCAAATTGTCTTTTTGTATTCACTTAGATACACGAGAGGACCCAAATTATGTATGACAACGCACTTAAATACCCGAAATATTGTTGAAAATCACCTCCAAACATTGACTCAAGCCCTGGCAGTCAACGACCACCAATTTTACCAGGAAGGATTAGCGATGTTTGGAGGGGATTTTGAGCAATATATCGAGGTATTTAGTTGAGTTAGCATATGTAATTTGGGTCCTCTCGTGTATCAGCATACATACAATACTAAGAGTTTGTGTGTCAGCCCGTAAATCGGTCATAATCGTGATTTGTTTGTTTTCGTCCCGAGCATCAATGTGGGCCATCTTGGAAGCGCTCCGCGTCGCTTGGGCTGCATCGAGTAGCCCAGTATTGAGAAAACTGTCATGTGATGTTGATATTTTGCTATCTTTTCCGAATATCGTTCACCATTCAATACATTTGTGTACCAATTATTAGGTATAACACAATTTTGTCACATCTCATATGTAGCAGATCGGACAATACGAGAAATCTCGTCTGTGACGGAGCATACTACCTCTGCGATGATTGATATGTCTGTCCAAGACTGGAACTCTTGGATGTTATGCGTTGAACTGAACTTGGACCAGGGGCGGGTACAAAGTTCTAGAAAATAGGGAGCGTATTAGACCTAGGCAAAAAGGCGTGAGGTCTGGGGCCCGCCTAGGGAAGGGGCTAAACACAAAACAAATTATAATGACCATACGAATATATTACTGTGTTACATGTACATCGTAATATAGCACAAAGAATCGGTATACTATATGTCGTATACACATGTGAATGTCAAACAGAAATATATTTTGGGGAAAAAGGAACAAAATTTTGCAAAACACACATACATAAAAAATTCGACCTAGATCTAGATTTTTCTGAAATTAAAGGGAGGCGCCCTACCCTTGCGATCCCTTCTAGTCTGCCCTTGTAGACTATGCATTGAGTTGATATATTCCAATATTTAACATGAATAATTATTTATTACTTTACACGCAAATTCGATAGTACATCTCGAGATTGTCAGTAATATACATTGTATAGGCAATATGCACAGATCGACGATAGATACTTGGAAAATCGCCGTTAGCTGTGCATGAAAACACCGGATAGTGAATGATCGGCCTGCCTACATTGCCGTTTGCTACAATATCTAGACAAATACCAATGACGTCATAAGACTGTGTGTAGAACTCGCCCACAACGCGGGCCGCTTTGAGGAAAAATGCCTGCGAGATTGATTGGCCCGAGATTGATAGGCACATAATACATATTTCCCGAACCAATTTTGCATGATTTCTCAATCTATGGACAGAATAAACCCATTGAATAAAATTTGTCAATTCTGAAAGTGGTTATAGCTTTAAGAACAGTACTGATAAACTAACCAGCTTTTCCATAAGCCACTTTTGTTTTGTATTGTATTAATCTCCCAAGCAAATCTATTGAAATAAGTACAAACTCTCAAATGCTCAATTTATTATAATGTTTCTTCCGCATACTTGGTGTTTCTTAAATCGTAATTTTTAGAACACTTCACAAAGTGGACGATATTCACTGTCACCAGGTCCAATGGGTAATTGCAATAAAGGAAAGGTCCTCTAATATTACATACATGTACATGTTCGTTACCTTACTTCCGCGTACACATGAGCTGTCTAGCTGATGTCTCTCAGTGATTATTGTCTCCACCATCCGACCACAAATATTGTTATTCTTTTTCATTAAGACTCACATGTCAGAAGAGATTCAAGGACTTCAAAAGCTTCCCCTTCTCAAAGTAACTGATAAACATGTAGATTAATTGGAAAAGTTAGCTTTACTGAAAAATTACCATTGCACATTCCGAGTCCATGAGGTTTAATCCAGAGTCCTATAAGCAAAAATACGCGCAATCAAGAAGTGGATAATATCCCGCCAAACACATAATTGCAGTTTTATGTCCTTTTTCCCCATGTTGCTAGTGAAAAAAGTAGTGGTGCTGTACCCTTCGTTACTTGCCATATTGTATTACGGAAAAATGTTGGATCTCGAACTACAATTACCTGGTATGATATCAGATATCAATTATCTGCTATCAATCAGCAAATTGTCAGTGTAACAGGAGAATATAACACCATATCGCTGAACATGTCACGTAAGTATGAAAACCATGACCAGTGTCAATAGCTTCATGATTACATTAGTGATTATATTCTCGTTATTCCAAAAATGAGATAACTTTTCGATAAATACAAAACCCAGTTACAGAAATCATATTCGATTGAGCCACAGATAAAAACGTGTTTCTTTACATTTTACTCACCGGGGTTATGAACATGATCATACGTCTTCTCCATTTTCGAACATTTCTAATATTTGAACTTTTCAGAAGAGATGCATTAACCATGACAAAACGTATGGAAAGGAAGAACACTCGGGCCCCATTCTATATGTTCTATCAACCAGTATGGTGGAATATTTGGCTTATTCACTACGAACAACGTGCTGATAATTTAATAGTTGAAATGTCGTAATAAATTGTTCATATAATATGGTGTTCGATGAAAATTTTAATTACCTTAGGAAAATGTTTTTTTTTTTTACAAAGTTTGTACGTTACACGTGGAATTTGTTTGTAATACACGTGAAATCAGTAGAAAATTACCAGGTTGATCGCGTTCCAACAATGATTCGCCTGGCATACTAGAGGCAAGTGTGACAACAACATGTTAACAAAAATGATGTACATGTACTTTCTATGGAATCATTCTCCTAGTATTACCCAAGAAAATTTTCAACCCAATAAGTGTGAGTATTACCTCCCACCCCATTCTCCACTCGAATTGAAACTATCATTGCGTCAAAGATGGTCTGGACTACATCGCGAACGAGCTCAAAATAAACAAGAATTCTTCAAACTTTAACTTTAAACACAACTGCATCTGTTTCGCCTAGTAGGGAAGGATGATTTGGCTAGTAGGATTCAAATTTGCTAAAGAAACAACCGCCAAGCTCGTCTAAGAGCTAGGCATTAACGGTCTAAAATTTCCGGTTGAGATCTTGCCCGGGTGCCCGCCGATGGATGTCTTAATTAAGGCTAAATACAGAAAAGTTGGAAGCAATTATCAATGATGATTATATACCTGCTCGAATTGAGCTGTTTCCTGCCAGTCACCAGAATCAGATGTTTCAATGCGCAAAAGTATAGTGGCTAGTCTCAACCAGTTTATTAAATCACTCTAGCTTCAATGTCACATAACAATGCCATAATGTGATTATTGTGTACCTATTAACACATGGTTAGTTTCATAATGGACCGGTTGTCGGGACCAAGCGGCAGCGAGGTCTGTTATGACGCGGTCCCGATAAACCGAATTAGTATTTCGTGGCCAGGGATTGGTATAACTAATCCGTGGGCACGATTTACCAATTCGTGGGAACTCGTGCCCACAAATTGTTAAATTGTGCGCACGGTTTGGTAATTGGTGCACACGGATTGGTAAACCGTTTTCGTCGAAAAGCGCTCAATTTTGAACTTTGCCGGCCATTTGTCAGATCAGTTTTGAGATTTTTGTTTAAAAAGATTCCTGTTATGTACCTTTGTGACATGTATAAGTTTCGATGTCCTTGAATCGCCGGTCTTCGTGTGGCGGCCATTTTGAATTTTTGACGGCTTGTTGAAAAACATTTTTTTCGCCCCAAATCGAATTACTATCCGTTTTGGGCGGCTTGGCCCTTTGAAAAAAATCGTGGACTTGGTCATTTTTCGGCACTTTTTTTCTTCATAATGGGAGCTGCCAGAACTGTACTCCTGGAACGCCTGAAAATAGAGGTTAAAATTTGGCACTTTCAAATAGGAAATCATATATGGCGACTTGTTTGGTGACCTTGAAATTGACCTTGGATGACCTTGAGAGGTCAAAACAGCCATTTTTAGTTCGAAAAATGCCCAAATTTGCACCTTGTCTGTCTTTTCTCGAAAACTCTCCAAGCAGGTTTGAGATTTTTGTTTCAAGAGATTCCCCTTATGTGCCTTCATGATCTATATATGTTTTGTTGCCCTTGAATCGCCGGTCTCCGTGTGTGCCAAAATGCCTTTATGGTTTTGTCAGAATTCTTCTTCTTTCTTTTTTTTCTTTTTTTTTTTTCTTCCGCCGTTTTCGTTTCCGCGCGATAACTCGAGAACGCATCCACGGATCGACTTGAAATTTTCACCACTGTTCAGACATATCATGTAGATGTGCTGTATAGTTTTGAAGCCGGATCCGAGGACCGTGAGATCCGTGAGGATGAAATTGAGGTCATTTTTTGGACTTCGTTTCCGCGCGATAACTCAAAAGCTATTCAGGCAATGGCTGCAAAACTTTGGATGGGAGTTTATATATCAACAGGGAGAAACCCTATCGATTTTGGGATCAATCCGTCAAACGACCTTTGACCTAGAGGTCGGAAGATTTTTCGCCCAGTCATCCTTGAGGTTTCCTGCATATCTCGGAATCGATGCGCCGTAGAACAAAACGGACGTTATTTTCGGACTCGTCGCCCTAGACAAACATGTCTAAGGGGTATTAGAGATGACCTTTGACCTTGACCTTTAATTTTTCTGCTGAGTCGGCATTTTTCGTTTTCATCGATATCTTGGAAACGGTGCGTCGCAGAGCGAAACGAACGTTATTTTCTGACTCGTCGCCGTAGACAAACATGTCTATGGGGGTATTACGGATGACTTTTGACCTTGAGCTGAAATTTTTTTGCTGAGTCGACAATTTTTCGTTTTCGTCGATATCTCGGAAACGGTGCGTCGTAGAGCGAAACGGACGTTATTTTCGGACTCTTTGCTCTAGATAAACATGTCTGAGGGGTATTAGGGATGACCTTTGACCTTGACCTTGAACAATTCTGCCGAGTCGGCATTTTTCGTTTTCGTCGATATGTTGGAAACGGTGCGTCGTAGAGCGAAACGGACGTCATTTTCGGACTCGTCTCCCTAGACAAACATGTCTAAAGGGTATTATGCATGAACTTTGACTTTGACCTTGAATTTTTCTGCCGAGTCGGCATTTTTTCGCTGATATCTCGGAAACCGTGCGTCGTTGAGCGAAACGGACGTTATCTTCGGACTTGTCGCCCTAGACAAACATGTCTATGGGGTATTAGGGATGACTTTTGACCTTGAGCTGAAATTTTTTAGCTGAGTCGGCATTTTTCTTTTGGCGATATCTCGGAAACGGTGCGTCGTACAGCGGAACGGACGTTATTTTCTTACTCGTCGCCTTAGACAAACATGTCTATGGGGTATTAGGGATGAACTTTGACCTTGACCTGAAATTTTTTTGCCTAGTCGGCATTTTTCGTTTCCGGGGATATCTCGGAAAAAGTGCTTCTTAGAACGAAACTTACATTATTTTCGGATTAGTCCCGCTAGACAAACATGTCTAAGTCGACATTTTTCATTTTCGTTGATATCCCATGGTAAACATGTTATAAACATTATTAATTAGTCTTAACACCGAAATGCCTCCAAGGCATCTTCAGGCCTTGACGTCTAGTTTTTGACGGGTCGGCAAAAAAAAATGTTTTTGCCCCAAATCGCATCACTATCCAATTTGGGTCATTTCTAGGCAAAAAAAACATTTCACCCTTTGAAAAATTTTTCGGCAAAATGGGATCGCCAGAACTGTATTCATAGAACGCCTGAAGATCAGAGTAGAGTGTTGCCCCATAAATGGTTGTTTTTCACCCAACAAAGATCACTTAATATCATAGAAGATCAATTTCAAGGTCACCACTGAAATTGACATTTATTACTTCACTTTATGCCAATATCTGATCTCTGTCATCAAGCATCCTATGAGTAAGAACAAGTACTAGTTATAGGGTGAAAAAGAAAGAAATATTGAACAGAACAAATAATTTCCGGTTCGCCTGCGGACGATTCATTTGTATCAGGTTTCGCCATCTTGGATGTGACTTGGACGTGATTTGCGCCATCTTGGACGTGATCTGAGCGTTTGGTAATTTGCGGGCTGTCATTTCCCAGCCATCACGGACAGCAATTTACCGGCTGGGAGTTCTCTATCAACGAAATCACAGACAAGCAAACTGTGATGTGATTGTCAAGTTAGAATGTGTGGCAAAAATGAAGGAACCAAATAGAGGACAGTTTTGGACAACAGATAGCAACTTACGATGAGATTCTTATTTTTTTAACGCGACTTGAATTTCGTCTCAGGCGCTCCAGAAATCTCCAATTACACTAATTAGTGACATAAAAACATCATCGAATGGTACTGGAAAGTTAGAAAAGGTTTAGTTACTTCACACACATACCGTAATGACGCGCATAAATGAATTATAGATCAATGAATGAATTTATTTGTTCATATACTTGTATTTGACAATTATGACAAAAGAGACAGATAAACATGAGACAGGAAGACATGTACGTGTATAGTAAGGAACACTTCTTAAAGATTATGATATAAAACCTATTATGAATATTTCCTCAAGACGTGATTTGCATATTTGTAATTTACGGACTGTGTGAGTTATCAGATTATTACTAAACATAGAATGGACAGATATGTGAAAGGTCGCAGCGATATCTACTCGGAAAATCATAACGTCATATCATTGTAGGCCCCTATTGTATATATTTAATATATACATATTACAGCCTTGAATGCAAATCTAATCTTGACGATCCACTTCACCTTTAGGTTAAGTACTTATTTTATCATCCACGAGGGAAGCTACGGCGGCTTATTTGTGCCATTTTTGTTTCAAAGAAAATTAATTCCAAATGATCAAGCAACGGAAATATTTTCGCTGCTTTGTTTTCTCCCAGCTAGAATATATTCACTGCAGCTAAAACTATTTGGCTCCATAGTCTTAGCTGCAGCAAAAATATTTTAGCTGTAGCTAACCGTTTTTTAGCTGTAGCCATAAAATTTTAGCTGGGGCGAAGTTTTAGCTGCAGCGAAAATAGTTTTAGCTGCAATTAATTTTTAATTAATTTTATTTGAACAAATAATATGGCAAGGGCCCCAGATGCTGAAGTCTTTTTCGTAAATACCGGAGCATTCTGTGGCGCTTCTGGTTTTATTTTTAACTTTTCAAGCACTGCGTGTCTATACAAGATGACATTCCAGAACTAGATATTGTAACCTTGGTTTGTAGATCATTTTATGTCACTCATTCAATCACAAAAAGTTCCCATAACTTTAGAGGCGAGGTGGGGGCTCACGATTGGGGGCACATTATCACCCACTCTACCCCACCCCCCTACATACAACCATAGGTCCAGTAGCCTATGAAAACAACATACTTTTGCAGCATGATATAAGACTTACAATACATGTACAGTGCGCTCGCAGAAGATGAATGTAATCTACTCGTGAGTAGTTTATATTGGCAGCAAATTATATTCCAAACTTCACGAATTCACAAACAACATCGAGTTTGATAGTACATTTCCGAAAGGACGTGCTTGAAGTTCTTCCGTGCGCAGTAATAAATGACGAAGTTCACTGACGAGTTCACGATAACCAGCAGGTTGAATATGTACCTCACAAAGGGAGCATTCTGTGTAACATATTCCTGAAATGGGATTATAACCTGGTTCAGACGGTCGGGAAATTGACAAGCAATGAACACAATGATAACGATAATCATCACACGGTTGATGTTTGTTTCAATTTTTGTAAAATGCACAGTTCTGTTAGCACATGCAGCTCTCATCCTTGGCCGCCTCTCCAGTGTACGCTTGCGGAAAGTATGGATTCTCCGACAGATGCTGACATTGAGCACACAAAGGAGCGCCAGTGGCAGAATGTGGACGAAAATCGACGACAAGATCTTGTTGTGTATCATGACGATCTTATCATTTGGAATCAGACATGTTATCGTTTCATTGAGGCCTGTGTACTGGTCCTGATACTGCTCAGAGAGGAGTGAGTACTCGAAGAACATTGGAACGTGAAAGCTGAGAACTGCAAGGACGGTAGCGACGACTTGTATCTTAGTACGCGTGAGCGAACACAATCTAGGCGCATGGAGGGGTCGACACACGACGATGTAGCGGTTGATGGCGATCAGAACCGTAATCCAGATCACAAGAGCCTGAAGAACGACGCCAGTGGTATTCACGGCTTTCATCAGATGCTGTCCGAGATGAAAAAAGGTGCCTGGCTTGATTTTGTTCCAGTATTCCAGATATGGAATGAATCCATATATTACAGAGAGGGCTATTGCCGACCACATCAGTAGACAATTGTCAGCGACAGCTAAAACTCTCAGTAAATAGATTGCCTCAAGATTATAGCGATCTTGGCCAAACACGAGAAAAGACAGTGTGTTACCAATTATTCCAAAGACGCAAATGACTCCAACAACTAATGTATTTATGATAAAATTGGCGTGGATATTCGGTCTTGAGACATCACCACTGTCCATTATCTCCGATAAACAACGTAAATGAGCGCGAAGTGAAGTGTTATACTCCATTTCCACGAATCTTGAACCAGGACTATCCAACAAGTGAGACATGGACAGTTCAGAGACGAGCAGCACAAACCATCTCCCCACGGGACGCAGCACCGATTTGCACCTCGCACAAGATGTTTTCGATGGCTGCGTCTGGACCCAGAAACCGGGTGGACGGTCTCACGAGAGGACGCTCCAAGTAGTGAGCCACTCTCGAGTGAAAGGAGGGAGGGGGGGGGGGGTGGTTTGGAGAACGTTAGTATCTCGTCACCTGACGCTGCACTAGCACCATGGCTTGTGAACTGAAGTCAGAAACTATGAATAGGGTTTGTTCTGATATTCAATATATATACCACTGTCTGCATACCCATCAATTTCAGAATGTCCGAGGCACATTGACATGAATCACATTCGTTTCCGAATTTCACATTCAACCATTATATTGAGCCAGGGAATCATTTTGGGATCATATTTGAGCTCACTGACGATAATTTATGCAATAATTCTGAATAGCAACTTGGTGTTTAATCGTATGATGGAGATAGTTAAATATGGTATAATAAGTGCCGTGTCCACTGATGTAATCGTATGGTTGGTTGCGTCAATAAGGGCAATCGAAATTCACTGGTTTGGTGTATATAGACAAGATCAGCATTTCCATCGTCGTTCAAAGGAATTGAAAGCTCATGCCCGCATATTTGCAGCAAAAAAAAAAAAGGTTGCACGAAGAGCTGTTTGCCTCCCACGAGGTTGAGTTTGTATCGAAATGAAAAGGTCTGCCGGGAATATTAATTGTGCAGTTGGGAATCCCAGACAATTTAATGCTCATTATTTTTTATACCGTTTTTATCTCCAAGCCCATTCCCAAAGAAAACATCTTCGGATTTCAAATGAAATGGTTAATACGGACAACACCATTTTGAGCAACAAAAGACTGGTTTCCTTGAAAATCAGTCTAATCGAGTGTCAATTTATGGTCAATTTATTCATTTTGTGAAAATCTCACGATGCCTTTTAACATGCCCTTATGTCAAAAGAACTTTTGTATTTCTATTTTCTGGCAAGTCTACAACCATTTCCTGTCTCACTGATAATGCTGGCGATGTCGCTAGCTTCGCTTCAAGGTGAACTGTGGGACACACGGGTTCCACCTGCTGTTGTCGGTCTTACTTTGAGGGAAGCCTTATAATAGGTGATTGGTTTTTTTTTGTTCCATTCTGCCTTCGACCAATCGTGTTATGTTTCTGTGTCGCATACGTAGTATGAATATTGGTGTCGCGGATATGTGATGTATTATTTTTTCTTACATGGGTCATTCAACCCTTGGGTAGCAAAAACCAAATTGCCCGATTTTCTGCAGGTCACCTCCTAGATTATTCCATGTACATGTATCGATCACTTATTATATTGATATACAGATAATCTCAAACGTTGAATACTTCAAAATCACGATCTGTGAATTCAAGAGTAGCAATTTTATCGCCAATGGAAAAAATGGCACACTCAAGATGATGGATAACAACCAATCGTGAACATGTGTCAAATATGAGGAACGAATTCAACGATCTTTGAACTGAACCTAGCAAGTAGGGTAAAAAAAATCGAAGGTTGAGATTGTGCAGGTTGTGGGGTTTCTTTGTCTGTCGCCAGGAAAAAATACTTCCGATTATACAATATTCCCTGGTTCTGGGTCCATTGGTTTAGTCCTAATATTCTTATGAATAATTTATATTTAATTTTTTCGCTTAATTCACATATTCGTCGCCCATATTTGAAACATAATACATTTGGATGTATGTCAGAAGTGAGCTAATTTCGGAATTATCCAATGTCCATGTGTCGTGATATTTCTTGCAAATTTGCCAATTATATTGACATTAGGTAGGAGTCTATACAGTATATTGCTGGGCCGTATAGTAGAAATTAGCTTACTTATGTATAGTACATGTCCGTCATCTGTTAAGAATTCTCAGTAATATTGGTATCGGTAAACGTTGAATTCAAAATGTATAACAATTGAATCTTACCATATACCAGAATTGAAATGACACCTGAATATCAGCAGACCTTATATGGATCAGTCATTTATTTCCTATACAACCCGTATATCATAGCATTAACTATTGGCGACAAGTGAATGCGTATGGTAGATCCCATACTATGTAACTCACTGTAAATGGCCTGTCTTGAGATATCTTTTGGAACGTACAAATTCATATTCCGAGATCGAATCCATGGACGACTTTTCAAAATCAGTGTGAGTAGTCAAATCCGAGTGATAGAAAATGATCAAAGTCAAAGAAATGTGAACATCACAGAACTACAGGACTCTCGAAGATTGTGTGAAAAGATACCATTATCAGTTAATTAGTAGCCCATCAAAGTGAAGTACTGTTGACGAGTAGCCTTGAACGTTCTTATTCACGGATCAATCCACCATTTAGTTATCACATTTCGTGGCTCATCAGGTATTTCAGTAACAGGCAACCAAACAATAAATGATGCCAAAGATATAGGTTGTTGCAAGATTATATTACAAAATGGAGAGTGATGACATTGTCCTCTGCCTAATTATAATATGTCTTCAATGTAAAATCATACACTACAATATAATATCATATACGTTGCAACAAAAGTCTAATTACATTATGTAGATATATGAATTTTGCTTGTACTGTACCATGTTTGCCCAAATGATTATATACCATGCATGTAAACACCAGCAAAACGAAACCGGATCCTCTCAGAACAATGCCTGTGACTATTGTCTGACTATTGGAATCTCACATTTTAAAACATACGGCTGTCTTATAAGAAATATTGTGAGCTTCCTTCGGAGAACGTGATTGCAAGTTTTATGACCTTACTGTAGAGTAGTAAATATATGAATTTGGTGCATATTCCAATAGGTCAATGTTTTGAAGTAGCATATTTTTATGATAGCTCTTCTGTAGTTAGTCGTGAAACTCTTTTGTCTGCCCATTCCGTATTTGGAGAATCGGCCAGAAAAAAATCGTGCTAAAAAACAATATTTTCATTGCCATTATTTGCATCGAGTTATGTGCAGCTTTTAACGAACACTAGCTGGAAACAAATCAGTTGGGAATGACATAAAAATCAGTGCTTGGGAGGTGAATTACTTATAAAATATAGGGCACAAAGATCATGAAATATCAGTTTATCTGACCGTCATCAGAGTTATTAGATGACCTTCAACCGGGCACGAATGTTTTCACAATATACTTTCCATTGGAAATTGAAAAAAAAAGATACAATATCATCAAAATACAAAATAAATACCTTTTTACCAAACACAAGAAATGTCATCCCAGTCATAGGCCATGGGATGTCTCAACATGCAACTGGAATGCAAAATGATTTTGCATTTTACGGGTCGCAGGTTATTCTATCAAATGTAATTGACTAATCTGGAATCATGTTACGTTCCCAGGTTCTGTGTATACATAGAACTGCCCGTCGAGAACCAGAAAAGCAATACAATGGTGCCTACGCAATTGAAATCAAAACATCTTTGTTGAAAGGTCTGGGAAAACTTGCATTCCTTGTCATTAATGAGTCTCAGACAGCAGACCAGTCCTTCATTTAGACGTCATGTAGCAAAGAAACTGGTGTTCGTTTGTAGGCACGACGTTTTATCAGCGAATGATGTGGGCGGCTCAGTGACATTGACACAGGTGTAGATGGCAAGAGCCTGAGGGGAATGACAGACTCATCCATTTAGATGTTCACGGCCTGCAATTTCACATAATATGGTATGTAATGGGAGTGATTTAGTTCCATCCAACAATGCAGTTGACTCACACAATCCTTCTGTCACTGACAGGAAGCTGGCAGAAGATGAACATATGAATTATTGATAAAAGTTCTCATGAAATCATATCCTTAATATTCTGATCTAGTGGAAAAACTTTTCCATGCATATGCTTTGTTACTTCAACACAGATATATCACACACACTAACGGTAGCAAATTGCACAATAAGTGTCATTTGGTTTCAAATTGGCCAGACACAGAACGGCAATTAGCCAGTGGGTGACTTTGGGTGTGACCAGAATTAATTGATCAACATGTTTATCCACAACCTTGCGTGACGTGTTGATCATGTCAAACAGCGGCCTCGTTAACGCAGAATCAATGGAAAGAACTTGAGTTCATTTAAGTGTGTAGCATCATATCCTCATCAACTTCGTCCTCGTCCATATCCCTGTAATAACAAAAAATCCTTCCTCAATAATGATCCTAGCGTCCATGACATGTTCTGAATTGGATTTATTAGTCTGAATAAATCCAAAACCAGAAGTGTACGGTAGCCTCGTGCCTGGAGTCCATTGTTTTCGTGTCAAGAATTCATATTGTTTACGAGTAAAGAATAGAGTAGCATTATTTACTATGGTGGTTTTTATCTACCACGCATTCTTTTGCACTTGGGCCCATTGTTTGAGCATAAAAATGTTATTTGTTTTCGCGTGAAGAATGCCCATTGTTTCCGTGTAAAGAATACACTTTGCTTTCCAGTAAATAATACCATTTATTTCCGCGTAAAGATTATTTGTTCGTATGCAAACAATTAGTTATTATACTAAAACAATGATACTCCATTCTTTACCAGTAAACAATAAGTATTCTTCACGCGGTTCGACCAACCATTCATTCGATATACTAACTTGTTCGATCAATATTACATTGTTTTTCACACGGTTTGACAAACTGGTCACTCAATAGACATGACCACTTGAACTGCTGGCAATGATTTGATAAAACGTGTGAACGATTTGATAAACTGAAAGAACGGTTGAAAATTGAAGGAATGGTTCGACAAATTTAAAGAACAGTTTAAGAATTTGAGTGAACTGTGTATTCAAGCGTCAGATCAATTTGTCAAACCCTTCACACAATATACTTCACTAACTGATGGAACTATTCAATATATTGAGAGAACAGTTGGTCAAACCATGGGAAAAATATATTGTATATTGAACGAAAGATTTCTTATATTGAGCGCACGGTTTGTAAATTGAATGAATGGTTTACTTTTTTTCTCATGTCCTATTTTTTTTTCCGTTTTATATTACGTCCTTACTATCTTAATTATTCAATGTTGAATTTTGACTAATCTGATAAACCCAGAACTAGGAATATGTCCGATAATCCAATGCAAATTCATACTTTCCAACAGTTCATGGACTTCATCCCTCGGATGTAGTGCAATTCCACAAGATCTTTTGAATACATCAGTCATGTTGAGCATCAATTTATAAAGTTTGTTCAATGAATCATATGCAATTTCGAGTAGGCTCTGAAGAGATGGCATGGGTTGATTTATTTGTCAATTTCATATGAATATAATTAAACATTTTTTTTTTAGAAAATTCAAGATTTTTCTCCGAAAGTTTCTAATTCATTTTGTTCTAATTTTGAAATATCAAATTTTGAATCTTGCAACAATAACTAATCAGTTTCGATGGGATCTGTGTGTTTCGTACCATCTATTCATATAAATTAACCTGCTCAGAAGCATGATCTGACACTGCATATCGAAGGCAACTGTGTTAAATTTGTAGGAAAATTAATCTGGTCAAGCAAAGACAGACCGACGACGGACCATGACATGTGTTTACCCGCTCACAGCAACTTTAGCAAATTGCACCTTTCATCTCCACGTTTCAAGTTCAGGAGTAACGTGACAGGACTTGACAGGTGGTCTCCTCTCGTTAGCCTAGCTACTTTCGCAGTGTCGTTACCATAAACCATGCTACAAACTACCAGTAACACATCAGCATCTCTCGTGGGAAGCCATATGTGATCAGCAACAGATTCAAAACTTGAATCTGGTCATTTGAGAAACTATGACATTCTGATAAAATGGGACACATGATATTCATATTTAACAACTGATTCTAAATATTTGTCTTGTAATTCATGATCTCAGATTCATATCACAAGGTAATTTGTTTAAAACCTAATATATGACGAAATAAACGTACAATAACCAGCTTCACTGCTTCCATGAGATCCGGCATCCTTCGGGAGTACCGGTGCCTGGGTTCGGTACCGTAACTGTTAACACCACCGACCCCAGGGTATGCTTCCTTCCACGGGCGTTTTTGTTTCTGTTTGAATTCATTGCGTTGTAAACAAACTACATGTATTCTGAACAATCTAAAACACACCGAAATATTGACCATATCTATAATCTATAACAATGCCTCGCATACGTTGTGCCTACACTGAGCTTAGCTTTCCTCACCTTTTCTGTTTTCTGGGGTTTTTTTTCTTTTCTCTCTTCCTTTCTTTTTTCTTCTCTCTTTCTTTCTGTCACCAAAAATGTGTCTGAGTAATCGTAGATATAAATAATACTATTTATACTACACTGCACGCCGAGGGCCAGTTTCTCGACATGGACTGCGAGTAATATGATGTGACCTTGAGCGAAATTTGTCATATTGGTCTGAAATTATTTTTTAATTTGAAACATAGGGCCAAGGGCCCTGTAGCTCATCGGCAGGCGACCAGAATATTTCGTCAAACTGATATAGATAGGTGTATGTGGTGCATAGACCTCATTATCATGTACATGAGCATATGTTCATCATACAATACTAAGCTTTATCCTCAAGGTGTGTCGCTATGAATCAATTCCCACATTCAATGTGGACTTAACCTTGACCATCTTCCAAAAGATTTGCAATATAATGATTCCCCATATCTATCCAGCTTTCAAGATTTTCTACCAAAAAAAAACACATATATTTACACATTTGTAGAAATGTGTATATACATAAAATATACATAAAATGCCAGTGATGAACATCAGTATAAAAGTGTGCTCTCTCTCTCCTGTGTATTTTATTGTTATTTCAATGACAAAACTTCATTAATTATTTACTATGTGTTATTTCACATACTTTAATGGTATGTATTAAGGTTCATGAATTATTCAGGCTACAGTACGGTATCTTGGTACTTTTCCATGGCAAAGTGTGTGCAGATCACCTGTTTTTTGTTTTTGTTAATTCAATAAGAAAATGTGAGGCGAAAAGAAATGACGCACAATAGTCAACAGTTCTTGGATGACAGATAGGAAGTTACGATGAGAACGTTATGATTTTCAATGAGACTGGAATTTCGCCTTAGGCGCTCCATAAAATTCATTCACGAAAGCTTATGCAACAGCTGTCAGTGAAATAACACATGAATTTTGTCTGGTATTATCTGATTATGTCTCCATCAGTTCGTGGTTCTTTTCGACAACTTAGCCGGCTTGAAATTTTCGTCGATAGCCGAAGGTTAGGTCAGAGAAGATCGGCAAGATTCGGAAAGTGACGGAAATAAATTAACCAACATCGGAAATTTTCCGGCCGTACTTCCTTTAAATACGGCGGCTCATTACTGTCAAACAAAAAAAAAGTTTCCCACCACGTTCACTTTCCGCCACTTTCACTTTCCGCCTGGGCGATAACCTTTGTGCCTAGGCGATAACCTTTGTGCCTAGGCGAAAACCTTCCCGCCTGGGCGAAAACCTTCCCGCCTGGGCGAAAACCTTCCCGCCTAGGCGAAAACCTTCCCGCCTAGGCGAAAACCTTCCCGCCTGGGCGAAAACCTTCCCGCCTAGGGGATAACCTTTGTGCCCAGGCGAAAACCTTCCCGCCTGGGCGAAAACCTTCCCGCCTAGGCGAAAACCTTCCCGCCTGGGCGAAAACCTTCCCGCCTGGGCGATAATCTTTGTGCCTAGGCGAAAAATAAAAATTCTTAAAAAATTATCGCCCAGGCGGGAAGGTTTTCGCCTAGGTACAAAGGTTATCGCCCAGGCGGGAAGGTTTTCGCCTAGGCACAAAGGTTTTCGCCCAGGCGGGAAGGTTTTCGCCTAGGCACAAAGTTTATCGTCCAGGCGTGAAGGTTTTCGCCCAGGCGGGAAGGTTTTCTCCCAGGCGGGAAGGTTTTCGCCCAGGCGGGAAAATTATCGCCCAGGCGGGAAGGTTTTCGCCTAGGCACAAAGGTTATCGCCCAGGCGGGAAGGTTTTCGCCCAGGCGGGAAGGTTTTCGCCTAGGCACAAAAGTTTTCGCCCAGGCGGGAAGGTTTTCGCCTAGGCACAAAGGTTATCGCCTAGGCACAAAGGTTATCGCCCAGGCGGAAAGTGAACGTGGCAGAAAGTGAACGTGGTGGGAAACTTTTTTTTTGTTTGGCAGTAATGAGCCGCCGTACTTAAACACTGCAAAACAAATATATTTATGCTTTGACATACGGACTATAGTGGAATTTAAAACGTAATAACAAATGATTCACACAAAACACAGGTATCCGCTACTGTCAGAACTGTCATGACCCGATATATCGTGTTTCTTGGTGGAAGTTCGAAGGTAAACAAACATTCGCCATTTGCAATTGAAATGTCCCCTCTGCGCATGCGCTGACCTTCCACCCACAACCCGTATGTGTAAACAAGAACACATGTATAGTAAAATTAATGTTTAAGCGATAAATTTCTCCAGAAAACTTTTGGGATTTTCACCTAAGCATACTTTACTTTGGAGAGCACACAATAAGCGAACATTATGCCAAGTTTGGGTACAATAGCAATAGCACTTTCGGCGGAGAAGATTCTGAAAGATTTGTGTCAGGAAAACATGGGACAGACACGACAGACACCGTGTCAATCCATCCGAATATCTCTACGGCTTACAGCCGATGAGCTAAAAATGGAAGTTTATTTGGAAATCGTTTTAGGGGAAGGAGAAGATACACTACAAACTTGGACAAAGTTTCCACGTCATCAAATGGATTATCCTATTCATGCTTGTATAGGTAAGTATGTGTATCAGAAGAAATTTTTAAAAATGATTTGACCACTGGTTTTACTTCGATTCATACTTGGATTTTGTTTCAAAGCGAGTGAGATTCGTCATAATAATTCATGTTCAGGTCAGTATTGGTTATAGTAGCTGAGAATTACAAAGATATATCATCGGTTCAAATTGTGTTTTTTTTAATACAACAGGCACTAGCTATGGAAAGGCATATGAATTAAAACGTAAAATTCCATATTCTGATGAAAATGCTTGATAAAAAAAATGTAGTTAAGTAAAACTATAATCGTCCCATGCCAAGTGAGTTTCTTCTCTAACCTCAGGTCTGGATATATGAGGTAGATGAGGCGGACACGGACTGTCTTGGAAAATCCGTGCTGTGGAACTCTTTTGAGAGTAATATTCCAACAGACATTGGAATATTATGTGAACTAGGACATATTATGTTAACTAGGACATATATAGGACATATATTTCGGAATTTGGCTCGAAAATAACTTTCCTGTTTGATGGTTAACAGTGTGGTTAAAACTAAAGTCAGGCGTTGTTTATTTTGTGTTTGGAGAGACATGTTGACCGTTTTTCCTGGTCACATTACATGTCATCTATGGTTGTGGCCGTCTTATATTAAACTAGTTGACACCCAGTGTGCAATTTGTCAGTGTGCAATTATAGATCTGCTGGCATCGGAGGTGACACAGCAACACTGTCTGTGGAGTGGTTCAGTCCAGGACTCCGTCAAATCAAGGCTAGCACACGAATTAATGAAATCGTTTAGAATGCTTGTCCATCTTCTGGCAGCTCCTTGCAACCTTGTCACGGACGTCGAGTGATGAATTGATGACCTTGCTGACACAATGGATTTGTTGGGTTGAGCTGGATCCATCCCAGAACAAAGCTTTTTACGTGCAGACCATACACAATTAAGTGGGGGAGTGTCATTACTCCCAAACCCTTGTCATCTAGACCTAATCCATGCCTCTATACCAAGGGAACTTGCTGTTGAAATGCCTTGCATTGCAGGCGACCGTGTTCCTCACTATGTGACAGATAGCCAGTAGATAGTTATCAGGGATCTGCTGTGTGAAATTATTATTTCTGTGCGATGCAAACTTTTCATATCTTTTTTTTCATAATTCCATCAGGTTACAGTAAAATCAACTACATTTACCACACTGTCTGCCCCTGATGACGCCAGTGTATCTTTTGATAAAGTGTTTGGTCGGGCTTTGTTTCTATTGCAAAATGTTGTAGTTTACGTTTGTTATTGGAATCATCAAAATTTGGCTGTATTGGTGGTAATAGATTGATACTTACTTCTATTGCAAAGTGGCGTTTCAAAGCTATTCGTTCATAAACAGTACTCCTTTTGATGGACCCCTAATCATGCTAATGGAATTGAATGTCTGTGAATGTCTTGCGGAACTACGCTTAACCTTTTCACTACTCATGGTTACGCTGCGTAGCCATACCACACTCCTGTGCTGTTCTGATGCTGTTACGCTGCGTAACCATAACTTTGGCAACCAATAAAATGTAAAGGTAACTATCCACTAATTGTAATTAATGTTAGATTTGACCGAAAATGTAACTACAAGCTAAAGTAGCACATTTATATTGCCAGCGATTGAATTTTACAAGCTTGAAGCCTAAGTAAAGTCAAAATAGATGTTCGAATTTTATCTGTTATATTGAGGAACACATTGAAATAAACACATTAGTTTTTTTTACAAAATCGATTTATCTTCATTTGTTTTCGAAATATTAAACTTTTCGTGGGCAATTTAGGCCATATTTTCACTGTGATATTTTGCCTCATTAGCTATTATAATTCATACTCATGACGTCACACCAGGATATTGATTTTAATTAGTGACTCAGAGTGTCATTTTGACGTTGATTTGCAAGGTATCACAAATGTATATTATTGAAGGATGTAGGTATATAAATTTATACCATAATTATGTAGAGTGGTACTCCAGCATAGCAACCATTCCTATGATACTACCCGCAGCAACCATGGTTGCTAAGGGCGTAACTCAGAGCCTTAAAGCAAAATTGGTTTTAAAAAGCTTTGTATGAGATGAATAAATGAAGATAGTTGATATTTTGACTTTCTTGAGCCACATAGTAGAGTATTAATGACATACAGGCCCCTATCAACCATGGTTGCTATGGGCTGTATCAAAAGAATGGTCACCGTGGTAACCAATTAAGATACTAGATACTGCTTATATTTCATGTTGAACATTAAATATATTGAATTAAACTGATATCTTTAATCAAATATTCGATTTCAAGTTTTTCATGTAGCTAATTAACATGTGTCCGCATTGTGACGTCATGAATGCTCATTATAATACTTAATTAGTTATCGATTTTTGGTTAAAAATCATAATTATGATAATGACATGCCGTAAAAACCACAATGATCAGTGCGATGTCCTCTATCATGTGTAAAAAGTGAGTTCTGAGACCATACTTAGACTTTAATTGACTGTTTAGTTAATTGAATAATTAACCTGTCATTATCCTTGTGACGTCACAAATACTGATTACAATATGTCGAACTACAGACCGTTTTCACTCAAACTTCAATATCTTCATAACTAATCAAGATATTGACATGCTGTAAACACTATCAAACCCATGAAATTCACTCCATTACAAATAAAGAACACTGCAAGTACTCAAGCAAACGTATTAGGTTATATTTCATTACAACTTCGATGAATGTATACCAATTGTCTCTTACCATATACCAGAATTGAAATGACACCTGAATATCATCAGACCTTATATGGATCAGGCATTTATTTGCTATACAACCCAGATATCATAGTATTAAATATTGGCGACAAGTGAATGCGTTTGGTAGATCCCATACTTTCCAACTCACTGTAAATGGCCTGTCTTGAGATATCTTTTGGAACGTACGAATTCATATTCCAAGACCGAATCCATGGACGACTTTTCAAAATCAGTGTAAGTGGTCAAATTCGAGTGATAGAAAATGATCAAAGTCAAAGAAATGTGAACATCACAGAACTACAGGACTCTCGAAGATTGTGTTAAGAGAGTTAATTAGTAGCCCATCAAAGTGAAGTACTGTTGACGAGTAGCCTTGAACGTTCTTATTCACGGATCAATCCACCATTTAGTCATCACATTTCGTGGCTCATCAGGTATTTCAGTAACACGCAACACTTATGTGCTACGTACCAACGTCCATATCATACTCGACGTTATGACAATAAGTGTCACGGGAATGATGCCAAAGAAATAGGTTGTTGCAAGATTATATTACAAAATGGAGAGTGATGACACTGTCCTCTGTCTAATTTTAATCTGTCTTCAATGTAAAATCATATACTACAAAATAATCTCATAGATGTTGCAACAAAAGTCTAATTAATTTATGTAGATATATGAATTTTGCTTGTACTGTACCATGTTCGCCCAATTGATTATATACCATACATGTGAACACCAGCAATACGAAACCGGATCCTCTCATAACAATGCCTGTAACTATTGTCTGACTATTAGCATCGCATTTTAAAACATACGGCTGTCTTATAAGAAATATTGTGAGCTTCCTTCTCAGAATGTGATTGCAAGTTTTATTACCTTACTGCAGAGTAGTAAATATATGAATTTGGTGTATATTCCAATAGGTCAATGTTTTACAGTAGCATATTTTTATGATAGCTCTAATGTAGTGAGTCGTGAAACTCTTTTGTCTGCCCATTCCGTATTTGGAGAATCGGCCAGAAAAAATCGTGCTAAAAAACAAGTTTTTCATTACCATTATTTGCATCGAGTTATGTGCAGCTTTTAACGAACACTAGCTGGAAACAAATCAGTTGTGAATGACATAAAAATCAGTGCTTGGGAGGTGAATTACTCATAAAATATAGGGGACAAAGATCATGAAATATCAAGTTTATCTGAACGTCATCAGAGTTATTAGATGACCTTCAACCGGGCACGAATGTTTTCACAATATACTTTCCATTGGGAATTGAAAAAAAGGATATAATATCATCAAAATACAAAATAAATACCTTATTACCAAACACGAGAAATGTCATCCCAGTCATAAGCCATGGATTGTCTCAACATGCAACTGGAATGCAAAATGTTTTTGCATTTTACGGGTCGCAGGTTATTCTATCAAATGTAATTGACTAATCTGGAATCATGTTACGTTCCCAGGTTCTGTGTATACATAGAACTGCGCCGTCGAGAACAGAAAAGCAATACAATGGTGCCTACTCAATTGAAATCAAAACATCTTTGTTGAAAGGTCTGGGAAAACTTGCATTCCTTGTCATTAATGAGTCTCAGACAGCAGACCAGTCCTTCATTTAGACGTCATGTAGCAAAGAAACTGGTGTTCGTTTGTAGGCACGACGTTTTATCAGCGAATGATGTCGGCGGCTCAGTGACATTGACACAGGTGTAGATGGCAAGAGCCTGAGGAGAATGGCACACTCATCCATTTAGATGTTCACGGCCTGCAATTTCACATAATATGGTATGTAATGGGAGTGATTTAGTTCCATCCAACAATGCAGTTGACTCACACAATCCTTTTGTCACTGACAGGAAGCTGGCAGAAGATGAACATATGAATTATTGATAAAAGTTCTCATGAAATCATATCCTTAATATTCTGATCTAGTGGAAAAACTTTTCCATGGATATGCTTTGTTGCTTCAACTGTTGGTGTACACAGATATATCACACATACTAACGGTAGCAAATTGCACAATAAGTGTCATTTGGTTTCAAATTGGCCAGACACAGAACGGCAATTAGCCAGCGGGTGACTTTTGGTGTGACCAGAATTAATTGATCAACATGTTTATCCACAACCTTGCGTGACGTGTTGATCATGTCAAACAGCGGCCTCGTTAACGCAGAATCAATGGAAAGAACTTGAGTTCATTTAAGTGTGTAGCATCATATCCTCATCAACTTTGTCCTCGTCCATATCACTGTAATAACAAAAAAATCCTTCCTCAATAATGATCATAGCGTCCATGACATGTTCTGAATTGGATTTATTAGTCTGAATAAATCCACAACCAGAAGTGTACGGTAGCCTCGTGCCTGGAGTCCATTGTTTTCGTGTCAAGAATTCATATTGTTTACGAGTAAAGAATAGAGCAGCATTATTTACTACGGTGTTTTTTATCTATCACGCATTCTTTTGCACTTGGGCCCATTGTTTGAGCGTAAAAATGTTATTTGTTTTCGCGTAAAGAATGCCCATTGTTTCCGTGTAAAGAATACACTTTGCTTTCCAGTAAATAATACCATTTATTTCCGCGTAAAGATTATTGGTTTGTATGCAAACAATTAGTTATTATACAAAAACAATGATACTCCATTCTTTAACAGTAAACAATAAGTATTCTTCACGCGGTTCGACCAACCATTCATTCGATATACTAACTTGTTCGATCAATTTTACATTGTTTTTCACACGGTTTGACAAACTGGTCACTCAATAGACATGACCACTTGAACTACTGGCAATGATTTGATAAAACGTGTGAACGATTTGATAAACTGAAGGAATGGTTTGTTAAATAAAATGAACAATTAAAGAAAATTGAAGGAATGGTTCGACACATTTAAAGAACAGTTTAATAATTTGAGTGAACTGTGTATTTAAGCGTCAGATCAATTTGTCAAACCTTTCACACAATATACTTCACTAACTGATGGAACTATTTAATATATTGAGAGAACAGTTGGTCAAACCATGGGAACAATATAGTATATTGAACAAAACATTTCTTATATTGAGCGAACGGTTTGTAAATTGAATGAATGGTTTACTTTTTTTCTCATGTTATGTCCTATTTTTGTTTCCGTTTTATAATACGTCCTTACTATCTTAATTATTCGATGTTGAATTTTGACTAATCTGATAAACCCAGAACTAGGAATATGTCCGATAATCCAATGCAAATTCATACTTTCCAACAGTTCAGGGACTTCATCCCTCCGATGTAGTGCTATTCCACAAGATCCTTTGAATACATCAGTCATGTTGAACATCAATTTATAAAGTTTGTTCAATGAATGATATGCAATTTCGAATAGGCTCTGAAGAGATGGCATGGGTTGGTTCATTTGTCAATTTCATATGAATATAATTAAACATTTTTTTTTAGGAAATTCAAGATTTTTCTCCGAAAGTTTCTAATTCATTTTGTTCTAATTTTGAAATATCAAATTTTGAATCTTGCAACAATAACTAATCAGTTTCGATGGGATCTGTGTGTTTCGTACCATCTATTCATATGAATTACCTGTTCAGAAGCATGATTTGACACTGCATATCGAAGGCAACTGTGTGAAATTTGTAGGAAAATTAATCTGGTCAAGCAAAGACAGACCGACGACGGACCATGACATGTGTTTACCCGCTCACAGCAACCATAGCAAATTGCACCTTTCATCTCCACGTTTCAAGTTCAGGAGTGACGTGACACGACTTGACAGGTGGTCTCCTCTCATTAGCCTAGCTACTTTTGCAGTGTCGTTACCATAAACCGTCATGCTACAAACTACCAGTAACACAATAACATCTCTCGTGGGAAGCCATATGTGATCAGCAACAGATTCAAAACTTGAATCTGGTCATTTGAGAAACTATGACATTCTGATAAAATGGGACACATGATATTCATATTTAACAACTGATTCTAAATATAAGTCTCGTAATTCATGATCTCAGATTCATATCACAAGGTAATTTGTTTAAAACCTAATATATGACGAAATAAACGTACAATAACCAGCTTCACTGCTTCCATGAGATCCGGCATCCTTCGGGAGTACCGGTGCCTGGGTTCAGTACCGTAACTGTTAACACCACCGACCCCAGGGTATGCTTCCTTCCACCGGCGTTTTTGTTTCTGTTTGAATTCATTGCGTTTTAAACAAACTACATGTATTCTGAACAATCTAAACCACACCGAAATATTGACCATATCTATAATCTATAACAATGTCTCGCATACGTTGTGCCTACACTGTGCTTAGCTTTCCTCGCCTTTTCTGTTTTCTGGGGTTTTTTTTCTTTTCTTTTCTTCCTTTCTTTTTTCTTCTCTCTTTCTTTCCGTCACCAAAAATGTGTCTGAGTAATCGTAGATATAAATAATACTATTTATACTACACTGCATGCCGAAGGCCAGTTTCTCGACATGGACTGCGAGTAATATGATGTGACCTTGAGCGCAACTTGTCATCTTGGTCTGAAATCATTTTTTATTTTGCAAAATGCAAGTTTATGTGGAAATCGTTTTAGGGGACGGAGAAGATACACTACAAACTTGGACAAAGTTTCCACGTCATCAAATGGACTATCCTATCCATGCTTGTGTAGGTAAGTATGTGTATCAGAAGAAATCTTTAAAAATGATTTGACCACAGATTTTACTTCGATTCTCACTTGGATTTTGTTTCAAAGGTAGTGAGATTCGTCATAATAATTCATGTTCAGGTCAGTATTGGTTATAGTAGCTGAGAACTACAAATATATATCATCGGTTCCAATTGCGTTTTTTTAGATACAACAGGCACTAGCTATGGAAAGACATATGAATTAAAACGTAAAATTCCATATTCTGTTGAAAATGCTTGATAAAAAAAAATGTAGTTAAGTAAAATTATAATCGTCACATGCCAAGTGAGTTTCTTCTCTAACCTCAGGTCTGGAAACATGAGGTAGGTGAGGCGGACATGGACTGTCTTGGAAAATCCGTGCTGTGGAACTCTTTTGAGAGTAATATTCCAACAGACATTGGAATATTATGTGAACTAGGACATATTATGTTAACTAGGACATATATTTCGGAATTTGGCTCGAAAATAACTTGCCTGTCTGATGGTTGACAGTGTGGTTTAAACTAAAGTCAGGCGTTGTTTATTTTTTGTGTGGAGAGACATGTTGACCGTTTTTTCCTGGTCACATTACATGTCATCTATGGTTGTGCTCGTCTTATATTAAACTGGTTGACACCCAGTGTGCAATTTGTCAGTGTGCAATTATAGATCTGCTGGCATCGGAGGTGACAGCAAAACTGTCTGTGGAGTGGTTCAGTCCAGGACTCCATCAAGTCAAGGCTAGCACACGAATTAATGAAATCGTTTAGAATGCTTGTCCATCTCCTGGCAGCTCCTTGCAACCTTGTCACGGACGTCGAGTGATGAATTGATGACCTTCCTGACACAATGGATTTGTTGGGTTGAGCTGGATCCATCCCAGAACAAAGCTTCTTACGTGCAGACCATACACAATTAAATGGAGGAGTGTCATTACTCCCAAACCCTTGTCATCTAGACCTAATCCATGCCTCTATACCAAGGGAACTTGCTGTTGAAATGCCTTGCATAGCAGGCAACAGTTTTCCTCACTATGTGACAGATAGCCGGTAGATAGTTATTAGGGATCTGCTGTGTGAAATTATTATTTCTGTGTGATGCAAACTTTTCATAATATCTATTTTTTTTCATAATTCCATCAGGTGTACAATAAAAACAACTGCATTTACCACACTGTCTGCCCCTGATGTCGCCAGTGTATCTTTTGACAAAGTGTTTGGTCGGGCTTTGTTTCTATTGCAAAATGGTGTAGTTTACGTTTGTTATTGGAATCATCAAAATTTGGCTGTATTGGTGGTAATAGATTGATACTTACTTCTATTGCAAAGTGGCGTTTCAAAGCTATTCGTTCATAAACAGTACTCCACTTTGATGGACCCCTAATGGAATTGAATGTGAATGTCCTGCGTTTAAGAAATTCTATGGACGTCATCATGATCTGGTTGATAAATACAGCAAATCCATGTCTGCCATGCAACTAGATGTATTTTCAGGTTAATTTTGGGGAATTCATGACGGGTGCCACTTGTGGGGCAGGAAATGCTCACTCTTTCCGGAACACCTGATTTCACCTCCTAACTTTGGCAACCAATAAATGTAAAGGTAGCTATCCACTAATTGTAATTAATGTTGTATTTGACCGACAATGTAACTACAAGCTAAAGTAGCACATTTATATTGCCAGCGTTTGAATTTTACAAGCTTGAAGTCTAAGTAAAGTCAAAATAGATGTTCGAATTTTATCTGTTATATTGAAGAACACATTAAAATAAACACATTAGTTTTTTACAAAATTGATTTATTTTTATTTGTTTTCGAAATATTAAACTTTTCGTGGGCAATTTAGGCGATATTTTCACTGTGATATTTTGCCTCATTAGCTATTATAATTGGTATTCATGACGTCACACCAGGATATTGATTTTAATTAGTGACTCAGAGTGTCATTTTGACGTTGCTTTGCAAGGTATCACAAATATATATTATTGGAAAATGTGGCTTTATAAATTTATACCATAATTATGTAGAGTGGTACACCAGCATAGCAACCATTCCTATGATACTACCCCTAGCAACCATGGTTGCCAAGGGCGTAAATCAGAGCCTTAAAGCAAAATTGGTTTTAAAAAGCTTTGTATGAGATGAATAAATGAAGATAGTTGATATTTTGACTTTCTTGAGCCACATAGTAGAGTATTAATGACATACAGGCCCCTAGCAACCATGGTTGCTGTGGGCTGTTTCAAAAGAATGGTCACCGTGGTAACCAATTAAGATATTAGATACTGTTTTTAGTTCATGTTGAACAATACATATATTGAATTAAACTGATATCTTTAATCAAATATTTGATTTCAAGATTTTCATGTAGCTAGTTAACATGTGTCCCCGTTGTGACGTCATGAATGCTCATTATAATACTTAATTAGTTATCGATTTTTGGTTAAAAATCATAATTATGATAATGACATGCCATAAAAACCACAATGATCAGTGCGATGTCCTTTATCGTGTGTAAAAAGTGAGCTCTGAGTCCATACTTAGACTTTAATTGACTGTTTAGGTAATTGAATAATTAACCTGTCATTATCCTTGTGACGTCACAAATACTGATTACAATATGTCGAACTACAGACCGTTTTCACTCAAACTTCAATATCTTCATAACTAATCAAGATATTGACATGCTGTAAACACTATCAAACCCACGAAATTCACTCCATTACAAATAAAGAAGACTGCAAGTACTCAAGCAAACGTATTAGGTTATATTTCATTACAACTTCGATGAATGTATACCAATTGTCTCTCACCATATACCAGAATTGAACTGACACCTGAATATCAGCAGACCTTATATGGATCAGGCATTTATTTGCTACACAACCCGTATATCATAGTATTAAATATTGGCGACAAGTGAATGCATTTGGTAGATCCCATACTATCTAACTCACTGTAAATGGCCTGTCTTGAGATATCTTTTGGAACACACAAATTCATATCCCAAGACCGAATCCATGGACGACTTTTCAAAATCAGTGTAAATGGTCAAATCCGAGTGATAGAAAATGATCAAAGTCAAAGAAATGTGAACATCACAGAACTACAGGACTTTCGAAGATTGTGTGAAGAGATACCATTAGCAGTTTTAGTAGCCCATCAAAGTGAAGTACTGTTGACGAGTAGCCTTGAACGTTCTTATTCACGGATCAATCCACCATTTAGTTATCACCTTTCGTGGCTCATCAGGTATTTCAGTAACACGCAACACTTATGTGCAACGTACCAACGTCCATATCGTACTCGACGTTATGACGATAAGTGTCACTGGAATGATGCCAAAGGAATAGGTTGTTGCAAGATTATATTACAGAAAGGAGAGTGATGACACTGTCCTCTGTCTAATTTTAATCTGTCTTCAATGTTAAAATCATATACTACAAAATAATCTCATAGATGTTGCAACAAAAGTCTAATTAGTTTATGTAGATATATGAATTTTGCTTGTACTGTACCATGTTTGCCCAAATGATTATATACCATGCATGTAAACACCAGCAAAACGAAACCGGGTCCTCTCAGAACAATGCCTGTAACTATTGTCTGACTATTAGCATCGCATTTTAAAACATACGACTGTTATAAGAAATATTGTGAGCTTCCTTCAGAGAACGTGATTGCAAGGTTTATTACCTTACTGCAGAGTAGTAAATATATGAATTTGGTGTATATTCCAATAGGTCAATGTTTTACAGTAGCATATTTTTGACATTAGAGCGTTGGGGGCGAAGCCCCCAACCCTCTACATGTCTATGTGCTGACTTTTTCATGGAGGTTTAATGCCAAACTATCGACGCCCGTTTTGGCAGGTAAACCTTCAGACAACTACTCCAAATGAGGATTTTCTTCGTCTTTGACATAAAATCTGTCGAATTGATGGCAAACTTTTAATATTCCACAGATGTATAATGCATAAATCGATGTGTTAGGATTGAGAAAATAACGTAAGATCCTCAAATTATCCAAAAACGTCCAAAATGGCGGAGCCGATGGAAATTGACGTTCCCAGAATGCAAAGCAAATTTTACCGCAATGACGCGTATTATGGAACACACAATTTTCCGTGCAGCAATACGTGCATGCATACATCATCTTGCGTGTGACATTCTCTGGCGCTATGATGAAGTAAACACGATGATACGTCTGCGACGCCACGGCTAAATTTACCGTAATTTGACGTATTGTATCACATGACAGTTAAGGTGTTCCATGCGGGGATGCGAATTTTTATTTTAAACTGGCCTTTCAATTCGCCCAGTAGGCATATGTATCATGATATCAGATGCAGATATTTCTCATGGTTTTCAATATTTTTTTTTTTTTTTTTTTTTTAATGAAATACCATTTTAGTAGGCGTAGATCTATCTGTTACATTGAGTTCAAAATAAATTTTTACTTATTAGGAATATGAATGAAGTAGGCCTATGTTTTTCATCATAATATAATGTCGTGGTGCTGATGATGTGCTCGAGCTCTAATGTCGTCCCCCGCAGTTAGCTGCATTTTCTTGTTATGATAGCTCGACTGTAGTGAGTCGTGAGACTCTTTTGTCTGCCCATTCCGTATTTGGAGAATCGGCCAATAAAATCGTGCTAAAAAACAAGTTTTTCATTACCATTATTTGCATCGAGTTATACGCAGCTTTTAACGAACTTTAGCTGGAAACAAATCAATTGGGAATGACATAAAAATCAGTGCTTGGGAGGTGAATTACTCATAAAATATAGGGCACAAAAATCATGAAATATAAAGTTTATCTGACCGTCATCAGAGTTATTAGATGACCTTCAACCGGGCACGAATGTTTTCACAATACACTTTCCATTGGGAATTGAAAAAAAAGGATATAATATCATCAAAATACAAAATAAATACCTTATTACCAAACACAAGAAATGTCATCCCAGTCATAGGCCATGGATTGTCTCAACATGCAACTGGAATGCAAAATGATTTTGCATTTTACGGGTCGCAGGTTATTCTATCAAATGTAATTGACTAATCTGGAATCATATTACGCTCCCAGGCTCTGTGTATACATAGAACTGCGTCGTCGAGAACCAGAAAAGCAATACAATGGTCCCTACTCAATTGAAATCAAAACATCTTTGCTGAAAGGTCTGGGAAAACTTGCATTCCCTGTCATTAATGAGTCTCAGACAGCAGACGAGTCCTTCGTTTAGACGTCATGTAGCAAAGAATCTGGTGTCCGTTTGTAAGCACGACGTTTTATCAGCGAATGGTGTCGGCGGCTCAGTGACATTGAAACAGGTGTAGATGGCAAAAGCCTGAGGGGAATGGCACACTCATCCATTTATATGTTCACGGCCTGCAATGTCACATAATATGGTATGTGATGGGAGTGATCCAGTTCCATCCAACAATGTAGTTGACTCACATAATCGCTGGCAGACGATGAACATATGAATTATTGATAAAATTTTTCATGAAATCATATCCTTAATATTTTGATGTAGTGAACAAACTTTTTCAAGGATATGCTTTGTTGCTTCAAATTTTGGTGTACACAGATATATCACACACACTAACGATACCAAATTGCACAATAACATGAATAAGTGTCATTTGGTTTAAAATTGGCCAGACACAGAACCGCAATTAGCCAGCAGGTGACTTTTGATGTGACCAGAATTAATCAATCAACATGTTTATCCTCAACTTGGCGTGACATGTATCATGTCAAACAGCGGTCTCGTTAACGCAGAATCAATGGAAAGAACTTGAGTTATTTAGGTGTAGAGCATCATATCCTCGTCAACTTCGTCCTCGTCCACATCACTGTACAAAAAATAATAATTCCTCAATAATGATCCTAGCGTCCATGACATGTTTTAAATTGGATTCATTAGTCTGAATAAATCAAATAGCATAGTTTTTATCTACCACGCATTCTTTTGCATTTGGGCCCATTGTTTGAGCGTAAAGAGTGCCCATTGTTTCCGTGTGAAGAATACGTTTTGCTTTCCCATAAAGAATACCATATATTTCCTCGTAAAGATTATTTGTTTGTATGCAAACAATTATTTATTATGCAAAATCAATGATACTCCATTCTTTACCAGTAAACAATGAGTATTCTTCACGCCGTTCGACCAACCGTTCATTCGATATAGTAAATGTTCGATCAATAATACATTGTTTTTCACACGGTTTGACAAAAGGGTCACTCAATATACATGACCACTTGCACTGCTGGCAATGATTTGATAAAATGTGTGAACGATTTGATAAACTGAACGAACGGTTTGTTAAATGAAATGAACAATTTAGAAAGTAGAATGAACGGTTCGACAAATTCAAAGAACAATTTAATTATTTGAGTGAACTGTGTATTCAATCGTCAGATCAATTTGTCAAACCCTTCTCACAATATACTTCACTAACTGATGGAACTATTATTGAGAGAACAGTTGGTCAAACTATGGGAATAATATAGTATAAACGAAAGATTTCTTATATTGAGCGAAGGGTTTGTAAATTGAATGAATGGTTTACTTTTTTCTCATGTTATGTCTAATTTTTGTTTCCGTTTTATATTATGTCCTTATTTTCTTAATTATTCAATGTTGAATTTTGACTAACCGATAAACCCAGAACTAGGAATATGTCCGATAATCCAATGCAAATTCATACTTTCCAACAGTTCATGGACTCTATCTCTCCGATGTAGCGTAATTCCACATCAGTCATGTTGAGCATAAATTTATAATGTTTGTTCAATGAATGGTATGTCATTTCGAAAAGGCTCTGAGGAGATGTCATGGGTTGATTTATTTGTCAATTTCATATAAATATAACTAAACATTTTTTCAGAAAATTCTAGATTTTTCTCCGAAAGTTTCTAATCCATTTTGTTCTAATTTTGAAATATCAAAATTTGAATCTTGCAACAATCGCTAATCAGTTTTGATGGGATCTTTGTGTTTCGTACCATCTATTCATGTAAATTAACATGTTCAGAAGCATAATCTGACACTGCATATCAAAGGCAACTGTGCTAAATTTGTAGGAAAATTAATCTGGTCAAACAAAGACAGACCGATGACGGACCACGACATGTGTTTACCAGCTCACAGCAACCATAGCAAATTGCATCTTTCATCTCCATGTTTCAAGTTCAGGAGTGATGTGACACAACTTGACAGGTGGTCTCCTCTCGTTAGCCTAGCTACTTTTGCAGTGTCGTTACCATAAACCGTCATGCTACAAACTACCAGTAACACATCAGCAAATCTCGTGGGAAGCCAAATGTGATCAGCAACAGATTCAGAACTCGTATCTGGTCATTTGAAAAACTATGACATTCTGATAAAATAGAAGACATAATATTCATACTTAACAATTTAAAAAATGTGTCTGAGTAATCCTAGATTTGCTAATACTATTTATACTACACGGCACGCCGAGGGCCAGTTTATCGACATGAATTGCGAGTAATGTGATGTCACCTTGAATGAAACTTGTCATATTGGTCTGAAATTTGCAAAATGCAAGTTTTTGTGGACAACGTTTTAGAGGAAGGGGAACTACAAACTTGGACAAAGTTTCCACGTCATCGAATGGATTATCCTATCCATGCTGGTATAGGTACGTATAAGAAGAAATCTTTAAAAATCATTTGACCACTGGTTTTACTTCGATTCTCATTTGGATTTTGTTCCTAAGCGAATGAGATTCGTCATAATAATTCATGTTGAGGTCAGTTTTGGTTATAGTAGCTGAGAATTTCAAAGATATATCATCGGAACAAAATGTTCTTTTTTTGTAGATACAACATGCACTAGTTATGGAAAGGCATGAACTAAAACGTAAAATTCCATATTCTGATGAAAATGCTTGATAAAAAAACTGTAGGTAAGTACAATTATAATCATCACATGCCAAGTGAGTTTCTTCTCCAACCTCAGGTCTGGATACATGAAGTAGGTGAGGCATATAAAATAAAAATGAAATATGAACAATACATGATGTGCAATGAGAAACTAAAATACGGACTGTCTTGGGAAAATCGGTGATGTGGAACTCTTTTGAGAGTAATATTCCAACCGACATGGGAATATGATGTAAACTAGGACATAGTGTTACTGAAAAAGGGTCTGATGGTTGTATAAAATTGATATTTTGGAATTTGGCTCGAAAACAACTTTCCTGTTTGATGGTTAACAGTGTGGTTGAAAGTCAGGCGTTGTTTATTTTTTGTGTGAAGAGAGACATGCTGACCGGTTTTTCCTGGTCACATTACAGGTCATTTATGGTTGTGCTCGTCTTATATTAAACTGGTTGACACCCAGTGTGCAATTATTCAAAACATTATTTCGTTATAGATCTGCTGGCATTGGAGGTTACAGCAAAACTGTCTGTGGAGTGGTTCAGATCAGGATCGCGTCAATTCAAGGCTAGCACACGGATTAATGGAATCGTTTAGAATGCTTGTCCATCTCCTGGCAGTTCCAGGTCACGGATGCAACCTTGTCACTGATGTCGAGTGATGAATTCATGACCTTGCTGACACAATGGATTTGATGGGTTGAGCTGGATCCATCCCAGAACAAAGCTGCTTACGTGCAGACCATACACAATTGAATGGGGGAGTGTCATTACTCCAAATCCCTTGTCATCTAGACCTGTTCCCATGCCTTTATACCAAGAGAACTTGCTGTTGAAATGCCTTGCATAGCAGGCGACAGTTTTCCTCACTATGTGACGGATAGCCGGTAGATAGTTATCAGGGATCCGCTGTGTGAAATTATTGTTTCTGTGCGATGCCATTTTTTTTTCATAATATCTATCGAAAAGTGGCATTTCAAAGCTATTTGTTCATAAACAGTATTCCACCTTCATGGACTGCTGATGGAGTTGAATGTCTGTGAATATCTTGTGGAACTACACTTAATCCACAAGTATAGTTCACTATGCTTCAAATGGATAGAAACTGCAGTAATCCTGTTCCTCTTTTTGTGCTCGGTAAAGCAGTTTATATATACGAGAAAACTAGAATGCTTCCAGAATACAAATTCCTCGTACATTTCGTAGAATAGCTTGGGATGCATGATGCCTAAAGAAATTGACTTTAGGCCTACATATCAGTTCATTAGTGTTTGCTCTCTGGCATAATCATTATGAATGAAAACGATTCATTCAATATCATCTGCTAACCAAACATTCAAAACTGAACGCCCGTACGATTACAGCATCCAACTTGAATGTTTGAACATCGCCAACCCATCACGTCTCCATACACATATGGTACTGACGGTACCTCATACAGAAACCAAGAGATATCCGGAAGAAGAACAGGATGGAATTAGTGAAAAGGTGAATAGCGAGATAAAAACCATAGTGCCATTCGTCTCGTAGTAAGGCGGTTTATCTCTACTTGCAGCATTTTGTGATGACAAGTTCTTGGACCACGACGTGTTCACCTCATCTGTCCCTCTGTCATACATCCCGCTCATTTGTGTGCAATAATTACACTAAATTCACAGTCGTGTTCCCAAACAAACGATATAATATAACATGATGTGTTCATTAACAGCCCATCCAAGTAAGGCCCTGTTTGATGAACAAGTAGCCTGTTGGCTTCTGTGTTATGAACAAGTTTTATTATTTGAGCTGTCGTGGGTTTTATGTTCATAATTGATATCTACATTTCGAAACACAAAACAAAGATATATGAGGTTTTGATAATTACAACCAATAAAATTACGAAATTTCGAAGTTAGGAACTGCAATAGAGATATCTGTTGATGATTTGATGTATTGTATCATTAGCAACACAATATAATGTTGCCATTTCGCATGATAGACTAGTCAACACGTTATATCACATGCCTAAGTAGACTAGACGGTCAGATGTGCTAGCACCGAATATCACGTGATTCTACTTCCGTCCCATCACACTGGCCGGATACAGCAATCAAAGTGATTCATTCTCCTGAAGACATACACGAGACATACAGGATTTGTGTATGATCAAGCCTATATTGCATCTCCTGTGATAATTATCTAAATGTCTCCAGCTATTATAATAATAATCAGATTTATTTAACGTCGGTCCATGATGATAGGCAATTCTGTCTGTCTCCCCCATCCCCGTCGGGTGACAATTTAGAATTTGGAAAGCACATTCGAATTCATTTACTCGATAAATAATCAACTGAATTATTGTAAAAAAGGCCATGTGTACCCCTTACATTATAAAAGTAAATGTTTATGGTATGGTCACAAGCACGAATGGTAAGATTCCATTACAGACCGGAAGATAATAATACAATCTATGTAGCTATAATCTGGACGTAATATTCTTTGCAATGAGAGCTTTCCAGCTACATCCGTAAGATCAAACGTCCTCAGAAGGGTCATTATTCCGCTGCTGTGAAGACGTACAGTATTGTTTTCTGATGTGCTCTGACAGGGTTAACTGCAAGTTGATTGTCCTCATTCACACTCCAGTGGAAGATAATTTCAAAACACTTTCCCCAACACGCTTTTGGCATGAAATCACGTCTTGTCGAATGTAAAGGGTTTTTCAATGTGACTTCCAAGTCTTTGTTGTTCGTGACAACAAAGTAACACGTGATGTAAGGTTTATATCGAGCGTGAAACTACTACAACACATTCTCGCCTTGAGGAAACAGGTTGGAAAAAGTAACAGTAAATCCCCCACACAACCTGAGATATTGAACACAAATTATGGATATAAGAAAAACATGGTATACATTTATCCATTAGCGGAATCCAATGTCCATTGAGTGCCGCACCATTCTACCAGATGTATGCAATGTCACGTCAAGAGTAGATAGTAGCACCACACTTAATTTAAACAGTCGATTCATTGTTCTGTTTTGTATGTGTAGTGTAGCTTCAAATTCGTTATACGAAAAAATGCATAAAACTGTTTCGTAAACCCTCGTTCCTGATTGGTCCAGAAAGGTTTATGTTTTCAAACTTTGGAAATATTTGGCGGGGAATGGTCCGATAGCTCTACTATGTAGCATTCCCACGTATTTGTTATTATCTATGGTGTAGAGCTCAGTGTATTCACGCCCCAGTGACTGTATGCATGAATGCACAGGCTGGACTATAGAGAGGACTAAAAATCAATATATATATATTTGTGTGTGACATGTACATTGGTTTGTTGTTGTATTAAATCATTCTACAATCAGATGTTGGTCAGTGAACATCCATTCCTACAATGGTGACCCCGACGTGATCTGAACAAAATAGATTTGTAGGATAATACGGATGTTGTAACATGGCAAACAAAATGCAACAACCAAAGGCCAGTGAAGGGAATGAAGATGATATGGCCAGTGCATTGCTTACATTGTCAGCATTACAAGGACATGTAAAGCGGGCCATAAACAATATGACTGACACTCTTGGCAAACAAAGCCCTACGGCTGATTCAATTGCATACGCAGTGCAAAAATTGGAAACCCAAGTGGATAAATATGTTGATCAGCAAATGGCTATAGTTGATCTGTGTGCTGATGAAGCAGAAGTAGCGGTCCTTGAAGCAAGAATAGATCCAATCATCAAGACTGCTGATCAAGTTTTACAGAAAGCTTATGCATTTCAAGGGAGCAGTTCAGTAACGCATCCACCAACAACACACGGTGGTTCAAGGAAAGTGGTGTTCCGGCCCATGGATCACGAAAATGTTCGTTTGTGGATAAGACAGGTTGAGGATGTATTCGACTCTATGGGAATTGACGGACAACTCAATCGCTTCACAACCCTGACCACCTTGTTGAATGATGCAGAAGCTACAGTCATACAGGATCTCACCATGACAGAGCCGCGTCCATCTGATGTGTTTGATCAGGCAAAGAAATTGCTCACATCCAGGTATGATCGACCAGTCTATGAGCGTTTGTCACGAGCCATTGCCATGGGGGGTTTTGACACGGACGAATCTCCATCACAGTGGCTTGCTCGATTTCGACAAACACGTGGGGAATGCACAATGGACGATATTGACCGGTGGGCTCTGATTCGTCGAATGCCGCCATCACTCCATCCAACATTGGAAGCTTTGCAGCCAGTGCCATCTTCGGAGGAGTTTGTCAAACATGCTGACCGCCTTGTCAAGACTGTAGAACAACCATCTGTGCTTGTCAATGTTGTCTCCACTGAAACATGTAACTCGGATCAAGACGCCAACATCCAGGCAGTGTCAGCAAATAAAGGCGTCTGCCAAAGCCCAAAAAACGCCAAATTACAAGACAAAAGTGTGTCTGCTGGTTCCATGAGCGCTTCAAGAATGATGCCCATACATGTGAGGGAGACTGGTGCCTCGGATACAAGGATGGTCTCAATGTTCGCCAACACAGACGCTGGGGAAACGACAGAGGCGACCAGCAGTGAGCGCAGTGTCTGGTATGCCTGAAAACCCTAAGCGCTTACTCTATGCTGCAGGCTACATGATTGACTCTGGATCAGTTGTTTCTGTCATTCCTCCTGAAACAAATGACATTATAACCCCAAGTTCCAAGTCTTTGGATCTACATGCTGCAAATGGCACGTCCATCAAAACCTATGGCACGAAGGTCGAAGAATTTGAGCTGATGGGACGTAGATGTAGGCATCAAATGATCATCGCAGATGTGACACGTCCAATTCTTGGCATAGACTTTTTCTCAGAAGGTGAAGGTAAAGCCTTCATTGTGGACATTGCAAACAGGTGCCTGATCGACAGAGACACCTTGTGTACAGCTAGGGGACAATTGAAAAAATCCCCAGTGCATTCCCTCTTGAAACCTACATGGGAAACCAATAACATTGACGATAGTTCCAGGCAGTATGAACATCTTTTGTCTCAGTTCCCAGAGATTGTTGAGACAGACCTCGGGAAGGTAACAGTGCTCGCCAAACCTCTCCATATTGACACAGGTGACAATGTGCCAGTTGCGTCACCTTGCAGAAACCTACATGGAGAAAAAAAAAGTTGCAATTGAAGCAGAACTTCTTAAATGGGAAAAGGAAGGTGTCATTGTTCGTTGTGAGTCTGAATGGGCATCTCCTATTCATGCAGTAAAAAAACCCGATGGCACTTGGCGCGTGTGTGGAGATTTTAGACGACTCAATCTTGTAACAAAATCTGACAAATATCCTCTGCCTTCCATGAGAAACTTCAATGACCAATTGGCAGGAACCACTATATTCTCGAAGATTGACTTACGTCGTGCTTATCAGCAAGTCAAAATTGACGAAAAGAGCCAGGATAAAACTGCCATTATAACTACAATAGGATTGTTCAAATTTCGTAGGATGGCATACGGGCTCAAAAATGCAGGACAGTGTTTTCAGCGTAATATACATGAGATGTTACGGGACCTTCCTTTCATGTTTGTGTACATGGATGACATTATCGTTGCAAGCAGGACTAATTCAGAGCATCAGGATCACCTCAGAAAATTATTTGAGTGTCTACGTGACACTGGATTAGTCATCAATGTTAAGAAGTGCATCTTTGGGGTGTCAAACTTGGATTTTCTTGGGCATCATGTGGATAGTAATGGGATATCGATTCCTCGTGAACGAGCAGATGCTATCATCAGATATCCTAAACCTACCAATGTTGACGAGTTGGAACGTTTCCTGGGCATTGTCGCATACTTCTACAGGTTCATTCACCATGCCTCAGGGAAACTATCACCCCTGTACAAACTGAAAAAATTTTGTACAAGGAAGGCAATTGCTGCACAATGGAGTGAAAAGCATGACCGTGCTTTCGGTATTGCCAAATTAGCTGTTGCAAATGCCACACTGCTTGCTCATCCAGTGTGTGGATCACCTACTGAACTGTGGTGTGACGCATCCAATATTGCCGTTGGTGCAGTTTTAGTGCAGCTACAGAAAGGAAGATGGAGACCATTGGCTTTTTGGAGCAAACAGTTGAATGATGCGCAAATGAATTATTCAGCAACTGACAGAGAGTTGTTTGCCGTGTCCTATGCAATTGATCATTTCCGCAGCTACATTGAAAGCCAGCCAATTACGGTCCGAACTGACCATCTTCCTCTGGTTGGTTCTCTTAAGAAAGCTGCAGACACTGCACTGCCGGTTCCTCGTCGACATCTGAACAGAATTGCACAGTTCATTGATGAAGTAATATATCTCAAAGGCAGTCACAATGAACTGGCAGATGCTATGTCACGTGTAATCCTCCTATGTGGGGAAAGGGATACCTGGTCCTGTCAAGACATCCAATCAGTACCGGTAGCGCCCGAGTCATCACACAGCAAGGATGTACTTCCCTCAGACAAAATGGATGATTCTAACCTTGAAGAGGCCCTCGTAGATGATTCATTCATCCGGAAGTCAGAGCAGCGTCGGTTCTCAGACCTGGCAGACGATCAATCAATCGTTACTTGCAAGGCGATATTCACTCATGATGAGAATCATATGCCAAAACAGATTCCAGATCCAGAGGAATTCCGAAAACTCCAAGAGGCAGATGACAAACTTCAAACTTGGATTAAACTGCACCAGGAGATAGATTCACCATTTCATCCCAAACTCATAGCCGTTGGAAATACTAGCCTCTGGTCTGATGAAAATGATGGAGTAGTACGACTCCTGGTGCCAACATGCCTGAAAAAAACAGTGTTCGATACAATGCATAGCATCACTCACCCTGGTTACAAGGCTGGCTACATCATACTCAAGCGTACATACTGGTGGTCTGGAATGGGTAAAGATGTTCGTAAATGGTCAAAGGAATGCGTTTCATGTCAACGTGCCAAAATTCACAAACATACTAAATCACCGCTGGAAGAGTTACCACCACCAATAAAGAGATTCAGCCATATTCATGTCGATTTGGTTGGTCCTTTGCCATCGTGTGAAGGCAAAAACATGCTGCTAACTGTGATCGATCGTTGGACTAGTTGGCCTGAAGCGTTTCCATTGTCTTCTTCCGGCGAAGCAGCAACGGCTCAGGCATGTGCCAAGATCCTGTGCAGAGAGTGGATACCGCGTTTTGGAGTACCAGATGTGGTGACCACAGACCGCGGTCCACAGTTTACCTCAGGACTATGGATATCCATGTGTAAATTAATGGGCATAAAACGTGACATTACCACTGCTTATCACCCTCAGCACAATGGCAAGGTTGAGCGTTGGCACAGATCCCTGAAGAATGCACTGCGCGCTCGGCTATTAGGACGACACAACTGGCTTGCAGAACTACCATGGGTGATGCTTGGTCTTCGCACATCACCTAATCTGGATACTGGAGTTTCTCCGTCTCTACTTGTCATGGGCCAACATCCAGCCTTACCTGGCCAGCTGATCATTTCTAAGGAGAATATTACTGATTACACTGTTTTCAGTGAGCGTCTGGCAAAAGCAATGAGGGCCCAAGTATTCTTGCAAAATCCATGGCATGGTAGCGAAAAGTCAGGTCATCCCATTCCACAGACATTGAGACAAGCTTCATCAGTGTTGGTGCGTCGCGATCATCTCCAAGGCACACTGGAACCGAAGTATGATGGCCCTTACCAGGTGATCGACAGGAAACACAAGCAATTCACAGTGTTCAGGGATGGACATAATGATGTCATCTCTGTGGATCGGCTAAAGCCATTCCATGGTACCCCTAACAAGACACCAGATCATCCAAGCGTTACGACAGATCGGTACGAACTGGACGACCAGGAATGGCCTCCTCTGCCTTCTCGGCCAAAAAGAGAAACTAGGCCTCCGGATCGGTGGGGCTTCTAGACTACATGGATCCTTAGTGAGCAGCCTAACTCAAAGGCTGGGGAGGGGCACTGTAGAGCTCAGTGTATTCACGCCCCAGTGACTGTATGCATGAATGCACAGGCTGGACTATAGAGAGGACTAAAAATCAATATATATATATATTTGTGTGTGACATGTACATTGGTTTGTTGTTGTATTAAATCATTCTACAATCAGATGTTGGTCAGTGAACATCCATTCCTACATATGGAATTTCATTGACTTTGATATATGTCCTTTGAATCAACAACCTTTGAATTTACCGCAAAATGCAGAATGGATATCTCTATTAACAAACATCACAATTGAAATGTCACGTGGATACTAGCATAGAACCATCAGTGTGGCCGAGTGGTTAGGCATTGGTGTGAACAGTGAAGCTAATTGGCGGTATGTGACGTTTATCGAATCCCGTCACCAGCACAAAGCAGGTGGGCTTTTCCTGGCAACGTAAAAGTGTCTCCATTTATTTTGCTTTCAGATTTCTAAATTGTCAATCAATGGACACGAGAAAGACGGGCAGAATTGCCTATCATCATGGTTCTTTGTTAAATACACCTCATTATCGTTATTACTACTATCTAAGCTGAATATAGGCCATAGTTTCATGAACCATGCAACTGGTATGTCACACTGTTGTATGTCAAAAAAGGTGTCTCCCTATATAGGACTGATTAGGTTCTGGCCTTCTTTGCAAAATCAACCACCAAAAGAACACACTTGCTACGGTTCCTACCTTTGCGACGTCACAACATAATGAACTATGCTACGGAATGCAGATTGCGTCAGAGCATTAAGGTTCATTAGCAACCCTTTGAAGTGAAATACTGTTCGTGAATGAGTAGCCTTGAAACTCTTTTACTAATCAATTCCTTCAATTAACGCCAATCCTCAGATAATGGACCTTTTCATAGGCTTTCCCTATCCCACCAAAATATCCCAATCAAGTGCTCGCATTCGACTTATCATAGTCAGAATGACTTGGACTTTGATTTTATTACAAATGAAATAATGAACGGCTTCTCCCTGATTGATAGGGACAAGGACGTGACAGATATTTCGCCAGCTGAGATACGTAACCATGCATCTGCAATATCTGCGAATATGTCCCACAAGGTCATGCATCATGACGGCAACTACATCAATGTGGAGTTTGTTAGTTTGGGAACTGTACCGTTTTTTCTGTACACACCGAGCACTGACGTTTGTTTTTAGCCCTTAAGTCATGTCCGTAAAAAAATATGTACGTCCTCCACCTGCAATTTCAACACGCGGTCATAGACTATAGAGTTACAAGAAGACACCAATTTTGGGCTCTGTGCATCCTGATAAGTCCGTTGTATCCATCCACCAAACCACCTTTGTGAATATAGGCTGGTAAGGGAACCGGAAGAATACCTAGACAAATACCAGAACTATTTTCGCATTTCAAAAATGCTATTTTCGCATCTTTACATTGTTTGTTATTGTTTACCACAAAATATATATATACATACTAGGCCTATTTGTAGCCGTGAAGTACTGTACGTGTTACCGTCTGTCGTGTCATGGTGTATGAACGTGTGGATTTCCATGTACATTAAAATGAGTCGTCAAGGTAGTCTTCATTTGTGAAAAAGCATTGTTTTGCCACAAAAATAAGATCAAAGATGGCCGAGTGACCACTCTTGCCAGTCATATTGTATTCCAGGATAATAATGCAAATATTAGCAAATTACATAGGATTCACCAATAGCTGCGGGAAACCTTAAAAACAACTTTATTCATACATGACATATAAAAAAAAACAATTAATTTTATGAAGACTCTAAGTAATTTGGCCATCACTTTTGCTTGATATTGTGCATGCAGTTGAAGTCCAGAAAGGTCACAATAAACAACCTGTGATCTGGCGGACAGACCAGGCAGTTGTCTCTGCATATATGTGGACACTTTATGGAACATGTAGCAATATTTTAACCTCTAAGTGCATTTTTCTCCCATCATGCACTGGCGTTTCGAACGTAAGGCGTGAAAATTAGAACACTGTTAATTTTTCAAGAAAGCGGAGCGCTAGAACGGAACATGTGTGCACACTTCCCTTTGAAAAGCTGAGTTCTATCATAGCTTGCACGGCGTTAAAAAACGGACAGGACAAAACAGTTCCATAAAACGGTCGCGCGGCTTCGGTGTGTAACCGCCTTAAACCTCACATCGTCAGTGCCATAGGGGCCGTCCCGAAGTCCAACAATGACGTGCGTCTCATCCACGAAGCAATTGTCCTAGCTGATTGTGATCTAAACCAATTTGCATCCAATGACCCTTGTACATATCAAACGGTGTCAGATGCATTGGCAATGCTAGCACCGGGTCACTATATGACTAAAGTGGACCTACAGGCTGCCTATTGTTCAGTCCCCATCTCCGAGGAACAACGTACATTGGCAGGTATCCAATGGAAATTTAGCGGCAGTACTGACAATACTTATTTTGTGGACAGCAAACTCTGTCAGTTGATATAGAAATAGCCAGCTATCGAACAGAATCAGGCCTGTTATGTGACCAGGATATATCAGTCAGCATGTCTCTGCAAACTCTTTCAGTCTCTCAGACTTCTCAACTTACTTGGTCTGAAGTTATTATACTCTTTCGGCATGGAAACTTGTCTAAACTTCCTGACTAATTAATGTCAGGGATACACGATAAGGAGACTCTTTACTTGATACATATTCGGCGTTAATTCACATATTGGCGCTGCTCTGTGGCGACACGCAGCTGGGAGTTTTTGCACTCGTGAATTTGTTGTTTTTTCACCAAGTTTCAGTATATTTTACAGCACTGATTTTTACACCAAACGGTGTGTGAACAAGTGTGACCTGATCACAATGATCAGGAACATGGATATAGTGATTGGTTTGGTTATTTTGACAATTTTCTGTGACATTGTGAGTGGCCATCATGAACATAACAAGGATACCTACGCATACAGCCGTGACGAGCTGCTGGCCCTGCGCCCCTCAACTCAACACCGTGAAGTCCTCGGGGGCCTGAGAGGGATTATACCTGCAGCTAATCCACGCAAGCGAGGTAGCCGAGGAGGTGCGAGACGCAGATTTCGCAGGAGATGGCGTTGAACACCCCTGCCAGCCATCGTCATGGGCAATGTTCGATCAATCAATAATAAAGTGGATGAACTGGCTGCACTCGTGAAATTTTCCAATGAATACCGTGAAGCATCGGTTTGGTGCTTTACAGAGACCTGGCTGACTAGTGATATCAGTGAGGAGTGTGTGAACATCGATGGATTCGCCCTGATAAGGAGCGACCGTGACAGAGCGTCCGGTAAGAAATGTGGCGGAGGGGTCTGCATGTATATCAATAAACTTTGGGCCAACAATTGGAGTATAAAACAGAGACTCTGTACACCAGATATTGAACTGTTGACGGTGGGAGTCAGACCTTACTACCTCCCACGAGAGTTCTCCCAAGTATTCTTCCTGGTTACTTATATTCCTCCTGATGCCGACAAGACAGAAGCTGCTAACTGTATAACGTCCGCCATCACCTCCCTGGAAGAGTCCAAACCGGACGCCGTCAAAATCATTCTCGGGGACTTCAATCAATGCTCTCTAACCCACGTGCTGCCCACCTATACACAGTATGTCACGTGTCCGACCAGAGAGGACCGTATCCTGGACATGTGCTTTGTGAACGTTAGGGATGGATACGGCTCCCACTGCAAACCGCCGCTTGGAAACTCCGATCACAACATTGTGCATCTGGTACCTCAGTACAAGCAACGACTTAAGCAATTCAAGCCAACCACGCGTTCAGTGAAAGAATGGTCACCGGATACTGTTCTGACGTTGCAAGCGTGCTATGACTGCACAGACTGGAATGTATTTCAAGAGCGTGAACTTGACAGGCATGTGGATGTGGTGACTGAGTATATGAAGTTCTGCGAAGACATGATCATACCTCAACGGACTGTAAAATGCTTCCCGAATAACAAACCTTGGGTCACCAAGGAACTGAAATCAACCCTAAACAAGAAAAAGGCCGCTATGAGCTCTAAGTCACGTGAAACCGTCAAGAGCGTCCAAGACGATCTTCAGGTCCAGATCCGCGCAAGCAAGGACGGTTTCCGGCGACGCCTTGAAGGCAAGTTTGCCTCTAACAACACCAAAGATGCCTTGCGTGCCCTCAAGCAGATCACGGGCTTCGGCTTGAAGACACCAAACCTGACTCACGACAAAGATGAGTGTTTTGCGAATGATCTGAATAATTTTTACGCCAGATTCGACTGTCATGATTTTACATCCGACCATGTAAAGATCCGAAACAATGCCAAAACTGCCACGAGTACACTAATCCCCATTGCAGAGGACATCATCAGGAGGAACTTGAGGGACGTCAACCCCAACAAGTCACGTGGTCCAGATGGGATCTCAGGCCGCCTGCTCAAGGAGTGTCATCAGCAGCTCACAGGCGTAGTCTGCACGCTGTTCCAACGCTCCCTGGACACTGGCTCCATACCTCGTATGTGGAAGACGTCTAACATTGTACCCCTGCCGAAAAAGCCACAACCGTCTTCCCTCAATGACTATCGCCCTGTTGCTCTAACCTCAATACTCATGAAGTGCTTTGAGCGTGTTGTGTTGGATAAACTCCTGCCGTTCGTCAAGCCGATCCTAGACCCGAAGAAGTTTGCTTATCGTGCTCACCGGTGTGTTGATGATGCTAGTTTGACCTTGGTACAGCTACTGTATGCCCATCTTGACACGTGTGGTCACTCGGCTAGAGCGCTCTTTGTTGACTTCAGTAGCGCCTTCAATACGATCCAGCCACACCTCATGGTCGCCAAGCTTCAGTCAATGTCTGTACACGATCGCATCATCACGTGGATATTTGACTTTCTCACCAATCGACCTCAGCGTGTGTGTGTTGGATCATCGTCATCAAACACGCTGGTCATCAACACAGGAGCCCCGCAGGGGTGTGTGCTGTCCCCAGTGTTGTTTACGCTATACTCCAACGATTGCCGCTCCAGTACGCCCACATGCGAGATCCTGAAGTACGCCGACGATACTGTCATCCTCGGACGTCTCTCGAAGTCACAGGATACCCTCAGTATGTACAAACAGTGTGTAAAGGACTTCGTGTCGTGGTGTACAAACAATTTTCTCGAGCTAAATACATCAAAAACCAAGGAGTTAGTGTTCGATTTCAGTAAACATGGTACCCAGTTTGAACCTATCAGTATTAATGGAGTTGATGTCACTATTACTAACGAATATAAATACTTGGGTACACAAATCGACAACAAACTCTCATGGGAAAGTACATGCAAATCGGTGTATGCTAAATGTCAAAAACGTATCTATTTCCTACGTAAACTTAACCAGTTCCACGTTAATAAAACTATTATGAATATGTTTTACAAATCAGTTATTGAAAGTGCACTGTCCTTCTGTATTCTAGTATATTACGGTAACGCTCGACGAAATGATGTCCACAGATTACAACGTGTTGTTCGCCAGGCGGAAAAAATTATAAACCTGCCATGTATGTCACTGGATGCTCTGTTCAACAAGCACTGTGTCGCTAAAACGGGTAATATTTTATCAGACAATACACACCCGTTAAATCCGTATTACACACTCCTCAGGTCAGGTCTCAGACTATGTTCTATTAAATGCCGAACTAGTCGGTACAACAATTCATTTGTACCTCGTTCAATTCGCATGTTTAACGAAACAGCCAGGCGTCACTGATCCTGTATGTACAGTATGTTTTTCCGGTTAAAAAACTAGATATCATCTGTGTTTGTACATGTATTTGTGTTGTACGCATGTCTTATGTCGTAATGTGTTGTTTACACGTATATCTCTCAGCTGTAAATCAAGTTTCCATGTGGATTAAATAAAGTATATATCTATCTATCTATCTATCATCCTGTAGAACTTGTGTAAGGGCGATGCAAATTATGTTTAATGTGACAAACGTTCCTGAGACGATTCAGACAACAATACAACAGGTAGAAACAGTGAATATGAATCGCTACAAACTCTACATGTCAAAGAAAAATTATACATACTAGGCAAATATTCCTGCGTTTAGTGTGGTCCGTTGATGTCTCAATTTTCAAAATTGCGACCGTAACGGAATATAAAAGGTAGACTAAGGTTGTTATCTGTGTAAAGTCATTTGTACGTTCACTGGAAACATGAGTTAAAGTATTTGATTAATTATCAGGGTATACCAATCTGATTTGATATGCTACAATACTAATTTACAGAGATCTATTTTGGCATTACCCAAACCACTAACAGAAATTCATACTCATAATAAAAATCATCTGCATATTTGTTCAACTACCACATCTTTTCGAAAGACCTGAGAGAAATCGCCTGCGGCCTGTCACACCTGATACTAATGCGAACATTAAACTTGAGTACCAACAGTCTTGACACGACATACTGTGAAACTTTTATAGTTTGCTGTGTAAAGATAAAACCTGAAGGCCTGAAGATGCCTTGGGGCATTTCGACTGAAATTAGGCCAAGGTCGAAGTTCATCTATAATACCCCTTAGACATGTTTGTCTAGGGCGACGACGTACCATTTCCGAGAAAGTTCATCCATAATATCCCTCAGACATGTTTCTCTAGGGCCACGAGGCTGAAAATAACATCCGTTTTGCTCTACGACGCACCGTTTCCGAGATATCGCTGAAAATAAAACATGCCCACTTGGCAAAACATTTTGAGGTCAAAGTCAACGTTCATCCATAATACCCTCAAAGATGCAAATAACGTCCGCTTCGCACTATGATGCACCATTTCTGAGATATCGACAAAAACGAAAGATGCCGACTCGGCAAAAAAAATTGGAGATCAGGGTCAAAGTTCATTCATAATATCACTCAGACATGTTTGTCTGGGCAGTGAGTCTGAAAATAACGTCCGTTTCACCTTGCAATGCAGCGTTTCCCAGATATCAACGAAAACGAAAAATGGCAACATGGCCATTTGACCTTTAAGGTCAAAGTCAAAGTTCATCCATAATACCCTCTAGGCATGTTTGTCTAGGGTGACGAGTCCGAAAATAACATCCATTTCACTCTACGACACACCATTTCCGAGATATTGTCGAAAATGAAAAATGTCGGCTGAGCAAAAAAAATTGAGGTCGAGGTAAAAGTACATCCATAATATCCCTCAGACATTTTTGTCTATATGGATGAGTCCAAAAATAACGTTCGTTTCGCTCTAAGACACGCCGTTTCCCAGATATCGTCGAAAACGAAAAATGTTGTCTCGGAAAAAAGATCAAGGTCAAAGTTCATCCATATTACCCCATGGACATTTTTGGCGGGGGCGGGGGTGGGGGGGGAGGGCGACGAGTCCAAAAATAACGTCCGATTAACTCCGATGCACCGCTTCTGAAATATGCAGGAAGCCTCAAGGATATGACTCAGCAAAAACTCGTCCGAGCTCTAGGTGAAAGGTCGTTTGACCAGATGACCACAAAATCGATAGGGTTCTTCTCTGGTGATGTATGGACCTTCATGCAAAGTTTTGCAGCCATTGCCTGAATACTTTTTGTCTAAAAAGTCACATATATTTCATTCTATCGGACCTCGGATACGACTTCAAAACTATACAGCACATCTACATGACATGTCTGATCAGTGGTGAAAATTTCGAGTTGATCCAACAAGGCGTTCTCGAGTTATTGTGCAGAAACGAAAAAATGAAATGGCAGAAACTGACAGAGAGTGAAAAAATCTCAGGGAAACCATGAGGCCATTTCGTGCCCATATACTCTAACTAGTAGATACACTCAAAATGATCACCCTGCATAGATTTGAGAATTGATACATCACTCTTAATCATGGAGATAAAATATACAAACCATCCCAGACTATATCTTAGTGTCAAAGTAATGTTGCAATGCAAATAAATCATGTCACTTAACACAGCTACACAGGGACAGATAAATCACGATTTGTTCTGGATGAAATGGAACAAAATTACATCCGTGGAGTCAGATATTAGACTCACAATAAACGATCTATAAAAGGGTATTTTCAAAGGTCGGTAACATGCAAATATTAAACTTGAGTACCAACAGTCTTAGCACGACATGCTATGAAACTCTTACAGCATGCCGTGTGAAGATAAAAAAAAACTGCAAAACTAGTGTGAATAAACCATGCTTCCTAAGGAAGGCAAAGATAAATCCCGATCTATTCTGGATAAAATGGAACAGAAATATCTCCGCGGAGTCAGATATCAGATTCTGAGTCAGATATCAAACTTTGTGGGGGGAACGATCTACAGAAAGGTATTTTCAAAAGTCGGTAAACTAAGTTTCAGGTCATGCAATTCTGTTTTCTGGATTAACTATGAGAGTGTTGTGTCAAGTTTTGTCACATTTTTTCCAAGTTGTCACAGCCGTATGTTTGATGAACTTTTTTCAATTTACATGCACTGATCAATTCAATTGTTTATCAGTTCATTGCCAACATCAAACTCTGGAGAGCATCTTGGAAATGCTATACGGTTGTTTGAATGGACGTTGTAACTTAAAGTGCCATAATCAGTTTTTGCTTTCCTTCGAAAGTGATCAGTAGATGCCTACAAGACAGACGAACACTAAGAAATTCTCACTGCAACTTCGAATTCATTAACATTTGACATTGAAAGTCAAGTCTTTTCGCATAGTTTCGTGCAAAACAGCTCCCACGCAATAATACTAAAACACCAGAAACTCTGGAAAAATACAGCTTATTGCTCTGACTGGCTTGTACCTCACATATGTAAGCTGTATATTAGCTATGAAACCCACACTATTCAATTGAATCGTATATGCTCCAGATAACAATAATTGCCAACACGTGGCTTTGTTTATGTTTGCACAAATGTAGACAATTCGTTCACATCGTGCGTTTTTTCAGTATGTTCGAACTCCAATGTAGGGTCATCTGGGCGTAATTTGAAAAATGTTTTGGTGCTATATCATAAGGAATATACTAGCTGATTGTTCTTTAACAAATTCCAAAAACGGATTATGCTACTTTAGTGTTATAATATTGTTCCACTGTGTCTCATGTGGAAAAGGACGACAACGAACTGTTGAAAAATTGAATCAACAAGAGCGAGGAAAACGAAATGATGTGCTGCATTTGGTTGAGTATATGGAATCTGCTTCGGTTATCTAATATCCCTGGTTCTGGTTCGATGGCCTAGTTACTAGAACTCTTATGGATACAAACAAATTCAAATTCCTGAATCAAATCCATGTAGGAAATTTACATGGTGAAACTCGAGGGAATACAATCAGTATCATAGTCAGAGCCGTGTAAATATCCCAGAAACCCCAGCAGCTGAGTGTGAGATCAGGTGCTCTGGAAGGTAGATGAGGGAGCATCTCCTGCCCGCAAGCAAAACCCGGCGAAACAAAAAGCAAATATATGCACAAAATTACAAGGAAGGGATCGTATCTATAACTCCTTGGATGTCCACCTCAGTATAGGTGTTACATATAATCCAACTTCGATTATACCGTTATGAAATGACAATTCAAATAAATTGTCGATACGATACGGCGTCCTTTCCTGATACTACATAGAGATATCCTAACAATTACAGTTTATTGATGACTGGATATTCAAAATGAAGCCATTATGTCCGTGGAATTATATCTTGTTTGATTAAGATGTGATTCTATCTCAAAACTATCCATTTCAGTTTTATATAATTTACAACAAAATTGCATGCTATCAAAAACAGGTCGATATACAAAATGCATATTTTGTAAATAGGATTAAAATGTATCAAAATAATGATAGAAAACTATGAATTCAGAATAGGAATGAAATAGTAAATGAAAAATGTAGGATACATGTGCCCAAATATCTGAGTTGTTGCTTCATAGTGGCACTTCACGGTTTTTTGTTCATGTAATCACATTCCTTTCACCCAAGCCTTTGTTTTATCTCGACAGCTTTGCAATGACTGTGACTGAATTATTACATACACATATGATTTCGGTCATAATCTTTGTGTAGTTCCAGTCCACCGCAATGGTGGAATATAATCAAAATAATAGAAGTTTATACACAATAACGTCGGTTTTTGTGTACATGTGTATTTAAATTCAATACATGTATGTTGGTTCTCAAATAGGTCATTTCGAAAACAAAACTGCAATCCATCAGCACTTGACTTATCTAACTGACATATAGACATGAAGATATCCTGCCTCGAAAGCAACTCGTGGCTTCATTATTGAATCTTTGAGATCACAATAATGTTGAGATGTCCATGCATACTAGTAATGTTTCCTATTCGAAGGGACCCACAAAAACGGATATACGATCATTGATCGTCCGTATTGAAAGGAGCAAATGGTTGTCGGGGAAGTCGCTCTGCCATATTAGGTTTGATTCCTACAACGATGATTTATTTAACATGAACCTTGTTGGACTCTGTTGGATACCAATCTATCTCTTGGTGCTTCCGAAGGTCATCAACACAGATTTTCGTCCAACACAGATTATTTTCCAACCATATCCATGTGTAGTGGAGGGGGGGGGTCCATGAAAGCTGTATTATTGATGGACAATAAGGGTGGATGAACTATGATCAGTTGTAGACATCCCTTATAAGTTCTAATTTGCAATTGGTAATCTGTAATATTATTGGCTCTGCATCCATTGGCTAGGTGGGAAGAATCACCTAAGAATAATTAAAATTGTATAACGGTGGTTCATCATGCAGTTTATTTCTGGGAATTAGTTCTTGGAATAGCATATTGGATTTCCAGGGTATAATGAATAGCCGAAGGGTTTACCCAAAGTAAGTATGTTTAATCAATGTCTTTTTTTTCATGATTAGGTGACACAATTTCGAGTCAATAATGACCAATTCTACCATACCATCAAGATTGTTGTTGTCTGAACTGTGTATTCCGCGCTCATATGTGAAAAAAAAATAGCTCGATTATGTTGATTTTCCGTGTATTCTTCATTATCCAGGGAATTTTAGTAACATTGTAATATATATGCATCTTGGAAACCATTGATAATATACCAAGAATGTTGTATGGAGGTTCATTAAGTTTTTCTGTGTAATGAAATACTGGACAATATAAGCAAAATCCTTCAGTAGAACACCACTATTTTATAGTAGCTGTTTCTTTGCAAAACAAAAAGAAAAATAGCGATGATTTTTCAGACGAAAATATAAGATCCCTGGAGGTAGTTACAAGGATAATGACGAGCACGTTTAAAGGACATCAACACTGAAGAATTCCCCCTTTCCGTTCTGTTTGCCCAGATGTTCAGTTCAATCTACCGCGCTATTCAAATAGGAATTTTCTGAGAATATATTCCATATTGTTACACGAAACTTAACAAATTATTTCTATAGTTGTATACTAATTCCATCAGGTGTACAATGCAAACAACTACGTTTCACACTGTCTGTTCCTGATGACATCAGTGTGTCTTTGGATGAAGCATTCGCTCGGTCTTTATTGATATTCCCGAAATATTGTGTATTGGTTCACATTTGTCATCATCAAAATCTTGTTTTATGGCAGGTTAATACGTATAATATTTATAATAATATTTCTGGGTATATGCTGCGTGAAACATCACAAATTAATTTTTCCAAAGATATACTCACCCTACAAAATGGGCATCCTGGTATCGTGCACGAGTCCTAGACCAGTATCGGAAAGCACCAAGTGTGTGCCGAGAAGGTAAATTAAATACAACCTGTTTGTGTGAGGTGATGTCCAACAACGCTCATGTTAAACACATCATCATGGTTGCAATGAAGCCTATCATAGAACGTTTTCGGGGATATCACTTTACTCAATTCCATTCAGCCTGTAGAAATAAATACAACCTGTAGAAGTTTGTGTGATGTGAAGTCCAACAACGCTCATGTTAAACACAGCATCATGGTTGCAATGAAGCCTATCATAGAACGTTTTCGGGGATATCACTTTACTCGATTCCATTCAGCCGACAAATGTTGACATTTTATGGCCTTAAAAGATCCAATGATTGGGCCAACAGCTGTATTCGAGACAGAATTACATCTTCCATATCAACATGGTAATGAGAAAATCCATCGAGGATTTGATGGAACGGAAATAGGTTAACATGATAACCACATGAATATAAGCAATAATACCTCAGTATCTTTCGCAAGTAATTGTAGAGCATGCTGTTGAATACACGTCTACACCACAGTTGTAAACAAATCTTATGCAACCAATTGGCCACAAGTTACTAATTGACACCGAGGATGTCAATTAGTTATCTAGGCACTGTACAGAAGTAGGCCTGTTATGTGACCAGGATAAACCAGTCAAGATGTCTCTCCGCTAACATTATTTCCTACTTGCTCCCAAGTTATTATAATCTATGATGTGGAACCTTGTCCCTACTTTCGTCAAATGATGTTGGCAGAAGAGGATCCAATTACTGCAATCAGTGAAACTAAACTGGCGCCTGGGAGCGTAGGATAAAACGTTTGTGAGACGAGTCAGAGACATTATCGTCTAGTCTTCAATGATCCGGTGGTTACTAATAGTTTGTTGAAATTTCAAGAAAGGTTCGTCATTGTCCCTGCAGATAAAGCTTCTAATAATGTTGTTTTTGTTTGCAAAGCATACTATATACAGTGCCTGTTTGACGAACTGGGTATTGCCAACAATACTAATTCCAATAGTACATACCAAGCCATTACCGTGCCCAAACAGGATATCTTATCAAATCATTTGTCTGTATTGCATTCGTTTGGTATTACTACCTCATGTAAAGATTCTAATCTACCGAACTTATATTGGATCCCAAAGTTGCACAAAAATCCACACAAACAAAGATATATTTCAGGTTCAGCATCATGTTCTACCAAAGCCCTTTCTAAAATATTAACTACTATATTGTCTAAAATTAAACAGGGTCTCCAAAAGTACTCTGAAACCATCTATTCTAGAAGTGGTATAAACCAAATGTGGATATTAAAAAATTCCAAATCTTTATTGGAATATCTACATGCTCACACACTTTCAAAAGTAACGTCTATCAAAACATTTGATTTCTCCACTTTGTACACAACTATACCTCATTCTGAACTGAAATCTCAGCTTAAAAAACTAATCAATAATTCATTTTTCTCTAAAAAGGGACAACGTCGGTACCACTATATTGTAGTTAAATATAATACCGCTTATTTTGTTAAAGGCGACTCTGATGCCCCATACAAATATACTGAAATAGATGTGGTAAATATGGTTAATTTTCTGATTGATAATATTTTTGTGGAATTTGGTGGTCGAATATTTCAACAAACTATTGGTATTCCCATGGGTACAAACTGTGCACCATTATTGGCAGACCTGTTTTTATACTCATATGAATCAGATTTTATCCAACATTTACAAAGAGGAGGTTCTAAGAAACTAACATGTAATTTTAATTTCACTTTCCGTTACATAGATGATGTATTGTCGCTAAATAATCCCAAGTTTGGTGATTATTTGGATGTCATATATCCTAAGGAACTTGAAATTAAGGATACTACAGAATCCGCTAATTTTTCCAACTATCTAGACCTGAGGTTGGAGATTGATAATGATTCTAACCTGTCAACTAGATTATATGACAAACGTGATGATTTCAATTTTTCCATAGTCAATTTCCCTTTTCTAAGCAGCAACATTCCTATGTCACCGGCATATGGTGTGTTTGTTTCTCAACTTATACGCTATTCCAGAGCTAGTTGCAAATATGAGGACTTTGTCTATCGAAGTGCCCAGCTAGTCTCTAAACTGCTACGACAAGGATATGTTTTACCAAGACTTATCGCTGCGTTTAAGAAATTCTATGGACGTCATCATGATCTGGTTGATAAATACAGCAAATCCATGTCTGCCATGCAACTAGATCTATTTTCATGTTAATTTTGGGGAATTCATGACGGGTGCCACTAGTGGGGCAGGAAATGCTCACTCTTTCCGGAACACCTGATTTCACCTCCTGATGGCCATTTACGGGGGTTCATGAGTTTCCCTGTCATTTTTGTTTTCTCTCACTTCGTATGCCTGATATGACTTTCTGTCCCCGGACTATGAGATTGGATAACGGACCCTGTTTTGTTTGCTCGGAATACTTGATACTGGGTATTGATTCCACGTCTATTGAGTACCTTTATTGGGATCTATTGATGTATGTATATTCGAGAAGCTTTCCGAAATTTTCAACATGAACAGTGACAAGATGACGGACTGAGGTAGTCATCAATGTAAAGTAATTTCTACGTTTATTGGAAACATGAGTTAAAGTATTGAATGTATTATACTGGGATATGTTTAACAATTGTACGTGTTATTTAGCGTTTTACATGTAAACAAGTTCAAAGCGTTTAATTAATGTGCTTTACCGCTGTAGATCTATTACGACAGTATTTAAATTAGTTACCAAAATTCATACTAATAATGGAAATAATTTGCATGTTTTCTTGAATGATATATCAATTCGATGATTTGGTACAAATTGCCTGCGGCTTGCCACACCAAATGGAAATGCAACAAGACAATCACGGATTACAAACCCTTGACCACTGATTTTTAGCCTGTCAAATAAAAATCTGAATACATTTTCACCGCAACATTCTATTAACGTATATGCAGACTTTTTCGTTAATGACTGAAAATAACACAGAAAAGAAACACGGAGAGTATACCGAGTTTCACGGGATTTCATTCATTTTCGACAAAGTTGTAACGTTTTGAAATTGTATAAATTTTAAGTTTATTACGTCGTTGTGACGCCAGTGTATGTCGTAGCGCCAAACATGAGATATATATCTGAGATCTGAGGTTTCCTCACGGTATATTACTCAAGGGGTTTCAAAAGATTTGAAAATGTGAGCTTGGCATCATGACAACTTGACCTCAATTATCTCACCAACTCGAGATCGAATGGAAATTTGACATACCGGTACATGTGTGATTGCAATTCCTTTTCACACATGTTATGGCCGGGCAGCAATTCTGTACATGCCAACATTGATATATATTTTTAACGAAAATATGTTTCACGGGTTCTCAGTGACCTTGGTAATGACCCTTGACCTTGATAAGGTATCCTTTTGAGATCATCGCCTGTGAGGACCATATCAAGTTTGTAAGGGGCAATATCAAGTTTTTGACATATCGGATATTTGATGTTTATGACGTCATTGGGACATAACTCTACGTCGTAGCACGAAGAATAAAGTATATCTGGAATTGTGGGTTTCAGACCTTTCCAAAGATATACTACTGCACAAAGATATGTAAATCACTTTTACCCCTGGTGAACAATTCAAGGTCAAGCTCAAATGTCAAGGTCAATGTCATATCTTAAGCGCTTGTCATTGCCCTAAAGTATGAAACAAATCTACAATAGTGGAGTGTTACTGGAGAAGGGTCTGATGGTCGTATAAAATTGATTGATATTTCGGAATTAACGAAAATAACTCTCCTGTTTGATTATAATAATCAAATGCTTGTCTCGTAGCATGGCTTGTTCACAGTGTGGTTAAAAGAAAGGCGTTGTTTATTTTTTTTGTGGAGAGATATGTTGACCGGTTCTTCCTGGTCACATTATAGGTCATCTTTGGTTGTGCTCGTCCTATATTAAACTGGTTGACACCCAGTGTGCGATTTGTCAAGATTCCTTTCGTTATAGATCTACTGGCTTCGGAGGTGACAGCAAAACTGTCTGTGGAGTGGTGCAGTCCAGGATTCCGTCAAGTCAAGGCTAGCACACGAATTAGTGAAATCCTTTAGAATGCTTGTCCATCCCCTGGCAGCTCCTTGCAACCTTGTCACGGATGTCGAGCGATGAATTTGATGACCTTGCTGACACAATGGATTGGTTGGGTTCAGCTGGATCCATCCCAGAACAAAGCTTCTTACGTGCATACCATACACAATTAAATGGGGGGACTGTCATTACTCCCAAACCCTTGTCATCTAGACCTATTTCCATGCCTCTCTACTGAGAGAACTTGATGTTGAAATGCCTTGCATAGCAGGCGACAGTTTTCCTCACTATGTGACAGATAGGCGGTAGATAGTTATCAGGGATCTGCTGTGTGAAATTATTATTTCTGTGTGATGCAAATCTTCCATAATATCTATCGAATAGTGGCGTTTCAAAGCTATTCGTTCATAAACAGTACTCCACCTTGATGGACCGCTAATGGAGTTGAATGTCTCGACCTTGCTGAGTGGAAATGGTTGTCAACATAATTGTGGAACTACACTTAATCCACAAGCATAGTTCACTATGTTTCACACTTCACATTGGTAGAAATTGTGGTAATCCTGTTCCTCTTTTCGTGCTGGGTAAATTAGTCAAAAGAAATTGACTTTACATATCAGTTGATTAGTGAATACATTCATAGTCTATCCTGAGCTTCCATCGTGGTGAATTGACTTCATTTCATTTCATTTTTAGGTCATTTGTTCACATTTTGAGAGTTATTTTTTCTTCTCCGATTCTCGATACAAAGTATAATGTGAACGATGGTATATGTTGCTCCTTTCCTATAGCGTTTGATTATACAGCAGCTGATGGGGCTGCAAATTATGTATCAGACTGTTTTTGCAACAGCCATCTATAGGTTTTTTCATACATGAAAGTTCATCAAAATTCAGATCAACTTAGCACCAAACACTAAACATACGCCACTTGTTTGCTCTCTGGCAAGATCATCATGAATGAATTTATTCAATATCATCTGCTAACCAAACATTCAAAACTGAACGCCCGTACGATGACACCAACCAACCAAATGTTTGAACATTGCCACCCCATCACATCTCCATACATGTATGGTCCTGACAGTACCTCATACAGAAACCAAGAGATATCCGGAAGAATAACAGGATGGAATTAGTCAATGAAAGGGTGAATAGCGAGATAAGAACCATTCAGTTTTATATAATTTTATATAATTTTAGATAAGAACCATTCAGTTTTATAAAACTTTAGATAAGAACCATTCAGTTTTATATAATTTACAACGAAATTTTGTAAAAAGGATTTAAATGTATCAAAACAAGAATCATACCTGGTGCAAAGCACCAGATCTCCCCGGATGAAAGAAGTCAATGGCACGTTCATTTCTAGCACTGTTTTCAATTTCATTCCATGCGCATATAGGCCTACATACGATGTCCATGCAGGACGAATATATACCGATGTGAAAGCAATTGGTACCGTATAGTTCGTATGAACACTGATGAATAATAGTCCCTGATCGAGTACGCCCAATAAAACATAGCAAGGTGTTTATAAAATTCAACACCGTTTTCGGTCCAAAATTCAATATATTCTTAAAGTTGTTTTTGGTCAATAGTGTACAATATATATGCCATATGAGAAGTGTCTACTAAATTTGAGTACCGTCGAAATAGTTATAAGCACCTAAATATCAATGTTGAAGGCGGTGGTGTTGAACTCGGAACCCATTCCGACTTTCACACATTGCCAACGATCAATAGGCTACCACGGTTCTCAATCTTCCGCACTCGAAAATATTAGCTCCTTGTGGGACAGCGAAAACTAAATGCGTCTGATTGTTAAATGCAAAGATGCAGTCAGAAAATGGAACGTAACAAACGTGCTAGTTTTACTGCTCCAAAACAAGGACAATTAGGCACTGACATAAAGTATAAGCGTGAGAAGTGAGCAATGGGTCGACAGTAGGGACAAAAGTGATACCCGGTTTACTGAATGTACACCGTAGTTATGTATTTATTCTCAAATCCAGCCGAGACGCTAATATTCACGTAAATTGGCGATAGTGACGAAAAAATTACACCCTTCGACGAAAATATTCGTTAGATTATATTAATTAACTGAATTATTTACGTCGAGCTCTGTAGAACACATGTTCAAAGTATTTTCTCTTCGAAACCAGGTTTTTCCCCAGTCGAAGAGTATTTCCCCCATGGGAATCTCAGAGAGCGTTTAAGAAGTCTCCCCTGCGGGGAGACAATAATGATAGAAAACTATGAATTCTGAATAGGAATGAAATAGGATAAACGTAGAACACATGTGCCCAATTACCTGAGTTGTTGCTTCATGGTTTTATGTTCATGTAATCACATTCATCTCACCCAAACCTCTGTTCTATATCGCCAGTTTTGCGATGACTGTTGGCATCCATCAGCCCTTGCTTGATGACTTATCTAATTGACATATAGACATGAAGATATCCTGCATCGAAAGCAACTTGTGGCTTCATTATTGAATCTTTGAGATCACAGTAATGTCGAGATGTCCATGAATACTATAATGTATCCTATTCGAGGGGACCCACAAAAACGGATATGCAACGATCATTGATCGTCTGTATTGAAAGGAGCAAATGGTTGTCGGGGAAGTCACTCTGCCATATGAGATTTGATTCCGACAACGATGTTTTATTTGACATGAACCTTGTTGGAATCTGTTGGATACCAATCTATCTCAAGGCTCCCGAAAGTCATCAACACAGATTTTCGTCCAACACAGATTATTTTCCAAAAATATCCTTCTGTAGTTAGGAGGGGGGGGGGGGGGGGTCCATGAAAACTGTATTTTTCCTCTACAATAAGAGTGAATGATTTATGATCGGGTTGTAGACATTCGTTGCAAGTTCTAATTTGCCATTGGTAATCTGTTCTACATCCATTGGCTAGGTAGGAATTCACCTAAGAATAATTAAAATTGTATAACGGTGGTTCATCATACAGTTTCGTTCCTGGAATTAGTTCTCAGAATAGCATAATGGATTTCCAGAGTATAATGAATACCCAAAGAATTTAACCAAAGTAAGCATGTTTAATCAATGTAATGACCTTTCCTGTTTAGGTGGTATGATTTCGAGTCAATAATGACAAATTCTACCACAACATCAAGATTGTTGTTGTCTGAACTGTGTACTCCCCGCTCATATGTGAAAAAAAAGCTCGATTATGTCGATTTTCCATGTATTCTTAAGAATCCAGGGAATTTTAGTAACATTGTAATATGTATGTATCTTGACTACCTTTGATGATATACCAAGAATGTTGTATGGACGTTCATTAAGTTTTCCTGTGTAATGAAATACTTGACAAAATAAGCAAAATCCTTCGGTGGAACACCACTATTTTATAGTAGCTGTTTCTTTGCAAAAGAAGACAAAAAAAACAACGATGATTTTTCAGACGAAGATATAAGATCTCTGGAAGTAGTTACAAGGATAATGACGAGCATGTTTAAAGGGCATCAACACTGAAGAATTTTCTTTTTCGGTTCTGTTTGCCTAGATTTTCAGTTCAGTCTACCACAATATTCGAATAGGAAATTTCTGAGAATATATTCCATATTGTTACACGAAACAAATTATTTCTATAGTTGTATACTAATTTCATCAGGTGTACAATACAAACAACTACGTTTCACGCTGTCTGTTTCTGATGACATCAGTGTGTCTTTGGATGAAGCACTCGCTCAGGTTTTATTTATATTCCGGAAATATTGTGTTTTGATTCACTATTGTCATCATCAAAATCTTGTTTTATTGCAGGTTAATACGTATAATATTTATAATAATATTTCTGGGTATACGCTGCGTGAAACGTCACAAATTAATTATTCCAAAGATATACTCACCCTACAAAATGGGCCAATATTGGGAAGTACCAAGTATGCGCCAAGAAGGTAAATTATATACAACCTTTAGAAGCTTGTGTGATGTGAACATACACATGGATTCGTCAATGCCATCCGATCATTCAGCCATACTATGTGACATCACCATGGCAAAGCCTGATGCCATGCACAAAGTCACGAAGTCACGTAAACTACGTGCCATAAATGTTGCTGCCCTGTGCGAGGATATCTGCACTGCATTGCCTGGTTCAGTGTCTCACGATGGTGGAGTTTTACGACTCATCACTGAAAACCATTCTGGATAAACATGCGCCCATCAAAGAGAAGCGCGTTAAGCTCCGGCCCAGTGCTCCGTGGCTTGATGATGAAGTGCTCAACATCAAGCATTAAAAACGGAGAATTGAGCGACTGTGGACCAAGTCGGGAGATGTTCAGAGCAAAATGCAAGGAATACCAGCGCGTCATCGAAACCAAAAAAGGCAGCATCACATTTCAGCCGTAAACAATGCTTCAAGCCGTGACTTGTACCGAGTAATGAATAGCATGCTCAAACCTCACTATGAACGGATGTTACCGGAGCATGAAGATGCATCTGATCTCTGTGAACAGTTCAATGCCTTCTTCGTGAACAAGATCGACAGCATTCGTTGTGAATTGGATGCCTCAGTTTCATCCACTAGAGATGCTGAACTACCATCAGCGTCTCCACCACCAGAGTCACTGTCAAACTTCACGACAGTCAGTGAAGACCATGTGACCAGGGTAATCAATCAGTCGCCGACAAAGTCATCAGCTGCTGACCCAATTCCCACTTGTCTGTTGAAAGACTGCCTCACTGTAGTTGTCACCCCCATCACCCGGATCGTGAATGCATCACTTGAACAGTCTTTGGTGCCCGAGTGTTTCGAGTTGGCTCATGTGACTCCTCTTGAAAAAACAAGGTCTCGACAGGAACAACTTTAGGAACTACAGACTGGTGTCCAATCTGACGTTCTTGTCAAAGTCCTTGAACGTACCGTGGCAAAACAACTGAACACATATTTGCTTGCCAGAAACTTTCACGAGGAACGTCAAAGTGCCTACAGGACTAACCATAGAACTGAAACGGCACTTCTTTGGGTATACAATGATGCCCTCCTAGCGCTAGATGAAGGCAAAACAATGACTCTCATCATGCTGGATTTGTCTGCGGCGTTCGACACGCTCGACCACGATGTGTTACTTTGCCGACTGGAGTACAAGTATGAAATAACGGGGAATGCCCTCAACTGGTTTCGCTCATACCTACTTCAACGACGTCAAGTGGTCTCCAATAAAGGCCAGTCCTCGTCAGTGAACACTCTCAAGTACGGAGTCCCACAGGGGTCCGTATTGGGACCAATTCTCTTTTCACTTTACATGGACCCACTGGCGAACATCATCCGAAAATATCAACTGCAGCATATGTTCTATGCAGACGATTCCCAGGTTTACTTTGTCATGGATTCCTGCGACTGTGACGAGATGATGGTCCATGCTCAATCATGCGTAAATGACATTCGTGATTGGATGACGCTCAACAAACTGAGGTTGAATGATGACAAGACGGAAGTTATCAATTTCACTTCCCGGTTCAGGCCATCGCTATCTCTCTCAACTGACCTCAGCTTTGGGCTGGCCAGCGTCGACCCAGTGTCAAGCGTCCGGAATCTTGGTGTCCAGTTGGATTCAACACTCTCCATGGTTGATCATGTGAGGAATACAGTCAAATCTGTACATTACCAAATTTATCAAATTGGTAAAATCAGACGTAACTTGGACCTGGATGCCACAAAGAAACTAGTCCACGGGCTAGTTACCGCCAGACTGGATTACTGTAACAGTTTACTTGCAGGGCTTCCTGCTACAGTGGTGAATCAACTTCAACATGCTCAGAAATGTGCGGCGCGGTTGGTGTCTCTAACTCGATGCCGGGAGCATATATCACCGGTGGTGTTCACACTACACTGGCTTCCAGTCAAACACCGGTGTATCTTCAAGCTACTGACCGTCATCTTCAGATGTATCCACTCACAGGCACCAGCTTACTTGAGCAATTGCATTAAGGTCGTCAACCATAACAGGTCCATGAGATCCAACGGTGTCCAGCTTCAAGTCCCAAGGATTCGCACTCAGGCGCATGGTTCGAGAGCATTCAGTGTCCTCGGCCCTGCCCTCTGGAACGACCTGCCCCGTGACATCAAGGACTCGCCATCATTACTGTCCTTCAGGAGCAAGCTAAAGACTCATCTATTCAGTGTTGCCTTCAATAACTCATAACTCCATTAAATAAGTCTAGTCAATTATAACTTTTATTTATAAAGTTATACTTATTATAACCATGTTTTATATTTTTATTTCAAATACATGTATTTTATTTGTTGCCCATAATGTGTTCAGCGCATTGAGAATGTGTTGCATTTAATTGCGCTTTATAAGAATAAACATTATTATTATTATTATCATTATTATTATTATTATTAAACACAGCATCATGGTTGCAATGAAGCGGTCTTCTAAACGCTGGTACGCTGGTACAAGCATTGCAAGGTGCATGAACTCAACAATACTGCTCATTTCGTGTATGCCTCAATAAGCCTCACAATGCTTGTACCAGTATACCAGCGTTCAGAAGACATCGGCAATGAAGCCTATCATAGAATGATTTCGGGGATATCACTTCACTCGATTCCATTCAGCCAACAAGCAACATGAATGTTGACATTTCTATGACCTTAAAAGATCCAATGATGGGACCAACAGCTGTATTCGAGACAGAATTACATCTTCCATGCCAACATGGTAATGAGAAAATCCATCGAGGATTCGATGGAACGGAAATAGGTTAACATCATAACCACTTGAATATAAGCAATAGTACCTCAGTATCTTTCGCAAGTAATTGCAGAGCATGTTATTGAATACACGTCCACACCACAGTTGTAAACAAATCTTATGCAACCAATTGGCCACAGGTTACTAATTGACACCATGGATGTCAATTAGTTATCTAGGCACTGAGCAGAAGTAGGCCTGTTATGTGACCAGGATAAACCAGTCAAGATGTCTCTCCGCTAACATTATTTCTTACTTGCTCCCAAGTTATTATAATCTATGATGAGGAACCTTGTCCCTACTTGTGTCAAATAATGTTGGCGGAAGAGAATCCAATTACTGCAATCAGTGAAACAAAACTGGCGCCTGGGAGCGTAGGATAAAACGTTTGTGAGACGAGTCAGAGACATAATCGTCTGAGAGAAAAATACAACTGGCTGAAAATGTTAACCTTGAGATGGTTAGGGGTGTGATTCGTCGCACAATCTACACGTACTAAAGGCAACTTGTAGACACTAGAGACATATTGAGTATTTTTCGAGGGATCTATTGATGTCTGTATGTTTGATAAGCTTTCCGAATTTTTTACCATGAACAATAACACAAGGATGGACCGAGGTAGTTTTCAATGTAAAGTAATTTCTACGTTTATTGGAAACATGAGTTAAAGTTTTGAATTAATTATACTGGGATATGATTAATAACTGTACGTCTTATTTCGCGTTTTACATGTAATCAAGCGTTTACATAATGTGCTTTACCGCTGTAGATCTATTACGACAGTATTTAAATTAGTTACCGAAATTCATGCTAAAAATAAAAATAATTTGCATATTTTCCTAAATGATATATCAATTCGATGATCTGGTACAAATCGCCTGTGGCTTGCCACACCAAATGGAAATGCAACAAGACAATCACAGATTACAAAAACTTGACTACTGAGTTTTAGCCTGTCAATCAACAATCTGAACACATTTTTAACGCAACATTCTATTAACGTATATGCAGACTTTTTTGTTAATGACCGAAAATAAACAGAAAAGAATCACAGAGAGTTTACATAGTTCCAGTGATTTCATTCAGTTGTAACGTTTTAAAATTGTATAAATTTTATTTTATTACTGTCGTTGCGACGCCAGTATATGTCGTAGCACCAAACATGAGATATATAACTGAAATCTGAGGTTTCCTTACGGTGTATTACTCAAGGGGTTTCAAAAGATTCGAAAATGTGAGCTTGGCATCATGACAACTTGACCTCAATTATCTCACCAACTCGAGATCGAATGGAAATTTGACATACATGTGTGATCGCAATTCCTTTTTCACATATGTTATGGTCGGGCAGCAATTCGGCGGCAATGCTATCATTGATATATAGTTTTAACGAAAATGTGTTTTACGAGTTCTCAGTGACCTTGGTAATGACCCTTGACCTTGATATGGTATGCTTTTGAGATCATCGCCTGTAAGAAGCATATCAAGTTTGTAAGGGGCAATATCAAGTTTTTGACATTCGATGTTCATGATGTCATTTGGACATAACTCTACGTCGTAATGCCAAGAATAAGGTATATCTGGAATTGTGGGCTTCAGACTTCTCCGAAGATATATTACTGCACAAAAATATGTAAATAACCTTGACCCCTGGTTAATAATTCAAGGTCACACTCATATGTCAATATCATATCTTAAGCGCTTGTCCTAAAGTATGAAACAAATCTACAGTAATAGAGTGTTACTGGAAAAGTGTCTGATGATCGTATAAAATTGCTTGATATTTCGGAATTTGTCTCGAAAATAACTTTCCTGTTTGATGGTTGACAGTGTGATTAAAAGTCAGGCGTTGTTTATTTTTGGTACTGAGAGACATGCTGGCCGTTTTTTCCTGGCCACACTGCAGTTCATCTATGATTAAGCTCGTCTTATATTAAACTGGGTGACACCCATTGTGCAATTTGTCAAAATTCCTTTCATTATAGATCTGCTGACATCTGAGGATTCAGCAAAACTCTCTGTGGAGTGGTTTAATTCAGAATCCCGTCAATTCAAGGCTAGCACACGAATTAATGAAATCGTCTAGAATGCTTATCCATCCCCTGGCAGCTCCTCGCAACCTTATCAGGGATGTCGAGTGATGAATTGATGACCTTGCTGACACAATGGATTTGTTGGGTTGAGCTGGATCCATCCCAGAACTAAGCTTCTAACGTGTAGACCATACACAATTAAATCAGGGGAGTGTCATTACTCCCAAACCCTTGTCATCTGGACCTGTTTCCATGCCACTATACCAAGAGAACATGCTGATGAAATGCCTTGCATAGCAGGCGACAGTTTTCCTCACTATGTGACAGATAGCCGATAGATAGTTTTCAGGGATCTGCTGGAATTATTCTGAATTAAACTATACCTGTGACGTCACTCCTTTGTTTCCACTGTAGATTCTTATCTATGAGTCCATACTTTCTGAGATATCTACCAAATGTGGATTATACATCTAGACACAAACTGTAGATTCAACTGTAGATTCTGATCCACGATGTGGATTATACATGTATCGACACAAACACAATTTTCACACAACGATTTTTTGCAGGCGAAAGGATATACATAAGAATCTATATACTTATTTTCCGACATATTATTATTCACATGCACTCTGTCGCTCACGTTACTGTCAGACATTACAGTCAACGTGGGTACTATTTTCCAGTGGAGAACAGTGTCTTGACGTAGATTTTTCGTGCCGCCAGTCGTAGGCTTACATTGACCGGCTTGCGTTGTGCACCGGTCGTCCTCTTGTAGGTTTTTAACAACAAAAATATCCTTTTCTGCAGGTAGCGTATTTCCCAACCTTTTTAGCGCGAGGTGTAACTGAATGGTGATCACCACCACATTTTGTGTTGCAGCCGGATAGGCCTCCACAAAGGGTCTCAAAGAGAAGCAAAATTCATTTTCTGCCATTTCAAGTCGTATTGGAGAGGTGTCCACGTCATGCTGTGCAATTGCATTAGAAATTCAGGTTTTCCACTCATTGCGAATAATCACGAATTATAATAATGATAATCACGAATTATCAAAACACATTTAATTAAATTAGTGCACCGAAAACTAAACATGATTTTACCTTTTGCGGCTTTATTTTTCAACTTCCGACTGTCTAGTCTTCGAATTTATTTTGATGATCAGAAATGTGTTACTCGAGTAGCGACGAGCTCATCACCGGGTACGTCGGAAAACCCCTACTTGTGATACCGAACGGGGGTTGCCAGACTGCTCGGCATTTTCACCTGATCACAGGTCTATACTATCTCGTTATCATCACTTCAGACGCAGTCGCAATAAAACAATTTTGGTATTTTTGTGCAATAAATTCAGCGCACAATGTTGGACAGTCATTGTATCAACAGTGTGATCAAGTCTGAAGGAATGCTTTGTCAGAAATATATCGTCGTCTCCCACCATTTTTGAGTGATTGAGTGACCAAGCTAGTTATGGAGACTGTATTTATAGAACATGCCCATCACGGAAAGTGATTTCAACACACTCAGAATTAGAGTGTTGAGGGTAGAACTCAGGGTAGAACTCAGAATTGGAATTCGGAATGAGGCATTTGAGAGCAAATCTACGAATCTACCTCGATGTATATATGTAAGGAATAGTTTAAGTCAGACAATGTACCTCATAACAATAGATTCGTAGATACGAATGGACCCGGGGCTTCGCCTCTCGTTTCTACGAATCTATTGTTACTCGTACATATTGTTACACCATAGTGTTATGTCAGGATGTGGTGTTAACTTGTTCTATTTACCCCTTTGCACTTTTCACCCATGTATTGATGTTCAGTTGGACTGTGAAGGAGCACCAAGGAGAAGTAGTAGAATTCAACTCAATTTATTGATACTCAGCTCAGCTAGACAGAGTTAGAGGAAAAAAACAGCATGGGATAAATATATGACCTTTATTGCTAGGTCACTGAAATAATACTAGGATTGGGTCAGGGGCAGCAGAGAGGGACTTGAGCACAGGGTTGATTACGTTGGTAGTCTCTAGTATTCTTGAAATTCTTGCTTGACTCGACTTGGGCTATATTCTCAAATGATTTCTCTTAATGGGACTTCTCAAATTATTCCTCAATTCATTTCTAGATTCATTGTAGATCATTAGATGTGACTTCTCAAGGGAGTTCTCAATTCATTTTCTTCTCAAACGATTTTTCTTGGGTAACTCTTCAGATTTAATTTTATTCGAGCTGCTCTCTCAATTTGATTTGTTGGTAGTCTTCTCAAATGGCATTTGCCCTATTTGATGCTGCAGTTTTCTTCTCGAATTTCCTCTCGAGTCTTCTTGTAACTTACTTCTTGTCAGATGCTGGTCGATCCGCCCAGGTCAGTGTCCCATGAACGTCTGACTCCATTCTCGAGTGTACCCGGCTTTTATAACCACCCACGAGGTCACGTGACCAGTCGAGAGACATTTGAGAGAATATTTGAGAAGATGCAAAATGATTCGATATGGCTGATTCTGATGAAATATGTGGCGATCAATGCAATAAAATGCAAGATTTGTTGTTTATGATGGTAAGTAGTTAAGCAAAAGCTGTTGTCGTGGTGTTTTCTCCGTCAATTTGCGTGCGATATGTACCCGGGCGATAATAGAGGAAAGTAGCAATACCGTGCTTATTATGATTCATTCGATGCGAAGTGAGTCTAGTTGTGAGCATTGGAAAGTCATGTAGCTGTCTGGTATTGCATGTAATGTTGTATTTCATTGAGTTTGTGATGAATATTCTCTGTCTTGATGTCTTCTGTGGGATTTCGTGGATTATCTGAGCCATGTTTCTGATGACCCCCTGAAGACTTGCTGTCAAATTTCTGTCTTGTTCATTTTTGTGCTTTCTCTGGTTATATCTGCCCTTGGACCCATTTACCGGTATCAACTATTGTATGCATTAAATAATTTATTAACAACCAGAATAAAAACAGCAACAATACAATTATGTTTCACTATCCCCTTTTTAAGGGTTCAAATGTCCTCATGAACTCTTAAAATTAACTTGAACGGTAAATTGGCACATTTTTACATTTACATACCACATACTAAGCATTATCATACAACTTGCATGTATATACATTTCTGTCATTTAGTCAAATATTCATATTTATCTGTGCAGGCACATCTACATGTAACATTGACATGTCTCAACATTCCAAACAATTTTTAGTATTATTGAAGCTCAACATTGCCAACAACAATACATTAACTGGCAAACTTTTAACACACAATTATATTCCCTGTAATCCTATGTTCCAATGTACAACTCTCAATACACAAGTTGCATGCACATACTCTACATGCTGTATAACTAAGAAACTCTGTTCTAACATTTCACTTTTTTAAAGACCGTTACATCAGTTACCTGTTCATCATAGATTCATACACTTTATGACACACTGTGCAGGTATCTACAGGTAAGTATTTACAACACATACAGTAGCATTTACATTTTAGACACATCACCATTAGAATCATTTACTGCAGGCTTTGACACTACCTGACATTTACTATACATTACATTGTCAGATTAGCTTTCAACGTGTCCATTCTTCTGCAGGTAAGTCTACAATTACACACATCACTCGTATTTACATTTTTAAAACATGCACAGATACAGTTCTTCCGGTGACTTGATGATGATGAGCAGATGTTCAATGGTACTTGTCTCGAATTTGGCTGCAAGCACGGACCAGGTTCTTGTACTGATTGTTGTACACGTACTTTGACTTGCTTTTGTACTTCCCATGGTACTCGGTGTGATGATGATGTGAATGTGATGATGGTCTGGATGACGTGGAGATGAGGCCGTACCCGTGAGAACGATGTGATGACTGGTGTGACGATGCGTGATTCGATGGACGGCTGACAACGGATGACATGGTCTTCTTTGGTTGAGATGAGGTGATTGGCGTATGAGGATGTGGAAAACTCGGTTGGCGCGTGTTGAGGTGATCTAGGAGGTCGTCTTGCTCTTTCATCCAATCATCATCAAACTCCTTACCCAGCTTGACTGCGTCCACGTGTGGTGTGACCGAGGCCATCTTGATCGGCGATTCGTGTGTCGTTGTTATGGAGTTCATAGTTGTTATTGATGCTTGTAAACCAGATATAAGTGGCACCATGCTGTTGATGGCTGAGGCCAGCTCGCCCACTTGCTGTGCCAATCTGTCTGTCGTGGAGTTCTGAGCTTTCTGTAGTTTGTTGGCTTCTTTGACTTCCTTGGTGAGAGTGTTAATAGCCTGGGGGAGTTGGTTGTTGTTATTCTCTAGCTTATCCAATTTTTGTGTTAATGAGACGAAACTCTGGTTTGTGAGAAGAAACTGTCGGGTGATACCGGCTAGGGAGTTGGCGATGACTGAGGGTTTATTGACAAGATTTTCCACTAACTTCTTCTCCATCTGTTGTACGGTTTCTGTCACGATGTTTTTGATGCTTGCTTGGCTTGGGATCGAGGTCATGGTGTGTTGTTCGGTTGGCATCTCTTCGTTGTAGTCAGGCACAAACGACGACTCATCTTCCGTCAACTGGATGACTGCGTCGGTGGAGGTACATGTGGTTGGCATATGATCTGGTGACTTGAATTTTTTATGATCCGGTCGCTTAACACTTGATTGTGCTGAATTGGATGGTGATGACGTGGTGAGCTGTTTTTTTGGATTTGGGATAGTAGCAAACTTGGCGTGTTCCTGTTCGGGTCTTATCTTCTTTCTGTTCACGGACTGGCTGGAGGGGCTCCGAGGTCTTTTGATGGGTTTTTCGATTTTTGCTGACTCTGCTTTTGGTTGTGCCTGGGTGCTTGAACTATTCTGAGTTCTGGAGCTGGACTCAGCACTGGAACTTGACTCGGTACTGGAACTGGTCTGGGTGCTGGATGATGAACTTGAAGAAGATGAGCTAATGGAACTGATGGTGATGCTGGATGAACAAGATGATACAGAAGAACTCCTAGATGGTCTGGCGGTAGGTCTGGGCAGCAACGGATTAGCAGGTGGAGCGGCAGGCTTGTTTTCCTCTTTGGAGATCACCACAATGTCAACGCTGGACAAGTCAAGTGTGTCTGGCACTGATCCTGTGACTTCCATCACTTTGTCTTCGGCCGTGGTGGGTGGATCTGCCGGTACTGGTATTCCTGCACTCTCCATGGCTTGCTTGATGATATCCAGCTGATTTGCAGCAACATCGGCCTGTTGAAGTGTCTTCAGCGCCTCTACAGCACCTTTCTGGCTCTTCTCTTCCTTTCGTTTCTGCCAAAAGGCTTTTCTGTCTTCTGCCGACAGGACAGTGCAGTGATCCATCACATCAAACTTATTCTGGCCCCGCATGATCTGTTGCTCTGGCTCTGACACGCCGACCACTGCCTTCTGATGAATTTTCTGAGTACAATGATGATCGAGGTTGGTTGAGCTGTGAGTTTTGTATTTACAGATGATACAGGCATACGGTGCTTGATCCAGTGGTAGATGAGACTTGATGAAATGATTCCTCGTCAGCGATAACTCTCCCAGGTAGTCGCACTTCTTACATTTGTAAACCCGACCTCGCGTGATCGACTTCTCTTTCTTTGATTCAGGCATTCTGGCGACTGGAACGACTCGGTCACTCTGGATAAATCAAGCAGGAACCTGTAATTAAAAGTGAAATTTTATTTTTCTTTGTGCATTCACTGAATTGTGCACAAGCCACTCTCTGATTTATGGGACTTCGGGATTTGGGGATTGGTGCTCATTCATGAATGGAACTGTGTGAATGTTAGTTCTGCTTGAGTTTATGTGCTGTCTTTCTTATCCACCCCGGAATTGTGCTGCCATAGTAAGGTTTCAATTTGTTGTAGTGTATCACTTTTGTGTGACCCTTTGCATCCATCTGCAATTTGTAGTCTAATTCATTGAACTTTTGAAGAATTACAAATGGTCCCTTATATGCCATTTGCAACTTTGAGGCCACTCCCACACTTCTGTCTTCATTGAGCATCCAAACTGTGTCTCCAATCTGGTACTTGTATAGCATGCCTTTCCCATCGTAACGGGTTACTTGTCGCTCCATATTCTGCTTCAAGTGCTTGCGAGTTATCTCATGAGCTTTGTCCAATTTGACCCTCAAGTTGTTCACATAATCTACTGCATCCACACTTTCTGTGGAGTTGTCTTCTGATACTGTCACCTCATAAGGTTGTCTCAATTCCCTTCCCAGCATTATCATGTTCGGTGTCAGACCCGTTGTCTCGTTTGGCGTTGCTCGGTATGCTGCCGTTAGAAGATCAAGACTCAAGTCCCAGTTTTCCTGATCCCCTTTGATGTAGGACCTGATCATTTTTATCAGCGTCCTGTTCATGCGTTCTACTTGTCCATTTCCTTGAGGATGTCGAGGGCTTGTTCTCGTTTTCCGAATGTCGAGCATCTGACAGAGGTGTTTGAATAAGTCACTCTCAAAATTTCTTCCCTGATCGGAATGAAGATCCAATGGAGTTCCCCATCGTGATATAAAGTTGTTAACAACAGCAGTGGCACAGGTTTCTGCTGTCTGGTCTGGTAAAGGATATGCTTCCATCCATTTGCTGAATCCATCTACCGCCACAAGGATGTATCTGTTTTGTCGTGGAGTAACTGGTAATGGGCCCAGTATGTCGAGTGACAATCTATCAAGTGGGGCTCCTACTCTCATATCCCCTGGTTCAGCCTTTGGATTTCTAACAGGTGCCTTGTTTGCAGCACATATCTCACACTTCTTGATCCATAGATCAACACCTTGTCGAAGGTCGTACCAATAAAACCTCTGTAAGATTTTTTGAGTGGTTTTCTTCCGTCCTAGATGACCTGAGAGGATTGCGTCATGCATTTGTTTCAGAATGACATCTCTGATGCCGCGAGGTACGATGAATTGAAGATAAGAATCAGTTCCGTCTTGCTTGTGAAATCGTTTCATTAGAAGACCATCATGAATTTCAAGGGAAGACCAATAGAGCCAGTAGTGTCGTAGAGCTGGACTTTGTGAATTGATTTCGGATCCTTGAGGTCTTTTTCCGGATTTTTTCCATTTGATGACTGTGGAGATGTCTGGATCTGCTTCTTGAAACTTTCTCAACTCATTGTTAGTGTACCCTTGAGCCCATACTCTGACTTGTCGTGTTACAATGTAAGGGGCTTTTCCAATCCAGCTTATGAGAAGACTTGGTGTCCATCCTTGAAATGAGGTTGTCAACTTGTTCAGAAGAACTTTAAGTTTTCCTGGAAGACAAATTAGAATTGAAATCATGGTGAAGATCAAACTGTGTACACTTCCTGTGTTTTTTGTCGGTACTCGACGTGTTTGAGCTGAACTGGTTGGAGGCTGTAGAACTGTAGAAGCCATCTCCGTAGATTTCTTTACGCATTTCTTGCATGGTCCACACTTGAGTTCAGTCATGTCTGGACAAGAGCATCCTTGAGCAACTGGGCAACGAGACATGCTGTCTGCATTTTGATGTTTCCTGCCAGGCCGATACTCGATGACAAAGTTGTAGCCAAATAGTATTTCAATCCATCTTGCGGTCCGTCCTTTGGGGTCTTTTAGTGAGAAAAGCCATCGAAGGGCTTGGTGATCTGTGCGGACAAGAAATTCTCTACCAAGGAGGTAGTGTCGGAAGTGTTCAGTGAAATATACCACAGCTAGTAATTCCTTGTCTGTCACACAGTAGTTGCGCTCTGATTTGGTGAGGGTCTTGCTGGCATATGAAATCACTTTGGTTTCGCCGTCTTGACATTGTGAAAGCACAGCACCAATAGCGTAATCAGAAGCATCAGTGTCTAATGTGTATCCTCCTGTGTCCATAGGATAAGCCATGATTTTTGGGCCAAGTAGATGTGATCGCAGTTCCTCAAAGGCATGTTGACACTCTGGTGTCCACTTGAGGCTGGATTCCTTTCTGGTTAGGTCAGTTAAAGGTTTTGCGATGACAGAGAAGTTAGGAATGAATCGTCGGTAATAGGAGAACAATCCAAGTATCTGTTTAACTTCAGAGACATTCTGTGGTATCTTGCAGCTCTTGACCTTTTCAATGTTGGCTGGATCAGGTTTTATTCCTTCTGGTGAGATGACATGTCCTAAGAAGGTCACTTGACTCTTGAATAGATGACACTTGTCTGGGTGCAGCTTGAAATTGGCTTGTCTAAACCTTTTCAAAATTTCCTCAAATCTTGCCAGATGCTCATCAAAGTTTCGTCCCATCACAATGACGTCATCCAAATAGACAAGGCATGTTGTCCATTGAAGTCCTCTTAGAGTGAGTTCCATAAGTCTCTGGAATGTCCCAGGCATGTTGCATAAACCGAAGGGTGCTGTGACAAACTCGAATAGACCCTTGCGAGCGGAGACGAATGCTGTCTTGGGAATGTCTTTTGAGTTGATTGGAACCTGGTGGTATCCACTGGTGAGGTCAAGTGTTGTGAAAATTTTTGATCCAGCTAGACTATCTAAACAGTCTTGAATTTTTGGAAGTGGATATGCATCTTTCTTGGTTAGTTTGTTGAGTCGCCTGAAGTCTACACAGACTCGAATTTTTCCTGATTTCTTCCTTACAAGAACAATGGGAGAAGCCCACGGAGAGACAGATTCGCGGATCACTCCTTGTGCCAGCATTTTGTCAATAGCTGCTGCTTCCTCATGTGCCAGGGCAAGAGGAGGTCTACGTGGAGCTTGCTTAACAGGTTTTGCATCTCCAGTGTCGATGTTGTGAGAGGTCACATTTGTGAGTCCTAAATCATTGTCGTCCTTTGAGAAGCAGTCTTGATATTTGGTCAGTGTGATCAGAAGCTTGAGTCTGTCCTCTGGATTCCAGTCAGTTGCAGTATTTTCATACATTTTCATGATGTGATTGGGAATGTGTTCTCTTGTACTTGAGCTGGTATGAACTGTTCGAGTTGATAACTCGTCCAGACTGTGGTTCTGTAGTTCTCTTGATTGTGCGGTTTCCAAAGAAATTCTTCTAACATTGGAGAAATTGTTGGCTTCCTGTTCATTCTCGATATTGAGAATTGTTGACATTTCTTCACAAGGTTCCAGATGAGCCAGTGTTGTTCCCTTGTGAATGACGGTGTCCCTGTCGGGATTAAGGACTCGGATGAACAGTACATTTTGAGTTTCCTTGTTGAACTGAACCAAGCTGTTGGCCATTAAGATTCCATATTTCTCTGCAAGTTGAGGTAATGGTTCAAGGATTGCCGTGGTATCGTTTTCAGTGGGTGACATGCATTTCACTCGAATGATAGACTCTGACATGGCTGGTAGCGTTGTTTCCTCAACAGCTTGTACTTTGGTTGACATGAGGTCTTTGACCAGATGACAGGGAATTGTGTGACCATTGATGATAACTTGCTTGTTGCTGGTGATGATGTCAATGGTTTCCGCACAATCAATTCCGAGCAAAACTTCATCACTGATATCGGCGACATGCACGCTGAGATCCAGGTCGATAGGTCCAAGATGTGCCATGACTTGTGTTGTGCCTAGTTCATGCAATGTGTCCCCATTGGCTTGAGTAAGAATCTTATTGTGTTGGTTTGGTTTGAGTTCCTGTCTGTTGGACAATTTGTTGAAGACTTTTGTAGAAACTATTGTCTTAGATGCCCCAGTGTCCACAGTGAACCACACGGGCAGATTGTTGATTGTTCCTTGGATGTATATACCAGGAGATGTTGGCAGATTGGTTGGTTCGATCATTTCATTTTCGTTACTTTGTGGCCTTTCATGTTGTATCAGTTGTTGATCATTGTTCCTCAGGGTACGGATCGTCTCTCGGCCATCAGAGGCGATCCCCTTTAGTTTGACGAAGGCTGGTTCCTTTCTGCTGTGGGTGTCTTTTGAGATAGCTGATGATGAGCTGGAAGGTTTGGCACGGATGCTGCTTGATGCTCATTTGAGTAGGTGACATTTGGTTGAACAGTCATTTCCATATGTCCAGATACCCATGGAGCCAAAGGGCACTCTCTTGCAAAGTGTCCCTCCTCTCCACAGCGGAAACAGGCTGTTGATTTCTTTGGAAATCTTCCTGTTAAGTTGTTTGGGTCATTTGAGAGATTAGACTTTGTGTGATAGTTAGAATTGGTTCGCGGAAGTCTGGTGTTAGATCCTTGTTTGACGGGATCCTGACGGGATCTGTTTCCTTGAGTGTTGTGCAGAGCATCCAATTTCTTGCTGATTTCATCGAGAGCACTTGCTAACTTGTTGATTCCTTCTGAGCACTTGTCCTCGGTAGCAGATGGCTGTGAGATTTGAGGTTGGACTTGAGTCAAGTCTTGATCAGCTGGTATAATTTTCTTGGCGTGGTTGGACTTTGCTAGAGGTGCTCTCCCAATCCTGTAGTCCATGTCGCCATCATCATCCTCATCATCTGAAGGTTGCACCATCTCTTCTTGGTATGGTTCAGACTCCTTGATTTTCCTTGTTGGGCGTTTGTATGCAGTTGACTGATTAGCATTGACAGTGTGATGACGTTTCATCTCAAAGAAGTTGACCACCTCAAATACAGCTTGATCGATGTTGGTTGGATTTTTTATGTACTCGACATGAAATCGTGCTCTGTCATCTGACAGGCCATTCAAAAATTTCCTGAGGAGATCCTCTTTCCTGGTGTCTTGGTCGCGTTGAGGGTAGGCTTTATCATAGATGCGTTTCAACTCTGCTGAATATTCTTCAACTGATTCTCCTTGTTTTTGAGATCGGTTGCTGAAGATAGCTGCATAAGTCCTGCTGGTCTGTACCACCTTAAATCGACTGTTGAGCTCTTCAATGAGGGCGCTGTAGTTAGCTCTGGTGCGTCTAGGGAGTTGCTCATACACAAATTCTCCTGCTTGTCCTTGAAGACGAGGTAGTAGTTCAGCCAGTTTTTGCTCATTTGTCCACTGTTGCAGTGTGGCGACGTCAGTGAATCTATTCAGCCAGACATTCCATGACTCTTTTCCCGTGAAGGTTGGGAGTTTTGAGCTCTTGAATTGAGGTCGATTTGGCCTTGAGTGAGTTCCCGATGAAGACTCTACATCTTCCTCAGACGAGGTTGATGGGCTTTGTAGTCGCATGCTGTGTTGGTTGTGCATAGAGTGAGGTCTGGGCTGATGTTTTGACTCTCTTGATCGTTGAGCTCTCAAGTTGTGCTCTGTCATTTCTTGAGTTGAGATTACCAGGTTCCTCATTTGTTGCATTGCAGAATTCATTTCTGCTCTCCAGTCTTGAATAACTTGCTCTACTTGAGCCTGCTGATGCTCTGTGTTGTAAATGATGTTGTATTCAGGCATTGAGAGCGTAGGTTGCAGGGTGCTATCCCCTGATGCTTGATCAGAAACTGGTGGATCTGGTGTTATTTCATCTGAAGGTGGTTGCTTCATTTTTGACCTGGTGCCTATTCCTGTTGCCATACTTGTAGTTGAGATGCAGACGTGAAGATTGGATCACAGGATATCAGATGTTGGCTGATATCCCACTTCTGACACCAAAAATATGTTACACCATAGTGTTATGTCAGGATGTGGTGTTAACTTGTTCTATTTACCCCTTTGCACTTTTCACCCATGTATTGATGTTCAGTTGGACTGTGAAGGAGCACCAAGGAGAAGTAGTAGAATTCAACTCAATTTATTGATACTCAGCTCAGCTAGACAGAGTTAGAGGAAAAAAACAGCATGGGATAAATATATGACCTTTATTGCTAGGTCACTGAAATAATACTAGGATTGGGTCAGGGGCAGCAGAGAGGGACTTGAGCACAGGGTTGATTACGTTGGTAGTCTCTAGTATTCTTGAAATTCTTGCTTGACTCGACTTGGGCTATATTCTCAAATGATTTCTCTTAATGGGACTTCTCAAATTATTCCTCAATTCATTTCTAGATTCATTGTAGATCATTAGATGTGACTTCTCAAGGGAGTTCTCAATTCATTTTCTTCTCAAACGATTTTTCTTGGGTAACTCTTCAGATTTAATTTTATTCGAGCTGCTCTCTCAATTTGATTTGTTGGTAGTCTTCTCAAATGGCATTTGCCCTATTTGATGCTGCAGTTTTCTTCTCGAATTTCCTCTCGAGTCTTCTTGTAACTTACTTCTTGTCAGATGCTGGTCGATCCGCCCAGGTCAGTGTCCCATGAACGTCTGACTCCATTCTCGAGTGTACCCGGCTTTTATAACCACCCACGAGGTCACGTGACCAGTCGAGAGACATTTGAGAGAATATTTGAGAAGATGCAAAATGATTCGATATGGCTGATTCTGATGAAATATGTGGCGATCAATGCAATAAAATGCAAGATTTGTTGTTTATGATGGTAAGTAGTTAAGCAAAAGCTGTTGTCGTGGTGTTTTCTCCGTCAATTTGCGTGCGATATGTACCCGGGCGATAATAGAGGAAAGTAGCAATACCGTGCTTATTATGATTCATTCGATGCGAAGTGAGTCTAGTTGTGAGCATTGGAAAGTCATGTAGCTGTCTGGTATTGCATGTAATGTTGTATTTCGTTGAGTTTGTGATGAATATTCTCTGTCTTGATGTCTTCTGTGGGATTTCGTGGATTATCTGAGCCATGTTTCTGATGACCCCCTGAAGACTTGCTGTCAAATTTCTGTCTTGTTCATTTTTGTGCTTTCTCTGGTTATATCTGCCCTTGGACCCATTTACCGGTATCAACTATTGTATGCATTAAATAATTTATTAACAACCAGAATAAAAACAGCAACAATACAATTATGTTTCAATATGCTCCCTGACTTAAACTATACCTGTGACGTCACTCCTTTGTTTCAACTGTAGATTCTTATCTACGAATCTACACTTTCTGGATATCTACCAAATGTAGATTATACATGTAAACATAAACTATAGATTTAACTGTAGACTCTGATCCACGAATCTACACTTGTTTGAGATACCAATGAAATGTAAATTATACATCAATACACAAACTGTAGATGTAACTGAGAGATACACCAAATGTGGATTACACATGTACAGACACAAACACAATTTTCACACAACGATTTTTTGCAGGCGAGAAGTTATACAAAAGAATCTACTTATTTTCCGGCATATTAATATTTACAGTCACACGCACTCTGTCGCTCACATTACTGTCGGACATTGCAGTCACCGTGGGTACTCCAGTGGAGCACAGTGTCTTGACGTTGATTTTTCGTGCCGCAAGTCGCAGGCTTACACTGACCGGCTTGCGTTGTGCACCGGTCGTCGTTGTAGGTTTTTAAGCACAAAAAATATCCTTTCTGTAGGAAGTGTATTTCCTGACCTTTTAGCGCGAGGTGTAACTGAATGGTAATCACCAACTCTTTCTGTATTGCGGCCGCATTCCTTCCCTGGCCACCAGGACAAAGCGTCTCAAAGAGAAACAATATTTATTTTCTGTCATTTCAAGTCGTATTGGAGAGGTGTCCACGTCATGCTGTGCGATTGCGTTCGATATTCACCAGGCTTTCCATTCGCTGGAGAGACCGACTGCCGAGTACATTTCTTCGTCGAAGCACATAAACTACAAAACATATACGAAATCCCATATTTACGACTGTATTAAAAACAAGTCACTCTGTCGAAGCAGACGAACAAATTCAATAATCACGAATTATCAAAACCCATTTAAATTGATTAGTGCACTGTAAATTAAACATAATTTTACCTATTGTGGCTTTCTTTTTTGACTTCCGACTGTCTGGTGGTTTCTCTCTGAATTTATTTTGTTGATCAAAAACTTGTTAATCAAGTAGTGACGAGCTCATCGCCGGGTACATCGGAAAACACTGGCTTGTGATACCGGACTGGGGTTGTCAGACTGCTCGGCATTTTCACCTGTTCACAGGTCTCTTCTATCCCTAATTTTGAGTATTCATGTGCAAAAAATTCAGTGCACAATGTTGGACAGGCATTGTATCAACAGTGTCGTCAGTCCTGAAGGAATGCTGCGTCAGAAATATATCGTCGTCTTCCACCATTTTTGAGCGATTGAGTGACCAAGCTAATTATCGAGACTGTATTTATAGAGCAGCCCGTCACGGAAAGTGATTTCAACACACTGGGTAGAACTCAGAATTGGAACTCGGAATGAGATACTGGAGAGCAGTAGATTCGTAGTTACGAATCTACATCGATGTATATATGTGGTGAATAGTTTAAGTCAGAGAATGTACCTCGTAACAATAGATTCGTAGATACGAATTTATTGTTACTTGTACATTCTCCCTGACAGAAATGCTGAAAGAGATTGTGTGCGATGCACGTTTTTTTAATATCTATCAAAAAGTGGCGTTTCAAAGCTATTCATTCATCAACAGTACTCCACCTTGATGGACTGCTAATGGACTTGAATGTCTCCTTTTCCCTTTCCACATAAATTAACATCATATTATTAGCATCCAGATTATTATGCTCGCCACAAAAGTAATGTGTTATCAGTTCATACATTCAGTAAACTTGAGCATATATGTATGTCAGGGAGAATGTACGAGTAATGATAGATTCGTAGAAACGAATGGACAAGGGGCATAGCACCGAGTCCATTCATATCTATGAATCTATTGTTACGAGGTACATTCTCCGACTTAAACTATATACATCGAGGTAGATTCATAACTACGAATCTACTGCTCTCGGATGCCTCATTCCGAATTCCAATTCTGAGTTCTACCCTGACTTCTACCCTCTACATTCGAATTCTAAGTGTGTTGAAATGACTTTCCGTGACGGGCTGCTCTATAAATATAGTCTTGATAACTAGCTTGGTCACTCATTCGCTCAAAAATGGTGGGAGACAATGATATATTTCTGACGAAGCATTCCTTCAGGCTTGATCACACTGTTGATACAATGACTGTCCAACATTGTGCGCTGAATTTATTGCACAAAAATACCAAAATTGTTTTATTGCAACTGCGTCTGAAGTGATGATAACGAGATAGTAAAGACCTGTGATCAGGTGGAAATGCCGAGCAGTCTGGCGACCCCAGTCAGGTATCACAAGCCGGTGTTTTCCGATGTACCCGCCGATGAGCACGTCGCTATCGAGTAACACAATTCTGATCATCAAAATAAATTCGAAGATAAACCACTAGACAGTCGGAAGTTGAAAAAGAAAGCCGCAAAAGTAAAATCATGTTTAGTTTTCAGTGCACTAATTTATTTAAATGCGTTGTGATAATTCGTGATTATTGCATTTGTTTGTCTCCTTCGAGACAAACAAAGTGACTGGTTTTTGATACATTCGTGAATATTGGATTTGGTATAATTTTGTAGTTTGCGTGCTTCGACGAAGACATGTACGTGGCAGTCAGTCTCCTCAACGAATTGAAAACCTGAATTCCGAACGCAATCGCTCAGCATGTCGTGGACACCTCTCCAATACGACTTGAGATGGCAGAAAATGAATTTTGCTTCCCTTTGAGACCCTTTGTGGAGGCCTATCCGGCTGCAACACAAAATAAGTTGGTGATCACCATTCAGTTACACCTCGCGCTAAAAGGTCGGGAAATACGCACCCTCAAGAAAAGGAAATTTTTTGTGCTTAAAAACCTACAAGAGGACGACGGATGCACAACGCAAGCCGGTCAATGTGAGCCCATAACTGGTGGCACGTTGTGTGAAAATTGTGTGTGTCGGTATACGTATAATCCACATTTGTTGGAAATGTCTCTCAGAAAGTGTAGATTCGTGGATCAGAATCTGCAGTTAAATCTACAGTTTGTGTCTAGATTTATAATCCACATTTGGTAGATATCTCAGAAAGTATAGATTCATGAATAAGAATCTACATTTGAAACAAAGGAGTGACGTCACAGGTATAGTTTAAATGTAGTTTAGATCTAATAATTCTAGTCTAGTAGAACTCTAACTGCGGATTTATTATTTTTTACACTCAATCAATATAATATGTAAAGCTCTGGTTGACGGAAAGAAATTAAACATACGTCACTTGTTTGCTCTCTGGCACAATCATTATGAATGAAAACGATTTATTCATTATCTGCTAATCAATTACACCAACCCACTTGGATTTTTAAAATTAACACCCAAAACGTCTCTATACATATATGGCCCTGACGGTACCTCACATAGAAACCAAGAGATATCTGGAAGAATAACAGGATGGAATTAGTCAATGAAATGGTGAATAGCGAGATAAGAATCATGGTGCCATTCGTCTCATAGTAAGGCGGTTCATCTCTACTTGTAGCATTTGGTGATGACAAGTTCTTGGACCACGGCTTGTTCACTTAATCTGTCCCTCTGTCCTACGTCCCGCTCATTTGTGTGCTATAATTATACTAAATTTACAGTCGTGTTTCCAAACAAACGATATAATAACATGATGTAACCAAATGATATGCCACAAAATATCTCCAATATAAAGCCATATCATATTTCAGCCTTTTGTACAAAGCATAGTGAATTACGCATCTAAAACTCCCTTAGATTCACTATAGAATCGTAGGTTCATTACCAGCCCATCCAAGTAACACAGAGCGTAATCAGTCAGCCGGTACTTTGGGCAGAACCGGCTGATTCCCGCCATTCTGTGTAACCGAATGCTGGTTCTGTGTGAATACAGGCGTGATGGCCGACATGTAAGATAGTCTCCACGATAAATTAAGCTGTACTGTGGCAAATAAAAAGTAATGAACCTAACAATTATGTCTATTAGTTGCATGAACATGTACTTTTAAGAAATAAGTTGACCTGAAGTGAGGAACATGTGTAATATTATCACAATAGTGTTCCCAGTTTGGCTGATGTGTGTATTCTTGGCAAAATGTGATGGAATATTTAAAAAAACAAATGATATTTAATTGAACAAAAGCTTTCATGTTGTAATTGGCTGAGAGAGGAATGTAATAAACATCGAATTCGATGATTGTTAGCATAACAAATGTGCACAGGTGTTAATGAATATGCGTATTAGAGATGCTCCGCTGGTTCTGCGTGATGGCAACGCTGGTTCTATGGGAGTTTACCAACACAAAGAGCTAGCGATTGCATCTTTTCACCATATTCTGATATTTATTCTTGAAAAGCATGGCTTAATTGATTAATTATATTTTCATTCGTAATCCCACTGCCCAACCTCGAAAGAGGAAAAAAGGACCCAAATGGATTAGGGCAAAAACAAATCCGAGAATTCAGGTCTGTCCACTTGGTCTCTGTGGACTATAACTTTAGGCAGCCTGCCACATCTCTTGGAGAACTCAGTCCGGATGGGACACCACTGACGCCCTGAGACAGTCCGGCTTTCTTCGGAGCAGGTGAGGAATGCACCGTGAACAGTGTGGGTCCCCATGTTCAATTTATGAATCCGGTCCTCGACCCTACAATTCAATGAACCCTGACCCTGACTTACAGCTGACGGCTCTCAATGCACAGGTGTGCAGGCGGAGGTGAAAGAAAACCATTTACGTGCGGAGACACCAGTCTATAATGTTAAGGCATACAGACAAAATGTAGTACAGAAAATAAACACAACGAGAGAATAATACTAAACAACCAAACAACGCACGGCACCATAAAATCGCTACACCTACATGTAATTGCTACACCTGCATAGGCTGCACGGAAAGGGACTATCCATTTCATAACAAAGTGTTCCATCCACTATGTCTCTGAAGTCGATTACCAGTATCTAGTCACAATCCAGTCAAACACTGAATTGGTGTTTCTAATCGTAGTATAATTCATCTGTGGTTCGTCCTATTCACCTACCTAATAAAGTGTATTTCATCATACATAATCTAAGTGTACATGTCGGACATAAACGGTTCGACCATTGGATCCGAGTCCAAAACTCCCATAGAACCAGCGTTGCCATCACAAAGAACCGGCGTTGACATGAAAAACCTTTGATTTCTTCAACTTCCATTAACATTTATTCCAGCTCACACTTCCCAATCATTTCTAACGTTTACTTTCAAATATTTGGCGCAAGAATGATTATGAAACTACCTATTACTCCCAAAATATGGTCACTGTTATGAGATAAATGTCAAAACTTCTAAAAAACAATCGTATGACTCATCATTATTACATATTTTAATTGATAGAACATTCCATCAGCTAATATATAACGTTTAACCTCGCTTCGTGCTGGTTATTTTCCGTGTGTATGACACAGAATGACAACTTTTACTCACAGAACCTGCTAGTTGTCTCACAGAATGGGCGTTTCCTCATAGTACCGGCCGACTGATTACGCCCTGTGAGTAAGGTTCTGTTTAATGAACAAGTACCCTGGTGGCTTCTGTTTTATGGACGAGTTTCATGCTTTGAGCTGTCGTGGGTATTATGTTCATATGGGTTGATATCTACATTTCGAAAAACAAAACACAGATATATGAGGTTTTAATAATTATAACCGATAAAATTACGAAATTTCGAAGTTAGGAAGTGTTATAGAGATATCTGTTGAGGACTTGATGTATTGTTTCATTAGCAACATGATATAATGTTGCCATTTCGCATGATAGACTAGTCAACACATTATATCACATGCCTAAGTAGACAAGACGGTCGGAGGTGCTAGCATCGAACTGCACGTGATTCTACTTCCGTCCCACCACATTGGCCTAATACAGCAATCAAAGTGATTCATTCTCCTGAAGACATACACGAGACATAACAGACTTTAATGTGTATGATCAAACCTATATTGCATCTGTCACTACTTATCTACAGTGCAGTCCTCTACAGATCTACAGCTATATTCGATAAATGATAAATTGAATTATTGTAGAGCATTGGCCATGTACACACTACATTATATCAGTAAATGTTTTTGGTATGATGCCAAGGAAACAAGCACGAATGGTAATATTCCATTTATACAGACCGTAAGATAATAACACAATCTATGTAGCTATAATCTGGACGACATCCAGCTACATCCTTAAGATCACTCGTCCTCAGAAGGGTCATTATCCCACTGGTGTGAAGACGTACAGTATTGTTTGTTGATGTGCTGTGACAAGGTTAAATGCAGATTTATTGTCCTCATTCACACTTGAGTGGAAAACGATTACGAAACAGTTTCCCTAGCACACTTTTGGCATGAAATCACGTCTTGCCGAACGTAAAGGGTTTCATAACGTGACTTGCAAGTGTTTGTTGTTCGTGACAACAAAGTAACACATGATGTAAGGTTTAGCGAGTGTGGGACTACTACAACACATTCTCGGCTTAGAGAAACAGGTAGGAAAAAGTAACAGTATATTCCCCACACAACTTGCAGGTATTGAAGACAAATTATGAATATAGGAAAAACATTGGAGACATGTATCCATTAGCGGAATCCATTGTCCGTTGAATGTCTCACCATTCTACCAGATTTATGCAATGTCAAGTCAAGAGTAGATAATGGCACTACACCTAATTCAAACATCAGATTCATTATTCTGTTCGACTCTGATTGTTTAAAGTTGGTATCAATTTTAAAATCGGTCAAAATCAGCATTTTTGTTCGTCACGCAAACTTGAAAGTACATCTCGAGATTGTCAGAAATATATAGGAAAAACGCACATTTCGACAACAGATACTCACAAAATTGTCATTAATTGTGCATTAAAACATTGGATAGAGAATGATCGGTTTGTATACATTGCCGGTTGCCACAGTATCTACACAAATACCAATGACGTCATGACACTGTGTGTAGAAATCACCCGCACCGCGGGCCGTTTTGAGGAAAAAAATGGATGCAAAATTGATTGGCCCGAGTTTGATTCTTGATTTGGCAACTGAATTTAGGAACAAAATAATAGTTTCGGACCCGAATTTGTATGAACTCTCATTCTATAGACAAAATGAAGCTACTGCAGAAAAAAAAATTTGGTCAGTTCTAAAAGTGATTATAGCTGTAACTAAATGACGGATATGTTTGTGAATACATGATTTGAAGTTTACCTGAGATGCCGTTCTGATACAACGACTGATAATTTTATGAATTACTTGGTGGGATTTGTTTCGGATTTCTAAATTAGTTTCATATGCCCCTGGTGACGCCAGTGTGTTTTAGATAAACTATTTGGTAAGTCTTTGTTTCTATTGCAGAGTGCTGTGTTTTGTGTTTGTTGTTGTCATAATCAAAATCTAGTTGAATTGGTGGTAATAGATTGGTACTTACATGGATTGATAAGTATGTGTATCTCAGAGTTAAATGTGGTGTAAGTGTGGTGTAGCTACAAATTCGTTATACAAAACACTGCACAAAACTGATTCGTAAACCCTCCTTCGTGATTGGTCCAGAAAGGATTATATTTTCACACTTCGGGAAGATTGGGCGGGAAATGGTCCAACAGTTCTACTATGTAGAATTCCCACGTATTTGTCATTATCTATTGAATTTCATTGATTTCGATATATGTCCTTTGAATCAACAACCTTTGAATTTACCGCAAAATACAGAATCGTTATCTCTATTAACAAACATCACAATTGAAATGTCACGTGGATACTAGCATAGAACCATCAGTGTGGCCGAGTGGTCAGGGATTGACTTGAACACTGTAGCTCAGTGGCGGTATTTGACGTTTGTCGAATCCAGTCATCAGCACAAAGCAGGTGGGCTTTTCCTGGCAACGTAAAAGTTTCTCCATTTATTGTGCTTTCCGATTTCTAATTTGTCAATTGATGGAGAAAGACAGCAGAATTGCTTATCATCATAGTTCCTTGTTAAATACACCTCATTGTGCGGCGTTAGCCGTACTATATCTGTTAGTGTAATTTTGACCCCATGGTACTACTGGTGAGGAGCTTGTCCATGCGTGGACTTATTGCTACCGAATTAAGTCAGCGATAGCATTATCCATATTTTATGTCACAATCTCAGATTATAACAAAGTTAAGTAGCAAATATTGAACAAAGAAAACATACACCTTGGTCATTTGTGGAAAGTGCAACTAAAACACATTTTGGAAAGAATAATGGACGAATCGACAAACAAATGCGAGTAATAATTAATTTTCGCATGGACAAGCTCTGCACCAGTATTGGAGGTATTATGGTAGTGTAAGACCATCTATGAGAATTGTTCTCTGTGAGAGGGAAGTAGAGAGTTATTACAATATGAGTCCGAGTTACATTACGATTCGAGTTCATTGTTTCATATTGTTATCAAACTAATCAATAGACTTTAAGTTGATTTGCAAATATTGAGCAAGGAAAACACACACCATAGTCCTTTGTGGAAAGTTCAACCAAAGCACATTTGAGCAAGAATAATGGGCAACTCAACAAAAGAGCAGGTGAGAATCAATTTACGACAGGTTGTCATAACGTTCAGGTTCACGATTATAATTTTCATATCAAATGGAAACAAGACCCACAATATTTTGTTTGGTTGTTTAACCAAGAAATGGGTTTCGTGTCTACTTATCCTTGATTTTTTTCGTGTTCACTCAGCCTCGAGTACTGGTTCTACTCTCCTTTGCCCCTGTGGCCGCACACGTAACCTCAAGTTCTGCTGTTGTGATGCTTGTTATCGTTATAACTACTATCGAAGCTAAATATAGGCCATAGTTTCATGAACTATGCGACTGGTTTGTCACACTGTTGTATGTCAAAAAAGGTGTCTCCCTATATAGGACTGATTAGGTTCTGGCCTTCTTTGCAAAATCAACCACCAAAAGAAAACACTTGCTACGGTTCCTACTTTTGCGATGTCACAACATAATGAACTATGCTACAGAATGCAGATTGCGCCAGAGCATTAAGGTTCATTAGCAACCCTTTGAAGTAAAGTACTGTTCGTGAATAATTAGCCTTGAAACTCTTTTACCAATCAATTACTTCAATTACCGCCAATCCTCAGATAATGGACCTTTTCATAGGCTTTCCCTACCCCACCAAAATATCCCGATCAAGTGTTCGCATTCGAGTTATTCGACGTTTGTAAACAATTTTTTTGTGGCTAAAATGAAGCTGGTTTTTACACCAAATTACAAATTTCATAAGTAGAGTTATCCTAGTCAGAATGACTTGGACTTTGATTTTATTACAAATGGAATAATGAAAGGGTTCTCCTTGATTGATAGGGACAAGGAAGTGACAGATATTTCGCCAGCTGAGATACATAACCATGCACCAGCAATATATGCAAATATGTCTCACAAAGTCGAACATCATGACGGCAACTTCATCAAGGTGGAGAGTAAATTTCGCTTCGTCAGTGCCATAGGGGCTGTCCCGAAGTCCAACAATGACATGCGTCTCATCCACGACGCAATTCTCCTGGCTGATGGTGCTCTGAACCACTTTGCATCCAATAAGCCTTGTACATATCAAACGGTGTCAGGTGCATTGACAATGCTAGCATCGGGTCACTATATGGCTAAAGTTGACCTACAGGCTGCCTATCGTTCAGTCCCCATCTCAGAGGAACAACGTGCATTGGCAGGTATCCAATATAAATTTACCGGTAGCATTGACAATACTTATTTGTGGACAACAAACTATGTCATTTAGTATAGAAATAGCCAGCTATCGAACAGAATCAGGCCTGTTATGTGACCAGGATATATCAGTCAACATGTCTCTGCAAACAGCATTGCGTGACTTCTCAACTTACTTGGTCCTGAGTTATTATACTTTTTCGGCGAGGAAACTTGTCTAAACATCCTGACAAATTAATATCAGGGAAAAACGATAAGGAGACACTTTCCCTAAAACATATTCGGCGTTAATTTACATCCTGTAGAACTTGTTTTAGGGTGATGCATATTATGTTTAATGTGACAAACGTTCCTGAGATGAGTCAGACAACAATACAACAGGTAGAAACAGTGAATGTGAATCGCCACAATGTAGGTATCAGTCTATTACCACCAATAAAATCAGATTGTGAAAAAATGCCAATAACAAACGTGAAATACAACCTTTTGTAATAGAAACAAAGCCCGATCAAATAGTTTATCCAAAGACACACTGGCGTCATCAGTTGCAGACAGTGTGTTAAATGTAGTTGTTTCTACTGTACGCCTGATGGAATTAGTATACAACTGCCCAACATCCTATGAAAATAATTTTTAAAATCTGAAACAAACCCCATGGAATAGATATATGACAAGTACATGAGTACCTAATCACAAGCCAGAAGGCTACTGAGTTGATGGTGTCCTCGGGGACAGATTTAACGTCCACCAGCAGTGACACGGACTCAGTGGTATGAATGTAAGTATCAATATATTACCACCAATACAATCAGATTGTGATGATGCCAATAACAAACGTAAAATACAACATTTTGCAATAGAAACAAAGCCCGACCAAATAGTTTATCCAAAAACACACTGGCGTCATCAGGGACAGACAGTGTGTTAAATGTAGTTGTTTCTACTATACATGTCAAAGACGAATTATAGATACTAGGCAAATATTGCTACATTTAGTGAGGTCAGTTGAAGTCTCAATTTTCAAAATTACGATCGTAAGTTTTACAAAATGGTAGACTAAAGTTGTTATCAGTGTATAGTCATTTGTACGTTCACTGGAAACATGAGTTCAAGTATTTAATTAATTATCAGGGTATACTATCTTATATGATATGCTACAATACTAATTTACAGAGATCTATTTCGGCATTACCCAAACCACTAACAAAAAATCATACTCATAATAAATATCATCTGAATATTTGTTTAAAATATCACATATTTTCAAATGACCTGGCAGAAATCGCCTGCAGCCTGCCACACCTGATGCTAATGCGAACATTAAACTTGAGTACCAACAGTCTTGGCACGACATACTGTAAAACACTTATAGTTTGCCGTGTAAAGATGAAACACTGTAAAACTAGATGTCAAGGCCTAAAGATGCCTTGGGTCATTTCGACTGAAATTAGGCCAAGGTTGAAGTTCATCTATAATACCCCTTAGACATGTTTGTCTAGGGCGACGAGGTACCATTTCCGAGAAAGTGCACCCATAATATCCCTTAGACATGTTCGTCTAGGGCCACTAATTGATAATGACCATTTAGCTCTACGATGCACCGTATCCAAGATATCATGGAAAACGAAAAATGCCGACCCGGCAGAAGCATTTGAGGTCAAGTTCATCCATAATACCCCCTAGATGTCTAGGGTGACGAGTCTGAAAATAATGTCGGTTTCGCTCTTTGACCCACTGTTCCCGCGATATCGCGCAAAAAAGAAGAAAAGACACGGCAAACAGGTCAAGGTAGTTCATCCATCATAGTTCATCCATAATACCCCATTAGACATGTTTGTCTAGAGTAACGAGTCCGAAAATAACGTTGATGAAAAAAAAATACCGACCCAGCAAAAAAATTTCAGGTCCAATTCAAAGTTCATACATAATAACCCTTAGACATGATTGTCTAGGGCGACAAGTCCGAAAATAACATCCATTCCTCTCTACGACACACCATTTCCAAATATGTCGACAAAAACAAAAAATGCCGACTCGGCAAAGAAAGTTGAGGTCAAGGTCAACGTTGATCCATCAAAGTTTATCCATAATACCCTTAGACATGTTTGCCTAGTGTGACGAATGCAAAAATAATGTTCCTTTCGCTCTATGATGCACCATTTCCGAGATATCGTAGAAAACGAAAAATGCCGACTCGGCAAAAAAATTTGAGTTTAAGGTTAAAGTTAATCCATAATACCTCTTATACATGTTTGTCTAGGGCGGCGAGTTTGAAAATAACATCCATTTGCTATACTACACACCGTTTCTGAGATATCGCCGAAAATGAAACATGCCGACTCAAAAAAACTTTGAGGTCTAGGTCAAAGTTCACCCATGATGCCAAGGACGACGAGTCCGAAAATAATGACCATTTCACTGTACGAAGCACCATTTCCGAGATATCACGTAAAACGAAAAATGCTGACTCGGCAAAATATTCCAGGCCACGGTCAAGTTCATCCATAATACCCTTTATACATGTTTGTCTAGGGCAAAGAATCTGAAAAATAACATCCGTTTCGCTCTACGACACATCGTTTCCGAGATATCGCCGAAAATAAAACATGCCAACTTGGCAAAAATTTTCAGGTCAAGGTCAAAGTCACCCATAATACCCCTCAGTCATGCAAATAACGTCCAATTCACTCTACGACACACCATTTCTGAGATATCAACAAAAACGAAAAATGCTGACTCAGAAAAAAATTAGAGATCAGGTCAAAGTTCATCATAATATCCATCAGACATGTTTGTCTTGGGCAACGAGTCCGAAAATTACGTCCATTTCACTCTGTGATGCAGCATTTCCCAGATATCAACGAAAACGAAAAAGGGCAACTCGGCAGAAAAATTTAAAGTCAAGGTCAAAGTTCATCCATAATACCCTCTAGGCATGTTTGTCTAGGGCGAAGAGTCCGAAAATAACATCCGTTTCACTCTACGATGCACCATTTCCGAGATATCGTCGAAAACAAAAAATGTCGGCTGAGCAAAAAAAATTGAGGTCAAGGTAAAAGTGCATTCATAATATCCCTCGGACATGTTTTTCTACATGGACGAGTCCGAAAATAACGTCTGTTTCGCTCTACGAGGCACCACTTCTGAGATATGCAGGAAGCCTGAAGGATATGACTAAGCATAACTGTTCCGAGCTCTAGGTCAAAGGTCGTTTGACAAGATGACCTCAAAATGGATATGGTTCTTCTCTGGTGTATATGGACATTCATGCAAAGTATTACAACCATTGTCTGAATACTTTTTGAGTTAGTCTGAACATTCACATATATTTCATCCTCACGGACCTCGGATACGACTTCAACTATACAACATATCTACATGATATGTCTGATCAGTGGTGAAAATTTCAAGTTGATCCAACAAGGCGTTCTCGAGTAATCGTGCGGAATCGAAAAAATGAAACGGCAGCAACTAAACTGCCAGAAAGTGAAAAAAACTCAGGAAACCATGAGGCCATTTCGAGCCGATATGCCCTAACCAGTAGATACGCTCAAGATGATCACCCTGCATAGATTTGAGAATCGATACATCACTCATGATTTGTAGAATCATGGAGATAAGATATACAAACCATCCCAGACTATATCTTAGTGTCAAAGTAATGTTGAAATGCAAATAAATCATGTCACTCATTACAGCTACACAAGGACAGATAAATCACGATCTGTTCTGTTGACCTACAGGCTGCCTATCGTTCAGTCCCCATCTCAGAGGAACAACGTGCATTGGCAGGTATCCAGTATAAATTTACCGGTAGCATTGACAATACTTATTTGTGGACAACAAACTATGTCATTTAGTATAGAAATAGCCAGCTATCGAACAGAATCAGGCCTGTTATGTGACCAGGATATATCAGTCAACATGTCTCTGCAAACAGCATTGCGTGACTTCTCAACTTACTTGGTCCTGAGTTATTATACTTTTTCGGCGAGGAAACTTGTCTAAACATCCTGACAAATTAATATCAGGGAAAAACGATAAGGAGACACTTTCCCTAAAACATATTCGGCGTTAATTTACATCCTGTAGAACTTGTTTTAGGGTGATGCATATTATGTTTAATGTGACAAACGTTCCTGAGATGAGTCAGACAACAATACAACAGGTAGAAACAGTGAATGTGAATCGCCACAATGTAGGTATCAGTCTATTACCACCAATAAAATCAGATTGTGAAAAAATGCCAATAACAAACGTGAAATACAACCTTTTGTAATAGAAACAAAGCCCGATCAAATAGTTTATCCAAAGACACACTGGCGTCATCAGTTGCAGACAGTGTGTTAAATGTAGTTGTTTCTACTGTACGCCTGATGGAATTAGTATACAACTGCCCAACATCCTATGAAAATAATTTTTAAAATCTGAAACAAACCCCATGGAATAGATATATGACAAGTACATAAGTACCTAATCACAAGCCAGAAGGCTACTGAGTTGATGGTGTCCTCGGGGACAGATTTAACGTCCACCAGCAGTGACACGGACTCAGTGGTATGAATGTAAGTATCAATATATTACCACCAATACAATCAGATTGTGATGATGCCAATAACAAACGTAAAATACAACATTTTGCAATAGAAACAAAGCCCGACCAAATAGTTTATCCAAAAACACACTGGCGTCATCAGGGACAGACAGTGTGTTAAATGTAGTTGTTTCTACTATACATGTCAAAGACGAATTATAGATACTAGGCAAATATTGCTACATTTAGTGAGGTCAGTTGAAGTCTCAATTTTCAAAATTACGATCGTAAGTTTTACAAAATGGTGGACTAAAGTTGTTATCAGTGTATAGTCATTTGTACGTTCACTGGAAACATGAGTTCAAGTATTTAATTAATTATCAGGGTATACTATCTTATATGATATGCTACAATACTAATTTACAGAGATCTATTTCGGCATTACCCAAACCACTAACAAAAATTCATACTCATAATAAATATCATCTGAATATTTGTTTAAAATATCACATATTTTCAAATGACCTGGCAGAAATCGCCTGCAGCCTGCCACACCTGATGCTAATGCGAACATTAAACTTGAGTACCAACAGTCTTGGCACGACATACTGTAAAACACTTATAGTTTGCCGTGTAAAGATGAAACACTGTAAAACTAGACGTCAAGGCCTAAAGATGCCTTGGGTCATTTCGACTGAAATTAGGCCAAGGTTGAAGTTCATCTATAATACCCCTTAGACATGTTTGTCTAGGGCGACGAGGTACCATTTCCGAGAAAGTGCACCCATAATATCCCTTAGACATGTTCGTCTAGGGCCACTAATTGATAATGACCATTTAGCTCTACGATGCACCGTATCCAAGATATCATGGAAAACGAAAAATGCCGACCCGGCAGAAGCATTTGAGGTCAAGTTCATCCATAATACCCCCTAGATGTCTAGGGTGACGAGTCTGAAAATAATGTCGGTTTCGCTCTTTGACCCACTGTTCCCGCGATATCGCGCAAAAAAGAAGAAAAGACACGGCAAACAGGTCAAGGTAGTTCATCCATCATAGTTCATCCATAATACCCCATTAGACATGTTTGTCTAGAGTAACGAGTCCGAAAATAACGTTGATGAAAAAAAAATACCGACCCAGCAAAAAAATTTCAGGTCCAATTCAAAGTTCATACATAATAACCCTTAGACATGATTGTCTAGGGCGACAAGTCCGAAAATAACATCCATTCCTCTCTACGACACACCATTTCCAAATATGTCGACAAAAACAAAAAATGCCGACTCGGCAAAGAAAGTTGAGGTCAAGGTCAACGTTGATCCATCAAAGTTTATCCATAATACCCTTAGACATGTTTGCCTAGTGTGACGAATGCAAAAATAATGTTCCTTTCGCTCTATGATGCACCATTTCCGAGATATCGTAGAAAACGAAAAATGCCGACTCGGCAAAAAAATTTGAGTTTAAGGTTAAAGTTAATCCATAATACCTCTTATACATGTTTGTCTAGGGCGGCGAGTTTGAAAATAACATCCATTTGCTATACTACACACCGTTTCTGAGATATCGCCGAAAATGAAACATGCCGACTCAAAAAAACTTTGAGGTCTAGGTCAAAGTTCACCCATGATGCCAAGGACGACGAGTCCGAAAATAATGACCATTTCACTGTACGAAGCACCATTTCCGAGATATCACGTAAAACGAAAAATGCTGACTCGGCAAAATATTCCAGGCCACGGTCAAGTTCATCCATAATACCCTTTATACATGTTTGTCTAGGGCAAAGAATCCGAAAAATAACATCCGTTTCGCTCTACGACACATCGTTTCCGAGATATCGCCGAAAATAAAACATGCCAACTTGGCAAAAATTTTCAGGTCAAGGTCAAAGTCACCCATAATACCCCTCAGTCATGCAAATAACGTCCAATTCACTCTACGACACACCATTTCTGAGATATCAACAAAAACGAAAAATGCTGACTCAGAAAAAAATTAGAGATCAGGTCAAAGTTCATCATAATATCCATCAGACATGTTTGTCTTGGGCAACGAGTCCGAAAATTACGTCCATTTCACTCTGTGATGCAGCATTTCCCAGATATCAACGAAAACGAAAAAGGGCAACTCGGCAGAAAAATTTAAAGTCAAGGTCAAAGTTCATCCATAATACCCTCTAGGCATGTTTGTCTAGGGCGAAGAGTCCGAAAATAACATCCGTTTCACTCTACGATGCACCATTTCCGAGATATCGTCGAAAACAAAAAATGTCGGCTGAGCAAAAAAAATTGAGGTCAAGGTAAAAGTGCATTCATAATATCCCTCGGACATGTTTTTCTACATGGACGAGTCCGAAAATAACGTCTGTTTCGCTCTACGAGGCACCACTTCTGAGATATGCAGGAAGCCTGAAGGATATGACTAAGCATAACTGTTCCGAGCTCTAGGTCAAAGGTCGTTTGACAAGATGACCTCAAAATGGATATGGTTCTTCTCTGGTGTATATGGACATTCATGCAAAGTATTACAGCCATTGTCTGAATACTTTTTGAGTTAGTCTGAACATTCACATATATTTCATCCTCACGGACCTCGGATACGACTTCAACTATACAACATATCTACATGATATGTCTGATCAGTGGTGAAAATTTCAAGTTGATCCAACAAGGCGTTCTCGAGTAATCGTGCGGAATCGAAAAAACGAAACGGCAGCAACTAAACTGCCAGAAAGTGAAAAAAACTCAGGAAACCATGAGGCCATTTCGAGCCGATATGCCCTAACCAGTAGATACGCTCAAGATGATCACCCTGCATAGATTTGAGAATCGATACATCACTCATGATTTGTAGAATCATGGAGATAAGATATACAAACCATCCCAGACTATATCTTAGTGTCAAAGTAATGTTGAAATGCAAATAAATCATGTCACTCATTACAGCTACACAAGGACAGATAAATCACGATCTGTTCTGGATGGAATGGAACAAAATTACATCCGCGGCGTCAGATATCAGACTCTGTTGGGGAAACGATTTATAAAAGGGTATTTTTAAAGGTCGGTAAGATGCAAACATTAAACTTGAGTACCAACAGTCTTAGCACGACATGTTTTAAAACTCTTACAGCATGCTGTGTCAAGATAAAAAAACATTACCCCAAGGGCTGAGATAGGTTACCTCACAATATATAATAGCTATTTTGTCCCGTGGCCTTGAAAATAAGGTCACAGTCAAATTCAAAGCCACGCGAGTATTCAGCATATGATATGATTTCCTATATGTTCACAATTGAATACTAAGCTGTAAACTCAATAATACGAGAGATCTTAGTCGTTATGTCCTTTGACCTTGAAAATGAATCAAAAATCAAATTAAAGGTCATCAGAATATTCAGCGTCTATCACGTCCACAATGGAACGTACGCCCACAATTGAATCCTAACTTGTAAAGTTGACAATAAACATTTTTTCCTTTGAGACCTTGAAAATGAGGTCAAAAGTCGAATTCAAGGTCATGATCATATTCAGCATATATCATTTCCTATATGTCCACAGCTGATCCCTAATCTGTAAAGTTGAAAATGAGCGAGATATTAGCCATTCTGTGCTCTGACCTTGAAAATGAGGTCAAGGTCAAATTCAAGGTCAGGACAATATTCAGCATATATCATTTCACATATGTCCACGATTGATTCTCAAGCTGTAAATTCGATAATAGGTGAGATATTAGCCATTTTGTGCTCTGACCTTGAAAATGAGGTCAAAGGTCAAATTCAAGATCATGACAATATTCAGCATATATCATTTCCTATATGTCCACAATTGATTCCTAAGCTGTAAAGTCGATAACAAGAGAGATATTAGCCATTCTCGCACTGCACATGCATTGTCCCATGATGAGAACAGTACCGGGAAAACCCCATACCACACTCTGTGGTTGTCAAGCAAAACGTCATGAAAAAGAAAGAAAACGTTATCATTGCAAAAGCTACGTAAGTAAGGTAATGTAAACACCAGCAAAATGGAGCTTGTTTTGGTCTGAAATGTGTTGATTTTCTCAATACTTCCGGTGTTTTGGACAGATGGATAATTAAAAGTACTCAAATCGTGCGAGAAAATGCATTATAGCATTGTTTTGAGTGCGGTATGTGTTATTCCCAGCACTCGTGTCGCCATCCTGGCCTCGCTCAAAGGCTCGGCCTGGATTTGGCGACACTCGTGCTGGGAAAAACACATACCGCACTCAAAACAATGCCATATGCATATATTCTGTGCAACATTCAGCATATATCATTTCACATATGTCCACAATTGATTCTCAAGCTGTAAATTCGATAATAAGTGAGATATTAGCCATTTTGTGCTCTGACCTTGAAAATGAGGTCAAAGGTCAAATTCAAGATCATGACAATATTCAACATATATCATTTCCTTTATGTCCACAATTGATTCCTAAGCTGTATAACAAGTCGATAACAAGAGAGATATTAGCTGTTTTGTTCTTTGACCTTGAGAATGGGGTCAAATGTCAATTTCAAGGTCATCAGAATATTCGGCCTATATCATTTCCCATATGTCCACAATTGATTCCTAAGTTGTATAGTCAATAATAAGCGAGATATTAGCCATTTTGTGCTCTGACCTTGAAAATGAGGTCAAAGGTCAAATTCAAGGTCATGAAAATGATCAGCATATATCATTTCCTATGTGTCCACAATTGATTCTTAGCCTATAATCTCAATATTAAGTGAGATATTAGTCATAATGTGTCCCATTATAAAGCATAAGAGAATTTAACATGAAAGTCCCATTTGGGACACGTCGAGAAAATGAAAATGGCTGCTACACACAGACCGGCGATTCAGGGGAAACGAAACTTATACACATCACAAAGGTATGTGAAGCCAATCTTTTGGAATAAAAATCTCAAAACGGTCTGAACAGTTTTCGAGAAAATGGCCGCCAAAGTCAGAAATTGGCAGTTTTTTCGTCGAAAATGGCCACCAGTTTGAAAAAAAATGTGAAACTTAAAAAACAAAAAATAAGTCCTTTTCAAAATATTTTTAAGCATTTTTTTTTGCAAAATTTCAGAAAGAATCACCTGTAAACTCTAAAGATAAAAATGTGGATGGACGACACCGACGACGCAGACGATGCCAACAGAAGACGGACGCAACGCCATGTCAATAGGTTATCGGACCATAGGTAACCTAAAAAGTAACCTAAGTTTCAGGTCATGTGATTCTGTTTTCTGGATTAACTGGATCTGGAGTGTTGTTGCAAGTTTTGTTACATCTTTTTCCAAGTTGTCACAGCCGTATGCTTGATGAACTTTTTCATCAGTTCAATTGTTTATCAGTTCATTGCCAACATCAAACTCAGACAAACTCTGGAGATCATATTGGAAATGCTATACGGTTGTTTGAATGGACGTTGCAACTTGAAGTGCAATAATCGTTTTTTGGTTTCCTTCGAAAGTGATCAGTAGATGCCTACAAGACAGACGAACACTAAGACATTCTCACTGCAACCTCAACTTCATTAACATTTGACATTGACAGTCAGTGTTTTCGCATAGTTTCGTGCAAAACAGATCCCACGCAATAATACTAAAACACCAGAAACTCTGGAAAAATACAGCTTATTACTCTGATTGGCTTGGACCTCACATATGTAAGCTGTATATTAGCTATGGAACCCACACTATTCAAGTGAATCGTATATGCTCCCGATAACAATAATTGCCAACACGTGTCTTGTCTTTGTTTATGTTCGCACAAATGTAGACAATTCGTTCACATCGTGCGTTTTTCCAGTATGTTCAAACTTCAATGTAGGATCATCCGGGCGTAATTTGAAAAATGTTTTGGTGCTATATCATAAGGAATATACTAGCTGATTGTTCTTTAACAAATTCCAAAAACGGATTATGCTACTTTAGTGTTATAATATTGTTCCACTGTGTCTCATGTGGAAAAGGACGACAACGAACTGCTGAAAACTTGAATCAACAAGAGTAAGGAAAACGGAATGATGTGCTGCATTTGGTTAAGTATATGGAATCTGCTTTGGTTATCTGATATCCCTGGTTCTGGTTCGATGGCCTAGTTACTAGAAATCTTATGGATACAAACAAATTCAAATTCCTGAATCAAATCCATGTAGGAAATTTACATGTTCAAACTCGAGGTAATACAATCAGTATCATAGTCAGAGCCGTGTAAAAATCCCAGAAACCCCAGCAGCTGAGTGTGAGATCAGGTGCTCTGGAAGATAGACGAGGGAGCATCTCCTGCCCGCAAGCAAAACCCGGCAAAACAAAAAGTGAATATATGCACAAAATTACAAGGAAGGGATGGTATCTAGAACTCCTTGGATATCCACCTCAGAATAGGTGTTACATATAATCCAACTTCGATTATACATCTATGAAATGACAGTTCAAATAAATTATCGGTACGACACGGCGTCCTTTCCTGATACTACATATAGAGATCCTAACAATACAGTGTATTGATGACTGGATATTCAAAATGAAGCCATTATGGCCATGGAATTATGTCTTGTTTGATTAAGATGTAAATCTATCTCAAACTATTCATTTCAGTTTGATATAATTTACAAAGAAATTTCATGCTATCAAAAACAGGTCGATATATAAAATGCATATTGTGTAAATAGGATTAAAATGTATCAAAATAATGATAGAAAACTATGAATTCAGAATAGGAATGAAATAATAAATGAAAAATGTAGGATACATGTGCCCAAATATCTGAGTTGTTGCTTCATGGTGGCATTTCACGGTTTTATGTTCATGTTATCACATTCATTTCACCCAAGCCTTTGTTCTATCTCGACAGCCTTGCAGTGACTGTGACTGAATCCTTACATACACATAATGATTTCGGTCATAATCTTTGTGTAGTTCAAGTCCACCACAATGGTGGGGTATAATCAAAATAATAGAAGTTTATACACAATAACGTCGGTATTTGTGTACATGTGTATTTAAATTTAATACATGTATGTTGGTCCTCAAATGGGTCATTTCGAAAATAAAACTGCAACCCATCAGCACTAGCTCGATGACTTATCTAACTGACATATAGACATGAAGATATCCTGCCTCCAAAGCAACTCGTGGCTTCATCATTGAATCTTTGAGATCACAATAGTGTCGAGATGTCCATGCATACTAGTAATGTTTCCTATTCGAAGAGACCCACAAAAACGGATATATACGATCATTGATCGTCTGTATTGAAAGGAGCAAATGGTTGTCGGAGAAGTCGCTTTGCCATATTAGGTTTGATTCCGACAACGATGTTTTATTTGACATGAACCTTGTTGCACTCTGTTGGATACCAATCTATCTCATGGTGCTTCCGAAGGTCATCAACACAGATTTTCGTCCAACACAGATTATTTTCCAACCATATCCTTGTGTAGTGGGGGGTGGGTCCATGTAAGCTGTATTATTGCTCGACAATAAGGGTGAATGAATTATGATCAGGTTGTAGACATTCCTTGTAAGTTCTAATTTGCCATTGGTAATCTGTGATATCATTGGTTCTACATCCATTTGGCTAGGTACGAATTCACCTACGAATAATTAAAATTGTTTAACGGTGGTTCATCATACAGCTTCATTCTGGGAATTAGTTCTCGGAATAGCATATTAGATTTTCAGGGTATAATGAATACCCAAAGGGTTTAACCAAAGTAAGCATGTTTAATCAATGTCTTGACCTTTCATGTTTAGGTGGCATAATTTCGAGTCAATAATGACAAATTCTACCATAACATCAAGATTGTTGTTGTCTGGAATGTGTATTCTCCGCTCATATGTGAAAAAAAATAGCTCGATTATGTTGATTTTCCATGTATACTTCATTATCCAGGGAATTTTTAGTAATATCGTAATATGTATGCTTCTTGGAAACCATTGATAATATACCAAGAATATTGTATGGAGGTTCATTAAGTTTTTCTGTGTAATGAAATACTGGACAAAATAGGCAAAATCTTTCGGTAGAACACCACCATTTTATAGTAGCTGTTTCTTTGCAAAACAAAAAGAAAAAAGAAAAACAACGATGATTATTCAGCCGAAGATATAAGATCCCTGGAAGTAGTTACAAGGATAATGATGAGCACGTTTAAAGGACATCAACACTGAAGAATTCCCCCTTCAGTCCATGAGCTGATTTCGAAAAGAGGCCTAGAAATAGGAGTTTAGTTCACCCCCCTTCAGACCGCACAAATTTGGTATCAGTGGAAAGAGTACAAACTTGGCTCTCATATTCTGCTTGTTTCCACCCTAGAAACTTTGCGTCTCCATGGCAACGGCCTGGGAACAACATACGCTAAATATGAGAAACTTTCACTGATGACCATGACGATTTTCACCATTTGGGTGTATAAGTGTATAATTGATGTTTGAAATGTAATTATGCTGTTAGTATGCAGTGTGTGTAATATTTGCATTCCATGGTGAAGGATATATTGATACCAAAACTAATATTCAACTGTAAACTAGTGCTAAAACTTATTTAAATACCAGCCACAGAAATGATAATCCATGAATGTTCGTTCAAGTGAAATAACGTTTATTGAACAAATCATTTAATTTAACAGTTGTATCATTTTACACTATCAGTTATCTTTATAGACATACATTTTGAAAATATATTCATTGTTACACGTTTGTACCTGAAAAAAAACCCACATGAAAATCATTGCCTTAGTTACATATGATGGGAGTAAATCATATAATTCACCATTAACCATATTTGATGACAGCAGTTTGGGCATCATACCTCGATTGTTTGAATTTGATCACAATAATCGACCATAAACTACTCACATATTCATCAATAAGTTAGGGAAAGATAAATAAATGTGTATTTCGGCCTAATGACAGCTGTTGCCATGGAAACAAATAGAAACATATTTTTTTTCTGAATTGATGCATTTGGTGGTAAGCTGTCTCTACCAAATATGTTCACATATTAGTGAAAATATTGGGGGTTTTGAGATTATTGGCGTGGTAATTGTTTTCAGAATGTATATGTGCTAGTATGGTAATATGTAATACAACAAACATATAGCATGATGTCATAATCACAATAACGTAATTACATATTATTATACGGTGGCTGATATGTGACATCTAAACTTTTTTTTGCATGACACCAAAAATAAGAAGTTACAAAATATTCCATTCACTAATAAAATATTCTATTCGCGAATAAAACTATTCTATTTGCGAATAAAACATTCTATTCGCGAGTAGAATGTTTTAGTCGTGAATAGAATGTTTTAACATGAATAGAATGTTAAAACATTCTATTCACGAATAAAACATTCTACTAGCGAATACAACATTCTATTCATGAATAAAACATTCTATTCATGGATAAAACATTCTATTCATGAATAAAACATTCTATTCACGAATAAAACGTTCTATTCGCGAATAAAACATTCTATTCACGAATAAAACATTCTATTTACGAGAAAACGTTCTATTTGCATTCTATTCTATTCATGAATAAAACATTCTATTCACAAATAAAACATTCTATTCACGAATAAAACGTTCTATTCGTGAATAAAACATTCTATTCATGAATAAAAAGTTCTATTTGCAAATAAAACATTTTATTCATGAATAAAACATTTTATCTGCGAATAAAACTATTCGGGTTGTGAATAAAAAGCGATATTAGCGATCATTTGCATATCAGGAAAGAAATACAGCAAAACATTTTATTCGTGAATAAAAGTTTTATTTGCAGATAAAATGTTTTATTTGCAAAGAAAACTTTTTATTCGCGAATAGAATGTTTTGTTCGTGAATAGAATGTTTTATTCATGAATAGAATGTTTTATTCGTGAATAGAATGTTTTATTCGCGAATAGAATGTTTTATTCACGAATAGAATGTTGTGTTCACGAATAGAATATTTTATTCGTAAATAAAATATTTTATTCACGATTAGAATAGTTGGCCCATGTAGCGCAGCTTACTATTTCTTCTAAATTCAATGAAGATAAAAATGTGCCAGACGGATTGAATATGGTATTCATTCAGTGGGTGAGTAGTATTAACAGAGTAAGGTGCGCTACTTGGGCTGAATAGTTTTATTTGCGAATAGAATGTTTTATTCACAAATACAATGTTTAATTTGTGAGTAAAATATTTTATTCGCAAATAGAATGTGTTATTCATGAATAGAATGTTTTATTTGCGAATAGAATAGTTTTATTCACGAAAAGAATATTTTTCTATTTTTTTAATTGGTGTCCTGCGAAAAAAATTTAGATGTCACATATCAGCCACCGTATTATTGACATAATATCATCATTTTCAATGTATATTTCAAATATGCACTGAACAAGCTCTTCAAAACTCAAATTTCAAATATGGCGTTGTGATACATCTGACATCCAATGAAACTATGGCTGCTGACGTGATACATCGTAAATGTAAGTATATTAATGACAACCAGTGTCAAGCATACAATTATATAAGACCTAGATTTAAAGCCATAATCAAATAATGCCACACATATATTGCCATTCGTCATGCTAGCAATGTGCCAGTGTAGCAGTGTCAGTGATCGCGCACATCCGAGTATGAAACCAACTATGCAAATAATTCACAAGAACATTTTGTGCATTGTGAGAATATAAATACATGTACAATAAAAAAAATATGATATTGCCATCCTGAGTGTGTTTTATCAAACATTATACTTATGGCATGCATCGTGGGTGTATCCCGAACCAATCAGTGATCATGCAGGGGCGGATCCAGGAATTTGAAAAGAGGGGGTCCAACATTATATGGCGTGGGGTCTGGGGCCCGCTCAAGGGCCCCAGAAGCCAGAGCCTTTGTTCTGTCCTGTGGTAGCATCCTGGTATCTCCTGGGTGTAAATCCCACTTCTTGCACCTGGTATATTTGTAAAAAAAAGTTGTGAGTGAAGCGAGCCTGTCCCAGTAAGGGTCCGGGGTCCGCTCAAGAGACCCTGAACCAGAGTCTTTTTGGCCCAAGTATCATACACTGCGCCTTCTTCTATATTCAATAAGGATTAAAAAGGTGACAGACGGATTAAATGGTATTAATTTAGTGGACGAGTAGTATTAACTCGAAGTGTATGATACTTGGGCCGTCTTTTTTATGACTTAAGGTAAGTTGATGGCGTCTCCTGGGCATAATTTTCATTTGAATACCCATTTATCGCCATACTTCCATAATAAATGCAAAAACTAGAAACAAGCGAACCTGTCTCGGCTTGGGGGATGGGGGGGGGGGGGGTCAAGCATGCTGAGGGGCCCAGAAATCAAAGCCTCTTTATGTTCTGAATTAGTTTTGTGGCCTTTCCTGGGAATTAATTGCACTTAAAAGTTCATCGATGACCATGTTCTGGAAACTTTGGTAGAAAGTAGAAGGGAAGCTAACCATTTTGGTCGGGGGTCTGGGGCCCGCTTAAGGGCCCCAGACTTCATAACCCTTTTTATGTTCTGAACTTATTTTGTGGCCTTCTCCTGGGGATACATTGCACTTAAAAATTCATCGATGACCATGTTTTGGAAAGTTTGTGACAAATGTACATGTAGAAGGGAAGCTACACATTTGGGCCGGGGGTCCTGGGGCCTGCGCAAAGGCCCCAGAAGTCATAGCGTTCTATATGTTCTGAACTAATTTTGTGCCCTTTCCTGGAATTGGTTGCACTTAAGAATCCATTGTCCATGTTCTGGAAAGTTTGTAAAAAGGTGAAAGAGAAGCTGGACATTTGGGCCGGGGGTCTGAGCCCACTGAAGGGCCCCAAAAATCATAGCCTTTTTATGTTCTGAATTAATTTAGCGGCTCTCCTGGGTATATATTGCACTTTAAATTTAATTGATGACTATGTCCTGAAAAGTTTGTGAAAACAATGTAGAAGGGAATCTGCACATTTGGGTGGTCCGGGGCCTGCTGAAGGACCCCAGAAGCCAGACCACTTTTTATGTCCTGTGGTAGCTTCCCGATCTCCTGTGGTAGCTTCCCGAGTATACATTTCGAACAAACTCACCATGATCAACTTGTTCTTAAACATGGTATTTCAACATCATTTTTCTCGGGCAGGAAGGCTGAACCCGCCTATGTATATGTACTTTTTTTCGAAAAGGGGGGGTCCTGACCCCAGTAACCCCCCCTCTAAATCCGCTACTGTCATGCACTGATCAGACAAAACCCAAAACCTATAGGTATTTCAATAGCACATCATCTCCAGAGTAGTCGTGTCCACTATCATAATGGTCCTGGCTCCACAATTATTATGTTTACGTTCATAACACCAGGCAAAGAAAAACCTCAATAGGCAGCTAGTCACGCTTGAAAGATATTAGTCACATGCGCGATCACTGTTACTGTGAGCCTGCTTTTAGTACCACACTGACGCTAGACGCTCGATACATCATCGAAAGCTAATTAATTTAATTTTATGCACATAGCCTCGGATTGTCATAAAGCCCTTCAACACAAACTTCAATGAACTATTAGGTTTATTGAATTGCAACTGGGTAAACAATATTTCTATTACATTTTTAGAGATGAGTAAACATGAGCAACAAGGAAAATATTCCTGCCGGCAAATGTCTGTGTCATTGTCCGGGCCCCGGGCCCGGATATACTAAAAACGCACTAATGTCAGCTGGTTCCGTTTTGCGAGGTCTCCCGCAGTGACTGGCAGGGAGTGATTCCACGGTGGACATACATTGCGCGATATTGTGCGGGCTTCGCCCGTTTACTATGCTGTGAACTGTAATTCACAATGTCTCATGTCAAATGTCAGGGATGTTTGTGTGGTACAGCGGGGGTCGCAAATATTGTCACTCTGTTTGCCTACGCAGTGATTTTTTGCACGCGCTGATATAACGCTGTTTAGGCCTAATAGAATCATATTAGAATCGCACTTAGAATAGGATATAGGCATATGCGCATAAAAAACCTGGAGTGAATCTGTTTGCCTAGGCAGTGATGTTTTGCACGCGCTGATATAACGCTGATGTAATAGATATTAATTTAATTCATAAATAAAAAAAAACAGCAGAACATTTCCTCCAGACATATTCTTAACACTTTCCATTCCTACTATTCTGTAGCTTGTATACGTGAAGTACGTGGTCATCTAACAACTTTCACGGAACGAAGCTGGCTAACTTTCCGGGATGCAGCACACGTACGACAAGATGGCATCGCATAAAGAATGCTAAATGATTTGCAACATAATACTGTACACGGTAGTTATCATCGACTTTGCTATCAGCAGTACACCAACAAGGGACACCTAGAGAGACTGAGAAGAAAACGGAAGAATGACAGTGAATTCGACAGTCAATCTTATGAAACAGAACCACCAAACAATAGAATGTCAAGATCAAACCAAATGTCAAGATCGAGGGATGAAATTTACCACCTCTACAGTGCTTACAATTTACCACCATGCATATCCATATCAAATATTCGAATGAGAATTGTGAACTGAAGAGTACTTACAAGACAATCTGTGAACATGGGTCAGAAGCAGTGTGACAACGCAAACCCATAGTATCCCCCAACCTTTTTTGGGGTATACATTAGCCTATTTCATGTAGGCCTATGCCTAGCTATCTTACATTTCTTGAACAAATTCGCACAACATTAATAATGTTCAGTAACTTTACGTTCATGTGTACAATATCGTCATGAATTTTCAGATTCGCACGCTGTGATCAACTGCTGCTGTTATCACCCTGTTTCCATGGAAACGTAAAACTATCCTTGGTGCAAAATATAAAAGCCTGGTATTTCAACTTTCCATTGATATATAAAACAATAGGTCTGAACCATCACACATGTCCATACGAAAAGTTAACATATTTGGATGAGAAATTTGACCTGTGGAACACTCGCAAGAATAGCTCTACGAATGTGGATGTAGACACAGTGCAATAATGCGAATGTATAGTATATAATATATTCATAAAAACGCATATCGATCATATCTGTTTTTAACAAGTTTCCACACATTTGCACAACGTTATGCTCAATAACTTTCATATGTATTATATCATGGTAAAATTTCAGATTCGCAGGCCGCAATCAAATAGGTTTTGTTATCACCCTGTTTCCATGGCAACGCACAACTAAACAGGGTGGAAACAAGCAACTTATGAAAAGCCTGGTCTGTTACCTTTCCATTGATGTATACAACAATGGGTCTGAAGGAGGGTGCAGAAACATCTTCATTTTGGGGAGTGATCTCATGGACTACTTTCGGTTCTGTTTGCCTAGATTTTCAGTTCAATCTACCGCGCTATTCGAATTGGAAATTTTCTGAGAATATATTCCATATTGTTACACAGAACTTAACAAATTATTTCTATAGTTATATACTAATTCCATCAGGTGTATAATACAAACAACTATGTTTCACGCTGCCTGTTCCTGATGACATCAGTCTGTCTTTGAATGAAGCATTCGCTCGGCTTTATTGATATTCCCGAAATATTGTGTTTTGGTTCACTATTTGTCATCATCAAAATCTTGTTTTATAGCAGGTTAATACGTATAATATTTATAATAATATTCCTGGGTATATGCTGCGTGAAACTACACAAATTAATTATTCCAAAGATGTACTCACCCTACAAAATCGACATCCTGGTATCGTGCCCCAGTAATAGACCAATATTGGGAAGCACCAAGTACGTGCCAAGAAGGTAAATGGAATACAACCTGTAGAAGTTTGTGTGATGTGAAGTCCAACAACGCTGATGTTAAACACAGCATCATGGTAGTAATGAAGCCTATCATAGAACGATTTTGGGGATATCACTTTACTCGATTCCATTAAGCCGACAAGCAACATGAATGTTGACATTTCTATGACCTTAAAAGATCCAATGATGGGGCCAACAGCTGTATTCGAGACATAATTACATCTTCCATACCAACATGGTAATGGGAAAATCCATCGAGGATTTAGGTTACCATGATAACCACATGAATATAAGCAATAATACCTCAGTATCTTTCGCAAAGTAATTGCAGAGCATGTTATTGAACACACGTCCACACCACAGTTCTAAACAAATCTGATGCAACCAATTGACCACAAGTTACTAATTGACGCCATGGAAATCAATTAGTTTTCTAGGCACTGAGCAGAAGTAGAACTGTTACGCGACCAGGATAAACCAGTCAAGATGTCTCTCCGCTAACATTATTTCTACTAAACTTGTCCCTACTTGCGTCAAATAATGTTGGCGGATTAGGATCCAATTACTGCAATCGGTGAAACTAAACTGGCGCCTGGGAGCGTAGGATAAAACGTTTGTGAGACGAGTCAGAGACATTATCGTCTGAGAGAAAAATACTGGCTGAAAATGTTTCCCTTGAGATGGTTAAGGGGTGTGATTCGTCGCACAATCAATACGTACTAAAGGCAACTTTTAGACACTAGAGACATATTGAGTACTTTCAGTGGGATCCATTGATGTATGTATATTCGAGAAGCCTTCTGAAATTTTCATCATGAACAGTGACAAGATGATGGACTGAGGTAGTATCAATGTAAAGTAATTTGTACGTTTATTGAAAACATGAGTCAAAGTTTTGAATTAATTATACTGGGATATGATTAATAATTGTACGTCTTATTTAGCGTTTTACATGTAAACATGTTCAAAGCGTTTACATAATGTGCTTTACCACTGTAGATCTATTATGAAAGTATTTAAATTAGTTACCAAAATTCATACTAATAATAGAAATAATTTGCATGTTTTCTTGAATGATATATCAATTCGATGATCTGGTACAAATTGCCTGCGGCTTGCCACACCAAATGGAAATGCAACAAAACAATCACAGATTACAAACCCTTGACCACTGATTTGTAGCCTGTCAATTAACAATCTGAACACATTTTTACCGCAACATTCTATTAACGAGTATGCAGACTTTTTTGTTAACGATCGAAAATAAAACAGAAAAGAAACACGAAGAGTATAACGAGTTTCAGGTGATTTCATTCATTTTTGACAAAGTTGTAACGTTTTGAAATTGTATCAATTTTATCAATGTCGTAGCGCTAAACATGAGATATATATCTGAAATCTCAGGTTTCCTTACGATATGTTACTCAAGGGGTTTCAAAAGATTTGAAAATGTGAGCTTGGCATCTGGACAACTCGACCTCAATTATCTCACCAACTCGAGATCGAATAAAAATTCGAAATACATGTGTGATTGCAATTCCTTTTTCACACATGTTATGGTCGGGCAGCAGTTCTGTACATCGCATTGATATATAATTCCAACGAAAATGTGTTTTACAGTGAACTTGGTAATGACCCGTGACCTTGATATGGGTATCCTTTTGAGATCATCGCCTGTAAGGAGCATATCAAGTTGTGAAGGGCAATTTCAAGTTCTGGAATATCGGATATTCGATGTTTATGACGTCATTGGGACATCACTCTATGTCGTAATGCCAAGAATAAGGTATATCTGGGATTGTGGGCTTCAGAACTCTTCAAAGATATATTACTGCACAAAGATATGTAAATCACCTTGACTCCTGGTGAACAATTCAAGGTCAAGCTCAAATGTCAAGGTCAGTGTCATATCTTAAGCGCTTGTCATTGCCCTAACGTATGGAACAAATCTACAATAATAGAGTGTTACTGGAGAAGGGTCTAATGGTCGCATAAAATTGATTGATCGGATTTTGTCTCGAAAATAACTCTCCTGTTTGATGGTTGACAGTGTGATTAAAAGTCAGGCATTGTTTATTTTCTGCATGGAGAGACATGCTGACCGGTTTTTCCTGGTCACATTACAGGTCATCTATGGTTGTGCTCGTCTTATATCAAACTGGTTGACACCCAGTGTGCAATTTGTCAAGAATCCTTTCATACAGCGAAATTGTCTGTGCAGTGGTTTAGTTCATGAATTCCGTCAAGTCCAGGCTAGCACGCGAATTAATGAAATCGTTTAGAATGGTTGTCCATCCCCCAGCAGCTCCTCGCAACCTTGTCACGGATGTCGAGGGATGAATTGATGACATTGCTGACACAATGGATTTGTTGGGTTGAGCTGGATCCATCCCAGAACAAAGCTTCTTACGTGCAGACCATACACAACTAAATGGGAGAGTGTCATTACTCTCAAAGCCTTGTCATCTAGACCTGTCCCCTTGCCACTATACCAAGAGAACTTGCTGTTTAAATGCAATGCATAGCAGGCGACAGTTTTCCGCTAATGGACTGAAATGTCTCGACCTTGCTGAGTTGAAAGGAGTGTCAACATAATCTGTGTAACTACACTTAATCCACAAGTATAATTCACTATGCCCCACACTTCACATGGGTTCGAATTGTACCACTTCTGTCCCTCTTCTGGTGCTTAGTAAAGCAATTCTATACATAGTGCGTTCCATATAACGAGAATACTTCCAGAGTACACCCGTACATTTCGCAGGATAGCCTGTTGTCCGTTGACATAATATTAGTCTTACATGCCATTTCCGTGGTGAACAAATTCATAATCTATTCTGAGATGCTATACTGTAGTAGTAAATCGACTTTTCAATTATTTTTTTTTGGTGATTTGTTCATATTTGAAATATTTCTTGCTTCTCCAATTCTCAAACAAGATGAACCTTAGCGGCTCATATGAAAAGCTGGCTAATTCATTTCCGCATCTCACTATAGTGAGGAAAAAATTGGACTTTTGCTACAGGTCGTTTTCTGAGGGTACCCCCTGAAAACGACCGATTTTTATGCCTGACAACCCATATTCATTTCGAAAACAAAACTGAAATTCATCAGCCCTTGTTTGATGACTTATCTAGTTGACATATAGACATAAAGATATTCTGCCTCGAGAGCATCTCGTGGCTTCATTATTGAACCTTTGAGATCACAGAAATGTCGAGATATCCATGAATACTGGTAATATTTCCTATTCGAAGGGACCCACAAAAACGGATATGTAACGATCATTGATCGTCTGTATTGAAAGGAGCAAATGGTTTTCGGTGCAGTCGCTCTGCCATATTAAATTTGATTCCGACAACGATGTTTTATTTGACATGAACCTTGATGGACTCTGTTGGATACCAATCTATCTCATGGTGCTTCCGAAGGTCATCAACACAGATTTTCGTCCAACACAGAATATTTTCCAAACGTATACTTGTGCAGTGGGGGGGGGGGGGGGGGTGGAGGTCCATGAAAACTTTACTATTGCTAAACACTGTACTCAACAATATGGGTGGATGAACTATGATCAGACTCCTGGTTGGACAGTCCTTGTAAGTTCTAATTTGTCGTTGGTAATCTGTAATCTTATTAGTTCTACATCCATTGGCTGGGTAGGAATTCGCCTAAGAATGATTAAAATTGTATAACGGTGGTTCATCATGCAGTTTCTTTCTGGGAATTAGTTCTCGGAATAGCATATTGGATTTTAGGGTATAATGAAAACCCAAAGGGTTTACCCAAAGTAAGCATGTTTAATCATTTCATGCTCATGTGGCATAATTTCGAGTCAATAATAACAAAGTATAAGATACCTGGAAGTAGTTACGAAGACAATGACGAGCACGTTCAAAGGACATCAACACTGAAGAATTCCCCCCTTTCAGTTCTGTTTGCCTAGATTTCCAGTTCAGCCTACCGCGATATTCAAACAGGAAATTTCTTAACAAATTTCGAAACTACTTCTTTAGTTGTATACTGATTCCATCACGTGTACAATACAAACAACTACGTTTCACACGCTGTATGTCCCTGATGACGCCAGTGTGTCTTTGGATGTAGCATTCGCTCGGGCTTTATTTATTTTCCTAAAATGTTATGATTTAGGTTCACTACTGTCATCGTCAAAATCTTGTTTCATAGCAGGTTAATACGTATAATATTTATAATAATATTCCGGGTATATCCTGCGTGAAACGTCACAAAGTAACTATTCCAAAAATATACTCACTTACGGCAGAAGAAACCTTATTTCTGGCGAATATCAACTGCTACTAACATTTGTGAATTACATAAATGGGCATTAGTATCTCGGACATCGTATCATCCCCCTCAGTTACTATATGTATGCCTCATATTGCAGAAATTGAATTTTTCTTACGGAGTGTCGAGGTTTCATCCAAAAAAATCTGAGCTCAATTCGGTGACAATAACATGACCTGACCCTTAGACAAAAGAAATAGGTCGTCACCGACTTGAGATATGTTGCACGGTGGGCATGGCATGCTACGAGATTTTATGGTATTTGGATGGATCAAACTTACATCCCGGTGGCCAGCGTTGACGAACTAAAATTACACTGTCGAAACAACGATGCTTTTTTCACATTGGGTGTGTGAATAGAACTCTTTTATGACAAATTATTATCTTGCTTCATGTCGTGTTACAATGAATATCCTAAGTCTTCACATTAGCGACACAAAATCGCACGGGATTCCCGTTGTGATCTGACTTACATCTGAAAGAGATAGACAACATAAATCCCTCTGTCACAGATCTCATGATGTGCCGAAAAATGTCTCCCAATACTGTTCCGCCCGATACGGGACAGTGACAATGTGTGTGACAAATTGTGTAACATAAAATGTAAGTAATCAGGATCAAGTGTCTGCATATGTCAACCATACAACAAAGAAGTTTGGCATAATGCAAGACGATTTGCGAAAACAATATAATGAATTCGACTTGATATATAAAATTGATATATGTCCATCAATTTCAGCTGGATATAGACGTGGAATCAATACCCAGTATCAAGTATTCCGAGCAAACAAAACAGGGTCCGTTATCCAATCTCATAGTCCGGGGACAGAAAGTCATATCAGGCATACGAAGTGGGAGAAAACAAAAATGACAGGGAAACTCATGAACCCCCGTAAATGGCCATCAGGAGGTGAAATCAGGTGTTCCGGAAAGAGTGAGCATTTCCTGCCCCACTAGTGGCACCCGTCATGAATTCCCCAAAATTAACATGAAAATAGATCTAGTTGCATGGCAGACATGGATTTGCTGTATTTATCAACCAGATCATGATGACGTCCATAGAATTTCTTAAACGCAGCGATAAGTCTTGGTAAAACATATCCTTGTCGTAGCAGTTTAGAGACTAGCTGGGCACTTCGATAGACAAAGTCCTCATATTTGCAACTAGCTCTGGAATAGCGTATAAGTTGAGAAACAAACACACCATATGCCGGTGACATAGGAATGTTGCTGCTTAGAAAAGGGAAATTGACTATGGAAAAATTGAAATCATCACGTTTGTCATATAATCTAGTTGACAGGTTAGAATCATTATCAATCTCCAACCTCAGGTCTAGATAGTTGGAAAAATTAGCGGATTCTGTAGTATCCTTAATTTCAAGTTCCTTAGGATATATGACATCCAAATAATCACCAAACTTGGGATTATTTAGCGACAATACATCATCTATGTATCGGAAAGTGAAATTAAAATTACATGTTAGTTTCTTAGAACCTCCTCTTTGTAAATGTTGGATAAAATCTGATTCATACTCCTTAACGAAGTGGAGTTCAGTAGAACTCATGATCTCCAGCTTCACTGAGTATGAGAAATAAAAACGAGTGTGGGGTCTGAACGAACATTGCATGCACATTGCAATCTCATGGTCATGATAATAGTGGAAAACCTAACTCTTCTTCCAGGTACTGCTAGGAATGGATATTCACGTTTCTTATATTAAGGCATTTAATATGGAATTTTCGGAAGTGTCTCGCCGATTACATGAATGTCAGGCCTAACATCTTAGACAAAAGTCTAACCGATCTGACAATCGAATCCATTTCAATTTTGTGGATGATGTGCAATGTCTCCCAGAGCAAATATGCCTACTTTACGAGTCTATGTGTCAAAACATCAAGGTTCAATAGCAACCCATCACAAACTTCTCATGGCAGAAGCCTTGAAAGGTCACTCTTTCACACAACAATCCGTTAATTCGTTATCACATGGTCGTGAACCATCAGACGATTCATTGGATAATGCAACACTGCTGGTATCACATAAAGTTCGCTATGCTATACAGGACTTCGAAATGGCAAGTGTCGCTAGCACTGCCAAGGAAATGAATATAGATGGCAACATCCCATTACGAACCTGGGATCAATGACACACCCGGTGTGGCTGAACGTGATATTTTCGGCATTGAGACCTCTAGCTCCATCGGAAGGATATAATTATTGGCATCAAGCGGGTCATCTACCGTACTGATATGAAGATATGCGATATTGATATTTGCGATGCGTTCACATAACATTCTGGCAATGTTGATATTAATTTGATGTGTTGTATGTATTGTTATATTGTATTGTAATACGTACAAAACTGCACTATGGGGGCAATTTCATACAAACTCATTCCATCCATATGTTGCAATACAGTGTGGGCTAAAAAAAAGTGGCCTCGACATTTAGCCAAAACAAGAACATAAAAAAGCAGTGCATTTTCACTCCAAATTGATTTTCAATGATTCCAAATGCATCTAAAATGGATTACAAACATTAAAAGGATACAAATGTTCATTGTGAATGTCAAACAACATGATCCGTGATGAATGTTCGATAAAGATGAACGGTGTCTTGATTGATCCTCACAATATTGCGTCAACCATAATAGCCGGTGTTCTGATTGGTCAAGAACTCAGTACACGGGAATCCCCGCACCTATTCGTGCACATTTCGGTTTATTGGTACCATTATGGAAGTGATCATCAAGTTCATGTTGTGTTGTGACAAGTGATGGTTCATAATTTCTTTCTTTATTCTTGAAATAATGTTCAACGAACCATGTCTGTTCTGGAACACTGAACTTTGCCGTTATGGAATTATTACAAGGAAAAGGCTAGTTGTGACATTTCTGAAGTGGTGATTCCATGGTAACTAATATATTATGAAATCACAAAAAAGTGTTATGGGCGTTGTACTAAGCCATGATAAAAATGCTTCACATGTTTTAAAATTTTAATAAGATTTTTACTCTTGATATTGTCTGTATATCTGAAGATTGCATATCGTTTTCGGGACCCTTTTATTAACCCACTCTGTATGTACCAACATTAAAATACATGTCTCAATGACAGGATGATCAGAATTTGATCAGAATATGGTAATTTACCTTATCACTATCCAGTCAATAGTCCACACCACAGTTGTAAACAAATCTTATGCAGGTAATTGGCCACAAATTGCACAGTGGATGTCAATTAGTTATCTAGGCACACAGCAGAAGTAGGCCTGGTACGAGTATGTGACCAGGATAAACCAGTCAAGATGTCTCCCTGCTAACATCATTTCGTGACTTCTCGACCTACTATGTCCCAAAATATTGTAATATATGATGTGGAAACTTCTCTTCTTTGCGGCAAATAATGTTGGCGGAACAGCATCCAATTACTGCAATCGGTGAAACTAAATTGGCGCCTGGGAGCGTATGATAAAACGTTTGTGAGACGAGTCAGAAACATTATCATCTGAGACCGAAAATGTTTATCTCGATGGGGTTCCATGAGGGGTGTGAATCGTCGCACAATCCATACGTACTAAAGACAAATCATAAACACCAGACAAATATTGGGCACTATTAGCGGCATCCATCGATGTCTCTACATTGTATATTAGACCAGCTTTTCGAAATTTCCATCATGAACAATGACAAGATGATGGACCGATGTTGTTATCGTGGTAAATTAATGTGTACGTTTATCATGTTTATTGGAAACATGAGATAAAGTATTGAACTAATTATACTGGGATACCATTAATAATTGTATGTTTTATTTAGCGTTTTACATGTAAAAATTGTTCAGAGCGCTGACAATTACCCCTGTAGATCTATGATCATGGCAGTATTTAAACTAGTTACCAAAATTCATACCAGACAAGGGGCCATTACAGGGTCAATGTAATCAATTACGATCACTCACAATTTTGATTATTAAATTACGATGACAGGCAAATATAGATGTAATCGATTACAATTACTATTACTTTACCATTGTAATCATGATTACAATCATGATTACTCTTTCCATATTAGATGTAGAGTGAAAAAAGTAGGTGTCAGCACTAACTAGTGCTTGAGCAAAAATATATACCATCGAGAGAGAACTATCAAAGTAAGAAATAGTTTTTGAGGAATTGCTATGATATAATTGATGGGAAAATATTTTCAAAACAAAAGCTGCTGTAATATTGCAAAACTGAAGCCGACCCTGGAGCCATATGCCGTTTTCATCGTATGTCATGACACTGAGATAGTACAGCTAGGCTACTAATAACAACAAACACAACAGTCTTTCCTTTGTTGGATGATTCTTCGCGTTTACACAATGGCAGTGTAATGAATGATCTGCCTAACAAGTTTTATTGGGTGTGAAAAGGTGACAAGTGGGAGTCAATCGATTGCGGTGTCGGAGGGAGAGATTGTGGGGGGATGGGCGGGGGCGGGGGCTGTACTGGAATAATCAAGAGAGGCAGCCGAACACCCTGTGATTGTCAAGTGTTGATACCTATCTCAGCTTGTGGAAGGTGATTTGTACACGACCACCCTGAGGGTTCTTTGATGTCCAGATACAACATTGTTACACAAGTGATAGCTTATTGAGTGATACCTCCTGCAGTCAATGCAAACCGAGTATCTATGTAACACAGTGGTCACCCGGTCATAAATTTCATTTAGTGGAAACTTGGGAATACATGTGTTCAAAATTTGATATATACATCTGTACATGGAGCAGAAAATCTGTGTAGTTTAGTGAGTCATATAATAAGTGGTTGTAAAGTCTTTTTATCATAATGACATGCGTGGATTTCATGAGTGAAAAGCAACACAGTATTATAAATGTCCCCTATGTCGTGCCTTAATTCTTAACTTCCACAAATACAGAAAAATCTTCTTATATTTCAATTGATGTAATCATGTAAAGTAATCATCATTACGATTACTTTTACTATGTATTCGATTACGATTACATTATGAAATTCTCAAATGTAATTGATTACGATTATATAATCGTAATCGTAATCAGGGGTTTGATTACGATTACGATTACCCCATGTCTGATTCATACTGGTAACAAAAATAATTTGCAAATACTTTTGAATGCTATATCAATTCGATAATCACTCCAAACGCAAATGCAACAATCAAATATTACAAACCCTTGACCAGTGATTTTTAGCCTGTCAATTGATAAGCTGAACACATTTTCAATGCAGCATTCTATTAACATATCTGTAGACTTTTTTTGTTATAGCTATAATCACTTTTAGAATTGAAAAAAAAATATTCAGTCTGTATTAGCTTTATTTTTGTCTATAGAATGAGAATTCATGCAAATTTTGGTCTGAAAATATGTATTTCTGCCTAAATTGAGTTACCAAAATCAACATTCAAGCTCGGGCGAATCAATTCCGCATCCGCTTTTTCCTCAAAGCGGTTTGCGTTGCGGGCGAGTTATACACACAGTCTTATGACGTCATTGGTATTAGTCTAAAGTCAAATTCATCTGGCAGTGAAACACGCTTTTTGGCGATGATTTTGTTTTGGATAATCGAATCAACTTGAAATTTTGTGTGTCTTAATTGGGTATCATGCCGTAATTTTTCACCGAGTTTCAGAATTTTATCTCGAAAAATGAAAAAGTTGGCAATCTACCTCAATGTTAATTTTCAGTACAAAATGGGATCAAACAAATTCCAACAAATTCAGGGCTTTTATTATGTTTATGCCAGTACAGAATGAATTTATTGCTTTGATTTGAAGTCGGAAGGCATAGTAGCAGTGTATATTAAGTAAACATGTTTACTTTGAAGCAGTATATAACTCAACATCAAATAAAAGTCGTTTTTGTGTGCAGACCCTGAAATTCCATTGTGGGGCTGAAATCTAAATCCACACAAACAAAAATCCACAAAAATCCACACAAACAAAGATATATTTCAGGTTCAGCATCATGTTCTACCAAAGCCCTTTCTAAAATATTAACTATTATATTGTCTAAAATAAACAGGGTCTCCAAAAGTACTCTGAAACCATCTATTCTAGAAGTGGTATAAACCAAATGTGGATATTAAAAAATTCCAAATCTTTATTGGAATATCTACATGCTCACACACTTTCAAAAGTAACGTCTATCAAAACATTTGATTTCTCCACTTTGTACACAACTATACCTCATTCTGGACTGAAATCTCAGCTTAAAAAACTAATCAATAATTCATTTTTCTCTAAAAAGGGACAACGTCGGTACCACTATATTGTAGTTAAATATAATACCGCTTATTTTGTTAAAGGCGACTCTGATGCCCCATACAAATATACTGAAATAGATGTGGTAAATATGGTTAATTTTCTGATTGATAATATTTTTGTGGAATTTGGTGGTCGAATATTTCAACAAACTATTGGTATTCCCATGGGTACAAACTGTGCACCATTATTGACAGACCTGTTTTTATACTCATATGAATCAGATTTTATCCAACATTTACAAAGGAAGTTCTAAGAAACTAACATGTAATTTTAATTTCACTTTCCGATACATAGATGATGTATTGTCGCTAAATAATCCCAAGGTTGGTGATTATTTGGATGTCATATATCCTAAGGAACTTGAAATTAAGGATACTACAGAATCCGCTAATTTTTCCAACTATCTAGACCTGAAGTTGGAGATTGATAATGATTCTAACCTGTCAACTAGATTATATGACAAACGTGATGATTTCAATTTTTCCATAGTCAATTTCCCTTTTCTGAGCAGCAACATTCCTATGTCACCGGCATATGGTGTGTTTGTTTCTCAACTTATACGCTATTCCAGAGCTAGTTGCAAATATGAGGACTTTGTCTATCGAAGTGCCCAGCTAGTCTCTAAACTGCTACGACAAGGATATGTTTTACCAAGACTTATAGCTGCGTTCAAGAAATTCTATGGACGTCATCATGATCTGGTTGATAAATACAGCAAATCCATGTCTGCCAGGCAACTAGATCTATTTTCATGTTAATTTTGGGGAATTCATGACGGGTGCCACTAGTGGGGCAGTGGGGATTTCACCTCCTAATGGCCATTTACGGGGGTTCATGAGTTTCCCTGTCATTTTTGTTTTCTCTCACTTCGTATGCCTGATATGACTTTCTGTCCCCGGACTATGAGATTGGATAACGGACCCTGTTTTGTTTGCTCGGAATACTTAATACTGGGTATTGATTCCACGTCTATTAACATTGGGGTAGATTACCAACTTTTTCAATTTTTGAGATAGAACTTCGGTGAAAAATCACGGCATGATACCCAATTAAGACACACAAAATTTCAAGTTGATTCGATTATCCAGAACAAAACTACGGCCAAAAAGCGTCTTTCACTGACAGATGAATTTTAGTATAAATACTGTGGCAACCGGCAATGAATGCAGGCCGATCATTCTCTATCCGATGTTTTCATGCACAGTTATCAGCGATTTTTTTATTACCTGTTGTCGAATTGTGCATATTTCCTATTTATTCCTGACAATCTCGAGATAATTTCAAGTTTGCGTGACAAACAAAAAAGCTAGGTTTGGCTGATTTTAAAATTGGTTGCAATTTTATTGACCAGAAACAAAACAGAAAAGAAACACAAAAAGTCATACCAAGCTTCAAGTGATTTCAAGCATTTTTGACAAAGTTGTAACGTTTTGAAATTATATAAATTTTCTGTTTATTACGTTTTTCGTGACGTCAGTGTATGTCGTAGCGCCAAACCTGAGATATATCCAAAATCTGAGGCTTCCCTATGATATCAATTATCTCACCAACTCGAGATCGAATGGAAATTCGAAATACATGTGTGATTGCAATTCCCTTTTCACACCTATTATGGTCGGGCAGCATTTCTGTACATTGCATTGACACAAAGTTTTAACGAAAATGTGTTTTACGAGTTCTCAATTACCTTGGTAATGTCCCTTGACCTTGATAGGGCATCGTTCAAGAGATCATGGCCTGTAAGGTGCATATCAAGTTTTTAAAGGACAATATCAAGTTTTTGACCTATCGGAAATTCAATGTTTATGACGTCATTGTGACATCACTATACGTCGTAGTGCCAAGAATAAGATATATCTGGAATTGTGGGCTTAAGACCTTTCCAGAGATATACTACTACACAAAGATAAGTAAATGACCTTGACCCCTGGTGAACACTTCAGGGTCATATCTTATACGCTCGTCATTGTCCTACAGTATGAACCAAGTCTACAATAATTTGTGCAGAGGTTATGATCAGAAATGTATTTTTCACTTTTCACCTGGCCAAGGCAACCATTTTCATCCGATTTCCTTTGAGAGCGACGAGGACCGAGCCACGGGGACGCCAACTCATCTATTCAATTTTCTTGCCGCTCGGACTATTCCTCTGCAAATTACATGCCCGGGGCAGACAAACAAACATATATACATACAGACAGACAGGGTAAATATTAAACTCAAGTACTATTATATACGTTTCGATACGGCATGCTATAAGACTCTTATTGCATGCTGTGTCAAAGTAAATCACTTCACAAACAATATTCGAACAGAAGTGATCACTTGCAAAGTCGCATTTCGTCAATACATGACTAACGATTGGTCTAATCCATCTCAGTCAAGTCACAATAATCTGTGGCCTCAGCAGTGTTAGACTTCTGTTCTGCAGCCGATGTATCTAAACAACTACATTTCACACACTTTCTGGCCCCCGATGACACCATATGGTAGTAGGGGTGTTAAGACTGCTGTTCTGGAGCCGATGTATCTAAACAACTACATTTCCAACACACTTTCTGGCCCCTGATGATACCAGTTCACGGAGCCCCTAAGAAGACATGATGAGAAAAAAGTAAACTGTTCGCTCAATATAATAAATCATTCGTTCAATATATTATATCACTCACTCATAGTAAACCGTTAGCTCAATATACTATATTATTCCCACGGGTTGACAAGCCGTTCATTAATTTTATTAAAATAACCCATTTTGTGTTGAAAGGTTGCGATCAGAGTTCGGCAAACCCATGCAACATTGACATCATTTGATTAATCTCGGTGAGTTCTCTTGTATGGAGCCCTTGATTGGAATGGCAAGAACAAAAGTAAACTTACTTACTTTTGCTTACTTTTTCCCAATGTCATGTTCCATCAGTGGCACCGTACTATAATATGAGAGTACTTTTTCAATTGTTTGATGGTAAATTTTGACTGATCCGATATACCCAGAACTCTGAATCTCTCAGATAATCCAATTTAAATTCATACTCCATAAGTTCACGAACTCCCTCCCTCAGATGTAGCACAAAATCCTTTGAATACACCAGTCATCATGAGCATAAGTGATTGTTATGCCATTTTGAATAGGCTCCGAAGGGGTTTCATGGGTTGATGCTTCATATCTCTGCTTAGTATATAGTCAATTCCTTGTCATAGGAAAAAAATTGTTTTGAAAATCTAGATTTTCCTCTGAAAGTTTCTAATCCAGTTTTGCTCTAATTTTGAAATGTCCAATTTTGAGTCTTGCGTCAATCGCTAATCAGGTTTGGTGGGATCTGTGAGTTTAGTACCATAACACACGTTACATTGACTCTTTGAAAACCTTTTGATTTGCATGGCTAGATGTTCCAATGTCTATATGCCCTACATTCTTCCCTCGAGGGGCCCATTGTTTGTGCATTAAGAATCATTTGTTGGCCACTGAAATAGTCAAATTCCCAAGACATTTCACAATTTTCGACATTTCACAATTTTCGATATGCATCGTTAATGATTTTCCAACCTTAGGCCTCGATATATGCATTAGGAAATAGAACATGACGAAGCAGATCACTGACTACATCATTGCGAATTGAATTGTAAAACCCCATGAGTCTGTTAGGTCGATTCTGATGAATGATTCATACGCATAGTCGAAGCGCGTGGGCGGAATAAGAAAACATTTATGTATTTTGAAATGTTGCGTCTGAAAATTAGTAATTCAATCAGCATCCACATTGAGCAGCAACAAAAGTTAATATCACACACACAACAACGGTTCCTATCACACAAATCACCTGTCTATCTTATGTATCCTCTTTCTGTAATTTCTCACGAAGTTAATGCTCTTATTCATCAGAGTTATTAATTCATCTTATTCATCAAAGTCATCAACACTTTGTGTATAATCCCATGTTTTTTGTAGTAATGTATTCTCACCATTATTTGTCATACATCTTGATAGCCTGCTCATCATATCAATAGCCTGAAGTATTAATTTTTGTACATGGTCTGCTTTTATGGGGTGTTTGATAATTTTTCATTCATTGTTAATTTTACTGACTAAATTGAAGGATTGAAGATTGATTGAAGGACATCGGGCCTGTTTCTCTCCTGGTAAAGTGGGCAGCATTGATGTAAATCTTGACTATCTTATTCAAATGTAGGCTTTTCTTATGTCTCGTCGGTTGATTACATTCCGGAATCTGAAGATTCTGGCAAGTATGTTGGTCGGTTTGTTTGTTACTTGTCGGAATCGAAGATTCGGCAAGTATGTTCATAGGTTCCGAATGCCTATCTGTCCGTTTGTTCGAACCATACCGATGACACTTATGGACAAATCGTCTCGAAACTTTTAGAGTTGCCTCAGGATGACAACACCTGGATCGCTAGACGTTTTCATGATAGTAGGGCTCACAGCTTATGAGTAATTAGCGACAACATTAATTACTCCTATTCACCTCAATGCTAACACAAAATCAGCGTATATCTCGCTTAATATTGATCGAAGGCCGAAAATAAGGTTATTTTCGACCCTCTGGGCCTTGATGACGCACTTTGAAAAAAAAATGCACTTTGACCTACTTATGATAAAAAAATTCACTTTGGCCTACTTTTTCAAAAATGATGTCTCAGACATGAAATCTGAAATCGGAGTTGCGTTCTGACCACTGGTTCATTAGTTATGACACTCATTACATAATTAAAATGAAAAATATCTGCATCTCGCTGAATATTTATCGTAGGCCAAAAATAACGTTATTTTCGACCCTATGAGCCTTGCTCACGAAACTACATATGATACTAATGAAAGAAGGGCAATTTGACCTACTTTTGACCAAAAGCTGAAGTCTGGCCTACTTTTTCGAAATGACGTCTCGGACATGACATGGACAGATCTGAAACCAGAATTGCCTTTTGACAACTGGTCCATTAAATATAACACTAATTACCTACTTAAAGTTGGAATCAATTTTAAAATCAGTCAAATTTTGCGTTCTTGTTTATCACGCTAACTTGAAAGTACATCTCGAGAGAGTCGGGAATATATAGGAAATATGTACAGTTCGACAACAGATACTCAGAAAATTGCCGTTAATCGTGCATGAAAACAGTGGATGGAGAATGATCGGCCTGCCTACATTGCCGGTTGCCACAGTGTCGAGCCAAATACCAACGACGTCACGAGACTGTGTGTAGAACTCGCTTTGAGGAAAAAATTGATGCGAGGTTGACTGGTCCAAATTTGAATCTTCATTTTGCAACTCAATTTAGGCACGTAATACACATTCTCAGACCCGAATTTGTATTATGTCTCATTCCAAGTTACGGCAGATGGAATAAATTTTGTCAATTCTCAAAGTGATTATAGCTTTAAAATAAAAAAATCTCTATATCTCGTTTAATATTGATCGGTCAATTGATACTACTGACAAAACTGAACTTGGGCCAATTGGGTCAAAGATGACGACTATAAAACGATATGTGCAGCTCTGAAATCAGAAATAGGATATCACCACTAGATCACATGAAAGAAGCAGAAACTACACAGGACATGGCAATATTTTCCACTTCTATCTGGCACGGTGGTCTAATGATTAGCAGCCCTATTATACATCTATATCGTGTACATCGATAATTTTTTTCTGACAATGCCCGTGCTTGTCATTGTCAGCTTTCCTGATCTCCCTTTAGATCTGCTTCCGTCAAGATGATTGTTTAAACAGTGATCTCAATCATTAAAAAATTTTGACTCTTAAGACCGCAAACCAATAGTTACGTAATATAATACAGTGAAAACTGCACTGACATACATTTGACCAAACAAATTAACTTCGGCTTTCCTAAGAAATGATGGGATATGGGTCACATCTGAATTTGGAATTGCGATGCACTAATGAAGACACTAATTGGCTAATTAGTTTCGTTCCGGCAAGGTCGTCGCCTATGGCGTCTCGTTAATTGCCGGAATCTTTAGGAGTTTGAAAAGTTCGTTTGCTGATATGACGCAGATGTGACGTGGATACCAGCAACTCTATGATATCAAGTATGACCTTCGTGTGAATTTCATGTTTATTTTGCATGGGGTATGCTAAATCCCAAATGTTCAATTTATATTTTGTGTGTGGATGTTCATTTCAAATAATGTGACTACGTTTTCATTTACGTTTTCTGCCCATATGGCAGTGGCCTTGGCTCTCGTATTGTCCCAACTTGTTGTCTGACCAAAAATGTGTCTGAGTAATCCTAGATCTGCAAATGCTTTTTATTCTATACTGCATGCTGAGGGTCAGTTTGATGACATGGACTGCGAGGAATTTGATGTCACCTTGAATGAAACTTGTCATATTGGTCTGAAATCATTTTTTTGCAAAATGCAAGTTTATGTGGAAAACGTTTTAGGAGAAGGCGAAGATAGACACTACAAACTTGGACTAAGTTTCCACGTCATCAAATGGGTTATCCTATCCATGTTGGTATAGGTACGTATATGTATAAGTAATCTTTGAAAATAATTTGACCACTGGTTTTACTTCGATTCTCACATATATTTTGTTCCAAAGTGAGTGAGATTCTTCATAAAAATTCATGTTCAGGTCAGTATTGGTTTTAGTAGCTGAGAACTTCAAAGATATATCATGGGTACAGAATGTTTTGTTTTTGTTTTTTTGTAGATACAACAGGCACTAGCTATGGAAAGGCATATAAACTAAAACGTAAAATTCCATATTCTGATGAAAATGCTTGATCGAAAACATGTAGTTAATTAAAATTACAATCCTCAAATGCCAAGTGAGTTTCTTCTCTAACGTCAGGTCTGGATATATGCAGTAGGTGAGGCATATAAAATAAAAAAAGGAATACAACCAATACATGATGTGCAACGAAAAAATTTTAAATACGCACTGTCTTGGGAAAATCTGTGCTGTGGAACGCTTTTGAGAGTAATATTCCAATCGACATGGGAATATCATGCCAACTAAAACAAAGTGTTACTGAAAAAGGGTCTGATGGTCGTATAAAATTGATTGATATTTCGGAATTTGGCACGAAAATAACTCTCCTGTTTGATGATTGACAGTATGGTTGAAAAATCAGGTGTTGTTTTTTTTTTCTGTGATAAGACATGCTGACCGGTTTTTCTCTGGTCACATCACAGGTCATCTTTGGTTGTGCTCGTTTTATTTTAAACTAGTTGACACCCAGTTTGCAATTTGTGCAAGATTCCTTTCATTATATATCTGCTGGCATCGGAGGATACAGCAAGACTGTCTGTGGAGTGGTTTAGTTCAGGATCCCGTCAAGTCAAGCCTAGCACACGAATTAATGAAATCGTTTAGAATGCTTGTCCATCCCCTGGCAGCTCCTTGCAACCTTGTCACGGATGTTGAGGGATGAATTGATGACCTTGTTGACACAATGGATTTGTTGGGTTCAGCTGGATCCATCCCAGAACAAAGCTTCTTACGTGCAGACCATACACAATTAAATGGGGGAGTGTCATTACTCCCAAACCCTTGTCATCTAGACATGTTCCCATGCCTCTCTACCAAGAGAAGTTGGTGTTGAAATGCCTTGCATAGCAGGCGATAGTTTTCCTCACTATGTGACATATAGCCGTTAGACAGTTACCAGGGATCTGCTGTGTGAAATTATTCTTTCTCTGGGATACAAGTTTTTCTTTAATATCTATCTAAAAGTGGCGTTTCAAAGCTATTCGTTCATAAATAGTACTCCACCTTGATGGACCGCTAATGGAGTTGAATGTCTCGACCTTGCTGAGTGGAAATAAGTGTCAACATAATTGTGGAACTACACTCAATCCACAAGTATAGTTCACTATGTTTCACACTTCACATGGGTAGGAACTGCGGTAATCCTGTTACTCTTTTTGTGCTGGGTAAAACAGTTCTATATATACGGAAAGCTAGAATGCTTCCAGAATACAATTCCTCGTACATTTCGTAGAATAGCTTGGGATCCATGACGTCAAAAGAAATTGACTTTACATATCAGTTAATTAGTGAATACATTCATAGTCTATCCTGAGTTTCCATTGTGGTGAATTGACTTCAGTCATTTCATTTTTGGTCATTTGTTCACATTTTTAGATTTATTTTCTCTTCTCCAATTTTCGATACAAAGTATATTGTGAACGATGGTATATGTTGCTTCTTTCCTATAGCGTTTGATTATATAGCAGCTGATGGGGCTGCAAATTATGTATCAGACTGTTTTTGCAACAGCCATCTATAGGTTTTTTCATACACGAAAGTTCATCAAAATTCAGATCAACTTTAGCACCAAACACTAAACATACGCCACTTGTTTGCTCTCTGGCACAATCATCATGAATGAAAACGATTTATTCAATATCATCTGCTAACCAAACATTCAAAACTGAACGCCCGTACGATGACACCAACCAACTTGAATGTTTGAACATCGCTAACCCATCACGTCTCCATACACGTATGGTCCTGACGGTACCTCATACAGAAACCAAGAGATATCTGGAAGAATAACAGGATGGAATTAGTCAATGAAAGGGTAAATAGCGAGATAAGAACCATTCAGTTTTATATAATTTTATATAATTTTGGATTAGAACCATTCAGTTTTATAAAACTTTAGATAAGAACCATTCAGTTTTATATAATTTACAACGAAATTTCATGCTATCAAAAACATATATAAAATGCATATTTTGTAAAAAGGATTTAAATGTATCAAAATAATGATAGAAAACTATGAATTCTGACTAGGAATGAAATAGGAAAAATGTAGAACACATGTGCCCAATTACCTCAGTTGGTGCTTCATAGTGGCATTTAACGGTTTTATGTTCATGTAATCACATTCATCTCACTCAAACCTCTGTTCTATATCGCCAGTTTTGCGATGACTGTGACTGAATTATTACATATTACTGGCAACCATCAGATGACTTATCTAGTTGACATATAGACATAAAGATATCCTGCATAGAGATATAGCAACTCGTGGCTTCATTATTGAATCTTTGAGATCACAGTAATTTCGAGATGTCCATGAATACTATAATGTATCCTATTCGAGGGGACCCACAAAAACGGATATGCAACGATCATTGATCGTCTGTATTGAAAGGAGTAAATGGTTGTCGGGGAAGTCACTCTGCCATATTAGATTTGATTCCGACAACGATGTTTTATGTGACATGAACCTTGTTGGAATCTGTTGGATACCAATCTATCTCAAGGCTCCCGAAGGTCATCAACACAGATTTCCGTCCAACACAGATTATTTTCCAAACATATCCTTCTGTAGTTAGGAGGGGGGGGGGGGGTCCATGAAAACTGTATTTTTCCTCGACAATAAGAGTGAATGATTTATGATCGGGTTGTAGACATTCGTTGCAAGTTCTAATTTGCCATTGGTAATCTGTTCTACATCCATTGGCTAGGTTCTACATCCATTGGCTAGGTAGGAATTCACCTAAGAATAATTAAAATTGTATAACGGTGGTTCATAATACAGTTTCGTTCTGGGAATTAGTTCTCAGAATAGCATATTGGATTTTCAGAGTACAATGAATACCCAAAGAGTTTAACCAAAGTAAGCATGTTTAATCAATGTAATGATCTTTCCTGTTTAGGTGGTATGATTTCGAGTCAATAATGACAAATTCTACCACAACATCAAGATTGTTGTTGTCTGAACTGTGTACTCCCCGCTCATATGTGAAAAAAATAGCTCGATTATGTCGATTTTCCATGTATTCTTCAGAATCCAGGGAATTTTAGTAACATTGTAATATATATGTATCTTGACTACCTTTGATGATATACCAAGAATGTGGTATGGACGCTCATTAAGTCTTTCTGTGTAATGAAATACTGGACAAAATAAGCAAAATCCTTCGGTGGAACACCACTATTTTATAGTAGCTGTTTCTTTGCAAAAGAAGAAAAAAAAACAACGATGATTTTTCAGGCGAAGATATAAGATCTCTGGAAGTAGTTACAAGGATAATGACGAGCATGTTTAAAGGGCATCAACACTGAAGAATTTCCTTTTTCGGTTCTGTTTGCATAGATTTTCAGTTCAGTCTACCACGACATTCGAATAGGAAATTTCTGAGAATATATTCCATATTGTTACATGAAACAAATTATTTCTATAGTTGTATACTAATTTCATCAGGTGTACAATACAAACAACTACGTTTCACGCTGCCTGTTCCTGATGACATCAGTGTGTCTTTGGATGAAGCATTCGCTCGGGTTTTATTTATATTCCTGAAATATTGTGTTTTGATTCACTATTGTCATCATCAAAATCTTGTTTTATTGCAGGTTAATACGTATAATATTTATAGTAATATTTCTGGGTATATGCTGCGTGAAACGTCACAAATTAATTATTCCAAAGATATACTCACCCTACAAAATGGGCATCCTGGTATCGCGCCCGAGTCCTAGACCAATATTGGGAAGCACCAAGTATGCGCCAAGAAGGTATTATATACAACCTTTAGAAGCTTGTGTGATGTGAAGTTCAACAACGCTCATGTTAAACACAGCATCATGGTTGCAATGAAGCGATGTCTTCTAAACGCTGGTACGCTGGTACAAGCATTGCAAGGTGCATCTCTACTTCTCACCAGCGTACCAGCGTTTAGAAGACATCGACAATGAAGCCTGTCATAGAACGATTTCGGGGATATCACTTCACTCGATTCCATTCAGCCAACAAGCAACATGAATGTTGACATTTCTATGACCTTAAAAGATCCAATGATGGGACCAACAGCTGTATTCGAGACAGAATTACATCTTCCATGCCAACATGGTAATGAGAAAATCCATCGAGGATTTGATGGAACGGAAATAGGTTAACATCATAACCACTTGAATATAAGCAATAGTACCTCATTATCTTTCACAAGTAATTGCAGAGCATGTTATTGAATACACGTCCACACCACAGTTGTAAACAAATCTTATGCAACCAATTGGCCACAGGTTACTAATTGACACCATGGATGTCAATTAGTTATCTAGGCACTGAGCAGAAGTAGGCCTGTTATGTGACCAGGATAAACCAGTCAAGATGTCTCTCCGCTAACATTATTTCCTACTTGCTCCCAAGTTATTATAATCTCTGATGTGGAATCTTGTCCCTACTTGTGTCAAATAATGTTGGCGGAAGAGGATCCAATTACTGCAATCAGTGAAACTAAACTGGCGCCTGGGAGCGTAGGATAAAACGTTTGTGAGACATAATCGTCTGAGAGAAAAATACATCTGGCTGAAAATGTTAACCTTGAGATGGTTAGGGGTGTGATTCGTCGCACAATCTACACGTACTAAAGGCAACTCGTAGACACTAGAGACATATTGAGTATTTTTCATGGGATCTATTGATGTCTGTATGTTCGATAAGCTTTCCGAATTTTTTACCATGAACAATAACACGAGGATGGGCCGAGGTAGTTTTCAATGTAAAGTAATTTCTACGTTTATTGGAAACATGAGTTAAAGTTTTGAATTATTTATACTGGGATATGATTAATAATTGTACGTCTTATTTAGCGTTTTACATGTAAACAAGCGTTTACATAATGTGCTTTACCACTGTAGATATATTACGACAGTATTTAAATTAGTTACCAAAATTCATACTAAAAATAAAAATAATTTGCATATTTTCTTTAATGATATATCAATTCGATGATCTGGTACAAATCGCCTGTGACTTTCCACACCAAATGGAATGCAACAAGACAATCACAGATTACAAAAACTTGACTACTGAGTTTTAGCCTGTCAATCAACAAACTGAACACATTTTTAACGCAACATTCTATTAACGTATATGCAGACTTTTTTGTTAATGACCGAAAATTAAACAGAAAAGAATCACAGAAAGTATAAATATTTCCAGTGATTTCATTCAGTTGTAACGTTTTAAAACTGTATAAATTTTATGTTTATTACTGTCGTTGCGACGCCAGTATATGTCGTAGCACCAAACATGAGATATAGATCTAAAATCTGAGGTTTCCTTACGGTGTATTACTCAAGGGGTTTCAAAAGATTCGAAAATGTGACCTTGGTATCATGACAACTTGACCTCAATTATCTCACCAATTCGAGATCGAATGGAAATTCGACATACATGTGTGATTGCAATTCCTTTTTCACACATGTTATGGTCGGGCAGCAATTCTGTACATGCCAACATTGATATATAGTTTTAACGAAAATGTGTTTTACGAGTTCTCGGTGACCTTAGTAATGACCCTTGACCTTGATAGGGTATCCTTTTGAGATCATCGTCTGTAAGGAGCATATCAAGTTTGTAAGGGGCAATATAAGGTTTTGACATTCGATGTTTATGACGTCATTTGGACATCACTCTACGTCGTAATGCCAAGAATAAGGTATATCTGGAATTGTGGGCTTCAGACCACTCCAAAGATATATTACTGCTCAAAAATATGTAAATAACCTTGACCCCTGGTGAATAATTCAAGGTCAAGCTCATATGTCAATATCATATCTTAAGCGCTTGTCATTGCCCTAAAGTATGAAACAAATCTACAGTAATAGAGTGTTACTGGAAAAGGGTCTGATGATCGTATAAAATTGCTAGTTTTTTCGGAATTTGTCTCGAAAATAACTTTCCTGTTTGATGGTTGACAGTGTGATTAAAAGTCAGGCGTTGTTTATTTTTGGTATGGAGAGACATGCTGACCGGTTTTTCCTGGCCACACTGCAGTTCATCTATGATTAAGCTCGTCTTATATTAAACTGGGTGACGCCCATTGTGCAATTTGTCAAAATTCCTTTCATTATTATAGATCTGCTGACATCTGAGGATACAGCAAAACTCTCTGTGGAGTGGTTTAATTCAGAATCCCGTCAATTCAAGGCTAGCACACGAATTAGTGAAATCGTTTAGAATGCTTGTCCATCTCATGGCAGCTCCTCGCAACCTTGTCACGGACGTCGAGTGATGAATTGATGACCTTGCTGACACAATGGATTTGTTAGGTTGAGCTGGATCCATCCCAGAACAAAGCTTCTTACGTGCAGACCATACACAATTAAATAGGGGGAGTGTCATTACTCCCAAACCCTTGTCATCTGGACCTGTTTCCATGCCACTATACCAAGAGAACATGCTGTTGAAATGCCTTGCATAGCAGGCGACAGTTTCCCTCACTATGTGACAGACAGCCGATAGATAGTTTTCAGGGATCTGCTGGAATTATTCTGAATTAAACTATACCTGTGACGTCACTCCTTTGTTTCCACTGTAGATTCTTATCTATGATTCCATACTTTCTGAGATATCTACCAAATGTGGATTATACATCTAGACACAAACTGTAGATTCAACTGTAGATTCTGATCCACGAATCTACACTTTCTGAGAGACATTTGTAACAAATGTGGATTATACATGTATCGACACAAACACAATTTTCACACAACGATTTTTCGCGAAAAGATATACATAAGAATCTATATACTTATTTTCCGGCATATTATTATTCACAGTCACATGCACTCTGTCGCTCACGTCGGACATTACTTCGGACATTACAGTCAACGTGGGTACTATTTTGCAGTGGAGAACAGTGTCTCGACGTAGATTTTTCGTGCCGCCAGTCATAGGCTTACATTGACCGGATTGCGTTGTGCACCGGTCGTCCTCTAGTAGGTTTTTAAGCTCAAAAAATATCCTTTTCTGCAGGGAGCGTATTTCCCAACCTTTTAGCGCGAGGTGTTACTGAATGGTGATCACCACCACATTTTGTGTTGCAGCCGGATAGGCGTCCACAAAGGGTCTCAAAGAGAAGCAAGCTTCATTTTCTGCCATTTCAAGTCGTATTGGAGAGGTGTCCACGTCATGCTGTGCAATTGCATTCGAAATTCAGGTTTTCCACTCATTGAGAATAATCACGAATTATAATAATGATAATCACGAATTATCGAAACGCATTTAAATAAATTAGTGCACTGAAAACTAAACATGATTTTACCTTTTGCAGCTTTTGTTTCCAACTTCCGACTGTCTACTCTTCGAATTTATTTTGATGATCAGAAACATGTTACTTGAGTAGCGACGAGCTCATCATCGGGTACATCAGAAAACACCGGCTTGTGATACCGGACGGGGGTTGCCAGACTGCTCGGCATTTTCACCTGATCACAGGTCTCTACTATCTCGTTATCATCACTTCAGACGCAGTCGCAATAAAACAATTTTGGTACTTATGTGCAATAAATTCAGCGCACAATGTTGGGCATTCATTGTATCAACAGTGTGATCAAGCCTGAAGGAATGCTTCGTCAGAAATATATCGTCGTCTCCCACCATTTTTGAGTGATTGAGTGACCAAGCTTGTTATGGAGACTGTATTTATAGAGCAGCCCATCACGGAAAGTGATTTCAACACACTCAGAATTCGAGTGTTGAGGGTAGAACTCAAGGTAGAACTCAGAATTGGAATTCGGAATGAGGCATTCGAGAGCAGTAGATTCGTAGTTACGAATCTACCTCGATGTATATATGTAAGGAATAGGTTAAGTCAGACAATGTACCTCATAACAATAGATTCGTAGATACGATTCGCCCCTCGTCCATTCGTTTCTACGAATCTATTGTTACTTGTACATATGCTCCCTGACAGAAATGCTGAAAGAAATTGTGTGCGATGCTAGTTTTTTTAATATCTATCAAAAAGTGGCGTTTCAAAGCTATTCATTCATAAACAGTACTCCACCTTGATGGACTTCTAATAGACTTGAATGTCTCCTTTTCCCTTTCCACATAAATTAACATCATAGTACTAGCATCCATATTATTATGCTCGCCACAATCGTAATGTGTTATCAATTAATACATTCAGTAAACTTGAGCATATATGTATGTCAGGGAGAATGTACGAGTAACGATAGATTCGTAGAAACGAATGGATGAGGGGCGTAGCCCCGAGTCCATTCGTACCTACGAATCTATTGTTACGAGGTACATTCTCTGACTTAAACTATTCCTTACATATATACATCGAGGTAGATTCATAACTACGAATCTACTGCTCTCGGATGCCTCATTCCCAATTCCAATTCTGAGTTCTACCCTGAGTTCTACCCTCTACACTCGAATTCTAAGTGTGTTGAAATGACTTTCCGTGACGGGCTGCTCCATAAATATAGTCTTGATAACTAGCTTGGTCACTCATTCGCTCAAAAATGGTGGGAGACGATGATATATTTCTGACGAAGCATTCATTCAGGCTTGATCACACTGTTGATACAATGACTGTCCAACATTGTGCGCTGAATTTATTGCACAAAAAAACCAAAATTGTTTCATTGCGACTGCGTCTGATGATAACGAGATAGTAGAGACCTGTGATCAGGTGAAAATGCCGAGCAGTCTGGCAACCCCCGTCCGGTATCACAAGCCGGTGTTTTCCGATGTACCCGGTGATGAGCTCGTCGCTACTCGAGTAACAAGTTTCTGATCATCAAAATAAGTTCGAAGACTAGACAGTCGGAAGTTGAAAAAGAAAGCCGCATAAGGTAAAATCATGTTTAGTTTTCAGTGCACTAATTTATTTGAATGCGTTTTGATAATTCGTGATTATTGCATTTGTTTGTCTCCTTCGACAGAGTGACTGGTTTTTTATACATTCGTAAATATTGGATTTGGTATATTTTTATAGTTTGCGTGCTTCGACGAAGACATGTACGTGGTAGTCAGTCTCCTCAACGAATTGAAAACCTGAATTTCGAACGCAATCGCTCAGCATGACGTGGACACCTCTCCAATACAACTTGAAATGACAGAAAATGAATTTTGCTTCCCTTTGAGACCCTTTGTGGAGGCCTATCCAGCTGCAGCACAAAATAAGTTGGTGATCACCATTCAGTTACACCTCGCGCTAAAAGGTCGGGAAATACGCACCCTCAAGAAAAGGAATTTTTTTGTGCTTAAAAACCTACAAGAGGACGACGGATGCACAACGCAAGCCGGTCAATGTAAGCCTATAACTGGTGGCATGTTGTGTGAAAATTGTGTTTGTGTCGGTATATGTATAATCCACATTTGTTGGAAATGTCTCTCAGAAAGTGTAGATTCGTGGATCAGAATCTGCAGTTAAATCTACAGTTTGTGTCTAGATGTATAATCCACATTTGGTAGATATCTCAGAAAGTATAGATTCGTGAATAAGAATCTACATTTGAAACAAAGGAGTGACGTCACAGGTATAGTTTAAATGTAGTTTAGATCTAATAATTCTAGTCTAGTAGAACTCTAACTGCGGATTTATTATTTTTTACACTCAATCAATATAATATGTAAAGCTCTGGTTGACGGAAAGAAATTAAACATACGTCACTTGTTTGCTCTCTGGCACAATCATTATGAATGAAAACGATTTATTCATTATCTGCTGATCAATTACACCAACCCACTTGGATTTTTAAAATTAACACCCAAAACGTCTCTATACATATATGGCCCTGACGGTACCTCACATACAAACCAAGAGATATCTGGAAGAATAACAGGATGGAATTAGTCAATGAAATGGTGAATAGCGAGATAAGAATCATGGTGCCATTCGTCTCATAGTAAGGCGGTTCATCTCTACTTGTAACATTTTGTGATGACAAGTTCTTGGACCACGGCTTGTTCACTTAATCTGTCCCTCTGTCCTACGTCCCGCTCATTTGTGTGCTATAATCATACTAAATTTACAGTCGTGTTTCCAAACAAACTATATAATATAACATGATGTAACCAAATGATATGCCACAAAATATCTCCAATATAAAGCCATATCATATTTCAGCCTTTTGTACAAAGCATAGTGAATTACGCATCTAAAACTCCCTTAGATTCTTTATAAAATCGTAGGTTCATTACCAGCCCATCCAAGTAACAAAGAGCGTAATCAGTCAGCCGGTACTTTGGGCAGAACCGGCTGATTCCCGCCATTCTGTGTAACCGAATGCTGGTTCTGTGTGAATACAGGCGTGATGGCCGACATGTAAGATAGTCTCCACGATAAATTAAGCTGTACTGTGGCAAATAAAAAGTAATTGTAAAGTTATTGACTACCGTCCGCTCTTCGGGATCCTCGAGGATAGTCCTCTCTCATCCGAGTCCTTGCGGACGCGCATCCGCTATTCCGGATCCTTGCGGCAGGGCCGCTCACCGGAGGTCGCGGCGGACACGGTAACTACTTCAGCATTAACGGTAACCAGGTAACAGCCCACCCGACACTCCCAGGCCTACGGACACCATTCAGAAACTCGTTCATCCCTACGGTGTTAACTGGCGGGGCCTGGCGAGCCGCGGTCTGCCTCGGGGACGGAACCCCGTACAGTCCGACATGCTGGCCAGAGCCTCTGTCACACGTCCCGGGAAGGGAGAGAGCTGGCGATCCACAGGGCCGAAGGCCCCCCGAGTCAGCAACTTGTCTCTCCCAGCCCGGGCCTCCCCATGGAAATCGTCCCCAGGGCTCTAGGAGCCCACTACTCACAAACAGGGAACACAAAGCTCATGGCGAGCCTTGCGTGCGTCCTGTCTCTCGATCTTGGACAATCTCCTCGAACGAGTCGCTTCCAGTGTATATATAATACACCAGAAACTGTAGGGCGCACGCGAGGTCTAATCGATCCATTGTTATAGTTTACTGGAGCGTAAATTACAATACGTCGCCGTGGCAACGCACGCTCGAACGGAGCATGTCAAAACAAGGCCAAGTACGAAAAGGCCACATAAATGGCATTTATGTTTACAATCACCTGCCGCGTGCTTAGGGCAAAATCGCCACATTACCCCCTTCTTACAATGTTGGTCCCCAACATGTTCCGCCCGCGCCCAAAATGCTCGAAACCCGACGAAGGCTTCGCATGGCGGGCGCCGGAAGAAGGCAAGATAGCAACGCCCGGAAGTCACGGCGCAAACACTAGGACTTTAAGAGTCCCTTTTGGAAGAATGGGGAACTACCCCCGGACTTACGGAGTAAACTATAACGCGCTTTGCAATTTTGAATAAACCCTCATAAACAAGCTAAAATTTTGACCGAGGTGGTCCAAAACCGTGTGATGACCTTGGAAGGTCATCCGTTATAAAAGGACGGTGTGTCGAGTCTTTGGAATATCTTTAAGGTTAAACTTTAAATTTAGAAATTTTGTAAAACGACACACCGAGTGATCAAAAGTGATAGTACCTCTAAAAATGTTGCCGACCGCCCTGCCGGCCGGCTCCTCAGATCCGCAGAACGGGTCTGAGGCAGGGCGGAGCCGCGGAAGCGACTCCGGCACGCCGCCGCACAAGTGCAGCGACGAGGCTAGCACCCTAGCCTTCCTCCATCGTCATGGGCTCCTCATCCGTGCCGCCTATCTTGGGGTCTGGCGGCGGTGACGAGTCCCTACGCCGCGGAAGCAGCAGAGCCGGCAGAGTGAAAGCCGGCTGCACGGGCGGATGAGGCAGGCCCGGTGGAGCTTGCAGGGGCTTTTGTGGTGAGCCCTGCAATCCGGGTCCTGACGGAGCCATCACGACGGAGGCCGGTAGAGAGGTCGCGCCGAGATCTGCAATGGCACGGAACATCTCCACCGTATCGCGGGTGCGCTGTGGACCGGCCGTCCGTTCTCCCCACACCTGGACTAGGTATGGGTAGATGGCCAGCTCCAAAGCGGCATCCGCACGCCGGAGAGCCGCCTGGTTCAGGGCGGACGACTCGGGGTCATCGACGCCCTGGAGTAGGCAAGTCCGAGCGGCCTCGGCTTCGTCAAGACGACGCCGTAGCTGCTCATTCTCAGCCTCCAGGTGCTCCATCCGTGCGGCTACCTCTGGGGCGGGGGCGGACGCCCCGGACTGCTCGGCAAGAGCGGCGGTCCGACCCTGGTCGAACGCGCGCCGCTCAATGACGGCCGACAAAGTCCGGTAGCTCTCTAGGCTCCGCCGGGTGCCTTCCATGAGGCCCTGGTCGTATGCGAGATCGCATGCGACACGGGAGGCCTCGGCGCGGCACCGGCTGAACCGATCCAGAGAGCTGTCCATCTCCGCCACAAGGTACTCCGCCGCTCGGGTGAGTCGACCACGCTGGGGGTGATCCCAGGGGTGCTCCTCCCGAGCGCGGACCAACGCGGCTACACCTGCGGACCCCAAGTCACGAATGGCTCGGGGCACCGGCAGGTTCACCAACGCCGGGTCACCGGGGATCCGGTCCATACCATCGCGACGATGGCCGACCGCCTGGCCTACAGACTCGCGGAAAGTCTCGTAGACGCTGGCGGTCGTGGGACCGAGCCTCCGGCGTACGTCCGCCGTGGCGTCGAGGGGGTCCAAGTCCAGGGAGGCGGTGCTTTGCCATCCCGCGGACGTCCCCTCAACTACCAACGAGGACGCGGACGTCGACCTCGAGAGAGGTACCGCATGTCCGCTACTGCTCGCAACCGAGGGAGTCACGCGTGGGGTCCTTGGCGGGACCACCGACGCGGTACTCGAGGAGGCGGAGGTGTCTGCCACCACCCGTCCCTCAGACGGACCCGCGGGTACCGTCACCTCGAGCAAGCCCGGGAAATCCTCCTGAGTCAGCGCACCCGGAGACTGCAGGGGCGTCGTCCCGGCCGGAGTCTTTCCGGCGGACGAACTCTTCCCCTGAGTCTTTGGCTGGGGGCGCGGCTTAGGAGAAGCCACTCGTGTCTTGGCCGCGATCTGCGGCATCTCCGACACGACCATGGTCACCCGGTGCCGTTCTTCACCTGCCTGGGTCGCTGGCGGTTGACGGACAGCCTCTGCTGCTGTCCGGGCGGCTTCCGCCGCCTGGAACTCCGCCGGGGTCTGGCCCATTGACGCCGTCAGGCGAGCGGTGTAGCTCGAGCCCGCGGACACAACGCCAGACTCCTTCCAGGCATCGTCCATGACGCGCTGTGCAAAGCGCCATGGACCCCAGTGAAAGAACCGGTTCCTCATCGTTCCTGACGTGGTCATGAACGACGCCACCCTCGGTGGAATGTATCCAAAATTGAATACAGGCCCCACTTCATCACCAACGGTGTGAAGTCCCTCACCGCGGTGTGCACCCGAGCGGTGATTATTCAGGGCCTCCAAACTGGCGAAATATCGTTGCTGAGGTCTACTGGAGTAGCACCTCTTGCAAACGAACATTTGCATCCAGGGGTAGTGGTACCCCGCAACATGTCGACTCAAGTGGACGTAGGAAGGATACCTACGATCCCGGTTGAGCGCAAGGTGCGGGTCCTCATACCCATCCAGGGATTCCGGACAGAGTTGGCATATTACACCCTCCTCTGTCTCGGGCGGCAACCCGACACGCTCCTCGTCCGTGAGTGGACGAGGCCGTGTGAAAGGCGTGTCGGCCGCCGCGCCGGCCGCCGCTGTGCGGCGCCCTTGCGGATCCCTGCCATACCGCGGGAGTAACATGTGTCCCTGACGGACTCCAGGGAGTTCGGGGCCCATTTCGGCCCGCAGCCTCTGGATAGAGGGCTGCTCCGAGGACGACCGTTTCTTCTTTTTGGCCGCCCCCGAACGATTCTCCGACCTGGTTGGTCGGGGCACACTCTTCCCGCGTGGGGGCGCGGCCCTCTGTTGCTGCGCAACGAAGGACCGCCGTCCCGCTTCCAGTGCGGCGTCAGACAGGTGGACCCCGTCTTTCTCCGCGCGCTTCCGGAGGAGTTCTAAGCGAAGATCTCCCTCCTTCGGCACGGGACGCCCTCGGTCCACTGGACTCGACCCCACCTCCGCAGCTCCGGTAGGTTTCTTGGTACCGGAGGGAGAAGAAGAGGAGGTTCCTTTCGGTGCCTGGATAGGCACCCGCTTACTGGAACCTCCCGCGCCCGGGCCGGATCCCGCGGAGGCGCCGCCCGCACCAGATCCCGAGGGATTAGGCGTCTTGGCGTCTCCGGGTTTGGCGGAGGACCCTTTCTGGCCGCCCGGCTTAGGCGCCAGTGGCTGAGGTCCTCCGGACTTCGATCCGGTTTGAGGCGAGGGGCCGCCGGACTTCTTTTTCCGGTGCGGCCGCTTCTTCTTCTTCTTCGGAGGCGAGGAGGCCGGGTCCGGATCGGATCCGGCCTCAGATTGCCCGCGGTCAGAGGCTTCCAGCGCTTGCTGGGCTCTCCACTGCTTCTGAGCAATCTACCGGGCTCGACGGCGAGTACGCCTAGAGACGGGCGATGTAAACCCGTCATCTCGGTTCTCGGTCTCCTTCGAGCCAGACTCCTGTTCCTGAGGCGGCGCTTGGGATGCGGCTTCCTCAGCCGCGTCAACCTGCTCCGCCCAAGTCCCAGGGGCCTTCTGGTCGTGCGGACCAGACTCCGCAGGTGCGGACACCGAGGAGATCTCGGCGGAACCGGTGTCCGGACGGCTACGGCCATCCGGACGGGTTTCCGCACGAGTACTCTCATCCGGACCCAAAGACGCAAGCATCTCCGGGTGCGGATGCAACTCAATATCCACATCCACGAGTCCCGCACCACCGCAGTCCATCACCTCTTCCATACGGGGAAAAGGCGACGGATTCAAGAGCTGCTCGGCGCCTGGCGTGGCCGAGTCACTCTCTGCGGGGCGGTCCTCCGCGACCTCGCTCTCGGACTCGGTTCCTGTGTAAGAACCAGAGCCGGAGCTGGATTCCGCAGAACCCACATAGGCTCCCCGGGGGATGTCCTTGCGGTCATCATCCTCGGGCCTAGACTGGGGTCTTGAGTACGAGTTACCGCGCTCAAGAGACCCCTCTTCCCTCCCTACATCACCTTCCCAACCATCACTGTCCTCAGACATATCAAGCGCTCTAAACGCCGTAAACACTGGGAGTCAGATCTGCAGATCTGTCTCCACCAGTGCCGAGCGCTTGAATGACCAGAAGGTGTCGAGTTACATCGATTTAAGGCATCAAGTGTTGGCAGTTATACTGCACACACATCGTATGACGCGTTCCCGTGGAAACGTCTATTCACTGCATCTACCCGATCGACAGACAAAAGGACGTTTTACACTCCCGCATTCCCATACACGCATCTCCCCCCGGTGACTCCTATCGTGCCATGTATACGGGTGGCTTGTGTACACAAGCCATCCCGGGGGAACCCGCTAAAATACTACAGTAATTAACAGCAGTCATTAGCAATAGCTTTCGCACCGGCGATCAATGACGTGAAGTTAATCACCCTCGCAGGTTAAAGATTGTACACAATGTATCAAAAAGCCAAACTACTTGTGGGTGTTACGATTATGTCACCCTATCAGCAGCGATAAATAAAAATTTAACACCGCTCAAGCAGCAATGAAAATAAATCCACCACCGCTTGCATGCTTTTCATAGATCACGGCATACAGCCTTCGATACAATGTACACAATCTCCTACAGCCCTCTTGCGAAAGCAGAAATCTCCCGATTTCTTACTCTCTATTGCACCAAGGACAAGAGATATATCACTAAACTTTCTCATATATTGGATAAATGAGTAAGAATAGCATTTCCACGGGAACACGCACACACTTGTGGCTTATAATCCTCCCATAAATAATAAATGAGATGGAAAATAAACAAAATCACTCCCCATAGCCGCTGGCACGCTTACAGGGCGATCGGACATACCCATGACGTCCGGACAGACAATCGGGCGCCCTATGGGCGTTTGCAAAGCGCCCACTAGCAACCCCGACGTACTGCCCGGCCGCGGAGCGGTGCCCGGTCCAGCCCAGAGCCTCCTCAAACGACTACCGGAGCGCGGAGCCAATAGATTAGACGCGGAGCCGGCATGGTCCATAACCTCAATGGTTAGGGGGCGAACCCTTCATACCGGCGCCCAATCTAGAGGCGCCCAAAGATGGTGAAAGCAATAGCCGGCGGACGTCCGGAGCTGCCCGCGGACGGAGTCCAGGCCGGACGCCTACCATTGTACGGCGTATTGCCCTTATCCAATGAATATGAAATTGGAATTAAAAGCCACCACAAGTGTTGCGCATGTAATATACGACCCCCTTCTTAGAAGGAGGCCGGGGTTCCGGTCATTCCGGCCGGACCGCATATTGTAAGGTACGATCCGGACGAGAACGAGCGTCACCCGCTGCCGCGGCTGGTCCGCACGCGCGGACTTAACAACCGCTCCATTATCATAATGGATAGTCGGTTTCCTGCCGTAAGAAACCTTAATTACTATAACCGTAATTATAGTAATGGCTCACGGGGGATAACTACACCGAAGTGCATCATCTTAAAGCGCCGCGGACGCCGGACGAGTCACGCGGACGAACCGCGGACATCAGTCCTCATCTGCGGACACTATCCCCGCGTCCAGAGCCAGTTCCCCAAATCCGTGGGAAGGCGCTTCTCCCGTAGCGGACGTAAATCCCAACCTCAGTCTGGCCATATAAGAGGTTGTCCCGGGACCAGGGGCGTCCGGCCGGATCAGTAAATTCGTCCGGCCAGCGTAACCGTAGTGCGGATTACGCCGAACAGCCGTCCACAATGTGCGGATAGGCCATCCGCACGTCCCTGGCGCTGGAAACTACAGGAGGGCGGATGCGGAGCGGCGGCGTTACGACATGAAAGTCTCCGCAGACCTCAACTCCGAAGATAGCCACAAAGTAGCCACCCGCGGAGGTAAGTCGTGCGGACTCTCACGGAACGACCTAAAACCCGTCCGTAGTATGATAGACGGGTACCGCAGACGCATCCGCATGGGCGGAAGGTTATTCCCACCCATACCGGGCTGGCGCACGTGGTTTCCGGCGTGGCCGCCCGTCATCCGCAGGTACTGGAGGGAGTGGGGGTACCTGCGGATCGCCGTCATCTGGCTGATAGCCACCCAGTCCATCATCTGACGGGTCAGAGAGGTCCGGGAGGCCCACCATACGGCGCACACGCTCGTCCGGAGTCCGCGGATGCTGACCAGACGGATCCCACACGGGAGCATCATCCGGTTCCACATCTTGAACGAGCGGATCCATGACAAGCGGGCCCTCGTACTTCTTCAGATTATCGAAGATACCAGAACCCTGTCCGGATCGGAATCCATCCGGATCCGGTAGTCCACATCTGTCACCTGTTTCAGTACCGTAAACGGGCCTATCCACGGCTTAGCAAATTTATTGCCTTGCTTAAGCGGCGGATAATAGTAGCGCACCTTGTCGCCTTCCGCAAAAGCTGGCCTACCCTTAGCATGGGCGTCATAGCCTCGCTTCTGCCGGATGGCAGACTTGTCCAGGCGCGCGCGCGCGAAATCATGGGCGTTCGCCAGGGCGCGGCGAATCTACTCCACGTACTCCGGACCGCACTGGGGTACTGCGCCGGTCTCTGCCGCAGTTGGATACATAATATCCACGGGCAAATTTAGCTCCCGGCCGTACAACATCGCGTGCGGAGTAACTCCGGTCGAAGAGTGGACCGACGACCTGTACGCCATTAAGACATACGGGAGGTGGTCATCCCAATCATTCGCACGATCATTCACAAAGGCCGCCAGCATGTTGAGGACCGATCGATTAAAGCGTTCGACCTGGCCATCAGATCGGAATCCATCCGGATCCGGTAGTCCACATCTGTCACCTGTTTCAGTACCGTAAACGGGCCTATCCACGGCTTAGCAAATTTATTGCCTTGCTTAAGCGGCGGATAATAGTAGCGCACCTTGTCGCCTTCCGCAAAAGCTGGCCTACCCTTAGCATGGGCGTCATAGCCTCGCTTCTGCCGGATGGCAGACTTGTCCAGGCGCGCGCGCGCGAAATCATGGGCGTTCGCCAGGGCGCGGCGAATCCACTCCACGTACTCCGGACCGCACTGGGGTACTGCGCCGGTCTCTGCCGCAGTTGGATACATAATATCCACGGGCAAATTTAGCTCCCGGCCGTACAACATCGCGTGCGGAGTAACTCCGGTCGAAGAGTGGACCGACGACCTGTACGCCATTAAGACATACGGGAGGTGGTCATCCCAATCATTCGCACGATCATTCACAAAGGCCGCCAGCATGTTGAGGACCGATCGATTAAAGCGTTCGACCTGGCCATCAGACTGGGGCCTGTAGGGGGTGGTCCGCACCTTGGTACTGCCTAGCATCTGTGCTAGGTTTCGGAACAGGTTGCTCTCAAATTGCGTGCCCTGATCCGAATGTACCTGCTTAGGTACCCCATGGTACACCACCCATCTATTCACCAATAACCGAGCTACCTCGTCCGCAGTCTGGCGGCACAGTGGGTAGGCGTCGGTATACTTGGTAAAATAGTCGGAAATCACTAGGATGTACCGGAAACCGCGCGGGGTGACCCGGTGGGTATCCAGTATATCCAAAGCTATCCGATCGAACGGCGCGCCCGCCTTAACCGTGGTTAAGGGGTGGCGGCCAGGAGTCGGAACTCCTTTGCGAGCTTGACACTGAGGGCAGGCTGCGCACCACCGTTGCACGTCCAAGCTGCTACCAGGCCAATGAAAGCGCTGTTGTAGCCTATAGACGGTCCTCCGGATTCCCAAGTGACCGGTCACCCGGAGGTCATGCAACTGGTGGAGTACTTCCTTCCGCAGCTCCGCCGGAAGCACCAACTGCCATATTGGAGGCAGTGGGGTCGGTGGCTCATAGCGCCGGTACAAAAGGCCATCCCTCAAGGAGAGTCGTTCCCACTGAGATACTAGAGACAAGGTCTCCTCCCTGTAGGTCTTTCGCTCATCCTTCGGGGGCTTCTGGCCGGCCTCAAGGGCTGTAATTACCGGTGCCAGAGCTCTGTCAGCTCTCTGCGCCGCAGCTATCTGCGCCGGAGAGTAGCCACCCAAGTAATTAGGCTCCTCCTCCGTCGCGTCCGGCTGCGCCGCAGCGGCCATCACCACAGGGGGCAAGGACCGCTCATACTCAGACTCTCCAGAGGACGAGGGTACCCACGAGGAGTACACCGCCGGCCTCGAGGAGGACTCGCTGGAGCTGAGCCGCACCTCTGCTTCGTATGCGGGACGCCCTCGCCGATAACGGCGGGTCCGCGCGCGGAGATTAGCCCTAGACGTTCCGGCCGCCGTGTTGTTAGAGGGGGCGGCGGCCTGCGGTCTCCCCGGAACGTCCAATTCCGAGTCTGAGGATGAATCCGCGGCTTGCTGGAATGGCGCCATTCCTGCGCAACCCGGATTCTTGCACTTATGACAACGGGACAGGCCGTCCGCGTTGCCGTGCAACTTACCAGCGCGATGCTCTATCTGCATGTCATACTCTTGGAGTTTGACGAGCCACCGCGCCACCAAGCCATCGGCCTCACTATAGTTGAGGAGCCATCTCAGCGAACTATGATCAGTCCGCAAGCGGAAATGGCGTCCCAACAAATAGTGCCGGAAACGCTTGGTCATCGTAACTACCGCGAGCAACTCGCGATGAGTGGTACAGTAGTTCATCTGAGAGCGGCTCAAGGCCACACTCGCATAAGCCACTACCCGCTCTCGCCCGTCCACGATCTGCGAGAGGACACCGCCGAGTGCGAAGTTACTCGCGTCAGTGTCCAGGATGAACTAGCAGTCCGGACGAGGGTGCCGCAGCACCGGGGCCGCTACCAAGGCCTGCCAGAGTCCCGAGAAGGCGTCAGCCTGCTCGGCGGACCAAACAAAATCGGCGCCCTTTTCCGTGAGGATAGTAAGGGGACGCGCGATCTCCGCAAAGCCGCGAATAAACCTGCGGTGGTAGCTCGCGAAGCCCAAAAAGGACCTCACGTCCGCCACGTTGCAGGGCGGAGGCCATTTCTGTACGGCCGCCACCTTTGCGGGGTCTGGTCTCACTCCGGTGCCCGTTACCATGAAGCCCAAGTACAGGATTTCCTGCGCGAATAGTTCGCACTTACTTGGCTTCAATTTAAGCCCTGCTCCGCGGATGCGATGGAGCACCATCTGGAGGTTGGTGAGGGTTTCCTCAAACGACCGGCCATACACGACGACATCGTCGATGTAGACCATACATCGCTTCCAGAGGAACCCTTTAAGTACCATCTCCATGAGGCGCTCGAACGTCGCTGGTGCGTTACAGAGCCCGAACGGCATTACCTTGAATTGGTAGAGCCCGTTCTTGGTAACGAAGGCAGTCTTCGCCCGATCACTCTCCTCCATCTCCACCTGCCAATACCCGGAGGCCAGATCCAGAGCACAGAAATAGTGCGACCCGGCCAGGGCATCGAAGGTATCCTCAATGCGCGGGAGAGGATATGAGTCCTTCCGCGTGGCATCGTTGAGTTTCCGATAGTCCACGCAGAACCTCCACGAGCCGTCCTTCTTCTTCACCATAACCACCGGACTGGCCCAAGGGCTGTCACTGGGTTCGATGATGTCCAAGTCGAGCATCTTTTGCACCTCCTGGTCTATGACCTCTTGGTGCACTATTGCTGCCCGACGAAGACGCTGCTTGAGAGGACGCTCGTCCACGAGGTCGATGCGGTGCTTGGCGACGTCAGTCTTGCCAACCGCACCATCAGGACCCATGAACACATCCGCATACTGCCGCAGCAGTTTGCGGAGCGCTTGGCGCTGCTCTTCATCCAACCGGTCCTTCGGAACCCGAGATTCCAAATGGTCCAGCAGGGTGAACGGGTCATCCCCGGTGGCCGCCGCCGCGCACGCAGCGCGGCAGACAGGATCGTCGGGGAGGACACGACTCGAAGACGCGGGAATAGCAGTAGCTGCTATGCATCCGCGCTTCAGTACAATCGGAGCATCCGTAGGATTCACCACGAGGATGGGCATCGCGCGGGGGTTGGACATGACCAGGGCCCCACCCAGCACGAGCCCAGTTCCTGCGGCGAAACTGCTCACGGGTTGCACTATACACGGTCGACCATCGAGGGGCATGCGGGGACGACGCGGCCTCGTCTCGATGATCATCTCACTCATCGGTGGCACTACTACAGTGCGCGATGTCCGCATCTGGAATGAATGCATCGGGCCCGAGCGGAAGAGGAAGTGTGTGTCCTCTCCCATCCGGAACTCGCCAGCACTAAAGTTGGCAATCACCCGGTGGACCCGTAGAAAATTCATCCCAATAATCCCGGCCGCTCCGATATCCGCCACGATCGCCTCTGTCAGATACACCTTGTCCCCAAGGGTAATAGGCAGATCGATGATGCCATGGATACGGATGCGGTTGTCTCCCGCTCCGTAGAGCTTATACGGTCCGGGATCCCGCAACTCGAGGTTGCGGAGCGCGGGCTCCTTCCTAAACGTTCCCGCGGCCACGAGGGTCACCTCCGAGCCTGAGTCTACGAGGAACCGGACCGGCTCCCGTCCGAAGGACAGGGGCAGGTACCAGCAAGGGTCCCTCACCAGCGCGCAGGTAGGGCGATACCTTTCGCACGCGCTGGGCTCATCTACGGAGTCCTCGCCATCCGCCTCAGCCGCGGAGGAGCTGGACTGATCTCCAAGGACTACTTCCGGAGAAGTCATATCTACTTGGGGTTCGTCCTGCTCATCAGCGGGTGGGGCGGCATCGTTTGCCACCGAACAACTATCCCCGGACGTAGTGTTGGTCGCCACCACGTCCGGCTCTAGTTTCCCTGTCGCGGGTTCCGGTTCTGTTGTCCCGGAGGACCAGACCGGAAGGAATTCCTCCGCTGCGGGCCAGGGAGGTTTCCCTGGTATCCGCGCGACCGCAGGCGTTCCAACAACTCCGGATCCTTCAGCCAAAAGTGTCCCTGCTTTCCGCAGAAGTAGCAGGGATGGTTCTGGGCCGGTCCGGAGGTGAACGCGCAACATTCTGCGGGTCCCGGAGCTTCGATCCCGGCGCAGTGCGCAATCATCTGCGCGGCGCCGAGGTCGTATTCCTCCATGTCGTATTCGTCCGAAGGCGAACACGGCGCGGCGACTGGTGCCGCATGTGCGGGCGCCCCTGTAGAGGGTGCCGGCGCACTAACCCGCTGCTGGGTAGGTTCCCTGGCGGGTTCCCGGACGACTGGGTCCTGCCACGGGGTTACCTGCGATGCCTTGACCGGAGGAGGAGTCGCCGCCTGCGCGGGTACAGCCGAGGCCGGAGCCGGGGCTGGAGGCAACTGTCTAGGGCGGACAGCCACCTCAAGCGCAAGCGCGGAGTCTATTGCCTCCTCCATCGATCGCTTTTCATGGGTGGCCAGCCCGTACGCTAGGTGGTAAGGCTGGCCATCGATGAACTGATCGATCAGCATCGTCTCAAACCGTCTGAAGTCCATGTCCGGAAAAGCTCTCCGGCCGAGTATGCGTAGGTTGAACGCATAGTCTGTCACGGACTCAGTCGGCTGGCGGATACGCGCCTTGAACTCTCGTTCAGACTGCCGCCGATTGGTCGTCGGCGTGAACAGCAGGCGAAGTTGACGAGCAACCTCGCCGAACGTCACTGTTCCCACCGGCAGACACGGCATCACGCGGAGAGCTTTTCCTTCCAAGCTCCCCGCGAGGACGTGTCCAGCTTCATGCTGGGACCATCCTTCGTACACGGCGGTACGCCATACCTGGAGCAAGTAGTCCTCCAAGTCAGCGTTATCCCCGTTGAACCGTTTCCGCCACGAAGAGTGGTCGGGCCCGTCATCGCGTTTGCTACGCGCCCGACGTGCGGTCCCGGCTCCGGGGTCGTCCGTGTACAGCGGCAAGTTCCGTGCGCTTCCTGCGCCTGCGGCGGAGTCTGCCGGAGCAAACATCGACGCCGCGGACGGAGGAGCAGGGAAGCTCACGTTTGCCGCCGGGGTCATTCCCGCTAAAAACCCACTCTGGCTAGGTGCGGGCGGGGCTCCCATCGAACCTACTGGGTAGGCTCCAGAAGGGGCGGCAAAGCTTGGGGCCGAAGCCGCCTGTTGCCACTGCCCGTCCGACACACTGTACGTGCCAGGGTAAGTCGGCCACGCGGCTTGCGCTCCAACCGTCGGAACGGTCGACGCGGTCGCCAACGTGGTGCCTCCGAGCCGCGGGGCAGGCGCGGGTCCCATTGCGGGGGCCACTGGCGCCTGCGGACTTGGCAGGACTTGGGGAGGGGCTACTGGCCCAGACATCCCCGGACTTGAGATGGCCGACGGGTCAACGCTCGAAGGCGGCTGATTCCGCTTGAACAGTACAAGCGCCTCGGATATCAGCCACCTCTCCCTCTCCGTCAAAGGCCCCGAGTTGCCTTGTGACAGCGGAGAGGGGGAACGGTTCCGCCGGTCTGATCGTCCCTGATGGGGCGACCGGGCGCGGTCATAGCGCCCTAGGGGGGCCAGCTCGCCAAGTGCGTCGGTGAGCTGATCCACCACACTACCCGGTGCGGACCGACCAGAACCCATGCCGGAGGCTCGCGAAGGAGTCCACCCGGCCGGGTGTGGCATCTGGTACGACTGGTCCGCTTGTCCAGAAGGACCCGCATGCATTGGCGCTCGATTCCGGACGCCCAAAGGCGTCTTACGGAAGGGTGCCATCTGCCACGGATCTGTTCTGGGCACGGGCGGGCGCGGCGTAGAGCCGTTGCCAGCTCCACCCACCGCGCCTAACACGTCAAGGTCCGGCCTTGACGACAACTCCTGCTGCGGCCCCGCGGGGCTCGACTCTACGTCCGAAGACGGAGCCAGGGACGCCGGAGTCGTCTCCGCGGACGGGGTCTTGTCCACGGAGGTTTCCGCGCGTTCCTTCCGGCCACCGGAGTCATCCGGAGACGTCTCACGGTGGCTGTCGCGCGACCGGGTATGGTCCGCGACATTTCCACCCTTATCCCTCCCCTTGGGTTCATCGGCCTTATTTTTGGCCTTATCTCTTTCTTTTGTCATTTTCCTAAGATGTCCTTGAGGAGCGGGTGATCCCCAGGGACTAAGGAGGCTACAACGCTGTGACGGTAGGCTGCGATGGAACACTGTCGGACTGATCCTGGTCACGGCACCAATGTAAAGTTATTGACTACCGTCCGCTCTTCGGGATCCTCGAGGATAGTCCTCTCTCATCCGAGTCCTTGCGGACGCGCATCCGCTATTCCGGATCCTTGCGGCAGCGCCGCTCACCGGAGGTCGCGGCGGACACGGTAACTACTTCAGCATTAACGGTAACCAGGTAACAGCCCACCCGACACTCCCAGGCCTACGGACACCGTTCAGAAACTCGTTCATCCCTACGGTGTTAACTGGCGGGGCCTGGCGAGCCGCGGTCTGCCTCGGGGACGGAACCCCGTACAGTCCGACATGCTGGCCAGAGCCTCTGTCACACGTCCCGGGAAGGGAGAGAGCTGGCGATCCACAGGGCCGAAGGCCCCCCGAGTCAGCAACTTGTCTCTCCCAGCCCGGGCCTCCCCATGGAAATCGTCCCCAGGGCTCTAGGAGCCCACTACTCACACACAGGGAACACAAAGCTCATGGCGAGCCTTGCGTGCGTCCTGTCTCTCGATCTTGGACAATCTCCTCGAACGAGTCGCTTCCAGTGTATATATAATACACCAGAAACTGTAGGGCGCACGCGAGGTCTAATCGATCCATTGTTATAGTTTACTGGAGCGTAAATTACAATACGTCGCCGTGGCAACGCACGCTCGAACGGAGCATGTCAAAACAAGGCCAAGTACGAAAAGGCCACATAAATGGCATTTATGTTTACAATCACCTGCCGCGTGCTTAGGGCAAAATCGCCACATAATGAACCTAACAATTATGTCTATTAGTTGCATGAACATGTACTTTTAAGAAATAAATTGACCTGAAGTGAGGAACATATGTAATATTATCCCAATAGTGTTCACAGTTTGGCTGATGTGTGTATTCTTGGCAAAATGTGATGGAATATTTAAAGAAAACAAATGAAATTTAATTGAACAAAAGCTTTCATGTTGTAATTGGCTAAGAGAGGAATCGTTATGTAATAAACATCGAATTCGATGATTGTCAGAATGTGCACAGGTGTTAATTAATATGTGTATTAGAGATGCTCCGCTGGTTCTGCGTGATGGCAACGCTGGTTCTTTGGGAGATTACCAACACAAAGAGCTAGCGATTGCATCTTTGCACCATATTCTGATATTTATTCTTGAAAAGCATGGCTTAATTGATTAATTATATTTTCATTTGTAATCCCACTGCCCAACCTCGAAAGAGGAAAAAAAGGACCCAAATGGATTAGGGCAAAAACAAATCCGAGAATTCAGGTCTGTCCACTTGTGGTCTCTGTGGACTATAACTTTAGGCAGCCCGCCACATCTCTTGGAGAACTCAGTCCGGATGGGACACCACTGACGCCCTAAGACAGTCCGGCTTTCTTCGGAGCAGGCGAGGGATGCACCGTGAACAGTGTGGGTCCCCATGTACAATTTATGAATCCGGTCCCCGACCCTTCAATTCAATGAACCCTGACCCTGACTTACAGCTGACGGCTCTTAATGCACAGGTGTGCAGGCGGAGGTGAAAGAAAACCATTTACGTGCGGAGACACCAGTCTATAATGTTAAGGCATACAGACAAAATATAGTACAAAAAAAATAAACACAACGAGAGAATAATACTAAACAACCAAACAACGCACGGCACCATAAAATCGCTACACCTACATGTAATTGCTACACCTGCATAGGCTGCACGGAAAGGCACTATCCATTGCATAACAAAGTGTTCGATCCACTTTGTCTCTGAAAGTCGATTACCAGTATCTAGTCACAATCCAGTCAAACACTGAATTGGTGTTTCTAATCGTAGTATAATTCATCTGTGATTCGTCCTATTCGCCTATCTGATAAATTGTATTTCATCATACATAATCTAAGTGTACATGTCGGACATAAACGGTTCGACCGTTGGATCCGAGTTCAAAACTACCATAGAACGAGCATTGCCATTACACAGAACCGGCGTTGACATGAAAAACCTTTGATTTCTTCAACTTCAATTAAGATTTATTCCAGCTCAAACTTCCCAATCAGTTCTAACGTTTACTTTCAAATATTTGGCACAAGAATGATTATGAAACTACCTATTACTCCCAAAATATGGTCACTGTTATGAGATAAATGTCAAAACTTCTAAAAAAAACAATGAAACATGTATATTTATCATTCATAACTTCGTATGACTCATCATTACTACATATTTTAATTAATAGAACATTCCATCAGCTAATATATAACGTTTAACCTTGCTTCGTGCTGGTTATTTTCCGTGTGTATGACACAGAATGACAATTTTTACTCACATAACCTGCTAGTTGTCTCACAGAATGGGCGTTTCCTCATAGTACCGACCGACTGATTACGCCCTGTGGGTAAGGTTCTGTTTAATGAACAAGTACCCTGGTGGCTTCTGTTTTATGGACAAGTTTCATGCTTTGAGCTGTCGTGGGTATTATGTTCATATGGGTTGATATCTACATTTCGAAAAACAAAACACAGATATATGAGGTTTTAATAATTATAACCGATAAAATTACGAAATTTCGAAGTTAGGAAGTGTTATAGAGATATCTGTTGAGGACTTGATGTATTGTATCATTAGCGACATGATATAATGTTGCCATTTCGCATGATAGACTAGTCAACATGTTATATCACATGCCTAAGCAGCCCAAGCGACGCGGAGCGCGTCCAAGATGGCCCACATTGGTGCTCGGGACGAAAACAAACAAATCACGATTAGGACCGATTTACAGGCTGACACACAAACTGTTCGAATTGTATGTATTCTGATACACGAGAGGACCCAAATTACAAATGATAGCTCAACTAAATACCTCGATATATTGCTCAAAATCTCCTCCAAACATCGCTAATCCTTCCCGACAAAATTTGTGGTCGGTGACTGCCAAGGCTAAAGTCAGTGTTTGGAGGGGATTCTCAACAGCATTTCGGGGTATTTAAGTGCGTTGTCTTACATAATTTTGGTCCTCTCGTGTATCTGAGCGAATACAAAAAAGACAATTTGGTGTGTCAACCCAGATAACTGTCATAATCGTGATTTGTTTGTTTTCGTCCCGAGCACCAATGTGGGCCATCTTGGACGCGCTCCGCGTCGCTTGGGCTGATGCCTAAGTAGACTAGACGGTCGGAGGTGCTAGCACCGAAATGCACGTGATTCTACTTCCGTCCCACCACATTGGCCATACAGCAATCAAAGTGATTCATTCTCCTGAAGACATACACGAGACATAACAGACTTTAATGTGTATGATCAAACCTATATTGCATCTGTCACTACTTATCTACAGTGCAGTCCTCTACAGATCTACAGCTATATTCGATAAGTGATAAATTGAATTATTGTAGAGCATTGGCATGTGTACACACTACATTATATCAGTAAATATTTATGGTATGATGCGAAGGAAACAAGCACGAATGGTAATATTCCATTTATACAGACCGTAAAATAATAACACAATCTATGTAGCTATAATCTGGACGTAATATTCTTTGCAACGAGAGCTTTCCAGCTACATCCTTAAGATCACTCGTCCTCAGAAGGGTCATTATCCCGCTGGTGTGAAGACGTACAGTATTGTTTGTTGATGTGCTGTGACAGGGTTAAATGCAGATTGATTGTCCTCATTCACACTTGAGTGGAAAACGATTACGAAACAGTTTCCCTAGCACACTTTTGGCATGAAATCACGTCTTGCCGAACGTAAAGGGTTTCATAACGTTACTTGCAAGTCTTTGTTGTTCGTGACAACAAAGTAACACATGATGTAAGGTTTAGCGAGTGTGGGACTACTACAACACATTCTCGGCTTAGAGAAACAGGTTGGAAAAAGTAACAGTAAATTTAGTCCTTAGGCTATTTTCCAGGAGACCTCTAAAATAGGTTTTCGTTGCCAAATCGGGCATATTAGGTTTCTTGGTGTCATTCTCTAGGTTTTTATGTCAGGAAAAATATTAGACCGGGTAACCCTCTGAAAAAGTGTCCAAATAATGAAAAAAACGACATTTTCCAAGATGGCCGCCACGTCTGATCGAAAACTCAATTTTGGGTTTTTCTCTGCCCCTATGCGTTCTAGAAGTGTGATCTTGGTGTCCTTTCCTAGGTTTTAAGGGTTGAGGAATCCAAAAAAATACAATTCACTAACATATATGTATTATTTCAATGGAAAAATGCACTTAACTGGTATTTGTACGTCAGAAATAGCGATTTGCGGAGGAAGTCTTATCCTAAATGTAGCTGAACTATTCATAACTAGCCATTACTATTTCACACAAAACGATTCAATTAAAACACCATCAACAGTTTATTCAATGCATATTCAATATCGGTACATAAAAAGAAAAAGTGGAACAATTATCACACGTCAAACACTAAACTACTTGCTGAACTCGTTTCTAAGTTCTTGTGGCACATTTTTTTGACTTGATATTTAATACTGTATGTGTCGAACAAAAACATTTTCAAACTGTTTTTAAAAACAAAAACCTGATTCCCAGTTACAGATACACATGTGGTTGAGTTCATTCATCACTTTCATCGCTCACACTTCAATGTCACTTTCATCACTCATTCTGACATCTTCAGCATTGCAGCAGTCATCGCCACACATGCAGATTGTCATGCATGGGCGACCCTGCTGTCGACATTTGCATCTTTTTGTGCTGCAGGGGGTCGAGGACTTGCAGGCACATTTCACAGTGTCCAGCACTTTGCTGGGTGCCCTTGGTTGTGACATCCATGAAATGAAAATGTCGCGCCCGTGAACAACCCAGCCATGGCCATGTGGTGAAGGAGCTTCAATCATACTTTTCAGACTTCTCTTCCAGATGGCAGTTTGAAAATTTGCTCTCTTTATGTGCAGTATGGCACTGTCATGGCATGGAGGTAGCTTTGTGATGTCAGTCGTCTGCCTGTTCCATTTCTCACCACGTACCTCGTTGGTGTTGGAGTATCGACGTGACTTGTACATGCAGCATATGGCTCGTTCTGCTAGCTTCAAAGTTTCACCTTTTGGATTGAAATCTTCTCCGAGGCTTTTCATGGCATCAGAGAATTCTGAGTTTTCAATGAGGAGTTTGAGTACACTTCTTTTCCCATGGCCAGCAAACCTACTTGTCGAATCACAGCCACTGAAGGCGTGCATTCCAAGTAAACCATCACAGGCACTAGGGCCTAGACTGTCTGCGATACTTGTGACATCGATGTATGCCCATGCTTTGTGCTTCTGCACTCTGAAAAGCAAGGGTAGTTGTTCTTTGCGACACAGAGCAACCCCCAGTACCAGAACATCAGTGTCTGGTGATCTAAGCAAAATCGGCACATCACTCTCCAAGCTGGCATGTTTCGCATGAAGGAGGATGCGTGTGTCTGCTTCTTCGTGGTCAGAAGTTAGATCATGTTGAGGCTTTTTGGTGATTTCTCCTGTGTCACTTTTTTCCAAGCAGACACAGTACTTTCCAGAAGTCACATACACTTTTCGGCTGAGTATCAATGTTGCAAACTCCCCATCGTCATCATCTGCCCATGTCTTCACCAGGAAAGAGAGGAGTTCCTCCTTATATCGACCATACCGTAAGGCTTTCTTGTACTGGCTAGGAACTGCTTGCCTGCCCGACTTGATGCTGTACTGTAGAACGCCGATGGCATCGTCCCTACTGGCATGTTCGGCATATTTTATAGATATGTCAGGGTAAGTGTCAACAACCCAGTGAACGAGTGCAGAGTTCCCTGTTCCTGACAGCATCAGTTTGAACACTTGTATTGCTAGATGATCATAGGTCAGCATTGGGTTAATCGACTGAAGTACAGCCATGCCATCCACAACATGTGTTGTGTTAAGTGGGAGCGGAAGTGGTACATAAGTTGCCTTATCTCGAAGATCGTGGAGAAGATCAGCTTTTGTTGCACCCAGCTTCGCACCATCAGCATCGGCCAGAGATCTGGGAACACTGGTCAGTTCATAGGACAGCAGTTTGTCACGACTGACGTGATCTCGCTCACCACCATCATACAGGTGTGCAAAGACGGCAGTTGTTTCCAGTTGTGAGTCCTTCTTTGAGCTTTTCCTGGATCTGGCAGTGAAGGTTGCGAAGGTCTTAAGACCTAGCTTGGGAAGAGGATCGTGGAAATCAGTTTCACCATCAGTGCTTAGTCTTTCAGTGACGAACGAGTGAACCTCCTTCAGCCCAACTTGTCCAGCAGACAGGAGATCTTTCTCAATTTCGGCTGTAGCATGTTTACCCGAGGCGACATGCGTCACTACATCCTGGTGTGTGAAGGGGTCAACCAGACTTGAGACTGTTCTCATCACCTTCTGCACAGCTTCTTCATCACGTTTTACTCGTGCTCCCATGCCGTCTTTGTGCGTCTCAATCCCTGCCTCACGCATGCCACTGAGCTCCTTGCTACGAAGGTAGAATTGTGCCCTGTCAGCTGCAGTCCATACCCATTGATTGACACTCTCATGACGAAGGGTCTTCCCTATCAGACCACCACTGGTTTTGGTGTCCCTGTTGATGGTCACCTCTATCGTTTGATCATGAGCAATCTTGCTGAATGCAGTACCTTCTTTACGCTGAACTGAAAAGTTTCCATCGAGGAACTCAGCATGCGCATCTGGATGTGTTTCTGGTAGTTGTTTCATTTGCATGATGTACACTGGAAGGTAACGACTGTAGTTTGTACGATCGTAGGCAATCATCCATGGCAACATTTCCTGCAAGCATTCTAGGTGCATCAGCCAGTTTCCTGTTCGGGTTGAACGGATGTAGCAGAGGAGAAGATTGACCATGTCAATGAACTCTGACCAAAACTGAGCATTCGGACCACAGGACATCATGAAACGTTGGAACTCGTCTGTCAAGCTTGCAAATGCTTCAGATGAAATCAGCTCATCAGCGGACATCAATGTCAGGTTTTGTCGGAGGTGTGATACACACTGCATGAGCTCCTGGAATTCTGGCAACTCCTCCTCATCCCGCCACCTGACGAAGGCTTCCCAACGTAGACGCCACATAGCTTCGTACACAATTTTCAAAGCATTGATAGCACGATTATAATGGCGACCACTGAGAACTTGATCAACGCTACCTTCAGCAACAATTTCTGCTTCGACAAGTATGTCACGTAATCCTGCACTAGCATAGCGACAGCCAATGACACCGATGTGCTTCAGACCAGTATGGAATGCTCCCAACCTTAGAACGATACGTGCAAGACTATCCCTCAATCGTGGATTGTTGACAACTTCAACTGCCCTTGCATACACAGCCTGATCTACCGTCACAATCACAGAGGGTTTCGGAACACCTGGGGCAGATGATCCATAATCAGCTGCCTCGACCACATCTATTGCATTGGAGAGGACTGTGTAAACTGTGCTTAGATCGTTTGGGGACTCGTTGATAACTGGCATATACCCGACATTGTGAGAAAGATTTACTTCATCGGCACTCTGCATCATCTGATTGGTGCGGCTCCAGCCAGGTACTACCTGCAGAAGATAGTGATAAACAAAGTTAACTTGTATGAGAATGGAGACATTTTTTAAAAGTATGAAACAATGTACATGTACAATTTTTACCTGTGAATAGGTCTCATCTGGAATGGATAAGTCATGTTGAAGACGTGTCAGAAGCCAAGCCATGTCAAGATCATGTGTTCTCTGGAGGGACATGGTGGCGGTTGTCACAAGGTAAGCTGCATCAGGAACACGGTCTGGTCCACAGCGAGGAGCACATGGGTAGTAGAGTAAGCTTCTCTCTACGAATGGTAGACTCCTCTGTTTCTTCACGTGAGTAGGCTTCTCAACTCCTTGGTGTTGCTCCGGTTTTGGTTTTACTATTGATACTCTTGGCTGGATGATGATTCCGTTTGTACAGTGAGTAGTACCATGGCCGGAAGGTGTCTCTTCGTTGAAATCATTATTGTCAAACACGAAGGACACTGGTACGTGTTTGACAATGTTTGCAGGAAGTTTCATACCACCTTCATTCTGACGAAGTTCACCAATAGCTGCTTCGATCTCCAGCAACTTACTTGAGGATACTGTGTGACCATAGCCATTTAGCATTGTGACAAGGTCTGTTCTACCAGTCACTCTGCGAATCGCCATAGCAAGAGATACATGTTTTGGTGTTAGTACACGACCATTTCGAGCAGCATACAAGATGTCCTGACATATTGATGTCACCCTCGTCTCTTTAACTTGATCGATCTCTGTGTACTCGCTTGTATATTCTCCACCACCCTGCAGGATCCAGGATATAAAGTTGAAGAGAACAGGTGGTGTCAAAAACTTAGCCTTGGATCGTGTGCAGTCATCTGGTGTCGGTGGCCACTCTGTTTTGGGTATGTTCTTCAGCTCTTGATGAATATGCATAGCGAGCATATACGCATCATGCATTGGTGCTGGGTGCTCTGATGATGTTGGTTCATTCTCTGTTCGAACTTCTTGTAATGTTGTTTTCATCAACTCATAGTGCATGATTCCATTGTCTCGAGCAGGTATCTATTTGTAATAAATACCTCCCACAGAGGTATCTATTTCCAATAAATACCTGTCCCAGGTATTGAATGAAAATAAATCAATACTGGTGGACACAATAAACACACCGGAATTGTATTTTTTATTGCCAAGCATATACATGTATCAGACTTATATTACTCGATGTACATGAACAGCTGATCGCTATGGTGTGTGAGTTTAATCCATGGGTCACAACAGTTGTTAATTTTTGGACATTTGGTTCATGAAATCATCCGCCTTCTGCAGAAATCCGGTGAAAACGTATATATCCACAATATCCTTGGAATTCCGGAGGTTTTGATAACAATCCTGCGATATTCCACATCCGCAAATGTACCCGAATCCTAGAGAAGCCTCCAGAGATCACGCATAACATAATTTTCCTGCAAACATGAATGAAAAATACACAAGCATGAATGTTTGATTTTTCCTCTTCAAATCTAGTTTATAGCTATTCAGCATAGGTATTATGGGAACAATTTGAACAGAACTTACACTCCGCCATATAAATTAAATGCACGAATAGCACACAAAAAAACTTTTACTTACCAGTCGGACGTTGAAGTCATGGAAGTCATGGATCAAATTCTGTAAATACATGTGTACAAATCGTTTTTTATTTTCTTATAAGGATTGAAAGAACGCAGGATAAAGATATTTGTTCGGGCATAAATTATGATTCAATTCTTTGTACACGGGTACAACCCGTTGGATAATGCAGAAGGAGAAAATGCTAATTTTGTTTTGAACTCAAAGAAAAAAGTGATATACTCACCCGTTTACAAATCTGGTATGTTGTTCATGTACTGCATCTGGTTAGACAAAATTTTTTGAGTCATTCCCAGGAATAAGATTTTGCAACTGTATCCAACAAACAAGCGCGTCAGAACACGCGTTTATATCCGCATGTAGCGCGTCAGAACACGCGTTCGTATTCCTCACGAATAGAAACCTCGGCCTTCGGCCTCGGTCTCTATTCGTGAGAAATACTCAGCCTAGGGCATTATCCTATACATAATCGTGGACCAACCTCCCGACGTCTAGGCCTGCACAAACGAGCAGTTGTGGGGCATTTTGTTGATGTTGTTGGTGAAAAATCAGTTCATCTTCAAAGTGCTTCTGTAGCTTTTCTTTTAGGTGTTTCAGCAAGTTCGCATGTAGTTGCGAGTCGACATGATATTTGTTTAGTAATGCAGCATACAAATTTCGCACAATACCCATGTCCCACACCACACCAGCTTCAATGACATTGTTTTGTATCAAAGAGGCAAGATCCAGGAGTGCTGCGGTGGCACTAGTTTCAGGGGCTCTACCAGCTGCTCGTCTGTTGCTACTTTTGATGTACTTGTTGTAGCAGGAGTCGTGTTTCAAAACATCACCGGCAATTGCATCTTCACCTCAACGTGCACCACCACCCAGCTGACACAGAATCCTTTTGTCTCCTTTGATGTGTGCTGCTTCTCTAAGTTTGTCCACTGAAGTTTGGAGTGTGAAGGGTTTTGCAGATTGGAATGTGCGACGATTGGTAGGATCCCTCACCTGCTGTTCCTGGCAAACTATGCATTTTGCCAGATCAGTTTTTGGTGCTGCAGAACGAGTCAGTCTTTTCTGAGGGGAGCAGTAACTATCATCTGTGGAAATGGATGCGGCTGTTCGTTTCCTTTCAGCAGCCAAAACACCCTTTTCCAGAGTATAGGACTTGTAACAGTTCTCATGTCGAGCTATTTTGCCGATATCTACCGGCAATGGAAAGTTTTGTTCGATATAAGGACACAGTTTTTCATACACTTCATCCCTACGTCTTTTAGCCGCATCACACAGTTTTGTCCAGGCTGCTTGAGTGAACTGTTGCTCCTTCCCAGGGGCAGAACTGTACCCATGGCACACACACTTGTCCCATTCTATGCTATCCATATCTGAAATTGAAACATACATTAATGAGCCATGCAAAAAAACTAGATGATGTCTCTCGTTTTACGTTATTCCCAAACATTGCATTTTTTACATGGAAATAGCAGCTTTATTGCATTAATAATTGAAAGAATGCATATATGTTAGTGGAATGTATTTTTTTGGATTCCTCAACCCTTAAAACATAGGAAGGGACACCAAGATTACACTTCTAGCACGCATAGAAGCAGAGAAAACCCCAAAATTGAGTTTTTGATCAGACGTGGCGGCCATCTTGGAAAATGTCGTTTTTTTCATTGTTTGGACACTTTTTCAGAGGGTTACCCGGTCTAATATTTTTCCTGACATAATAACCTAGAGAATGACACCAAGAAACCTAATATGCCCGATTTGGCGACGAATTTTTTTTTCCAGAATGGCCCACAGACTAATTCCCCACACAACTTGCAGGTATTGAAGACAAATTATGAATATAGGAAAAACATTGGAGACATGTATCCATTAGCGGAATCCATTGTCCGTTGAGTGTCTCACCATTCTACCAGATTTATGCAATGTCAAGTCAAGAGTAGATAATAGCACTACACCTAATTCAAACATCAGATTCATTGTTCTGTTCGACTCTGATTGTTTAAAGTTGGAATCAATTTTAAAATCGGTCAAAATCAGCATTTTTGTTCGTCACGCAAACTTGAAAGTACATCTCGAGATTGTCAGAAATATATAGGAAAAACGCACATTTCGACAACAGATACCCACAAAATTGTCATTAATCGTGAATAAAAACATTGGATAGAGAATGATCGGTTTATGGCGGCATCTATGGCTCAAAACCCCACAATTAACCGCATCCGGTTAATTATTAAGCGCATGCGGGTAAATGATTAAACGCATGGGCTTAATCATTAACCAGATGGGGTTAACAATTAAGCGCATGCAGTTAAATAATTAACCGCATCCGGTAAATTATTTAAAGGAGGACTTTCTATCAATGTGTATTGGCTTCGATCAATGATTTTACGGTTAAAACTTCCATATAGCAAATATATCTCAATGCATTAGAACGGAGAAGACTTTAAGCTTCGTTCACATATGGAGTATGTATATATTTGTTCAGTACGAACAAATCGTACTGAGGATATAACATCAAAAACACCGAAAATCTGCAAGTTTTTTCCACTCAGCAGTGCACGGCTGACAGAAACGTCATACATGACGTAAATTTCTGTGACGTCATTGTTTTGATAGAAGCCTCGACAGGCGGCTCATTTCACTGGAACCAAAGATGCTGGAAGTGATTCATTGCCCGAGGCATCATCAAAACAATGACGTCATCGTTTTGACACATTTCATAAAAATATGATCTCTTCGATTTTGAAGTCATCTGAATGAATACTCCATGTGTGTGGAACTCATATGTTACCGAATTGTGTTTGAATTTGATAGGAAGTCCTCCTTTAACGGCACCCGCCTAATTCTAGTTTTAGTCTGAATAATTAACCGCATCCGCCTAAATAAAAGTATGCATGTGCTTTATTTTTTATATCTAAAGGACAATAGACCGCGTGCGCTTAACTAATTAACCGCATGCGCTTAAATAATTAACCGCATGCGCTTAATTGTTTAAGAGCATGTGGTCCAGCATGCCAACTTGCGTCCGAAAGAAACCCGCGATCGTCGTTTATTTTGCAAATGGCTGAATATGGCAAGTGGTGCACTCAATTACGATGATTTTCTGGAGAGTTCTTAATAGTTTATCCACGTTAGATCTAATGTTTGTTCCCCCCTTCTTCCAACATTACATACATCTAAAACCTGTTACAGTTACACTGCAGGTGCGCAGATATTTTTTCACCCGCTTGTACACGTGGATACAGTAGGTTAATCGTCCGTAAAATTCTTTTTTTTTCGCCGGGAGGAGGGGAATTCAGATCAAGGGCAGTCGCATATTATTTGATAATGGAGAACCTTTCAAGTTCATCAGTGACGATGGCAAACTCAACCGAGGACAAGGGCATCTGAATGCCAAGCGTGATTAATTAATATGTTCGTGTTTATGTATTGATATGGGGTGTGTTCTACATGTAGATGGGAATTTAATTCATGTTTGATAGTCAAAAAGTGGTGCGTCCCGATCAAGTGCTCGCATTCGAGTTATTCGACGGTCGTGAACAAAATTTTGGTGGCTTGGACTTTTACTTTATTACAAATGGAATAATGAACGGCTTCTCCCTGATTGATAGGGACAAGGGCGTCACAGATATTTCGCCAGCTGAGATACGACAACTACATCAAGGTGGAGAGTGAACCTCGCATCGCCAGTGCCATAGGGGCTGTCCCGAAGTCCAACAATGACGTGCGGCTCATCCACGACGCAATTCTCCTGGCTGATGGTGCTCTGATCCAATTTGCATCCAATGACCCTTGTACATATCAAACGGTGTCAGATGCATTGGCAATGCTAGCACCGGGTCACTATGTGGCTAAAGTGGACCTACAGGCTGCCTATCGTTCAGTCCCCATCTCCGAGGAACAGGTATCCAATCCAATGGAAACTATCCAACGGCAGCATTGACAAGACTTATTTTGTGGACAGCAAACTATGTCAGTTAGTATAGAAATACCCAGCTATCGAACAGAATCAGGCCTGTTTTGTGACCAGGATATCAGTCAACATGTCTCGCAAGCAGCATTGCGTGACTTCTCAACTTACTTGGTCCCCAGTTATGATACTTTTTCGGCGAGGAAACTTGTCTAAACTTCCTGATAAAGTAATGTCAGGGATACACGATAAGGAGACTCTTCCCCTAAAACATATTCGGCGTTAATTTACATCCTGTAGAACTTGTTTTAGGGCGATGCATATTCTGTTGTAATGTGACAAACGTTCCTGAGACGAGTCAGACAACAATACAACAAGTAGAAGCAGTGAATGTGAATCGCTGCAAACTATACATGTCACAGACAAATTATACATACTAGACAAATATTCCTACATTTAGTGAGGTCCGTTGATGTCTCAAATTTCAAAATAACGATCGTAAAGGATTACAAAATGGTAGACTAAGGTTGCTATCATTGTAAAGTTATTTGTACGTTTACTCGAAACACGAGTTAAAGTATTAAACGTAAAAGTATTTAATTAATTATCAGGGTATACCAATCTGATATGATATGCTACAATACTAATACTAATACCCCCTCAGACATGCAAGTAATGCCCGCTTCGCTCTACGACGCATCGTTTCCCAGATATCAACGAAAACGAAAAATTAGCCCAAGGGCTAGAAAGGTTACCGGACAATATATATTTTAGATCTTAGCCTTTTGTCTGGTGACCTCAAAAACAAGGTCATTGGTCAATTCAAGGTCATGAGAATATTCACCATATATCATTTCCTATATGTTCGCAACAAAGCTGTAAAGTCGATAATAAGCGAGATATTAACCATTTTGCGCTCTGACCTTGAAAATGAGGTCAAAGGCCAAATTCAATGTGACAAGAATATTCTGCATATATCCTTTCTATATGTCCACAATTGATTCCTAAGCTGTAAAGTTAATAATAAAAGAGATATTACCCATTTTGCGCTCTGACCTTGAAAATGAGGCCAAAGGTCAAATTCAAAGTCACAAGAATATTATGGATATATCATTTTTTCCTATATGTCCACGATTGATTCCTAAGCTGTAAAATCGATAATAAGCGACATATTAGCCATTTTGTGGTATGACCTTGAAAATAAAGTCAAAGGTCAAATTTGAGGTCATCAGAATATTCAGCGAATATCCTTTCCTATATGTCCACAATTGATTCCTAAGCTGTAAAGTCGATAATAAGCGAGATATTAGCCATTTCGGGCTCTTGACCTTGAAAATGAGGTCAGAGGTCAAATTCAAGGTCACGTGAATATTCAGCATATATCATTTCCTACATGTCCACAATTGATCCCTAAGCTGTAAAATCGATAATAAGTGAGATATTAGCCATTTTGTCCCGTGACCTTGAAAATGAGGTCAAAGGTCAAATTCAAGGTCATGACAATAATCTGCATATATCATTTCCTATATGTTCATAATTGATTCCTAAGCTGTAAAGTCGATAAGAAGTGAGATATACGCCATTTTGTCCTGCGACCTTGAAAATGAGGTCAAAGGTCAAATTCAAGGTCATCAGAATATTCGGCATATATCATTTCCTATATGTGCACAATTGATTTCTAAGCTGTAAAGTCGATAATGAGCGAGATATTTGCCATTTTGTTCTTGACCTTGAAACTGAGGTCAGAAGTCAAATTCAAGGTCACGAGAATATTCAGCATATATCGTTTCCTATATGTCCACAATTGATTCCTAGTCTCTAATCTCAATATTAAGTGAGATATAAGGCATAATGTGTCCCATTATAAAGCATAGGAGAATTTAACATGGGAAAGTCCCATTTGGGCCAAGTTTGGCCCGAAATGGCCCACTTCGAGCAATTCAAGCGCAACGAAACTTATACACATCACAGGAGTACATATGAGGAGTGTTGTGTATCAAAAAGAAAAAAAGTTACTGAACAGATTTTGAGAAAATGGCCGCCAAAGTCCAAAATCAGGCATTTTTCGTCGAAAACGGCCGCCATTTTGAAGAAAATGCGAAATTCGAAAAACTAAAAAAAAACCTTTCCTGGAAATATTTTTAGGAATTTTTGTGCAAAATTTCAGAAAGATTCGACCGTAAACTTTAAAGATAAAAATGTGAACGGACGACGGACGGACGGACGGACATGCGGACGGACGGACGGACGACGGACGCAACGCCACGGCAATAGGTTATCGGACCAAAGGTTCTTCTCTGGTGATATATGGACCTTCATGCAGTTTTGCAGCCATTGCCTGAATATTTTTTGAGTTAGTCTAAAAATTCACATATATTTCATCCTCACGGAACTCGGATATGACTTCAAAACTATACAACACATCTACATGATTTGTTCTTCAGTTATCATGCAGACACTAAAATAACGAAGTAGCAGAAACTGTCAGAAATTGAACTAAAACTCAGGGAAACCATAAGGCCATGCCGATATGCCTTAACTAGAAGGTACGCTCAAAATGATCACCCTGCATTGATTTGAGAATCAATACATCACTCATGATTTGTAAAATCATGGAGATTAAATGTACGACCATCCCAGACTCTATCTCAGTGTAATGTCAAAGTAATGTTGCAATGCAAATAAATCATGTCACTTCACAGCTACACAGGGACAATTAAATCACGATCTGTTCTGGATGAAATGGAACACAATTACGTCCGCGTATCAGATATCAGACCCTGTTGGGAAAGCGATCTATAATAGGGTATTTTCAAAGGTCGGTAACATGCAAACATTAAACTTGAGTACCAACCGTCTTAGCACGACATGTTATAAAACTCTTACAGCATGCTGTATCAACATAAAAAGAAACTGCAAAACTAGTAGATTTGATCAAATAATCACCAGCCAAGTTTTGATACGTCAATACATCATTCATAATTAGTCAAATCGAGGAGGTAAAATATACACAAAGCACGCTTCATAAGGAAGGCGAAGATAAATCCCAATCTGATCTGGATAAACTGGAACAGAATCTCCGCGGAGTCAGATATCAAACTCTGTTGGGGGATCGATCTACAGAAAGGTATTTTCAAATGTCAGTAACCGAAGTTTCAGGTCATGCGATTCTGTTTTCTGGATTAACTATGAGAGTGTTGTGTCGAGTTTTGTTACATTTTTTTTACAAGTTGTCACAGCCGTATGTTTGATGATTTTTTTCAATTTACATGTACTGATCAATTCAATTGTTTATCAGTTCATTGCCAACATCAAACTGACACAAATGCGGCCCAAGTAGCGCTCCTTACTTCAATAATACTACTCACCCACTAAATGTATACCATATTTAATCCGTCTGGAACATTTTTAATCTTCAGTGGATTTAGAAGAAATAGTAACCTGCACTACATGGGCTGGAAATGCTATACGGTTGTTTGAATGGACGTTGTAACTTAAAGTACATAATCCATTTTTGGTTTCTTTCGAAAGTGATCAGTAAATGCCTACAAGACAGACGAACACTAAGAAATTCTCACTGCAACCTCAAATTCATTAACATTTGACATTGAAAGTCAGTGTTTTCGCATAGTTTCGTGCAAAACAGTTCCCACGCAATAATACTAAAACACCAGAAACTCTGGAAAAATACAGCTCATGGCTCTGATTTGGTTGTACCTCACATATGTGAGCTGTATAATAGCTATGGAACCCTCTTCAATAGAACCGTATTTGCTCCAGATAATAGTAATTGCCAACACGTGGCTTGATTTATCTTTGCAATAATGTAGACAATTAATTCACATCGTGCTTTTTTTCAGTATGTTCAAACTTCAATGTAGGGTCATCCGGACGTAATTTGAAAGATGTATTGGTGCTATATCATATACTAGGAATATACTAGCCGATTGTTCTTTAACAAATTCCAAAAACGGATTATGCTACTTTAATCGGAAACATTACATACATATGTCTGATGTGGCGAAATCATTTTGTACCACTGTGTCTCATGTGGAAAATGACGACAACGAACTGCTGAAAACTTGAATCAACAAAAGCGAGAGAAACTAAATGATGTGCTGCATTTGGTTGAATATATGGAATCTGTTTTGGTTATCTAATATCCATGGTCTGTTTCGAAGGTCTATTTACTAGAACTCACTTGGATACAGACCAGTTCAAATTCCTGAATCAAATCCATGTAGGAAGTTTACACGGTCAAACTCCGAGGGAATACAATCAGTAAATATCCCAGAAACCCCGGCAGCTGAGTGTGAGATCAAGTGCTCTGGAAGATAGATGAGGGAGCATCTCCTGCCCGCAAGCGAAACCCGGCAAAAGAAGAAGCAAATATATACACCAAATTACAAGGAAGGGATGGTATTTAAAACTTCTTGGATGTTGACCTCAGTATAGTTGTTACATATAATCTAACTTCGATTATACAGTTATGAAATGACAATTCAAATAAATTGTCAGAACGATACTGCGTCCTTTACCGATACTACATAGAGAGATCCCAACAATTACAGTGTATTGGTGACTGCATATTCAAAATGAAGCTATTTTGGCCGTGGAATTATATCTTGTTTGATTAAGATGTGATTCTCTCTTAAAACTATTCATTTCAGTTTTATATAATTTACAACAAAATTTCATGCTATCAAAAACAGGTTTTTTTTGTAAAAAGGTTTTAAATGTATCAAAATAATGATAAAAAAAATCTGAATTCTGAATAGGAATGAAATAGGAAATAAAAAAATGTAGAACACATGTGCCCAAATACCTGAGTTGTTGCTTCATAGTGGCATTTCGCGGTTTGATGTTCATGTAATCACATTCATTTCACCCGAGCCTTTGTTCTATATCGCCAGTTTTGCAATGACTGTGACTGAATTATTACATATTACTGGCATCCATCAGCCCTTGCTTGATGACTTATCTGATTGACATATAGACATGAAGATATCTTGCCTCGAAAGCAACTCGTGGCTTCATTATTGAATCTTTGAGATCACAGTAATGTCGAGATGCATACTAGTAATGTTTCCTATTCGAAGGGATCATAAAAACGGATATGTAACGATCATTGATCGTCTGTATTGAAAGGAGCAAATGGTTGTCGGGAAAGTCACTCTGCCATATTAGATTTGATTCCGACAACGATATTTTATTTGACATGAACCTTGCTGGAATCTGTTGGATACCAATCTATCTCAAGGCTCCCGAAGGTCATAAACACAGATTTTCGTCCAACACAGATTATTTTCCAAACATATCCTTCTGTAGTTGGGGGGGGGGGGTCCATAAAAACTGTATTTTTGCTCGACAATAAGAGTGAATGATTTATGATCGGGTTGTAGACATTCCTTGCAACTAATTTGCCATTGGTAATTTGTAATATTATTGGTTCTACATCTATTGGCTAGGTAGGAATTCACCTAAGAATAATTAAAATTGTATAACGGTGGTTCATCATACAGTTTCGTTCTGGGAATTAGTTCTCAGAATAGCATATTGGATTTTCAGAGTATAATGAATACCCAAAGAGTTTAACCAGTCAAAGTAAGCATGTTTAATCAATGTAATGACCTTTCCTGTTTAGGTGGTATGATTTCGAGTCAATAATGACAAATTCTACCATAACATCAAGATTGTTGTTGTCTGAACTGTGTATTCCCCGCTCATATGTGAAAAAAAAATAGCTCGATTATGTCGATTTTCCATGTATTCTTCAGAATCCAGGGAAGTTTAATAACATTGTAATATATATGTATCTTGACTACCTTTGATGATATACCAAGAATGTTGTATGGAGGTTCATTAAGTCTTTCTGTGTAATGAAATACTGGACAAAATAAGGGAAAAAAAACGGTGGAACACCACTATTTTATAGTAGCTGTTTCTTTGCAAAAGAAGAAAAAAAACAACGATGATTTTTCAGACGAAGATATAAGATCTCTGGAGGTAGTTACAAGGATTATGACGAGCATGTTCAAAGGACATCAACACTGAAGAATTTCCTTTTTCGGTTCTGTTTGCCTAGATTTTCAGTTCAGTCTACCACGATATTTGAATAGGAAATTTCTGAGAATATATTCCATATTGTTACACGAAACAAATTACTTCTATATTTGTATACTAATTTCATGAGGTGTACAATACAAACAACTACTTTTCACGCTGTCTGTTCCTGATGACATCAGTGTGTCTTTGGATGAAGCATTCGCTCGGGTTTTATTCATATTCCTGAAATATTGTGTTTTGATTCACTATTGTCATCATCAAAATCTTGCTTTATTGCAGGTTAATACGTATAATATTTATAATAATATTTCTGGGTATATGCTGCGTGAAACGTCACAAATTAATTATTCCAAAGATATACTCACCCTACAAAATGGGCATCCTAAACCAATATTGGGAAGCACCAAGTATGCGCCAGGAAGGTAAATTAAATACAACCTTTAGAAGTTTGTGTGATGTGAAGTTCAACAACGCTCATGTTAAACACAGCATCATGGTTGCAATGAAGCCTGTCATAGAACGATTTCGGGGATATCACTTCACTCGATTCCATTCAGCCGACAAGCAACATGAATGTTGACATTTCTATGACCTTAAAAGATCCAATGATGGGGCCAACAGCTGTATTCGAGACAGAATTACATCTTCCATGCCAACATGGTAATGAGAAAATCCATCGAGGATTTGGTGGAACGGAAATAGATTAACATGATAACCACATGAATATAAGCAATAGTACCTCAGTATCTTTCGCAATCTTTGATCTAACAAGCCATGGCATACAAGGAATAGAATGCGTGAAAATATGTCCGGGTGACATGTTTTTAGGTTACCTGAAAAAATGGATAATATATCGCTTATTGTCGACTTTAAAGCTTAGATATCAATTGTGGACATATAGGAAATGATATATGCTAAATATTCTGGTGACCTTGAATTTGACCTTTGACCTCTTCTTCAACGTCAGAGCACAAAATGGCTAATATCTCATTTAATGTCGACTTTTTAGCTTCGGAATTAATTGTGGACATATAGGAAGTGATATATGCTGGATATTCTCGTGACTTTGAATTTGACCTCTGACCTCGTTTTCAATGTCAAAGCACAAGATGGCTAATATCTCACTTATTATCGACTTTATAGCTTAGAAATCAATTGGGACATATAGGAAATGATATATACTGAATATTCTGATGACCTTGAATTTGACCTTTGACCTCATCTTCAAGGTCAGAGCACAAAATGGCTAATATCTCATTTAATATCGACTTTTCAGCTTAGGAATCAATTGTGGACATATAGGAAGTGATATATGCTGAATATTCTCGTGACTTTGAATTTGACCTCTGACCTTATTTTCAAGGTCAAAGCACAGATGGCTAATATCTCGCTGATTATCGACTTCATAGCTTAGAAATCAATTGTGCACATATAGGAAATGAACCTTCTAGTAAAGTTTAGTGATTAGACAAACATTAGAAATGTTTATGGGCCGGTAAGCTAAAAACTGTATGATTGGATGAAATCGCGTTTCTTGGTCGATATGCAAAGATAAACCGCATTGCCCCGTCTGCGCTAACGTGATATCGATCCCTGGCCGCAACCCGTATGTTTAGTTCACGGTTCTATTGTTTTTTACAGTAGATTATTTTTCAGAATCTACTGGGTCTGTTCCCAGTAGAGTATTGCAGTAGATTATTGGAAACAATAATCTACTGTAATATAATCTACTGCATGTATACACAACAACTGCCAGTGCACAAACGGCATCTTGTCAATCAATCTGGTCAATGTTTGCATACTAGCGAGTCGTTTTCGTCATTGCCGAAACCTAATTCGTTTGATGCCATGAAACCTTGGTCGAAACCAAGATAATGTAGATGAGAAATAAAACAATATTTGTGGTGTTGCTGTTGAGTCTCAATTCACCAAGACACTGAAAGGTGGCAGCACAAACAGTTCGCATGGGTGTGAATGTAAATCCCTATTTGTATAATGATCCATAATCAGGGATTGATGTGGTAATCAATATTATGCGAACCATTCATTAGATGTAGACATCTGTTTGCAAATTTGGTAAATACCGTATCGCATATCGTTGAAAATTACGAGAACAGCAAGTGGACATGTACTTGTATACTTATGATATCATAATGGTGACAAAGTTGGGCATCACAAATTCTGATAGTGTCGCCCTCTGCTTCTGAACACTGTTCAAGTGTGATGGTATAGTTGTGCACGCAGATACTACTCGCAGGTGGATATGCCGGCGGAGATTCAGTTGAGTTGAGGGGAAACCGAGAACTAAGCTGGATAAGTGCTTCGGTCTTTCTCTGCGATACAAGTTTTTTTTAAAATATCTATTGAAAAGTGGAGATTCAAAGCTGCTCTTGCATAAACAGTACTCCACCTTGACGGACCGCTAATGGACTGAAATGTCTCGACCTTGCTGAGTGGAAAGGAGTGTCAACATAATCTGTGTAACTACACTTAATCCACAAGTATAGTTCACTATGCCCCACACTTCACATGGGTTCGAATTGTACCACTTATGTCCCTCCTCTGGTGCTCGGTAAAGCAATTGTATACATAGTGCGTTCCATATAACGAGAATACTTCCAGAGTTAACACGTACATTTCGCAGGATAGCCTGTTGTCCGTTGACATAATATTAGTCTTACATGCCATTTGCGTGGTGAATAAATCCATAATCTATTGTGAGATGCTATAGTTGTAAATTGACTTTTCAATTATTGTTTTTGGTAATTTGTTCGTATTTGAAAGTATTTTTTGCTTCTCCAATTCTCAATAAGCCAGTTCGGAAATGTTTCTAGGTCAGGTCAATTGGTATAAACAAAACGTTTGTACACATCATGTTCAAACGGGAGTGACGCGGTGAACTCGAAGTAAACGAAGATTTTAGTATTGTACAGGCGAAATCGAGTAATGTGTTGGTGACAGTGACTCGACAATGGTAGCGTGACAGCATGGTTTGGCTATGTTTATACCGCTTGACCCCGACCCAATTCCACTGACCTAACCTGAAAACATTTCCGAACTCACGTATACAAAGTACATTGTGACGTCCATGGTTGTAAGGTCTCCTATACCTACATGTATGTTGTTCCTTTCCTGGAGCGTTCGATTATACAGCGGCTGCAAATTACATGTACATGTATTATCTGCAGGACATATGAGTGTTTGGTTACAACACCCATCGATGGGACTTTTTTTATATAACTTAAGATTAATTAAAATTCAGATCAACAGTACTGTGGCACCGAAAATTATACATACGCCAGTTGATTGTTCTCTGGTGCAGATATTCGTCATTATCAGAACGATTTATTCAATATCCGCTGCCCAGACAAACTTCAATATCCGGCGCCCGCACGATACCACCAAATAAAAGTATTACCGCCAGGTTGTATTTGATCACGGTACAAATAACCTGAAGGGCATTGGTATTGGCTGGAAATTCAAAGATATTGAGATAATTTGTTGTATCAGTAGGAAATTAAAGGATAGATTTCAGTAATTCCTTCGGCCATACAAAACAATGATAAAAGCCCAAATTCAAGTCTCCATAGCTCCGTCCCAGAACAAGATGAACCTTAGCGGCTTATATGAAAAGCTAGCTAATTCATTTCCGTTATAGTAAGGACAATATATATTGAAAAAATAGAGTTTTTTGCTACAGGTCGTTTTCTGAGGGTACCCCCTAAAAACGACTGATTTTCATGCCTGACAACCCATACTTATCGTCCGTCGTCCGAGCCGATCTGTGCGTGCTGTGGTCTTGAAACTGTTCGTGTGCAATGCTAACCAGCTCGGGTCAACAACCAGCCAAAGCAAAATATCTCCCACAATTCTGCTGGTGATCAAGGGCATCCCCCGTTTTCAAAATAGGGAGTTCTCTGACTGTAACGGATATGATGTTATATGATTGATGTTGTCATGCCTAAAGGTCCCATGGCGGTACCGATATATTAATCAGCACCTGTGAATATTGTTCATGTTGTCTCACTCTATTCTGATGCATATAAATCATACGCATGGCGCATGTTGTAGTTTTCAAAGCTTTCTTCATTTATTCTCAAATATTGCCCCTAAGAATTAGTAATTCAATGAACACACGAGCAGCTACAGAAGTAGAATATCATACAACAGTTCATATCACGCCAATCACCTGTGTATCTTAATGTATCCTATTTCGACAATTTGTACAATTTATCACATTGTTGCGTGTTACGAAACGTTCTCTTCAATACTGACCACCATTTCACATTGCTATCATATTAACTTTGCAAACTGTGTGCATTAATCATGCCATGTGTCTCTGAATGTCAATTTATTGGCAACTGTTGCGTTGTTGTACTGGTGTATTTCTCAGTGTATCTGATCGAGCAAAGAATGGAAACGATTGATCGTGTGTCAACAGAATTTGATAAGGTTTATGGTGTCACATATGGGTCCCAATATTTACTTCCACAGCTTCTTGGTACGACGGCAGTTCGTCGATATCATCCAAGATGAAACGCACTCCGTGTGCTGCTGAGACGGACTGGGCAGAATACTGTCGGATGATTCCTCTCCTCTGCTGCTGCTCTCGGTTCCCATCCTCACAACTCCGCCCCACTTCCGAGTCCAGATAGTCCTGACTAGCAGAATCTTGTAGGATGACGTCTGAACACCTTGGAGTGATTCGTGCTGAACTCTCCACTGTGAATATTGTGTTTTGACTCGGTTGTCTGGATCCTCCTGGCCGCAGTGCGCTCGGCACAGAGAGGTACTGAACGTCATCTGGAGATTCTTGGTCTAAACTGTCTTGAACGTGAGTCGTGAAATCGCCCTCCCCACACTGAGTTTGTTCTATTTGTGTAGACATGTTCTCGCTACAACCAGCAGCCATTTCATCCTGGTCGTCGTCGAAATTTGGATTGAAGTGTCCCTCTTCTGTTGTTGATTTGACGATGGACGAGTAGAGAGGCGGAGGTATGCCCATTATGGTGGTGGAATCCAGCCGTGGCAAGTCAACTGCTTCTTCGTACGGTGGAAGTTCGTACTGAGCGAGACTGTTCTCAGTCGCCGAACGCTGTACGTTCGCGTCGCTGGCTGTGCCAGGAGTGTGCCGCGCATCTGCAGCGTTAGTCAGACACTCCTGGCAAACCCACTTGAATGTTAAACATCGTCTAAATGTTTCCATCAATGTATGGTCCTGACGATACCTCACACAGAAACCCACAGATATCCGGAAGAAGAACAGGATGAAAATAGCCAGTAAGAAGATGAATAGCGACATAAGAACCATGGTGCCATTGGACTCGTCGTAAGGCGATTTGGCAGTCGTTGTCGAATGGTTTGCTGTCCGCGCCAGAATCCATCCTGTACTTGTGATATTTTGTGACGACAAGTCCTTGAACCACAGACTGTTCACTTCATCAGTTCCTCTGTCATAGCGGTACACCCTGCTCATTGTTCCTGCTTATTGTACAAAAATTCTACAACATTCGTTTGCCCAAACAAATGAGAGTAAAACATGATGTAAACAAACGACATGTCACAAAATATGTATGATCCAATATAAAGCCATAACATATTTCAACCTTTCGTATTCGGGTTCAAAGATCCGAACTAAGTATAGTCAAAACAAACAGGATGAGTACGAACACTGATAAAAGCGACAAATGGGCTCAACCAGACTGTGTTGTTGTTGTTTGTATTGATTTTTGATAATACCAATTTCTTTGTTGAGTTTTAGATGTCTTCTATATAATGCACGTACCTAGGACTGTGTTTTCGATTGTATATACCAGGTAGCGGGAGTCGAGGTAGGGAGTCGATCTGGGATTTACAAGACCGAAATTTCACGTGCATACGAAGATATGACAACGTGAGAATCTTAATTCATTATTTAAATGAGAGTTTAATGACACTGCTGATTGATTGGTGATACAGTTTTGGTTGATGTGTTATCATGGATTTGTATTTTTACAGCCGTCATTCGTCTCTCAGCTTACATCATTGCGAAAAAAATTATACAAATAAACAAGCTTGATAACTGAAGATAAGTAGTCGGTAATTGATGAGTTTGTATGTGTGACCAACTATGATTGATTGATCCATTTTCACTTGCCAGAAGTTTTGCCAAAAGTAAGCCAGTGAGTTGTAGGTTACACACCTTGGTCAAGATAACGATATCAAAGTGAATAAATAAGTAAAGTTTGGGTACAACTGTCTCACTATTGAATTATGAAACGTAAGCAAAACACACGAGTAACTTCTAGATACAGATTACATAGTGAATAATATATGTTGATATGAAAGGTGACAGTTCACTTTTTGCGTAGACAAAATCCGACTCGCACCTCGTTTCCTCACTTGTTATCGTGCCACAGGTGATGTATGTGAGTGAGTGAGTGAGTGAGTGAGTGAGTGAGTGAGTGAGTGAGTGAGTAGGTGAGTGGGTGGGTGGGTGGGTGAGTGGGTGAGTGAGTGAGTGAGTGAGTGAGTGCTCTTGTCTGAATTTGTGCATTACAGTGTACATTTTATGTTCGTATACGTCATTATTTTTTAGGATTTCTAGTTCACATCGCATAATTTATATAACTTGGAATGTCGTGTGGGACTCGGAGTGACTCGCTTGCATAAATATTCGTCAGTGTGTTCGCTAGAATATACAATCTTTAAATATATCCCATTTGTCACCCCAATAAATCGTTCCTCATCCGTCATCATAACGTGTGATCCGTTTACTTTCCCTTTTGCATTTTCGTTTATGGTCCAGAACTGCAAGTAGAAAATGTTGATTTTTTTTTCATCGTTTCCCCTATTTCCCATCCCTGTTCTTCCCCGCAATCCGCTAGTGTGTGCCGGCCACAGAGAGATCAATGCGATAACAGTTTATCCACGATCCTGGTTATTACATGTTCTGAGAGAACGGTATTCCTGACACTACTAAAGCGCCATGCACAAGGACTCGCTGAATGCCGGTAGATTCTTTTTTTACATCTGATGATTTTGGTAATCATCAAATTACCAAAATTAAAAAAAAAATTAAAAAAAACCAATTTTTTTAGGTATCTCATTCCATCTTGTTTTAATTTCCTAGCAGGATAGATCGAATTCACACTAAGTGGGATATAATGTATCGCCTTTCTCGTTAACTACTGAATTCGATTACGCATGTTAATCTTGTTAGTGTGTTTAATCAACTGATGGATTTAATCAGTGTAGAACCAGACAGGTCCTAGCAGCGTCATGTGCGGGCATCCAATATCTTGGGGTGAATCAATCACCGTTGACAGCAATTATCACCAAACGATACAGATATTTGCTGCCTGAAAATCTGAGATTTGATCTAACAATTGTGGTAACTGTAAAACTGGTTTCCCAATTGAGGCAAGTCTTATTTATATTTATTATTTGAGACACATGAAAACTATCAAGTATCGATGTCTACATAAAAGTATGATATAATGAACTTGAAGGCCATCATCAGTTATTAACAAAACATATTGTGGAAATTTATTGAATGGCAAAACTTTGTGATATATGAATCCACTCATGATGAAAAGATGACGAAACAAGCCGATGTTTTGCAGTTTGGTGGTATATTTATTTCAACACAGCAATTATCATAAACACTACTCATATTTTCAGACAACTTTTTTTTTCATGTCGTGATGAATGTGCTATTCGTCTGGGATTCTTAATTACTTTTTCCATCGGACTTCACAATCTACAAAGATCACAACAGATATGAATGAAAAATGTGAACGAAATTATACTGACGATGACGGATGAAGTAAGTCTCAATTAGAAATAGTTGTTGTGCATAAGATTTGAGTATTTATAAAACTAAGAACTTTTATTTATTCGAAAGTTAATTTTATTTATTCGACAATAAACAACGTTATTGTTGAGGCACTGTTCGAACTATATGTGCACATGATGATAGAAAGTAATAATGAGATTTAGGAAAAATTCAAAGGTCCGAGTGCTGATATACTCTGTCATCTTGTTTTCTCTCACTTCGTATGCCTGATATGACTTTCTGTCCCCAGACTGTGAGATTGGATAACGGACCCTGTTTTGTTTGCTCGGAATACTTAATACTGGGTATTGATTCTACGTCTATTGGTATAGATTGCTCACTTTCCCGGTAGCTGAAATGTGATATTAGCATTCGGTACAGAGCCTGTTGCATCATGACGTAATGGAAATAAATTTGAGCTCATTTACCCATTCTGCCGGTCTAATATCGCACTTTGCGACAGAAGACCATCTTGTCCTCATAGTGGTATTTATCAGTCCAGATCCACTGGGCACTCTCGTGGACACCGTACGGCCTGTGTGTGTACAGAACAGACCACCGTTATAATGTTCGCTATAACTAGTATATATGATTTTTACCACAATACACCGTTGATTTTATGCGGATAGTTTTTCATGCCACACGTCTATCTAGGTATGGGAATTGCCGGGCATTCTGGATTGCTTATAGAAGGAACGGGTATCAGAATGGATATATAGAGGACTACAGTCTTGGTCTACAGCACGGACCTGCCCTCCGAGTGTTCGTATGTGATGGTTCCCTGCCAGTCACTGTCGTCGAAGTCGTGTTCCAGCCAGCCGTCCCTTGTAGTGTTGGAACATCGCCAAGCCAGTCCCGTCACCAGCCCGTCACTGAACGAACCTGCACATATTCAATCAGACATCGTTTTTACTAATCTCTGATTTTTTTAACTTGTTTACACCGGTTTTTTGACGATATCTTTGCGATGCTGAATAGTATCGTTCTATAACTTGGCATACTTCACCCGAAAACAAACGGCAATGTTCTACTAATTTCAGACTTCTATCGTAATAATTGAAGAAGTTGGCAATCTACCCCAGTGTTAAATGTCAGCTAAAAACGGGATCTCGAGAATCTAAGCTTATTCGAGGATTTGATCCTGTTTACATCCATCAGGATTCGGAGTATTGTTGCAATTTTATACCAGAAGACACATTGGGGTGTATTCTACACAAACATGATGATTTAGAAAGATTGCACCAATACAAAACCGAGCAAACGCACAAAATTGTGTGCGCACCCAGAAATTAAATGACAGGGCTAAATTTAACATTGGGGTAGATTGCCAACTTTTCCAATTTTCGTGACAGGAGTCTGAAATTTGGTAAACAATTGCTGTTTGACTCCCAAGTGAAGTATGACACGTTATAGAACGATAGCATCTAGCATCGCAAAAATATTAGCGAAAAACTGTGTAAACGAGTTCGAAAAATCAGAGTATATATATATATATACTGAAACACTGAGGACAGCCGCTCAGGATACAACATAAGGAAAATTATAATATACATTAAATATTTTGACCCTTTTCAAAAGATCAAATATCTGAAATATAAATTCAACTTCAGCAGAAGATGTACACAGATTACATGGATTAGATCACACTAAATAACAAAATGTTCTGAATGTCTGATCGTACCTCGGGGGTATGTATCGCAATAACACAGACTTGATGAAACAAACATCCGTATATCACATCCCACATCGGTAACACCAGGGTATGTGTCACGTCTATATCTGTTTCTGAGTTGTATTTTATTCATCACCGAAGTGCGTGCTTACGCTTCAGTACCCTCTGCGATGCCCATAACTGATGACTGACCTATCAAACCGCCGAGACCGCCACAGTCCACTCCCCGGAGACAGATGACCTTGGCGGACACAGGGAATGTGAAGCTTTTGGCCGTGCCGATGTCGTCATGGTAACCGAGGTACTGGCTGTCCACCCACACGTCCACAACATTGTCACCCGCCAGGAATCCAGTTATCGTGACGTCATCAGGGGTAAGGCCTCCGAAACTGTCGTCCCCTGCGGAAACGTTGGCAACGAAATATGACAATGCACATCACGTATGCTGTATACAATATATCAACTATTAACAAACATGCTTGCTTATTAACCGCAAGTGACATCCATTGACGTTCCAAATGGAGTGTCTCATGCGAGATATGACATCAATATCAAATTCCTGATGTTAGTAGCGGCAACCGTCTACTTACCATAGACGTGTGTAGCAAGCACCAAAACAATAAGCACTATCCCTTGCCACATTGTGCAAAATATTCCAATTTGAAAAACTATTGGAATACGCCAGGGAATTTATCTGGTCAAAATAATATTCGAGATGGAAGCTTTCAATTTGGTTTCGTTATCTGTGTAATAAATGAGGACCATGAACTTATAAGGTGTGGAGTTGGGATTCTGACGTCAGGGATATGATCATAAAAACGTTGAATAGTTACTTTTATTGTCGAAGTATCCACATGTAGATAACAGAAATATCTAATCGTTCTTGAAGTTTGGCAAAACATTAGCCAGCTGTTGTACCACTCGACCACACACTGGGGTAGGTTATAACCCTCAAGTATCAGCAGACTCTGTCCACCCTCCTCCCGCAAACCCCATTCCAGATACCATGGCGCACTGGTATTGGCGACCCCCCCCCCCCCCCCCCCCCGATATTAAAGAAATTGCGCCCATATATCAGTAATTTACATATCTTAAAACGTATATACAAAAACATAATTTGATAATCTGGCGCACCTGGCGACAAATCTTAGATCGGCCTCTGATGGCCACTGGTTAAATACGCTGAGGTTTATGAGATTGTTAGATGCATGCGGGCATGGACATGGAAGAATGAGATTTGATAGCATTGTTGAGGTGTTTTTTTAAGGCGACAATCATTATTATCATATGCCAATTAGTCTCGGACGCGACAATCATGACACCAGTCTCTGAGTACGGCAGCTAAGCAACTATACATTGTAATTAGACTCTGGGGTTCATTATATTATGAAGTTTTCATTGATTTACGTCATGAATGCCAGGTTCTATTGTAGGCATTTTATTCCTCCCTAGCAATATTATCTTTTCTCCGTGAAATCATCGTTATTCTGATGTATTTATTGGCCACGAAAAGTCACCTGAAGAAGCAATGCCTGGTAATCAACATGATTTAGTACACTTAATCAATGTAATCGTATATGCTAATTCGTTTCTGGATGACTGATGGCCCTTGTGAATCGAACCGTCATAAAATATACAACGTAATGATAGAAATCGTTACCTACATTATCTACACGACAGGGAGGATTTAACTACATATGACAAAATATTTGGATAACCTTCTCCTGGGATATACCGGTGATTTTTGTTAGTTAGGGATTCTTCTGGAAAATAACAAACGCATCTAGGATTTCCGTTAATATCACCGAAACGTCGAGATGAAATTTAGATATATAGGTTGTATGGTGTGGAATAAATTTGCATTTTGGTTCCCAGGCGAATAAAATAGTCCGAAAAATTCTGCATTCGTAAATTGCAACAGAATAATAGTCTGAGAATACACGTACTCTATATGTAGGGTAGCTTGTGTGTAAAATAGTACAATAGATTAAAACCAAAATAGGAATTAAACTATTGGAACTGTGCCATATTCTCATTCATTGCTGGAAGCTCTTCCATCATCATTCTTGTATATGTAGTATGAATACATTGTTTTTGACCAAAGTCCGTATTTTGGTTGTAAAGCTAGTTGTATTGGTGGTAATGGATTGATACTGACATTGGAACATATGGAAATAAAATTTAAAAGAAAGACTAAATTGTGGTCGAATTTTATCCTCTCGTAATAGATTTTCATCAGAATTTCTATTGAATAATGTCATAGTATTTCAGACTTTATATGTCTAACTCCGTGTTATGTATGCGTCTCATTTCGATGATTATATTACATAATAGGCCTATTGTGGTACATCAACGTCATCAGTATCGCCCTTTAGTACACAGACAATCTGACAGCATCTCGTTGGTCGTGTTCTAAAGTGTGGACCACCGCGAAACCTAATCAGTTTACAATTGAGCATGTCTGAACATTGTCCCGAGCGCAAAAGCCCATCTAAAATAACATGATTCTCAAATTAAACATTTACATAACTAAAAGCGTGTGGCCGGTATGGTTTCGAGTGGGTTTTGAACCACACCGCGTGCAATATATAGTGGTCTAGTCTGTAGATTTTAGTGTTGTTATCGTCGGTTATACACCATCGGTAAACGAGTCAGGCTATAATGTATATAACTTCTGGAGATAGTGAATAACTACACAGCTGTGTTTATATCATCAACTTCACAACACTAGGCCTGCTTCAGAGATGCTGCACAATCTGTATGTACGTGCAGTTTCAAAATTGACATCTTACTCAAGAAGAGTGGTAAGATGTCTTTCCTACAGAATTGACAGGGCGTATACAGTAGGTCTATATGTAGTGCAGGTTCTTAGCTCATAATTTTGGACGAATTGTTCACATTGTGATAAAAGCATGAAACTTTGCAGAGGGGTGAAGTATCACTCACTGATCAATATAAGCTAGGGAGCCATTCCCAATATGGCCTGTGGCGGATATGGCAGCCATTTTTCTTTTTGCAGTAAATCGACCTAAAACGGCCTGTTTGAGAAATTGGTTATTTCTACCTGTGCATGTCAAATATTATCCAATATCAACAAAATTGGTATCAAACTGACCGGAATAACAAGGCCAACCCACCTATAACAGAAAAAGATAATTATATGAAACATTTTACAGCTATATGTAAAAAAAACCAGGTTTTTTTTGCTTGAATTTTGACAAGTTTTCTATGGATCTCGTAGTCGGACATGTACAATAGGTGTGCCTGCACCACCTCCCCGCATGATCATCTCGAATCAATTTTTTTAGTTAGATTTCATCCTATTATTGATTATTAGAGAGATTCCAGAGACCCACCACTGGCGAAAATGGTTGTTTTGGGCCTTTTTCAAAATGGCCACCATCGAAAATACCAAAATCATGTGTCGGGCCATAACTCGGCTTCTATTGCAGGTAGATACATGGTTTTGGTGTTTTTACCCATGTTTTTGATACTGAAGAATCCAATTCTGTCATTGTTGAGCACAATGGTTGCTTCAAAATTAAAAATGTCTGACAAGGTGCGAATGATATGTGTAGAAACCCTGAGAGGGGACCAGAATGATAGTGAAAGCAGTTCCATTCCCACATAACAAGCTCAGAAAATAAGAATCAATTTACAGAAATAGTGCCAAGGAAAATTCTTTTGAATTCCTGGACACATGATTTGATGAGGAATGCGACACTCGCTTGTAGTCATTAAAAAGAGTGCAGTTTTCTGTCATTTTACCTGGGAAGAAATTCAAAAATGCGCATGAACCAGTATTTGGGGTCCTCAGAAGCCATCTTTATTAGTTGTGCATGTAATGCAACACCTTTTCACTTCACGGAAAACAAGGGAAATCCAAGATGGCTACCAAAGTCAACAGATAATTTTTGAATATAAGCAAGGTCTCTGCATAAGAATTATCAGTATTGGAGCTGAACAATCCAATAATAGACTATTACAAATCCTGTAATTTCCCGTCCATTGCATTGTAATCATGGCACAATAAAATGCCAGTAAAGTTCCCTATCATTCTTTGATCGTTTTATCAGCTGTCATGAACATGGGAATGGTCCCTGCCTCAACACCCACCAGTTTTGTTCTGCGTGGCAAATGAAGCATGGTCATTGTTGAAAAGCTTTCCTGTTGACACAGTAGCATAATCGTGCTGATGTGTTTAATACAATAAAAATGATTACCCCTTATGTATGGCACAGGAATATTTGTAATTTTTGTGCAGCACGGTATGACAGTGAAATGCAGTACTAGTAGCTCCCAACAAATTATATGCCAATCCTAGCTTGACCTCTAGTCTCAAGAACGATTACACAGCAAATAAGCAATGGTATATACATGTTCATTCCAACTTGGATCTTCTGGATTCGTAAGGTGAACTAGATTTTATGAAGTGGCATTTGACACAAAGGTCAAAGACATCCTTGACAAAAAGGCATTATGGCCCAGATGGGAACCATCTTTGTTGTCTGTTTCAGTCCATCCATGGGCTGTCGTGTTTTGAACAGCCCTCACTGGTTAATGGGCTCTAGTTCGTGTCCTTAATTGGAGGTCTTCTGATATGTTGTTCTAGCACATCACTTGTTTCAGGAATTCCTTATATATGACTGATCTTGTGAAAGAGAATCTTCATCCTGACAAGGTCAACGTTGTTGTCATCAGTGATAAATCCATGATCCTATTTCATGCATTCACTGGATCTGACAGCGCGTCCTCCTTCGTATGTTAGTATCATCTGAGCTGAGACTATGCAATTGGTCTGTGATGATGCAATTGGTCAGTGAATTGTCCTTCATTGAATCCATTATTTATGATATCAACATTGACCTCGTAAGCACAGGAACTAGAGCCCATTAACAACTAGGGGTTGTTCAAAACCCTACAGGGCATGGATGGAATGAGAAAGACGGCAAGAAAGTTCCAAAGTCAACCACAATATCTTGTGTCAGGGATGTCTTTGTTCTTGATGTCAACTGTCATTGCACAAACCCTTGTCAATTTTGCAAATGCGAAAAGGTCTAACTTGGAATGTTTACATGTAAATACCATTCCAGATTTGCCATGTAATCATTCTTGAGACTAGAGGTCAGAGCCATCATTGGCATAGAATATTTATCTTGAGATACTGCATTGTTTTCAGGTAACTGTCATATCGTTCTGGACAAACAAATCACATGTCATTACTGTATCATACATAAGGGGCAACTCATGTGTCAACCGGAAACCAACCAACAATGAACATGCTCCATTTGCCACGTAGAACAAAACTGGTGCATGGGTGTTGAGGCAGAGATATTTCCCATGTTAATGGCAGCTGATAAGAGCAACAAACACGTGGTAGAAGTGAAATTTACTGGCATTCTTGGTGCCTTGATTCCAATGCAATTGGAGGGAAATTACAGGATCCGTACTGGAATATTATCATTACTGGTATTTTTTATGCAGAGGCCTTGCTTAAATTCAGAAATTATCTGTTGGCCATGAGGGCCATCTTGGATTTGATTTCTGTGAAGTAAAAAGTGTTGCATTCCATGCACAACTTATAATGATGGCTTATGCAGACCCTCAATACCGGTACTAGTTCATTTGTATTTTCTCACCATCTTACTAGGTAAATATGCCAGGAAAATGAAATATTTCCCAGAGACCACAAATGAGCATCGCATTCATCGTCGATTCATGTATCCAGGAATTCAAAAGAATCCACCTTGGTACTAATTCTCTAAATTGATTCTTATCTTATGAGCTTGATATGTGGGAATGGAACTACTTTTACTATCAATCTGGCCTCTTTTAGGATTTCTACTCATACTAGTATCAGTCGCACCATGGTTGGAAATGTGCTTTTCGCCAGTTTCATTGTGAGCCATTCGTAATTCTGAAGCAATCAACAGTCATAGGTTCTCAGCCTTGATAAAATTGGATTCCCCAGTATCGAAAAAATAGGTATAGACACCAAAACCATGTCTCTACCTGCAACAGAAGCTGAGATATAGCCCAAAACATGATTTTTCATATTTTCAACGGCGGCCATATTGAAAACGGCCCAGAAAACCATATTTGCCAGCGATGGGTCTCTAGAAACAGTATTAATAATCAGTGATATGTTTGAAATTAACTAAAAAAATTAATTTCAGAAAATCATCGGGGGAAGGGGATGCAGGCACACCTATTATACATGCCCGACTATGAGATCCGTGAATAATTCGCAAAATTCAAGCAAAAAACTGAGTTTTTTTTACATATTGCTGTAGAATATTGAATATAATTATCTTTGTTCATTATAAGTGAGTTGGCCTTGTTATTCCGGTCAGTTTGATACCAATTTTGTGGATATTGGATAATTATTGACAGGCATAGGTAGAAATAACGAATTTCGCGAACCGGTCGTTTGAAGTCGTTTTACCGCAAAAAGAAAAATGGCTGCCATATCCGCCACAGGCGATATTGAGAATGGCTCCCTAGCTTATATTGATCAGTGAGTGATACTCTACCCCTCTGCAAAGTTTCATGTTTTTATCACAATGTGAACAATTTTTTTGCTAAGAACCTGCACTAATGCGACCGATACTGTGCATGTCACGGATTGGACACGTGCGTCTACTTTTGGTAACAGTCACAATTCTAGTGCTTGGAACAGGCTAAGGATGAACCATTCACGACCAAGGACTTTCGGCTCTGGTGAGACAGATCATGCAAAAAACAAACACAAGAAAATTGTTGTCTTCGTTTGGTGGATGATGCTGATGATAAATGTGTTTACATGTATTTTGCAGATTATAGATCTAGGCCTATAGGCCTACAGTTGATGTCCTGTTCGGTACATTCCCTGCCACCAGGTGTCGTTGTCCGTCCTGCTGATTCGCGTGACCATGGCGCGATCGTTGCCATGGGAGACGTCTATAATGGACTGGACTATATGGAAAATGACTTTCCAAACATGATGAAACATTCGACATATTCCTGTTACGTTATAGAACTTCACGGCAAAATTGTGAGTGAGAGAAAGACACAATCCATACCCACAATTTCATACCCCATTCCTACTTTTGTTTGGATTCTGACGTCAGGGATATGATCATACAAACGTTGAACAATAAAGCTACAGTCCCATTGAGAGGCCGACAGCGAGGCGACAGCACTACGACTATAGTCGGGTTTGGACGGGGTGTGAGTCGGGGGGAGGTCCTGATGAGTCCTGATGGGTCGGAATGCATCGGGATGAATCTTGATGGGTTGGGATCAGTCGGGAGTTAGCCCCGACTGTTTTGGACTGCTCAAAACAGTCTGGGTCAGACAAGGCGAGTCGGCTCTGAGGCCAAAATCGGGGTATATCAGGGTTGTTCCGGGTTGCAACGTAGCTCTTGCCTACTTTGTCGGTAGTTATCGAGTCGCAGACTTGATGAATCCTATACTGTCGGAGTTAGTCGGCATGACAAAAAATCAAGCTGAGATCGTTTGATGAAAATGCTCGAATCGGCTAAATCGGGGTCTGTTTTTATACTGTTAGTTGCAGTCGGGGTGCTGTCAGCGCTGGTCGGGGTTTAATCTGGGTTTGATCGGAGGGCTGTAGGGAGCTGCATGTCAGGTCTTGATTGGGAGTATTCGGGACTGGTCGGGTCGCGGTCGGGAGTGGTCGGGGTTAATCGGGGCCTCTTCCAGGGCTAGATGGGAGCAGTTGGGGGATGTCGGGCCGAGGTCGGGAGTTAACGGGGAGTTGTCAGGAGGGAACGGGGCTCTTCCTTTATGTGTTTATGTTTGGTTTTTGACGGTCGAGATGACAGACCGTCGGATCCAGATTGCCCAAAAACCTCCAGATTCATCTCGATTCATGAGTCTGGATTATTCGTGATTAATCTTGATGAATCCTAGTGTAGTCGCCCTCAATGGGACTGAGGCATAACTTACACTTGGAGCAAATGACACGGCCATGTTGTATTTCGTGCATGTTTGTTACCTTGCAAAATGTATTATCATAACTATAATGTCCGTTTCAAACGATGAAGGTTCAATAAATTATGCCGATGCAAATTATTCTGAATAGGCCTACAACCACAAATGCATCATTTGTACAGTGCACGAGTTTCTGAACCATTTTCAGGTGTGTTTCGCTTACCAATACCTCGTGGATGAGGGTAGGACAGCAATACGAGGAGGAGGTCGCACCTTGAATGAATACCAGCGCCATGGCTACATGACTATAATGCTGGAGTGGACTCGGAGAGATATCAGGGAACGGCTCAACTGGACACCGACGCGGGAAGTCTATACAGCCTCTGTCACCGAGAAACTGAGGCAGCATGTCATGAAGTACCCAGAGAGATATAAAATATTACTAACCAGGGTAATATATTTTAACATTTTACTTTCCAGGGTTCTCGATTGCATGATTGGGATTGGCAATTCATATGTAGCATGGTCACCTGCATTACAACTGACACTCTTTTCAGCAACTCGTGTCTCGCAAGACGTCTATGTCTGAACTTGATGTGCTTTTGGGCTCGAGGTCTTTTGCACTGACTAAGTTCTCCAAGGACCTGTGGGTGCCGAGTGACGAGGATCTAGAGACCGTGATCAGCTGTGCCAGCACGAGGACTGCTCTGTTCCCTGACAACCACTTCATTGCCTTGTGGGAACCCTATCGTTTGATGCTATCGAACTTCGCACTCGCAGCACAAATCGGACCAAAAGTGTTCGTCAGTGGCGACAAAGGTTCAGGAACCATCTCCGCCTTGTCGTTCGTTACCAACATCAGATGCAAAGCCGGCGTGAGACACGACTTTGAATTCTATGGCAACACTATCGCTGACTACAAGCAACACCTCGGGAATGCTCTGAGGGTTTGCGTGGCCGATAGTGGTCAGGATAACGTCACAGTCGAGCACGTTACTTATATGCCTATGTGTATGGATAGGAAGGAAGTGCTTGAGATGTTTGGGGCATTTGGTTGGAGTGATGGTGGCTGGTCCCCTTATGAAAACTATGTCCTTGTAGAGGACTTGGTCACAAAGTCGAAGCTCTAATGAATTTCTTTATTTTCCCAATTTGAACAACACATTGCTACACAAATCAATATGTCATCAATATAAATTGGAGAAGAATGGGCCAGAACAAAAAAATACAAATTGGCACTGGCTTCCTCTTGGTCTGTAATGTGCACAAAATATATTCTATACAATCATAGTGGTAGATATTTCAGAATATTATTCAACACTAACTATTAGAAATCAATCGGATTGATTAACTACTATGTGATGAATACACAGGATGGGGAAACTGATGGGGTAAGGGTATTACATGCACGTATATGAAATTTATTATTTTATTATATCACCATTATCGTACATTGTACTTGTATCGATTGCAAACAAGGGTATACAGAAATGGTGTTTGTATTTATGTACATTAATATTAATTATAGTTCACATTGATGAACACAGGGACAAGATGGAGTCCTATCAAGGTGGGTGCTCAAAACATATATGTTCGAGTGACCACGGTAAAATACCCCCTCCTCCTCCCTCTGGACTACCACATGATACTCTATACACTTACACGACTTCCTAGAGCTTCTATGTACTGAACGGCTCCTCATGTCGATTCCAATGCTTCCGAATTGCACCAAGTTGAATATTGTTATGATATGCACATGTAGATGTATACTGATATCAATAACTCATTATCCTAATATTTCGAATTCAAAGGGCAGAACATTTCAAAACATAAATCACGCATTTATTCTACCGTGAATCTACATAAGCTTAATACTTATGAGCAAAATTTTTTATTTCTAATTATCAAAATATTGTGAATTCGAGAAAAAAAATCCTGAAACAGAAACAAAAATGCCCATATTCACAGCCTCGACTGTTTCGTGTTATTTTGATCAATCATAAAATAATACCGGTATGTATTGTAATCAGAATTACTACGTCAATTTTACAGCCATCATCGTCAACTTTTTCTGACAGAAAAAGATGTATGAACTGAATTAAATTGAATTTAAACATCAATCATTTTATACGTATTCTTCGAGGGTAAATTTTGAGATATACAAATCTGAATGGAGTTTGAGATTAGCAGCCATCTCAATTTCGACCACGGAATGAAGTTTCGTCACCCATTTCAGGAAATGATAAGGGATACGCCCGATGCCAATCAAACGAGAATGTGTTTTAGAAACAAAACTTTCGAATACATAGGTCAAGTTCTTTTAGCAATGAAAATGGTACATGAGGATTTTTTGTTGACGATAAGCTAAGATGATCGTGAATGACACTTATTATCTTCATCACAAAATGTGCAACTTGGAAGATAAAACAGTATGTTCGGAAATATGGGTATATTGCCTTATAATTAACAATAGTGTGATATTCAGATGATGATACTTGATAGTACTTTGGGCTGTTGGTTCATATTTATATAATTTGTAAGATATTCAATGTGGCGTTAGGCGTCAGAATTCTAGGTTCTCTGCTTCCATGCATCTCTTCATCTTGGCGGCAGAACAAAGCAAGATACACCAACCTTTCTGCCATACGTTGTCTTTGTAAGGTAGACGCTTCGCCGAGTCCATTGTTGCATAAGATTAATGTGAAATGATAGCTTTATGAAGATGTCACTGCCGTTTACCAGTAAGTTACTCACATTTTAACCTATGACCATTTGTTTTTGGTATTCCGTAGCAAAACAAAGGCCACAAAAGCATTCTTCAGGACAAAATGACCTCATGTCAGCAACGCTATGCGAAATGTTTTTGACATATGGAGCTCCAGAAATATAAACGGGGAGTTCCGGTATAAAAGGCAGAGGGCAGTACTGTGCACCGTCCACAATCTGTGGCTCAGAGATGCAGTGAACATGCAGAACAATGTTTTGCAAATAACTCTTTCAATAGGTCATATTCATTATCACATTTTTGCAAGGTATCTCATTTTAGGTCAATTTCAAATTTGTTTTTGGTCAGAACATCCAATCTCTATTTGTGTTGAAAATAGACCATACAATTTTGAAGCTGCAGATAATTCAAACCCGGTACCTGATGATGTTTCTAAACGCTCAGCCAATCTACAAGGCACCAGCCAGCCCAGTAGAGACTTGTTTATAAACAGAACCACATGCTATGAATGCTATTGCTGCTGACTTGTACATGTAAGAGGGAGAGGGAGAGGGAGAGCCGGTTTCAAATCTCCGTCTGAGAACAATCAGTGTGTTATAAGGATTTTTCCATCCCATTTACATCCATCAGATTATTTCACTCAAAATTTGGGATACAATATACGCGAAATGACTTTGTATCGTAATATGCAACACTATCAATGAATGCAGGCAATATCTTGTGAATGCTATGGGAAAACGAAGTGTGGTTGGGAAGCTTGGGAAGCTGTTGGCTCGTTCTGGTACGATCATGTATGCCATTGTAGAGGACACGGCCGCAATAGCGAAAAGTGTTTATATCTACACGTATATGTATGAATCCAAAATTTGTTTCCTTTTGTTGTGTGAATACCTCTGACAACCTCTGACAAAGGGAGATTTGGTTGGGAAGTCCTTGTTCGAAAATTATGCCGTTGTACAGGAATTGATAACGAATTCGAAGATCCAAGTGTATGAAACAATTGACTCTATGAATATATAAAAAAAAACTTCTGCTACTGGATTTCTGTTTGTGGGACCACGATCAAAACATATGTCCTCTTCCCTGGATCCAGAGGCGGATCCAGGAATTTTGATCAGGGGGGCGCAAACAAAGTACATGCGGTCTGGGGGTTTTAGCATTTTTTTTGTTTTATGAGAGCATTTGGGGTGGTTTCTGGAGACGTTTCTGGGACTATTGGATGCCTATTTCGTGTACTAATCAGGGATGAGTACAGGGTGCTTGGTTCCAGGTGTGTGTGTGTGTGTGGGGGGGGGGGGGGGGGGGTTGCGTCGTAAGCCCCCTTTAGTAATTGAAGTAGTATGAATGTATACTAGTATCATACTAAATGAAGAGAGTAGTGCATCCAGGGGAAGATCCAGGATTTAAGGGAGTGGACCAATGCGAGACCGGCAAGCACCTCGCGGCTGGGGGTCTGGGGTCCGCTGAAACGCCCCAGAAGACCGTGCCCTTTTCATGTTCTGTAGTAGCTTCCTGGCCTCTCCTGAGTATAAATTTCACACAAACTCACTAAAACCACCTTTTTTAATCAAGCAATTGTTATTAAATCCAGACTAATTATTTTTAACACCATCAATACCAAATAATGTCAATGCCAAATTTATTATATCTCAAAGCATTTGGTGACAAAAATGCATCAGAACTATCGCAATCAAGTATTTTGACATTTCTGTACCGACACTACACCCTAAATTTTCGATATTAATTTTGTGTGTGTGTGGGGGGGGGGGGGGGGAGCGGGAGGGGTGGACAAGGCCCGCTTCCGTCCCCCACCCCCTGGATCTGCCTTTGGCACTTATGGTAGCAGAAATACATGTTTTTCTGATAGTAGTTACTTTTTTAACCATCAGTAGATACAGGAGAAGTAGCACCAATTTAATTCAAATCTCTGGGCCAAATTTGGAACTTGCACGGGAACGGTCAATCATGCTATATGAGAGGGTTCCAGTGGAAGAAAAAGGCAGAACCAGAACCCTTGGACACCCCCCCCCCCCCCCCCCCCCCAGATCCACTCTTGTGGCCGACCATCGGATATTTTATGCTTGAAACTGACTCTTTTGCTGTTGGATCAGTTGGGTTTAAGCCTGGAATTTCATGTGAAAAGAGGGGTTCGACCCCCCGACCCCCCTCCCATATCTACGCCCATGATTTATTCTCATCAGCTCTTAGATATTATATTTATATTATCTATATTAAATCTAGGGCCTATTTTTTTTTCTCTCTCTCTCTCTTTCGTTCTTTCTCTCTCTCTCTCTCTTTTCTCATTTTAGGGGGGGCGCGCGCCGGGTGCGCCCCCCCCCCCCTGGATCCGCCTATACTTATAACACCATACACTGACATGGTTTCCTAAAGATAGTGTGTGCTGAACGCATCCTGATGTCAAGCCCAAGGTCAGCAAATCTGAATATTCTCACGATATGTATAGTCCGAAGGGGAACTCAGGATTAATATTAGAAGGCAGAACGTTTCGAAACACGACAGAACCTTTATATAGTCATTGTATATGACATGTTTCAGATTAGCTAAATCCTGTTAGATGCATTAGGAAAATTCCAAAACAGAAGAGAAAAAGAAGAAAACAAACAACATTCATGTAAGAATTAGTATTGTAGTCGAACTTTTGTCCAACGTTTTCATAGCCATTTTCGCGATGCGATTTGTTAAATACAAATTACTATACTAGTACTCCAATTTTTCAAAATCGTTTCAACCGTTTTTGCTGCTATTTTTGTGTTCCAAAATAGTATCAGATGATAACTTGGCATACTTCAACTGGTCGTCAAACGGCAATTTTCTGCCAAATTTCCTAAGGGCTGAGAAAGATTACCAGACAATGTTTGTTTCAAATTTTATATATTAGCCTTTTGGTCCCATGACCATGAAAACAGGGTCACTGGTCAAATACAAGGTCACAAGAATATTCAACATTTATCACTTCCTATATGTCGACAATTGATTGCTAAGCTGTAAATTCAATAATGAAAGATTAGCATTTTTTTCCTGCAACCTTGAAAATGAAATCGAAGTTCAAATTAAAGGTCAGCAGAATAATCTGTATATATCATTTCCTGTATGGCCACAATTGAGAGTCAAATTACTTGTTGTAAACCTTAAAGATAAAAAATGTAGACGGACGACAACGACGACGTTGAAGTGTTGAAGTATATGTTTCCTAAATAAATGATGATGATGATAACGTTCAAAGCGCAATTCAATTCATGTGAAAGTCCTAGTTATTAGATAAGGATCTGACGTTCATAACATTTTTCAATACACGTTTTTCAATACACTTTCGTGTCGAGCGAGCATTTTGATATGGATATCTGTATGATCATAACGTCCTAGAAAAGTGCTGACAGAGCATGACAGAACATGACCATGTGCTGACAGAACATGACCATGAAGATATGTGACAAAATACTGGTAAGGCCTAAAAAAATTAATTTTCTGTTTCTCGTCCTCCTATTTTTTTCAAAACTGGGTAGGGAGGGACTTTTTATTTTGCCAAAAATACCGTCCTCAGGTCATGAGAAAATTGGGTAGGGAGGCACTCTTTATATTTTATATTTGGCTGGGCAACATTTCACACTTATGAAATAAAAAAAAAACACTCACGCACAAAGGCATTCAAGCCCAAATAATCAAGCCTTTAGAACACTAATGAACATTAATGATTTCATTTCTAGAGGCTTTATTTATTCAAGCAGATTCAAGCCCAAATTAATCAATGATTTCATTTTGAAATGCTTGATTTATTTGGGCGTGACAGCCCTTGGTCGGGCACCTTGGCACCACTGGGGTGTCATCATCCTCAGCACAGAGAGGATGATTCTGTGTACCAGTAGTATTATTATCAAAAACCGTCAGTTGATTTTTTGTTGTTTCAATGATGAGTAATTGTGGAAATCCGTTCTATCATTTAATACATCTATTGAAGTATACACGAGGAAATATAGTAAATCAATTCGTGATCACAATTTTCTATGTATTATTACACACATGTAACCACATGGAATAACTGTTTTTGAAAACTGGTAGCGTCGTTGTCTCAGTTGGCGGAGAGTGAAAACAAGGTGGTAAGTTAAATATATGCCTAAGTTGCATGCTGTAATTCGGTGTCTCGATCATTCACTCTCCTCAAAATAGGGGCGGGAACACTTTTTATTTGAGAATTGCAAATCAAAAAATCCGGGAGGCTGCTCTTGAACACAGGCGGGCGGGGACGAGAAACAGAAAATTAATTTTTACAGGCCTAGTATGAAAATTACCTGCACAGTCGCATTGTGTGCTAGAACAGTTTGTATTCTTTCAGCTATGCGACATTGTACAATGCCTGCCTACTGCCGTTTTGTATATTTCAAGTTTTCCACATAAAAATATTTAATCATTCCATGCCATGGAAAAATACATTTTAATATAGGCCTAGTGGAAGATAAGTGAACATTTATTATGGAAAATGATGACAAGTACTGGTCCTGATAATTGTTCATTCATGTACATGTAATATTGGGAAGATATTCTGAAATCAGGATACAGGACAGGGATCGACATTAGGCATATGACACTAGTGGCCCCATGGGGCCAGTAACATCTGGAAATTACTGGCCCCATCCATAATCTACTGGCCCCACTTTCGAAGTTCACTAACAATCAGGGCACACTTGAATATCAAACACTGATGCATTTTCATAAAGAAGCAACATGGAAAAGGCTTTCAAAGGAAGTGAAATATTGTGAAGTAAAATTCAAAGAATGCAAGATTTTATACTGGCCCAGTGGGGCCAGTGACTTAGGGAATCTGGTGGCCCCTACTGGCCCCACAGGCTCAAAATTTGGCGTGGGGCCAGTGGGCCAGTGTTAATGTCGATCCCTGCAGGAAATACCACTTTCTGCTACAGGCAGTCAGATAATATTCCATCACATCAAGCTGTATTTCAAACAATATACATTAATTACTGGAGAACACCTATACTAAAGCAAAACACGACAAACATCAGCTGTTAGTTTTGCTGGAGTCTGTGCTTCCTGACTCTACATATTTCTGTGTTGTTTGTGCAGTCACACCTTCTGACAATGTACTATTCTTGGGAAGTTGTATCTGCAGAGTTTGGAAATATTTCAGCACCATGTCCACATCCTTGCCCTTCAAGTTGTACTCTTTGGCAATTGACTCCACGGTGTGCTTTGTGGGGTCTGTCTGATGGTTGGCGATAAAAACAAGACTTTGTCTGAGACTAAATCGGCCTTCAGGGATATCAGTCGGGTCGGCAAACCCAAACTCGTCATCTTTAGCAGTGCCTCGGTGCTCCGGCAGTGGGCGAGACTTAGATTTGATCTGAAAATGATTGAGAAAATAAAACGTTCGATAGTTTGTATCTTTGAGTTATGGGACTGTTCTGTGAAGTGAACAATATGAAGAATTGTAAAAGTTTACATCAATTGAATTGACCTTTGGGGCCAAGTGCGGAACTGATACTTTAGGCAGAAGTGTCACTTTTCCTGTTTATTCATAATTGCGGAAATGATACCTCAGCCCAAAATATGACTTGTGCACTTGGCCCTTAGTCCTTTAGGCAGTTTTAGGCAGTGAGCATATCATTACTACTACTTTACTGGTATGGTATATCAAGTGTAATATCATGGTGTTAACTCATGAATATCTAGATTTAAGATTCCTCATTTTTTAAATTTCAATAATAAAGATGATACATATACATTTAACTTTGATATACTGGTAAATTAGATCAAGCATTCTTGTAGGATTCATATAAATCAGCATGCAGGTATCAAGTAGACCAGACACCCATACTACTGCAGTCTTATTTACCTCTCCTACTCTCTCTGGGTTGACAACGATCCCCTGAAGCATTTCATGCAGCTTGGTATTCTTTTCCTGCTGTAACTTTAATGACTCTCGGCTTTCTGTACACAAGCAAAACACAGACTAGGCTCTAGTATTTTCATATGCATCAATATGTCATACAGCCATAGTAAAGATTGCAATTTACAACAAAACGGGAACATTATGATTCCAATCATAACGCCCCAAGACATCATGGTCATAACGCCCACAGTTTTCCGTTGACGAACCTTCAGTGAAATTTTCCCTCGCACGTGACGGGTATTTCGGTGCCACGGCTGGCTTCTTGCCCTTGTCCTGTTTCTCAACCAATCTGTGGGCTCGATGTTCCAAGTTCCAGTTCTTCAGAGGTCGTGAAAGGACTGAAATTATTTTCTTGAAGGCTCCCATTTTGCAGTTTTGTGGTGGAATCTGACTCAGCGACTGTCACAACTTCCGTGCCACACAATTATAAAAACATATTGATACCCGCAGTTTGTTTAGAATTTTAAGTCAGTTTCCCTTGTCTGTATTTGGTCACATTGGCAGACACTGTTAAATCTAGGCGTTTACACAACCAATGTCAAACATGTGAACTATGACCTTGAACTTGGTTTTAGTTTCGCACTCATTCAATCGGGGGCGCTACGAGAGTTGCTCGTATGGACGACGATGTTGACCAAACCTGCATTTTTGTTGGCCTTGTAGTTTTTCAAACAGCTGACATTAAAGTCCAACTAAAGTCAGGATAATCATTTTTCATAGATGGTAGACGCGTTTATATAAAGATATATGACAGTTTTAGTCGAGATTGATGATTATGTCGTTACATTGAGATAGTATATTTATATAGGACTCTAAAAATACTGTTTTTTATATTGTTATTTTGATATAGTTACCTCGAAATAACGAGATAATGATCTCGAAATAACGAGATAACTCTAAAAATTACGAGATAACTATCCCGAAATAACGAAATAAAAAAACAATATTTTTTTTTTTTTTTGGGGGGGGGGGGGGTTTCCTATATAATTATCTCAAAATAACAAGATAAAACAATTTTTTTGGCACGTCCTAAATCAGCCACAGTGTATGGATCAAACAACGAATGGAAAATAGTAATTGATAACGGAATCAATAAAAATAGTCATATAATAAAAAAAATAATCATAAAACAACTAAATAAATACATAAAAAAAAGTTTACTTTGAAAACTTTAGCAGATTCTCGCTACAAAATATATCAACGTCGATATAAACTCGTATTGTTTCTAAGCAAGAGTGTCTATATTGCCACGCATGCAACTCCCTAGCTCTGTATGAAGCATGTTTCTCACGAAGCGGTTCACTGGGGTGATCTGCTGTTTTAATCAATAACAAGTGGAAAGGGCTCGTATGGAAAATTGTGTCATTACTTCCGCGGCAAGAGATTATGCTATAGTCATGGAGTTTACCAGACGACTCTACCAGACGAATCTCCTTCTCTCCTTGTTATCAGCCAGTGTTAATCTAACGACCAACAATTATCTTAAAAACGAATCTGTAAAGTATAAGGTTGCTAATTGATTGGTTTGTGGCTTTCACAGTTAAACGCCTGATTGGTTCCTGCAAGATTGCAATCATCGACAGTCACTAATACAGCCACTTTGGGGACGCTCATCGACTTGCACAGAATTGAAATGTGGCCGCTGCTTGTAAAATACCATCATGGCGAAAAAAAAAAAAAAAAATCTGACGCGGGCGGTTTGGGACGACGCGCGCGGGGAGGCAAACAAAAACATTTATTTTTTTGGGCCTCAAGTAAAGTATTGGTAAAAAATTTGGTATTCCAGAAAACCATGAAAAAAACATAGATTACTGTATCACTGAGGGCTGTGGCAATATACATCTATCACATTGTGACTGTGTTGGATGACATTTTATTTTTGGAGCTCATTCTCAGCCATGCTCTCTTTCTTTCCAAGTTCCTATTTCACTTGCAGAAATTACTAATCAAGATCCTTACATTGTTCTATAGTCTTAATTTGGAGTAAGTTGAGATGCAAGTGTCACACATTATCAAAGTAGTTGTTCCTTTACACAATCATGCAGCGTTGTGAACAGTTTCATGAGTAAAGTTCATTTTATTCACCAGCATTTTACTATGTAGATTTATACCATAAAGACCTACATTTCATAGTATATTTTACTTCTGAGGACACTTTTTGAATTACATGTAGGCCTACATCCTACAGATGAGGTGTCATATGAACCAATGTTGTTAAAAGAACACAAGAAGATTTAAGACAAGATATAAGATTTCAGTTTTTATTATTTGTCGCTGGGCACACATAAAATATAGTACATAGTATGGTAGTGCATTTTGTATGCAAAATATTCATGTACATGATATATGAGAGAATGAAAGAAATGTACAATGGAGATGATGTGAATAATGGTTACACATCACAGATGTGTTCTGGTGAACAAAGTTAGTCAACCTGGGTTAATAATCTTTCACGACATACATGTACATGTATTTACACAGGAATAGGTCTAGATATATAGTTATAGTTGCTCAATGGTACTCAACATGCTTGACAAATCTCGTCTTACCAGTAAAGACCACTAATTTATCACAGTGATTTTTCTAAGGAAGATAAGAATCTAACAGCTGGAGCAAGTTGTCATGGAACATAATATGAAATCAGTCAATTTGACACAATGCATGCAGCAAAATGCAATTGTAACATTGCCAAAAAGAGAAGAAAACACTGCTGCCAGTTGTTGGTAAACAAGTTATTATCATGCTAGAGTGGTGTAATACACAGCAACAAATACTATTGTGTCGTACCTGTAATGTACACTAATGTGATATACCAAATATATTTATGGTATATCCATGCGATATCCTGCCATTCTAAGATGTAACAATATTATTCCTTAACATAAACTGAACAATAACAAGCTACCTAACCAGTAATATCAATAAATAAACTGCATACGAGTGACATCCACACGATCTCTCACCCATCTCTCACATAACTGGTGCAACCACGGAAGAAAAATGAACACTGAACTTTTCTAACCTGCTAAGGTCTAGTTTCAAACAAACTACATATCACATGGCCTGCCACACAACTACAATCATTTACTAGCATAAGTTACCAGGAAAACATACAAATAGTTGAGCATTACACACTGTACTGGGGGGTTTTTTGTACCAAAAACTAGCCACTTAACAACATATCCACACAGACTTGCTGCCGAATGAAGGCACTTCTGAGGGGGTCCTTGCAACATTAAGGTTCTCAACAACCTTCTGATTATAAACATGATATGTAGTTCCCAGACCTGAATCTAATACCCTAGCATCATCCTGGGACAACAACTAGATCCTGATTGATCAGTGTGGCTTCATCAACTTGTTATTTGGGACACCAAAGTCTAGAGACAAGTCTGCAAGGATTAACAACAAAGATACATTCCACATGTAGACATTTATGACAATTTTCTTTCCGAGTTATCACGCTTAGTTTCATCAAGAAAGGAATCAAGGAAACAAACAACTGTTATTATTCAGAATCTATGTCGAACATGAATATCTCAATGAACTGTAATTTAATGGTTCTATGATTACAGGTGTTGTTTTCGTAAGCTCGGCACGTGCACTGTACATGATTGTCGTGGCACATTCTGGCATCTTACAATCGAGTGCTGTTGGTGATTCACTTATTCCTTACACTATTCAATATCACAAATCACCCGGGACACACTGGGAAAGTTATCTCATCATTATGCCATTAGTACTCAGTCACATATTAGTGATTAAACAGTAGATACAGCTTGGATTTGTTCACCACATTTACCCTCTGTTGTTGGGTGTACATGAACCAGATGTGCTCTGGTACTAACTCCTGAGGCCTGCTGCCACTGTTCAATATGCCACTGGGTTACACATCTACTCAGCATACAACTCGACTCTATCTGCTGCCCCGTGGCTTGTACTCGGCACGGTGTACCTCCGTGGTACAGGACTTGAGGAGACCGTGTATGTTTACAGCACGAGCACTGACTCAATGAACCCACATGGTCCGACTGGGACGATATCACACGTAGACAGGGGAGTTGTCTGAATCATCCGTGCGCTGAGCGAAGGCGTTCCCGCCGTCATCGAAGAACCGTCGGAAGGTGAACTCGAAAAACGCGTGCTCGAGGTTCTTGCCGTTCTCGGGGCCTCCGGCACCCTCCCCGGAATCCGTCGTGCGCAGTTTGTCCGGGTCTACCGCGTCAAAGTTGGACGTGTCTGTGGCATGGCGGATGGTCGGGATGTAGAGCGCTGTCTGCTGGCGAAGGTGCTCGAAGTCCTTGATCTGGTCGAAGAACGGATGTGACTTGATCTCATCGGCACCGTTCCGCCCGAGACGCTGCTCCGCGCCTGTGCAGAGACGCCGGATGAGGTCCTCGCCCGCCGGCGGAACATTGGCCTCAGATGGGATGTGCAGCGTTGTCGTGTAATTAATCACCTGGACAATCAAGTAAATCATCTGTAAGGGTCATTCTAGTAATGGGTGGATTCATGATCATTATTGTGTTGAAATTAGAACTTCCCTGAATTAGAGATTATCTGGCTAGACAAGGAATTTGTTGTGTAGCCCTATTGCATACCTTGAGTTGAGTTTCTCTGGTTGTGGTAGCGTAGAATGGCGGCTGACCGACGAGCATCTCATACAGGATGACCCCCACACTCCACCAGTCACAGCACGCCGTGTAGCCTGTAACGACAAGACGATTGGTTGAATCATTAGCCTGAATTTTGTTTTTTATCATGTAATTCAACAATACTATACACGTGATACAGGGAAGTGGTATCAGTCTCTAATACCAAAATATTGTGCAGTCCATTATGATTTATATTGGCTATCATAATGCTCCCATTCATGCTCAGGTGATTTATGATGAAGTAATTTCTATTGCTCATTAATTAAATCTAATTCACAACATACTGCAGTTTTTCCTGAAAAACCACAAAGGAGTAGACTTAGGTACAATATTTTGTTTTGTGCACATAAGGTGAATCAGGTTTTTCTCCTGCCAACATCATTTCATTTCACCTAATATTTACAGTGACCAGAGAAAACATTGGTGAACTGTTGAATGCCAATAAAAGTAAGATGAATTTTCCCACAGTCAAAGTATGCAACACTAACCACAGCCTAAAATCTAAGTACAAAATTCATCAGAGTTGCGACATTTCTTTCAGCTTGTCTGACCACAAAATTCATCAACTCAAAGCCTTACTTGGAAAGGTGCTACCCTCTATCTCAGAGATAACACTTAGATAAACACAACCAAATCAGCTAGCCTGCAGTTTTAACAGAAATGCGAAAGTACTGCTTCACCACTGATCATAATATAATATTATAGGGTATTTTTATCTCACCAATATTACAATATTAACTAACCATGCAGACTTACAATGTACACTACCCAGCTGGATATTACTATCCGTACTACTATATCATTTACATTCCTCAGAATGAAAAAAAAATTCTCCAGTTCAGAAGGAAGACATTTATTTCAGTGCAAAGCGCTCTACCTACAAGACAAACGTGCTGAAAATTTATGTGAAAGAACTTCAGAGGTCACTGAACACAATCAATGTGCTCAGGTTTTCATATTATGCTACATATGACATGTTGACTGTCCAATAAACAGCAAAACTGGAAACTTATAGGCTCCCATGTCTTTTCTTCTTCAGTCATGAGCTCTGATAATTGCACATCATCCAGCAAAAATTATTTTCAACTGGAAACAAGGCCAACTTCTGTTATTTTGCCAGTCACAGCAAGTTCAATGGACAATTTTTTGTCTGCGGTTTCTTCCACCGTTGATTTTTCGGAGATAGAGAGTATTTTCCACCATTGGAGCCACTGAGCAATAGTTTTTCTTTGGGAGCCCAGAAGCTTTCTTCTCCTCTTTCAATGCCAGGCCGAAGAATGGAACCCCACAGTTAGCAAAGATAAAGGACCAAAGAATCAAACATGTGAAACGCTGAACCAGATTTGGGCCAAACAACTACAATTTTTTAGTGCAACCAACAATTTTATTTACTGTAGGACGATATGCGTGATCCACAAAAGCCAGTGCTGAACTGAACATCAGCTTTTTGTGTACTTTTGAGAAGTAGAGTGCACAGGTGAAAGAAATATTTCACACAAGTAAATAACAGCATAACTATCACTACACTATACTTGCATTTCTGACACAAACATGGTCAAAACTGCATCTAGGTAGGTACATGTACTGTATGCGGTATTTGTGTCAAAAGAAAAGTCCCGATGAACATGTCCAACATGACATCAGTTATGGACACTTATAAGCATTAAAACATCCAGGTCTGTTAACATTGTTTAAACACTGATGGTCACCTACATGTAGAGCAGTGCATGAGACTGTGACCCGGGTGACCTGGGCCACATGCTTGCAACCTTGAAACATTTGTACTATGTCATGTGCCAGCCACAGAATACAGTTGACCAGCCAACACCGCCGAACATTTGGGGAAAAGCGACACCGTATTTATTCGGGAGTCCCCGGTATCTACGGTGGCAACCGCGGTGACATGTGACACCATCCCGCTCCAGGCTTCTGACCTTGGGGCTCATGTCAGGACACAGGAGCTAACTGTCACGGAGATATCGCTGACCAGGGGCCAAGACATGATGCACATGTTTTAATTGCCATAACAACTCAACTCAACATGTAATGTATGCATAACTTGTAAAGTTACAAATTCAAAATGATCTACGGTCAAGATTGTGTTTTTCCCTGGAAGTGATAATTTATCGACAAGTCATATGTAAGAAGGCAGTATAGAAAAAGTTGATATGACTGTCCTAATATAAGATTTTAAGTGGTTTTAAAATAATTGTTAGTAGTGCTTAAATTTGCCCACAACAAATGAAATCAAGACTTGACAATGACAAGAATCCCAGAAAATGTCTCTATTCGACACTGAACTGCGGTGAGGTATATATCATTCGCTCATAACTTGCATGTTGGAAATGTTTAATATTTGTTTATGCTGAAACCATTTTTTTCTTCATTTCTTCATATTTCAGTGAGATACATGACACATGTATTTCATAATCACATAACAGGTACATACATGTATCATAACTCAATAATCGTGTCAAAAAATCCTTGACTGACAATTTTGAAACCTTCTATCAGGGTTAAATGATTATATCAGACAAACAGATATGTATTAAATTGAGTGTGATAGGCGTGTGCTTGTGAAAATGCTCTTTCCCAGGGTGGCAAAAAGCAGAAGAATGTCAGAAATTGATATTATGCGCTGACGCCGCTGATATTAAATGTGGGCTATTTAATTGCATTATAAAGTACTAATAATAGTGCGATAAACAATGATAAGTTATAAGAACAGTTGCATTACATGAATACCATCAGCCACCATATGACTGGAATTCCAGAGTTCACCGAGGATATACATATATACATGTATAGTTTAGAACAATGATGATTGGTATTTCATGATAAAACTGTGCCAGATATTACAAATTCCAGGATCTCCCCCTATCTAGACATATCACTGGCACCCCTATGTATAACAACGTAAGCTACAGGAATCAAACCCTGCTATTTACACTGTGTGATAGACATAGAAGTCAACATAGCTGCATTCCTTGAGTTCTCCCAAGCAAAATATTTGAGCTGGGTTCCTCACCCTTGGAATGGAGGCAAACAATGAATGGCAGCCTTTGGTTGCTGAACCAGCCACCCTTCTCAGGAGCACCACTCATTAGTGAACTCATCACATGGCAGAACATGTGCCATAACTCGGTGCCAATCGCATCTATTCAGTACTCAACTTATGGCCATAATGCACCTGGTAATAGATGGGGGAGGCAGAGAGGGAAGGGGTGTTACAACATTCCAGAACACATAATTAGCTGGTGCATCCAAGTGCTGGGTATTCCCAGGACCAGGTAAATCCCCAGGCCCCCCGCCAGGTTCCAGTGCAATGCCTGGTTCCTAGGACATTCCCCAAGCATACAGCCAGTGCCAGCCCAGTCCATCCCCAGACAGGGCTCTATTCTAGTCAAGGTCAGACACAGACTCGCCAGGAATGTAGAAATACCAGCCAGGGCCCAGGTAAACAGTCAATATCTGGGACTGTATTAGCCCTCCAAGGTGTGATACCATGGGGCATTCCATGTATCAGTAACTAAATGTACAGCACTGATTGGGGCAGATAATGGTTATACATCAGTTCCTTTGGGGGAAAAGGCTTGAATTGCAGGAAGAATATGGCTTACAGCATCTGGACTAGATGCACATCATAAATCCAGAGAAATATAATGAACTCTTTGAGGAATTTCCTGACATAAGCTTTCTGGAATCATTGTTCACATACTGACAATAATGACTTGGGAGGGAGGCACTTGGGCCCGGGTGCTGCACAGCCAGGTGATGGGGTCATGGTGAGCAGATACAGCACCGAGAGGAATGCACACAAGGCCCATGTAGCCGAGGCCACTGATCCGGATAACTCTCCCCACTCACAACGTCATGAAGCTGTCAAAACTCGGCAGTTTGCCCCAGATTTAAACCACAACAAACCTGTTATTGGGCATTTTTCTGGGGGTGGTATTTCCAAGGCGGAACTTAACACCACAGGGGATTCCTGCACCCCAGGATGAATGTCACTCATGAGGAAGCAACTTCATTGTACAATTTAGATGTTCTATGGCAGGAGGAGAATCTGCAGGAGACTCCCCTCACAATCACAATAGCTGACTGCATGCATTCCATCAGTGCCTGTGTGATGACCATCGTCAGCACTAGCAAGTAAAAGTAGCTTGCTTCATCTCTAAGTTGTTTGGCTATCACATAACCATAAATTATTACATGTATCATGTGTATAGGCCAATACACATAATACATGTACATATATCTTGGGGTCAGTGGTGTACCTTGATTATTAACCGATGAAATTACGCAGTGGTAAGAACGAATGGGCAGGGGTCTTCAGAATCCTGGCATACCTCATGCACAAGATGCATGGGGCTTTGTGGTTACCACTCATAGATTCATGGATTACCTTGCCAATGTACATTCCTTTATAATAGGTAGATTCTACATGAGGAACGTAGCCAAACCCCATTATTATGGACTGGGGAGAGTTTTGCAGTTCGCGTGGTAGGTGGTCCACAGGTCAATGCGCTGTTACAATTGTCCGGATTCTTCTTGGAACTATGCTACATTTGTTTATTGTGAGGTAGACAAAGTGAAAGGATGGAATGAAAAAGGAGTTTGTATGTATACCAATTGCTTTGAACACAGTGTGTGTTTGGAAGCAAATCACTTGGCCCCAACTTGAAGCAAGGCTACCAGTAACATGCAATACTCAAGTTGGTCATGTAATCCTCGAGGCACAAAACAAAAAGTCAGACAGACACACAACAGGACATTTGGGGGGAGGAAAGAGGGGGCAACGGTACACACCTTTCCGGAGCAGGACCTCGGGAGCGATGTAGTTGGGTGTCCCCACGAGGGAATGAGCCAGAGACCGCTGTCGGAGCTGCCGGCGCTCCAGGGGTTTACTGGCCGTCTCCGGGTCCAGCTGCTGGTACACGTCCGCCCAGCTGTCCATCGAGTCCTGCGGCGCGTGGTTACCTGTGTGACGACAGACAGAGCGTATATTGATACATGTACCATAAACGCTTAGACTATACCATGCAATTACACAAATGTATAGGATAACATAATGTTATAAGTGAGTACCTTTGCTCTGGTAGATCTTGGAGCTATGTGTCCACCTGAAGCCTGTACACAGGCCAAAGTCAGTCAGTTTAATATGTCCGTTCCTGTCAATTAGGATGTTATCCGGCTTGATATCCCTGTGGATGAAGCCCATTTTGTGCACGCTCTGGATGGCGAGCACAAGCTCACCGATGTAGAATCGAGCCATGTCCGGCTCAAAGATCCCGAATTTGATGAGGAGGCTCATCATATCTCCACCTGGGATGTACTCCATGACAAAGTACAGGTGGTTCTCGTCCTGGAAGCTGTAGTACAGTCTGACGACCCACTCGTTGTCGGCCTCCGAGAGAATATCTCGCTCCGCCTTGACGTGTGCCACTTGGTTACGTTCAAACACCTCATTCTTGCGTAACGTCTTCATCGCCAAGAGCTGCCTTGAGTCCTTCTTCATGACGAGGGCTACCTCGCCGAAAGCACCAACACCGAGTGTCTGGATCTTTTTGAACATGCTTTTGTCAATCTTTGCCCGCTTGAGGCGGTTGTAGTTTGACTCTTTCTGGTACAACATTTTGCGCATCTCCTTCCTGGCGTCCTCCGAAAGGCCGACTTTGTCCATCTCGTTTTCCAGCTGTCTCTGACGCTTGGTTCTCTCCTTGCAGGACTTGATGATGTTCTCAAAGTGCTGCTCGATGTAGAACTTGCAGGCTTGCGACGAGAAGTGTTTGATATTGGAGTCAGCCCGGAGAAGAGCTCGCTGCTCGGCCTCCTCTGTGCGCTCGGGTTTGGGCGATGTACAGTGGTGTGTCTCCAGCTCCTGTTTGTCCGAAGACGAGTCGTCCAAGTCTCGACCCTCGAGCGGCACAGACTCCACGCTCTGGGAGTCCACGGAATACTGATCCAACTCCTCGGCCACTGGCTGCATGTAGCGGCTCTGGTCCTGCATCGAGCCCTGGCCAGGGCCATTACCGTAACCATACACCTTACCAGGGTAAGGCGGAGGCGGCTTGTCTGGCATATCAGAGTTTGTCGAGGGTGTCGATGTTGTGGAAATCACAGATAGCGGAGACTGGTTGTACTGTCTTGGAATGGGAGATTCAGACGGGGGAACGGGGGAAGGCACATATACTCCAGGGTGACCATGATAGGCAGAGGCAGGGACGGCGGACTTTTGATTGATCTTGACGTTGCCGGTGCCCTGGTTCTGTATGTGGATCTGTATGGTTCCAGGCCCCTTGCCTCTGCCGGGTCCTTGCTGTATGGACTGTCCTGTAGCAGGGGACACTGCGATCTGCGGCACCGAACTCTCCACCAAATGCTGGTGTTTGGGGTAAGACGTCAGTTCTATCTGGATGTTCTTGCCGGCGTTGCTGGGCGGGTTTTGCGGAGCACGAGGAGTGGGGTATGGTGGAGTACCACCCAGCTGCCGGATGGGAGTGTTCACCTGTGCCTGGACAGAGGACACATAGCTGGGGTGGGGTTGGGAAGGACCGGGGAGAGGTGTGCTCTCTGGCTGAAGGGGTGGTGAGACAGGGGCTGTGGCAGTTTGTAGCACAGGTTTTTGCACCTCTCGACTTCTAGCTTGCAGTTTGAATATCTGAGGTTGTACGGCATTCCAAGCTGGGACGGGCTTGGGAGGGTACTGGTTGCTATGCGGTAAGACACCACTAAAGTCTTGAGGCACGAGCCCTGGACTAGAACTGTGGCTGGAGAGTGGCGAGTGATCGTCCAGTGGAAAACCGTGGTCCATATGATATGCTGACATGGGACTTGGGTGGAGAGGAGCCGACAGTGGTTGACTGGTGAGGCCCTGGCCTGGGAGTACCCCCGGCCGAGCTGGGCCAGTGTGGGAGGCAGTCCGCTCCTGTACCTGTAGGAGCTGCTGCAGGCTGGCCTGGTTGACACTACTTGGCTGCCGTTGGGCCATGGGACTGTAGACGGGACTGCGATGGGCAGTAGCTGGAGTGTTCATCACTGACGTTGGGAGGGGCGACTGGGAACTTTGCGGCAGTCGCATGTTGACGCTTGCTTCTCTTTGCACCGGGGACATGCGCTTGATGTGTGGGACATGGGCAGGGAGCCTTGCTCCGTGAGACCCGCTGGTGACCATCTGAGCAAGGCCTTCTGGGTAGCTCTGGCTGCTGGAGAGTGTAGCGGGTTGATACTGATGGCGCCCGGCCTCCATCGGACCGGTGTGTAGACCTCGCTGTGGCACCCCGGGCGTGGCTGGCGGCCACTCATTAACCTGCAGCGGCACGGAGTGGACGGTCTGCGTATTGGGGTTCTGGATGTATCGAATGGGCCCCGGCTGCTCCACGTGACGCACCGGAGCCATTCCCGGTACTGGACTCTCCGACCTAACGCTAGAGTTCTCCGAGTTCACAGGACTCTCCGTCGCATACTTCTGCTCGAAACTCGGCTTCCGGATCACTTGGGATCCAAATGTTTGAAGTTCTGCGAAAATACCAAAGAACATACATGTAACATATAAATCGCTGAAAATTTTCTATATCAAATTTTTCAAGTAACCTCTAAATACATGCAGTCACATATATACAAACTACATAGACTACATATTTCCTAATATAACATGCTGAAACATATATGATGTATACCAGGCCCGCTGATCTTGGTGAAGCCATTCCTGTGATCAGACTGCGCATATTTATGGATGACGCTGATGGCTGCCTCCAGGCTCTTGTTCCCGGACAGCTTCAGAGCTCGGATTGCGATCAACTGTAGTGGTGAAACACATCAGCATTGTTTATATCTCGACTATAACGATATTGACTACAATCAAACCAATCAAATACCTAGGTCATACAACATGAACAACCCTGTATATATTGCTAGTTCAATGAGTTCATACTATACAGGACGATTTAGTGAGCAGATTTCATATCCCAACAAAAGATCTTTAGGAACCCAGTTGGCTTCATGCTGGGCCTTTCAAATTCTAGCTTTGCAAGTTGTGATGAACATGTTTGGGTAACTTCGGTGAACTTGTTCAAAATATAATAATGACGATAAATTAAGTATTATTTATATCTGTTCATTATGTGTGTGAAGAATTTACCTGGTATCATGTTTATAATGGTCACAACGTTGTACACATTTTGTTAGAGCAACCATACTGAATACATACGGTATAGCTAAAACATGTATGATATATACATGATATACATGTACAGTTATTTAAACCACTCAAAACATGTCGATACTTCAAACATGCCAAGATCAATATTGAGATGATATCTACTAACAGCTCCTAATCCGCGGTGTATTAATGCGGCGTTAATCAGTCCAGTCAGGTCACAGATGGCCTTGTAGTTCCATTACACTCAGGAAAACACAGGCTTCTGACACTGGCAGCCAAGAGTAGTTGGGAGAGGCTCTGAGAGCTCTATGGAAATTGGATATTGATTATTGATCACCGTTGGAACTACACCAAGTAACTTGACTGCACCACTGTGGAGGAGAGCAGCTTTGTTTCTGACAAAGTGAGAATATCATGAGCACAATCAGGAAACACACACAGGGAGACGGAATCTGAGGGATGGGAGGAAACAGCAGCTAAACAAAGATCAGGCCATAAGATCTGCACACAACACCCAGTCTATATTTGCCACCGGCGATAAACAAACCGAAACCCTCCAATGTCCGATCAGTCACTGGTCATTCTCCCCTGATTTTAGTACATTTTTTCTGAACAATTCTTCGATATTTAGCAACTTACACGGTCTTCCATAGCATCCTTCAATTTTGTTCTGAATCTCTGAGCAAATCTTTCGACAAGATCAATGTTAAAAGAATGGTTTATAATGCAAACTTGGTTGCATCTGTGTCAACCAAAATCCTCCATTCTGCCCACATGAGGACAATTATACATGATTAAATGATGACAGTCATCATGATGATTAATGATGCAGACTAATCATAATTTGCCAAATATGGTTATCAGTGCCACCTAATTACACTGGGCAGTATGTAATTGTACAAAGCTCACATGTTGATTTTAGGGCGAAACATGATACATAAAAAGTAATAAATACATATATGATACATTTTAAGGAAACGTATACATGGTACATATATAAATATATATATATTTATAGCATTTTTATAATTTATAATATTGGATGAACTCATCAAGGACTAGTGCCATCGTTTACACACCACATAATATTACATATAAATATACATATATAATATCAACTTCCCACATTTCATCTGAAGTCCTGTTTATCCAGTCAACATTTACAAGAAAAAAAGCAAACACGGAAACTAAACACTGCCCAACCTACATGTATCATGTACACGAATTGACTGGATATTTTTATGATCAAGTGTATCTACTGATATCTGTCAGCAAATATAAGTGGACACCATACGTCATATTCGTGCGTAGGCTTCAGTTTGATTGATAGTGGCTTGGTTATAGATGTGAAAGTAGGTTAGATTTGTGACGCATACTTGCTCAGTGTGTCTTACCAGGCTCACAAGGGGTCCTACACCACAATAAACATAGCAATACATGTCATACTCTATCAGCAATGAAATAAATATAGTCCGCTACGCAGAATTATTTGATGAACATGACTTCTATATTTACTTTGGATAAAAATATATGCATCAATTGTAAATTTAGGGGAACTACTTGTGAGCAAGATCTAGTAAGTGCCAAATGTATGCAACCAACTCAACCAAAAATTTCAAGGCATACAGGTGTATTAATCACTATGTTATATTTCAATATTTTTATTCAATATATGCTCTAGATCAGGTTATGATTTGGAAATATACCGATATAATATATAGTGTTCATCTTCCCTTCAAGACCTTGAAAAGTATATACAGCTGTTTTCAATTTATGATCCAACACTCTTCTTGATAAGTTGACACTGATATAAAGTTTGCATACTGAAACCCTAGACCATATTTGTAATCATCCCCCCCCCCCCCCCCCCACTAAAGTTATCCACCACTAAATTGCATCAACACAGTGCCGAAACCGACTATGGTAACGCGCATTACCATAATCAAAAATGGCGGCTGGTATTTGTGGTTCGAATTTGATCGAGCTAAACAACTTGAATGAGAAGCTATTTTGAAGCATTCAGAAGTCTGTGATATAAAGTTGATTGTGCTGAACATAATTACTAAGGCTAGTTATAGAAAAATAGGCTTTTTCTACGAGATATCGGCGACTGAAAATCGTGGCTGACTATGGTAACGCCCGAGTCCAAGGATTTATTGACTATGGTAACGCATAGTGACGACTATGGTAATGCATTCACTACTTCACTGCAAATAATATTATAACACAAGAATTGAACCGTAATTTATACGATATTCGTATATTTACTACGGGGAATATGTCTATTTCAGGTTACAGTGCATTTTTTTCTTTGAAACTGCATATATACTGGGTGTAGTACAGTGCTGAAACTCATGCTGACATCGTGAGATGTAGAACCACTGAGTGAACACAGTTTGCGGACGATGTTCCAATATATGAAATCACAGTCCGTCACTTTCCGACGTCACTGCCCTGAATACAGGAACACGGACAAGGGAGCGTCGGACTAGTAAATATTGAAATATTTGAATAAAATGGGACACTTCTTACCCCTCGCACATCAGTTGTAAGAAAGTTGCCTCGAACTATGTTCCCTACTCCTCTTACTACTCAGTATATTTATCAGAGCTAAAAGGTGGCAGACGGATAGAATGGCATTCACATTTAGTGGATCATGGTGTAATAAAATAGTATTATGATTGGGGTGCAAATTCCCAGAGGCCCAAAGAGCAATTTGCCTTCTCTTTCGTATTTAGGCATGATAAAAGGCACCGACATAGCCTACATTATTGGTGATCCATGTTCACACGACAAAAATACCCGTCTGCCTACAAATCACACTCAAATATCGTCAATTTACATGCGACTCGAACGCACAGTTTGACCAGTGACGGTCGCCGCGACCAGATCGCATGCGATTGGCGTGCAACCGAGTCGCTGCAACTGACTCGCATAGTCTGAGGACAAGCTTAAATCAAACCTGCAATGTCTCCCGTTTTTGAAATTCCTCAATATTTCTGACAATTTGATGGGGAAATGCACAGATTTGTAAAAATTCAAATGCGGCTTATACCAGACCCTGCGTTTAATCGACAACTTGGGGGTTTCTCATCATGTGTTGCATAGGTCTGGAATAATAACATTGATGGAGTTGCTGACCTGTGTACATTAATGAAATCGCATATGTTTTTTTTACATTGATTTGTGATAAAGTAACAGATGATTCAAGAGTTTTCAACACATATATCCTACCGCTCAAATCATTGTTATGTTGACAAAGAATTGTGTTTGTGTACGGAAGCCCCATCGCATTACCATAGTCATTGAATTTCCTACAAATCACATTACCATAGTCTGACATAAGCGTTACCCTAGTCAGGACACAATTGTCCACCCTCCGTTTCCACTAATATATCACCAAGTGACTCATTGCACACATTCGGGATTAACCTACATGTATCGATTTCGCTATATTTCGAAGATCCCCTCCATTTATACACGTTATATGCATATAAATTCACTAGCAAATTCGAACCACAAGTGCCTGTCACCATTTTTGACTATGGTAATGCGCATTACCATAGTCGGTTTCGGCACTGTGATCAAGCATGAACGTAAAAACAGAACGTTACACCTACAAAATGTACATCTACTGTAGATGTTAGAAGAGTACTGTGCATGAATCAAATATCACGCAGCTGCATGTTTCAAGTGTTAGATACTTTATGAATCTATATTTTTGCTCCAGGTCATCAACATGAGATAGGCGAACCATTGACATTACATTGTATGGGAAGGGGGTAGATTCTTTGAAAGGAAGGTAGGTGAAAAACTTCTATCAGACCATGAGTTGGGGCAGTAAATAAAGAGTCCTGTAATCTTACACCACAGAAGTCTCCCCACACACACAGCCCCAGTACAGTCAGGCCGAGGAGATCAGCCAGCTGACATAACAAGTTACAGCGAGCTATCGTGGTGGAGTGTTGTCCCCGGAAACTTGAGCTAAACTCGGCCAATTTATTCAGGATGATATAAGCCATCAAATATAGCACCCATCAATGTTTTTTTGCAGTCTAGAATTTCTCTATTTTCATTGGAGCCTGGCACAATGGATGAATACATTATGTTTTTAACATGGACAAGTTCAGCACATATATATTATGAAATAATTGGTGTTCAAATTACTCAACGACTAATTTTGGAGGGCGATTTATTTGGCGGATTTGGCGGTAGGGGAAAACCGCCAACTAACGTGGGGCTCACAGCCGCCAAAATTAATAGCCACCAAAATTAGTCTTTTAACAGTAGTTGAACACACTGCTAGTGAATACAACAACTGTTGATTACAGCAGTCATTCATTTATTGCAATATTTTTGCCACGATTGCTGGTTTGAATATTTTGATTAATACACTTGGTGATTAAATCATCAGTGATGAGTAGAGAGAAAACTTACAGCCCTGTTGAAGTCGGCATCATCAGAAGATCGCGCGTGTACATGGTGTAATCCAACATTCATGATTGTCGGCTACATCAGGGCAATCACTAATACTAGTACACTGAGTTTCCCTCCAGCTGGTAGGAAGATAATCTACTCATTGTGACATCTCAGAGTGCACAAACAATTGCCGTAGGCATTTCTCCACTAGATCAACTTGATGATGTATTCCAAGCATGCATGATATATCCTTGATTCCTTTGTCTTTCAAATCTGTTATAAATTGAAGGGACACAGCCCAAAATCTACATTATCCCTGATAAAATTGAATGTAGTTCCTTTGTTCTATGTGTGGCATGCAGCAGTGAGTTTATCTCTCCAACTTTGAAATATGAATGACCAACCGAGTTGAACAGTAAGACATCATATAAAATGTAGGTGGGCTTCCCCAGGGAAAGGTGGGCTGGGGGAGGAGGGGGGGGAGGGGGGCGAGGTACCAGGGGTGTTTATTGTCAGAAGGTAGCCAGTGTCTAAAACTTAGAGAGCACATGCAGCACATGGCAGGCGCTGCCGCGAGAGTCCAAATAAAGAGATTCCAGGGAGCCAGCCAAGCATCCCGAGGTGGCAGATGGTCCTCTTGCCTCAAGTGGCCACTCCACAGTCCACAGTCTACTATAGTGCGATAGTTTGTGTACATTATACGGACAGCTTATCACCACAAACAACAAGCCCCATGTGCACCTGGACAAGGCTCTAGCAGTGAGGCAATGACTGTAAAAAGGCACTACTTCTAAAGGGTTTAATGAAATTAAAAGTGGATTCCACATTTTCATAATTTAATCTACTGAGTACTAGTATGTAGTTTGTTGTACAAGTTTGCCAACTGGTCTACCAAAACATCTACCAAAACCAAATACAATGCAGGCAGGGCTGTTAATTCTATGAACATGTACAGTTAATGTTGAAAGATCACATTAATCAAGTTGTAAGGATGGATGCTGGCACAGATTTCCTGAAACTTAAAACTGGTATGGAAAATTTATTTGAAACATGAAGACTGAAGAAAGTAAATCAGAAAGGTGTGTTTGACAACACCAGAAATACATCTCTCTTTATGTATTTCTGACAACACCCATACTATGACACAAGTCCGAGACATGCACAGACCTCTGCCGAGCCATACAAGATCAGATAAAATGTCTGTGAGAAAAGTTACACCCCACCAGAAAGTCACTCTTGTGTGAAAACAAGATCTGTAAGAATTAAATAGAGAAGAATTGATATCACTAGATACAAATTTTTCGCTTCATACATTGTATATTTCCATATGAGGAACACACCTAGTTAGTAGTCAAGATATAAATTCTCTTCTAACAGAGTAAACATACTCCAGTTTCTTTATATACATCCATGGAGGTATTAGACTTGATCAGAACACAATCTGAATTTCATCACATGATAAACCATAAACCAGATGACCATGATATCAAGGCAGATCAAACATGTACTTTCTCACACTGATTTTGCGCTATTGCCCAGCAAGTGCAGAGTAGACAGGGGAAACAGGTGTCTGACAGTGGGGTGAGAGCAGCCTGTGATGTAATGTCAGGTCAGAGGGGAAGTCTACCTTCATCCCTGGGAGAATTCCTCAGGGTCACTCAACCACGACCAATTTCAAATTTTTAATGATTATACATTTTCCTTGTTCCAGGCTGGGAACAGATTCCTGCAACTTTTTCACACCAAACAAGACATCTGTCTGCAGAAAGTTACATTTTGTGAACAAGAAAACATTTTGGAAGAGCTCTACCGAAGATAGATTGTCAATTTATTGTTTTACTGCCAAGGTTGTCACAGTATTAGACGGGATATACAATCTACATTACCAGAAATACATATTTCTGACATTACCAAATGCACTGCCAGTCTGTGCAGGCATGAAACAAATTTCAACCGTCCAGCAAAAAATTACAGAGATACCACATAACATACACATGTACATGTACATGTATGGTACTATTAGTATATCAAGCCATATATTTGAAATACCAGACATTTATAAATCACTGGTAAACCCTTGAGGTATGCCAGCCGACCGACTAGATGACCCGAGGAGTTATGTGACCTCACGGTGCATGCCATAGAACATAGTAGTGGACATTACAATAGAACAAACAGTGGGGAGACCATTGTCTAGGGCTGGAATGTGGCAGGAATCAGCTCTCACTGGTCAACACACTGGTCAGTTAGTGGGAGGGAGGGGCGAATTGTGTCTCAGTCATCAGTTAGAATTAAATAAATAATTAAAGTATTTATACACAGCATGCCATCAGGGGACATTGAAAGGGCATAAAAATTTGACCATTTAATAATGCAGTCACATCTTGATACTTTGGAAACCTTTAAGTCGTACAATACATGTACAATGTACGAAAAAAAATTAATGATGAAGTCAAGGATTAGACTGCTCAATATTTCTTCAGAACACTTGTATATTAGTTGGCCACCACTGTGACCAGGTAAAGCAAGTACTCTTTGACACCACTTGGTATTCAATGAATGTTACTAGTATTTGATTGTGGTCATTGGTGACTCATTACTGGTAATTATTGTGATGCAGGATTTTCATCATGCAAAGTATTACTGTCAGTCTGAAAAGATGCAGTTCTTCCAAAAGTGACTTGTCTTACATTTCTTGTCCTGAAGTTGAATCATGTATGTACCTGAGATTTACACACAGATCGTGACTGAACCTACACGTGTAATTACATACACTGTGTGTATTATATTCCCACAAAAAAGACATCCAAGTGGACCACTGCTACAGAATTTGGCATGTAAAGAAACCTTTGGCACAGATTCAAACATCTCACTCTGATATAGGCTGATATCCAAACACGAAGCCGTGTTGCTCAATGGTGTAGAATTCAGAAGACCCTCCCCCCTCACTCTTTCTTTTCCTTTTCGGTTGATCGTAAACTTCTTGGAATGTTGGTTTGAAACAAATTTAGTGCATCCTGACTGCCAAACTGTACTGAATGATAGCTAAAGAGCTTCATGGCTCACTGAAAATATGTGCAGGTGAATTTAGGGTGCACTTGTGAGAACATTAATTTTTTTAGATCTTGAAATAAGATTTTAGTCTACTAGATCTAGATATAATCTTCTTACCCCATGAATAAATTCAATAAAAAGTATCGTAACTTTTTTTAAGGATTGTGTGAATTATTCCAAACCCCATTTCAGATTCTCATGTAATTTAAGTTAAAATGGGACAATTCCAAAGAACCTTTCTTGACTTCCTGATAAAATATTGATTTTGTTTGGTCAGGTTTGTTGGCCTTTTATATATCTAATAACTTGTTTTGAAAGTACATGTATGTATTATATCATGAACATGGGAGATATCTTTGATATTCAAGTACATATTATTTCATGAGTCTGTGAGACTGTGAGTCTGTGTCTCTCAAAAGCATGTGAACTGGTGTAATTTGGAGGCCATTTTTATGTGACAGAGCATGAATGATATACTCCAGAATGAAATACACCTTCACCCATTTATATATCCCAGGGTTCTTTACAACCCACCCGCAAAATCACCTGTTCACAACTGTCGTGCATATTTTCCCTTCCGACCTTTCAAATGATTCAAACCCTTTTCCAAATAACGAAGTCTACTTCAAACCCCAAAACATCGAGGCCAAGGAATGTCTTGCACCTGTTCCTCAAGTTCCTAGTCCCACATAAAGGCCAAATACCTAGACTCAGACAGGGCTTGACAAATTGTCCAAAGTTATTCCATTCAAGGGCATTACCCCAGAAATGTGGGCACCCTCCCAAGCTGGAGCATGCTATCTGAGGTCAGGTGTTAGCAACTATCTGAGTGATTTACATGCAATGATCAGGAATTGGGGGGGGGGGGGGGGGCGACAAGGCAGCTTCCTTCTCAGTTTTGAATTCAAATTGACAAACATGATTTAAATGTTTCTTCGACATGGGCTGCACTGAGTTTGTTACACATTTAACATTCCTTTCAGGTCCTTGTTTGAGAAATGGGTGCTAGTGTGTAGATGTCTCAAACAAACCATTTAGCTTACCTAGTATAGTTATAGTATAAAACTGTTCATGAATATGAATATTTCATGAATATTTTTTTAAAAAGATACAAATTGTTCATTTCTTGCTAGTAACTAGCAACAGAAACCCATAGAGTTATGGGTTTCTGGGTTTCTGCTAGCAACCATGTGGCATATATTTGATATACATGTACAATACCAGTTTTTAAAATGTACACTACTAGTATTAGCTTAAAGAATCAGGTTATTAGCAGATATATGCTGGACATTACCGGTACACTCACATATTCCAAATTCAATTGCGCAAATAAACGACTTCAAATACGACCAATTGTGGACAAAAATTTTGGAGTGCGCTGATGACATTTTTATTGGGCATTGTATCTTTTACACAAAATATTTCAGATCCAAGTGACAAAATATCAATACTGACCTCGTCACAGCCCATTTGTATGAGTTGTTTGAGCATCTGTTGGTTGACGGGCGTGACTTCTACATCATAGCCGTTGTGTGCGAGGGACGCCACGGTGGCAGGGCTGTCAATCTGGAACAGCTCGATGCTCTCCTTGATCTTCTTGAGCGCCCGCTGTGTGTAGTGGTCAACCCGCTGTTTTGGCGGGGCTGCTGACTTTTCTGGCGGCGCCAAGTGAGGGGAGCTTTTGGAAAGCTCCGCCTTGACCCCGAGGTCACTCTTGATCTGCATCCCGCCACCAGCGACACCGCCGCCACCACTGCCGCCGCCGCCGTACGGGTACTGCTGAAGCTGCTGGGCACGGATCACATTGCTCAGGCTCTTGTGTACTTCCTGCAGCATGTGACGACTGGCCCCTGGCACAATTAGTGGTCTGCGCCCATCTTCCTCTCTCGCCCCCTGCATCTATAGCAAGCAGCACTCTGGGCCCTTAGCCTGCGCCCACTGCAGCTCGACACATTCCTCAAAGTTTACAATCCACTTGATAGGTATACGTCACTTCGGGTGAAAACTGACAAATATTCCATGATATCTCAACGACTACCGTCAGTCACGTCACAGAGAAATGGTTAATTTATCCCATGCTTATCCGCAATGTAAGCGATACGAGCTGGCATTTATTTTTCGGAAACAAAAATATTTGTCCAAAGTTTCCTCGCTTTGCTGTTGCCACCCGGGAGCGTCTGTAATCATGCTACAATGAAAGAAAAGAGAAACGTGAGTTGGAGAATACTTCGAGCCATCAAACACTTGGTAAAGTCAAGGGCATAGAGATACCTGAAATAGCAAATCTGTGTCTACCAGTCAAAGATATGGTGCCACATATGTGCACGATATACTTGAACATTGTGAAAAACTTGTACAAGACTATCAGAAACTGCTGATAACACAGAAGGAAGCTGAGGAAGATAAAGTTCTGACAAAGCAAGCACCTGGCCCCAGAATTACTAGTACATGGTACTTTGAGCATGAATAGAGAACTTAAATCATCACTAAATTCACTCTGGAGGTAGTAACATTAACAACTAATGCATGTATGATTATAACACTTATCACTCATCAGTCTGATAAAATTCAGCATTTTTATTAAAATTTCTGCCGTTGGTACTGTAAAAATACAATACTAGTACCGGGTATATCAGTGACGAGTGAAATAAAAGCTCCAGATCAAGTTTACGTGTACATGTAAATTTGCGATCACTATCAGTGATCACTCACTATTCTCAGTTCAGCTTCATATAACACAATTGGTAATTAAATTGTATCCATTCACTTGACATTTTCTGGCAAAATTACGAGTACCATTTCAAACAGAAACAATACATGGCTCTAAAAAGTACTGGCACATGGTCAGACACAACAGGGCTACAGAACTTCAAGCATACATGTGGTCAGGACATTCATTCAGGATATATATATATACATAGATTGTAATTATCAAAACTCAGTTTCTCTACGTCACTAGCATGTCAAATAAATGTTCACTTTTTATTCATTCACAAGTTTTTAACTGCTGTCGAAACAATTTTGGTCATTATTTGAATCAATGAAAGTTATCCATCTTCTAGTCAAGACAACATCCTCAAAGTATCCAAATTCTGGTCATGTAGGCCTAATGATAGAATGAGTTCTGCCTTTAGTTTCTACGAGCCATCTATCCTAATTTCGCTGCATTCCAAAATATTCACCAACGGTATTTTCGGGCCTTGTTATATGCAAACCAACCAGTTCTATCATCAATCGAGACTCTCATATTCAATCTTTGTACCAGCAGTTTGTTTTCAACGAAACAAGCTTCTGAGCTCTGAATATTGAATTGCCAAATTTAATTTTGAGATGTGGCAAATTTAGAACGGACGACTTTGGCGTAGGCTTGTAGTATTCTGGGGCCGGGCCTTAGGGCCTACATGTATTAATATCATCATGTAGCTCAGGCCAACATGTATTCTGCATCTATTTATTGCATGAACTTGGTTAACTCATTTACTGCCGGCGCAGTAAATTAAACGCCACGATCTGTGTGCCGCCGACGAGTTATCTCGCCTGGGGGGATTCCCCACATGGAAAAACCTAGTTTCGGTTTCGTTTATTAAATAGCTATTCCATTCGATAGGTGGTGCCTCTAGCACTGCCTAACTGGCTGGTACTTCGTTTTTGTTGACGATATGAACAAAATCAGACATATTTCTGATAACTACTGGTTGTTTTCTGAATTATTTGAGTGAATTTTCATCAATTTTGAGCAATGCCCTATATATTGAGAATAGCATGTGAAAATAGCATGAGCTGGTACTTGGAATACTAATGTGTTTTTCAAGAAATCAGTCTTATTACAAGCTGATCATCAAAAGTTGGTTGCGTTATTATTGATCCTGGAATAAAAAATAATGACATCTAATACCGGGAATTTTCCATATTTTCTAAAATTAATGTGGCACACAGGCCTTGGAACCCAAAAATTATCGTGGCAGTGAATGAGTTAAGTATTAACTTTTATTAGTGGTCCCACGAGTAGACGATTAACTGTGCACAGCGGTTTACCCGGTTAGGTTAATGCTATCAATCGGTTACAAAATCTGTAATCAGGTAATCGATTACTTGAACTTAAATTTATTCAGCATAATTATTCATTACATTTCCATTTTGTATCATGTAAGGCCGCAAAATCAAGCTGAAAGTGTATACTAATATGGTGTGTCTTGACTTGACTTGTGCAGAACATGATGCCTCAAACTTATCTTCGGTGTTAATCAATAGTAGCTGGTCAACCTGTCAGTTTAGACTTCCTCAATCATTCGGTATCTGGCTTTAAAAAAAAATTGGCATCAGTAACGATTAATCGGTTACGGTTCAGTTAGAAGGCAACGAGCACAATGAAACGTTCCATTGAATTTACCTATCCCTTGCCACAGTGTTAAGAGATAGCATGCTGTCAAATCGCCAATTTTCAAAGTGTGATAAAGCTACTTCAAATTTCTTCTCAATGGATGTGATATTTTTTTATCGTTCCCTGAGGGGATTTTCTTTGCTTTGGCAGTGATTACAGATGGTTCCTCAGTGCTGTTGAGCCGGCCGCGAGGAAGTTTCTTCATTCAATGGGGAGGATAGGAAACGTTTCATTGTGACGAGTAATCAATTACAGTTTTCTCTAATCGTGGGACCACTAACTTTTATCATCATTACTGATTACTCACTAGATGTTGCTCTCCCACTAGCACTGTCAGCCTGATAAGTGAAATAGTCCTAGTGGATTGTACGCGCCACATGGGTACAGTAGTACTAGTAACATAGATTCTACACACCACTGTGACTGTAGGAAGTCCAAATATATATAAGCCTTTCTCACTCACAAAAAAAATAATTTCTTTACAAGTAGACACTAGATAATCACTTACTCCCAATATTTATTTCACCATTCAGCACACGTGATTAGTTGTCAGCAATCCATTCGAGCCACAGACAGTGAAAGACCCACCACACCGACTGCAGTCACTGCACTGTGCCAGTGTTGTTTACTTCCAGTCCGCCATGTTTTCATTTCACGGATTGCCTCACCGACCTAATCCACGTCGGTATTTCATCTTTGTGCACACTAAATGCCGCTTACCGTGTGATATTTAGACACTAAGAGTATTCCACAGTTGATATATTCCCGAAAATATTCAACAACTTTCCCTCTCCGCACAGAAAACGGGGAATTAAGGCGATATTCCAGGAGTATAGAACGCAACTTCACGCCAGAGCTATCACGGGGAGAATTTATTATTTGATCACGTGAGAGCGGCTGGAATTCTCCGCTCACCTTATAGTACTCGGTTCAACGATTCCGCTTATATTTCTTACATACAAAGAAAAAATAGGTAGAAATGGGTCTTGGCGTTTCATGGTCATAAGTCTAGCCACCTTTAGTTTGATAATGAACGATATGTTTATTGGAAGGGGGTATAATATTTCAAAGGGGATGTCCATTTGGGTCTATTGGTTGAATTTGCGAGGAAGCTTTTACATGCTAGGCCTATATGACGCATCCTATAGGTTCCGAAAAAAGCCGAGTTTGCTTACTTTGACACATCAATGGCCAGGCTTCTACATTCTTGACATTCCTGTGTAGTCACGTGATAGGACACGAGAGGGTCGTCCACCCGATAAACATTGAGTGTGATAGAGCCTAGCCTAGCTTTGCGGCTACTCACAGCCAGTAGTGTTTATAATCTGATTGGTGATTCTGGAATATAGGAGCACGTGCTGGAAAACCTTTAAACACATCTAGCTTGCGGCCTCTTACGTAACATTAGACCTACTTCATGTCAAATTGCGATGAATTATGTAATATCGATGTGATTTTATTTCTCTATTGGTATACCAATTAAAATGATTCGAACGATTGTGTGAATCCTTTTATTGTTATAGACCAGTCGTGTTCTAAAATTCTTCATCTAGGGGGCCATATATATATATATATTTCGCTATTATGCTATAATTATATATTACATAATACGGATATCTTTTCTATTGTCAACAGATCATGTGTAAATATAGGTACACCTAATACCCACATTGTCAGTGTAGGCCTGTAAGAAACGATTAATTTAGGAAATGATTATAAATTAGTACACCCGTCACTGATGCACGTGTGCGTTATGATGCATAGGCCTATATTTTGATATTTATCTACAAGTAGGCATATTTGTACATAATACAGTAAAATTGAACACAATATATCTCGTAATACTAATATTGATATATTTCGATTTCTATTGGATCGCCTGACACGATAAATAGGTTGATCACTCTGAATTATTTGTCGTGAACGTTATCAGAAGTAAGCTCAGTCTCCTTTCACACGACAATAAATGTTCGTTGTACTTTATAATAATCACCTTAACTATATATTATTTATATTTGTTTAGGCTATATACATGTATATGGATCGATCTTCATACATAATTATGCCTACACACAAAATTTAGATGAATTTTGATTGAAAGAGAAATATGATGTGGGTATATGGTATACGATTTTCGTTGTAACGATTTGACCAGACTAGAAAACGCACCAGATATGGTTTACATGCAATAACGGTCAAAATTTTCAACAACAACACTCTTGTGCCGTGACGCGAGCCTGTAAAATATAAATATAGGCCTACTTTACTAGTTGCATGGTGATCTTATCAATAGCGATATTATTTTCCCTTACCTGGCTTACATTTATGCTATATTTAAAGCGTGCATAGCTTTGTGATTGGTCCAAATGTTGTCACATGACGTAGATTTTTGTATCCAGATTTTGTTATTTTCATGCGAGAGATATTCAGCGCGCAGTCAATATTAAAATATATTTTCTTTTTTGTAGGTGAATACGTAAAAACGTATTAAGTAATATAGTAACCTCGCAAGCTCGGTCAATATCTCTGTTGCGGAAGGGAAAGCTATCTACGTATTCACACCCAGAAAGGCCAATATTTATATAATATGTCATCAGTTCTGTACGTTGTTCAGAATCAACCAGTTAAAAGTTTCTTCCGGCCCTATTTCACAAAATGTTAAAGATCGACAGTCAGTTCGTCAAAAAAAGGGGGCTTCCTTTCATATAAAATGGCATGTGATGACTAGAAACGTCTCACGACTCGATATATGTCCTCATTTTCCGAAGAAAATTGTCCATTTTAATATATTTCATCATATTGTAACTGTCAGCACAATTAATTTTACTCTTGGGTTCATTTTGGGTATCTTGACAAGTATTAATTCATTATTCTAGAAATATCTACCATGTTTTGTTTTGTCTTCAGAGAACACGAACGCATCACTGCCAACTGTAAACTATACAATATTGAACTATGTACTCCTAAATATTTGAATTTGTGTAATATATGTCTCTAGCCTTCTTAGGATTATGATAAATATATTTGGGCATATTTATACATATAAAATGAGTCGATACAGTACATTGTACACTGTTTTTCGAGAGCAACGGGAGTTGTACACAATAGGTCATCGAAGCGAGATTTAAAACGTCATGTTATTTGGCATTATTTTGTCGTTTTGGGGACACACAACTTCCCAGCCAAATTTTCTGCAAGATTGTGATATTGTAACTGAAATTTGGTATTGTAGTTTCACATATCATGATTACAAATCATTGGAAATTCATCGGAATTTTATATTGCAATTATATTGACACATTCCCACCGATGTTAGACCGATAAATGTTTTCTTGCATGAACCTGTCCTATCGATTGAAGGGTTTGAATAACCTATGTTTCTGAGCATTGCATGGGTTCATGACCTTGACAGCAAATAAAGTTGTTATGCTTTTAAACTGAATCAACCGTATACTTTCGTTGTGTATTTTGTAGAGCTACACATGGGAAGATATATATTTTACTGTAAGTGTAACATCACAAAATAAATGTGTTATACTCGTTTTTTAAGTTCGAAAAATTACACGTGTTTTGTTTAAATATTGTCAGTGATAATTCATACTTATTGTATTTAAGAAATATGGTCACTTGTGAATTCAAGCTAAATCAACAAAAGTGACCGATGCTTTTCCCTGGAAGTACAAAATTACGTCATAAAAATGTTTCTTTTGGACGTCTGCAGAACGAGACTTTGGGCACCCTATTCGCTGAGAAAAACAATGGTTTTGAACATTAATGGGCGCCATACACTGGCGCCAGTTTCTCTCTATCGGAAAACGAACGATCCCGATTCGTGAACAATATGGAAGAAAGAGCGGTTCAAGAACTTGAACAAGCTGCTCAAATTGTTCTGGTGGCCAAACTTCAGAGCAGATTTAATTAATAATTCATTTCCCACATTGAGAGTTTATTGTCCTTAAAACCAACTATTCGTTATGTAACACGTTTGTAGTATAACTGAAATGACGATTGTCGGTTGAGCGATAATAGGAGTATGTTATTTGGTCATGATCATGATGATTTGATGATGGTGCTCTGTTGAGCAGTTGAACAATGAACACTTTACTTACTTACTGAGGTTTACTTAGGTTGATACTGGACGAAGGCTGGGCCTGTGAATCCAGATCTTCTTCCTCTTCGTGTGTCATTTTGGACATTGGATGGACGGCCGGTTATTTTGAGCACAGCTTCAAAGTTGTACCTCACGTCTTGGTCCGGCAATATCTGTCTAACCTTTTCTCGAAGGCCTTCACACTCGGTGCCTCGACAACGTTACAGGGTAGGTCGTTCCACATGTGAGTGATCCTTTGGGTGAAGGAGGGTTGTCGGAGTCTGGTCTTGCTTCTCGACTTGTGGAGTTTGTATTGATGCCCCCTGGTTATTGAGCCCCTGCTTTCATGTGTTTGGAGCACAGGTGAAGCTTCTTCGTCGTAGATACCTCTGACTATTTTTAAGGTCTCTATGGCATCACCACATAGTCTTCTGTATGTCGGGGCTGGTAGGCCTATTTTCTTCAGCCTTTCCAAGTGAGGAGGGACCATTGCTTTGAAAAGCCAGCGGAAGTTGTCTTCGTCCATGTACTTGAATGCTGTTGTCAAACATGTCATGGTCATTGTTGAAGACACGTACACCCACATCATGTGTTCAAACCGAGCCAAGGGCAAAATCATAGGAGCTGCCGAATCCTTTGAACATTCTGTTCCAATCTGATAATTGATCATTGATGACATGATGAGTTAAATTTGTTAGGCTTACTGCCCTATGTCACCTACACAAAATGATAAATACAGATAACCATTATACAATGTAATATAGTAATATCCTTCTCTAGCTGTCATACTTTGACCTTTTGGCATTTAACGAATGTAAATGGGAAATCATCCTGAATATCTGGAATCACCAGCTGGCACCAAAATTTTGACAGCTCACATTACTGTCTGATTTTGACCTTGATTACTTTGGCAAATTAGCATTTAAATTCATCTTATTGAATTTTTTTGTTTGTAGGCACCACCTAATCAGGTCACTGCAGAACAACGTCATGTCGCTGAAAATGTTTTCCTGTCCTTTCGAAAGTCATCGATGCCCTACAACCTTTGCCGTCATCTACTTGGTGCGTTCACATCGATTTCATTCTACTACACCTTTCTGGCACCCTACATTCATCAAATTAAAATATCATCGTAAAGTGAAAACTCAATGTGGAAAACACAATTCACCAAAGTTGTACGTACATATTTCAGAGACTTGTAAGAACGAATATGTACTGTTCCAAGTTGCCTCAACTGTGAAGGAGGCTGTAGTACGAGAATGGAGTCTTCTACAGCCGCAGGATGTGGAGTCTCTGAGGACCTATCTCCTGCATTATGTTACACAACACATGGAGTAAGTATGATATCTAGGAATAATATTGAGTTGATATGGCAAGAATTTTGGCACAAAACTATTACACTTTTACACTAATGGTATTCTCCGTAACTTATATATGTCATGACTATATGAAATGTGTCTTTCTAATGGGAGAAGAAATTGTACAGGTTGGAAGTTAAGTTGAAATGGTTTTTTCAGCCTGCAGAGCTATGTGCGCGAACAGATCCTGCAAGCTGTAGCAGTCATCTTCAAGCGAGGAACGGTCGATGAACGATATACTGACCGGGAGGCTTTGTTTTCTGATGTCACTCAGCTCATCGCCAGTGGCAGTAACACCATGGTGAGTCTCCTAACTTCCATGAAGTCTTGATACAAGCAGTTTTGCATGTTTAGGGATATTGTTCATGGCAGAATTCATATACTAAATGAGTTTGCTAACAATCAGGATTTTTGTCTCCTTTCATAGCAACTGATAGCCTGCTCGATACTGACAGCTCTACTGAATGAGTACTCGACCACAGCTCGCTCCAGCAATGTCGGTCTGCCCTGGGAGTTCCACTACCGCTGTAAAACCGCCTTCGAGGTCAGCTTCTAGAATGTAGTGTTCTTCAGTATCTTAGTTGATAACTAGATATTGTTCAATGACAAAAATTCAGGAAATTTTCTTTCCATATTGAGAGTGATTTTGGCCACTGTTTACACAGTTTCTACCAGATCCAATAGTGTTAACAAATAGAAATTGCTGAAATACAGACATCTGTCTGTTTGTTGAACCTACAGCAAAGTGACCTGAAGAAGGTGTTGCTGTTCTGTCTACAAGTGCTACAGGAACTGGAAAAACTTCCGAGTCCACTGGAGCGTGAAGTTACGGCCGTCTTCAACCGATTTCTGGCCATCACGGAGCAAGTGCTCTGCTGGGAATTCCTTCCCAAAAACCATATCCTCTCTCAATATATGTATATGTGCCAGGCATGAACAAAAGCATAAGTATTGTGTATTCACATGTCTGAAATAGTGTAAATTTGTATATAACTTATGTGTCACCTTAACCTTGGTTGTACTTCCCCGGCGGCTGATTGGAACATTCCTAGGTAACCAGAATGTGTCATTCAAACCTCCGCTGGCCTGGCGAGACGTCGTTTTGGACAAGGGACTTATCCAGATGTTCATCCGGGTAAATGACCATCTCTCATCCCATGCCACTATGATCCATAAAGTATCATATTTGTAAGGCCTGTTCGGACTGCAGTGGATAACAGTTTAATTCTTTGGGGATTATATCCATTGCCATTCCAATTTGATTTATTGGTGTAATTAAGGCATTTCGGCAGAAATGCCTTTATGGTTTTAGCAGAATTTTTTTTTTTTTTTTTTTTTTTTTTTTTTTTTTTTTTTTTTTTCTTCTTCCGCCACTTTTGGTTTCCGGACGATAACTTTAGATTGCCTTGACGGATCCTTGTCAAATTTTCACCGCAAGTCAGAAATGATATGAGGAAGAACCCTATTCTTTTTGAGCCGGATCGGAGGTCCGTGAGGTCCGTGAGGATGAAATCAAGGCTAATTTTAAGACTTGGTTTCCGGACGATAACTGGAAAAATATTTATGCAATAGTTGCAGAACTCTGCATGGAGGTTCATATGCCACCAGGGAAGAACCCTATTGATTTTGGGATCGATCCGTCAAACGACCTTTGACCTAGAGGTCAAAATAATTTTTTGCTGATTCATCCTTGAGGCTTCCTGCATATCTCGGAAACCGTGCGCCGTAGAGCGAAACGGACGTTATTTTCGGACTCGTCGCCCTAGACAAACATTTCTAGGGTGTACTTTTTTTTTTGATCCGGCTCCGAGGTCCGTGAGGTCCGTGAGGATGAAATCGAGGAACTTGGTTTCCGGACGATAACTCAAAAAATATTCAGGCAATAGTTGCAGAATTTTGCACGGAGGTTTATATATCACCAGGGAAGAACCCTATTGATTTTGGGATCGATACCTCAAACGACCTTTGACCTAGAGGTCGAAATAATTTTTTGCTGAGTCATCCTTGATTCATCCTGCATATCTCGGAAACGGTGCGTCGTAGAGCGAAACGGACGTTATTTTCGGACTCGTCGCCCTAGACAAACATGTCTAAGGGGTATTATGGATGAACTTTGACCTTGACCTTGAATTTTTTTGCCGAGTCGGCATTTTTCGTTTTCGTCGATATCTCGGAAACGGTGCGTCGTAGAGCGAAACGGACGTTATTTTCGGACTCGTCGCACTAGACAAACATGTCTAAGGGGTATTATGGATGAACTTTGACCTTGACCCGAAATTTTTTTGCCGAGTCGGCATTTTTCGTTTTCGTCGATATCTCGGAAACGGTGCGTCGTAGAGCGAAACGGACGTTATTTTCGGACTCGTCGCACTAGACAAACGGGTATTATGGATGAACTTTGACCTTGACCCGAAATTTTTTTGCCGAGTCAGCATTTTTCGTTTTCGTCGATATCTCGGAAACGGTGCGTCGTAGAGCGAAACGGACGTTATTTTCGGACTCGTCGCACTAGACAAACATGTCTAAGGGGAATTATGGATGAACTTTGACCTTGACCCGAAATGTTTTTGCCGAGTCGGCGTTTTTCGTTTTCGTCGATATCTCGGAAACGGTGCGTCGTAGAGCGAAACGGACGTTATTTTCGGACTCGTCGCACTAGACAAACATGTGTAAGGGGTATTATTGATGAACTTTGACCTTGACCCGAAATTTTTTTGCCGAGTCGGCATTTTTTCGTTTTCGTCGTTATCTCGGAAACGGTGCGTCGTAGAGCGAAACGGACGTTATTTTCGGACTCGTCGCACTAGACAAACATGTCTAAGGGTTATTATGGATGAACTTTGACCTTGACCCGAAATTTTTTTGCCGAGTCGGCATTTTTCGTTTTCGTCGATATCTCGGAAACGGTGCGTCGTAGAGCGAAACGGACGTTATTTTCGGACTCGTGACACTAGACAAACATGTCTACGGGGTATTATTGATGAACTTTGACCTTGACCCGAAATTTTTTTGCCGAGTCAGCATTTTTCGTTTTCGTCGTTATCTCGGAAACGGTGCGTCGTAGAGCGAAACGGACGTTATTTTCGGACTCGTCGCACTAGACAAACATGTCTAAGGGGTATTATGGATGAACTTTGACCTTGACCCGAAATTTTTTTGCCGAGTCGGCATTTTTCGTTTTCGTCGATATCTCGGAAACGGTGCGTCGTAGAGCGAAACGGACGTTATTTTCGGACTCGTCGCACTAGACAAACATGTCTAAGGGGAATTATTGATGAACTTTGACCTTGACCCGAAATGTTTTTGCCGAGTCGGCATTTTTCGTTTTCGTCGATATCTCGGAAACGGTGCGTCGTAGAGCGAAACGGACGTTATTTTCGGACTCGTCGCCCTAGACAAACATGTCTAAGGGGTATTATGGATTAACTTTGACCTTGACCCGAAATTTTTTTGCCGAGTCGGCAGTTTTTGTTTTCGTCGATATCTCGGAAACGGTGCGTCGTAGAGTGAAACGGATGGTATTTTCGGACTCGTCGCCCTAGACAAACATGTCTAGCGGGTATTATGGATGAACTTTGACCTTGACCCGAAATTTGTCGACATTTTTCATTTTCGTCGATATCTAGTATTATAAATTATTCATCACACCGAAATGCCTCCAAGGCATCTTTAGGCCTTGACGTCTAGTTAGGCATGAGTTGTGATGAAAAACTGACATCTTTTATTTCTGTACCAGATTCACCTGAAGGTGCGCTATAACTCAGAGATGGCTCACCACTCGCTGATGTGTCTGACCCAGCTTGCGACCATCAACGGTCCAATCTTCAATGACAAAGACACGAGACTGGAGTTCCTGGTCAGCTACCTGCAGGCGTTCTTACACATGATCACCAGGTGAGGGGCAGCAAAGGATAGACACCAAACAGTCTTTGTTAGCATCCGAGAGTTGCATGGATAAAGCAACTTCATGGAATCCTTAAATTATCAAACATTTATAAAAATCATGGGACAAGGAAAGTACAAGCAAATGTGAATATTTTTGAGAGGAAAATATCAATTTGTTCATATGTTATTTAAATATATAATCAAATCACATTAATATTCACACACACGAGAAATGACTAGAACGAGAGTCGACATTAGAGCTCGAGCACATCATCAGCACCCTGAGAGCTGAATGTATACTACTCAACGTTAGTAGCGTTACTCCCCCCTACCCCCCCCCCCCCCCACAACAAACGCTACCATATCCTCCCCCACACGATTCCAATTCATTCCCGTATAACAGTTTGAACAGTTTATTGGTAATCAGACGCCTCAAGGAAGCACATTGATACAGGATTTAATGCTCGACACTATATATTCATTCTATTACAGAGGCAAACAGAGTGGGTTCCTATAATTTCACGTTTTTGACAATATAATTTGCATATATAACACTCATTCACTCCATTGCATTATTTATACAAAGAATGTATATTATGATGAAAGCATAGGCCTCATAAATAAACATTCATTTTGAACTCAATGAAACATTTGTACGCCTGCTAAAATGATATTGAACCTTAATAAAATATCCTTAAAAATATTGGAAACTATGAGGAATATCTGCATCTGATATCATACTCAGTAATAAATAACACATTTACACTGGGCTAATGAAAAGACCAGTTTAAAATATAAAGGATTGTCCGAAGGCTTCGCAAAGCCAACACCTTGACATATAAGGTACGTCAAATTAAGGTAAATGTAGCCGTGGCATCGCAGACGTATCGTTGTGTTCACTTCATAACACCGAAGAATGCCACACGGCACACGCAAGCTTACATGCATGCACGAATTGCTGCACAGAAAATTGTGTGCTCCGAAATACGCGTCATTGTGGTAAAATTTGCTTTGCATTCTGGGAACGTCAATTTCCATCGGCTCCGCCATTTTGACGTTTCCAAAACAATCTCAGCATTTTGCGTAATTTTCTCAAACCTAACACATCGATTTATGCATTATATATCTGTGGAATATTCAAAGTTTGCCATCAATTCGAGAGATTTTATGTCAAGGACGAAGAAAATTCTCATTTGAAGTAGGTGTCTAATCGTTTACATGCCAAAACGGGCGTCGATAGGTTGGCATGAAACCTCCATGAAAAAGTCAGCACATAGACATGTAGAGGGTTGGGGGCTTCGCCCCCAACGCTCTAATGTCAAAAATCCGCGTGTTGTCCCCAGCACACAGCTGCAGGACTACGAAGCGCTGGGTATTGCCAACATCATCAGCAGCCTGGTGATGTTCTTCCCGACGGCGACGTTCGTTGACCTGCCGCGGGAGTTACTCCTGAGCTTCCTGCAGAACCTCGCCAAGCTGACTTGTAACTTCTGCCAGGCCGCTGCTCAGGAAGAGGCTGTAAGTGTGGGTCAGAGCAAAGGTTTGATATTTGTTAAAGTTGAAAAAAATATGTATAAGAAAAGCATGTATAAACGGGCTCAGATTGCATGTAAATCAACACAGAACTATTTTCATTCTAATACTATGATATATTTCATACATGTACCTTCTGGGGCTTCTGGGCATTTGGAGTATACATGTCTGATTATCATATTGAGAACTGCATCTGATTCAAATCAATTTTAGTTTTGTGAGTTATGGTAGATTTTCATCTCCTCCACGGACAGCTACACAAGGACGACACACTGTTCCTAGAGGCGTATGAGAAGGTCCTCTCGGCATGGATGAGCTTCATCACTGATGCCTCGGAGCTCCCAGACGACATCCTCCAGAAACACGCAGTCGAGATCTTCAACACCTACCTGCAGTGCCACCTGTCTGCTCCTGATGGAACTAGAAACCAGGTGAGTATTCAGTTGGAAAATGCTTCCTTTTCTGTGAGTACTGTGCCATGTATAGTTCATAGTTAGTACAAATGATTGATGCTTGGTTGACTATTCTAGGGCGTGGATGGTTGCCATGGCGATGCTGATGAGGAGTACGGGGAGACTGAGGAAGATGATCGAGACAGATACAAGGACCAGCTGTGCAGTATTGGGTTGTTTGGGCGACACATTGCCTCACACAGCATACCGCTCCTCTCCAGGTAACAGCAGTGTTGTATAGCGGAATATCATTGAGAAAACTTCACAACCATACATATGCACATTTGGTAAAGTAATTATTTGATACTAATCAAGTGGATTTTGAAATCAGTGTTCTGTAATTATAATGATGAGTAAGATGAACAATAATCTGCTGTGTATTGCTAGGTTGTTGGAAGACCGAGTTGGACGACTGAATGGTCAGTTACAGCGCATCCAACAGTGTCAAGCGCTATCACCAGGGGGAGCTGTCAACAGTGGTGGCGGTGACGGCATTCTACAGAACATCAACGAAGATATCCACTGGCTGATCCTCATCACTGGTCAGTATAGCTCAGTGCCGAGTATGTTATAGAGATATCAAAATGTGGCAAATCTTAAATATTTGATCAGATTTTGTATTCTCCAAAGATCGGGTTGCAGTTGACCAGTTTCATATCCAATTTGAGTGAGATGAAATATCCCATTGGTCAGGAATCACCATAGTATTGACACAATGTCATGTTTGCTGTGGATCATAGTCGTTAGTATTATGTCGTTTAGCTATTGTGATATAACTTTCATAAGTAATACAACTTTCAGGTAACGACTGTATTCTCTTCTAGCCAACGTACTGACCGACGACTCTGAGGGCGAGACCCCGATGATCCCGGCCTCGATCATGCGATACTCGACAGACCAGGCCCAGAGCACAAACCTGGGGACCACGCTGAAAGTCCTCGCGTCACCGGCTAGCAGCTTGTCAGACATTCCCGGCAGCGACCAGGCCACAGACCCCGTCGTCAGGTGTCATATCCATGGAACTTTTGTTGTCATTATGGCATATAGTAATCATGCAATGGCTACCTCATCAGGATATACTGTTTCCTAGAAGATATGTCTGTATGACATATTCATATTTATACAGGTTTAGGGACTAAAAAAGGATGCTATGATGTGTACTGCAGTGTTTCTCGGCCCCCTTTATAGGCTAACTTCTGTTTTACTTCTTCAGACTGATATCGTGTGTACTGAGGCTGTGTGAGGTGGAGAAGAGGGCGGTCGACCACCGTATGGCATACCACCTCAGCCCTGAGGTCGGCGGCTCAGCCATGTGGTTCCTCACGCGCTGGGTTCCTGCGTACTTGCTCCCCGACGAAAACCACTACACTCAGGTCAATAAAACAGCACAAAGTAAAAAAATTGCAATATTTGTTCACCCTTTTTGATCGATCAAACATATTTGAGGGTTGTGGGAATCTGGCATTCCAATTAACCCTTTGCCGGCTGGAGTTGCATTATCTAGACCTCTGGCTAGCTGGAATTTTGCCTATTTTTGCTTATTTGAGGCCCATGTATAAGTCATTGAAATGTTCATAACTTCGTCAATATTTGTTACACTTCCAAATGTGATATATCACCAGAAAGAGGAGGACATTCTGATTCCCATGCAACAATCATCTGCATTCACATTAAATAATTAGTTTTGTATAAAATGCCAAACACACTGGTACCTAAAAATTCTCAAATTAATTCAGAGTCTCACGGGTGCCTCTGAAATTAACTCAGCTAGCATATTGTTAAGCAGTGGAGATTCAGCAGTTATTTTCTTCTAAGATGCCTGATGAATCGGCCATTGAACATCTTTAACAATTACAGATCAGTGTGTCGCTGAACTCGGCGTTTGGTCGGGACACTGACGGTGGGCGATGGACGTGTTCATATCTCCTTGACAAGATCATTTCCAACCTAGTCACCTGGAACTCTGAGACCAATCTCCTCACAGACACGCTGGAACTGCTACTGTCACTAGTAGATAAAAAAGACAGGTGTGGTGAATGTATTTGCTTCAAAAATAGAGGAAAGTTGTGAGTTTTTGTCCTATCCCATGTATTTTGCGAATATTTGGCTAATATATAGCTTATTTTGTCGTGACTTAAATAAATAGAAGTAAATACGTTCTCTTTCAGGAGTAAATACATGCTCAAGTGTGACGCATTCTGGAAGCTACTTAAAGACTTCTCGTCCAATCAGCAACAGTTTGACATTTTGCCATCATCGTGCAAGAGAATGCTGTGTCAAGCCCTGGTATTGGCTGGTTCATCAGCCAATGAGAATGACAGCAAGGAAGACTATTGGAAACTGGTAAGAATTGATTAAGAATTTGTGCTTTTTTTTAAAGCTGCACATGTATGTGCTTGCATCCGATCTGCTCCTTTTGTATCCCAGTTTGAAGTGGCTTACATAATCCTTGTGTGATCTTTAGGCCTTTGACCCTGATAACTGTAACTAAATTGCCTGAACTAGCCTGCATTACCCATGAATTGCAGACGATAGGGACCAAAAAGTCGGCCGTTGGGGACACACGTATATCTCTGTCTGCGGACAAGCCTGTGCAGGACATTTGTCCCGTCCTTGACCTTTTGACCTCTGACCCACCCCTTGAACTGACCTCTGACCCGGGGCTCATGGCGCTGTGGGAGGTAAGGGCCTGGTATAGCTGTAGTAGTGGGGCTAGACAGGGAGAACTTGTAGTTCATGGCCACATTTGTCATTTCTTCAGGAAACCAAATCCATGTTTAACTCATGCATGTTCAGAGTTATTTTTTGTTGCGAATATTTCTAACTCCAAATTCTCTTCTAGGTTGCTAATACTGATATTTCCTATCAATTAACTCATATTAAGCTCAATGCTAATCAATCCTGCTGTTCTACATGTCTCTCTGCCGCATTGTTGAACTATTAAATTTCTCATTTCCTGCCTTTCCACCCCCCTCCTCTGCAGGTGCTGCACTCGCTGTATGCCCAGTACAAGGCGGTTGTTGGACAGCCGACGTTCTCCAAGCTTACGGGGGATGAGGCCACGCGCAGTCGCCTTGTCAGTCTCCTGGAGTGTCTGTGCGGCGTCGCTCAGGGCAGCCGCATCGACAACATCATGGTTCTCTTCCAGTTCCTGCACCCTGCCCTCACCGACAGTATCACTGTGCTAGGTAAAGTTCCCAAATCTTGAAATGACAGTTGATCAACCAATACGGAAACAGATTTATGCCATTGAACAGTTCATTTTAAATGTTGAAATGTTTCCCATGGCAGATGTATTCCACATGTTTGAAGACATCGTCCAGCTGGTTCTGGAGCTCTTTGATTCTGTGGTCAACCAGCAGATCTGCTATCTCAGAGCGGTAGGAAATAAGTAAACTAATTGATCTACATGTATATGTCAATGCTGACTATGGACAGAACAATTTGATTGCAGGTACCATGTGCAGATGAAAATTATAGGTGTCTTTCTGTCGTCAGTTAACAACACCCTGCAAGCTATCAGTTTGTAAACGTTTTCTTTATAATATGTACAGGGACAAAATGTGTTTCTTCATACCCTCAACAAAACTGATGGCTGTTTTCCCTCCTCCCCATCTATCACACCCCTTCTGATCCCCTTTCCCCCCTCCCCCCATCCCCCTCCAGTCTGACTCGCGGAAGCTGTACGAGAGCTGTCTGTCGATGATCCAGGTGTTTGCTAAACACAACACCGGGCGGCGCTGTATATCCAGGGACTCGGAGGAGGATCAGTTCCAGGACATCTTCACACTCATGCGACTTCTCACCAACGCGCTCTCCAAGGACTTTGTCGACTTTGGAGACAAAGGTAGGCATAATATAGGTCTCAGGGCGATTCTGTACAGGATGATGACTTGCACATTGGATTCCTTAAAATTGTTTTTGCGGGAAGAAAAATCACATCAATTTGTGAATGTTTCATTCAGTCTATCTCGAGTGGAAAAGTTCTCTAAAGATTACTAATGAACAAGAAATTTACACCTTGGACATCAGGAACATATTGACATATTTATTTGTTGTATCCACAGATTCCGAGGAGCTGGCGGTGAATGCTGCGGATGTTGTTCTCTACGGTCTCAACATCATCATACCAGTTATGTCTGAGGATCTGCTGAAGGTGACAAATATCATATTGCAGTCGATAGTACATAGAAATAGGGAAAATGAAAATGCCTGAAATGATTATGTCTCCTTCCATTACAGTTTTGTATAATATGCAAGTTCAGAGATCTTTTTGCCAATTCACAAAATGTATGTCAGCTAATTAACATGAATCACTGAGTTTGTGTGACCTCGTATGAACTATCAGTGTGTTGTGTTCTGTAGTTTCCCGCACTCTGCACTGCCTACATGCGGCTGCTGACGTATATCGGAGAGATCTATCCCGAGAAGATCTGTGACCTTCCCGAGCACCTGCTCAAGGTCGTCGTAGTGTCTGAGGAGATGGGGCTATCTAAGTATCCTTCAACTGTGGCGCTTCATCGCTGAAGATTCAGATTGTCTCTTGTAAAATGTGTTTAATGTTACATGTTAATGATGTTTTTCTATACCAGTTCAATTGCGAATTTGTTCAGTTGCAAATTTACACATGTATTACATGTATGCTGGTTTTATCATCATATTGCACAAAATTTGGATTATCAATTAAAATAGATAAATTTCGAGTGATATTTCGTGATTATCACTGGAAATTCGTGCATCAAAATTTTGCAAACCCAAAGCTGCCCATCCTTATTCCATCAATGTGTCACCTTAACAACGCTACCCCAGCTACTCCACAGACATTGTGACCCTGAGTCTGGAGTTCCTGACGTCTGTAGCCATCCACCTGCACACCCAGTCCCTGGACGGCACCTACCTACACACCACCATGGCTCACTTCCTGGAGGTACGCTTGGCTCAATCTTCATGTCGGGATCAGTATACTGATGCTTTCTATAGTACAGTGGTCCCCCTCAAATAACACCTATCCTTCTGCCACAAAATTAAGGGGAAGCCTTATCAGAGGTGTCCATTTACATATTGAACTGATTCCAATGCTATGCAAAGCTGTGTTTATAGAGGGGGAATTCTTTATTGAGAGGTATCTTATCTGAGGGGGATCACTGTATATGTACCTTTGACATGGCGCATGCCACAATTATGCTTGTGCAGTCAGGTGTTTCCTCCAGAAATAAACATAGTCATGCAGTATGGTAAATTTCAGCAAAATCTCAATAAAAACTTCTCAATAACTTGCACAATCTGTTTTACAAGTTGAGACCTCTCATTTGCTCCTCCACAGTTATTATTCAATATGCTGCTCCTGGAGACGTTTGACATGGAGTTGTTGGAGACGGCTAGCACCACGTTCTTCGCCCTGATCTGTTGCCATAGAGACCGATACCAGGGTCTGGTTTCCGCCCTGCTAGACAAACAGACAGACACGGCAGTGCGACAGCGTCTGGTAGAAGCCTTCAACTCACTGACGGAGGGACTTCAATTCCAACTTGACAGGCAGAACAGAATCAAGTTCAGAATGAACTTTGATAATTTTCTGGTCAATGTTCGTGGGTTGCTCTGTGTTAAATAATGATGTGTTTTTACTTAGGGAAACTTAGTTGTACCATTCATAGTTAGCGATGAATTCAATTTGATTTGAAATTTGAGGTAAATAAACAGCTACAAATATTTGTGACTGTTCGTAACTCATAAGTCTGATGATGGCATGGTCATGATGATGTCCTATTTTATATTGTGCTGATTCACAGGGTACATTGGAATAATGCCTTGCTTTGAGTAATGGAGTGTTACTAGTATGTACCACAAACATTTGTCAGAATATACCATGTTTCATGAGGTTTATTGCAAGTAGTAGATTAAATTATAATTCTTTATAATGCAACTTGATATGTCATCCAGATTAAATTGTCATGATTTATATTCTTCTCTTGTAGTGTTTTTGTAAGTGAATTCTGGTTATACAATTGTAGGAGCTCAAAAGCTACCTTTGTTGTGGAGTAAATTCTGTGTTTAAGATCACCTGAGGGTCAGAACCAATGGTGGGGATTGAACTGAAAGATCAATTTTATGGGGTTATCCCGCAATATTGTTCTTGTGCAATATTGTTCTTATGTTTGTGGTCCAAATTCTTTCAAAGGCCCAATGTGCAGCAGAGATAGTTTGGAAGAAGTTTGACTGAGGGCGTAAAAACTAGTGAGTCTATTGAAAATATGACAGTATAACACACCTCTCATTGTCTGGAAATGTTGAATTTCGTCAAAGAAGTACAAAGGAGCAATACATTTTACGTATGGAAGGGCGAGTGTGAGTGACATTTCCGCACCTCCTGGTATTTGATTGTTATTCAGATGTGTGTAGCATATATCAGAGACTGTTAAGATGTGTAGGTGAAATGGGCAGTTCAGAAACCAAGTCAGTCATCATTTGACGGCACTGTTAAGATGGACATTTGATACATACTGTAGTCTGAGCACATTCCATTCCACGGCTTCCTCATGACAATTTTGGGTGGTACTAAAACACAGACTTCACTGTTACCTGTATGTTTCTTTCGATGTGTTTTGTGGATACTGTGATAATCATTTACACTTCAATGTAAACTTGAGGCTGTGATGATCAGAGTACTTTTGAAAACCTTAGGCTGAAACTTAATTTAATTTTTTTAACTTCATTTTCCACTCCCCAGACAGTGCCATTTGCAAATGTACATTATACCGGTAGCCGAATAATAGTTTGCATTTTGATATCTGTTTTGGATAGTGTGCATGCCGTTCAAATTTCCAGAAAGTTTTCAGCGAGAAGTTGACTTGTTTCATTGATATCTCGTTCATTCAAGATGTTCATAGAGTGCTATGGATTTTTTCATGTCTGAATAAATTCATTTTATGAAACAAAAGGCATTTATGTTATGTTTTTAACAAGTTGCTGCCGTGGAGATTTCATATTGGTAACAGCGATATTTCAGGAAATTTCTGTATATATGAACATTATTGAGAGAAAACATTTTTGGGGGATGCAGTTTTGGGGGATGAAAATGTGGAATTTCTGAGCCTATCCTCCGTGAATCAAATGTTGTGGAGTACCACATCACAAAATAATGATCTGGAGTTGGGATGAGTATGGTAAAGTTGCAGATAACTGTCCCAGTCTATTCCGGCGGTAGCGCCTGTCGCCAGCCAGCACGCAACTGTTTACTGAGACGAGATCGAATGCTCCTGTACTCCGCCCTATGTGCCAAACTAATAGTCTCATCTGGATCTTTCTGCAGGTCGTACAGTTCCACAGAGTCATTGTAGATCTTGTCCCACATGGGCTGATAGTTGACTGTGTCATAGTATACCCATTCTGTGTAACTGTACCGGTCAGTCCGCAGCCGGTAACCCATGACAACATCCCCCTCCATGATCATCCTGGGGTATTGGGAGAACGCGGCACGTTTCCAGGGGCGTGACGGGGCCGTCATCAGCGGCACCATGCTGAGGCCCTCTGTACACGTGGTTATATTGGTGGAGACGTCCGGACATGTGGAGACAGGGGGAAGGCCCGCGGCGTCGACTAGAGTGGGGAAGAGGTCCACAAACTCTACCAGAGCCTCGGTAGAGACTCCGCCGTCCGTCAGTCCAGGGACTCTGACCATAAGTGGGGCGTGCGTGGCCAGCTCGAAGTTCGTGTGCTTGCACCACTCACCATGCTCGCCCAGCTGCCACCCGTGATCACCAAAGAAACTGACGATCGTTTCGTTGGCTAAGCCTAGACCTTCTAATGCATTGAGAACCTCGCCCACTAGGCTGTCCGTGTAGGTCGTGGCCGCGTAGTAGGCCCGCCTCAGTTGCTTCACCAGGTGGTCTGGCAGGTGCGTGTTCATGTACCCGTGGCCATATTTGCTACCGATGTTTGTGTACCATCGCAGTTCGTCGAAAAACGACCAGGCAACCTCAGGAAAGTTCAGAGGAGGATCAGCATACTTGGGCAAGCTTATATCTCCTTCGGGGTATTGGTCCAAGAAACTGGCTGGGAAGATGAACGGTAGATGAGGCTTGTGAAACCCGACAGCCAAGAAAAAGTTGACATTCTTTTCAATAGACTGCGCAGCAATACCGAATAGTTCTTGGATGGCACGCTGCACGGTCTGCATGTCCTGCAATGGATACTTATCGAGCTCTGCAGTTTCCACGGCAAGCCAAGGCACCGTAGAGTTGTTCCAATGGCTATCATCAGGCTGCCAGTTAGGTTTGGACCACGAGACAGGGTCATCGTTGCCAGAGGACCGCCTCGGGTGGAAGATCTTCCCCACGCCTACCGTCCAGTACCCGTGCTGTTTGAAGTACTGCGGCACGGTGGTGAAGTCCCCGCCCGCCTCCCGCCAGTACTGGGTCAGGTCGTGTACACGGGTCGTGTCCGGGCGCCGCCCAGTGAGCAGGGACGTCCGACTGGGCGAGCAGACCGCCTGCTGTACATAGGCGCGCCTCAGCAGCAGACTCTCCCGGGCGAGGCTGTCCAAGTGAGGCGTGTGAGCTCTGCCCCCGTACACTCCGAGCTCCGTCCGCATGTCGTCCGACACAAGGAATAGCACATTCTTTCGTTTACCGTGGACTGGTGCGCCCAAAAACAGGATAAAAATGAGAGGGAAAGATACTGTTAAGTGCATCGTAAAGTCATTGTTTTATGTATACATGTATTCTAGTGATGGTTTGATATTAGCTGTCCGGGCTTCAAAATAAACATGTATGTATATGTGGCGATTTTGCCCTAAGCACGCGGCAGGTGATTGTAAACATAAATGCCATTTATGTGGCCTTTTCGTACTTGGCCTTGTTTTGACATGCTCCGTTCGAGCGTGCGTTGCCACGGCGACGTATTGTAATTTACGCTCCAGTAAACTATAACAATGGATCGATTAAACCTCGCGTGCGTCCTACAGCTTGTGGTGTATTATATATACACTGGAAGCGACTCGATCGAGGAGATTGTCCAAGATCGAGACTAGGACGCACACGAGGCTCGCCATGAGCTTTGTGTTCCCTGGGTCTGAGTAGTGGGCTCCTAGAGCCCTGGGGACGATTTCCGTGGGGAGGCCCGGGCTGGGAGAGACGAGTTGCTGACTCGGGGGCCTTCGGCCCTGTGGATCGCCAGCTCTCTCCCTTCCCGGGACATGTGACAGAGGCTCTGGCCAGCATGTCGGACTGTACGGGGTTCCGTCCCCGAGGCAGACCGCGGCTCGCCAGGCCCCGCCAGTTAACACCGTGGTGATGAACCAGTTTCTGAACGGTGTCCGTAGGCCTGGGAGTGTCGGGTGGGCTGTTACCTGGTTACCGTTAATGATGAAGTAGTTACCGTGTCCGCCGCGACCTCCGGTGAGCGGCCCTGCCGCGAGGATCCGGAATAGCGGATGCGCGTCCGCAAGGACTCGGATGAGAGAGGACTATCCTCGAGGATCCCGAAGAGCGGACGGTAGTCAATAACTTTACATTGGTGCCGTGACCAGGATCAGTCCGACAGTGTTCCATCGCAGCCTACCGTCACAGTGTTGTCGCCTCCTTAGTCCCTGGGGATCGCCCGCTCCTCAAGGACGTCTCGAGAAAATGACGAGAGCGAAAGAGAAGGCCAAAGATAAGGCCGATGAATCCAAGGGGAGGGATAAGGGTGGAAGTGTCGCGGACCACACCCGGTCACGCGACAGCCCCCGTGAGACGTCTCCGGACGACTCCGGCGGCCGGAAGGAACGCGCGGAAACCTCCGTGGACAAGACCCCGTCCGCGGAGACGACTCCGGCGTCCCTGGCTCCGTCTTCGGACGTAGAGTCGGGCCCCGCGGGGCCGCAGCAGGAGTTGCCGTCAAGGCCGGACCTTGACGTGTTAGGCGCGGTGGGTGGAGCTGGCAACGGCTCTACGCCGCGCCCGCCCGCGCCCAGAACAGATCCGTGGCAATCGGCACCCTTCCATAAGACGCCTTCGAGCGTCCGGAATCGAGCGCCGATGCATGCGGGTCCTTCTGGACGAGCGGACCAGTCCTACCAGATGCCGCACCCGGCCGGGTGGGCTCCCTCGCGGGCCTCTGGCATGGGTTCTGGTCGGTCCGCACCGGGCAGTGTGGTGGATCAGCTCACCGACGCACTTGGTGAGCTGGCTCCCCTCGGGCGCTATGACCGCGCCCGGTCGCCCCATCAGGGACGATCAGACCGGCGGAACCGCTCCCCTTCTCCGCTGTCACAAGGCAACTCGGGGCCTTTGACGGAGAGGGAGAGGTGGCTGATTTCCGAGGCGCTTGTACTGTTCAAGCGGAATCAGCTGCATTCGAGCGTTGACCCGTCGGTCACCCTAAGTCCGGGGATGTCTGGGCCAGTAGCCCCTCCCCAAGTCCTGCCGAGTCCGCAGGCGCCAGTGGCCCCCGCAATGGGACCCGCGCCTGCCCCGCGGCTCGGAGGCACCACGTTGGCGACCGCGTCGACCGTTCCGACGGTTGGAGCGCAAGCCGCGTGGTCGACTTACCCTGGCACGTACAGTGTGTCGGACGGGCAGTGGCAACAGGCGGCTTCGGCCCCAAGCTTTGCCGCCCCTTCTGGAGCCTACCCAGTAGGTTCGATGGGAGCCCCGCCCGCACCTAGCCAGAGTGGGTTTTCAGCGGGAATGATCCCGGCGGCAAACGTGAGCTTCCCTGCTCCTATGTCCGCGGCGTCGATGTTTGCTCCGGCAGACTCCGCCGCAGGCGTGGGAAGCGCGCGGAACTTGCCGCAGTACACGGACGACCCCGGAGCCGGGACCGCACGTCGGGCGCGTAACAAACGCGATGACGGGCCCGACCACTCTTCCTGGCGGAAACGGTTCAACGGGGATAACGCCGACTTGGAGGACTACTTGCTCCAGGTATGGCGTACCGCCGTGTACGAAGGATGGTCCCAGCCTGAGGCTGGACACGTCCTCGCGGGGAGCCTGGAAGGGAAAGCTCTCCGCGTGATGCCGTGTCTGCCGGTAGGAACAGTGACGTTCGGCGAGGTTGCTCGTCAACTTCGCCTGCTGTTCCCGCCGACGACCAATCGGCGGCAGTCTGAACGAGAGTTCAAGGCGCGTATCCGCCAGCCGACTGAGTCCGTGACAGACTATGCGTACGGCTTACGCATACTCGGCCGGAAAGCCTTTCCGGACATGGACTCCAGACGGTTCGAGACGATGCTGATCGATCAGTTCATCGATGGCCAGCCTTACCACCTAGCGTACGGGCTGGCCACCCATGAAAAGCGATCGATGGAGGAGGCGATAGACTCCGCGCTTGCGCTTGAGATGGCTGTCCGTCCTAGACAGTTGCCTCCAGCCTCGGCTCCGGCCCCGGCTGTGCCCGCGCAGGTGGCGACTCCTCCTCCGGTCAAGGCATCGCAGGTGACCCCGTGGCAGGACCCGGTCGTCCGGGAACCCGCCAGGGAACCTACCCAGCAGTGGGTTAGTGCGCCGGCACCCTCTACAGGGGCGCCCGCACCTGCGGCACCGGTCGCCGCGCCGCACTCGCCTTCGGACGAGTGCGACATAGAGGAATACGACCTCGGCGCCGCGCAGATGATTGCGCACTGCGCCGGGCTCGAAGCTCCGGGAGCCGCAGAATGTTGCGCGTTCACCTCCGGACCAGCTCAGAACCGTCCCTGCTACTTCTGCGGAAAGCAGGGACACTTTTGGCTGAAGTGTCCGGAGTTGTTGGAACGCCTGCGGTCGCGCGGATACCAGGGAGCTCTCCCTGGCCCGCAACGGAGGAATTCCTTCCGGTCTGGTCCTCCGGGACAGCAGAATCGGAACCCGCGGCAGGGAAACTAGATCCGGACGTGGTGGCGACCAACACTGCGTCCGGGGATAGTTGTTCGGTGGCAAACGATGCCGCCCCACCCGCTGATGAGCAGGACGGACCCCAAGTGGATATGACTTCTCCGGAAGTAGTCCTTGGAGACCAGTCTAGCTCCTCCGCGGCTGAGGCGGATGGCGAGGACTCCGTAGATGAGCCCAGCGCGTGCGAAAGGTATCGCCCGACCTGCGCGCTGGTGAGGGACCCCTGCTGGTACCTGCCCCTGTCCTTCGGACGGGAGCCGGTCCGGTTCCTCATAGACTCAGGCTCGGAGGTGACCCTCGTGGCCGCCGGAACGTTTAGGAAGGAGCCCGCACTCCGCAACCTTGAGTTGCGAGATCCCGGACCATACAAGCTCTACGGAGCGGGAGACAACCGCATCCGTATCCATGGCATCATCGATCTGCCTATTACCCTTGGGGACAAGGTGTATCTGACAGAGGCGATCGTGGCGGATATCGGAGCGGCCGGGATAATTGGGATGAATTTCCTACGGGTCCACCGGGTGATTGCCAACTTTAGCGCTGGCGAGTTCCGGATGGGAGAGGACACACACTTCCTCTTCCGCTCGGGCCCGATGCATTCATTCCAGATGCGGACATCGCGCACTGTAGTAGTGCCGCCGATGAGTGAGATGATCATCGAGACGAGGCCGCGGCGTCCCCGCATGCCCCTCGATGGTCGTCCGTGTATAGTGCAACCCGTGAGCAGTTTCGCCGCAGGAACTGGGCTCGTGCTGGGTGGGGCCCTGGTCATGTCCAACCCCCGCGCGATGCCCATCCTCGTGGTGAATCCTACGGATGCTCCGATTGTACTGAAGCGCGGATGCATAGCAGCTACTGCTATTCCCGCGGCTTCGAGTCGTGTCATCCCCGACGATCCGGTCTGCCGCGCTGCGTGCGCGGCGGCGGCCGCCGGAGATGATCCGTTCACCCTGCCGGACCATTTGGAATCTCGGGTTCCGAAGGACCGGCTGGATGAAGAGCAGCGCCAAGCGCTCCGCAGACTGCTACGGCAGTATGCGGATGTGTTCATGGGTCCTGATGGTGCGGTTGGCAAGACTGACGTCGCCAAGCACCGCATCGACCTCGTGGACGAGCGTCCTCTCAAGCAGCGTCTTCGTCGGGCAGCAATAGTGCACCAAGAGGTCATAGACCAGGAGGTGCAAAAGATGCTCGACTTGGACATCATCGAACCCAGTGACAGCCCTTGGGCCAGTCCGGTGGTTATGGTGAAGAAGAAGGACGGCTCGTGGAGGTTCTGCGTGGACTATCGGAAACTCAACGATGCCACGCGGAAGGACTCATATCCTCTCCCGCACATTGAGGATACCTTCGATGCCCTGGCCGGGTCGCACTATTTCTGTGCTCTGGATCTGGCCTCCGGGTATTGGCAGGTGGAGATGGAGGAGAGTGATCGGGCGAAGACTGCCTTCGTTACCAAGAACGGGCTCTACCAATTCAAGGTAATGCCGTTCGGGCTCTGTAACGCACCAGCGACGTTCGAGCGCCTCATGGAGATGGTACTCAAAGGGTTCCTCTGGAAGCGATGTATGGTCTACATCGACGATGTCGTCGTGTATGGCCGGTCGTTCGAGGAAACCCTCACCAACCTCCAGATGGTGCTCCATCGCATCCGCGGAGCAGGGCTTAAATTGAAGCCAAGTAAGTGCGAGCTATTCGCGCAGGAAATCCTGTACTTGGGCTTCATGGTAACGGGCACCGGAGTGAGACCAGACCCCGCAAAGGTGGCGGCCGTGCAGAAATGGCCTCCGCCATGTAACGTGGCGGACGTGAGGTCCTTCTTGGGCTTCGCGAGCTACCACCGCAGGTTTATTCGCGGCTTTGCGGAGATCGCGCGTCCCCTTACTATCCTCACGGAAAAGGGAAAATCCTGTACTTGGGCTTCATGGTAACGGGCACCGGAGTGAGACCAGACCCCGCAAAGGTGGCGGCCGTGCAGAAATGGCCTCCGCCATGTAACGTGGCGGACGTGAGGTCCTTCTTGGGCTTCGCGAGCTACCACCGCAGGTTTATTCGCGGCTTTGCGGAGATCGCGCGTCCCCTTACTATCCTCACGGAAAAGGGCGCCGATTTTGTTTGGTCCGCCGAGCAGGCTAACGCCTTCTCGGGACTCCGGCAGGCCTTGGTAGTGGCCCCGGTGCTGCGGCACCCTCGTCCGGACTGCGAGTTCATCTTGGACACCGACGCGAGTAACTTCGCGCTCGGCGGTGTCCTCTCGCAGATCGTGGACGGGCAAGAGCGGGTAGTAGCTTATGCGAGTGTGGCCTTGAGCCGCTCTCAAATGAACTACTGTACCACTCATCGCGAGTTGCTCGCGGTGGTTACGATGACCAAGCGCTTCCGGCACTATTTGTTGGGGCGCCATTTCCGCTTGCGGACTGATCATAGTTCGCTGAGATGGCTCCTCAACTATAGTGAGGCCGATGGCTTGGTGGCGCGGTGGCTCGTCAAACTCCAAGAGTATGACATGCAGATAGAGCATCGCGCTGGTAAGTTGCACGGCAACGCGGACGGCCTGTCCCGTTGTCATAAGTGCAAGAATCCGGGTTGTGCAGGGATGGCACCATTCCAGCAAGCCGCGGATTCGTCCTCAGACTCGGAATTGGACGTTCCGGGGAGACCGCAGGCCGCCGCCCCCTCTAACAACACGGCGGCCGGAGCGTCTAGGGCTCATCTCCGCGCGCGGACCCGCCGATATCGGCGAGGGCGTCCCGCATATGAAGCGGAGGTGCGGCTCAGCTCCAGCGAGTCTTCCTCGAGTCCGTCGGTGTACTCCTCGTGGGTACCCTCGTCCTCTGGAGAGTCTGAGTATGAGCGGTCCTTGCCCCCTGTGGTGATGGCCGCTGCGGCGCAGCCGGACGCGACGGATGAGGAGCCTAATTACTTGGGTGGCTACTCTCCGGCGCAGATAGCTGCGGCGCAGAGAGCTGACAGAGCTCTGGCACCGGTAATCACAGCCCTTGAGGCCGGCCAGAAGCCCTCGAAGGATGAGCGAAAGACCTACAGGGAGGAGACCTTGTCTCTAGTATCTCAGTGGGAACGACTCTCCTTGAGGGATGGCCTCTTATACCGGCGCTATGAGCCACCGACCCCACTGCCTCCAATATGGCAGTTGGTGCTTCCGGCGGAGCTGCGGAAAGAAGTACTCCACCAGTTGCATGACCTCCGGGTGACCGGTCACTTGGGAATCCGGAGGACCGTCCATAGGCTACAACAGCGCTTTCATTGGCCTGGTAGCGGCTTGGACGTGCAACGGTGGTGCGCAGCCTGCCCTCGGTGTCAAGCTCGCAAAGGAGTCCCGACTCCTGGCCGCCACCCCTTAACCACGGTTAAGGCGGGCGCGCCGTTTGATCGGATAGCTCTGGATATACTGGATACCCACCGGGTCACCCCGCGCGGTTTCCGGTACATCCTGGTGATATCCGACTATTTTACCAAGTATACCGACGCCTACCCACTGCGCCGCCAGACTGCGGACGAGGTAGCTCGGTTATTGGTGAATAGATGGGTGGTGTACCATGGGGTACCTAAACAGGTACATTCGGATCAGGGCACGCAATTTGAGAGCAACCTGTTCCGGAACCTAGCACAGATGCTAGGGAGTACCAAGGTGCGTACCACCCCCTATAGGCCCCAGTCTGATGGCCAGGTCGAACGTTTTAATCGATCGGTCCTCAACATGCTGGCGGCCTTTGTGAATGATCGTGCGAATGATTGGGATGACCACCTCCCGTATGTCTTAATGGCGTACAGGTCGTCGGTCCACTCTTCGACCGGAGTTACTCCGCACGCGATGTTGTACGGCCGGGAGTTAAATTTGCCCGTGGATATTATGTATCCAACTGCGGCAGAGACCGGCGCAGTACCCCAGTGCGGTCCGGAGTACGTGGAGTGGATTCGCCGCGCCCTGGCGAACGCCCATGATTTCGCGCGCGCGCGCCTGGACAAGTCTGCCCTCCGGCAGAAGCGAGGCTATGACGCCCATGCTAAGGGTAGGCCAGCTTTTGCGGAAGGCGACAAGGTGCGCTACTATTATCCGCCGCTTAAGCAAGGCAATAAATTTGCTAAGCCGTGGATAGGCCCGTTTACCGTACTGAAACAGGTGACAGATGTGGACTACCGGATCCGGAGGGATTCCGATCCGGACAGGGTTCTGGTTGTCCATATCGATAATCTGAAGAAGTACGAGGGCCCGCTGGTCATGGATCCGCTAATTCAAGATGCGGAACCGGATGATGCTCCCGTATGGGATCCGTCCGGTCAGCATCCGCGGACTCCGGACGAGCGTGTGCGCCGTATGGTGGGCCTCCCGGACCTCTCTGACCCGTCAGATGATGGGCTGGGTGGCTATCAGCCAGATGACGGCGATCCGCAGGTACCTCCACTCCCTCCAGTACCTGCGGATGACGGGCGGCCACGCCGGAAACCACGTGCGCCGGCCCGGTATGGGTGGGAATAACCTTCCGCCCATGCGGATGCGTCTGCGGTACCCGTCTATCATACTACGGACGGGTTTTAGGTCGTTCCGTGAGAGTCCGCACGACTTACCTCCGCGGGTGGCTACTTTGTGGCCATCTTCGGAGTTGAGGTCCGCGGAGACTTTCATGTCGTAACGCCGCCGCTCCGCATCCGCCCTCCGGTAGTTTCTAGCGCCAGGGACGTGCGGATGGCCAGTCCGCACCTTGTGGACGGCTGTCCGGCGTAATCCGTACAACGGTTACGCTGGCCGGACGAATTTACTGATTCGGCCGGACGCCCCTGGTCCCGGGACAACCTCTTATATGGCCAGACTGAGGTTGGGATTTACGTCCGCTACGGGAGAAGCGTCTTCCCACGGATTTGGGGAACTGGCTCTGGACGCGGGGATAGTGTCCGCCGATGAGGACTGATGTCCGCGGTTCGTCCGCGTGACTCGTCCGGCGTCCGCGGCGCTTTAAGATGACGCACTTCGGTGTAGTTATCCCCCGTGAGCCACTACTGTAATTGCGGTTATGGTAGTTTAAGGTTTCTTACGGCAGGAAACCGACTATCCATTATGATAATGGAGCGGTTGTTAAGTCCGCGTGTGCGGACCAGCCGCGGCAGCGGGTGACGCTCGTTCTCGTCCGGATCGTACCTTACAATACGCGGTCCGGCCGGAATGACCGGAACCCCGGCCTCCTTCTAAGAAGGGGGTCGTATATTACATGCGCAACACTTGTGGTGGCTTCTAATTCCAATTTCATCTTCATTGGATAAGGGCAATACGCCGTACAATGGTAGACGTCCGGCCTGGACTCCGTCCGCGGGCAGCCCCGGACGTCCGCCGGCTATTGCTTTCACCATCTTTGGGCGCCTCTAGATTGGGCGCCGGTATGAAGGGTTCGCCCCCTAACCAGTGCGGTTATGGACCATGCCGGCTCCGCGTCTAAATCTATTGGCTCCGCGCTCCGGTAGTCGTTTGAGGAGGCTCTGGGCTGGACCGGGCACCGCTCCGCGGCCGGGCAGTACGTCGGGGATGCTAGTGGGCGCTTTGCAAACGCCCATAGGGCGCCCGATTGTCTGTCCGGACGTCATGGGTATGTCCGATCGCCCTGTAAGCGTGCCAGCGGCTATGGGGAGTGATTTTGTTTATTTTCCATCTCATTTATTATTTATGGGAGGATTATAAGCCACAAGTGTGTGCGTGTTTCCCGTGGAAATGCTATTCTTACTCATTTATCCCATATATGAGAAAGTTTAGTGATATATCTTTTCCCTGGTGCAATAGAGAGTAAGAAATCGGGAGATTTCTGCTTTCGCAAGAGGGGTGTAGGAGATTGTGTACATTGTGTCGAAGGCTGTATGCCGTGATCTATGAAAAGCATGCAAGCGGTGGTGGATTTATTTTCATTGCTGCTTGAGCGGTGTTAAATTTTTATTTATCGCTGCTGATAGGGTGACATAATCGTAACACCCACAAGTAGTTTGGCTTTTTGATACATTGTATACAATCTTTAACCTGCGAGGGTGATTAACTTCACGTCATTGATCGCCAGTGCGAAAGCTATTGCTAATGACTGCTGTTAATTACTGTAGTATTTTAGCGGGTTCCCCCGGGATGGCTTGTGTACACAAGCCACCCGTATACATGGCATGAAAGGAGTCACCGGGGGGAGATGCGTGTATGGGAATGCGGGAATGTAAAACGTCCTTTTGTCTGTCGATCGGGTAGATGCAGTGAATAGACGTTTCCACGGGAACGCGTCATACGATGCGTGTGCAGTATAACTGCCAACACTTGATGCCTATAATCGATGTAACTCGACACCTTCTCGTCATTCAAGCGCTCGGCACTGGTGGAGACGGATCTGCGGATCTGACTCCCAGTGTTTAGAGCGATTAGAGCGCTTGAAATGTCGGAAAGTAGCGACGGCTGGGGAGGTGATGAAGGGAGGGAAGAGGGGTCTCTTGAGCGCGGTAATTCGTACTCGAGACCCCTGTCTAGGCCCGAGGAGGATGACCGCGAGGACATCCCTCGGGGAGCCTATGTGGGTTCTGAGGAATCCAGCTCCAGCTCCGGTTCTTACTCAGGAACCGAGTCTGAGAGCGAGGTCGCGGAGGACCGCCCCGCAGAGAGTGACTCGGCCACGGCAGGCGCTGAGTTACTCCTAGATCCGTCGTCTTTTTCTCGTATGGAAGAGATGATGGACTGCGGTGGTGCGGGACTTGCTAGTGTGGACATTGAGTTGCATCCGCACCCGGAGATGCTTGCGTCTTTGGGTCCGGATGAGAGTACTCGTGCGGAAACCCGTCCGGATGGCCGTAGCCGTCCGGACACCGGTTCCGCCGAGAACTCCTCGGTGTCCGCACCTGCGGAGTCTGGTCCGCACGACCAGAAGGCCCCTGGGACTTGGGCGGAGCAGGTTGACGCGGCTGAAGAAGCCGCATCCCAAGCGCCGCCTCAGGAACAGGAGTCTGGCTCGAAGGAGACCGAGAACCGAGATGACGGGTTTACATCGCCCGTCTCTAGGCGTACTCGCCGTCGAGCCCGGGAGATTGCTCAAAAGCAGTGGAGAGCCCAGCAAGAGCTGGAAGCCGCTGAACATGGGCAATCTGAGGCCGGATCCGACCCGGACCCGGCCTCCTCGCCTCCAAAGAAGAAAAAGAAGAAGCGGCCGCACCGGAAAAAGAAGTCCGGCGGCCCCTCGCCTCAAGCAGGATCGAAGTCCGGAGGACCTCAGCCACTGGCGCCTAAGCCGGGCGGCCAGAAAGGGTCCTCCGCCAAACCCGGAGTCGCCAAGACGCCTAATCCCTCGGGATCTGGTGCGGGCGGCGCCTCCGCGGGATCCGGCCCAGGCGCGGGAGGTTCCGGTAAGCGGGTGCCTATCAAGGCACCGAAAGGAACCTCCTCTTCTTCTTCCTCCGGTACCAAGAAACCTACCGGAGCTGCGGAGGTGGGGTCTAGTCCAGTGGACAGAGGGCGTCCCGTGCCGAAGGAGGGAGATCTTCGTTTAGAACTCCTCCGGAAGCGCGCGGAGCAAGACGGGGTCCACCTGTCTGACGCCGCACTGGAAGCGGGAGCGCGGGCCTTCGTTGCGCAGCAACGGAGGGCCGCGCCCCCACGCGGGAAGAGTGTGCCCCGACAAACCAGGTCGGAGAATCGTTCGGGGGCGGCCAAAAAGAAGAAACGGTCGTCCTCGGAGCAGCCCTCTATCCAGAGGCTGCGGGCCGAAATGGGCCCCGAACTCCCTGGAGTCCGTCAGGGACACATGTTCCTCCCGCGTTACGGCAGGGATCCGCAGGGACGCCGCACCGCGGCGGCCGGCGCGGCGGCCGACACGCCTTTCACACGGCCTCGTCCACTCACGGACGAGGAGCGTGTCGGATTGCCGCCCGAGCCAGAGGAGGGTGTAATATGCCAACTCTGTCCGAAATCCCTGGACGGGTATGAGGACCCGCACCGTGCGCTCAACCGGGATCGTAGGTACCCTACCTACGACCACTTGAGTCGACACATTGCGGGGTACCACTACCCCTGGATGCAAATGTTCGTTTGCAAGAGGTGCTACTCCGGCACCCCTCAGCAGCGATATTTCGCCAGTTTAGAGGCCCTAAACGATCACCGCTCGGGTGCACACCGCGGTGAGGGACTTCATCTCGTTGGAAATGAAGTGGGGCCTGTATTCAATTATGGATACATACCACCGAGGGTGGCGTCGTTCATGACTACGTCAGGGACGGCGAATCACCGGTTCTATCACTGGGGTCCATGGCGCTTTGCACAGCGCGTCATGGACGATGCCTGGAGGCAGTCTGGCGTTGTGTCCGCGGGCTCGAGCTACACCGCTCGCCTGACGGCTACGATGGGCCAGACCCCGGCGGAGTTCCAGGCGGCGGAAGCCGCCCGGACAGCAGCAGAGGCTGTCCGTGAACCGCCGGTGATCCAGGCCGGTGAAGAACGGCACCGGGTGACCATGATCGTGTCGGAGATGCCGCAGATCGCGGCCAAGACACGAGTGGCTACTCCTAAGCCGCGCCCCCAGCCAAAGACTCAGGGGAAGAGTTCGTCCGCCGGAAAGACTCCGGCCGGGACGACGCCCTTGCAGTCTCCGGGTGCGCTGACTCAGGAGGACTACCCGGGCTTGCTCGAGGTGACGGTACCCGCGGGTCCGTCTGAGGGACGGGTGGTGGCAGACACCTCCGCCTCCTCGAGTACCGCGTCGGCGGTCCCGCCAAGGACTCCACGCGTGACTCCCTCGGTAGCGAGCAGCAGCGGACGTGCGGTACCTCTCACGAGGTCGGCGTCCGCGTCCTCGTTGGTGGTTGAGGGGACGTCCGCAGGGTGGCAAAGCACTGCCTCCCTGGACTTGGACCCCCTCGACGCCACGGCGGACGTACGCCGGAGGCTCGGTCCCACGACCGCCAGCGTCTACGAGACTTTTCGCGAGTCTGTAGGCCAGGCGGTCGGCCATCGTCGCGATGGTATGGACCGGATCCCCGGTGATCCGGCGTTGGTGAACCTGCCGGTGCCCCGAGCCATTCGTGACTTGGGGTCCGCAGGTGTGGCCGCGTTGGTCCGCGCTCGGGAGGAGCACCCCTGGGATCACCCCCAGCGTGGTCGACTCACCCGAGCGGCGGAGTACCTTGTGGCGGAGATGGACAGCTCTCTGGATCGGTTCAGCCGGTGCCGCGCCGAGGCCTCCCGTGTCGCATGCGATCTCGCATACGACCAGGGCCTCATGGAAGGCACCCGGCGGAGCCTAGAGAGCCACCGGACTTTGTCGGCCGTCATTGAGCGGCGCGCGTTCGACCAGGGTCGGACCGCCGCTCTTGCCGAGCAGTCCGGGGCGTCCGCCCCCGCCCCAGAGGTGGCCGCACGGATGGAGCACCTGGAGGCTGAGAATGAGCAGCTACGGCGTCGTCTTGACGAAGCCGAGGCCGCTCGGACTCGCCTAATCCAGGGCGTCGATGACCCCGAGTCGTCCGCCCTGAACCAGGCGGCTCTCCGGCGCGCGGATGCCGCTTTGGAGCTGGCCATCTACCCATACCTAGTCCAGGTGTGGGGAGAGCGGACGGCCGGTCCACAGCGCACCCGCGATACGGTGGAGATGTTCCGCGCCATAGCAGATCTCGGCGCGACATCTCTACCGGCCTCCGTTGTGATGGCTCCGTCAGGACCCGGATTGCAGGGCTCACCACAAAAGCCCGTGCAAGCTCCACCGGGCCTGCCTCATCCGCCCGTGCAGCCGGCTTTCACTCTGCCGGCTCCGCTGCTTCCGCGGCGTAGGGACCCGTCACCGCCGCCAGACCCCAAGACAGGCGGCACGGATGAGGAGCCGATGACGACGGAGGAAGGCTAGGGTGCTAGCCTCGTCGCTGCACGTGTGCGGCGGCGTGCCGGAGTCGCTCCCGCGGCTCCGCCCTGCCTCAGACCCGTTCTGCGGATCTGAGGAGCCGGCCGGCAGGGCGGTCGGCAACATTTTAGAGGTACTATCACTTTTGATCACTCGGTGTGTCGTTTTACAAAATTTCTAAATTTAAAGTCTAACCTTAAAGATATTCCAAAGACTCGACACACCGTCCTTTTATAATGGATGACCTTTCAAGGTCATCACACGGTTTTGGACCACCTCGGTCAAAATTTTAGCTTGTTTATTAGGATTTATTCAAAATTGCAAAGCGCGTTATAGTTTACTCCATAAGTCCGGGGGTAGTTCCCCATTCTTCCAAAAGGGACTCTTAAAGTCCTAGTGTTTGCGCCGTGACTTCCGGGCGTTGCCATCGTGCCTTCTTCCGGCCCCCGCCATGCGAAGCCTTCGTCGGGTTTCGAGCATTTTGGGCGCGGGCGGAACATGTTGGGGACCAACATTGTAAGAAGGGGGTAATGTGGCGATTTTGCCCTAAGCACGCGGCAGGTGATTGTAAACATAAATGCCATTTATGTGGCCTTTTCGTACTTGGCCTTGTTTTGACATGCTCCGTTCGAGCGTGCGTTGCCACGGCGACGTATTGTAATTTACGCTCCAGTAAACTATAACAATGGATCGATTAAACCTCGCGTGCGTCCTACAGCTTGTGGTGTATTATATATACACTGGAAGCGACTCGATCGAGGAGATTGTCCAAGATCGAGACTAGGACGCACACGAGGCTCGCCATGAGCTTTGTGTTCCCTGGGTCTGAGTAGTGGGCTCCTAGAGCCCTGGGGACGATTTCCGTGGGGAGGCCCGGGCTGGGAGAGACGAGTTGCTGACTCGGGGGCCTTCGGCCCTGTGGATCGCCAGCTCTCTCCCTTCCCGGGACATGTGACAGAGGCTCTGGCCAGCATGTCGGACTGTACGGGGTTCCGTCCCCGAGGCAGACCGCGGCTCGCCAGGCCCCGCCAGTTAACACCGTGGTGATGAACCAGTTTCTGAACGGTGTCCGTAGGCCTGGGAGTGTCGGGTGGGCTGTTACCTGGTTACCGTTAATGATGAAGTAGTTACCGTGTCCGCCGCGACCTCCGGTGAGCGGCCCTGCCGCGAGGATCCGGAATAGCGGATGCGCGTCCGCAAGGACTCGGATGAGAGAGGACTATCCTCGAGGATCCCGAAGAGCGGACGGTAGTCAATAACTTTACATATATCTATGGATGTACAAAGACCCGAATATAATGATCAGATATGATAAGACATGCAGTAGCTAATGAAATTCAGACCCATCAAAGTCCAGGGCGACAATGAGACAATATAGTGTATTATTCTTGTCAGGTCAACGTCGTGTAACATGAGCGGCATTGGAGATATCCCCTATATAGACAATAACACTATCACCCGTATATATCACTGTTATAGATCAATATGACAAGTAGAAACATAAGGGAGTGAAGGGTTATAAAAAAAAGTATGGATACCACATTCATTGTTCCTGCACGCACTGTGCATGCATTGAAGTACTAGTTGAGTGTAAATATGATGTGAACATATATCAAAGATCTCATTGATCTGAGCGAAACGGCATTTACGGCATGAATATCACAATCCGTTCAAAAGTTACGGCACTTTAAACACAAATTTGCTTCTTCAAAACTCTTCAGCTAATTAGTATGCAAATGAGATATTCATAATGTCATCAGGGGAAGCTATTTTAATTAGGTACTTCGATATGTATTATTCTTTCATTTATTGTTATAATTATTCATCAATACTTACTATAGTTTTCAATTTGAATAGTCAGAGTTTTCACTTTCTCTTGTTGTCAAGGTGACCAGTAACCTGGCATGGCCCATAGCAAACATGGTTGCTAGGGCCAGAAACCCACTTAGAACAGGGTATGCACAAATATCATATTTGCACTTTACTAGAACTTGCTAGGATTTCTATCAAGTATGAAAGTTTCCTCGTATATTACTATTAATTTGCCTATCATAATCGCTGCAAATGCCGTATACCCAAGTTGTTTGCCCAAGATTTGAAGCTACAATGCACGTTTGATTCAGGGATCGAGCTGTAAACGCATTTATCAACAACACGTGAATAAGATATTGAAGATAGTAAACGCATCCAAAAATGCATTTTGATATTTCAATGTATTCAATAATATTTATGAGGCAGTTGAAATATTGGATTATCGATCTCAGATGATAATGTTATCATTTACTTGGTACAGTAGTTTTACTTGATATTAATGGTTGTTTGTGTTTGTCAATGAACAATGTTTATATTTCATGGAAAGTCAAATGCAACTGATTTATGGCGATTCGGAAAAAGAAAACTTTTAGAGAACAATAAAGCAGTATTTCCAAACTAAATACTAACTTACTGTCTTTTGCATTTCATATATACAATTGTACATTTTTATTTTTATGAAGTGTGTTTTCGCCCAGGTTGCTCTGGACAACACCCAGGCATAACATAAGCCTTGTATAGTTGTGCGTCAAAAAATCAAAATGAATGTCAAAAACAGTGACCATTTGAGAGAACAGTCGGCAAAGTCCAGAAATCCAAAGTCATTGAAAGCCAACTTCAAGGTCACCATGCCAATTGGGGCACTTGACATTGTTTTAAAAAATGGAGAGGTTTGAATCGATCGATAGGCCCAAAATTAAGGCTCAACGGGCCCAAAATTCTCGACAACTATCTGATCAGTTTTGATATTTTTGTTTCAAACCATGCCAGTTGGAGTAATTGACATTGTTTATAAAGATGGAGTGCCTTGAATCGATCGATAAGCTCAAAGTTTAGGCTCAAATGGCCTTTAAAGGCCCGAAAATTCAGTTTTTGGCCGTTTTCTCGAAAATTATCTCATAACTTTTGAGGTATTGCTTCAAAAGATGCCAATCGGGGTCTTTGACATTGTTTATAAAGATCGAGTGCCTTGGATCGCTGAAAAGGCCTGAGAAGGGGGCCTAAAAATGTAAATTGGCCTCTGCAGACAAAATGCTTGTAGATAAGAGTTATGTTTATATAATGAGCATATAAGAAGTCTTTTGCTGACCTTGACCTTGACCTCAGATGCCCTTGAGTGCTAAATCTCAATGTCATGTCTATCAAGAATGTGTAAATTGGCTTCTGGGCCTAAAGCACTTGCACATACAGGCTATGATTGCATTATAAACATAGAGTAATTCATGTATGGTGCATCTTTTGTTGACCTTGAGGTTAACCTTTAGACGACCTTGAAGGCTAAATGTCAAGGTCATGCTTGACCTGAAATGTGTAAAATGGCCTTTACAGACAAAATACTTGTAGATAAGAGTTTATATTTGTATAATGAACATATCTTGTATACGAATTTATATGTAGCACACCTAACGGTGACATTGAAGTTCACGAAGATGACCTCGATTGGCAAATCTCAACGTAATAATTATCTCACCTGTCATGCTGAAACCAAAATTGTCCAGTAACATATCTTAGCTCTTGCCTAATTTTAGGCTACCGAACCTTTGATCCGATAACCTATTGCCGTGGCGTTGCATCCGTCGTCCGTTGGTGTCGGCGTCTGTCTACATTTTTATTTTTAAAGGGGAGGCGAAGCAAAAAAACTTATTTGATAGTATGAAAGATCTGTTCTCAGGGAATCCGATGTTTTTTTTTACAAAACCAAAATATCTTGATTTGTTCCAAAGTTATGCCCATGTTTGTTCTGCTCCTCTGGGAGTCTTCGAGGTAGCTCATTAGTTATGCGTGACTTCATCGATTGGGGTACATTTAATTAGATTTGCATTACTCTAATAATAAGCACAATATCAGTCGTTGAACGTTTTTTATTCTTGCAATCAAGTATATAATGCAAATAACCGACGAATTTGTCAAAATTTTTGTTGTTATGGTGCTATCACAGAAGTTTATTTGCTTCGCTTTCCCTTTAAAGTTTACAGTCGAATCTTTCTTAAAATTTGCACAAAAATGCCTAAAAATATTTCAAGAGGGACCATTTTAGGTTACGAACCTATGGTCCGATAACCTATTGGCATGGCATTGCGTCCGTCGTCCGTCGTCCGTCGTCGTCCGTTCACATTTTTATCTTTGAAGTTTACGATCGGATCTTTCTAAAATTTTGCACAAAAAAACTTTAAAATATTTCAAGAGATTTTTTTTTTCGATTTTCACATTTTATTTAAAATGGCGGCCATTTTCGCCGAAAAACGGCCCATTTCTGACTTTGGCGGCCATTTTCTCAAAAACTGTTCAGACAATTTTGAGATTATTATTTCAAACGATTGCTCTCACATACCTCTGTGATATGTATAAGTTTCGTAGCCCCTGAATCGCCAGTCTGCGTGTGGTGGCCATTTTCATGTTCTCGAAGGGTCCCAAATAGGACTTTCCCATGTTAAATTCTCCTATGCTTTATAATGGGACACATTATGCCTAATATCTCACTTATTATTGAGATTAGAGACTAGGAATCAATTATGGACACATAGGAAATGATATATGCTGATTATTGTCATGACCTTGCAGCACAAAATGGCTAATATCTCGCTTATTATCGACTTTACAGCTCAGGAATCATTGTACACATGAAGGAAAATTATTAATGATATAATCCGGATATTCTGATGACCTTGAAATTGACCTTTGACCTCATTTTCAAGATCATAGAACAAAATGGTTCATATCTCGCTTATTATCCACTTTACAGCTTGGGACTAAATTGTGGACGTATAGGAAATGATGTACAGTCAAACTTCCATTAGTGTAGGAAATGATATAGGACGTATAGGAAATGATGTACAGTCAAACTTCCATTAGTGACCTCCGATCAGTGAACAACTCGTATTAGTGAACAGTTTTTCCCGGTCCCAAATGAACGCCTATCCTTTAACAATGGAGCTCTCTTCCGATTAGTGAACAACTCTCTACTGTGAACAGTGAACACCTTTATGGGTCACAAAGGGGGCATTTCAATGTTAATAGACCTCTATTTAGTGAACATAGGCAATTCAATGTTAACCAATTATCAGGGTATCATTGACCCTAACAGCCAAACACCGGTGGCTTCCCCTTCCCAGCTTCTCCGTTATTACAGTCTAAAGCAAAGGGATTCACTGGGCACAATTAATCTTGCCTGACCAAGTGCAAACATGTCAAGTAGAAAATAGACTCATGCCTATAGCCTAAAGAAAGATTTCACCTCATGCACCAAGAAAGATAGTTTGTATTCGAGTAAATTAAATTGATGATAGTGGATTAACAATGAAGAAACCCCCTGATATATAAAGCAAATATACCATGCACTATTTCATTTACTGATATTCTACTGGTTCTGTTCAGTATAAGCCATGTCTTCCAAAAGAAAAAACTTGTCATTGTCCGACTCGCGTTCAGAATCCCTCAGACCCATTCTTCCGATTAGTGAACACCTCCAGTTAGTGAACATTTTGGCCTGGTCCCTTCAACGTTCACTAATGGGCAGTTTGACTGTATGCCGAATATTTTGATGACCTTGAATTTGACCTTATTTTCAAGGTCAGGCACAAAATGGCTAATATCGCGCTTATTATTGACTTTACAGTTTAGGAATCAATTGTGGACATATAGGAAATGACATATGCAATGACCTTGAATTTGACCTTTGACCTCATTTTCAAGGTCAAAGAACAGAATGGCTAATATCTCGCTTATAATCGACTTTACAACTTGAGAGTCAATTGTGGACAGATAAAAAATGATATGTGCTGAATATTGTCATGACCTTGAATTTGAACTTTGACCTCAATTTCAAGGTCAGAATACAGAATGGCTAATATTTCGCTTATTATCAACTTTACAGAGTAGGAATCAATTGTGGAAATATAGGAAATGATATATGCTGAATATTGTCATGACCTTGAATTTGACCTTTGACCTCAATTTCAAGGTCAGAATACAGAATGGCTAATATTTCGCTTATTGTCAACTTTACGGATTAGGAATCAATTGTGGAAATATAAGAAATGGTATATGCTGAATATTGTCACGACCTTGAATTTGACCTTTGACCTCATTTTCAAGGTATCACAGGACAACTTGGCTAATATGTTATTTATTATCAAATTTACAACTTAGGATTCTGTTGTGGACATACAGCAAATGATATACAGCTGAATATTCTGATGACTTTTAATTTGACTTTTGATTTCATTTTCAATGTCACAGGACATAATGACTAATCTCTCTTAGTACTGAATTTACAGCTTAGTAAGCAATTGTGAACGTATAAGAAAATATGCTGAATACTCTCATGACTTTAAATTTGACCTTATTTTTAAGGCCACAATATAAAATAGCTATTATATATAAAAGCTATTAATAATAATATATATTGTCTGGTAACTTATCTTAGCCCTTGGGATAATTTTTTATTTTCGCAATTTTTGCAAAACGCCGGCCATTTTTGTCGAAAAACAGTCAATTTTGGACTTTGGCGGTCATTTTCTCAAAAACTGTCTTATCAGATTTGAGATTTTTGTTTCAAAAGATTTCCCTCATATACCTCTGTGATGCGTATAAGTTTCCTTGCCCTTGAATCGACGGTCTGCGTGTGGTGGCCTATTTGAATTTTTCGACGGGTTCCAAACGGGACTTTCCCATACATGTTAAATTCTCCTATGCTTTAAAATGGGACACATTTTTCCTAATATCTCACTTATTATTGAGATTAGAGATTATGAATCAATTGTGAACATATAGGAAATGATATACGCTGAATATTCTTGTGACCTTGAATTTGACCTTTGACCTAATTTTCAAGGTCACAGGACAAAATGGCTAATATTTCACTTATTATCGACATTACAGGTTGGGAATCGATAGTGCATATATAGGAAATATATATGCTGATTATTGTCAACACATTGAATTTGACCTTTCACCTTATTTTCAAGTTCAGAACACAAAATGGCTAATATCTCACTTAGTATCGACTTTTAGCTTAGGAATCCATTGTGAACATATGGAAATGATATATGCTGAATGTTATCATGGCCCGAATTTGACATTTGACCTCATTATCAAGGTCACAGAACAAAATGGCTAATATTTCGCTTATTATTGGCTTTGTTGCATGGGAATCAATTGTGGACATGCAGGAAGTGATATGTGCTGAATATCCTTCTGAACTTGAATTTGACCAGGGCCCTTTTTTCAGGGTCACGGGACAAAAGGGCTATTATCTAAAGTATAAGACATATATATTGTCCGGTAACCTTCCTTAGCCTTCAGGCTAATATTTTAGTACATCTTTGTGCATAATTCCAAAAAGAAGTGACTGTAAACTTCGAAGGTAGATATGTGGACGAACGTCTGACGACAGACGGGCGAATGACGGACGAAACGCTATGACAATACAATACAAGTTATCATGATTCTCGGCTCCACAAAACTAAAATGGACAAAATTGACATTAAGTATTCAAGATACACAATACACTTGTACGAGAACTTGATATACTGATTCACATTAAAACACAAGGATAAGTGTAGTGTATTTATATAATGCATCACAATTATATTATGGATATATTGCAAATGAATATATACATAATAGGGTCCATGTACAGGAATTAAATAACAATATAGATGTAAAAAATACAAAACCTAGCATAATTGAAGAATACTTGAGGATAGATGTCATTAATAATTATTCCCCTGCCATTCAAAGCAATGAAATAAACGCTCAAATTCAAACTTCCATACACTCCGGAACAAGCTGAACCTTGTCGGCTAATTATCAAAGTAGATCGTTCTCTATCTCACCTCCCTATGATAAGGAACATATAGATTGAAAAATGGGAATTTCGCTACAGTACGAGTTCGGAGGGTACCCACTGCAAACCGCTAACTTTCGTGGGCTGGCTGACAATCCACATTTATCTTTCGTCATCTGAATAGTTCTGTGTGTGCTGTGGTTTTGAATCGCTTCGTTTGCATTGCCAACAGCTCGATTCAACAACCAGGAAAAGCGAAATATCCCCCACCCGACTACGGGGTATCTAAGGTATCCCCCATTTTCAAAATATGGAATACAGTCCTTGGGGGCCGACACAGTGTTGATATAATCCTATATTCCGAACCAAATCCTCAACATCCTATGGTTGTTAACTGGGTGACCCTCGCTGCATCCCGCCCCCTGTCTGTACGGTGTTCTGTACGGCCAATACCCTCTGTACCAGTCGACCCCTGTACTTGAGGATGACCGTGTCGTTAATGAAATTCTTATCCGCGAGCTGAGGTGGCCTCAAGCAGCGGTAGTGGTGCATGAGTCCGACAGTCGGCGGGATGACACACGTCGTGGAGTTGCTCCCGCTCCAAGCCGCTATCAGGTGATGCACAGTGAGCAGGTAGACCCCCGCGGGCGCCACGATGTATTTGGATCGCTTCTTGGCTGGTTCCACGTTGGAGCTCCGACGTGTCGTCACCATCGTCCGGAGGTACGGTCCGTGGCCATCGCGGACGACGATCGTTTTCTCTTCGAGTTCGGTTTTTGGTGTCGGAAAGAAGTCGTTTAGAGCAAGATACACGCTTTTATCAGCTGAGCAGATTGAGGACATTTCCCGCAGCATTCCGCTCCATGTGGACACGTTTCTACCCCTTGGGACTATGAACTCGTCCAGATCGAGAAAGGCCACGTAGTTTGAGAGCCACATGTTTCGATAGAGGCAGTCTTGAACTAACACCTCCTGTCCCAAGTTCCAAACGATGTGGAACGAAGACTTATCGGTTTCGAATTTAGACAGATTGATGGGTAGGGACCAATGATGGATGCTCAGAGTCCTAGCCCGTCTATAGTAATCAAGGTAAGGGAGAAGAGCCGGTCCTGACGAGTAGTTATACATGTGGACGTGCTGGGCTCCCATGAGATGGTTCAATTCCATCCACTCCACCAGCTGGTCCGAGTTGGAAAAGTTCATCTTCAAGGCACCTTGCAGACAGACTGAGAAGTTGGAGCGAACTGGGCCGGGCACCTGCTGGTGTAGTCGCATGACGTTACTGGGAGTGGCACACGGCTGGGTTGTTATGGAGACCACTGACCTCGGTATGTCCCATGGTGGTCCAGTTGTGCGACATTGGAACTGTACTGCTATGAACCTAAGAGAGAATTTAATTTACGAGTTAAATACGAATTAATTAAATTACATTAATTGCAATAAGTGCATGCCACATTATTGTAGGAAGCAAGAATCATGCTTAGGAGTCATTCGAGGAGGCCTTGTTATTTTCAAATTTAGACTATCATGACTATCAATGTACGTATCTTTTACCTATTTGATCGATTGATATTGAGAAAAATAAAAGACAAACTACAGATCGGTATACCCCTATATCGGTTTCGGCTTCAAGTATATGTACGCACTAGCACAAACTCGAAATATGGATTATGCTAAAATAGTTTGAGGCAAATGCAATATGAAATTGATTTTTTCATACATGTAGTTAACTGCCGCATTTTGGTGGGACAAATCAGTTCATATTCTGCCAACTTGCATAAAACGTATAGGTACATTTAAAAGATAGCGCGTAAAATGTATGTCAAATATCGATGGATGCCTATTGATTCTCGGAGACTGGGGACATGGATAAACTCTAGAGACTCACGATAGAAATGTTTTCTAAATGAGTTTGGTTGATACGTGTAATTGGTAATTCGATTGGGACTGTTTGAGAGAAAAGGTGAAAGGTATATATTCGTCGTATAGTCATCGTAACTAGACATTCAGAGTCATTGCCTTGTCTGTGTGTTTTTCAGCCATTCACTCACAATATCATTACATATAGGTATGTTGCGTTAGCACGGTCATTCCGAAATTCGCTCTATATAGGTATTCCCCTCCACACTCTACCCCAATATATACAACATTTCAAGATAGAGCTTTTAGAAAAGGCACTTTCGAATGGGAAGTCATATATTCCGGTGCCCACGCTTGGGGATATCAATTTCTCGACGTTTAATATGTCGAAGTTGCCAGATGTTCCCCAATGATCGAATTCCAATAGCGCCCATGAACAGGTGCATGTGACGCGAGTGCTAGCGATCCTGGGACTTGCAATGTCTACAATTCGTGTTTTAACAAATTAATAACAATACGTATTTTTTTTAATTATTCCATCAACTGTATCATGTTGAAACAAATGTAACACACTGTCTAGCACAGGTGAATCCAATTTAGTGTGTTTATGAATAATTTGTTGAGCTTTGTGTTTATTCCGAAAAGGTCATGTGCACCACGAAAGTTAAGTTCATGTATCAATGAAACACGCTTTCTGGGCGTAGTTTTGTTTTGAATCTTCGTATCTACTTGGAATTTTGTATGTCTTAAATGCGTATCATGCCGCAATTTTTCACTAAATTTCAGAATTCTATCTGCAAAAATGAAAATATGTTTTCAATGGGCTCAACAACATAACCCTCCGCACAGAGGGTTATATTGTTGAGCCCAATGAAAACATAAGCTGCGTATGTCTTTTGTGTTGCTGTTTGATTACATGTACCTTCCCTGTCTGGTGCCGACCCTGAAGACGCGTGCTTCCATGGAGAAGACCTGGTTCCTGCCCTCGTAGCGAATGAGACAGTAGTAACTCCGCTTGTCGTACGAGTTGTATCGCATCAAGCCGAACACTCGGATAACGCCGTGTACACCATCTCGAGGATCCAGGTACGACGAGTAAACAAAAGTGACGTCATGCTCTACGAATTGCCAGTCATCCGAGTCTTTTGCGCTGTATGTGTAGCTATTTTTGGTGACCTCACAGGTCACGTTAGTTACAGGCGCCATCTGTCGCAGAGGTTGGAACGAGCTCCAGTGGGGCCGTTTCGGGTTAAAATACATGTAGAGTGGTTTATCTGTAGAACCAAATTCGATGAATGCCGGTGTTGCCGGTCCAATCTGTTGGACACTTGGTTCATCTGCACTGACGTTCGCCCCTCTTGGTTTGATCTCTAATTCTTCGCTTAGATCTAAACTGTTCATATGCCCGGTGTCATATTCTGAAAGTACCGAATCATTTTGATTTTCAAGTGCTGCCCCTCGTGACACTTGGTCTTGGACTTGAGCAGCATGTTGGTGATTTTGATTCTTATCGTTTAAAATTATTGAAGTGTTTGTTGATTTGTGTTCTATGACGTCTATTCCTACGATTCTTTCGTCTCCATATATTTGCGAAATGGTAACAGAAGTAGCCTCTGTCGCGTGGGTATCTTGATCAACATGACCTTGATATTCTGTCGAGGAGTTGAACGTGTCAACAATTATCAGGGTCTGTTGGTTCTGCCAAGTTACATATAAGATGGATGATACGAAGATCAATCCTAAACACCCAATAAATATTCTTACGAATCGTCGAATCATTTCAATTTCTCCATGCGTCCTTAGGTCTATCGCTGGGAACTTATTTGCTTATTTATTCCTACAGATTAAAAAAACTTTACAGTAGCAGCTCTCCGTCGATAGGTTTACGAAACCGATCCAAAATAATGAATGGTCGATTATTCATTTATTTAGTTTTCCGTAAATATTGTTACACGCGTGCTGGTGGAAGCAACGGCTGTTTATCTGCCATGATAACCTGCCATAATGGTTCCAAAATAACCCTCACTACGTTTTTAAATGTCATACGGCGGTTAATTGTATATCGATCATAGAAAGTCGTCGAATACGTTTTGTGTTAACATTGGTGTGAATGGTGAAAAATTTAATATAAATAGTGTCGTTTAGGTAGAAATGTCGAATTGCCCATCAATTCGATTTTTTCTCTCCAGTTTCATTTATCAAAAACACCATGACCTATACGACAAATGATATAATCTTTATATTATTTCCAATACACGTCTGTAGTTTGATTGCCATTGAAATGAATGATGGTAGACTGAAAGGCCATACGCGAAGTCATGTGAATGAAATCAATCAAGTGAATGAAAGAAAATCAACTTCGCTGGATAAATCGAACACCAAAATATGATGTTTTATTTGTAGTCTCAGCAGTTGATTTATGCTAAGATTCTATCAGGACTTCTCTATGGACAATAATTTATTTGCACACGTTTTTGCAAAGTGCTCTGAAAATTGTACACCCGCTGGATGAATCGAACACCAGAATATGTTTTATTTGTAGTTTAGCAATCACTTTATGCTATCTATCAGGATTTCTCTATGGACAATTTGCGCTAGTTTTTGCAGTGCTCTGAAATTTGTACATTGTTCTATCCCGCTTGAACGTCTTGTCTTTGAGTCGTTTCGCCGGTAGTGGTGAAGCAAGCCAGGAAACGTTCTGAGTACGCAAGTTGAAGAGTCCTGCTTCTCTCACGCACTGAGCATATGAAGCTATATCATGAATATTAAAAAAAAGTAGACCTTGTGAGGTATGGCATTGTACTTGGACCGTATCCGACCGTATGGGAGCAGGCTCGACATGAGTGTCTCAATCTATCTTCTTGCCGCGAGGGGTTTTGGGACAGGTGTGGTGAGATCATTATATCACCGCTTTCGTGTGCGGGCGCTCTAGTACAGGAATTCTCGAAGTAGATCTTGTTGTTGATTGGTACATATAAAGGCAGCATCACAATGATGTTGTTATGTCTATCGAGTATACGAAATCGAAACGGATATACCTGTCTACAGTACGTACGGGCGTTTCTTTAATTGATTTAGCCTAGTTGTTCACTATGGTGTCATCATGGGTGCATTATGATTTAGTTTACTGTAAACCCGGGAACATATTACTGTAACATCTATGTTCATTGCCATTCCTCCTTCAAATTGCCTGGAAATATTTACATATGCTATCACATTTCACTATATCTCTGCTATCTAAAATTACAAATTTTCTGACCCATTTTGCCGTACACCCCAGCTAGAAACTCTAACCATAGTATTGCTTGTTAGGGTTATAAGACGTGGCAGGAAAGTTCCAGCCGAGACTTCAGAGACGTCAACTGTTGGTTCCACGTCGTTCTCGTCAAGAGGAAAGAAAGCATTAATAATTGTTTATTTGTATAGCGCTAAATCATAAAAATATTTGCTCTTAGTTCTGAAGATCGAGATAAAAAAAAAACAAATTAATAATATATAATATAAAGCATGTAAAAAAATATATAAACCTACTTGAAAAATTATAAAGTAAAATTGCTAGTTATAAAAGCCATAAGAACGCCTCATGGAACAAAAATGTCTTTAAGGATTTCTTAAAACTGTTCAGACTAGTATTGTTCTTCATTTCTGCGGGTAGTTCATTCCAAAGCTTCGGAGCACAAATGGCAAAGGCCGAGTCATCAGTTCGTTTCTTTTTTTATCTGTTCTCTACAAGTTGGCAACTGCTAGCACACCTCAGGATTCGTGTTGGTTGGTAGACTTCTATCAGCTCCTTGGTGTAAGTTGGAGCAAGGCCATTCAGCGCTCTGTGGATAATGGTGTTGATCTTGTATTCTATCCACTGTTTTATTGGAAGACAATAGTCGCATAAGAATTCGTGTCACGTGTTCGTGCTTCATTTTTCGTAGCACCAATAATTATTGAGCAGCGTTGTTTTGGAACTTTTGAAGTTTGTCCAACAGGCTGTCTGGTAATCCGTAAAACAGACTGTTCAAATAGTCTAATTTTGACGTGATTAGGCTCCTGACCAATGTTGCTGTAGCCTCTTCTGTCAAATGTGGGCGGATCTGGCTCTCGGTTACGGCTGTGTTCAGCTTCAGGTGATTCAATGCAGATTATATATAGCATGATGATGTGGCCAACAGCAAATTGACCTTACGAAGGTGTATGCTTTGAGTTGTTTGTCCGAGGGGATTACTATTGTTCGAGATGTACGATTCACAGAAAAGGTGTTCAACCATGACAGTCGTGAGGTCAAAATGCCACATTGTGTTGAGGTAAACTCCAAAACAGGCAGTGAGTTGTTGTTCTATGACAAGTAAACTAATAGCGGCCCAAGTATCATACACTGCGCCCTAATACTACTCGTCCACTAAATGAATGCCATTTAATCCGTCTGTCACCTTTTTAATCCTTATTGAATATAGAAGAAGGCGCAGTGTATGATACTTGGGCCCTAATAGCCAAGATACTGCACGGTAAAACGTTGTCTGTCTCCTAGGTAAGTTACATTTGGTTGGCGGTGTATAACGTTCAGGATCTGTATGAATATCCACTGGCTTTTCAATCTGGTCATTGGACAAGCCTTGTAGTCATATATGGAACCTACGCAACAATGATGGCCGGCAGCCCCCTTCCAAGAGTGCATTGTAGGCGTACTTGTATTGCCGGTGCTGCCACAGCCATCATCTAGAATAAATACTTTTAGCACAAGACACTGGTGTTAATGAATATGATAACATCGTGTAATATTTTCGGTATTAACACACGTCTAATAACACATGCCGAAATGGGTGCATTATGATTGGTCAGCTTGCTCACCGGGTTTCTCGAGATTGTATTCATGAGTGACGGGTTTTATTGTCGGTGCACAGTGGGCGTTTTAACACCGGCCAATCATGGCGTGCGAATCTGAATTGACGTTGGCATTGACGTCCTATCTGGATCAGATCGAATCCCAGATAGCAGTGCCACGTTGCATTTCTGGTTTGGGCCAATGTACGGCTCTACCAGCGGGCCAATCTCAGGTGCCAAGGGGTTGACATGAGATGTTGGCACGTGGTTGGGCCCACATGGAGCCAACATGAATTTGATACATGTATATGTTTTTCGTCATTTATTACTGCTCCAATATTGGTGGCCCAGTATAAGATCTATATTCGTACGGTTGGGTCGAAGTATGTTTGCAGTTACATGTATAATTTTATTATTTACACGAATAAATCACCACTCTTTCGATGGTGAATATAGGTGGCAACTCGACTCGAAACTTGACCAAGAAACCCAGCTATAGTTCACAGATCTTATTGGCTTGTTAAATACAATTATCACATGCCAAATATATCTGTGATCCATGATCAATCAATTTTTTGTTTAATTTTGGTCAATTAATGATAAATATCATGTATCCTGAAACTTTTTTTTTTTTAAATCAAATTATTACTTTTATTTTATATTTATAATGTGCATACTATCAGCATTGTGAGACTACTCAAATTGTCACATAATATGTACCATGCAAATCACTAATTTTCTCAAACAGCACTGTCACATCTTATGGCAGTGTTCTGGCAATAGTTGGTTTGGAAAAGGCACTTTTTTTTAAGTGATAGTCATGGATTTTGTTTGAAACAGGGTTACTGGAGAAATGGATCACACATCATAGTCATAATACAATGTTTATTTGTGCTAGATTGACGAACAACCAGCCTTGGGATGCCCGCCTATATTCAGGGATCCAAATGCCTGAAAAGCCACTAAAAATGGTTGTATATGACATGGCTTGAGACACATTTTCTGACGCATGTTTTATGTTCTCTGGTACGTCAGTCCAAGGAACTAATGATGTTGACCTCTCTGGAACCGTTGCAAAGAAATGAGTTGTAGGCATTTTACCATGAAGCCTATTCTTATTTCTGGCAGTAAATATCCTTCATGCTTCACAAAAGGACATATTATGCTTCACCTGAACCACAAGTTCTATGTAAGCTTGTAATAGAATGTGACATTTTTTGAATTTATGCTCCATTTCAGTTCATCAATATTGCTTGACAATAGAACTAAGAGCACCAATACCACTAAGGGTAATCTATTTGCTGCGTACGATATTGAATGCTAATAGAATACCCGTATGTGTACGAAGCAAATAGCAAAAGGAATGGGCCAAAAAGTGTAAGTTCTGCCAATTATGGTGGCATGTAGGTAATAACGATGAAAACCACACATTTTTAATATGTGCATTCCACATAAATATTTATCAGGCACTCATAGATGAACATTATAACCATAATATCATTATTCCCCCCAAAAATGTACCAATCAGGCCTACCCCCCCCCCCCCCTAAATTCACCCAATTTCACTACTGTCTTTATGAAAACGGCCCTTTATTGCTTCTCAACTGGGCAATAAACAACTGTGAGCCAGGTTCATGGCAAAGAGATCTCCATTCCGTCATTCACAACTCACACATTATCAATTAGTCATACAAGTCGAACTACATACACATATTTGCTTTGCTGTACGCAGCAAATGTTAATGTTGGTTTACGTGATCATGAACGTGATTATACGTAAATTTCACTTCGAGTCCTGGATATTCTCCGTGATTTCATTTAAAGAATAAGTTCGTCTCTTGTGTTAGTAGTTGTCGGCATTTGTGGGCAAAGTACGTGGTGTTTGGGGGTTGGGGATGCGAGATGAAATCTACTATCAAACACACGTGATTTATTGCAGTTGTCAGTAGGCATAACCTTGCTGCGTTTCATGAAAAAGCATAATACTTTTTTCTCATGACAGTTTACGGAGAACGGAAGAAAATTATAATTGATATATAACTTTGTGACAAACCTGGCTCATAGTTGTCTTTTGTCACATCAGGAAACAATAGAAGGGCCGTTTTCATAGGACGTTAGCGACAATGGGTGAATTTAGAGGAGGGTTAGGCCTGTTTGCTAATGTTTTTTCTGGGAATAATTACACTTGGTTTTAACTTTCATCACCTATCAGTGACAAATACATGTTTATGTGGAATGTGCATATCAGATAAGTGTGGTTTTCAATGCTATTACCAACATTTCACCATAATTGGCAGAAATTCCAAATTTTGGCCCATTTTTACTTGCCGGAATCTAAAGATTTCGGCAAGTATGTTGATCGGTTTGTGGATGTGTTTGTGTGTTTGTGGATGTGTTTGTGTGTTTGTTCGCACTCTAGCGTCCACAGTTCTTACCTAATTTCCTCCAAATTTCGTGTACATATTCTGTAGTATACCGCGCAGAAAACGTCCTATTTTGGTGAAGCTGGGTCAAAGGTCAAGGTCAAGGTCACGCAAAACGTCTAAAACACATAAGTGCTCATAACTTCAGTTCTAATCGTCGTAGAGACTTCAAATCAAGTGCATATTGTAGATATACCCGAGTTCTATCTTTTGTGACCTTGACCTTGACCTTTGACCTTGACCTTGAGAAGTTCGCCCGAGGTCGAATATTTGACCTTGGAGGTCACCTCCTCCGATTTTCGATCTGATGCTTGGAAACGATGTGGGACCGGTCCCTCATGCTCAATGTCAATTTTTAGCCCGATCGGCCAATTCGTTATGACGTAATTGACGTTTCTATGGCAACGAAATCGGCCCCATTATAAGCGAAATTGCATGTTTCAAGCTGTCGATGCTGATAAAAGCGTCAATAATGTGCGTAAAAATCTGATAATACACCATTTCATAGTCAAGGATAAGTTCTTTTGTTCCAGAAAATTTCAAGGTCAAAGGTCGAAAGTCAAGGTCAATATTGACCTGCAAGTGAAAACCATGTGGGTCACTAGATCTCAGGAAGTAAGCATGATAGAGACACGAAAGTAAATTCGCAGTGTTGCACTCACTTAGCCTAACAACTTTTGCATTTACACCTAAGGCGTATGACCGATAGCCTCTGAAAGCGCCTGATGTCGAAGTTGACCTCAAAAATAACCTTGACCTTGACCTTTTGCAAAAATATCGAGTAGTAGCTCGTTTGGAAGGTCTTCGAGAGTACTTTCCAAATATGTTGTCATTTTCGGAATCGGACGTCAATTGACGTCATAATGACGTCAAACGTGATTTCAGACTGACATTTTGGCCTTTTGAGTGTCAGATGTGCAAAGTTATAACATTTACTGCATATTTAGCATATGCAAACGATGTGGAGTCGTCCTGTGATGGTCTCTGTCAATTTTAGCACAATTGATATATATGTTTTGACGTAATTGACGTTTTTGTGGCAACAAATCGGTAAAATTTCAAAGGAAACTCATCATTTGAAGATTTTATGATCTTGTCTGGTTATAATATAACATATATAAACACGATTATATCATGCACATTTAAAAACTCCATTCACAGTAAGTTAGCAGTATAGAATTGACGACAAATGACGTCATAATTGCGTACTTAGTCCGGCAAGTGTGTGGCCTATGGCCTCTCGTTTATGCTATTTCTTCGTACACATACAGATGTTATATTAGCTTTCAATATCGTATGCAGCAAATAAATTACCCTTAGAGAATACAATATAATCTTTTACCCTACAGTTATCCATCATTATGACATTAAAGTGAAAATTTGGGTAATTGAATTCCATACTATTGGCTCTAACCCCTAAACTAGTTACTGATAATCACCGGTATATTCACAGCAAACATGATTCGACTTATGATACATGATACTTACATTCGAAGTAAATTGTTTGGTCAATGCTCAGTATGCCTCCAATATATGCATACGGCATTGTTTCGAGTGCCAGATGGGTTTATCTTGGCACGAGTCTCTGCGATCTAGGCCGAGCCTTTAGGCGAGGCCTAGATAAAGAGACGTGTGCCAAGATAAACCCATCTATTGCTGATCCTAGCGGCAACTGCATCCCACTCAGGGTCTTGAAGTTAGATGGTCACCCGTTTACTCTTCACAATCAAACAAGGCTAAGTACATGTAGTGTCCATGCTAGACTTGGTCAGTGGGTATTCTCAAGTCGAGATGCACCCAAACCGATGCTGAAAAAAAAACTGCGTTTTGCATCAGTAATGTGGTGTTTACCCGATGTCTTCTAAACGCTGGTACGCTGGTATACTGGTACAAGCATTGTGAAGCTTATTGAGGCATACACGAAATGAGCAGTATTGTTGAGTTCATGCACCTTGCAATGCTTGTACCAGTGTACCAGCGTTTAGAAGACATCGGTGTTTACCAGTGTAATGTTCTTCCCTTTTGCTTGACCGCAGCTGGAGCTAACTTCGAACGCCTGATGAAACGAGTCTTGTCTGGACTCCTCTCGGAGAGTAGTTTATGGTTCATGATGGCGCTGTGTAGCAGCCAGGTTGTCTAAATTACTCTCCAGAATAATTCAATTTTCACCTTGATTCTGTTGGATTACAACGCTCATCCTTACATCACTTTGTGTCTAAGAAGTGTCAGACTCATATTGGACTAATGGATTACTAAATCGTGTTCTGGGTCTCAGAGATTACACTGGATATATTCAAATGGTATATTCAAATGGTAACAGTGATCACTGAGGCATGACAGGCCTAATCAAATATTCGGCCCAAGTATCATACACTGCGCCTTCCTCTATATTCAATAAGGATTAAAAAGGTGACGGACGGATTAAATGGCATTCATCTAGTATTAAGGCGCAGGGTATGATACTTGGGCCAAATAGTCCTGTCAGACCCTGAGAAACATTGGCAGTTAACTAAAACAAGGATTAACACCTCACTGTGGAATACAGTTAATACCTTAGGGATTGATTAGTCGACCAACACACAGGGGTAAGAGGGCTGGCTTCAAGTGCAGTCTGAAGCCTATACCCACTGTTAGTCATCAATACAAGCATTATCACCGCTTGAAAGCAGCAAGGACAGGTGCATGTCTGGATAATCTGACACAAATCGTCCCATCAAGTCAGCCTGAGATAACTTCAACACGGTCCATCCGTCTGGATGTATTCAACGCCAGGTCTGTTGTGAACAAAAGTGTCCTTTTGTGTGAGCATTAGCCACAACCTAAGGGAAGCAGAGGTGGTGGCATCGGCATCGTAGCGAGGTCAAACATTGTTCTTGAGTCAACAATATCTTCAGCGACCAATTACACTACGTTTGAATCCATCATCGTGAAAGTAGGACTGAATCAGATGCACCATATTATCCTTCTGTACAGACCACCTCCATCGACCAAAAATGGATTCTCCACTCCTGTATTCCCGAGAGAGATTGAAGAGTTTCTGGGTCACATATCCACATCCATATCCGGTCACCTGACAATCCTCGGAGACTTTAACCTTCATGTTGATGTGACTGGTGATCATCACGCCCAGCGATTCAGTGATATCCTGGCTTTGCTGGGGTTGACACAGCTGGTTCAGCAGCCTACTCACAAAAGTGGTCATACTCTAGACCTGGTGATCACGCGAGCTGTCAGTCCGAGTATTACACTCCGTGCAGTAACCACCACCGATCTATCCGACCATGCTCTGGTGACATGCACAATCTCAGTAGATATCCCTCGCCCCCAGACAAAACGAATCGATCAGGAGGGTTGACTGTGCTGCCTTCGCCAGTGATCTTGCTCCAAGACTTCCCTGTCTCCAGGTTAACAGCACTCCAGAAGATCTTCTCTCTGGCTACCATCAGGCTTACTCTGAGGTCTTGGACGAACATGCACCTGTACGTGACATCCGACTGAAAGGTGCACAACCCAAGCCATGGTACGATGACAACATCCATCTGTCACGACAGAAGAGACGGCACCTTGAGAGGCAATATCACAAATCTGGACTCGAAGTGCACAGACAGATGTTTCGAGAACAATCTCTCCTTGTGGCTAGGATGATCGACGACGCAAAAGTTGGCTACTACCGATCGAAGATTCAGGTGGCCAACTCGAAGGAGACATTCCGGTTACTGGATGGCATCATGGGAACGCCACACAGAGTGGTCTCTCCTCCTATCGAAGATAAGGGTCAGCTTGCCGATCAGTTTGTGGACTTTTTTTAATCCAATGTCCACAATATCAGAGCACTACTAGATGAGGTGCCTGATACTGAACCTCTAGTTCCCAACGTTGTGCTGCCACCGCCACCTGGCAGGTTTGAGACATTCCAGCCACAACAGGAATCAGACATCCTCAGCATCATACGGAAAAGTGCAACAAAGTCCTGTTCACTTGACAGTATCCCTACTGCTCTCCTGAAGAACGAGGATATCTGTAAAGCTGTACTCCCCACCATAGCAGCGCTTATCAACAATTTTCTGGAATCGAGAGTAGTCCCATATGATTTCAAGGTTGCCCAAGTCACGCCCTTATTGAAGAAACAGAACCTTGACCCTTCTGAGCTCAAACATTATCGACCAGTGTCCAACCTCAGCTTCCTCAGCAAAATTCTTGAACGGATTGTTTCCAAGCAGCTGACATCGTATTGTACCAGGAATGGCATCCATGGTCCATTCCAATCCGGATATAAACCAGCTCACAGTGTCTAGACCACCATGCTGAGAATAAAATCGGACATTGATCTAGTGCTTGATCAGGGGGACGGCGTTCTACTGGTCCTTCTGGACTTGAGCGCGGCTTTTGACATCATCGACCATGAAACTCTTCTCACCAGGCTAGAAACTGAAGTTGGCATTTCGGGTGTAGCTCTGACTTGGTTGCGAAATTACCTCACGGAGAGACGACAGGCAGTTCACTTACATGGAAAGACGTCACGACAGGTCTCGCTTCAGAACGGTGTGCCCCAAGGATCCGTACTTGGGCGCCTCCTGTTTATCCTGTACGTGTTGCCACTGAAGTCTATCATCAACAGTTTCAACATTGAATGCCACAGCTATGCCGGTGACACGCAACTCTATTGTAGAGTTCCCTTGAAAGACAAAACCCGCTTTGACCTCTGTGTGAATAACATGAACCTCTGTTTGGGGGCTGTTCCCCAATGGATGCTGACTAACAAACTGAAGATCAACGATGCTAAAACGGAGTGTGTGCTGATCTCATCCTCTCGCTGTCCATTGAACACTGAACTGAGGAATGTTGTTGTCAAGGTTGGCGATTAAAAAATAGCACAATCTACAGCTTTCTGCAATCTTGGTGCAGTGCTAGACAAACATGTCTTTATGGATCAGCAAGTCAGTAAAGTTATTAAAGGCGCGTTCTACCATCTCTGCAGGATTGGAAAAATCCGGAGGTACAGGCCACGTGTGAGAAAGTCGTGTGCTCAACAGTTACTTCCCGATTAGACTTTCACAATGGTCTCCTGATGGGAGTATCTAACTGCACCTTACAGCGTCTTCAGCTCCTACAAAACAACGCAACACTTTTGGTAACCGGGACAAGACAATCTGACCATATCACGCCTGTACTGCGAGAGCTCCACTGGCTTCCGGTCAGCCAGCGGATCACATACAAGGTCCTCTGCCATTTCCAGCGTGCAATACACGACCCTGCTGCGCCTCAATACCTCAAAGAGCTCATCACCATCTACGAGCCTCGTCGAGCCCTGCAGGAAGGTCAGTGTCAAATGCACGTCCAGAAAGTACGGATCATCATCCTTCCCTGTCCTTGGTGCCACGTGGTGGAATTCCCTCCCACTCAGCAGCAGAGAGCCAACACCCCACAGAACTTTCAAAATGAATTTTAAAACTTTCTTATTCACACAAGCTTTCAGTTCTTAAACAATGTGTAAATAGTCTCTTTCTTATGTGTTATTGGTATTAATCCGCTTTTTTATTTTTATTTATTTTTTTTTTTTTATTATACACACTGTTTACCTGAATATCTATTTTATATGTTAAGCGCATAGAAACGAATGTATTGTTGCGCTATATAAGTTAATAAATTATTATTATCATTATTATTGATCTATCTTGATGATGTGACTATCTTTGCTGCTGATTTTTACTGAGCGGCTTGGAGCTGTACTAAACCGCGTTGTCAAGGCAAGGATGAAGCTCTCTCCAAACAAATGTCAGCTATTTCAGAAGCAAGTTGAGGTCTTGGGGCATACTGTGTCGGCAGGACTGGCGACTGCACCCAGCATAACAGGAGCATTACAAGTATAATTACGAGCTGATCGATATCGGTGGTAATAGTTTGATACTTACATAGAAAAGTGAAGTGTATTTATGTCTTTATGTCATGCATCATATGTACTATGTTTATTATGGAAATATGGAAACGAATGTATAAAATAGGGGCCATGCATAGGAATCAAATAACAAAATACATGCACAATATTCATTACATAGCATAACTGAAGAATACTTGAGGGCAAACACATGAAACATGGATGGATGGGGAGAAATATAATGATCTCCAGTAACAATAAAGTAATCCACGTACAGTAATCCTATAAACTCAAACGAATTCTATGGTAGTTGACTGGATGTCCCTAACTGCATCCCGACCGCCGTCTGCACAGTGTATTGTACGGCCGAGACCCTCTTAACCAGTCGACTCCTGTACTTGAGGATGACTGTGTCATTAATGAAGCTCTTTCTCGCAAGCTGTTGCGGTTTTAGGCAGCGATAGTGGTGCATGAGTCCGACACTCGGCGGGATGACACATGTAGTGGAGTTACTACCACTCCAAGCAGCTGTCAGGTGGTGCACAGTGAGCAGGTAAACTCCCGCCGGCGCCACGATGTATTTGGATCGCTTCTTGGCCGGCTGCACTCTGGTGCCCCGATGTGTTGTCATCATGGTCCGTAGGTACGGCCCATGGCCATCGTGGATGACGATCATTTTGTCCTCAAGTTCGGTTTCTGGTGTCGGAAAGAAATCGTTTAGAGCAAGATAGACACTTGTATCAGCTGAGCAGATTGAGGACATTTCCTGTAGCATCCCACTCCATGTAGACACGTTTCTACTCTTTGGGACTATGAACTCGTCCAGATCGAGAAAGGCCACATAGTTTGAGAGCCACATGTTTGAGAGACACCTGATCGATATCGGTGGTAATAGTTTGATACTTACATAGAAAAGTGAAGTGTATTTATGTCTTTATGTCATGCATCATATGTACTATGTTTATTATGGAAATATGGAAACGAATGTATAAAATAGGGGCCATGCATAGGAATCAAATAACAAAATACATGCACAATATTCATTACATAGCATAACTGAAGAATACTTGAGGGCAAACACATGAAACATGGATGGATGGGGAGAAATATAATGATCTCCAGTAACAATAAAGTAATCCACGTACAGTAATCCTATAAACTCAAACGAATTCTATGGTAGTTGACTGGATGTCCCTAACTGCATCCCGACCGCCGTCTGCACAGTGTATTGTACGGCCGAGACCCTCTTAACCAGTCGACTCCTGTACTTGAGGATGACTGTGTCATTAATGAAGCTCTTTCTCGCAAGCTGTTGCGGTTTTAGGCAGCGATAGTGGTGCATGAGTCCGACACTCGGCGGGATGACACATGTAGTGGAGTTACTACCACTCCAAGCAGCTGTCAGGTGGTGCACAGTGAGCAGGTAAACTCCCGCCGGCGCCACGATGTATTTGGATCGCTTCTTGGCCGGCTGCACTCTGGTGCCCCGATGTGTTGTCATCATGGTCCGTAGGTACGGCCCATGGCCATCGTGGATGACGATCATTTTGTCCTCAAGTTCGGTTTCTGGTGTCGGAAAGAAATCGTTTAGAGCAAGATAGACACTTGTATCAGCTGAGCAGATTGAGGACATTTCCTGTAGCATCCCACTCCATGTAGACACGTTTCTACTCTTTGGGACTATGAACTCGTCCAGATCGAGAAAGGCCACATAGTTTGAGAGCCACATGTTTCGATAGAGGCAGTCTTGAATCAATACCTCCTGTCCCAAGTTCCAAACGATGTGGAATGACTTGTCGGTATCGAATTTAGACAGATTGATGGGTAGGGACCACTGGTGGATGCTCAGAGTCCTAGCCCGTCTATAGTGATCAAGGTAAGGGGAAAGAGCCGGTCCTGACGAGTAGTTATACATGTGGACGTGCTGGGCTCCCATGAGATGGTTCAATTCCATCCACTCCACCAGCTGGTCCGAGTTGGAAAAGTTCATCTTCAAGGCACCTTGCAGACAGACTGAGAAGTTGGTGAGCACTGGGCCGGGCTGGTGTAGTCTCATGACGTTACTGGGAGCGGCACACGGCTGGGTTGTTATGGAGACCACTGACCTCGGTATGTCCCATGGTGGTCCAGTTGTGCGACATTGGAACTGGACCGCTACGAACCTGAGGAAAAGCGAGTTGAATTGTCAAGTCAAATATCAAATACCGCAACAACGGAAAATAACGATTACATTCTTTGCAAAATATGTATGGTATAGTTGTAGAGAACAAGAGTCATGCTGCACGGGAAGGCCGGTAAAAATATAGATCAAGAATACTATTGCACATACACATTTTACCTAATTTATCGACTGATGTTGGTTCGGTTCAATAATAGAATGTATTGGTATATTTAGTATATTTGAAATTTGAAAAATAAACTGGATCGGTATACTGATTAATGTACATGTATATCAGTTTTGTCTCTAAGTACACTTACGCATCAACAGAAACTTTCCGGATTAATGCAATGTGAAATTGATTCTCATTGTGATATCTTTGATTCGGTTCATCTGTCGGTTCATCTGTCAACTTGCATAAATTCTATGGAATAGATTTTGCATGAAATACATTTCAAACATCGATGAATGCTCACTGATTCTCGGGGACTAGGGACTAAATGTGTTGTAGGTTAATGTGGTTGATGCGTGTAATTAGTAATTCAATTGAGACCGATTGGACTCTTCAGAGGTATGAAGAAGGGTATTGTCATTGTTTTATAAACTTCATAGACATTCAGTCATTTCTTCGTCTGTGCATCTTCCAAGTCATATTGTCACTACGTGTGTTGCTTATAGCGTTAACACGATTCTTTTTGTTTCATGTCATTTCGAAATTCTCCCTATCCATAGGCATTTCTCACTACATTCTACCCCAATATATGGATCTCTTAGAGATAGAGCTTAAATACTGGCACATTTGAATGGGAAATCATATATTGCAGTGTGCGCACGTTTGGGAATATCGCCAATTTCTTAACGATATATCGAAGTTACCAGATATACCCCCAACGATCGATTTCCAATAACGCCCATGAACAGGTGCATCTGATGCGAGAACTAGCGGTCCTAGGTCTTGCAAAGTCTACAATTCATCTTCCACTATATGAAAAAAAAATACATGTATTGTTATTCTACTAATTGCATCAACTGTGTCAGTTGGAACAAATATATATCATACTGCCTAGCCCTGATGAATCCAGTTTATTTTGCAAAAAAAATATGTTGGGCTTTGTTTCTATTCCGAAACAGTTTCATGATGTATTCTTCACTGGCATCACCGAAATATTGTCGTGTTGGTGGCATACTCTCTGAGTTTATTCCTCACGGGTATTTCTATTGTTGAGCCCAATGAAAACATTCATGTACCTTCCCTGTCTGGTGCCGACCCTGAAGACGCGTGCTTCCATGGAGAAGACCTGGTCCGTGCCCTCGTAGCGAATGAGACAGTAGTAACTCCGCTTGTCGTACGAGCTGTATCGCATCAAGCCGAACACTCGGATAACGCCGTGTACACCATCTCGAGGGTCCAGGTACGACGAGTAAACAAAAGTGACGTCATGCTCTACGACTTGCCAGTCATCCGAGTCCTTTGCGCTGTATATGTAGCTATTTCCGGTAACATCACATGTCACGTTAGTTACTGGCGCCACCTGTAGCATTGGTTGGAGCGAGCTCGAATGGAGTCGCTTCGTGTTAGTATAGAGTGGTTTATCTGTAGAACCAAATTCGATGAATGACGGTGTTGCCGGTCCAATCTGTTGGAAACTTGGTTCATCTACACCGACGCTCGCTTTTCCTGGTTCAATGTCTAATTCTTCGCTTAGATCTAAACTTTTCGTATTGCCGGAGTCATTTTCTGAAAGTACCGAATCATTTTGATTAATTAGTACCACCCTCCGTGATACTTGATCTTGGACCTGAACAACTGGATGGCGGTTTTGATATATGTCGTTCGAAATTACTTGCGCGTTTGTAGATTTGTACTCGATGGCGTCTGTTCCCACGGGTCTATCGTCTTCATATATTTGCGAAGTAGCCTCTGTCGTGTGGGTATCTTGATCAAAATTAACTTGATATTCTGTCGACGAGTTGAGCACGTCAACTATTATCAGGGTCTGCTGGTTCTGCCAAGTTACATACAAGATCGATGATACCAAGACCAATCCTAAACACCCAATGAATATTCTTACAAATCGTCGAATGGAACTTATTTGTTAATTTATTGCTACTGATAGGAAACTTCAACAGCAGTAGCTCTCCGTCGATACGTTTATGAAACCGACCCAAATCAATAAATAGTCAATTAATCGCTTATATAGTTCTGCCTAAAATATGGCTACACGCGTGCTGATGGAAGCAACGGCTGTTTTTCTGCGGTGATAACCTACCATAATGATTTCAGATTAAATCTCACTATACATTTAAATGTCATAAGGTACGTTGATTGTATATTGATCATTGCATGCTGTCTGACTCCTTTTAATGTTTGAACATTGGTGTGAAAAGTTAAAAATATCAAATCAGTGGAATTTTCCAGGTGAAAATGTCGATTTGCCCATCAATTTGAAATTGTTTTTCTCCAATGTCATTTACATTATCAGAGAAGCCGTAGCCTGAAGCATTCAACGATAGATGGGATAACCTTTCTTTTATCCAAAATACACGTCTGTAGTCTGATTGTCATTGAAGTGACAAAGGGAAACTTTTCACCGCTCACGGTTGTGCTGCGTAACCATAACAATAGAGACCAATAAACACACAGGTAACTGATCACTGAATATATTTTGATATATGCCGACCTACAGGTATGTACTTACATGTTGAACGAGCACATAAATGATTCACTGGTTGATTTTTTAGGAATTAGTTATTGTTAAATTGAATGATTAATTAACCTGTCAGACTTTTGTTGGTAGCATTTCGTTTTCATGAATTAGTTTACATACAGTATTGACAACTACAACTGTCAAATCTTTATAAATATATGAGATATTGACATGTTTTCAAAACAATGATAAACAACGAAATTCACTTCATAACCATAAATCAAGCAAACATGTGTCGAGTTAAATACTCTGTTACCATTTGAAAATGGATGTCTTTTGATAGAATCACTATCATTTCTTGGATGCCAGAATATACATTCTAAATGCCACTAGTCACTGTGAACAATGTCATGAAGTTAATAACAACTTAATATTACTGGAGAAACAGTACATCAATATGGATTTATTTCGACAAATAATTTTTTGTAACATCTTCGAATAAAAATATCTCTACATAGAAATCCTATGTATTCGATAAGCTCAGTATGGAGGCTTCGCGTGGCCAGGTAACTAAAAGGTTAATAGGTAACATGCGAAGACACATTAATCAAGTAAGCGAAAGAAAAAATATCACTTGATAAATCAAACACCAAAATACGATCATTGTACAGCAATATTTTATTTGGAGTTTAGCAACTGCTCTATGCTACGATTCTATCAGGACCTCTCTATGAACAGTTTGTACACGTTTTTGCAAGGTGCTCTGAAATTTGTACATAGTTTTATCCCGCTTGAAAGTATTTTCTTTGAGTCGTTTTGCCTTGATGAACCGGTAGTGGTGGAGGAAGCCAGTAGACATACTGAGAACGCATGTTGAAGAGTCCTGCTCATCCCACGCACTGAGCATTTGATGAATATTCAACAGGTAGACCTTGTGAGGTATGGCAATGTACTTGGACCGTATCGGAGCAGGCTCAATGTAAGTGTTTCGATCAATCTTCATTGTGGTTATGAGACGAGGCAGGAAAGTTCCAGCCGAGACTTCAGAGACATCAACTGTTGGTTCCACGTCGTTCTCGTCAAGAGGAAAGAACGCATTACGAACTAGATAGATAGCCGTGTTGCGAGAGCACCTGGCTCCTTTCAACATATTCTCCCACGTGTGCACTGTCGGTGACCTGGGCACAATAAACTCATCCAAATCGACCAGCACCACGTACCTTGACCGCCACATCGACCTGTAGAGGCAGTCCTGTTCTAAAACCTCCTGTGCGTAGCACCAGGTGATGCTGAAAGTGTCCTTGTCACGTTTGGTCTGTGGTAGATTCATTGGCAGATTCCAGGGAAGTGTGGTTAGGAGACCCTTCCTCTCATAGTACTTCAAGTATGGGACCAAGACTTCACCAACAGAGTATATGTGGACGGAAAAGTGATCAGCGCCTAGAATGGAGTTTATCTCCATCCACTCAACAAACTGCTGGACTTTGGAGAAATTACGTTTCACTGCACCGCTCGTACAAACTGTGAAGTTATACTTGAGTCCATCTCTGAAATTTGTATGGAGGCGCATCGCATACCTCGGTATCTGACACGACGCAAGGGATACGGATACACTGTCAAATGTTACAGCCTCAGGATCTTCCAAGGTATGACACTGGAATTGTACTGACAAATACCTGCAATTGGAGACAAAACAAGCATTGTAATTACGAAAAATAGACACGGATATTGACAGAATACCTCATAATTCCAATTGTTGATTTTATTATACATATGAACAACCTTGTTTGATGTTTGCCCACCAGTGATAGATCGGCTTCGATGGAAACCATTCGCTTATCATGACGGCTCCAAATGTTACAATAGTATTGACTTTTGTTGAGGTAGGTTCCAAATTTCATCAAACCGAACACGCGGATTACAGCATTTGTTTTATTGCGTGGATCAAGATATGCAGAGTAAACGAAAGTTGTATCAGGCTCAATGATTTGCCATTTATCATACTGTGGGATTTCGATAGAAAGCAGAGCATCTTCAAAATCGCAAGTAACAATGTCTAGTTTAATCTCGTCTGGTTTCGGTGGTAGATAGCTCGTCCATCCCAGACGTCTTCCGGATGAGCTTGTGTTTGCTGTTATGTCTGGCTGTTTGTGAGAATCAGGATGGTCAAGTTTCACAACCTCCTCCCTCACCAGATCATCATCCTCCTCCATGATATGTGTCCTATCCACTTTGTCTGCAAAGGGTGTGGTAATATGAAGAGATATATCTATGCCATCACCACCGTCAACGTTATCATGTGGGTCTTCGTTTTCTACGTATTTAACCTCATTGTTATCACTGAAAATGATACTATTGTCACGTGATTCTTCAAAGAAACTTTCCCCCAAACCCTCCATGTCCAAACCCATATCGTCGTCTTCATCGTCATCGTCATAGTCTCTAATTTGTAAAATATTCTGATCCATTGAGGACCCTCGATATCCTCCTCCCCCGCCACCAGCAGTTCGCTCTTGGAAGACGGGTAGTTGTGGGACATCCTGTATGTGCGAGGTATGGACACGAGCGGCTGGATGGGTCCGGACACCACTCCTATCCCAAGTAGTGTTTATCATCCAGAGAACAGTGACTCCAGTAAATAGAGCTAACAATGGGATGGCTCTGCGCACTGCTTCCATCTGTTGTATTCGTAATAAGAATTCAAGAATATCTTGCTGTATTCCCACGTTTACACATGGCATAACGATGGTGATAGCTACTGAGTGGCACCGATAAATCTGTATAATGAACTTCAATTAATGGAGCTAATTTACGTTTCCAAGTGAATTGTCTGAGTGAGAAGAACGTTATTTTACGAGATGGTGACAGCTTTGCAGTACTGAATATTCATGTTCAATACCAGGAGTTTTTAAGCGTTTTTCGATAGACCTACAAGTAATATCACACTATAGTGTGAACACAAATGCGAGTATTTATCGATACACGATCATGATACAGATAGACAGAGACAATGCTTTCACTCACATTTTTTTTTCAGCCAAGTAGGCTCTTCTGTCAACAGCAAAAATACCGGCAGATATATCGTAGATAAATCATATAGATGATTTCATGAGTATATTCTAACTGTTGCAAAAAATATTAGATGAATTTTGATGAATCTCTTCCTTATGGACCCATAATGGAGTTTCATGAAATTCTATGCAATTTTATCCATTTTGCCTGACCCTGGATAACGGACTTGGCTTTATTCGATCGAAATAGGGCACCGAAGTCTCGTTCCACATGTGTCCACAAATTACGTATTTATGACCACGTGGTCACTTTTGCTGATTTAGCTTAAATTCACAAGTGCCGTACAACAAAGTTTTTTTAAAAAAAAATATATACATAACTCTTTCTTGAATGTAATTTATTTTATTTATTATTTATAGTTTGACCTCCAAAAGGAGAAAGATAAAAAGTCACATAAGCAAATAAAATAAAATAGAATACATCAGTAAGATTTTAATGCTGTAATGAAAGTAATGAAAGTACTCCGAATTATTTACTTACAAAATTTATACCAAATCAGGTGTATTTTTCAAACTGAAAATGCGCCCTGTTCAAGTCGAGTTTGAGAGTGCATTTCTGAGGCATAAATTCGATTATAGCACAAATATTTATTTGATGTTGCATTTGAAATAGGACAAAATATGTCTCTCCTGCTATGTAGTTTCGTCGGAACACAAAAAGAAAGTATTAGTTCGAGTCAATTTAAAAGCCTTGGTACATTTTCTTCCGTAAAGATCGCGGCCCAAAAAATGCCCAGAACATGCGTTAATCCAACTCTTCAATCAGCAGGAAATAGTTGAGGACTAATACATTCATCGATCTGATAGCGGTTGTAATGTGTCAATAATGGCACTATGAAATTCCGATGAATTTCCGTTGATTTACGTTGATATTATTTGGAACCGAACAATATTCACAATTTTTCAGAAAATTTGGCGGAGAAGTTGTGTGTCCCCAAAATGACGAAATAACGCAAAATAAAGTGACGTTTTAAATCTCACTTCTGTACTTGGATATTGGTTTTATGTTTATTGAGTGAATTGTACTGTTAGACCGAGTTAACTCTCAATTACTCCCAATGTATTGACATACAAAGTGTCAATGTTTGTATGTATGTACATATATAGCAGCGTTGAGACGGTGTGATGCATGATTCAACTCCACATACATGCACCTCGCCTGAGAGTCAAGTGGAAGCATATCATAGCATGATACATGTAGCTTACCAGTATTTTGTTCAGATATCGTGTCCCCAAAGTATTGTCAAAATGATCCAGATATGTTCGAAAAGGAATGTATTGGAAGCAGACTTAATCTCGATCTCCAAGGGTTTTTGCTTATTTCACTCATCGACAAGGTCATTTTACATCAGGTTCAATTATCTAAAATGAACAGTTTCAAAAATACACAATTCACAAACGTTAGCACCCTCTTCAGATGCACTGTCTCTTAGGAAGAAAAATCACCTTCCCGTTATTAGGACATTCCGTTTGAGAACCATGGTCATTTCGGGAGAAATTTCATGTCACATATGACGATGCATCATGCACCATTATGAATTTGTACAGGATCATGATGCTCTGTCTTTAAGTATTCAGTGGTCATAAGGCAATTCACTTCTTAGGAACGGTATAAATGAATCCTTGAACTGGAGCAGTCATGATCATCTAGGGTCAAGTTAGAGGTCAACAAAAGACGTCTCCTACATGTATATTACTTTATATGTTATAAATATAGCCGAAGTAATCCATAGAGTTTGGTATAGAACTAAGGCGAAAACATAGTCAGAAGTAGGCTAATGGGAGAGTTCTTTAGTGGCAAAAAAAAAGATAAGGGAGAGTTTGTTGTCTTGAGAAATAATCATCATTGCGAAGGGTTGCGGTGGTGAAGTCGCATAATCATAATGCACCGAATTCTGTACAAAGGTCTGAGTGTTTCACGATCTTTGTTCAGCCATTACTTTCCCATGAGTGAATATTGTTCATCGATTCAATTGAGATCATGGGTTTGTTTACGGTTTTGCCGCTTCGTGACGCAATTGTCTCAACCAGGAGAATCACGCGAAGCTGGTAAGTCTCAGAAAATATGGCTTTTTGTCAGAGTTTAAAGGCCACATTCGGGATAATGAATAATGTCCAAAACGGCTTCCGTACATACTAAGAGATCAATATACTATTTTGACGTGACCTGGGTGGTTTGATGATTTTCTCGCCCAACCGCTCCGCAGTAATCGATATTGTAATACATGCACGTGGCGTTGTTTACATCCTCATTGCTTAAGCGGCCCATACACGATCAATTATATTGTGCAATATTTAATATTGCGCAATATTATTGATTGTGTGTGTTTAATATTGGCGGTTTGTGTAATATATTGACAACATCAAAATCTTTTGATTTTTATTGACGGTACGTCAATAATATTGCGTTGATTTTTAAAATCGGCGATAATAATGCGAAATATTCAAAGGCTAATTATACAAGAAGGCATGCTGTGATTAATAAAAATCATAAATCCAGGCAATGAGGTTTATTTAAAAAAATATTGCGCAATATTATTGAACCGTGTGTGGGAGGCATGGATACTTTACTAATATTCGATCGAAATCACACAAATTTACCTAAAATGACATAAATTATGGCATTTTTGCACATTTTTTCGTTCATATTCACATCTTGCATCGTGTTTTCCATGCGAACGGATACGGTGACCCTCTATTTTCTTTTCAGTTTCAGGATGCTGAACAGTTACTCTATAAAATATATCATTTTGAAGCTCTAGATTATGTTGACACAGTTATTTATTTAAAAACTCTTTGACCCCCTCTCCTCACTGTTTGGAGCGGACTACCTTAACAGAAAACATGTGTCTGTCAAACATTATTCGGGTATTTCCTATGTTGCATGGAAAACACAGTTAACCATCATTTTCTACATTTATATTCTTGTATATATTTGTTAATTTTGTTTACAAGTTGCTTTAATAAAATATAAACATTAAACTTTAGAAGTTAATTCTTCCGCATACATCCCACCTAGTTTTCATATTTTGGTGTTTTTAAGACTCAGACCCAGATTTTTCTTGTGATCCATGTCAAGTTAAACCCGTAGTTGGAACGGATCTGACTCGCCCCTAGGGAAGGGAAGATGTTACGTAAGTTTACCAGATCGTTGGTAGACTTGTTGGAGAGGCTGATCGTCAAAGATCCATCGGCACGCCAAGAGAAGAACGTTACACTGGTGCAAGTTTTCTCACAGATTGTCTACGACAAGGCACTTCGCCGCAAGTTAAAGCAACTCAGACGTTCAAGAAAAGGTGCTGACTTCAACGACTTGCAGGAACATGCCATCATGTAGGCTGAAAAGGATGAAGCAACACCCAATGTCAAGGGAGAAAAACATGTCATGCAGGCAGCCAACATTCCAAGTGACCCTAGCGACAGAATGACAGTGTTGGAAAATGCCATGGGAACTCTTCTCAAGTCACAGCAGGAAATTCTCAGAAAAATGGAGTCTCCACCAACCGCATCTCAATCAGATCCATGGAGACAGCAAACACCTCAACCAGATTCAAGTAGACTGTACGCACCGAAACCAAATTCAAGTAGACAGTACCACCGAAACCAAGCAGTCCCCAAGACTGTCCAGTGTTTCTACTGCCAAGGATATGGCCACTACAGACAAGAGTGTGTCCTGCGCATCTTCGAACGAGGCAGAGGAAGAGGTCGTGGACGACAGGACGTCAACTCCTAGAGGGTTCACGAGCCATGTGTAGCGAAACAGCTGATCGTAGTCTTACCATAAGGCATGTTCATGTACAATATCAATACCTGTAGAGCGCTCGTATGAAAGTGTCAGCGTCGGCCATCGCAAATCCATAGCATACGGCGACCTTCGTTCGGGAGAGAGGGGGTGGTAAACTAACACACACCATTTAAAACCATTATTACGATTCTACAGTGGAATTTTTGAGTTTTGCTCCATAGCAGAAGCTTTAAGACGAAATTATAAAATACAGCACTTTCCAACGCGTCGGAAATATTTTAGAAGCATGGAAAATAGTTTAGGATGCGTCTAAAACATTTTCGATGCATCTAAAATATTTTCGATGCAGCTAAAACTATTTTAGATGCGTCTAAAACATTTTCGATGATAGTTTTAGATGCATCGGAAATATTTTAGACGCATCGAAAATGTTTTAGACGCATCGACAATATTTTAGATGCATCGAAAATGTTTTAGACGCATCTAAAATAGTTGTACACATCGGAAATATTTTAGACGCATCGAAAATGTTTTAGACGCATCTGTAATAGTTTTAGACACATCGAAAATATTTTATTGTTGTTGAAATGGACTCTATTTTTAATTTCTTCTTTGATTATTTGCTCGGGAGCAAAACTCAAAAATTTGGCAGATACGTACGATTCTGTGTGTAGATCTCAGACCGAGCATTCAAGAATTGCATGGCCTATACAGATGTATTGCCGTGTGTTCCAGTAGGAATAAGCTACTATGTTTGGTTTTCGGAGCAACTTTTTATTATGAGAGGCAATACATGCGACACACCACACAAGCCACTACGACATGCTACTTTGGCCTCATTATGTAAATATTATGCGTCCACTGATAATGTGAGCATATTGTATTCAGCACGCGTCCATAGTCGCCGGCTCTGAAGCGACCACCACCTATTATCGACCGACCCCAGTCAGACACCGGTTTCAGTTTCACGGGCGCCTGCAAACAGAGGACCATGGGGATGTGATCGAGCTGGGTTTATCCTCATAATTCGGTCTCTGTGACCTCAACAACCGCATCAACGTGATCATCGCAAGGTAGGTTGGGTATTGGGTGATTTACAAACGATAGGGCAACATCGTTTGGGAGCGAAAATGGCCGAATATGCGCATAAAACCATGGACAAGGCGACCATCCCTCTCGAGGCACGCCGGTTGGCAAGCTGAAAACCTGAATGTTTTATAAGCCTGACACATATTGATTAAGGTGTGATTGCATGTAACTTACCGGTGACTGCGCTGAGGCACTTTTCCATTGACTTATAATGTGAAAGTAAAGGTAACAAAATCGCCAAAACAATACAATCCTCTGACCAAAAACTTGGCTAGCACACATACATATACTCATGGATGATGAACCGAGACATGGTTTCATAAATGATATCACGAAAGCTGTGCAATTTGATGATTAGATAAATCATTTTATACGTTTCACCAAAACGAAGATTCGAGTGTTCTGCTTGACAAGCACTGGCAGTTGCATATATTTATTCCTTGTTGTCGTCAAAATAATGAGAATATCTAGGGCTATACTTTCTGTGAGATGAATACAATGAGCTGAACATTCATAATCCCAAACACCTCGGTGCACCCGAGTGCAAATCACCTGTGAGTTTTACTGGCCTCACTAGCTATTTGCTGCACAACCTAATCCTTTCGCTCGCCCTGTTGTGAGTGTATTTTGTAGACTGAGAAATAGGTCGGAAAATGACATATGAAAACGATGAATTTAACAAATTTAACATTGCTTAGTAAGAAACAGAGTCTCGGTTAGTAATCCTTGATGGCTAACAATAAGAAAGGCAAAGTTTCACGTTGATTGGAAGTGTATAAATTCATGAATTTGTTACCTTTATATTTACATTATAAGTGAATGGACAGCTGGTCACTGCCAGGTTTATGACGATCACATGCAATCAATCCTTAAGAGGACTGGTGTCTGTGTGCCGCTGTATTTTACGGAAGCTCATATTCGCCACATAGAGGAACGCACATTTTTTTTTAGAGCGTTATAACGCTCTAATTACAGTGTAATAACGCTGTAATACAGCGTTATAACGCTCTAATTTACAGCGTTATAACGCTCTAATTTAGAACGTTATTACGCTCTAAATTAAACCGTTCACCTTCCCATCATATTTCCAATGTCGTGATTTATAATAAACATATCTAGATCAGAGTAATTTTGAGATTTCCCTACATATGATTGAGCTGATGAACCAGCAGGTCCGATGATGTCTCTGGCAGTGTAAATTAGAGCGTTATTACGCTGTAATTTAGAGCGTTATCACGCTGTAATTTAGAGCGTTATTACACTGTATTAGAGCGTTATAACGCTGTAATTAGAGCGTAATTACGCTATAAATTAGAGCGTTATATAACGCCGTAATTATAGCGTAATTACGCTGTGAATTAAAGCGTAATTACGCTATTGTGACGTTTGGTAATGACTTGTTTTCGGTGTGGCCCAAAAAACCTGGTTTCTCTGATCGTATAGACTTTATGTAACTCCCGCTCGTTGTGATTCGAGAGCCGTCACTAAATTGGTGTCCCCCAACGCTGGTGTATCATCACTCCGTAGCTTACCGGCTTCACTTAGGCAAGAAGCAACTCAGATGCAAATAAATTGAAGATTTATATACATCAAATCAACTTACAATTGTATGGCTGGTCACCCACGTGACGTACAAATATGAAGTTCAGACATGGAGCACTGTATGATCACATTTCAAAAATAAATAGTGCACGAGGGCACAACTAAAAAGAGTTCTTAGCCGGCGGCGTCTCTCTGTCCCTTCCCGTTGAAGTTTCCCGTCCCGCTTAGTCGAATGGTTTCTCCAGGTAGTCGGTCTAAATCCCGGTTGACTCTAAGGCCCTGAAGAAGGAGTCGTCCGCACGGAGTTCGTCGAGTCCCTTGGCTGTGGCGGTGACGATCTCCCCACGGTCGATGTCGCTGTTGCAGTGCTCTCAGAGCGGCCGTCCGCTCTCCCTTATATAGCCAGGGTGGCTGCGCGCGCATCTTCGTCCGCGAACGTATCTTCCGCACTCTTCTCCACGTGGTGAAGACTGCGTCCGCGAACGGTTCTTCCGCGAAGGCTCCTCTTCCGCGAACGGTGCTTCCGCGACTGATGCTTCCGCTGACGATGCTTCCGCAATCGTGCTTCCGCGAACGGTTCTTCCGCGAACGATGCTTCCGCTGATGATGCTTCCGCAATCGTGCTTCCGCGAACGGTTCTTCCGCGAACGGTGTCTTCGCAAGTGGACTTTGTAGATCACGTGACCGTTCCTAACGAACGTTTCAGCGCGGCAGTTGCATGGTTTTGTTACAACTCCACCCTTTCTGGAGATCAACGTCCCCGTTGATCCTTTCTCTCTCTTCTTTTCTCTTCTTCCTCCTTCTTCGTCTTTTCCTGCCTGTCTGATGTTTACAGGGCTCTCTCCCTCCACTTCACTGGCGATCCACCTCGCTTTCGGACGTCTCCGCCAGCCTGTCTCGAGTGTCTGTATATGCTCGGAGCTGTTCCCGGAGCAGCTTGGTCTCTCGGACGTGGGCTCGCAGCTCCTTCCGGTGGCTCTTCTCTCGTTGAGAGGCCTCCCCTCGCAGCTGCAGCACCTCGGCCTCGAGCTGTCTCTGCTCCTCCTTGGCTTGGAGCCGAGCCTCCGCTTGGGTGAGGTGGCGTCGTCCCATGGCTATCGTGGACGCCAGGTCCTCCAGGGCCTTCTCTCCGGCAGTGACCGCTCTGCCCAGGCCCTCCACATACGGTCGCAGTTGGTCCTCCTCCTCCGGAACGGGCTTGAGGTACCAACTCAGGTCTAGGGGCTTGTAGGTAGGGGCCGAGTCTCTGGGAACGGGGGGTCCGTCGTCCTCGGGGGTGGGGGCCTCCGGGGATTCCGCCTCTCTCCGCTCCTGCTGAGACTCCGGTTCCTCTTCGCTATTCGGGGGGTCGTCCTCGGGGTCTGGGGCGTCCTCTGACCTGGGGGCGTCCTCCCGGGGGCTTGACGGCGTGGAGCTGGTCGTCCCGCTGGCCGCAAAGCTGACAGTCTTCAGCTCAGGGGCAGACACAGTAGTCGGACCATCTCGGGGGTCGGACACGGGCGTGTCGGTCGTCGTCCTCCTCCGTCCTGGCTTGAGGGTGTTGCCGCTGGCATGCGACGTCTCATGCCGGTCTCTGTCAGCTCGGCGGGCGAATCGCTGGCTGCACATCTTGCAGAGGTGCCGCCCCTCCTTCTGCGTGTGTTTGGTCGCCACGTGTCGGCTAAAGTTGGATGCCGTCACGTGGATCCGGCAGGGGCTGCACCAGCGTCGCCCTCTCTCGGTGGACAACTTCCGGGCAGGGGACCGTCGACCTCCTCGGGGCTCCTCACGACGCTCCCGGCTCCTCGAGCGCTCCCGCTTTCGGTCAGGCTTGTCTATCTTGGTAGGTGGGTCGCTCATCTTGTCGACTTCAAGGGGCAGAAAGTCAGCCAAGTCGAAATCTGGAACGTCCCCGAAATCTTCGTCTGCAAATGCGGGTATCTCAATGATCTGCAGAGTTGGTGTGTTCATGGTTGAAGTGATGACGGAATCGTAGGCCGGCCTGCTTATATAGAAAAGGCGCGGACCAGGGATCTGGGGGAAAAAGCATTGTCGTGGAACGAAATAACGTTTTTCGCTTGCTTCCGCGAACGGTTCTTCCGCGAACGCTGCTTCCGCGAACGTGCTTCCGCGAACGGTACTTCCGCGAACGCTGCTTCCGCGAACGCTGCTTCCGCGAACGGTTCTTCCGCGAACGCTCCCGTCATCGTTTACATCGTTTGGACTGCATTCCCGCTGTTTTCCACTCGTCCCTCGTCATCACTGGGGGTCCGGACTGGGGTCACATCGTCCGGATTGGGTATCCAGGCGTCGGTTTCAGGGGTGAACCAGCACCTTTTTATATTGTCAATGTGGACATCTTTAATCTTGCCACCGGGTCGATCTTGTATGGACACCATCCATCCGAGATGAGACTTCACAACGAGATAAGGTCCCGTCCACCCTAGTCCTAGTTTTGGTCTAGCCTTTGGAGGGTACCAATACATCACCCAGGTGCCCACCGGAAAATGTCGAGCGGCTGATTTTATGTCATGATGGCGCTTTTGTCGCACCGTAGCCGTCTTCAGGCACTCTCGGGCAGTCTCGTGAGCTTGTATGGTGGCTTCCTTCACCCATTCGACGTATTCGGACGCACACTCGGGGACTGGTCCTCCCAAATCGTCCGGTTTCGTCCGGTACCTCAGGTCCAATGGGGTGGTTGCCTCCCGTCCCATCATCATTCGAAATGGTGTACACCCGGTGCTTTCGTGTACTGATGTTCTATAAGTCGCCATCACGTAGGGCAGATGGTCGTCCCAGTCGTCATGGTTCTCGTCCACGACCACGGCCAGAAGGTTCAGCAGGGTCCGGTTGAATCGCTCGACCATCCCGTCTGATTTGGCGTGATAAGGGGTCGTCCGAGTCTTCTCCCCTCCTAGGATCTTGATCATCTCAAGGAAAAGCTTACTCTCGAACTCTCGTCCCTGGTCGGTGTGTATCTTGGCTGGCATTCCCAGGCGGCACACGAACTCAGTCACAAAGACGTCCGCCACCGTCTGAGCCTCATGGTTGGGTAGAGCGTAGGCCTCAGTCCACTTGGTGAAATAATCACCCACGACCAGTATATACCGGTTCCCAGAATTGGTGATCGTTCCAGGCTCCAAAATGTCCATGGCCACCCTTTCTAGCCGATCGCCTACCGGTAGATTTCCCATGGGGTGGTACTTGGGCCCCGGTCGCGGCTTTCTCCCACTACACTTCAGGCACTCCCGGCACCAACGCTCCACGTCCTTCGTCATACCCGGCCAGTACATTCTCGCTTTTAGTCGGTGGACTGTTTTGGTGACTCCCTGGTGACTCATCAGCTTGCCGGTGTGGACCTCCTTCATGACGGCGCGTCTCAGGACCTGTGGAACGACCAGTTGATGGATTGGTGCGTTCTGGCAAGCCGCTTGGTACCGCCGGTACAGAAGCCCATCACGTAGCTCCAGCTGGTCCCACTGTTGCCACAGAGTCTTCATTTGCTGACTTTTTGTTCTGACTTCGGGCCATGCAGGTCTCTCAGTGAAAATATTCTTCCACCCGAGGATGCCTCCAACTTCAGGGTCGGCTCGTTGAAGGGTCACTAGGTCCTCCTGGGAATAACCATTCAGGACCTGGGCCTCCGGGGCTCCCTCCATCGGATTCCGGCGTCCTCTCGTAGCCATAGCCCGCGTGACAGCTAGCATTTGTTTGTCTGGATCTCGGAGCACAGGGTTGGGGCATGGGTCCAGGAAGGGCTCCTCTCGGCAGCGCATCCACACGTCGGCCGTCGCGCCGATCGCTGCTCCGGCCACAACCTCCGGTCCCAAACCATGCAGTGCGAGGAGCATCATCAGGAGAAACCAAACCCAGGCAGAGGGGCGGAGCTGATGCAGGGTTCTGCAGACGCTCCTGGCTCCTTCCTCCGTCTGTGGGGGGCTCCGGTCAGGCAGGCATTCCTCGGTCGGCTGGGTAGTCGTCCTCGGGTCCTCCTGGCAGCGCACCTCCCAGATCTGGAATATCCCGACTCCATCTCCGCAATAGTAGTCCTCCGTCCAGGGCTCCACAGGGACCTCCCGCAAGATGTTAACTTGAGGTCCTCCGGGGCTCCATCCTTCTCCGCTGATCGGTGGAAGCAGATCCTCGTCAGAGAGGTCCTCCAGGGGTAGGGGACACTCCTCCTGAGTCGGACAGGCCTCCTCTTCTCCTTCGGGTCTTGTGGTGTGGCGAGGGGCGGGACAATCCGGTCTCCGGCACTGTCGGCATCTGGACATCCCGTCTGCATTCCCGTGTTGTACTCCCGGTCGGACCTCACACCTGAAGGCGTAGCTGGCGATGCGAGCTGCCCATCTAGCGATCATTCCTTCCGCATCCCGAAAGTTCAGTAGCCACTTGAGAGAGGCGTGGTCGGTTCGTAGTAAGAACGCTCTCCCCCACAAGAAATGTCTGAAATGGTGTATCATACTGACGACGGCCAGGAGCTCCCGCTTGGTGGTGCAGTAATTCCGCTGGGTGTCCCTCAGGGTTCTGGAAGCATAGGCGATCACCCGCTCTCGTCCGTCCTGCACTTGGGATAAGACGCCTCCCACTCCGTAGCCGCTAGCATCAGTATCTAAAATAAATTCTTGGTCCATGTCAGGGTACACCAGCAGGGGGTGCTCGGTCAGGGGTTGACGCAGCGCCTCGAACGCCTGCTGATGAGCCTCGCTCCAATGGTAGTTGACTTCCTTCTTTAACAGGTGGTTGAGGGGTCCCGCTCGGGTGGCAAAGTCAGGGATGAATCTGCGGTAGTACCCCACGAACCCAAGGAAGCTCCTTAGTTCTGTCAAGGTGGTCGGAGGAACCATTTTTGTTACAGCTTCGACCTTGGCAGGGTCGCACTGGATGCCTCGGTCGGACACGACATGGCCCAGGAAGTTGACCTGTTGTCGAAACAGCTCACACTTGGCGGGTTTCAGCTTCAGCCCGGCAGCCTGCAGTCTCCGGAACACGTCCTCGAGGTTGTCCACGGCTTCTTGGAAAGTCTTTCCAAGACAGACGACATCGTCCAAATAAATTAGACAACGCTTCCATTGGAGTCCCCTCAGTGCCAGCTCCATTAGACGTTCAAAAGTAGCCGGGGCCGTCGCCAATCCAAACGGCATCACTTTAAATTGATAGAGTCCACTACGGGTAGTGAACGCCGTCTTCTCCTTGTCCCTGTCGTCCATCTCGACCTGCCAGTAACCACTAGCCAAGTCTAGCGTCGAAAAATATCGTCCTCCTGACAAGGTATCAAAACTCTCGTCGACTCGAGGCAGGGGGTACGCATCCTTCCGGGTGACATCATTTAGACGGCGGTAGTCGACGCAAAATCTCAGTGCACCATCCTTCTTTTTCACTAGCACGATGGGAGACGACCATGGACTGTCACTTGGCTCCACAACGTCAGCTTTCAACATCTTGTCGACCTCGTCCTCGATCAGCTCTTGTTGGTAGTACGGGGCTCTCCTCAGAGGCTGCTTGATCGGGGGGTGATCTCCCGTGTCGATGACGTGTTTCGCCAGGGACGTCCGGCCCAACCTCCCATCTGGTCCCATAAAGACCTGCTGGTGGCGTCGAAGGAGATCGCTGACGACCTCCACCTCCTTTTCCGTCAAGTTCGGATGCATTCCCTCCAGGAGCGGTTCTAAATGCTCCGGGCACTCTGGTGTCTTCGTCGACGATTCTGCGTGCATGGCGTGCACTCTGGTTTCGGGCTGCTCAGGCGTCCGGTTCCGCCACTTGGTGGAGTTTGGTGTAAGGGGCTCATGCTCCCTCCCGCTCTCCTCCCGGTACCACTGTTCCCTTTTAGGTTCATTCTGGGTTGTTTTCCCTCCATCGGGACGAAATCCCAGGTCGATCACGGCCTCTATTCCGTGAAGCTCGGCTAGGATGGTCCCCATCAGCACAGTGCAAGCTCCAGCGCCGGCGTTCAGAAGTACCACCGGTACCAGGCGTCCTCGGGGTCGTACCAGGGCTCGTCCCACTACGAGGGGGTCGTCCTCCAACGGCTCTCTTGCGGACTGCACGAGGCCGGCCTTCGGAACTCCTCCCTCACTTCCTGTCAGCTTGAGGTCCACCATCATCTCTGAAAAGGGTGGCAAGACGACCGTCTCCTCCGTCACCAGTGTGTAGACGGCGTCCTCGTGGCCCGAGCTCATCACTACGGTAGTGTCGCCCACCTGCCACTCGCCCTTACGCAGATCCAGCTGTCCCCCAATCTGTTGAAGTACATCAAGCCCCAACACTCCCGGGATCCCTAGTTTGGCTACCAGTACATCTGCCGACACGAGTCGTGTGCCCAGTAGAAGTTGAACTGTCATCTCTCCTTGAACCTGTAAGTAGTCTCCGGTTGCTGCCCGTAACCTTATTCTCGTCTGCCTTATCATTGCTTTATGTTCGTCATCCATTTGGTCGAAGAGACACTCGTCCAGAACGGTGGAAGAGGCACCCGTGTCCACCAACATACGAGTCGCCTTCCCCATAACGTGGCACGCCGCATACCACGCCAATGTGCCTCGGGCACCGGCTGACAGCGACACCACCTGGCCATTTCTGTCAATCTTAAGAGAGCTGCCACTCTCCTCAGGGACGCCGCCCTGGATAAGTACTGAGTCGTCCACCCACAGTGATGCACCACCCTGGTCCTCTCTGTCAGTCTTAAGGGAATCACTCCCCTCGGAACCGCCGCTCCGGATAAGTAATGAGTCGTCCACCAGCAATAGCTGCTGCGCTGGCCCCTTGGTCATTCCGCTCCACCGGCCCTCCGTCTCCTCTTTCACGGCCGCTTGTGGTTCAGTTGCATAGGGGGGTCCCTGCTGTTTCGCAGCCTCCAGCCTCAAGGTTGTAACCTGTTGGTTCTCCTTGCTGCTAGCAGAAACCTCGTTGATGTCTCCGTGGGTCCCCAGACGCTCCACGGCTCCATCGGTCTGCATTTCGTCGACGTCTCCGCGGGTCATTAGACGCTCCACGGCTCCATCGGTCTGCATTTCCTTGACGTCTCCGCGGGGCATTAGACGCTCCACGGCTCCATCGGTTTGCTGTACATTGGCACTCCCGTCTGTGTTGACAGGCTTGCCCTCCAAATAGTCGAGAATTCGATCCTCGAGCTCCTCCTGCGCCCATCCAGTTACTTCGGATGCACACCGGAAAAACCTATTAAAAATCTGTGAAACTAAAAATTCCCCCCTGGCAATGTGTTCTTCACGTCTTCGTCGAGCTTCTCGCCTGTGAAGCCGTGCACACACCTGCCAATGGCCCATACGGTTGGGGGCTGGTATGAGCCCTACTGGTTTTCCGACACCTCGTCTGTCAAACTGTTCCGCTCACCAATCTCCTCGATTAGTCGACTCAAGCGCTCCTCCTTGGTCCGAGGTGGCGGCCGATCTGGACACTGGTACTTCCGATGACCCGGCTTCCCACAGTACCAACAGTCATCTGGTCCCGGCCTAGCGCTTGGTCCCTTGTTCTCAGCAGTGGCGGCCCTCGGCTTGATGGATAGCACCTGCTCACACAGCTCGATTAGTCGATCCAGCTTCCTGTCTTGGCTCTCAAAGAGCCCCTTGAAGTAGGGAAGTCTGGGTAGACCCGCTACGTTCGGCTGGTTGCTCTGCTGCCCACTGGTGGTAATCTCGCCTCCCTGCTGGTTCTTCAACAGCTGTAGGACCCGTCCTAGAGCTGGCTCGGAGTCCTCCGACTCTATGGACATCACCGGCTTCCCAGGCTTGGGTTTGACACATTCGTACTGGGTCACGAACGCTATGGCCTCCTCCATGGTCTTCATCTTCCTCATGAGCGCCATCACCTTCATGTCCCCATCTGGATGGCCCTTCCAGAAGTGGTCTAAGGCGATAGCCTCCTGAGCTGCGGAGTTCAGATCCGGATAACCACGGCCGGCCAGTCGCTGCAACTCATAGCCGTACTGCTGGGGTGTCTCTGCCTTCCTGCGGGTTCTCTGTCCCAAGGTCGCCTTGTAGGACTCCTCCTGACAGTCAGGGTCGAATCGTAGGGTCAGCTTGTCGGTCAGAACGTCGATGTCCCTCCGGTCTGCAGGACTCAGGCTGGTCAGCATTCGTCGCGCCTCTCCTGTCAAGCTCCCGGCTAAGTAGACGCCCTGTTCCCGCTTGCTCCATCCGTTGACCTCTGCGATGACGTCAAAGTGGGCCCGGTACACCGGCCACTCTATGGAAGTCCCATCGAACTTGTCAGGGGTCAGCATCTTCCGGTTCCTTCTGCCGTTCTGATTCCAGACTGTGCTGTCCTCGGACGACGAGTCCTCCTGCCTCCGTCTCGGCCTAGGGCTTCGTCGGTGCAGCGGCGGTCCCCGCCTCGGTGGTCTCCTCCCCCGTCCTGGGTAACCATGGCTGCTGTCGGTCCCTCCATCAGATGAAGGCCCCTCATCGCCCGATGATGAGAAAGGGTGCTGTCTCCGGCCTCCCTGGGTGACTGAAATAGAAGCTGGATTTCTCCAGGAGGCTGGCTGTCTCGGTTGTCGACTGGGTGAAGACCTCCCTCTTCCGCGAACGCTGTCTTCCGCGAACCCTCCGCGAACACTGTCTTCCGCGAACCTTCCGCGAACGGACTCCTCCGCCAACAGCTCCCGAAGAAGTTCTTCCGCGAACAGGCCTCTTCCGCGAACGCCGTCTTCCGCGAGTCTTCCGCGAACGGGCTCGTCCGCCAAGATGTCTCGGAGACGTCCCTCCACAAAAGATGCACGTCCGCGAACGCCATCTTCCGCGAGTCTTCCGCGAACCGGCTCATCCGCGAATGGTCTTCCCCGTCTATTCTGAAAAACTGGAAAGGAAGATTGGTCGCCTGGATCACTCCTTTCGTCGAGCCGCCGTCTGGGTGAAGACTCCTCTCTTCCGCGAACACTCTCTTCCGCGAGTCGTCCTCGTCCGCGAACGTGGTCGTCCGCGAAGGGCCCTCCCCGGTCACAAGCGTCCTCGTCACCAAAGACTCCCCCTCGCCCACGAGCCCGTTCATCCACGAAGGATCCCCGGCTGCAAGCGTCCCTGTCGCCGAAGAATGCCTCTCGTCCGCGAATGTTCTCTTCCGCGAAAAGTCCTCTCCCTCTCGAGCTGCTCTCTTGGGTCGGAGCCCAAGTAACCCGTCCTCCAGTCACTCCCGTTTGTCGACTCGTCACACCCGACCGCTTCCCTGTTGCACCAGACTGCTGCTGGGACTGGTCCCAAAGCCGTCTCAATGCTGCATTCTCTGGAGGTGCCACACTTGGACTCTGCTCCGGTAGCTGTAGCCGATCCCTCCTCGCCCAGATTTCGCCGTCCTCCCCGTCCAGATTGACGTACTCCGGTCCCAGCACTCGTCGGAACTCGGGGCCCCTCCTAACGCTCTCAAGGTAGGTTGACCTCTCCCTGTCTCGATCGTGCTGCCACCCAGAGTCGTGTCTGAAAAGAAAACGGTTGTCGGGTGTCTGGCTCCGGGGTCTCTGTTGACTAGTCGACTGGCCCATGGAAGGTCTCGACCTCCCTGATTGCTCCTCACTCGTCGAAACGTCCCGTCTACCCCTGGCTGTGAAGCTGCTCTTCCGCGAACGGTCGTCTTCCGCGAACGTTGTCTTCCGCGAACGGTCGTCGGCCTCTTCCGCCAAGGTCGTCTTCCGCGAACGGTTGTCGTCCGCGAACGTCTTCCGCGAACGGTCGTCTTCCGCGAACGTCTTCCGCGAACGGTCGTCTCCCTCTTCCGCAAAGGTCGGCTTCCGCGAACCGCTGTCTTCCTCGTCCGCAAGTGAGGCCGTCCGCGAAGAGTCTTCCTCTTCACCTCCTGTCTTCCCTGGGGCAGTTTCGTCGTTTTCGCCGGACATGAGTGATGCTGAGGTTCGTTCCCTGGCAGTAGACCCTCGGGGATCCTGGTCACGGCACCAAGTTGTGACGTTTGGTAATGACTTGTTTTCGGTGTGGCCCAAAAAACCTGGTTTCTCTGATCGTATAGACTTTATGTAACTCCCGCTCGTTGTGATTCGAGAGCCGTCACTAAATTGGTGTCCCCCAACGCTGGTGTATCATCACTCCGTAGCTTACCGGCTTCACTTAGGCAAGAAGCAACTCAGATGCAAATAAATTGAAGATTTATATACATCAAATCAACTTACAATTGTATGGCTGGTCACCCACGTGACGTACAAATATGAAGTTCAGACATGGAGCACTGTATGATCACATTTCAAAAATAAATAGTGCACGAGGGCACAACTAAAAAGAGTTCTTAGCCGGCGGCGTCTCTCTGTCCCTTCCCGTTGAAGTTTCCCGTCCCGCTTAGTCGAATGGTTTCTCCAGGTAGTCGGTCTAAATCCCGGTTGACTCTAAGGCCCTGAAGAAGGAGTCGTCCGCACGGAGTTCGTCGAGTCCCTTGGCTGTGGCGGTGACGATCTCCCCACGGTCGATGTCGCTGTTGCAGTGCTCTCAGAGCGGCCGTCCGCTCTCCCTTATATAGCCAGGGTGGCTGCGCGCGCATCTTCGTCCGCGAACGTATCTTCCGCACTCTTCTCCACGTGGTGAAGACTGCGTCCGCGAACGGTTCTTCCGCGAAGGCTCCTCTTCCGCGAACGGTGCTTCCGCGACTGATGCTTCCGCTGACGATGCTTCCGCAATCGTGCTTCCGCGAACGGTTCTTCCGCGAACGATGCTTCCGCTGATGATGCTTCCGCAATCGTGCTTCCGCGAACGGTTCTTCCGCGAACGGTGTCTTCGCAAGTGGACTTTGTAGATCACGTGACCGTTCCTAACGAACGTTTCAGCGCGGCAGTTGCATGGTTTTGTTACACTATAAATTAGCGTTATAACGCTGTAATAGAGCGTTATAACGCTGTAATAGAGCGTAATAACGCTCTAATTTAGAGCGTAATTACGCTCTAATTTACCGCGTAAATACGCTCTAATTTACAGCGTTTATACGCTGTATTAGAGCGTGATTACGCTGTAAATTAGAGCGTTATAACGCTGTAAAGAAAAATGTGCATTGCTCCATCTGGCGAATATGAGCCACCGTAGGTATTTTGACGCGCTGTCGCTGCAGTAACCTTGAACGGAAACAGGTTGTCTGCCTATGAAGGAGTCACCTCGATAGTTACATATCGTATACTAAAACAATCATGTTAATCTGATAGGCTAAGTATATCCTGGTGTCCCGCTATGCAAGACACCGATTATTTGTTCTTCGTGAAAACCGTGATATTGGAGAAGTCTATTTATTAACCGAACATTTTATTTTAAAATTCCAGTATTCATTGAATGTCACCAGAAACAGAAAACCAGAACTTTGTTCATTTTTGTCCGTTTAATCAACTCACAGGTTATCGACCACAAAAAAGTCATAGTCCTACAAACGTTTTCGACAAGTCCTACGCACCTTGAGAAATACTGCCAAAATGGGTAAGCCAAAGATACCATACTATACGATACGGAAAATGACCATTGTATTTTGTATATACTTATTATTGAATAACGTACGTGTGACATATGATATAATAACAATATAAGGCCTAAAAGAATCAATTTTCTGTTTCTCGTCCCCGCCCGCCTGTGTTCAAAAGCAGCCTCCCGGATTTTTTTTTTTTGCGATTCTCAAATAAAAAATAAAAAGTGTTCCCGCCCCTATTTTGAGAATAGTGAATGATCGAGACACCAAATCACCGCATGCAACATTGGCATATATTTAACTTACCTCCTTGTTTTCAGTCTCCGCTACATGAGACAAAGACGCTACCAGTTTTCAAAAACATTTATTCCATATGTGGGAAAATGTATGTAATAACACATTTAAAATTGTGATCACGAACTTATTTACTATATTTCCTCATGTATACTCCAATGGACATATTAACTGATAGAATGGTTCTCCACAATTACTCATCATTGAAATATATTATCAACTGACGGTTCTTCATAATAATACTACTAGTACACATAATCATCCTGTCTGTGCTGACCGCTAGGATGATGGCACACCAGTAGTGCCAAGGTGCCCGGCCAAGAGCTTTCAAGCCCAAATAAATCAAGCCTCTAGAAATGAAATCATTAAAGTTATGTGTTACACATGATTTCAATTCTAAAGGATTGATTTATTTGGGCTTGAATGTGTCTGTGCGCAAGTGTTTTTTAAATCAAATTTCATGTCATTTCATACGTGTGAAATGTCGTCCCACCAAAAATAAAAAGTGACCCCTACCCAATTTTCTATTCAGCTGAGGACGGTATTTCTTGCGAAATAAAAAAATAAAAAGAAAAAATAAAAAGTCACTCCCTACCCAGTTTTGAAAAAAATAGGAGGACGAGAAACAGATAATTTTTTTAGGCCTAATGTGATCGAGCATATGTTGATGTTGAAAATGATTTTATCACCATTTTACCGTGTCCATGTCATATTTGTGTATATATGTACTTGTTTTTATCATGTTCTCTCCTGTTGTGGGTTAATAAATAATTAAATAAAAATAATGATAATAATACCATTGTTTTGACCAGGTAAAAAGGTCAGAAACACGATCCAAATGATGAAAGAAATCATCACCAGTAAGTCTGAAATTCCTTCTACAACCCCCCCCCCCCCCCACAGATAATGTATCGCATGTATGTTAGTTATAGCTGCCAATCAGTATGGACAAGTTGTAATATGAGAACAAATATCTTTTATTTTCAGTAAGAGGTTTGGATTCACTGGGGGACGTTATTCTGGATGATGAGTAAGTATATAGTTATCTTTTGAGAAGAAAAAAAACTCTTCGCATTGCCGACACCACGGATACAACTATCCACCATCCCCATGGAAAATTATATTAAATCACATACAATCATCCATGAGTTAGTCCGTGAGAAACATGTTAGAATTCCCTGCCACTGTGGTAGAAGGGCAGTAAACGCAAATATCAACGCAGTCGGAATTTGACACCGGGCTAGATACAAGACTGAAATCATGTACAGTAAAATTACTCGTTCACAGCATCCTGTCTTTTGTGTTCAAATATGACAGCGTTTGGTCTGTGGTTTCCAGATACGTGTAACGAGATGTCGAAGTGTGCTAATAAAAACGTTGATTTTGATTGATGTCATGTTTTTATGTCCTGCTTTCTAGCCATCCAAACAATATGCAAAGTTACTACTAACAAGTTTACTATTATGTCAAAGTGTAATGTATAACCACATTTCGAGGTCCTAATATATCAGACAAGTTTCGTTAATTGTCAGGAAATGTGTTAACTCTCGTGTGCAAAATCAATCGAAGGGCTAGTAGGCTTAGAAAGCAGTGCCCAAGTATTAATAGATTACGCTGACGTCCATTGAAAATCAAATGAACGTAGGTATCGATCTATGGAACTGAATCATATCGGCAACACGTCGTGTCTTATTTGTGTAATTCACTTCTACTATGCATGCGATATTCATAATTTTGTTTCATTCAATCATCGTTCTCCTTTGTTGCCAGTGACCTGAACCCCGGCGACCACATAGCAGTGGAACGGAGTTACCGTGGAGCGGACATACAACACCACGGTATCATAGTGCGGGGGAAGAAGACGTGGAAAGTCATACACTTCGCCCCTGATGACATAACCAAGTCTCACCTGCACAGGGCGTCCCCAGGCGTGGTCCGCAAGGATGACTTGTCGATCTTCGCCATCGATAGAAACTATGTGAGACTCAAATACGAAAAAGGAGAGGCTCGCCCGGTGAAGGAGATCCTCGCGACCGTCGAGAGGTACTACAACACGCAGGGATTCGGCGATTACCATGGACTCACGAACAACTGTGAACACTTCGCCACTTTCTGCAAGGCCGGCAAGCGTATCTCCAGACAGACCAAGCTTGTGGAACTCGTAAAGTTGGCGGCACAGAGCTTTATAAGCGAGGAGAAATGGAAAGATAGGGACAGTAACGTCATGGACTTTATAGACTCTAGTCCTCGTATGGCGAAATCTGCGGTAATAATCTTACTTTTCATATTGGTGGTGTACTATATTTGGAACAGAGTGATTTCACTCTGGAAGTGACTGCCAGTTCGATTGATTGTATGGGAGTGTAAATGAATGAATCCACCCCAAAATGTAATTTTTTAAAATTCTCATCTGCAAATAAATTTCAATTTATCCAGTGGCGTATCCAAGATTTTTCAATGGGGGCGACCCATATTCACGAAATCTGAATCATATGAGTACAAAAACAGTCATCCAATAATGATGCACAGTTAGTACCCATTGGAATACCGATAGTCTATTGGAATAATCGTTCACCAAATTCCACAAAAAATATTATCAATAAGAACATCAACCAAATTCACAACATCAGTTTCAGTGTAGTTATATGGAACATCTGAATCAGCGTTCACAAAATAAGCTGTGCTATATTTTACTTCGATACATTAATATCGACATTGTCCTTTTTTTGGAGAAGAAATAATTGTGTATGAGTTTTTGAAGCTGAGACTTTAATTCAGAATGAGGTATCGTGGTGTACAAAGTGGAAAAATCAGGGGTTTGAGCACTTGCCATGGCCAGCGTGTTCACCAGATATGAACCCAATAGAGAACCCATGAGCTAAAGTAACCCGTCGGATCAACAACCTGGTTCGACAACCAACCAGTGTGGATGAATTGCGACAGGCTGTTATGGGCGCATGGGCCAATATACCCCTGAACACCTTGAGGACCCTGTCTGAGGGTATGCCCGCCGTGTGCTGGCGCTACAAGCAGCCAGGGGAGGTCACACGCGATACTGAAAAGTGTTGGTGCTAGATGGCATAATGACGCTCAATATTGTAAGGTTTCATGTACCTGCTGTTTCGTGTTGAGATATTAAAATGAAAATATAAATTATAAATCTATTGTTGGCACAATTTGGCGTTGGGTTGTTTGTTCTGGATCACAGTGTTTACCAGATTGAAAATACAAGATAAAGAATGCACTAAGTATGAGGTTAGATGCTTATGAACGCCAGGCGAGACAAATTTCTTGCAAATAAAAACTAAAAAAAAAATTGATGAGAATAAAAAAATATATATATATATATTCCATATTAAATGTCAACCCTGTAATGCACATCAATGATATGGTGCAATCATTCAACAAATTTATTTCTAACCTGTATCAAAATTGCTTTTCAAATAATAGTTGTATCACTATTAATTGCTGCTCTACTTCAGCTCTGTTTGCAATACAACAACAGTCATGTAACTAACACCTCCGGCCACATTTATTATCAAAACATAGTTGATCACTATTTTTCAAGGGCAAGGGCAATCTCCTGGCCTAGTGAAAATGGCGGACATTGTAGGGGTTGGAGGGGTCCCTGTAAACAAATTTGACATTTGTTTGACCACTGCGCCATGGCACACTCACCTACCTGCTCAATCGTAAGGTCAACCAACCAAGACGATCGTTGTCACCGAACGACTGTGCCCTCCGTAATGTTCAGGTACTGGGAATTAGAAATACCTCATCTGGACTGGACTGCACTGGACAAAGTCGATGATATTCAAATGGACAATTCCCAGTCTTACATATATATCAAACGAGTACATTCAGGCCAGTTTTATGTTATATCTACTCCACTGACTCCTTCTGCAAGGCCTCGAAGATATGAACCTACTCACTTCATATTTGAGTTCCTTGAGGGAGCCAGTAAGCTACAAACTACAATAGTCACCGTAGTCATAAAAAGGCGAACTGGTTTGACCTAGTTTGGTGGTAATGACGTCATATCCGCTTAACTACAGTCCTGTCTGGTCGGGGCCCCGGTCCCTGTGGTTCAAGTGACATGTACCTAAACAAAATCGACCATGGTGACAATTTGACTGTGTCTGACATTCGTTTGTCAACTAGGCGATGACACAATACGCATGCTCAGTCGTAAGAAGGTCAACCAACCACGGCGATCGTTGTTCTCTAAACTTACAGAGAACACCGTTCGTGGCCGTTCTCGAATCACAGTGAGCGGCGTTATTGAAAGTTATAGGATCCTGTAGAATTTGGGGGTAGACAAAAACAAACACAGAGCCACATTATCACACGCCACGCCAGCAAAACTATTGGGAACGAATACAAAGCTTATAAAAGCAGTGGAGTAAAAAAAAATAAGATACACACAAAATGAAGAGATAACCCATATCACAAAAACCTAGAAAATTGGAAACAATTATTCTCTCAGAAATGTTCACATGCAAAAGCAGGTGTCTGAGAGTAGACTCTTGATGCCTTTAATTCATCGTGAAATGGGCAAATTTCGCATGATTTTTGAATTTGCCTATGGTAAAAAAAACCCCTGTAAATTCCAAATCGGCAACAAATATGCCCGATAACCTCAGCAAAATTGGTTACAAACTAAACTGATGAATTAGTTGAACGAATGAAACATTTGATAGTATTAGCAGCTGCTTTCGTTTTGTTTTGTGCGCCACTCAGAGTTACCTTTGACCTGTCCGAATTTAAGAATAAGCTGGAATAGTATTGCATCATGGTATACAAAGCACCCTGACTGACGGTAATGTAGACAAATTCAAGCGAAACTCACTTCGAAATCAGTGAGAAAATTGCCTCTTTCAAATCAAGTGAATATATAAACGTAGAATCGATACCCAGTAGTAAGTATTCCGAGCGAACAGATTATCCAATCTCATAGTCCGGGGACAGAAAGTCATATCAGTCAGGCATACGAAGTGAGAGAAAACAAAAATAGTGTGCATATGTACGGTTTTCTCGTCTGGTCAGAAATGTACGACAAAATACACAACTCTTCCCCCGCTGAGACTTTAATACTGTCACATAATGTGGTGGAGTTTGCCATAAAGGTATCTGTGGTAAAAAAAAACATCGTTCGAGACACGTCCTGATGACGAAGTGTAAACGATGTGTAATAATGCGAATGAATGTCTGGATTTGACATTTTCCCAGTACATTTGAAGGTTCGTGTACGGTTCACTTTGTATTTGTTTTTATAGTTATATATTCATTGATTTCTTCTATCTCAGTTCAAATGTGTTCCCTTCACTCATTTGTAGATGTTCCTTAAAATGGAATAATCGGTTTTTGGTTTTCCGGTTTAAAGTGATCTGTTCTCAAAGCAGCTGTACTGTTCAAGAGTTCCCATGCGCACGCTAATTTATCTATAAATTTGACATTGAAAATCAGATTTTAATAATAATTTCGCACGGAACAGTTCCCATGCAGTGATGCAAAATTAACAAAAATAGCTGAAAATATAGAAGAAATACACAGCCCCATCACTTGAAACTCGTACATGTATGGTATCTTATAATGTTGGAACCCCAAATATTCAGTGTGATGCTTTCGTGTTGCAAATAACGAGAATATAAGGAAATTCATGTCTGTGTTTATGTTAGCGCATATGTAAACAATTGACGTATGCCAAATAACTCCAAAAGTTGTCCGAGTTTCACAAAAGACTGCACACTCGAGTTCAAAGGCCCTATATAATCAATGTAAATTGTCCCACTTCGGACCCTCTTATCTCTATCAAAGGGGAAGAAACTAAACATTTTGTTCATTTTTTTTCTGACAGCTACATCACTGGGCAGTTATAAGAATACCATTTCGTCATATGGTCACACGCTCGTTTTTTCGCTATGTCTAAATGAAAAAAATCACCAGTTTCCGACTGTTTTGCCGACGAGCGTCTGACAGCTGAGGTCCCATCAAAACATGTGTTCGGCGTAGGAATACCAGACATTTGATGTTTTGTCAAAACGACATGCAATGCAATGTTTGAAGCTTTTTAGCTGCAAAACACAACTAGTTATAAATGCTAAATCCACAAAGACTGCATACATGCCATGAAATCCAAGGTTTTTTAGCCACAATTTGACACAATTTGTTTGTCTAAGTCGAAAAAGACTCAGACAAACTGGGTTTGGGATAGGTCAATAGGGCCTGTAAGTCTCGTTTCTTGTATGTCGTAAAATGACGTATTCAGGTACGTAGTGGTGACAAACATTGCCACGTGATCATTTTTGCCGATTTTGCTCGATTTCAGAAGCACAATACAAAAATATGATTACGAATATTGTTGCAATTAAATATTTTTATTTTTTACACTTGCTCTGAACTACAGTATACCATTGTTTGGAATAATGAGGGTATATTTTTTCATAGTCAATTTGCCCCCGATCTATGTTGAGTTTCACAGCGTGTTTTTGGACTCCATATTCCAATATAACAAGATTATTTTTGTTATGTTAGAACAAAAAAAGGTACAAAACATATGCCACATCATATATAGTCACAAACACCACCGATGGTTTGCATACTAGTCACGTAGCTTCAAGGGAATGAGCTTTTTTCTCCCGTCAAGGTCATGACCTTGAAACATAAAAAACATACGTTTTTCATCTCTTTTAAATGGGATGAAATGCTTATGAAAAATGAATATTTAGATCGTTAGTGATCGTAGGAACGGGTCATGATAATGTACGAACATGCGATAATTTCCCGATAATTTCCGTGTAAGGTACAGGAGTTCTTATATGTAGAATTTTACGAATTGGCCCAAAAATTTGGCGGGAAAATCAGATGTCATCAGAAAGGTCAAATCACGTGAAATTACGTTTTCAAATCTCACTTACACGCCCTATTCGTTCACATCGTGCGTATCTACGGTATGTTCCAACTCCACTGCAGGGTCTAGCGGACGGACGTATTTCGGGGGTTGTAACGGTGCTATATCATTTATTATATGTTCAAGCTACTGCCTTCGAATGTATGCAATATTTTTTTTCAAAACTAAATTTTTCTACAACACATCTAGTGCAAGATAACAAAAGGTGTGCTTAATGATTTTGACCATTACTTTTCATCCGTTTTATAATTTACACATTTTGTACCGGTTTCGTATATAAACAATCGAAAGTGTATCCATCAAACCCGAATGTAAACAAAGGTCCACATCGAGTACATTTTCCAGTTCGTATGTGCATATATAGTGTAGTTATGAGAAAATAATCAGTGATATACCATGATGTACGTGAGATGTCAGTCCATCTTGCACCTCTATGCTTTGTTTACATCTGCGTGTGATGGATACATTTCGTGTATTTACGCGAGAGCCGCCTGTTCAAATGAGCAAAATTTCCCAGGGAACTGGTTATAGTCATTACATTTGATGTATGTCTCGTTCAGTTAATTTAGCATGTTTGATATGAAATATAAAAAAATATTGACTGGTTTCGAAGGCAGTAGCTTTAACCAATTGATTGATCACGAATTTCAGAAACCGGTTATTCCATTTCAAATTACAGTAGAGCACAAAGCCATAAATCCGAATATGTCTTTTGAATGTTCGACACGGTGAATTCATGTCATATGCTTCGATGATATAATATTGTAAGTTTCATTATTACAGCCTAGTGAGCAGTCCTGTCTGATCTCAAGGAATTAATTTTTGCACAAAAATACATATTACATCACTTATTGAATATTTATTTAGGAACATTATTAACACCTTAGACACATCCAGAGTTATCTTATGTCTTTAGCTTTCTTGTCTGAATGAAAAAAAATAATAAGAAATCTATCGCACCTGGTCGATTTCAAACTGTGTGTTCGACGAACGGAGCATCGAATTTTACTTTACAACATCCTGTCCAGTCCAGTCCAGTCCAGTCCAACCCAAACGCGTCACGGTCACCTGAAAGCAACATGATGGCCCAGTTTTTTTTTCTGTTTTGGGGTTACTTAGAGCAATATAAACGTTGCATCCACGGTGTAGCAGTCTGTATTTTTGTGGACAATCTAATTTTTGAAAAAATCACACATTTTGAAAATGGCTAGATACATTGACGGAAAAAAAGCATGGGCATTCATAGAAGAATCCTTGAAAATAGACAATCCCAAGTTGGTAATGAAACTAGACAAACTTGAACTCTTGAACAGGATCATCATGGCTTTCCAGAATATGTTCACGTTCCACAACGTGGCCCACGTCATTAAACCTAGGGATGAGCGTACCACGCCGACAATTGCCGAGAACATAGAGTACGCAATCAGCGGCTTCGGTGGTCTCTGCTGGAGTGGCAACACTGCCATGTTCTGCATGCTGGAAGCCATTGGGTACGATGTGGATTTAATTACCGCGAAAGGTGTTGATGCGGATGACCATGTCGCTGTGGTCGTCAACAACGTGCAAGTTGAGGGAGATGCATACCTTGCTGAGTTTTGCGTGGGTGAACCAGCATTTCATGCCATATCACTGGACTTTGACAGAGAAAGCGAAGTGTTCCATGAGAGTTACCGGTCGTACAAGCTCGTGAGGGAAGGTGACACGTACACCCGCGTGGCACGCTCGAGAAATCCTCGAAGATCTGGAGAAAATCCATGGAAACCTCTGTATAGTTTCACGAGAAAATCTTGGGACATTGAAGCGGCAGAGAAGCGCATGACAGTGAACGTTTATCGGAATCCCGATAACATTTTGAATCAAGGCTTCCGATTGGCTCGATTCCGAGACGGGAAAGTTACTGCTATGAAAGATAATCTGCTGCTGGTGGAAAACTCTCAGCATCAACTTGAGAGCAAGGTGTTACAAACTGACGCGGAGATTATATCAACAATGGTGGATCATTTCCCAGAGATTCCTGTCGCCATGGCAACTAAAGCTGTGGCTGCCTGGCGAGAAGAGTTTTATCGTGAAAGGGACGGGATTTCAGACGAATTGATTCATGTGCTGCATCCGTGGTGAATTGTTGAAATGGTGCGTTGAAAAACCTTCACCCCATCTTGATAATCAGGATCATGAAAAATCATGATATCACAAAATATCTTGTTCATCAGTAGCGAGTTTTTTTTTATGTGCCCAGCTAATAAGATTAACTATTCTTGCTGAAGCTTGTTCCACTTTATCAAAATGTTGACACCTAACTAGTGATGAGAAAAATTCGATTGAAATCGCATCACTCTAAGTGCATGATGTACTGGGTGTCTTTAGCTTTCTAGCTCACTGGCAACAGCGTTTTGTGAAACTTGTGTATGTGGATACTTCTTTTATTGATAGAAAATGAGTTTTGGAGAATATAGATTTTTTGGTCAATTTCCTAACTCAAGGTAGTCCGCTCCAGAGAGTGAGGGTAGGGGGTCAAAGAGTTTTTTTAAAAAATAAATAACTATATCAACCTATTTTGGAGCTTCAAAATTACCTATTTTATAGAGTAACTGATCAGCATCCTAAAACAGAAAAGAAAATAGGGGGTCACCGTGACCGTTCGCATGGAAAACACGATGCAAGATGTCAATATGGACGAAAAAATGTGCAAATATGCCATAATTAATGTCATTTTAGGTAAATGTTTGTGATTTTGATCGAATATGTCGAAGAAACCAGCACGCTGACCCCCTATTTTCTTTTCATTGTTAGGATGACGATCAGTTACTCTATAAAATAAGTCATTTTGAAGAGATAATATTCAAGAAATAACTTTTAAATTTTGACTCTTCGTTACCTACCTGTTTGTAGCGGACTGAAGTCAAGTTCAGCTGTCAGTGAAACACGCTTTTTGGCCGTATTTTTTTATGTTGGATCATTGTATCAACTTGCAATTTTGTGTGTCTTAATTGGGTATCATGCCACAAATTTTCCGAGTTCTATCTCAAAAAAAAAAGAAAAAAAGTTACAAAAAAAAACAGCAACTTTTATTCGATCTTTGAGTTATGTATTGCTTCAAAATAAACATGTTTACTTACTATACACCGATTGTGCCTGGTTACTCCAAATCAACATTAATAGGTTCATTCTGTATGGGCATGAATATGATAAAAGCCCTGAATTTGATGGAATCATTTGATCCCGTTTTGTACTAAAATTTAACATTGGGGTAGATTGCCAACTTTTACAGATAGAATTCTGAAATTTAGTGAAAAATTACGGCATGACCATCAATTTAGACACACAAAATTTCAAGTTGATCCGATTATTCAAAACAAAACTATGGCCAAAAAGCGTGTTTCGCTGACAGATGAACTTGACTTTTACGATGAAACCATTACCATTTTACTCATAACGGGAAATGATGTAGAGTTTGTAGATGATTTTCGCTCCTGCCAGACAACTCAATTGAATCTATTAAACTTGTGTACATGTACATGTATGTAGATACTAACGCATAGTCTTCACAACCTGACCACATCGATATGATACCAGTACTTCGAAAACTATTTCATTGACTATTAATCTTGACTTGAGATTCTTATCTTCAATGGTTATGCACATGCATGGTGTATCCGAGAAATATTTGTTACACATCATATCGCTGTTTTGTTCTGACATATTTGTGTATAGACAACTTGAAATTAAAACTTTATCATATGTTTGATATTTTTGTCCGTTGCTCCTCCATACATTATAATAGTAGTTGTGTTGTGATCAATGTACACTGTATCGATTATACGATAACAAATGTGAATGATATTGATTAATAATATTACTTTATTATATGGCAATTTTATTATCGTTCTCCCTATCTATGTTGTATTGTTTTTATATTTTCTTTCTCGTACTAAAAGTTTATTTTGTGAAACCATCTTCGTGTTAACCAAAGTGTCATAAACATATGTTGACGAATTTTTCACTGACTAAAAGAAATCATTCACCATTGAACACATCTTGTTGCAATAGGGAGGATACCCAGGGAACGGTTTATCCTACCGTTGTGCTTGGACAATCACAGTCACGGATATGTTCACGGTGACACTGAATCTTGGATTTGACCCTGGGTGTGAAATACATTTTAAAGACACAAGTTTCGACACAAAATCCGGATGTATAATGTATTGGTATGATTGTATTCCTGATTTCACGATTAACCCTCCTACAATGAGCGCCTCCTGAGAGATATGTATATTTCGGTGTATGTGTATACACGATGAGTTACGGGCGAAACCACAAGATTCAATGTGTGAGCTTTCTGTATTCAGTTCTTTCTCACTATATAATATTGTGTGCCATCTAGGAATAAATATTGTAACGAATATATGTTCTGCACCACTTGTTTACATTTTTCTAGTAACCTTCCTCGGCCTTGAGTTTAATTTAAAGATACAAGTAGCTCCAAAAAATAACTCTCCTGGATGAGTCCCTGAATATAGTTTGTCCTCGATGATTTTGACGTACATTCTTGTTCATCCAGTGACCAAAACTGCTTGTTTATTGCATATAAAATATAGAGAAAATGTATGGTTGCCAATTGCCAAGAGATTGGAGAATCACTTCAATACGGTGGCTCATTACCGCCAATTACGTTCGTGTATTACGTTCGTGTATTTCTCACCCCATTTATAATTACCACCTCATAATATTCACCGCGTTTATAATTTCCACCCCGTTTATAATTATCACCTCACAATTTTCACCCCGTTTATAATTTACACCCCGTTCATAATTATCACCTCATAATTACCACCGCGTTTATAATTTCCACCCCGTTTATAATTATCACCTCACAATTTTCACCTCGTTTATAATTTACACCCCGTTCATAATTATCACCTCAGAATTATCACCGCGTTTATAATTTCCACCCCGTTTATAATTATCACCTCACAATTTTCACCCCATTTATAATTTACACCCCGTTCATAATTATCACCTCAGAATTACCACCGCGTTTATAATTTCCACCCCGTTTATAATTATCACCTCACAATTTTCACCCCGTTTATAATTTACACCCCGTTCATAATTATCACCTCAGAATTATCACCGCGTTTATAATTTCCACCCCTTTTATAATTATCACCTCACAATTTTCACCCCGTTTATAATTTACACCCCGTTCATAATTATCACCTCAGAATTATCACCGCGTTTATAATTTCCACCCCGTTTATAATTATCACCTCACAATTTTCACCCCATTCATAATTTCCACCCCGTCTATAATTAACACCTCAGAATTATCACCGAGTTTATAATTATGAATTGATCACAATTATTACTAGGTACAGAATTTCAATTGGTGCATTGAGTCTTACTATGAACACTCTTGGTATTCTGTGTACCGTATTGACGCGCATATAAGGACATGTCCTCATATATGAGCACTTCCTTTTATCCGGACATAAAAGTATGTCCTTATATGAGAACTTTCTTTGGAAACTGCCTGTAAAACATCTGACCCACATATGAGGACATTTTGCATGTCAATGATTATAAGTTGTGAAAAATGACGCAACTAGAACACATGTAGCACGTACCACTACGTATACCATGTTCAGCATATTAATCTCGAATATTCTTGTGGTCTTGAAATTAAATTGTATTCATGTTGAATGTATGTGTTATAGACCTACAGCGAATTGTGTGTCACTCAAAGGGACAAAATTAATTGCGCCAATAATTTAATTAGGCCCCAATTCTTCAGTTTATAGTAGTGCATATAGTGTCCTTATATATGAATAAACGGGGTGTTTTATGTCTGGATAAAAGGCCGTCTCCTTATAAGTGAACATGTTTTGAATTTTCGATATATTGTGATAATGGACAAATCCACATATAAGGACCTGTCCTTATATGCGCTTCAATTCGGTAGCTGTAGAGGCATTTCCACAAGCATCTTGTTGCCCTAGGGCTGCAGATGTTCATGAAGTGAGGTGATAATTATAAACGGGGTGGAAATTATAAACGCGGTAATAATTATGAGGTGATAATTGTAGACGGGGTGGAAATTATAAACGGGGTGAAAATTGTGAGGTGATAATTATAGATGGGGTGGATATTGTAAACTCGGTGAATAATGTGAGGTGATAATTATAGATGGGGTGGATATTTTGAACTCGGTGAATATTGTGAGGTGATAATTATAGATGGGGTGGAAATTATGAATGCGGTGAAAATTATGAGGTGATAATTATAGATGGGGTGGATATTATGAACTCGGTGAATATTGTGAGGTGATAAATATAGATGGGGTGGAAATTATGAATGCGGTGATAATTCTGAGGTGATAATTATAGATGGGGTGGATATTTTAAACTCGGTGAATATTGTGAGGTGGTTATTATAGACGGGGTGGAAATTATGAATGCGGTGATAATTCTGAGGTGGTAATTATAGATGGGGTGGATATTATAAACTCGGTGAATATTGTGAGGTGATAATTATAGATGGGGTGGAAATTATAAACGCGGTGAATATTGTGAGGTGATAATTATAGATGGGGTGGAAATTATAAACGCGGTGAATATTGTGAGGTGATAATTATAGACGGGGTGAGAAATGCAGGAATATAATTGGCGGTAAGGAGCCACCGTACTTCAATCTTAAAATGACCTAGTCATGATGACCTAGCAGATATCACGAAGGTGAAGTAAATAAGAAATTCTGTTTGAGGAATGTGCTGCACTATGTGACATCTAGTGGCGTTAGGCATGACACTGAGAGTTGACATGGACACAGTGCCCTGTATCAGTATCGCCCTTGATCTACACGTTCCTTACTGGAGGCCGTTCAAATGTCAGTATGACTCTTAAAAGAAATAAGTGCCAAGCAAAAAGTATGATAAATTTGAACTTTGGGTTGCTGTGGGATCGATAATATCTAGAACTAAATTCCAACTGTTAACCGAAAACTGAAGCACTCAAGGAACATGTGCTGAGTATGTGTAATAAACTCTTTTGTTACTGTGAGAGCGATAACAAAAAGAACTAGTTTCCAACTTTTAACCGAAAATAAGTATTACAAAATGAGAAAAATTAAACAGACTTTCATATTCAGATGAAGTTGCACACAATACATGACAACGTTGATATGTATATTTATATAGCTCATAGAGAGCTACACAAAGGTGATAAACAAGGTACCTCTTTCCCACGTTGACAAGAATGTTGAATGAAGGAGTATTTTAGGCCATATGAAAACTTATGTGGTTGTGTGTCTTCATGATGTCGTTGTGACATAGTCCATGAGGCTCCACTGTGAATCCTCTTATTGGCTGACCGAGGTCCTGAGTTCCATGTAATTACTGGCAGTGAGTTGTACAATGCATATACACCTACTGCCTAGAGATGAATGGCAGGATTAATGAACGTTTGTACATGTTTGTGTTGCCTAGTTTGGTGGAAATGAAGTCAGATCCGCACAACCACAATGCTGGCTGGTCGGGGTTACGATCGCTGTGGTTCCAAGATCACTGGGGCAGAGATTGCTCATGTCTGAGGAGAGTTTTACCCGAAATTGCCCTTGCTTTTTTCCGGGAGGTGAATTTGTGTAACAGATATTTGGGAATGTGGAGAAAAAAAGGTGATCACCTATTCTTTCCGGGAAGCCCTTGATTCTTTCCGGCGGTCCATATCACGGTGTATAGGCATATATGTATTTCTCATATTATTATGTTTATTTGGTTGATGTGTTGAAACATATAGTTACCTGTAAATATTGAGGAATGTACTCGGATGTAGAAATGTCTGTTTTCTTTACTCATACAGTAATTTATTTATATTTAAATTTTACTTGGAATGTTGAAGTGATAGCTCCACATGTTGAACTATTGTGTGATTTAGCTATCATTTCCTTTGAACGTGGTCCAACGTGTATTGTGTTAGTTCATCAGACAATAGCAATTATTAATAGTGTATCACGAACTGGAATGATGCAATCAAAACCTTCCAGTTTGTTTTCCATTCATACAATAATTACATACGTCCTGACAGAGGAATGCGGATATTAATGCACAACAATGATATGGTGCAGTCATTCAACAACTTGCAATATTTCCAACCTGCACCTTCATTGGTGTTTTAATAGCATTTGTATCATTATTAATTGCAACTCTACTTCAGCTCTCTCTGTAATACCACCAACAGTAATATATCTAACTATTCCGGCCACATTTATCATTAAAACATAGGTGGTCACTCCATATTCACAACGAACCTGTGCAATTTCCGGTAAAAAGTCTCCTCACGCATGGGCAATCTCTGCACTGGTGAAAATAGCGGACACAAAAAAAAACAGTGTTGGGGGTCCCTATTTGTCCCTGTAAACAATGTCGACCACGGTGTTAATTTGACATTCGTCTGACAATTGCGTGATGGCACAGGACGCTTGCTCAATCGTAAGGAGGTCAACAAACCACTACTGTCGTGTTCCCCCAAAAAGAAAGTGCCTTCTTAGCCATGTAAGAAGTGGGTATTGATATTCCTGGGTTGGACTGGACTGGACAAAATCGACAGTGTTGAAATGGACAATGCACAGAAACGTCTTACATATATATGCCCAACGGGTACATTCATACCAGTTTGATGTTATTCCCTGCTCGGGTGACTCCTTCTTCGATGCCTCGAAAATATATATATATATAAGACCTAATTGCTTCAGACCTGAGTTCTACATTCTCTGAGCGAGCCAGTAACCTATAAACTTGGTGGAGCGTTTTCATTTCATCGACAATAGTCACCGTAGTCAGAAGGAAAAGTGAAATGGTTTGACCTAGTTTGGTCAAAATGACATCAGATACGGTTACTAAATGGCTGTCTGGTCGGGGGCATAGTAGCTGTGTTGTTAAGATGGCGGATGCAAGGAAAACAACTCGTCAAATGTCATGTCCCCAAACAAAGTCGACATATTGACGATTTGACATTTGTTTGGCAACTACACGATGGCACAATACGCATGCTCAGTCGTAAGGAGGTCAACCAACCACGGCGATCGTTCTTCACCAATTGAAGGTGCTCCTGGAGAGATTCATCAAAACATTAGACACAGTAAGATTTTAGCGGACAGGCAGAACCAGTGAGCTCGATTTACACAGAATGTCACCTGTATTGATTAGGCTTTCCATAGAACGGTATGTTATGTTTCAACGAATCATCAGACCTTTGATTTCTAAGGGATGTTTTTGTTGATTCATTCATATCGTCTCACCATTCATATCAGATGCAGTCAAAGCATCCATCGTTTGCTAGTTCAAATAGTTAGAGAGACAAAACGTATTACCCAACATGTCTTCCCAGATTTCAAGGAGCAATATGAAATGGAATGTGCTCATATATGGCAATAAACCCTTGGCTTTGGCAAGAGTAGTTGGCTTTTGATCAGTTGTCTGGATACATACCAGCACAACCAATACTGCAGGGAGATTACTGGTTGTGGGATCAATGTGCTTTATAGCTTGTACTGCAGAATGTTCACACTACCATCGTGTTTTACATATTCTCTGCAATACTTTAGTCATTCCAAGCTCAGTCTGAACGTTTCTCAAACATAACGAGACGCGGTTGACATGATGTTATAAATAATTGGATTGTTTCAATATTTCTGAAAGTTGTGACCCCAGTTACATGCCGGCACACGTCAGCTAATATCAAATTCAGTTCATAAGCAGAGCTAATTCTGTGCTTTTACATGTACTCTAGCTTGCAAGGCTAGAACGCACCATCATATGCACGGGACCTGACGAACTTCGCTCCACGAGTTTAACACCCTTACTCCATTTACTGACCCCATTGCTTTCAGAATAAAAGGTTGGATCAGAATGTCTACTATGCATCTGGTCTCCGAACAACAAACAAGCGAAACAGAACATGCAATAATTTTGATTGGAAAGTATACTAGCCAGTCTCTGTATCTTGTCATGCCATTTCTCGTGGATACATAACACCACTGTTTCCGGAATACTCAGACATCGATATCATATTTATGGAATGAATAATCTATATATAAACCGAGTTGACTTGAACCTAATGCTTGTAGTTTGCGAATCAGTTCTGTCCCCAAAACACGATTAACAAATAATCCTGGATGATTTGGATAAGTCAGCGTCTCACCAATGAGTGGTCGCAGTGCATATTGGGCGGCCTGATCAGCAACATCACACGGATCAGGAGCGTCGCATGGATCTCCAACTTCCTAAAACATAATTTAATATTGATTATTGAACATAATCTTTTATTGAATGCTGAAGGAATGTTAGTGTATTTGGTTCATGATCTAATGATGTTCGAAGTATCTTTGCTCAATGATCCAGCAAATGAATTTACATGGGATAAGATGAGATAAAATTTTAGGATACCCTAGGACACCCTATTCATGTATCAAAATCTAAAAGCAATGATGTACCAAACATTATGCAGGAACTGCCCCCCCCCCCCTCCTGCATCCCCTCAGTAAGCCACTGATTTCTTCCTATTTGGAAGGCAATTAACTTTTGCGGCTATTCCAAGACAGTTTCAAGTAGTTTTAAGACAGTTTTTAAGTAGTAGTTTATTTTAAGTAGTGTTATTCTTGTCGACGCTTATGACAATTTGAATACACTGACTCGTGAAATTATGATTCACGCATCATAGCGATGGCTTATGTGAAAACGCTTTTTAGGGTTTCCCTATCTGTTTTCACTTTCTTCTTCCGGTTGGGAAACTCTTTGACCACGATGGTCAATCATGACGCATCCGAACATTATTGACCGTGTTCATACGATTGGAGATTTCCAACTTATTTTTTAGGGTTTCCCTATCTGTTTTCAATTTCTTCATCCAGTCAGAAAACTCTTTGAGCACGCTGGTCAATCATAACGCATCCGAACATGATGTTCATATGATTAGAGATCTCCACCTTATTTTTTTAAACTACTCTTGTTTAAACAAGCTGAGCTTGTTTGTGTTCAGTTTGAACTGAACTGCAAATCGAAGGTGCCTTCAGATCATCGTTATAGAAAGAATTAGCGACATACTGTACAAGTATTGCACTTTGGTGAACACTTGATAAGTCAGGCATTTTCTGCAAGTATTTTCTGTCCAGAATCTGGCTTCAGAAATCCCATCCCCTTGACAGTTAAGATTCAAGTCTCCTATTTATTCAAAATACTGTTGGAAATGGTTGTATTATAAACTGCTAGAAGTAGTATTGTGCGGAGGAAGACAAATTACGTCAATCATTGGATAGAAATGCATGTTGATAAAGAGACGTGACTTATCGTAAACTTTATCGCCAAGGGGTTGTTTCTCAGTGAAATAACCAAGACTAATAGCCGCATTAAGGAACATTATTTGGACGTCTATGGCAGACCAAAGGAGTCATACATAACGCCTTGGTTCCAAGCGTTGCCGGTTTCGGCTCCGTGTAGTCAAGACAACCAACCACAGCTCCGTTTTATTTCACGCCTAGTAGAAAAATTTAGGCCAAGGGCCAAAGATAGGTTACCGGAAAATATATGTATCATATTTTAGATGTTAGCCATGTCACTGGTTAAATTCAAGGTCAAGAGAAGCTAAGCTTTTTTTGCTAAGCTGTAAATTCATTGAAGAGAGATTCATACAGAAAATTCATACAGAGATTTAAATTCATACAGAGAGATGTTAACAATTTTGTCCTGTGGCCTTGAAAATGAAATTCAAGGTCATCAGAAATATTTGGTGTATAACATTTTCTATATGTCCTTCATTGATTCCCACACTATGAAGTCAATAAGTGAGATATTAGCCATTTTGTCCTGTCACCTTGAAAATCAGGTCAATGGAAATTTGAAAATAAGGCCATTGGTCAAGTCGAGGTCACGAGAATATTCAGCATATATCACTTAGAGTTTGACCACAATTGATTCCTAAGCTGTAAAGTTGATAATAAGTGAGGTATTAGCCATTTGTGATCCGACCTTGAAAATGAGGTCAAAATTCAAGTTCAAGGCCATGACAATATTCAGCATATCATTTCATGTTCGCTGTTGATTCCTGAGCTGTAAAGTTGATAATAAGGGAGATATTAGCCATTTTGTTCTCTGACCTGGAAAATGAGGTTAAAGGTCAAATTCAAGGTCACCAAAATATCCAGCATATATGATTCCCTATATGTTCACTATCGAATCCTAAGCTGTAAAGTCGATAATCAGCGAGATAGTAGCCATTTTGTGGTCTGACCTTGGAAATAAGTTCAAGGTAAATACAAGGTCATCAAAATATTCAGTGTATATCATTTTCTATATGTCCACAATTGGTTCCCAAGCCATAAAGTCAATAGAGGAGCAAGATATTAGCCATTTTGTTCTTTGACCTTTAAAATGAGTTCGAAGGTAAAATTTAAGGTCATGGCAATGTTCAGCATATATCAATTTCTATATGTTCACAATTGATTCCTAAGCTGTAAAATCGATAATAAGGCAGATATTAGTCATTTTGTCATGTGCCCTTGAAATTTAGGTCAAAGGTCAAATTGAAGGTCATGAGAATAACCTGTATATATTATTTCTAATATATTCATAATTGATTCCTAAGCTGTAAAGTCTATCAGAAGCGAGATATTAGCCATTTTGTCCTGTGACCTTGAAAATTCAGTCGAAGGTCAAATTCAAAGTCATGACAATATTCAGAATATAACATTTCCTATATGTTCACAATTGATTCCTAAGCTGTGAAGTCGATAATAAGCGATGTATTAGCCATTTTGTACTCGACCTTGAAAATGAGGTCAGAGGTCAAATTCAAGGTCATGAGAATATTCAGCATATATCGTTTCCTATATGTCCACAATTTATTCCTAAGCTGTAAAATCGATAATAAGTGAGATATTAGCCATTTTGTCCTGTGACCTTGAAAATGAGATCAAAGGTCAATTTCAAAGTCATGACAATAATCGGCATACATCATTTCCTGTATGTTCATAATTGATTCCTAAGCTGTAAAGTCGATAACAAGCGAGATATTAGCCATTTTGTCCTGTGACCTCAAAAATGAGGTCAAAGGTCAAATTCAAGGTCATCAGAATATTCAGCATATATCATTTCCCATATGTTCACAATTTATTCCTAAGCTGTAAAGTCCATAATAAGCGAGATACAAGCCATTTTGTGCTCTGACCTTGAAACTGAGGTCAGAGGTTAAATTCAAGGTCACGAGAATATTCAGCATATATCATTTCCTATATGTCCACAATTGATTCCTAGTCTCTAATTTCAATATTAAGTGAGATATTAGGCATAATATGTCCCATTATAAAGCATAGGAGAATTTACCATGGGAAAGTCCCATTTGGGCCGGGTTTGGGCCAAAATGGCCCACTTCGAGCAATTCAAGTGCAACAAAACTTATACACATCATAGGAGTAAATATAAGGAGTGTTTTGTATCAAAAAGAAAAAAAGTTACTGAACAGATTTTGGAACATTTTTTAAAAAATGCGAAAATCAAAAAACCAAAAAACTTCTTGAATTATTTTTCAGCATTTTTGTGCAAAATTTCACAAAAATTCGCTTGTAAACAAAAGAGATAAAAACGTGGACGACGACGGACGCAACGCCATGCCAATAGGTTATCGGACCATAGGTGCGGTAACCTAAAAAACACTTGTCTGCAACTCGTTTTTGAGATTTTTCCGATGCGTTGCTTAAAATTGATCCTGCACAACACGTAGGCCTACTCACTTTTTCTTGCCAAACTATAGTTCAAAGAGGAAAAGCCAGTATTCGGATTTTTTTTTAAAAATGTCGCTTCGGTGGATGAGTTCAACAGATTGATCATCTGGGTCAAGATGATGTATATATCGATTTTAAAAATACCATAAGCACAACATTGTTTGGATGTTGTCAATAAGAAAGCTAACGTGAAACAATTATGTGATGAAACGATGCCCGGCCAAATATTCAAACCCGGAGACAAACCGTCGCCAACAATTGTGTTAAATGCATTTGGTAGTACAAAATGTATTGTTAACCTGGTGGAATTAGCATAAAAATGTTTAATAACTCAGCATCCTAATACTGAAAAAGAAAATAGGGGCCATACAGTCACCTCGAAAAGTTTGGGCCCACCCACAGGATTCCAATTTCATGGCCTTCGCATTGTGTTCTGGCCATGATATGTATTCAATCAAAATCATATACATTTACCAAAATGACATTTTCGGGACATTTTCGCACATTTATTGTCCATAATCACATTTCGCATCATGTTTCCCATGCGAACGGATACGGTGACCCCCCTATTTTCTTTTCAGTTTTATGATGCTGATCAGTTACTCTATAATATATGTAATTTTGAAACTCTAGAATATCTTGTAGATTATGTTGTTATTTATTTTTAAGAAAAACTCTTTGACCCCTCCTTACCTCACTGTTTGAAGCGGACTACCTAAAGATAATATATCATAATAATAATAATAATATATCAAACTTTTATAGCGCTTAATTTCGTATAACGAATTCTAAGGCGCAACAGTCCTGATTAATAACCAATAAAGATAATCACCTTAATCAATACAAATTTTCAAACTTACATTTGTGTCCATATATAGTTTGTCATTTAAATAAATGACCTTTAACAACAATTTTTCTTATATATATATCCAACAGTAAATAACTCCAGACTAGGAATTACATAAATACAACTTATATCCATAAGTAAATTTATCTAGTTATCATGTCATATGTTCTATATATCCGGTTTTTTTTACATTGTTCATGTATTTTGTATTCGATAGCCAATCTGACCCCAACCTTTACTGTTGTATATATGTGCTGTCTAGTTATCATGTCATATGTTCTATATATCCGGTTTTTTACATTGTTCATGTATTTTGTATTCGATATTATTCGTTTGACACCATCATATTTCTGTCGATATATAGCTTGTCATTTAAATAAATGACCTTTAACAACAATTTTTGTTATATATATATCCAAAAGTAAATAACTCCAGACTAGGAATTACATAAAAATATATTCGGGTGCTTGCCACGGAACGAGAAATCGGTCACCTGACACAGAGCAAAACGCCAGGTGCAATCGGAATTCGAACATAACACATCTATATTCGCATGCATGGTTTTCAATCCAATGTGTAGAAACATCGAAGAACGAATCGTTGCGTCTCCGCATTATAAATCTTTGTGGAAAAAAGAAGAAAAGAAATAACATTGGTTGGGTAGACAACAGCCATTGAGACGACAACTATACTCCATGCGCTCGAGTACTATATTTGACAGAGAGACATTTCTTTTCATCTGAATACCCGATGTGACGGCGGCGACAGTCAACGATGTGTATACTTCGTCAAGTGTCGTAGAGATTGTGATTAGACAGGCAGCAAAGCATGCGCCGGAAAAGGCAGATTAAATACAGCATTTAAAATTGTGTTGAGTGTAAATATAACTCATGCATGGATGGCAATACGCGCCCGGTGTCACAAAGTTCGTCATTTTCCACCCACTGTATTACAAAGAAACTCTGTACCAGAGTGCTAAGGACTAGAGATGGCTGAAGACATCGAGATAGGTAATTTTCATTTGTTTTGAAAAATCGTGTAATTTTTTCAGTAAAATTGAGACATGCATAGTATTCGGTATATACTTCGGTAACTAACTCCTGTACACATACACATATATTTCAGACGATGACCTGAGAGCGCTAGGAGAAGTGATTACCGCTAACGAAGATGAGTGAGTTCTCCTTTTTTTTATATAGAAAAAGGACATTTTAATAATGTCGATATAGTCGCAAGTAGGCAAAGGCACAATTCCAAAATAAATATGTTCATACTGTCAATATTGATATCAATCGTTGAACTTATTGTTACAAATTAAATCTAGTTACTTTTAGTCAGTGAGATTTGTTCTGGTGTGACTGTTGTTGAGCCATTTGCATACGGCTCTTTTGCATGAAAAAAAAAGCAATCTAGAAGTGAATGTTAACATCATAGCTTTTGGATCATCCATGTATGAGCAATATGTCTATTCCTGAAGTCTAAAAACAACTCAATTCACAGTTTGTTGCGGCCAGGAGACCACATAGCCGTACAGAAGAGTCACCTTGGCATCGACATACAGCACCATGGCATCGTCGTCAAGGGCAGAATGGACTGGAAGATCATACACTTCGGGCCGAAAGACGATTCAAAGTGGGACATACTCCGCCTAGTGGAAGGCATCGTGCGTCGCGATGACATATCCGTCTTCGCAGCCGATATACCAGTCGTGCGAGTCAAGTATGACGAGGCGCTTCCAGTGAAAGAGGTGCTGAAAACCGCTGAAGGTTTCTTCAGTAACCAGAAGTTCGGAGAATATCACAGCCTGCGCAACAACTGTGAACACTTCGCCACTTACTGCAAGACCGGCGAGTTTCGATCAAGACAAATCAAGCTTGCCACACTCGTCAGGAAGGCGGCGCTGAGTTTTCTAACAGAACAGAAATGGAAGGAACGTAAACACAATATCATGGATATTATGAGTCAATTACCAGCGATCTCCAGGTCTATATACATATGGGCCGGACGTCCCTTTTGGATAGTGATGATCGTTTTCATGACGTTCACCATATTTATCGCCTGCATTATCAGATATCTATTCATGTGAAGTATCATATTTCAAATTCTGTAAAAGCTGCTTGTGAAGTTGGCTCTGTAGGCATTTTTGTAGAGAAAACACCCCATTGGACTTTTTATTCAGTAATCAGTGGCAGCTGACAGCTGTATTACAATAATCAATCATAATTGTTTGCTTGTTTCACACGTGTTGCATGTGTCCTTCCGGCTTCCGGATGTTATTATTGTCTAAAGATATCCCATATGTCGTCTATTCCTCATCTTTCGAAAAAATGTAAATATTGCTGGCACATTAATATAGTATCATTGATGACAAACACTGGAGCTAAGAATCTGAAGTGTTTCAGCCGATTACGTTATTGAATGTATTGAACTATACTGTTTGATCGTGGTGATGAACTCGACTGGCAGAATATGAATAAAACAATTTGGCAGTCATTCAGTCTGAATTAACGGGCATCACTGGGAAAACATTTACGCAAATGGTGACATGAGGAACAGGAAACTTTTGCTGGATCACGATCTCACCTCATATGCCCATTTGCGGGTATTCATGGAGTTCCTGAATATTTTGTCTGAAGCTAAAATTGGAGATTGGATACGGAACTCGGTTGTGATTGCTCTGAATAATATGTTTTTGCTTATTGGTTCCATATTTATCCAGGATATAACATCAGTAGGCAACGCAAGAAGCGTCGTGTATATGCAGAGTATAGGCACAATATGTGATATTATAGTTCGAAATCGTTTCGATGAGAATTGTATGGTAATTGTGTGCTCACCTTATGGTTCACACACGTGCTTCTTTGCATAAATTATTGAATATATTGACCCAAGACAGACAATGATATGCAGAATACCACTCTCGATGACAAGAGGTAGCCTGACACTGACATTGAAATGGAGATTTATCTCAAAGCACACACGAGTGTCTCATCTCAATTCCACACCATACTATTTCTGTGTTTACTTAGGCAAATTGGTCATTCAATGAATTATCCAAGTGGTACAAGCATTATCCACGTGCATACTGCTTGATATCATTGGTTTGAATTTGGGATTTTTTATTCTATAAACACAGACTTGTAGAGGTTGCCCCCGTATAGTTAGCTAATCAATGTGATCCACGTAGATTTATATCCCAATACCAAGGTTCAATATATTAAGTTTCTGCTGGATGATGTCTGTGCATTAAATGTTCAGCATAATTTCAGTCCACACTAAACATCTACCACAGTGCAGTCAATCCTTACGTAGATATGTGCAATATTTTTTTCCAAAGCATCTTGCAACACAACAGTCGCGTTGTATAGACATGAGCCCATGATTTTGCTCTTTCAGCACTGAACGGACAACGTCATGACGGCACCTTAGAATACGCATCTCAGAATACATGTGGCAGCAGCACAACGTGATGACACTGAAATACTGCAACTTCCTGACCGTCATATATAAATCAAAGCCGCCATCGTGTAGTTATCCCTGATTGGACAGTATGTAACAATACAATATATGATTATTCTCTTTCTTGTTAAAGTGACATTCTGTTACCGTGGTCAATGTTCTGTGGATCAAATAATAACCAGTCTTGACTATATGTGAGTGCTGTTCAGTCTCGTTCGTCCTTCACACATGTACATAACTATGAAAGCACCATAACCTCAAACTCATACATGTAAATGTTGTTTGCGAAAGGAGAATTCCATGATTACCAACTTTCAAGCATCAATGGAACGTCAACGGATTAATTGACAACACAATATATCCGACAGATACGAAAAAGTATTTTATACACCTCAAACTGAACAACTTTTGTACCCGTATGCAAAACATCTGTCGGAAATGCTAGTTTTTCATGCTCCACATTGAAGCAGGTTTCTATCCGCCCATGACTTAAGTGTCATGTCGTCGCCGTGCTAGACATTTTTCCTTCGAACTCTTGGTCTCAGTGTAGCAATCCCATTGCACAACTTTTGATAACATCCTCGGACATGGAATCGGATAGTTTATCAACGTGTACAAACTTGGAAATTGTTACTTTTCACCAGTTCACACCATGTGTCTCATTTTCGAAGGCCCACGTTTGAACGTCAACGTAAACATGACCTGACCACCAACACACTAGAATTGGGTCAGATAACGTTCGGCGGCTAGCTGCAGATGTATGTATGTTGGAATGATTTAACATGAATAATCGCTCACAGTTTTCCAATCTGATTCAAACAGATATGCTATTAGCCGAGTTCAGTATAAGTTTCTGGTATGATGATACATGATATAGGCTATACATAATCATGCAGTCAATCTTTTGTCGAGATATGGCATGATTATATCCACGACACCTTGAAACCGGAATTATTATATATCCAGAGCACCTTGAAACACTGAAGTTTCCAGCTAGTCTCTAAACTGCTGCGACAAGAATATGTTTTACCAAAACAAATAGCTGCTTTCAAGAAATTGGGGCAGGAAATGCTTACTTATTCCGGAACAACTGATTTCACCTCCTTTTTGGCCATAAAATGGAGGTTCATGAAGTTCCATACTATTTTATTGATTTTGCCGGACATTGGGTTTTGAGATTGGATAACGGACTCGGTTTTATGCTTCAGTGTTGGTTCCATATCTATAGTGACAATAAAATATTGCAAATTCCTGACCGTTTTCATAATCCACCTCAAGTAGGTATATCCGATGTTCCAAAAGATACAGAAAAAGATTTTGCTCGGATATCGGTGAGCCCCCCCCCCCCCCCCCCCCCTCTTGTGTCACTGCTGATGTTCGAGACTCCATACTAGATGTTGGAGAAGGAATCAAGGGTTCTCATCTTCGGAATTCTGATGACAAAACAATGGTTCTAGAACCTTTTTGGTCGGCACCATCATGATCTGTTCTGCGGCAACTATTTTGCCGCCCCTCGCTTCTTGTTGAATGTCTAATGTGTTCTTGTTGATACAATGATTCGTGGCAAACCACCCCAGTTTTCATAATTTTTTCGGCCGGGAGTCAACCAGAAATCTTCCAGGGAGGTCCACGACCAGTCCAGGGCTGTACAAAATTAGGCTGCCCTGTCCGGTGTGGTCCGTAACCCGTCCTTGTCAATCCGGGGGTGTTCCTGGTCCAGGGTGGTTCAAACGACTTCGTTCGAACATGTTATCAGGTTCGCATATTATTCCTCGACACAATGACAATTTGCATGAACCGATTAACTTGATGAAATGCTGTAACGTTATGCTTTTGTTTTGGGGGTCGCTTAGTGCAGCTATCATGATTCAATTCCTAATGGCTCCATGAAAATCCACATGGTTAAGCGCTTGGCTTTTACCTCTAGAAAAAATATAATAAATATAATATTCATCATCGAGCTCGATGTTTTGTGCCTTGGGATCTACAACGCACTGGAAAGACGAAGCAAGCGAATTATGCAGTTTTCTCCAAGAAAGCATACTTTCACCCGCCCAGTGACAGGAAAAAACAACTGAGAAAGCAACAGCGGCATAAAAGGGAAAAAACGACAGCAAGACCTTACTATGTTTCGCATAAAACATGACTTGTTCCCCAAAGGTGAATGATTCTGCATAACTTTAGGAATGTAAGTATCAATGATTGATACTACATTGAATCTATTACCACCAATACATCCAGAGATTGATGATGACAATAACAAACGTAAAACACAACATTTTACAATGGAAACAAAGCTCGACCAAATAGTTTGTCCAAAGACACTGTTGGGTTCCCTCGCTGTTGTGAATTTCTAATTAAAATATTTTCAACTTTTATTTCAGTCACACATTCACGAAAACTTTCTGCGCCAAACGAATACAAACTAACAGACAATATACATTCGACAGGCGGCGCTCTGGTTTCACTTCGCATGTAGGTGGCAGCACAAGCTTACCGCCAACAGACACACTGGCGTCATCAGGGACAGACAGTGTGCTAAATGAAGTTGTTTCTACTGTACACTTGATGGAATTAGTATACAACTGCCCAACAACCTATGAAAATAAATTATGAATCAGATACAGACCCCATGGAATAGATATATGACAAGTACATAAGTACCTAATCACAAGCCAAAAGGCTACTGAGTTGATGTTATCCTCGGGGACAGATTTAACGTCCACCAGCAGTGTCAATGGCCCAGTGGTATGAATGTAAGTATCAATCTATTACAACCAATACATTCAGACTTTTATGATGACAATTACAAACGTAAAATACAACATTTTGCAATAGAAACAAAGCTCGACCAAATAGTTTATCCAAAGACACACTGGCGTCATCAGGGGCAAACAGTGTGCTGAATATAGTTGTTTCTACTGTACCCCTGATGGAGTTAGTATATTGCCCAACAACCTATGAAATTAAATTATAAATCAGATACAAACCCCATGGAATGTAACTGATAGTTACCACAGTCAGCTGTCAACTGTTAACTGAACGTCATCAATGAAAAATGATTTTAGCTGACACGAAGTACCATTCAAAGGTTAAAAAAATAGGAGGAAATAGCATAGATTGAACATCAAAAATTCGGACCTAACAAACTGTTCTTTTTGGTCTATCATACAGTATAAGTTCGTCAATGAGATGAGCTGATTTCAAATATTGTGAAACCGGCTCTATGATAATACATATAAGGACGATATAATTGAGCATTTAATAATATGCTCTTGATATTCTGTAATGTCTTTTCAACCTGCATATTTGATGGAGATTTTCTCGGTTATGTATTGTAATGAATGATTTACACTGTCGTGGACATTAGACACAAAACGAGAGTTCGGAAATCCTACCGTCCCCCACTAGTCTCTAACACCAATAAATATTGTGAGCCTGATGCAATTTACAAAAAACATAATGTCCTCTAATATGACTTCATGTGCTTCACAACGTTCGTAGATATTATCATCACAAATTAACAACAATCAATGGAATCGGCAACATAGACAGTGTGATGATCTTTTGTATGACATCATGTTTTCAAACAACGATGTGCACGTCCAATCCTAACTTACACTCTGCAAGTTATTTCTGTGCTTCTCACTCGAGGTACTGCTTTAATCCAACATAAGGCTGTATTGAGTACCATCCAAGCCACCTGTACTGGAAAACCAGACCAAAGATGTCAACTCCTACTGTACCCGATATGTTCAAGCGAAAAGCAGACATTGCTGTCAACAAGGTAAACCTTTCCACCTGGCGTGTCACGTCCAATGTTCGCCATTGCTGCTCCTGATGTTGTTCTGCAGAGCAGATATATATTTTCCACTTTATGGTATATATTAGAAAAACAAAAGTGATCAATTCCGATCGACCACATAATTATAAGTAACACAACCCCAGAAATGGGCAACAAACCAATCCAAGGAGTTCTTCATCTCATACTTAGGAATAATTAGTGATATTAAATTCAATCCATGTATATTTATATGGTCGGGCTAGGATTAGACTAGGCTTCTTCTGGATGTTATACTGTTTTATTTGGTTGCTGAGAATCAAGAAAACAAACAACTAGACCGCTAATACAGCTAGATTTTGATGATGACAATAGCAAACGTTAAATATAACACTTGGAACTAACACTTGGAACAAAGCCCAACTCAATGGTGTACCGAAGACACACTGGTGTCGTAATCATAAAATAGATACAACCATATAATACACATTGTTCCTAATGGTTCCAGTGTAGCCTCGGATGTCAGTGTTTGGTTCTGTTTAACTAATTGGTGGTAAAACCTTGATAGATGCACTGCTTAAAGTGGCAACATCTGAAATGTGCACGGAATTGAGATCACCCCACCGCAGGGTTTAAATTAATATCGACCTGATCTTTTGTTTTCATTGTCACGTGATATTTACGACAACCATTTATTGCTCACTTTTCTGGCATAATTTGGAGACACGGTAAGGATAATGTAATTTATTCTTACTTACATACAAACCCCACTATAATGCATGTACCGATACTATGTAAGGGGCTTTATTTGAGTATTTCATTGCAAATATTAACACATTACATGCCCATCGGTCCAGAAAGCTGCCTCCTCTTACGGCATGTCACTGTATTTTGACATCGAAATCCATACTCACGAAGTTTAAAACGGTACAAAATGATACTTTTGCAAAATGTCTTTTGTTCGTACCCACATATATGGTGTGTTATCATAATCACAATGTATATTTACACATTACATGTACAAGACATTAAACATAAACATCGAATGACAATACTAATAATATGCTAATGATAACAATTTATAATTCATGATTGCTAATTATAACTCTTCTTCCTCTACATTTTGTTGCTCATACAGATGTCTGATTTGCTGCACAGGGCTAAATCATGGATAGGATATCACATATTTTCTAAAGAATGCGAAGCCGCATTTCGCAGTTCCTGCGGTAAGAATCGCCATGAAAATGGGCCGAAGCGCAATGGAGAGCCACAATTTTCCAATGTCATCACTGTACTTGAATACTCCAGAACATTTCCCATCAAAGGCGCGCAAGTACTCAGCAAATAGTTTGAAACACGTGCTGTCGTGTCGAATGTAAGTTTCAATCTAATACCACCAAAATACAGCCAAATTTTGTTGATTCCAATAACAAACGCAAAACACAACATTTTGCAATAGAAACAAAGCCCGACCAAAAACTTTATCAAAAGACACACTGGCGTCATCAGGGGCAGACAGTGTGGTAAATGTAGTTGTTTCTACTATACACCTGATGGAATTAGTATACAACTGCCCAACAACCTATGAATATAATTTGGAAATCCGAAACAAACCCCATGGAATAGATATATGACAAGTACATAAGTACCTAATCACAAGCCAAAAGGCTACTGAGTTGATATATAAGATATATGTTGTTACATTGTTCCTAGTAAAATTGTTCACAATGTTCTTCCATATTCCGGAAACACATGAATTAAGTTATACGAGGAACACCCTACCGCATTACTTCAAACTCATCAGATAGTGTGTGAAATGTAGTTGTTTCTAGTGTGCACCGGATGAAATAGGTATAAAACTCCCAAACAAACTATGAAAAGAACATAGAAATCCGAAATAAACCGCATGGAATAGATGTATGACAAGTACATAAGCACGCTGGGTAACGTCAGCAGTTGACCTAGAGGATAATATACATTCTCTGAAATGGCATGTCCAATGACCCGTCCATTGTTTTATCTTTATTCCAATCGTTGCACCCCCAAGTTCGTCAGTTGCGCCTCTAGGTCAACCGTTGACGTTAACCAGCGACATAAGAACCTAATCACAGACCCAAAGTCCACTAAAGTTATGGTATCCCCGGGACAGATTTGATGTCCACTGGCAGTGACACTGGCTCAGTGACACATTTTGAGTTCATATGTGCATGTTTACCGTGACGTAAAAAATAGCTTTCTCTTTCGAGACATCTGGAATGTATATGAAGTTACATTAGCATATCTCCGTCACATCATTTTAGTGAAGAATACAGGACATACACACATGCACAAAAAGCATAACTAGTTATTATGGCTCATAAATTGTTATCATATGCATATTATTAGTATTGTCCTTCAATGTATATGTTCAATGTGCTGTACTATCTCAATATACACTGCAATGATGATAACGCACCATATATGTGAGTATGAAAAAAGGACTTGGTGTCAAAGTATCATTTTGTACCGTTTTCAACTTCGGGAGAATGGATTTCGATGTCAAAATACAGCGACATGCCGTATGAGGCAGATTTCTGGACCCATGTTGCGATGAAATAATCAATGAATGCCCCTTCAGTATCAGTACATGCATAATAGTGGGATGTGTAAGTAACGATAAATTGCATTTTCCTTACTGTGTCTACAAATTTTGTGAGTAAAGTGAGCAAGAAATGGTTGTCGTAAACATCACGTGGCCATGAAAACGAAAGATGTACGGCGATATCAACTTATACCCTGCGGTAGGGTGTGTATGTGCAGACTCGTAATTTCAATGTCTGGCATCCTGAGCAAAAATATGGCTTCCATGGGACATGAGTATTCCAAACTATCACGTTCATATGAGAGATTCATTACTGTGGATTCCTCCCATTTTCGATAACCTTTACCATTTTTATTACCATCGCGTTGCTATGTCTGTTTCAGTCGGGGACAAAACTTTCAAAGCAAGTCTGACGTCTGAACACGAAACTTTGCAGGCATATTACTATATCTGCAGTTTAATTTTCATGGAGTCCACAGGAACCATGTCAGCCTGCTCTCTCCCCATATGTCCCAGAGTGACGGATACCTTTTTGGACAAAACCACAAATAATTTTTATGAATTTATTTGCATTATAACACGAATTGCTAAAATTGGTAATGTAGCCCTCTGCTACCAACTTGTATTGAGACACGTGAGAGTGTTCAGTGTTGTCACAGTTTTATTTCCAGACACAGTTGTCTCACAGGCACTTCACAGTTTCACAGTTCTCACGGTTCAAAACTGCAATGCAGAATGATAATATATGTAAATAATATGCAGTGACACACTATACTCTGTATTGAAAATATAGAAAATATTTTACCAGAATATTACTGATGTTGACAAAAATATTTGTACCAACAATTTACACATAGAAAAATTCGAAAAATATTTGAACATATTTTGACCATGTAAATAACCAATTTTAAACACGTATGACAGTTTAAACTTGTGACCAGTTAATGAAAAATATAATTACCACAACAATCAAATGACTATGTACGAACTCGAATACCCAAACACTCTTTCGGGCCTAAAATTATCCTAAATTCTTCTCGACAAGTCTATAAACTGTTACCAAACATATATTTAGACATTGGGGGGTTTAAATTATGAACATACATTGCTGGGAGCACTTAGGGTTCATGAAAATTTGTATATCTTTGCACATTTCGTTTGTCGACCACATTGGTTTGAGCGATAATCGGGTGATTTTGTGACTACACGGATGTGACACAGCTCCGACCAAGAAAATAATAATATGCCGTGAACTCCATGGCGGTGACACGGTTACGCTAACCAAAACAAATAATGCGGGCGTTACACTCCGGCCCCAAAATGCAAACAATGTCATTTTACAAACAGAACGACAAATTATTTTAACAGAGGCGACAACTTGTCGAACCACATAGTACGAATAATACACATTAGAGTCTATTTCCGACACTCTGCTCCTTCCAGGAGGCACAGTTTATGGATTGGCCTGTCGAAAATCCCACTCTGCGTCTTTAGCTGGACGGACCTGACGTGACCATCCTGGCCGGGATACACGTCCATGACCAGTCCTAGGGGCCACCGATGACGAGGAGTTGACTCCTAATAGACGAGCACGAGATCACCGATCCTGACGCTGCGTTTTGGTTCAACCCACTTTTGACGTTCCTGCAGGGCAGGAAGATATTCTCTGAGCCACCGGCGCCAGAACATGTCGGCCATGTACTGGACTTGCCGCCAGCGCTTGCCATACAGGTCCTGCTGAGCAAAACTTCCAGGCGGGAGGTCAGGGCCTGACCTCAGCAGCAGCAGGTGGTTGGGTGACAATGGAGCAGGGTCACGAGGGTCATCCGAGAGCTTTGTGATGGGGCGGCCATTTACTATGGACTCAGCTGTGCACATGAGGGTGACGAGCCCTTCGTCACTGAGGGTCTGCTGGTGTAGCAAGTTATAGAGAATTGCACGTATAGTGCGAATTTGCCTTTCCCACACTCCGCCCATGTGTGAGGCAGTGGGGGTATTGAAGATCCACTCGATCTCCCGCTGGCGTAGGCTATCATGGATGTGCTCCTGATTCCAGCTCTGAATGGCGAGCCGTAGTTCGTTTTTCCCACCGACTAGGTTTGTGCCATTGTCTGATCGTATTATGCTTGGACTGCCACGACGACTGATGAAACGATTCAGAGCGTCCAGGAACGAACTGGTTTCCAGGGTGTGACAGACCTCAATGTGGATTGCCCTCATGGTGAGGCACGTGAATAGGCACCCATATCTTTTTACTTCACTCCTGGCACGCTTGACCATGAACGGGCCACAGAAATCAATTCCAACCATGGTGAATGGGGCGAGACCAGGAGTCACACGGTCCTCTGGCAAGTCTGCCATTTGTTGAGACTCCAACAGTGCCTTACGCTTTCGGCATGGAACACATTTGCTCAGCACCCGTTTGACTGCCAGATGGCCTTTGGTGATCCAGAATCGTTGTCTGATTTGTGCCAGCACATGCTCAACTCCTGAGTGTCCGGCCATGTGGTGGTAGTGATGTATGATCATCACGACTACCGGGTGGTTACTTGGGAGAATCCAAGGATGTTTTGCTTGAGCACTGACATCAGCATTCGCCAAACGACCTCCAACACAGAGGAGGTTGTCTTGAGACATTTCAGGGGCAAGCTTGCGAACTCTGCTGGACTTGAGTGTGGCACCAGTCAGTGTGGCTTTCTGGATTTGTCGAATAATCTCCTTCTCTGCGATCCTGAGCTCGCTCACTGTCAGTGGTCCACGTTGTTGTGATTTTCCAGCGAGATGTTCTCTGACTCGCAGAATCCAGGCCACAGCCTTCTTCAGTTGATACCATGTTGAGTGTCTTTTCAGCAGGGTGTCGATGACACTGGTACCTGAAGTTGCCTGTGAGCTGTATACAAGATGTTCTTTCTTGAGCTCAGCATCCTCCTCGAGCTCACTGTTGGACAGGCTAGGCTGTGTTGGCCAGTCTGACTCATGTCTGTACAAGAAGTCGGGTCCATGAATCCAGGTCTCTTTGTTGACAAGGTCCTGAGCACAGAGTCCCCTGGAGACATCATCAGCTGGGTTCGATAGAGTGTCCACGTGTTTCCATTGTTCCGGTTTTGAGTGCTCATGGATTTTGACGACACGGTTGGCGACGAAGGTTTGGAACCTTCCGTTTTCACTGTGGATGTAGTACAGGACTATCATACTGTCGGTCCAATACACAGACTCCAGGAGTGGCACATGTAGCTCACGGCGTATGGCTTGGTCCAGCTGTATGGCAACGACAGCTGCTGCCAACTCGAGGCGCGGGATGGTTGCCATTTTCAGAGGCGCCAGTTTGGCCTTTGACATTACGAGACTACAGTGAGCTTGACGACCACTGCTGTCGACTATCCTGATGTAGGATACGGCACCATAACCTCGTTCTGACGCATCAGCAAAGTGGTGGAGCTGCATTGATGCAATCTGGCATGTGACTGACTTCAGGCATCTGGGGATGACCATGGCACGGAGACGTGGAAGATCCTGCAGCCACCGAGCCCACTGATCACCTATGGCTTCAGGCATACATTCATCCCACGCACACTTACGACGACATAACTCTTGAAATAACATCTTTGCCTTGAGTGTGAACGGGCTGGCGAAACCTAGCGGATCGTACACGGAGCTGACTACGCTTAACAGCCCACGTCGTGTCAGCGGCTTGTCCTTGACATTGACATCAAACCCGAAGCTGTCAGATTCGACATCCCAAAGCACACCGAGTGCTCTCTCGGCTGGCAAGAACTCTCTGTCGAGATCCACACACTTCACTTGCTTGGCCCACTCAGACTCGGGTATGGACCGCAAGACTTCACGTAAATTGCTGATCCATTTGGTGAGACGGAATCCTGAATCAGCTAGCAAGGAGCACAGTTCTGAGGCCAGCTTGATTCCATCTTTGACACTCTGCACCGACTTCAAACAATCATCAACATAGAAGTTCTCCAGCACGGTGCGTACAGTATCAGTGTCATACTCTGAGGCATGATCTGTAGCAGCACGCTTCAGTGCGAAGTTCGCACAGCTGGAGCTCCACACTCCGCCAAACAGGTGAACTCGCATCCTGTAGACAAGTGGTTGTTTAGCTAGGTCATCGTCCTCCCACCACAAGAAGCGCAGGACATCACGATGTTCCTGGCTGACGAGGACTTGATGATACATGCCTTCAATATCTGCCATGAAGGCGATTGGCTCCTGTCTGAAGCGCAGTAGGACCCCCAAGAGCTTGTTGGCGAAATCAGGCCCTTGATGAATGTTGTCGTTCAGTGACGTGCCTTGATGTTTTGCAGCGCAGTCAAAGACGATCCGCACTTTGTCAGGTTTCCTAGGGTGTACCACTGGATGATGGGGCAAGTACCACACATATCCATCGTCACGTGTGAGGTCTTCTGGTGGCACTAGTTCAGTGTACTTCTTGTCCCGTAGCTCACAGATGCCTGCTACATACTTAGCCCTGAGTGCATCGTCCTTGGTAAGTCTTTTCCTCAGTAGATGAAGGCGGTGCCCTGCCATGTGCTTGTTATCAGGCAGCTGTGGGTGACACAACTTGAAAGGAATGTCCATGCTGTAGTGTCCGTCAACACGACAAAGTGTCTGTTCCCACAAAGAGACCACTTTTTTGTCGTTCACTGACATGTCAACTTCAGATGCTTCAGTGTCCTCAAGTCTCCAGAACTCTTCAATCTGGTGTTTGAGACTTGGATCAGTGTTGATGAAGTGTGATGCGACATGTGATGAAGTTCTTGAATCCATGGGTCCATTGATTGTCCATCCCAGGACAGTCCGTATGGCGTAGGGCGACACTGGCGGCCCAGCCACAATCTCTTCTGGTGTCAAGATAATTGGTTTGTCCTGACCTATCAAAAGGTGTACATCTGTAGGGTCGATATCTGGCAACGATATTTTTTCCAGATGTTGCCACTGGTTGAGCTCACAAGGTTTCACCAAGTTGTCAAGACTGATGTGAAGCTTGGGCCTACTCATCACACGTGACATCGTGATGACACGCTCATCATCGAGGTCAGCCACTTCGAGGTCCACCATTTGAGTGTCAGTGACCAGGTCGCACTTGTCAAATGTTGTGAGCCTCATCGTGTCGTATTGTGTAGGTACTCCAAGCCGTTCTACAAGCTTGTCAGAGCAGAAAGTTTGCGTTGAACCAGTGTCTAGTAGAGCATATGTTGTCAGGAATCTCACAGATCCTTGTCCACGGACCTTGACTGGCACGATAGGGAGTGCCACCTTTCCCGTGCCGGCCCCAGTGAGGCTACAGCTCACACTCGCTGGGGTACTCGTTGCAGGGCGTGCAGCATTCCTGTTCTGGTGGGTGGTGCCACCATGCATGCTTGTGTCAGCTGGTCCCTGTGCAGAGGCAGTTTGTGTACCACTTGACGTTGGAATGTGGAGAAACTTGGAGTGTTTCGCTCCACAACCAGGAACCGTACAAACTGTGGACTTCCAGCATTTGTTCGCCCAGTGTCCAGGCTTGAGACAGTTTACACACAAACGTTTATTCTGCACAAAGTCTAAACGCTCACCTGGTCTCAACGCCTTGAATGCATCACAACCAAGAAGGCCATGCTCGCAGCCACAGTAAGGACACTGATCTGTGGACGATGGTGTCACTGATGGTGTCACGGATGGTGTAGCTGGTGATGCCACGGCCTGTTTTGCAGGTGCTGTCTTCTGTGGCACCTTGACATCAGTTGTGCTTGTCTGAGTGTTGAAATTTGCTTGCTCTTTGTTTTTCTCAGTCTTTTTGAAGCTTTTGTTTTTATCTTTCTGTTTGTTTTTGTCTTTTGTGTGCATGAGTTTTCCATAGACAGGGTCATTGGCTTGTGTTGCAGCCGTGTCCACAAACTCCACCACATCATCTATACGAGGCAGCCTGTCCTGATCAGTCTTGATGCGATGAGCCCGTTTTACCCAGCTTCTGCGTAGATCAGGAGGTAGTTTCTCGACGATTTGGAGCAGTGTTCTGTTATTGTTCAACTCGGCCAACTTTTTCAAAGAGAACAGAGTTTCACGACACGTTCGGAGATCATCAGCAAACTCTTGCAGAGCTCTGGGATCACTGATGTCTGGCCTGCTGATTATTTTCTCAACCCATCGCTCCGAGATTTCATATGAGTTGCCGAAGCGTTGTCGTAGTAGGGTTTTGGCTCAGCTGAAACCTGTAGAGGGGTCCATGACAGCACAACACTGAATGACCTTCTTTGCTGGACCTGAACAATACTGCAGTAGACGTGCGAGCTTTGCATCGTCACCGATCGACTCCTTTTCTACATGATTCTCAAAGGAGTGAATAAATGCCCAGTATTTTATGGGATCACCATCAAATGTCATTATCTCAGTTTTTGGCAATTGCAAAGCTTCCACAAGTGATTGCTGCTGGTAACGAGTGTCATTCAACATCTGGACCAGTATGTCGCCCAGGCCATGTTGTGAGGCCGTGCTAAACTCTGTTTGTTGTGTTTGCTGTAGTGTCGTCGTCGCTGGGCTGTGAGCTGCTCCCGTATGAGACGTACGAGACGGTGAAGAGCTTGAGCGGCGTGCCGTGGGCTTGTCATGTACTGGTTTGGGCGAACGGCCACGAGTAGACAGAGGTGTGGACTGGTAGAGGTGTGTCAAGTCTGGTGCAAACCTCACTTCAGACCGCCGCTTGACATTGCTTTCTGCTTCAGCATATGTTTTCTCCAGTGCCTCCGCTTTGGCGAGTTTCTCTCGCAGCTCGAACTCGCGTCGTTTCTGGTCAAGCTTTAGTTTATGACGAGTCAACTCGAGCTCCTCAAATTCTAGTTCTTGTTTGTATCCGAGAGAATCTGCCTCAACCTTCAGGGCAGCCTTCTCAACAGACAAGTGAAGTCGTGCACTGCGCACAGAGCTGGTAACTGACGAGTGCTTGGAACTGACGTTACTGGCTGACTCATAGGGCATGATGTCATCTGTATCATCCCTCAGTGAACTGATGAGGTCCTGCTTGATACCATCTGACCATCTGGTGATGCGGTCCTGCGTATCTCTCACATTGGCTGCCACCTGATCACGATAATCAGTCGAAGTCTGTATTTCAGCGTCCGCCACATCATCTTGCTGTGTAATAGCATCATGATACCTTTCATGTGCCTGCACAAACACCAGCAAGAGTTCATCCAATCTAGCAGCTTCTGTCAACACATGTGGCAAGTTGTGTGGGTTCTTCATCAAAGTGTCAATCTGATTGATTAGACGAGTGACGTTGGCCTTCGCCCTGCTGCATCCAGACTTGAACTGTTTTATCAGGTCACTCAGCATAGCTTTGCTTTGTTGTCGCAGCTCTTGTAGCTGGTTTGATACGTCCATGTTCATGCTCCAATTTTTGAACGATGTAGCCCTCTGCTACCAACTTGTATTGAGACACGTGAGAGTGTTCAGTGTTGTCACAGTTTTATTTCCAGACACAGTTGTCTCACAGGCACTTCACAGTTTCACAGTTCTCACGGTTCAAAACTGCAATGCAGAATGATAATATATGTAAATAATATGCAGTGACACACTATACTCTGTATTGAAAATATAGAAAATATTTTACCAGAATATTACTGATGTTGACAAAAATATTTGTACCAACAATTTACACATAGAAAAATTCGAAAAATATTTGAACATATTTTGACCATGTAAATAACCAATTTTAAACACGTATGACAGTTTAAACTTGTGACCAGTTAATGAAAAATATAATTACCACAACAATCAAATGACTATGTACGAACTCGAATACCCAAACACTCTTTCGGGCCTAAAATTATCCTAAATTCTTCTCGACAAGTCTATAAACTGTTACCAAACATATATTTAGACATTGGGGGGTTTAAGTTATGAACATACATTGCTGGGAGCACTTAGGGTTCATGAAAATTTGTATATCTTTGCACATTTCGTTTGTCGACCACATTGGTTTGAGCGATAATCGGGTGATTTTGTGACTACACGGATGTGACACAGCTCCGACCGAGAAAATAATTAAAATGCCGTGAACTCCACGGCGGTGACACGGTTACGCTAACCAAAACAAATAATGCGGGCGTTACAGGTAACACACTACTTTTTTCAAGATGGGTGAGACATGCTGTAGAAAACTTTGCTTAAGAACCCTGATTTTGCATATCTATTATGAGGAACGTACTGAACAAATACATACTTAACAAGTATAAAGTTTTCTACTGTCTCAAATCAACACTGAAATGGAAAATTTGAAGAATTACAACTCTTGCAATTTCAGCTCGTTCTTCCAAGTGTTAGTATAGCCATTTAGATTGTTGAAATCGGAGGAAATCAATTTATGTTATGAGAAATGCCTGTAATTTTCTACAATAGGAACAAACGGAACATATTTATGTCATTCACGTGAAATCAACATATTTTATAACTTTTTCTAAGTATACCTTTTTCCAATGTCTCAAATCAACGCTCAAATTGACAAATTAAGGAATTACAACTTCAGATGGCTACAATTGACTGTGACAAACACAATACTGTTGGAATCAGAGAACCAAATCAGCAGTTCTATAAACACACCTGTTGGCGAGTGGCGTTGTACACAACAAGACGAGTGTTATTTATATACACTATTTATATAATATACACAGATTTACAGGATTATATATACAGATATACAGCATACGGTTAGACACAACGTCAAATCACAGAAGTATCACACAGAAAGATGAACGATGATGCAATGACGTGGCAACGAGGCAACACACGATGTCCAGACGATCCAAGATGTGGCGGCGAATCGACACAAGACGATGAAGTGGCAACGAGAGAACACGACAACGTGGCGACGAGTTGACGTGACAAGGCGATGAGCGTGACGTAGATCGCGACTTGACACGTGACCACTGAAAGATAATGAGCTCATTGAAACCAGTACTGCATAATATTAAAGAACATGAAAATAATGTTTGTTCCACATAATGACTCCATACAGAAAATATTCAAATTTTAAATAAATTTTGTTGGCTTCATGGCAACCAGAGCCGGAAAATGGCCCATAGCAACCACGTTGCTATGGAGATTTTGTTGCTAACCACTGATAATTCCACATCATTTGGACCTCAAGTTTTGTTACATTATGATCCTTTGTCAAAATGTTGAAAGAAAGTAGCACCTTCACATGTCCTAACAGTTCAATTGTCCATAGCAACCTACCCAACAACTGGTTGCTAAGGGGCGCTAGCTCTGAATGTGTAGCCTTGACAACATGATGGCATAACATAAGACTGACTATGCATTACCACAAAACATATCAGTTTCTATAGGAACCTTTATCTACATCATAACCCTTGCATAAATGAGGTTTAGATAGCTAATTATGGTACTTGACTCATATGACGTCATGAATATCTAATTATAATAATTAATGAGGTCCTGCAAAATGCTGATAGATTGGAAAAAAGTAATTCACGAAAACAGAAATATCTCCGGTTGTGGTTGAGATTTTCAAGTTCTGTAAAAACCAAAATGATCAGGGAAATCATCTCCAAGGTATAAGAACATAAAAATTATATACCCAAGTCTTTTCGTTGTTATTGTTTTTAAATGCCATGGATGCAGAATCACGATAATGAACTTTTTCGTTGTTTTTCGAGGCATGTGTCAACTACCGAGGGCGGTGTCGACCAACTGTCAAGTGGATTTTTTGAAAACCTGGAAACTCGTCAATTATTACATCATGGGATATCCCCAAATTATGCTCAGTCAGCCTATTTGTTCAGCGGTTTCTAGATCTAGTAAAGAGACTGTCTGGCACTTGACACCAAGGGTCACCCCCCAACATAATGCAAGATCGCACGTGCGAGTGCCTTCCGAACTTTCGCAATAAAATAATTGAAAATGAGTGGTCTCACTGGGCGCTTTATTCCTATTGTATGCGAGGTATTACGAAGTGATGTGTGATTCGTGCAATTCCGCTCGTCTTCATTGTCTAGGTCTAGCAACACATTGAACATTGTCATTGGTCGGAACGAGATGGTAGCACACGTGTTACGATGTCTGCACTCTGCAGGCACAGCCATTGCCCCATTGAATTCATTGTATTTCCTTGCCGTCTAATTGGCCAAGCATGAAGATCCGGTAATATACCGCCCGAATAGCCAACACATCGATCTTCAGAACAACAGGAAAATAATCCGTCATAAATGCACGTAAAATCGATCACTGACCGCACACAAACGATCAGTTCCAGACCATTTCCCGTCGGAAAATAAAACAAAATCACTGCGCATGCGCAAGAATGTTGAACCAACCAGAGAGGTTCCCGCCAAATGACGGCCACAGAACAGTCACGACCCAGTTTTCAAGACAATATCTTGTTGTCGTTCTTCTCAGGAACTGGGGAAGCGAAGGGGTTTTGCGTGGCCATCATCACCCATAATTTTGGGTATTTTTACCCCTCGTCCATTCGAGGCAGAATAGCGAAAAATGCCATGTGTCGTCAAATATATTCATGCTTATCACGCGATGTCCAATACATCAATTGATAAAACTAGCATTGTGGTTAGGCTGGGATTTTTTTTGGAAAGGTGTTATGGATCACCAAAATGAGACCATTTAGCTTTAAGTTGAATGGCCAATTTAATTACTATACTTTGCTCTTGGAACAGAGGCTTCATCTGGGTTCGGAAGAAAAAGTCTGAAAGAGTACTAAACGGACACGGACACTTACAGTACCTCACGAGGTTGATTTTTTTCCTTGTGATGACACCTCACAAGGATAATACCTCGGAAGTACATTATACTCATCAAAGAATACCTCACAGTCCCCTGGCGTCCCCTCGGCTAGAAGGACGGACGACGGACGAAAAACCACAATAGCTTATCGTCTCATACGGTCCGGTAAACTAAAAATAAAAAAGAACCGCCTTCTTCCATCATTCTAAGGTATCTTTTACAAAATTAAATAAAAAAGGACTGTAAACTTTTAGGACAGAATTAAGGGCTAAGGAAGGTTACCGGACAATATATGTTTTAAATTTTAGTTCTTAGACATTCTGGCCCGTGACTTTCAGTCACTGGTCAAATTCAAGGTCACGAGAATAATCAGCATATGCCATTTCCTACTGGTCCACAATTGATTCCTAAGCTGTTAATTCAATGAGAGATATTAACAATTTTTTCCTGTGACCACCAAATCGAAGTCATAGGTAAAATTAAAGTGATTCAAATATTCGTCACACATATCATTTTCTGTATGTCCACAACGGTATGTCCACAGTTGTAAGTCGATCAAAAATGAGATATTAGCCATTTTGTCCTGTGAATATTCAGCATATACCATTTCCTATCTTTTCTCAATTGATTCCTAAGCTGTAAAGTCGATAATAAGTGAAATATTAGCCATTTTGTGCTCTGACCTCGAAATGAGGTTGAGGTCAAAGGTCATCTTCAAATTCATGAGAGTATTCATCATATATAATTTCATACATGTCCGCAATTGTCCGAAGTTGTAAAATCGAAGGTAAGCGAGAGCTTTGTGCTCATTTTGTGCTCTGACCTTGAAAATGAAGTCAACGGTCCAAGTTCAAGGTTATGAGAATATTCAGCATATAACATCCCCTATATGTCCACAATCGATTCCTAAAGTCGATAAGCGAGATATCAGCCTTTTTTGTTCTCTGACCTTGAAATTGAGATCAAAGGTCAAATTCAGGTCACGGTGATACTCAGCATATATAATTTTATTTATGTTCATTACGGAATCTTAAGTTGTAAAGTTGATTAGGTATTAGCCATTTTGTGCTCTGACCTTGAAAATAAGGTCAAGGTCAAGATGAAGGTCATGAGAATATTCAGCATATATCATTTCCTCTATGTCCACGATCAATTCGAGAAGGATTCCTTAAAATTGTCAAGTGAAAGTTAAATTGGTGCATTGGACTTCCCATATGTATCTTTGCTCGTCTGCCGCCCAAGGTATTATGTGTTTTGAGCACATTACAATCCATAGAGGGAGTTGTTGGCATTTCATTCCCCTTTCCTTCATAAAAGGAGTGGCATGTATTTTGTATTCTTAGAAATCTTGAATATAGAGAACGGATTGGGACAAACCGGTAACTCATGATATATATGGTTATATCAGTGGTGACTTACAATTCGAGCTTTACTGACAATTAAAATTCGTACGGACAAAAACAATTTAACTGTAAATTTCTCGAGTATACGTTCTGGATGTGAGTTAACTTTTTCATCCTGTTGTAAACTCGTGACGTTCCTGTGATATTAAATCCTCCACCATTCACAGCACAAATATTGAGTATCAAAATAGTTCTTGCAAAACAATGTCATTACTTATACATATCACGATGTCATTGCTTCTTTGCACAGCTTTTAGTTAAAAAATATATCAACATATATGGTAGGCTATTTTTTTAGTAAAGACATTTTTTAGTAAAGACTTGCTTTTCCATCATTGACCCATATGTATCACCAAAAAAGAGGTATCTGGTTGCTCTGTAGCATTATAAGTTTTGCTAGCTGTCAACAATTCCCAGACGCATCATATTATTCCTGTTGCATAATTGATGTCATGCGGAGGCTAGGCTACAAATTTCGACAATAACAATGTCTGAATGGGTGCGCCATATTTACATGCAATTTTTCTACATTTGGAATCGAGCATCGCGTTATCAAAATAAAAGATACTATCTTATTATGGAGGAAAAGCATTTCATGTGCAAGATTAATTTCCTTATTATCGGGAACTGAACTGTTTTGACGTGACAGATGGATCTGTTCTCATCAAACCAGGGCAACGATCCGATAGGAATGAGCCGGGCTTCTGAATTAATCCAAACCACTATCACATAAAAAGAAGATCATTTAATTAAACGACTTCTTCAACCACGGTTTCACACAAACGGACATGGTCATGTTTCTGTGATCGTATTGAATAAAGCAACGCGTCACAATGGTACAGTGTAGTCGGAATTCTATTAAGCGGAAACCCGAATCAGTTCGGCTCGGCAGTGATGGGGTGATATAACTAATTAGTAATAAATTGTTCGCAATAGCCCTGTTGGCATTTACACAATGGGTGTTATGCATGTGTTTGTCAACGAAACGTCTTTGTTATTTTCTTACTGCATAGTGATTTTCTTTCAGGGGCATACTCAGCAGTCTTTTGAACATTAGGGCGATTTACATTTTGTTGGTCTCTTTAATTAGGTAGGTCGGTGCGTATAATACTGGGTTCCAATGCTAATATTGTGGTGAATAATTTGAAGGTAGTACTTCGACGGTATCCACATCGTTAGACATAATTCCTTTGACACCTTTATATTGAGTTCATATTAAGTTTTCGATTGGTAGAGATTATGATGTAAAATAAATGGTGCACTAATGAAATGTTCGCAATAGCTCTGGTGACATTTGCATTCATGGATAGTGTCCAGCATTTCTCAAAGGGACGTCGTAGATATTTATCAGCTGCGCCACGTGTTCCTTTGAGGAAATTGTCCATGCACCACTCTAAACGATGTGGTCGATTTGCGTTTGGCTAGGGAACACCACCTATTATTTCTCTTATCTGTAATTTGCAACGTTTTTTTATGTTCATAGCTTCGCACAATAAGTTTTCCATGCATTGAAGTGGTACCAAGACACTACTCAAGAGTTCCCGAGATGTAGAGCTCAGAACCCCAATTGTGTTAAACTCTGTACCTAAAACAATCAGGCATGTAAATAGGTTTGTGTCCTGAACAACACAATGGAAATCACCACCGATTTTACAAGATTTTCACGATGTAATCAACACCGATACCACAAGATTTTGACGAGGGCAAACAAAACACTGTTCCTCATCTGTTCAACTTGTTATCGGCTTGGCAGTAGTGGGTTATAAGTTTATTTTACGAAGCACGCAGATATGCAAAGCTTACTATTGCAGTAAACAAGCTGGTATCTAAGTATCGCATGATAGTCTTTCAACAATCATATTTCATTAAATCTTTGACAGCTTTAATTTGTGTGTCGCTTGAAACTGGATGAATACAGTGATAGAGAAAGGCGTGTCATATGATAAGAAACATTCGTTCCAATCAGTATCGATGTATGTTGTAGTATGGTCGTTCGTTGCTTATTTTTTTGCTGTTCGGCAATGTCCTGTAAAATCTACGAGTTTCATATGAAGTAAATAGTCAATTATCCTCCGATGTAGCAATAACATACATCAGGCTACAGACGAAATCAATAGCACTTACCCTATTGTCTATTGTGAAAGCGAATATCCATGAAAAACGAATTAGTACAGACCTATGCATTTGTGATGGTGACTCGACGGGTGATTGAAGAAGAGGATTTGTATGTTCTGGAGACATGCAACAAAGACTGCACGAAAAAAACACATCCACCTATCTTTTCACCTTGTCCACCTTTAACTCCACTCTAGCGATGTTGTGTCAGTTGAGTCAAAGATTGATGTTTATTACCATGTCCCATAGTGTCATGAATACACGAGTGTAATGATCCGTGCCTAATCTCATCCAAATAGATATGCCATAACCCAGGATGAATGTGCTGTTTGTTGTTGAGGTGATGTTGTGTTCAGTCCAAGCAAAGTGTTTAGTAAATTTTCTATTAATAAATGTGGAGTCGCAGTGTCTCATCTGTGACGGAAAATATTTGTTGTGCATTAACTGTTTCAATTAGGCATTTGATAATAACAATCAAAATTCCAAAACATCGACAAAACACAGAAAAAGCGAAAACAGTAGTTATGTTCAGAGGCTTTGCGGGACCTCAGGATGAGGTCAAAATGTTTATATCTACAAAATGTTTATATCTATATTATGAATATGATAATGGGAAAAAGCTGCAAGACGTCAATTAGTACACATTAATTGTCTTATGAAACTTGAGATTAATAAAGAAACTCCCCCAATATCGACAACATGCCCGGACACTGTTCAGAGGCTTTGAGCGACCTGGTTTTGGGAGAAATTTTATTTTCTGAACAACCCTAATAAGTTAGTGATAACGTTGCATATTACAGTGTATAAATACTAGATTTTGTGATTGCAAGTACTGATTCATTGGAGTCATGTCACAAAAATGGACGACAAAGCCTGTGTTTGGTGAGTTGAATAAACAAAGGTGTAGACTAGATATTAGGTGTGGACTAGAAATTCGTGACCGAGTACCAAACTTACATGTATGACCCCCGAAATTGAGTGCTATGGATATGAACGCCATCAGATCGCGAACTGTGTTAAGGTGTTGGCTGATATTTCCCAGGTGTTTGATTGCTTTCAGATACCAATGTGATTAGGCATATGAAACACAGTTACAAGAATTGGTGCAAATAAATTATGCTAATCTATCCCATCGTTCGAAACACTTCATCAGTATCGCTTATTCTCTATCAACCAATGGTTACTTGCATGAACGGATTAAGTCTATACAATATGGTGCAATAGTTTCTTCATAGGGGTGCTCAGTGTGGTATCATCATTCAATTCTTAACGACACCATGAAAAATACAGATAGATGTGCAACTTGACCACAAGATATCCAAGGTAGGCAGGCCGTTTTGTTCGTGAACTCAAAACTGCCAGTCATGTGCAAAAAACACGCCAAGGTCTCTATGAGAGATTAGGCGAGGTAAAAGTGGGGGAAAACAAATATTTTTAAATCAGTTTTCGACATTAACTTACCTTCGATTCCATGGTATTTTGAATAAGCAACTTGAAAATACTGCTTTGCATATATATGACTTCTTGTGCCATTGATGTTGAGATGTTAATGGCCAAGTGTGATCAGAAGAGTAGTTTTCCTTGATTGTGTAAATGGTAATGTTGACACCAAATGATGAGATCAAATCAAATCAATTTATTTTTTCGACAGCATGAAAATAAACAAACACACAAATACATGCTGTCGGGTCTCCACATAGCCAGTGGCTGTCTTACTGTGGAGCCCTAAATAAAATAATTTTACAATATAACATAAAATGTGTGTATGTGGGGAAGTGTGTTCTGAGTTGCGGGTGTGTCGAGCGGGGCGGATTTTGGTGTGGAAGGGCAAAAATTAACTTGTGCAATTTGAAAACATCCACAAAAATAACATTAGGCTACAATGGTCCTTTTCCCATTATTTAACACATGAATACAAATAGCTTCGTAAATTAGTGTGATGGCTTGTGAGGAAGTGAATGTCTAGAGTGAATGACTACGTCTATTACTATGCCTGCTCATGTTCAAGTTCATGTTCAGATGTCAGAATTCCTTTGAAAATACATCCTCCAAATTACGCAGACAAAACAGCAACGTGACCGTTCTAAATATAATTGGGAGTTGTTCGGCAGTAATGAGTCTCTCAAAGAACGTGACCGCTAGGATCACTGATATCCCAAGGAAACCATAGTTATGCTCTGGATGGCAGAGTCAAAATTACTAAGTACCCTGTACATAAACGTATGTTGATTAGGGTCGTGCTGTCAATTCCATGCACTAAGCAGAGGGTGCAAGCTTGAACACTGCATTATCAACTGACCAGCCCCATATACAAAACAAGACCAAATACTTGAAGCCGATGCCACACTGGGTCCCTCAGGGGTATTATACATAATATAGTGATATGTAAGATACACTGGTGGAATTAGTAAAGAACTGCATTCCAACCAATAAGAACAGTTAAGGCATACACACGACCTTTGTGTATAACAGACAGCTGTGTGTATAACAAGTATATGTCTAGTACAAATGTAAGTATCAATCTATTACCACCAATACACAGTTTCAATCATCAACAGAAATGCTACAGAGTTGGTGGTATCCAGGACATGGATACATGGCGTCGTCTCAGAAACTAATTACTTATAAAATGTTTCTTAACATTTACATGCCCGTAAAGAGGGGATTTGACATGTGTTTTCTCCAGACGAAGAGGAAATACAATGTACTGGGTTACCTATATATACATCCAAACTACTTCTCAATACTAATTTCGCAAGATTTCCAAAATGAAATGCTTCGAATGTCCAAGACTATACAATGTCAGTTGAATCAATCTTATGACGGTGGGGGTAATTTGATATCGGACAAACTTGCTGCAATCATTCTTTCCATGTATCGTCCCCTCTTTTACATTAAAGCGCATGTGTGAAATAATACACTGTTACTGAGGCGATACACGATATCAAGCCGAGCGTCAGCGAGGCTTGATGATCGTGTATATCGCCGAGGAGTTACAGTGTATTATTTGTCATACATACCGAATAAAAACATATTGTTTTTATTACCAAAAACGACCAGAACCTCCCCAAATAATGTGGAATGGTCCTCATATCGCCCCTAGAGCCGGATATGAACAATGAACTCGCCCGTCGCGCTTCACTTCAGCGAGGCCTGTACATATGAGACATGTACGTAAGAGCAATACATAACCTAAACTAAGTGACGCGAGTGTTACCTGGTATCAGCACCATTTTTATGTTCTATATCCTGGCTATGATAAGGGAAAGAATTTCGTTTGTTGGCACAACTACTAGTAATGCCAGCTATGAACTTTAAATTTGTCGTGCGCCTTCTACATACCAATGATATATTAAATATTTAGACTGATCATTGATTTGGTCATGCCAGTCATACATCCGTATCATTGAAAATTAGACTTACATCCCAACCATCCTGTTTGGTCGTTGCTTTGACACCTATCGTCAAGTGGATTTGGGTTCAGTATGAACACCACAAACATATTGCAACATGGTGTCTATATAATTCTGCCTCGACACACAGTGTGTGCCGTCAACCGAATTACATTTCGGCAATGATGACAATGACTCGAATAAACAAACACGTGTTGTTTTTTGCACACACAGTTTGTTCACTTGTAGTTGTTATTGGCTGGTTCCACGCATGAAGGCGCAATATCGCCTCATGGGAATTTTTCATATAGAATACTCTCTCTAGGTATGTATGCGTGTGTATCGCAACGTGATGCCAAGTGACATACTCTTGTATTGTATCATCAAAGAGTTTGTTTTGGAGAACTGCTTGATTCCCAACCTACTTGTTGGTTGAGCATTCCAAAACCTAGAAAGTCACTACTTTGTTGTACCTAAGTACCTATCGCTATTGCATGTTATGTAGAAATTTGCTGGTAGTTAGGCCTCATAAGTATAATTGCAACAAGCTAAGAGGATCAATGTCGAGGGGCGCTCAAATTGATACTGAATATATCAACCGATTTATGGATGTAAGCTGGCCCCTAAGAACCAAAGGAAGACGGGCAACATAACCCGCAATATATCCCCCCTCCCCCTCGCACCTTCATACTCGGAGCTCAATTCACAAGTACGGACATGTTCTTCAGTTGAAGTGATTGACACCCTACCAAATGGCATTGAGCGTTTACTGACTTAGTTCGTTTGTTTAGGGGTCAGATCATGTTGTTTTCAACGGTGTAAGGCTAATTTTTAGGAAGCTAATGCCCACATAGGGTGAGTAAAATAATTTTCATGTCAAATATTGACCATATTAGGGATTCAAGGCAGTGTCCTAGATACCAATGTAAAAGCTTGCGCTGTCCAATTGCCAAAATCACTGCTTATTTCAAGACGTAAGCATAGTAATATTGGTTTCTTTTTTTCGTATTTTCTGTTCTGATAAATTATGGTATTTTGTTATCTTTAACACTTGTCTTTAACTTCGGTGCTAAGAGTTTCACTCGAATTTGATAACCTACACTAATTTTGTAGAATCTGGCCGTGGATTCGGTCTAGTGACATGTAATTGTGCCTGATGTACTGATGACGGCACCAAAGTCATACGTTATTCCACTTCGGAAGAACAGGTCATTTTTATATGAAACAATTCATCTGTTAGGCCATTTGGCCTACAGCGAATGTGTGAAGATAATATTATTCTGAGAAATCAACACAAAATCAACAATTGTTTGCAACAACGTGACTTTCCATACATTATCGTACAGTGGACATCGAGAACTGACTTGGTTGTGACTGTCAGGAATGCTTTAGAGACATGATATTGTTTTTGAAATGATAGTGATAGTGGTTCATTGTCTATTCAGTCGCACACATATTTCAATTGCAAAGCGTGACTGGAATGAAATGTGTTCACCATGATAAGATCCGAATTTTCCAGCCTACTTCATTCAACCATCTATTTAACGAAGTGAGGTACCGCAAAGGAAGTTTACTAATGGGGAGTGCTCATTTCAGTTTCTTGTGGTCATATTCAACAGCAATATTCCGGTAGACATGATCTCCATTGTCCCTTTGACATTTTAAATGAAAGATGTTTTGTTAGACAAGCTGAATACCTGGTAGTCGTGTGTCTTCTCTGGCTTTGTCATTGTCAAATCAAAGCTAATTAGAGTACTGAACAACAGATAATACGCATTCTGAGAAACCCAGTTTACGCTGGGCTGAATCATACGACATGTCGTGAGTTTTTCGACCCGGTATAGATCGGGACTTAATTTGAAATCATGGTTCTGTATGGCGTGGAGTCAATAGATTGGATGTGCTATTCGTACTCACCTCCCCCAATAAGGAATTTGGGCTGATAGGCCCTACTATGGATGTACAATCGTCGCGTCGCATCTGCCCGCAGACAATTTCTTGCAAGAGCTCTACAGGTCACATTTCTGATCCGACTTGAAAAATGTCTTGTATGAAAATGGTAGAATTGCGACACCTTCCAATTGTGATTACAATATCAACTAAACTGGCCGATTGATGACATGTTTTTTTTGATAAAATCAGCTCATCTGACACACATATTGAATAGGCGTGTTGAGCAAAGGGCCAGACATGAAACCTAGTGGGTTTTTTTTAAAGAAATTGAATGCGTATAAATAAGTTGAAGAGTTAACTTACTACAACATTGTGAAATATCCAGTTTGAGGTATGAGATATTCCCAGTTCGTTGTAATTTAAAAACAAATCACAATGAATGTGTGTACAAGTAGAGAACTGATAGTTTCGTGCAAAGCAGGTAATATTACTCACTAAGTTAACATGAATTCAGCAAGTTAAGTCTATTATTACCCATAATAAAATAGCTGAGGTGAGAACAAATTATTTTGGGACATATCTTTTACCCGGTAGAGATTTTATTGTTGATCAGCATGTAAGGGAAACCCAATGAAAATTCAGGGTTGATGTTGGACTGCTCATTAAATCTTAACTACAGTCACATCGAAGATCGACATCCAACCATATAATTTCTCTGACGACAATTACTCACACTAAACAATGGCATGTTGTTTACGGTCTATTGCCATCAATTTCTATGAATGTCTTCATGGTCGTCGTAAAACAATGCGTCACATGGTCGGAGAAGGCAAGTGTGGACTATAACATACAAAACCTGGATCAGTTCGCTTGGCTGTAGACCGGTTGACATTTGCATCATGGTAGTTTTCCCAGCGTTTCCCAATGGAACGTGTTTGATATTTTTTTCAATTCACCATTAATACTTTTTAGGGACACCCCAGCAGTTTATTTGCTCAGCTTGCATTCGTTCGGTCTGTTTAATTAGGTTGGTTCGTGTGCTGGTTCAACCGCCACATCCCGAGTGTGCATTATTCGCGTGTTATAGAGATTTTATGGTGAATAATTTGAAGGAAATAATGGGAAGGAATAGACATGTTTTAGATGACGTACTGGTCTAGTTGGGACATCTCTACATCACAGTTTCATTTGATAGAGATGATAACTGGTGCAACTAACAGGTACATTAATGAAATGAATACAATTATCTTGTTTAATCATGCATCAAATAGGTATTTTCCCAGCACTTGTCAGTGGGAAGTCTTGGATATTTCTCCTTCGTTTCATGTGTTTACTCGAGGACACAATCCTACGATATAATCGTCGTAGCATACTTGCATATGGTTTGACACATTGGTTCTACTTTCATCTATGGAAGATAAGATAAGATAATCATGATTCCTATGAATATACACTGAATACAGATTAATGTTGTACGCAAATATTTAGTGGACAAGCAAATCTGACAGAAACCACGTTTTTACCCCAAGCCCCCCCCCCCCCCCCCACTGTGTAACAGTCGGCGTACTACTCAAGCAGCTTAGCGAAATGACATGTCTCCAATAAGCTCATGGGATCATGAATGCTCCATCCTAACAAGAATTGTTTCTTTGAAATTCAAATATATACCCTGTAACTTTCGCAGTTAATTATGATGTCCATAATTTCCTGTTGACAAATCACAATTTCTTGTTGTTGATTCAACTGTGACGAGAACGCCACTGCCCGAGTAGAAACGAAAAATTCATTAAATTATACAAGTTGCCTTACAATACTCGGGTAAGAGAGCACTCTGATATAGCCACAATCAAACTACATTCGTAGACCTAGTGTGTACCCTGCACTATGAATTTACTAACTAGTAGGCCTAGTCACATCGTACAATTTAACGACTAGTATATAGGCATGCCTATAACGGAGTATGATCTGTATGTGGTTGTGTTTGACAGGGTTTTTTCCCTGATGCTAATTTGCCAGGAAATGCCGGTTTTTCCTCCGCTACAATAAAATTACCCCCCCCCCCCCCCCCCCCAAATATTTTTCTATAATTTGCATGATTTTGCAAATCATTGCTCTCATAGCATATGAATTTCACATTAGGCCTAGAGTATGTGTTATGTGTGATATACATAATATGAACATTCTGAATAGCTACCTCCGATCGTTGCTGTAAATATCCAGTGAAAACTACTGCAGCTATTAAATTGGAGGAACGGACCATGATAAAACTAACTGTGGATAGCTTATCATTTCACCTGGTGTGAAGTACGTCAGTCCTGTAACATGGGAGCATTTATTTTTCACACGAGCGCGTGCGCGCCGAGTAATGATAGCCCTCTGATATGGATTCAGCAAAAATCATATTATGTTATCTACTTCTCAAAAATAAGCATGCAGGTTATTCATAACCATGGTATAATAATTTTTGTTGCGATGTGACAAAATAGGTGGCTTACACATATACAGTTACACATATATTTTTCATCATGCACGTACTCACTTACAATCAGATTGTTAGGATGTCAATAGTAAACCTATTTTCGTGCGTACCATGTGCGATTCGACCAAACGCAACACCCAGTTTGCAATAAGCAAACCCCAAGTCATAATGATACTAGCGTCTCTCCATATCAACATACAATTATACTACTTTCAATATCACATCCAAATAGTTATATCAATGATTCTGGGCGAATGAGTGAATGACAGGGAGTGTTTTAAATAAATGATTGTACATATATTGATATTCTTGCCAAGTTTCGTGTTCAGATGTCAGGATTGCTTTGACATTATATATTGTCCGAATGACATCGACAAAACAACAACGAAAAATAGTGATTCTGCGTTCACAATGCCCTGGTTCGGAGATGGAAGTTGATTCACGTAATAAATCTCTCACATGAACGTGACAGCTTCGAATACCAATGTCCCAACGAAGCCTTATTATTGCCCAGGATGTCAGACTTCAAAATTATTGTTCTGTGCATGAATGTAGGTCGAGGTAAGGTCGTGCTGCCAATTACATGCACAATTGCATAGAAGTACCTGGAGAAGGATAGAAATATATCTAATATGAGAAGCCATAGCAGAATATTTGGATCGAACGTGCGGATGCTTGTTTAAAAACATAATGTCATACATATCATCCCGTCTATATTGTGGATACCGTTAGTCATTATATATATCAATATAAAGTACGTATTCAAATATTCAAAATGTCATGAAGCATATGAAATTATAATGAAGATATTATTTCTTATGTAATAGACGTAGAATCAATACCTAGTACAACAAAACAGGGTCCGTTATCCAATCTCATAGTCCGATGACAGAAGGCATATCAGGCATACGAAGTAAGAGAAAACAAACATGACAGGGAAACTCATGAATCCCCCAAAAATGGCCATTAGGGGGTGAATCAGGAAAAGGTGAGCATTTCCTGCCCCAATAGTGGCACCCGTCATGAATTCTCCAAAATTAACATGAAAATAAATCTGGTTGCATGACAGTCAGGGATTTGGTGTATTTATCAACCAGATCATGATGACGTCCATAGAAGTTCTTAAAGGCAGCTATAAGTCTTGGTGAAACATATCCTTGTCCAGCGGTTCAGAGACTAGCTGGGCACTTCGATAAACACATCAGCTACACACTCAATCACAAAATCACACCAGCTGCAGACTCACAATATATTTTGGTACCTTCCTAGAGGTGAATATTGGTCCAGGTATTGGATTTGTTGAATCTCGGCTGTCGTTGCATCGATATTATTCTCTAAGAACCTGATCCAAATTATCTGGAATCAACTCATTCACGAATCTTTATATATGTTGTTCTTATTTTTTAGAGACCCGTTTCTTGTGTGCAAAATTCCAAAATTCAGTTTGTATACTAGTTCCTCTTGTTTGTTTGCACCATGGAATCATTGTTATGTAAACTACTAACATACAATACTGATAACGTTATCGAAGTCATAGGTACTTTGGGTGAACAGGTGATTTTTTATGCGAATCACAGGCACGTTTAGGATCTCCAGATAAAGATTTTATTGTAATGTTTTCTTCCTGTTTTTTCCTGTCTTTGTTTTTATTTGCTGTCTGGCTGATAAGTAACAACAACATGTCCTTATATTCGTTACGTGACAAATGGAGAATAGCAAGATCAAGAATGGATTCTGTTTCGATTGAATGGCATGTTTATAGATCTGGTATGGTGTGAGAAATTGTTGTGGTCCATTTTCTATTTAGGCATACAGAGACACTGCGAGAGTTGTCTGAATTATGCTTAACACAGTTAGTGAAGTGGGGGTATCCTGAAAGACCTTTACTGATGAAGTGTTCATTCTAGTCACTTGCAGTGGGGAAATTGTGTTTTTCCAGTCATATTCAACACAAGACGGATTGTCTCTTTCACATGATAAATAAAAATTGGTAGACAAAATGGAACCCTGGAAGTTGAGTGTCTCCTATTGATTGGATAAAGTCAAATCGAACCTAATTAGACTACATCCGACAATTTGTATTATGTGAAATCCAGCGATGTTGTGTTTAGTGCTTGATTCTTACATGTACGTTGGTTGTGAGTTATCAATCCCGTGTCGTTCGGTATAGATTAGGACTAATTGGAAACCAGTCCCTTGTATGAGATCAGCAGAACAGGTATGTTAGGTGTTTTTAGTGTAAACAGTTTGCTCCCTCAAATTGTCGTATAGAATATAGATGAAGACTAATGGGAAATTATGCCTCTATAGGGGGTCGGGAGATCAGATTCTTTACGACCAACGTAAAAGAGGACCCGCTGGGCATTCACTTACGATTTGAAGAAACTGAAGTAGATGAAAATGCTATCTTTATGTATAATACTAGTAGAGGCTTTTATTAGCAGACTGATTAGTAATGACATATTCAAATGCCTGTGACTTGGATACTTGCAATGAATTTGACCACCTATTCGTGGATTTGAGTTTGTCTGTTTCTTTCAATGTAATTTCGAAGTACTAGTAGTAGTTTTCTTATTCAATCAATTCATCTTGACATTTGCATGTATCTTGCACATCCAAGTTAATCATATTTGCTATACTAAAAAGATATTTGATGTATTGTGACCGATGCAGAAGCAGAAACGGTTCTCTCTACGAGAAAAGTGAATGGAGGCAAGTATCGATCTATTACCACCAATACAGCCAAATTTTGATGATTCCAATAAGGCCTAAAAAATAATTTTCTGTTTCTCGTCCCCGCCCGCCTGTGTTCAAAAGCAGCCTCCCGGATTTTTTTTATTTGCGATTCTCAAATAAAAGATAAAAAGTGTTCCCGCCCCTATTTTGAGGATAGTGAATGATCGAGACACCGAATCACAGCATGCAACTTAGGCATATATTTAACTTACCTCCTTGTTTTCACTCTTCGCCAAATGAAACAAAGATGCTACCAGTTTTCAAAAACAGTTATTCTATGTGGTTACGTATATGTAATAATACATATAAAATTGTGACCAAAAATGGATTTACTATAGGAAGGAAGGAAGGAAATTTATTTCACATGTGTACAACACAATAATAAAATAAAGAGTACACATATTGGACATCAAAAAAGAGTTACTCTTATCGAATTGATGACCATAGAAAGAGAGAAGAGGACAAACACACACACAGAACATGTTGAGAAAAAAATTAAGATAACGTACGAGAACTGGAGTCAACACTTCAACTATGTGAAAAAACCCAACCGAACAATGCCAAACCAGTATCAATAATACAATTTGAGTTATGTACAATATAAATACATGTCTTATATGTGTTGTATATGTCTATATTCCTCATGTATACTTCGATGGACATATTAACTGATAGAACGGTTCTCCACAATTACTCATCATTTAAATATATTATCAACTGACGGTTTTCGATAATAATACTACTAGTACACAGAATCATCCTGTCTGTGCTGACTGCTAGGATGACGGCACACCAGTATTGCCAAGGTGCCTGGCCAAGAGGTTTCAATCCCGAATAAATCAAGCCTCTAGAAATGAATTCATTAGAGTCATGTGTTGCACATGATTTCATTTCTCAACGTTTGCTATATGTGGGCTTGAATGCGTCTGTGCGCAAGTGCTTTTTCAATCATTCAATAAATCAAATTTATTTTCATATGGGTAAAATGTCCCAACAAAAATAAAAAAAAATAAGTACCTCCCTACCCAATTTTCTCTTGAGCTGGGGACAGTATTTTTTTGCAAAATAAAAAATAAAAAGTCCCTCCCTACCCAGTTTTGCGTTTATAAATAGGAGGACGAAAAACAGAAAATTAATTTTTTTAGGCCTAACAAATATACAACATTTTGCAATGGAAACAAAGCATGACCAATTACTTTATCAAAAGACACACTTTCGACACCGGTGTCAACAGGATTGTGTATTATCAGAATGTATTTATTAGAAACATAACTTACTGTATGTCGTCACCCCAAAGTACACTTATCACCATAAATGCTGTCATTAATTTGAATAGGCAAAGCGAGTATATTAGATTACTAATCAGAAAAAAGAGTTTTGAGAGTTTCCCTGCCAGCGAATTTTCTATAAAAAAAGTGGTCCGTCTCTGACTTTTCACTCATTATCCGGCACTCCTAGAATATTGCATGCTTAGAATATTGGCACATTCGAATGTCAGATCATATATGGCGTCTAAGGGGGATGTCGTGTTTGATTTTGACTACTACAAACTACCCTTACGGGTGACCAACTTGTGGCATTTCTCTGACTGCTATCATTGACAGAGGATATATTGGATATCGGTACTGGTTCTATTGTTACAATCTTATCATTCGTACTTTATTTGCACCTATTTATTGAACTTGTAGCATATATATATACATAGGAAAGTTATTACTTGAAGAGGTCATAATATACTTACCTTGTCATCGACGGTCGAGGAGCATCACCAAGAATTTGTCCGGATTCTCTGTAATATTGTCTTTTTTTTTTTACCAACAGTGAACAATCCCCAGACATATCAATTATTTTTCCGTTGCATTATTGATGCCAAGTCTACACGGTTCTTTTTATAATACTAAGTGAGTCACCATATTCACAATTCTTACCATTGTATGGGTACTATTATCAGTCCCAGCACTTATACTCGCGACTACACACTGTGCCACGGGGTGTGGATTGGAATCGACCTAATTCTTTTTCTCGCATGATCGCGTGACGAATCCTCCAATCGAGAGATGTCATACTAGTACATATACATAAATTCGCATCAGAATAACAATTTATACACGCGAATATGGGCAACAGCCATGATTTAAAATCCTAAAGTTATTTTGGATCGACAGCCATGATTTATATAATGAAGTTGTTTCGTAATGTATTATTGACCATGGGTAATTTACATGTGAAGACGTGGTAAACACAGTCAAGTGAATAGCATCTCCGATATTCATCTCCTAGTGCTTAGAAAATAAATTCTTTTTACGTAACCAGTCGACTGTGTGGGTCTCCATAGGGCAACGATCTGATGGAAAATAAATGGGGGACAAACATGTTCGACTGCTCAATAAAATGTCAAGCTTAATCACCTGAAAGAATGGCATTCAAATATACGATTCATCTAACCATGATCATTTGATTACTCTTGTTGTTCACATTCTCCCTACATTAAATTCTTATGGACACCACGATCGTCATAAAACAATGTGTCACATTGGTATGGTGTAGTCGGAAGGGAATTTCAGACCATAAAGTATAAAACCCGGATCAGTTCGCCTGGCAATGATGATGGCATGAAATGACTAATGCAGTAGTGAATAGTTTGCTGTAAAGCTGTTGACCCTTGCATCGTGATTATTTCGCAGCGCTTTTCAATTGAAAGTCCTTGATATTTTACTGCATCATGAATTCACGAATGATGTGAGGAATTCAGGATGCAGCGAAACGAAAAAGACTACCACGGGACTGATGTAATACTCATGATGCAAATGTCAACAGGGTTATCACAAACAATTTATCACTGCAGAGGGGTATTCTACGGTGGCTCATTACCGCCCATTACGTTCGTGTATTTCTCACCCCATTCATAATTACCACATCATAATATTCACCGTGTTTATAATTTCCACCCCGTTCATAATTATCACCTTAGAATTATCACCGCGTTCATAATTTCCACCCCGTTTATAATTATCACCTCACAATTTTCACCCCGTTTATAATTTCCACCCCGTTCATAATTATCACCTCAGAATTATCACCCCGTTCATAATTATCATCTCAGAATTATCACCGCATTTATAATTTCCACCCCGTTCATAATTATCACCTCAGAATAATCACTGCGTTTATCATTTCCACCCCGTTTATAATCATCACCTCACAATTTTCACCCCGTTCATAATTATCACCTCAGAATTATCACCGCGTTTATAATTTCCATCCCGTTTATAATTATAACCATCCCGTTTATAATTATAACCAACAATTTTCACCCCGTTTATAATTTCCACCCAGTTCATAATTATCACCTCAGAATTATCACCGCATTTATAATTTCCACTCCGTTTATAATTATCACCTCACAATTTTCTCCCCGTTCATAAGTTCCACCCCGTTCAAAATTATCACCTCAGAATTATCACTGCGTTTAAAATGTCCACCCCCTTTATAATTGTCACCTCACAATTTTCACCCCGTTTATAATTTCCACCCCGTACATAATTATCACCTCAGAATTATCACCGCGTTTATAATTTCCACCCCGTTTATAATTATCACCTCACAATTTCCATCCCGTTTATAATTTCCACCCTGTTCATAATTATCACCTCAGAATTATCACCGCAATTATAATTTCCGCCCCATTTATAATTATCACTGCACAATTTTCACCCCGTTTATAATTACCACCCTGTTCATAATTATCACCTCAGAATACCGCGTTTATAATTTCCACCCCGTTTATCATTATCACCTCACAATTTTCACCCCGTTTATAATTTCCACCCCGTTCATAATTATCACCTCAGAATTATCACCGAGTTTATAATTATGATTTGATCACAATCATTGCTGGGTACAGAAGTTCAATTGGTGCATTGAGTCTTAGCAGACTCACTCTTGGCATTCTGTGTACCGTATTGACGCGCATATAAAGACATGTCCTCATACATGAGCACTTCCTTATATCCGGACATAAGAACATGTCCTTATATGTGAACTTTCTTTTGAAACTGCCTGTAAAACGTTTGACTCGCATATAAGGACATTTTGCATGTCGATGATTATAAGTTGTTAAAAATGACACAACTAGAACACATGTAGCACGTACCACTACGTATACCATGTTCAACATATTAATTTCGAAATTGTATTCACGTTGAATGTATGTGTTATAGACCTACAGGAAATTGTGTGTCACTCAAAGGGACAAAATTAATTGCGCCAATAATATAACTAGGCCCCAATTCTTCAGTTTTACCATTTTGTTCTCTGACCTTGAAAATGGGGTCAGAGGTCAAATTCTAGATCACCAAAATATTCAGCATACATCATTTCCTATATGGTCACTATGGACTCCTAAGCTGTAAATTCAATAATAAGCGAGATATATGCCATTTTGTATTCTGACCTTGAAAATAAGGTGACTGACCTTGAAATTTAGGTCAAAGGTCAAATTCAAGGTCATGAGAATATTCTGAATGTATCATTTTCTATCTGTCCACAATTGACTCTCAAGTTGTAAAGTCGATCATAAGCGAGATATTAGCCATTATGTTCTTTGACCTTGAAAATGAGGTCAAAGTTCAAACTCAAGGTCATCAGAATATTCGGCATGTCATTTCCTATATGTCCACAATTGGTTTCTAAGCTGTAAAGTCGATAATAAGCAAGATATTAGCCATTTTGTCCTGTGACCTTGAAAATGAGGTCAAAGGTCAAATTCAAGGTCACAAGAATATTCAGCATATATCATTTCCTATATGTTGACAATTCATTCCTAAGCTGTAAAGTCGATAATAAGCGAGATATTAACCATTTTGTCCTGTGACCTTGAAAATGAGGTTAAAGGTTTAATTCAAGGTCACGAGAACATTCAGCATATATCATTTCCTATATGTTCACAATTGATTCCTAAGCTGTAAAGTCGATAATAAGTGAGATATTAACCATTTCGTGCTTTGACCTTGAAAATGAGGTCAAAGGTCAAATTCAAGGTCATGACAATAATCAGCATATATCATTTCCTATGTGTCCATAATTGATTCCTAGTCTCTAATCTCAATAATAAGTGAGATATTAGGCATAATGTGTCCCATTATAAAGCATAGGAGAATTAACATGAGAAAGTCCTATTTGGGACCCTTCGAGAATATGAAAATGGCCGCCACACGCAGACCGGCGATTCAGGGGCAACGAAACATATACATATCGCAGAGGTATGTGAGAGCAATCTTTTGAAATAAAAATCTCAAAACTGTTTGAACAGTTTTTGAGAAAATGGCCGCCAAAGTCAGAAATTGGCCGTTTTTCGGCGAAAATGGCCGCCATTTTGAAAAAAATGCGAAAATCAAAAAACAAAAAAATAACCCCCTCTTGAAATATTTATAGGTATTTTTTTGCAAAATTTCAGGAAGATCCGATCGTAAACTTTAAAGATAAAAATGTGGACGGACGCCGCCGACGCCGACGACGCCGGACGACGGACGCAACGCCATGCCAATAGGTTATCGGACCAAAGGTCCGGTAACCTAAAAATCAGAGTATAGTTGATTCGGTATTCAACTTGTCAACATATTCCACGGAATGTGGAAGAGGATTTTGTCAAATGGAATAATCGACACCATTATCAAATGCTGATGCTGATTGAGTCACAAAATTCCGCATGAATACCCTCTTGACGTGTTTGTTCAGGTTAATGAGTTCGAAAGTAATGTCGGTCCAGCTGTAAAACTCTTTTGCGTTAATCAATTTGATCCGTTGGGAAGTAAGAAAAGAAAGTGTAAGGAACAAGTTTTTTTTAACAAAACTACTCGGGCAAAGCAAATCTGGTGCAGACAAAATCACTAATTTTGAAACATAATTATTGATTGATTGTTTGTTATAAAAAAACACGAAATATTGCTTGGGAAGGCTGATATCGGTGCATGCAGTCGGCCACATCCATGCAGATGATAGTGTATGTTTACATTCGATCCATCTACAGGAAGGGCGCTGCTTCTTCCCATTGAATACATCTTGTCAATGAGTTCATTGACAAGATCCCTCTCGTTCTTTTTCGTTTATTTGACCACTAAGATATGTTTTCGGCTGCTGCTAGGGATCGTCTAGGGTCAGCATTATAAAATATATGTCATGCTCAGATTACATGTGAACATGCTCGAAATTCCAAGAAAGTCATGCGCATTACAAGGTCATCCATACAGGATGGACCCTGGAGGGCAGGGTTTAACATGGGTAATTATTGAGAAACCATAATGTGAAAGGTCATGTCGAACAACTTGATTACATGTTAGAACTAATCAATAACTATTCAAGAAAGTTCTGGTGTTACGGCATCCGTATTTCGTTGTGATGCATTACGTACAAAATTGCAAATACATTTGTTTCAACGAAAACACAAATTTGTTGGGATTTTTTTTTACCGGAAAAAACTAAATAATGTTGTTCCAGTATGTCGTGCGCAATTCTACTATTTTGCCCGAAATTGAGACCACACCAAGCTCCTGAACATGCGATTCCTCTTCGTCTGATTCTTCAAGGACGAATTAGCCAAATTCACAGGTTTATTCACGCATGGACGATCATGTTGGCATATTGAAACCAATCACAAAGGCAATGACCCAGGTCCACAGATGCAGGAAACACAATAGCGTGAAATATGCCCAAAAGACGTGTATCGTGTTTAGACACGACAATTCCTTTACATAGTTGTACTTGAGTGTGTGGCAGCTCTTTATTAGCCAAGGGGAAATAAAGTTTGTTTCATCTCTTACTATAATGACGCGAACCGTAACGAGTATAACGACGAATAGATTTTTTCCCAACTGGTGGAACTAGTGGCCACCGTGCATCTTCTACATTGTATGTGTGTTCGTATGGTTTATTCGCAATATGTATATATATTGGATACACCGATCGCAACATCTGACGATACGTCATGGGCTGTCTAGATATGGCACAGCAGACATTCCTTGCAAAACATTAGTCAAGGTAAGGTGTTCGGCATTAGTCAATCCTGTCATTATTCCACATTGTCTTGCCTGATTGACTCACACAGTACATATAATTTATATGTATCTCATTGAATGTAACTACATATTTTGATTGCCTTAACATAATTTAGTGCCTTCAAATTACATGGTTTGATGTAACGATCTTTTTCGCTCCTAGGCCTATGCGATTTTCATAAGTCCATATATAGTGTATGACCATTACAGGGAACTTGACGAATAAGTATAAAACCGTCAAGAAATGTGTATGTGTATGGTGTATAAACTTATATATTATCACCAACACACTAAGATTTTGACGATGTAAATTACATAAAAAATACATTTTTGGAATAACGATAAAGCCCAGGAGCAAATATTGACAAAGCCGCACTGACGATAGAGGCAGACAGTGAGACAGTGTGTTGTATACGTGTTTCTACTATACAATTAGAAATCGTTTTAAAATTTGGCGATTTTTAATTAGAAAATTATTTCGATTAGAAACCTTTCCAACTTTTTTTGCGATTTTCTTGGAAGAATGTGGAGGTTAAAGTAAGTGGTATGTGAAGGAATATTGCACATGAATGGTAAAATATATAGTATCCATGTATAAGAAATATTGCCACAATCAAAAGCAATGTCACATAGATAAATACATTTTGAACGTGGTTAGGATCTGAACGACATATATTGTCTAGATTTAGTGAAGTAGATTCTGGGGTGGGCGTACTCGATTTATCACTTCTGGATGCTAGTCTGAATATTAGTGACTAGATCGGTGATCGTATCCTAGATTATGCTAGCTTAAGACTCATGGCCCTAATAATTAGATTACACGATAGGGTGAATCGAAGATCAGTGAGTATAAATCATTGATTCATAATATATATATATATATATATATATATATATATATATATATATATATATATATATATATATATATATATATATATATAAATGTGGCGATTTTGCCCTAAGCACGCGGCAGGTGTTTGTAAACATAAATGCCATTTATGTGGCCTTTTTGTACTTGGCCTTGTTTTGACATGCTCCGTTCGAGCGTGCGTTGCCACGGCGACGTATTGTAATTTACGCTCCAGTAAACTATAACAATGGATCGATTAAACCTCGCGTGCGCCCTACAGTTTCTGGTGTATTATATATACACTGGAAGCGACTCGATCGAGGAGATTGTCCGAGAGATCGAGACTAGGACGCACACGAGGCTCGCCATGAGCTTTGTGTTCCCTGGGTCTGAGTAGTGGGCTCCTAGAGCCCTGGGGACGATTTCCATGGGGAGGCCCGGGCTGGGAGAGACAAGTTGCTGACTCGGGGGCCTTCGGCCCTGTGGATCGCCAGCTCTCTCCCTTCCCGGGACGTGTGACAGAGGCTCTGGCCAGCATGTCGGACTGTACGGGGTTCCGTCCCCGAGGCAGACCGCGGCTCCCCAGGCCCCGCCAGTTAACACCGTAGGGATGAACTAGTTTCTGAACGGTGTCCGTAGGCCTGGGAGTGTCGGGTGGGCTGTTACCTGGTTACCGTTAATGCTGAAGTAGTTACCGTGTCCGCAGCGACCTCCGGCCGCGAGGATCCGGAATAGCGGATGCGCGTCCGCAAGGACTCGGATGAGAGAGGACTATCCTCGAGGATCCCGAAGAGCGGACGGTAGTCAATAACTTTACATTGGTGCCGTGACCAGGATCAGCCCCTCCCCAAGTCCTGCCGAGTCCGCAGGCGCCAGTGGCCCCCGCAATGGGACCCGCGCCTGCCCCGCGGCTCGGAGGCACCACGTTGGCGACCGCGTCGACCGTTCCGACGGTTGGAGCGCAAGCCGCGTGGCCGACTTACCCTGGCACGTACAGTGTGTCGGACGGGCAGTGGCAACAGGCGGCTTCGGCCCCAAGCTTTGCCGCCCCTTCTGGAGCCTACCCAGTAGGTTCGATGGGAGCCCCGCCCGCACCTAACCAGAGTGGGTTTTTAGCGGGAATGACCCCGGCAGCAAACGTGAGCTTCCCTGCTCCTATGTCCGCGGCGTCGATGTTTGCTCCGGCAGACTCCGCCGCAGGCGCAGGAAGCGCGCGGAACTTGCCGCTGTACACGGACGACCCCGGAGCCGGGACCGCGCGTCGGGCGCGTAGCAAACGCGATGACGAGCCCGACCACTCTTCGTGGCGGAAACGGTTCAACGGGGATAACGCCGACTTGGAGGACTACTTGCTCCAGGTATGGCGTACCACCGTGTACGAAGGATGGTCCCAGCATGAAGCTGGACACGTCCTCGCGGGGAGCTTGGAAGGAAAAGCTCTCCGCGTGATGCCGTGTCTGCCGGTGGGAACAGTGACGTTCGGCGAGGTTGCTCGTCAACTTCGCCTGCTGTTCACGCCGACGACCAATCGGCGGCAGTCTGAACGAGAGTTCAAGGCGCGTACCCGCCAGCCGACTGAGTCCGTGACAGACTATGCGTTCAACGTACGCATACTCGGCCGGAGAGCTTTTCCGGACATGGACTCCAGACGGTTTGAGACGATGCTGATTGATCAGTTCATCGATGGCCAGCCTTACCACCTAGCGTACGGGCTGGCCACCCATGAAAAGCGATCGATGGAGGAGGCAATAGACTCCGCGCTTGCGCTTGAGGTGGCTGTCCGCCCTAGACAGTTGCCTCCAGCCCCGGCTCCGGCCTCGGCTGTACCCGCGCAGGCGGCGACTCCTCCTCCGGTCAAGGCATCGCAGGTAACCCCGTGGCAGGACCTGGTCGTCCGGGAACCCGCCAGGGAACCTACCCAGCAGTGGGGATCATCCGGGATTATTGGGATGAATTTTCTACGGGTCCACCGGGTGATTGCCAACTTTAGTGCTGGCGAGTTCCGGATGGGAGAGGACACACACTTCCTCTTCCGCTCGGGCCCGATGCATTCATTCCAGATGCGGACATCGCGCACTGTAGTAGTGCCACCGATGAGTGAGATGATCATCGACCGTGTATAGTGCAACCCGTGAGCAGTTTCGCCGCAGGAACTGGGCTCGTGCTGGGTGGGGCCCTGGTCATGTCCAACCCCCGCGCGATGCCCATCCTCGTGGTGAATCCTACGGATGCTCCGATTGTACTGAAGCGCGGATGCATAGCAGCTACTGCTATTCCCGCGGCTTCGAGTCGTGTCATCCCCGACGATCCGGTCTGCCGCGCTGCGTGCGCGGCGGCGGCCGCCGGAGATGATCCGTTCACCCTGCCGGACCATTTGGAATCTCGGGTTCCGAAGGACCGGCTGGATGAAGAGCAGCGCCAAGCGCTCCGCAGACTGCTACGGCAGTATGCGGATGTGTTCATGGGTCCTGATGGTGCGGTTGGCAAGACTGACGTCGCCAAGCACCGCATCGACCTCGTGGACGAGCGTCCTCTCAAGCAGCGTCTTCGTCGGGCAGCAATAGTGCACCAAGAGGTCATAGACCAGGAGGTGCAAAAGATGCTCGACTTGGACATCATCGAACCCAGTGACAGCCCTTGGGCCAGTCCGGTGGTTATGGTGAAGAAGAAGGACGGCTCGTGGAGGTTCTGCGTGGACTATCGGAAACTCAACGATGCCACGCGGAAGGACTCATATCCTCTCCCGCACATTGAGGATACCTTCGATGCCCTGGCCGGGTCGCACTATTTCTGTGCTCTGGATCTGGCCTCCGGGTATTGGCAGGTGGAGATGGAGGAGAGTGATCGGGCGAAGACTGCCTTCGTTACCAAGAACGGGCTCTACCAATTCAAGGTAATGCCGTTCGGGCTCTGTAACGCACCAGCGACGTTCGAGCGCCTCATGGAGATGGTACTTAAAGGGTTCCTTTAAACCCTGACGCCTTCTCGGGACTCCGGCAGGCCTTGGTAGCGGCCCCGGTGCTGCCGCACCCTCGTCCGGACTGCGAGTTCATTCTGGACACTGACGCGAGTAACTTCGCACTCGGCGGTGTCCTCTCGCAGATCGTGGACGGGCAAGAGCGGGTAGTAGCTTATGCGAGTGTGGCCTTGAGCCGCTCTCAAATGAACTACTGTACCACTCATCGCGAGTTGCTCGCGGTGGTTACGATGACCAAGCGTTTCCGGCACTATTTGTTGGGACGCCATTTCCGCTTGCGGACTGATCATAGTTCGCTGAGATGGCTCCTCAACTATAGTGAGGCCGATGGCTTGGTGGCGCGGTGGCTCGTCAAACTCCAAGAGTATGACATGCAGATAGAGCATCGCGCTGGTAAGTTGCACGGCAACGCGGACGGCCTGTCCCGTTGTCATAAGTGCAAGAATCCGGGTTGTGCAGGAATGGCGCCATTCCAGCAAGCCGCGGATTCGTCCTCAGACTCGGAATTGGACATTCCGGGGAGACCGCAGGCCGCCGCCCCCTCTAACAACACGTCGGCCGGAGCGTCTAGGGCTAATCTCCGCGCGCGGACCCGTCGTTATCGGCGAGGGCGTCCCGCATACGAAGCGGAGGTGCGGCTCAGCTCCAGCGAGTCCTCCTCGAGTCCGGCGGTGTACTCCTCGTGGGTACCCTCGTCCTCTGGAGAGTCTGAGTATGAGCGGTCCTTGCCCCCTGTGGTGATGGCCGCTGCGGCGCAGCCGGACGCGACGGATGAGGAGCCTAATTACTTGGGTGGCTACTCTCCGGCGCAGATAGCTGACAGAGCTCTGGCACCGGTAATTACAGCCCTTGAGGCCGGCCAGAAGCCCTCGAAGGATGAGCGAAAGACCTACAGGGAGGAGACCTTGTCTCTAGTATCTCAGTGGGAACGACTCTCCTTGAGGGATGGCCTCTTATACCGGCGCTATGAGCCACCGACCCCACTGCCTCCAATATGGCAGTTGGTGCTTCCGGCGGAGCTGCGGAAAGAAGTACTCCACCAGTTGCATGACCTCCGGGTGACCGGTCACTTGGGAATCCGGAGGACCGTCCATAGGCTACAACAGCGCTTTCATTGGCCTGGTAGCAGCTTGGATGTGCAACGGTGGTGCGCAGCCTGCCCTCGGTGTCAAGCTCGCAAAGGAGTTCCGACTCCTGGCCGCCACCCCTTAACCACGGTTAAGGCGGGCGCGCCGTTTGATCGGATAGCTTTGGATATACTGGATACCCACCGGGTCATCCCACGCGGTTTCCGGTACATCCTAGTGATTTCCGACTATTTTACCAAGTATACCGACGCCTACCCACTGCGCCGCCAGACTGCGGACGAGGTAGCTCGGTTATTGGTGAATAGATGGGTGGTGTACCATGGGGTACCTAAACAGGTACATTCGGATCAGGGCACGCAATTTGAGAGCAACCTGTTCCGAAACCTAGCACAGATGCTAGGCAGTACCAAGGTGCGGACCACCCCCTACAGGCCCCAGTCTGATGGCCAGGTCGAACGCTTTAATCGATCGGTCCTCAACATGCTGGCGGCCTTTGTGAACGATCGTGCGAATGATTGGGATGACCACCTCCCGTATGTCTTAATGGCGTACAGGTCGTCGGTCCACTCTTCGACCGGAGTTACTCCGCACGCGATGTTGTACGGCCGGGAGTTAAATTTGCCCGTGGATATTATGTATCCAACTGCGGCAGAGACCGGCGCCGTACCCCAGTGCGGTCCGGAGTACGTGGAGTGGATTCGCCGCGCCCTGGCGAACGCCCATGATTTCGCGCGCGCGCGCCTGGACAAGTCTGCCATCCGGCAGAAGCGAGGCTATGACGCCCATGCTAAGGGTAGGCCAGCTTTTGCGGAGGGCGACAAGGTGCGCTACTATTATCCGCCGCTTAAGCAAGGCAATAAATTTGCTAAGCCGTGGATAGGCCCGTTTACGGTACTGAAACAGGTGACAGATGTGGACTACCGGATCCGGAGGGATTCCGATCCGGACAGGGTTCTGGTTGTCCATATCGATAATCTGAAGAAGTACGAGGGCCCGCTTGTCATGGATCCGCTCGTTCAAGATGCGGAACCGGATGATGCTCCCGTGTGGGATCCGTCTGGTCAGCATCCGCGGACTCCGGACGAGCGTGTGCGCCGTATGGTGGGCCTCCCGGACCTCTCTGACCCGTCAGATGATGGACTGGGTGGCTATCAGCCAGATGACGGCGATCCGCAGGTACCCCCACTCCCTCCAGTACCTTCGGATGACGGGCGGCCACGCCGGAAACCACGTGCGCCAGCCCGGTATGGGTGGGAATAACCTTCCGCCCATGCGGATGCGTCTGCGGTACCCGTCTATCATACTACGGACGGGTTTTAGGTCGTTCCGTGAGAGTCCGCACGACTTACCTCCGCGGGTGGCTACCTTGTGGCTATCTTCGGAGTTGAGGTCCGCGGAGACTTTCATGTAGTAACGCCGCCGCTCCGCATCCGCCCTCCTGTAGTTTCCAGCGCCAGGGACGTGCGGATGGCCTGTCCGCACATTGTGGACGGCTGTTCGGCGTAATCCACACAACGGTTACGCTGGCCGGACGAATTTACTGATCCGGCCGGACGCCCCTGGTCCCGGGACAACCTCTTATATGGCCAGACTGAGGTTGGGATTTACGTCCGCTACGGGAGAAGCGCCTTCCCACAGATTTGGGGAACTGGCTCTGGACGCGGGGATAGTGTCCGCACGCGAGGACTGATGTCCGCGGTTCGTCCGCGTGACTCGTCCGGCGTCCGCGGCGCTTTAAGATGACGCACTTCGGTGTAGTTATCCCCCGTGAGCCATTACTATAATTACGGTTATAGTAATTAAGGTTTCTTACGGCAGGAAACCGACTATCCATTATGATAATGGAGCGGTTGTTAAGTCCGCGTGTGCGGACCAGCCGCGGCAGCGGGTGACGCTCGTTCTCGTCCAGATCGTACCTTACAATATGCGGTCCGGCCGGAATGACCGGAACCCCGGCCTCCTTCTAAGAAGGGGGTCGTATATTACATGCGCAACACTTGTGGTGGCTTTTAATTCCAATTTCATATTCATTGGATAAGGGCAATACGCCGTACAATGGTAGGCGTCCGGCCTGGACACCGTCCGTGGGCAGCTCCGGACGTCCGCCGGCTATTGCTTTCACCATCTTTAGGCGCCTCTAGATTGGGCGCCGGTATGAAGGGTTCGCCCCCTAACCATTGAGGTTATGGACCATGCCGGCTCCGCGTCTAATCTATTGGCTCCGCGCTCCGGTAGTCGTTTGAGGAGGCTCTGGGCTGGACCGGGCACCGCTCCGCGGCCGGGCAGTACGTCGGGGTTGCTAGTGGGCGCTTTGCAAACGCCCATAGGGCGCCCGATTGTCTGTCCGGACGTCATGGGTATGTCCGATCGCCCTGTAAGCGTGCCAGCGGCTATGGGGAGTGATTTTGCTTATTTTCCATCTCATTTATTATTTATGGGAGGATTATAAGCCACAAGTGTGTGCGTGTTCCCGTGGAAATGCTATTCTTACTCATTTATCCAATATATGAGAAAGTTTAGTGATATATCTCTTGTCCTTGGTGCAATAGAGAGTAAGAAATCGGGAGATTTCTGCTTTCGCAAGAGGGGTGTAGGAGATTGTGTACATTGTATCGAAGGCTGTATGCCGTGATCTATGAAAAGCATGCAAGCGGTGGTGGATTTATTTTCATTGCTGCTTGAGCGGTGTTAAATTTTTATTTATCGCTGCTGATAGGGTGACATAATCGTAACACCCACAAGTAGTTTGGCTTTTTGATACATTGTATACAATCTTTAACCTGCGAGGGTGATTAACTTCACGTCATTGATCGCCAGTGCGAAAGCTATTGCTAATGACTGCTGTTAATTACTGTAGTATTTTAGCGGGTTCCCCCGGGATGGCTTGTGTACACAAGCCACCCGTATACATGGCACGATAGGAGTCACCGGGGGGAGATGCGTGTATGTGAATGCGGGAGTGTAAAACGTCCTTTTGTCTGTCGATCGGGTAGATACAGTGAATAGACGTTTCCACGGGAACGCGTCATACGATGCGTGTGCAGTATAACTGCCAACACTTGATGCCTATAATCGATGTAACTCGACACTTACTGGTCATTCAAGCGCTCGGCACTGGTGGAGACGGATCTGCGGATCTGACTCCCAGTGTTTAGAGCGATTAGAGCGCTTGATGTCAGAATCAAGTGACGGATGGGGTAGTGATGTGGGAAGGAAGGAGGGGTCTCTAGAGCGCACTAGTGTGTACTCGAGACCCCTAGCTAAGCCTGAGGATGTGGACAATGAACATGTCTCCGAAAGCGAAGAGATGGGTTCTGCGGAATCCAGCTCCGGCTCTGGTTCTTACACAGGAACCGAGTCCGAGAGCGAGGTCGCGGTGGACCGCCCCGCAGAGAGTGACTCGGCCACGCCAGGCGCCGAGCAGCTCTTGAATCCGTCGCCTTTTCCTCGTATGGAAGAGGTGATGGACTGCGGCGGTGCGGGACTCGTGGATGTGGATATTGAGTTGCATCCGCACCCAGAGATGCTTGCGTCTTTGGGTCCGGATGAGAGTACTCGTGCGAAAACCCGTCCGGATGGCCGTAGCCGTCCGGACACCGGTTCCGCCGAGAACTCCTCGGTGTCCGCACCTGCGGAGTCTGGTCCGCACGACCAGAAGGCCCCTGGGACTTGGGCGGAGCAGGTTGACGCGGCTGAGGAAGCCGCATCCCAAGCGCCGCCTCAGGAACAGGAATCTGGCTCGAAGGAGACCGAGAACCGAGATGACGGGTTTACATCGCTCGTCTCTAGGCGTACTCGCCGTCGAGCCCGGGAGATTGCCCAGAAGCAGTGGAGAGCCCAGCAAGAGCTGGAAGCCTCTGACCGCGGGCAATCTGAGGCCGGATCCGACCCGGACCCGGCCTCCTCGCCTCCGAAGAAGAAGAAGAAGAAGCGGCCCCACCGGAAAAAGAAGTCCGGCGGTCCCTCGCCTCAAACCGTATCGAAGTCCGGAGGACCTCAGCCGCTGGCGCCTAAGCCGGGCGGCCAGACAGGGTCCTCCGCCAAACCCGGAGACGCCAAGACGCCTAATCCCTCGGGATCTGGTGCGGGCAGCGCCTCCGCGGGATCCGGCCCAGGCGCGGGAGTTTCCAGTAAGCGGGTGTCTATCCAGGCACCGAAAGGAACCTCCTCTTCTTCTTCCTCCGGTACCAAGAAACCTACCGGAGCTGCGGAGGTGGGGTCGAGTCCAGTGGACCGAGGGCGTCCCGTGCCGAAGGAGGGAGATCTTCGCTTAGAACTCCTCCGGAAGCGCGCGGAGAAAGACGGGGTCCACCTGTCTGACGCCGCAAAGGAAGCGGGACGGCGGTCCTTCGTTGCGCAGCAACAGAGGGCCGCGCCCCCACGCGGGAAGAGTGTGCCCCGACAAACCAGGTCGGAGAATCGTTTGGGGGCGGCCAAAAAGAAGAAACGGTCGTCCTCGGAGCAGCCCTCTATCCAGAGGCTGCGGGCCGAAATGGGCCCCGAACTCCCTGGAGTCCGTCAGGGACACATGTTCCTCCCGCGGTATGGCAGGGATCCGCAAGGGCGCCGCACAGCGGCGGCCGGCGCGGCAGCCGACACGCCTTTCACACGGCCTCGTCCACTCACGGACGAGGAGCGTGTCGGGTTGCTGCCCGAGACAGAGGAGGGTGTAATATACCAACTCTGTCCGGAATCCCTGGACGGGTATGAGGACCCGCACCTTGCGCTCAACCGGGATCGTAGGTATCCTTCCTACGACCACTTGAGTCGACATATTGCGGGGTACCACTACCCCTGGATGAAAATGTTCGTTTGCAAGAGGTGCTACTCCAGTAGACCTCAGCAACGATTTTTCGCCAGTTTGGAGGCCCTTAATAATCACCGCTCGGGTGCACACCGCGGTGAGGGACTTCACACCGTTGGTGATGAAGTGGGGCCTGTATTCAATTTTGGATACATTCCACCAAGGGTGGCATCGTTCATGACTACGTCAGGAACGGTGAATCACCGATTCTTTCACTGGGGTCCATGGCGCTTTGCACAGCGCATCATGGACGATGCCTGGAAGAAGTCCGGCGTTGTGTCCGCGGGCTCGAGCTACACCGCTAGCCTGACGGCGTCAATGGGCCAGACCCCGGCGGAGTACAAGGCGGCGGAAGCCGCCCGGACAGCAGCAGAGGCTGTCCGTCAACCGCCGGTGACCCAGGCAGGTGAAGAATGGCACCGGGTGACCATGATCGTGTCGGAGATGCCGCAGATCGCGGCCAAGACACGAGTGGCTTCTCCTAAGCCGCGCCCCCAGCCGAAGACTCAGGGGAAGAGCTCGTCCGCCGGAAAGGCTCCGGCCGGGACGACGCCCCTGCAGTCTCCGGGTGCGCTGACTCAGGAGGATTACCCGGGCTTGCTCGAGGTGACGGTACCCGCGGGTCCGTCTGAGGGACGGGTGGTGGCAGACACCTCCGCCTCCTCGAGTACCGCGTCGGTGTTCCCGCCAAGGACCCCACGCGTGACTCCCTCGGTTGCGAGCAGTAGCGGACGTGCGGTACCTCTCTCGAGGTCGACGTCCGCGTCCTCGTTGGTAGTTGAGGGGACGTCCGCGGGATGGCAAAGCACCGCCTCCCTGGACTTGGACCCCCTCGACGCCACGGCGGACGTACGCCGGAGGCTCGGTCCCACGACCGCCAGCGTCTACGAGACTTTCCGCGAGTCTGTAGGCCAGGCGGTCGGCCATCGTCGCGATGGTATGGACCGGATCCCCGGTGACTCGGCGTTGGTGAACCTGCCGGTGCCCCAACCATTCGTGACTTGGGGTCCGCAGGTGTAGCCGCGTTGGTCCGCGCTCGGGAGGAGCACCCCTGGGATCACCCCCAGCGTGGTCGACTCACCCGAGCGGCGGAGTACCTTGTGGCGGAGATGGACAGCTCTCTGGATCGGTTCAGCCGGTGCCGCGCCGAAGCCTCCCGTGTCGCATGCGATCTCGCATACGACCAGGGCCTCATGGAAGGCACCCGGCGGAGCCTAGAGAGCTACCGGACTTTGTCGGCCGTCATTGAGCGGCGCGCGTTCGACCAGGGTCTCTTGCCGAGCAGTCCGGGGCGTCCGCCCCCGCCCCAGAGGTAGCCGCACGGATGGAGCACCTGGAGGCTGAGAATGAGCAGCTACGGCGTCGTCTTGACGAAGCCGAGGCCACTCGGACTCGCCTACTCCAGGGCGTCGATGACCCCGAGTCGTCCGCCCTGAACCAGGCGGCTCTCCGGCGCGCGGATGCCGCTTTGGAGCTGGCCATCTACCCATACCTAGTCCAGGTGTGGGGAGAACGGACGGCCGGTCCACAGCGCACCCGCGATACGGTGGAGATGTTCCGCGCCATTGCAGATCTCGGCGCGACATCTCTACCGGCCTCCGTCGTGATGGCTCCGTCAGGACCCGGATTGCAGGGCTCACCGCAAAAGCCCCTGCAAGCTCCACCGGGCCTGCCTCATCCGCCCGTGCAGCCGGCTTTCACTCTGCCGGCTCCGCTGCTTCCGCGGCGTAGGGACTCGTCACCGCCGCCAGACCCCAAGACAGGCGGCACGGATGAGGAGCCCATGACGATGGAGGAAGGCTAGGGTGCTAGCCTCGTCGCTGCACTTGTGCGGCGGCGTGCCGGATTCGCTTCCGCGGCTCCGCCCTGCCTCAGACCCGTCCTGCGGATCTGAGGAGCCGGCCGGCAGGGCGGTCGGCAACATTTTTAGAGGTACTATCACTTTTGATCACTCGGTGTGTCGTTTTACAAAATTTCTAAATTTAAAGTCTAACCTTAAAGATATTCCAAAGACTCGACACACCGTCCTTTTATAACGGATGACCTTCCAAGGTCATCACACGGTTTTGGACCACCTCGGTCAAAATTTTAGCTTGTTTATTAGGATTTATTCAAAATTGCAAAGCGCGTTATAGTTTACTCTGTAAGTCCGGGGGTAGTTCCCCATTCTTCCAAAAGGGACTCTTAAAGTCCTAGTGTTTGCGCCGTGACTTCCGGACGTTGCCATCTTGCCTTCTTCCGGCCCCCGCCATGCGAAGCCTTCGTCGGGTTTCGAGCATTTTGGGCGCGGGCGGAACATGTTGGGGACCAACATTGTAAGAAGGGGGTAATGTGGCGATTTTGCCCTAAGCACGCGGCAGGTGTTTGTAAACACAAATGCCATTTATGTGGCCTTTTTGTACTTGGCCTTGTTTTGACATGCTCCGTTCGAGCGTGCGTTGCCACGGCGACGTATTGTAATTTACGCTCCAGTAAACTATAACAATGGATCGATTAAACCTTGCGTGCGCCCTACAGTTTCTGGTGTATTATATATACACTGGAAGCGACTCGATCGAGGAGATTGTCCGAGAGATCGAGACTAGGACGCACACGAGGCTCGCCATGAGCTTTGTGTTCCCTGGGTCTGAGTAGTGGGCTCCTAGAGCCCTGGGGACGATTTCCATGGGGAGGCCCGGGCTGGGAGAGACAAGTTGCTGACTCGGGGGCCTTCGGCCCTGTGGATCGCCAGCTCTCTCCCTTCCCGGGACGTGTGACAGAGGCTCTGGCCAGCATGTCGGACTGTACGGGGTTCCGTCCCCGAGGCAGACCGCGGCTCGCCAGGCCCCGCCAGTTAACGCCGTAGGGATGAACTAGTTTCTGAACGGTGTCCGTGGGCCTGGGAGTGTCGGGTGGGCTGTTACCTGGTTACCGTTAATGCTGAAGTAGTTACCGTGTCCGCAGCGACCTCCGGTGAGCGGCCCTGCCACGAGGATCCGGAATAGCGGATGCGCGTCCGCAAGGACTCGGATGAGAGAGGACTATCCTCGAGGATCCCGAAGAGCGGACGGTAGTCAATAACTTTACATATATATATATATATATATATATATATATATATATATATATATATATATATATATATATATATATATATATATATATATATATACCTACTGTTAGGCTGGGTACTCTGACAGAGAGCTTAATGTAATGTAGATCTAGCGGAGATATTTATTCATTGTTTGTAGCCTTAGAGCCTAGTTTTATGTGGACGTAGTTGCGGTAACTTCACAGACAAAACATGCATGGTATCGACTGTCATTAAAACACAATTACGAGTGGAGCTGGTCTAAACTTCATATCTCATTACATGGTGTGTGTAAACACAAATGCCATTTATGTGGCCTTTTTGTACTTGGCCTTGTTTTGACATGCTCCGTTCGAGCGTGCGTTGCCACGGCGACGTATTGTAATTTACGCTCCAGTAAACTATAACAATGGATCGATTAAACCTTGCGTGCGCCCTACAGTTTCTGGTGTATTATATATACACTGGAAGCGACTCGATCGAGGAGATTGTCCGAGAGATCGAGACTAGGACGCACACGAGGCTCGCCATGAGCTTTGTGTTCCCTGGGTCTGAGTAGTGGGCTCCTAGAGCCCTGGGGACGATTTCCATGGGGAGGCCCGGGCTGGGAGAGACAAGTTGCTGACTCGGGGGCCTTCGGCCCTGTGGATCGCCAGCTCTCTCCCTTCCCGGGACGTGTGACAGAGGCTCTGGCCAGCATGTCGGACTGTACGGGGTTCCGTCCCCGAGGCAGACCGCGGCTCGCCAGGCCCCGCCAGTTAACGCCGTAGGGATGAACTAGTTTCTGAACGGTGTCCGTAGGCCTGGGAGTGTCGGGTGGGCTGTTACCTGGTTACCGTTAATGCTGAAGTAGTTACCGTGTCCGCAGCGACCTCCGGTGAGCGGCCCTGCCACGAGGATCCGGAATAGCGGATGCGCGTCCGCAAGGACTCGGATGAGAGAGGACTATCCTCGAGGATCCCGAAGAGCGGACGGTAGTCAATAACTTTACATATATATATATATATATATATATATATATATATATATATATATATATATATATATATATATATATATATATATATATATACCTACTGTTAGGCTGGGTACTCTGACAGAGAGCTTAATGTAATGTAGATCTAGCGGAGATATTTATTCATTGTTTGTAGCCTTAGAGCCTAGTTTTATGTGGACGTAGTTGCGGTAACTTCACAGACAAAACATGCATGGTATCGACTGTCATTAAAACACAATTACGAGTGGAGCTGGTCTAAACTTCATATCTCATTACATGTATCTCCATATTATGGTTGCTTTTACATAATTTAGTGCTTCCATTTTACATGATTTGATGCATGACGTTTTCCACTTGCAGGTCTGCGCGATTTTCGTATATAGAATTGTAAAATGAAACTTGATGAATACGACACGAAAACATAACAATTTCATCCAAAACGCTGTGGCGTCATCACGGACTGGAAGTGTCAAATATCTCTAATATACTAGTAAAAGCTCCAGTTAGGGGTTTGGACCCAACAAAAGGCTACTGAGTGAGCCGCATCTGTAGTCAAAGCACGCGATCCGCTACATTGCCGTATTGGTAGCAGATTGCATCTACATGGGCGACCCACTATTTACTTCTATGGCTAATGTGCGGGATGGATAAAGTTTCGTTAAGTGTTATGAACCACTTATCTCAAGCCCTAGGGCCATCTCCGCAGACATTTGATATACAATAAGCACGACAATAAAATATGATTAGCAGCTTCGAGATATCGTGACAATTGCAAATGAAGCAAAGCTTGAAACTATATTGTGGTTTTTCACTATTGTCTGCTGGTGGTGATTCCATACACAAAACAAACAACGGGGAAGCTATATCAACCGGAAATGATTTCCGAGTTTAAAACCACAAGTTGTGTGCGTTCATGCTGTTTTTCGTCATGTTCAGGAAAATAGTATGTGACATACATAATTGCCATGAGAGTTAATAAACCAGAACAGATATTCGTGTAATTAATAATGCTTGTTTGGATTAAAAAGCAGTGTGTTGTTCTTATCAAATCATGACTATGCTCGTTGGATGATATATCTGATGTATTAGATATTTTTTCATTGCTGATTTATGTATGTTGTTCTTCAATGTAAAATATGTCATTGTTTGATATAAATACATTTCTATTTAAAAAGGGTTAAAGAGTTGACGATAGGGTGCCATCAACAACCATGGAGAATCTGAGGTCACCCTTGGGAATTATTAGTTCATTAAAGTAACACGAATGACGATTTTTGTGACAGTCCTCATCCATCATAAAATTTATCAATATAAGCATCTGTGATATGAAAAACCAAGTAATATTTTAACATTGTCATTTATAGGCAGTAGTCAAAAATAATCAGTATTAAAAAAACTACACTTGATACACTCTAGCAGATATATCAATTTGCTGTCATTCGAAATTGAAGATGATACTTGATAAATCATTGTCGAAGAGATGGTTCAACTAGTGGGTGCAAAATTCTGGCACGAAATCAACATGTGATCAAATGATGAACAAATGGAAATCAACTGGGCCGGATTCACTAGCTGTTAATATAGAATATACATACCATATAGAGTGTACTTCGATGAATGGCAGAGCAAAAATGTATGCTAGTTCCCAGATGTTGCTTCCCTGATTGGTTCCGTTGCAATATAAAGCACCCAGCTGTTACAGGAATTTTCCATCTTTCCTGCAGTGTTATAGAATTATTCACACCTAAGCGCGCTTAACACGCGAATATTGCGGACAGAGCTATTGACTAATCAAACGAGAGTCGACACCCATCGAGACAAAGGCAATGTTTATTCGTCATCATTGAGTTTTCGAGAATGTATCAGAATCATTACAAAATCAATAAGAACATAAGAGATGTCCAACTGAACCACTGCTATAAAATGGCCCATATTATAACGGTCACCCACGCTGTTTTACACGAGTGTGTAATGCCCCAGCCCAAGGAGCGCGTCCAAGATGGTCCACATTGGTGCTCGGAACGAAAACAAACAAACCACGATTAAGACCGATTTATGGGCTGACACACACACTTTCAGTATTGTATGTATGCTCATACATGAGAGGACCCGAATCACATATGATAACTCAACTAAATATCTCGACTTATTGCTCAAAATCCCCTCCAAACATCGCCAATCCTTCCTGGGGAAATTTGTGGTCGGCGCGAGCCGAGGTTAAAGTCAATGTTTGGAGGAATTTTCAACAATATTCCGAAGTATTTAAGTGCGTTGTCATATACAATTTGGGTCCTCTCGCGTATCTGAGTGAATACAAAACGACAATTTGGTGTGTCAACCCCAATAACTGTCATAATCGTGATTTGTTTGTTTTCGTCCCGAGCACCAATGTGGGCCATCTTGGACTGGTGATGCCCAGTTATTTTACGTCACGCCAATACCAAGAGAAAATGAGTTTTCGTTCTCTACAGTCTGGAACACCATTCCCACTATCCAATATCCTAAAGAATTGTGACCGGAAAATGTGTCATATTACTTCGAGCGAAACTAAGGGTAAATGATAAATGAATGACAATTATGTTGAATGAATGGGGATTCAATTAAAGTTTGTGTTTGATATATTTCTGTATTTCTTTTGTAAATTTGTTACTGATCAGACATTGTAATGAGTTACGTAGGGTGAAATTTACTTTTCTTTTCATTTTTAATCAATCTTGGGTGGTTCTTGATTTTGGCAGTTTCAGCTCATTCAGCCAATGTTAAAGGAATGGGGTTTCAGTTGATGTTTTTGGATGGAACTTATACATATTTATATCATAATATCATGATTTAAAGATTATTGTATGAGGGATCATCAGATTATCCATTGGTATGAAGCATAGATTGTATTATTTCATTTCGATTTTGTACATTTTTATACCTCTGACATTTTCCGCATAATTGGTCAATGATAAATGCATGGCGATTTCAAGCAAATACTCTATTTTCAGTTTTCATTAAAGAATTTTCCAGCATCTGGACTCTGCTGTTTCCAGCATATTTAGTCAATGATAAATTAGGTCATGTTATTGGAGTTTTTGGGTGAAACTTTCACGTATTTTTTCGAGAGTTCATGCAAGTTAAGACAGAAATTGGATGATTCGGTGGTGTAGATTAAGAAGATTTGGATGACAAACGTGAAACACGGAAACAGTTTCAGTTATTTATATACCATAGTAGGATGATGATATTAGTGTGATTAGGTGGCGTATAGTAAGAAGAGTTAGGTGATAAATGTGATTCACGGAAAACAGTTTAGATGAATTATGAACCATACCATTCAATTAAAAAGCAATTTTGTTAGAACATATTTTTTTCATTGACAACTTTTTTCGATGGCGAGACATTTTGAGTTGGGGCTGACTCAACACAACTTTTTTTGAAGACCATATATTGTGAATGATGTGGAATATATGACAGCTATTCAGAATATTATTTACATCAGGCCACTATCACTTCAGCCCAAAAGCAGAAATACATAAGGAGAGATCTCTCGTTATGTATTTCTGCCAAAAGTTGATGCTATTTCAACAAGACTTACTCACATTTCAATATGAATAATCAGTGATTCCTTTGCTGTTGTCAGGGACCACAAACAGTATATAACTTTGTAGAACAAAGTTAATTGAGCATACCCTGATATCGCAGCACAATAATGTATCGAAATTCCGTGTCTTATTATTGAGTTGCTTTAGTCGGAACATTTAGAGTGTGGTGTGAATATGATAATGTGTTAGCTACCTACTTCATTGTCCCCCTGCAGTATATGATAGAATTGGTAAAACATTCTGATAATAGTCTGACTTTTTTTACAGCGCTCATTGTAATAAAAATGATCGATTATTTCCTTCTATTACATTGTATTCACCAGCGGACAACGCAGGTCTTCTAAATATGCCCAAACAACTGACTCCTTGAGGGTCACGTGACTTTTGTTTCCGCTGTGACATGTTCATGGTTTGAACAACTCACGGTTCTAGGTATTCGGTGCATGTTTTGACATCGGCGTCACGAGTGGTAGACAGTGTTCTAGTTATTTCTACTGTATACTTGATGGAATTGCTGTTCAACAATCCCAGAAAACAATCAAGAAACCAAAACAAACCCCATACATCTCAAACGGTGTCTATCTCGGGATACGTCAATGTGTCTTGGATCAAGCTGTTCGCTCAGGCTTTTTCTAGGGTTTCCCTGTCTGTTTTCACTTTCTTCTGCCGGTCGGGAGTCTAGTTGACCACGCTTATCAATCATGATGCATCCGAACATGACCGACCCATATTGGAGATTTCCACTTTATTTCTTTAAACTACTCTTGTTGCTTTTCCAAAAGTGTTTTGTGCCAGGTTTTTGACGTTAACCCCTCCTGTTCAAGAGGATTTTGTGAATGTTGAGTTTTACTGAGAGATTTCATATACGTGAACATAATTGTATAGTGTTGGCCAAAAAACCAGGATAATTTGAAGGAATGCTTAAAGTTATCATGGACTTCAGACCCTAATACGGCATGATATATGTCTGAAGTCACCATGCGATCTGGTGGGATATTGCTGACTGAAGGCATGTTTATTAGTTATCCCATGTTTGTTCACGGAATACGGAATTATATCTACGTCTAGCTGTCCGTATCCCATGAGGCCGAGTGGGATACGGACAGCTAAGACGTAGATATAATTCCGTATTTCGTGAACAGACATGGGGTAACGAATTTATCTCTGACTGAAAACGAGACTAGCTAGGGATACGGGAACTCGTATCGAAGGTGGCGCGTGCCGAACTAGATATTCAGGATACGGGTTTATTTCACCGTTGTGATTGACCAATCACAGTCTCGGCTTTGTGTTCAGTCAGTGATAACACGCAGTATTGAGGTCTGAAGACCATGGCAGTGATTAGAACATAACAATTCAATCTTCTGATGATATTCTTCTGATGATATTCTTATACCTGTACTCATTAGGGATGCGATATCATGACATTTAAAATTCGTAGTTTGGTTGTTGCGACCTACAAGCCTACATATGAATCAATATGTTGAATAGAAGAAGATATGGTACGCATTCTGTTTCATGTCGTTAAATTGGACGAAACACACTGCTGACAGATGCTAATGATGAGTGGATCATGGATTATATTTTTATCTTTCATATGCTTTAGAAAAATGACGCGTCAGCTTAATCCATGTACACGCATGTTGGGAATCAGATACCAGGACCCGTGCGTCATATGTTGAGAGTCAATTGTATTGATTAAGCAGGTATCATTGTCTAGAGAGTGCTCAATGTAACCAGTACATTTTCATGAAAAGACGAACAATATCAAATCAACATCAAAGCAATATTTCGTTGTATGCCGCGACATAAAACTGCTCATCATTTAAACCAACATCACCTATCATCGTTGCACACGAGCCACGAGGTGGTTTTTCAGAAATTAGCGCAAGAGATGAGAAAAGTTTCCGAATAAATATAGTGTACAACAACTAATCACCAGATACTTACATGTATGTACTGGTCATACATCTATTCAACGTATTTTATGTTTGCCATTAGCATCATCAAAATCTAGTTGAATTGGTGAAACAGGTTAATGTTTACAACAAATCATATTTGCATTGTTTTCAAAGGGCTTTAACCAATGTTGTATATTCGAATATTCGAGCCTGTTTTCTGTATATCTAAAACAGAGAAAAACCTCGAGTAACAAAGGGTTATTCTAGATAGTCTCGGACTGCCGCCCTCGACCATGCCTCTTGTACGTCATCAACCTCACGCCACTTGTCTTTCGGGCGCCTCTCGGTGTCAGAATTTATGCGCTTAAAAATGGGTGTCAAGATATCTGGGGTCATGTACAGCTCTAATGCATCTTGTACAAATCATGGAGCCGTGTATACACGTATCTTTTCGGTCACACTATTTGTCATAAGATCAAAGATAACGTAAAACTTCCATAATAAATGCATTACTCTAACGAGACAATCAGAGATTGCAGACCATTGCCCCTTCAGATTTAGTTACTAAAATCAAAGCAGATGACCCTTAATTGTCGACCTTGGGTGATAAAAGGAAATTTGGATCGTACGACCATCGATCATATAGAGAATGATGTGGAATTGACTATAGAAAAATATAAAATTAATGTGGGAAATTAATAATGAGTATAAAAAGAGCTATTGCGACTTTTCGATTTTGACCTTTTCTATGACCTTGACCTAGTCGCTTCATCCCTAAAAGTTTGAAGTCTATAGAATCATATGTTGTCGAGTTATGCGCGCGGAAGGACAGACAAACAGACAGACCCAAATGCGATACCCTTTCCCCCTATCGGGGCGAGGGTAATTAACCGACAATGTAAAAATTAGTCCAATGGGCTAAAAGGTTACCGGAGAAATATACAGAGTTAAGCCGAGAAAGTTGAAGGTCAAATTCAAGGTGACCACTGAAATCGCCATATCTCTAACCTTGAAAATGGGATCAAAGGTTATATTCTAGATCACCAAACTATTCAGCATACATCATTTCCTATATGTTCACTATGGACCCCTAAGCTGTAAATTTGATAATAAGCGAGATAAAAGCCATTTTGTAATCTGACTTTGAAAATAAAATGACTGACCTTGAAATTTAGGTCAAAGATCAAACTCAATATCATTAAAATATTCAGAATATCTCATTTCCTATATGTTCACAATTGATTCCTAAGCTGTAAAGTCGATAATAAGCAAGATATTAGCCATTTTGTCCTGTTGAGCTTGAAAATCAGGTCAAAAGTCAAATTCAAGGTCACTAGAATATTCAGCATATATCATTTCCTATATGTTCACAATTGATTCCAAAGCTGTAAAGTCGCTAAGAAGCAAGATATTGGCCATTTTGTCCTGTGACCTTGAAAATGAGGTCAAAGGTCAAATTCAAGGTCACGAGAATATTCAGCATATATCATTTCCTATATGTTCACAATTGATTCCTAAGCTGTAAAGTCGCTAATAAGCAAGATATTGGCCATTTTGTCCTGTGACCTTGAAAATGAGTTCAAAGGTCAAATTCAAGGTCACGAGAATATTCAGCATATATCATTTCCTATATGTTCACAATTGATTCCTAAGCTGTAAAGTCGATAATAAGCGAGATATTAGCAATTTTGTCCTGTGACCTTGGAAATGAGGTCAAAGGTCAAATTCAAGGTCATGAGAATATTCAGCATATATCATTTCCTATATGTTCACAATTGATTCCTAAGCTGTAAAGTCGATAATAAGCAAGATATTAGCCATTTTGTCATGTGACCTTGAAAATGAGGTCAAAGGTCAAATTCAGGGTCATGAGAATTTTCAGCATATATCATTTCCTATATGTTCACAATTGATTCCTAAGCTGTAAAGTCGATAATAAGCGAGATATTAGCCATTTTGTCATGTGACCTTGAAAATGAGGTCAAAAGTCAAATTCAAGGTCATGAGAATTTTCAGCATATATCATTTCCTATATGTTCACAATTGATTCCTAAGCTGTAAAGTAGCTAATAAGCAAGATATTGGCAATTTTGTCCTGTGACCTTCAAAATGAGGTCAAAGGTCAAATTCAAGGTCATGAGAATTTTCAGCATATATCATTTCCTATATGTTCACAATTGATTCCTAAGCTGTAAAGTCGCTAATAAGCAAGATATTGGCCATTTTGTCCTGTGACCTTGAAAATGAGGTCAAAGGTCAAATTCAAGGGCACGAGAATATTCAGCATATATCATTTCCTATATGTTCACAATTGATTCCTAAGCTGTAAAGTCGATAATAAGCGAGATATTAGCAATTTTGTCCTGTGACCTTGGAAATGAGGTCAAAGGTCAAATTCAAGGTCACGAAAATATTCAGCATATATCCTTTCCTATATGTTCACAATTGATTCCTAAACTGTAAAGTCGATAATAAGCGAGATATTAGCCATTTTGTTATGTGACCTTGAAAATGAGATCAAAGGTCAAATTCAAGGTCACGAGAATATTCAGCATATATCATTTCCTATATGTTCACAATTGATTCCTAAGCTGTAAAGTCGATAACAAGCGAGATATTAGCCATTTTGTCCTGTGACCTTGAAAATGAGTTCGAAGGTCAAATTCAAGGTCATCAGAATATTCAGTATATATCATTTCCTATACATGTATGTCCACAATTGATTCCTAAGCTGTAGAGTCGATAATAAGCGATATATGAGCCATTTTGTGCTCTGACCTTGAAACTGAGGTCAGAGGTCAAATTCAAGGTCACGAGAATATTCAGCATATATTATTTCCTATATGTCCACAATTGATTCCTAAGCTGTAGAGTCGATAATAAGCGAGATATAAGCCATTTTGTGCTCTGACCTTGAAACTGAGGTCAGAGGTCAAATTCAAGGTCACGAGAATATTCAGCATATATCATTTCCTATATGTTCACAATTGATTCCTAGTCTCTAATCTCAATATCAAGTGAGATATTAGGCATAATGTGTCCCATTATAAAGCATAGGAGAATTTAACATGGGAAAGTCCCATTTGGGCCGAGGTTGGGCCAAAATGGCCCACTTCGAGCGATTCAAGCGCAACGAAATTTATAGACATCATAGAAGTACATATGAAGAGTCTTTTGTATCAAAAAGAAAAAAAGTTACTGAACAGATTTTGAGAAAATGGCCGCCAAAGTCCAAAATCAGGCATTTTTCGTCGAAAACGGCCGCCATTTTGAAAAAAATGCGAAAATCAAAAAACTAAAAAATACCTCCTTCTTGAATTATTTTTAAGTATTTTTGTGCAAAATTTCAGAAGAATTCGCCTGTAAACAAAAAAGATAAAAATGTGGACGACGACGACGACGACGGACGACGGACGACGGACGCAACGCCATGCCAATAGGTTATCGGATCATAGGTCCGGTAACCTAAAAACATTACACTATGTCAGTTACTCATTGAGTAAGTAGTGCAATGTGTAGTACGTGTACATTGAGTACGGAAACACGGTCCAGCATGTGTATTAGCTTATGTAAGGGATAATCGGTGAAGTGGAGCGCCTCTTCGAAATAATGCACGAGGCCGAAGGTCGAGTACATTATTTCGAAGGGGCGCGACACTGAACCGATTATTGGTCGCCGCATCAGCGGCGGCCTATATCAAATACAAAGTTACTTTAACTTCCGGTGTCGCTTAGCACAGTGCACCTTTTTCCACCTGCCGCTCAGCGCACGAACTGATATTCTAGCACAAACATCATTCAATTTTATCAGTTTATTTGACTGACGATCTCACAGCAAGAATTTTGGCCAACGCATTTGTTTCATGCGGCGACCACTTTTGCTACTCTGGATCCCTGACGTTTACTTGTCCCACTTAGTACACGGTCTCCAGGGAACAATCCCCCCCCCCCCCCCCCACACACACACACCTACATGCAAACGAATATACGGCCGTCTCGGATGATTGAATTCCTTGACCAAGCTATTTGACATCATGCCTCCGATGGTGCGAATATTTGTCCCAAGATTTTCAGTAATTTTGTTGTGAGTATTATATGGTTGTGAGTATTACTCGAATGAAGCAGTATACAAGGAAACACGACAACACACGCGCTCTCTTTTGCCACAGAAAGCTCACTGGAAAAGATCGGTGATGTCGGAATGAAGCATTTGGATAGTACAATTGGATTTCAAAGCGGGAGCCTATAAAGTACCAGGGAATGCTATTTGAGTATTTAAAATTGGATTCATTTATTTAAAACGGCATTCAAAGCGGCATTCATTGGAATAACCTAAAAAACGATGCGACCACATATCGGCAAACAGGTGAGTTATTTACTAAACTGATTTCATTGTGAAGGTTCAACAGAGAAAACATTCTTTTACTTTCTGCATCAAAATGCGGAAGCCGTAAAGTCCATACAAAATGGATATGAATATTCTGCATCCTTTAATTCGTTTCAAGATCTACGATTTATCTATGGCAGAATTTTGTGTGGATTCAAGACTGGTTGAAAAGGTCCATCCCTGGTCTCGATATATACGATCCATCATACAGGTGAGTAGGTGTATTTTTACTTTGCGCAATTTATTCGACAATATAAATATGCCGCCAAATAGGCACTATAATTATTACTTTATATTCAAAATGACGAGCTAAGCACTTAATCTTTCATAGGCTTGTACATTCTGTATATTTGCAGGAAATGTGTGAAATGTTTGCGAATATGATCTGGAGATTTCTGGGCAAAAATATTAACAATTTTGGACCTACGGAATCTCCAAGGAATATCAAAATATCGAGGATAACGTTTTCATTGGATATCTGCAAATGGATTATATCACGAAGTGAAAAGCCAAATACAACCCATGGATATTTAATAATCAGCATCTCATGGCTGCAATGATCATCTGTACGTCGAGAATTGAGAAATGTTCCAACATTGCTTTTTGTTTTTGCAGTTTGTGATGCATCTCGTGCTGTAATTTGTTACCTGAATAAATGTAGCGTTCTTATTTCTTTGAATTCAAAACAAAATTAGCATTTTAGCGGTTTGTTGTGGTTCGTTATTTCTACACAGGAGTAGATTATTGGAGTACATTATTTGAATAATATACTCCAATAATCTACTGAACGCAAATAATCTACTACTGGTAATGGATTCTGAAAAATAGTCGATTGCATAGGACAATAGAACCGTGTACTAAGAATATATAGATACCTGCTCGAGACAATGGAATCATGCACTATCCTATATAGTGCATGATTTCACCCCCTATAAATTGCCCATAACGCTACAGTTCGACCAGGCATGTACATAAATGGTCACACTTGAATGGACACAATAACTGAAAATACTTGAATGAAAATTACAGTGAATACATAACCCCTTGTATATGATGCCGATTAATGTATTGCAAAACCCTGTTTTCAAAATGCAGTCAAGTGTCTTGTCTTGTTCAATACTTGTCCACACCTAATAGGCACTATGACAAGGCGCGTGCGTGGTGTGCATGTGTTAGGACAGAGTGGAACCAACATCAGCAGTTTGATAGTTATATTCAACTCCAGAGAGCATTCTGTTGTTATGGCTACTATGTACATGTCCAACCGAGCACGATGTGGCTAGTGGATGTGTTTACCTGTTTCCCTAGTAACATGTTTGTGTGTATTGCTCATGTGAAGCATTATAAAAGCGAACGCGGCAAGAGGCGCACTCACTTTACCACGGAAAACAATCACACCAGCGAAACCGACTAGCGGAACGCGCGTTCCCTCGATCAAAGATGGCGAGCGGTAGGTTTGCTTCGATTTGTTTTGCCGAATAACATGGAATATTTCACGTTATTTGTATGGTTTGTGTTGTATATAGATGAAACACATATTAATCCGGACAGCAGACATTATAAACAGGTTGTATGCCACTTGAAACGCATAAACAATGAATATTTCTTATCGCTGAAAACCCGCACTGATTAACGGAACGCAATACAACGATTTACGGCAAGCGTCAGACAATTTATGTCCCGATGAACGGAACGCGCAAAACCATGTTGCATGAAATAAATGAATAAACCAACATGTGACTCAACAAATAGGTGAAAATAACTGTTTTGCACACGTGTGTTTCTTTCATAACGTCGAAAGGATTCCTCACTATAAAATTAGGAACATTATGATGTTTTACTATCATTTCTCAATTTCGGAAATGTATCGTGTTCGAAGAACTTTTCAACACGAATGCCAATTTTCTCCCTGGAATACAAATATTGCAGGCCTAAAATTCCCAATAAAAATTTGCCAGATTATGTAATATACTAGTATCAATAGTACAAGTAGGCCCTACCAAAAATTTTGTAGGTATTATTTATTTTGTGTTTTTTCTTGTTCGTTTTTGTTTTTGACGTTTTGCTGGTCATTTTTAAGCCGAAAAATTTCCACCTTTGGAATTTATTTTCTCAATCACTAGTATCCCTATATGCCATATGTTTCGATATAATACTTTGGTTTGTACCACTCTTTAAATATAGACCGAAAAGAGTATAAAATAAACAGAATGGTTTCCAGATCAATACTGTAATGGTTGAAATTAGTATTATGAACATATGGACAGTCATTGTGGAATGTATGATCGATGTATTCGTTTCAGCTCTGAAATATAAGCTTTGACCTTGATTTATAAATGAAAAGAATTATCTGCACTGAAAATTGCCCCATGCACAAAAAAGTTATACCGATGCAAAAACGTTTTATGGTTATCCATGATCTATTTAACATTTCATGACATTGCAATAGTGATATGAAAATGTGTGTACTTGCACAAAAACCAGCATGAGATATTACTGTCCACCAAGTACCGGTCGGTACGAATCAGTCAGCACCCTATTCCGCCACTATGTTGAAAAACATGAGAACTTAAATTTTCCTTACGACGATACCATGGAAAACTTATGTACCTTCATATAAAGTGCCTTGTATTCAGTTATAATTGAAGGCCTAGGCTATGCCTACTTAACATACTACACTCATCACAAAATCTTACTGATATTAGAATATAAATAATATTTCGCGCGAGGTTGAAATCAAGCACTTCCATTTAATAGTAATTGACTTATTTCATTCCCCAGTGTCCATCAAAGCACACTCTGGACATATTATTCTGAATGTACATATATCTGTTTGTAAAGTCCAGTTAAGATATTGTGAGGTGTGTGGTACGGTATCAAATAAACATAGATAACATAACATGATGTATAGCATAATGAATTGTATACAGTGAGGCTCACCATCTGAATTCCCAGCTATAAATGACAAAAACTCATTCATGCTCATGTCAGTGATGTTTGCATAGGACTACATAGGCCTGCATTTCATAGTCACGCACGGAACACCTCATTATTATATTTTTTGTTAAATTTGACCTTCATGTAATATAGGCCTACCTGGTGCATAGCACTGTCAACAGCTGCCGTGTCTGAAATATATGAATATACCTTCAACACTACAGTGAACAAACATGGATACAGTTCGGAAAATGAATTCTTAGCTGGAAATTTCATGTTCATGACTTCGCGTTCCGTAGGTCAATTCCTTGCGTTCCGTTAATCGTTTGCAAAGTTGATATTCGCGTTCCGCTGATCTTCGTGTTTTCTTATCAGCTCATTTTCGACGCGATACACCCATACTACTATCTAATGCAGGTGCTTTACCTGACTAACCAATCTATAATTTTGTTTTATGCATAGATCACATGCAAATATCGCCCTAATTTGCTGCATCGGCCGGAAAATTTCTCGAAGCAAAACCTACCGCTCGCCATCTTTGATCGAGGGAACGCGCGTTCCGTTAGTCGGTTTCGCTGGTGTGACAATGCAATAACGTTCAGTGGTGCGAAAATGCAGAACTTGGGCATTAAGGATTGATTGCATGTGATCGTCATGAACCTGGCATTGACCAGCTGCCCATTCACTTATAATGTAAATATAAATGTAACAAATTCATGAATTTACACACTTCCAATCAACGTGAAACTTTGCCTTTCTGACTGTTAGCCATCAAGGATTACTAACCGAGACTCTGTTTCTTAATAAACAATGTTAAATTTGTTAAATTCATCGTTTTCATATGTCATTTTCCGACCTATTCCTCAGTCTACAAAATACACTCACAAAAGGGCGAGCGAAAAGATTATGCTGTGCAGCAAATAGATGCTATACTGTGCAAATCGATATGCATTTCCATTTGTTTTGAATGTGTGATTTTGATGTGCATTTGTGTGTTGTGATCGCTGAAAATTAAATGTGTTATTTCTGTTATTTCTCATATACATGTTTTTCCACTCACATTCGTAATTGGTAGGTTCCATACCGAGAACCTGCAGGTTATTATCTGAAATATTAACCTCTCGGGAGGTTATTAGTTTTATTTATTAACCTCTAGGCGGAGTTCCTAACATGGATAATAACCCTTGAGAACAATGGGACACTCACGGAATCATGCACTATGTATTAGATAATGGGCGAGACGCAGGTCATTATTAGAAACGAAGGACTTTCGAGGCGAAGCCGAGAAAGCCTTCGTTTCTAATAATGACCTGTGTCGAGCCCATTATCTGACCTAATGGATGCCTGCCATTAGGTTATTATTGTAAATAATGACCTCCGTTGAGGTTATTCAACAAAAATAATAACCTCTGTAGAACAATACAAGCATTCATTAAGGGCAGATACCACATACAGGGCCAGGATTATAATACGGCCCTCCAGAGAGGGCCGTATTGAAAATATGGCGCGAACGAAAGTATTATACATTATAGTTTAAGAAGATGATGCGAGTCGTACTTACCCTAGTGCGACCAAAGTCGAACATACCCCAATCTTTATTAATATTATTTTGCTATTTTTGAAATAAGGTAAATTTACACACCCACACAACACCAGGCAAAAACAACAAGATCAATGGTTAATTTAGGTTCCATTGATATTACAAATTGTTTGAGATTAATGTCGATGAGTACGATGTTAATATTCATCCTCATGTATTTGTATCAAATGTACGTGTTACTGAGAAGGTGCATTTTACTTACTCTAACAGAGAAATTAGCATAGTGACTTCATATTTTTTTTCAATCAAAATAATACACACTGGGTTTTCGATAAATAAGTGAAATCAGATTTTGCTTCGCATAATTGAAAATTGACCCCATTTTATAGTATTTTTGGATGAAATTACACAGAATTCCACAGAAAAGGTGATCTCAAATTTCTGTTCGAATGCACAATGTTATATAGATGTTCGCCTGAAAGTCTGGAAATCATCTAATAAATTAAAAATTATAGCCTCTCTGAGTGAGTCCACCTGCATCCTTAATTTGACGCTGAAATTTGCGTGGAGAAAATGCCACTTTCGGTGTTGTATGGGGTATATTGGATATGTTCCGATTTACCGAAACGAGTACAGGTCACAATTCCGATTTACGTGGTTGTATGTTACGATTTACGAAACTTGTGGGAACATTAGAATGGACGGCACTCTGAAATGATTCTGAATTTACTTTGGCATAACTTAAGATATTGAATATACCATCTGACCTAAAGACGTTTGATGGCTGATGGAGCCTTAAATGAAAGGGAATATGACCGGTTCTGTTCTATTCTGATATACGTGCTTTACACCATTATACATTTCATTCATTTACATTCTGCCATGTCTCATTAACCCCGTCCTTCTGTCGATCCGGTTAATAGTGGACTCTCTCGTTTTATTGGTTGTTTTCCTGATCATTCACCCACTGCTGACATTGCTGTCGCATACAGCCAGATGTTTGGGAAATGTGTGTCTTGGGCTGAATGTGGGTTGAGTGCAGGTGACACGCCCCAGAGGTCGCATGTGACCTCGCAATCATTCCACTTTTGATACGATTCCGCGTTTTCACATTATGTGATGACATAAAACATGTAAAATCGAGCACAACACAAAACCTGAAATGATTTTTTTACTATAAATTTATTTTGGTTCGTCGGATCTATTTCAATTTTTCATCTTTCCATTTGACATAGAAGTATACCTTAAAAATTGGAAAACTCAGCAAGCTACTTCTTAAATTCCACCTCAAACAAAATATATGCGAGTTTGAATATAACTTGAAAAGTTATTTGATGTTTGAATCACACATTGCTTTGAAAAGAGATTATTACATCAAAATACACTTGTTTGTCTTCAAACTGAAAAAAACATCACTTGGTAAATTGCTCATGGTCACAAACATTATGACATTCCCTAATTTGCTTGAATTCACGTGAGCTCATTTGGGGTTGAAATTTGACATTGGAGTAGATTGTCAACTTTTTCAGTTTTGAAGATGTAAAAGTTGGTGAAAAATTACGTTTCACGTCAGATGAAAAGGTAAAATTTCCAATTGATCCGACGGTCCAAAACAAAATTACAGGCAAAATCATTCGAGGTGGTGTGTTGAAATCGACTTAATTTGCATACACATTTCATGTACGGACACAAAGTATGAAGGTAAGAAAGTTGCCATGTAAGCGTTCATATTTGTTTTCATTGCAACAAATGATGTAAGTGTCGATAAATCGGAACTTCAAAACATGTAAACCTATGTAAATCGGAATCACCATGACGGTAAATCGGAACTTGTGATGCGACATGAAGACTTGTAGTTTTCCAGCAAAATTGTGCGTGTTGCGAAGAAAGTAGTTGTTTATATCACGAATATGCCTGAAAGGCATAATATGTAAACATTTGGTGATAAATGGATAAATATTGAGGTAGTAATCAAAGCAAGATCGCACAGGTTGCTCTTGTTTTGACTGTCGGCAAATACATGTACAGGTAAATCGGAACCAAACCGCCGTAAACCATTCTATACGAAACGGATAGTCCCCGTGAGTATGTTTTTTAATTCAATATCCGGTCGGGCATAGTATTGATTTGAAAGTATTCCTTTATAGATTTGTTATGAACATCATCGAAATCTCGTAGTATTGGTGAATAGGGTGGTACATACATTTTTTAATAAATTTTATTGGATCAACTAAAAGCTCTTTTTCAACAGCTTTTTTCACAACTGTACATACACATTGACGTCCATCAATGTACATATTACGTCAGTGTTACACCCCAAAATCACCACTCAAGCTCATCTGAGGTCAACTTCAGACTCACCAAAAGATTATATGACTTCCTATCTTATCACAATTCAAATCTAGCTTATCAACAACCGTTTGTATGCAGATTTCAGTTTACACAATTCGGGTCACATATGTCATTTTAATTTACCACCCAAGGTCATATGAGGTCAACTTCAAGACCGCCGAAAGATAATATGTGACTTCCTCTATGTTCATAATACAAACCTCTATCCACAGCCGGTTTTCATCCAGGCCGAGGTTTAGGGGAAACGTCGTTCGCAGGCATGTGTTGCAAACACATGCCGATTTGTCGCTGTCCGGTATGGCATCTCCACGGTGCAATTTGAGGACCTGCGAAATATTTACAGTAATTTTAAAATGTACGGGTCGTCGCGCACATTCAAAGACTTAAATGAAATACAATGATATAATAAATACTCAGACTGTTATGCAATTGTTCTTATTACGCTAGAAGTGGCTCATTCTGAATGTCGTGTCATATTTCATAGGGATGTTATTATGGAACCTTTCAAGGGTCAAATTAAGGATGCAGGTGGACTCACTCAGAGAGGCTAAAATTTCAAATTAGTTTGATGATTTCCAGACTTTCAAACGAACATCTATATAACATTGTGCATTCGAAAACAGAAATTTGAGATCACGTTTTCTCTTTTCTGTGGAATTCTGTGTAATTTCATCCCAAAATACATGAAAATGGGGTCAATTTTCATTATGCGAAGCAAAACCTGATTTCACTTATTTATCGAAAACCCAGTGTGTATTATTTTGATTTTTTTTAAAATATGAAGTCACTATGCTAATTTCTCTGTTAGAGTAAGTAAAATGCATCTTCTCAGTGACACGTACATTTGATACAAATACATGAGGATGAATATCAACATCGTACTCCACGACATTAACCTCAAACAATTTGTAATATCAATGGTAACTAAATTACCATTGATCTTGTTACTTTTGCCTGGTGTTGTGTAGGTGTGTAATTTTACCTTATTTCAAAACTAGCAAAATAATACTAATAATAAAGATTGGGGTATGTTCGACTTTGGTTGCACTTACCCCTTGGGGTAAGTACGACACGCATCATCTTAAACTATAGTTCACGACCTCGGGCCTCAAACACTGTATCCAGTCAATTACCTATAATAATGAGTTCTGACGAACAGTGAATATAAACATGAAAAATTCATAATTCAACCTCAGTAATTAAGGTTTGTCCTCAAAACATGAACGATGTATGATGACTCGTTCATGAGATGCATATCAGGTATGTGAGCTTTTAGGAAGAAAGCATGTAGGATTTGGGTGACACATTGTGATTCATGTAGGTAAATATGTAAAAATGACTGTACACACACTCCAACCAGGTGCCTGCAGCATGTGGCATACAACATACATGTGAACAAATTATATCTACCTGTTCCCAATTATTGGCCTACATCTTCTCCTTCCCCACAAGGCATCAATGTTCCATAGGTGTACAAGAGTTAACGAAGTAGTCCCCATAGAAGTGAACCTGTGGCCATGATGGATTTGTTGTTCAGTTCTCTCATCACAGTCAACATCACAAAATCATGGTATGATTTTCAGGGCAAAATCTCGAAATGTAAGGCTCGATTCAGACTCGAATATGTGGCAATTTTTGGTAAAATAGTTAGTAGATTTGGTAGTTGGCTCAGTATGTTTTTTTATGTGAACAGTGACGGACAAAATTGTCTACTTTGACTTCGTCATTTTGCACACTATAATGTGATTACATACTTTGATATTCTTCGGATAATTCACTTGGTCATGTGCTATTTCTAGGCATTTGCCATCGATATTGTTTTTTTTATAAAGACAAATTTTAATCATCCTCAGTTATGAGTTTTTATAGTGCTACAAAAACCAATGTTGGGTATTTCTGAATCTTAAGGCCTACTTTCGACCGTTATTGCAACAGACATGTACCAAACCTGCCTTGGGGGATGTTGATTTTCCTTGTACAGATAAATTGATACGAGTTCATGGGTATTTCTTCGAAGACAGATTATCATGGTACTATTTTCCGTGATATTGTATAGGTGACAAAAAACTCAATAGTAATAAAAATCACTATAATTGTCAACAGCTGCAGACCACAGTGTATCTCAATTGCATCTATGTATAAAGGACACGATATTGGGACATGCATATAAAATACGTGACAATCAGAGATTGCAGACCCTCGCCCTTCCAGAGATAGTTACTAAAATTAGAGTTTATGACCCTTACATTTTCGACCTGGGCGATAATCGGGGAATAAAAATACAAAAATCATGGGATAAATATTCATTAATAAAATTATTACGATTATTTAGATCTTGAGTTATTGCGATTTTTCTTTCTTGAACATAGTCTCGATCTGTCAACCACGACCTGAATTCTTGATACTGACAACCCAAACTTCGCCAGCTCTCACAAATTCAACATTCTATTGAATATTGTCAGTGGTTCGGGAATTACCACTACTTGAAATACTACAAATCAGCGATTTCAACTGATGACCCTTACACTTGCTACCTTGGGCGATAGTGGGGGATTTTGATCACAGGACCATCGTCATACAGCAAATGACGGGAATTGAGCACAGCTGTGAAATTTCAAAGAGTTGTTTCTGTCATCCAGGCACATCTCCTGAACCAAAATGGGTTAAAACGATTGAAAACTAGCTTCAAATGACAATATGGCCTTGAATCTCAGAACACTCAAAGTCTCGAAATCGTGACCCATAATTTTTCAACATCGGGCGATAACAGAGAATTTTCATTGTAAGACCATTGGCCGTACACCATACGATCGGGAATTTGCCAAAGAAAAAAAAAAATAGTTGGAAAAATTAATATCAAGTAGAACCAGAGTTATAGCCGGTTATGTGATTTTCACTTTTTCCGTTTTCATTCGATTTTGACAAAATGTGAAGGAGACCGAGTCACTAACATAGCGCTTCAGTCCTATATAGATTTAGTTATAAACGCAGACACTTGCACTGAAAAGTCGCTGACAAATAATAATCGAAATCGTGGACCCCCAATTTTCCGACATCGGGCGATAATGGAGAATTTCCGTTGTACGACCATCGGCCGTACACCATACAATCGGGAATTGGCAAAAAAAAAAAAAAAAATATTTGGAAAAAAATAATATCAAGTTGAACTGGAGTTATTGCCAAATATGTTATTTTCATTTTTTCCGTGCCATGGCAAAGGTTTTTATCCGATTTTGACCAAATTTGAAGGGAATCAAGCCACTACCATAACGCTTCAGCCCTAGAAATTTCAGATCGATCGACTTGTTTGTCTTTGAGTTCTGAGCGCAGACATTTACTCTGAAAAGTCCCTGGCAAAAATAACCAATTTTTTGACATCGGGCGATAATAGAGAGTTCTCGTCGTACGACCATCGGCTGTACACCATACGATCAAGAATTGGCCGAAGAAAAATACAACAATTATTGAAAAAATTAATATCAAATAGAACTAGAGTTTTAGCCAAATATGTGATTTTCACTTTTTCCGTTGCCATGGCAACAGTTATTATCCGATCTTGACAACATTTCCAAGCGCAGACATTTGCTCTGAAAAGCAGCTGACAAAAAAAATAACCGAAATCGTGACCCCCCAATTTTTCAACATCGGGCGATAATGGATAATGGGGTTGGGTAAACAGAAATCAACAAACGCAGGGGTGGTGGCTGCTGACATCATGATGACATGTACATTACGTGCAAGGGTGTGAGGCGAATTAATTCACACAAGACATGTGAATTTAATTATTGTCAACGTATTTTCTGCAATTATGTACATATGGTAGGGGGATGGACGCAGAGTCTGGAAGGGTGATAAAATCAACAGAGAACCCGGCGTTTATTAGAAGTTTCACAGCACTGAAATTGCGATCCATCTGCACAGACCTATCAAATTGACCAAGACAGGACAACACACCGGCCTCTTCTATAATTCTATATTGCTAGGTTTCCACGCTTATTATTATGTCTTTCAGACCCAACAACAAATCTGGCATTATCTACAGCTCAAGCGTCAGACAATATATTGCACTGGGCCAGATGGAATGCAACTGAATGTGTTTTGATTATTCAATCTCCCATCAGCCTATACATATTGAACGAGGAAACGCAACCCAGTGCCGTATCGGAACAAATGAAGGACAAAAGGCATCAATCATATGTTGTTGTAACGAAGCCAGACGTACATGTAAATAATACATATGGGTTTCAGAAGGAGCAGAACACTACAGCCAGTGCATTGGCTTTATTCACAATACCTGCAGTACTGTAGTCACCTAAGTCACCTTTAGGTTATCAGATGTATATATTTGAGTCCAAGAATTGTCATTCTACTACTGCGGTATTCTAGTTCATTTTTAGCCAATTCGGAATATCGCGGTCAAAGATATGCTTTCAGTTGGTAGGTGAAAAGTGTTGGCACGAAATTAATATGTTATTGAAAAATCAATTGGAAAACGACTGGGCCGGGATTAACTCCGGGTAAATAGAGAATATACATACTACATAATGTATAATGCAATGAATGGCAGAGAAATTTGTAGATAGGTTCCAGATGTTGCTGCCCTGGCCTGGTTTCTTTGCAATATAAAGCACCCAGCTGTTACAGCTCTTTATATATTCTGCAGTGTCGTATTCACACCAAGCGGACATAACACGCGAATATTGCAGACAGAGCTATTGACATATCAAACCAGAGTCGACGCCCATCCAGGAAAATGCAATGTTTTACTAAATATAGCTGTGTTTTCAATGATCCCTTGGTTACTAATTGTTTGTTGAAACTTCAAGAAAGGTTCGTCACTGTCCCTGCTGATAAAGCTTCTAATAATGTTGTTGTTGTTTGTAAAGCATACTATACATGCTATATACAGTGTCTGTTTGACGAACTGGGTATTGCCAACAATACTTATTCCAATAGTACATACCAAGCCATTACCGTGCCCAAACAAGATATCTTATCAAATCATTCGACTGTATGCGGATGATACTTGTTTATTTACCACTGTTAATAACAGACACTCAGCCGCAGAACAACTGAATAAAGATCTGCGGGCGATCAGTAGTTGGGCCGATCAATGGCTAGTTACATTCAATCCAAACAAGACCGAGTCATTGATCATCTCGAATAAACGTGACCTTCACGAACATCCAATTTTGAAATTGAACGGTATTGATATTAAGGAAGTCAAAACGCACAAACATTTGGGGCTCATTTTATCGACAGATGTACGATGGAATTATCACATTGATGAAATATATAAGAAATGCATGAAACGACTGGATTTATTGCAATCGTTTAAATTCAAGTTAGACAGAAACTCCCTTGAACGTTTTTATATATCTTTTGTGAGACCAATCCTAGAATATTGCGATGTTGTATGGTCTGGAACTTACGATTGCGATTTAGCGAAACTTGACCGAGTTCAAATTCGTGCATTGCGCATTAAAACTGGAGCCACGGCAAAATCTAATATTGTTAATTTATACGAAGACACGGGTCTCAATACTTTGTCTGAAAGACGTTATGCGCACAAATTATGTTGGTTTTACAAAGTTATCAATGATATGACCCCATTTTAGACCCTGAAAGCAAATAATTTCATAGAAGCCGGTCACGCGTTTTTCAAAACTATGGTAACAGAGTAGCATCCACACGAGCGCACCCACGTGTCAAAAACGCACGTGAAATGTCATTTAAATCATTTTGAAAGACGAACAACGGATTATGTGTATTCTTTACAAAGTACAGTACTACTGCTACATGCATGCTAACCTTCAAATTGATAAAACCGGTCTCCAATGCAAGTCGGAGGCCGGGACAGAAGCACCCACGAAACTAATAGAAGCCCCGGTTTCTATTAGAAGCTTCACAGTAACAACTGATATTTTCAGAAAAGGAAGAATATTGGCAAAGTAAAATGCTCTGTTTGTATTTCTATTATGATTTTTAATTTTCTTGATATGTGTGACACCTCATTTGGCCTCATCTAATATATTTTTACCCTCATGTATGTGTACATTACACTTCTCAGAATACACACGTGATATAATCATTAATACGACTACAACATGACGCTTTAAAATAATTTATAACATTAAAGTGACCTACTTGATTAACCTCGTTCAGATAATCACTTTGTTCACATTATATTTTTTATATTATAAAAGATCATAAAATTAGTACATTAAAATGTTTTACACTGGTGTAACATCAGAAATTTGTTAACATTTAATGTGTATGAACAATGCCTAATGTCATCTTCTACAATCTGGAAAAAAATGTTGATATGTAAGTTACAAACACCACATTTCGTCATCTACATGATATACAGCATCAGTCACATACTATTACATTTGAGCTCTGTGCAAGAATACATCAACTGCGAGAACTTCCATCAATATATACACGTGAAAAGAAAAAGATTATTCAATGCCGCATTGAGACAAACACAAAACCAATAACTGCGAGAGACAACATTAGAGCTCGAGCACATCATCAGCACCACGAGACCTGAATATATCTTACACCCCCCCCCCCCTTTACAAAAAAATGAAAATTGAAACATATCATGTCCCACATGATTCCAATTCATTCCCGTATATTATGATGAAACACATAGGCCTACTTCAATCATATTCCTAATGAGTAAACATTTATTTTGAACTCAATGAAACAGTTACGCCTGATAAAATGATATTGAACCTCAATAAAATATCCTTAAAATATTGGAAACTATGAGGAATATCTGCATCTGATATCATGATTTAGATAACACATGCATACTGAGCAAATTAAAAGACCAGTTTAAAATAAAAAGGTTTCGCAACCGAGCATGGAACACCTTGTCATGTGATAAAATATGTCCAATTACGGTAAATGTAGTCGTGGTACCGTAGACGAATCGTTGTGTTTACTTCATTACGCCAAAGAAGGCCGCACGCAAGGTTACATGTACATGCATGCACAAAATGCTGCACAGAAAATTGTACGTTCCAAAGTACGCGTCATTGCGGTAAAATTTGCTTTGCATTCTGGGAACGTGAATTTCCATCGGCTCCGCCATTTTGAAGTTTTCCAGACGAGCAGACCATTTTGCGTAATTTTCTCAAACCTAACACATCGATTTATGCATTATATATCTATGGAATATTCAAAGCTTGCCATCAAATCGAGAGATTTTATGTCAAGGACGAAGAAAATACTCATTTGAAGTAGGTGTACAAAGGTTTACATGCGAAAACGGGCGTCGATAGGTTGGCATGAAACCTCCATGAAAAAGTCAGCACATAGACATGTAGAGAGTTGGGGGCTTCGCCCCCAACGCTCTAATGTCAAAAACTATGAAATATATGTGAGTGTAATTATACCAGACAGATATACTGTCCTCCAGTACCAGAAGGGAGAACAGCGTACATTTGGCGCCTGGAATTAATAATTTTGAAAAGCTTCGGTTTGAATTAAGATTGGCACTAAGCAGGGTCCCACGAGACGTCAAAAGAGGCTATTACAGAAACGAAGTCGCAACACGGATAAAAGGGCTTTATATTAGATATATATATATATATTAGAGAGCTGTGGCATAATGATGAGTCTGCCTATTGCTTGAAGACTGTATTGGTGCAATAAACAAATTCGGCCTCCCACAAGCTCACCTATGTTGTGATGTGTGTTTGTCTCATGCATTTTTCATATCAATAAATCTGCAAAAAATACCTCACTTCACTTGCAACTGGGATAGGCTATTGTCCGGGAAAAACCTATGTACAAATGATCAGCAACTGATGGCGTTTAGGATATTGAGTGTCTCGCAATGAAGAATTATTATCATTTTTGCGGGCGCTGCTGTCCGTTAACGAAACAATACACGCATGTTATTCACGCAACCGATGACATCAAATAACGTTTTCGGCTACCTAACACAAGACGCGGGCCTCGAATGAAACTGCTCTTCATTCGACGCCAGCGTCTTTCATTTGACGCCCGCGTCTTGTGAAACTGGTTCAAACGACTGGGGTTTTTTTTATTTGCAACTGATACCTTATGATAGATACGATATAATAGTGCGTCGGAGGGAGTGTGCTATGACCAGAGTGAGAATCAGAGCAATCGGAACAGTCAAACACAAAATGCAAAATTGAGTCGTCCGTCAAATGCTACACAGGTTTACTGTCCTTATCAAGTGTTTCAAGTTCTAGTCAGACTATGAAAATGACCGTCGTTATTGTTATATTGTGTACGCCCGCACTCAGATCGATAGTGTTCTATTATAAAACGAGACAATCAGATATTACAAAAAAAAGTTCAAATCACAGCAAGAATTAATCATGAATAAAAGTAGGATTATTACGATTTTTTTATTTCGACCTTACTCTCGACCATGGCCTGAATTCTTGACGCTGATCTCTCAAACTTCAAAATCTTTCTCGTAGTTATGCTACATACACCCAAGGTACATGCCATGGAAAAGTACCAAGATACCGTACTGTAGCCTAAATAATTCATAAACATTAATACATACCATTAAAATATGTGAAATAACACATAGTAAATAATTAATGAATTTTTGTGATTGAAATAACAAGGAGGGAGAGCACACTTTTCTGATGTTCATCACTGGAATTTTATGTATATTGGAACGAGGAAATATTATAACACATGATAAAGTACACAGAATATCACAGTCATTCCAATAAAGGTTCTTAATTAAACACATTGGTGGCAAGACAAGTGTGGTGTTAAGAGGTACTGTAAATGGGTTTCGCGGGGGATAAAGTTTCGCGGATTTGGGGGTGCGACAGTTTCGCGGGGAAGATGTTGGATCACCTTGATGTTTCAATATTGAGGTATAAATATTATTATTATTATTATTTGTTTATTTCAGACAGTGTTCTGTCCATAGTTACAATAATAAAAACAATAAAAAGATACAAACAGTGGATGTACCAGACACTACAAAACACAATACACTTTGACATACAACTCCTTAGTCCACAACATAACAAATTGTGACTGATAAAAAATATCACAGCACCTGAGTTTGGACAGAATGATGTTGTTCGACACACTAATTCTGGTAAAAAGACTGTAAAAGGCTTTACGCCTAACGGCATGAAAATTATTGACGTTTGCATTCACAAACATACCACTGGCATTACATCGGCTATCCAACTTAAACAAAATTCGAAAAGATTTGTTGTAGGCAACAACAATTGACTTATACGAGGGTTGTTCAAAAATTTTCAGGACATAAAATTGTCAATAATGTAGTTACATACATGAAATTTTCAATAGTTTTTCTTCAGACAGTTTTGAGTTTATCAGCATATTATTGCAAGTTGGCGCGCATTGTTATGTGTATGATTGTAACAATGGCAACACGTGAATGTGTAACCTGGATCACCTGTAGAAATTGCTAGATAACCCCTAAAAACACTTCAAAACACCGCAAAATAACTTCTCAAATATTGGAAATACTCGTGGATACTAACGAGGTTTACCTTGGTAACCTTTGTTAATCAGTTGCCGGGTAAAACGAATATCACACAATAACCTATATCTGAAATGAAGTAACATTAATTCACACTGCAAAATGGTGTCTTAGTTCCGTCTGGCACAACGAAATTGATCAAATTCTCTGTTACCATGGAAACCATCAAAACTGTTGGTCTTAACATGCTCCTTTTTCCACTATATGATCCTCCTGACACCCTGACTATACTCACCCTGCGATTCCTGCCTCTTCCCGAAACTGAAGGCTGAGTTACGGGGCAAGCATTTCTAGAATGTTCCCAATCCGAAATTGGCAGTGCACAGGAACCAAATTAAAGTTTCCGATTTGCAATCCTAACTTGAGTGGACCGCCACCGTAAATACATCATTGCTGACGGACGATATTTTGGAAAAGAATTAAAACTTGTTCCACAGTAGTTCAGAGCTAATTCTGAACTTGTTCCTTATATTTCTCTAAAATAAATGTACATTTATTGGGGACAATAATTTGTCATATCGAGCAATATTACAAGTGATCCGCTCTACACATGCACGCGTTGCCATGGTTACAGCCATAAACACAATAATGCGCGCAAACTTCCAATAGTTTGCGCACAAACTCAAAACTGTCTAATGTTAAAATATTGAAAATTTCACAGAGGTACTTACATTACTGACAATTTTATGATCAAATTCCTGAAACTTTTTGAACAGCCCTCGTACATACCAGTATGATAATTGCTCCATAGAGAAGACATATAGATATTAGAAATATAGGCTAGAAAAAGCTTCCGTTTAATCAGGAATGTACAAAAATAAAACTTACGGACCAGTGTATAGCTCCGAATGTACAAGTTTCTGAGCTGATGCTTAATGTCGGAGTCATCACGGAGATCATGTGTGAGAATATGACCCAGATATTTGTAAGAGTTGACAAGTTTCAGAAAGTTTGAACCAAGTTTAACATCTGTAAATAGGTTGACATCACCCTTTGTATGAGATTCAAACAACATAAATTGGGATTTAACACTATTAAACGTGATATCATGGGATTGACCATAATCTGAGTAAACATCAAGAAGTCTTTGTAAACCTTTAACAGAGGGAGCAAATATGACAATGTCATCTGCATACATAATATGATTTACAATGGTGTTACCACAAGCACAACCAGCAGGAACTAGCCCAAGTCTAACGCTTAGGTTATTGAAGTACAAGTTGAATAATATAGGGGATAAGACACCACCCTGGCGAACGCCATTACCTACATTGAAGAACTCAGAGGTTACAGAGCCCCAACGGACACACACCTGTTGATGACAGTACCATTATTTCGGCTTTATATAAGAGAATATGACCCAGATATTTGTAAGATATTTTTATTATATTCATAATATTTGGGAAGTCACATAATATATGCATGGTGCATCCTGGTGCATCCTTGAAAAAATGTGTAAATATAAGTGTTTTTTTGTAGAAAATCTTGAAAGCTGGATAGATATGGGGAATCATTATATTGCAAATCTTTTGGAAGATGGTCAAGGTTAATGTAAGAATCAATCTATTACCACCAATAGTCAGATTTTGGTGATGCCAGTAACAAACGTAATATACAACATTTTGCAACAGAAACAAAGCCCGACCAAATAGTTTATCCAAAGACAACACTGGCGTCATCAGGGGCAGACAGTGTGTTAAATGTAGTTGTGTCTACTGTACACATGATGGAATTAGTATACAACTGCCCAACAACCCATGAAAATAATTTAGAAATCTGAAACAAACCCCCTGGAATAAATATACGACAAGTACATCAGTACCTAATCACAAGCCAGAAGGCTACTGAGCTGATGGTATCCTCGGGGACAGATTCAGTGGTATGAATGTAAGAATCAATCTATTACCACCAATAGTCAGATTTTGATGATGTCAATACCAAACGTAATATACAACATTTTGCAATAGAAACAAAGCCCGACCAAATAGTTTATCCAAAGACACACTGGAGTCATCAGGGGCAGACAGTGTGTTAAATGTAGTTGTTCCTACTGTACACATGATGGAATTAGTATACAACTGCCCAACAACCCATGAAAATAATTTAGAAATCTGAAACAAACCCCATGGAATAGATATACGACAAGTACATAAGTTCCTAATCACAAGCCAGAAGGCCGCTGAGTTGATGGTATCGTCGGGGACTGATTTAACGACCGCCAGCAGTGATACCGACTCAGTGGTATGAATGTAAGAATCAAGCTATTACCACCAATAGTCAGATTTTTAATAGTTAATAGTTAAGTCCACATTGAATGTGGGAATTGAATCATGGCGGCAAAACTTGAATATAGAGCTTAGTATTGTATGATGAACATATGCTCATGTACATGATAATGAGATCTATGCACCACATACTCATCTATATTAGTTTGATGTTCTGGTCGCCTGCCGATGAGCTACAGAGCCCTTGGCCCTATGTTTACGTTAAACGTGGAGTAAAATACACATTGACATGTTATGATATGTATAGATGAACTTCGGCTATGAATAATCTATTTTTTGTGTATTATTGTGTTTGCGTGTGTTCAGCTATATACTAAGCTCTATATTCAAGTTACGCCACTCAGACAGCCTTGAGAGTGATGCACCACTTGATACCTTGTCGTCTGTGTCAACTTGACTCTCGTTTCCGTACCAGTAATATAGTGCATGATTTGGGGAGTGTCCCATTGTTCTCAAGGGTTATTATCCATGTTAGGAACTCCGTCTGGAGGTTAATAAATAAAATTAAAATTAAAATGACATATGTGACCCGAATTGTGTAAACTGAAATCTGCATACAAACGGTTGTTGATAAGCTAGATTTGAATTGTGATAAGATAGGAAGTCATATAATCTTTTGGTGAGTCTGAAGTTGACCTCAGATGAGCTTGAGTGGTGATTTTGGGGTGTAACACTGACGTAATATATGTACATTGATGGACGTCAATGTGTATGTACAGTTGTGAAAAAAGCTGTTGAAAAAGAGCTTTTAGTTGATCCAATAAAATTTATTAAAAAATGTATGTACCACCCTATTCACCAATACTACGAGATTTCGATGATGTTCATAACAAATCTATAAAGGAATACTTTCAAATCAATACTATGCCCGACCGGATATTGAATTAAAAAACATACTCACGGGGACTATCCGTTTCGTATAGAATGGTTTACGGCGGTTTGGTTCCGATTTACCTGTACATGTATTTGCCGACAGTCAAAACAAGAGCAACCTGTGCGATCTTGCTTTGATTACTACCTCAATATTTATCCATTTATCACCAAATGTTTACATATTATGCCTTTCAGGCATATTCGTGATATAAACAACTACTTTCTTCGCAACACGCACAATTTTGCTGGAAAACTACAAGTCTTCATGTCGCATCACAAGTTCCGATTTACCGTCATGGTGATTCCGATTTACATAGGTTTACATGTTTTGAAGTTCCGATTTATCGACACTTACATCATTTGTTGCAATGAAAACAAATATGAACGCTTACATGGCAACTTTCTTACCTTCATACTTTGTGTCCGTACATGAAATGTGTATGCAAATTAAGTCGATTTCAACACACCACCTCGAATGATTTTGCCTGTAATTTTGTTTTGGACCGTCGGATCAATTGGAAATTTTACCTTTTCATCTGACGTGAAACGTAATTTTTCACCAACTTTTACATCTTCAAAACTGAAAAAGTTGACAATCTACTCCAATGTCAAATTTCAACCCCAAATGAGCTCACGTGAATTCAAGCAAATTAGGGAATGTCATAATGTTTGTGACCATGAGCAATTTACCAAGTGATGTTTTTTTCAGTTTGAAGACAAACAAGTGTATTTTGATGTAATAATCTCTTTCCAAAGCAATGTGTGATTCAAACATCAAATAACTTTTCAAGTTATATTCAAACTCGCATATATTTTGTTTGAGGTGGAATTTAAGAAGTAGCTTGCTGAGTTTTCCAATTTTTAAGGTATACTTCTATGCCAAATGGAAAGATGAAAAATTGAAATAGATCCGACGAACCAAAATAAATTTATAGTAAAAAAATCATTTCAGGTTTTGTGTTGTGCTCGATTTTACATGTTTTATGTCATCACATAATGTGAAAACGCGGAATCGTATCAAAAGTGGAATGATTGCGAGGTCACATGCGACCTCTGGGGCGTGTCACCTGCACTCAACCCACATTCAGCCCAAGACACACATTTCCCAAACATCTGGCTGTATGCGACAGCAATGTCAGCAGTGGGTGAGTGATCAGGAAAACAACCAATAAAACGAGAGAGTCCACTATTAACCGGATCGACAGAAGGACGGGGTTAATGAGACATGGCAGAATGTAAATGAATGAAATGTATAATGGTGTAAAGCACGTATATCAGAATAGAACAGAACCGGTCATATTCCCTTTCATTTAAGGCTCCATCAGCCATCAAACGTCTTTAGGTCAGATGGTATATTCAATATCTTAAGTTATGCCAAAGTAAATTCAGAATCATTTCAGAGTGCCGTCCATTCTAATGTTCCCACAAGTTTCGTAAATCGTAACATACAACCACGTAAATCGGAATTGTGACCTGTACTCGTTTCGGTAAATCGGAACATATCCAATATACCCCATACAACACCGAAAGTGGCATTTTCTCCACGCAAATTTCAAGCGTCAAATTAAGGATGCAGGTGGACTCACTCAGAGAGGCTATAATTTTTAATTTATTAGATGATTTCCAGACTTTCAGGCGAACATCTATATAACATTGTGCATTCGAACAGAAATTTGAGATCACCTTTTCTGTGGAATTCTGTGTAATTTCATCCAAAAATACTATAAAATGGGGTCAATTTTCAATTATGCGAAGCAAAATCTGATTTCACTTATTTATCGAAAACCCAGTGTGTATTATTTTGATTGAAAAAAAATATGAAGTCACTATGCTAATTTCTCTGTTAGAGTAAGTAAAATGCACCTTCTCAGTAACACGTACATTTGATACAAATACATGAGGATGAATATTAACATCGTACTCATCGACATTAATCTCAAACAATTTGTAATATCAATGGAACCTAAATTAACCATTGATCTTGTTGTTTTTGCCTGGTGTTGTGTGGGTGTGTAAATTTACCTTATTTCAAAAATAGCAAAATAATATTAATAAAGATTGGGGTATGTTCGACTTTGGTCGCACTAGGGTAAGTACGACTCGCATCATCTTCTTAAACTATAATGTATAATACTTTCGTTCGCGCCAGGGCCATATTTTCAATACGGCCCTCTCTGGAGGGCCGTATTATAATCCTGGCCCTGTATGTGGTATCTGCCCTTAATGAATGCTTGTATTGTTCTACAGAGGTTATTATTTTTGTTGAATAACCTCAACGGAGGTCATTATTTACAATAATAACCTAATGGCAGGCATCCATTAGGTCAGATAATGGGCTCGACACAGGTCATTATTAGAAACGAAGGCTTTCTCGGCTTCGCCTCGAAAGTCCTTCGTTTCTAATAATGACCTGCGTCTCGCCCATTATCTAATACATAGTGCATGATTCCGTGAGTGTCCCATTGTTCTCAAGGGTTATTATCCATGTTAGGAACTCCGCCTAGAGGTTAATAAATAAAACTAATAACCTCCCGAGAGGTTAATATTTCAGATAATAACCTGCAGGTTCTCGGTATGGAACCTACCAATTACGAATGTGAGTGGAAAAACATGTATATGAGAAATAACAGAAATAACACATTTAATTTTCAGCGATCACAACACACAAATGCACATCAAAATCACACATTCAAAACAAATGGAAATGCATATCGATTTGCACAGTATAGCATCTATTTGCTGCACAGCATAATCTTTTCGCTCGCCCTTTTGTGAGTGTATTTTGTAGACTGAGGAATAGGTCGGAAAATGACATATGAAAACGATGAATTTAACAAATTTAACATTGTTTATTAAGAAACAGAGTCTCGGTTAGTAATCCTTGATGGCTAACAGTCAGAAAGGCAAAGTTTCACGTTGATTGGAAGTGTGTAAATTCATGAATTTGTTACATTTATATTTACATTATAAGTGAATGGGCAGCTGGTCAATGCCAGGTTCATGACGATCACATGCAATCAATCCTTAATGCCCAAGTTCTGCATTTTCGCACCACTGAACGTTATTGCATTGTCACACCAGCGAAACCGACTAACGGAACGCGCGTTCCCTCGATCAAAGATGGCGAGCGGTAGGTTTTGCTTCGAGAAATTTTCCGGCCGATGCAGCAAATTAGGGCGATATTTGCATGTGATCTATGCATAAAACAAAATTATAGATTGGTTAGTCAGGTAAAGCACCTGCATTAGATAGTAGTATGGGTGTATCGCGTCGAAAATGAGCTGATAAGAAAACACGAAGATCAGCGGAACGCGAATATCAACTTTGCAAACGATTAACGGAACGCAAGGAATTGACCTACGGAACGCGAAGTCATGAACATGAAATTTCCAGCTAAGAATTCATTTTCCGAACTGTATCCATGTTTGTTCACTGTAGTGTTGAAGGTATATTCATATATTTCAGACACGGCAGCTGTTGACAGTGCTATGCACCAGGTAGGCCTATATTACATGAAGGTCAAATTTAACAAAAAATATAATAATGAGGTGTTCCGTGCGTGACTATGAAATGCAGGCCTATGTAGTCCTATGCAAACATCACTGACATGAGCATGAATGAGTTTTTGTCATTTATAGCTGGGAATTCAGATGGTGAGCCTCACTGTATACAATTCATTATGCTATACATCATGTTATGTTATCTATGTTTATTTGATACCGTACCACACACCTCACAATATCTTAACTGGACTTTACAAACAGATATATGTACATTCAGAATAATATGTCCAGAGTGTGCTTTGATGGACACTGGGGAATGAAATAAGTCAATTACTATTAAATGGAAGTGCTTGATTTCAACCTCGCGCGAAATATTATTTATATTCTATACTCGGATTTTTCTAACTCGTTTACACTGCTTTTCGCTAATATTTTTGTGATGCTTAACGCTATCGTTCTATAACTTGGCATACTTCACCTGGGAGTCAAACGGCAATTTTCTACCAAATTTCAGACAGCTATCTCGAAAATTGAAAAAGTTGGCAATCTACCCCAATGTTAAATTTAGCCCTATTATTTATCTTCTGGGCCCGCACACAATTTTGTACATTTGTTCGGTTTTGTAGAGGAGTAATGTTTCAAAATCAATATGTTTGTGTAGAATACACCCCAATGTATCTTCTGGTTCAAAGTTACAAGAATATTTCGAATCCTGATGGATGTAAACAGGACCAATTCCTTGAATATGTTCAGATTCTCGAGATCCCGTTCTGGGCTGAAATTTAACATTGAGGTCGATTGCCAACTTTTTCAATTTTCGCGATAGCGGTCTGAAATTTGGTAGAAAATTGCCGTTTGACTCCCAGGTGAAGTATGCCAAGTTACAGAACGATAGCATTCACCATCACGAAAATATTAGCGAAAAACAGTGTAAACGAGTTAGAAAAATCAGAGTATAATATCAGTAAGATTTTGTGATGAGTGTAGTATGTTAAGTAGGCATAGCCTAGGCCTTCAATTATAACTGAATACAAGGCACTTTATATGAAGGTACATAAGTTTTCCATGGTATCGTCGTAAGGAAAATTTAAGTTCTCATGTTTTTCAACATAGTGGCGGAATAGGGTGCTGACTGATTCGTACCGACCGGTACTTGGTGGACAGTAATATCTCATGCTGGTTTTTGTGCAAGTACACACATTTTCATATCACTATTGCAATGTCATGAAATGTTAAATAGATCATGGATAACCATAAAACGTTTTTGCATCGGTATAACTTTTTTGTGCATGGGGCAATTTTCAGTGCAGATAATTCTTTTCATTTATAAATCAAGGTCAAAGCTTATATTTCAGAGCTGAAACGAATACATCGATCATACATTCCACAATGACTGTCCATATGTTCATAATACTAATTTCAACCATTACAGTATTGATCTGGAAACCATTCTGTTTATTTTATACTCTTTTCGGTCTATATTTAAAGAGTGGTACAAACCAAAGTATTATATCGAAACATATGGCATATATGGATACTAGTGATTGAGAAAATAAATTCCAAAGGTGGAAATTTTTCGGCTTAAAAATGACCAGCAAAACGTCAAAAACAAAAACGAACAAGAAAAAACACAAAATAAATAATACCTACAAAATTTTTGGTAGGGCCTACTTGTACTATTGATACTAGTATATTACATAATCTGGCAAATTTTTATTGGGAATTTTAGGCCTGCAATATTTGTATTCCAGGGAGAAAATTGGCATTCGTGTTGAAAAGTTCTTCGAACACGATACATTTCCGAAATTGAGAAATGATAGTAAAACATCATAATGTTCCTAATTTTATAGTGAGGAATCCTTTCGACGTTATGAAAGAAACACACGTGTGCAAAACAGTTATTTTCACCTATTTGTTGAGTCACATGTTGGTTTATTCATTTATTTCATGCAACATGGTTTTGCGCGTTCCGTTCATCGGGACATAAATTGTCTGACGCTTGCCGTAAATCGTTGTATTGCGTTCCGTTAATCAGTGCGGGTTTTCAGCGATAAGAAATATTCATTGTTTATGCGTTTCAAGTGGCATACAACCTGTTTATAATGTCTGCTGTCCGGATTAATATGTGTTTCATCTATATACAACACAAACCATACAAATAACGTGAAATATTCCATGTTATTCGGCAAAACAAATCGAAGCAAACCTACCGCTCGCCATCTTTGATCGAGGGAACGCGCGTTCCGCTAGTCGGTTTCGCTGGTGTGATTGTTTTCCGTGGTAAAGTGAGTGCGCCTCTTGCCGCGTTCGCTTTTATAATGCTTCACATGAGCAATACACACAAACATGTTACTAGGGAAACAGGTAAACACATCCACTAGCCACATCGTGCTCGGTTGGACATGTACATAGTAGCCATAACAACAGAATGCTCTCTGGAGTTGAATATAACTATCAAACTGCTGATGTTGGTTCCACTCTGTCCTAACACATGCACACCACGCACGCGCCTTGTCATAGTGCCTATTAGGTGTGGACAAGTATTGAACAGGTCTAAGTCTTGCTGATATCCGGTCACACATTCGTTCTCATCATTCGAAGAAATAACATTTTGCAATTATTGTATTCCGCCAAAAACAACAGGTTCGAATACGAATTGAAATCCCCAGTGTTAACATCCAATTATGCATTTTCGCACCATTGAATGTTATTGTAGCGTTTTCCGTGGTAAAGTGAGCGCGCCTCTTGCCGCGTTCGCTTTTATAATGGTTCAGGTGAGCAATACACACAAACAAGTTACTAGGGAAACAGGTAAACACATCCACTAGAAACATGCTCGGTTGGACTATATATGTGCATAGTAGCCATAACAACAGAATGCTCTCTGGAGTTGAATGTCGCCATGTAAATATCTGAGTTGAGCCGAAGCCGTCAGTTGCATATTAGCCTACTGTTGATCTTGGTTCCACTTGACCGCATTTTGAAAACAGGGTTTTGCACATTAACTGTAATTTTCATTCAAGTATTTTCAGTTATTGTGTCCATTCAAGTGTGACCATTTATGTGCATACCTGGTCGAACTGTAGTGTTATGGGTCGTAATAGCCAGGGGTGAAATCATGCACTATATACGATAGTGACCACGGTTTCGTGATTCGCACAGTTAGTAACCCCCCCTCGCGCTTCGCGCTCGTGGGAGGTTACTAACTGGGCGAATCACTCAACCTGGGTCACTATCCCATACATAGTGCATGATTCCATTGTCTCGAGCAGGTATCTATTTGTAATAAATACCTCTGTGGGAGGTATTTATTTCCAATAAATACCTGTCCTAGGTATTGAATGAAAATAAATCAATACTGGTGGACACAGTAAACACACCGGGAATGTATTTTTTATTGCCAAGCATATACATGTATCAGACTTATATTACTCGATGTAGCCTACAAAAAGCTAATCGTTCTGGTGTGCGCGTTTAATCCATGGGTCACAACAGTTTTGTTAATTTTTGGACATTTGGTTCATGGAATCATCCGCCTTCTGCAGAAATCCAGTGAAAACGTATATATCCACAATATCCTTGGAAATCCGGAGGTTTTGATAATAATCCTGCGATATTCCAAATCCGCAAATGTGCCGGAATCCTGGAGAAGCCTCCAGAGATCACGCATAACGTAATTTTCCTGCAAACATGAATGAAAGATACAAACATGAATGTTTGATTTTTCCTCTTCAAATCTAGTTTATAGCTATTCAGCATATGTAATATGGGAACAATTTTAACAGAACTTTCACTCCGCCATATAAATTAAATGCACGAATAGCACACAAAAAAACTTTTACCTACCAGTCGTACGTTGAAGTCATGGAAGTCATGGATCAAACTTTATAATCGCCGTAGTGATTTTACGAGGAATTCTGTAAATACATGTGTACAAATCTTTTTTTATTCTCTTATAAGGATTGAAAGAACGCAGAATAAAGATATTTGTACGGGCAAAAATTATGATTCAATTCTTCGTACACGGGTACAACCCGTTAGATAATGCAGAAGGAGAAAATGCTAATTTTGTATTGAATTCAAAGAAATAAGTGATATACTCACCGGTTACAAATCTGGTATGTTGTTCATGTACTGCATCTGGTTACACCAAAATTTTGAGTCATTCCCAGGAACAAGATTTTGCAACAGTATCCAACAAACAAGCGCGTCAGAACACGCGTTTATATCCGCATGCATCGTATCCATGTGTTTCATTTTTTATCACGAAAAGTTGATGTCACGTAGCTTACTGTTTCAAAATGAGCGCGCCTTTTGCCGCGTTTGTTTTTATAGGGTTCCACTTGAGCAATACTCACAAACGCGTTACTAGGGGGAGAAAACAGCTCAAAGGCACAGTGCGAGTCCACCAGAAACATACTGAATTGGAACCATGTATACTGTAGCCATAACAACAGAATGCGGGCTGGGGTTGAATATAGAAATCTATGAGCTGAGTCATGTGGTGAAGCAGTTTCTGTAGCGAGTAATAGATCCAAAGCTTTCCTGACGGATACACTTGAGTGGGCAAGGACTGTGCGTTGCATTTGCAGTTTTGTTGTTTATATAGTGAATTACGTAAAGTGTATGTGATATGTTGTTTATGAACTGAAAGTGTCAAGGGGGGGGGGGGGGGTACTGGGGTGGTGGTGGCTTGTGCTAGAAATGTGTGTGTGGGGGGGGAGGGGGGGGGGTGCATGCACTATGTCGGATAATGCCTACGGCTTCGTATTCCTCACGAATAGAAACCTCGGCCTTCGGCCTCGGTCTCTATTCGTGAGAAATACTCAGCCTAGGGCATTATCCTATACATAACGACTGCGAGTGTACAAACAGTGTATGCCAAAAACTACACTTGTTTGTTCACTTGAGCCGTTTTCATCATTGCCGAAAAATTAATCTGGATAACGTCACAGACTGCACGCTGCGCCGGACTATGTAGATACGAAGTCATACTATGCTGGTGGTGTTCATCTTGGAGATTGAATGCCAACAACATTTGCCGACAGGTGGCAGCACACGAAAATGAAAAGTAGTGGAGAAACATATTGAACTGGATGATCATATTGACAACATAATTGTCCCATTGTAATGGCTTGCGTCATCTACGATCCAAGACTGGAACATTATCTGTCATCCAGTCAGTGAGGAGTGTACGCAAAACACGTCGAATCTTCCACGTACAGGGACAGTACACAGCCACGGCTTTAACGAATAGTCACTGTGGTGAGACTGGATGCACTAACGATCGTTAGTGCATCCCGCAATGGCGAACCCACTCGCGGTTCGTTTGAATTTTCTTCATTTTCCCGATAATTACGATTGTGATCGATACACACATGCATCTACTGATTCTTATGCGCACGAAACAACCGTTCGTTGCAAATACATGGCGATTTATGTTGGTTTGAGCATGAAAAACTCGTCTGAAAAAAAGCCGAAAGATTCCCTAACGATTGTTTTTGAAAAATCGAAGATTCTCTAACGAACATGTGAAGATTCCCTAACGACCTTTTCTTTATCAATTCAAATCTACGTTATTTAAATGTTAAACGTGAAATAAAGTACCAATTGACATGCATTGATGTGTACAGATTTCTAATACAGATTTCCTATTTTTTAAGGTGACATTCGCTAATTTATGTCGCATAAATAACGAATTCACAATGGTGTATGATATGGGCCTATTACAGTATACACGTATTAGGCCTATATCGTTAGGGAATCTCACCTTTGTCGTTGGTGAATCTTATCGCTAATTCTTTTCCTCAACATATCTAAACAAAGAAGCGTGATCTGCTTGAAATAACTATGCATGTCTTTGACCAATGCACTAAGCTACCTTCAGAGTGTCCATTTATCACAAATGGACCTGTCATTTGATAGAATATGGTTAAAAACCAAAGTGATCGTGTTTACTGTCGGCCATTGCGGGATGCACTAACGATCGTTAGTGCATCCGGTATCACCACAGTGAATAGTGTTACGGTACTGGTGGTTAGAATACATTCGTCTCTCATAGCCAGGATACCAAACTATGATACATGACATGACCTATTGGTTTATGTATATCCGTTCACATGTCAGGCACTGAATTCATTCACGTGTGACCAATTTCAGTTATGTGACTCGCGTATACAGACCGGGCTGACATTTAGTGCTTGGAGTAATATTGTTGGGGGAATTATACATTATGTCGGATAAGGCCCACGCCTTCGCATTTATCGCTGATACGACCCGAGGCTAGGGCCTTATCCTATACTTATTACCATTTTAGCGTCACGCCGTCCCAAACCCCCAACACCTGCCCCACTAGGACACCCAGGCACATACAAATGAATCCCGATATTTCATAGGGATTACTAAGTAAGCACTTAGTATTACTAAGTAAGCACGACATACCCCATTTTGGGGTATGTCTGCGTCTGACTTACCCTATTTTGGGGTACGTCTGCGCCTGACTTACCCCATTTATGGGGTATGTCCGACCAAAATATATCATGATTATTATAGTAGTAGTAATAATAACAATAATAATAATAATAATAATAGGTAATTGACTGGATACAGTGTTTGAGGCCCGAGGTCGTGTCTGGGCCGTAGCACGCACTCAGGCCTCAACCACTGTATCCAGTCAATTACCTGTAATAATGAGTTCTGACAAACAGTGAATATAAACATGAAAAATTCATAATTCAACCTCAATAATTAAGGTTTGTCCTCAAAACATGAACGATGTATGATGACTCGTTCATGAGATGCATATCATGTATGTGAGCTCTTAGGAAGGAAGCATGTAGGATGTGCATGACACACTGTTTTTCATGTAGGTATGTAAAAATGACTGTACACAAGCAGGTGCCTGCAGCATGTGGCATACAACACACATGTGAGCAAATTATATCTACCTGTTCCCAATTATTGGCCTACATCTTCTCCTTCCCCACAAGGCATCAATGTTCCATATAGGTGTGCAAGGGTTAACAAAGTAGTCCGCATAGAAGTGAACCTGTGGCCATGATGGATTTGTTGTTCAGTTCTCACATCACAGTCAACATCACAAAATCATTGTATGATTTTCAGGGCAAAATCGGGAAATGTAAGGCTCGACTCAGACTCGAATATGTGGCAATAGTAAAATAGTTAGTAGATTTGGTAGTGTGCTCAGTAGGCCTATGTTTTTTTATGTGAACAGTGACGGACAAAATTGTCTACTTTAACGTCGTCATTTTGCATCCTAAAATGTGATTATATACTTTGATATTTTTCGAATAATTCAATTGCTCGTGTCCTATTTCTAGGCATTTGTCCTATATTGGATTTTTAGAAAAATGTTAGTCATACTCAGTCATGAGTATTTTTAGAAAAATTTTAGTCATACTCAGTCATGAGTAATCATAGTGCTACACAAACCAATGTTGGGTATTTCTGAATCTTAAGACCTACTTTCGAACGTTATTTCAACTGACATGTACCAAATCTGCCTCGGGGGATGTTGATTTTCCTTGTACAGATATTGATGCGAGTTCATGGGTATTTCTTTGAAGACAGATTATTATGGTACTATTTTCGTGATATTTTTTAGGTGACAAAAAACTCAATAGTAATAAAAATAAAAATATAATTGTCAACAGCTGCAGACAACAGTGTATCTCAATTGCATCTATGTATAAGAGACACGATATTGGGGCATGCATATAAAATACGAGACAATGAGAGATTGCAGACCCTCGCCCTTCCAGATTTAGTTACTAAAGTTAGAGTTTATGACCCTCACATTTTCGACCTGGGCGATAATCGGGGAATTTGGTCATATCAAATGATCGGAAATTGGCCAATAAAAATACAAAAATCATGGGAGAAATATTCATTAATAAAAGTAGAGTTATTGCGATTTTTCTATCTTGAACATATTCTCGATCTGTCGACCACGACCTGAATTCTTGATACTGACAACCCAAACTTCGCCAGCTCTCACAAATTCAACCTTCTATTCAATATTGTCAGTGGTTCGGGAATTACCACTACTTGAAATACTACAAATCAGCGATTTCAGCTAATCACCCTTACACTTGCTACCTTGGGCGATAGTGGGGGATTTTGATCACAGGACCATCGGTAATACAGCAAATGACGGGAATTGAGCCCAGCTGTGAAATTTCAAAGTATTGTTTCTGTCATCCAGGCACATCTCCTGAATGAAAAAGGGTTTAAACGATTGAAAACTAGCTTCACATAACAATATGGCCTTGAATCTCAGAACACTCAAAAGTCTTAAAATCGTGACCCATAATTTTTCGACATCGGGCGATAATAGAGAATTTTCATCGAATGACTATCGGCCGTAAACCATACGATCGGGAATTGGCCAAAGAAAAAAATAAAAACTTGGAAAAACTAATATCAAGTAGAACCAGAGTTCTAGCCGATTATGTGATTTTCACTTTTTCCGTTGCCATGGCAACCGTTTTCATTCGATTTTGACAAAATTTGAAGGAGCCCGAGCCACTAACATAACACTTCAGTCCTATATAGATTTAGTAATAAGCGCGGAGACTTGCACAAAAAAGTGGCTGACAAAAAATAACCGAAATCGTGGACCCCCATTTCCCGACATCAGGCCATAATGGAGAGTTTTCGTTGTACGACCATCGGCCGTACACCATACAATCGGGAATTGGCCGAAGAAAAATACAAAAATATTTGGAATAAATAATATCAAGTTGAACTGGAGTTATAGCCAAATATGTTATTTTCATTTTTTCCGTTGCCATGACAAAGGTTTTTATCCGAATTTGACACAATTCAAAGGGAATCAAGCCACTACCATGACGCTTCAGCCCTATAAATATGGCGAATTAATTCACACAAGACATGTGAATTTAATTATTGTCAACGTATTTTCTGCAATTATGTACATATGGTAGGGGGATGGAGTCTGGAAGGGTGATAAAATCAACAGAGAACCCGGCGTTTATTAGAAGTTTCACAGCACTGAAATTGCGACCCATCTGCATAGACCTATCAAATTGACCAAGACAGGACAACACACCGGCCTCTTCTATAATTCTATATTGCTAGGTTTCCACGCTTATTATTATGTCTTTCAGACCCAACAACAAATCTGGCATTATCTACAGCTCAAGCGTCAGACAATATATTGCACTGGGCCAGATGGAATGCTATTGAATGTGTTTTGATTATTCAATCTCCCATCAGCCTATACATATTAAACGAGGAAAGGTAAACCCAGTGCCGTATGGGAACAAATGAAGGACAAAAGGCATGAATTATATGTTGTTGTAACGAAGCCAGACGTACATGTAAATAATACATATATATGGGTTTCAGAAGGAACAGAACACTACAGCCAGTGCATTGGCTTAGGTACTTAGTCACCTAAGTCATTTCTAGACCTATAATTCGATAATCTATCGTCATAGCATTGCGTCCGTCATCCACAGTTTCATCTTCAAAGCTTACGATAACTTAATATCGAGGGGAGAGTTTTTTTTCTCCAACGTTCTTCTTTTTTTCTGATGGCCCTCTGTCGTGGCGGCCATTTTGTTTATCTGAAGTTAAGGTTTCTCTCCATTGGAGTTATTAATGTCAGTATACATGAATGCTCCAGTATAGATCTTACATATTGACACCGTCGAATGGGAAGTAAAATATTCCAGTTTGATTTATGACAATGAATTTTACCTGCTATAGTATCTGTGGTCAAAACGGCAAAAATTGGATTACCATTTTTAACAGTCTGAACTGTTCAAGTCCAGATACTGCTACACAGCAGTTCAAGATTGACTGCTTGAACATGGTAGAATGTGTTCTATGCCACATGTAGTTATGCTGTCAACAGTCACCCGATTCATATTCCTGGTACGATAAGATGGGTACCAGGTCGAAACCTGGTCCCCATCATAATGGGCACCAGATCGTCTTATGCGTATACTGTAATATATCTGGTGCCCATACAGTCGTACCAGGTGGGCATCATCAGTGCTGCTCTCTGGTGATTGGTCTACTTGTGATTATTCTGGGATGTAATAAATTTCGGAAAATAATATTATATTCACTTCGATTCACACACCCATAAATGAGCCCATTAGTCATGATTATAAGCCAATAAATGCTATTTCTGCGTCCACGTGTATGGTCAAGCATCAATATTATCTGTGCCGTTCAAAAATACGTGTAACGCGATGGTCGAGTGTAACTAGGCGTGTGTTTCAATCAGGGTTGCTTAACACAAATTTCATCGTAATGACAGGTCATTACTCAATATTCTGTTGGTGATGATACACGTGAATGTTCTAAAACGCAATTTTATCGAGTTACTTTATTATAACACATTTTACTATTTCAGAAAATTCCAGACCAAACCGCCCAAACTGATTGATATGTATCGATGGCCTGGATACCTACATGTATATGTTAAAAAATTAGGCCAAGGGCCAAAGATAGGTTACCGGACAATGTTTAATATTTTAGGTATTAGCCAGGTCACTGGTTGAATTCAAGGTCAAGAGAATATTCAGCATATATAACATTAAGCATATATCATGTCCACAGTTGATTGCTAAGCTGTAAGTTCAATAATCAGAGAGAGATTAGCAATTTTATGCTGTAGCCTTGAAAATGAAGGGGCAAAGGTCAAATTCAAGGTCATCAAAATATTCAGTGTATATCATTTTCTATATCATGTATATCATGTCCACAATTGATTCCCAAGCCATACAGTCAATAGAGGAGCAAGATATGAGCCAGTTTGTCCTTGGACCTTAGAAATGAGGTCAGAGGTCAAATTCAAGGTCACGAGAATATTCAGCATATATAATTTCCTATATGTCCACAATTGATTCCTAAGCTGTAAAATCGATAATAAGTGAGATATTAGCCATTTTGTCCTGTGACCTTGAAAATGAGGTCAAAGGTCAAATTCAAGGTCATGACAATAATCTGCATATATCATTTCCTATATGTTCATAATTGATTGCTAAGCTGTAAAGTCGATAACAAGCGAGATATTAGCCATTTTGTCCTGTGACCTTGAAAATGAGGTCGAAGGTCAAATTCAAGGTCATCAGAATATTCAGCATATATCATTTCCTATATGTCCACAATTGATTCCTAAGCTGTAGAGTCGATAATAAGCGAGATATAAGCCATTTTGTGCTCTGACCTTGAAACTGAGGTCAGAGGTCAAATTCAAGGTCACGAGAATATTCAGAATATATCATTTCCTATATGTCCACAACTGATTCCTAAGCTGTAGAGTCGATAATAAGCGAGATATAAGCCATTTTGTGCTCTGACCTTGAAAGTGAGGTCAGAGGTCAAATTCAAGGTCACGAGAATATTCAGCATATATCATTTCCTATAGGTCCACAATTGACTCCTAGTCTCTAATCTCAATATCAAGTGAGATATTAGGCATAATGTGTCCCATTATAAAGCATAGGAGAATTTAACATGGGAAAGTCCCATTTGAGCCGAGTTTGGGCCAAAATGGCCCACTTCGAGCGATTCAAGCGCAACGAAATTTATAGACATCATAGGAGTACATATGAGGAGTCTTATTTATCAAAAAGAAAAAAAGTTACTGAACAGATTTTGAGAAAATGGCCGCCAAAGTCCAAAATCAGGCATTTTTCGTCGAAAACGGCCGCCATTTTGAAAAAAATGCGAAAATCAAAAAACTAAAAAATACCTCCTTCTTGAATTATTTTTAAGTATTTTTGTGCAAAATTTCAGAAATATTCGCCTGTAAACAAAAAAGATAAAAATGTGGACGACGACGGACGACGACGGACGCCGACGGACGACGACGGACGACGACGGACGACGGACGACGGACGCAACGCCATGCCAATAGGTTATCGGACCATAGGTCCGGTAACCTAAAAAATCGATGTTATAAACTCTTATCACTCGATGTATGCCCTGTCATCGCGATGCATAAACATTGAGGGGGTCGTTAATTTATCAAAATATAGACTGCTAGTATATTTCCCACGTAATTAGATAATTGACAACGCTTATCCCAGCTCATTTTCCCCAAGACATTCTCTCTAGAAGATATACATGACGATATCAACAGGTAGCGCACGCACATTGTACTCAGTGAAGCCGTGCTAATGATGATTAGATCTATGGCAGTCCTGAAGGTTTTCGTTTGTTTACACCACGTTCACAAAAGAGCCATATCATTTCCGCGGACAAACTAGCAACTTTGATGTGGTGATTTATCTGTTAGTATGTAAAAATACTCCAGAAATATAAATGAGAGATACCCACTGAATATAAGTGAGGGAACATATAATTATAATATGTTATAACGATTTCTGACGAGAAGTCAGTATAGCTACTCTAGTAGTACTAAAGTAGCTATGTATAAGATAATTCGAAGAAGCGGATCTTATTTTAATAAAATTGCATTTTATGCTGCTTATAAATCTCAAACCATCGAGGCTCAGGTCACGTCACATAGTGAAATATCCCAAAGTTCTGAGGATTCGTGACTGCGGTTCCTCTTTGCGTTCTAATTGCCTTGCTCTCATAATTGAACAGACGCTAGGTATGTTTTATATTTCCGTGTACTTTAAAATGTTCAGCTAGAAAAACGAAGAACATAACGTACAAACAAAATCGATCTATTTCAGAAAAAGTGGTGTTGTTTATATCAGAACCATAGGTAGATCGACATCGTTTCATCACAAACATATAATTAGTCCCGTAGTGGACACCTAGACATGCAATACTTTGTTCAATTTCATGACATTTTATACAAAAAATGCAAGATTTTTATGGTGTAAAATATTCATATTTTCTATCAGTACTGAAAGTCCATTATGATAATCAAACTCATTTTCCAAATTTTTGGAAGCATAATCGAAACGATTGCTTTTTAAAAAAAATGTATATATATATAATAAGTATAGATTATTGTATTACTTAGTATATCTCGAACTTTCGCTTACTGTGCGAACCGCTAGGCGAGCACAATTAGTAAGCGAAAGACATAGAACAATAACGAATTTATTTACAGTTCACTCCAGCCTGAATGCAGAATGTGCGACTGTTGGTTTAATAATTGTGCTTGTTTTTCAGTAATGAGAGTCCGTTATGATAATTCAAAATTCCGAATCCTTGGGCAGAGGCGGATCCAGGAATTTTTTATTAGGGGGGGGGGGGGGGGGGCGCAAACAAAGTAAAGGCGGTCTGGGGGTTCGGGGTGCGCCGTAAGCCCCCCGAGGAAAAATAGCATTTTGGTGTTTTATGAGAGCATTTGGGGTGGTTTCCGGAGACGTTTCTGGGACTATTGGATGCCTATTTCGTGTACTAATCAGGGACGAGTACAAGGTGCTTGGTTCCAGGTTGTGTGTGTGGGAGGTGGGGGGTGGGGGTGCGCTGTAAGCCCCCTTTAGTAATTGAAGTAGTGTGAATGTATATCATACTAAATGAAGAGAGTAGTGCATCCAGGGGAAGATCCAGGATTTAAGGGAGTGGACCAATGCGAGCCCGGCAAGCACCTCGCGGCCGGGGGTCTGGGGCCCGCTGAAAAGCCCCAGAAGACAGAGCCCTTTTCATGTTCTGTAGTAGCTTCCTGGCCTCTCCTGAGTATAAATTTCAGTCAAACTCACTAAAACCACCATTTTTTTAATCAAGCAATTGTTATTAAATCCAAATTAATTATTTTTTTCACCATCAATACCAAATAATGCCGATACAAAATTTATTATATCTCAAAGCATTTGGTGACAAAAATGCATCAGAACTAATATTATATTCCCCATACATGTGCGCCATATCGCAATCAAGTATTTTGTCATTTCTGTACCAACAATACCCCCTAAATTTTCGATATTAATAATGTGCGTGGTGTGAGGAGGGGGGGGGGGGGGGAGCGGGTGGAGTGGACAAGGCCCCCTTCCGTCCCCACCCCATGGATCTGCCTTTGGCACTTATAGTAGCAGAAATACATGTTTTTCTGATAGTAGTTACCTTTTTAATCATCAGTAGATACAGGAGAAGTAGCACCAATTTAAGTCATATCCCTGGGCCAAAATTGGAACTTGCATGGGAATGGTCAATCATGCTGAATGAGAGGGTTCCAGTGGAAGAAAAAGGCAGAACCAGAACCCTTGGACACCCGCTCCCCCAAGATCTGCTCTTGTGGCCGACCATTGATGGGGATATAACGGGATATTTTATGCTTGGAACGGACTCTTTTGCTGTTGGATCAGTTGGATTTGAGCCTGGAATTTCAGGTTCGACCCCCAACCCCCCCCCCCCCCCCCCCCGAACCCCCCCCCTATCTACGCCCATGATTTATTCATATCAGCTCTTATATTTAGATATACCTTAGATATTATATTTATATTATCTATAATAAATCCAGGGCCTATTTCTCTCTCTCTCCTTAGATATTATATTTATATTATCTATAATAAATCCAGGGCCTATTTCTCTCTCTCTCCCTCTCTCTCTTTCTTTTCTCTCTCTCTCTCTCTCTCTCTCTCTCTCTCTCTCTCTCTCTCTCTCTCTCTCTCTCTCTCTCTCTCATTTTAGGGAGGGGGGGGGGGGGGGGGGGGCGCGCCGGGTCCGCCTATGTTGGGCGCACTTGAAATAACATTGTCAGTTTTGACAGTATATCCGACCTATTGACTAAATATTGTTAGATTCAGTGTGTCCATTGTGAAACAGTGGCTGAATTTAAAGAATTCCATGAGCAGAAACATTTTAGATATCTTGTGCACGTTTATGTGCTTCTCTCTTTCAACAATGAATTATCGTGTGTGTTTCAATGGTTTGCGCGATGTGAATGTAATAATGTATACTCATATACATGTATATGCTTGGTTGTACCATGTCACATAGGCTACATGTGTGTACATCTATAACTACCTTATATGCGATGTAAAATAAACAAAATTAATTAATTAATTCAAAATGTTTCAGGCCGCTGACGAGGTTAATGCAGAAAGAGATAAGGCTACAGGCGCGGGCGAAATAGTCTTCTTACTGGAAGTCATCGAATCCGACCACACACTCACGCGTAACAAATTGCGTCAGAGACACGACAGCGAACACGTGACTGGGGCTTGTACGCAAGCTGCACACCGGGAGGAACAGTACTTGGTGTACGACAAAGTTATTACATCGATGCCCATATCACTATGTGGAGAGTGGAAGCTTTGATAGTAAATGTCTGGAAGAATGATTTCTAATCATATGATTCCGCTCCACTGCTGAGTAAATTACTTATTAAAAAAGTTGTATGACTATGTCTTGAGTTTGCCTTGTAATCATATTTATGAAAATTTACTGTCCAATGATAATTTTGATTGCATAAACTAAGTTGTAAATTGATGTATATAAAATGAGAAATAGAAGCACCCCTGTATTCATGTATTTCGTAAATCAGTCTGTGTATGAATAGAACATACCTATGATGTATTACATATACCTAATCTGATTAAGTGATTAGTATCAGCATAACAAAGCCATGGGTCACCAGCTTTTTGTTTTATCTGTCCCGGCTAGTTATCTGTGCTTGTATCATCGATATTCACACGATAGTTGTTATCAAGAGATGCATTCGCCCACCTGCTATTCATCCCATATTTACCCACCCGCTGATGTAGTAGTGTAGCAGTTATGTAAGGCTCGCTGACTTGAGCATGTTCATCTGTGTATATAATTATTGTGTATAAATAAAGATTGTTGTTACATGCATGGTATGGCATGAGCCATATTGCAATCCTGGATTTATCATGCACTTTTATTGATTATCATTTAACGACGGTATTTTTTTCACTCGATGGCAAATGCATGATGGACGTGAATAAATGCTTTCACACTGGAAATTCTTGTATTTTATGAATTTTAATTCAGCATCCATTATTTTGTTTAAATTGGATGATACATGACTGTTGAGTGCAGGCCCTCGGATATTTGTACACTTCCATATACTGATGAAACCCTTGCCGCTCTTGCTTCTTCCAATTTCAGTGCTACCAGCAGGGTTATATATAAAACGATCAACATTCCGATGACAAAAGTATGCAAACGTATGAAATGAAATAAGTTGCACGACGACAAGATATAGAATATTTTTAAAAACAAGAAACATCTTGATACAAATACGTCAAAGCGTGGCAATCATAATAATCGAGTAATATAACAGTGTGTGTGAACAGTGTGGGAAGACTAATGCAGTCAACAAACTATAATACGCTTTCAAGAAGTATTATCTGTCAGCAAAGAATGTTCATACAATTTTGTTGTATGACCCACCTTGCCCATTCTAGATATTTACAGGAGTATCAGGCCTGGATGCATTCATGCAACTGAACCCTGGCTGGAGATTGTGCTACAAAACATATCTGGCATTGTTACCCAGTGCATAAAAATGCTGGCACGCATTATTGATAGCGAATATTAATCATGCATAAATAATAGATGAATACATATTAGTGAACACATAAAAATTTATGTTAAATCAAGAAGCCATCGGATAAATAAAGTGAATGTAAGTATCAATCTATCACCACCAATAGTCAGATGTTTTACCACCAATGCGTGCTCAATCCTGATATCTCGAACAGAATCGAGCTCAAACCTTGAAAAGCTTGATCACGATCTGTCGTTTGTAAATCCAAGAAATGACTACGATGTCCTTACATACTGTAGTGTACAAAACTTGTTCCATACCATTCTGTTTATATTGTATTGGAAGTAAGGAATCTGAGTGATCATCTTGCTTATATGTGCATTCACTGGGAAACGTCGGATAAAATACATAACATAGCTGAACTCAGCTATTCACGGACATGACAGGATATACAAAGAGAATCGAAATAGCTTTGATATCATTTTCAAGTGAATTCCAAAGTTTACTTGCCTGATACCAAAAAGGTATTCTGCTGATACATAATCGTCTCTAATCCTTTGCTGCCTGTTCTAAATTTCTGTTGTTGCAGAATAGCTGGGTCCTAACTTATACATTTATATACTTCCAGTAAAATACATGTCAATCTTCTCACGTATACATGAGTTGGATAAACCTATAATTTATGTCTTAGATTACTATAGTCAGAATCATGATCACTGTACACAAATATTGAAGCCTGCCTTTGCAGTTTCATTCCTTGTCATACTATCCCTATACTTCAGAAGTGTCACACAGTAGAGCAATAGTCAAAGTTAAAGATGAAACGGAGTGAGTGAAAGAGAAACTTATTTCGTTCACCTAGATTTCTCACACAGACAGTCTATACAAATGACATATGATTATGCTGTTTCTTTCCTGCTTTTTCTTTCTTTTCCCACGATATTCAAAATTCAGATTTACATCAAAATATACAGCCAAATGCATCAATGTTGGAACAGGGGCGAATCCCGACAAAATTTTCATATCCGCATTATATTCTCCAGGGCAGACACTGTGCGAAATTTAGTTACACTGTAAACCAACAGAATCAGCAGAAAGTAGTCAACAACCGAACAAGAACATTTTGAAGTGAAAAATGTCAGATATACATTGGACAAATAATCGTAGATATACATTGGACAAATAATGGCGAGAATTCCCTTCATAATAATTTTCTACTGGGAATATACGTGTGTTTATTTTGCAATAATGTGACTGTGTTATGTTTAGCCATATTCATATATTATCCATATATTTTTAACATAATAAATATGTAGGATTTAATATGTGATCCCTTGTAATAACATAAAATACTTTATTTACTATGGGAAAGCTGTTTTATTTACACATAAATTGTAGAAAGATCAGTTCTGTGGATCCAGAGCTGAACATGCAAGAGTTTTCCCATGATTGATGGTTGGTAATTCATGCAAATTTCGAATCAGAAATTAGAAATTTTCCAGGTGGAGTAGGTGTGTGACAAACACCGAGTCAGAACCAAATCTCACAACCCAATATGATACTGAGTTTATGCTAAATTATATGAGTTTATGCTAAATTTATCGTCCACCAGCAGTACCAGCGGCTCAATAGTAATAAAATATATCTAGCTATTATCACCAAAACAACAACACGGTGATGATGGTAAAATATAACAGATCATTCTGGTACAATGCATTTAATTTGCATACATATTTTATATTTTATTGACAATAATATAGAGTGGTATTGATGGAAAGGAAATAAAAAATACAAGCATCATCTTGTGAAAACATTGATATTTTAACACAATGTGGTAATCACGTGTGTGCTGAGTTTGCCTGTACGTATGTGTGTTGCAATCATACATGTAAATCCACGTGAATAGATCAAGATTCCGTTTCGAACGTGTTTCTGAAGTTTTATAGAGGAATCTTCGCCGTTAAATCGCCACAGTCATGACTTAAATATCGCATACATAACAATACAACTATTATACTTTGAACAATACATTTATGATTATGTAATGTTGCCCGATTTAGTTTTCAGACTATAAACTAATAATTCAGAGGATAGAAGAACAAATATGCAAATGATGTATGTGCACAATCGCTAGCAGACAACGGAAGCACATGGTGATATATATGAACTAATTTTTATTGTGATATATGTAGATATATGTCAGCAAATTGACTTTCTGTAGCGATTGGCGTCATATGTTGTGTATCAGCCTTTTGTATTCTACTTTCAGAATTGGACCCATACCTATATGTATATTTACCCATTTATATATTTTTCTGATCATTGAACGGACATGATCTCGCTGCGGCTCTGTCCTTATCACCTTCTTCGTAACATTTCAATTGTCATGAAACAAATGAAATAACTATTGAGCAAACTAATATTTCTTATTTGAACACGTATTTGACTATTCTAATTAATGATTCAATGTCGATAAATACAGTCGCTCGATTGGGAACTACAAATATTTATGGCAAATTGTGACCTGACCGAGCGAGTTGCCAGTGGTTATAAACAGACTTCATGTGCCCAAGCAACCAGAGAGGGTGGGGCGCTAGTGTTTGGTGAGCGAGTAATAGGGGTCACTCGTACATCGAAAGAGAGGCCTAAATGCATGTATATACCTATGTGAATATACACTCAATGTACATGCATCTACATGAATGTTCAACAAGCTAAGTGGTATGTGTCGGACCTACGGCGCTGGACAAATCGACTGCCATAGTGGGTAAGGACTTGTGAACTTGTTCCGGAACAAAACCTGTCTTCAATGAATAAACATGAAATACACACAAATTCTTCCTAACATAATTGTTCCCAACGGTTAATGTCAGTTTCAAATTGATCCCTCGTATAGACAGGGTGCAACATATCCCCAAAGTCCCAAAAGTCATGTTGTAAGGTTTAATAATGACATCAGTTCTAAGAAAGAAAACCAATTAAAGCTCACAGCGTGTAAACAAATTGGATAAGCTCTTCCTGATATGACCCTGGGGAGTCTTATCTCGGAGAGAGCCAGCCTACATGAGGTAGATCCAGACCCGACACGGGGGAATATCCAGGTGTTATGTTTAAGCCCTATGGCATATTTTGTTTGATGAAACCCAGAACCAGACAGTTTTATGATCCGCGTGTTGTAAGGGGAGGCGAGATGTGTCCATACATTCAATTTCACAGAACTATCACCATATGGCAGTTATATTGGGAGTGAAATTTCAATGTACGACCTAAATAATGCACATGTAAATATTTATATATTTTTTAGGATAAATGATCGAAACACGTGCGTGTATTTGCACACAAAAACAGTATTATGGACGTAATGCAATTGATCAATATATTCCTAACATCGGTGAAATGGAAAGAAATAGCAAAAACGGGAATAAGGTGGAGGGAAATAAAGAACGGCGGTAAATTGTTATTGTTGGCATGTTGTATTGTCTCGTAAGGACAGGGTTCAAAATGGTTTTGGGTTTTTTTAGTGTACATTGCAACCACTTTCGTTAGTTTGGTCGTAATTACCCACAAACATTATTATTCTCATTATTGCAGTTACATACGATGAGTACACAACGACTGGTGCCACTCCGCCTCCTGAAGTTTCAGGCATAGGTATATAGTTCTATAACGAGGTTTTCTATTTTTAATTGAATGCTTGGTAAGGAAGGATTTTATCACAGGTATCTCTTTCATTGTGAGATTCCACCTGTTGTTGGCCTGCACCTATCAGGCGGTACATGGTCAATAACGATCGCCCGGCACATCCTCTAAACACACAAAGAAAACGATAGTTATACCAATGTTTTTACGACTGGAGCCGCTAATCTCCTGCGGATAACTTGTTATCTGTAGCATCTCTTCCAAGAGCGATAAGAGTGCGTGTGTATATTTGCGTTCATAGGGGAAACTGAAGTATAGCATTATTCTGCAGGGACTGCTATGCTCATGTATCATAATGTTCCGAAGCATGTACGGAAGCCCGTAGAGGCCAGATAATGAAAGGTGTGACAATATATTTATCTGGCGGCCACAACATACTTATCTGGCGGCCGCCACTTAATTATCTGGCGGCCGCCACATAATTATCTGGCGGCCGCCACATACTTATCTGTTGGCCATGGCTTGAAATATGAGGAGATTCTTGTAAAGCAATATACATATAGCTAGTTAGGCCCTAGTACCCAAATAAAAGTCGTGACATACTGTATTAATGACAATACTGTTTTTAATGAGACAATGTTATTTGGAGTATTGTAGAGGGGGGGGGGGTGTTGATATGCAAATTATTCAACAAAACTTAACTTTCACACTTAGCATTATATAGGGATCATCAATGAATTCATGTTATTTATTGTGGCCATGGCAACTGGGCCCCCTGCAAGTATGGTTGCTACCATCGATATATAGGTTAAAGGGATATGTGAACAAATAAAAACAGTGCATATTCGATGGTGGTGACAAATATTCGTCAAATTATCTGATTAATATTGTGTGTACCTTTTTTTCTTTGTTTTTCCCCCCTATGGATTGTGTATTGAGTTGAGTTCTTTATTTCATGTAAGGCTCACAGCCCATATGCAATGTACAACATTTACAGAACAGAGCAGAACAGAGCAACAACACATCAATAAAACAATGAGGATATAACACATGTTCATCAGACACACATCAAATACATCATAATGTCGAGCAATTTTCATATTTCATTTTGCAGTTTGAAAGCTTGATAAAGATATTTTGTTAGGTCTTTGATACGATTATGATTTTGTGATTTCATTTTTGACATAAAACAATCAGTTAAATTGTGATTAATATTTATATATTTGCTTAGGTACTTTTCCCGCAGATCGCAATATTTCGGACAAACTAATAAAAAATGAATTTCATCTTCTACAGTATGTATATTTTTGTTTTCAAGACAGAAAAGACAAAGTCGCTCATCTCTTGGTTTCCCAGTATACCGTTCTTTCTCTATCGCTAACTGGTGATTTACACATCTGAATCTGGTTAATGCAGTTTTATATTTCCAGTATAAGTCTAAAGATAGATATGTTTCAAAATCAAAACTGGTTTCATAATTACAATATAGTTTTAGCTTTGAGGTATCTGATAATTCTGTATGCCACTCTTGTATTGCAATATCACTGAAACGTTGTTTTAAGGAATACATGAATAAATCTACATTTCCAACACTGTTGCAGCCATACATCACGAAAACCATTCAAACACAAAAGCTCCTTGATTTCAGTCACCCAATTTCTTCCACCATTTTCATCAAATTTCAACAACAATTTATACAAGTGCACACGAATATTATCCACACTGCTTTGAACAATACTAAGCCAAAATTTCACACATTTAAGTTTATATAAAATAGATAAAGGCATTCGTCCTAATTCGCCAAACACTGCAGCATTACTAGTGTTGTATGAAACAGATAATAGATATTTACAAAATTTTCTATGTACAAGCTCAACATTTTCACAAGTTTTAGTTCCCCAGATTTCAGAGCCATATAATAGAATTGGTACTACCATTTTATCGAATAAATCTAAAGATAACTTTATAGGAATGCGTCCACATTTTTTAATAAAACGTTTTATCATGAAAACTGCCTTTTCAGCTTGACTAGACAAGGTTTTAGTTGCAGTGGACCATACCAACTTAGATGAGAATATGATGCCTAAATATTTATAATAAGTGACAATTTCAAGTGGGTTCCCATTTAAGTAAATGTTGCCTTATGATCTATAATACCAATCAATGACATGAAAATATGTACATTTCATCCCCCAAACAAATATTCGTTAAATTGATTGAGGCATTCTTGGACCATATATGTTACAATATAAATCGACATTGACCGATCAGAGTCACTTTGCATGTGACTAACGCGCACCACTCCTATGGGATGCTGGTTTTCGAAGGGGGGGGGGGGAGAAGTTTTATTTTTAAATCTCGGGTTAGTAACTTGATGATATCGACTTAGTATATCGATAACGTATTTCAAATAAAATGTAAATTTTATTTTATTTTAAAATGAATTTCTATGGATATACCAAAATGCTGTGTTTTAAAGTACTAAATTATCTGGCGGCCGCCAGATAATTAAGTGGCGGCCGCCAGATAATTATGTGGCGGCCGCCAGATAATAATGTGGCGGCCGCCACTTAAATATATTTTCACGCCTGGCACTAACAGTCTTCCGTACTGCAAACATTATATAGAAATAATCGAAATGCTACTGTACTCATAATAATTATCAAAATACATGATTGCGTGTAGTTCTTTGCACGTAGTATAGCATATTGCATATTGACCTGTGAACTATAAATGTGGCATTGTAAGAACTGATATATCTACATGTATATATTAGGGATGTATATTACGGGTATATCCACGGCTAGCCAAAGCCCATCCTGGCATTTAATTCCAGAAATAAATTTCAATATTTATTTTTACTTTTAAAATTCAATTCCGGGTTTATACTTGATATATATACTTGATATTTAATTACGGGTCTTACATATAACATTCCAGGTTTTTTATATATTTTATTCTCAGTTTCAAAAGTGATTAAATAATCATTCATAACAAAACGCTACTCGTTTCGGTTTTCCCCATTCTATTCAAGTCACGATAAAACAGTATGATTCGTGCTAAAAGAATATATTTTTAAATTTAATTTAATTCGGTAATTTAATCACATCACTACGGTGGTTCTCTTAGGACATTGCTTTTTTATTTTTATTTTTAAAAAGTTTGAAATATTTGTTGGGCGTATTTAATGATTTTATACGCGTATTTAATATTTTATATGCGTATTTATTAATTTATTATGCATATATAATATTTTATATGCATATTTTTTTAATAGAGAATATACATACTACATATCATTCAATGAATGGCAGAGAAATTTGTAGCTAGTTTCCAGATGTGGCTTCCCAGGTCTGGTTTCGTTGCAATATAAAGCACCCAGCTGTTACAGCAATTCTTTATTTTTTTCTGCAGTGTCGTATTCACACCCAAGCGGACATAACACGCGAATATTGCGGACAGAGCTATTGACATATCAAACGAGAGTCGACGCCCATCCAGAAAAATGCAATGTTTATTCGTCATCATTGAGTTCTCAAGAATCAAAAGCATTACAAAATCAATAAGAACATAGAAGATGTCATCAGAATCTTGTTATACCCGGTAATAGGTTGATACATACAATCCCATTGAACGGCTGCTATAAAATGTCCCATATAATAACGGTCCCCAAGCTGTTCCACACGAGCGTAATGCACCGGTTATTCTACGTCACCGCCAATACCAAAAGAAAATGATACGATCTGGTACACCATTCCCACTGTCCAATATCCTCAAGAATTGAGCCCGAAAATGACCATAAAACTCCTACTGATCACAGGAAATATCTCGATGAAAACTATAGATTGCGAATGATGTGAAATACATCACAGCTGGCCAAAATAATCTCTACTTCGGGTCACTATCACTGTTCGCCCAAAAGTTAATGATAATTTACCAAAGTTCACTCACATTTCAATATGGATAATCAGCGTTTCTTTGGGTGCTGTCATGGACCACAATGATATGGTGTGCCATATTGTAGAAAAAGTTAAATGATCATACCATGATTTCGTAGCACAATATAGCATTGAATTTTCAGGGCGTACATGTATGTATGAGTTATACATTATATAGATGATCATTTTGAGTGTGGTGAGAATATGATAATGTGTTAGCACTGCATTGTCCCTCTGCAGAACATCATACCATTGGTTAAAGCAGCCGCCTTCGAAACCAGTGAATATTTTTTGAAAAATGTATTTTATATTCAACATGCTAGACTAACTAAATGAAACATACTCACATCAAATGTAATGACTATAACCAGTCCTCAGGGAAATTTTTCTCATTTGAACAGGCGGTTCTCGCGCAAATGCAGGACTTGTATCCATCACACACAGATGTAAACAAAGCATAGAGGATGCACGAGTCTGAAGGACGAGTTTATTCTGCGTTCATCCACCAGACCAAACGAGAATATCTTTTTGTGGAAAACACACGAGCGTGGTTTTTATTTTATCACACGAAACTGTCCAGACATAATTTTAGATAGAGTAGTCCAGCCTATTTTCGGACACCACCAGAAATCGGACACTTCATGATTTATCACCAATTTTCTATGTCAGTTATCATGCCGCAAACAAATTTTCTCAAGCACTGAAACAAGGCAAGTTGGTCTTTGCTGCTTCGAAGAAATTTCTGCGAAGTGTTAGCAGAGGTATCTAGTTTGATAAGTTCCACAATGTTAGCTTCCATGTTAGTGTTAGTGTCCGAAAACTGTCTAGTGTACTCTATATGATCTTCCTGTCCAGAGGGGTGCTTGATTTTCTTTCATAACTGATATTTAGCCTTGCAACAACTGCCGACTGACAGCTTCATGTATATAGCCTAAATTATAATGATATAGTTTTTATTCTTAAAGACACAGAAGGTGTCCGATTTCTGTCTGGGGTGTCCGATTACTGTCGCTTGAACTCACAGTTTATAATTCACCAATATCGAAGTCAGGACAAAATAATATTTCCATACGACTTTATAACTTTTACCACATTTACGTATATGCCGTTGCATGTAAAATAAATCATCTGGTATCTTTCTCTACAGTCATTATTGAGATTTCACCTTAAGTGTCCGAAAACTGTATGGTTTACTCTACTATCGTTATTATACGAAAATTGATAATGATCATTAATATAATAATATAATAATAATAATTTAATAATATTCATGAATATGCCCGTAATGTCCGAAAAAATCTCAAGTCTGGGCTTGGAAAGTAACTCTCGGTTGCTAGGATAGTTTTCGTATGACATCACATGAAGGATCCTAAAAATGGTATTTGGGTAAGAAAGTAGTTTCGGCCCGGTGTGGGTCAACAAGTGATACAGAATATATTTGAACTAGGGTTATCACACCTTTTGGAGTCCTATAGCATTGTAGTTTATAGTGTGTGATAAAAATATAAACTATGATGACAGTGAGAACGGAAAATGTATTCCAAATCCCAGCAATGCACATGAACGTTTGCATGCGTATCAAAATGTATATCAAAATGCGTATCAGAATATATCAAAATAAATTTTAGATGAATACTGGTGTCCTTTTTACATTCGTTCATTTTATTATTTAACACACGCTACGTGTATAAAATGTAATACCAAGACCAGTTCTACTGTAATTTCAGTGTTAAACACCTTAATGCTTCACCTAAACATAGACAGTAGAATGAATCGCCGGCGAAAATAAAACTTGACGCAATTCAACTGACCGAACTAGCAAAATAATAGCTCCAATACATGAACCCCAAGGGACCCCTGAAACACACACTGTGCTATAGAGAATGTGAATGTATTTTCTTCTCGGGAGGCTTACGGCGCCCCCGAACCCCCAAACCGTGAGCGTACACTTTACTCACATCCTGGCGACGCCCCTGATATACATTACGAGAGATTTCATATACGTCCAAGTAACCATATAATGTCTGTAAGAATAATCCGTTGAGAACATTCGCCACTGCTGGCAACAAATAGGATTTGAATGAATTTGAATAATTTGAATGAATATAGTAAGTTATCATGAACTTCAGACTCCAGTACGGCATGATATCTGTCTGATGTCTCCATGCGGCCTCGTGGTATATTGCTGACTGATTGCTGATTTCCCCGACAATTTCAAGCTGTATTTGAAGAGCTCTGACGCGACCCTACAATATTTTCTGCATCGTGGGTTTCAGGCTGGTATTACGGAATGGCGTTCTGGGAAGTTCCATATAATCCAATTCTAATAAAAACCGGGCCTCCAATAGAAGCCAGCCACGCGATTCTCGAAACTATGGTAACAGAGTAGCATCCACACGAGCGCACCCACGTGTCAAAAACGCACGTGCCATGTCATTTAAATCATTTTGAAAGACGGACAACGGATTATGTGTATTCTTTACAAAGTACAGTACTAATGCTACATGCATGCTTACCTTCAAATTTATATAAACCGGTCTCCAATGCAAGTCGGCCTCTAATAGAGGCCGGGTCAGAAACACCCACGAAATTAATATAAGCCCCGGTTTATATTAGAAGCTTTACAGTAACAACTAATATTTTCAGAAAATGAAGAATATTGGCAAAGTAAAATGCTCTGCTTGTATTTCTCTTATGATTTTTAATGATATGTGTGACACCTCATTTGGCCTCATCTAATATATTTTTACCCCATATATGTGTGCATTACACTTCTCAGAATACACAAATGTGATATAAGCATCAATACGACTACAATATGACGCTTTAAAATAATTTAGAACATTAAAGTGACCTACTTGATTAACCTCGTTCAAATAATTACTTTGTTCACACTAAAATTTTTATATAAAACATCATGAAATTAGTACATTGAAATGTTATACATTTATACATCACAACATCACATTTATACATCACATTTATACATACATTTATACATCACAAGCCTTTTGGTTTGTGATTAGGTACTTGTAATATATCTATTCCATGGGGTTTGTTTCGGATTTCTAAATTATTTTCATGGGTTGTTGGGCAGTTGTATACTAATTCCATCAGGTGTACAGTAGAAACAACTATTCACAACACTGTCTGCCCCTGATGACGCCAGTGTGTCTTTTGATGAAATATTTGGTCGGTCTTTGTTTCTATTGCAAAATGTTGTATTTTACGTTTGTTATTGGAACCATCAAACTTTAGCTGTATTGGTGGTAATAGATTGATACTTACATTCATACCACTGAGCCGGTGTCACTGCTGGTGGACGTTAAGTCTGTCCCCGAGGATACCATCAACTCAGTAGCCTATTGGCTTGTGATTAGGTGCTATGTACTTGTCATATATCTATTCCATGGGGTTTGTTTCGGATTTCTAATTTATTTCCATAGCTTGTTGGGCAGTTGTATACTAACTCCATCAGGTGTACAGTAGAAACAACTATCCACAACACTGTCTGCCCCTGAAGACGCCAGTGTGTCTTTTGATAAAGTATTTGGTTGGGCTTTGTTTCTATTGCAAAATGTTGTATTTTACGTTTGTTATTGTAATCATCAAACTTTAGCTGTATTGGTGGTAATAGATTGATACTTACATTCATACCACTGAGCCGGTGTCACTGCTGGTGGACATTAAATCTGTCCCCGAGGATACCGTCAACTCAGTAGCCTTTTGGCTTGTGATTAGGTGCTATGTACTTGTCATATATCTATTCCATGGTGTTTGTTTCGGATTTCTAAATTATTTTCATAGCTTGTTGGGCAGTTGTATACTAATTGTAGCAGGTGTACAGTAGAAACAACTATTCACAACACTGTCTGCCCCTGATGACGCCAGTGTGTCTTTTGATAAAGTATTTGGTCGGGCTTTGTTTCCATTGCGAAATGTTGTATTCTACGTTTGTTATTGTAATCATCAACATTCAGCTGTATTGGTGGTAATAGTTTGATACTTACATACATTGGTGTAACATTAGAAATTTGTCATCATTTAATGTGTATGAAGATTACCTAATGTCATCTTCCACAATCTGGAAGAAATGTTGATATGTAAGTTCAAAACACCACATCGCGTCATCTACATGATATACAGCATCAGTCACATAATATTACATAACAAATGTACCTCGTCCTCCATCTCTTGGGCGGGTTCCTTCACACGAAATCCTTGACTGGAATATGCTCGGCGTTACGGTAGTATCCGACATCTGTCGATCCGACGTATTACAATAGTGTTCGCTCTATTTTTTTTATTCGCTCCATTAGATACGAAAGGTGAATATGCATTAAAGCACAACTTCAAACAAGCGTGACAGGGCCTACATGTGTTCTAGAAACAAGACTCTTGAGAGAGCCACCAGAGGTACTCGCCTGCCATCAACGTCAAATACTACAGTGACATCACGTTCCGGAAGTAGGGTTCCTACCGTGAACATAATATTCCTTTACAGCGAAAACAGTATATTCCTCAATGAAGTTAGGTAGATTTCTACATACAACACATATGTATAATTTTGTTGTTTGGTATACATTTCTTTTCGTAATTTGGCGCCGAACTCAGCCAATTTAATATAGATTCCATTGACATTTTGTACTTGCTCTAGCTTAACGAAAATCAATAAATTAACGAAAATCAATATATTTTTATTGAAGTATGTACATTCTTGAGCAAAACATAACAAATTTGTCATCTATTAAAAAAGTAATATTTTGTTCTCGCAGTTTATGTATTTTTGCACAGAGCTCAACAAAACGTAATATAAATATACAGTATGTTTGCCGTTGACGTTTGTAGATTCTTCAACAGAACTCAATGAAAAGTAATAAATTTAATCATTGAAGTTTGTGTATTATTGAAAAGTAATATAATTGCTATTGAATGTATTTTGATGTATTCAAACGTCCATCAATATATACACGTGAAAAGGGAAAGATTGTTCAATGCCGCATTGAGACAAACACAAAACAAAAAAATATGAAATATATGTGGGTGCAATGATACCAGACATATTTAATGTCCTCCGGTACCAGAAGGGAGAACAGGATACATTCGGCGCCTGGAATTAGACATTTTGTAAAGCTTCGGTTTGAATTAAGATTGGCACTAAGCAGGGTCCCACGAGACGTCAAAAGAGGCTATTACAGAAACGAAGTCGCAACACGGATAAAAGGACTTTGTATTAGATGTATATATTAGTGAACTGTGGCACAATGTTGGGTCTGCCTATTGCTTGAAGACTGTATTGGTGCAATAAAAAAATTGCCTCCCACAAGCTCACCTAAGTTGTGATGTGTGTTTGTGTCGTGCATTTTTCATATCAATAAATCTGCAAAAAAACTTCCTCATTTCACCTGCAACTGGGATAGACTATTGTCCCGGAAAAACTTATCTGCAAATGATCACCAACTGATGGCATTTTGGATATTGAGTGTCTAGCAATGAAGAATTGTGTACGCCCGTACTCAGATCGATGATGTTCTATTATAAAACGAGACAATCAGATATTACAAAGAAAAAGATTTGAATCAGCAAAAACTAATCATGAACAAAAGTAGGGTTATTACGATTTTTTCTATTTCGACCTTAATCTAGACCATGGCCTGACTTCTTGACGCTGATCTCTCAAACTTCAAAATCTTTCTCGTATTTATGCTTCATACATGTAGGTTATGTTCAATATTTGTTTGACTATCGTCAGTGGTTTTGGAATTACAACTGAACTGCGTGAATGTAAGAATTAATCTATCATCACCAATACAGCCAAATTTTGATGATTCCAACAACAAATATAAAATACAACATTTTGCAATAGAAACAAAGCCCGACCAAATACTTTATCAAACGACACACCGGCGTCATCAGGGGCAGACAATGTGTTGAATGTAGTTGTTTCTACTGAACACCTGATGGAATTAGTATACAACTGCCCAACAACCTATGAATTTAGAAATTCGAAACTCCAATGAATTAAGTACCTAATCACAAGCTAAAAGGCTACTGAGTTGATGGTATCCTCGGGGACAGATTTAACGTCCACCAGCACTGACACCGGCTCAGTGGTATGAATGTAAGAATCAATCTACTACCACCATGAAAGAATCACCGATTTTTAAAATATCACAAATCGGTGATTTCAGCTGATGACGATGATTTCAGCTGATGACCTCACATTTTCAACCTTAGGCGATAATAGAGACTTTGGGTAGTACGACCATCGGCCACATAGCAAATGATGGCGAATTGGCCATGGCAAGATATGGAAATAATACGAAGATTTTTAGTGCAATTTTTCGATTTTGACCGTTCCCGTGACATTGTCGTGAGCTTTAAAATAACCCAATATTCTTTCCATGATCTCCTGACCGAAAACAGTTTAAAAAGATTGAAAACTGACTTCTTTGATAATGGGGAGTTATGGTCGTACGACTATCAGTCGTTCACCCTACGATCGGGAGTTATAACAAATTAGTGCCGTGGCAACATTTTTTTATTTAATTCTGACGAAAACTGCCATATAGGTTTCTAGTCGATCAGACCGTTCGTCTTCCGAGTTAAGCGCGTTGAGAGACAGAACCAAATGCAATATTGTTTCACCCCCCCCCCCCCGCCCCCCCCCTTCCTGCCTCCCCTCCTCCCTTACACGCGTGGGTCCTCTACGGTGGCTGATGAGTGACATTGTGAAATCAATTATTCATTTCTCGAAGTAGTCCTGACTGATACAAGATAAATTGGTCGTTGGGAGTAAGTAACGTTATTTTCGCGTAAATAAATTTATTCACGCGTAACTGAAGTTATTTACGCTTAAGTAAGGTTTTTTCTGCGTAATAAGTTTTTTTACGCAAAAATAACATTATCCATTCCTGCCGTGTGTGATATACTAGCCAAATACTACAGTGGCTGATAAGTGACTCTGTAATAAAAACCGATTATGTCACTTTACGAATCTGGAAATATATGGCGTCATAGGATTCATTTAGAGTTGATCTGCTATTGCTAGGTATCAAATATATGTATTTACGCGTTGCACATATTAAGTATGTGCATATTTCTTACACGTACAGAAGTCAGTACAAAAAAAGCATGTCATATAGAAGCCACCTTGAGTAGGCAGTATTTGGTTGGTATCTCACACACGGCAGGAGTAAATAATGTTATTTCCGCGTGAATAATGTAATTTTCGCAGGTTATTTTCGCAGGGTTTTTTTTAAGAAATGTTATTTTTGCGTAAATTATGTTATATATGTATCAGTCAGGATAACTTCGAGAAATAAATTTCTTTTACAATGGCAATTATTAGCCTCGGTAAAATACTGCCTACACGTGCTTTCCATTGGTCGTTGGGGTCATTTCCGCGTAATTAATGAATCCGTGTAAATAATGGTGTTTACGTGTAAATAAAGTTATTTCTGCATCAGTAATGTTTCTTCGGCGTAAATAAAGTTTTTTTCTGCATAAAATTAAGACAAGCCACGATCATTTCATAGTGCAGGTTCTTAGCTCATAATTTTGGACGAATTGTTCACATTGTGATAAAAGCATGAAACTTTGCAGAGAGGTAGAGTATCACTCACTGATCAATATAAGCTAGGGAGCCATTCTCAAAATGGCCTGTGGCGGATATGGCAGCCATTTTTCTTTTTGCAGTAAATCGACCTAAAACGGCCGGTTTGGGGAATTAGTTATTTCTACCTGTGCATGTCAAATATTACCCAATATCAACAAAATTGGTGTCAAACTGACCGGAATAACAAGACCAACCCACTCATAACAGAAAAAAAGTAATTATATCGAACATTCTACAGCTATATGTCCAAAAAACAGTTTTTTTTGCTTGAATTTTGACAATTTATCTATGGATCTCGTAGTCGGACATGTACAACAGGTGTGCCTGTACCCCTCACCGCTCGATCAGCTGAAATCAATTTTTTAGTTAGATTTCATCATATTATTGATTTTTAGGGAGATTCCAGAAACCCACCACTGGCGAATATGGTTGTTTTGGGCCTTTTTCAAAATGGCCACCATCGAAAATGCCGAAATCATGTTTTGGGCCATAACTCTGCTTCCATTGCAGGTATAGACATGGCTTTGGTGTCTTTACCAATGTTTTTCGTGCTGAAGAATCCAATTCTGTCATTGCTGAGTACCTGTGTCTGTTGGTTGCTTCAGAATTAAAAATGTCTGACAAGGTGCGAATGATATTGTGTAGAAACCCTGAGAGGGGACCAGAATGATAGTGAAAGCAGTTCCATTCCCACATAACAAGCTCAGAAGATAGGAATCAATTTACAGAAATAGTGCCAAGGTGAATTCTTTTGAATTCCTAGACACATGATTTGATGAGGAATGCGACGCTCGCTTGTAGTCATTAAAAAAGAGTGCAGTTTTCTGTCATTTGACCTGGGAAGAAAGTCAAAAATGAACATGAACCAGTATTTGGGGTCTGCAGAAGCCATCTTCATTAGTTTTGCATGTAATGCAACACCTTTTCACTTCACCGAAAACAAGGGAAATCCAAGATGGCTACCAAAGCCAACAGATAATATTGGGATATAAGCAATGTCTCAGCATAAGAATTATCAGTATTGGAACTTAACAATCCAATGATAGACTATTACAAATCCTGTAAATTCCCTTCTATTGCATTGTAATCATGGTAGAATAAAATGCCAGTAAAGTTCCAATCATTCCTTGATCGTTTTATCAGCTGTCATGAACATGGGAAGGGTCCCTCCCTCAACACCCACCAGTTTTGTTCTGCCTGGCAAATGAAGCATAGTCATTGTTGAAAAGCTTTCCTGTTGACAAAGTAGCGTAATCGTGCTGATGCGCTTAGTACAATAAAAATGATTACCCTTATGTATGGCACAGAAATATGTGTATTTTTTTGTGCAGAACGGTATAGCAGTGAACGGAAAACAATGCAGTAGCTCCCGATAAATTATCCCAGCTTGACCTCTAGTCTCAAGAACGATTACACAGCAAACAAGCAATGGCATATACATGTTCATTCCAACTTGGATCTTCTGGATTCGCAAAGTGAACTATATTTTGTGCAGTGGCATTTGACACAAATGTCAAAGACATCCTTGACAAAAGGCATTATGGTCTAGATGGGAACCATCTTTGTTGTCTGTTTCAGTCCATCCATGGTCTGTGGTGTTTTGAACAGCTTTCCGGTTAATGGGCTCTAGTTCATGTCCTTAATTGGAGGTCTTCTGAGATGTTGTTCTAGCATATCACTTGTTTCAGGAATTCTTTATATATGACTGATCTTGTGAATGAGAACCTTCATCCCGACAAGTCAACGTTGATGTCATCAGTGATAAATTCATGATCCTATGTCTATGTTATAGGTCCTATGTAAATGCCATTCCAAATTTGAGGTGTAATCATTCGTGAGACTAGAGGTCAAAGATACCATTGGCATCAAACATTTATCTTGAGCTACTGCATTGATTTCAGGTAACTGTCTTATCGTTCTGGACAAAAAAAAATCACATGTCATTACTGTATCACACGTAAGGGGCAACTCCTTTGTTAACCGGAAACCAATCAACAATGAACATGCTCCATTTGCCACGCAGAACAAAATTGGTGCATGGATGTTGAGGCAGAGATATTTCCCATGTTAATGGCAGCTGATAAGATCAACAAACACGTGGTAGAAGTGAACTTTACTGGCATTCTTGGTGCCTTGATTCCAATGCAATAGAAGGGAAATTACAGGATCCGTACTGGTCTATCATTGGATTGTTAGTTTTATCATTACTGGTAATTTTTATGCAGAGGCCTTGTTTAAATTCAGAAATTATCTGTTGGCCGTGAGGGCCATCTTGGATTTGAATTCTGTGGAGTAAAAAGTGTTGCATTCTATGCACAACTGATAATGATGGTTTATGCAGACCCTAAATACTAGTTCATTTGTATTTTTCACCATCTTACTAGGTAAATGCCAGGAAAATGCAATATTTTCCAGAGACCACAAACGAGCATCGCATTCATCATCGAGTCATGTATCCAGGAATTCAAAAGAATCCACCTTGGCACTAATTCTGTGAATTGATTCTTACCTTTGAGCTTGATATGTGGGAATGGAACTGCTTTCACTATCAATCTGGCCTTTTTTAGGATTTCTACTCATATCAGTCGCACCATGGTTGGAAATGTGCTTTTCGCCAGTTTCATTGTCAGCCATTCGTAATCCTGAAGTAATCAACAGTCACAGGTACTCAGCATTGATAAAATCGGATTCCCCAATATCAAAAACATAGGTATAGACACCAAAACCATGTATCTACCTGCAACAGAAGCTGAGATATAGCCCAAAACATGATTTCAGAGTATTCAACGGTGGCCATTTTGAAAACGGCCCAGAAAACCATATTTGCCAGCGATGGGTCTCTAGAAACAGTATTAATAATCAGTAATATGTTTGAATTTAACTAAAAAAATTAATTTCAGAAAATCATCGGGGGGAGGGGGAGGAGAGGATGCAGACACACCTATTATACATGCCCGACTATGAGATCCATGAATAATTCGCAAAATTCAAGCAAAAAAACTGGGTTTTTTTACATACCGCTGCAGAACATTGATTATAATTATCTTTTTTCGTTATAGGTCAGTTGGCCTTGTTATTCCGGTCAGTTTGATACCAATTTTGTGGATATTGGATAATATTTGACAGGCATAGGTAGAAATAACGAATTTCGCGAACCGGCCATTTGAAGTCGATTTACTGCAAAAAGTAAAATGGCTGCCATATCCGCCACAGGCCATATTGAGAATGGCTCCCTAGCTTATATTGATCAGTGAGTGATACTCTACCCCTCTGCAAAGTTTCATACTTTTATCACAATGTGAACATTTTTTTTGCTAAGAACCTGCACTATCAGGTCCGATTTTGTGGTGTTCTCAAAAGGACCTCATTTGAATATTAGGTGGGACTTTCGTTCAATTCCCCCCCCCCCCCCCCCCAAATGTATATGCAGGTTTTCTATTGGAATAAATCAATAAATATAATTATAAAGACTTAGAGCACTTAATAAGCAATACAAACGAGAAGATCTCGATTAGTAGGTACGAACACGTGGTCAGCTCCATAAAGAGCAGATATCCACACCATGACCTCATACTAGGAACGGACCAGAACTTTGATTTTGTCAAACTGAACGATCAGAGAAACACATCTGACTTGCTTGACATGTTTTATTCAGAAGTTTTATTTCCCACAATTGATAAACCGACCCGTATAACTCACTCCACTGCAACTTGCATAGATATTATCTAATCAAAAAGCAATGCCAATACACTGGGAAATTCGTTGTCAGGAATAATCATGAATGTTATCATTGGATTGCTGAAAATGCATGATCCTGATTGGTCAATTCCCCGACAATACCACGCCGTATTTGGAGAGCTGTTACGCGACCCCACAATATTTTCTGTATTGTGGGCTTCAGGCGGGTAATACGAATGTCGTTTAGGAGAGTTTCATATAATCCAATGATAAAGTTGTTACCATGGACTTCAGACCCCAATACGGCATGATATTTGCCTTCAGTCAGCATATCCCACTCGGCCTGCGGCCTCGTGGTATATGGTGACTTCAGGCCGATATCACGCCGTATTGGGGTCTGAAGCCCATGATAACTTATAATATCTCAGACTCACACCTGCCTATCTTCTTATTGTTTGGAAATCCTACGCGACCTAGCAAACAAAGTAAAGCCCCATTAACGTTCAATTGCCGAAAATTTGATTCGGCCACTATTGCTAATATACAAAATGATCTAACATATACGGATTGGAACGATCTCCGTACGCTATCAGTAAATGAAGCATATGATCTTTTCATACAGCGGTTGTGGAATACGATCAATCTATACGCACCAGAGAAGCAAGTTCGGATCCCCCAGAAACGAATATTGAGAGAACCCTGGTTAACTCCGGGTATACTCAAGTCTGCACGGAAGCGTGATAAATTATATAAGGAAAGTCTAGCCGTCAATAATGTTCAATCGCAAGAAAGGTATATTCGATACCGAAATACATACAACAAAATGAAAAGGGGTGCAAAAGACATTTTCTACCAGGGCGAAATAGAAAAACATAAATCTGATATTAAAAAAACCTGGAATGTGTTGAATACCATAATTGGTCGCTCGTCCAATAAACTAGGTGTATCAGACACGTTCAAAATCGACAGGAAAGACTGCTCAGAGCCCCAAGTCATAGCGGACGGGTTTTGTAACTTTTTCTCGAATATTGGTCCTGAGTATGCCTCGAAAATACCCGATACAGATGCCACGTATGACAAGTTTCTTCCCAAGACTTCCGTTCAATCCTCCATATTTCTTGCTCCCTGTGATGAGGAGGAAATCAGTAAGACAATCGACAATTTTCAACCAAAAAAAAGTGCCGGGCATGATAACCTCAGTTTTGATCTTTTAAAAAAGTTAAAAACAAGCATATGTTTACCCATTTCCATTATCATCAATTCATCAATGGAAACGGGAATTGTTCCCCAAAATATGAAAATTGCGAAAGTAATTCCTATTTACAAGTCAAAAAGCAAAGAGCTATTCAACAATTATCGCCCCATTTCTCTGTTGCCCAATATTTCCAAAATCCTAGAGAAAATCATCCACAAACGTACATATTTCTTCCTCCAGAGTCATGATATACTTCATGATTCCCAGTTTGGTTTCCGCCCAAAGCACAGCACCTTACATGCTGCGGCTCAATTCATACATCACACAATAACCCAATTTGAAAAAAGACCCCGACTCTTGGAGTGTTCCTAGACCTGTCGAAGGCGTTCGACACTATTAATTACAACATACTTTTCAAGAAATTAGAACATTACGGAATATAAGGGGGGTTGCTCGTCACTGGTATAAAAATTATTTTTGTGACCGAACACAACTTGTGTCGGATAAATCTATGAACTCAAACTTATATGATTTAACATGCGGTGTCCCACAAGGTTCCATATTGGGACCTTTGGTTTAAACATATTTTATTGAATGAATTGCCAAATAGCACAATTGGCTAATGATGCGGCTTTTCAAAATACAGTACACACATACCCCTGCACACACACACATACACACACACACATTCATACACAATCAGTACTTTACAATGCGATACATAAATGCAACACCAATCAAATAACATGTATATACGCGATACAAACGATTCGAGGAAACGGAGAACATTTACTTTAGAAATCTCTTCGATGATAGAATGAAATTATGTGTAGCATAGAGGATTATTTTGTTCATATCAAGAGACAATATAGGTGAGCCTGACACCAGAGTATCCACTGTGAACTCCACATCATCATTTTCAAGACAGTCGTATAAAGTATCAAATAGAGTGTGCCTGTCGCTCTCATATAGCTCACATTCAAAGAAATAGTGATAGCTGGTCTCCATACTGTTCATAATATATTGCAATGATTTGCCATCCGCATTGACTAATTCCAAATGTATTTTGTACGCCGACGACGCGACTATTTACTACTCATCACAGAACATACATGAACTATATGGGGTATTGAACGAAGATTTAACGACATTATCCAAGTGATATATGGCAAACAAGCTCTCGTTGAATGCAAGTAAATCCTTTTATGTATTATTTATGTATTACTTTGGCATTTGACCGACGACTAAGCATTTCAATTGACAATGTAGAGGTAACTCGTGTATATAGTGGGAAATTCCTAGGAATTATGATAGACAGCAAATTGGACTGGAAAGACCACATATTATATTGCAAGAAGAAAACATCGAGCGGATTGTATGCTTTAAATGCCGCAAAAAACATACTGACGAAAACGAATTTACGTCTCCTGTACAATAGTCTGATCCATCCATACATAGCTTATGGAATCTTGCTGTGGGGATCGACATTTAAAAGCTATCTTCATCCCCTTGAAATCATTCAAAAGAAAGCAATTCGCATAATTACGCATTCAAAATACAATGAACACACTACCCCTCTCTTTTACCAAATGAAAATTCTCAAATTGCACGATCTGCACACTGTAGAAATAGCCAAATTTATGTACATGTACTCCAGATTAGAGATGCCCCGGAACCTGACCAGCATATTTACTGCTAATCGTGACATTCACTCACACAACACCCGGCATTCCAATGACCCACACATGCCCAAAAGTAGGACCCACAATTTCACCAACAGCTTCATTTGCAAAGGCCAAAAAAACTGGCTGGATCTTGACGTCAGCATAAAAAACGCACCTAGCATTCATTCTTTCAAATGTAAAATGAAGAAATTATTATTTGCTGATTATGTCAATTAGGACAGTAAATCTTGTTCTAACAGACACATTATTATTTTGTTTGGCACATGGATCTTATCATTTCAACCCACTCACCATCGCTTCCATCGTTTTATTACAATAATTACTTTCGTGCTTTGTATGAATAATAATTTATTTGGATCTCATGGTTAGCCCCAACCCCACTCGCGGGGTCTACAGATATAAATCTCGGGGCTATCCACGTGTTTGTACATATAAAACTTGGTATAACAATTGCTGCAATATAACATGAAATCCATCATATGTACAAACTCGAAATAAAATACTACTACTACTACTACTACTACTTAATCAGCCCTTAAAATTGTACTCCATAATACTTTCAATGAATTATATACAACCTGACAGTGCTAGAATAATGATTCTCCTGCCAGTCTCGCTAAGGAGACTTAGATGCAAAGCCAAGCAATAATGTGCGACATAGTGCGACAGTTACGCGTGATTCACTTGTACTAATCGGCTTCGTGTGGGAAGACCTACACGAATTGCTACACAAAAACATATTGTCATGTACTGGCAATATGCCACTCATTTGCCATCGATTGTCTTTTTTTTCGCAAGCCGGTTTTTTTTTCGCAAGCGACGGATATCGAGGACTACACGGTCTCTGATAAGTGACATTGAAACAAACTTATTTATTTTTCAGAGTTATCCTGAATTGTTCATGATTGACATAACTTGTGCAGAAATAACACTATTCATCAACCATACCAACACATGCTTGAATCAGATCAGAATAACTTCACTGCTATAACAATTAGCCACTTTATAGCCTGTATAAAAACGACAGAATATGAAGTTCTGATGTACAATTATTTGATGTCCACATTTATGTCCTATGTGAGTCTGATAACAAGATGACAGGTGTTGGTAATGACTTTTTTGTCTTTGTTGAATGTAATTTCGTATAATTGTTGCCCAGGCCCGAAGGCCAGAATCTAGTTGCATGTTGAAGGCCCATAATAATAGGCTAATGATAAATTACTATATTTTAGAGTAGTATGGAAATACATATTTTGTATTTTCATTTTGTAACGGTCGCACGCTCTTTCATTTGGTGCCAAATATCTTTCTCCATACGTGGGTCGGTCTCGCATAGTGAGTCATACATAATATACCAGTTCAGCTCATGTTGATGTCATCAACCACTGTATTCACTAGTATAATAAGATTTGACAATGGGCATAGAAAAGTAGCAAAATATTTCTTCGTAATTGGAACAGAGCCGATCAAACCGAAGCCACAGTGTGTTGGCATGTTTGTCCCTATAATAGAACAGATTGTATTAGTGCACGACTGTCCCATACCTTATTGAAAACAGTTTAGCAATCCAATTTAACCTCATGCAATAGATATAAGGCAACATTAACACACAAGCTAAAAAGATGCTGCGTTGATGGTACATGTACCTGCATTTGACGTGCGTTAGCGTAAACCGTCATGATGTTTAAATCATAGAGCATGACAAATAAAGCAGATTTGATGAATAGCTAATTGGCAGTTAATGGCCCTTAGCCTATACATGTCAAGCTCCAATGAACACCTGACACACCGTAGGTTCACCACATTTTGTCTTGAACTGTCAACTACAGTGAAAATATACATTATATTTTCCCTACTAGACATTTTGCCTTTAAGCGCCGTACTTCGACGTTTAGAACTTCCACACAGCTTCTCAGCCAATTGAAACGCTTGAATCGTGAGAATTCGAAATACACTGCAGGTTTTCATGTGCAGGCCGTGTTTTGGCTGGACTATCCCATTGCAACATCAGGGGCGCTCAGGTTACAATGATGTGGCGAGTGGTGTCAATTCAACCGCATCGCCATTCACAAAATATTTACAGATATATTTGTACAAGACGTTGATCATTCGCAGAAGATTTATGATATTAACACGTGGAGATACGAGCGTCGTTACTACGTGCATTTATGAGTGGGTATATTACGGGTCATCAAAGTATCACTGGATTATTGCGAGAACACGGTGTCCCCTCCAATGCCTCAGAAAAATAATGCGCTACTCTGAGGAGCAACACATTTTATAAATCAAAAATTCACCTGGGAACCTCCTCGAAAACGTTAAAATGTAGCATGTCGGTGGGTCTAAAATGGCTTCAAATGTCTTTTTATGAACGTATGCAAGATCACACAGACTCAATATTATTTATTGAGATAACACCGCTTCTCAATGGCAAACAGTATTCACCCTACTTCGTTACACACAACACTCCTTCGACTTCATCAATCGCAACACTCCCTCTACTCCACTAAATACAGCACCACTTCCTCTATGCCATTGCATACAACACTCCTGTCACTCCATTACATACACCACTCCCTCTACAACATTGCATACAGCACTCCTGTCACTCCATTACATAATCACTCCCTCTACCACATTGCATACAGCACTCCTGTCACTCCATTACATACATCACTCCCTCTACCACATTGCATACAGCACTCCTGTCACTCTATTACATACATCACTATCTCAACAACATTGCATACAACACTTCTGCTACTCCATTACATACACCACTCCCTCTACAACATTGTATACAACACTTCTGCTACTCCATTACATACACCACTCCCTCTACAACATTGCATTCAACACTTCTGCTACTCCATTACATACACCACTCCCTCTACAACATTGCATTCAACACTTCTGCTACTCCATTACATACACCACTCCCTCTACAACATTGCATACAACACCTGTCACTCCATTACATAAACCACGCCCACTACAACATTGCATACAACACTTCTGCTACTCCATTACATACACCACTCCCTCTACAACATTACATACAACACTTCTGCTACTCCATTACATACACCACTCTCTCTACAACATTGCATACAACACTTCTGCTACTCCATTACATACACCACTCCCTCTACAACATTGCATACAACACTTCTGCTACTCCATTACATAAACCACTACCTCTACAGCATTACATACAACACTTCTGCTACTCCATTACATACACCACTCCCTCTACAACATTGCATACAACACTCCTCTACTCCATTACATACACCACTCCCTCTACGCCATTACATACCACACTCCTGCCACTCCATTACATACATCACTCCCTCAACAACATTGCATACAACACTCCTCTACTCCATTACATACACCACTCCCTTTACAACATTGCATACAACACTTCTTCTACTCTATTACATACACCACTCCCTCTACAACATTGCATACAACACTTCTGCTACTCCATTACATACACCACTCCCTTTACAACATTGCATACAACACTTCTGCTACTCCATTACATACACTACTCCCTCTACAACATTGCATACAACACTTCTGCTACTCCATTACATACACCACTCCCTCTACAACATTGCATACAACACTTCTGCTACTCCATTACATACACCACTCCCTTTACAACATTGCATACAACACTTCTACTATTCCATTACATACACCACTCCCTCTACAACATTGCATACAACACTTCTGCTACTCCATTACATACACCACTCCCTCTACAACATTGCATACAACACCTGTCACTCCATTACATAAACCACGCCCACTACAACATTGCATACAACACTTCTGCTACTCCATTACATACACCACTCCCTCTACAACATTGCATACACTTCTGCTACTCCATTACATACACCACTCCCTTTACAACATTGCATACAACACTTCTGCTACTCCATTATATACACCACTCCCTCTACAACATTGCATACAAACACTTCTGCTACTCCATTACATACACCACTCCCTTTACAACATTGCATACAACACTTCTGCTACTCCATTACATACACCACTCCCTCTACAACATTGCATACAACACTTCTGCTACTCCATTACATACACCACTCCCTCTACAACATTGCATACAACACTTCTGCTACTCCATTACATACACCACTCTCTCTACAACATTGCATACAACACTTCTGCTACTCCATTACATACACCACTCCCTTTACAACATTGCATACAACACTTCTACTACTCCATTACATACACCACTCCCTTTACAACATTGCATACAAACACTTCTGCTACTCCATTACATACACCACTCCCTTTACAACATTGCATACAACACTTCTGCTACTCCATTACATACACCACTCCCTCTACAACATTGCATACAACACTTCTGCTACTCCATTACATACACCACTCCCTCTACAACATTGCATACAACACTTCTGCTACTCCATTACATACACCACTCCCTCTACAACATTGCATACAACACTTCTGCTACTCCATTACATACACCACTCCCTCTACAACATTGCATACAACACTTCTGCTACTCCATTACATACACCACTCCCTTTACAACATTGCATACAACACTTCTGCTACTCCATTACATACACCACTCTCTCCATACCAAAGCATACAATACTCACCTACTCCATTACATACAACACCCCCTCTACACCATTATATGCAACACTCCCTTATTCCATTCACCTCAACACCCCCTGCAACCCATTACACACAAGGCCAGACATTGGACAAATATTAGCCAATCGGCGAGTGTGCATATCATCCAGGCCACATTTCGGAAATTCAATGTGACACATCGCATCATTCTTTTTTCACGTCAGTGAGAATAATGCAATGGCTGAGCTGGGCCCAAAAAAGTATAAGGTTCTGATTGGGCGCGCGGTCAATTTAAACCCCATGCATACCCTTCTTCTTTTTTAAAACAAAGAACAAATCGCGCGCATCTCTTTCTGAGAATTTTCTTCTTCGGTATATTGACACCCGTACACCCATTTTGGAGAGATGATGATCGAGTCGAAAGGCCTTGATATTGCAAAATATGGTGCAAGGCTGGCCAAATAGACCAAATGCGACGGAATCAGTCATCAGCAGCCCATTTTACTAGGAAATGGTTGGATAAATGGGCCATATTTGACCGGATCAGTCATCGACAGCCAATTTTAGGAGAAAAAAGAAAAAAAAATCGCATCACTTTTTCGGGGACCCCCAAAACCAGAACCATAATAATATTCAACATTGGTTTAGCAGGGTCATGCCTTTAGTATTCTGTACCCACAACACCAGTACTATTGGGTTATATAACAACCCTCCTATAGACTATGTATTTCATGATGTTCATTCATTTCACTTACATACGTACATCAACCCCAATGTGTCCATTTCACACAACACAGTTATTATGATATTATTTCCTATCCTGTAGGTCATGTAAATCCTGTAAATCATTATGAATCTGATAGAATGCGAATGATTCTCGACATGATACAGTATCATAAATTCAACCTCCGAAATGACGCTGAGGTTTCAGGCGCATGGAAAGACGGAATATTCCTTGTATCTCATTGTACACAATCTAATACAACTCTCCTCTCCACCTCCCCCCGAGACCGTTCGGTCCGACCCAAGGGGCCTGACCCCAGGGGAGCGAATATTACCATGGCGCATCGACGACATGCTCAAAGTCAAAACTATGTATGACTGTAGTAATTTCGGTTCGCTGAGCTGTGTTCATTTGTCGTCGACGACGGTGAATTCATGCATGCACCAACGGACACCCCTGCGGCGAATGAGGCTGGTCCATGTTATGCAGTATTTCGATAGCGAAATACCGCCTATCGAAATACAGCGTTAAAGGCAAAATGTCTACAAAAAGAATTTTAATACGAATAGAAGAAATTCAAGAAACACAGATCTGGCTATGCGTGATGGGGGCGTTGGTGTAGCTACATCAACTATTCGACATAATTCATAAACAGCTTTCAAAAACAAAATCGCGCTGAAGATACGAATGACCGACCTTGACATTTTGTTAATGGGGGAGTGGCTATGTCCATATTGGAGTTTGCATCGGTTAAACAATCAATTAAAAGTATAAAAACCCTATAATGCGTGATCACAATGAGTATGTCTAATGAATAGCGTGATTGCATCGAAAACATAAGTATGTATGCTTGTTACTCTCGCCCCGATAGGGGGAGAGGGTAATGCATTTGGGTCTGTCTGTCCGTTTGATTGTCTGTCTGTCCTTCCGCGCGCATAGCTCGACAACAAATTGTTCTATAGACTTCAAACTTATAGGGATGAAGCGGTATGGCAGTGGCTCGGTCCTCCTCAAACTTTGTCGGAATCGAATAAAGAACGGATGCCATGGCAACGGAAGACGTGTATTTTCTTTGGCCAATTCCCGATCGTATGGTGTACGGCCAATACTGGTATGAAAAAAAATTCTCAATTATCGCCCGATGTCGAAAAATGGGGGGGGGGGGGGGGGGTTGTAACGATTTAAGTTATTTTTTGCCAGCGACTTTTCAGTACAAATGTCCGAATGCTCATAACAGTGCAATGCTCATAACTCGCCGACAAACGGTCCAATCAATCTGAATTATATAGGACCGAAGCGCTATTGTAGTGGGTCGATCCCCTGCAAATTTTGTCAATATTGAATAAAAAAAAGTTTGCCATGGCAACGGAAAATGTGAAAATCACATAATTGGCTAGTTCTAGTTCAAGCTATAAGTTCTAGCTATAATTCCAGTTTAACTCTCCATTATCGCTCAATGTCGAAAAAATGAGGATCACAATTTTCTTGAATTTGGATGTTCTGATATTCGGGACCATGACATGTTGTGGAGCCATTTTCAATATTTTTAAACCGTTTTCATTCAGAAGACGTGCCTTGATGATAGAAACAACATTGCGGAACTTTACAGCACGATATTGAGCGAAAGGTCAAGGTCACAGAAAAAGTCAAAATCGAAAAGTCACAATAGCTCCGCTTACAAAAATTTGACGACTGGTGGACTATTGAAGGACACGCGAAAATTCCATATAATTTCGCTGACATGGGTCGAATTTATTAAATCAATATATTTACGATTTCTTAATAGTACGCAATTATAATGTGATTGTTTCTCAGAAACACAGATCGAAATCTAGTTGCAGACGCGCATTGATGGGATAACAGCCGCAGAACTGATTGAAACTCAATGTACACCATGCTGGTGTCACACTCAACACGTGTGACCAGATTGATGGGATATATATTGATCGTGTAACGGCTGCATTCTGTTTTATTGGGTCCGAAATCGTCTTCCTTGTAGAAATGTGATTTATTCGTGGCAAGAGAAAGGGAGCATTGGGGGCTTAATTTATGTATGAACAATAAGGTCAAAATCAAATTACCTTCGACAGTGAAAACTGAATGTATGAAAACTGAAAACTACATTAATTATCCAAAAGTGTAAAATCAATAAGACGCCATATTCGAGAGATTCGGCGATCACAGCAATGAGGCTGTAATATGTCGCGACAATGGCACCTATCCAGTTATTTGACGGTTTATTGCCACATTATTACCTCGGATCTACATGTATGATTGTGATATGCACACGGCATAATGAATTATTTGTCCTTAAATCTGTTAATGGTCCAAATGAAAGACAGTAGTAGCTAATTTGGTGTTCATGTTATCCACATATTTATATTATTATCTCATATTATCCACTAATTTTTGTACATGTATTTACAACTTTTCTATGTGAACACTTGAAAAAAACGGTATTCTTTTCTATACCCATGAGATATTATTACGTAGGTGATATTAAATCATATATAAGTGATACCATGACTCATACGTTTGAGGGCATACTACACAAATTCTCGTTACATTCCGTGACCATGCGGAAGCCACGTGTTTTTGTTCATTTACAGTTTCGTTACCGGGTGTGACTTGTTTTTTAGAGAAAATAGCCCCAGGGCTTAGATAGGATACCGGAAAGTATATAATATCTATTTCGTCCCGTGGCCTTGAAAATAAGGTAACGGTCAGATTTAAAGTCACGAGAGTATTCAGCATATATGATTTCCTATACATTCACAATGATTACTAAGCTGTAAATTCAGTAATAAGACAGATATTAGTCATTATGTCGTGTGACCTTGAGAATGAATCAAAAGTTAAATTAAATGTCATCAGAATATTCAGCATATATCATTTGCTGTATGTCCACAATGAAATCCTAAGTTGTAAATTCGATAATAAACGAGATATTAGCCAAGTTGTCCTGTGAGACCTCGAAAATGACGTCAGAAATCAAATTCAAGGTAACGACAATATTCAGCATATATCATTTCCTATATGTCCACAATTGATTATTGAGCTGTAATTTCGATAATGAGCGAGATATTAGCCATTTTGTGCTCAGACCTTGAAAATGAGGTCAAATTCAAGGTCATCAGAATATTCGGCAAATGTCATTTCCTATATGTCCACAATTGATTTCTAAGCTGTAAATTCAATAATAAGCGATATTTTGGCCATTTTGTGGCTTACTTTGAAAATGAGGTCAAAGGTCAAATTTAAGGTCATCAGAATATTATGACTATATCATTTCCCATATGTGCACAATTGATTCCTAAGCTGTAAAGTCGATAATAAGCTAGATATTATCCATTTTGTACTCTGACCTTGGAAATGAGGTCAAAGGTCAAATTCAAGGTCATGACAATGATCAGCGTATATCATTTCCTATGTGTCTACAATTGACTTCGTAGTCTCCAATCTCAATATTGAGTGAGATATTAGGCTAAATGTGTCCCATTATAAAGCATAGGAGAATTTACCATGGGAAAGTCACATTTGGGACCAGTCGAGAACATGAAAATGGCCGCCACACGCAGACCGGTGATTCAGAGGCAACGAAACTTATAAACATCACAGAGGTATATGAGGGCAATATTTTGAAACAAAAATCTCAAAACTGTCTGACAGTTTTTGAGAAAATGGCCGCCTCAGTCAGAAATTGGCCGTTTTCCGTCGAAAATGGTCGCCATTTTTTAAAAATGCAAAAACGAAAAAATCCCCCCTTCTCGAATTATTTTCAGACATTTCTGTGCAAAAATGCAAAAATAGAAACATTGACCCACAAAACTTTAAAGATGAAAATGTGGACGGACGACGCCGATGACGACGGACGCAACGCCATGCCAATAGGTTATCGGACCATAGGTCCAGTAAAGTAAAAATAACGTTATTCAGCTAATTTAATATACGCTAATTTGCTCGAGAGGAGGCCTCCGTTTGTGCAAGCTACAACGGGGCAGACGTCAATGTGGACGGATGTCGAAGTCCATCGAAAGCAGGAATTCCTGAGGTGACCAATAACCTACACTGGAAAGAATTATTGTTGTGCCAATAACATCCTTCACCACAATTAACTGGGAATCTTGTCAAGATCGTCACCATACCACATTCCGGCGGTTCACTGATTAGCAAGAGCAACTTTATTGTTTAACAACATAACCTTAAGTGCAGGTATAGTAAACTATACACGTCGTTTTCATTCTCGTACCTTTGATGGTTTCGAATTTTCCAGGAAAGCAAAAACACATCGTCCCCTTGATGACAATTTCTCTTTCTCATGCTGCATCACAGCATCAATCATGATCTACATATGTAGAAGGGCGTTATATGTGGATCATGTGGTGAAATGTTTGTTTTGCATAAAAGTGGAAATCTTTTGGTTGACAGAGCTGAGTTTGGCGAAACTGTTATCATCTTTTTAGTGATGTTAGTGAAACAAAAACATTTTACAACAAGTTTGGAACAATATACCAGGAATAAATAGGCCACAGTACAGTAGCCAAGGTTGCGGTCACATGCCAAAGGCAAAGGAAATTGTTAATGTGTCTCAGTCGCCTACTTGTTGAAGTTCTATTTTATGACCTGGAAGACACAGCTATATCGGAAAGAGGGAACTGTTTTCAATCTCGTTTTTTAGCTACGAAGCTCTGTTGAATGAGTATGAAATCAGAACTCCCATGGAGAGTTGGAAACAAGAGGAGCCATTGGGTTCTTAATGCAAAAATCGGGTAGCTCACAGTTCTTGGCCTATCGAATAACGATGTCATGTTTTTCTTATAACACGAACAGTGTTTTCTGTTGTCATAAGCAAGACAAGTTGACGTTGAAATAATCATAAGATCATGAAATATCAATCAGAAAATATGGAACACCTAAACTTTCATTTGATAGATAAGACATAGTATCCATTCGATGACAAATAGAGAGTGGATTTTACACGAACTTTCGCAAATATGGGCGTTTTTGCTATGTGATTAGTTTCAAGATCTCGTAGGTTCGCATATCGAACTGATGGTCCGTCGGACTTTTGGCATGGCATTATGTCCACAACTGTTTTTTTCTCATCAAACACTGAGGTTTTTCAAGTACTTAACACACAGTTGGATTATCAGGCACATGAACCACAAGATTCATTTTATGTAATCACCTGAATTTGTGAACATCCTGGAAATAGGTAATCTTGGACATTCATCATATGTAATCATCATTATATTAATAATGACTACGGAACAGTGGAAATGCATCATAAACATATTTGTGGACAATAATGTTTATTGCGGTCCGCGATCAACATTATGCGAATTGGTATGCAGATGAATGTTAAGAAATAACTGAAAGAAGTACAAGACAAGCAACAATACGGTCACCCTACACCGTTCAATTGATAACCGACGGTAGATTTATTGGCAACGTTACTGCTCTATGCAAGTACACTGACACAATGATAAGAGAGGTGATCCTTAAAATCGACGTGTACGAATTAACCACGGCCACATTTAAATACACATGCGGTTAGATGAATAGAAATGTATTACATGTCTATTCATCTGACCGCATGTGTGTTTACTGCATGTTGTTCTTTTTCCAGTTCCACGTGGAATGTACATATCAACCTTACTGACACCAGACACAGTAACTTATTATGACGAAAATATTATGATGGATAGAAGATCAAAAGAAAACCGAACAAATAGAACAAAGGCTCGGATAGGTTTTGGGAGAAATAGCTGAAATTGCCGTTATTACATTCGAGAGATCATACAAAGTAACTTCAAGATCACCACGGAAGTCAGCAGGAATTTACCAAATTTTTTATACATTCAACCGTGAGTTTCAAATATGAAATGGTGGACGACGGAAAGACAACAGGCGCACCTTATGACAATAAGATAGCGGACATTAAGTGCGGTAGCCCACCCCCTGTTCGCGGCACAGCGGTAAGTAAATTTTTGACGTTACCGATTCTCAATTCTTGACGTTATGCGCAAACTTCTTGACGGTATGCGCGAAATTCTTAACGATGTCTTTGTTCATGTTTTGTTCTATCGCGACCTCAGCATAAATTATCTAATTTTGTTCAGGTAATTAGTAAGAGGGTGACTATATATTCGATTTATAAGTTAGACGAAGCATTATGGCATCCCAATTACGCACTGAGATGTGAAAAAGTTGAAGATTGTGCCTTGCACCTATCCGAATGTACTAAATGCAATTTATTACCATGCAATGAATCAGCTATGTACTGAAAATGAGCTTTAGCATATTGGCAGCTCATTTATGATTAAGCATTGAAAGGTTCAAAGCCCAGATGTTTAATTAAACATACCTTTCAGTCGTTTTCCACCGACAATGATAAGTTCGTATTATTGACGTTAGTTCGTCATGTTTGACGTTATTGAAAGCCATGTTAGAAATTTTTGTCGTTATATTTGAGGCATGACTAAGCAATAAAATTGAAAGAAACAGTGGTTTCCTCTTGCAGATAATCGAGATGACAAATATACGATGCTACATATGTAAAAACAAATTTGGAAATATCTATGACGTATTACAACATGCAAGGAATAAACATCCTGACACATTCTATGATAACATATAAAAAAAACTTGGTTACACAGTTTATTCCCATACGGCTACACAGTTTATCCCCACACCAATATCTATACTAGTGACACGGCAAATTGTGAACACCCTCAGCCAAATTATCTACCCCAGAGTCTACTTAGATGTGCCATATCCTTGCCAGACCGCCAGGACCGGTTTTTGGCCCTGAGCTTCGTAGCCGTCGGCAATTCTGTTGAAAAAGACAACCTACTAAATTCCTGCTCAAAACCAATGTGTCACTGTCCATCAGTGCAATATAACACATTTCTAGTGGTAACTTTGTTGGCGTAGTTATACATGTATAACGCAAATTGATTACTAGTGTACTTGGAGAGGTCCGAAATAAATAACTGGCAGGAGAATACATAAAGGATAATTTAGCGTCAATAATTTAGCGCCGTGCAAAATAGGGGATGCGTAGGTTTCCCTATTAATAACCACTTTCTCCGCATGTAACCTCATTGAACAAATTACTGATGAATCAAATAGTCATTACATAGTCTTATTGACCGTTTCTTGCGCCTTTTCAAGAGCTGGAGAACAATATTTAGAATTAACCATCGAACGCTCATTGTATATTACTTACAATGGTGCTTGAATCCACAGTTGGACTACATATCAAGATATATAGTATCTGCGTACTGTGCGCATAATTATCACGATAATAATTGTTTCATATCAGGTTTATTTCATTATCAAACGTACTCAATGGTCCTTTCTGTGGCTACACAAAAGTATATCGTCAAGAATTTGGCACATAACGTCAAGAATTTTGCGCTTAACGTCAAGAATTTAAAACCGATAACGTCAAGAATTGATTTACCGCTGTGCCGCGAACAGGGGGTGGCGGTAGCCTAAAATGATATTTATTATGACCGGTGGTTGCGTTAGTCGAGAGAGGATTCAAAGAATTTTGGTGTTGGTAGGTCATGCAATTTATCAGGTTATTCAAGAATTCCTCAATACGACACCGAGCATATCAAAACCCTGAGTCGATATAACTGTAATGGAGTTTTACCTAACGAACGTAGGTCATAGGTGGTATATCATTTTCGTCTTTTGTCTATGGAGGTATTCCGGAACATGTGTCATCTTTTTTATGTAATTACCCACTTGTTTGCGTGTCTTCATTTCATAAATGATCAGTATCACCTACGCTCGTTAAGTAGAACAGCATACGTAAAATAATATACGTTGGCTGATGTATCGACTCACATGGAAAACGACACACCGCCAAAGGAGCTTTGTGCATTACGTAGATATCGATCCGTCAAAAAGTACGAACACAAACATTCTCACTACTGCTTTATTGATGATGGATTTTTACTTGTTTCACGATCCGTGTCATGATAATATTACGGACAAAACAAGCGAAGTTATCGGTATTCTAGTATTTTACTGAAGAATAATTATCGGACACTGAATACCTGTCATTTCACCATCATGCCACCCTTTATCTTCATTGACTATGAAAAACTAGAACTCCAAACATAATCTACTTTCACAAACATATCGAGATCACTTGAGAGTCAGGATTGTTTTCTTTGCTGAGATACTGAGTCTCAACACGTAAAAATAGTCTTACCAGTGGGGTCATGTACTGAACAAGCCCAACTCTGTATGATATCACATTAAATAAGTTTTTCATGTTATTCTTTTAACATCTCACTGAATCTTACAGTACGAATCTTCGCGATTTTTCTGAATGATATTTTTTGTGGAACTACTTCAGAAATTTGTGTATATATTTAGACCAGAGTTGTAAGATTACGGATATATTCATGTACACATACCTGTATATTCTGTGAATATTAACTATAGCACCGTGGCACAACAATATTTGTGTTGCACAATAATGATAAAGATGTGGTGTCGCTATTAATCCGGGTACAAATAACAACATTGACTTCATGGTTGATTTGGAAGGTATGTAGATTTCAATGTAATACTACAAGTTATACTATTGTTTTCGATCTTTTCCATGTGTCACTGTCCCCAGTTTTTCCTAACCGCATTTCAGGCGTATACATTATTCCCTGGGGTAATGTCATTGAGAAGTAAACACGTGATGTGAAAAAGTTTCAGAATGATGGTGAAGTATGCTCGAATGCAGGTGTCAGATGGTGGATGACAGGTGTTGGATCTAATGGGTGTAAACAGGGTGCATGGTTCATTTCGGAGGAGCTTTAGTTGTGTAAACAAGCAGTGGTGTGTGGCATGTTGGAACCCTTTTATAGCCTGTTATAGCAAGCAGAAAATGACATCAAGCTTGGGACTCTCCCGAGTAAAGAAACAGCTAACTGTCAACATACCTGCCATCTGACAAATGTACATATGCCAATTTAATTTTGACAACTTTCAGAACAGCTACAGTGGCACTACCACTAATTGCTAATATCATTTAACTACTATATAATGTATGTTTTATAAACCAACGAATGATAGCAATATACCACTCCCGAGTTGCAGGTCCGGTCTGCATGTCAGTGTGGATTATCCTCGTTTTGCATTCAGCACCGCTAATGGTACATCATGTTCGATCCCACACCTAGACTAGTTCCCCACAAGTGTCTGCTAATTACTGTCACTTTTATCAGGAGTGCTCATACCATAGTCTAGGGATAATTCTGGTGCAAATGAATCCGCTTAGTAAAGATGCGCTTACTAATGATAATTCTAACTGAAAAAGCAGTTCGTCCTTGGCGTTGTAAAGGTCACTGGAGCAGACAGCTGGTTGGGTATGATTCATGCTTTATCCCACAAACAATGTGTTTTTTCTTCATGACGGAGAAAATGATGGAACACTGCTATTTTGTCTGACACATTGTCTGACCTATTTTTTATGGGTGGGGGGAGGGGCATATTTATCAGCAGTGTAGGTGAAGTGGAAGACACTCAGCATGCTTTTTTGGTGGCAAAAGATGTGTTTGGATTGGGATAAAACTTCATTGCGTTCCAAGGCAGGATTTTGACCATGAGTTTATAAGATATGCAAACAGAAACGATGGTGTAGTTTCGGATTCGCATGAACATGTTTTGTTTGTTTGTGTTCCTGTCTGTATTCACTTTGAATTGAGTTGTTCAATGACATTATCCATATACTCAGGTACGGTAATTCAATATTAACAAATTTCTTTTTAATCATCGCCTGATATGGCAATCGATTTATCCAACGAACTCATCTTGATGTGTGACATCTCTCAGCTATCCACAAATTTAAATAACGTACAACACAAGATAAAATCAATATGACATTATCAGTCGTGGCTTTCTCCATATCATTTCACGGCTTGCAAATAGGCGCGTACGGTACCGCATCCATATTATTACTATACCAATATTTCTATAGCGGCTTTATCATACATCGAGCATGCTCAAAGTCGCTTGACGAAATTTAAGCATAACATGACATACAAGTAGTGATATATGACATTGGAGAAAAAGATAATACTAATAAACCGATAAACAAAACTCCGAGATAGAAACAATATATCATATATCAGTTGTTTTTACACATGACATATCAATAACCAGATGTGCACAGTTGTACTTTGTTATTTATAATCATACAAATGCGGATTCTGGTGAGTATTCGAATATCTGTATCAGTCTAATACCAACCAAAGCCAATGTATTTTGATGATGACAATAAAAAACCTGAAAATGTTTGGAACAAAGCCTGATCCAATATATATATCAAAATACACAAGGGTTACATGGGAGGCAGATTCAGTACATTATAGTTATTTCTGATGTACATCAGATAGTAATAATATACAACTTATCAAAACCATTATGAAATGAGAACCTCGTGAAATAGGTATGACACAAATGGGCATACAGGACACGGGGCGCCTACGTACTCAATCACGAGCCGAAAGAAAAATATTCTGTATCATTAATAATCTATTTCTGTCGCATAGTTGGGATGTACTATATTAGGATCTGGAAACCTCGTCTCTATATGGAAAGTGAGACGGTTTCCAATCTCGTTTTCTGGCTGCGAGTGTCTATTGAATGAGCGTGAAAGTAGAACTTTCAAATTTCGTTGGAAACAAGTGGAGTCAGTGAGTTCTTTACACAAACGTGTGTTTCACAGACTTTCTATAGAATAACGGAGGCATTTCGTTTTCTTCTCGTTCAGAACAAACAAGATTTTTGTTGCAATTAGAACAGCACAAGCTGTTGTTAACATAATCGTAAGTGACATGGTTGGTTTCCACTTTTTTGTGCATGAATTTGTCAGGAACAAACACTCAAACTTTCATAAGGACATTGCTTCTATCGATTTCAATTTTCTAGAAAAAAGATAGATGAATGATGAGTATTTCGATGGCAAATGCCCTGCAAGACCTATCATGAAATGATATTCTTCGCGTATTTTCCCGATTAGTATACAATACAAGAATTATTGCAAAATAATCTACTCATTTGCAATCTCAATCATTCCGTGATTTCGGAAAATACAAAATTAATAGGGGAAACTATAGTTATGAATATAAGCGGAATTATTGCAAATTTTCGACTTTGACCTTTTTGTGACCTTGACCTTGTCGCTCAAAGGTGGAAAACTGGCTTCACAATGTGGTCTTGAATCTCGGAACACTAAAAAGTCGTAAAATCGTAACCCCCAGATTTTCGACCTTTCGCGACAGTGAAGAGTTTTCGACTCAGTCACTCACCATACGATCAGGAATTGGACAAAGAAAAATACAAAAATAATTTGGAAAATTAATATTGAAGTTTGTCATGGCAACTAATTTTGTTCGATTTTGACAAAAATTGAGGAGCGCCGAGCCCCTGTCATACCGCTTCATCTCTATAAGTTTCAAGTTGATAGTGCCATTTGTTGTCGAGATATGCGCGCGGACAGACATACGAACAGACAGACAAACACGCAGACCCAAATGCAATAATATCTCTCCCTGTCGGGGCGAGGGTACATATAATTCGAAAGGGAAGCGTTTTTTTTTTGTCTTTAATATGTATTGGGCGAAATCGAAGTAGAGGACCTACAGAACAATTTTCAAAAATACGAAGAAAAAAATGTTCATAAATTCATAAAATTGCATTGTTCAGGAATACAACGCATGAGACATTACGATCATTCGACACTGCTTAATTGAGGAGCGACAGTATTTTTTTTTATCCTACAACGCATTTGTAAATGACGTGCACACATTACCTTGCATGGTAACATTACGCGACCACATTGCATCTATGTCCATTCAACTGCAGCTGTATTTATTGTATGATCATATTTCAGTCTCACGTGAAATGAATATATCAACCTATTACTGATGCATGGAGATTGCGACGAACGAATAGGAACCCGAATTAATCAGAAGAAAATCCCTAGTTTGTTTTGGATAAAGAATACACAGATGTCCTAAAACAGCGTTATATTGCAAAGTCTAATGTGTGTTCCACAAATCCTCTTTCATCACTTCTAATCAAGCTATTATCTACAGTGAAGGAAGGATTCGAATACTGATAATAACCTGAAATGTAGTTTTTTAGGGTTTCCCTATCTGTTTTCATTTTCTTCTTCGGTCGGGAAAACCTTTGACCACCGTAGTCAATCATGACACATCCGAACATGATTGACCATGTTCATATCATTAGAGATTTCCACCTCATTTTTTAAAAACTACTCTTGTTTTAAGTGTCAACAGCATTCAAACTTATCATTTTCCACAACGGTACCCAGAATCATCTAGCTGCATCCACCGCAAAGGAGGCCTTTTGAATGCGTTAGATTATAGTACGAACGAGTCCGTACAATGAACATGCCATTTTGACATGTTGGAATTTCTCATTTACAACAATTTTTGTTGATGGATGTAAAAATGACAGATGGATTCAGGAAAAAGAGAAACTTATTGATTTTGAACTCTCCAACGTGATGAAAACTAATATACGCCCTGTTGCCCAGTTTTCGACGTATAAAATGTATTTAGTGTTCAATGATGACTTGATTTTCTCGCTGTAATGATATGGGTGACCATTATGCTTTGTTGTTTCTGTCCTTGTTTCTTTGACCTCGTTTGTTCTTTTTTGCTTGAAAATGTATCTGTTTTACTCTTGCTGCTGTGGATGGGGGTACCGGGGCTGTGGTAAATGCAACGACACTAATGAAAAACCTTGATTTGGAGTTGGTTGGTTCTGACACTGAGTTCGATTTTAAACATATAAATAATGCCTCAGATGATCTGGGTGATGGTGAAATTGATTTACCTATACCACTCAAAGATAGCCTATATTATGATCCATCTCAAATTTCGAACATTCTTGAATCAAATACCAATAATACCTCTTTTTTCCATCTTAATTGTAGAGGCATTTCATCCGATTGGGAAGCTTTCAAGGATCTACTAAGTGACGTTTCCAGTCCACAAACTCAGTTTGATTTTATAGGTGTTAGCGAAGTCTTCGATTGTAGTAGAGACAGCCGAATTTCACTTCCTGGATATCATGACATCATAATTCGTTCACGACAAGATGACTGTAGAGGGGGTGTAGCTGTTTGTCCATGACACTTAATACATTTTAAAATTCGTGGTGACCTGAGTGTTATGATTCCCAATACTTTTGAATCAGTATTCATTGAAGTAACCCATACAGAAAAAAATGTTTTGAATAACAATTATATTGTTGGTGTCATTTATAGACCCAACACCCCTCCTAAAGCCGACACTAATATCTTTTCCCGAACGTTATATGAGCTGATGGACGCTATCAATAATGAAAACAAAAAAGCCGTAATTCTAGGAGAATATAGATTTACTGAAATATAATACCCAAAACTTCGTAAATCAGTATTTTGATAATTTAATAGCTCGTTCTTTTGTGCCGAAAATCCTAAAACCTACTTGTGTTTGTACCACCTCTGCAACTTTAATTGACCATATATATACAAACATTCACACACACGACTGTCTGAGTGGAATTATAATCAATGATGTAGCTGATCATTTCGGAATTTTTCTGTCATTGGCAAATACGAAAAAAACTCCATCTGTGCAGTATGGAAGCGTTAATTGATCATCCACTTAACCACATAATTTTTCACAACCTGGCGTGTTGAGTATCACAGTAAGTTGCCTTATCGTCATAAATATCATGGCAAGTTGTCATGTTGTGAAAAGTAGGAAAATCATCTTGACAAGACGTGTGACAATGAAAGTTATCACAGCAATACATCTTACCGTGAAAAAATATCATGTCAACATGTCTTACCGTGAAATTTATCATAAGAAGACGTTTTGTCGTGTTAAATATAAAGGTAAGTCAGCATAAATATCGTTATATTTGTTCACGTTAAGATGTCTTGTCATCATATTGTTTCACAGTAAGACTTGTTATTGTGATAGTTTTTCATATCAAGACGTCTTGTGGTTATAGGTTTTCAGAGTAAGACATTATATCGTTATATTTTTCATGACAAGACGTCTTGTCGTGATAAATTTTCACAGTATGTCTCCTTGTCATTATAATTTAGGAGATTTTCATAACATGATGACTTGCCATGATATTTAACATGACAAGACGTCTTATTGTGATACTGAACACGCCAGGTCCTGAAAAAATATGTGGTTAAGTGGATGATCAATTAACGCTTCCATAGTGCAGAGCGCCCAAAAACGAACATTTTCCCAAACGAACATTTCCATATTTAGTGAACTGCTCCAACAAACAGACTTTTCTGATGTACTTGTCTCACAATGTCCTGAACAATCATACCGCAAATTCTTCGAAAAGTATCTCAATGCATTTGATAAAGCGTTCCCAATGAAAACTATCAAACGAAACCGGAAATATATAAAACGAGAGCCGTGGATGACAAGTGGTCTACTTACATCGCTACGCACCAAAAACAAAAAGAAATTGAAAAATCCTAACTTACCAAACATTCAGTATTACGAACAATATCTTTAAAAATATAACCAAATTAGACGCTTAATGAAAAGGACTTACTTCAAATCCAAATTACTCGAAACTCAAAGTGATATCAAAGCAACGTGGAAGGAGATTAAAAAAGCTATTAACCAAAATGACAAAATAAACCAATTTCCACAATTCTTTGACGTCAACAACTCCTTGATATCGGACAAAGTTACAATATCACAAGAATTCAACATTTTTTTTGCTGGAATAGGTGAAAATACAAGTCAAAGTATTCCGACCACAACCAAGACATATTCCGAATATCTTAGAACACCAAATTTGAGCAGTATGTCCGTGGAGCATGTGACCTCAGAAGAAGTCCTCGATATCGTTAACAAACTCAAACCCAAAATAAGTTCTGGTTACGAAAACATCCCTATGAAAGTAATTAGAGGATCTATACTTGACATACAGACTGTTCTAACGCACATTATCAATATATCTTTATCCACATTGTTCTTAGCCCTCTCAAAATTGCAAAAGTTGTACCTATATTGAAATCAGGCGATAATTTGAAGTTGAACAACTACCGACCAATTAGTCTCCTACCTGCGTTCTCAAAAATATTCGAAAAAGTAGTTTTTAATAAGATTATTAAATACTTTGATACCAACAATCTCTTTTTCAAGCATCAATACGGGTTTCGACCAAAACATAGTACAATACATCCTTTAATCCATCTACTGAATGATTGTGCAGAAGCGAATAACAAGATGCCCAGAGAAACTACCATTGCAATATTATGTGATCTTTCTAAAGCGTTTGATGTGATAAATAGGGATATTTTGCTTTCGAAACTGATTACTATGGACTGAGGGGACGTATTAAAGTTTGGCTAACTAGTTATTTATCGGACAGAACACAGTATGTTGATGATAACAAATCCACTATGCTGAGGGTCGAATATGGCGTTCCTCAGGGAATCTGGGGCCACTCCTTTATCTCGTGTACGTGAATGATATCGGATATTCCGTTAATCAAGGCAAAATTCTATCCTATGCGGATGATACTTCATTTTATATCTCAGACAACAATGTGGACAATCTATACTCAAATGCAAACCGTGAAACTAACAATCTGTATGACTGGTTTTGTGCCAACAAACTGTTACTAAATCCTCTAAAAACTAAATTCGTTCACATCAAACCTCAAAGGAAGAATAAGCCTACAAGTACAACTAATCTTAAAATTGAAATTAATGGAACTGTCCTTGAGCAAGTCGGTAGGGCATACGTAGAAAAAAATACTAAATTTCTTGGCGTCAAAATTGACGAAAACCTTACGTGGCAAGATCACTTGAAACATATAAATACTAAAATATCACGCGCTCTTTTCGCCATTAGACAAGTTAGAGACATACTTTCACTCAGTTGTTTAAGAAAACTATATTTCTCAATGATACACCCATATCTAACATATGGTTTATTGGCCTGGGGAAGTGCTCCTAATGCTATTATAAGATCCACTATAAAGTTACAGAAAAAAGCGATCAGATCTATAAGTAGAGCCTCTTATAATAGCCATACTGAGCCGCTATTTAAACAACTTAATATTTTGAAACTTCCGGATCAATATGAGTATGAGATAGCTCTATTTATGCATAAATATATGAAAGGTAAATTACCAGTTTCCTTCACGGGCATGTTCCCATTAAACACTGAAATTCAAGAACATATAACAACTAGACAATCGCACTTAGTTCACGAAAACCACCCCACCACTGAGATTGTGAGTCGTTTCCCAATCTTCAAATTCCCCAAAATATGGAATAAATGGTGTAGAATATTCCCCAACCATGAATCGTGGTCATTAAGTAGATTGAAAAAAACAAGTAAAGCAATCAATAATTTCAAATTACTTGCATGTTGTTCATTGTGTAAACCCGTCCTGTAGTGACTGCTCATCCCGAATGAACTGATAAATATTTCGTCTTCCGCTCCAGTGTCAGATTTCATACCAACCCATCTCATCTAACATACTCATTATCATTATTCATAAATATGTTGTCTTTCGCCAAGTCCCGATTTCAACCCTTCATCCACAGTGCAAGGGTATTTGTACATTTTTTTTTATTCAGCTTAATTTCAATTTGTTAGTAGTCTATGTCTTAAAATTGTCGTATTTCCCTTCAATTATTAGTTGAGGCCATACGTAATACAGCCCCTAGGCTTTGTATGTGTCTCTCAGCATTTCTCTGAATTTAACCTATGTATCAAAACAGAGTATATTATTAGATTCGTTTATTTTTTGGTGTATTGCTACTGTATATTATGCATCACTTTTTCAGAGATTGCTGAATAAACATTATTCTATTCTATTCTATACGTCACAGAGCATATCGAGATCAGACATTGATCTTTGTGCATAATGATATTTCATTTGACGGAAGTAGGGCTTGGTTGGTATGTCATTTTCGTCTCATCATTGTTGAAAATGTGTCGAAGGTCTTTCGTTTACGTTTTTTTTTTTGACAATTCTTCAACTCAATTATTCAATTTCTCAATTCTTCGTTTTCTTCTTACATTTTACATCTTTCAGATCTAGTGTACCTTGGCGGTGATATAAATATACCATACTTGTGGGACATGCAGGTGCAAATAAATCTAAACAATCACTGCGGGAATATTTCATTATTTTCAATATCTGCTATTATATAGTCTATAGACCACTGCGGTCTCATTAAACCCTGGTGATTCACAAGCAAGGAACTTCAGCAGGAAGGAGCTGTAGAGAGTTCGATGACGAAAATATATACGTAAACGTTTTTGCTGAAATTTAAGAGCATTGACATGTCCTGAGATGATGAATAAAACTCAACCATATTGATCAAAATGCTTGATCGTCGTAGATTCTGTAACGAAATCAGTTCAATTTTACCGTCTCCGTGTGGTTGTAATTGTACAGATATACTGCATATCAAAGTGCAGATCTTTGCATGTAACCAATTAATAATTTCAAATAGTTTAAACGTCATGTCATGCAGATTATCTTTTTATCATTAGATGATATTACCAATGCTTTTTATTACAAGAAGGATCAGTATATTTGTGTGATATATCCGTATTAATAAAGCTGTACTGATACATTAACCCACCAATAATAAGCGAGGCCGCCACAGGAGCTCCGTGCATCAGGTAGATATCGATTTGTCAAACCGGACAAACATTCTCACCACTGCCCGTCGATGATTGATTCATACTTGTTTGACATAACTGTTATGATAATATTACGGACAAAAATAGGAAAACACCCTCCATTCCTGGTATTCTATACTGCTCGAAAGAAACACTCAGACACTGAATGGATGTCATTTAACCATCCTGCCACCTTTCATCGTCATTGAGTATAGAATCTGAACTCCAAACACCCGGGCTTCACACTCCTGTCCGGTGTCTAACGACAAAAAAGTTGGTGTTATAGAGGTACAAACAAATCGCTAAAACGCGGAGCTCGTATATTTGCTAATGGACCTAATTCCCTAGACACATGAGAATTGAGTCTACCCAGTTTGAGGAATGCGCAGCCTAATTCTGGATAATACCACATTGCACCAAACAGCTGTGGTGTGTCTTCTATACCTCATAGAATGATATACTCTATTGTTCATTTTTGCGATCGTTGCGCTTCTGTCGTTTCATTATATAGACGGGATGAATGCCATTATACCAATAATGTGATCTGATAATGGTGTAATGATCATTTGAGCATGGTCAGCGTTCAGTTGTTTTTAACGAAGTTCGTGGGCCTAAATGAAATATGTATACACAACATGCCATTGTTTATTTTTCACGAGACGAGAACACAGAATCGTGATAAACAAGATAGATGCTAACATGAATCACTCCTCAAAGCACGTACGTATAGTGATATAAATCAGCGCTGACAGCCAACAACCAATGATACGTCACCTTGAACACATTGAAAGATATTCCACAACAACCGAAACTATGTATATTCACGTTTTTTAATTATTCACTTCTGTAAAGTTGATCGACGTTACGAAATATGACACAGACACAATTACGGGTAATTACACAAAAACAGCTCATATCTGCAATCAACTGAGTACCGCGAGCATTCCACCTTGTCTTATGTACATACTGACCTGTGAACAATTTTAAAACGCATCACTCAAAATCACGTACAGTCAATCGCAAACCAGGAGGCTATTGAGATGATGGATGGCCATAATAATATTAAAGATTGTATTATGCCTGATTACACCATGAGTTTTTTTTTTATTGGTGTCAAAATGTTGTTATATATAATGATGTATGTTGATACATATATTTAGACTTTGCGACAGTCCATCTCTCCTACGTTTATATGTGACAGAGAAAATGTCCCATGATAATCATGGTTGCTAACGGCACAAACGCCATATATAGAATCAGGAGACACAAAAATGGAAATTCGTGTTTAAAAGCCTTTTCGAACATCCATTCAATAATTTTAATTTCATTTTGCCTACCGGTCCCGAAGTGAATCCACTAGCAACCAAGTTTTTTTCCCTATATGAAGAATATGGTTGCCATGATGTTTGGATACATATTGAGAGTATGATATATTTACTATCATCAGGTTTTTTTCGTTTTTTAGTGGTAGTACGCCCAGGTATATGCAGAAAAAGGCTCTAAGTGTAGTTAATCAAAGCAATATTTCGTGTGGCGTCATCAGTACTCATAATAGCTAATGAGTCCGAGAATGGTTCAAGATACTCAGGTTCTATACAGGCCAGCACATAAGCTTTCTATAAAATGCATTTGAGACTTTAACTTTAACTGAGCTCAAATAATCATATTCCAATCTCCTTATTACTTTACAGCTTTTGGACTACTCTCTGAATAGATGAAACGGAAATCACACAGGAGACAAATTAGATTTATGAACGTTTTGTCCAAAATGCCAAGGACCATTACAGTACGTAAGCTACTGACGAACGACTGAAAAGGGTCGTAGATTCTGCCTCACGCGATACTAACCCATGATACCCGATCTAAATATAGATGTTCGTAACATGCCATCTGCCGAAGAAACTTCAATGTTTGCTGCAAATCACTAATGAATTGCACCATGCCATGCCCTCATTTACTGATATCAGTCATTAGGATATATTGTCCCACCCAGAGCAGTACATGTATTTCTCCGTTCATTATGATTGAAACAACACGGGATATCGTTCATTGAGGAAAAAAACTAAATGTCTTTGAACATGTTCTTCTTTGTTCTGGATTCATTGCATAATTGCATAAATTTACTGTAAGCGAGCACTCGTATGTACGTGTTCCTGACTCTATTTTATACTTTCAGTAGACTGGTTGGATATACGTATTTTGGACAGCATTTTGAGGATCTGCGTGTATAGGATACGTGTGTCAACGCTTGACATTTCTTTGGTTCACGGGTTTGGTTGTTATATATGTACAGGTAAAGGTCTATGGCCCGAGATAGAAAGTAGAATTCTATGGTGGTTGAAATGAGAAACAACTGTCGGATCTCAGCTCAGTGTTCGACTCTCAGCTATTGACTAAATAAAACTATCACATGATCTGAGGGTGCCTATTGGTCGATGACATCAGAAGGCGCAATCAAGGTGGGGGAGTGGTTTGAGAGGAAGCGACCCGGGGTCGCCAAGATCTTTTACAACATTCCAAGGATATTAACATCGCAAAAAGTCATGATTAGTGTTTTGTGGTGCATGGAAATAGATAAAAATAATTCAGTCATTGATTTGAAAACATACGGTTGGGCAATAAAATATCGATTCTTTTGTCCGTCAACTCAATCCATAACTATTCTAATAGTCCAGCAGAACTGCAGAAAAGCATGTTTTGGCGTCATTATGAACTTTTTTTGCTGATTCATCATCTCTGAGCATTCCTGAGTCAGAATCAGCCGGGTGCCACCTTGGCACCCTTGGGGAATTTTTTTCAGAGCCGAAAAACAAAATGGCTGCCACTGAATACCGCTAAATTCACTTCTTTGACAATATCTTCGCTTCTAGGCCACTTAGAAGAACAAACTTGGTGTCTACTACTGGGTTTTCATGGTCAAGGAATCCATTTATAATAATGCCAAACTTGTATATATAACAGCTCATCAAATTTCCGAGATTAACCACCCAGATATTTGAAAAATCTGGTTTTGGTCAAGTGATTAATTGCTCATGCAATTGCCACTCAGTACAACATTTATTGCTGTCCACTACTATGTATTCTGGCTCAATAAATCAATGACAATAAATGTGACAATATGATTTCACTATTAAATTAGGTGTTACATGTGGCAACATTACGAATCACTGGCAATTCTTCGTAACTTGAACCGACATCATCATCATCTTCCTGAACAGGTTCTTCCTTGGTATGTTCATTGCAACAATCTGGTCCAGAATAACAGGCACAGAACTTTGAACAAGACATCTGTGGCACTACACAGCCACATCTCGCAGTGGAGCATGGCCGGCTGGTGGAGCATCCACATTCGACTGTTTGTAGAATGGCGACAGGTACAGTGTATACACCAGTTGGAAGCGGGGTTGGACGCATGTTGTGCCGTCTCCATCTGTATTCCGACCATATCGGGTCGGGTCAAAGTGTGGAGGATCTGATTGAGCAGCGGATTTATACATAAGAATTGTAATTGAGTACGATGTAGATGCTGAACAAAGTCATCTTTTGATAGGGGCAATACCTTCAGTTTCGAGGCTAATGTGTTCTTCACAGGATGGTGGTGAACAAACATATCATCTCTCAGTTTGAAACCATGATAGGCAGCAAAAGAAGCAGTCGTTTCTGGCATCAGGTTTGTTTCATCTGCTTCTGGTTGACCAAGTCAGATTAGGTGATTTCCCCTCTTGGGGGTCTTCAATGCTGTGGCCTTTCCAATGCCAAACAGATCCTGTAGTACACACTGTTTATACACTCACCTCCCCCATTGAGACATGTACACATGGCATATATTTTGCTATGCCGTGGTGTGTTCGAGCAGTTTGACGAATGCTGGAGGAAAGCTCACCTACGTCACCTTGAACACATTGAAAGATATTCCACAACAACCGGAACTATGTATATTCACGTTTATTTATTCACTTCTGTAAAGTTGATCGACGTTACGAAATATGACACAGACACAATTACGGGTAATTACACAAAAACAGCTCATATCTGCAATCAACTGAGTACCGCGAGCATTCCACCTTGTCTTATGTACATACTGACCTGTGAACAATTTTAAAACGCATCACTCAAAATCACGTACAGTCAATCGCAAACCAGGAGGCTATTGAGATGATGGTTGGCCATAATAATATTAAAGATTGTATTATGCCTGATTACACCATGAGTTTTTTTTTTTATTGGTGTCAAAATGTTGTTATATATAATGATGTATGTTGATACATATATTTAGACTTTGCGACAGTCCATCTCTCCTACGTTTATATGTGACAGAGAAAATGTCCCATGATAATCATGGTTGCTAACGGCACAAACGCCATATATAGAATCAGGAGACACAAAAATGGAAATTCGTGTTTAAAAGCCTTTTCGAACATCCATTCAATAATTTTAATTTCATTTTGCCTACCGGTCCCGAAGTGAATCCACTAGCAACCAAGTTTTTTTCCCTATATGAAGAATATGGTTGCCATGATGTTTGGATACATATTGAGAGTATGATATATTTACTATCATCAGGTTTTTTTCGTTTTTTAGTGGTAGTACGCCCAGGTATATGCAGAAAAGGCTCTAAGTGTAGTTAATCAAAGCAATATTTCGTGTGGCGTCATCAGTACTCATAATAGCTAATGAGTCCGAGAATGGTTCAAGATACTCAGGTTCTATACAGGCCAGCACATAAGCTTTCTATAAAATGCATTTGAGACTTTAACTTTAACTGAGCTCAAATAATCATATTCCAATCTCCTTATTACTTTACAGCTTTTGGACTACTCTCTGAATAGATGAAACGGAAATCACACAGGAGACAAATTAGATTTATGAACGTTTTGTCCAAAATGCCAAGGACCATTACAGTACGTAAGCTACTGACGAACGACTGAAAAGGGTCGTAGATTCTGCCTCACGCGATACTAACCCATGATACCCGATCTAAATATAGGTGTTCGTAACATGCCATCTGCCGAAGAAACTTCAATGTTTGCTGCAAATCACTAATGAATTGCACCATGCCATGCCCTCATTTACTGATATCAGTCATTAGGATATATTGTCCCACCCAGAGCAGTACATGTATTTCTCCGTTCATTATGATTGAAACAACACGGGATATCGTTCATTGAGGAAAAAAACTAAATGTCTTTGAACATGTTCTTCTTTGTTCTGGATTCATTGCATAATTGCATAAATTTACTGTAAGCGAGCACTCGTATGTACGTGTTCCTGACTCTATTTTATACTTTCAGTAGACTGGTTGGATATACGTATTTTGGACAGCATTTTGAGGATCTGCGTGTATAGGATACGTGTGTCAACGCTTGACATTTCTTTGGTTCACGGGTTTGGTTGTTATATATGTACAGGTAAAGGTCTATGGCCCGAGATAGAAAGTAGAATTCTATGGTGGTTGAAATGAGAAACAACTGTCGGATCTCAGCTCAGTGTTCGACTCTCAGCTATTGACTAAATAAAACTATCACATGATCTGAGGGTGCCTATTGGTCGATGACATCAGAAGGCGCAATCAAGGTGGGGGAGTGGTTTGAGAGGAAGCGACCCGGGGTCGCCAAGATCTTTTACAACATTCCAAGGATATTAACATCGCAAAAAGTCATGATTAGTGTTTTGTGGTGCATGGAAATAGATAAAAATAATTCAGTCATTGATTTGAAAACATACGGTTGGGCAATAAAATATCGATTCTTTTGTCCGTAAACTCAATCCATAACTATTCTAATAGTCCAGCAGAACTGCAGAAAAGCATGTTTTGGCATCATTATGAACTTTTTTTGCTGATTCATCATCTCTGAGCATTCCTGAGTCAGAATCAGCCGGGTGCCACCTTGGCACCCTTGGGGAATTTTTTTCAGAGCCGAAAAACAAAATGGCTGCCACTGAATACCGCTAAATTCACTTCTTTGACAATATCTTCGCTTCTAGGCCACTTAGAAGAACAAACTTGGTGTCTACTACTGGGTTTTCATGGTCAAGGAATCCATTTATAATAATGCCAAACTTGTATATATAACAGCTCATCAGATTTCCGAGATTAACCACCCAGATATTTGAAAAATCTGGTTTTGGTCAAGTGATTAATTGCTCATGCAATTGCCACTCAGTACAACATTTATTGCTGTCCACTACTATGTATTCTGGCTCAATAAATCAATGACAATAAATGTGACAATATGATTTCACTATTAAATTAGGTGTTACATGTGGCAACATTACGAATCACTGACAATTCTTCGTAACTTGAACCGACATCATCATCATCTTCCTGAACAGGTTCTTCCTTGGTATGTTCATTGCAACAATCTGGTCCAGAATAACAGGCACAGAACTTTGAACAAGACATCTGTGGCACTACACAGCCACATCTCGCAGTGGAGCATGGCCGGCTGGTGGAGCATCCACATTCGACTGTTTGTAGAATGGCGACAGGTACAGTGTATACACCAGTTGGAAGCGGGGTTGGACGCATGTTGTGCCGTCTCCATCTGTATTCCGACCATATCGGGTCGGGTCAAAGTGTGGAGGATCTGATTGAGCAGCGGATTTATACATAAGAATTGTAATTGAGTACGATGTAGATGCTGAACAAAGTCATCTTTTGATAGGGGCAATACCTTCAGTTTCGAGGCTAATGTGTTCTTCACAGGATGGTGGTGAACAAACATATCATCTCTCAGTTTGAAACCATGATAGGCAGCAAAAGAAGCAGTCGTTTCTGGCATCAGGTTTGTTTCATCTGCTTCTGGTTGACCAAGTCAGATTAGGTGATTTCCCCTCTTGGGGGTCTTCAATGCTGTGGCCTTTCCAATGCCAAACAGATCCTGTAGTACACACTGTTTATACACTCACCTCCCCCATTGAGACATGTACACATGGCATATATTTTGCTATGCCGTGGTGTGTTCGAGCAGTTTGACGAATGCTGGAGGAAAGCTCACCTACGTCACCTTGAACACATTGAAAGATATTCCACAACAACCGGAACTATGTATATTCACGTTTATTTATTCACTTCTGTAAAGTTGATCGACGTTACGAAATATGACACAGACACAATTACGGGTAATTACACAAAAACAGCTCATATCTGCAATCAACTGAGTACCGCGAGCATTCCACCTTGTCTTATGTACATACTGACCTGTGAACAATTTTAAAACGCATCACTCAAAATCACGTACAGTCAATCGCAAACCAGGAGGCTATTGAGATGATGGTTGGCCATAATAATATTAAAGATTGTATTATGCCTGATTACACCATGAGTTTTTTTTTTTATTGGTGTCAAAATGTTGTTATATATAATGATGTATGTTGATACATATATTTAGACTTTGCGACAGTCCATCTCTCCTACGTTTATATGTGACAGAGAAAATGTCCCATGATAATCATGGTTGCTAACGGCACAAACGCCATATATAGAATCAGGAGACACAAAAATGGAAATTCGTGTTTAAAAGCCTTTTCGAACATCCATTCAATAATTTTAATTTCATTTTGCCTACCGGTCCCGAAGTGAATCCACTAGCAACCAAGTTTTTTTCCCTATATGAAGAATATGGTTGCCATGATGTTTGGATACATATTGAGAGTATGATATATTTACTATCATCAGGTTTTTTTCGTTTTTTAGTGGTAGTACGCCCAGGTATATGCAGAAAAGGCTCTAAGTGTAGTTAATCAAAGCAATATTTCGTGTGGCGTCATCAGTACTCATAATAGCTAATGAGTCCGAGAATGGTTCAAGATACTCAGGTTCTATACAGGCCAGCACATAAGCTTTCTATAAAATGCATTTGAGACTTTAACTTTAACTGAGCTCAAATAATCATATTCCAATCTCCTTATTACTTTACAGCTTTTGGACTACTCTCTGAATAGATGAAACGGAAATCACACAGGAGACAAATTAGATTTATGAACGTTTTGTCCAAAATGCCAAGGACCATTACAGTACGTAAGCTACTGACGAACGACTGAAAAGGGTCGTAGATTCTGCCTCACGCGATATCAACCCATGATACCCGATCTAAATATAGATGTTCGTAACATGCCATCTGCCGAAGAAACTTCAATGTTTGCTGCAAATCACTAATGAATTGCATCATGCCATGCCCTCATTTACTGATATCAGTCATTAGGATACACTGTCCCACCCAGAGCAGTACATGTATTTCTCCGTTCATTATGATTGAAACAACACGGGATATCGTTCATTGAGGAAAAAAACTAAATGTCTTTGAACGTGTTCTTCTTTGTTCTGGATTCAATTTTTGTTGTCCATTTTCTAAGCGAAAATGACCATGTGGTGACACCTCATATGTGTGTGTAGTTTTTTAGCGAATAAATCTCATTAATGTCGAACGTGAACACCACATCCCAGATCATATCCTGGAGGAATTGCTAAAGAAGAGGTTTGCCTTACTGTAAGCGAACACTCGTATGTACGTGTTCCTAACTCTATTTTGTACTTTCAGTAGACTGGTTGGATATACGTATTTTGGACAGCATTTTGAGGATCTGCGTGTATAGGATACGTGTGTCAACGCTTGACATTTCTTTGGTTCACGGGTTTGGTTGCTATATATGTACAGGTAAAGGTCTATGGCCCGAGGTAGAAAGTAGAATTCAATGGTGGTTGAAATGAGAAACAACTGTCGGATCTCAGCTCAGTGTCCGACTCTCAGCTATTGACTAAATAAAAATATCACATGATCTGAGGGACGGTGCCTATTGGTCGATGACATCAGAAAGCGCAATCAAGGTGGGGGAGTGGTTTGAGAGGAAGCGGCTCGGGGTCGCCAAGATCTTTTACATTCCAAGGATATCAACATCGCAAAAATTCATGATTAGTGATTTGTGGTGCATGCAAATAGATAAAAATAATTCAGTCATTGATTTGAAAGCATACGGTTGGGCAATAAAATATCGATTCTTTTCTCCGTAAACTCAATCCATAATTATTTCAACTGTTCATACCAAGTACGCTTAATCTTTTTTTTACAGTATATCGTCATTTCCGCTCAGTTACTGTAGGCTGTGAAACGATTGTGCTCATTCGCCCTCGTTCAGGATATTTTCTCATCATCAAACCAATCTTTAGAATTTCAGGCATAAGTGCATAACTAGGCTTTGTGTAAGTTTGTTAATGACAAGTATCTTTGGATCGATCATTCCTAGCTATATGTGACTGGGTCCTCGAGCTACCAAGTCCATACAGGGAATTCGTGAGCTTCCGGTGCGAGTTTACCAGTCTCGTGGAATCAGACGTGTTTGTGATTGAGAGGGTTTGAGTGTTATGGATACCTTGTATGAAGTTGTGTGAAATTTTTCCATGTTAGTTTATATTATTAACTCGACACGTTTCCTTCTCGATGATTGGTCTATTTATACCACGTGTCACACCCAAATACTGTATGTTGCATCCCGAAATGGTACATTCCATTCGTGTATCAAACAGCACAACATCCTCGGCTAATCAGCATGTCTGCATTGGATCCGTGCCATGTATATGGGATTCCTATATTGGACGGTGCTGCGATAGCAGCCAATCAGCTCCCTTGTTACAAGTTAGGTAATCCTGCCAGTTTCAGTTCAATGCGTTCATCAGTTTATCGTCCGCGAGGCCTAAATCATAGATGCGATGTCGTTAATAATATAGCAAAGATTGGATGCTGGTCGTCCAATACAGAGTTTACGGGATTCAGAAAAGCTATATTGGACTCGGCTGCGCCTCAATATGTAACAAATGAGAATCCACCTTGATATTCGATTCGTATGTGTGTTTGCAGGAAAGGAACTTGACGCAGGTTTTGATTTGCAAATTGCCAATATAAACAAGTGAAACTACAAGTCCAGGTTTTGATTTGCAAATGGCCAATATAAACAAGTGAAACTACAAGTCAACTGGCCGAGCACAATAATCGGAATGATCTGAATGACCAGAGAAAAATAAATGGGGAAAAAGTTGTATTGTACAAGATTCCATGTGGTTGAGTTTACTCAGCCGACGTTGCTCCCGCTTGAACTTGCCTACATAGGGGTTAACAGTTTCAACCCTATATGCCAGTAGATAAGTTCAAAAGGGAGCAACGTCGGCTACAGCTTACCCCGCCTCTGTGCTGACACTCGTGTGATTCCGAATACTGTTAGTTCTGGAATTCACGGATTGCGAAATACATATTGCAAAATTTTTACATTGTTACTGTAGTATGTAGAATACAATAGTCGTTAATGCATCCAATATCCTTTATTCAAGTTCACACTCAGTTGGTATTTCACAATGACATCCATGACCATGTTGCAAGCAAAGTTGCCGATATTTTTGATGCCCTTGATGTAATGTCTGAAGTGATGTAATTTCTGATGATTAACTGAAACAATACCAAAAAATTCAAGGTAAGTAACATGCCGGGCCAACGTGTAGAAATACTATGACATGCAATGATAATACTGTGCTATAAACACTGTTAAACTCAAATCACTACGTATCCAAAAGATAATGCTACACCCGATTCGAAATGTAAACATGAGCGATAAAAGGCGATTGCAACATTTAACTCCTCGACAAACGAAATACAAGTTTTTACAGTTCCGATGTTTAATATCTCTACTATCGTCTTACCGAACTATTTTCCTCATACGACTCCATAAACATGTCCAACCTTAAAACTGTCACATCGATACAAACAAACTTTCTATCACGTCACTCGGAAGCGTCTCGACTCCCAAACAAGAATAGTATTTGAAAAAGTTACGCGGCTTTGACAAAAAATAAACGATGCTCAACATTTGACCATTACATACCGCCGCCCAAATTGAGGCTAATATGAACTCAATTTTAACACTTCAACCTGTAATGTCAAATGCAACAAAATGACTACATGAAACACAAACATATGCATAACATCCAATTGTCATAATCCAAGCATCTACAATATTTAGTCCACAACATCAGACTCTAGTATCAAACACAATTTGCTAATTGGACGTGTGAGAACCGTTGACTTTGTTCGAACATCAACTGACCGAACGATACCTTTTCTATCCTTGATAATGTCTATCACTTGTCCTAAAGCCCATGAATTCCTCGGTGCATTACTGTCTACGACGAGAACAACGTCACCAATAGCCAAGTTCCTCTGTGGCTTGATCCATTTTTGCCTGGTTTGTAACAGTGGCAAATACTCTCTTGTCCATCTTCTCCAAAACATGTCAGCCATGTACTGCACTTGCCTCCATCTTCGCTTAGCATATTTATCCTCCGTCGTGAAGACACCAGGTGGTAACAAATCACCAGATTTCAACCTCAACAGATGGTTAGGAGTAATCGGTCCCAAGTCTGTTGCATCATCCGATACCATTGTTAGAGGTCTCTCGTTTAGAATGGCTTCCACTTCACAGAACAGGGTGTGCAGCCCTTCATCATCCATTCACACAGTCTGCTCATGCAGTAGGGAGTATAGAACCTTGCGAATGGTTCTGATCATACGCTCCCATATACCGCCAAAATGGGAAGCTGTTGGCGGGTTGAATTCCCAGCGAATCCCTTGCTGTTGCAATGACTGTCCTATTCTACTCTGATTCCACGAAGACAACGAATCCTGTAGTTCTCTTTGTGCACCCACTAAATTTGTGCCATTGTCTGACTTTATTGAAACCACAGGTCCTCTGCGTGAGACAAATCTCCTTATGGCATTGATGCATGCATCCGTGTCAAGCGAATGTGCCACCTCCAAGTGGATTGCACGTGAGCTCATGCAGGTGAATACAACACCATACCGCTTGTAAATTGTCCTTCCACGTTTGATGGAGAACGGACCGAAGTAATCCATGCCTGTGTGACTGAAAGGTGGTTGATCAGGAAACAAGCGATCTGATGGAAGGTCGGCCATTTGTTGCTGACATGCCGGTGACTGGTATTTCCTGCAGATGACACATCGGGCAAGAATTCCTTTGAGGATTTTGCTGACTCCAACAATCCAATACTTCTGGCGTAGATGGGTAAGTATTGTGTTTTTTCCCAGGTGACCCATTGATTTATGTATGTGGCGGATAATCAGATGTGAGATGAGCGAGTCCTTTGGCAGAATTATGGGATGCTTAGCTGACTCTGGTATTGATGCCCGCTCCAATCGACCTCCCACCCTTAAAATACCATCTGTCATTATGGGACATAGCTTGTACAGTGGATCGCTCTTCTTCACTCTCATAGGGGACGTCATCAAGTTAGGGTACGACTTGTGCTGAACACACTTGATGATAGCTGTCTCAGCATCCTTCATTTCCTCGATCGTCAAAGCTAGTTTGGCACCTTTAGCAGCCATCTTCTGACATCTTAAGGCATTATCTATTTCTGTTTCTTGCTGTGGCATAACTGGCATGCCTTTTAATTTTCTCATCTCACATCGCAATTGCAGCCAGTGTCGTAAGTTGGATTTCAGACAAAGAATCCACGCAACAACTCTTATTAATCTGGGCCAGTCCGAGCATTTAGTCAACAACACGTCAATTGGTGTTGGTGCCTCAGTGAGTGTCGCAGCACTTACAGGTTTCACCTCCTCTTCCTCTCCAGACAACTCCAGATTGATGTCACATTTCTGACGTCCAGCTGGATCTGATTCCCTCAAGAAATCTGGACCACTGAACCACAGTCTAGTTTTTTGTTCGTCAGAAACACATATCCCACGGGATGCATAGTCTGCAGGATTTTCTGAAGATTTGATGTACCGCCAGTTCTTTGTATCTGATGCTTCCTGAATATAGGCAACTCGATTCGCTACAAAAGTCTTGAATCGTGCTTTGGTGTTTAGAATGCATTTCAGCACTGTGAGGCTATCCGTCCAATAGAACACCATGTCCGTTTTGAGCTCCAGTTCTTGGTCAATTTTGTTGTACAGTTTAACAGCCAGTGCAGCTGCTGTTAACTCAAGTCTCGGAATGGTGATCCGTTTTATAGGAGCAACAAGGGAACTGCTGAAGAGTAGACAGCAGTGTATCTCACCAAGATCATTCACCAGACGAAGGTAACAAACAACGCCATATGCTACCTCGCTTGCATCTGCAAACACGTGAATTTCTGAAGAAACAATTCTTCCAAATGCTGGTGGTTTGTAACATCTTGGAATTCGGACATCTTCGAGTTGGGAAATGCTCCTCAGCCATTGCCGCCACATGCAGAGTTGCTCACCACTGAGCATATCATCCCATCCGTAATTGTCTTTGCATATATTCTGCATTAGTATCCGTGCCGGCAAGATGAACACAGATGCTAGACTGAGAGGGTCATACACTGAACACACAACGGACAGTATTCTGCGTCTGGTTGGTGTAATACTGTGTAGTTTGACCTTGAATCCGAGTGTGTCGGTTTCCACGTTCCAGGTAACACCTAAGGCATGTTCCATTGGCAACTGTTCATTCTCAATGTTGAGACCTTTGAAGTCTTTGGCTCTTTCTTCTCTCGGAATTGATTCAAGAACAGTGCGATGGCTACTGACCCATCTGTTCAGCTTGAATCCACCTTTGCTGCAGAGGGCTGTCATATCCTTCCTGAACATGATAGCTTCTCCCTCAGACTCGAGTGATTTGGAGAGATCGTCAACATAAAAGCTGCGTTCCACCGCTTCGCATACCTCTGGCTTGAAATCATCTTTGTTGTCCGATGCAGTCTGTCGAAGGGCAGTGTTGGCGCAACTCGGTGAAGACACTGCGCCGAACAAATGCACCTTCATGCGGTAAGTCTTTGGCACTGATGAGGAATCGTAACAGCACACCTAGCAAACTGTTTGTGAGATTGGGTCCTGACAGAAGTAGGTCATTCAAGAAAACCCCTCTGAATTTCGCAGAGCAGTCGAATACCACCCTGATCTTGTCCGGCTTTTGGGGGTGGTATATTCCGTGATGAGGTAAGTAGCATACATGACCCTCAACACCTTGAATATCTGAGTCAGGAACAAGCTCAGCGTATCCTTTGTCGATGATGTTACTCATGAAAACTTTGTAGTCCTTGTAGAATTGAGGGCTCCTTGCAAACTTCTTCTCCAGACTGGAAAGTCTGTGCAAGGCTTGATCTCTGTTGTCCAGCACTCTTGTGTTCTCGTGTCGAAAAGGCAACTTCATTTCATAATGCCCGTTCACCAATCGGCAAGATTCACTAGTCTTTCTCAGAAAATCCCTGTCTTCTTTCGAGTGCTCTTTGCCTTCTTTAGCAACTTGTTCAGGGAAATCTTGTTCAATTGCTCGTTGAACAAGCTTGCTTCACTGTGTTAAGTTCTCCTGGTCTTCTATAGCTTCAGTGATAACTGCATTGATTCTGTTCACCTGTCCACTTATGTTCTCACTCCGCAGAACATTCCATGGAATCCACCCAAGTAGAGTTCTTGATGCGTGTGGAGTTCCTCGCGGACCTGTTTTCACTTCAAGAGGAGAATATGCATCCGGGACATTATTCCCCAAAAGCAGGTCAATACTTGCATCGACATCCGGGAGTGAAATGCCAGTCAGATGTGGCCACATGCTGATGTCTGACTGCTTGGGAATGTGATCACGAGACACTGGTATCTCCTTCTTTGTATACAGTGGTGGCAGCTGAACCACTTCCTCTGTGTCCAGACTTGAAACTTCTAGACCAGAAATCTTGACTGTTGTCATGCTACAGGACTGTGCCATTGTGTCAATGGTCAACTTCATAGTTTTCCCTCCACATCCCAGACGACACATAAGGGATTCTGTGCAAAAGGAAACATTACTTCCCGGGTCTAGGAACGCATATGTTGTGAACGCATTGATGCTGTTGTGCCTTCGAATTCTCACTGGTATTATGGCCATGGTGCATCCTGCAGATTCATCGGGAATTTTTGTATATCCACTGACCACAGACTTGACTGCAGTTGATGATTCACTTGATGACTCCTGTCCTTGTTTAGGATCATCCTTGTAGTGCAGCACGGTTGGGTGCTTGCCGTTGCATTCCAAGCATGTTGCCTTGTTGCGGCAGTCTCGACGAGGATGGCCTGTCTTCAAGCATCCATAACAACAACCTTTTGAACGTAAGAATTCGATTCTGTCTTTCCATGGGATCGCTCTCAATACGATGCATGCATTCAATGCGTGTTCTCCGTGTTCACAGTACAGGCAGGGTTTTGTGTATGCACTGCGTCTAGACTCACTAGATTGAGAACTTGTTCTAGTTTCATTAGAGCTTTCTTGTGACAATCCTTTCTTGTGACACTCTGTTGCCTTTGTGGCCAGGCTTCTCGCATGATGAGAGCTCTTTGACTGTGTCTTTGGTTTTGTGATGTCACTTACGCTTCGCATGGCTTCACATCCATAAGTGGGATCTGTGACTTTCCTTGCCTCGTTCCGTACAAAGTCTACCAACAGGTCGAAATGAACTGGCTCTTGTTTTTCCTTTGCAGTAGCAACAATGCTACGCTATTTGTCATGCATGTACGAATGTAATTTGTTCACCATGCGCTTCATGTTCTTTGAATACTTGAGAACCTTCACACTCTCCAAAGTGTTCACAGCACACTGACACTCCAGGAGAAATATTGCAAAGTCATCGAGCGCCTTTGAATCATCTTTACGTATGGAAGGCCATTTCAATAGTTTCTGGACGTAAGCATCAGCCACGATCTCTGAATCTCCATACCTCCGTTCTAACTCCTTCAAGGCCGCTTTATATCCAACTTCTGCCTCCAAGTAGCAGTATCCTCTAACGATGCGATGTGCTCCACCTTCAGTGAATTGCTCAAGATAGTTGATACGTTCATCATCAGTTGACGTGTTTTCTACAATTCTTGCATTGAATTGCCGTAGAAATCGCTTGTAATCCAGTGGATCACCCTTGAACTTTATTATGTCTGAAGGTGGCTTCTTGAGCAACATCTGATATAACTTCAGTCGACGTAGTTGCAGCTGAAATCCCTTCCTTGAATTTCCGTGCTGCACGTGGCGTGTTTTCATTCTCTTTCCACGGATTGGAATCCACATCATCTTCTAGGTCAATAATAGCCTTCATTTTTGCTTCTGATACTGCTATTTCTGTTCTCAAGTTCATTTCTTCTTCCTTTTGTGATAGGCGGAGTTTCTCCTGTTCAAGTGCCTGCTTATCCATCAGTGAAGATCTCCTGGCAACAAGTTCTGCTCTTCGTTGCTGCTCTTCTAATTTTGCAGAAGTAACACTGCGTTGTGACGAGATACTCGAGCGTTTGCTGTGTGTGCTGGGAGCAACACTGTGACAACTTGCATTTTGACGTGCTTGTGTACAAAACCAGTCTTGTACTTCACACTTGAAGTCTGACAAATCACGTTCAATGTCACACCACCACTGTCTGTGTTCACTCAACTGATCTTCTCCTAACAGCACAGCATATGCATCATTAGCTCTCATCAGTTCTTCATACAAATTCATCCACTGGGAGTATGTTTCTTTCACCAGTGCAGCTTCCTCACAATTTTTTATATGTTCTTTGATGGAACCGGGGTAACAGATATTATATCTTTATTTAGCCTCTTTAGCCGATCCAACTTGAGCTTCTGCACATATTCACGCCCTTTGTCAGTCATTGTTCTCGCATTCGTAGGACCTGACGGCTCCATGTCGTAACAGCCCCTTTCAATGACACTCGTTTCTTTTCTTGTATGACATAGCATTGAAGTAATAGTTCGTTAATAATGTAGTATGTAGAACACAATAGTCGTTAATGCATCCAATATCCTTTATTCAAGTTCACACTCAGTTGGTATTTCACAATGACATCCATGACCGTGTTGCAAGCAAAGTTGCCGATATTTTTGATGCCCTTGATGTAATGTCTGAAGTGATGTAATTTCTGATGATTAACTGAAACAATACCAAAAAATTCAAGGTAAGTATATACTAATGTAAACCTGTTGTATTGTACTAACACCATAATAAAAGACTTTACAACCAATATGTTGTTGTTTTCTTTCAATAAAAGAGTGTTACGCCCGTATTTCACCATACTAGCTCAAGAAATGTACATGCCGGGCCAACGTGTAGAAATACTATGACATGCAATGCTAATACTGTGCTATAAACACTGTTAAACTCAAATCACTACGTATCCAAAACACAATGCTACACCCGATTCGAAATGTAAACATGAGCGATAAAAGGCGATTGCAACATTTAACTCCTCAACAAACGAAATACAAGTTTTTACAGTTCCATAAACAACAATATTTGTGATGTTTAATATCTCTACTATCGTCTTACCGAACTATTTTCCTCATACGACTCCATAAACATGTCCAACCTTAAAACTGTCACATCGATACAAACAAACTTTCTATCACGTCACTCGGAAGCGTCTCGACTCCCAAACAAGAATAGTATTTGAAAAAGTTACGCGGCTTTGACAAAAAATTAACGATGCTCAACATTTGACCATTACAGTTACCATTCCAATGCTAGGACGATGTAATATATATTTGATATGGGTCCCCTACTTCATTTCCAGACTCACAAAGTAAAAAAGGCAATATTATTGAAAAAACATGTATGAGCCTCGAACATTCGATTTCACGCCAGCCAGACACCTACACTATCCCCCCACCTCGCTTCCTACGCCTATGACCAATAATGTTTAGTTCTTCAAACGAAAATCTTCAAGCATAACTTACAGGTCATATGTAATTGTACCACCTGTGGCCGTGCTATTATATCGCAGAACGAAATACAACTTCCGCAGTTGTCGACGAAATTTAGAGGTCTGGGCAGTGGTTGCACCGAATGCAATGGGAATGCACACTATTTTACAGCAATCGTAATCGTGGTCCCATGTGAGACGAGAATAGAAAATGGGTTATATTCGAATGAGCGCTTTATGATTTATGAAAAAAAATATGTATAGTTGTATACTTTCATAAGTAGATCATAAACGTGTTGATGTGTGTTGGAAGTAAATAATATTTTTGCATTCTTTCCAGAACCATTCAGTTGTCTGCATGGCGTTGATTGGTGTAAAATTGGGAAAATTCATGGAGCGCCTGAGACGAAATTCAAGAACCATAGCAATCTCATCGGAAGTTGCTGTCATCTTTCATTAAAGAAGTGAATTTAGGTTACCGGACCTATGGTCCGATAACCTATTGTCGCGGTGTTGCATCCGTCTGTCGTCCATCCACATTTTTATCTTTAAAGTTTACAGGCGGATTTTTATGAAATTTTGGACAAAAATACCTAGTAATATTTCTAAAGGGGGGGGGGGGGGTTATTTTTAGCTTTTTTCAATTTTGCAATTTTCCCAGAATGGCGACCCTTTCTGCTGTTTCTCCATTTATCCACTTTTTGGCATGTCCCCTAAACTGCATCCATGATTAACTTGAAATTGTATCTCTATGAAAATGGCTTGGGCTCCCTTTGTTTGGGAACTTTGGTAAATATATTTTTCAACGATTCATTGTCTGCGATATTGAGATCATCTGAAATAATGTGCCCAACTCATATATGTATGAATGGAGAACCTGTGCAAGTGGTGGAGTGTGAGTTTGGTAACAAGTCATCAATATCTAAACCATTCAATGTTTGTTTGTAATTGAATATTTTGGATGCAATAGGCTTCGTACACGAGTAGGAAACCGGCGGAAATTATCACTAGGTCATTCAAATGCTTGATGGTTAAAAAATCAAATTCATGGAATCTGATAATACTTCAATTGCATCTCTGAATAGGACAGTGTCGCGTTATGATTGAGCGATGGGTTACTGGACACGTGGTGAACGCGTGATGCACTTGATATACCTGAAAAAAAAAACACACAAAAGGAACTTGAAAAAAACACAAGGAAATTAAACAAAAATAAATTAGTATAGAGATTAGTCCATTATTTGTCCTTAGTTGAAACTCAATCATATGTCCATTAGTGGTGAAACACTTAGAAATACGATACTGTTGAATGTCATGTTAAGCATCTTGAATTCGCGTAGTCTACCAGACTTCAACACACTATACAAAATACCCAGGATGATCTCACAAAGCTCCATAAAGGTTTATCCCATTTTGGGCGTTGTTCGGTAAGGTGTGGTTGTGGTCTGCCATGAGCACTCTCGATTCCCCAATTAACGTACCGTTACCGTAACGTGCCGAAAATGCCTTGATGAGACGAAATGCCTTGATGAGTCTTCCTTGCCAAACCGGCAACTTGCCACTTGGATCCTATGCCTTCGCAACTTGTCAAGAGCAACAGTGATATCCTTACTCCAATGTTGTGCAAAATCATCAATACTTCACTCAGTTCGGGTGTCTTTGCCAAAGACTGGAAGCATGTTACAGTCAAACCGCTTCTGAAGAAGCCCAGTCTCGAACATGTATAGGAAAACTATCGTCCGGTGAGCAATCTCCCTTTCGTTTCAAAACTTGTGGAGAAAGCTGCACTTAGCTTTCTTAGCCATGTTGAAACTAACGGCCTCCATCAAGATTATCAAAGTTCGTATAGACCAATAAGTACAGCACAGGAACTCTTCTCCTTATCCCCTGATCTATAATGACATACTGTTCAACATGGAGCATCAGTTACAAACCCCTTTGGTGGCGATAGACCTCAGTGCCGCTTTTGATGTCGTCAACCACGATCTGTTATGGGAAGTCCTTCAGAAATGTTTTGGTGTGACTGGAACAGCCAATCAGTGGATTCACTCCTACCTCTCTGAGAGGAGTTTTGGTATGTCTGTGAAGGACTCTTTGTCAGCTTCAATCAGCATATAATTTTCTGTGCCACAAGGTAGCATATGTGGACCTATCCTCTTTACATGCTATGCCAGCCCGCTCAAATCGTCCATTGGAGATGCGTGTGAGGTAATCGGCTATGCCGGTGATCATAGTCTGTACACCAGCTTCAGGGCAGGCTATGCAGCCACGGAGACCTCAGCCTTCTCAGAACTCTCATCCACCTTGAACAACACCGAACTGTGGATGCAGGGCAACAAGCTCAAAATGAATGATGACAAGACGGAGTTTTTTGTCATCGGTAGCCGTCGTCTTCTTGACAAGCGCATCAAACACACCATTGACATTGGTAACTCAACTGTGGAAAGTTCACCCTCTGTCAAATTGCTTGGAGTGGACTTCGATGAGCAACTCAGTCTCAAAAGCCACATCAATAGGAAAGTACGTGCTGCTGCACTGGCTATGCACAACTTGGCTAAACTGAGGCAGTACCTGGGTAGAAGTAGCTGCCTCAAAATACTCTCATCTTCTCGCACATCGATTACTGTAACATTTTGTGAATTTACCAGCCAGCACGTTGATGCCATTCCAACGCATCGTTAATCATACGGCCAAGTTTATCCTTAACATATCAACATTCTCAAGTAGCACTGACGCCCTCAAGGAGCTACATATCGTACCTGTTCCTGTACGAGCAGAGTTCAAACTACTTGTGCTGGTCTACAAATATTTGAATGGCCTGGCTCCACCATACCTGTCGAACCCACTGATTATCAAGTCGTCATCTGGATCGACCAGATCGGCATCACAGTTCTTATTGAGTGTCCCGTTCACCAGGCATAAGACGTTCGCGGACAGATCATTCAGTGCTGCTGGGCCGACGTTCCGGAACCGTCTCCCTGAAACAGTGAAGAACTCTCAGTCCATTGACCAGTTCAAATCAGCGTTGAAAACCTTTCTGTTTAGCAGATGAACATTTGGTTAATTCATCCATTCCACCATAACTTTGTATATATTTATCAAATGTTTGTATCATTTCACAATGTTTTCTTTATGTAAAGCGCCATCGAATGTATTTTTATTACAGTGAAGAGCGATTTACCAAGTCCGATAAACTACATCACTTATGTTATTGTAACGCTTACGCCGAGATAGACCCATATTTTTCAGCTTCCTTTTGAGATGCCTGTGGGATACGATTTCCACGTGATGTACAACAAGAGCAAAGACTTGTGTGTGTGAGTCCGAAGCTGAAGTAAATTTTGATGAGTTCGTCTCTGTCATCCATCATGAATCTACAATAAAGTTATAATACATTTTCAAATATCTGTTTGAAGAAACGTGAATAAATCTTGTCACCATTTACATACTCTTTGCGATATCTTCTGAGTATCAAAAGAACTCACCGTCATTAATCAAGTGATGTAATTCTTGCATAGTCTGCCGAGTTCTGGAGTGACCTTCCAGTGAATTGAAGGAACGGTTCATCAACAGTAACGGTTCGTCAACAATGGGAATCATATAAAATATTGAGCGAATGATATGAAATATTGAACAAACGATTTATTATATTGAGCGAACGGTTTATGATTTTGAGTAAATGATATAATATATTGAACCAACGATTTATTAAATTTAGTGAACGATATAATACATCGGGCTTTGTTCCTATCACTAAATGTTGTATTTTACGTTTGTTATTAGCATCATCAAAATCTGGATGTATTGGTGGTAATAGATTGATATTTACATTGAAAGAACGATTTAATATAGCTAACGTTTTACTTTTTTCTCGTCATGTTCTATTAGGGGCTCCGTAAAATCAGGCATACCGACCACTGTTTTTTTATGTGGAACCAAACGGAAAATCGATGACTTCATACTGTGATTCTGTAGGCGAGTTGAGTGTAATAGTAATTGAGTCAAGCAGCTACTTCCCTATACAAATTTGTGGAAATGTAAACAAATAGGATTAAAGAGTGTTCTTCAACGATAGTGATAATGTTCCTACTTGCCAATTCATAATTCACAGGACTGTGTTTTCAATCAATCCGTTCGGTGCCCCACGGGGCGCTTGTCACAGTGGTAGCATATCGGAGTGGTGCAACACCTCTAACGGTGCGCTGTCTAAGCTCAGGAGCTGTCGGGCAGCGGGGCGACGCATTACCGAGGCTGCCACTGATGCAGCGACGGTTGCCTTCACGCCGTTGTGCACTGACAGTGCGCAGCGAGGAACCACGACACCTCCAATGAGCGAAGAGATGGATGCTTGCTGGGACGGGGTTTGACACGGCCGAGGAATCGTCTGGCAAGCAGTGAAAAATAAATGTAATTATCTGCAGTTGGATGAATATTTCTAGCGATACATTGAACCAGGGATGTGGGCAATTTAAACATTTTGAAATGTGGACTGATATGTCGCCTTTAGCTGGTGCACTGAAAATGGGATAACTATACTGTGTAGTATTATTCCATATGTGAAAGGAACACATCTCTATGCATGCGCTGTACACAATGCCTACAAAAAAGTGAATAATGTTGTACTGGATCAAGATACTGTCGCAACATAAATATCTTACGGTCTATACTGAAAGTTATGATACCTAACTCTCGGTTTCTTCCTGAGGCAGACAGGAGTTGACTGATCGGGAGTCAGACACTGTAAGCCTGAATAATATAAAACACGACATAAGGATGGAGATAATGAATTACACTTATTTGCTTCCGCTTGATGACTCCGAAAGCCAAAACTTCAACTACAGCAGTCGGAACCATACCCTCACTGGCGATAGAGGCCCTTATCACGTCACGCAACAGATCCTTGATCGATACGTCACTTCTGGAATATGTTTACTTGGGTGTTTGGGGAATATCGTCAACTTATTGGTGCTGGTCCGGATGCGCCGGCGTCAGATCGATGGCGGGCCTGACAATGGTGCCAATATTGGTTTGATATCGCTGGCCATATCTGACATGCTGTTCTGCATCGTGCTCTTCCCGAGAGGATTCTTCTCGTCCCACAGAGCCTTCTTTCCCCAAGGTTTCCAACTGTACTATCAGGTGTACGGCACGTGGCTCGTCACCACCTTCATTCTGACTAGTACGTGGATAACGGTTGCAATGGCATCACTGAGGTACTTGGCCATCTGCCACCCTCTGTATTTCAGGCGCTATGACGGGGCTACATTTGCCAAGGTATCGTATGGAACAGTATTCATTTCAGCAGTTGTTTTCAACCTACCAAGCTTTTGGCAGTTCCAAATCCTCGAATATACGGACGAACTGTATCTCATCGATATTGGACACATTGATCTAGCAAAAACAGCAGGTAAAGTGTACCAATGGATCCGAGCAATTTTTGGAATATTCCTACCCGCCATCATTTTGGTGTTCTGTAATCTGTCGCTGATAACCGCTCTACGAAGATCCTATCGGATGCGAAAAGAATTCCACGTGCAGGATCTTCGGCTGATGGTCCGCAACCGAGTTACCGCCATCTTGGTGATAATAGCCACCACTTTCATCGTACTCGTGTTCCCAACAGAACTCTTGGATTTCTTCAAGACACTCTTCAGCAAAGAGACCACCAATGCTGGCTTCCTCGTGCGGTCCATTGCGAACTTGCTCCAGGTCATGAATTTTTCTTTCAATTTCGTGCTATACTGTGCACTAAACGTGCATTTCCGAGCTGTGGTTAAAGAGTATGTATGTCACGTGTCGAAGTCTCGTACGAATTCCAATTCTGGGGATGCAGCTAGCGACTTTGAGAGACAGTGGCTTCATTATGCAAAAGCTGATCTGTCCGCAAAAACAAGTATTTCACAGAGTAGAGTGTGATTATTGCTGAATTCCGATGTTTCCAATACGAAGAGATCGGCAACTAAAGCTGGAGTAATGTGCTTTTTTCTTTCGAAGTGGACTTGTATGTGAAAAAGACAAATGACACGAATGCCGCGAGGTACCACATGGTAAAATAGTGCTCCAAATTACTAAGGGTTACCCAGAAATTCATCTTTGTTTTACCAAAACTAATAGATGCGTTCAAGAAATTCTATGGGTGTCATCACGATTTGGTTGACGAGTGCAAATTCCTGACAAGTATGCGATAAGACATGTTTGCAAAATAATTCTTCGGAAATACTGACGGGTGCACATGTTGGGCTGGGAAGGCTCATTTTTTCCAGAACATCTGATCTCCTTATGGCCATATATAGGGAGGGGGGCATGAAGCCTCTATTCCAATTTATTTAGCTTAAGCTACATGATTATCTCGCGTAATATGGTGAAGTTTTAGACCTAAAAGGCTATGCCTCAGAGTTTTCATCCGATTTCAACAGTTTCGAATGGTCTTGAAAAAAAGTTGAACTAACATTGTTGGTCGGAGACATCGCAAATTCGACCTGACCACTTCACCAATTTGGTGATAATCTCATTATCGGCAAACAGCATGTTATGCGACGATCAAATATAAATGTGGTTTCCCATGCATTTTGTTTCTGTGCCCTGTTATACCGTATAGTGGTAATAAAATGTCTCGGATGCGTTGTAGCAAGTGTATCCAACAAGAGTAATCAGAGTATGTGTATCATAAAAGTGAATCGCACGTGATTTACAGAGATGCTAGTGCCAATCAATGAAACTGCTATTCTCTCTGAGGGCAATGACAAGCCAAATTCACAATTTACTTTCGAAATATTTTTACAAATACGGGTGAATATGATGACATTCGATGTCATGCAGGCTAAGACGGTTACGTTATGAATTGCTGGTAGTATGCACAAGCTTTGCTATCTCCAGACTGGGACTGTAGTAATTACACGCGTGACTGATTTTATCGGGGCTGAGAATCCCCAGGCCAGGTTTTCACGAGATGTGCTTCATGGGTACATTTACCAAGTGGAACCATATAAAAACCGTGTCAACTTTTTATCACATCACTCCAGCTTTATTTCTTGTTTACGTTGTCATGTCAATATCTTGTATAATTGTTTGTCTATAAGATCGGTCACTATTAGGCTCGTGACTATTTGATCATTCATGTACTTACACTGTAACATGTGTTCCGGACATTCCGTTATTTGTATATAATACAATCAACATAATTATTGTTAGTGACGGTGTTTTACAGTCGATACTCAATGGTTCATCTGAGCATTTATGGCCAGTGGTAAATTTGCTCATCGCTTCAAGTGAAGATTCATATATGTAATGCATAATCCTACAATTGCTCATAACTGGGAATTGACTGTTTGTTTAGGGCTACTCGTGACGATTTCTATTTTGAGGGTACTTTACATTATTTTGTTTAGCTGTGTTCTGAGTATGTTGAATCCATAAAGGATTACTGGAAATGTTAATATCTTTGTTAATGTTGTAATATGTGACGATTTAGATAAAATCGAACCAAATATTGTTCTTGTTTTGTTTGATCGTCATATCTTCCAAAATTACGATGTATATTCTTTCCATTCTCGTATATAATAAATATGAGATCATGCAGTATAGTGTGTAAAAGTACATTAAAAAACGTGACTGGTAATCTATTGGATAATCAATCTTGTCACGAGAGAGGCGGTATAATCAAGCACAAATTATGCAAACATCTCAAACAGTAAAATTGCGTCAATAGACACCAATATGATATCATTGTGGTACCTTGTACCTACGACATTCGTATTAGAAGTATAGTCATTCACTACAAAACAACATTACATAATCATACTAATCGTTTCGACTGTTAGTCAGGTTGCTGGATCTGGAGTTGATTAAATCTGATACTCAGGGATGATCACATTCAGGGAAAGACTTACAACTGAATTCAAACTGAACTACCACGGATCCATGTGAAACATTCACTGCTGTTGTATAATATAATATAAGTTAGGAGCGCCAAAGATCACCATACCAAGGTGATCAACTCGAATCAAGTTTGGCCAATGTATCGCCCAGGATACTCCTTCTTCCAAATTCATTGAAGTGTCAGACGGATTACATATGGAGCGTTTTTAGGGTCAATATTCATTGACATGCATTGTAGATTTTCTTGTTGTGAATGATTGTATCAACCGCGAAATTCTTCATTCCACATTATTATTTCTAAACTTTCTGTGTCGAATTTACATATTATCTTACTGCATAGTTCTAACTTCCATATCCTTGCTGCTTACTTCCAAGTTCTTACTGATACTTTCTCAATGCTTAATTCATCATGTCAAATTCTAACACCTTTGTCCATGCAAACTATCAAAAACAAATCGCATCTGGCACAATGCATATGGAACTTAGCACATTGCATTTAGAATATAGCATATCGCATGATGAACAACGCACAACGAAAGAAGCACTCGGCGGTTAGCGCCGCCTGTCGTCATAATGATGCAGTAGTAATTGTTGTGGACAAAATTACTACTGCAACATTATGACGAGAGGAGGCGCTGGCCGCGCGTAGCCACATGATGTATGAGAAACTAAGAACTCCTTTCATTGGACACGTGAATTTTTGGTGCGACCAACAGGCGCCACACTCATGCAGCTGAGCACAGGCCCCGAATGAATTCCCACGCCCTGCCCTGTAAATGAAAGAATAGTGAGAGATGATTAATAATATGAGCCTATTATTAAGATTTCTATGCTCATTGAAATCAAATTTCGATGTGACGTCATGAATACTCATTATAATATAATACACTGTTGCTAATTAGGTGCAGATATTATCATGACATAGGCCTGAAATTAACACACAAAAATAGTCATAACTTGAGCCGGACAGTGATAATTGAGATATGAAAAAAAAAAATGTCAAGTCTAAATATTATGATCTCTCCGATCATAATTTCTTCATGCCGTTAATTTGGCCCGAGTCCAACTCGTGACAGTACAGTAGATACACTAGCACTACGCTACGGTAGTCGTATTGGATTTAACTTATAGATCGTATTTACCTGTTTGCCACATAAAAAGACAATGTAGCACCAAGGGTGCTGCAGCTTACCGGCAGATCATGAGAATTACACAAGGTATTGATTTTCCCAAATATAAATTGTTAGACTGATCTTCAAACCTATTGTCAAAACATGTTCCTAAATGTTGCCAAAGACATATTTCCTGTGTGGAATATAATACGAAATCAAGTTACATCTTGAAAGGTTTCTTCCGTTAATAACATATATTCACATACCGTCGATTCAAAGGCAACAAAACTTATACACATCACAAAGGTACATAGGGAGAATCTTATGCATTTTGAGGAAAATTGTCAATAGTTCTTGAGAAAATGGCAGCCGAAACAAAAATCATCATTTCTTGTGACAAAATAAGGTTTCGACCTTCCAAAGTCATTCAAGGTCAAATTCAAGGTCATCATTCAAACCGCAATATATGATTTCCCATTTGAATGTGCCAATACTTAGGCTCTATCTTGAAAAGTTCTAGGAGTTTACCCCCGCAAAGCTAACATTATGAAAGAAAAATTGGGTGAAATTTTCCCAAAAATTTTTCAATGGCCAAAAAATTTATTTTTTTTTTGCTGGAAATGGCTTAGAACAAACAGTGGCTCGATTTGGGACAATAACATTTTTTTTCGCTGACATGTCAAAAAATCAAAATGGCTGTCACACGCAGACCGGCGATACAAGGGCAATGAAACTGACTATTGATGTACATGAGGGAAATGTCTTGAAACAAAAATCTCAAACTGATCAGACAGTTTTCGAGAAAAAGGCCATCAAAGTCCAAATTTAGCCACTTTTCATAAAAAATGGCCGCCAAATCGGCAAAAACGATTCAATAAAAAAGACGGAAAAGGAGAAAACGTCTCAGGGTATTAGCCCAAGGAATGTTTCAGTAAATTTCAGGAATGTTTTAGTAAATTCATCAAGGCAAAAAAAAGTTATTTGCAGGACGGACCACGGACGAACGTACCAACTTTTTAGGTTAAAGGGCTTTCACCATGTTAAATTTCCTCACCCGTGTGAGCCCCGTATCCCCAAATTATTCCCCTATATACACGTCTGCTCATAAAAAGGGTTTAGGGCTATTTTCATCTTTTTCAAGCCCCTAAACCCCGCAAGTTTTCCCGGACGGACGACGGACGAAAAACCACGCCAATAACGTATCGGGCCATGGGACGGTAAGCTAAAAATTCAGTACGAACCAGCGGTCCATCAAACCAAGGTCTTTCCCTCATCCAGGAGTGTTCAGTTTCTCATTCACAATGTGGCCACTCGACCCGCAGCGCCGTCTGTTGTCATAATAGTGCAGTAGTAATTTTGGCACATGAAATGCTTCATTCGTTTTGCTTTGTTCTTCGTGCGATGTGCTTTATTCTAAATGAAATGTGCTAAGTTCCATATGCATTGTGCCAGATGCGATATGTTTTTTGATAGTTTGCATGCACAAAGATGTTAGAATATGGCATGATGAATCAAGACTTGAGAAAGTACCAGTCAGAACTTGGAAATAAGCAGCAAGGGGATGGAAATTAGAACTATGCAGTAAGAATATGTGAATTCGACACAGAAAGTTTAGAAATAGTAATGTGGAATAAAGAATTTTGCGATTGAAACAATCATTCACAACAAGAAAATCTACAATGCATGACAATGAATATTGACCCTAAAAACGCTCCATAATTACATGGCATTCATTCAGTGGACGATTAGTATTATAAGAGTACAATGCGTTACATTGGCCCAAAATTTGATTACGGTGAGATTTGACGTATTCACGTATTGAGTAAGAATTCGTTATGACATTATTATTACACAAATTTATTTATTATTGTACTCATGAGAGTAAATCTACAGTCCGACCGCAATTGGTATGAGTTGGCTATCTTTGTATGAACGTTTCAGTCGCGGGAACAAGTGCGCACGGACATGCGCATGAAAATTATTGAAGAACCACTGACAGTTTTCCCGCAAAAGTATGTCACGCACAATAACATTCTCCAATTACTCTCCGTTTTCCCCCTCAAAAATGCAATCAGCTTTTCTTCTTCTTCAAATATTCGGCTTCGGCAGACCTGATAATTCCACCCCGACATAAATATATATATATATATGAATGTCTGCCATAAAGATCACTCCATCATATTTGATAAATGGTTAGTTTTATATTGATTACATTGCTGAGTTTATTCAATGAGAGAGTCATTAACCTATATTCAAGATGGATATTCTGGCAGGATGTCAATGAAGTGAGATTCGATGAGGTGTGATCATAAAGGTAGTACTCGATACTGTATATTCAGTGTTGTACTGGAATCGTGTCAACAATGCGAGAGTATGCTACACATGAGATGTTTCTCGTGACATTTGCGTTCAATTACCGGAAAGCCATTCAAACTATATGCACATAATGACTACATCTAGACAGCGCAATTATGTGCTAACAATGACATCAACCGAACAGATGTAACGACACGAACTTCGCTTTGCAATCCAGGGCTATCTTAACTTCATTTACATATCAGAGACATTGGTTATACAAATCATACACATGGATGGTCAGATATACTCTTCCCAGATTTTTACTCAATTTGTTACTAGATTTTTACTAGGACTAAATCACGTTCGGCTCACCGAACTCGATGTTTTGAATTATATTCAATACTACGATGGCGTATTAGGGCCACAACAGAGAGCAAAAAACTCTATATCTCAAACATAATTTCGTTATCTCCAATTTAAATTCATTATCTCGAATCTTGAAACAAAAACTCGTTCATCACGAAATAAAAAGTCGTTATCTGGAGATGAAAAGTCATTATATTGAATTAAAAACTCGTTATCTCGAGATAAAAAGTCGTTATCTCGAAATTAAATTCGTTATCTCAAGTTAAAAAGTTGCATCTCGAGATAAAAAGTCGTTGGTTGAAACGGCTTTCTAGCTCGAGATAATGACTTAATTTCGGGATAACGACTTTTCAGTTTGAGGTAATGACTTTATTTTGAGGTAACGAGTTTCAAAATACGAGATAACGACTTTTTATCTCGAGATAACGAGTTTTTATTTCAAGACAATTTTTTAAAAATGAGATAACGATGTTTTATCTCAAGATAACAACTTTTTTTGAGATAATGAGTTTTAAAGTCGAGATAACGACTTTTTACCTCGAGATAATGAGTTTTTGTTTCGAGATAACGAGTTTCAAACTTGAGATAAGGTATTTTAATTTCGAGATTACGAGTTTATTTTTCGCTCTCTGTTGTGGCCCTAGTGTGCTTTATTTTTTTGCTCTCTTTGGTGGCCTTAATGCGCTTTCGTACAATACCTTTGTTTGAAACATACATATATACCAATGCCGTAGTGTATTCGATACTGGTGTTAAAGCCGATAAATGGATCCATACCACATAAGCTCAGTGCATATCTAATACCACAGTCACCACAAATACAACCAGTGTTTGATGGTGATAAATAGTAGCAAGTCTAAAATCACAATTCCATCAACATATTTCGCGTCGCTGCCGTTTTTTTAAACAACGTGCACTGTGTATGTGTGACACAAACCATGTTTCCGATTAACATGGACGTGATAGTCTGAGAACCCCCCCATGATATGATATATATACATGTATATATTGTTAAAACTGCACCCAGCTGTCCAATGTATTGAGTACCGTCCATGTAACTTTGACAGTGATAGCTGTCCAGTCAGTACATGTATGTCTGGTAGGATACATTAGACCTACTGAATATGAGTTCCAGAAGGTGTAAACTAAGTATGAGTAATTGTAATATGTAGAGAACTTTCGCGTACTTTATTTGGAAGGCATGACATAATCCCACCGGACAAAAGCCCACTCATCAACTAGGACAAAAGCCCACTCTCAGTTATCAAGATACGAACAGAAGCCCACTCTCAATAGGGCCTGTAAGTCACGTGATGTCATGGTGTGATTTCCGGTGGCAAACAAACATACACCTTTTGTTTAATATGAGTAGAACTCTATTCAAAACTCAAATTACTCAAGTAACACAAAAGGTGTATGTTTGTTTGCCACCAGAATCACACCGTAACGGCACGTGACTTACAGGCCCTATTGACCATGACTCACGACCGTCATCATCCGTGACCATGACGGTTTGGATATCCAGGCTTTATTGTGGTGTGTTTATGTTGTGTATTCGGAAGTCCTTCAGAGATATGTATTGTAAATGTTACCATTGCATGGACTTCATTGAGAACCAAGTGTCCCCTGATTGATGTGGACACTTGTATTGATGCATAATAAAAGTATTGGCTTCTGAAGTCCTTTAAAAGTATGATCAGTATTTTTCTGTTCTTTATGTGTGACTCTGTTGCCATTAAACAATAATATAAAAAAACATAAAATCAAATTGGAGAACAACCTCGCAAGCACCGAAGTCGCATCAAACCAAATTGGAGAACAACCTCGCAAGCGCCGCCGCCGCAACTTGGAAGCGCTCAACACAAGATTACAGAACCTGTGTGCTGCCCGCCAACAGGATACAAAAACAGTCAGTGACTTCGTCAGTGGTATTGGACAGTGCATCTGTCTCAAATTAATCTGCCTGTCTTCGTATGCATTGCTGCCCTTTCGCAAGTTGTAAGTATTTGACGAATATGTATAATAAAAATGCATCATAGTGATTTGGTTTTGAGTATTTCGCACAACAACACGAAGATAACATTTGTTCTCTTTTATTGTTATGAAAAAGATTATGAACCCTCACACCTTAACTGTCAGTTGCATATAGCATAAATTATTCATAAATCAATCAGGTTTGAATCAATCATGACAGAGCGGACTTCATCCCTACTGGCTGGGCTTTTGTCCGGTGGGTCACTAATTGCAGGTTTGGCCTTTTGTCCGGTAGGATTATCTCCGCCTACCCTTTATTTACGAGTCACGCCCCGACAGAACATTATCAAATTTATTGTACTCCAGACCCTATTGTATTCTGTGTCTGTAAATAATTGTCTTTACCATCTGCGAATCCGTTATAGACATTTTTTTTTTATTAATAGCCATATCCATCATATTTACGAGCAGCGTCTGTGAGTTGTTCGTGATTAGAAATATACTCGATATCGCCCCAAGACTATGCTAAGACTTGATGAGATGTATGAAAATAGAACTAGTTTACGGGTATGGTCGCATTTCATTGATAACAGCAAGCTAGCAGAAATAAATAACCAGCCACAAAAATCATCACGATACCCTTCAATAATCAGCAATTTCCAGGATACTCAACACGCCTGCGCATAGTAAGTCCAGTGGAAATGGAAAGTTGCACCAGTAGTCTGCAATGTATCTCTTTTTTTTATCGAAAATACTATTTCTCATATATATATATATAAGTCTCTGGTGAAAACAGATAGCTACCGTATGAAGCAAGCCGTAATGTACCATGCATATGTACTCGTCCATACGACAAGCACGCTGCAATCGTGAATTCTGCATAATCTGTTTTACCCTAAATAATCATCACACATACTTTGTGTACAGTTAAGAGTGTTTCATCAAAACACACGTGATTGTGGGTTTCAGAATAGAGATAAATGTTGTTGATCTCAACCAAAATAAGTCGCACCAGTCACATGTGGTCTCGTGTTGCTCATTTCCGGACACATATTTATGAGAAAGCCACACAGTAGGAGGTAATTCAACACCGACGAAGGAAATTACAGGTCGGTCGTTTTGAGACGCATCATGTAGAATCGGGGATAGATATGCGATAGAAGGATACAATCTCCAAACTTCGACCAGAGCCTGAATCACGTTTCGTGGAGTCAGAAAGTGGGACAAACTTGATAATGCATAGCTACCCATAAAATATATTTGGATCGCATTTGTCATTATGGTACACAAGGATGAGCATCGCCTGGGATTGGGGTTTATCAAATTAATTTTCTGCCTCGACAACCAATCTGTCTATAGCTGGTGCAACACCACCCAATGACGACTGCGGTAAAAAATTCATCTGAATTGAATACCCACAAGCAATTAAGCATCCCCGATGGATAACAAATAGATGTATTCATTTACATTCTTCGTGGTGATTTTTTCAGGATAGTGGAACAAAATGGTAGATCACTAACCATGACTTGCCGTTGTGATGATATCCATGAATATGTATGGTAGGAACCCTACTACCGTAACGCGACGTTATGGTAGTACGGGACGATGGCGGCAGGCGAGTAGCTCGTGTGGTTTTCTTGAGATTATCGTTTTCACTCTTGTTCAATGATGTGCTTTGAAACTTATTTATGTTACGCATGTAATGTTGTATGCTATGTTGTTGAAAACGCCCTCAGTCAGGAAATGGAAAATAAAAATCGAGTGAATACTACCGTAACATCAAATCGCTAGATGACGGTTACTACCGTAACGCCGAGTGTTTACTACCGTAACGTTATAACCGATAGCTCTCATTCGATATTCTGAGGTTATATTTTGCATTGTTTTCAAACAAAGATTTCCTGCGAACGGAGCTTTCACAAGAGATGGGTGACGAGGTACAGTTGTCTGTGTTTATTGTGTGATTGTTAACGTGTAAAATGTTAAAATTGTTGTCGTATTGGTGTATATAAAATGCTTTGTTGCGTGTGTATATTCTGAAACGTGTAAATGTATGCATATATCGCACATGGGAAGAATAATATATCTTATTCTCAAGTTTACAGGGACAGTGTTTTATATTTGGTGATTTAGTAAGCATTATTTACAAGCATAGATTTGTATGAATTGATATTCATGAGACGTGCATGTTTTTCAGATTTTTCATGTTGATTTGCCGGAGTACCGGTGTAAAAGAAATTTACGTTCTACGTAAAATAAGTCCCACAAACAAATATTCCTAGGAAATTTTGTCCAGTAGGACAATACTCTCAGTAATATATGTCCGACGGACCTAATTCCCTGAGAAAACATGTCCTGGGACATAATTTCTTAGGAAAACATGTCCAGGGACATATTTTCCCGGCACTCATGTCCAGACAGCCTATTCCCCCTATATGTACTTAAGTAGAGACCCGACTTCTGGGGAAATCATTTATGCATCTAGCAAAGTGAATGTTTTTATCAGCCTACTGGTCAGCGCTGATCATCTCCTATGGATGTTGTTTGATCAACTCTTGGATATTTGAAATATCTATGTATGGCAAGTCAGGTCTACGTGCAGAAAGATACAAATAATTTGTAGCTATTTGTATAATGTACCTCATAGTTATTTTCCCGCCACATCTCGAAACCTTGAAACTAAACTCAAAGGTTATAGATGTATGCAATATCAAAGTGAAGATTACTACCAGGCAGAGTGCGTAGTACACGGATTTCCTGTGGCCAGGTCAGTCTGCTATCAAAGTCCCAGATGGTCCCAAGGTGCAGCAGCACCCCCAGTGGAACGTATTTTTGCATGGAAAATTGTCAAATCATACTTTTGGCATTTTCACGAAAGGCGGCGCTCCAGCACCCGTCTTTCACACAATTCGTCCTTTGCATTCTGGGATACCGAAAATAGTTCCAACATGGATGCCTCTATGAATCGAAATAAGTTTGAATGTTTGTGATATTTTGTTACAGACAGGACATATTGTCGAAAACTATACAATTTTTAAAGAGATTATGATAGCATAACTCCAGTAGCGGTGTCCGTGGCAATCTTTAGTGCCTCTGAAAAATCCATGGCTGAGTCATGACTGGCGGGTCGGCCCATGCAAAACAAGAAATCACGTGCTCGTGTTTACAAAACGCGCATTAATACGGACTATTTGTTACCGCGCATTGACACTGTCCCCTGATTCAGGGGACCAGAGAATCGGTTATTACAAAGACGGGTGCTTCGGAGTGCCGTCTGGTGGACAAAATGATACTTTTGGGTAAACTATCCACATAAATATTACAACAAAATTACCACTATCCGTTCTTCGCGGAAATCCCATAATCATTATGATAAAACAAAAATAAACTATATTTTGAAATGGCGTCGTTACAGGCGTTATGGTAGTACTTGAAATCTGAGAAATGGCACTACGGTTATAGGCTACTACTACTATTTATTAAGGCCAGTATGAATGTCATTTCTGCACACATATGTCATATTTTCAATATGTCAGTAAATACCAGTTGCTTTCCTGATCAACTAAAAACAGCCCGAGTTGTTCCATTGTTTAAGAAAAATAGTAAATCAGAATGCGGTAATTATCGGCCTGTATCAATATTGAGTATTGTATCTAAGGTCTTTGAAAAGCTTGTGTTCAACCAAGTCAGTGATTACCTTAAACAAAACAACATATTGTACAAATACCAGTCAGGTTTCAGGAATTCTTATTCTACTGACTCCTGCTTGATTCATCTGTCCGACTTTGTAAAACATGAGAGTGATAAAGGCAATTTCACAGGCATGGTCTTGTTAGACCTACAGAAAGCTTTCGATACCGTTGATCATGCTATTTTATTGTCCAAAATAAAATGCATGGGTATGAAAGAAATGTCTGTCAAGTGGTTTGAGTCATATCTAACTGGAAGGTCACAGGTTACAGATGTTGGTGGCGTTATGTCAAACAGTGAAATCATAACGTGTGGTGTTCCACAAGGTTCCATACTGGGGCCTCTTCTATTTCTGATATATGTGAATGACATGACAGCAGCAGTTAAGTGCAAGTTATTGCTATATGCAGATGATTCTGCCTTGCTGGTGCCAGGAAGGGATATATCAGAGATAGAGCAGGTCCTCAGTGTGGAACTTGAATCTATGAGTAACTGGCTGGCAGAAAACAAACTCTCACTCCATTACGGCAAGACTGAATCTATTCTGTTTGGTACTAAGAGCCGGTTAAGAAAGGATGACAAAATAAGTGTGTGTTGCAACGGAAATGACATTGCATCAAAGTCTAGTGTAACTTATCTTGGTGTAACTTTAGATCAGTCTCTATCAGGCGAGGTTATTGCCAACAAGGTACTCTCCAAAAGTGCCAACAAGCTAAAGTTCTTATACAGAAGCACAAAAAACTTCAACTTGAAAACTAAAAAGTTACTAGTGTCATGATCCAATGTCATTTCGACTATGCCAGCTCCATGTGGTACAGTGGTCTCACCAAAAAACTTAAGAATCGTATGCAAACTATGCAAAATAAAATGGTCAGGTATTTGTTGAATGTTCCACCCAGACATCATATTGGTGTGATTGAACTGAAAAAAGTTGGTTAAGTTGGTTGAACAACTAAAACTGAACCACATGTACAAAGTCATTAATGGTAGTGCACCTGAGTATTTAAATTTTAATATAAGCCGCATTGTGGATCAACATAGGTATGCCACTCGTGGCAGTCAACTAGCTTGTCATGTTCCTAGGGTAGGTGGATCTTGTGCATCGTCATTCTTTTATACAGGTATTAGTGCCTGGAATAAAGTACCTGATTTTATCAAACAGTCCTCAAACAAATACAGGTTCAAAATTCTAGTCAAAACATACCTTTGGGATCGATTTTCTGCAGAGTCTTCTAGTCATTTTGTATAACTGTTTGGTGCTTTCCTTATTACTATTCTGTCCTTATTTTGTACTCTCTTTTGTTCTCATTCTATTATTATTATTATTATTATTATAATTATTATTATCATCTATTTATTTATCAGTATTATTAGCCTTTTTTCATATGTCTATTTTGTTATTATTGTTATTATTATTCCATTGTACAATTGTCTTCATTAATTTATTTGTTGTGCCCAAATTCAACTCTTGTTGCCACTCAGTCTTGTTTCTATACAGAGGACCACATTGGAAATAAGTGTTTTTACTAATACTTTTATGTGCTATCCTCGGTGATTGTTATACATCATTTTACATGTACTTGTATAATTTTTACCCAAATAAATCAAATCAAAAATACTAATGTTACGGTTGTAGTCGTCGCAGATTTCAAACCGTTTTTTCCCCAGAAATTGATCAGAACTACGGCTTGATTTTTCTGACGCAATACGAAGTATATCTCGACGATTCGCCTCGTATTTGTGTTATGTGCGAAACCTACCTATTACCTAGGTATTACCTTTATCGTGAAAAAAAAAACGTTTCGAAGCTATCAGCCTTCTGCCATCGTCCGTACTGTCGTAACGCCACGTTACGGTAGTAGGGTTCCTACAGTGATGTGGTAGCAGATACAGAGAATACGTCAGAAGTGCATGCGGCGTACACATCACATTTGACATGTACGCCTGCCTGTACGCACATAAATTACAACATCCCAGTTTCCCTGTCATTTTTGTTTCCTTTCACTTCGTATGCCTGATATGACTATTTCTGTAACCGGACTATGAGATTGGATAACGGACCCTGTTCTGTTCGCTCGGAATACTTAATACTGGGTATTGATTCTACGTCTATTGCTGTATCGATTGGTGGACATGACCAGTGGCCGATTGCACCAACAGAAAGTCGTAAATATCTAACGCCGGTCGTAGAAACGCCAGTCGTTGAAAAAAAATACGACCCCTATTGCACGCCGGTTGCATCAACAAATTTTGACGGCGGCGTCTTGACGACCACCAATACGACCGAAACATTGGGGAATTCCCAAAGCATGGAAGTCAAGACGAAGAAGAAAAACTTCTCTGACGGAGAAATCAGATCAATTCTTGACATATATATGTGTAAGAAGAGTGTATTGAACAGTAAGTTATGTAATAGTGTTACTAATTCGGTGAAGAAGGGAATATGGAATGACATACTTCAGGCAGTGAACGATCATCAAGTAGCGAAGCGTACAATTACAGAAATAAAGCACAAATGGAAAGATTTGGTCACGCGGGCTAAAAAAGATCTGTCAAATAGAAAGAACCCTCCAACAGGTGGAGGTCCAAAAAAGCCCGAGTCTATATACACAGACGTAGTTTTGGACATAATCGGAGAGGATTCGCCAAGTGTTGTTGGTATTGTCGATGCAACCGTTGGTGAAAGTTCCCTGCAACAAAACACGGAGGCCACTCCTCTTGATGAAAGCCTAGGTCTACACAGTTCCGTCCATAGGCCTACACTTCCAACAGGTATTAAAAAGTAGTAGCAATATTAGAAGTACCAGTACAATATTAGTAGTACCAGTACTAATAGTTCATTTTGTTGCCCATTTGGGCCGATAAGCTATTGTCGTGGTTTTTCATCCGTCGTCCGCCCGCCCGTCGTCATTACGGCAAATAAGTTTTTCTTGCCTTGATAAATTTTCTTGAAATTTACTAAGACATTCGTTGGGCTAATACTGTAATAGCCGTATTTTTTTCCGTTTGTTCGTGTAAACCGGATTTAACACCATTTATATTGCATGTAGACAACACGGACGATGATCCTTCCCCTTTCAACGAGGATTGGCAGGCACCCGCAATAAGTAACAGCTTCGGCGAGCCCGTTCCATCAGCAAGTAGAACTATTAGAACTGTTATACCCTCAGCCACGGTGCAAGGTGTTTCAAGCAGTGGAAGTTCATCAATTGGTAAGTCACTCTTTTATTATGGCGCGGGATTACGTTGACCTCCAGGTCATATGGTACACGTTTTATTGAATCGAACTAATATTTACCAAAGAGCTTAGTGTGCATTGTGTAGTAATAGTACATGTGACGGACCATCGCGTGTTCTGTTTTAATCTCTGCACCTCAATACTAATTGTGGAATATATTTACTGCAATTCCAAAGCATATTTCCTTTGTTCCAGATACCCCTGCTAGTGCAGCACGGAGTCGATCCCAACGTTCTCACCAGTCTCCCTCGCGCGATGATCTGCATAAAGAGTTAATAAAACAGGAAATAGCGAACAGCAAACTCAAGAAAAGAAAACTGGCTCTTGAAATTACAAAATTGAAACTAGAGATTAAGAATATTCAAAATACCCTTGCACATCCCATGACTGTTGTGTATCAAACACAGGAGAATGTTTAAAGCCATTTTACAGCGTGAATTACTGGCGAACATAGACTTGCGTCGTCAGCTTGACATTTTGTGTCGTGCCATCAATCTCAGGTTTTTTAATGTGGGTCACAGTTCGGAAACGCTGGTGGGACAAATCAGAAACTACGCTTCTCTTTGCTTTGATTTTGTCAGGTGAAGCTGAATAGGTTTATAATGTTGTTCTAGCGACTGGTTCATGCTATTATTTTGCTTCATCATATGTATACTGTAACTGATTTGTAAGGTAATTGTACATTTACTATGGCCGGTATAGTCCATAGATTGTTCTATTACGTTGACAGATCCGTACGTCGAGAGCGTGTGTTTCGGGATCGAACAAATCCTCTCGATATGTTCGATGACGTTGACCTTTATATGAGATTTCGGTTCCGCAGGAATTCCTTGCTTGATTTGATCGACGAACTTCGGCCATTTGTAGAATTTTCATCCAGGAGAAATGCAGCGCTTTCATGCGAGCAACAGGTACTTATCGCCTTGCGATTTTACGCCAGTGCATCATTCCAAAACCAAGTTGCTGACATGATTGGCGTCAACAAAAGCACTGCGTGTCGCGCAATTAGGAGAGTGTCTCTCGCCTTGCAGCGACTGTCTGATAGGTATATATTTCTGGAGGGAAAGGACCAAGCCAAAAGGGTAACCAAAAATTTTTTTGAGATGGGAGGGTTCCTCAATGTTATCGCTTGTGTAGACGGGACACATGTCCGCATCCTTGCCCCACCCCAAAACGAGTGGCAGTATGTCAATAGAAAAGGTTACCATTCTATTAATGTGCAGTTGATGTGTGACGAAAAGTTGCGAGTTGTGAACTGTGTGGTGAGGTGGCCGGGAGCCACCCACGACTCCAGAATTCTAAGAGAGAGTCAAGTTTATGAATTCCTGGAACAAAGGAATGATGAGGATATTATTTTAGGCGATAGTGGGTATCCATTGCGACGCTGGTTAATGACACCCTTCATGAACCCCAAGGATGATGCAGAGCGTCGTTATAATGATGCACACTCTGTCACACGCTCTACAATAGAAAGATGTAATGGCGTTCTAAAACGAAGATTCTCATGCTTGCATTCAGGATTACGCATGCACCCAGAGAGGGCATGCACAGTAATTGTTGCTACTTTGGTTCTGCACAATAAATGCATAGAACTCGGCTATGATAATGAAAGTTTGAATGACTTCGAAAATGATGCTGAAAATGGAGATGACCAAGGTCCGGATGGACGCGGTGAAGCTGGTGTGTCGGGACGGGTGGTGAGGAGGCAAATTGTTGCCACACATTTTAGTTAAGTTGCTCTTTCGTGTTAGATGATCCAACGTGAATTTATGTTCAATAAATCTAACTGGTTTCAAGACAAAGTGATATCAAAGTGTTTTATTTGTAATGAAATAAAACTAGCTTTAAAAAAATTGTGAGTAGTTGCATTACATGTATGTTGTGATTCTAGTAGATATACATTCGATTGGAGTAGGTGCGCGCGCGTGCGTGTGTGTGCGGGGGGGGGGGTATGTGTGTAGGTTCATTAAGTAATTTCAATTAAATAAAAATACCAAAAAATAGCATGGGGAATTCATGTTGTCAGACAGGTTTTCTGTGAAAAGGCACGTATCTTTCAAATGCATGATAGTTATGTTATTCTATATACAATGATATATCACGAGACTGATCCCAGCGCTGAGAAACATTCAGCCATGGCTTTACGACCACTCTGCGCCTCCTCCTGACTTGGTGTAATTTTACGACCAGCTTTACGACAGCGTAGCACTTACGACCTGTTGGTGCAATAGGCGTATCTCGAAGCGCCTCGGATACGACCAGCGTAAATTTTACGACCTGTTGGTGCAATCGGCCCCTGGATATGTAAAACAGCGTTCAACTCAAGGAAATTAGCTATCTGACAAAACTCAGACGGTGAACTCAATGGAAATCATAGGATACGTCTCACTCAGAAAAGTAAGCAAGAAAGTAGTGATCTTTGGACCGATATTTATTTTATTAAGGTAATTTTGCCCTTAGGCCCTTCAGCCGTCCTTCCTTAATCCCATGTGAGAAAAAAATCTTGAGGTAACCATGATCATTTTTTAAAATTAATTTTCCATCAAATTTTTTCTCTTATACCCCAAAATACAGTTATGTGCATATCATTTTTTTCAAATTTTCTTGACTTGATTAGGGAGCACAGAGCCACTACAGGTTTACATGGTTTACGCTGTATTCACACTGTGGTTTAAGATCTTCTTCCATTTGCACTGATTCCCGGAATATGCAGTTCCAGCATGCAAGCAGCCACCAGGTGGGATCCTAACTCAAAGATATTTAGCTGTCTATTTAATGGGATGAATTCACCCTACGAAGCACAAGCGTATTATTGTACACCGTCAGAAATTTAACATTTTCTGACTTCTTGATTAGTTAGTTTGCGCTATTCAAGTACTTGAAATGTGATGATAACAATACGAACCGTGAAAACATTTTAGTGATAAAAACAAAGTTCCATTATTTGTTCATCAGGCATAGTCGAAACCTATATATTGATGGATCGAATAATATCTGGATCTGATTTTGTAGACAATGTCTAAGTCAGGGAGAATGTACGAGTAACAATAGATTCGTAGAAACGAAGGGACGAGGGGCGAAGCCCCGAGTACGAATCTATTGTTATGAGGTACATTCTCTGACTTAAACTATTCCCCACATATACACATCGAGCTAGATTCGTAACTACGAATCTACTGCTCTCCAATACCACATTCCGAGTTCAAATTCTGCGTTCTACTCAGTGTGTTGAAATCACTCTCCGTGAAGGGCTGCTCTATAAATACAGTCTCGATGATTAGCTTGGTCACTCAATCGCTCAAAAATGGTGGAAGACAACGATATATTTTTGACGCATCATTCCCTCAGGCTTGATGACACTGTTAATACAGTGACTGTCCTATATTGTGCTCTGAATTTATCGCACATGAATACTAAAAATTGGAAGACAACGATATATTTTTGACGCATCATTCCCTCAGGCTTGATGACACTGTTAATACAGTGACTGTCCAATATTGTGCTCTGAATTTATCGCACATGAATACTAAAAAGTGGAAGACAACGATATATTTTTGACGCATCATTCCCTCAGGCTTGATGACACTGTTAATACAGTGACTGTCCAATATTGTGCTCTGAATTTATCGCACATGAATACTAAAAATTGTTTTATTGCAACTGTGTCTGAAGTGATGACAACGAGATAGTTGCGATCTGTGAACAGGTCAACCCCAGTCCGGTATCCCACGCCAGGTGTTTTCCGATGTACCGGCGATGAGCTCGTCGCTACTTGAGTAAGCGTTTTTGATCAACAAAATAAATTCGGAGAGAAACCATGCACTAGACAGTCGGAAGGTCAAAAGGAACGCCGCAAAAGGTAAAATTATGTTTAATTTACAGTGCATTATTTAAAGCGTTTTGATACATTCGTGATTATTGAATTTTTGTGACTGGTTTTGACATTCGTAAATATGGGATTTGGTATGTGTTTTGTAGTTTGTGTGTTTCGACGAAGAAGTGCACGCGGCTTTCGGTCTCTTCAACGAATGGAAAGCCTGGTGAAATTCGAACGCAATCGCACAGCATGACGTGGACACCTCTCCAATACGACTTGAAATGGCAGAATTTTGCTCTTCTTTGAGACGCTTTGTCCTGGAGGCCAGGAAAGGAATGACGACCCCAATCCGAACGCAACACTGTATGCGTTTGTGATCAGCATTCAGTTACACCTTTGCACAACGCAAGCCGGTCAGTGGAAGCCTACATTCCGTGACTGGCGGCACGAAAAATCTACGTCAAGGCACTGCTTGGACTGCGTGGATAAAAGTACCTAAGGTAACTGTAATGTCCGACAGAATTGTGAGCGACAGAGTGCATGTGACTGCAAATATCAATTTGCCAGAAAATAAGTAGATTCTTTTGTATAACTTTTCGCCTGCAAAAAATCGTTGTGTGAAAATTGTGTTTGTGTCTGTACATGTATAATCCACATTTAGTAGGTCTCTCTGAAAGTGAAGATTCGTAGATCATAATCTACAGTTAAATCTACAGATTGTGTCTAGATGTATAATCTACATTTGATTGGTATCTCAAAAAATAAATCAGAATCTACAGTTAAATCTCCAGTTTTTGTCTAGAGGTATAATCCATATTTGGTAGATATCTCAGAAAGTGTAGATTCGTAGATAAGAATCTACAGTTGAAACAAAAGAGTGACGTCACAGGTATAGTTTAACTACACGGAAAACTTGTTTCTGTCGGGGCAATTCTCAGAATACTCGAGGCCAACGGAAGGGAAACAGCGACAGTTGTCAAAATTTGATAAGTTTGTTGATAAAAGTGCAGGTATAATACTGCACACTGTGAATATACCAAAATCATACTATTAAACTGCATCGACTCATCAAGCTCTGCAACTGGATATATAAACAGTTATACATGTATCATTACAGTGACTTCACATACATGTACTGAATATATGTAGATTTATATGTCCAAGAATTCTGTACACGAATTTTTTAATATGCAATATCAAGTTTGCAACCGTGTACGAAGTCTTCAAATTTCAGGCTTTTTTCTCATGCATTGCGGTGCAGTTGTTGTGTGATTATTTCAAATCTTCAACCCCCCTCTACAAAACAATGTGGTCAAGATGTGGACAGCTATATGAATTGGAGTTGGCATGTGGACGAAGATAAACTTTAGCTTTGTTTATAGGGATACAAGTAAGCGTCAGGACATGCGTAAAAGACATGTGTCGCCTCTTAGCAGTGCATAGCTCGATTCCAATGGGACGAGTGGGAAGTTTATTTGAGTCTGCATTCCTGTAGTTATGACATACTGCAATTATAATCACAGAGTTTTCACTATTCTGTGAATCACAAATACGTCACCATTCAAGAATGACATCTTTCAGAACAGTGCTCAGTGCTCACAGTGCTCAGAACAGCCATGATGATATCAACAAGCCATCGCCACGGAGTCAGGGAAATCCAGGGCAGCCGCTGTCTGATCAGTCAAATCTATCGAAGTACTCGCAATACTTTGCGGTTGTAAGACAAGAAGAAAATATGAAAATGTTTCATGATCTAACTGGAATATTCATTTTAGTGATTGTCTCCATCTGGTTGTTGACACTGAATTTTTAAAAACAAATGTTAAGGTAATATTGCAGGAGCGGACCAACGGATCCACCCATGGGCCATTTTAATCGTATTTGAATATGTCGCCTCCGACAATGAGAAGTTATACATGGGGAATTTTCTCCATACTCCATAAGGCGTTCACAGGATTTTGTCATTTTTGATAAAAAAATTATTTGATTGACCATAGACAGAAAATATCCAATACAGGTCTGATCGTAAGACATCATCAGGTAGGAAAAATAAATTCCCATGGTATATAACACCTGGTGATCATGGGAAACAGGTGTTCGAAATCTGTACCGCCCGTTAGTTATTGCAGAATGAGAAGAATGTTATTTCGTTTATAGTGCGAGGAAATCAATTTGGTTAACACGGTAAATAACTTAACCATGTTAACTGTTTACTGATATCTTGCTACAGTTCTGCTATATTTGACCACTCCATAATTTTAAATTATTTACGCAAGTGCTTTTTATGTGGTTGCTCCAATTCGAATTGTTGCGCAGCATTAGAGACCAAGTGCTGCTGTAAAACTACTGAAATAATTGGGCCTATAGAAAGTTTTATTACTTGTACATTCAACAGTAAATTTAAAAGAAATAAATCTGACAGCTATATAATCACTTTTCCTACACAAATTAAAACTGTCACAACCGCTCCCATAAATGTACTACAAAATGACCTCTCCACTTCGAAGGTCCCGCAAACATCTGGTCACGTCCCTTGCGTGCTTTAATATAAAGAGAATTTTATGAAACTATTGCACAACCGATTCAACGAAATTTTATCCAGTGCCCAGAATAAAAATGCAGTACACAAAGCAAAAATGCTTAATCATCCATTGCCACAGTAATTATGCTAGCCTTTTAGTGCACAGAAGTGGACTGGGCTGAGTTGGAATTAGCGTCAGAGAGGATAATAAAATAGTAAATGTTTTTATTGTCAAGTTGGCTTGGTAGATCTAGTTTGGCGTGACCACAGCTATGTGGATTGGTCTTGTGGAATTTTAATCAACGATACTACAGGCCTAGTTAATACATTGGAACTAACAGATGAATTTGGTTTATTTATAATATTAATTTGTGGATTCCCAGTGTCGCCTCATAGCAAAGCCACAGAGCAGACCAAATCTAAAATCTCGCGAACTCGCAATATACATTCAGGTACAACACTCGTGACATCATCAGTAGTCATGGCCGCTGCTCGAAAGTGGGATGTGGAGCGGGTTGCAGATTTCCCTAAAAGGGAAGGCAGAGAGTGGGCGATAGGAATATTTCAAGGTATTTTTATACAACATACGACGAATTCGATCGAATTGTCATGGGCGTGCGCGAGCGATAATAGGATCTTAATGTAATGCCATGCTGCCATGAGGTCGTCCTGGCCAGGCTACATAAGCCGAGCTTTTGGTAATGAAGAACTTTGGTATTATACAAATTGGGAGCACATTCAGGATTATAAAGTGGTCAGTTTGGATTGCCATGTTATTGCATAGTCAAATCATAAGGTACCAAACAAGACACGGAGCAGGTCAAGATCAACCAACAGCGAGCCAATATCAACCGCACGTAATTAGTCTGATATTCAGACAATGAATTCATTGTTTCGAAGTACGGTGCAATTTCAACAGGTTGATCATTCCATTTGTTTGATCAGTCCGACACCTGCTGTGGGCGGTTGATTTTGGCTTGCCGGCGGTTGAACTGAATGTAGGCCTGAGATTGAACTGGTCCTAGCCCAAAAGCACACCATGCATATGAGATATCACATACAACAAAAGGCTTACAACTTATATAGAGGGGTGGGAGAAGGATAACCCCACATGCTGAATAAAATATCCAGATTGTCAATTCATTGTTTTCGGACCGTGGGGCTAGTTTGAGGGGGTATAAAGTCTGTACGTGGTCAATCCATATCACATACTGACGCACACAGTCAGCGGTGTAATACAGGGTGTCTTACTTACCTCCCCAGCCCCACCCCTCCTAGATTTAAAATCTTGCCCTTTTACCCCTCCCCCCCACACACACACACACCCACACACATTAATATGTTGTGGTTTTTCGTCCGTCCATCCAGGAAAATTTCCCTTTTTGGCCTCAATGATTTTTTAAAAAAAAATACTAAAAAAATCCTCCGGATGATAACCTAAGGTTTTTTTATCCAATCATTTCTGCCGATTTCACAACCATTTCTGCCGAAGAATGGTTAACTTGGGACTCGGGTGCCCTTTTGCTCAAAAACTGTCTGATCGGTTTTGATATTTTTGTTTTAAAACATGTATGCTAACAGGGGTCACCGACATTGTGCTTGAAGATGAAGTGCATTGAATCAATTGAAAGGTCCAAAATATAGGCTCAAAAGGCCCAAAATGTCCCGAGATTCAGTTTTTGGCTGTTTCCTTGAAAACTATCTGATCAGTTCTGAAAAATTTGTTTCAAAACATTCTAATTGGAGTCCTTTACATTGTCAGAATATGGATTGCCTTGAATCACTCTAAAGATCGGGAATCTAGGCTGAAAATGCACAAAATTTAGTTTTAGGCCATTTTCTCGAAAACTATCTGATCAATTCTGAGATTTTTATTTCAAAACATGCCAGTGGGGATCCTTGACATTGTTTATAAAGATTGAGTGCCTGGAATCATCAAAAAGGCGCGATACGTGGGCCCAAAATGTGTAAAAAGCCTGATATGCACAAATTGCCAATAACACGAGGCAAAAACGCTTGTGCGTGAGGCTTAGGTTTGTTTTATGAGTATGTAGGAAGTCATTTATGGTGCACCTTTTGGTGACCTTGAGGTTGACCACAAATGACCTTGAAGGCTAAAATCTCAAAGGTTACCAGGATCCTAAAGGTCACCAGGATCTCTACAGCCAAATTGTCTGAAGATAGAGCTTATGTTTATATTATGAGCATATAAGAAGAACTCTTTTGGTGACCTTGAACTTGACTTCAAATGAACTTGGGTGCTAAATCTCAATGTCACATCTGATATGAAATGTATAATGTGGCCTCTGGGGCTGAGAAACTTGCACATATAGCTTAGGATTGCATTATGAACATATAGGAAGTCATATATAGTGCAACTTTAGTGACCTCAAGATTGACCTCCGATGACCTTGAATAGTGAATCTAAGGTAAAATCTCACTTGAAATGTGTAAACTCTGCAGACAAATTGGCGACAGATGTTATGGTTGTTTAACGGGCATATAGGGAACCATATATTGTGGAAATGTTGGTGACCTTGAACTCAACCTTTGAATACTTTCAGTATTATAGCTCAATAGTACATGTAGCATGTTTGTCGGTAAGCGACAGCACTCTTGGTGCTACGTTTATAATTTTTGTATTATATTTGTATAAATTGACACATAACATAGATGAACAATGTACTTCGTAACAATTTCAGGAAATTGCTGGGAAGGCTATGCTTGAAATGTCAGATTCTGACCTGGTGAGCCTAATCCCAAAGGCAGGACCAAGGGCGAAGCTACGGACTAGTATTGGAAAGCTGAAGGTATGTATACAATTTATAAAAAATTAATATGCCTTCTGTGTGGCATAAATATGAAATCAATGACTATACCGTACATCAACACAGTATAGTACATCTCTTACATGTTCAACCTGATAATTAGTTTGAAATGATTTGAAACTTACCAACTGTACTATTTTCAATCTATATGATATGTTGCGTTATATTATTTATAGTCAATAGAAAAATCGTATCTGTCTGTTGATGATCGAGAAAAGTCCTTTTCTAACCAGGAGCGAGCAAAATCGCCTACATCACCCTATGCCTGTCAGTCAGCAGGAGCGAGAGAAATCTCCTACTTCATCCTCTTCATCCAGTCAGGGGTGAATGAAATCCACATCGCCTTCAGCCAGTGGGGAACAAAAGAAACTAATAGATAGGCCTGTAATGAGCCCGAATGCAGAGAAAACGAGACAATCAAAGATTGCGGATCCTCGCCCTACCAGATTTAGTTACTAAAAGTAGCGTTGATGACCCTTACATTTTCGACCTGGGTGATAATGGGGGATTTGGGTCGTACTATCATTGGTCATATATCAAATGATAGGAAATATTCCATAAAAAAATCAAAAAAAAATCGTGGGAGAAATAATCACTAATAAAAGTACAGTTCACAAAATTTTTCTATCTTGAAGATATTCTCGACCTGTCGACCACGTTCTGAATTATTGATACTAACACCCCAAATTTCGCCAGCTCTTACAAATTTATACTGCATACTTTAATTCAACATTCTATTGAATATCGTCATTGGTTTGGGAATCACCACTACTTGGAATACTACGAATCAGTGATTTCAGACGAATGAACAGGGAGACAGACCCAAATGCAATACCCTCTCTCCCTATCGGAGCGAGGGTAACAATGCAATTCCTGGTGTCGAACATGTGCACAGTGCAGAAAAAGATAGGTAAATTATGAGGTATTTGTTATTGGACCTCTGATCCGATAACTTATTTGCATGGCGTTGCATCTGTCATCGATGTCTATCTACATTTTCATCTTCAAAGTTTACTGTTGAAACTTTCTGAAACAAGATGGAGGATTTTTAGGGTTTACCAAACCATTCGTTCCAAAACCTATTTACCTGGCGTTGTGTCCGTCCATCGTCTGTCTGTTCACATTTTAATCTTCAAAGTTTACGGTCAAATCTTTCTGAAATTTTGCACAACCTAAAAAATATTTCCACGAAAGCGTTTTTTTATTTTTATTTTCACATTTTATTTTCAAAATGGCGGCCATTTTTCGATGGAAAATGCACTATTTTGAACATCGGCCGCCATTTCTCAAAACCTGATCAGTAACTTTTCACCTTGATGCTCAACACTCCTTGTATGTCCCCCTGTGAAAAGTTTCGTTGCCCTTGAATCGCTGCAGTGCCATATTTAATATGCACTGTCTGCAATCCCAGGATACATTTATCCTAAAAATGTTATTGAATTTGTAAAGGCTAGCCTATTAGAATAATATCGTCAAACAAGTGCATGCATGCATCCTGGATTTGATCAGTAGATGGTTCATATATGAATCATGGTTTATATATTTATATCCAGATATCAACCACTGCGTGCTGCTGATTGCCGTTTGTTTGAAGTTGGAAGTTTGGACTTGGAAGTTTCCTCGATGGATAAGAGACACTAGAAAATGTGCCAAGTGTGTCAATTTTCTTTGATGATCACTGTCCATCTTGCAGGCTGTATGTCTGTAAGATTTGTGAATCTTGGACCGAGTAGAATTTTGCATCGCGCAATCAGGGTCGTCTGGATAGGGAGAAGAAACGAACGCATACTGCCGATCGATATTCCGTAGATTCCTCGTCCTCTTCTCGAATGGTTTCTCTGGAGCAGAGAGTCGAGAGTTTACAGGTCTCCATCAGGTCGATGTCGGTTATGCTGTCGTCGCTTGTTGGGGAGGGATTGTCCACTCTGTCTACCCCTATGCTAGATGAGATGCCCGACCCGATCGCTTCTCGAAACATCTTGCTGGGCGGCAACAAACCCGGCAACAGTTCTGCCCAATCGACTATTTTCTGGTACCTCTCATCTCTCGACCCGATCTTCTTTGAAACAGCGGACGTTTCAACGGTGAGTTCCCGTTCTCAGGCTACAGGGTCTGTCGTATCAGGCCTGGGTGTACAGCCTGCAGAAGTCTGGACAGTCTGATTATGCTACTGTACAGCTATCCGTAGCCCAGTGGATGTTTTGGTGGTGGACAAGTCTGTCAGCTCTAGCCTGGCAGGTGTTCAGGCCTGCCACACCATGCCGAGTTCAATGGCTCATCTAGTGGAGCCACACCATTCCGGGGCTTGGGACCGTCCATCCTCTAGCTGTGCGGCTCTACGTGCAGCGCCATGATTACGACTTTGACTGTCACTACTGTGAAGAGTAGTGGACCACTACCGGGGTTTTCCGTAATATGGCCCTGGGCGATCTTTCGGAAAATAGCATCTCACCAAATAAAAATCGAATCCGAATTATGGCCCATGGGCGATCTTTCGGAAAAAACGTTTTCCACCAATACATCGCTAAAATACTGAATATATGACGGATATATATTTAGTTATGAATGCATGTCTATACCAGAAAAACATCAGGCAATAGAAAAGGAAATCTCACCAATAGATAAAAAAATTGCGCATCGGTGCCTCTAATATGAAAATATACACACCTCGGTATACCATTCCGAAAGCTCTTTTCAATTATTCCAGTTACATATTTCACACGAAATATTATAGTACAAGTGATACCTGTACATATAATTTAGGCCTATGGTATACTGTTTTTACTCGAAACTTTCTGCGATGCAAGTTACTCCTCACACTGAATTGAGATTTTGACGCCCTTACATGTATTTCAAGCCAATGAGCGTAACAGTCAATCCGTTATGATTTTGACGCCCCTGGGACAGTTCCATGATGTAAAAACTTGACACATGTTTGATGGAATATATCCATGTTCAATAAATTGTTTACATTTTCATGGAAAATGCTCATAGAAAAAATCACATCACCAAAAATTTTTTTAAAATGAATCCGAATTATCGCCCATGGGCCATCCTTTGGGATTTTCTCCCGAAAGATGGCCCATGGGTCATAAATCGGGTGGGCTATATTACGGGAAACCCCGGTACTGCCGTTCCAGTTGTTCCTCCCGTAACAACCGTGATTACTACAACCACAGGATCCATTCAGACTGCCGGGGCTACTCCTCCAAATTCCTGTGGCAGACATCCTGCGGACTTCCGTCAACAAGTGTGTTGAACAGATCACCCAGGAGTCCCAAGTTGAGTGGGAGACAACGTTGTTCTGAGGCGCCGGGATGCCTACTTCAAGAGGACCTTTTCGAAGCTCTCTGACACCTTCAAGTCTATGGTCTGGTCTACGACTGTTTTTGGGCCCCACCGCTTCGACCCTGGGGTCCTAGCCAAGGCGGGTCAAGCAGTTGCTAAGGAGGAAGACCTACTAAACAAGTTCAACCTGGCCAAGTTGTTGGAACGTCAGGAGAAGCCGGCTTCCTCCTCCTCCTCATTCAACATCCCAAGGTCAAGTCCTCGAATTCTTCCAAGCAGTCCACTACTCAGTACTCCATGTTGAAGTTCAACAAGAGCAAGAAGCCAACATCCAGCTATTGTATCCCAGACGCTCCCATGGTTCCAGCCTTTAGATGTATCCCTCGTGGGAGCTCGTCTTCAAGCCTTCTGGCCAGTCTGGAATACAGAATTCGGGGACACTCTAGTGACAGTGACACGGGTAGCGCATCCCGTTCAGCCAGGCGCCACCACACTCCCCCTTCCATATTGCTTTCACACCTCACGCTCCAGGGATGGAGAAGTTGGAAGTCTTGGACAGCTTGTGTCGGAGATGCTCCTCAAGCACGACTGGCTGATCACAGCCACAGATCAGCACACGGTGGCTTCTCACACAGATCTGATTGTTCATCCCTTCCAGTGAGTCGGGCTCATCATCAACTTCAAGAAGTCCGATCTGCTACCGTGGGACGAACAAGGTTTCCTGACCCGTCCGACGGACGACCGTATTCAACAGTTACTAGGAGTTCTACAGTGTTTCTCCTCTGGTGCTCCCGTCGCGGCTGTAATCTTCCTGTGGCTCCTGGGTCACATGGTTCGCTAGAGAAGATCGTTCACCCATATCATTTTTTTTCACCCATATGTTGTGGTTAGTGAATAAAAGCTCGCCAATTACACGACCCCATACGTCAATATGTATAGTATAAAAATGAACGTTAATTTAAAACTCTTGATTTTTCTACAGGAAGATTGACCATGAACTGGAATGTAACTGGGATAACTCAGGTCCGTGAAAAGTACAGTAAGAGCATCCAATATCTCGTTGGTAGTGATCTTCAAAAATATAGAGAACAATATCACAAACTACAGGACGTTTGAAGTTTTCGAAATCGGTGGGGCTATTGCGGCAAAGAAAAAGGAATTGTCATAGGGAATCCGGAGGGGCTACCTGAGTGGACAAGTGAAGAACATGATGCACGAATTCATCAAAGAACTGAAGAATAAACGAATCACAGTCTTGGCAGACATAACAAAGGTGGCTAATAATTATGAAAGAAAGATCTCCACTTTTTCACACGAACAGCAGCGCAAAGAAGAGCCAGGTTCTGATGACGATCAACAAGACATTGGAAGTTGCTAAATTGGTAGTTCCTCAGAATCCGAAGCAGTGCGTCCAAGCCAGAGTGAGGACGAGTTCTTTTTCGACTCCAGGTGTCAAGATCAAGTGAATACCCAAGCTAACAAATCAATTGACCAGCTGACTGACTCGGACACTCGCAGTAACAGTCTTGCAGCCTGTCCATCAAAGAAAAAAGGGAAAAAGCTCAAAGCAGTTATCACAGATGAGTCACAAAAGCCAGACAACCAACTGACAAGCTAATTGACTTTGAAAAAACTGCATCCTGTCCACCAAACGAAACCGAACAGAGTGTCAACTTGGCCATCACAGAATCTGATCTGTAGGAGAAACAAGATGGGGTTTGGATGACAATCCAGTGTATTTCGAGACAACAAACAGCATACTGAAAGCCATTGAAAGAATTTCAACATTCCATGCAGACGATGTACGGCCATGGTTCAAGCGCCTGTACTGGTGTGACCTTAGCCATAATCCAGAAATTCCTGAATGGGCAACTTCAACAATACGAATATGATTGTTCCCAATACTTCAGAGAAATCGGCATGGAATATGTAGCAGTGATGCATGAAATTCTGCATGTCAGGAATGAGAAGAACATGGGATATGTAGACGTCAAAACTTGCTTCAACAACGGGCATGTGGGTAGCGTGGAAGGAGAGACGATGTGGCATACCGGACTCATGTTTGGTACAGCGCAAAAGGAGATGGAGAGAATTCTAATGAAAGTAGTGAGAAGCCAGCTGCCATTGCACTCAAATTCAAGCCCGACAAAACTATAGCTCTGCTCATCGATGGGAATGGGATTTTAACACTCCTGGACTCACATATCCACTACATTGCCACTTACGCCGAACAAGACATAAAGCAAGCTATGGAGAGAAATGACTGTGCGGCCTGCTTGATTTTCGCATGTAAAAGCAAAATCAAGGATATGGTGGCGCACATCATCAACCAAGTGATTTTGAATGAACTTCGCTCTGATCCCAGTCACGCAGAATATCTGTCATTGGCAAGTGGGTAAACTAGACTGGTCCATCGGATGGCTGGGCTCGATCTACTGGGCCTTAAGTACGATGCCCACAAAACAACAAAAGAGCGACCGCATTGCACGATCAATAAAACGAACAAAAGCAGTTACTAACAATATCTGGTATGACTTGTGTGAATATACAATAACAAAAGAACAATGCATGAAAGATTTAACCTCACAAGTCAACACGGAACTCTGTCTCAAGAATAGAATCAAGGCTTATGCCCTCTTGCGGACCTTTGATAAAATCCTACAAGATGTATGTTGTCCATTGAAATCCTGCTATGAATTTTATAGAAAAATCCAAAGCTATGACTTATCCTGCAACATTTTGAGGGACAAACAAGATATAGCACGCATGACTTGGATTGCCATCTAAATTCTTGGCTTGATGGTCAAATCATGGCTCTTGAAGATGTGCAGGAGGTACTCCACAATCTTCCAGTTGCTGTGGTTTACAAACCCGGCCCAAATGGTCCCCAAGCTCACCTGGTTCACAGGCTGGATGGAACAGACTGGAGTAAGTTGGTACAGCTAGATCGGCCATCAAAGCATGCAGAATTAAATGCCACAGTTTCAAGAGACTTGAAGGACTCATCAAGCTATTCCTCTCTTTTATTTCATCAGAGAACGATCGCCAGATATTTAAGATGATTTTGGGAAAACTCACGAGTGCTAGTTATATGCAGAATGGGATTGGGTGGTCACGAGATGAAAAGACAAGCAACACAGCGCCACATAGCACAGGGTCAGCAGAACCTGACAAAATAGGTGAAAACCCAAGAGGAAATTTCTTCTCCAGCGGTGGAGCAAGACCACGACAAACGTCTGAAATTGCAGTTCGCTTGGAAGGATCTGGTAGACCCGCAATCGCGTCTGAGTTTCCAGAGTTGACAACGCTGGTGTTACAACTATTCGACGATGGTCTGCAAAGTCATTCGCGTTTAATGTGTGACCTGCTGCTTCTTGGAGAGCACTCATAAATAGAGAACTAATAAATTATGTTTATGGAATTCCAATTGCCCTTTCAACAGCATACACTCATCCCGAAAATTACAGAACTGAATCCTACCAAGCAAAATGACACCATGCAGAGAAAGACATAAATCCCAAAAATTTCCTTACAGAGAGCAACTCGAGATGAACATAAAGACCCCTCAATCAACAGCCATTATGCCAGAGCGGACTTACAGTATTCACTGCAAGGATCACTACTAGGTGAAGGAGAAGCAACCGCAAGCGATGACAAGGCCAAAGTGAATACATATGTTGAACCAGTCCAGGGGCCATAAAAATCCTGGAAAAAGATCACTTACAATGACCATGATTGGGAAAAAGCAACACAAGAACACCCACTATCAGAAGTATCAAGATAATTTGTTCTCATGTCGTCACTTGGTCGCGTTGGTGTTTGTCAAACACAAGTTACAGGTTCAGGTGTGTCTGTGGTGAAAGTGACTTTCCTGGAACCCTCAACCATATATCGACATCTCAACGAAATTCTTTGCCTGATAGCAGAGTATCGGGCGGAATTCAATGTCAAAGGACATCTTACCAATCCATTGCTCATCACGGTAGATGGAGGTAGATGAAGCCACAATTTTTTACACCACACTACTACGATGGTTGAGTTCAATCTCTGGCAGAAGGAGACTCCAAATATCACTGGGTCGAACGTGTTCATCCTGCAGAAAACCTCGCACTTTCTCAAGGTGGTGTCATCTCATCTCGAGGATCATGTCCAGAAAAACTGGATGATGATGTTTTTTCGATTAGGACAAGATAAAAAAAAAACATGAAAGCAGCACGATCAGATGCAGTGGCACGTTTGCAAGGAGCGACACATGCTGATGAAAGACTCCAAGCGATTCCATCCCTACCAGAGACGGACTGGGTATTTAGTCCCTCAAAATGCAAACGGATCAATCTCTGTATGAAGAACGACTCTGCTGATCATCCGCGTGACAATAGTTTCGTGATAAAAGCACCAGGCCCAGTTTGGTACAAGTTATTTAATTTGTTTCCATTAGAGTTGTCCACAAAAAAGACACGTCAAGCTCTGCATATCTACAAAAGTGCTAATTACCCATCTACTTCATCCCGGTGTAAGTGCGATCTTCACTCTTACGGAGGTTTTTAGCACTCTTTCAGCGATGAAGCACTCTTGTGGTGTATGAAGGCACTCTTATGGTAAAAAAGCATGGCTGGAAACGTGAGTAATGTTGAATTTCTAACTATTTTAATAGCTTGATACGGAATAATCATGTGAAAGGTATTGCATTGAGTGTCGGAATATATATATGATACTCGCAAGGAACGTAGTTCGATATAAAGGCTTAATTCTTAACAAGAACGCGATTCCAGCCAGCGACCCCACACACCGCCAGCCAGATAGGTGGTATTGTGGAGTGTTTTATGCATTATACGGCGATTGTTCATCAAATTATGTCATGTATTATGATAGATGAAGTTGTTCTAGATAATTTAAAAATATTTACACCATCATTTTCAATAGAATTGGGAGGTATGCTAGTAATTTCTATAAATTACATAACATAGCACTCTTTCGGAGTATTACAAAGAGCTCTGAGAAACTATTGTAGTGAAAAACATATATTGGTAATATGCTCAATAAATGCATAATTTCCATATATCATTCGCAGTCCCCTTTGGTATAAGCATATGGATTGCATATGATGTGTTTGCTTCAATTATATATTTATATAAATCAACAAATTAGCAGTTCGGCAATATCAGTTTGAAACAACGCACTCTTCTGGTTAATACAAAGAACTGTTTTGGAAGCCTTTGCTGGAGGCATCCATGGGGTAGCATACTGTACGTTCACTCCATCTTGTGATGTATTCGCTACAAATAAATTTATATATGTTTATTTTTATCAATCAATCAATTTATTTCGACATCAAACACCACATTGATATGTAATTGAATATATTCCCATAAAAATTATATATGTTGAATACTTTCAGAAAGAAAGAAGAATTTTTTTTTACAAGACACTGTTCAAGGGCGAGGAAGCGTATATGTTGGCAATTGAACCCTGCCCGCTGAACCCTGCAACTGAACAGAACCCGCAACTGAACCCTGCCTACATATAATAATATTAGGCATGCTGAGATTTATGGTTCATCCATCATTTAATACATTCTTGTACATGTATCTGATGCTTACTGGCACTGCCTAAAACGATCTTTAACTTTAATGTAGAATACATGTCACATAAATACACAAGTATAGGCCCTGTGTGAACAATAATTAATCAATTATTTGGCACAAAAATTAACACTCGCCAGTACCAAAATCGGGAATTATTTATATGGTGTCGGGAATAGAGTGCGTTACAATTTTCTTCTTGATCGGCAATTGCATGTGTCAACATTTAACACATACAGACAAACTATTTGATTCATACATTTATGATCCGTTGTACTGTCCGTAAAGCTACTTTACCAGTATTACTCACAGTTATCTGCTTGTTAAAGCTATAATCACTTTTAGAAATGACAAAATTAATTCATTCTGTGGTAGCTTTATTTTGTCTATAGAATGAGATATCGTACAAATTTGGGTTTGAAAATGTGTATTACGTGCCTAAATTGAGTTGCCAAATCAAGATTCAAATCATTTTTTTCCTCAAAGCGGCCCGCCTAGCGAGCGATTTCTACACACAGTCTCGTGACGTCATTGGTATTTGTGTAGATAATGTGGCAACCGGCAATGTAGGGAGGCCGATCATTATCTATCCAGTGTTTTCATGCACGATTAACGGCAATTTTCTGAGTATCTGTTGTCGAACTGTGCATATTTCCTACATATTCCTGACTCTCTCTAGATGTAGTTTCAAGTTTGCGTGACAAACAAGAACGCTAAATTTGGCTGATTTTAAAATTGATTCCAACTTTAACTGTGCAAGAAATCTATTTAATGACAAGTATCTTTTCTGCGTATAACATGGTTTTGGTGAAGAACATCTGAAACCAAAATAATTTGAAAGTGTGGAGGGATCACAATTAATCGATATATTTCAGGATGGGATCCGGAGGAGTTCTTTGTGAGGAATGTTCGCCACAAGAGTTCTTTACACCACAAGAGTGTGTTGTCAACAAATCAAAATTAATTGTGTATTTCCCTTTTCCTTCAAGTTTAACAACACCAGGTGCATTCCATACATTTCCTTTGGCTCTAAACACTTTGTAGTTGATAACAACGCTCTTCTGTGAAGAATAAACGTTATATTTTCCTCGATATACACCGGAATAGTATACGCGTTTCAACAACAGCGATCCCAGGACCGTCACGGAAATGCAATAAATACAGCTTTCAATATCATATTCAAAAACTAAAATCATAGCACGTCTTACTGGGGTTATACAGACACTCAATGCACACACTTGATCACCTCCTTTTTACAGTTTGTTTGTCATATTTGTTCAATTCACTCCTTGCTGTCGTTTCTGTGCCCAAGATGCTCACATGTTTTCACCACAAGAGCGCGTTATCACCGAAAGAGTTTTTAAAACCTCCGTAAGAGTGAAGATCGCACTTACACCGTGTTCATGGCATCAGCACTATGGTTGTGCAACCTACAGAGAAGACGATCAATGGCGAGGTGATTGTCTACGACGGTTTCAACTTCAACCAATCCTAGACAATGGGAGATTAGATGAAGGATTTCATTACCTGCCATTCAGTCAAGTTGCTGCCACAGCAAACCAATTTGATGATTCTGATGCACCTGACTGGCTGACAACCCCAGATTTCTTTTTACCATCGAAAAACATCCAACAAATTATTCAGCTGCTTCAGGACACGGCCCAAATGAAAAAGATCAGCAATTTGGTGGGCGTATCACAAAGTGATATTGCTGCTTATGTCAACAAGATGGAACAGAATATCAAGTTGCAGAAGCGTCAAAAGATTCTCATGAGAATGCTTTCAAATCTCGCCCCATACACAAACTGTCAATCAGCCAGCTCCAGAAAGGGCTCTTGCAAATATTTGAGGTTCCCAAGGGCAAACATCAAGAAAGTGAGTTACTAACACGAGTCGACAAATGTATGTGTCATGCCAAATTGTTTGACAAAGAGTTTGTGAAATTATGAAGACATTATAGGTGATACACAGGGACCTTGAAAATAAGGTCAGAGGTCAAATTCAAGGTCATGAGAATATTCAGCATATATCACTTCCTATAAGTCCACAATTGATTCCTAAGCTGTGAAGTCGATAATAAACGAGATATTAGCAATTTTGTGCTCTGACCTTGAAAATGAGGTGAAAGGTCAAATTCAAGGTCACAAGAATATTCAGCATATATCACTTCCTATATGTCCACAATTGATTCCCAAGCTGTAAAGTCAATCATAAGCGAGATATTGGTTATTTTGTGCTGTGACCTTGAAAATGAGGTTAAAGGTCAAATTCAAGGTCACGAGAATATTCAGCAAATATCATTTCCTATATGTCCACAATTGATTCCGAGTCTCTAATCTCAATATTAAGTGAGATATCAAGAACATTGTGGCCCATGATAAAGCATAGGAGAATTTAACATGGGAAAGTCCTATCAAAATGGCCGTCACACGCAGACCGGCGATTCAAGAGCATCAAAACTTATACACATGATAAAGATACATGAGGGGAACATTTTGAAACTAAAATCTCAAAAACTGTCTGATCAGTTTTGGGATTTTAGTTTCAAAATGTTCCCCTCATATATCTTTATCATGTGTATAAGTTTTTCATGTGTAATAATTTTTAAAGTTGAAAACATGTAAAAACAGCCATTTTCGGCATAAAAATGGCCGCAAAAACTGCATAATCGATTCAATCAAAAAACAGAAAAAAAAAACTGGGGGTATTGACACAATACATATCCACACAAATTTATGGACAAATTCATCAGCCCAAAAAAAAGATAAAAAATGTCAACAGATGATGTGGCGGACGACGACGGACGAAAAACCACGACAATAGCATATCGGCCCTTATGGGCCGGTAAGCTAAAAATTGTTTACTTAGATTTTCAGAATTCATTTTATCAATTTTTAGGTTTGTTTTGCCCTGATATAATCAATATTCGTTCCAAGTGAACATTGTTCAGTGCCTATTGTTGTCGTTATCCAGTATTGACAAGGAGGGTATCAATTTGTCGAAGAAGTCCTGGAAAACTTTCTTTGACCTTGAGGTTTTGAATACGCTGTGCCCATGGGGAACGATACACCAGATAATAAGATAAGATGTAGATCTATGATGCCCAAATGGAAAGGGACGAATCTTTGCTTTGTCTCACTGAACAAAGAGGCGTGTCGTTGTCTGGTGAACAAAGAAGGAACAGGGAAAGGACAGAATGAGGTCAAACGAAACAGCATAATTTACAGAATGTGACTAATTCAGACCAGGATACAACATGGTTTATGTCCAGCTTCCCGGGAAAACCTGGTCGAGGCTCAGCGAAGTGCAGTAGGTGATGCAGTTTTGACAGGTCATTGGAATAACAAATCAAATTAGAGCCAATTTGAGGTCTTTAACCAAACCAATCACATCAACAGAGCAGTCAAACCAATCACACCAACAAGCTTTTGTGTTTCTCTTGTAATAAAGACAAGAGAAATACAAATGCTTGTTTGTTTTGGCTTTCAAATTTCAATGTTCAGGTTTACTTTGTCATGACACATTCGTTTTATTTCAGGTGAGTATTCATTCAGTGCCACTGGTTATCCCCAGCCAGCTTTGACATTGAGGGCTCCTCAGAAAACTGGGCGGGGACAAGTCTCTCAGAATGATAAGATCGAGGCTTGGTATGTGAACCACCATTAGCTTTTTGAGGAAGATATCCAGGTCAGGGCGTCAATGCTGCAGGATCTGGAAGTTTCTTAACTGTGACGAACGCGGTTTCCTCCTGAACTTGGGAGTTTTCGCAGGTTCTGTGCTCATGCATATCAATGCACCAGAATATAAGATGTACAATACCCGTACGTTAAAAGACGCTACTTTGTCTTATTCTGCTGAACAAAGAGACATGTCAGTTTACACATGGACAAAGACGAAAGACGGATAGGACAATAAGATAAACTTATAAACAAAAGTCGAAAAATGCAATGAAAAATAGACCAAGATATGGCATGGTTCTGGTCCATTTCCTTGGCAAATCTGGGTTCTCCCTGACCTTGAGTTCTTCGCAGGTTTTGTGCCCATATGGTCATGGTCGTTCACATCCTTTGGGATGCATCACTAAGCTAGCATATTATTACAGTCTGAGCACTATTGGGTATTTTCTGCACAATGAAATTGATATGATGATAGACAGTCTACATGTAGATCCGCTCTTACATCTCCCAGACTCTCTGTAATTGCATAGAATTAATCACATTTGCAGACGTGCCGTGCGTCGATCCTAGCAGAAGGCGGGAGAAGTAGTCATTGGGTCGATAGACGACTACTTTAGACATGTGAATGAGGTCACACGAGTTATAATCAGGCACGTCTTCAACACTTCTTACTAAGTTTCCAAGTATGAAAAGCCATTTACAGAATACCCGCAGTTATGCCAAAGCCACGTTTGCAGTGATGCTTACGCCGGTGGGGATACGATGCCCGAATAGGTTGAAATTTGGCCATTTCTCCCATCGAGCGCGGGAAGATGATCCGTGGCCATCGGTCAACAATCGTACATCGTAAACACGTCGGTGGAGGCATCGGAAGAAAATAATGCTGTCCCTTCGGATGCCCACTAGGTGCCAAGAGGATCGAACAAATTTTTGGACCGACCAATGTGGGTAGATCACCAGGTGATCAAGGCAGGATATCCTGCCGGGCGGCAATGAATGTCCCGAAGGTTACCTTCAGAGAATCGACTGACTCCTACATATCAGACGTCTACGAAGAGGTATCAGTAGGGTATCATGCAGTCTCCCGTAGGGCATCGTTGGTTGGTCAGTCTTTCTTCAAATTTGAACTAACACAGTGAAGACTTGTGATCGTAGGTGAATATAGCGGTCACCGGTAAACAATGCCTGGTGGTTTCATGACCAATTGAAAGATATGGGAATTCGATTTGAGCCCATAAATGAATATTATTCATTTCTGAAAAAAAACTCAATCAATCTAAACTGATTTAACTCTAGTCAGTTTCAGCAAAATATTCATCCTTTCAGTGCATCGTATCTTCATTGACATAGGTGTCAGTGCAAATGTAACTGAGGCATAAATCTGAGATATATATACTTGCAGTGTTGAACAAGGCACAGGTTACAATGCTGACAAAAAATCGGACAGGGAAAATCACTGAATGCATGTTCTCAAGAGTGCCTGTTAAAGGTCAAGTTGGTGGTCTCAAAAAGATTTGCCATGTATGACGGACGACCGAGTAACGCCATGCCAACAAGTTACCGGACCAGAAAGCAAACCCCCAAAAAATTAAAATGGGGCCGTTAGTAAGGCTGTTCAAGAAGTTCCAGGAATTTGGTCATCAAAAGTCAATAATATAATTACATATAAAATTTTAACATTCAAATACGGACAGTTTTAGTATATGGTCTAAATGAATGATACAAACACAAATGTTTCTTAAAATGTCACATTTTGTCTCACATGTCCATTCTTCCAATCTCAACAGTTATCAGTAATACCATGTCATATGACTGCTCGAGCGTGCACGCGGCCGAGCATGCGCATGCAGCTACAGACACTTTCGGAATCTCGTGTGAGGTTTTACGCTGCCATGGAAGCACGTATTCTGCCCTCAGTAGATATCCATGAAGTCGAGGGGGCCCTGTGAAATGGTCCATTCAATAAAATTCTGTGTATTGCTGCATTATCCCCATGTCATACTGCTCTTGCGATCAAACAAAGCTATGGCAAGGCACCTCTCTCCTCAGTAGTATATGAATGGCACGGAAGATTCCGAGGGCGAACAGTGAATATGACAGTATGACATTACTAGTCATAAAATGTGTCCAACATCGTCCGTTGTGCATGCAGTGCCATCGTAAATGCGTCACCGCTGATGGACGATGTTTTGAAAAAGAATGATCATGTACTTCACAGTATATAGCTATTTCTGAACTTTTTGTCATATATTTTTCTGAAATAATTGTACACATATTTATTGGAGACAATCTCGTGTAATATCGAGCAATTTTACAGTTGATCCGCTCTACCTATTCACATGTTGCCATGGTTACAATCATACGCACAATAATTGATTGAAAATTGACAATTGGTTGATACTTTAAAATATTGTTCTTTTAAGTATGTCTAATGGGCAATTTTGTGGCCAAATTCATGGGTGTTTTTCAACAGACCTCGTACATCAAGATTTCAGATTCAAACCATTCTGAATCACGAACATGGTACGAAATCTGTATTTAATTAGGAAATGATTAGTCTGCAAGCAGACTGCAGGATCTTGAACTGGCGTCTCAGGTACAACCTCAAGCCGAACTGTTTTCTATGCATTTTTCAGACTTACCGACCGACTAGATCAAACTTTATCACTATCAATAAATTCGTTATACACGCACACATTGTACTATCTTGAAAATCTTATGCCCGAGAGAGGCAAGTATCACCCGCGGAGATCTTTCGAGGGATAATTCAATGTCACTAGCCAGCGTGGCTTCAGATTTATATGTTTGGTCGGGCTTTATGTCTAGAATTTCATGTTTGTCTGATGTTATCTTTTCGCTGTCAACATCAGATTTTGTGTCAATGGATTGATATATACATCACTAATATGAAAGGCCATATATGACAACCCAGTCACAAACCCCAGAAAAAAAATGATTTCCGGGTGTTTCCTGAGAAAGCGATTCCGCTATTTAAGAAATGTTAACCACAAAGAGCAAGCAGTTGCCCAGAGCACCGTCAGACAGAGGTGCTCCAGTGGCACGTTGTTCACGCGTAGGAAGAGGAGGAAGAAAATATGAGGCAAACGGGCCAAGATTAGAAGTGGTTAGGATTCAGTTCAGTGGACTAATCTAGTCGAGATCCATTGAAGGGCCCAAGTATCGTACACTGCTCCTTAATACTACTCGTCCACTGAAAACATACCATTTAATCTGTCTCGCACCTTTTTAATTCTTATTGAATATAGAGGAAGGCGCAGGATATGATACTTGGGCCCATTGAAGTATATTGAGCGATGTACTTGAGAAACAGACCAAGATATGGCATGGTTCGGGTCCAGTTTCCTGGGCAAAACCGGCTTCTCCCTGCCAATGAGGTCTACGCCGGTTACGTTCCCATGCGGACCAATGTACCAGAGAATTAGATAAATGTCTAATGCCCACTGGTCAAGAGATACAATTTTATTTTGTTCTGCCTAACGCAGAGGTGTGTCAGTTGCAGTTGAAAGAAGGAGGAAGGCGGAGAAAAGAGGATGAAAAAACAGTTGAAGAATGCGTGAAAAACATACCAAGACACGGCAAGTTACCGCGATGTACTTTTGTAAGGAGGACATTTGGAGAATGAACCAAACCAGAGCGAAGTCAGAGGTCTCTCACCACTGCAGCAGGTCGATCTGCTGTAGAACTAACTACATGTCATCGAATTCGGTTTGCTTTTGTGCACATAAAAAGACAAAAACAAAACTTTTTAGGTTTGTTTTGTCCTGACATAATCAATATTCTTTCCAGGTGAACATTGTTCAATGCCTATTGTTGTCACTATCTAGTATTGACAAGTAGGGTATCAATTTGTCGAAGTTGTCCTCCAGGGGCAACTTCCCTTGACCTTGAGGTTCCGCACTTTGTTCTGTCCCACTGAACAAAGAGGCGTGTCTTTTTCTTGCTAACAAAGAAGGAGCAGGGAAGGACAAAATGATGAGCTCATAAACGAAACTGTATAATTTAAAGAATGTGGCGAAAACAGACCAAGATACAGTATGTTTTGTGTCAGCTTCCTTGGCTAATCCGGTCGAGGCTCATCGAAGTGCACTGGGTGATGTACAATTGAAAGTTCATACGAATGACAAATCAAATTAGAGCCTATTTGGAGATCTCTCACCATTGCAGCAGGTCGCTCTGTTGTCGAACCAACCACATCATCCTTGAGTCGTCGTTTGCAACCCTGTTATAATAAAGACAAGAATATCACAAAAGCTCAGGTTTACTTTGTCATGACACATTCGGGGTTTTTTTTATGTGAGGACTGGTTCAGTGCCAGTGGTTGTCGCCAGCCAGCATTGACATTGAGGGCTCCTTAGAAACTGGGTAGCGACAGGTCTCTCAGAACGATAGATCGAGGCTTGGTATGTAAGCTGTCATCAGCTTTTTAGGAAGAGATCCAGGTTATGGGGTTATGGAGTCAATGCTGCAGGATCCCGAAATTCCTCGACTGTGAAGCAAGCGATGTCCTCCTGATCTTGGGAGTCTTCGTAGGTTCTGTGCTCATGCGTATCAATGCACCAGAATAAAAGATGTACAATATCCATACGTTAAAAGACGCTAAGAAGGCGGAAGACTGAAAGGGTATAAAGAGGAGTCTAGAAACAAAAGAAGTTGAACAATGCGGGAAAAACAGAGCAAGGTACGGTATGGTTCGGATTCAGTTCCCTTGGCGAGTCCGACTTCTCACTGACTTTGAGGTCTTCACATATTATGTGCCCATGCGTACCAAGATATGCACTGGAGAATAGACTTCTAATGCCCACACGTCAAGAGAAGTTACTTTGTTTTGTTCTGCCTAACAAAGAGGCGTGTCAGTTGCACTTGAACAAGTAGGAAGACGGAGAGGACAAAAACAGGACAACACGAGCTTAGACACAAAAGTTGAAGAATGCGGGAAAAGTAGACCAAGATACGGCATGTTTCGTGTTAAATTTTCTGGGCTAATCCAGGCAAGGCCCATAGAAGTACACCATTCTTTGTACGGAGGACATTTGGTGTGTGAACCAAACTAGAGCCAAATTGGGATTTTTAATACGACTGAAGCAGGTCGCTTCGCTGTCAATCCTTGAGCCAGGTTTTCAACTGTCATACGATTACACAAACCCAAAACAAAACAAAAACTAGTTTCCCTTTGTTTCCAGGTTTCACTGTGAGAATTTGTTGTTTCACTTTGTCATGAAACACTATTTTTCCTGGTGAGGATTGATTCTTTGCCACAACAAACATCATACCAACTCACACGTCAAGTGGGTGCAATGCTTTTGGAGTGAGGTGGACTACTGTGCACTGATGACGCTGTTAAACGCATTTTGTGCTGGACAGTAATGAGTTGGAACATTGCTAAGTAGAAAAGATATATATAGGCTAATCGTCGCCTCCATCCAGGAGGTGACATATTCAAATACGATAAAAACGGCCCAAGGGCAGATGCGTTTGTCCGGTGCTGCTATCTTACCGCAGCATTTGTTTTAAAAAATATTAGTCTCAACCATCAGGTTGAAACAATCCCTCAAAAAATATTTCTGTTATATTGTATGACGTTTCTGATTTTCTTCATGCCTGATAACAGTCTTTCGATAGCTAGTTTTGACTGATCAAACAGCGGCTCCCTTGGAATTCCCCCGATTCAGTGATTCACGATATGGCTTATCGTAGCCACGTTTGCGACGGTTCATTCCGATCATGACCATGATCGGACAAGTAAGCGTCAGGAAATGTAGTAAAAGACATGTGTCGCCACCTAGCAGTGCGTAGCTTGTTTCCAATGTGGAGAATGTGAAGTTTATTTAGTCTGGATTAGTGAAGAATGTGAAGTTTTTCAGTCTGGACTTCTGCAGTCATGACATACCGCAACTATAGTCAAAGGGTTCCACTCTTCTGTTGATAACAAAATCAGAGACGTTCCAGACCCAAAATGGAACGATTCCCAGACTTTTTCCAGACAATCGAAAAACCCCACAACTCCCACTCTCGCAAAGCAAAAAAAATATACATATATGCACGGTAGCTGGTCAATATAAATTTAATATGCTACATAAATTTAACTCGTAGATTTGGGCTCCTATATTCACATCTGTATCATAGTACTTGACTTGCAAAACACAATCTTTGTGTAAAATATTTCGTCAAACTGCATCGAACAGCACAAAATCTGCTATAAAATATTTTTCCGCATATCATTGTGCACCCCATCACCGGTGCAGAAGTAAGGGATAATCGGTGAAGTGGAGCGCCTCTTCGAAATAATGTACGAGGCCGAAGGCCGAGGAGGCCGAAGGCCGAGTACATTATTTCGAAGGGGCGCGACAATGAACCGATTCTCCCACTTAGTACACGGTCCCCAGGAAACACCCCCCCCCCCCACACACACACACACACACACACATGCAAACAGATATACGGCCGTCTCGGATGATTGAATTCCTTGACCAAACTATTTGACATCATGCCTCCGATGGTGCGCAATATTTGTCCCAAGATTTTCTGTCATTAGTACACGGTTCTATTGTCCTATGCAATCGACTATTTTTCAGAATCCACTATCAGTAGTAGATTATTTGCGTTCAGTAGATTATTGGAGTATATTATTCAAATAATGTACTCCAATAATCTACTCCTGTGTAGAAATAACGAAGCACAACAAACCGATGTATGAACATTACATATTTATTCAGGTAACAAATTACAGCACGAGATGCATCACAAATTGCGAAAACAAAAGGGAATGTTGGAACATTTCTCAGTTCTCGGTGTACAGATGATCATTGCAGCCATGAGATGCTGATTAATATCCATGGGTTGTATTTGGCTTTTCACTTCGTGATATATTCCATTTGCAGATATCCAGTGAAAACGTTATCCTCGATATTTTAATATTCCTTGGAGATTCCGTAGGTCCAAAATTGTGAATAATTCTGCCAGAAATCTCCAGATCATATTCGCAAACATTTCACACATTTCCAGCAAATATACAGAATGTACAAGCCTATGAAACATTAAGTGATTAGCTTGTCATTTTGAATATAGCGTAATAATTATAGTGCCTATTTGGCGGCATATTTACAAATTTGAACATAACGTATCCATTGTCGAATAAAGAGCGCAAAGTAAAAATTCACCTACTCACCAGTATGATGTACGAGCCATCTGTCCTAAATTCGCCGCATCCCAAAATTCGCCAACTCGATATTATCAGAACTTAGAAGCTCGTTTTGTGGAATATAAATTACTGGATCAAAGATTGAATATCAGAGTCTCGATTGACGATCGAACTTGTTAGTTTCGTTTACATTACAAGGCCTGAAATCCACGTTGGCGAACTTGGGAAGGAGGCGAATTTAGGACGGATGGTTCATATATATCGAGGCCAGGGATGGAACTTTTTCAACCAGTCTTGAATCCACGCAAAATTCTGCCATAGAGAAATCGTATATCTTGAAACGTATTAAATGATGCAGAACATTCATATCAATTTTGTATGGACTTCTAGGCGTCCGCATTTTGATGCAGAAAGGTAGAGAACGTTATCTTTGTTGAACCTCCAATGAATTCAGTTTAGTAAATAGCTCACCTGTTTACCGATATGTGCTCGCATCATTTTTTAGGTTCTTCAAATGAATGCTGTTTTAAATACTCAAGTAGCATTCCTTGGTACTTTATGGGCTCACGCTTTGAAATCCAATTGTACTATCCAAATGCTTCATTCCAACATTACGGATCTTTTCCAGTGAGCTTCCTATGGCAAAAGATAGCTCGGCTGTTGTCGTGTTTCTTTTTATACTGCTTCATTCGAGTAATACTCACAACCATATGAAAACAGGCGAAAACGACTAAACGCACATTGCGAATCAACTAAAAAAACTATTCAATCGGAACCGTGTAAACTGTAGTCATAAAAACAGGAAGCTCTCTATCATATTCAGCTCAGTCATGTATATATCAGAGTTGAGTGGAAGGCACCTGTCGTGATGTTGGTTCCACTTGACCGCATAAATCAAAACAAAATCACTGAAAATCGTTGGACAAATATTGCGCACCATCGGAGGCAAAGGGCTCTTTGATCGGAGGCACAAGGTCAAATAGCTCGGTCAAGGAATTCAATCATCCGAGACGGCCGTATATTTGTTTGCATGTAGGTGTGTGTGTGTGTGTGTGGGGGGGGGGGGGGGGTTGTTCCCTGGAGACCGTGTACTAAGTGGGATAATCGGTTCAGTGTCGCGCCCCTTCGAAATAATGTACTCGGCCTTCGGCCTCGTACATTATTTCGAAGAGGCGCTCCACTTCACCGATTATCCCTTACGTAATTTTGTTCTCATTTATGCGGTCAAGTGGAACCAACATCACGACAGGTGCCTTCCACTCAACTCTAATATTTACATGGCTAAACTAAATACGACAAAGAGGTTCCTGTTGTTATGACTACAATTTATACCGTTCCGATTGATTAGTTTTTTAGTTGATTCGCAATGTGCGTTAGTCGTTTTCGCCTCTTTTCATATGGTTGTGAGTATTACTCGAATGGAGCGGTATAAAAGGAAACAACACACGTGTTCTCTTTTGCCACAGAAAGCTCACTGGAAGAACTCCGTGATGTCGGAATGAATGAAGCATTTGGATAGTACAATTGGATTTCCAAGCGGGAGCCTATAAAGTTCCAAGGAATGCTACTTGAGTATTTAAAACGGCATTCATTTATTCAAAACGCCATTTATCGAAAGAACCTAAAAAATGATGCGAGCACATTTGGCAAACAGGCGAGTTATTTACTAAACTTATTTCATTGAAGGTTCAACAGAGATAACATTCTTTTACTTTCTGCATCGGAATGCGGAAGCCTTAAAGTCCATACAAAATGGATGTGAATATTCTGCATCATTTAATTGGTTTCAAGATATATATATACGATTTATCTATAGCAGAATTTTGCGTGGATTCAAGACTGGTTGAAAAGGTCCATCCCTGGCCTCGATATATACGACCCATCATACTGGTAAGTGTATTTTAACTTTGCGTTATTTATTCGACAATGTAAATATGCCGCCAAATAGGCACTATAACTATTACGTTATATTCAAAATGACGAGCTAAGCACTTAATGTTTCATAGGCTTGTACAGTCTGTATATTTGCAGGAAATGTGTGAAATGTTTGCGAATATGATCTGGAGATTTCTGGCAGAAATATTCACAATTTTGGACCTACGGAATCTCCGAGGAATATCAAAATATCGAGGATAACGTTTTCACTGGATTATGGATATCTGCAAATGGATTATATCACGAAGTGAAAAGCCAAATACAACCCATGGATATTATGCAGCATCTCATGGCTGCAATGATCATCTGTACGTCTAGAATTGACAAATGTTCCAACATTGCTTTCTGTTTTTGCAATTTCGTGCTGTAATTTGTTACCTGAATAAATATGTAGCGTTCATTAATCGGTTTGTTGTGGTTCGTTATTTCTACACAGGAGTAAATTATTGGAGTACATTATTTGAAAAATATACTCCAATATTCTACTGAACGCAAATAATCTACTACTGGTAGTGGATTCTGAAAAATAGTCGATTGCAAAGGACAAAAGAACCGTGTACTAAAAATCAATAGGCCTACAGAGACTGTGGTGTTTGCCCCTTTTTGCCTACAGGCCTACAGAGACTGTGGTGTTTTGCAACTTTTTGCCAACTTTCGTATCAATATAGTCCCAAAAAGGTTGCGCAGACCTGAAGAGATTCCGACAAATATTATGTCATATTTTAAAGCTTTATCCACAATGCTTATTTCATTCATCATGTTCAAAACACCATGCCCGCTAGTATATTAGTGAACATCTGTTGATACGAAGAGATCCGTTACGCGTGCGAAATATTTTTTGACAATACTTTTCCTCCAACCATTATCACAATTCAAACGGTCGGCAATACGTTCTCATTCAAGACTGACATCTTTCGGAACAGTGCTTAAGCCATGGTGATATCAACAAGCCATCCCCACAGAATCCGGGAATTCCCGGACATCCGCTGTCTGGTCGGTCAAATCTATCGGAAACCCTCGCAATATTTCGCGGTTATCAGGCATGAATAAATCTGAAAACGTTATACAAACTGATGAGAATATTTTCTTTAGTGATTGTACCCATCTGGTGGATGAGACCAATATATTCAAACTATATGCTGCGGAAATGTACCAGGACCGGACAAACGTATCTAGCCATGGGCCGTTTTTATCGTTTTTGAATATGTCGCCTCCATCATGAACCGTCTCAAGCGTGGCTAGGCTTATCGATGCTTGAACACTGTTCCGAAAGACACCGTTTTTGAATGACGAAGTATTGCCTGACATGTACACTTCTCAAAATTTGCTAAGGAACAGTTTTATAAAATCTTATAATTTTCAGGGACGTAAGCTGATAGAGTAAATGTATTCGTATTATATATACAAGATATTGTATTTTCAACAACTCCAATAGCAAATCAATGTTTGATGAGATTTTTGAGATGGAAAATCCAATTTGCACGACGCTACCGTTCAAAATAACATTTGTGACTTGATAAGCTCAAAACAGAATTCAGGAAAAACGAGCCAAATCTTTCGAAATCTTCATTCAGTACGGAATTTGACCTCCAAGGGTACGAATGACTTATGCATCATACTCCAGATTTGTCTGGTGATGACCTGTGGCGTCATGGCAACCCAGGCGTACCCGAGAGCCTGCCCCAGTTCTTGCAGAGTCCTCGGTGGGTTCTCTCTTCCTGAACATGTGGTCAGATGTTCAGTGGGATTGAGGTCGGGTCAGTGTCCAGACCATGCCATTCAGGTGATACCCTGGGGGTCAAGGAACTCCTGGACCACCCTGGCACCATGGAGATAGACATTGTCCTCCATCAAGAAAAAGTCTGTTCCCAAATGATCCATTGTATCGTGTCCTAATTGGTCTCAGGATCTTACTGAGGTACCATAGACCTATCACGGAACCTCCGCGTTCTACTATAGTATAGTACTATCCAAACAAAACGTGGACTCATCTGTGAACAGCACATTAATTGATCCACTGTTGATGGTCCGAATGACTGACTGCTGACCGTTCCTTGGCAAATTTTGAGAAGTGTATGATGTTGGTCGGGAAAGGCATTGCTAAGAAATTATCGCACGTAACGGATACCGCGCAGCGATGTTTCCTTATTCCAATGGCAGTGCCAGTGATAGATTGGACAAGGTGCCCATGTTTCTGACACAGTCCATCCACGAGTGTTCCCATCTTCATGTGTACCATCCAAGAGCTATGTGAGAAAAACCTATGTAGCTCTACAGGAAGATGTGAAGGGAGGGGGATGGGGTTCTAGTGTTCTTTCCTGGCAACCATGTGACAACGGCGCACTGTTGCAAAACGTTTTCTGTCACTGATTCCAAGGCTTACGTGGATAGCCATCGTACTCACTCTGTCCCCGAGGACACCATCAACTCAGTAGCCTTTTGGCATGTGATTAGATACTTATGTACTTGTCATATATCTGTTCCATGGGGTTTGTTTCGGATTTCTAAAATATTTTCATAGGTTGTTGGGCAGTTGTATACTAATTCCATCAGGTGTACAGTAGAAACAACTACATTATCAGGAGGAGTCACTCACTGTTCACAACTTGTACACAAGCACGCCCAGACTTTACACCCAAAGCAATGAATATGAGTTGCATGTGAACGACAGTATCTAAAATTCGATTGAGTTTGAACAGTTTTGTGTGATCAAATAAAAACCACGCTCGGTATTTCATCAAAAAGATATCAGTATCGTAGTATAGAAAATCGATCGTGTCATTAATACTTGAATGGGAACATATGGGTCAAGTTTATTAGGACTGGAAAGCGGAAGTACTGATCGATGAGAATTTACAATGAATTTGTTCACAATAGGGATGAGCACCTGACGCCTCCCCCTATTTTAACATGGAGTTGCATTTATTTTGGTGATTATAGTGATATAAACGATATTTTTAGTGTAATTTAGTATCCATACAAAATAAAAATGTGCAAAGACGTCTGTCATTCTAACGAATTTTGGTTCATGTGAACCTGTTACTCCTTAACAGTATTTGACATAAGACACGTTATTTCAGCAGTTTGAAGTTCCTATAAGGTGGGCGATAACAGGTTCAGCCCCGGCGAAGCCTGATAATCAGATTCACGAATAGTTCATTGGAATCATCAATCATACTTCCGCTTTCCAGCCTTATTGCATTGCCGATCATTGTTAACGCGTTTGGCAAACGACGGCGTTTTGACGTTCAAACATTTATGCCCTGGTGAAAATGGCGTTGAAGCTTTTTTTAGGGTTTCCCTATCCGTTCTCACTTTCTTCTTCCGGTCGGGAAACTCTTTGACCACGCTGCTCAACCATGACGCATTCCCAACATGATTGACCATGTTTATATGAATAGAGATTTTCACCTTACTGTTTAGAACTGCTCTTGTCATTAGTGCATGGCAGCAGTCAAAAATTTCCTTACTTCCCGGGAAAAACGGAAAGAAAATGTCAGAATATGGAGAGACACCCAAAAACGAGTTCCAAGTTTTGAGTTTCAAGTTTAAAGTTAAAAGAAAAAGGTGTCGTCGGGAAGCCAGTAGTTTTGCACATGCCGCGCTAAAAAGACGGTTACCAAATGGACATTTGTATTTGATTTTCTGCAAAGTCCAGTGCATGAGTATACTCAATTCCCAATATTTAGAAAGCCTTGAAATTGTGAATTGTCAACATAACTACCCTATAGTATTAGATTTATTGGCACTAACACACAAACTTTGAAGTGAAGCAGAGGTAGAAGTGTTAGTGGTCTTCATGCTATATGAAAAAACAAGTTACGGTGTGTGAGCATTCTCCGGTAGGAACTTTAGCTTTGCCTTTGATTGAAAAAGTACCAATATGTATTAGTATTCATTTTCAGCAAATGAACACTAAGGCCCACTACACTACTAGGGCTCACAATACAAAAGGTCGAACATTGAACATGGGAGTTCCGCCTTGATCGGAACTTGAAACGAACTTTTCGGGTGGCCCGAATTTGGAATCTTTTAACATCTGCTCTCCAGGGGATGAATAAAAAATAAGCATGGAACCAATACCTAAGAACAAAGTATTCAGAGCGAACAAAACCGAGTCCGTTATCATGGTTATAAAATCTGAAAATCCGGTCTCAGGCAAAATCTATAAAATTTATGGAGCTTCATGAACCACTGTAATATGGTCATAATAGACGTGGAATCAATACCCAGTATTAAGTATTCCGAGCAAACAAAACAGGGTCCGTTATCCAATCTCATAGTCCGGGGACAGAAAGTCATATCAGGCATACGAAGTGAGAGAAAACAAAAATGACAGGGAAACTCATGAACCCCCGTAAATGGCCATCAGGAGGTGAAATCAGGTGTTCCGGAAAGAGTGAGCATTTCCTGCCCCACTAGTGGCACCCGTCATGAATTCCCCAAAATTAACATGAAAATAGATCTAGTTGCATGGCAGACATGGATTTGCTGTATTTATCAACCAGATCATGATGACGTCCATAGAATTTCTTGAACGCAACTGTTTGCGTAGGAGGTGTAATCAGCTGTTCCGGAAAGAGTGACTATATCCTGCCCCACATGTGGCACCCTTCATGAATTCCAGAACGTTAACATGAATTCCTTGAAAGCAGCCACTAGTCTTGACAAAACATATCCTTTCCGCAGCAGTTCAGCTGGAAACTTCGTTGAACAAAGTCCTCATATCTGCTACTAGTTCTGCAATAGAATTTGAGTTGTGAGACCATTAAATATGCTATAGACATCCTCTAATAATTCCAACTATGTAGATCTAAGGTTGGAGATTGATTAAGATTCTAATCTGCCAATTAGATTGTATGACAATCGTGATTATTTTAATGTTTCCATTGTCAATTTCCCCTTTGTAAGCAGCAGCATTCCTATGTCGCCAGCATATTATGGCGTGTTTGTCACACAAATCATTGGCTATTCCAGAGTTATCTGCGAATATGAAGACTTTGTTCATTGAAGTTCCCGGCTAGTCTCTAAACTACTGCGACAAGGATATGTTTTACCAAAACTAATAGCTGCTTTCAAAATATTCTATGGACTTCATCACAATCTGGTTGATAACTACACAAAATCTGTCATCAGTATGCAGCATGACCTGTATGTAGTATCTGAACTGCTGCGACAATGGTATATACATGTAGGTTTCACCAAAACTAATAGCTGCTTTCAAACAATTCTACGGACGTCATCACAATATGGTTTTATATACAAAAAATCTGTCACCGGTATGCAGCATGACATGTTTCTATGATAATGATTTGAAATTCATGACGGGTTATGGTCATATAATGAAGGTTCTTGAAGTTCCATACAATTCTATCGATTTTGCCTGGACTTTGATATTGGATAACGGACTCGGTTTTGTTCGCTCTGAATACTTTGTACTTGGGTATTGGTTCCATGCTTATTGACAGCTTGGTATATATATATACTTATTGGAGCAAGTTTACACTAGAATCAACTATATATCAACATCTTGTTGAGTATGTGGTACCAGGTTGATACGGACTTGTGATTTAGATGACCAGACGAAAAACGAGGAAATGACGATTTGTTATTTTTGTCCCTGGTCAACAGAATAATGCATGAGGACACAGTATACGCCATAATTTCCATCCTCTTGTAGCTGTATAAACTTCCACAAGAGCACTGGGGTTACAGATGATAACAGTCAGTCCAAGCAGGATATGTGTGGAAAGCTAACATAATTGTGTCCATGTATGTAATTTGTTATCACATGCGTCATTTGAAAAGTCACTCAAGGCTGGTATACGGGGGCAAATCGCAGTGATATTTTTCATTTGAGATTCGAACAACAATACGTTCATTTACTGGTGTTCCACAAACGAAAACAAAATCCTGTCAAATAGATATATGGAAATTCATACTCATATAGGCCTAGAGTGTATCGGTTCTATTCTCTAATGTGGGTGAGTGTGTAAAAACAACAGAACAAATTGTTAATGTTAACCGTATGACATGAATATCTTCTGCCTTTTTTGTTACGAGAGCCATCTCATTTGGACCAGTGATTCCCTGCACAAACTCCATGTGTAACTTTTATTTCAATACCAGTACATTTGTTGGTGTCAATACTCACGATCGGGTGTTTGTATTAAAATACCCCATGTTTTGCATATCTAAGTTCATTCTTATTACCCTCCCTGGGGTACTGCATATGGATCTATTTGTCTGTCTGTCTGTCGACTCACATAAACAAACGGTCCGATCGACTTCAAGTTTATGATAGTGGAACCGTAGTTTGTGGCTAGGTCGTCATTGTTGTCAAAATCGAAGAAAAACGATGCCCTGACAACCGAAAAAGTGAAAATCACAAATAGATTGGCTTTCTAGTAACTTCGGTTCCAATCAAGGTTACATTTTTCAACTACCGTCCGTACATACCCTAATAAACGGACCAGGTGCGTTGCAAAAACCAATGGGGCTCGTTTATTATGTTACGAAATGTCTGAAATTCGCACGTCGGACTTGCGACAACATTGACATCATAATGCAAACGTTCACTGACAAATTGGTGCTTTTGGGGTCTCTCATGTCGGGCAGATAACGCTGGTGCATTAGGATTGACATGAGCTACACGTGCCAGAAATCACGTGACTCGTACATGTTTGACAGTGCTATGTGTTGTGGAGAAACACCAACTCTCTACGAATTTTCTTTCAAACTAACATTGGTGGCAGCCAAAGAGATTAAGTAGAACAGAAGGCGGGTGCAAGAGTGATGTAGGAATGAGACAAAGGTTCCGCAATGTGCTTGAGGCGGTATTTCGCGTACCTCAACGACGATCTCGGTGCCGGAGATACTACATCCGCCCATCTGTATGCAGTTCCCGATGCACTGGAAAGTCTCTCCTTGACATTTCCCCCGCAAAGTTCGATGGTCCTTTTGACACTCATCATCGTCGCCCCATACTTATCTTCTAGGAACTGCTCATCATGTCCTATTAATCATATTGATTTATTGGGCCACGCCATTTAACGTATCCAACGTGTGAATCTTCGTCAGATTTCAGGAACTATCCAGCACATTTCCGTACCGACACAACACGTGCCGGCACAAGCCCTCGTGTCAGTTAAAGCTGCTGCCTTCGAATATTTTTTTCAAAACCAATTTTTTGTTAAACACATTTAATGCAATAAAACAAAAGGTGTGCTCAATGATTTTGACCATTACAGTCCGTCCGAGTTGTCTTTTCATCCGTTTTAGTGCCCATTTTGTTCCGGTTTTGTATATAAACAAACGAAGTGTATCCATCAAACCCGAATGTAACAAATACTCAATGGCCATTTTTGGGTGTTCATGAGTTTCCCTGTCATTTTTGTTTTCTCTCACTTCGTATGCCTGATATGACTTTCTGTCCCCGGACTATGATATTGGATAACGGGGGGACCCTGTTTTGTTTGCTCGGAATACTTAATACTGTGTATTGATTCCACGTCTATTACTCAAAACGCGCTTAAATGTCCACATCGAGTACATTTTCCAGTTCGTATGTGCATAATAGTGTAGTTATGAGAAATTAATCAGTGATATACCATGACGTGCGTGGAATTGTCAGTCTATCTCGCACTTCTATGCTTTGTTTACATCTGCGTGTGATGGATACAGTTCCTGTATTTATGAGAGAACCGCCTGATCACATAAGCAAAATTTCCCTGAGGACTGGTTATTTTCATTACATTTGATGTATGTTTCATTCATATAATTCTCAAAAAAAATGACTGGTTCGAAGGCAGCTGCTTTAACAACTGCCAATATTTTGTTTCTGTGTGAAATCCAAATTCTGCTATTTGTGGCCACGATGTCTGGAGTATAAATACACAAGACAAAAAGCAATAAAACATGACATTCGGAAATTCTGCCCAGTAAGCAGAATCCTTGCATTAGTTAACAAAATACACTATCTGGCCAGCACACAGTCAACTTTGTCTGATGATGTCAACATCACAGGGCACAACCGGTTCAGTGATTTTATGATTCTGGGGGCAGGTCCCGTGATTCTAGGGGTAAGGTTTCGTGATTCTGGGGGGAAATCATATCAATACGTGCAGGTGGGGTGTCATTGAATATTATTATGCAATGATATCACGTTATTACGAGCTAACTTCGAGTTATTATGTGATAATATTGCATATTATCTCACGATAATATTGCGTTATTATGCATTGATATCGCGTTTTCGCGGCGGAAGGCGAGTGTCATGATGGATTAGTCATGAATCTAGTCAGCCATTATATTTCCAATAGTTTTGTTGTCATACGAATCACATGTATTGTGATGAATTGTATGATCACAATGCTGCCTCCTGTTGAATCAATGTAAGAACAGAGCTTTTGTTAAAGAACCGCATAAACGAACTCTTCAATGCGTCTCTTCTTTGAGTTCTCTTCCTTCGAAAGTATGGAAAGTGGCCAATGGTTATTTTTGCTAATTACAGACTTGGTAGCTGTCTTCGTCGCTGAACTCTTATAAAATCCTGTTCCGTTGTAGATTATTTGCCCTATCTGCCCTATGCCCATCTATCATTTTGCGTCACAAACGAACCATACCCATAGGAACGGCTACTAGGCATGGGACGTTGACAGTGATCAAGCAGATTACAGCTTCGTTCTCAGGGATCGCTTCAACGCGTTCACATCGTATCCATTCAGACACACAGGCAAAATTGTAGTTTCTCTTTTTTGTCATATTGCATTTTAGGCTTTTGTAGGTCAGACATTGTATACAATTATATAAATTGTTTTTTCACTTAGATTAAGTCTGTTACACACATCCATATAATTCCATTTGTATTAGATTATCGTTGTTGTTACTATGAAGTGAAAAGATAGTACATGTAATCTGGTAATGTCATTGGAAGGAATGTATGTGTCAGTCTACTAAGACTGGAGTGATTTTCTATGGAAACAGATCGCGACAAAATATTTTTACCAAAGACACGAAAAAAAACGCCAGACTGTGTTGTTGTTTGTGCTGTATGTTTGATGAGTTTGGAATACAACTGTCCAACAACCTTACAACCAAGAGAAATATGCATTGTGCATCACTGATAGACTCTTTGAAATGTCCCTGATTTTTGTAAATAAAAAGAACAATAATCTCCATCGATATTTTATTTTGTTTAGTCACCCTACACCATGTTATCTCGAATTTACGAATACACCGCTCAGGACGAACATCTACACACTGGTCATATCCAAATGCGCATAGACACCACTGCAAGACACGCCACAAAGAATTCACAAGTCAAATTTTGAAAAGAAAAAACATTGGAAATGCGGTAGCCTCCGGGCGTTTGTGAAATCGATGTGCCGGAAAGAGTCCGTCATCCCATGTGACGAATTGGCCTCTCATGCAATTTGCGTTTGGTAGTTTTATTTGCGTATATACTTTGTAACAACAGGGGATGCATTTGCATATCCCACTTCTTGCTGCCGACTACATTAGGTTATCAGCTGACCGGGTTTGTGATGTGTAGTTGACAACATAATTAGTGGGCACGTTCACATGCAGTCAACACAAACTTTAATCAACCAAGACTGTTCCTTCTATCACAATCCGTTCTTGGCCGCTTTCTTGGCAGGATGGTGATCTCTGGTCTGATAGATCGCACATTTCTGATCGCCCCGTAACTTTGATGGGCCTGAAATTACGAGAAAAAATATTTGTGATACAGTGTATGTGAAGCCATACTTCGTACAGGCGTTCTTGAAAACATATCTAATTTGTAAATCTGAAAAGAAACAAATCTATGACCAACTGTTATAAGTACAGCTAACAGTCGAGTTGGTGTTCCTGGTATCGATCACCAAATAATCAAACAAATATATACCGTATTCTTTTCCTCTGAAATTCGAGTATTTATTTATTTTTTTCGCAAGACATTTTGCGAATCGTGCCATTTTTTATTCTTATGTTGGTTGATGTTGTTATCAAATGACCACATTAAGTGTTGTTTATATTTGTTCGCGCCAATGTTTGTTGTGTATGAAATGTGCTATAATGTTCGGTCCTGGGTAACAAATGAATCTGTTGAGTCTCGTATACTCGAGCATCATAGCGTTACCATATCAGTAATAAATTAATAACAATAGACATACATAACGAGAGAGCGGTATGTATTTCTGATAACACAGATTGACAGATATAACAACATATTGTGTGAAAGATCGAAATAAACAACATTACTCTCAAAATCCCTCATGCAAAAACCGTCCATCGGGGATTGTAGTGCTATTTCATAACACCGGAAGACACTTTTTTTCAATACTTCATGAAACTATTGTTTATATTCTTATATGGTATATGGCAACGATGATGGGTGAAGACATATTGTGGCTCTGTTCTCGGGTTAAAACACAACAAATTACCCACAGGCATATGTCAGGAAGGTGTACTCGTGAACTTCTGCCACCCAAATACATGCAACTATGCTGAATATAAGGTATATTTTATGAACCCATTACCACTAATGACACAGGATTTTGGTGATGAAAGTAGAAAACTTAAATAAAACGTTTTTGAAACTTAAAAGAAACGTAGCCCAACCAAATATTGTTCGACGCCACACACTGGCGTCATCACATACATGCAGTGTGTCTATATTTTCTGTCAATATTTGAATAATGTTCATAATACAAAATCGTTATCGTTTCCAGTGATCTCATTTTGCCAATTCAGATGTTATGCTAATGTGCATGTACATGACAGCAAAAAATCGTTGCAAAAAGAATATTGGCTTGGAATAATGTGTTTTCGTTTGTCCAGTACTATAAACATTAGCCGTGATTCGACAGCACTATGTAATACAGAAGACTGTCGCACAGATCCAGTCTGATCCACTTGAATCGTGATGGAAGCTTTTGTGCTGCACTGCACCACCCTTGTCATTGTTTGTTAAAATGGTGCACATTACACTCGCTGAACCACGGAACACCAAACACGCCACACTTCCAACAAATTGTTATTTGTCAAAAAAAACGGTGGTAATTCATTAAGTTATTGAGTGTAAACCAATAGTCAATAATATTACCGAGTTTGCACTTATTGGTGATGGATGTTTTGACAAAGAGCTATGCATGTTGTTGTGTAATGTCATGAGAAGCAAATTTTGTTGAATGTGTTTCTCGAGTATTTAGTATGTTTGTCAATCATGCTGAAACGAAACAAATAATACTGTCCAAATGTGATAAACCATCATTCATTATGTCATATGGTAGCGATTTCACACCATTTTTTGTGTACTGTGATCAGTTGTGTGTACTACTGACGCCAATGTACTGACTGGATTCCATTTTAATATAATGAGATTAATGTAAGTATCAACCTATTACCAGTAACCGAACGATATGTTGATGATGCCAACAGCAAATATTAAAAATACAACATTTTTTAAAATAAGATCAAAGCCCAACCAACTACTCTACCCGAAAACACACTGGCTTCATCGGGGCAGAGAGCGTGTAAAATGTAGTTGTTTCCAATGTATACCTGATGCAACTGCCCAACGACATATTAAAACGGTTTGAAAATAAAATCGGTAATAAAGACCCATTTACAGCAACCCATGGATGACTTTTGTATGTGGATTTGCACTTTATTAAGATCGTACGGGTTCGCTCGGTGACCCTCCATGAACACATGTTACATGAAAGCGTGGGAGTTGGTCGAGAACACTGTCCAGACACTTCGCAGCAGTGTGCATTTGCACTTAAGATCGTACGGGTTCGCTTGGTATATATTTTTTCATTTAGCGTGGGAGATGGTCGAGAACACCCTGCTGACACCTTGCTGCAGTACCTTGCATTGGTTCTTGGCCAAGATTCGAATACGCATTGGGATTACTTTTCCACTGATATAGATATATCCGGCGTCACTGGTCTGTGAGGGGTTTCTTTCTGCGATTAGTCTGTCAATATTTGAGTTGATCCGATAAATTTTGACAGGTATGTTATTTCATGTCCATATAACTAGGGATGATATTTCAAGAAGATTGGTCGCGAAAAGAAGGAAGTTGTCCTCATTCTCAATCTGTTAATCTGTTGCAATTTTATCCTTTTGTTATATCTCTTTTCCTGCTTTTGATTCAAGTCGAAGTCAAGTCAAGTTTATTCATAACTGTATGTCACATTTTGTATACAATAATCCTTTTGAACATAAACTTGATACAGTCCAGAGCTGTGAATCTGAGTCTAAGACTGTACCCTCAATTTACAAAGAATGATTATGTACATGAGTAAATACATATTTCCGCTCCCTGAGAAAAAATCACAACTCGATAGAACAAACAAAATAAACAAAAGTCATACTTACAGAAAGTCAAAATACAGTTGATCTTTATATACTCTTTTTTCATATAATAACGACTGTACATACATCTATATATTAATTGATGTGTCCCGCCCGGTGTCGCGTGTGGTCGTGCTACACGATATTGAATACTGGAAAAGGAATACAGAACAAAAGTGACACTGTTTGCTCCAAATGCCATAGCCAATCCAGCTTTTTATTGGCAAGAATGAGAAACACCGAAAATTGAATTTCAAATTCACAAACATGTACATATTCCACCAACGACTGAGCAAAAGGTGCGCCTGTCAAAATGGTTAATGCTGACAGTCAAACTGGCACTCCACGTCACTGTTCTTCCTCATTGTGCTCATAACTATCAGAAGACGTTTCTTGATTGCTAACCAGAAAAAAACATTTATGTCTGACCGATGTCTGCCACAACATTATCTCGAAAATCAGTAACCATTGAACGAACTGTCACAGTATCACTTGCCATTGTTGCTATCTGCAAACACATCTGCCTAAAAACCGTGGTAAATAGACGGCAAAAAAAATCCGCTACAGCTCACATTTCAGTCATGAATTTGTGCATAGTATCTGAATGTAAGTATCAATCTATTACCACCAATATAGCCAAATTTTGATGATTCCAATAACAAACTTAAACTACAACATTTTGCAATAGAAACAAAGCCCGACTAAACAGTTTATCAAAAGACACACTGGCATCATCAGGGGCAGACAGTGTGCTAACTGTAGTTGTTTCTACCGTACACCTGATGGAATTAGTATACAACTGCCCAACAACCTATGAAAATACTTTAGAAATCCGAAAACAAACCCAATGGAATAGATTTATGACAAGTATATCTGACCTAGTTATTTGTGAACAAATATGGAAGTATCGCATATGACCACTAATCCAACCAGTCCTGACGATGCTAATAACAAACTTAAAATACATTTTCAACAAAAATAAATCACAATAATATCTTCAGCACATACCCGAAAATATCCCCAGTTACGATGTACAGGTAACAAAGATTGGCTGATGTTAATTTGTTGATGAAAGAATGGCGGGAAACCGACCATTCAGGACCGTTTTTATTATGTACGTCTATCATGTCTATGTGTCACTATATGCAAGATGACAAGGGTTAGGCATAGAAGCGTCAACAGTATTACTAATCTGAATGAAGTATCCGCAAAAAAACGCCACTAGTATTGGGGGCATACAAATTATGAAGATTGTATGTGTTACTAGCACCCTAAAACATGTTCGAACATACAACACCCTTTGAACACCTCTGTTGTAACATACTTACAACAAACGTCATTGTGTTGAATTTGTGTTGAACGCTTCCTGTTTTAAACTTCAGTATGCTATTGTTGAACGCCCATGCGAGATACATGTATAGTCAGAACACATTATATATGTGTTTATTTTCGAACGATGTTATATAATGCGTTCCATGGATGTTCATTTTTAATGCCGTTGATCAGAACGCATTCCATGGATGTTCATTTTTCCACCTCTTCCTACATGTCGTCATCACCCAACTGTTAAGGAGTAGTGCCAGAAACAGTTTCCAGATTCTGACTGGCCATGAGGCATGGAGTATGTACAGTGGGTTGCCCCGAATGACATCCTCCATTCCATCCCTGTACAGGAGCCTGTGAGAAATCTCTTCTTGTTCTTGTTTATCATTTCTCTGTATCTGGATTATTGGGATGAAAAATAAATAGATAAATAACTTTATGTAAATCATTAAAGATTTGTACATTGTTCACGTAATGATTACTGATATCAATAATTGATTAGCGTGGAATCCGTCGTGAAGTTAATACAACAAAACACAACACAAACCCTGGGGTGGGCGTCCATCTATCACGAGTGCGACGGAATTGTTGAAGCCATTTCTTCAACAATTTCAGATCCTTCGAAAACTTGAATAAATTAAATCCTTCTGCACGTGTATTTGAACAAAACCCAGGGACACAGCGCTCAGGCATAGTTTTGCATTACGTAAGACGCGAGATTCAAATCGTGGAAATGCCAACAAAGCTTTAATGAACGATCTTTTCGACTGCGCCAATTCTGCATTACTCATGTATTTTGTTCGAGCAAAATAACTAAATAAACTGACTGAGCGATAAAGAAAACATGATTGGTATATGTCACTGCAATATATACCGCTGTTGTGTTGACTGTCTAACACCCTTGGGCAAGGTGCTTATCACAATATGTCTCGATTCCCTCAGTCATATGAATGAGTACCGGATTGGCAGTGTTTGCATATGTATGTGTGATCAGCCGCCTTACGCCAGTGGTAGCAATATACATGTAGGCTGTCTATAGACAGTGGTCTGTAAGTGGTTCCAGGCCATGAAATCGAGGTAATAATTTTAATGCGCATTGAGCATGTTAAACAGCATGGAAAAGCACTATATAAAATATTACCATCACTATTATTACTTCACGAATTTTCGATGTCAATGGGTTTAGCCCATACGTTACTTAGGCCTCTTTGGCTAGACTGGTCATTATTTTGCGTAGTTTTGCCAATATGATTCTCTAGAGAATCTCTGGAGAATGTCCATAAATTGTGCATATTGTTCAGGGTAATGAAGGTCGAAGACGTAATACACGGCCAGAACTTTGTAAACAGCAGTGAGGAGCAGCTTTGGTGTCACAGTTAATCTCAAATCCATCCCCGACTATATATACATGAAGTTTCAGATATTTACCCACGCCCTCGTCTCTGATATACTGTGATAGTGAGCGTAATGTTTGGAGCCCTAGACATATATGTCCATGATTGGAAGACAGATACCAGTATATTTTGAATATTTCAGGATGACTTTAACGTATCACAAGTTTGGTGAAATCTTCAAGGGAACCTTTCTTTCTGTATTTCTTTTCTTCCGTGTTTCCCTCGTGCGAGAGATCGAGGAGCCCTTCGAGGGAATTGCTTGATGATGGCGTGTCTCACTCCGACGCCTGGGTTACTTGAGAGGGGTTACCTCTAATTTGCAACCTAAATGTCACACAAGTTGTCTAGACGACTGGATTTTATTTTTCCAGGCAGTTGTCTCGTCTAGTTTGGGCGCATTCGATGATGGAAGCAGAGGGAAATCCACGTCTTTTACAGCAACTTATGGTAGGGGTCCTAGATGGTCGAATCCTGTTATGACTCTTCAACCGTATCAGTGGCTATAATTCGCAATAGCGCTGACAGGAGCCACCAGTACAATAAAAAAGGTCCCTCTTTGATTATAATATAATGAACTTGATATCCGAGGTTTGATTATGACTACGTGTTCCCAATCTATTGCATTCCCCATCTAAAGGTGGGGGACAATCATCTGTCTTTGAAATTGGCCGCCTCCAGCCAACCTTCAGTCATCACAGCTATCGTGAGCTTTCCATGTCATGTTTTTGTGATGACAGGGTGTGATTTACCCGTAGTCGAATATGTAGTATTCATTCTTATTATATGTCTCACCATTTTGTCCCCATCTTATTCAATGTAAATTGTTGAGTGTAACAAATATCAATATTGTGTTGTTGTTATTGCACTGGCCAGAATTCTTTGATTTGACGTCACTCAGTGTGACGACAGTCATTGTCTTTTTTGTGTTGAAAAATCTTATTGTAGACATAAAATAACCAAATACTACATTGTTCTGGAATTTATTTCGCGCTTGGTCCTTCCGCAGGGCACTCGTAAACTGTCACGTCGTGAAAGGACCCGTGCGAAATAAATTCCAGTACATTGCAGTGTTGGTTAATAAAGATTATTATGCCATTATTCTGAATGTACATGGAAGTCTTTTTGAGAAAAAAAGTTCATGCAGGTAATAGTGCCCCCCCCCCCATCCCGCGATTTCACGCGAATATTGGAAACATAATATTTAATAAATTAGGCACCTAGTTCATTGCTACTGTAGGATTCATGGAAAAACAAATTATGTACTATTTATTTTTGTCATAGTCTTCTATATTATTTCTGGATACCAAATAATAATTGGTGTCATTTCAACTTCGAGATGTGTAATTTTACAAGAAAACAAAGTATAATGCATAAAAATAATACAGCAAGCAAAAAATGAAAAATACCTATCTCAAAATATTTTGGGGTATTTTGTGAATTTTCAGAAATTATTCGATTGTAAACTTCGAAGAATAACATGTAGACGGGCGCAACACCATGTCAATGATTGATCAGTGAGGTTTGCAGCAATTGGCTCAATAGTGAGGTTTGCAGCTGCAAAGTATCCCTATTGATAGCAAGGTTTCTTGCTATAGAGGTATTCTGTTGCACAGCTCCTTGTCAACAAAAGCGGTTTTTGCAGGAGCTTATGGATTTTGTAAATAAATGATTACATGTATTCTAACATCAAAATACAGCACACCACGCCTGCAATTGGGGGGGGGGATTACATTATATTAACTGTTAATTGATAAATTGATCGCAACTTGATACTGCATTTGACATATTTGATATAAGAACGGGTGGTAATAATATAACGGGTGGTATTATTATTATTAATGTATACTTTACTAAAATAAAATCTTGTTCAAGGGAGCTAGTTGAATCTGCTTCTGGAATCTATTTTTCCTCGTTTGTGACAGAGGAACCAAGTCCCAACATTAATGGATAAAATATCTCAAATGTAACACTCGTTACAACTCGACACTGCATCTGCGTCTAATACATTACGTTTTTGGGCTTACTGTATGAATATAGGACTGGAACCAAGTATCAGTACTATTCTGTCATGACATGGATCTACATGTGACATGTATGAAGACTTAGATGTCTCGCAGCCTTTTGGCTCATATGTCGGATACTTTTGTACCTGTCATACATCTGTTTCATGGGGGTTTGTTCCGGATGTTGTTCGGCAGTTATATGAAAGTAAGTATCAATATTTTACCACCAATACGGTGAGATTTTAATGATGCCAATAACAAACGAAAAATACAATATTTTGCGATAGAAACAAAACCCGACCAAATAGTTCATCCAAAGACACACTGGTGTCATCAGGAGCAGGGAGTGTGTTAAATGTAGTTGTTTCTACTGTACACTGATGGAATTAGTATACAACCGCCCAACAACCAATGAAAACAATTTAGAAATCCGAAACAAACCCCATGGAACAGATATATGACAAGTACATGAGTACCTGTTCGGTTGGGCTTTGTTTCTATTCCAGAATCGTGTATTTCAAGTTTGCTATTGGCGTCATTCAAATCTGGCTGTCTTGGTGGTAACAGGTTGATACTAACATTCGTATGCTTACGAATTGTTTCTGAAAAATCTATAAATTTATAAACAACAAACAAGGATGCACTACCCTTTATTGTTTATGTGTACCTTATTTCTCGGGTATCACTTTTCACTGTATCTTCATTGAACAATCAGAAGCACATTGTGTCATCTTTATAGGATGGGTGGGGGATCAGCTTCAGTCCCGCGAGGCGACAATTTTTAAAACACGGATCGCCTGAATGTGAGGCCATATTGTCTGACTTCTCGTTTCAGTCGTTTGCTAGAAAGCATGAGAAATGACCGCTTGCTGTCTGTTTGGGTTCGCTGACAACGTTGGTTGGTGTTTCTGTCTCATATTGTTTATTCATCCTTCAAGCAAATAAACTTTCGTTCTCCCCAGCGCTTTACATGGAAGATTTTTCATTTGTCCTCTGTGTCATTATTTTCTGGTGTATGTACTGAGCATGACAGTTAGACAAAAACGGGTCATTTTCCGAATTACAACTTTTGCGCTTCCTTGTCTCATTTGGCTCTTCATGGAATATTGCGGAAATGACACAGGAATGAAGATATAGGCCCGACTGGACATGTCGCACTCTTACAAAGTATAACTTGAGCCTAAGCTACACTTCAACAAGTGACCGACCGCAAAGTGGAACTTTACTTACTTATTAAAAGTAAGAAATATTGATGGGAGCATCACAAGGGGAAAATTGGCGTGGTATAAAGCGCAAGTAAATTCAATACGTTCGTGTGATTACCATAATATTGTATGGTTCCATGCAAATACCAAATAATATTATTTTCATAGGATTATATATTTGTATATTTCACTTTTCCAATATCAAAAATTTTGTGTCGATTGAAATGATATATAATATTCATAATAACTGTTAAATTATTTATTTTAATTATAACTGATGTCACGGGCACATATATGTTTTAATTCGACGTGTCCCGAACACTTATTGATATATTTCATTGTATCAAGATATAATGTTTTGTTATAAATCACACTGCACGTATAACCAATGATCACTCGTTTTGAAATTAATCATATGGAAGAATGCATTTTCCAAACATTTTGACAATTAGCGAGTCTGTCACAGCCAACTAAATATTTATTGTATTTGCTCCTCTCCCCACACAACCGTGTCTGGTACAGGATACATGCATAACAAACAAAGTCCAAATTATCCCATAGGTGTATTAACCATTTGTACATTTGGCGTGTCAACAATATTCATTATCATTGTGAAGATCAAATACACAAACTACAATATCCCACAGTATTCATTATATCATTCATTCGTCGGCGATACGTGCTTGATGAGAGCAGTTACTCTGCTGTCTCCGACATCTACATCTCTAGCGTGTTTTTTAATCAAAATGCAAAATGATTTTTTTTGAAACCTTGCAAGACACAGTCAAAGCACATGTATATTGTAAACATTCCACATACACAGAAATTGATATTAAGGATCAATTGCATGTGATCGTCATGAACCTGGCATTGACCAGCTGTCCATTCACTTATAATGTAAATATAAAGGTAACAAATTCATGAATTTACACACTTCCAACCAACGTGAAACTTTGCTTTTCTGATTGTCAGCCATCAAGGATTACTAACTGAGACTCTGTTTCTTACTAAGCAATGTTAAATTTGTTAAATTCATCGTTTTCATATGTCATTTTCCGACCTATTTCTCAGTCTACAAAATACACTCACAACAGGGCGAGCGAAAAGATTATGCTGTGCAGCAAATTGCTAGTGAGGCCAGTAAAACTCACAGGTGATATGCACTCGGGTGCACCGAGGTGTTTGGGATTATGAATGTTCAGCTCATTGCATTCATCTCACAGAAAGTATAGCCCTAGATATTCTCATTATTTTGACGACAACAAGGAATAAATATATGCAACAGCCAGTGCTTGTCAAGCAGAACACTCGAATCTTCGTTTTGGTGAAACGTATAAAATGATTTATCTAATCATCAAATTGCACAGCTTTCATTTATGAAACCATGTCTCGGTTCATCATCCCTGAGCATATGTGTGTGTGCTAGCCAAGTTTTAGGTCAGGGGATTGTATTGTTTTGGTGATTTTGTTACCTTTACTTTCACATTATAAGTCAATGGAAAAGTGCCTCAGTGCAGTCACCGGTAAGTTACGTGCAATCACACCTTAACTGAGTGCGTGCCAACAGAGTTTAAATAAATAAGATTTATCCCTAATCAGCTTTTCAATTCCTTTATAGGTAGATATGGAATAAATTTAATCAGAAAGACAGTAGAAATTAGAAAAGAAAAAGTTATTCTGGTTCAAATTTTGATTTTTCAAAATTTTTGTCATTGAAATGCTTCCAGAACTCAAATACGGGTACAACATGCAAAATTTAATCACTGATTAAATTTAATCAATAGATTGATACTTACATTCCTTATTGTTTTAATTCGTTGTCAGGTAGCAGACACCTATAGTTGTACACGCTGTCTGCCCCTGATGACGCTTCTTTCATATTCCAAAAAAATCATCATTTCAGTTATTTCATTGCCACATTGGTATCACCAAACCGTGCGGTACTTGTGGTAATAAGTTGATGCATACATTGGTACCCGAGAACACAGTCGCGTTTTGGCTTTGAATCAAATTATCATACACATTTTCAGTTGTTTCTGATAAGTTGTCTGCACTAATTACTTCTCAAGTACAGTAGAAACCATTATTTCTTACAAGTCGCCTGTCCCGTATGACGCGAGTGTGTCTTTAGACATGAATGTAAGTATCAATCTATTACCACCAATACAACCAGATTTTGATGATGCCAAGAACCATTGTAAAATACAACATTTTGGAATAGAAACAAAGCCCGACCAAATAATTTATCCAAGGTCACACTGGCGTCATCAGGGGCAGACAATGTGTGAAATATAGTTGTTTCTATTGTACACCTTATGGAATTAGTATACAACTGTCCAACATCATATGAAAAACGATTAAGGAATCAGAAGCAAACCACAGTGGAATAGATGTATGATAAGTACCTAATCACAAGCCAAACGACTACTGAGTTGATGGTATCCTCTCTCCTAACAATATTTGGTAGGGCATCTTTTCTCTTTCCTGTTATGCATGGCGTTGCGCCCGGCGTCCGTCTGGCCGGCGTCCGTCCACGTTTTTATTTTTAAAGTTTACGGTTGAATCTTTCTGAAATTTTGCACAAAAATAGCTGAAAATATTTCCAGGAGAGTTTTTTTTTTCGTTTTTTGATATTCGCATTTTCCTCGAAATGGCGGCCATTTTCGTTGAAAAATGCCCAATTTTGGACTTTGACGGCCATTTTCTCAAAAACTGTTCAGACAGTTTTGAGATTCTTCTTTCAAAATATTCCCCTTATGAACCTCTGTGATGTGTATAAGTTTGGTTGCCCTTGAATCGCCGGTCTGCGTGTGGCGGCCATTTTGAATTTTTGATGAAATTTGAACTTTTTTTCCTTTCATAATGGGAGCTGCCAGAACTGTACTCGTAGAACGCCTGGAGAAATTAGCACTTTCAAATGGGAAGTCATATGTGGCGACTTGTGTGGTGACCTCGAATTTGACCTTCGGTGACCTTGAAAGGTCAAAACAGCCATTTCTTGGGTCCAAAAATGCCCAGATTTGCCTCTATAGATGAAATGCTTGCAGATAGATCTTATGTTTGCATTATGTATATATAGGAAGACATATATCGCACAACTAACGATGACCTCGAACTTGACCTCAGATGACCTTGAATGCCAAATGTCTGACTCGGAATGTGTAAATTGGCCTGAGCGTCCTATACGCTTGCACCCAGATGTATCTTTATAGAATAGAATAGAATTTATTTAGAACTATGGCATAATACAATCAAAACGAAAACATCAAGCACAAAGTAACATAGTTCAAAGTCATGAGTAAAAAGTCCATAATGGACTGCGATCAACATAAATGCAACTTAGTGTTTACGTAGGTAATACAATTGCTTTGAATTGTGCGTTGAACTACTCATAACTTTACAAAAAAAAGAAACAAAAACGGAAAAGAAACCTTGCAAACTATCCGTTTAATGACACCCCCCCCCCCCCAACACGCACCCCTCCCGACCGAACCCCTACCCCCCCCCCCCCACCAAACACACACATACATACACACAATTCCGGCCAAACACCACCCGCTCATACACACGAAACGAAACGTAGTACAATCACTATCAATTAAAATGCTAGTTGCGCTCCGGCCGACGCATGGGTGTATCCCCCATCTATCATTGTTGCCATTGTTGCCCGAAATATATTATTTTCAGATAAAATCGTTACCGCCAGGGTAGTGTCTCCCATCAATATCTATAATAAGTTTCATGTCTGGGCTATTTTCATTCCATGCAGCAATACTCCTAGCAACTCAAAAATTCATTAACGTATTGTTCTCACCGAACATTTGTCACGGGATAATAAAATATGAAAACATTGTTCATGTTTCACCCATCATCACAGGTGATTTCAATATCTACATTCGCATAGAAATTGTTCTAATAGTTGTGATAAGTTGGACATATTGGCTAATTATTGCATGTGCGTCGACACAGCAGATTCCCTTACAAAGTGGGTCCCCAATGAGCCAAATTGGTTGCCATAATTGATAGGTGTCGTTATGACCATAATATATGTCTATTGGAATATTATTAAATTCGGTTTAAATTAGAAATCTGGCGCGGCGCGACGATCACAAGTCCAAAGACTCCTCCAAAGACTCTTTGTATTATGAACATATAGAAAACCCGTACATGTAATGGTGACATTGAAGTTCACATGGATGAACTTGATTGGTAAATCTCAAGGTCATATATTCACACTGATAACCTTGATTGATAAATCTTAAGGTCTGTTACATTCCATTATCCAAACCAAAATTGTCCGGTAACCTATCTCAGCCTTTGGGCTAATTTTTTTGCCTAGGCGTTTCATGTTATGTTTTCTATCTTGTATGTCACCGGAACCTTGTTGTAGCTTGATAAAGCCAAGCGATATATTGTTATCCTAAGACCTCCAGACAGAAAATTATATCCGATTGTCGTCCATATAACAACTGCCTGAACACCTTGTTTTCTATAAAATTTACTGTGACCATTTTCATTCGTTTCTATGTACATGGGCTCTTGTCATGTCATCAGAATCTCAGTAAAGAATTAATGTTCCTTTTCAGGCGTCCCTAATTACTGCAAGACCACTCAATTTCTTTTGCTACGCAACCACGAGATAAAGTCGGTCAGACTGTGGGATAACGGCATTAAGGGAATGCTATTTAATCTCCGCCAGGTATTCCATCATCTTGACTACATCAGCACGAACGTGGGTGTTGAGCTTCTCTCGAGGTCAATATTACTTAGAGAAATATACATATCAAAGGTATTCAACCTCAACAACTAGGTCATTGAACGCTTCTAAAATGTGACTTAATGTAACGAGCTTCTATAACGTATGTATCACGTGACCAATGATGCCTAAGATGGTAACTTGAAGGGTAGGGTTACTTTCAGCCGTGGATGTAAGTATCAATATATTACAACCAATACAGTCAGATTTTGATGATGCCAATAACAAACGTAAAATACAACATTATGATGAAGAGGAGAGCATATCAGAACACCTCCCCCGCTCCCGCCCACCCGATCATTAATTTTAATATATTTTTAGATGTTAGTTGTAAGAAAATACAATTCAACTGTATCGCCAATGATAAGTTTGTAAAAATGACGTGGAGCGTCCTCACGATCAAGCACCAGAAAAGAAAGAAAAACCTCAGGATAGTGCTCATTTTGGTCTCTCATTTTCGCTCAGCATGTTTGAACTTCATAGTTTTGATTGAATTGAATGTATTCATGAACTATGCGAGCTTTGTTCAACCATCTAAGAATGATGTTCACGGCCTGTAAAAAATCATTTGATGCCCCCCAAAACTTAATCTTAAGTGTAGGCCTGAACAATCGAAGCTCCAAACCAAGTGTTACTTCAATTCCAGAGCTGAGGAATATGCTCAGCAGTGCTTTCCGAATCTTCCCCCACTCCAAAATTCTCATTCCAAAAATTACCTACTCAGACAATCTTCCGTCTGTAGAGAAACGCAACTTGGATATGATTAACAGGGCTTTGGATGACATGAGTTCACGTTTCAGCAATCTCACAGTTGTTAAACAGTTGGATCCAATCAAGTTTTCTACACAGACAGATAACATTCATTGGACTGAACAAACGGCCAATGAAATGTTGAAATTCTGGCTCAGTCATTTAAACTAAATCATTCTGAGAGTCCACCGAACTCCAGTACGACTAATAATGTTGTAAACCTTTCCAAATTTACACTTTCGGACACACAAATCGCTCTTCTAAATCGTGGTTTGACATTTGTTCCCACACCCAAAATAACATTGGATCCAATTAAACAAGCTGTGCAAGATTTTGGTAGAAAACTCAAACTTCAAAATTATTTTTCTCACCGTCCAAATTCATTCACAAATAGATCAAAATTCACTCCAAAATCTACCTGGACTCCACCGAGTTCCATGATTGACAAGCCCGTTTTAGATTGCATTTCGGCAATATCTAAGGAAATTGAAAACTTGAAAATTCAACCAGAAACCAAAAACCTAACGAAAATGGAATATAAAACTATAAAGGATTTACAAAATAACGTAGACTTGGTAATTAAAAAAGCAGATAAAGGTAGTGCAGTCGTAATTATGGATAGGCAAAATTATATTAATGAAGGCTTTCGTCAATTATACAATCCAGCTCATTACAGAGAAATTGACACTCCTCTTTACCTAGAAAATTCAGCAAAAATAACAAAAATTTTAAAAGGATTACGCAATTCTGGATGCCTTTCTGAAAAAGTATTCCAATTTCTTTTACCACCAGAACGCCCTCGTCAAAGAAGATTTTATATGCTACCTAAAATTCATAAACCCAAAGACTCCTGGCCAATTCCAAATGTAATGCCTCCAGGGCGCCCAATTGTTTCGGACTGCAGCAGTGAATCTGAAAAAGTAGCTATGTATATTGATTCCTATATAAAAGATCAAGCAAATAAGCATCCGTCATATATAAAAAACACGTATGACTTTTTAGATAAAGTTAGAGGGCTTGAACTAGATCCAAATTCTTTACTAATCACTTTAGATGTTGAAAGTATGTATACTAATATAAATCATGAAGAAGGTATCCAAGCAATTAAAAATGCATTCCCGACCCTGAAAAACAATGAACTATTCAAAGGTATAATAGATTTATTGGAAATTTCACTTAAATGTAATGACTTTGAATTTGACGGTAAAACATTCCTACAAGTTTCAGGCACAGCCATGGGTCAGAAATATGCACCTCATTATGCAGATATTTACATGGCTGAATTTGAAAAGCAAGCATTACAAAAGTGTCCATTCCAACCAGATTGCTATCATAGGTATTTAGATGACATTTTCCTCATTTGGCCACACGGCATTTCCAAATTTAATCAGTTTCTCGAAATATTCAATTCTCATAGGGCATCAATCAAGTTCAAAGCTGCAAATTAGTACTGATTCAGTTAATTTTCTGGATACTACTTTGTTCAGGAGCAAAGAAAACACATTAGAAGCAAAAGTTTTCTTCAAACCAACGGATACTCATCAGTTGCTGCATAAGCTCTCTTTTCATCCAAAGCACACTTATAAAGGACTAATCAAGTCCCAAGTTTTTCGATTTTTCCAAATTTGCTCGTATCCAGATGATGTTGAATCAGCTTGCCAAACATTATTCCAGGCACTTTCGAAACGTAACTATTCAAAACGTTGGCTTCGCAAAATAAAGATTGAAACATTGAGAATTCTAAACAGTGAGGAAAGGCTAGGTGCTGATTTTCAATTGCCCACTTCCAGCTCATCTGGCTCAAAACCTTGTAATTCTAGACTATGTCAAACGTGTCATTTAGTTCCAAATTGTCAAAATTTCTCAGGATCAGTTTTTGAACAAACCTACTCAATCAACTCAGCTTTGGATTGCAACTCAGAAAATATAATTTATCTATACACTTGTAAGCTTTGCGAAAAACAATATGTAGGTGAAACCGGTAAATCACTCAAATTCAGAAACAATCGTCACCGTGCTGCAATAACTAGCTGCAATGAGGAAAATGCATTATACAGTCATCTATCTAAATTTCACAGCAAAACTGAATTTTCCATCGATTGTTTTTCTCTTTTACCAATTGAACAGGTTTCCGATCTTGGTGATGAACTTCTAAACAAACAATGGCGACTTGAAAGGGAATATTGTTGGATTGATACTTTAGGCACTTTCGAACCTCATGGCCTCAACGTTCAAAAATTTACAAAGTATGACCCTTTGAACAAAAGTAAAAATAAATTCGACCTGGTGTATATAGTACCCTTCTCAAAAACAGGTGCTCTTTCGGCCCAAATTGTTAAAAAGCATATGAAACAACTCAACAAAAATACTGATGGTGATATTAAAATAGCAACAGCTTACAAGAAGCATCAAAATCTTAAAGAACTTTTAGTCAGAAGCAAACTTAAATAATCCAACAAAATTTGTTCAATGTCGCTCATTGAATTATATTGCTGTTTTATGTTATGTGTTACTCTTACAATTATCTTGTGCCAGTGCATTTTTTATACTCTCCAAAACACACCATTCCGGCCAAACACCACCCGCTCATACACACGAAACGAAACGTAGTACAATCACTATCAATTAAAATGCTAGTTGCGCTCCGGCCGACGCATGGGTGTATCCCCCATCTATCATTGTTGCCATTGTTGCCCGAAATATATTATTTTCAGATAAAATCGTTACCGCCAGGGTAGTGTCTCCCATCAATATCTATAATAAGTTTCATGTCTGGGCTATTTTCATTCCATGCAGCAATACTCCTAGCAACTCAAAAATTCATTAACGTATTGTTCTCACCGAACATTTGTCACGGGATAATAAAATATGAAAACATTGTTCATGTTTCACCCATCATCACAGGTGATTTCAATATCTACATTCGCATAGAAATTGTTCTAATAGTTGTGATAAGTTGGACATATTGGCTAATTATTGCATGTGCGTCGACACAGCAGATTCCCTTACAAAGTGGGTCCCCAATGAGCCAAATTGGTTGCCATAATTGATAGGTGTCGTTATGACCATAATATATGTCTATTGAAATATTATTAAATTCGGTTTAAATTAGAAATCTGGCGCGGCGCGACGATCACAAGTCCAAAGACTCCTCCAAAGACTCTTTGTATTATGAACATATAGAAAACCCGTACATGTAATGGTGACATTGAAGTTCACATGGATGAACTTGATTGGTAAATCTCAAGGTCATATATTCACACTGATAACCTTGATTGATAAATCTTAAGGTCTGTTACATTCCATTATCCAAACCAAAATTGTCCGGTAACCTATCTCAGCCTTTGGGCTAATTTTTTTGCCTAGGCGTTTCATGTTATGTTTTCTATCTTGTATGTCACCGGAACCTTGTTGTAGCTTGATAAAGCCAAGCGATATATTGTTATCCTAAGACCTCCAGACAGAAAATTATATCCGATTGTCGTCCATATAACAACTGCCTGAACACCTTGTTTTCTATAAAATTTACTGTGACCATTTTCATTCGTTTCTATGTACATGGGCTCTTGTCATGTCATCAGAATCTCAGTAAAGAATTAATGTTCCTTTTCAGGCGTCCCTAATTACTGCAAGACCACTCAATTTCTTTTGCTACGCAACCACGAGATAAAGTCGGTCAGACTGTGGGATAACGGCATTAAGGGAATGCTATTTAATCTCCGCCAGGTATTCCATCATCTTGACTACATCAGCACGAACGTGGGTGTTGAGCTTTTCTCGAGGTCAATATTACTTAGAGAAATATACATATCAAAGGTATTCAACCTCAACAACTAGGTCATTGAACGCTTCTAAAATGTGACTTAATGTAACGAGCTTCTATAACGTATGTATCACGTGACCAATGATGCCTAAGATGGTAACTTGAAGGGTAGGGTTACTTTCAGCCGTGGATGTAAGTATCAATATATTACAACCAATACAGTCAGATTTTGATGATGCCAATAACAAACGTAAAATACAACATTATGATGAAGAGGAGAGCATATCAGAACACCTCCCCCGCTCCCGCCCACCCGATCATTAATTTTAATATATTTTTAGATGTTAGTTGTAAGAAAATACAATTCAACTGTATCGCCAATGATAAGTTTGTAAAAATGACGTGGAGCGTCCTCACGATCAAGCACCAGAAAAGAAAGAAAAACCTCAGGATAGTGCTCATTTTGGTCTCTCATTTTCGCTCAGCATGTTTGAACTTCATAGTTTTGATTGAATTGAATGTATTCATGAACTATGCGTACAAACATACATTCTCTTCAACAATCTTGCTAAAATAGAATGCCAGTTAACAGTAGCGTAACTTGTTCTATTATTATCAAGAACTTAGCAGTGATGTGGTCGTGTATCATGGCAACGATTGTTGAACTGGTAAATGTGAAATCAACGCTAATTGTGAAACCTAACGGTAAATGTGAAAACACACTAACGCTAAATGTGAAACCTAACGGTAAATGTGAAAACCAAGGCATATGCCTTCACGCTAAATGTAATAACTATGTGCTTGACGCTTAAAGGTAAACCCGGGTGTTCATGCTCCATCTGGCGGACGAAAACGTCATTATGACGTTTTACGCGGGAATATTGGCGTTGCCTAGTATACGATATTGGCATTTGCTATTGTAATATTCCCCTTGAATCAGGCTTATCCATTCGGATTTCACGGGTTATTAGAAGATGTTCCGAGCAACAAACCATGGTGCCTACTTTTGTACACCATGTAAACAGATTTAATCTAAGCCTATCAACAAACAGTCTCTCAGTGAAATGTAGGCCTACACAGTTAGTCGTTGCAAGTGTTACGGTTATAGTATGCGCGGTATGTCGATATGAGTAGGCTATGGTTGCGAGCAGAAAACAAGCGTGGTGACATACTAATATTTTGCTTTAGACTAGTATATTTTTTCGTATTTTTCATAACAATTGAGCTTCTGATATCCTTCCAAAAAACAAGGAATTACTGTACTACATCCGGGTATTTACCGATACAAGACACGGCGTGTCGATATAAATAAGCCTATGGATGGGGCCCGACAAAATCGAATAACTGACATGCAGTTATAACATTTTCTGATTCTACACGAAAATTGCAATAAACTAGTTCACCTTTTTTTGATATGTGACTTTCCAATACGGTATGGATTAATGGACAATACACAGCGCGGAAACTTGAATTCCTTTAAAACACGTCTACAGGCCTATCGCATGTAGGCCTATAATTACAAGACACGACATGCTTGTACAAATCTGTCCATGCACAGAAAACAAGCGCAGTGACATGCTCATTTTTCGTCATCTATTAATTCTACACGAAATTTGCAAACAAGTAATGAATATTCTTCGATTATTTCATTCCTATTTGAATTCTGATAACACATAAGCGACATAAAACCATACGGCGATTTGAATTCCGGCAAGACATACATAGTACATGTATTTATCTTTGCAACTAACACTGAGCGCTGTAATCCATACTTTTTTCACTGATGACAATACAAACATTTGACAACACGTACTCTACACCAATAATACAAATTTTTCATAACTATTAAATATTGAATTTGGTCTTACGGTGGTATTTGTCTCTAATAATTTTTTTCTGAACGAAAACACTGCAAATTTTCCAGCCTATATACAGTAAATATAAGGCTACCTCAAAAATAAGCGTGGTGACATATCATTTTTTTGACATATTCTGGAAGGCACGTTAACATAGTTAGTGTCCATGTGCAAAATATCAAAAAAATCTCAGTGTTTTTTTTATAAACAAGAACATACAGGAATCATTATACTTGGTTGCATATCTGCGATAATTAACGTTACAATAAAAAGCTTACAAGAACCATGTCTAAAAGTTGAATGGAACTACTTCTTCGAAGGTCCTTAAACATATATTATTTTTGTCCATTGTCATGAAGAAATATATCCCGACTATACCAATTAATATGACAGATAGTTTAGGATCCGTATGACTGCTGTACGGTACATCAGATGTGCGATGTGTTCATATATTTGAGCGTGCTCAGCTGCATAAATCACGTCTTTTTTCAACTTTCGGGACTCATTGGCACACCTTAGTTCTAGATCGATATCTCAGTTATTTCACTGGTGACATATCATTTTTTGCACGTCTTTCATTAAAAAACATTATTCTGCATGTATATTTGAAATTTCAGCCAAATCTCAGTGTTTTAATTTTTTTCATTGAACACCCGGGTTTATCTTTAATATATATAGTTACCACTCACAGTCATCAGACTGGTACGAACAACTAAGAACTACCCTAATCCCGAAATGGATAGCATCGAAATGGATAGCCTGCCCTTCTCCACTCCCGCCTGGTCGACTGTAGGACCGTTTCACCCTAGTTCAAATCGGTTCTGCAGGAAAGCAGGTATTCCCATCACTCATCTGTCTAGGTTATCGTATTTTGATCTAACAAGCCACAGCATACAAGGAATAGAATGCGCAAGAATATGTCCCGGTGACATGTTTTAGGTTTCCTGACAAAATGAATAATATCTCGCTCATTATCGACTTTATAGCTTAGATATCAATTGTGGACATATAGGAAATGATATATGCTGAATATTCTGATGACCTTGAATTTGACCTCATCTTCAAGGTCAGAGCACAAAATTGCTAATATCTCATTTAATATCGACTTTTCAGCTTAGGAATCAATCGTGGACATATAGGAAGTGATATATGCTGGACATATCATCGAGATACTAAGTCGATATTAACGAGTTACTAAGTCGGGAATTCAAAAAAAAAATTTCCTGAGTGGCCCTTCCACGCTTCCGTAGTATATGCACATGCAGACTATACATCATGTGACTTTCAAGTCAAGTTACTAAGTCGATATTATAGAGTTACTAACTCGATATTGTCGAGATACTAACTCGATATTTTCGAGTTACTAAGTCGATATTATCGAGTTACTAACTCGATATTATCGATATACTAAGTCGATATTATCGAGTTACTAAGTCGATATTTTCGAGTTACTAAGTCGGGAATTTCAAAAATATAATTTTCCTGGGTGGCCCTTCTACGCTTCCGTAGCCTAGGCCTATACGTCGGCAGTTATTTACATGTCGTAAGATAGTAAATACCGAGTACGCCTAATAACCTAGTTTTGCCCTTGGCCAATATTTCACATTTACCGTCGTGATTTCTTTTCACATTTACCGTTAAGGGTGATTTCTTTAATTTTCACACTTAGGTTTCACATTTACCGTTAGTGTTTTTTACATTTACCGTTAGGTTTCACATTTACCTTTAGTGTTTTTTTTTACATTTACCGTTAGGTTTCACATTTAGCGTTGATTCCACATTTACCGGTTCAACAAACGATTCCATTTGGTTTCAGGTCTGCTGACCTCTCTGAAAGTTTAACACCTGAAAAATGCGATTCCCATAGAACTTCCTGAAGGAAACGGGCAGGGTACGTCGAACATAAATACATACACGCCCTGAATATCTTGGATGCACTATCGGATGTGACTGAAGATGTCATGAGCAGATGTCTCATGAAAACTAAGAATGGAGAGTTCATGGTATTTATTTACTTTCAATGTTGACTCGACTTAAGTTAAAGCTAGGTAGGTTACTATTGATATCAAGACGATATCAATATTATTGTGACAACTCGTTGGTTCAGTTCGGTAATATCAAGTTAGGCGTTTAAATTTGATTATCAGTTATGTATGTTAGACAAACTAGAAACATGGGTATCATATTTATATTGACATTGTAGTGTGTGCCAGTAGTGTTTGACATCAGAGCGTTGGGGGCAAAGACCCCGACTGACTTTTATGCAGTTTTCATGGCAATCTGTCGCACGGGGGTCAAGCGAATCTGAATTATTCGGAGGAACATTGGCGCCCTTGAATTATTGGGAATGGGGGCGTGAGATTTTTGGAGGAAAATGTGAAAGTAGTTTACTAAAAAGCCGCAAATAACTCGCCTACTATGTGCGAACAGACAATGCGATGCAAACCTGTGCCCAACCTGTAATTCGTGCCCAACCTCACCGTATTCTTTCGCATGGAAAACACGATGCAAGTTGCCATAATTTATGTCATTTCAGGTAAATGTGATTTTGATCGAATATGTCAAAGAAACCAGCAAGGTGACCCCTCATTTTCTTTTCAGTATTAGAATGCTGATCAGTTACTCTATAAAATAGGTCATTTTGAAGAGATAACATCAAAGAATTTTTTTTTAAATTTTGACTCCCCGTTACCTCACTGTTTGTAGCGGTTAATGAATGCCGAGACAAGACCTTTTCGTTTTACAACCCACCCCCAATGAAAAAGCAGCACTGATAAAGACTGATTGAACGTAACATACCAGTGACTGCAGTGAGGCACTTCTCCATTGATTAATAATGTGAAAGTAAAGGTAACAGAATCACCAAGACAATACAATCCTCTGGCCTAAAACTTGGCTAGCACCCACACATATACTCATGGATGATGAACCGAGACACGGTTTCATAAATAATATCACGGAAGCTGTGCAATTTGATGATTAGATAAATCTTTTTAAACGTTTCACCAAAACAAACATTCGTGTCTTCCGCTTGACAAACACTGGATGGTTGCTGCGTATATGTATACACGTACTTTGTTGTGGTCAAGATATTGAAAATAAAGGGCTATACTTTCTGTGAGACGAATACAATGAGCTGAACATTCATAATTTCAAATACATTGGTGCACCCGAGAGTATATCACCCGTGAGTTTTAATAGCATTTCTAGCTATTTGATGTGCAGCAAAATCCTTTCGCTCGCCCTGTTGTGAATGTATTTTGTCTACTGAGAAATAGGTCGGAAAATGACATAAATGAAAATGATGACATTTAACATTGTAATCCTTGATGGCTAACAACCAGAAAGGTAAAATTTCACCTTGATGATTTTGTTACCTTTATATTTACATTATAAGTGAATGGACTACTGGTCAATGCCAGGTTCATGCGTATTACGTGCAATCAATCTTTAATACCATGAACACTCTATCTACGCCCAGCCAGCTATTCAATCATATCATCTACATCGGCACGAACATAGCTGTTCGATGAGCTATTTTGGGGATAGACTTTATAACACAGGCATGAAGTATGAGGTACTCAACTTGCAACGAATTTAGATTGAAAGGCAGATGCAAATTTGAAACTTCACAGAATAGTGCCTCTTGGTTCAGTGTTTGTTATCGGTCATGTATCACACATTTAATGATATATAAATTAGTTAACTGAAGGCTACTAATATTTATGCACGACCAAGAACAAAATTTAACTCATTTTGGAGCGTCACATATGCAATGGATTAAATTCATCTCCCTACCAGCTTATGATAATATAACATGAATTATAATTACCAATAAAATTCATTCCTAAGTAGATGTCAATATTACCCCGTAAAGGAGTATCAACTTGGGGTAACATTGAAAACTGGCAGTGTACTCATAGAACAAATGCGGTATGGACCGTGTAATCATTGTCTTGCGTGGAATTGGTCCGATTCTATGGTTTCCCAACTGTTGAACCATACTTACATTGTTCTCATAGGTGTTCAAAGAATGTTGTATGTTGGTTTCCAGCCACAGCTGGTTGCAGCTGTCAGAGTAGTTTCTGTATGATTTAAAACGAAAAACATGCCGCTCTCGACCATGTTGAATAAACCACTGTCCCTTGGGGTTTCTCTATTTCTTCGAAATGTATGCCGATTAGTAATCATAGCAGGGTATACCTGACTGAACATAAATACTTAGTCCGGTTATTTTCCTGTTAAAGACGTGCCATAGGTTATCTATTTTGTAAGTATCAATCTATTACCACTAATACAGTAATATTGATATGTATATCACAAAAAAAATAAATAATGAACTAACCTGAAAATGTCAATACATTCATTTTCATGTTCGGATTGACATCGTAAACAACTGCACGGATTTCTAATTTCATAGATAATTTGCTATTATCATTATTCCTTCATCATTTCTGGATACATGGACTATTGTCTTCATCGTGACAATGAAATGTTCCATTTCAGGCCTGTTAATGACTGCAATGATAAGGCCACTTCCTTTTGCAGGACAATCGCGGGTAAAAATCGGCCAGACTGCGGAGTACCTCCATTAAGCACATTTATGCTCCGGCGGCTATTCAATCAGCTCATCTACGACACGAACGTGGGTGTTGAGCTGCTCCTCCAGATAAACATTAATTGAAAATGGCACGAACTAAAGGTACTCAACTTGGACAGATGTAAAATAAAAAGCAATTGACCAGTATCACTGAATATTGCTTTCGATAATCAGTGATCACCATACAGTGAATGTCCTGAGCGTCATCTTATTTTTCTTCAGGTATGTCCTATGTATGTTATGTGAATCATTCCAATGATACTGTACATCGACACAGTGATAGTGCCGTTTGCTCGGAACTGACTAATCTTTCTCGCAAAAAATGGAGGTATGTGTTGTCAAGTGTTTTGTAGATGCTGGAGCTGCCGCAGTTTTTGTCAGAACAATCAGGGTCGAATGCCTTTATGACTATATTTGGTGCCCCGAAGGGTACACTGTACCAAATTAATGAATAGTCATATCTAGGGCTATAATGAACCAAGTTCCATCATGCAAAAAAATGAAAACGACATGGATGTTTCAAATGAATTGTGATATACTCCCTACACATCAAGGGAAATGATACTTGATTTTGGGAAAAATAGATCGCAGTTAGCAGTACGTGTTGTAACCGAAGACGATGTCATTCAGATTTAGACCAGTAGATATATCGCATTACTAATGTTAACAGCAAGTTCACATTCAGCCCACTTACACGAATACTAAACAAACTCTTGATGGACCCCACATTATCATGTCTCTTTCAAAAATTAGTTGGTCAGTCTGGCATGGCGTTTGGTATTTCCAGCTATTATTCTGCAGCATCTCATATAGGCACCAATAAGGTAGCTCGAATTGTTAGGAAAGCTAGCATGTAGCCGCATCCGAGTTGGACTCCACTTGTAAATATATACCACTTGTAAATCTATAACTTTGAAATACGTATTCAATACTTCCTCTTAATAATGCGTGCAATTCGCTTTCTTGTGATATTAAACGTCTCCGTGTACCGCATATCAGAACCAGTCGCTCTCACAACATGTTCGTTTCCAATAGTATCGCAGTGTCACCTAGAACAACTAATTACGCTATTTTGTCATTGTAACATATTGTATATTCGTCATTTTGTGTTCACCTGTATATACTTGGTTCTGTTCTACAACAGGTTTAATCTGCTGATGACTCAATAAAGTATATCTCATCCTGTACTGCTTTTAAAAAAACCCACTCACTATTTTTCGCAGACTTGTGTGTTTTGTACACCTTACAAAGAATGTGTGTGTGTACGTTTGCTATCCCGTATTATACATGTATAATTATTGAGCGTGTGGGTTTGTGTATCTCAATGTCATATATCCTAATGACCTTGGAATAAATTATACTACTGATTCCTCCAAATATATCATCTGCAGTATTCGTATCTAACGTTGGTAGATTAGATGCAAAGGTGACGATGTCTATTTTGCCGTTACCAATTTCTCCTTCACAAGTAAGAATATTACGATGTTGCACCATATGGTGTGTTGCAGATATGAAATAGCTCATCCACGAACAGCTGACAACTAAGAGCCACCAATGACGAATTTTGATAGTTAAATTTATAAGTGCACCAAGAACACCACATTTATTGCAAATACGCAGCAAAACTTTTTTTGACTTAAAGTTGTATGCCACCTGAATCAAAAATCGAAATACGGGTTTACGGCATAATATGTATCCATTTCTCTTAATTTAAATCATGGATTGCTCGAGAACTTACCATTCTGGACAAATCGTTATTGTCAAGTAATTTTCTCGCTGAATTACAATGTTGTCCTGAAAATAAGTTTCAATCTGACAAACTCATCTAGTTTACATATCAGTTAACACAATGATCTCCTCAGAGTTTTCCTCAATTTCCGAAATAAGTTCTTGTCAGACATATTCGTCGTATCAGTTTATTATGTGCAATCTCAGATTCCGGCAAGTAACAAACTAGCACAGAATATATCTCTACTACTCTTCATCGGTTAACCAGTCCATTCTAAATAGCTACTTTCTAGTAGCTGTTCCCACAGACCTAGTAACGAAGCTAAAAATAGCAGGGCATCATTCTTTTTTTCACTTAGGGCGACAATTGACACTTTCTGTCAAGTTGCGAGGAGGTTAACTGAGTACACATGCAAGGAGTCTAATGAACTGTATTGTTCGTGATGGTGAAAAAAAACATATCTCGTAGAAAATTACCACAGAGAAGTGTTGTCTAGTGGTACGCTAAGGGAACATGTGGAAAAGGTCACACATTATGGTTTCCACCGAATTTGAGAGAGAAGGCCTTCAAATGTTGTCGGGCAGAGTATGACACTCAGTGCCAAAGAGGAAAATTGCATTTAGTTTTATTTGACTACGTCCTCACGATCTCGCTGATAAGTACACAAAATCTGTGATTAGTATGCAGCCAGACCTATTTGCATGTTAATTTTTTTTTAATTCATGACGGGTGCCACATGTGTGGGCACCTGATTTCATCGCCTTATGGCCATATATGGGGGCTCATGAGGTTCCATAAAATTTCCTCGATTTTTCATAAAATGTCCATAAATGTCTCTCGAAAAACTGGTTGATAAAATACCTGTATTCTGAATAGGAAGTGTAATTGGTCCGTATTTCTTTTCTTATGGTCATATATGGGGGCTCATGATGTTCCATAAAATTTCCTCGATTTTTCATAAAATGTCCATAAAATTCTCTCGAAAAACAGGTTAATTAAATACCTGTATTCTAAATAGGAAGTGCAATTGGTCGGTATTCCATGGTGTACGATGGCGGCCATTCTTGATTCTCGTGTTTTCGCCTTAAAAATTAGGGCGAGAAAGCGAAAGTACGAAGCGAAAAGACGAAACTATGAAGTGAAAACTCGAAACTGAATCTGGGATCACACCACTATTGCGGAATAACACCACTCGTCGTGGGCTATAAATCGGCTTAAAGAAAGTAAATCTTGTGGAGAAAGGTGAGAAATGTCAGGGAAATGTGTGGGATATCAGTGTTTTCTGGTCAGAAATGTGTTGTGTGTTCAACTGTTGATCAGGCAAATGCAAATTTGTAATCTTTGGCTATAAAACAAAAATATAGAAATTTTGTAAACAAGCACCTTGCTTTTGTGTCAATGCGCGCCAGAAAACATGTGATTTGAACGGTACTGTCACTCGAGGGACATTTAAACAAATTTTCGACGGCGAATTTGCACGAATCTGATATTATTTTGTTCCAAGGTAATGATCTCGCTAATCATGTTATATGGAGGTTTTTTGTGGACTCGTTTTTTTTTAATATTTTTTTTCGTTATCATTGCCACCAATGCAGATCTTATTGTGGCGTGATGCCTGTCACCGGTGCATTATGATGACATAGGGTAATGTTTATTTTCTGTTTCTACGGCATTTTTTTCAGGTTAACATCCCATATTTGGTACTGTTGTCTGCCCAATACAATGCTTTATACAGTATATTCATCATGGATGCCAATTTTATTGAAAAATATAGAGAAAAACTACAAAATAACTGGGAAATCGGTCATAATGGCCAATGTCATATGTGGAAAAAATATTTAAATAAGGATGGATATGGTCAAATTAATGTCAAAATCACTGACAAGTGGCAGAATGTGACTGTACATAGGTTATCGTATTTATTATTTCATAATTTGACTTTTGTCGACATTCACGGTCAAGATATAAGCCATAGGTGCCACAACAAAGCATGCGTGAATCCAGCTCACTTATCGTTAGAATATGATGTCATTAATCAGAACAGAAATATTTGTGTTCATCTCAATCAGTGTCAGCACCATTGGCCATTTCAGGACTGCTTATTAAATTTAAAGATGTAAAAGGTGTGTATTCATGCAAAAAACATGCATATAATAGTAAATAGTCACCATTGACTGCAACGAGGCTCCCCTCAAGGCGGCGGTCCTGGCGTGTCAGGTGAGGGCCGGACCTGACACCCAACGCAGGGTTTGTGGGTCATAGTGGGACTCTTCCGGCGGTACGTTGGTCAGCGCCAGTCCCAGTATTTGTATCCATGGCAGGGGTAGGGCAGCACTCCACATTCCCGGACACCTCTACGGTAAGCCTGTCGATCGTCGTCGGCGATCTGTCGTCCGGAGTGAACTCAGGTTCATCCCTGACAGATGGTGCCTGTATGGGAAAGTTACAAGTGGTGTAAAGGCTTACTGTAGGGGTGTTCGTTATGAGCTGGTTTTGGTTTTCCCCGCTTTCGGAGGCAGTAACCCCCAGTACCAACATCTTTTATGTCTTCTAGTGGGTCATGTATTTGGGGATCAAGTTGTCCTTTCTGATAATCGGCTCTGACCCTCTTCGCATATTTAGCCCTGAGATATGACCTCATCTGTCTGACACGATTGAACATTTTCATTTGTCGTACTTTTCTCTGCTGTAAATATGTTATGTGGTACTTGGAGCGATGTTGTATGTGTTTGACAGCCCTGGCCACATGTCGTCCCTTTGTTATCGGGCTGTTCACTGCCTCCAGTTTCTTAATTAGAGAGTTCCCTGCACCGTGATTCAATCGGTGGACGGCTGAGTTAGCACGGGCCACTGCATTCCGACTGTAGGTGACATTCTTTGGTAGGCTGACACTTATTCCCCTGTTGACTGCCTCATTTTTGTTTGTGTTGGTGTTGTGTTTGGTTATTCTCAGTGCCTCAACCCCTAGTCTGAGATTCAGTAGCGCCCTCAGAATTGCCCGGTCATCGTCACTGACTGCTAGGCTCCTCAAACCGCAGTTCCACAGGTACGGTGACCGGCGCCACCAACAGTTTTTCTTGCCTCCATTGCAAACTATGCCAGTGTACCTGCATCCACTACAGTCTCCACTATAGCAGTCGAGTGTTGTACTCATAACTGCAGGCATCTTCTTGGCGATAGCATGCATGTCACCTGCATAATCCTGATGCATACGATTCATGATGGCATGACATCGCGTCTTCAGGTCCAGGCCCAGGATCTTTTGCTGTTCTTTCCGTCTTTCCGCACTGGACCCCGGGAACATGGCATCACTGAATTTGGCTTGAATGGTTTGACGGAACACTGACTGCCCCAGGTGAGTGGTGTCTGCCTGTCTTTCCACGTGGCAGCTGGGAAACTTGTTCTCCATGGCAGCTTTCACACCCTCAGCACCGCGGCCGTCTCCGTCAGTGGTCACGTACTGCACAAGCAAGCCGGAGTCAGCCAGGTCTTCACCAATGCTTTCACCAATGTGCCTCTCTGATAACGGATCATCAGGATTCACATTGGCTGTGCAGTCAGGATGACCTGGACACTGAACATTGAAGCCCCTATTGCGAAACCATGAACCAACCCAGCATAGCTTGTTGTCCATATGGACCCCAATGATTTGCTTCTGAGTGGTCTGATTTTCGACGGCGATACCAACTGCCTGCGAAGCATTCTGACCCATCTTGTGGCGGCTTCCAATTGTCGTGCTGTCATATCGAACATCAAAAGATATGTTTACCGCAGCATCTCGGTTCAGCCCTCGCAGCACGTTGATGTCACCAGCTTCACGTCGTCTTGCCCTCATGTCCCTCAAATTCAAGGTTCGGATGGCCTTCCCTACGCTGTTCGACATGCGTTGCATAGCACTCAGTGCTGGTGGCGGAGTATTGGTTGATGCAATCAACATGCGGGCTTTCGTATTGCTGATCGGAGTGTCTTGGAGACCAACTTGTAATCCAACATTGCATGAGGCACGTTTAGGCCCTCGCTTGTTGGATTTGACCTCTGTATACAACTTGAACATACCCGAGGTGTATGAGCAGTTGGCACAGGCCAATGACTGCTTCCAGCCGAGCCCCCGCTTTATCTCTCGGTCAACTTTCAGATATGGCCTGTCACATTCTCCTGTGTGTGTATGTTCAGTGAATGCCATGTTCCACATTTCAGCTGCCTTGTTGTTGTTGACCAGCCTCATTTCATCATTCTCTCCCTCTTCCGTCAGGTACGCGGTGGAGACATCTGGCTCCGTACTCTGACGCGGTCTCAACAGCATTGCCGGTCCTGGGCGGTTCTCGGCATCAGGCCCGTATAGTACTCCACCAGGTGACATCTTCGCTACACGCTGGAATACGCTACTGGTGAGTCGCTCAATTCTCCTGTTTTCACAGCTTTTGATCAGACTGTGAGCTGCCATCCTATGTCGCTTGGCCCGAACACCTTTCTTGAAATGACCCTTGTTAACAAGTTGGTGATGAGCTCTGGTGGTCATGTCTTTCCTGAACCTGCCATCTTTGTTCCTCGCCTTTACAATAGCTGATTTAGCCATATTGCTTAAATAATAATTTCACTTTGGTATCAAACACAAGTATCCTGATGTGGAGATTTAGTTGGAATGACTGTTTTTCACTTGTCCCATAGTACTGTATGTGTTAGGTTTGTCTGATTAATGATGTTTATCGTAAAGTGACAGATCTGGGACATGTACATGTTTTCTGTGTCCGATGTATATTGGCATTTCACATTGATCCAGAACCTAGAAAGCTGCTATTGTAATAATTTAAATATTGCAAGTTTGAAGTTCTCATGTTATGTACGGGTGCACTATGACGGACAAGCTCCAAATTTTCACTGTCAGGAAAAAAACTAAAATGCTTATATTTTTTTATTTTCACACAATATTCTGCATGTTCACTATCAGTGATACTTTTCGATGGTAAAATTATATAAAAAAAACTTTTTCGTGAAATCTGAGACCTTGCGTCGGAAGTTATTTCAGTTCAAATTGGGTAAGAAGTAGGCATTTTAGGGTAAAATAGGGCATGTTGTAAAATATTAATGATAATTACTGCAATTAAACAATCAACTAAAACATATAGTTATCATGAAGTGTTGATACCACAATGTGCTCAGGTAAAATAAAAATCATGAAATCTCAAAGCATCTGGATACATGACCAGGATGAATGTTGAGTATCAGTATGCCATATGTGGTGCTGCAGCATGCCGTCCCTTCCCTCATTCGCTCACGGTGCCTATACGACTATGTGTTTTGCACGTCGGGTCGATTCGATATCAAATTTTCGGTCTGACAATTCAATTGCCAATACAATAGTGATAAATAATAGCCATATTACATTTGTCATCTCTGTATGTTCAATACCTATTAGGGATCACACCACTATTGCGGAATAACACCACTCGTCGTGGGCTATAAATCGGCTTAAAGAAAGTAAATCTTGTGGAGAAAGGTGAGAAATGTCAGGGAAATGTGTGGGATATCAGTGTTTTCTGGTCAGAAATGTGTTGTGTGTTCAACTGTTGATCAGGCAAATGCAAATTTGTAATCTTTGGCTATAAAACAAAAATATAGAAATTTTGTAAACAAGCACCTTGCTTTTGTGTCAATGCGCGCCAGAAAACATGTGATTTGAACGGTACTGTCACTCGAGGGACATTTAAACAAATTTTCGACGGCGAATTTGCACGAATCTGATATTATTTTGTTCCAAGGTAATGATCTCGCTAATCATGTTATATGGAGGTTTTTTGTGGACTCGTTTTTTTTTAATATTTTTTTTCGTTATCATTGCCACCAATGCAGATCTTATTGTGGCGTGATGCCATCTCGTCTTTCCGTTTCGTGTTTTCGCATCGTGATTTCGTGTTTTCGCATCGTGAGGGGTGTTGCAGGGGTACTGACAGACGGAATAAATTTAGATTATTTATATTACACATGATTTTATAGGGCGTCAAACATATTTAGTGGCCTGATGACATCAATGATTAGCGGGCCGCTTATCATGGATGGAGGGATACTAAAATGTAATGTATAATACCCTATAAAATCATGCATAATATAAATAATATCAATCAGTTTAGTGTCTCTCAATGGCACAGAACAAATATTGCTATTTTTAATAGTTGCATTTCATCCAATAAAGACATTTCAGACATTTGTTTATTATCAGACAGCCTTCGTCTGGCGGATAATCATTGCCGACTCGTCTGGTCAGATATACAGCATTCAGTGCACACGGCGGCGGCCATTTTTGGATCTCGGGTTTTCGCCTATAAGAATGGGAAAGGTTAGAAGCCCGGTTTTCTGTGCTCTAAAATGTGACGTCATCACAATATGTGTATCCACCTCCTACTACTTCCCGTCGTAACAAAAATATCTAGATTGCGTCTAACCGTCCATTATTTGGCGCCAATTTCTCAGTTTCTCTTCGCCTCGTGGGCGCCTTGATCAACGTTTACCTAACCCCACGCCACCGATCGTCAGGATGGATCAATCATGGTTACCGGATTATTTTAAAATATTTTCTCAATCAGAAACACATGTTTCTGGCTGGGTTGATGGGGAGGATCAATTGAAAGGCATACTGGAATGCCACAGGAGAACGCACATGTGTACTTTCACTGCTTGGTGGTTAAAAGAATATTCTATGCAGATAGATCTGTGTCACTTGACTTGTGCAGGCATGAAGTTTCAATAGTCAATAATGTACCCTGTCCTAGAGCTAGGCCCTGTCATCAAAGACCGGGCCTCCATGCCCGGTATCCTGTGTTACTCTTTCATACACATACCCTGTCATCAAAGACCAGGCCTCCATGCCCGGTATCTTGTGTTACTCTTTCATACATACCCTGTCATCAAAGACCAGGCCTCCATGCCCGGTATCCTGTGTTACTCTTTCATACATATACCCTGTCATCAAAGACCAGGCCTCCATGCCCAGTATCCTGTGTTACTCTTTCATACATATACCCTGTCATCAAAGGCCAGGCCTCCATGCCCAGTATCCTATGTTACTCTTTCATACATATACCCTGTCATCGAAGGCCAGGCCTCCATGCCCGGTATCCTGTGTTACTCCTTCGTACATACCCTGTCATCAAAGACCAGGCCTCCATGCTCGGTATCCTGTGTTACTCTTTCATACATACCATGTCACCGAAGACCAGGCCTCCATGCCCGGTATCCTATGTAATTCTTTCATACATATACCCTTTTCTCAAAGACCAGGCCTCCATGCCCGGTATCCTGTGTTACTCTTTCATACATACCCTGTCATCAAAGACCAGGCCTCCATGCCCGGTATCTTGTGTTACTCTTTCATACATACACTGTCATCAAAGACCAGGCCTCCATGCCCGGTATCCTGTGTTACTCTTTCATACACATACCCTGTCATCAAAGACCAGGCCTCCATGCCCGGTATCCTGTGTTACTCTTTCATACACATACCCTGTCATCAAAGACCAGGCCTCCATGCCCGGTATCCTGTGTTACTCTTTCATACATATACCCTGTCATCAAAGACCAGGCCTCCATGCCCGGTATCCTGTGTTACTCTTTCATACATACACTGTCATCAAAGACCAGGCCTCCATGCCCGGTATCCTGTGTTACTCTTTCATACATATACCCTGTCATCAAAGACCAGGCCTCCATGCCCGGTATCCTGTGTTACTCTTTCATACATACACTGTCATCAAAGACCAGGCCTCCATGCCCGGTATCCTGTGTTACTCTTTCATACACATACCCTGTCATCAAAGACCAGGCCTCCATGCCCGGTATCCTGTGTTACTCTTTCATACATATACCCTGTCATCAAAGGCCAGGCCTCCATGCCCAGTATCCTATGTTACTCTTTCATACATATACCCTGTCATCAAAGGCCAGGCCTCCATGCCCGGTATCCTGTGTTACTCCTTCATACATACACTGTCATCAAAGACCAGGCCTCCATGCCCGGTATCCTGTGTTATTCTTTCATACATACCCTGTCATCAAAGACCAGGCCTCCATGCCCGGTATCCTGTGTTACTCCTTCATACATACCCTGTCATCAAAGACCAGGCCTCCATGCCCGGTATCCTGTGTTACTCTTTCATACATATACCCTGTCATCAAAGACCAGGCCTCCATGCCCGGTATCCTGTGTTACTCTTTCATACATACCCTGTCACCAAAGACCAGGCCTCCATGCCCGTTATCCTGTGTTACTCCTTCATACATACCCTGTCATCAAAGACCAGGCCTCCATGCCCGGTATCCTGTGTTACTCCTTCGTACATACCCTGTCATCAAAGACCAGGCCTCCATGCCCAGTATCCTGTGTTACTCTTTCATACACATACCCTGTCATCAAAGACCAGGCCTCCATGCCCGGTATCCTGTGTTACTCTTTCATACATACCCTGTCATCGAAGACCAGGCCTCCATGCCCGGTATCCTATGTAATTCTTTCATACATATACCCTTTTCTCAAAGACCAGGCCTCCATGCCCGGTATCCTGTGTTACTCTTTCATACATACCCGGTCATCAAAGACCAGGCCTCCATGCCCGGTATCTTGTGTTACTCTTTCATACATACACTGTCATCAAAGACCAGGCCTCCATGCCCGGTATCCTGTGTTACTCTTTCATACACATACCCTGTCATCAAAGACCAGGCCTCCATGCCCGGTATCCTGTGTTACTCTTTCATACATACCCTGTCACCAAAGACCAGGCCTCCATGTCCGTTATCCTGTGTTACTCCTTCATACATACCCTGTCATCAAAGACCAGGCCTCCATGCCCGGTATCCTGTGTTACTCCTTCGTACATACCCTGTCATCGAAGACCAGGCCTCCATGCCCGGTATCCTATGTAATTCTTTCATACATATACCCTTTTCTCAAAGACCAGGCCTCCATGCCCGGTATCCTGTGTTACTTTTTCATACATACCCTGTCATCAAAGACCAGGCCTCCATGCCCGGTATCTTGTGTTACTCTTTCATACATACACTGTCATCAAAGACCAGGCCTCCATGCCCGGTATCCTGTGTTACTCTTTCATACACATACCCTGTCATCAAAGACCAGGCCTCCATGCCCGGTATCCTGTGTTACTCTTTCATACACAAACCCTGTCATCAAAGACCAGGCCTCCATGCCCGGTATCTTGTGTTACTCTTTCATACACATACCCTGTCATCAAAGACCAGGCCTCCATGCCCGTTATCCTGTGTCACTCTTCCATATATACCCTGTCATCAAAGACCAGGCCTCCATGCCCGGTATCCTGTGTTACTCTTTCATACATACACTGTCATCAAAGACCAGGCCTCCATGCCCGGTATCCTGTGTTACTCTTTCATACACATACCCTGTCATCAAAGACCAGGCCTCCATGCCCGGTATCCTGTGTTACTCTTTCATACATATACCCTGTCATCAAAGACCAGGCCTCCATGCCCGGTATCCTGTGTTACTCTTTCATACATATACCTTGTCATCAAAGGCCAGGCCTCCATGCCCGGTATCCCGTGTTACTCCTTCATACATACACTGTCATCAAAGACCAGGCCTCCATGCCCGGTATCCTGTGTTACTCTTTCATACATATACCCTGTCATCAAAGACCAGGCCTCCATGCCCGGTATCCTGTGTTACTCTTTATACACATACCCTGTCATCAAAGACCAGGCCTCCATGCCCGGTAACCTGTGTTACTCTTTCATACATATACCCTGTCATCAAAGACCAGGCCTCCATGCCCGGTATCCTGTGTTACTCCTTCATACATATACCCTGTCATCAAAGACCAGGCCTCCATGCCCGGTATCCTGTGTTACTCTTTCATACATACCCTGTCATCAAAGACCAGGCCTCCATGCCCGGTATCCTGTGTTACTCTTTCATACATACCCTGTCATCAAAGACCAGGCCTCCATGCCCGGTATCCTGTGTTACTCTTTCATACACATACCCTGTCATCAAAGACCAGGCCTCCATGCCCGGTATCCTGTGTTACTCCTTCATACATACCCTGTCATCAAAGACCAGGCCTCCATGCCCGGTATCCTGTGTTACTCCTTCGTACATACCCTGTCATCAAAGACCAGGCCTCCATGCCCGGTATCCTGTGTTACTCTTTCATACATACCCTGTCATCGAAGACCAGGCCTCCATGCCCGGTATCCTATGTAATTCTTTCATACATATACCCTTTTCTCAAAGACCAGGCCTCCATGCCCGGTATCCTGTGTTACTCTTTCATACATACCCTGTCATCAAAGACCAGGCCTCCATGCCCGGTATCCTGTGTTACTCTTTCATACACATACCCTGTCATCAAAGACCAGGCCTCCATGCCCGGTATCCTGTGTTACTCTTTCATACATACCCTGTCATCAAAGACCAGGCCTCCATGCCCGGTATCCTGTATTACTCTTTCATACATACCCTGTCATCAAAGACCGGGCCTCCATGCCCGGTATCCTGTGTTACTGTTACTCTTTCATACATATACCCTGTTATAAAAGATAATTACATAAATACTCAATTTGTTCTAGGTCTGATGATAAGAAGAGGAAGGAGAGCAAGAAGAGTCTCCGCCGTATTTTCTGGCGTTATTATGACATAGAGATCAAGAATGATAGCAACACACACTGTATTCCATTTTCACTGGATAATAACGTTATTCTGGCCTGCTGCTATGGCAAAGCCCACAAAAGACCGAACAAAGCGGAATCAGTAAGTGATGTCTTGCGATATTGCTGGCTTTTTACTTGTACATGTGGACTAGCATGATGTGAACTAGTTTGCCATGGAAACAACACATACATGTATATGTATTAAACAAAAAATATAATTGTGACAACAAGTAAAGCCTGCTGATGAAAAAATATAATCATAACAATAGTAGAACCTGCTGATTTGTTTGTTGCATTCAAATAAACTTTCATCGGCATTTGGAACATTTTTGGTTTCAGTAGTTTGCATTTTATTTTCTAGAGCGAGGATCATTCCTACCTCAGAAAGAAAAGATTCTTGGTACAGAACACCAAAAAAATTGGCTGCCCTGCTAAGATCAAGATACGGAGGATTACAAGGTAAAGTAGTTCATGAAATTATAAAACACAAATGTGCTTGCACATTAAGGTCATGTGCGACACCTGAGTTACATCTGGCCAGTTTTTCAAAAGGCGGCAAAGAAATCATAAATATGACTGCATCATATTGGTAAAGTCCTAATGTCACGTGATTCATAACAGATTTTTCTCTGTTCTATGTTGTCCTAGATATGACGACTTCAGTGTCCAACAGGATTCCAGTCGGAATGCAAAGAAGCTTGCTGCCTCAAACCTGTCCGCTTCTTTGAATGACGAGGAAGTGCAATGCAAGCAATGCATTTTGGTCGAGCTTCCACTGCCACTGGCCCATGCAGGTCACAACCTGTGTCTTGAGAGTGGGCTCGGTCAGCGAATCCACCCAGAGATCAAGGACAAGATCTATGACATCGTCAGCCTGGGAGTCACCACTGTGCCAGTTGTGAAACGACTCCTGAAACAGCATGTGTTGGCTGAAATGTCATCACAAAATGTAGAGATCCAGCAATCGGATCGATCGTATTTCCCAACAAACAGAACTATTCACAATCATGTGCACGCTGCATTGGTTGCAGGTCGTCACTCGGCTCTTGACCAAGAAAATCTCCAACACAAGGTCGATTTGTGGAGAGAGACCCGTCCTGATGACGTCATATTCTTTCGGAAATGTTCCACTGCAACCTCTGAATCAGAGAGAACGATTGCACCCACTGCGCCTGCAAGCACTGAGGGGCTGCCCAGAGGTTTTCCCACACTGGATGAGGAAGACCAAGCTGATGACGCAAGCACTGACAGTTCTGACATCACACGTGAGACGAGCCACAGCTTTCTCTTTGTCCACCAAACCAAACAACAACAGAAGATCCTAAAGAAATATGGCAGTATGGTTCTCCTCGATGCAACCTATAAAACCACCAAATATTCTCTGCCGCTGTTCATTGTAGCAGTTAGGACAAATGTCAAATATGTGCCTGTGATGGAGTTCATATGTGAGACGGAATCCACTGCTCACATCACTGAGGCTCTCCAAATGCTTAAAGATTGGAACCCTGAATGGACAGCCAAGCACTTCATGCTGGACTATTCAGATATTGAATATCAAGCCTTGCAGACAGTGTTTCCAGAAGCCAACAAGTATCTCTGCAGCTTCCACAGAGAACAAGCTTGGCAGAGATGGATGAGGAAAGGTATGTTATGAAAATTTCATTTCATGTTTTCATTCATGTCTATCCCAGTAAATATTGATGTGGCTTTTTGTCCGTCTGTTGGTGTGGATTTTGAAATCGAAAAATTGAACAGGTGTAAAGTGAACCAGATGAACATTTACTGTAGGCTACCACAATTTACCAAGTAGTATATATGTATTTCTTGACTTGCTGTGTAGCTGACAGCGGATTGACAGAAGAGGAGCAGTCCTCCCTCATTCGAGAATTGCGTGCAATTGGACAAGCTCCATCTGTTGAATCTTTCGAAGAAGCTGTTCAACACCTCCGGAAAGATAAGCTGTTCGGCAAGCCAAAAGTCAAAACGTACATCGAAACCCGCTGGCTCTCAATTCCAGAGGTACATAGAAATCTTGATATTTATGTTCTTTCAAAATGGAATATTATTAAGGCATTTCGGCGGAAATGCCTATATGGGTTTATCAGAATTATTCTTTCTTTTTTTTCAGGTTACCGGACCTTTGGTCTGATAACCTATTGGCATAGCATTGCGTCTGTCTGTCCGTCAATCAATATCTTTTTTGTTTACATGCGAATCTTTCTGAAATTTTGCACAAAAATGCCTAAAAAATAATTCAAGAAGGTATTTTTTAGTTTTTTGACTTTCGCAATTTTTTCAAAATGGTGGCCATTTTTTCATTGAAAATCGGCCAATTTTGGACTTTGGTGGCCATTTTCTCAAAATCTGTTCAGTAACTTTTTTTTTAATTTGCACATTAAACTCCCCTTATATTCCTCTGTGATGTGTATAAGTTTCGTCGCCATTGAATCGCCGAAACGTGCGATGGGTCGGCGAAAAAATTTTTTTTACCCGAAATCACGCTACTATTCGTTTTAGGCCAGTTCCAGACAAAAACCAAACTCTTTTTTTTACCCTTTGAAAAAATTTGGACTTTTTCCTTTTTTGCTTCATTATGGGGGCTGCTATATGTGTTCACCTAGAATGCTTGAACACAGAGCTTAGATAATAGCACTTTCAAATGGGAAGTGATATATAGCGATTTGTGTGGTGACCTTGAATTTGACCTTTGATGACATTGAAAGGTCAAAACGGCCATTACAAAATGACAATTTGGCCTCTGGAGTGAAAACGCTTGATCATAGAGCTTAGGTTTGTATTATGAGCATATAGGAAGTCATATATGGCACAACATTTGGTGACCTTGAACTTGACCTCAGATGACCATGAGTGCTAAATCTCAAGGTCACATCTGATCTGAGATCTGTTAATTGGGCTCTGCAGACAAAATGCTTACACAAGTGGGCAGAGTCAGCAATTTTCATTTTCGACCATTTCTCGGAAAGGGTGTCGTTGAGTGAAACGGACCTTATTTTGGGACTCGTGGGCCTAGACAAACATGTCTTAGGGGTACTTTGGATGAATATTGCCTTGCACTTCAAAAAAATTAAAGTGAGTCATAATAGTGGGTCTAGACAAGTATGGCTTAAGTAATGCTTTAGGGTATACAAGTCCAAAGGTTATTTTTCATGAACTTCACATTGTGCTCAAAGTTTTTTGTCACTGTCGTTTTCTACGTCGACCCACATCTGGTTTGATACCGAAATGCCCCAAGGCATCTTCAGGCCTTGACGTCTAGTAATTAGTTTTGTCCCATATAATAACAATCATGTTAAGAAGATAAATTAATTATTCAAACATTTGAATTATTTGCAGTTTGCTAGAGGACAGGTAAAAATTGGTAGACATACCGGTATTGCTAACATGGTGCCCTGTGGTAGTATGATCATAGAAATGTATAATATTTGTTCTTCAATGTGCCACACACAACTGTCTAAATGATTATGAACACTTCTGTGTACAAAATATATTTTCTCAGTCATGTAAGAATGGGTACTGTGGGTGATTTTGTTTTCTAAATACCACGGTATGTTTAAATTTTTCATCAATTGGTGTCTGTACTGTAAATGAGAAATATTTCTTGCCTGCATTTTTGGAATGGACCATCCTAAGACAATTTTGCAAAGATTTAGTAACAAGGTTGTGGTCAAGAATATACATGTATCTTTAAGTAACTGCAGTAGGCCTATACCACAGTTTACACATACTGGTAGCTGTGAAATCTGCAAATTGAATCACATGCAAATATTTCTTGTTTTACACTACGTTTAATGGTTTTCTTTGACTCATCTATACTGTGCTCACTGATTCTAAGCTTATGGACTTATGGTTGATAGGTTTCTTCTTTTTTCCTTTAAAATCTCAAGTGCTCATTTTTGTTCTGTACATTCAATTGAATGGTCCAGTTTTATAAGACTGCAACATACCTAGTAATAGACAGAAATAATGCAGATACATTTAGTGTATACTATAGCACATGTATAGAGGGGGGCAGTCCACATGACTCCATGCAGTGATTCTGGTGACAAACAAATGCACACCTATTGTTTCACATGAACATTTCTATTCACACACAATGTTGTGCTCACATGAAACAAAATGTGTATATTTGTTTGTCACCAAAATCACTGCATGAAGTCCTGTGACTGTCCAGCCCTATTGCTCTACATACACTCAGTATAAACTGAACATGCAAAATATGTTGGTGCAAGTTTTAAAATCATAAATGATTTCGTATGTATCCAGAGATGGTGCAAGGCTTTTGCGGTAATGGATTTCAACATGGTTGTCACCACCAACAATGGGCTTGAATCCATGAACAAGGCCTTGAAGGAGTTTTATCTCAAACTCCAAAGCACCGGCACTGTGACATCCCTAGTGGAAACAATTGTTCAAGAGTTCATCCCAGAACAACTGATGAGTTTCATCCAGATGAACTTTGCATACAGTTCCCAGAACAGGCAATATAATGCTGCAGTTCCTGCATACCTTCATAACCGACCAAGGAGCGTTGTGGATCACTGTCTGAAGCGACACCATGCTGCCTCCGCCTATGCTGCAGACGACATCAAACAACTGGGGAACAAAATCTTCTCTGTAGTCAGTGAGACGAAAGACAGATCGTACACAGTTACCCTTGGAGATGACAACACATGGCCATCATGTGAGTGCATAGATTTCCTATCGCATTACCTACCCTGCAAGCACATGTTTGCTGTCATCTTGGCAACTGCCACCACATGGGAAGATTTGCCAGAGATGTACAGGGAGAATCCATACATGGTCTTGGATGAACATTTTTTGAGCAGTGAAGCGTTAGAGAGATCTTTTTCTTTGGGTGAAACTGATGTTGAAGAGCAATCAGAAGGAGGAGTTGTGCCAGATCAACATGACGAGCTTCATGAAACATCAACTGTACAGTCTGGTGGAATGCTGTCAACCACTGCCAAAAGGGCCAAGCTACGGGAGAAGCTCAAGCTTCTGGATGACCTGAGCTTCTTGTGTCATCAACCAGATGTGCTGGAGCAGGCTACTTCCATAGTCACTGAGGCTATTCACCTACTGAAACGAGATGTTCCACAAGAGAATGGTCTCCCGCTGCACCACCAGGCCACAGCCAGTAGAAACGCGAAAGAAACAGTGCGTGATCTCCCTAAAAGAAAAGGCAGGAAAAGGTCACGAACTAGACGTCAAAATCAAAGACAAACAGATGTATCAGGTAAGTACAAAATTACTAATCAAAGCAGATGAAAAGTATTTTACAAAAACAACACAAGTATGCACTTGAATTGGTCAAAATAGTGAGTCACAAAGTGCATTGTTCTCAAGAACTATTGATCATGATGGTATTTTTCAGCCAAAAGTACAGCATCCAGAGTGTCCACTTCTGGAACTCCAGCCTTGGCCAGGCCAAAAGCAACCGGTGCATCCAAGAATATATCAGCACAGACAAGTATTACTTCTAATAACTTGTGATCATGAATACTGATGAGAACATTCTTATATTTCCAATATGCTTGAAAAATGCTCATGTACATTTACAAACAATATTTTAGTTAACTTAGACGAAAAAAAATTCCTTAGAAAGGAAGTGAAATCTTTGTCTATAAATTTAAATGGAATATGCCATGGTGAATAGATAAGTATGTAAATAATTACCATGAAGCATGCATTATGTACATGTACTTTTAGAGAAGGGTTCCACCAAGATGGCTGAGTACATGAAAGCAAGGTGGAGAGCTGTGGCAAGAAGAAGCAATGAAGAAACTCCACACGATCGAGAACGTGATGATGTGAGAAGAAAGATTTCTCCATTGTCACTGAAGAAGAAGGTTAGTAAGTGTACAATTGCTGCAGAATACAAAAAGTAATCTGCATTAATTATGTATGTATGTGTCCAATTAGGTCAGATATGATCAATATTATTGGGTATTTAAGGAACATGGAAATAATATTTGTATAAGATATAAAAGTTCAGTATAGATTATATATTGTATCAGAATTCACAAGGGTAAATATAGTGTTGCATCATTATTCATGCCAGAAAACAGTGGGAGGTGCACCAAATTCCATGCATCCCGGAAGTCCTGCAAGTTCTGCAACGGTGGATAGTAGTCCGAGTACAGCAAACAGAACAACAAACAAAGCCCCTCTGCCAGGTACATAATGATTGTAAGCTGTTAATGATACTCAGCATTGAATTCTTTTCAATTCACATTGTATTGTATGTGTGATTTACTTTTTTTGGCAAAATTATATCGAATCAGTCTCATACATGTACTACAATATTTTACTTTATTTTTTCCCTGCAATTTCTATAATTGTTTGAATTTATGTCACATGTGGAAAAATAAGCAAATAATGATTAATAATTATACAACCATTCATTGAATCTATTCTCCAGAGATGACTGAACCGAACACATTATTATTATTATTCACCAGTATTTATATAGCGCTTTATCGAGAATCATCAAAGCGCTGTACAAGTAAAAACCATTGACGGATTAACAAGATACATATTACAATGGATAAAATAGATAGACATGTATACGATCATGGATTAAAATAGACATGTATACGATCATGGATTAAAATGTTTGACATAGAAGTGGGATTTTAAGTGTCTCTTGAATGACTTGACGGACGGTCGTTCCCGTAGATCACGTGGAAGTTCGTTCCAGAGGGCTGGGGCTTGATGTTTGAAGCTGGCTCTACCAACACTCTTCTTGCTGTTCTGTTGAGCCAGTTTGGTTTGGTCACTGGTGGATCGGAGGGAGCGGGAAGATGTGTATCGACACAGCTTGTCAGCAAGATAAACAGGAGCTCTCCTGTTCAAGCAGTTGTAGGTGTGGACCAAAATGCGGAGTTGAATTCGCATATGCACTGGTAGCCAGTGGAGTCCAGCCAGCACCGGGGTTATGTGATCGCGTCTGGGTGTTGATGTTATAAGACGCGCTGCCCTATTCTGAATAAGTTGAAGTCGGTGAAGCTGGCCATTAGGTAGGATACTGAACAGCGAACAGCAGTAATCCAGGCGGGAAATTACTAACGATTGGATGGCAGTTTGGCAGGCAGCGTCCGAGAGATATTTCCTAACACGACCAATTTTGCGCAAGTTGAAATTGCAGGACTTCAATACGTTGGACACCTGAGTGTGCATGCTGAGGTGCTGATCAAATTGGACTCCCAGGTTACGGACGCAAGCGCTGGGTTGTATGAGGACATCGCCAACGGCGAGAGGATGGCTGCCGTAGACTCTGAGTTGGTGTGGAGACTGTATATTGATTATTTCAGTCTTTTCATCATTCAGTTGCAGGTAGTTGGACGTCATCCATGCCTTGACATCGTTGATACATTTGGTCATGGTGTCCCATGCAGTTGTACGCGAGTCTGCTACAGATGGATCATACGTGAGATACAATTGAAGGTCATCTGCATATTTATGGTAGCGTACAGCATGGCCTTCGATGACGTCTTGGAGTGGAGAAGTGTACACTGAAAATAGAACGGGCCCCAATACAGATCCCTGGGGTACACCGTGGGTTAGCTTGCGCAAGCTGGATGAGGTGGCACCAACACAGACCCGTTGACTACGTTCCGCGAGGTACGACTGAAACCATGACAGTGCAGTGTCACCAATGCCAAGATCGAAGTGAAGGGTGTTGAGAAGGTTGTCGTGGTTGATGGTGTCGAAGGCTGCACTAAGGTCCAAAAGGACCAGTAGTGCAGCCTTTGAATTGTCCAGCTGTTCTGCAATATCCGAGTGAACCTTCAGCAGGGCCGTTTCAGTAGAGTGATGGACCTTATATGCTGACTGGTGGGTCTCGGACAGATTGTTTTGGTCCATGTGTTTATGGAGTCTGTTCAGCACAAGGCGTTCTGTTACCTTCCCAATGAAGGAGAGATTGGACACGGGTCGGTAGTTTTTTGGAAGAGATGCATCCAGCGATGGCTTCTTCAGGAGTGGTATTACGATTGCCTCTCGTGACGAAGAAAGTACAGTTCCCTCAGCCAATATTCTGTTGATGATGCTGGTAAGTATGGAAGAGTGTGCAGGTAGAGTAGCTTTGAGCAGCCATGTAGGGATAACGTCCAGGGTACATGACTTAGATGGAGCAGCCAATATGGTCTTTGTCAGTTCATCTATGGACACAGGAGAGAAGGAGCTCATCCTTGTAGCTAGAGCAGGCGAGTGACTGGGCCGGGCAGTGTCAAGGACAGTTTGCTTTGAAGCGATATTATCCATGATGTTGTCTATTTTGTCAGAAAAGAACTGGGCAAGGTCTTCACAGGTCTTTGTGGGATTGTCTGACACGGGTAGAGGTTGCGATTCTACTTTTAGGAGGCTGTCGATTGTTCTAAAATTTGATTTCTGGTCACAGGTTTCGAACTTCTTCCGGTAGTAGTCCTGTTTGGCGGCATGGATGTGTTCCACTGCTTGATCACGTTTTTCCATATATATTTGTTTATGAATTTCTAGTCTCGATTTTCGCCAGGCTCGCTCAGCTTTACGCCTATCTCGACGGAGGATATGTAGGGTTTCATCTTCCCATGGGTTGGTGGTTTTTAACTTGCGTCGTCGTGACACAATAGGGGCATGCTTATCAAGACACTCAGTGACTGTCTTGGTGTAGACATCATATAGATGATCCCCGGTTTGTTGTTTGGTCATATCAATTTGGCTTAGCTTGGTGCTGATATCATGTTGAAACACTTCAATTTCCAGGTTGCGATAGTCGCGTCCACAAGCTCGGTCAATGGAGCTGACTGGTGGACAACCATGTATTTCGAATTCTATGGTGTGGTGGTCTGACATTCCATTAATTGTGATGGTTGGATCCCCACAGAGAAGTAGGTCAGTTCGTCTGGTTAACACGAGGTCAAGTGTGTTCCCGCTATTGTGTGTGATACCAGTTACATTCTGTTCAATGTCATAGGTGTCCAGAAGGCTGAGGAATGCAGCTGTTGAGCTGTCTTGAGGATTATTAACACTGATGTTAAAATCTCCACACAGTAGTAATTTGCCAGTGTGGGTAGAGAATTCCGACAAGAGTGAGTCGAACTCTGTAAGGAATGTTGGTAGGGGTGATGAAGGAGGTCTATACACCACGGCTATGTTGATGAGGATCGGCCTAGACAGTGTCAATGTCTGCAGCTCAAAGGACGTTGGTGAGAAGCTGACCTTACGTTGCTTCATGAGGAGCGATTTTCTGTGGAGTGTGCCAACACCTCCTCCCCGTCTTTCAGGTCGTGGTGTCGAGAAGAAGGCATAGGATGGAGGACACAGTTCTTTAATAATCGCACTGTCACGCGATTTGAGCCAGGTTTCAGTGAGAAAAACCAGCTCACTGGAAGAGTCCAGAACATGTTCTGACAGCTTTGTTGTTTTGTTGCAGACAGACCGGGTGTTAAGGAGCATGCACTTCAAAACAGGTAAGTCCGTGTGGGGTACTCCTTTTATTTGCACCAAGTTGTCTGGGTCTGAGACTCGCTTGATTTTCTGCACTGGCTTTTCATGTCGTACAGAAATAACGCAAGGGATAGGTTGACGGATCCAAGTTTCTGCATCATCAATGTGTGGGTGAACGTCGGGTTGAGAGCAAATCCCAAAGCCTTGTAGTTGTTCTAACACTTCTGTGGTGATTGGAAGATTAGCACCTTTGAGGCTTAACAACTCAGTTCTGCTATAGGTGCAAATATGGTCAGTTCGAGTTGACACTAAGCCCTGTTGTTCAGTGGCTTGAAGTGTAGGTGTATCCATTGGGGCATGAAAAATCATGCATGTAATGTAGATAAAGTTCCAGACATCAACAGTATTTGGCATGATTATTCCATGGATCCGGAATAGATTGTGATGGACCGATATATCCACAGTGATCTACAGTTCGTACCGAACGAAATGGTACCAAATACAGCAGGTAGAGTGACTTATTTCCAGGTGAAAAACATGAATATTTGCAGGGCAGTAAATTATTGGTTTTTTTATATCCATGAGACACACATGCACCAAAAGCTGTGAGTTGCAGTCAAGAGAGGAAGACCTCGTTCAAGGTTCATATTACTCAGCTTTTGTACATGTAATGCTTTAGATCAAGGGCAAAACCTCCATCTTATCCAGAAACCACTTCTGATTCATGTACATGTGATTATAATCAAATGCTGTTGGATAAAATTTGATACTGATTGTCGAAATGTCACAATATCTACACGTATGGACATTACTTTTGTGAACATGCTGGTCGAGCTGGGTTTGTGTTTGGTGTGCTGTGGAGCCATGAGCAATGCTCAGCATTTATAAAGCTGTATTTACTGTTACTATTTAAAAATGCTTCAAATATTTTGCACAGAGGTCAACAGTATCATGTCTGAAATGGAGATCAGTGGAGACATGGAAAGTATGCTGCATGCCACCAAATCATCAAAACGAAATCGAGGCAAGAAGTTCATGTCATTCCATGCAAAGAATGCATCAACACCCGAAGGTATTCATCTGCTGGACGCTGCGTATAAATTAGGCATGGAGCACAAGTTCCTCGATTACACCAACCAACTGGAGAGTCCTGCCGAGAAGGTGTATTTCTGTGAGCTCCTGGCATCTGAGATAGGTATTTTCCACTGTTTTGAATAACTTTAATAATGGTCCATGCTGTGTTCCATCTATGCCAGGATATTCATATTGCAAATGTACTTGTTCAAGTTAATACCTCGTTGAAATGGTGGTTGACCATGAAGAGTGTCACTTATACAATATCTGTACATGATCCACACATGCCTAATATACATGAACACAGTAATCTTTTCACACATATTTTCATACACATTGCTGTGTGGCTACGTGGGACAGACCTGTTTACACGTGTATTGCAAATCTTGAGCATAAACTTAACTTAAACTTAATGTTCATATTTTGCAGTGACTATCGCTAGTTCCAAAGGGAGGCCTGCGATCCAAGCAACAATATCAAACATGAAGGCCGAAGCAGAAAAAGAGAAGCTCACTATGTTCGAGAGTACAGGTATGTTCATTCGTGATATAACATGTAGAAATGACCATACAGGTATAAATCACACAGAAGGTCTCAACCGTAGTGGAAGCCGACTGGGAACGAAAATGGGCTTTCAACCCTTTTTATATCGGTAACTGGACCTGGTAACCTCGTTTGGGTGACAGGAAATATCCCCTAATCAGGGGTATATGCCCCTAAGTTGGGGGTATAGCCCTAGATGAGGGTTTGCCCCAACTGGTGAACAACGTTATTAACGACGTTAACAAACATACTTTACATGCTTTAGGGGTACCTTGGATGAACTTGGCCTTGGGCCAAAAATTTTTTTTGCCGAGTCAGCATTTTCATTTTCAGGCATATCCCGGAAATGGTGCATCGCAGAGCGAAACGGACGTTATTTTCGGACTCGCAGCCCTAGACAAACATGCTTTAGGGGTAGGATGGGCGAACTTGGCCTTGGGCCCAAAATATTTTCTGAAGGAATCAACATTTTTATTTTCGGCCACATCTCGGAAACAGTGCATCGTAGAGCAAAACGGATCTTATGTTCGGACTCGCAGTCCTATACAAACATGCCTAAGTGGTACTTTGAACAAACTTAGTCTTGGGCCAGGATATTTTTTGCTGAGTCGATCGGCATCTTCTTGGTATTTTTGATGAACATGGCCTGGAATTCAGATTTTTTTTTTACCAATTTAAGTCATCTTGTTTTATTCCGAAATGCCCCCAAGGCATCTTCAGGCATTGCAGTATTTGTCATTTACATCTCAGTTGGTTTTATTACAGGTAAAACTCAGAACACATGTCAGAAAAGCATCCTGAAAGGCTGGATCTGTGATGTTTGTAATGACAAGTTTCTGGAGCGAAAGCAGCTGATGATTCACAGGTCAACCCATACCGATGGTATGTATATAGATTTTTATGTCCATCAATTCTGTATACAAGTAACAAGTTGAACCTGAATGACTGGTCGTATAGACTTGCCATCTGTGGATTTTTTTTGTTTATTTTAAAGGTGAAAGGAAAGGTGTGAAACGTGCATCTGAGGTAGAACTCCTAAAGACATGGACACAGAAAAAGCAGCGATTCAGTTCCCCTGCTGTATATTCCACAAAGCATTATGAGAAAGGTATTCAATACTTTCTATATGATCATTTAGTCGTGTACATGTACATATAGATTAATTTAAAAGTGTAACAGGAAAAAATGGTCAATGGAATGCATTCTTGACATTTCTGTCAGAGATAACAAATAAATTTGAAAACTCCTTACACGACAACCATACAACTGCCGATGGACCGAACAAACATCATAGTCCTGGTGTAGATGTTATATCTGAAAGTGCCCGCGGATGTCGACAACAACGATCTAAAACTGCAAAGGCATTGTCAGGTTTTCAGTCAGCTCTTACCTGTGGTAGAAAGCAGTACACCGTTGCCCTGAACCCTCCAATGCTCGGAAACTGTTTCTTTGAAGCAGTAAGCCACCAGCTGGATATGCTGAACTTGGGTCCACAAACACCACACGAACTGCGTCAACGAACATGCCAGTACTTCAGGAACTTAACAGTGGTCAGTCAGTAATAATGACCTTGAATGTTATATAATTTTGTCCGATACAAAAAGTTAATTACCGGAACTTCTTACGTGTATTGTCAGTATAATACAAGTCAGTATAGATCCTACGCAGAGTGCCTTCTTTTTTATGCCCCCGTCGCCGACTTTAGTCGGGAGGGGCATACTGCTTTCGCTCCGGCCGTCCGGCCGTCCGTCAAACCGTCTGTACGGCCATCTAGCCATATCCGTCCGTAGATGAAGTTCAATAGCTATGCTTTTGAAACTTCACATGTGGTCTGATAAATGCCATAGGTCAAGTTCGAATCTTGGAGAAATTTTTTAAAATATTTTTAAGGTTTTTCCCTTAGCACATGCTTGGAGCTACAAGCACATCAGATACCAGTTACTATACCTTCACCGATATTTGTTGATGGGACCCTCAAATTCATATACATATGAAAGATTGAACTTATATAGCAAATTTTAAAATGCTGCGTCTGGACATAGAGCAACGAGGTGGCCGTTGCACCGGGGGCATCTCGTGTTTCGCGAAACATGATCTATTTTGGAATGTTTCAAGGTCGAAGTTTCGATTTTTTTTGCAGGAAGAATCTGCGGAGTACTCGGGATTCCTCACTGGAGGCTCAAACATGGAGAGGTACCTCAGGCGTATGGCACGAAGTGGATGTTATGCTGACCACATGGCGATAACAGCAATGGGACACATCCTTCAAGATCACTGTGGCATAAAGATCATATCAGATATCAGAAAAGATGGTGTACTTACAGAAACAACAATCAGTAGAGGCCCGAATGATACCACCATTTTCCTCGGTCACTTGACACAAATAGAACACTATGTCAGTCTTAGAGAAGCTTGAATATTGTATCAAAAGTTGGTTGTATTTTCGAGGACGAAAGTCTGTAATACTATAGAGCAGCATTAATTAAGTAAAAACCACCACACCTGACAAACTAAGACACCTTGTTGTGATTGACCGCGACCCATAGATAAAAGGCAGTCGGTCCGCATTACTGATCAATATCACATTTATTTTGTGGGTAATCTCTGTAATAAGTCAAATACATGTAATGTACGTACTATAACATGGATGTTCTGTACTTATCATTGTGGACACCATGGGTCTGCAGTCAAGTTTCAGTGATAAAATGTTTTCAGTGAAAAGAAAATGTAGCAAATATTGTGACAGCATTTACATGTAGGTGCTTGATAACCAAATAATCTACTTTCACATTTGTACTTTTGAGGATAATTTCTGTGACATTTTGTGTAATTTTACATATTCCACTTGTACAGAAATGAAACCACAATAAGTCATCAATGCTGGATCTTGGTAACAGGCCTGGGTTTGGGAGACCGTCGTGGAATACCAGACACGTAGGCCCGGTCTTTGGTAACAGGCCTGGGTTTGGGAGACCGACGTGGAATACCAGACACGTAGGCCCGGTCTTTGGTAACAGGCCTGGGTTTGGGAGACTTGTCATGGAATACCAGACACGTAGGCCCGGTCTTTGGTAACAGGCCTGGGTTTGGGGGACTGTCATGGAATACCAGACACGTAGGCCCGGTCTTTGGTAACAGGCCTGGGTTTGGGAGACTGTCGTGGAATACCAGACACGTAGGCCCGGTCTTTGGTAACAGGCCTGGGTTTGGGGGACTGTCATGGAATACCAGACACGTAGGCCCGGTCTTTGGTAACAGGCCTGGGTTTGGGAGACTGTCGTGGAATACCAGACACGTAGGCCCGGTCTTTGGTAACAGGCCTGGGTTCGGGAGACTGTCGTGGAATACCAGACACGTAGGCCCGGTCTTTGGTAACAGGCCTGGGTTTGGGGGACTGTCGTGGAATACCAGACACGTAGGCCCGGTCTTTGGTAACAGGCCTGGGTTTGGGAGACCGTCGTGGAATACCAGACACGTAGGCCCGGTCTTTGGTAACAGGCCTGGGTTTGGGGGACTGTCATGGAATACCAGACACGTAGGCCCGGTCTTTGGTAACAGGCCTGGGTTTGGGAGACTGTCGTGGAATACCAGACACGTAGGCCCGGTCTTTGGTAACAGGCCTGGGTTCGGGAGACTGTCGTGGAATACCAGACACGTAGGCCCGGTCTTTGGTAACAGGCGTGGGTTTGGGGGACTGTCATGGAATACCAGACACGTAGGCCCGGTCTTTGGTAACAGGCCTGGGTTTGGGAGACCGTCGTGGAATACCAGACACGTAGGCCCGGTCTTTGGTAACAGGCCTGGGTTTGGGAGACTGTCGTGGAATACCAGACACGTAGGCCCGGTCTTTGGTAACAGGCCTGGGTTTGGGAGACCGTCGTGGAATACCAGACACGTAGGCCCGGTCTTTGGTAACAGGCCTGGGTTTGGGAGACCGTCGTGGAATACCAGACACGTAGGCCCGGTCTTTGGTAACAGGCCTGGGTTTGGGAGACCGTCGTGGAATACCAGACACGTAGGCCCGGTCTTTGGTAACAGGCCTGGGTTTGGGAGACCGTCGTGGAATACCAGACACGTAGGCCCGGTCTTTGGTAACAGGCCTGGGTTTGGGAGACTGTCGTGGAATACCAGACACGTAGGCCCGGTCTTTGGTAACAGGCCTGGGTTTGGGGGACTGTCGTGGAATACCAGACACGTAGGCCCGGTCTTTGGTAACAGGCCTGGGTTTGGGAGACCGTCGTGGAATACCAGACACGTAGGCCCGGTCTTTGGTAACAGGCCTGGGTTTGGGAGACCGTCGTGGAATACCAGACACGTAGGCCCGGTCTTTGGTAACAGGCCTGGGTTTGGGAGACTGTCGTGGAATACCAGACACGTAGGCCCGGTCTTTGGTAACAGGCCTGGGTTTGGGGGACTGTCGTGGAATACCAGACACGTAGGCCCGGTCTTTGGTAACAGGCCTGGGTTTGGGAGACCGTCGTGGAATACCAGACACGTAGGCCCGGTCTTTGGTAACAGGCCTGGGTTTGGGAGACTGTCGTGGAATACCAGACACGTAGGCCCGGTCTTTGGTAACAGGCCTGGGTTTGGGAGACTGTCGTGGAATACCAGACACGTAGGCCCGGTCTTTGGTAACAGGCCTGGGTTCGGGAGACTGTCGTGGAATACCAGACACGTAGGCCCGGTCTTTGGTAACAGGCCTGGGTTTGGGAGACTGTCGTGGAATACCAGACACGTAGGCCCGGTCTTTGGTAACAGGCCTGGGTTTGGGAGACTGTCGTGGAATACCAGACACGTAGGCCCGGTCTTTGGTAACAGGCCTGGGTTTGGGAGACCGTCGTGGAATACCAGACACGTAGGCCCGGTCTTTGGTAACAGGCCTGGGTTTGGGAGACTGTCGTGGAATACCAGACACGTAGGCCCGGTCTTTGGTAACAGGCCTGGGTTTGGGAGACTGTCGTGGAATACCAGACACGTAGGCCCGGTCTTTGGTAACAGGCCTGGGTTTGGGAGACCGTCGTGGAATACCAGACACGTAGGCCCGGTCTTTGGTAACAGGCCTGGGTTTGGGGGACTGTCGTGGAATACCAGACACGTAGGCCCAGTCTTTGGTAACAGGCCTGGGTTTGGGAGACCGTCGTGGAATACCAGACACGTAGGCCCGGTCTTTGGTAACAGGCCTGGGTTTGGGAGACTGTCGTGGAATACCAGACACGTAGGCCCGGTCTTTGGTAACAGGCCTGGGTTTGGGAGACTGTCGTGGAATACCAGACACGTAGGCCCGGTCTTTGGTAACAGGCCTGGGTTTGGGAGACCGTCGTGGAATACCAGACACGTAGGCCCGGTCTTTGGTAACAGGCCTGGGTTTGGGAGAGTGTCGTGGAATACCAGACACGTAGGCCCGGTCTTTGGTAACAGGCCTGGGTTTGGGAGAGTGTCGTGGAATACCAGACACGTAGGCCCGGTCTTTGGTAACAGGCCTGGGTTTGGGAGACCGTCGTGGAATACCAGACACGTAGGCCCAGTCTTTGGTAACAGGCCTGGGTTTGGGAGACCGTCGTGGAGTACCAGACACGTAGGCCCGGTCTTTGGTAACAGGCCTGGGTTTGGGGGACTGTCGTGGAATACCAGACACGTAGGCCCTGTCTTTGGTAACAGGCCTGGGTTTGGGAGACTGTCGTGGAATACCAGACACGTAGGCCCGGTCTTTGGTAACAGGCCTGGGTTTGGGGGACTGTCGTGGAATACCAGACACGTAGGCCCTGTCTTTGGTAACAGGCCTGGGTTTGGGAGACTGTCGTGGAATACCAGACACGTAGGCCCGGTCTTTGGTAACAGGCTTGGGTTTGGGGGACTGTCGTGGAATACCAGACACGTAGGCCCGGTCTTTGGTAACAGGCCTGGGTTTGGGAGACCGTCGTGGAATACCAGACACGTAGGCCCGGTCTTTGGTAACAGGCCTGGGTTTGGGAGACCGTCATGGAATACCAGACACGTAGGCCCGGTCTTTGGTAACAGGCCTGGGTTTGGGGGACTGTCGTGGAATACCAGACACGTAGGCCCGGTCTTTGGTAACAGGCCTGGGTTTGGGAGACTGTCGTGGAATACCAGACACGTAGGCCCGGTCTTTGGTAACAGGCCTGGGTTTGGGGGACTGTCGTGGAATACCAGACACGTAGGCCCGGTCTTTGGTAACAGGCCTGGGTTTGGGGGACTGTCATGGAATACCAGACACGTAGGCCCGGTCTTTGGTAACAGGCCTGGGTTTGGGAGACTGTCGTGGAATACCAGACACGTAGGCCCGGTCTTTGGTAACAGGCCTGGGTTTGGGGGACTGTCGTGGAATACCAGACACGTAGGCCCGGTCTTTGGTAACAGGCCTGGGTTTGGGGGACTGTCGTGGAATACCAGACACGTAGGCCCGGTCTTTGGTAACAGGCCTGGGTTTGGGGGACTGTCGTGGAATACCAGACACGTAGGCCCGGTCTTTGGTAACAGGCCTGGGTTTGGGAGACCGTCGTGGAATACCAGACACGTAGGCCCGGTCTTTGGTAACAGGCCTGGGTTTGGGGGACTGTCGTGGAATACCAGACACGTAGGCCCGGTCTTTGGTAACAGGCCTGGGTTTGGGAGACTGTCGTGGAATACCAGACACGTAGGCCCGGTCTTTGGTAACAGGCCTGGGTTTGGGAGACCGTCGTGGAATACCAGACACGTAGGCCCGGTCTTTGGTAACAGGCCTGGGTTTGGGGGACTGTCATGGAATACCAGACACGTAGGCCCGGTCTTTGGTAACAGGCCTGGGTTTGGGAGACTGTCGTGGAATACCAGACACGTAGGCCCGGTCTTTGGTAACAGGCCTGGGTTTGGGAGACTGTCGTGGAATACCAGACACGTAGGCCCGGTCTTTGGTAACAGGCCTGGGTTTGGGAGAGTGTCGTGGAATACCAGACACGTAGGCCCGGTCTTTGGTAACAGGCCTGGGTTTGGGGGACTGTCATGGAATACCAGACACGTAGGCCCGGTCTTTGGTAACAGGCCTGGGTTTGGGGGACTGTCGTGGAATACCAGACACGTAGGCCCGGTCTTTGGTAACAGGCCTGGGTTTGGGAGAGTGTCGTGGAATACCAGACACGTAGGCCCGGTCTTTGGTAACAGGCCTGGGTTTGGGAGACTGTCGTGGAATACCAGACACGTAGGCCCGGTCTTTGGTAACAGGCCTGGGTTTGGGGGACTGTCGTGGAATACCAGACACGTAGGCCCGGTCTTTGGTAACAGGCCTGGGTTTGGGAGACTGTCGTGGAATACCAGACACGTAGGCCCGGTCTTTGGTAACAGGCCTGGGTTTGGGAGACTGTCGTGGAATACCAGACACGTAGGCCCGGTCTTTGGTAACAGGCCTGGGTTTGGGAGACTGTCGTGGAATACCAGACACGTAGGCCCGGTCTTTGGTAACAGGCCTGGGTTTGGGAGACCGTCGTGGAATACCAGACACGTAGGCCCGGTCTTTGGTAACAGGCCTGGGTTTGGGAGACTGTCGTGGAATACCAGACACGTAGGCCCGGTCTTTGGTAACAGGCCTGGGTTTGGGAGACCGTCGTGGAATACCAGACACGTAGGCCCGGTCTTTGGTAACAGGCCTGGGTTTGGGAGACCGACGTGGAATACCAGACACGTAGGCCCGGTCTTTGGTAACAGGCCTGGGTTTGGGGGACTGTCGTGGAATACCAGACACGTAGGCCCGGTCTTTGGTAACAGGCCTGGGTTTGGGAGAGTGTCGTGGAATACCAGACACGTAGGCCCGGTCTTTGGTAACAGGCCTGGGTTTGGGAGAGTGTCGTGGAATACCAGACACGTAGGCCCGGTCTTTGGTAACAGGCCTGGGTTTGGGGGACTGTCGTGGAATACCAGACACGTAGGCCCGGTCTTTGGTAACAGGCCTGGGTTTGGGGGACTGTCGTGGAATACCAGACACGTAGGCCCGGTCTTTGGTAACAGGCCTGGGTTTGGGAGACTGTCGTGGAATACCAGACACGTAGGCCCGGTCTTTGGTAACAGGCCTGGGTTTGGGAGACTGTCGTGGAATACCAGACACGTAGGCCCGGTCTTTGGTAACAGGCCTGGGTTCGGGAGACTGTCGTGGAATACCAGACACGTAGGCCCGGTCTTTGGTAACAGGCCTGGGTTTGGGAGACTGTCGTGGAATACCAGACACGTAGGCCCGGTCTTTGGTAACAGGCCTGGGTTTGGGAGACCGTCGTGGAATACCAGACACGTAGGCCCGGTCTTTGGTAACAGGCCTGGGTTTGGGAGACCGTCGTGGAATACCAGACACGTAGGCCCGGTCTTTGTTAACAATCTAATGCCATAGTTTGTGTAGAAATTTCCATTATGTAAAAATTACAAATTATGAAGTTTTCTTCGTCCTTCACAGCAGAAAACAACAGAAAAACTTGTATTTATTTTCCAACCATAATATTATGTTGTGCATATGAAGGAGTGAATTTTTTATTCGAAATGATGAGGAAACGATAAAGTTAAATATCAGGACAGGTTACAGTTCTTCTTATCATGCTTTATGTCCAAGGATATTTCACTCATAATGTACAGTGCATATGATTTCTTTTGCTGCGGCTGTAGTTATCATATTGGAAAACTGGTTCAGTATGTTTTATACATGTACATTTACCAGCTGGTTCATCCATGTATGTGTTCGAAACAGTCCCTTTTTGTATAATTATGTCAAAATATTGTGTGCAATTGTTTTCCATTTTGCAGATTTTAAACATGTTTGTAATTGGTATTGTAACTTGTCTAACTGGACTGACGTCATGTACAGTACTTTAGGTATGAGTGTGTCTTCTGCTTGTTCTGGAAATGACTGAAATAAAATCTTCGAGAAAGAAAATGCATTCAACATCTTTAACTGGTTGCAAGGGTATCTTGATCTCCACCTCTCTCACTCTACCCCGCCCCCCACCAGGGTTGAAAAAACTAATTGGCTGACATCATGTTTGTTAACCCCCCCCCCCCCCCCCCCCCCTCCAAAAAAAAAAAAACACTCTTGGCTGACACTCATAAAAATTGCCTTCAAATTTTATATCCCCACCTGCCTTACACCTAATATACTAAATGAGGAGATACCCTTGTGGTCATGGGCAACCAGGCTGTCTATCTTTTTTTTATATACCGAGCTCGTCAGTTAATTCCATACTAATATGGTATTTCATCAGAATTGGATAAGGAAATGTTTTGAAAGTATGTAGCCTACAGTATGTATTAAATGTACGTTGGCACAGTTACAATAAATAGAACATGAAGTTATCGATGAGATGGGGAATGCACCACAAACAATATCGGATAGGAAAGAATAATTCAATAAAAGAACAATATTAAGAGGGTGATATTGGTACTAAATGCATGGCATATATCAGTCATGTTTAATTCTGATCTAAGCAGGCACAATTTAAGTATAATTGTAAACCGGGCTCGCCTTATTATTTACCAGTGTTTTGCAAACATAACAGAACAGTGGACACCACATGAGAGGACCGGAAAATTAATTTGACAAAGCCTGATTTGACATATTTGGCAGTGTTGTTGAACAAATATACCGTAACTTTGAAAGGGCCTGCGATAGGATATATAGGCCTAAAACCGGGTCTGGTAAAACAACCAGCTTGGCCCAACTCAATAATGGAGTAATAATATACGCGCCCAGATGAATGGGGGCAGGGGAACGGAGTCTGTTGAGCTGCCTGTTCTTGTAACGCCCGGGTTGTAACGGCCGCGTCAATGCGAATAAATTCGCGTAGTTACGGTATAAGCAGTCTGGCTCTGATGGGTTACAGGATGTACGGTACAATGAAGTACGGTAAGCACGAAGTGGTGACGTCACATGTGCACAGAAGACCGGGCTTCTAACCTTTCCCTATAAGAATGGGCGAGAACGCGAAAACACAAACCAAAAACGCGAGCACGAAGCGTGTTTTCGCGTTCTCGCCCTACTTTTTAAGGCGAAAACATATAAATCTTGGGGGGGGGGGGGGGGATCGATATATGCTCACGGAGTACTATTCAATATTCTAATGAGTTCAAATATATACTTATTTTTCAAGTAAATGCCTCAGTAAATCAGTTTTTGGATGTCCACACCACAAAATGCAGATATTGTGAATTCGGGATGCTTGGCAAGTCTCGATCCATAGTATTATGTGAGAACTATGTACACAGTGACGCGGGCTCAGTGGTAGAAATGTATCAACCCACTAGTGAAACTCGATTTTGATGACGCCAATATAAAACCAAACAGTTCCGGGGTGAAGTGAATTCACTCAAGGCTGGCGTTATCATAGCAAACAGTGTATACATGTAGTTGTTTCAACTGTGCACAACGGCCCAACAAATGATGAAATCAATTTAGAGATCGAAACCCTTTAGGTAAATGTATAGCAAGTACACACATACTCAACCACAAGCCAGAAGGCTAATAAGTTGATGGTATCTTCGGGGACATATTTAATGCTCATCAAAAGTGACACCGGTTCATTGTCTCCCCGCAGGGGAGACTTCTTAAACGCTCTCTGAGATTGGAGGATTCTGCGACTGGGGGAAAACCTGCTGTCGAAGAGAAAATATTCGAAACGTTTGTTTCACAGTGTGGAACGTAAACAATTCAGTTAATTAATATAATCTGACAAGGACTACTACAAGGACAACTATTTCTACGAATGACCATTCCTTTTACACCGGTTTTCGTCCTGCATGGACAACCGTACATATTATGCTTACGAGACTTAACAGTTCTTGAAAGGGAAGCGCTTTTGGCTTCGTATCCAGGGAGATCTGGTGTTCTGCACCAGGTATGATTCTTGTTGGTCGAAATATATTCATCAATTTTTTTTACCCCGATACAAGATTTGTATGAAACCAAGAGAAAACCTAAATCAAACACTTGTTGGACACCCTGGCGTAATCAAGTGAACACAGGTGTGTAAAAGTGGTTGTTTGTATGGTGCACGTGACTATACTAGTGCACAACTGCACAACAAACATATGAAAACAATAAATCCACAACACACCCTCGAAATAGATGAAGTATGTAGTCTATCTTAGACGTTGAATTGTACAAAAATACGGTCTGTGTGTGGCGGCAATTTTTGATTTTTTGACGGGTCAGCAAAAATGTCTTTTTGTCCCAAATCAAGTAACTATTCGTTTTGGGCCATTTCCAATAAGAAAAAATTTTTGGGCCATTGAAATTTTTTTGGGACTGCTTCGACAATAGATTTGTAACAATTTATATATTCTGGGAAATCAATACTCTGTGCAATTCTGATGATCTGCTGGTAAGCTACAGCACCCTTGGTGCTATGTTTTTCCTGATCATTCCGATTTGTTTAACACAAACACGTGGGCGAGAAGATACGGATACCGGAATCGTGCATGAATTGACTGGTAATTGGAACGTAAGAAAATCACAAAAAAATACTGGATATTATTGGGGATCGGCGTCAGAGAATCAGTCCAGAAAATGACGTTCATTGGTTGTGGGAGTGATATCTACCCACAACGTAAAAATGATTACTATCAGACGAACGACTGATGTAACGCAGCATGAAATTATTTCCTGCGCTTATATGGTTGTTTTTGGTCACTAACGAAAACGGAAGTTTTGTAGTTTTATGCAGCGAATCATGTCGGATTCAAGTTGGACGGCACCGACATGTTTTCATGGTCTTAATATTGTAACTAACCTCTCCAATACGCTCTGTAATAAATGACAAGTCCGGTTTAAGTGAGGGACGACATCGTCGTTGCTGTTCTTCTAATTCTTCTCTTCCATACTGGAAGTTGAGATTACTGGAACAAATAAAGCGATGCTTGTCGCACAGCAATCCATATAATAGGGTGTATTTGATTAATAAAATGAACACACGAGTAACCGTAGATTCATGGTTTGGTAAATGGATTTTTTTTCTTAGCGTCCTTCGCAGAGGAAGCGTATTTAATTTATCATTCCCTTACAGACATGAAAATGTAAATTGGGTGCATATCAGTTCGAACGACGGCCGAGATGGCGAAATATCGTAGTCTTCAGTATTATTAAGATAGACGTCTTGCTAATCTTACATAGAAAATATGTCGCAATATGGCATTGATGGAAAATTCAATCCCATAAGCAATAACCCAGACGGTAATGCAGAGCATTCGCAATTACATGTAGGATGCTGTCAAAAGAATCTCAAAAACTTTTGGAACAGAATTGATTGTGATTATGCGGGTGATCAATTAACACGTCCATGTGTCAAAGATAAGGTATATGTGTTCAGCAGTATGAAACACACACAACTTGAAATTAGGGAAAAATAGAAATCGATCTTTAAAGTTGGAATCACTTTTAAAAATCAGCCAAATTTAGCATTCTTTTTTGTCACGCAAACTTGAAAGTACATCTCGAGATAGTCGGGAATATATAGGAAATATGCACAGTTCGACGACAGATACTCAGAAAATTGCCGTAAATCGTGCATGAAAACAGTGGATAGAGAATGATGGGCTTGCCTACATTGCCGGTTGCCACAGTATCTAGACAAATACCAATTACGTCATCAGACTATGTATAGAACTCGCCCACAAGGCGGGCCGCTTTTAGGAAAAAAAATGATGCAAATCTTGATTTGGAAACTCAATTTAGGTACGTGATACACATTTTCAGAACCAAATTGTACAATTTCTCATTCTATAGACAAAATAAAGCTATCGCAGAATGAATAAATTTTGTAAATTCTAAAAGTGATTATAGCTTTAAACAAAAAGCATAACATGTTATTCCAGAATCCAGGTCTGTTGCCCTGTATTAGCCCAGAGTTCGATAAAAAAGTAACACTAACTTTTTTATCACTCAGTTTTACTGAAGAAAAGCAGACTCCCATTTTGAACATAGGTATTGACGAATCGATTAACGTAGACATTACAACAACCGTTCAAAGAAAAGGGGAATACAGGTGTGTACATGTAGTTGTTTGTATGGTGCACCTGATGATAATAGTACACAACTGTTCAACAACAAATGTAAACATTAGATCCACAACACACCCTTGAAATAGATGAAGTACGTAGTCTATATTAGACGAAGAATTGAAAAAGAATACTGGTGTATAAGTTAGAATGTATTTGTTGTTAAAATTGCTAAATCAACTCAGATTGGGGTAAATTGGCGACTTGTTCAATTCGTGTGAATGAGAAGTATGTCAGTTTGGATACGATACTCTTCAAAATCGCAATACACATGAGTGTCAAAATGAAATAAACGAACGAAAACAATTTGGAAAATCAGTATATATCCCTATGTACCAGCAAATTGGTGTTCATCGTGGGTATATCACCCTTATCCTTTTAAGTTATCTTTGCCAGGTAGATGTTCGATGTTTAATCATCATATGAACACTTGTCGTCCTTTTTTGACATGTCGTATTATGACAGCTTGTTTTAACTCGATGATACACAATGAAAGTTTACAACGTGTGGCCCCTCCCAATTCCATCACCAGATCTCTTTGAAGTCGTGTCTGTCATGACGAGATATCGCTACTGGTGGAGGAGTACTCGCTGTATTTTTTTTAAAGAAAAAGCACTACCTTGCCAGACAAGTTGAATTGCTATGTAATTTTGTTAATACACAACAATACTTCTACTGAAATATAACACCGCTTGTTACTGGATATTATGAAAGTATAGCTCGTTCCAATCAGTTAGAACTGATGATACAATGAACAACAGACAGTCTCAGATTCCAATTATTTCGCGAGAATCTCAAGCATCACGTATTTAGGATATCACAAATTAATCGTAAAATGTCTTCCAAAATATTGATCGTTGAGATATCTAGGAACTGTAGCAACAGCGATAACTAATTTATCCATTTTAGTCCAGGCGATTAAGGTACATTTTTTGAGAAATCGTGGGTTTTGTCATAAAAGCATGAAAATTGGCACAATTGTAAAATACAGCCTACTGAAAATTTTCAGATGTGGAGCCATCGCGAAAAAGTCATGTGACGTCTTTGGCGGCCATTTTGTTTCCGCCATTATAAAAAAGCATATTTTCTTATATATCTTCGCAATGAATAAACCTATCGATGCGAAATTGGTGTCTATCCCTATATTTTCAAGGTCAAGGAATCCAATAATGGTGTTTTGGAAACAACTAAATCACAAGGGACCCCCACAATAGTGTTACCATGGCAACCAATGTCCCAAATTTGGCATTTAGTATTATTCAATACTTCAATACAATTATCCAATACATTTTAATTCTTGTTCATTTGTGGCACCAGTGCCTGCATAATTGTTAAAAAATACAAACTGGATATTATCAAATATTGAATTATTGGTAAAGCTTCGCATACGTCTTTGGTAGCCATTTTGTATCCGCCATTATTGAGAAACTCATTTTCTTCCATATCTTCACAATGACTGAATCTATCGGATCGAAACTGGTGTCTATCCCTATATTTTCAAGGTCAGGGAATCCAAACATAATGTTTCGTATACCATAAAATCAAACTGGACCCAACAATTGTGTTGCCATGACAACCTATGTCCCAAATTTGACACCATAATCTAGCCGTGTTAGCATCTTGAAATGATGATTTTGTTTACAATTTATCAGATGTAATGTAGACATGCTTATGATCATCGCTCATTTTGGAACTGCTGTTAGTAAAGACAAAACAATACTCCTTTACAATTTTCAATACTTAAATTATTACATGCAGATCCATGCATATCTCGAACACCAACTATCATTCAAGAATTATGAAGATAATGCGATTTTGGCCAAAACACGTTACATACAATTAGTTAATATGCTGATTGTGGATACAGCGTATATCATAATGGTACAGTTGCTATGACTATGTATCATTATAACCCCCAATAATATCAGCCTAGACAGGCATAGGAACTTTCTATGTACAATATATTCCATCGGATATCAAAATCAAGAGACTACTAGGCCTACTGTAGATATTGAAATATACAATAGACTTGTGTGCATATTGTTCATATGTTGCATAAATAAAAGTGTTATACAAACACACATATTCAGTACAAAAATACATTTTATTATTAATCAAATTTCATGGTTCATTGTATTTCACTAAATGTAAAACTAAATGCCACAGAATGTTCATTCATGTTGCAATAGCAATCGCTCGATTTAATGTTATCAAAATTGTTCAAGCTTTGTGTAGATGTCTGGAAAAAGATATATTTTCATTTTAACATTTCCGGGATGAAGATTCATATAGTCCCGCACATCTTTTTTCAGTAGCTCATGTACTGCACACCCCGCTACAAGCACACAAGGCACTGCATTTCAAGGAAGCCTTCTTGCACCTGCAAGCTCTTTTGCACCCCTTTTTGAGTTCACGTGAAGACTGACTTGCTTGAGGAAGTGTTGTCCACACTGGTTGCCAATGGCCAGTATTCTTCCAACCCCAGTCTGCGGCCGATGGTAGACGAGGGTCGGCCTCAAGCATTCGGCCCTAACAGTGACCACCTTGATAGACAGCCCTTCGGATGTGCAACAAAAGGGCATCTTTCGTTGGGGGAATGTCCTCCATCCGTCGTCCTTTTTTTACAAATAGGTCCTGACGTGCTTGATCAATGTCGAGTGCCTCGCTTTTTCTGTTATAAAGCAGAACTGTGAATCTCTCGAGAATACGGATGTTGTTTGTTTCCAACGTGTGTGGTGATTGCGATAGTGCGAGGAATGCTGAGGTTGCTTCATCGAATGATTTCCAAGTCTCCCATGCCGTCTTTTTCCCCTTCCACGAGAAAAATGAAACTGTGTCACACCCAGTGAATGCGTGAAACATTGCCAATGCTTGTGCTCTCTCCGATCCCATATTGTTAGCAATGGAATGAGCAGGAATATACCTCAAGTAATTTCCAGTGCCAAACGCAAGCCATATTTCCTCTACACCTATTTTGGCAAATGAGGAGATTGCCAAAACCAGAACATCTGTGTCAACGGTACGCAGGAGGATTCTCTTGAAGCCTTGCTTGGCCGCATCAGCCGTGTGGAGAAGAATGCGCGTGTCGGCCTCTTCGTGACTGCAAGGAGCAAGATTTGTGATGTCAGGATCTCCATTGCAGAGAACTTCAGCACCGTGGGTGGTGTAAAGTTGTTTGTTTGTAACGATTTTTGTAACTTGTTCTGCCAGGAAGGAGAAAAGTTCTGACTTGTTTTCGTCGACTCGTAGAAATTGCTGCCAGTTGTTAGGGATAATGCTGGAGCTCGCAAACTTGATTCTGGTACCTTTTCCACGTTTCAACCTTGTCTCTGATTTCAGACTATCATTATCATAGCAGTCCCAAACCACGTCTACTCGACTGGCCTTCTGCAGTTGGAAATCCACATATGGTAGGAAATTTTTCGCCGCATAATCATCGAAGGTTTTGACACCTGTTGGTTTCACCATGTGAACAATAGCCGCACCATCCAGAATAATGACTTCGGTATCTGGAGCTTCTGTTTGCGTGCATCCTAATGCTTCAAGGCACGGCAGGACGTCTGCCTTATTTCCTGAACGTAGTGCCCCTTGTTTCGATATTGACGGTGGATATGGTTGATTTTCATACTTGAAGAATTCTTGCATGTCACCTTCTCGCGTTTGGCAGGCAATGTACAACTGTGAAAATAAGGCGCAGTCACTTCTCAACTCTGCGACTCTCATCTTTGCATTGTCCCTCTCCCTTCCTGGAGTGCTGCTGAACAGTGTTAGCTTATTCTTTGGTATTCGTTCAGAAACAGCTTTGTGGCCTTGTAATCGTTCATCGACATAAGTTCGGTACTGTTCTTCTCCAACATTCTCAGCTTTCTTGACTGCACTGACAACAGCTGGGCTGGCAATTTCCTTGCAGTCCAGTTTGTAGAGGTCCTTGCTCTCTTCAGCGAATGGGTTACCCATGTCTTCAATCACGTCTACGAGTGATTTGACCTTCTGTCGGAATGATGACTGGAAGCTTTGCGATTCTTCGTGGTGATGCATTGGAACAGGGCCCAACGTGACGTCCGCGCTGTTCTCAAACTCAGTAATAACACGAGCCAGTTCAGGACCAGCTACTGCCCAGCGTCTCAGCTTGTCCTTATTTTGTGTGAGTCCAATTGCTCCTCCATCACCCTTGACAGTTTCGTTGTTCTGCTCATGTGCCTGATCAATTGCCATTGACGAAAACTTGTTGTGTGTTTTTTGCACAGTGAACTTGCCATCACAGAATGATTCAAACACGGCTGGGTGACATTCATGCAGACTTGACATATCTCTGATGTGAACAGGTAGCCACCTCGCATAGTTTGTGTGATCCAAACTGAATGCCCACGGTGCTAGTCTCGTCAAGCAGTCTACATACATGGTGAAATCTGCCTCCCTCAAGGATCGTACATAGCTCAGAAGTAGTAGTTCCAGATGCAAGGCTACATACCAGAAGAGGAACTGTGGCTGCTCTGCCTTTTTATCGCTGCACCACTCATCGAAGGTTGATGATTGGCCAATTGTTTTGTCGATGTACTGCTTGTGTGCTCTTCTCAGTAAAATGTAAAGTGCACATGCAGTGACTTCATGGGCGTGTCTTGTGCGCTTCACATGGGCAACTTTCAGGAATGATTCAGCTGTCCCGACAGTAGTGACTTCAGTCTGGACCAGAGCTTCTGTCCATCCACTGCTTTGCAGCCAGTCGCCGATCATTTTCATCACGAACATTTCGATGTGCAGACCTCCTAGAAGAATCACGAAGTGTCCCTCTCCATGTGTAGCTGGCCAGTTCCACTGAATTTGTTTGGCCAATGTGTACAGTGGTTGGTCAACTGTGATCACAGGAATTTGACCAGGATTTAGCTCATGTACGGCCCCTCTAATCACATCCATGGAGTGGCGTATCATCGATACCGATTTGGAATCATCATGGAACAAAGGCAATAGTGCGGACAAGGCTGGGAACGGAACCTGAATATGTGCGTTGTTAGCGTGAAACGCGGCCCAGGAGAGCGTGTTACCTACTCCTTCCACAATACTGGTCTCAACCGAATCGATCCACCTAACGAGAGAAAATGTATCGTTGGTTAAGATACAAATATTTCTGTAGGAAATCAACATTCATGTCTATATCATCAGCTCCTTTACAATGTCAATGAGCATGATAATCTGCAACATTTACACAAGTTGTATTCAGCAAATTGTGCAAATACTTACGGCTGAAGACTTTTAATACGTTTAAAGTTACACGAAATTGCACCACAAATTAACAATTAGAAAAATTGCATAGGTTGAACAAATTGCTACAATTTCATGTTTCATATATGCATTCGTCCATACCGTTTCTCAGCTTCAATAGCAGCATTAGCAGTTGCACCACTTCCCGTGAGTGGACCAAGTGATTTTGGGACGCTAGCATCTCTATCTCTAAGTTGTAACAGAGGAACCATGGTGTAAGAAGTTGGAAGTTCCGAGACTTTGCGTGATTCACTATCCAAATCCAGTGTGTGATCTCTCCTACGACAAACCCCATCGTCGGTGCTGCTCCGTTGTTGGAATAACGATATTCCTGTCCCATGGAATGAGTTTGAAGGTGATTCACAAGTTCACGGCTGCGGGTTTTGGCGTGAATTTTAAGTCCAAGGTAGAGTGGCAACGGTGGCTCACGGTTTCGAGAGTGTCGTGGGGAGATGATTTCAACTCTCCGTTTAACATTACAGTTAAACTGCAGTAATTGCGATACACTCAATGCTGCTTGGGATGTTTCAGAAGACTGGGATTTCATATCTGAGCCGTCTAGGATCATACTCACCAAAGCCAAAAGGGACTTTGGTGTAGCCATTTTTTGACATTCTGAATCGAAGCAACCTGTAAATACGCTCGTCGTACTCAACATGTCCCTTCTGACGATGTTTGCAGCTTTTGCTAGGCAGATAGCGTCTTCCTCTCGGTCGTATTCATGGGCTTTCTTTAGGGCCATTCCTGTGGCAAGCACGAAATAATCGATGGGAACTCTTAAATTATATAATTCTCACGAAAAGACTTGCACGGAAAAAAAATGCTACAGTCGTTGTTGGAAATGGATCTCTGTTGAGGGAGTAAAGTGTACATAATACCAATAGTATGTGACTTGTAAAAGTCAATATGGTTATCAGTTGATTGACTTCAGTTGATAATAGTGTCTGGGGAATCTCAATACCGTTACATACCTATTGATTTCTTGAACACAAGCAACACATCTCGTCCTTCCAGATAGTCAGTCATGTCTGAGAAATGAGCGAGAATGCGTTTTTTCAAGTCGGTGCTGTGTACTGCAGGGTCTCCTGCCGTTTGCTGCAATGTTGAAGAGTACAGCTTCTTGAGATCAGCCAGTTTGAAGACAGGTTCAACATTTTCATCATCACGAAGTTTCTCCATGTAAGAAATCAACTCTGCGAATGCTATGTCCTCATTTACTTTGTCTATACTCTCGGCCATTTTGTTATTTTCTACACCACTACATCTGTTGTACAATGTAGCCAGACATCGTGCGTGATATTTCGCTCCATTTGCAATCAGATCACCTGCACTCAAATTGGCGATGAGTCTCTCGTCCATCAGTTTGTCAGCACATTGTCTGACGCGGCTGTCAACTTGGAGTGTTTTGACACCATGCAACACTTCTCCAGGTGAATATCCATTGCAGAGGAAGCATACTTCATCAGATGAAATGAATGCCGGTACATGTTTATCAGCGCTCCTGGTGTACTTTTTATATGCGACAGGTTCGTCTTCAGCCGATGATTTTCGTTTCTCAGCTCTCAGTAATTTTGTTGTGTTGAACTTCATATTATAGCTTTTGTCCCACATCGCCTGGTGTTGTATTAATGTGTCCTCTATTCCTGCCCCGTCATCTAGTCTCCTTATATCTACCGGCATTGGCAATGCATTAAGGTTGTGGAACTGCAACAAATTATTTGCAACTGTATGATATCCAGCCCCTTTGTCACTCCTGGTACTGTTCGCAGCACATTGCAGAGTTTCAGATGTCCGTTTTTGGCAAAATACACAGGCATTCCAGTCTGTAGTTTGTACTGGTTCGGATGTGCAAGTGTTATTCTCCAGTATACAAATTTTGGCTGCCATGTTGTTTTTTCACCACAACTTTTCACGACTTTTCGACTTTTTAGTCCACAACTTTTCACGATGTCATAAAAACATTGTACAGTATCCACAAATACCGTGTCACCAAATTCACATGCATGTGGGGATTTCAATGCTCAATGCAACAATGATGCATGGTAACACTTGGATACTAACGTTTTTTTGTCTTAATATCAGCATTCTCTGGCTTTTGGGCCAATCATTGAGTTGGTAGGTACTGGCGGTTACAAATGAATGAGTATTGAATAGTAGTGTTAAAGGCCAAATTTGGGACATTGGTTGCCATGGTAACACGATTGTGGGGTCCCCTTTGATTTTATTGTTTTCAAAACATTATGATTGAATTCCTTGACCCTGAAAATATAGGGATGGACACCAATTTGCCTCCGATGGGTATAGTCATTGTGAATATATAGAAGAAAATGTGTTTTTCAATAATGGCGGAAACAAAATGGCCGCCAAGGACGTCACATGACTATCTGGTGACTTTTTACAGTCTGAAAATATAAAGTATGTAGTTTTTGGCAATTGCGCAGTCAATTGTGCTACAAATGAATAAGTATTGAATAGTAATACTAAAGGCCAAATTTGGGATATATGTTGCCATGGCAACACGATTGTGGGGTCCCCTTTATTTTTTTTTGTTTTCAAAACATTATGATTGACTTCCTTGACCCTGAAAATATAGGGATAGACACCAATTTGACTTCGATAGATTCATTCATTGCGAAGATATGGGGGAAAATGTGTTTTTTGATTATGGCGGAAACAAAATGGCCGCCAAAGACGTCACATACATTTTTCACAATGGCTCCACATCTGAAAATGTTCAGTAGGTAGTGTTTGACAAATGTGCCGATTTTCATGTTTTTATGACAAAACCCACGATTTTTCACGAATCGCCTGGACTATTTAATCAATCAATGGGTCAGATTGATCTGTGTTGGATTTAGATCAATAATATTACCTGGAATTTGACGTTCTATTCTTCTAACGCGGCCTTTAGTTTGGCTGTACAATATTGAAGTCGGTGTCGAAGACCAAACTCAGAATACCGGTACATGATAATGAGTATAATTTTCCCAGTATTGCAAAAGACAATGCCTTGTCCGGTATACACTGTCAGTAAATCACATGCCTATACATAATAAATGGGGCTCATGAGTTAATAAGGCGTATGGATACATATTTTCTGGGAAACAAACCGAAAAATAATACAACGGAACCAGCCGCAGGAAGTCTCGCACTAGGAACAAAGTATCTAGATTTCAAAGGTGATATGTACATTTATTGCCGCCTAGTATTGTATCTCCGAAGACTTTCGAAGTTACTATGGTTTTGGATATGTTACCACCGTGTCAGCGTCCCGTGTCAGCGTCGGTATAGGTGTTCGCAATGGAACTGCAGTTCGCAATTTTGCATGAATCTTCTTGAAATTTTATATAGACCAAACTACTAGGACGAAGGCGGAAAGATGCGAAAGCGAAATTACGAGAAGGTGAAGCCGAGAGTGGGCGAAGGCGAAAGTGGGCGAAGGGTGGACGCAGGCGAGGGTAAAAACATACGAAGGCGAGTAAGCGAAGGCGAAATTATAAGAATTAAGAATTATAAGGCGAAAGTGGACGAAGGCGCTGGCGAAGGCAATCTTGCGACAAGGTGAAACTATGCGAAGACGAAGTCGAAAACACCACGAAGGCGAAAATACACGAAGACGAAGGTGAAATTACGAGAAGTCAAAGACGAAAGTGGGCGAAGGTGAGGGCGAAGGCGAAATTACGAGAAGATGAAGGCAAATTACGCGAAGGCGAGGGCGAAAAAAAACACGAAGGCGAATGTCCCTATTGTAGCTTCATAGTATTATCAAGACAGACGTCTTGCTAATCTTGTGTGGAAAATAATTATGTCATAATAATCATTCATGGAAAATCTCAATCCCATAAGCAATAACCCAGACGGTAATACAGAGTATTTGCAACTAAATAATTCAAATCATATTCACTCATGTTCGCTCCACATATAATGAAGATCCTAGGATGCTGTCACAAGAATCTCAAACACTCCATTCGATTCCGACAACCACAGAATTGATAACTTGGTAATAGCACTGTTAACTGGGAAATTGCCTCATACAGATCGTGAACAATTATGTGATTAGGTGGATGATCAAATAACACGTCCATATGTCTCAGGTCAGGTATGTGTGTTCAGCAGTATGAAACACACCGAACTTGAAATTGGGGGAAAATAGAAATCGATCTTTATTCCAGAATCCAAGTCTGTGGCCCTGTAAAGCCCAGAGTTCGATAAAGTAGTAACACTAATTTTTTACTACTCAGTTTTACTGGATAAGTTCAGACTCCCTTTTGAACATAGGTATTGACGAAAAACGTAACGTAGACATTACAACAACCGTTCAATGAAATGGGGACAAAGTGGAGAGTCAATGAAAGCAAGAGACGTTAGGGCAAACATATTCAATATCCCTGATGTCAGGTTTCCCTTTATCATCATAACACATAATGATTTTGGGACCGATTTTGGGATGTGCTCATTGTATAAGAATGAGATACTCTCCAGTTTTATTTGACATATCGTGTTGCAATCAGGCGGTACATGCAAATGTAATTTGTAGGGACTGAACTAATGACACCATTTCCGGTTGCATGAGGCTTGGCCCACATCGTTCTGTTTATCTAAAAATAACACAACTCTCTGACGACCAGATTTCAACCCATGATAGACTTCGGAACAAATGGCAAAAATGTTAGATGAAATGTGTGTCTGTATTTCTATATAACATGACGAATCGCTTCCCGCTGTTCCGGATGTATTAGACAGATGATCTGAAAGTAACATAACCGTATCACTGAATGACAGATATGAAATCCAATAGACTGTGAACAAAATGGCAAAACTGTAATTGAAATCAGAGTAAATATTATCATTTATCTTAACAAACTTTATCACACTGTCCTAAACTTGAAATTGATATAATTGCCACAAGAAACGCGATTAGCAAAATATAATAAATCACATAATAGATACACAATGTACATACGAAATACAATATCCACTGACGGACGAGATTTTACATCTTTGTAAGTGTTTTCAAAATGATTCCCATGATTTTAGCCCAAATGTCTGAATACGTTGCATATATGCAATGGTCACTGCCTATACCCCCAATTTACCGTCCATAACCTTAATGAACGTTCTAATCCCCTCATTATTAACCTGTTCCCAATGAACTCAAAGTCGACTCGTATAGCGCATTCGAACGGAAAATCATGTATTTTTCAACTTGTGACGGTGCCACATGTGGCGCATGAAATGATCACTCTTTCCAGAACACCTGATTTCACCACCTCATGGTCATATGTGGGTGTATATGAAGTTCCATAAACTTCATGGAATCTCAATCTCAGAGTCCGGTGTCTGACTGTGAGATTGAAAAACGGACTCGGCTTCGTTCCTTCGGATACTTTATAAGTGTGTATTGGTTCCCTGTTCATTGCTACAAACTTCATCAGTATATCATCTTGGAAAATCATGGATGTTATGATGAATCACTGCTACTCGGAGATTGTCAACTGCATCCCATGAATTGAATCCAATTTGTCAGACAAATTGGATTGTCAGATAATTTTGTTAGTACATAGCGGTACTTTTTCATGAAACTTGATACAGCACACTATTGTTAATTATGAAAATATATCCAAATTAGTAAAATATTGTGAACATTTTCACAGTCAATCTCACGTTCTGATTTTGGCCTAAATTAAGCATCAGATCGCAGAAGAATGACCAAACAAGGTAAGTATTTATTTTGCTGCATGCAAAACATTGCTATTGTTCATTGACAGTTTCAGATGGATTCACCCAAATGACTTCATAAATACGTCTAATGCCCATACTAATACCACGAATGACCAGATGACTTCATAAGTACTGATACTGCCGTTTTTGATAGGCTGGTATCTTTCGGGTTGTACTTAAACATGATACTTCTAACCCTATTATTGATTGTTGGGGAGTTACGTCAAAAAGACATGATATTTTATACACAGTGTATAAAGATTACAAAAATTCGCAAGCAATCGAAACAACGTCCGGAAATTAAAATCCGCAGTGCGAAGCAAAACTGAGTAATCACCATGCGTATTCCAGTGGAGAAAATTGCGTGAAAAATTGAGACATTTCAGACTTCAGATAATATGTTGAAGGACTTTAGTGTATTTTAATACCATATCTCTCGAAGAAATCTATATTATTTTCCTATTATATTATTTGATATAATATATATGATTATTTTGAAAGTAACTAACAAAATCGATCATCTACGATTTGTACCCCCTTCAACACCTGACCAACATTAGCGATTACTTATTTTATTATCGATGTTGTAATTTTTTCACCAAAAAACAAAACATTCATTATCAGAAATTTGTTGACCCCAAACAAATCAATCATTCTCTCTGAAATCGGTGGCAGGCTCACTTCATACGGTTCATGTCAGTTATCATATTAACTAAAAAGCCCTCCGCCTAATATACTTGTACTATTACTTGGACAGCAAAATCCATGTGCAATCATATTAAATGTACGATGGGATCTAATGATATATGTCGATTGATCGAGCTAACTGTACGAAGTTTATTCCGAAAGAAGGGGCTGCTCCACATCGCCATGTTGAGTGACTGATGATCGTTTCTGAAGATCATAATGCACACATTTCGAAGTAAAACTGGCCGAAAGTGCGTACATGGGACTGGTGTTTCGTCACGATCTGTAAAGTGACAGACGACTACAATACCCTGTTCCGTAATTGTAGTGGTATATGGAAAGCTACACCAATATATAGACCTGAACAAACAAGCCGTCGAAGATAATCACGACAGATTTTCCTAATCGTTTGTTTTTACTATCCATTAATTTGGAGCCAGCCAAAAGTAGTGACACGTTTCAAACTGGCTTGCATCCAAATGGGATATATACTTGTCTCTTATTTTTTTTCACATACTGAGATTATGGACTACCAATTAATTACATGATATAGATTCTGTAGTGTCGTGATCCGACACTATACAGGTGATCCAGGGATGCGATACAGGTGATCCATATTCGTACATCTGAATCCAGGACGTTTTTCCCGATCTGTGGGCAAGCATGGACCTCAAATTCTTTTCATTAATGTTTTTGTTATTGGAAAACGTCATCCACCTTCAAAGATTCTAAGCAGCAAATGTTTCGAAAATGAATATATAACTAAGGAAAGGGTTTCGAAGATCGTAATGTTCCCCCGAAATTTTGTAATATATGATCCGGAACAAGTGGAAGATCCAGTCAATCGTTATGGCGATCGCTCTTATTGTAACTCCAATGTAGCCTGTATTTTTTTTTATCACGGAGTTCATTGAAAATATACACTCATAATCATGCGACTGCAATACCAAATTGTGGTAATCAAGACATCACTAAAGTGGCTCCAAATTAGTGAATGACATTGTACAGGACTGGTTCTTCGTCAGGATCTGTAAAGTGACGTACGACTGCAATACCCTGCTCCGTAATTGTAGTGGTATATGGAAAAGTACATCAATATATAAGCCTGAACAACAAGCCGTCTAACAGAATCACGACAGATTTTCCTGGTTGGCAATCGTTTGGTTTTGTTCAAACATATGCGGGCTGGCAGAAAAAAATTCTCAGAAAACTATTGGTTGAAGCTCTTTGGAGCGTTATGAAAATCATTGGAATCTGCACATGTCATGATACGCTGTGATATATATAATTATACAGACCGACATTTGTGAAATACAATGTTGATTCAGAAGCTGGTACAAATGTACGTAGATGACTATCTATTATGCTGACAGATGTCATAATGACATCACACGATATGTACGTGTTTAGTACCTCATGACATTTCACCGGAATATTAATTGCCACCGAGCACAGAATGTATGGTTTAAATCGAGTGTATTATATAAGAAACATCCGGAGTTCCACGTTTAAACCCACGTATATTTATTCGTGCCTACGTACGACTAAATCCACGTTTAGGGGGTCATTCATTTTCACATTCACATACTACTGAAGTTTCTTCGATTGCATTCATTACTTGTGGTGTGCATAAATATACATCAGAATATCCTTTATGGTGAACACAATCAATCTATACTACAAAGAAGTGTGTTTCTACAGTTCTGTTCATTTCATTTTTACATGTGTACTCTGGGAAATATTGATATTATATAATTCCAGCTGTACATTCTAATAATATAATGTAAGCTAATAATTTATGTTTTGTTTTCTTAACGCTCATCGTGAAATACACATTAGACCGTGTTGTAACTTACATGTGGGTCTCAATATCTGAAGAGTCTAACATTACAATTCTTCATTCTATTATGTATAACATACATGTCACTAATCACTGTCTGATGAGGATGAAGTATACAAGGAGGACGGTGACGCAGACCAAAATACTTGTCAAATTTTATTTTATTTTTTCATTTTATCAATTCGATGTTTTTTGCCGCCTTTTTTGGCGTTTCGTCCAATCTTTCTGAAAATCTGGGATGGAGGGAGGGGGGGGGGGGGGGGGAGTTGGGAAGGATAATAATTCAAGATTTTCATTTAGAATTTGCTTTTCCCTTTTTTCTCAAATAGGCCCCCATTTTCGTTGAAAAAAGGCCAAATTCTAGAATTTGGAGGCCATTATATCAAGAAATCTGCGTGATAAATGTTTCTATAATTTATGCATAGGACTCTCCTTAAGGACTCTCATGAAGTGTATGCCTATACGTTTTGTTTCCCTTGAATCGCCGGTCTTTGCTTGGCGACAAGTCTGAATTTTAAACAATTTGATCAAATTGGTGAAAATATTTGAGTGAATTTGAATAAATGTCCAGTAAAAACATTTAGTAAATTTAGTAAAAAAAACATTTCGGGGAATTGACAACTTTCATCCATTTTTTCCTTCATAATGGGAGTTATGTATTTAGTAAACTGGTATACTCCTGGTATACTTCAAAGTCGAGCTTAAATATTGACACATCCATATGGGAAGTCAAATTTGGTGGGAAAACAGTTGTGAAATAATCATATACATTTCTCCTGTAAGCTGTTTTAGTACTTGGGTTAATTTGACAAACTTTGGATTTTTTCATTTCGTTCAAGAATAAAAAAGATTAAATGACTACTATAACATGAATCAAATTGTTTTGTATGGCTTTACCACAGTGTATATGGTGATTACCCGGTGTCCACTGAGGTATGGAATAATGAGGCTCCCTTCCATAAACGTGAATTTAGTCGTACGGAGGCACGATTAAATAAACGTGGGTTTAAACGTGGAACTCCGGATGTCCCTATAAGTACATACTTCGTGTTCTAAATGTGGCGATTTTGCCCTAAGCACGCGGCAGGTGATTGTAAACATAAATGCCATTTATGTGGCCTTTTCGTACTTGGCCTTGTTTTGACATGCTCCGTTCGAGCGTGCGTTGCCACGGCGACGTATTGTAATTTACGCTCCAGTAAACTATAACAATGGATCGATTAAACCTCGCGTGCGCCCTACAGTTTCTGGTGTATTATATATACACTGGAAGCGACTCGATCGAGGAGATTGTCCGAGAGATCGAGACTAGGACGCACACGAGGCTCGCCATGAGCTTTGTGTTCCCTGGGTCTGAGTAGTGGGCTCCTAGAGCCCTGGGGACGATTTCCATGGGGAGGCCCGGGCTGGGAGAGACAAGTTGCTGACTCGGGGGCCTTCGGCCCTGTGGATCGCCAGCTCTCTCCCTTCCCGGGACGTGTGACAGAGGCTCTGGCCAGCATGTCTGACTGTACGGGGTTCCGTCCCCGAGGCAGACCGCGGCTCGCCAGGCCCCGCCAGTTAACACCGTAGGGATGAACTAGTTTCTGAACGGTGTCCGTAGGCCTGGGAGTGTCGGGTGGGCTGTTACCTGGTTACCGTTAATGCTGAAGTAGTTACCGTGTCCGCAGCGACCTCCGGTGAGCGGCCCTGCCGCAAGGATCCGGAATAGCGGATGCGCGTCCGCAAGGACTCGGATGAGAGAGGACTATCCTCGAGGATCCCGAAGAGCGGACGGTGGTCAATAACTTTACATTGGTGCCGTGACCAAAATCAGTCCGACAGTCTTCCATCGCAGCCTGCCGTCACAGCGTTGTAGCCTCCTTAGTCCCTGGGGATCGCCCGCTCCTCAAGGACATCTTAGGAAAAATGACAAAGGAAAGAGATAAGGCCAAAAATAAGGCCGATGAACCCAAGGGGAGGGATAAGGGTGGAAACGTCGCGGACCACACCCGGTCGCGCGACAGCCACCGTGAGACGTCTCCGGATGACTCCGGTGGCCGGAAGGAACGCGCGGAAACCTCCGTGGACAAGACCCCGTCCGCGGAGACGACTCCGGCGTCCCTGGCTCCGTCTTCGGACGTAGAGTCGAGCCCCGCGGGGCCGCAGCAGGAGTTGTCGTCAAGGCCGGACCTTGACGTGTTAGGCGTGGTGGGTGGAGCTGGCAACGGCTCTACGCCGCGCCCGCCCGTGCCCAGAACAGATCCGTGGCAAATGGCACCCTTCCGTAAGACGCCTTCGGGCGTCCGGAATCGAGCGCCAATGCATGCGGGTCCTTCTGGACAAGCGGACCAGTCATACCAGATGCCACACCCGGCCGGGTGGACTCCTTCGCGAGCCTCCGGAATGGGTTCTGGTCGGTCCGCACCGGGTAGTGTGGTGGATCAGCTCACCGACGCACTTGGCGAGTTGGCCCCCCTAGGGCGCTATGACCGCGCCCGGTCGCCCCATCAGGGACGATCAGACCGGCGGAACCGCTCCCCCTCTCCGCTGTCACAAGGCAACTCGGGGCCTTTGACGGAGAGGGAGAGGTGGCTGATATCCGAGGCGCTTGTACTGTTCAAGCGGAATCAGCCGCCTTCGAGCGTTGACCCGTCGGCCATCCCAAGTCCGGGGATGTCTGGGCCAGTAGCCCCTCCCCAAGTCCTGCCGAGTCCGCAGGCGCCAGTGGCCCCCGCAATGGGACCCGCGCCTGCCCCGCGGCTCGGAGGCACCACGTTGGCGACCGCGTCGACCGTTCCGACGGTTGGAGCGCAAGCCGCGTGGCCGACTTACCCTGGCATGTACAGTGTGTCGGACGGGCAGTGGCAACAGGCGGCTTCGGCCCCAAGCTTTGCCGCCCCTTCTGGAGCCTACCCAGTAGGTTCGATGGGAGCCCCGCCCGCACCTAGCCAGAGTGGGTTTTTAGCGGGAATGACCCCGGCGGCAAACGTGAGCTTCCCTGCTCCTATGTCCGCGGCATCGATGTTTGCTCCGGCAGACTCCGCCGCAGGCGCAGGAAGCGCGCGGAACTTGCCGCTGTACACGGACGACCCCGGAGTCGGGACCGCACGTCGGGCGCGTAGCAAACGCGATGACGGGCCCGACCACTCTTCGTGGCGGAAACGGTTCAACGGGGATAACGCCGACTTGGAGGACTACTTGCTCCAGGTATGGCGTACCGCCGTGTACGAAGGATGGTCCCAGCATGAAGCTGGACACGTCCTCGCGGGGAGCTTGGAAGGAAAAGCTCTCCGCGTGATGCCGTGTCTGCCGGTGGGAACAGTGACGTTCGGCGAGGTTGCTCGTCAACTTCGCCTGCTGTTCACGCCGACGACCAATCGGCGGCAGTCTGAACGAGAGTTCAAGGCGCGTACCCGCCAGCCGACTGAGTCCGTGACAGACTATGCGTTCAACCTACGCATACTCGGCCGGAGAGCTTTTCCGGACATGGACTCCAGACGGTTCGAGACGATGCTGATCGATCAGTTCATCGATGGCCAGCCTTACCACCTAGCGTACGGGCTGGCCACCCATGAAAAGCGATCGATGGAGGAGGCAATAGACTCCGTGCTTGCGCTTGAGGTGGCTGTCCGCCCTAGACAGTTGCCTCCAGCCCCGGCTCCGGCCTCGGCTGTACCCGCGCAGGCGGCGACTCCTCCTCCGGTTAAGGCATCGCAGGTAACCCCGTGGCAGGACCCGGTCGTCCGGGAACCCGCCAGGGAACCTACCCAGCAGTGGGTTAGTGCGCCGGCGCCCTCTACAGGGGCGCCCGCACATGCGGCACCAGTCGCCGCGCCGTGCTCGCCTTCGGACGAGTGCGACATGGAGGAATACGACCTCGGCGCCGCGCAGATGATTGCGCACTGCGCCGGGATCGAAGCTCCGGGACCCGCAGAATGTTGCGCGTTCACCTCCGGACCAGCCCAGAACCGTCCCTGCTACTTCTGCGGAAAGCAGGGACACTTTTGGCTGAAGTGTCCGGAGTTGTTGGAACGCCTGCGGTCGCGCGGATACCAGGGAAACCTCCCTGGCCCGCAGCGGAGGAATTCCTTCCGGTCTGGTCCTCCGGGACAACAGAACCGGAACCCGCGACAGGGAAACTAGATCTGGACGTGGTGGCGACCAACACTACGTCCGGGGATAGTTGTTCGGTGGCAAACGATGCCGCCCCACCCGCTGATGAGCAGGACGAACCCCAAGTAGATATGACTTCTCCGGAAGTAGTCCTTGGAGATCAGTCCAGCTCCTCCGCGGCTGAGGCAGATGGTGAGGACTCCGTAGATGAGCCCAGCGCGTGTGAAAGGTATCGCCCTACCTGCGCGCTGGTGAGGGACCCTTGCTGGTACCTGCCCCTGTCCTTCGGACGGGAGCCGGTCCGGTTCCTCGTAGACTCAGGCTCGGAGGTGACCCTCGTGGCCGCCGGAACGTTTAGGAAGGAGCCCGCGCTCCGCAACCTCGAGTTGCGGGATCCCGGACCGTATAAGCTCTACGGAGCGGGAGACAACCGCATCTGTATCCATGGCATCATCGATCTGCCTATTACCCTTGGGGACAAGGTGTATCTGACAGAGGCGATCGTGGCGGATATCGGAGCGGCCGGGATTATTGGGATGAATTTTCTACGGGTCCACCGGGTGATTGCCAACTTTAGTGCTGGTGAGTTCCGGATGGGAGAGGACACACACTTCCTCTTCCGCTCGGGCCCGATGCATTCATTCCAGATGCGGACATCGCGCACTGTAGTAGTGCCACCGATGAGTGAGATGATCATCGAGACGAGGCCGCGTCGTCCCCGCATGCCCCTCGATGGTCGACCGTGTATAGTGCAACCCGTGAGCAGTTTCGCCGCAGGAACTGGGCTCGTGCTGGGTGGGGCCCTGGTCATGTCCAACCCCCGCGCGATGCCCATCCTCGTGGTGAATCCTACGGATGCTCCGATTGTACTGAAGCGCGGATGCATAGCAGCTACTGCTATTCCCGCGTCCTCGAGTCGTGTCCTCCCCGACGATCCTGTCTGCCGCGCTGCGTGCGCGGCGGCGGCCACCGGGGATGACCCGTTCACCCTGCCGGACCATTTGGAATCTCGGGTTCCGAAGGACCGGTTGGATGAAGAGCAGCGCCAAGCGCTCCGCAAACTGCTGCGGCAGTATGCGGATGTGTTCATGGGTCCTGATGGTGCGGTTGGCAAGTCTGACGTCGCCAAGCACCGCATCGACCTCGTGGACGAGCGTCCTCTGAAGCAGCGTCTTCGTCGGGCAGCAATAGTGCACCAAGAGGTCATAGACCAGGAGGTGCAAAAGATGCTCGACTTGGACATCATTGAACCCAGTGACAGCCCTTGGGCCAGTCCGGTGGTTATGGTGAAGAAGGACGGCTCGTGGAGGTTCTGCGTGGACTATCGGAAACTCAACGATGCCACGCGGAAGGACTCATATCCTCTCCCGCACATTGAGGATACCTTCGATGCCCTGGCCGGGTCGCACTATTTCTGTGCTCTGGATCTGGCCTCCGGGTATTGGCAGGTGGAGATGGAGGAGAGTGATCGGGCGAAGACTGCCTTCGTTACCAAGAACGGGCTCTACCAATTCAAGGTAATGCCGTTCGGGCTCTGTAACGCACCAGCGACGTTCGAGCGCCTCATGGAGATGGTACTTAAAGGGTTCCTCTGGAAGCGATGTATGGTCTACATCGACGATGTCGTCGTGTATGGCCGGTCGTTCGAGGAAACCCTCACCAACCTCCAGATGGTGCTCCATCGCATCCGCGGAGTAGGGCTTAAATTGATGCCAAGTAAGTGCGAACTATTCGCGCAGGAAATCCTGTACTTGGGCTTCATGGTAACGGGCACCGGAGTGAGACCAGACCCCGCAAAGGTGGCGGCCGTGCAGAAATGGCCTCCGCCCTGCAACGTGGCGGACGTGAGGTCCTTTTTGGGCTTCGCGAGTTACCACCGCAGGTTTATTCGCGGCTTTGCGGAGATCGCGCGTCCCCTTACTATCCTCACGGAAAAGGGCGCCGATTTTGTTTGGTCCGCCGAGCAGGCTGACGCCTTCTCGGGGCTCCGGCAGGCCTTGGTAGCGGCCCCGGTGCTGCGGCACCCTCGTCCGAACTGCGAGTTCATCCTGGACACTGACGCGAGTAACTTCGCACTCGGCGGTGTCCTCTCGCAGATCGTGGACGGGCAAGAGCGGGTAGTAGCTTATGCGAGTGTGGCCTTGAGCCGCTCTCAAATGAACTACTGTACCACTCATCGCGAGTTGCTCGCGGTGGTTACGATGACCAAGCGTTTCCGGCACTATTTGTTGGGACGCGATTTCCGCTTGCGGACTGATCATAGTTCGCTGAGATGGCTCCTCAACTATAGTGAGGCCGATGGCTTGGTGGCGCGGTGGCTCGTCAAACTCCAAGAGTATGACATGCAGATAGAGCATCGCGCTGGTAAGTTGCACTGCAACGCGGACGGCCTGTCCCGTTGTCATAAGTGCAAGAATCCGGGTTGTGCAGGAATGGCGCCATTCCAGCAAGCCGCGGATTCGTCCTCAGACTCGGAATTGGACGTTCCGGGGAGACCGCAGGCCGCCGCCCCCTCTAACAACACGGCGGCCGGAGCGTCTAGGGCTAATCTCCGCGCGCGGACCCGCCGTTATCGGCGAGGGCGTCCCGCATACGAAGCGGAGGTGCGGCTCAGCTCCAGCGAGTCCTCCTCGAGTCCGGCGGTGTACTCCTCGTGGGTACCCTCGTCCTCTGGAGAGTCTGAGTATGAGCGGTCCTTGCCCCCTGTGGTGATGGCCGCTGCGGCGCAGCCGGACGCGACGGATGAGGAGCCTAATTACTTGGGTGGCTACTCTCCGGCGCAGATAGCTGCGGCGCAGAGAGCTGACAGAGCTCTGGCACCGGTAATTACAGCCCTTGAGGCCGGCCAGAAGCCCTCGAAGGATGAGCGAAAGACCTACAGGGAGGAGACCTTGTCTCTAGTATCTCAGTGGGAACGACTCTCCTTGAGGGATGGCCTCTTATACCGGCGCTATGAGCCACCGACCCCACTGCCTCCAATATGGCAGTTGGTGCTTCCGGCGGAGCTGCGGAAAGAAGTACTCCACCAGTTGCATTACCTCCGGGTGACCGGTCACTTGGGAATCCGGAGGACCGTCCATAGGCTACAACAGCGCTTTCATTGGCCTGGTAGCAGCTTGGACGTGCAACGGTGGTGCGCAGCCTGCCCTCGGTGTCAAGCTCGCAAAGGAGTTCCGACTCCTGGCCGCCACCCCTTAACCACGGTTAAGGCGGGCGCGCCGTTTGATCGGATAGCTTTGGATATACTGGATACCCACCGGGTCACCCCGCGCGGTTTCCGGTACATCCTAGTGATTTCCGACTATTTTACCAAGTATACCGACGCCTACCCACTGCGCCGCCAGACTGCGGACGAGGTAGCTCGGTTATTGGTGAATAGATGGGTGGTGTACCATGGGGTACCTAAACAGGTACATTCGGATCAGGGCACGCAATTTGAGAGCAACCTGTTCCGAAACCTAGCACAGATGCTAGGCAGTACCAAGGTGCGGACCACCCCCTACAGGCCCCAGTCTGATGGCCAGGTCGAACGCTTTAATCGATCGGTCCTCAACATGCTGGCGGCCTTTGTGAACGATCGTGCGAATGATTGGGATGACCACCTCCCGTATGTCTTAATGGCGTACAGGTCGTCGGTCCACTCTTCGACCGGAGTTACTCCGCACGCGATGTTGTACGGCCGGGAGCTAAATTTGCCCGTGGATATTATGTATCCAACTGTGGCAGAGACCGGCGCAGTACCCCAGTGCGGTCCGGAGTACGTGGAGTGGATTCGCCGCGCCCTGGCGAACGCCCATGATTTCGCGCGCGCGCGCCTGGACAAGTCTGCCATCCGGCAGAAGCGAGGCTATGACGCCCATGCTAAGGGTAGGCCAGCTTTTGCGGAAGGCGACAAGGTGCGCTACTATTATCCGCCGCTTAAGCAAGGCAATAAATTTGCTAAGCCGTGGATAGGCCCGTTTACGGTATTGAAACAGGTGACAGATGTGGACTACCGGATCCGGAGGGATTCCGATCCGGACAGGGTTCTGGTTGTCCATATCGATAATCTGAAGAAGTACGAGGGCCCGCTTGTCATGGATCCGCTCGTTCAAGATGCGGAACCGGATGATGCTCCCGTGTGGGATCCGTCTGGTCAGCATCCGCGGACTCCGGACGAGCGTGTGCGCCGTATGGTGGGCCTCCCGGACCTCTCTGACCCGTCAGATGATGGACTGGGTGGCTATCAGCCAGATGACGGCGATCCGCAGGTACCCCCACTCCCTCCAGTACCTGCGGATGACGGGCGGCCACGCCGGAAACCACGTGCGCCAGCCCGGTATGGGTGGGAATAACCTTCCGCCCATGCGGATGCGTCTGCGGTACCCGTCTATCATACTACGGACGGGTTTTAGGTCGTTCCGTGAGATGATAATGGAGCGGTTGTTAAGTCCTCGTGTGCGGACCAGCCGCGGCAGCGGGTGACGCTCGTTCTCGTCCGGATCGTACCTTACAATATGCGGCCCGGCCGGAATGACCGGAACCCCGGCCTCCTTCTAAGAAGGGGGTCGTATATTACATGCGCAACACTTGTGGTGGCTTTTAATTCCAATTTCATATTCATTGGATAAGGGCAATACGCCGTACAATGGTAGGCGTCCGGCCTGGACTCCGTCCGCGGGCAGCTCCGGACGTCCGCCGGCTATTGCTTTCACCATCTTTGGGTGCCTCTAGATTGGGCGCCGGTATGAAGGGTTCGCCCCCTGACCATTGAGGTTATGGACCATGCCGGCTCCGCGTCTAATCTATTGGCTCCGCGCTCCGGTAGTCGTTTGAGGAGGCTCTGGGCTGGACCGGGCACCGCTCCGCGGCCAGGCAGTACGTTGGGGTTGCTAGTGGGCGCTTTGCAAACGCCCATAGGGCGCCGGATTGTCTGTCCGGACGTCATGGGTATGTCCGATCGCCCTGTAAGCGTGCCAGCGGCTATGGGGAGTGATTTTGTTTATTTTCCATCTCATTTATTATTTATGGGAGGATTATAAGCCACAAGTGTGTGCGTGTTCCCGTGGAAATGCTATTCTTACTCATTTATCCAATATATGAGAAAGTTTAGTGATATATCTCTTGTCCTTGGTGCAATAGAGAGTAAGAAATCGGGAGATTTCTGCTTTCGCAAGAGGGGTGTAGGAGATTGTGTACATTGTATCGAAGGCTGTATGCCGTGATCTATGAAAAGCATGCAAGCGGTGGTGGATTTATTTTCATTGCTGCTTGAGTGGTGTTAAATTTTTATTTATCGCTGCTGATAGGGTGACATAATCGTAACACCCACAAGTAGTTTGGCTTTTTGATACATTGTATACAATCTTTAACCTGCGAGGGTGATTAACTTCACGTCATTGATCGCCAGTGCGAAAGCTATTGCTAATGACTGCTGTTAATTACTGTAGTATTTTAGCGGGTTCCCCCGGGATGGCTTGTGTACACAAGCCACCCGTATACATGGCACGATAGGAGTCACCGGGGCGAGATGCGTGTATGTGAATGCGGGAGTGTAAAACGTCCTTTTGTCTGTCGATCGGGTAGATGCAGTGAATAGACGTTTCCACGGGAACGCGTCATACGATGCGTGTGCAGTATAACTGCCAACACTTGATGCCTATAATCGATGTAACTCGACACTTACTGGTCATTCAAGCGCTCGGCACTGGTGGAGACGGATCTGCGGATCTGACTCCCAGTGTTTAGAGCGATTAGAGCGCTTTATGTCAGAATCAAGTGACGGCTGGGGTAGTGATGTGGGAAGGGAGGAGGGGTCTCTAGAGCGCACTAGTGTGTACTCGAGACCCCTAGCTAGGCCTGAGGATGTGGACAATGAACATGTCTCCGAAGGCGAAGAGATGGGTTCTGCGGAATCCAGCTCCGGCTCTGGTTCTTACACAGGAACCGAGTCCGAGAGCGAGGTCGCGGAGGACCGCCCCGCAGAGAGTGACTCGGCCACGCCAGGCGCCGAGCAGCTCTTGAATCCGTCGCCTTTTCCTCGTATGGAAGAGGTGATGGACTGCGGTGGTGCGGGACTCGTGGATGTGGATATTGAGTTGCATCCGCACCCGGAGATGCTTGCGTCTTTGGGTCCGGATGAGAGTACTCGTGCGGAAACCCGTCCGGATGGCCGTAGCCGTCCGGACACCGGTTCCGCCGAGAACTCCTCGGTGTCCGCACCTGCGGAGTCTGGTCCGCATGACCAGAAGGCCCCTGGGACTTGGGCGGAGCAGGTTGACGCGGCTGAGGAAGCCGCATCCCAAGCGCCGCCTCAGGAACAGGAGTCTGGCTCGAAGGAGACCGAGAACCGAGATGACGGGTTTACATCGCCCGTCTCTAGGCGTACTCGCCGTCGAGCCCGGGAGATTGCCCAGAAGCAGTGGAGAGCCCAGCAAGAGCTGGAAGCCTCTGAGCGCGGGCAATCTGAGGCCGGATCCGACCCGGACCCGGCCTCCTCGCCTCCGAAGAAAAAGAAGAAGAAGCGACCGCACCGGAAAAAGAAGTCCGGCGGCCCCTCGCCTCAAACCGGATCGAAGTCCGGAGGACCTCAGCCGCTGGCGCCTAAGCTGGGCGGCAAGACAGGGTCCTCCGCCAAACCCGGAGATGCCAAGACGCCTAATCCCTCGGGATCTGGTGCGGGCGGCGCCTCCGCGGGATCCGGCCCGGGCGCGGGAGGTTCCAGTAAGCGGGTGCCTATCCAGGCACCGAAAGGAACCTCCTCTTCTTCTTCCTCCGGTACCAAGAAACCTACCGGAGCTGCGGAGGTGGGGTCGAGTCCAGTGGACCGAGGGCGTCCCGTGCCGAAGGAGGGAGATCTTCGCTTAGAACTCCTCCGGAAGCGCGCGGAGAAAGACGGGGTCCACCTGTCTGACGCCGCACTGGAAGCGGGACGGCGGTCCTTCGTTGCGCAGCAACAGAGGGCCGCGCCCCCACACGGGAAGAGTGTGCCCCGACAAACCAGGTCGGAGAATCGTTCGGGGGCGGCCAAAAAGAAGAAACGGTCGTCCTCGGAGCAGCCCTCTATCCAGAGGCTGCGGGCCGAAATGGGCCCCGAACTCCCTGGAGTCCGTCAGGGACACATGTTCCTCCCGCGGTATGGCAGGGATCCGCAAGGGCGCCGCACAGCGGCGGCCAGCGCGGCGGCCAACACGCCTTTCACACGGCCTCGTCCACTCACGGACGAGGAGCGTGTCGGGTTGCCGCCCGAGACAGAGGAGGGTGTAATATGCCAACTCTGTCCGGAATCCCTGGACGGGTATGAGGACCCGCACCTTGCGCTCAACCGGGATCGTAGGTATCCTTCCTACGACCACTTGAGTCGACATATTGCGGGGTACCACTACCCCTGGATGAGAATGTTCGTTTGCAAGAGGTGCTACTCCAGTAGACCTCAGCAACGATATTTCGCCAGTTTGGAGGCCCTTAATAATCACCGCTCGGGTGCACACCGCGGTGAGGGACTTCACACCGCTCTGTCCGGAATCCCTGGACGGGTATGAGGACCCGCACCTTGCGCTCAACCGGAATCGTAGGTATCCTTCCTACGACCACTTGAGTCGACATATTGCGGGGTACCAGTACCCCTGGATGAGAATGTTCGTTTGCAAGAGGTGCTACTCCAGTAGACCTCAGCAACGATATTTCGCCAGTTTGGAGGCCCTTAATAATCACCGCTCGGGTGCACACCGCGGTGAGGGACTTCACACCGTTGGTGATGAAGTGGGGCCTGTATTCAATTTTGGATACATTCCACCGAGGGTGGCATCGTTCATGACTACGTCAGCGCACCCGGAGACTGCACACCGCGGTGAGGGACTTCACATCCCCTGGATGAGAATGTTCGTTTGCAAGAGGTGCTACTCCAGTAGACCTCAGCAACGATATTTCGCCAGTTTGGAGGCCCTTAATAATCACCGCTCGGGTGCACACCGCGGTGAGGGACTTCACACCGCTCTGTCCGGAATCCCTGGACGGGTATGAGGACCCGCACCTTGCGCTCAACCGGGATCGTAGGTATCCTTCCTACGACCACTTGAGTCGACATATTGCGGGGTACCAGTACCCCTGGATGAGAATGTTCGTTTGCAAGAGGTGCTACTCCAGTAGACCTCAGCAACGATATTTCGCCAGTTTGGAGGCCCTTAATAATCACCGCTCGGGTGCACACCGCGGTGAGGGACTTCACACCGTTGGTGATGAAGTGGGGCCTGTATTCAATTTTGGATACATTCCACCGAGGGTGGCATCGCTCATGACTACGTCAGGAACCGTGAAGCACCGATTCTTTCACTGGGGTCCATGGCGCTTTGCACAGCGCATCATGGACGATGCCTGGAAGGAGTCTGGCGTTGTGTCCGCGGGCTCGAGCTACACCGCTCGCCTGACGGCGTCAATGGGCCAGACCCCGGCGGAGTACCAGGCGGCGGAAGCCGCCCGGACAGCAGCAGAGGCTGTCCGTCAACCGCCGGCGACCCAGGCAGGTGAAGAACGGCACCGGATGACCATGGTCGTGTCGGAGATGCCGCAGATCGCGGCCAAGACACGAGTGGCTTCTCCTAAGCCGCGCCCCCAGCCGAAGACTCAGGGGAAGAGCTCGTCCGCCGGAAAGGCTCCGGCCGGGACGACGCCCCTGCAGTCTCCGGGTGCGCTGACTCAGGAGGATTTCCCGGGCTTGCTCGAGGTGACGGTACCCGCGGGTCCGTCTGAGGGACGGGTGGTGGCAGACACCTCCGCCTCCTCGAGTACCGCGTCGGTGGTCCCGCCAAGGACCCCACGCGTGACTCCCTCGGTTGCGAGCAGTAGCGGACGTGCGGTACCTCTCTCGAGGTCGACGTCCGCGTCCTCGTTCGTAGTTGAGGGGACGTCCGCGGGATGGCAAAGCACCGCCTCCCTGGACTTGGACCCCCTCGACGCCATGGCGGACGTACGCCGGAGGCTCGGTCCCACGACCGCCAGCGTCTACGAGACTTTCCGCGAGTCTGTAGGCCAGGCGGTCGGCCATCGTCGGTGCCCCGAGCCATTCGTGACTTGGGGTCCGCAGGTGTAGCCGCGTTGGTCCGCGCTCGGGAGGAGCACCCCTGGGATCACCCCCAGCGTGGTCGACTCACCCGAGCGGCGGAGTACCTTGTGGCGGAGATGGACAGCTCTCTGGATCGGTTCAGCCGGTGCCGCGCCGAGGCCTCCCGTGTCGCATGCGATCTCGCATACGACCAGGGCCTCATGGAAGGCACCCGGCGGAGCCTAGAGAGCTACCGGACTTTGTCGGCCGTCATTGAGCGGCGCGCGTTCGACCAGGGTCGGACCGCCGCTCTTGCCGAGCAGTCCGGGGCGTCCGCTCCCGCCCCAGAGGTAGCCGCACGGATGGAGCACCTGGAGGCTGAGAATGAGCAGCTACGGCGTCGTCTTGACGAAGCCGAGGCCGCTCGGACTCGCCTACTCCAGGGCGTCGATGACCCCGAGTCGTCCGCCCTGAACCAGGCGGCTCTCCGGCACGCGGATGCCGCTTTGGAGCTGGCCATCTACCCATACCTAGTCCAGGTGTGGGGAGAACGGACGGCCGGTCCACAGCGCACCCGCGATACGGTGGAGATGTTCCGCGCCATTGCAGATCTCGGCGCGACCTCTCTACCGGCCTCCGTCGTGATGGCTCCGTCAGGACCCGGATTGCAGGGCTCACCGCAAAAGCCCCTGCAAGCTCCACCGGGCCTGCCTCATCCGCCCGTGCAGCCGGCTTTCACTCTGCCGGCTCCGCTGCTTCCGCGGCGTAGGGACTCGTCACCGCCGCCAGACCCCAAGACAGGCGGCACGGATGAGGAGCCCATGACGATGGAGGAAGGCTAGGGTGCTAGCCTCGTCGCTGCACTTGTGCGGCGGCGTGCCGGAGTCGCTTCCGCGGCTCCGCCCTGCCTCAGACCCGTCCTGCAGATCTGAGGAGCCGGCCGGCAGGGCGGTCGGCAACATTTTTAGAGGTACTATCACTTTTGATCACTCGGTGTGTCGTTTTACAAAATTTCTAAATTTAAAGTCTAACCTTAAAGATATTCCAAAGACTCGACACACCGTCCTTTTATAACGGATGACCTTCCAAGGTCATCACACGGTTTTGGACCACCTCGGTCAAAATTTTAGCTTGTTTATGAGGGTTTATTCAAAATTGCAAAGCGCGTTATAGTTTACTCCGTAAGTCCGGGGGTAGTTCCCCATTCTTCCAAAAGGGACTCTTAAAGTCCTAGTGTTTGCGCCGTGACTCCCGGGCGTTGCCATCTTGCCTTCTTCCGGCCCCCGCCATGCGAAGCCTTCGTCGGGTTTCGAGCATTTTGGGCGCGGGCAGAACATGTTGGGGACCAACATTGTAAGAAGGGGATAATGTGGCGATTTTGCCCTAAGCACGCGGCAGGTGATTGTAAACATAAATGCCATTTATGTGGCCTTTTCGTACTTGGCCTTGTTTTGACATGCTCCGTTCGAGCGTGCGTTGCCACGGCGACGTATTGTAATTTACGCTCCAGTAAACTATAACAATGGATCGATTAAACCTCGCGTGCGCTCTACAGTTTCTGGTGTATTATATATACACTGGAAGCGACTCGATCGAGGAGATTGTCCGAGAGATCGAGACTAGGACGCACACGAGGCTCGCCATGAGCTTTGTGTTCCCTGGGTCTGAGTAGTGGGCTCCTAGAGCCCTGGGGACGATTTCCATGGGGAGGCCCGGGCTGGGAGAGACAAGTTGCTGACTCGGGGGCCTTCGGCCCTGTGGATCGCCAGCTCTCTCCCTTCCCGGGACGTGTGACAGAGGCTCTGGCCAGCATGTCGGACTGTACGGGGTTCCGTCCCCGAGGCAGACCGCGGCTCGCCAGGCCCCGCCAGTTAACACCGTAGGGATGAACTAGTTTCTGAACGGTGTCCGTAGGCCTGGGAGTGTCGGGTGGGCTGTTACCTGGTTACCGTTAATGCTGAAGTAGTTACCGTGTCCGCCGCGACCTCCGGTGAGCGGCCCTGCCGCAAGGATCCGGAATAGCGGATGCGCGTCCGCAAGGACTCGGATGAGAGAGGACTATCCTCGAGGATCCCGAAGAGCGGACGGTAGTCAATAACTTTACATAAATATGCCGAGAAGCAATGGTCATGACAGGGGCGGGTATAGGATTTTGGAAGGGGGAGGGGGGGGGACAAAACCTTTGTTCGACAGAGCGGCGAGCGAAACGAGCCCATGTCGGCCCGGGGTTTACGCTGAAGGTTTATGCATCCCCAATGGTGTGTTCTAGGGCTCTCCTTGGACCAATTTCATGGGCCCAAAGAGTTTATGAATGCCTGATCTTGGGTGGAACGAGGGTTCTGAAGGAGGGCCAAGATATGGAATATTGCGAAGCGAGTTATGCATGCCCAGTGGTGTTTTTTATAGGTTTCCTTTGGTTTATTCCCCACCCCCTAAGAGTTTTTTCATGGCTAATTCTGCGCAGATCTCGCATTTGAGGGAAGGCCCATTTGTGAAATGTAACTAAGCCAGAAGAAACAAGCCCCTGTCGGCGGGGGGTCAGGGGCCCGCTCAAGGGCCCCAGACGCTGAAGGTTTATGCATCCCCAATGATGTGTTCTAGGGCTCTCCTTGGTCCAAAATCCATGGCCTTGGAGAGTTTATGAATACCTGATCTTGGGTGAATCCAGGGTTCTGATTGGAAGGCCAAGATATGAAATGTCGTGAAGCGAGGTGGTGAAGACCAAGGATCGGGTACCCGCTTGAGGGCCTCAGAAGCTGAAGGGATATGCAGCGGTGTGTTTTATAGGTTTCCTTTGGTCCATTTCCCATTCCCCTAAAGAGTGTGTTGCATGGCTGATTCAGGCAAATCTAGGATTTTGAGGGAAAGCCTAGTTCTGAAATGTTGTTAAGGAAGTTGAAGCAAGCCCCTGTCGGCCGGGGGTCTGGGGCCCGCTGAAGGGCCCCATAAGCTGGCGGTATTCGCGTGCCTAATACAGCATCCCAGAGCTCTCCTGGGTCTAACTATCAAGCATTACTTAACACCCATAAATGCATGATCACTGTAGTTGAAACAAAATATGACCTAAAATATTACTTGGTTTTGGACCCCATCAGAGGATTAAGTACATTTGGCCATTCAATGCTTTCAAATCATTTATTGAAGGTGAAGGGCATAAAGTGCTTCCACTGAGAATAGGTGGGTTGGTTAAAGAATGAACACACTGCTCGTGACATGGGGCCCCAGAAGTTAAAGCTACTTCCCGGTGTAATGTATCTTGAAAACACTTCGTCCCCTCTCTTTTTCCCCTTTCCCTCCTTTTTTCTTCTTCTCTTTTTTTCTTCTATTTTTTTTTTTTTGGGGGGGGGGGGGGGCATGGCCCCCTTGCCATGGCCCCCTAAACCCGCCCCTGGTCATGGATGGGTAGAATGTTCGTATAAACAACATACATTATGACTGTTAAGTCTGATTCTTTCGCTATTGTTCGTAGTCATTGTGACTTGAAAGCCCTGGCTCATATTTCCAGATAAGAGGCGTTTTCAATCCATTTCGGGACAATATGATAGAAACTTTCGCTGAATACGTTCGTCAATAGATATTAAATTTTGCAATTCCAGCACAATCAATTGGGAATTTGTTTTGTTTCAGAAAAAATCTGATGTTAGAGTGCACAGTCACGTTCTGAAGAACTTGTACATATTGACCATGTTACGTTGACTACATATTATCCATGTTCGATATACCGGTATATCAAGGATTATCTCTGAAATGTGCACCGTGCTTCTTCTCGCGTTCGTGAATAAACATCGAATAAGTTTATATACCATCCACGTGTTCACTAAAAAATCTCAATTTTCACCTGTCATTCGAGGTGGAAGTGTTCCATGAGAGGCAGCCAGCCTCTAACACAAGAATCACCCTCCCACCATTGTGAAACATTAAAGTCAGTCATCAATGGCTCCCCGCTGCTCACCAGGTCACAGAGCTTACAGAATGGTCCCGTGCTGTCAGGGATCACGTCCTTTACGGTATAATGTTGCTTCCACTCGAGGTATTGCATGTACTCGTGGAGGTGCGTGTCCAGGTGAGTCAGGTAGTCTGCAAGGTGCCGAGGAGATCCGAAGTCTCTAACGTCAATGTAGGATTTCGGGGGAAGGATTTTCGAGTAATTGGCTCCTCCCATGACGACTGGTACGATGTTGTACTGCAGAGTTCGAAATGCTTTCTCAGTGATGTAATCACGACATACGCTATTCTCAAACGCGAGGTAGAACTTGTAGCGTTGCTCGATGAACTCCATGCATTTGGTCACGTTGGTTTTATCGCAGGAATGGTTACCACACTTTCCAAAAACATCCACTGGAATGTACTTGCTGAGGCTGTTAATATACATCATCCTGATATTGTTCGAGTTCATTCCACAGCGAGATGCCATCCACGCCACTAGTTTGGTCTTGTTTCTAACCTCCCCGAGCAGTACTTCCTGTGGCTGCACGGTGTTACGCTGAATATGTTCATACGTACCATAGGGCCAATGTATTGTGGAATCAGACCTGTAAGTGATTGTCATGTTGATATTACGGCCAAAATTCCACATCAATCCATAAGTGGGGGCTGCTGGTTCGCAATCCATGAACACCCAGACCTGGTCGGTTCTCTCTCTGGTTGGAAGCTCTGCAAACCAAACCAGGGTAGCGAAGAACACAACGACATCAGCCTCCGAGTACAGACTTCGGTTGGTTGTCGTTGCACAGGATGCCGTTTCGCATTTGTCTCGGAATGGCTGGGAGCCGAGTCCAAAGCGGTAGTCAGGCCACATGTACCACCTGTTCCACAACAAAATCAGTTTTGCCCGTGAGCTGTTTTTGGATGGTACAGTTGTCGTTTCAAGAGTTGTGTCCTCAGTAACTTTCGTTGTCTTATTCATGTTCCTAAAAACATGAGCTTGTGTTCCTGCAATAACTATGTCCACATCAGTGTGAGAAACGTCCTTTGGAGTCCAGGGTAAGAACAAATATATCAAAATTGACACGAGCAAAAACAATTTGATGTACTGTCCAACGAATTGCCTCATGTTGAAAAATGTGCTAATATCGCTGTTTAAAGTACACTACATGTTCATAATATTCGACATGGGTATTGATAAATTTGAATCATTCCGTTCGAATGTAGATGACATTGGTTGTTATATACAACACTTCGTTCAACGAATTGATCGCACTGGCGGCTCCATGTGCAGATTATCTTACAGACAACGATTCTCTATACCAATTCAAACTCCCATAAACGTTTAGCATATTCGATGCCATCGATTTTCTGTTAGACAAGAACATATTATAGCACACATTTTTTTATCGCGTTCACAGTGTTCAATACCTTGGGCCTGCAAGGCTCTTACTGTATATGTTCTGTATATGTTCTATATGTGATCATGTCCGTTTGGAGATTTTGTTGATCTTGCAACATCGCGTATCGCACACGAAAATATTGTTCAAAATTTTTTACTATCGATATTCAGAAGCAAATGACACCATGACATTATTTTTGATCGTTCATTCGTTTATATTAGAACTGCTCATATTCAAGTGTCTTTGAGCTGGCGGCATTATACAATTGCGTTCCGTGCTCCAGATTTGATTACGATTAAAATATATATGATATTAGAACAAACAATGTTCTAGACACATTACATGATATCACCCACCAATCTAATATATGTAGATATGTTCAAATTTCATGTGAATCGTACACTGAGGCTGGCTTGGTAACGTAACGTTGCTTGTCTTGTCATTGTGTTATCGAGATGCCTAGTAAGCCAGTGTATTCTCGAAACCAGAGGTTCAGCTAATTATCTGTGTAAAGTTATTGACTACCGTCCGCTCTTCGGGATCCTCGAGGATAGTCCTCTCTCATCCGAGTCCTTGCGGACGCGCATCCGCTATTCCGGATCCTCGCGGAGGTCGCGGCGGACACGGTAACTACTTCATCATTAACGGTAACCAGGTAACAGCCCACCCGACACTCCCAGGCCTACGGACACCGTTCAGAAACTAGTTCATCCCTACGGTGTTAACTGGCGGGGCCTGGCGAGCCGCGGTCTGCCTCGGGGACGGAACCCCGTACAGTCCGACATGCTGGCCAGAGCCTCTGTCACATGTCCCGGGAAGGGAGAGAGCTGGCGATCCACAGGGCCGAAGGCCCCCGAGTCAGCAACTCGTCTCTCCCAGCCCGGGCCTCCCCACGGAAATCGTCCCCAGGGCTCTAGGAGCCCACTACTCGCAAACAGGGAACACAAAGCTCATGGCCGAGCCTCGTGTGCGTCCTGTCTCTCGATCTTGGACAATCTCCTCGAACGAGTCGCTTCCAGTGTATATATAATACACCAGAAACTGTAGGGCGCACGCGAGGTTAAATCGATCCATTGTTATAGTTTACTGGAACGTAAATTACAATACGTCGCCGTGGCAACGCACGCTCGAACGGAGCATGTCAAAACAAGGCCAAGTACGAAAAGGCCACATAAATGGCATTTATGTTTACAAACACCTGCCGCGTGCTTAGGGCAAAATCGCCACATCTGTATACTAGTACTTTAAACCACAATTCCTTGATGATTTGTCTTTTGCTCCGACACATTTTGTTGCATCATTTTCCAGCCCAAGTATCATACGCTGCGCTTTAATACTACTCACCCACTAAATGAATGCCATTTAATCCGTCTGTCATCTTTTTAATTCATATTGAATATAGGAGAAAGTGCACTTCCTGGTGATATACATTCTCCCTTCGTATTTGAAAAAAAAAACAAAACTTCACAATCTAATAGGCACAATCTAATCTAAGCATAGGCAGTGTTCAGACGGCGCTATTATTCTTACTATCCAGAAAGTAGAAAATTCAATATAAAGAGGCTCGGAAAATCATTTGCATCATTGAGTCCAGATTTCACAACAAAACAAAAATGATAATCCACAGGATAAAGGAAACAATCCAATTCCTCACAGAGAAGAATTGGATAAGACAAGCGGGCAGAGAAACACAACCTCCCGCCCCCCCCCCCCCCCATCACCCCCACACCCCCGTCTCCCCGGGGCGAGCACAGACGTCTGCGAATGAAACCGACGTTTTTCTTCTGAGTTGACGGTGGGAAATGTGTAGATCGGGCAGAGGCAAAGCTGTGTTGACCGAAGAGAGGCTCAATAAATCGGGAACAGTTAGATCGAAAGTGCAACCTGTTGATGAACGGTTCATGTGAAGTCTCCTGTCCTTATGCTACCTGCACAAAGGACAAACACTTGCAGTGTCCAATCGATTTACACGATGTGTTTCATCTAGGATTTGATGTCGGAAGGTAACTTAATGTACCTTCTGCTAGTAAGATTCTACAGGTGGGGTTATATTTGTGCATCAGGTGAGTACGAAAGTATGGATTTATGGGTAATATTTGACCACACGTAAATTGACATTTATATAATACACGTAGGTTCTTTAGCACTCCAAAATATATTCATAATATTATAAGTCCAGAACACTGATTACACCTTTTAAAATCGATCTTCGTCTTCCCTCTACTCTCAGCTACAGAGAATGTCCATCTGTCCAAAGTTTTTTTTAAAAATTAAATGAGTGATATACAACCTTTGTGCTTGCCGTCATGGTATTGTTCCATTCCGGTACATCAGATATACCTTAAAGGTCCGATAACTCTACATACTATTCAACATTTCAGGCAGAGAAGATAAAAGCTCTGACCATTAATGCCATCCCAGTAATGAAATGGTCATACACGAGACACCAAATCGCTACTACCCCAAATTCATAATTATACACTCCAAGAATTATCAACGCCGTAAATTTATTTCACCGTACTCATAATTGAGCGGTTCATATAAATATTTAGTTCAACAATGGATGCATTACCAAGAGAACGAATGCCAATCGAGCAATGCTAAAACTGTGCATATGCAAAAATTGTTAGACGAGAGAAAAAAATAGTTTACTGATGTAACGTTCTGCCTCAACAATAATAGGAAGTTACCACGTAAAGTGATTTTATTGATACCTTCATTATATCACACAATAGTCGATTTGAAATGTGCAAATTATCTCTCATTATTAGCACACCAGTGACTATAGGGATCCTTTTACACATGAAAACATTCTCATCCCCCACACTCGGAAGTATTCTTCCTCCAGGAGGTTCATATAGCTGAGTACTGCTAGAGGTAATCGAATCTGTACTAGACTTTGAACACGATGGACATTATCGACTCGCGAATATCTCCATATTGGGAACTATACCGAGCTGACGACTCACCGTGATAGTATACCCTTGTGGTGAGTAAACCACGGTCTGGTAAGAATGTATAATTACTTATTTAACAGATACTGCAGGAAAGATGATGCAGAAGGGCAGGAAAATGAATTCAAAGAGGTTTGTCTGCATTATTGATAACAACTTTGGGGATTGAACTGATCGACAAAACATATGCTGTACTCAATACCAGGTAACATAAAACAAATCGAAAACAGACACAAACAAATGCTGTCAAGTAGCCATCTCTAAACCATCACTTGTGAACCTGCTGATGTTTCGCATCCCAAAATTTTCTGATCAATGACAATCATGATTCGTACGTTTTTCGGGTGGATCAATTTTCTGGTCCAGGATCAGGGTCAACTATCATGAATTTTCATATTTTTGAAACTAGTTTGGCAATATTTCAATAATGTTGTTTGGATTTCTCTTCTTATGTAGTACACTTGAATAATTGTAACGAGATACTTTACATTTGACTTCCTTTTCTTTGACTATATTTTCATACAATGATGTTGTACCAGGATGAAAAGTGACACCAGTGAATAATATTCCATGGGGTATTCAATGATGATTATCGTTGATTGATTATAATCGATATATCAATTTCAAACAGATTTCATTCCATGCCTCAAAAATAGTTTTGTTCCAAACTATTAGTGACAGACGAAATATGGCCTAATGTTACTCAAATTTCAATTATATTCTGCGCAGATCAATTCTGAAATTATTTCATTCAATAACACTGTTCAAATTACACTTCCCATTCTGTTCGCCAACTCTGCGCCATAAATTCATTTGCATACAGTCAAGACAATGCAAATGAATTTGTTTTTTACGGGGTACCTGAAGTCATATCCGTAGCTCAACTGAGTTTTCAGTGGACCTTTCGCTGGCATTTGCATGGATTGAAGGCGTTCCAGAGCATAAACCACAGTTATTGTCCACAGTTATCATTGATTGCCAGTTATGTTTGACTGTGGGTTTCCATTCGCTGACACATGATTTATTAGTGGCTGCACTTTTCCCCAACATTCGGTGTGATGTGTGACACCGAATGTTGGGGGAAAAGCATGAAAAGTGCAGCCACTAATAAACTAATCAAAGGTTTTCCGGAATTTTGACATCCCAGCTTCAAACCAAATATTACAAGACAAAACTTGCCTGTGGCTGACAAATATGATGATCCAAAATCTACATGTAGATCATTTTCTTCCCGTACGAAAGAGAAGTCTGCTATGGATTCAAATAAAGTCTTTTATTTGTACGGATCGGAAAACTTATCTTGAACCAGGATAAGATTTCTGATCCGTCCAATAAAATACACCAATTGTATTGCGAAAATATTCTCTTGTACGGGTCCGATTTGCAGTTTTGCAAGTTAAGCATATTATTTGATCGTTTCTTCAGGGGCATTTCTGCGAATGGTTCATATGTGGTCGGCAGTTAGGTATCATCGAATTATGTGTTTATATTAGTCTTAATGACAATTATGTCCAAGGGCGCAGTGATATTGATGTTATAAGTAAACCCCACAGTCAAAAGCACTAAAACTTATACAGGCCTATTTTTTTTAATAATTATTAGACACTTAATTGGCATGAGTTGGTCATAAACATTGCACGATTTAGCAATATTGTTATTTCAAAATAACACGTGTATGCTTTTTCGATGGTATACCGTCATCCAAACACTCCTTCATGCATCTCAGATTTAAATTAATGAAGTCATAATCCCGTGACCAGAAATCGATGGCAAGGAAGCCAATTTATAATCAGGAGAGTCATTGAAAACAGTTGGATGCCTTAATGATTGGATAGCCATTAAAATTATGTTTTCCTGACACTCGTTCAGGACGAGACTAAGATACCCACAAAATACTGAGGGATTCAGTGTTTTTTTTCCCTGATAGGGACAACTGCATTGGGGCAATTAAGATGACCTGGTTTTCGGAAATATCCAGGATTGGTCTGGGTTTCAGGCATCTCCGTATTGGATTGTAAGTTGGGTTACAGAATCGTCTAAAGCTACCGAAGACTGAAATGGTCATGCTTTCTGACAAAATGGAAGTGTTGAAGGTCAAATCATTGACGGTCGAATTCGAGGTTAGAACTGAAATTGTCAATGTAAGTATCAATTGTACCAATGATTAAGCTCCTTCTCCTAGCATTCCAGAGGCATAGTGCTTATAGCTCCTATTATACAGGAGAACTTTGCCTCAAGTTTTCAGAGTGAAATGTTTTTTTACGAATGTACTTATGGGTAGGTATCAGCATTATCAAAATCCTGTTGGTACTAAGTCGATACACACATCACTTTTGTGCAGATAGTTACATTTTTGGTGCCCTGTGCCTGTATGTTCACATAAACCTGAGCTTGTGCTTTAAAAATAACATGCTCATTTTCATTTCAGTGACTGTTATATATAATATTTCAGGTTAAAGATCAAACGTCCAATCGACTCGCTTCTCTAGAGACGGGAACTTATCACAGCTGCACGTACCTGAAAGAAAACACGCTGAAACTTTCATAATAAAATGCAGAATAATTCATATGAAAATATACCATGTCAACGACAAATAATGGTGCGCTACGCTCCCGGCAGTTCCTGAACTTTCAGTCGTCGGCATTGTTTTTTTTTTTAGCATTTTCCACACACTCACACACCGCTCACTTTGTCAACACGGGTGGGTTCAGGCGCTTTGTCGGCTCACTCTCAGAACTGTTCATCCGAGTCGACATCTGGGACTGGGTCGACGGTGGGCGAAATACGAAATCTCTTGATTTCTTTGGTTTAAATGCGTAGGCAAGTGGTGACATTCCCTGCTCCTCGAAGTCAACACCATCTGAAGATGATTGCGATTCTGATAAATTCATAAACCAAGCAATTCCATGTTGCTTACGGTGCATGATGTGGTTGAACTTTGGATACCCTGAATCGCGTGCGTAGGAAATTGTGTCATCCAGCCAGTGACGTCATGCTAGCAATCCAACAGAACTGGCGGCGCTCGGACCGTCAAAGTGTTGTCAGTGGCGTTAGTGAATGTGTAGGATGTTGCTGTGGGGTATCAGATTCAAACGTATGTGAACAAGGGAGTTGATTTATTCATTTTTGTCCCCATTTAAAGTGACTGTGTTTACAGTTAAATGCCTTGTGCAATACCAGACGCAACCAATACTTTATTGCACCTGACCTTTATTCGGGGGAGATATATTTCCTTCATTGCCACATGCGGCTATTGTCCTTTTATACTGACATCTGAGATTCTTCCATACGGATTTACACACCAGGAAATACATGTACTTTGTCAGATGATAGGCCTCATTTAACAATTAGAAGAGCACAGTAATAATTTTCCCCTGGTCGTGATACATGTTTAGACGTGCAATAGAACATGAACTCGTATCAAACACAAAATCAAACATAAATGCACAAAGGAATTATTATCCACAGGATCAGAGGAGTTAATTAATTTCTTTCTGACAAGAAATGGTTAAAGACGACGGACAGTAAAAAACTTTTCTTGCACAAATATACTGCTTATGTTCATATGATATGCTACGAAATAAATAAATGTACGAATTCCATCGATATAATGCGCGTCTGGCACGATCAAAATGCTGTTCACAGTGCCCCAGCCATGCCGTGTGTTTCAGGTAAAAGAATCGTGACGTCACGATAGGTCATTGCGTTTTCCATACCGCTGTATAGATACCTGTACGTTTTCCGCCGCTGCTATGATCACTGCGGTGAGGTCAAAGAATTTTCATGCGATGAGATGGCGTTCATTAAATATTTGCGACACACCCATTTTTGGGCAGAAGGATATGAAAATTTGCCACCATGTTCAGGAGAGTATATAGATGACACTGTTATGGTGAAATATATTTTTAACCTGGAAAATATGCACAGTCCATGCCCTAACATGGTCTCTAATCGGAAAATATTTCAAGAGGGGTGATGAGTTATAACCCACAGGTAAAATATGTGCTCATCAGAATTTTCTCAAAATTTGTCTGATTATCAAGTGATATGTGTAGATTGAAATCGTTGAATAAAAATTGGGGGTTACCGCGTTGGATTTGTTGCAAAACACTTTCGAAAGAGTTCAGCTATCCTTCGAAATCCGCCATATTATTAATTTCAAATTGAATTAACAGCCCCAGAAAGAAATCCATACAGTAAAAACTTATAAAATTTAGTATACATGTCCAGTGGATCGTACACATGTAAAAAATGAAAAAAAAATTGGGGGTCACTGCGGCAGAATTTTCGCAATCTGCATTTGAATGTTGTATGTCGGACTAGGATCGTGCGCCCGTGTGCCACCAAAACGTCAGAGGTTTACCTATCGTGGCGTCACATCATTCGCTGGAAGCTTCTTGAAGGGAGTCTCCACTACAGAGCGCCCACAGGGCAACAGGATGCATATTCATTGAAAATATTGTTGCTATCATTTTTAACTCATACGACTCTATCATATAAGGAAAAAATCATGAATATTATTTTTTCACCGTCCGTCGCCTTTAAGACAAGCGGGCAGGGAAACAAACCCTGGGACAAAGTGATATGATATCCAGCGCCGCGCATTGAACGAAAACAACCGGATATCGCACGTCCACAGACATCAATGGATGATTGAAGTTTTGTCCCGGAGCCGCCATGGAAAACGTGTGAAGCTGCTGTATTGTCCGCTGGGAGGCACTTCAGCTTGAGAACAGTAAGATCGAAAGTGTTGCCTCGCTAATTGTGACATCCACCAGCCATCATCTGTTGATGATAGAGTAAACTTGTGGGATTTCACGTCCTGTCTTCACGTTTCGTGCACAAAGGACATACATGCGGACCTCGATCGATTTATGGACTCCACCCATCACGGGTTTTACTGGTTAGTAGAATTCTGCAATTCATGTTCTGCGACACGTGGCGAAAGGAATACGTGTAAAGCTTCCCCTGAGGTAAGTAACGCTGAATGGAAAACATTTGACCCCATTGAAAGTTATTACTATGTCATATAGGCCTATTCACAGCCTTATCCGTGTAATAGCAATAATCAAGTAAATATATAGGAGACACAAATTGTGCCTTTTAAAACCGATTGATATTTTGTTATATTCCCCCTGTCCCAAGTTAACCAAATAAATACGTAATAGGCAACCTTGTGTTTTTTGTATTACTAGGCAACCTTCTACTGTCATAGTATTGTTCCGATCCGGTACATTAGATGCATATTAAAGATCCCATTATACCACAGGAAAGTCGTTTGTTTCTATATATGAAATGCAATCATAATCATACTCCCATTATAAGAATAATAACCAGAGACAAGGAATATTCCACGTGAAAACAAACGTCCTCCACATTCGGAAGTAGTTTTCCTCCAGATATTCCATAACATCCAGTGCCACTGAGACAATCCAACCTTTACTGGATCCGTAACTAGATCGACTTTACCTACATGTATACCGAGTTGACCACTCACCGTGATAGTACACCCTTTGTCCCATGTGGTGAATGAACCACGGCCTGGTATGATTATATGATAGATGATATAAAGGATACTGATACAAGTATGCAGAGAAGGAAGGGACGTGTTTTGCGAGTGGTTAGTCTGCTCTATTAACGACAATGATTGGAATAGAATTGACATAAATGGCGATAAGACTTGTTGTGATGAGTAAATTTTGTTTTGCACTATTTGGTTTGTAGCTGGGGTATTGTATTTTGGTACGTTGGTCACACAATTCCGGATGAAATTTACTTTGTTCATTGGTGACTGCACTTCTTTCCCATTCAATGTGATGTGTCAGCTAATGGAAACCCACAGCCACTTTGATCATCGTCGCATTGGTTGGGGATGTGTAAGGCAATTCGAACAATCTTCTAATCAATGATGATGCACTCTGATGACAATATGTGTTCATGCAAATGTCATCAAAAGGTCCACTAATAAATCATTTGGGCTACGGACTTGACAACGGATACTTCCTAGATAAAGAAATTGGATGTAATGCAAATGAATTTATGAGAAAAAGTCTATATATATATATATATATATATATCCAAATGCAAATTTGCAAATTTGATGTCATTGACTTGTCATCAGACGTGAACATAATATTTTAAAACATACCTTATTGACAACACATTAAAACATTTATATGACGCAGATAGATTCAAATTGAAGTATACCCATATCAATGACAAATTGTTAAATGTTATGATATTTTTTATGTAACTTCATTCTGACCAGAAATCGCAAATTTTTTTAGACTTCAATGCTTTGTCGTGCATTATTAACAGTACAATCGCTGCATACTGTCACGGTGTAATGCCAATCACCACCAGTATTTCATTGCACCTGATCTTTTAAATCGGGATATGTCTGCTTTATTATTACCCTTCAGAAAAGAAATATGACTTGCTGCATAGTGTCCACTCAAATCCATCGTTATATCTCCTCTGCATCTTGTTACACGTGGGGTAATGTGAGTTGTGTAATCCTAGGCCCAGACTTTCTCTAATAACCAGAACTGCACAGCGAGAATCCGCTCGAGGCAGTAATAGTTTAGTAGACTTTCACACAGACCATGAACGTGTATCAGACACAGTCACTCATGATTTACACACACTTAACTGTATTTCAATGTAAAGCGACGCCTGGAAAATCTTGATCGCGAACGCATTTTCGTGAGTTACAATCGTGTACTAGAAAATTTCATATAGTCTACGTACTACGAAAAATAAACACAATCTAATAAAACCACAAACTATGATTAATTGTTCGTTAACTTTAACAGAAACATGATTCCATGCTGTTAAAGAAAATCGTTTGTTTCACTGAGTTCGGACTCAATGCACAAAGGGATTGATTATCCATTGGATGAAGTTAGTAAATTGATATCTTCTTGACAAGAATTGGATAAGACAAGCGAGAAACTCACCCCTGGGACAAAATGGTATCACGCATAGCACACTTAAAGAAAACAACCAGACATCTCACAACCGCAGACATGGGTGATATTGACGTTCTTGTTCTGAGCCGGCAATAGTAGACGTGTAAAGCTGTCAGGAGCAACACTACTGCCGCATTGTTGACTGTATGAAGGCAATTTGGCTCGGGAATACATTCAGATCGAAAGTTTTTGAACGACAATGACATTTTCAAGGAATAACCTGTAGTTGATAACCGAACTTGTCGGATCTCACCTGTTATTTTGTCCTCATGTCTCGTGCATGAGGTATAAAGGCTCATTCCATCGATCGATTCTATTCAGTTCAACACCCATTGTATGGCACATTGCAATATACATATAGAGGATATACTAGAAAGCTGACCTGGGGTAAGTACAAATGTTGGGTTTGTGGGTAACGTGTGACATCAGCGAATATGATGCATACTTTAGGTAGACCAATTAACATACTAAAATACAATGCAATAGTCATAACCAAGTAACAAGAACTGCACTATTTGTAATTTGTAAAATTCTATGGATGTCATGCTTAATTTTCAGCCATTGATAATGTGCCCCTAATCTAAATTTATCAAATGTGTATGTGATAGTAACCTACGTGTGCACTGCCGGTACAACATAACTATACATCAAAGGTCAAATCACTCTCCATACCATTCGGATGATTTCAAACAGATAGTAAGCAATACTGACCGCTAATGCTGTCTCATTAATGGAATGGTCCCTAAACATCCCTAAACATCACTCTGATTACTCTGTCATGCTTAATTTTCAGCCATTGATAATGTGCCCCTAATCTAAGTGTATGTGATAGTAACCTACGTGTGCACTGCCGGTACAACATAACTATACATCGAAGGTCAAATCACTCTCCATACCATTCGGATGATTTCAAACAGATAGTAAGCAATACTGACCGCTAATGCTGTCTCATTAATGGAATGGTCCCTAAACATCCCTAAACATCACTCTGATTACTCTGTCATGCTTAATTTTCAGCCATTGATAATGTGCCCCTAATCTAAATTTATCAAATGTGTATGTGATAGTAACCTACGTGTGCACTGCCGGTACAACATAACTATACATCGAAGGTCAAATCACTCTCCATACCATTCGGATGATTTCAAACAGATAGTAAGCAATACTGACCGCTAATGCTGTCTCATTAATGGAATGGTCCCTAAACATCATTCAGATTATCCAATACAGTGCGGATGATTGTCGTGTTATGAATTTAATTTTGTTAACACGGATTCAAACACTGGGACAGGGCTTGTAACCAATAAATTATTGCGAATAAGTTTTGCACACAAAGAGGCTCTTCCAACAGGTTATTTATATTCAATGAAATCATCGTGCAATTATCATAAAAAAATGACACACATACTAGTATCACTCACTAGGCGCCACTTTTATTGGTGAGTATAGCTCAAAGTAGTTGTCATCTTTTCCAAACTCATTACTACCACATTTTCATAAGTTACTATTCTCAGTGTTCTCAGCACTCGTTTTTTCAAAACAGTTTTCCATGTCAATTGAGATGTTTAAGTGAATATCAGGTCTGGAATGGAGGGATTAGCAAGTGAACGAGTGCATTTTTGAGCATCAATTTCAATGTGAAATACATGTCGAGGATCGGAAAATCGCTAAAAGTCTGGGGAACTGGCATTTTTGTCATGCATGTATCACAAAATAGAAATTTATACAAATTTACCACCTGTTCAGTATTCTATGTAAAGACAAAATTCTATTGACGAAACAAAATGACTCGATCAGAATAAGTTATGGAAATAATATAGATATGGTGGTGGAGTGTGTTCTTTTATTATTGTGCGCCTGTTTGGTGAACAAATCCTTGTAATATACCCCAATATTAGGAACCACATCGAGCTGGGTTCTGTTTTTTTAGTTGCCTGGCAGTTTCACTGATGTGAAAACTGTCACAGTCGCCACAGTGGTAGATCGCTCCACAACACTGGTCCATGCTCGTCTTGTCCTTTGGGTTGACTAGAAACTGTCTGAGGGTGAGGGCGGGTTCAAAAGCTACGTTGACCCCATGTTTCTTGAACACCCGGCAGAGCTTTTCGGACACCCCTTGTGCAAATGGTAGCACGATCATGCACTTGCTCCTCTCCTTCTGTGGCACTGTATTGGAGCGAGGTTGCTCGGGTTGCTTGGGTCGTTCCTTCAGGGACCACGTCGGGTAACCACACCCTCTAAGTGCGTCACGCAAGTGTTCATGGTGTTGTTTTCCACTGTCCGATCCTCCTCAGTTGTGACTATGGAATCACACCGGTGGTATAGAGTTCGGACCACGCCCAGTTTCTGATGTAGTGGGTTCTGGTGTAGTGGGTGATGTTCCACACATCTACGATCGCGTTTTGACTACTGCAGCACACCTAGCGGTAGCAGACGACAATCGTCAGTCTGATGAAGTCTGCTGTTCAAGACAGACAAAAGCTCACCGGTTAGTAAACACTTTGCTTGTGTTTTTATAATTTCCATGTACAAAGGATAATGAAGCCATGGTTGAAATAGAGAATTATGTTTGCATGAAAATAAATGTTACTGCAATTTCAGCACATGGTATTTGTAATTTGAAGTAACACAAACTAATGCATGCAATGGGTAAGCGCATGTCAATGTTTGAGTTAAAAGAAAGAACTCGCAAGCAGGAAATGCACATAACAATCGTCATAGCAGATTCAACGAACCCGACTGGACCTGCTGTTATCCAATGTAAAATAATGCCTACGACTGTACTATTGGGAAGGTTTCTGTTCACTATTGACATCATCAACAGTTTGTGTGTGTCGATACATTCATTGCTTTTGCACTTTGTCATGTTACCCAAAATAGGTACCTGTTTTTCACAGCGGGTTCAGTAGTTTAACAATAAGAATTCTCGTGAGATGTGGTTACAGTTTAGGTTAGTGATCCTCTGGTCAAATAACCCATGGGCGTGGCGTTGCATCCGTCGACTGTTCACATTTTTCTTTTGAAAGTTTACGCTAGGATCGTTCTGAAATTTTGCACGAAATTCCAAGAAAAGTTGCCATGAAAGTTTTTTTTTTATTTTCAAACGAAAAATGGCAAATTTTAGCGACCGTTTTCTCAAAATCCGTTCAGTAAGCTTTTTTTCTAACTTTGCATTTTTGACCATCTGTAAAGTTATGGAGATGGTAGGCTTTGAATCGACCAAAAGGCCCGAAACATATGACCAAATTGCACGAAATCTGTTTAGTAACTTTCTAGTTAATTTCACATATAGATGGCATTTAGGACTGTTTTGTTTATATAGGAAGAAATAGGGCCTTGGATCGCTCGAAAGACCCGACAGTATCTCCAAAATGCTCAGAATGACCAAAATTTCTTTCTGGTGAGCTCGAACTTTACCTAAGATGACATTGAGTGGTAACTGTTGAGGTGTTCCTTTAATGTATTTGTCCATATAAGTAGGCTTCTACAATGATCATCTTCACATCACAGTGAACGTAAGTATCAATCTATTACCATCAATACAGGCAAATTTTGATGATTCAAATAACAAACGTAAAACACAACATTTTGCAATAGAAACAAAGCCCAACCAAATACTTTATCAAAAAACACACTGGCGTCATCAGGGGCAGACAGTGTGGTTAATGTAGTTGTTTCTACTGTACACCTGATGCAATTAGTATACAACTGCCCAACAACGTATGAAAATAATTTAGAAATCCGAAACTAACCCCATAAACATTCGTTGAAATCCTAGGAAGCATCAAATTCATGGAAATTGGAGTAGCAAACCCAACTGTCTGCGCCCATGGTGAGGCCAGTCTGGCTTTTGTCTGTAAAATAGTTAATCGGGTTTTGTTTTTATTCCAAACATGTTGTCTGAAAAATGTCTTATATGTACTTTTTCAGTTACGTTTGGTGTTGAAGAAAGCCGAGCCTCACACTCTTATTCATAGGACATAGTTGTGACTTAAGTATATATAGCAGTGTAACGATATGCAAAATATAGTTACAATCTAGTCTAAGCAAAGGCAATGTTTAGTTGGTCCTATTATTTTCGTTCCTAGAAACTGGGAAATTCAACAGAAAGATGACCAACCATGACGCTAAGAAAATTATTGTATCATTAACTACAGACTTTGAAAGCAAAAAGAGATTATCCACTCGATAAGGGAAGTAAATTAATTTCTTCCCGGTACGAATTGGATAAAATAATCACTCCTGGGACAAAGAGATATCGAACGCCGCCCATTGAACGAAAACAACTGGATATCTCATAATCACAGGCTTTCATGGATGATTCGATGTTTTCGTCGTCAGCAGACGATAGTAGACATGACGTTCCAGTGGGAGCAACATCATGGCTGTAAGATTTGACGGCTAGGAGGTGCTTTGGCTCGGGGAACAGTGAGATCGAAAGTCTTGTGATATCGAATATTGCGTCGTACCGCCATCGACTGTAGGTGAAAGACTGAACTTGTGAGAACTCGCGTCCTGTCTTCATGATTCAGGCAAATAGGTCAAATGCGTATTTCATCCATTGATTATATTCTGTCTATCACGAATTTGATTCTCTTACGTAAGTTAATTTTTCGTAGGGCATGGAATTATATCCGGTACGAATTGGATAAAATAATCACTCCTGGGATAAAGAGATATCGAACGCCGCCCATTGAACGAAAACAACTGGATATCTCATAATCACAGGCTTTCATGGATGATTCGATGTTTTCGTCGTCAGCAGACGATAGTAGACATGACGTTCCAGTGGGAGCAACATCATGGCTGTAAGATTTGACGGCTAGGAGGTGCTTTGGCTCGGGGAACAGTGAGATCGAAAGTCTTGTGATATCGAATATTGCGTCGTACCGCCATCGACTGTAGGTGAAAGAATGAACTTGTGAGAACTCGCGTCCTGTCTTCATGATTCAGGCAAATAGGTCAAATGCGTATTTCATCCATTGATTATATTCTGTCTATCACGAATTTGATTCTCTTAGGTAAGTTAATTTTTCGTAGGGCATGGAATTATATCCGGTACGAATTGGATAAAATAATCACTCCTGGGACAAAGAGATATCGAACGCCGCCCATTGAACGAAAACAACTGGATATCTCATAATCACAGGCTTTCATGGATGATTCGATGTTTTCGTCGTCAGCAGACGATAGTAGACATGACGTTCCAGTGGGAGCAACATCATGGCTGTAAGATTTGACGGCTAGGAGGTGCTTTGGCTCGGGGAACAGTGAGATCGAAAGTCTTGTGATATCGAATATTGCGTCGTACCGCCATCGACTGTAGGTGAAAGACTGAACTTGTGAGAACTCGCGTCCTGTCTTCATGATTCAGGCAAATAGGTCAAATGCGTATTTCATCCATTGATTATATTCTGTCTATCACGAATTTGATTCTCTTAGGTAAGTTAATTTTTCGTAGGGCATGGAATTATACGATAAATTGAATATGCATTACCTTGACACATTATAAATAGAGGATATACTAAAGTTCGTATGAGGTGAGTTCGTATGTATGTATGTGTCCATGATCAACATTAGCACCCATGAAAAATTATGCATACATTATATAGACCTAACAAGCAATACATGAATTAGTAATAACAAAGTTACCAATATATCATACATGTACAGTTGTACACTATACTACATGTTCCTTGTCGATTTCATGCATTTACGGTCAGCATCCGAGATTGTCCATTGTTCACAAAATAGGTAATTGATGCCAAGCTATGTAATGTGCTTACTGTCAGGGTATTGTTCCAATCCGGTACATCAGATGTGCGTTAAAGGTCGTATCACTAAAAGGTCGCATTGAACAGTTTATTGTGATGCCTTACAGATATGTTTTAACCAAAACATTTCTAACCACACTTTCCCAACTTCCCTATATCCCATACACTCGTCAGTGGTAAACATGAATGGCACATCATCAGCCCTACAATGTGTTGTATAGTGGGAAGTTCCCGTAGTTCCCCACATTCTACCTCGCAATGTTTGGATTGTACATGTACTTTGTGGTGTATCGCATTTTGGTCAGATGGTCACATTTCCAGTTGAAATCTCTTTTATTTATATTTGAATGCACTTTCTTCTCCTGACATTGAGTATGAGGTGTACACATGAAAAGCCACAGTCAGATTTAAGTGGTATTGGTTAAATATTTCGAATCGAACATAACTCCGAATCAATGACGATGCTCTGCAAAAGACACTTCATTGGCGACAATGTTTGTGCTCCAAACGGCTTCAATTCATGCAAATGTTGGGGAAAGGTCCAAATTGTTTGGGATTATGAACACGGTTGTCCTGCGGCGACAACATCCGATATGCCTCTAGATAAGCGAATTGTCTCGACTGCAATAAAAATGGAGTTATGAAGCAGGGTGGACAAACAGCACAAGACAATCGTATTACTGAATATGATATCTCCAATGTGAATCTATTGAGAGTATACATGTATATGGGAAATATATGTATATACTATACTATATATAATATTGCTTGATTTGGTCTGAGTAGAGGGTGATCCACAGAGGCCTCGCTGCCACCCACGAATTAGGAACCATTTTATTTTGTGATGCAGAACCAAATTAGTTTGATCAAATTCAATCATCTTAGTGGCACGAGTATTTGCTGATCAGCGTGGAGATACGAGAACAATAATCACATAACGATGGTCACGTCTTCATCTCTGGAATAAACAGGAGTCTAGGCACGCAAAAACAGATATAATGCAGCCCATCACATTATCATTTACTAATCGTTTTATCTAATTTATACTGTGTCATGGACGACGTGAACGCCAAGTATCACTAATGGTGCCAACCAAGTTTCAGTGGTACGGTTATCCATATTGGTTTTCCATGTGCTTTGACCGCTTGAGAACCCATTCACCCAATGGGTTCACATTAATAGTCTGATGGACCCTTTCTCGAGTGGTTCACACGTGGGCGGTCACGAGGTATCATAAAATGTGCTAATATTAGTTTTGATGACACTCGTGGCCCAAGGCGTTGCGTTATGCAGTTCGATAATTCACAGAGGTCTATCGGTGGGAAAATCATGAAGACACTTCGATAACAAAACTGGTCACTATACACCACACTTGTGGGGTACGTCAGCAGTGTGGGGTTATGAACCCGCAATGTAAGTTTTGGTATACCATTAGGTAACCGCTAGCCCTTTGCACCTCGTGTCTAAGGATTAGATTCCTAGAGTAATGTAGAAATGTGCAGCCAGGACGCATCATAAATACCTGAACTAATTAGGTCCAAACCCCACAGCCACATACCCTTGCCTCGTTGGTGAGAGAATCTATAACCAGAAACACCATCAAAAACAAAATTAGATGTCTTTAGTGGAGTTAGCCATTATTGATGTTCACTGGAGGAATTCAAGTAAGCCGCTCTCCCTAACGGGGACATACTGTAGCCAGGTAACTAGGATGACATATTATATTAGAAAGGGCAGGAAAGGTTCTTATGGTATGTTAGTAGGCACTTCCGAATGGATCATTACACAGGCCCCCCGTGCATCTTATGAATATCTGTCATTACTCAGTATTTTCCATAATTCAAAATAGCTACCGAGGGCTGAACACGCGCATCCATGGCAAGGCAAAACCACAGACGAGATTCCGAAAGTGTCTTCAGTTGCGTGAACGCCCCTTCCACGTGCATGCGAAAGAGAAAATATAACATCACCGTTGAAAATAGGTAAATGGTAATGTAGCGACAAAATGTGACTTTTGGCAGATTACCATAATTATGCCATAATCATGTTTGTATCATTTTTCTAGTCCATACGAGTTGAATTATAATCTTATTTGAGGGACATGCGATGTGCATAGGTGCGCAAATAATAATTTTAGGTTATGCGCAATACAGTCGAAACTTATTCAAAGCCCCTCGCTTCCGATTGGTCCAAATATGTTTACGTTTTCAGATTTCGGGTGTTGGGTAGTTTTTTAGTTTCCTTATCTGTTTTCACTTTCTTCCTCCGGTCGGAAAACTCTTTGACCAGGCTGGACAATCATGACGCATCCAAACATGATTGACTACATGTATACTCATATGATTGGAGATTTCCACCTTATTTTTTAAAACAACTCTTGCTTTTATTATCATCAACATACTGTTGTACAGGGCTTGTATGTCGATACATTTGACACTAATATATAAGACAAACCTAATAAGTATCACACTTAAGCCTGAAACTAAACTCGTATCAAAGAAAGGCGGGCAGGGAAACACACCCCTGGGACAGAAATACTGTATATCCAGCGCAGCACATGAACCAAAACAACCGGTTATCTCACGACCATACTTCAAAGTATGGATGGTGTTGACGTTTTTAATAGCATGGCTGGTTTCTTGTCAGCTAGGAGACGTTTCAGCTTGAGACAAGTGGTATCGAGTCTTCTGCTAATGATTATGACATTTACTAGGTATCACCTTTTATAGATTATGTTCAATACATGTATATACTGTACATTTGAGACGTCACGTCCTGTCTTCATGTTTCATGCACAAAAGACATAAGCACATTTCATCGATTGATGTTATAATATCCATCACGGGTATAAGTACAGTAGGTAGGTAAATACCACACTAACATGCATGTCCGTGACATATTCTCAGATAGAGAATAAATATGCATAGCTGCCCTGATGTCATAATAATGTATGATATTATGATCAACATGTTACCACATCATAAGTGATGTATACCGTTCGTAAACCTATTAAGAACCTCAAAAACACAACATGCAATAGTCACACATGAGTTAGTATCATTCTATACACCATTTGTACCTTGTAAGATCGATGTCATGGTTTGAGTCTCGGCAACTGATAATGTGCCTCTGTCCCAAGTTCATCACGTGAATGAGTAATAGGCAACCTTTGTGTTCGCTGTCATGGTATTGTCCCTATCTGGTACATCAGATTTCATTAGAGGTCACACCATTCTCATTGCTACCTAGCCAATTTCACACAGAGGAAATGAAAGAGCCGATCATTAATGCTTCCCCAGCAATAAAATGGACCTTCGTCAGACATACCTCTGAGTATCGGGTAAAACGAGGGTGCTTGTCGCGTCGTGAAAGCGTGTCATTTCTCTGAACGTTGTGAGGGTGTTATTTGGACCTGGTTACTAAACAGTTATATTTGATGTGATACAAAGATAGTTTCTAACCACATTGGTTTCCCAACTTTCCTATATCCCATACAGTCGTCAAAAACAAATGACACATAAATCAAGCAATGTATGTCATTATCATTCATCAGGGTTGTGCAAAGGTTATGAACCATGTCTTCAATCTTATCCTATCGTATATTCATGGATAACTAATACTATTATTACGAAAACCTCTTTCTCGCCGGATATAAAGAATGAATTTTAGCAGTGGGGGCAGAGCATTTTTAAGTGAACAAGTGCACATTTAAGGGCTATTTTTAGTGCGACATACATGTCGCCAGTTTGGCAATCGATGAAAGTGAAGGACTTTGTCAATTTGTGAGAATGGATTTGAATTTACGACACGTGGAGCATCCCCATGAAAACACAAAATTCGTTGATGTAAAATGAAGAACTGGGTTGAAATAAATGATTGAATTAGCATTTATTCTAGTTCATGTTTTTAACACACCCCTTAACAGTAGAACGATTATCTTGGATATAATTAACGGGTTATTCCATTATGAGTGCCAGTTTGGTGAATAAATCTCTTCATTATACCCAACGGCAAGTCGCTTGTTTGCATATCTGGAAAGTGTTGATAATGTTTCTCCCATTAACAGAATGATAACCAGCAACGGCACTGTAATGGAAGTTGAGAGGTGGGATATCTTTGGACGTGAAAACATTCTACAACCTCAACATTCGGAAGTAGTTTGAGAAATTTCATACCTTCGAGTGCCTCTGAGGACAATCGTGTCTGAGCTAGATCCGTAACTCCACAGACTTCATCGACGAGTGGTTACCGCCATGTTGGAAACCACATCAAACTGACCACTCACTGTGAAAATACATTTGTTGGGTAATCCTGGATCTAGTACGAAAGTATACAATTATTGATATAACGTGTATTGCAGCAAAGAGGCAGAGAAGAAAGGGTCGTTACTTGAGAGAGGGTTGTCTGTATTCACAACAAGACTAATCGGGATTTATTTGGCATCATCAGCAAAAATGACTTGTTCTGGATGGACAATTGTCTTGATTTGCCTTCATGCTTGTTTTGTTGTCTTTGGGTTGTTGTTTTGTCTCCTGGGATGCTGTATTTTAAACGATCGGTTGCAAATCCAGATGACCTTTGCTTTGCAAATTGGTGGCTGCGCATTTTCCCACATTCAGTTAGGAGTGTTTGCGAATGGATCGACATACCTTTTCGTGGTTTTATTTGCAAATGAGTATGGCAATTAAAACATAACTTATAATAGTTGATAATGCACTGCAAAAAAAAACTACACTGACAAGAATGTTTGTGTTCCACACTGCCTACAATCTGAGCAAATGTAACGGGATGGTCCAACAAAATGCTTACCCATTTGGAACTCAACTTTTTCGTGCCACAGAATGAAATCAGTGACGAATGAAATAAATGACGAACATTCCAGTATTTGGTCAACAAAGAGATTCTAACAAATGACCTGTGAATAAAAAAACATTATTGTCACTTTTATGTAACATCATTGAAATACTAATATACACGACTTCCTGTCAATGTAAAAAATAGATCCAAACTCACACAGATCAATTCACAGTATATTCAAAGTATATTTCCCTGTCATTTTTGTTTCTCTCACTTCGTATGCCTGATATGACTTTCTGTCCCCGGACTATGAGATTGGATAACGGACCCTGTTTTGTTTGCTCGGAATACTTAATACTGGGTATTGATTCCACGTCTATTAACGATATTATTTCCAAGAATCATTAAGGGCTTACTGCCAAATCGGTTTCAGAAAGATGATTAGCCATATTACTTGTCACTTTCCTTGAGCTTCGACCTCATGGGAACCAATTCATCAAACCAGTAACGAGTTACAAAGTATCACATCTGTAGGTCTTCTTGGGTTACCCATTGATACCCTTTGTTTCATCTTTTTTACCATTTGGTGAAAAATTATTTCGCTTATTAGGTTTAAATCCCGTGACTACAATTTATTGCCTCGATTGCGAGAACAATCGGATGCCTCTAGTTGAGTAATTTGATAGCCGTTATTGATGTTTTTTACACTCTTGCGGACGACTCCATGACACCCAGAATGCACTGCGGATTTCAAGTCGGTCGATTCCCCTAATGGGAACAACTGCAGCGGGGAAACCAGGATGACATGATATATCGAAAGAGGCCAGTAAATGGTCTGGGTTTACAGTCAATCCCATCTTGGACTCCTGAAGTGAAATGAAACCAGACGCGATGTTAAAGTTCTCAATGTAACCTACATTCCAGGAAATGCTTTGAAAACGTCGCAGACCAATAGGGATTATTAATTGGATCGAGAGAGTGAATTGATTTCTTTTTTTCTGAAAAGAATTGGATAAGAGGAGCGGGCAGGGAAACACCCATCAGACAGTTTGATTCCCACCGCTGCAGAGTGAATGGAAACAACCGAATATAGCATGACCACAAACTTCAAAGGATGATATTGGTGTTCTATTCCTGAGCTGACGCTGGAAAACGTGTAGTAAGCGGAACATCACATCTACTGTGTTGACCGCTAGGAAGTGCTTTAGCTTGAATACAGTGAGATCGAAAGTCCTGTACCTGTGATCATGACATTACAGCAAGAGTGTTACCTGTTGATTACAGAACGTATGCTACTTGTGAGAACACAAATCCTGTGTTCATGCACAGAGGACACATGCATATTCCACCGATCGATACTATAATATCCGTAGGATTATCGGGAGGTAAGTGAATTTTTCGACAGTTATAAAATTGCACACCTAATTTCAAAATGCATGTCCATGACACATTGTAAGATGCATTTAAGGGTATGCATGTAAATTTGACCGGACATACACCATCTGTACCTGGTAAAATATATTGACACATGCCTTTAACCTCACCAACTGAAAACGTATACCATGATTACCGAGTAAATAAGTAATAGGCAAATGTGTGCTTACCGTCGGGGCACATACGATGTCTTTAAATGTCACTCGCATTACTTTTAAATGTTCTCGAACAGAGAAAATGAAAGATCTGACCACTAATGCGTCCGCAGCGACAAACTTTACCTTTCATGAGACATTCCAGGTACTTTCTTTGAACTTTCTGGTTGTTTGATTAGAAAAGGGATTGCAACTATTAAACAGGAGAATTTAATGCATTGTAGTGATGAATTTCTAACCATACTGTTTTCCCAATTGCTTTATATCCCATGCAAAAATAAACATGGTAAAAAACGAATGACACATATGTCACCAATCGCTGGTTTCCGACTGTATACCATTGCATATTCATGAGTTACTACTACCAATAATAATCAGAATCATAAATTTGACGTTTGTGTGAAACTTAGTTTCAGCAATGAGGAATAAGCGAAGTGCAATTTGCAAGCGTTTTTTTTTAGGTTGGAATGTGTTTTCCCAAGCAGGCAATCAATACGAGTGTGAGGACTCACTGTCACACATGTAAAAATGTAAGAATTAAACATTAAACTGTTGAAACACACTGGCTCAACAATATATAAAAAGATAGAACTGTTGTGAATATTTTCAATTTTTCAATTATTTCAATTCTTGTGTACCAAATTGGTGAACAAATATCCTATTTTGCTCTATAAAAAGTCGATTTTTTTCCAGTTTTGGATTGCACTGATAATCTTACTTTCATTATTAGTGACGTCAGTGTTTATTGTATTGAGAATTCAGAAGTGGGATATCCCTCAACGTTAAAACATCTGACTTCCTTCACACTGAGAAGTTTTCTTCAGAAATTTCATAGCATCGAGTACCACCTAAGACAATCGAGTCCGTGCAGGGTCCGTAACTCTGAAAGACTGGACGTGAGGATATCGACATATTGGGAAGTTTATCAAGCTATCCACTCACTGGGATAACACATCCATGTGGTGGATAAACTTGGGCCTAGAGCAAATGCATAGGCACTGATATAATGAGTACTGTAGCAAAGATGCAGTAGGAATAGGTATTAGGCTTGAGATTGGCACTGGTGGTTCAAGTCACTTTGTTATGCAGTTAGGTAACTCACAGAGGTCTATCGAGAACAGTTATCAAGACACTTCAATCACAAAAATGGGTATTTTATATTGTGGGGTTTTGCATCCCATTATACCTAACTAACAACATAAATGTGTATGTATTTTTTGGCATACCATCATGTAACCACTGTAACCATCTCTCTGCACCTTGTATCTAAGGATTAAGTTCTAAGGATGCGCAGCCAGGACTCATCCTAAATAACTAAACTAATTAGGGCTAAACCCCATAACCACACACATCATTGCTTCGGTGGCGAGAAAATCTATAACCAGAAACACCCTTGAAAACATTTGGCTGTCTTTAGACTTAATGGAGCAATTTGATAGCCTTTATCGATGTTTTCTTGACACTTTTGAGGACGACAGCGAGACACACGGAATGCACAGGGGAATTCAAGTCGGTCATTTTCGCAAATGGGAACAACTGTAGTTGGGTAACTAGGATGACATGATTTATTAGAAAGGGGTGGGAAATGGTCTGGGATTTTTAAGCACTTCTGAATGTTACTCTTGACAAATGACAAAAGACGTAACTTTGAGGTTAAAATTCTCAATAAAGCTTAAAAGTGTGATGCGGTCCTCACATGTTTGGAAACGCTTTTTGTTATCAAGTCATGTCACTTGTTCTCCGACATTAGGCCAATTTAGGATAACCAGGACACTTAATGTGTTCATCTTGAATTGGAAAATTATGAGTACATGAAACGAATATTGCTGCAAATTCAGCAAAGATGATGAAGAAACAACGGCAGTATGATAAAATACTGTGGTTGGCATAAGTAGGTGAATTGCAATATCTGAAGTAAGTATGGATGAATTTCCGGGAAGGACATACACACACAAATCATTTTAAGAGAATAACCAAAGTGGACATGCTGTTGTCAATGTGAAATAATGGTTACGAATGATCGGTTGGGTATGTTTCCTATAAGCATCATCAACATCATGTTGTGCCAGTGCTTGTATGTCGATACATACACTGACACATACGACAAGACTAATAAATATCACATTTCAATCATCATGGAACTATACTCGCATCATTGACAAATTTTGATGCAGCAAACTGTGACCTGTAGACGATGGATGGTTTCTTCATCAGTTGCATGATGATATACATACTGTATATACAGTACTGATGTGGCTGCTTTAATTACTTTCAGAAAGTATAATTTACAGTGTGTGGCGAACGTCCATTTATAATGATGCAGGGTTTACTCTGTATGGATTTACACAATAGGACATGCATGTGATATGACAAGTGATGGGTCGCGGACTCCGTCTGAAAATCAGAACAACACAGTGATAACTTTGCCCTGGCAGTGCTATTTGATTAGATTATCACGAAACATGAACTCGTATCGAACACAAGATTACTTCCTGGTGAGGGGCTCACGTGTTATGGTCGCGTCTGAAAAAGATCAAACTTTTACTTTGTTCCTGAAGAGAGTGAAACCTCAAAATCGTAAAAATAACACATAGTCGTTTTTTTTTTTTACAAAGAATCGTTGTAAAGTCAGGTTTTTAATTGCCGTGGTGTTGCCGTGGCGATTGTGCCGTGGTGTTGCGTCCGTCGTCCGTCCGTTCATATTTTTTTTATCTTTAAAGTTTACGGTCGAATCTTTCTGAAAATTTGCCAAAAAATACCTAAATATATTTCCAGGAAAGTTTTTTTTTAGTTTTCCGATTTTCGCATTTTTCTCAAAATGGCGACCGTTTCCGACAAAAAATGCCTGATTTTGGACTTTGGCGGCCATTTTCTCAAAATGTGTTCAGTATTTTTTTTTTCTTTTTGATACATAACACTCCTCATATGTACTTCTGTAACGTGTATAGGTTTCGTTGCGCTTGAAGCGCTCGAAGTGGGCTATTTTGGCCCAAATAGGACTTTCCGATGTTAAATTCTCCTGTGCTTTATAATGGGACACATTGTTGCTGATATCTCACTTAATATTGGGATTAGAGACTAGGAATCAATTGTGGACATATAGGAAATGATATTTGCTGAATATTGTCGTGACCTTGAATTTGATCTCTGACCTCATTATCAAGGTCAGAGCACAAAATGGCTCAAATCTCGCTAATGGTCGACTTTACTGCTTGCAAATCAATTGGGGACATATAGGAAGTGATATATGCTTAATGGTGTCATGAACTTGAACATGACCTTTGACCTCAGTTTCAAGGTCAGAGCATAAAATGGCTAATATCTCGCTTATTATCAACTTTATAGCTTAGGAATCAATTGTGAACATATAGTAAACGATATACGCTGAATATTGTCATGACCTTGAATTTGACCTTTGACCTCTTTTCCAAGGTCAAAGCTCAAAATCGCTAATATCTCGCTTATTATCGACTTTACAGCTTAGAAATCAATTTTACACATATAGGAAATGATATATACTGAATCTTGTCATGACCTTGAATTTGACCTTTGACCTTATTTTCAAGGTCAGAGCATAAAATGGCTAATATCTCACTCATTATAAATTTTACAGTTTACTAATCAATTGTGAACTTATAGTAAACGATATATGCTGAATAGTGCCATGACCTTGAATTTGACCTTTGACCTCATTTTCAAGGTCAAAGCACAAAATGGCTAATATCTCACTTATTATCAACCTTACAGCTTTGCAATCAATTGAGCACATATAGGAAATGATATATGCTTAATATTGTCTTGACCTTGTATTTTACTTTGACCTCATTTTCAAGGCCAAAGCACAAAATGGCTGATATATTTCTTATTATCGACTTTGCAGCTTGGGAATCAATAGTGAACATATGGGAAACGATATATGCTGAATTTTGTCATGACCTGGAATTTGACCTTTGACCTCACTTTCAAGGTCAGAGCACAAAATGGCTAATATCTTGCTTATTATCAACTTTTAAGCTTAGCAATCAATTACTGACATATAGGAAGTGGTATATGCTGAATATTCTCATGAACTTGAACATGACCTTTGACCTCAGTTTCAAGGTCAGAGCATAAAATGGCTAATATCTCGCTTATTATCAACCTTACAGCTTTGCAATCAATTGAGCACATATAGGAAATGATATATGCTTAATATTGTCTTGACCTTGTATTTGACTTTGACCTCATTTTCAAGGCCAGAGCACAAAATGGCTGATATATTTCTTATCATCGACTTTGCAGCTTGGGAATCAATAGTGAACATATGGGAAACGATATATACTGAATGTTGTCATGACCTTGAATTTGACCTTTGACCTCACTTTCAAGGTCAGAGCACAAAATGGCTAATATCTTGCTTATTATCAACTTTTAAGCTTAGCAATCAATTGTTGACATATAGGAAGTGGTATATGCTGAATATTCTCATGACCTTGAATTTGACCTTCGATCTCATTTCCAAGGTCAGAGCACAAAATGGTTGATATCTTGCTCATTGTCGATTGTTCAGCTTAGGAATCAATTGTGGACATGAATATGCTGAATATTTTTGTGATCTTGAATTTGACCTTTGACTTTGTTTTCAAGGTCACGGGACAAAATGGCTAATATCTAAGATGTAAAACATTGTCTGGTAACCTTTCTTAGCCCTTGGGCTAATTTTTTTTATTTCTATGGTCACAGTCTAATCTAAAAAAAGGGGGGTGCTCATATGGTCCTTTTTTGTTATCTAAATGCTTGCAGATTAAATGGAAAGAGGGCTCCATGGGGTCAGGAAAATCATTTGTATCAATGAGTGTATATTCAAACGCACAAAGGCATTATCCATTGGGTATGGATTAGATTAGTGTTGTCCTGACAAGAATTGGAAAAGACAAGCGGGCAGGGAATCACGCCCCTGAGAGAAAAATAGTATTCAGCTCCTTACATTGAACGAAAATAATCGGTTATCTCACGACCAGACACTCATGAATGATATTGACGTTTTTCTCGTGAGGAGCAACACCATGGCTGGCTTGTTGAAAGCTAGTAGGCGAGAGACCAACGAGATCGAAAGTCGTGTGCCAAGAATTATGAAATCCGCAGGCATCACCTTTTGCTTATATACTGTACACGTGAGAATTCACGTCCTGTCTTCAGGCTCTGCTCAAAGGACAATTCTACAACACGTTTGTAAGACAAGGAGAACACGTATATAGCTTACCTGAGGTAAGTACGGCAGTATGGGTTTGGAATTACGTTTGAAATTGATTCATATTTACCATAGGCATAGTTACAACCTCTTATGTGCAAGAGTGACAATCAAGTAGAAATATTTGGAAGATATCATTTGTGTCTTTTTAAATTGATTGATGTTTTGTCATACTGTTAGCAATGGGAAATGCCATTCTCTCGTATGTTAACCAAATACATAAGTGATAGGGATCATTTGTGCTTATTGTCCTTGTATTGTTCCTATCCAGTAAATCAGATGCCTATGAAAGGTCACATTATTCTCCATTTTTTAGGTATATTCTCAAACAGAAAAGATGAAAGACCCCACCAATAATGTTCCCTCAGTGATGTAATGGACCTTTAAGGGACATCCCTACAGGTATCGATACCGGGTATACCTGTAGTTCAAATGCTTGTCGTCTTAAATGTGCTCCCTCTCTCTCTCTAAACTTTGATTGTGATCGCTAGATTTGAGCGGGTATTGCAACTGAAAACTGTTGAATTTATTGTATGATAGGTATGATTTTTCATCAACCTATTCATAAATGAGTAACTACTACCACTAATAACATAGCTCTAAATTTTCCATTAGACTCAATTTATTTCAATATTCATTTCAGCAATTGGTGAATTGGCAAGTGAAAAGTGAACAAGTACATTTTTTATGGGGCTAATTTCAATGTGAAGCATTTGTCGCCAGTGGAGGATCGATAAAAGTGTGGGAACTTGTCATTTCGTCACACAAAAGTTTTAATAATCAATATAGAATTGCGACCTGTCGAGCATCTCCACGAAAAGAGGAATTTCTTGTCCAAAAATAATGAACTCGGTCGAAATAAATTCTTATTTCTTCTTATTCTTATTTAGCATGAGTACAGTACATTGTTGTAACATCTGACTCAATATTGGGAACATATCAAGTATAATGATTGTAATGTTCGGAATAACTGGTTATTTGATTACTGTGTTGTAGTTCGGTGACGAATCTCTTCGTAGAATCGCCTGTTTCCGGATTTATAATGTTTTGATATTCTTACTCTCATTATCAGAATAAAAAAAGCCTACCAGTCTCCATTGTAATGGGAATTGAGAGGTGGGATATCTTTCCACATGAAAACATTTTACATCCTGAACATTCGGAAGTAGTTTACATCCAGAAAGTTTGAGTGCCACTGAGGCAATCGAATCTTTGCTGGATCCATGATTCGCCAGATTTTATCGACGTGAGGATATCACCATATTGGACACCGACCGACCTGACCACTCACCGTGATAGTACACCTATGTGAAGAGTAAACGAATATATGGTTATTGATATAATGGATACTGCAGCAAAGATGCAGAGAAGGAAATCGTATTGTCTGTTTGTTACTAGAATGGATTGACACAAGTTGGAATGACAGCATCGGCAATACGACGTGAGGCACTTTTGTGCCTTACAGTGTTTTGATTGTAGCTGTATCCCAGGCTGTGCTGTGTTTTGGTCAATTGGTCAAAATTCCAGATGAATTGCCTTACAGTGTTTTGATTGTAGCTGTATCCCAGGCTGTGCTGTGTTTTGGTCAATTGGTCAAAATTCCAGATGAATTGCCTTACAGTGTTTTGATTGTAGCTGTATCCCAGGCTGTGCTGTGTTTTGGTCAATTGGTAAAAATTCAAGATGAATTGCCTTACAGTGTTTTGATTGTAGCTGTATCCCAGGCTGTGCTGTGTTTTGGTCAATTGGTCAAAATTCCAGATGAATTGCCTTACAATGTTTTGATTGTAGCTGTATCCCAGGCTGTGCTGTATTTTGGTCAATTGGTCACAATTACAGATGAATTGCCTTGCAGAGTTTTGATTGTAGCTGTATCCCAGGCTGTGCTGTGTTTTGGTCAATTGGTCACAATTCCAGATGAATTTTGATTTGTTTATTGGTGCATGACTGCACTTTATTTTACTGACATTCAGCGTAAATTGTTTGCAAATGAGATACGGCAATCAGATTTTTTTGGTGGCATTGGGGAAATATGTTTTTGGCAATTGAAATAAATATAACTTGTAATCGATGATGATGCACTGCGAAAGAAATTACAAAAGTGACAACTTTTTTTGCCCAGAATTTCTCCTAATTTATGCAGATGTCAGCAAAGTACCTGTAAAATAAGTGGAAGATAAATGGTCAGATAAGTGGAATATCCTGACTAAAATAAAAACGATGATATGGGGCAGAGTGGGCAAACATACTGAAACAGCTGTGGTGCGAACAGTGTTACTTAATGTAATATCCCCAGAGTGAAGTGCCAATCTATATAGATATCACGACAAGACCAAAGGAGCTTCTAAGAAAAGTTATTTTATAGTGGATTATGGACAAAATTAAATTCGAATAATTGATGTTATACTGCTAAACCAGCAACAGAAACTTGGATTATTTTTATTGACTGTCGAACTTCGTGCTTCGTCCTCTTGAGAACTTATTCACATCAATAGATAACTTATATAATATGTGTTTGATGGACATTTCCCCTCGAGTCGTCACACATTCATATTAGGCTCACATTGTTGCTCCACTAAACAGAATATTGCGATAGCAGAGAGGTCTGCTGCTACCCGCGGTGAGACACATATAATCATGGTGTCCAGAATGCCGTGTTGCATTCACTGAAAAAAGATCTATTCAATGTGGAATAGTGTAACGAAGTGACGTTTCAGATCCAGTAGACAATTCGAGTACATATATAGCTCGATAATTTGTCACCGTAATCATCATGAACTCACGTTACGGGGTATAGTGATTCTCTCGTTGTGTCGGGATAGGCCGAGAATCCTGGGAGGGAGGTGGAATCCCTGATCTCCTGACTGGAGTGTATGAACGCTCCAACAGAAGGTCCCCACGGCTGTGGGCTCCTAAATCCTTGGGCCGTATAAATATTGGTGTGTTTGGTTTTAGTAAGTTACGTTTCGGTGTAAATTCCAACCAGCGGGTCATAATTTAGGGTGTTTCCCTTGCCACAGGTAACTGGGACCGGGGGAAACACTCAGTAAAGAGCTCCATGTCCTGTAATGTAGCGTAGCAAGTCGGGAAACATTGAGGGCCGCATTCCTCAATATATATCTATGGAGACGTCAGCTAATGCCAGAATGGGTGTACATTAGTGTGGAAGGTGTCAGCGTGACCACCTCCCACTGCTGAGTCTCCCCGTGGTCATAATTCCCCGAGTTTATATAGCGGCTCTGAGTTTGTGACAAAGTGACGTCACATGTGTTTGTGAAGGTGTGGTGCCACTGTGAGTGGTATGCGATGTATGTTTGTGTGCAGTTGTGTGTGAGTTTGTGCATGCATATATGTGTATGAGTAGGTGGTGTGCGTAGAGAAACAGCACACTCCTGTGTGCAAAGCTCACCGACAATGGATACGTACTGGGTAGAGTAGTAAATAACCAGGACCAGCTGAGTGAATCAAGGCTGTGTGGACTCCTGCTCAGTGAGGCGTGTCCAGCTAGCACAGGTGATTGGCTCAAACTGGTGACGGGTAAACGGGTCATCTGGTGAGTTACTAGGACGGGAGAGCACCAGAGATAAACAATAAATAACAACAACGAAGTGGGGATGATATATTTGGCAATGCGTGCCCAAAATACACCCACTTCGTCACACCCCCCTTCTAAAGATGAGCCAGGAGGTCATCTTTAAACAATACAATTGGATTGAGCCTATTGATCGGGTTAGGCGTCGGGTAAAGCGCTCTGGTCGGTTTTTCGGGGTGGATCAAGTAACTGAAACAACAAATTTTACTGGTAGCAAAACCCATGACTGGTCTTCACTGGTGAACTGCAAAGGAACGTTATCACAAACTTCAGGAAGTATGCCTAGATCTTCTGTTTTCTTGAATGCGGTCGAAGCCGAATGTAGTTCTTCACACCTCAGATTCTTCAGTTTCAAATGTTTCTCAAAGCACGGAGAGCTAAAGTAGGCCTACATCAGTTGACAGCCAATGGCACAAAGACGATTCAAAGTTTCGCTGATGTCCACACCTGCAATGTGAGGTTGCAAGTCCAAGTCACAATGCTGTCAAAGTCGACTGAGTAACAATGTTCATGCACACGTGACGGAATGATTTCCCTGTGTGTAGTCAGATGCTCCTCTCACGAAGTTTCCATGCTCACGAAGTTTTCATGCTACGGACCAGTGGAGGAATTGCTGAGTGTGATATCCAGCATACGCAGACACTTGTGACCACCATATATAGGCTACATGCTAACGCAATATACGGGTTATGTCGAATTTTGTCACCGATCACACAGAATGAAGCGCTTCTGAATAACATTGCGGGGAATAGGCAAAATCACAAAACGTGTAAGAATTCGGGTTTAGACATCTAGTCTTTGACTAGAATACGGGCTATAAACGAACTGACCAAAACCATAAATATATGAAGTATGTGTATAAAGTAAATGTATGGAATATACACCAATGGTAATATGCAGAAAATGAGCCGAAAAATAAACACGGGATAATTCAACCGGGAGAACGGTCTTGACTCCAAAATATGACCAGAACACGGAGCAAGTACCAGAAGGACAAAAATAAAACCTACTGGACCAGTCTCATCCAAAATGCGGCTAAAAAGAGACCCAAATATTATATATACAATTTTGGTATGACAAATAATCATACAGGGAATCTGGTCACGAAAAATCTAAAGGATGATCTCTTGATAGGAGACCGGTAATTTGGATACTGGAAACATTCTAAATGCTTCAATTTTGTAAATTGATGACTGGTTCTAAAATATGAAATACACCAATTTGGAATGGCGTTATGTTTGGTTGGTTGGAGACACCCTCTGTCCGAAATGACCATAAAGGTGAAAAATCCAAACACAACTAAATTTAGATATATTGTTAGAATACTTTATGTGTATTCAGAGTCATCAATGTATATTTTGCTTCATCTTGCACAGGGCACGTTACGGACAATACCCTACGACCGGTATGAGGACGCGACGAATCAATTAGGGTTTTATTCAAGACAGAGGAAGAATAAACCCAATAATTATATTCACCGCACATATATTCGGAAATATTTTAGTTGGGGAATTCAACGGTTCTTCCAAGCACTGTGTACGTTCACCAGCTTGGTGAATCCGGGTAATAAGAATCACGTTCTGGAAGCAGGGAAAAGTGACCAGTTTTTCTGGGCTTACAGATTTGATAGCTGTTCAAAAGCTGTACGCTTGCGCGCGAGTGAATGACGGGTATAAACACGGCTAGATCTGAGCAAAAATGACCAACGATGTACTCATAAATTGTATTCTTGTATGAGATTCTCGGGGCTATGTGCTTTGTCATCGATGACCAAATAACCACACAGAGAGACGGGTTCCTCGAGCAATAACATGAGTGAATTGCTCAGTTCTTTCTCGTTTTCAGCGCGAGTATTTCTGTTTTTTTCGTCGGGAGTTCAGTAAAGGGAAAACAACGAGTGCTGGCGGCTCACACTCATTGTAAAGTATTTTTACTGTACTGCGGGGAGATTCCGGTATTCGAGGGTATATACGGGCAGTTATGGTTTACATTATACCGTGCATTGTTCACTTGATATTTGATGAAATTAGTAACCTTGAGAATGCCATTCGCGGGCCCAGGAAGGAATGAGCATCAGCACGGCTTGAAATTGCACAAATTGAAAGCAGAACAAACGTGGCAGCGGGCGTGGCAGATATTTATAGCAATTCTCGGTGAACATGTTGCTGATATTCCACCAATATTAGTTCTCATAGCGGGATATACATGACGAAATTGACATGCGAAATTGATACACGGGCGCGGACATGTGACTACATGATACAAATAACATTAATTGTGGGTGATTTGTCATTCAACTTTGATTTTTAGGAGCATGCACAAATTACACGCGATGGCATTGAATGTGCAGCTATTAATCGCGGTTTGATAAATCATCCACAAATACGGATCCACGGGCTGAATATTCAGGTCTGAGATCACGATCCATAGAATCCAAGGAAGGATGTACAGGGTCATGTGATTTCAGGTATAGAACGAAGAGTCCGGGGACCTAAATTGTTGTAAGCGCAAATGACGGATCCATGGGCTAAAAATTCGGGTCTGAGATCACGATCCATAGAATCCAAAGAAGGATGTACAGGGTCATGTGATCTCAGATGGAACGGATAGTCCAAGGACCAAAGGTGCTGAGGGTGCAAACGTCCAGGTACAGGCTGTCGTCCACTCCGCCCAGCGGAGGACCTAGCACTCAGCCCCGGAACAAGGATTGTGCAATGGAGTCAGAGGTCGGGAACGCATTCTGGTTATGCGGCAGAATGTGTTGCTAGCAAGCAGAGACTCGGGTGATAACTTTACGGAGTTATCCGCCGGAGAGTGATCTCCACCCCAAGGAATACCGAGTGTAACATCACGGAGTTACGGCCGAGGAGCGATCTCAGCCCCCAAGGGATCCAAACTAACTAATGTAACATCACGGAGTTACGGCCGAGGAGCGATCTCAGCCCCCAAGGAATACCACTTATCTATACCGCTTATCTCTATACACAACTCGGGACATACAACAGGCTTGAGCAAACTGAGTTTTCCACCGGGGGGAAGTGCCAATATATGTGCAGCCTACCAGCCAACACTGGTTTCCTTTGACATGCACACGATAATGACCACTCATGTGCCCGGGTGAATCTGTCACATGACACAGTCGGTAAACAAAGGGGACAACCTCTCAGGTATAGTGACATCTATTGATGTCGGGACCAGAGCAAATTTCATGGGATTCACGTCCACCTTTGCCACATAAACCGGGTCACGGCAATTGCAGAAGTCCGGGGAAGTCCGTTCCAAATACACTGTACATCACAACATACAAATTGAGCGCTCACAAATATTCAGAGTATGTCACATGATCAGGTAGTTTACACGAATATATACGTCTGCATTCGAATATTCGCGGGTATTGAAGGTTTAGTAACCAGGTTATTAACATTGTATGCATGACGCGAATACACACCCAAGCACTCTCGAGGAATCAAAACGAATTTGTGCGCGATTTCACCCTCATTTCGGGGGCCAAATGAATGCCAGCGTGGGATTTGTCATGCTTCAAATTCGGGAGAACTCCGGGAGAATAACAAGGATATGAATCCTGGTCACGGCACCAATGTAACGAAGTGACGTTTCAGATCCAGTAGACAATTCGAGTACATATATAGCTCGATAATTTGTCACCGTAATCATCATGAACTCACGTTACGGGGTATAGTGATTCTCTCGTTGTGTCGGGATAGGCCGAGAATCCTGGGAGGGAGGTGGAATCCCTGATCTCCTGACTGGAGTGTATGAACGCTCCAACAGAAGGTCCCCACGGCTGTGGGCTCCTAAATCCTTGGGCCGTATAAATATTGGTGTGTTTGGTTTTAGTAAGTTACGTTTCGGTGTAAATTCCAACCAGCGGGTCATAATTTAGGGTGTTTCCCTTGCCACAGGTAACTGGGACCGGGGGAAACACTCAGTAAAGAGCTCCATGTCCTGTAATGTAGCGTAGCAAGTCGGGAAACATTGAGGGCCGCATTCCTCAATATATATCTATGGAGACGTCAGCTAATGCCAGAATGGGTGTACATTAGTGTGGAAGGTGTCAGCGTGACCACCTCCCACTGCTGAGTCTCCCCGTGGTCATAATTCCCCGAGTTTATATAGCGGCTCTGAGTTTGTGACAAAGTGACGTCACATGTGTTTGTGAAGGTGTGGTGCCACTGTGAGTGGTATGCGATGTATGTTTGTGTGCAGTTGTGTGTGAGTTTGTGCATGCATATATGTGTATGAGTAGGTGGTGTGCGTAGAGAAACAGCACACTCCTGTGTGCAAAGCTCACCGACAATGGATACGTACTGGGTAGAGTAGTAAATAACCAGGACCAGCTGAGTGAATCAAGGCTGTGTGGACTCCTGCTCAGTGAGGCGTGTCCAGCTAGCACAGGTGATTGGCTCAAACTGGTGACGGGTAAACGGGTCATCTGGTGAGTTACTAGGACGGGAGAGCACCAGAGATAAACAATAAATAACAACAACGAAGTGGGGATGATATATTTGGCAATGCGTGCCCAAAATACACCCACTTCGTCACAATAGTATGACTGAAACCGTACAATGACGCTCTTGGTATGGTTCTTACTAGTAAACTCTGTCATCAAAAACACCTCGATAACCCACAAAGGTCTATTCAAGAATTCAAGTCGGTGATTTCCTCTGATGGAAACAGCTGTAGTTGGGCAACTAGGATGACAAGATTTATTAAGGCCAATAAATGGTCTAGGATTTAAACAATCCAATCCCGTCTTGAAGTTTTGAAAAAAGGACGCAGTATGTGATGGAGGTTAGAATTCCCATTGCTCAATGTAGCTTGTTATTGTAATGTGGTTTAAATGTTGCACACCGTTCTCATTCTAGGTAATACTTTTTGTCCATGATAACCAGGACATCTGAATAGTGTTTCCACGTTGGACTAGAAAACTATAAATCGGTGACACAAATTTTACAACAATTACAGCACATAATGTACAAATGTACGAATATGAAGAATACACATTGTGTATCACTGAGTACAAACCTTAAAAGCACAAGGGATTATCCACAGGATCAATGGATCAAAGAAGTAAATTATTTACTTCCCGACAATAATTGGTTAAGCTATCGGGCGGGAGTAGACAGTCCTGGGAGTGATTCCCAGCGCAGTGCATTGAGCGAAAACAATCAGATATCTCACGAACACAGCCTTCTATAGATGATATTGACGTGTTTCTCGCGAGATGACCACAGTAAAAGTTTAGTCCTAGGAGAGACTGCTTTGTTGACCGCTAGGAGGTGCTTTGAATCGGGAACACTGAGATCGGAAGTCCTGTGCCGGTGACTATAACACCTTCCAGCGTGAACAAAAGACAAATGCATGCGGTCTTCAATCAACTGACACAATTCCAAGTTAGAAGGTTAGTTGATGTGCCACCTATAAGTAAAGTGTTATAATAATATTAGCATATTGTGTTTGGGTAACTGGTAAAATACGGGATCTATATGTATAACTCAACTGAGGTAATACGACGGTACGGATTTATAGATAATCTGACCCCATTTGAAACGATACATAATCCACATACATTTTGTACTATATTATGTCTATCAACAGGCTGAAATATATACAATACATGAGTATTATTGATCAAGTTAAACTCACTGACTATATATTTTACAATATTCCCTTTTTCAGCTGAAAAAAAACGCCCACTGTCTAATGTTTACCAAATGAATAAGTGATAAACATCCTTTGTGTGTACTGTCGGGGTATTATTCCAATCCGGTACGTCAGATGCGTCTTAAAGGTCACATCACTCTCCATGCTAGTTTAGTGTCCCCAGACAGAAAAGACTTAACCATTACTGCTTTACCAGCCATAAGATGGTCTTTCATGTAAAGAGACATCCTTGTAAGGCTACTCCCGATTTATTTTTTGTCTCGTTTTGGGGGAAATTAAAAGCTAGGAGCGAGGCCTCAAGAAGAAACAAAATGAAATATCAAATAAAAACGATATACCTTGCTAGGGATCTCTCAATGCAAACATTGTTCAGGTATGTCTCTGAACATTTAATAATGCCCCATAGTTCCATATTAAATTTCAGAAACTTATTTGTGGTTATTTAATTAAGAATGTACTATCAGAAAAACTGAGGATACATATTGTATATGGTTATGCCACTAATGAATGCAACATAAAGTAAAACGAGGAAACTCAGTAGCCTTCGTGCTTGTGATTAGGTACTTATGTACTTGTCATATATCTGTTTCATGGGGTTTGTTTCGGATTTCTAAATTATTTTCATAGGTTGTTGGGCAGTTGTATACTAATTCCATCAGGTGTACAGTAGAAACAACTACATTTAACACACTGTCTGCCCCTGATGACGCCAGTGTGTCTTTGGATAAACTATTTGGTCGGGCTTTGTTTCTATTGCAAAATGTTGAATTATACGTTTGTTATTGGTATCATCAAAATCTGACTGTATTGGTAGTAACAGATTGATACTTACATATATGAAAAAAGTGTAAATAACAAAACATCAAAGTTACATAAATAATGTACTAAAAACGTAAAATATCACACTGTGAAAATGGACATCACACACATAATTAGTCAAAAGTCACAAATCAAAATATGGCTGCTACACTTGACAAAATGAGTTCACACCGCCGCCCCCCAACAGTGAAAGAATAGTTAAAATCCCATCTATTTTTGGTGCTTACCAGTTCAAGACAGTCTTGGTACCAGTCATAATTTGTATGATCAAAATTCCGGTATCCAGTTTTGGTCCACAACGATATATCAAGCTCATTATTGACCACTCACTTCACGTTTTGTTTTGGCTGTGACTAGATTGTAGTGAACAATAAACACGTTAGTCGGATAAGTGGTGCTGCGAGACCACGATGAATAAGCATTGTGAAGACTGGCGGAAATTCATGTGTCAAAATCGCATTTATTTCCATATTACATTTTCATTTGTTTTCAATGCGAATGCTTGTCACTTTGTCGATGCGTTCAGTGATCATCTCACAATCCGCAATCCCAACTGACACATGAACCATCCACTCTGTATTATCAATTTTAGTGGTTCATGTATTCGACACCAATAATTATCCATATTCTCAACCTTCTACTATCTCATATATTCATGCATAATTGAGAGGTTCATGTTGATTTTTTTTTCAACAGTATGGGAATTAGCAAGGGAACAGCAATTTATAAAGCCTAGTTTACTTGGAGATATGTGTGTCGCCAACTAGGCAAGCAGAAAAAAAAGCCATGCAATTTGTCGTGCATATGCATAAATAATTGTGAGAACTGATTAGGAATCACGACTTGTGGAGCATCCCGATGAAAATACAAAATTCGTCTGACTTCATCCTGTTGTGAGACTTACGCCTCAATGATGAAGGAATGATCTGGTATACAATACTTGTAGTTGTGGAACTAACTTGCACTTCGATTTTGTGTACCAGTTTGTAAAATCTTTTCTTTACATCCCCACGGAAGTAACTGGTCTCCAGACTTTGTATGTGTAGTGTTTATAATTTTACTCTTATCATCAAAACACTGACAAGTGTCGCCTGTCTCTATTGTATTACGAATTGAGAGGTGGAATAGCTCTCCAGTGAAAACATTCTACATCCTCACGGTCAGAAGTACTATTTCTCCAGAAATTTCATGCCTTCGAGTGCCACTGAAGAAAATCGAGTCTGTGCTGGATCCGTAACTCGATAGACTGAACCGATGAGTGGATATCGTCGAAATGGGAATTATATCGAGCTAACCACTCACTGAGATATTATACTATGTGGTGGGTGAACCAGAGTATGGTACGAATATAATTATTATAGACATTGATGGAAAGATGTACATAAGATGTACATAAACATGATAAAAAGGAGAATTTATTGAAAGAGGGTTGTCTGCATCAATGATGACAATGATACTGATTGAAATGAGATTTGGCTTTGCATTATTCGAATTGAAGCCGGGATGTCGATTCCTCACAATTTCCCTTTTGAACTTTGCTTCGTTTTGTGTCAATCCCTCACAATACCGCTTGAACTTCGTTTTGTGTCAGGGCTCATACGCGTAATTGGGTAGTCAACTTTCTTGCTAGTGGCGTATCACTTTTGTTCACTTGGTAGAGTGTTGGATTATCATTCGTCGGGACCTCGAATCCTCTCTCGGGCAGTGAATTGTTCCGAACCCTGCAACAGTTCATTGTTGGCTACACTTTTTCCATAACATTCATTGGGAGGTGTCAGCGAATGCAAACCTACAGTCAGCGTGTTTCTCGTGGCATTGGGTATGGCGATTCAAAAATAACTTCCATAAATTCCAATCAATGATGATGCCCTCTGCTGACAATGTTTGTGCTCCGGGACCTCTGCAATCCAATGCAAATGTCAGCGAAAGGCCCATTAATAACTAGCTGTGCTACGGAGACGACATCAGACACTCCCCAGATAACCAAATTGTTTTGTCTGTAATGCCAATGAATTGATGGGGCAGAGTTGTTACTGAACGAAATGTTTTCAGAGTGAATCTACGAAGAATATAGACATGTGAATAAAACTTGGCCTGATCTTGTTTGATAGGACGCTGATCCATAGCGATGTCACAAATTATTTTGAAGAACAAAATACATATTTTCCGTGGAGTAAGATGAAATCTCTTTCATCAAATTTGATATTGCCATATTGATGGAATTGATGGAGAATCAATAAGTATCCAATGTACTAAATTATTCAATGTACTAATTATTCATGATGATATTTAATATATTTTATTCAAAATGTTTTCTTAAAATAATGTCAATCAACAGAAGCCTATATAAAAACTATTACAGGCCATATATGTCACTTATGCCTGTGTGTTATTTCCCGTGAAACTGAATAATGAATAAGTTCGACGACATAAAATTTAGGCAATTTATTCAGATTGAACATGTTGAACAGACATCAAATCGGGCAAACATTGGTAAACATAAACATGTAAATTTCAACATGATAACAACTCTGGAACAAACATCGTAATTACATTTTGACACCAGATCTGCATCTTACTCATGCGGTAAGTTGGGACCTCTGCAATCCAATGCAAATGTCAGCGAAAGGCCCACTAATAACTGTAGCTGTGCTACGGAGACGACATCAGATACTCCCTAGATAAGCAAATTGTTTTGACTGTAATGCCAATGAATTGATGGGGCAGAGTTGTTACTGAACGAAATGTTTTCAGAGTGAATCTACGAAGAATATAGAAATGTGAATAAAACTTGGCCTGATTTTGTTTGATTGGACGCTGATCCATAGCGATGTCACAAATTATTTTGAAGAACAAAATACATATTTTCCGTGGAGTGAGATGAAGTCTCTTTTATCAAATTTGATATTGCTATATTGATGGAATTGATGGACAATCAATAAGTATCCCATTGATTATTGATTACTAGTGTCACTTCCCATCATCTTGATACATCACTGACACGAGTAATATGTTTGTTATTAACATCATCAAAATCTGGATGTATTGGTGGTAATAGATTGATACTTACATTCATACCACTGAGTCGGTGTCACTGCTGGCAGACGTTAAATCTGTCCCCGAGGATACCATCAACTCAGTAGCCTTTTGGCTTGTGATTAGGTACTTATGTACTTGTCAAATATTTATTGGATGGGGTTCGTATTGGATTTAAATATTTTTTGTCATAGGTTGTCGGGCAGTTGTATACTAATTCCATCAGGTGTACAGTAGAAACAACTACATTTAACACACTGTCTGCCCCTGATGACGCCAGTGTGTCTTTGGATAAACTATTTGGTCGGGCTCTGTTTCTATTGCAAAATGTACTTTACGTTTGTTATTAACATCATTAAAATTTGGATGTATTGGTGGTAATAGATTGTTACTTACATTACAATGGGTTCCAAAAGTCTCAGACCAGCCAGAGAATATTATCATAAAAAACATTTAATAGAAGACGTGTGTTTATTACAGGCGGGGTATAATGCTGAATCATTTGTCTGTTCTTTATTGACATGCATTCAAAAATGACAGCAGAAGGTTTAGTTTTTTTTAAATTGACATATCTCACCAACAAATTTAAACAAATATAGAAATTTAAAATATTTATTTACATGTCACCAACACGTGTTATATTGGTGAAACACAATTAGGATAACTGGTTCCAATGAAACTGGTGTTGACCAGCACACACACCATATTGCACCTTAGTGTAGTTATTCACAATCAATCATTTTGCCCATGCATATTTATAAACATTCAAATTCGGTAGTTTTTGCCCAAAATTAATCAAATATTCTGATGTTGACCCTTCGGTGTTCTAAAATTCTGATGTGCATACATACATGAACGTGACTTGAATATTGAATAACAAATAAGCTAGATGGAATAAATTATATTTTAGTGATAGGTTTTAGAAAAGGTGATATGTTTTGCCAGAAAATTTTGTAAAAGAGGCTCGTTGCAATCCTTGCGTACTGTATTATGAAATAAGTGAAAGCCAACTTCATTATTGGAATGTTGCCAAACCAGTTTGTTATTATTAATATGATTATTCATGTTAGCTGTCCTTCGGATTTTACTTTTTCTAACTTATTTTCGCGAACCAATTCGATTGACTATTTATCATCTTTTTAGATTGGTGCTTGAGAACACTTCTTTGAATGTTTTACACATCGGTGGTCATTAGGTGTCGTCGAAATACGTGCTCCTATTAGAATTCATGACAATCATGGACGGAGGCGCCGTTATATTGCTGTTGTAAAGCATTATAACTCACCTAGGTTCATCACTTGAATAATTATAATATACCTATCTGACACCAATGGGTAAGATACATCGTACAAAATTGTAGTATTGTTACTTGATAATAACATGTGTATGCATTTTTTGTATACTGACATTGAACTATTTCGGACAGTCATGGACTTTGATGGGCGTTTTCTATGAATCTGTTCAGTAACTTCTTTTCTAATATATGCATAAAACGCCATTTTTTCTCTTCGAAATGGAAGCTGTGCGGAGTAGACTCGTAGAATAGATATTATAGAATATATTTATGCTCGTAGAATATATTCATGCTCAAGATAGAGCATGAATATAGACACACTCAAATGGGAAGTCATATATCGTGATTTGAGTTGTGACTTGACCTGTGAGTGGCCTTAAAAGGTCAACTTTTCATACTACGAGTAAGTGCACACTTTTGTTGTTCATGCACGGCGCCACGTGTTCAATGTAAGTATCAATCTATTACCACCGATACAACCGAATTTTGATGATTCCAATAACAAACGTAAAATACACCATTTTGCAATAGAAACAAAGCCCGACCAAATACTTTATCAAAAGAAACACTGGGGTCATCAGGGGGCAGACAGTGTGGTTAATGTAGTTGTTTCTACTGTACACCTGATGGAATTAGTATACAACTGCCCAACAACTTATGAAAATAATTTAGAAATCTGAAACAAACCCCCGTGGAATAGATATATGACAAGTACATAAGTACCTAATCACAAGCCAAAAGGCTACTGAGTTGATGGTATCCTCGGGGACAGACTTCACGTCCACCAGCAGTGACACTGACTCAGTGGTTTGAATGTAAGTATCAATCTATCGCCACCGATACAGCCAAATTTTGATGATTCCAACAACAAACGTAAAATACAACATTTTGCAATAGAAAACAAGTCAGACCAAATACCTTATCAAAAGACACACTGGCGTCATCAGGGGCAGTACAATGCCAGACACATCCGATATTCAATTGCTCCTGACCTTTATCATGTTTATCAGCATGTGATATCTTCTCTTTATAACCACATGTTTACAGGAAGAATTGCTGCAAGTGTTACAGCAGGTGTTGACTATTTATACCGATCTTGGGGTTGTTTTTTCATGGATTTACACAACGGAAAGTGTATGCAATATGTCAAATGATCAGTTCGTCATATGTGTAATATAAATGTCATATATATAATATATGACATTTACTTTTAGGGAAAGCGAAGCCTTGAAATGATGAGCAGCCAGTTGTTAGTTACAAGGAGGTAATGATCACAGCTAGAGTGTCGTTTTTACACCAGTTTTGTAACTAAGACTGAAACTGTGTGCAAATTAAAGCTACCATATAATCTTAGTAGTGCATATATGGTCCTATTATTTTTATGATCTAACAACTGCCAAGTTCAACAGAAACATTTTTCCTGGGGGTTTGGAAAAGTCATTTGTGTTATTAAATACATACTTTAAAGGTACAAATATATGATCCATAGGATCAAGGGAGCAAATAATTTTAGGCCGGAAAGAACTGGATAAGACAAGCGGACTGAGAAACACGCCCCCTGGGACAAAATGTTATCAAACGACGTACAATGAGTGCAAACACCCGGATATCTCACTGGCACAGTCTCGGTGTGTTTGGATGATATTGACGTTTTCCTCCAACGATGGTAAATGTGTAGATACAGTAGGTGCAACAACAAGGCTGTTATATGACTACTAGAGCGCATTTCGGGTGGAGAATAGTGAGATAAAAAGTCTTGTACCAGTGTTTATGACGTCGTCAACAGGACATCAACAGGTGATTGCTGGACTGTATATGTGAGAATCCACGTCGTGTCTTCATGCCTTGTGCACAAAGGACAAATGCATGCTGCCTTCTATGGGTTGGTGTTATTCTGACCATCACAGATTTCATTTCAGGAGGTAAGTTTATTTTAAAACGAACTTAGAATATTCTATCTAATCAACATTTAGTCTAGTTAATTTCGTGTATTATGCTGCCAGAACAATGAAAGAAATATATTATGCAGGATATAATGTCTGTATTGTTCAAAATACCTTGTGTTTCCATTTTATGTGCCCATTAGTGAAAGCATTTATAAATATGCCTCACTGAGAGTAGCTTGTTACCAGATTTGATATGTATTGATAATCTCACTTTCATTGTCAGAACACTAAGCCATTCACCTCAGTCTTTTTTTGTAATGGGCATCGGGGCTGGGGTATCTTTCCATGTGAAAACAATCTATATTATCCATACTTCAGTGCCACTAAACTCAATCGAGTCTGTGCTGGATTTGTAATTCCATGGACTTCATCGACGTCAGGATGTAGTCATATTGGGAACTAAAACGAACTATCAGTTCACTGGGATATTCTGGTTTTGGTACGAATATATAGTTATTGATCAACGGATATTGCAGCAAAGATACACAGAAGAAAGTACCATTATTGAGAGAGGTTAATCTGCATTATTAATGAGAATGATTGAATTAAGTTAATCATCGGCAAGTCGTGTCATAGCAAAGCAAATGTCCACCCAATAATTCCACCCAATTTCTGCCTTGCGATGTTTGGATTGTAAATGTAGCTCATGGTCTGTGGTACCCTGCTGAGTCGGTCACAATTACATATGAACTTTGCTTTGTTATATTTGTGTCTGCAACTTTTCCCATTCAAACATAACTTCTTATTAAATACTCTTCGCTGACAATGTTTGTGCTCGGAACTGCCTTCAGTCTATGCAAATGTCAGTGAAAGTTCCGTTAATGTGCTCGAGGGCACGGACCCATTTGGACTTCGTAGACGAAACCAGATACGCCTCTAGATAAGCGAACTGTTTTGACTGCAATACAAATGAAGTTACGGGACAGAGGGGACGAATAGATGATGAAAACAACTATGGTGCAAGCTGTGTAACTGGCAACTAATCTTCCAAGTAAATCTACGTAGAGTATATATATTATGTGTTCACATTAAACTTAATGACAAGCATGGCCCGAGGCACCGAGTTGTGGCCCTTATAGGTAAATCCCGCAGTCTAAAGCACTTTGTTAACTCACATAGGTATATCTGAATAAATATTTTAGTCACTTCAGCATACAAATGAGTAAGATACAAAGCAGTATCTTTAATTGAGCGAATAACATGATTGTATATGCCTATTTTGTTATCTTATTATTACTTTCCTAGTATGCAAACAAGACAAGAAGGGTAATTGATAACTAAACTAATATGATCTAGGCCTACATCAAAACAACCAATAATTGCCTCAGTGGCGAGAGAACATATAACCAGAAACACTGTTCAAAACAATCGGATGCCTTTAGTGGAGTAATTTGATAGCCGTTATTGATGTTCTTGACATTCTTGAAGACAACTCTGATACACCCAGAATGCACCGTGGTATTCTCTTCGGTCGATCCCTCTAATGGGAACTGTAATTGTGTAACCAGAATGACATGATTTATAGGAAGAGGCCAGTAAATGGTCTGTGTTTTCTGACAATCCCGTCTTGGACTCTTGGAAAAAGGACACGAAATGTGACCGACTAGGGTTTAGAATATAGCCTATTAGTGTGGTATATTATTGTGCTATATTCACACTTTGGGAAATGTTTTTTTGTCTTCGTGTCCTTTCACATGTGCATTCTGCATCAGGTCTAGTCGAGACAACCAGGACATTGAAATGTGAACATGTTGAATTGAAGAAAAATAAGTACATTTAAATGCACATTACTACAATTTTAGTACATGGGATGTATGACGGTAACATGGGAACATGAAGGGATATAACGGATTGCGAATGATACAGGTAGAAGCATTTCGAGGTTTGAGGTAAGTGTGAATGAATTTGCAAGAAGGAAACAACAATCACCATGGGAAATCCAATCCAGCTGGAGGTGCTGTGTCAATGTAAGATAACGGTTACAAGCGTTTTGTTGGATAGGTCTGCAGACATTTACAGAACATGTTTTAATTCAGTAATCAAACCATGAAATTTCATTCACCTGACAATGAATGTGTGGTTATACTGCCGGCCCATGATTGTATATGCCTATTTTGTTATCATCATCACCTTCATCTAACCCCTTTTATTTCTATACCTCAGTTCTGCGGATTACGTTCCTAGTATGTAACCAAGACAAGAAGGGTAATTGATAACTAAACTAATATGCTCTAGGCCTACACCAACACAACCAATAATTGCCTCAGTGGCGAGACAACTCATAACCAAAAGCACTATTGAAAACAATTGGATGCCTTTAGTGGAGTAATTTGATAGCCGTTATTGATGTTCTTGACATTCTTGAAGACGACTCTGATACACCCAGAATGCACTGTGGTATTCTTTTCGTTCGATCCCTCTAATGGGAACTGTAGTTGTGTAACCAGAATGACATGATTTATAGGAAGAGGCCAGTAAATGGTCTGGGTATTCAGATAATTCCGTCTTGGACTCTTGGAAAAAGGACACGGAACGTGACCGACTGTGGGGTTATAATTTTTAATGTAGTCTATTAGTGTAATGCAGTATTCTTCAATATTGACACTTTTGGAAATACTTTTTGTTTTCATGTCCTTTCACTTGTGCCTTCTGAATCAGGTCGAATCGAGACAACCAGGACATTGAAATGTGTACATATTGGACTGGATAATAATAAGTACAATAAAATGCAGCATTTTCAGCACATGAGACGTTTGAAGGACTAGTGGGAGCGTCAAGGAATACTCATTGTGAATGATACAGGTAGAAGCATTTCAAGGTTTGAGGTGTGAATTAATTTGCAAGAAGGAAACAACAATCGTCATTGTAAACAAACCCAGATGGACGTACTGTCTAAATGTAAGATAACGGGTGTAAACGTCTACATCTACAGAATATGTTTTAGTTCAGTAATCTAACAATGAAATTTCAAGCACCTGACAATGAATGTATGGTTATGCTGCCGGTCCTTGGTGTATAGTTTCCTCAAAATTGTGCTTTTGCTTCTATGATAATCATACTCTCTGTCATGACAGTGAATGTTTATTTTGAAATCCAAGGTAGCAACATCAAGACAAGCAAGACCAGCTTGATTTACTGCCCGACGAATTGCTTTATGTTATTTCTTTTTGCCTCTGAATAACGTATAATTATGTATATTTTCATTTAAAATTGAACTTGTAATGATACATATTGTGAACTATATACGTATCATTCCTAACGATAATCTGCACCAATCCAAAATGCTGTAAACATGTAACAAATTTGATGTCTTGGACTAGCTATTAGACAGGAACCTATTTCAGCATAGGATTGATAATACGATAACGATATAGGTGGTATCGTTATTAGTCGCATGACGATATATATATGGTAGAGAATGATGAATGCCATCACATGCATTTAGTTATCAAAGTTTTTATTTAATTCGTTTACAGTCTGTCGCTTTAGTGGTTAAATTACTTACACTGCTGTTGTTCACGCGAAGACTCGAAGTGCTATGTCGGATGAAACCACATAAATCGTTACTTTACCGCACCTGACCTTTAAAGGCTTTATTCGGCAGTAATATGTTTGCTTTATTATCCTCCAGAAGAGTATTTTGAAATGAGTGGACATTGTTCATTGCTACCAACGCACTGATTTCTTCATAATGGTTTTATACAAGAGAAGGTGCTTGTCAATTGACAAATGATAGGCCGCACACTCTGACAAAAATAACAGCTCGGTGGAAATCTTTCGTTGGCAGTACTACTCCATCAGACTAACAAGTTACTAACTAACAAACTAAGACTAACAAACATTTTCTTGGTGTAAGTGTAGTGTCTAGATAATAAATCGTTTGTATTTTATCATAGAACATTGTTTATGAGGAAAGCAAAGTCTCACAATTTTTCGTTCATTGACTCATAGTCGTGAATTGCAAATCGATACTGATCGTAGAGTCAATGGTGTTTGCATTAGTTTTGTGACCAGCAGGGTAACATTAGGCAAAATATAGCCACAATTAATCTAATCAATGCATAGATGGGCCTATCATGTTTGTTACCCGACCTACAACTGACATTCGAACAGCAAGCGCCATCTGTATCATTATCCATAGGATCTAGGAAGCAAATTAATTTATCTGGGACAAGAATTGGATAAGACAAATGGGCTCGGAAACACGCCCCTCGGACATAATGATATCTAGCGTTGTGCGTGAAACGAGAACAGCAGGATATCGCAAGACCACAGTCATATACGTATGGATATTATTGGCGTTTTCTTACTGAGCCATCGATGGAAAACGTGTTGAGCTATATAGTAGGTGCAATTTGGCTCGGCAAGAGTGAGATCGACATTCTTGAACTGATGATTATCAACCTTGAACTGATGTCATCAACCAGGTATCACATGTTGATTGTAGACTGTACATGTGAAAACTGACCTTCTGTATCCATGCTTCTTGCACAAAGGACACATCCACATCCCATTGATTGTGCTATTCTATTCATCACGGTTCGGTGTCAGTGAGTTAATGTGCGTCACGCTAATGAAATTCGACAAATATTTAAACACGCTGTACTTGGAATCCTTGTAAGTTAGGGGATATAATGTACATTTCAATGTAGGTATGAACGTATGGACTTGTGTGTAATATCTGACCCCATTCAAAACGATACATATTTCACGTCGTTCCATAGGCATCCTACCGTACAAGAGGATGGATACATAATAAGATATGTACCGTATATGAACTACTTTTAATTAAGTTAACCCGTGGTTGATGTGGGTTGCATGTGGGCTGATTTCTCATCAATGCAGATGAGTTAAGAGCAGATTTTATCCTCGGCAGTTTATGAAGTATTATGTGAATCACTTAACTGGACAAGTGAGTTTCCTTCCACAATTATCACACTTATACTTATGGTAAAATAAGCGTATGTGCACCAATTGTTGTTGAATAAAGTTTAAAGAATACACCTTTAACAATGGATCGGTGTCTCGCGTTTAGTTTTGGCTACAGATATTTTCCTTCTGTCCAAATTATACCAAATAATAAGGTGAGAGTAATAACCAAGATTTGTGCTTACTGTCATGGTATTGTCCGGTACATCAGAGTTATTAAAGAGCAAATCAACCACCGTGCGGCAGTGTCATTCATTTCATCTTTCATGATGAAAGACCTGACCTTTAATTCTCTCAGTGTAAGAAGGTCCTTCCCGAGACATCCGTCCAAGTACTGGGTACTGTGGGGGTGCTTGTCTTGTCGCTGATGCCTTCACGTTCTCTGTTGATGACCATTTTAACAAATTACTTGTGTACTTATTCCCGGTAGTATTAGTACCCTAAAAACCCATAATTCAGATGTTCAAGTCAATATTTAGGTCAGCAATGGAGGAATTAGCAAGTGAACCATTGCATTTTAGAGGACCCGTTACAATGTTAAAAATGTGTCGTCGATTGGCAAATCGCTATAAAATCTGGACACTTTTTCAGACATGTAAAAAAATTGCAGGAATTTATTCGGATTAACCGCCTGTGGAGCATTCCTTGTGGAGACAAAATTCCATTGACAAAAAAAATCTGTCAGCACAAGCTATGGCATTAGCCTCAGATTTAGTCAACGAAACAAAATTGATACAAAATTCTGTATGGCGTCAACGTTTCACGATTTAGAATGTGTTGATGTCTGACCTTCATTATCAGAACACTTACCAGTGACACCAGTCCTTACAGTATATGGACTGAGCGAAAGCCAAGCGTCATAAATGCTATACTGCCAAACCAGTTTCAGAAACGTATTCATTCATATCAGCTGTCGCTTTGCTTGTGCTTTAACCTCTTTAGAACCTATTCACCCGCACATTAACAGATCAGCGTTTGATGGACGTTTACCCGAGTGGTCTACACGTGGGTGGACATTAGGTACCTTATAATTATGTGCTCATATTTAGTCTTGATGACACTCATAGCCCAAGGCGCCATTATACGGTTCTTGCCAGTAAACTCTGCAATAGAATGCACTAGGATAACTGATAGAGGTATATCGCTGGAATAGCTATAAAAAAAACATCGAACAAATGGGCAATATACATGCATCACACATGTTAGTAGTATTGTTACTATATATGCCGTTTTTATATACCGTCATACAACCACTTATGTTGCTTGCTGACACAAGAGGTGCGCATCCAGGAAGAGAAAAATTGTAGCGAAACAAGTTTGGTCTAAATCCGTGACCACAAGTCATTGCCCCCGATGAACAGAAGCACCATTGGAAACAATTGGATGCCTTGAGTGGAGTAGTTTCATAGCCGTTATTGATGTTTTCTTGACAACATTGGGGACGACTCCGAGACACCCGGAATGCATTGCGGAATTCAAGTCGGTCGTTTTCCCTAATGGGAACAACTTTTATTTGGGTAACTAGGGTGACATGATTTATTAGAAAGTAGCGGGAAATGGTCTCGGTGTGTGAGAGTTCCGTCCTGGACTGGAAAAATGACACAAAATTACAATTTTGAGGATGTAATTCTCAAAATAGCTTATTAGTATGAAGCGGTGTATATGTTGAACACCTTTCACACTATTGGAAATTCATTCTGTCTCTTGTTCCGTTACCAGCTATTTACCATCACGCCCACTATTCCGGACAAACGTTACATTTGTATAATGTATCTGTGTGGAATTAGAGAAATATGGATGCAAAAAAGGGGATCATCTGCAAAAAATACGTGGTTGAATCTGAAGGCATACATATATTTTTACACAGTAATAGTCCGAAATTCGGTAGATAATTGCCGGTTGACTCCCAGGTGAAGTGTTCCAAGCTATAATACGATACTATTTAGCATCGAAAAATTATCAGCAAGATAAAACGGTGTAAACGAGTCAGAAAAATCAGGGTATATGTGGACGAAAAGGTCTGAAAAGGGGGACTGAATTGACAGGAGATAAACAAACACAGCTAGACATGTTGTTGTCAATGTAAAACAAAACAAATGCTCTGTTGAATACTAGTTTGTTCTATTAGTTTTCTTATCAAAACATCTTGTTGTACCTGGCCCTCGCAAAATAAGTCCTATAGTCACACATTCCTGAGACACTGGACATATTCTCCTAGGGAAGCATTCCCATATGGTTACCAACAACGTAATGTCTGACTTGCACTCATTTCCTGCTAGTAATGTCTGTACATACGTACATAATCATATATCGGTGAACAAGAAGTACGAGCATGTTTTTCAGTTGCACCTGCATTATAATCACATCTCGCAGAATCCTTATAATCTAAAAAGAGTATCATCCCAGGCTTCATAAATACATTGTCTACAATAGCGGTGTATTTATCGACATACCACCACCCCAGTTATCTTCATAACAATCTTGTTCTGCTCATATTGACAGGGGTCTTCTACAGTGATCATAATTTAATCACATCGATTAACACTCTTTGAAGTCCAATGTATATGTTCAATTTGCAATAACTTGCTGACATTGACGTGCCTTCACGATCTTCTGATGATCATGATATACTGTTGATTGTTACATTGATTCATCGCTATTCTGTGGTGTTCCAAAACGGCCATCACCCTGTCGTTATGGAGAGTATAGGTCCACAAACTGATAAATCGATACGATAATCCAACAAACCGATAACCCCATAGAGCGATTCTCCGACAAAGCCATACGATAATCCGATATAAAATGCCGACAAGCCAAAGATACCTTCTATCGGAATATCAAGGTTTTGCATCAGATTTATCGCTGACATCCAAAATCTCGACCAGATCCCCTTAATTTAATCTGGATGAAGACACATAAATTACTCATTTAAGAAACAATGGTAATAATAAAAGAATTACACTTAAAAGAAATTAACTCAAAATAATAGCATAACTGGCACAAGTATCGTTCGCTGCGCCTTAATATTACTCACCCACTAAATGAATATCATTCAATCCGTATGTCACCTTTTTAATCCTTGTTGAATATAGAGGAAAGCGCAGGATATGATACTTGAGCCGCATAAGTGAGCAGTACAAAGCACGTCTCTGCTGCGAGATTATTGCATGCTGTTGTGTTGTCGGCTCAAGTATCATACACTGGGCCTTAATACTATTCGTCCACTAAATGAATGCCATTTAATCCATCTGTCACCTTTTTAATCCTTAATGAATATAGAGGAAGGCGCAGTGTATGATACTTGGACCGTGCTGTCTATGCACGGAATCGCAGGATAACAGTGCGATGCCAGTTACAATCGCTTCTTCATTGCACCTGACCTTATATCGGAAATGATATGTTTGCTTTCATACCCTTCAGAAAAAGTTGGTTTGAGGCGTGCTGTGGTTGTTCATTCATACGGACCCTGAGGTTTCTTATGTATTTATTTACACAACAGGAAGTGCATGTAATTTGTCGAATGATAGGTGCGGATTTTGTCTGACAATCGAAACAGAACAGTAAGAAATCCTTTCTAGACAGGGCTCCTTGTAGTAGATTAGATTTCCCACAGAGCCAGAAATCTTATCAAACGCAGAATTTCTTTTCGATGAGAAGCAAACATCCAAAAGTAGCCCTGATTTCTCACCCACTTTTCCAACGACAGCCTGGAAACCTTAATCATAAATACATATTGGTGAGCTACAAGGGTGTAAATATAATAAGTCAATGTCCTTAAGGATTAGGGTTTTTTTTTACAAAGATTGAAACCGCGTGCCAAATGTTGCCACTAATTAATCTTAACAGAGGCAGTGCTCATATCATGCTGTTATTCTTGTTTCCAGAAAACTGGAAAGTTTGACTGGAACATGACTTTTATCGGGTCGAGAAAAATAATTTGTATCCTTGCGTACAAATTTTGAAGGCACATAGGGATTATCCGTTGAATCAAGGGAGTAAATTTCCTTTTCCTGACAAGAATTAGATAGGAGAAATCGTCAGGGAGACACGCCCCTAGAACAGTGTGATATTCATCGCTGTGCTTTGAATGAAAACAATCGGCTATCTCGTGACCAGAGACTTCTATTTATTAGATTGACGTTTTCTTCTGAGCTGACGATATATGTTGTTGTGGGAGGGGCAACACCATGGCTGATTTGTTGACTGCTTTGGCTGGGTGACAGTGACATCGACAATCTTGTACCTGTGATTATGACACCCACCAGGCGGCACCTGTTGATTGTAGACTGTACATGTGAGAGCTGACGTCGTGTCTTCATGTTTCATGCACAAAGGACACATCCACATTCCATCGATTGATGCTGTCTGTCCATCACGTGTTTGATTGCAAGAGGTAAGTAGATTCTGCAATAGTTCCAAGATACACGACAGTGACGCATTGAAAGATAGAGGATATACATGTTTGACTGGTAAGTAGAAATGTGTGGGTTTACGAGCAACATTTGGCCTTACAAAAATAATGTAGTTTATGCTTTATATAACCTTTGCACAACTAAACGGAAAATACGAACGCGTAATAGTTTTAGCGAGGTGACTGACATTGTATACACCGTTTGTACCTTGTAAAAAATTGATGTCATGCTTTCACTCTCAGCAACTGAGGATGTCCTCCTATTTACCAAGTGAATAAGTAATAGGTAATACTGTTAGGGTATTGACCCAGTCTGGTAGATTGGATGTCGTTAAATGTCACATCACTGTCATTATTCAGGTGTTCTCAGACAGAGAAAGTAAATGTCCTGACCATTGATGATTTCTCATTTATAAAATGGATAACACTTGACATCCTTGAAAGTACAGTGTGGGTGTATGTCGTGTCGCATGGCATCCTGGATTTACGAGATCTGGAGCTTTTCCATGAAAAGGCGAAATTTGTTTGTTGAAAAAGAAACGAGCTCGGACAAAATAAGTTATTGAATCGACGTTCAGTCTAGTTTATTATTGTAACATGCTGCCTCGACAATCAAGGAAAGGTCCCAGATATAATGCTTGTATTGTTTCCAGTTTTGTTAACAACTCTCTTAATTATGCCTCGTGTGTTGATAATCTCACTTTCATTATGAGAACACTAACCAGTGGCGCCAGACTCTATTGTAATGGGAATCAGGGATGGGATATCTTTCCACGTGAATACATTATATATCCTTCTTATTTGTGCCACTAAAGTCAATCGAGTCTGTGCTTGATCCTTAGCTGGATAGGCTTCATCCAAGTGAGAATATCACCATATTGGGAACTATAAATAGCTATCGGTTCGCTGGGATAATACACATATGTGGTAGAGGATCCTGGTTCTGGTAGGAATACATAATTATTGATTTAGATAGATGGATAGATAGATAGATAGATAGGTATCGCGATCTGTCCTTATGTCACGCATTTGTGTCCTTTTGTTGCAGGCAATTGTGACTTTCGTACATGTTGTGTCCGAATGTCACATTTGAGTGTCCTAATGTCCCATTTGTGTCCTTTTGTTGCAGTCCGATTGTCACATTTTGTCCTTTTGTCTCATTTGAGTGTCCTTTTGTTGCAAAATGTCCGATTGTCACTTTTGCCATCTACCTGTGACAAAAGTACATCATGCTTAGTAGATAGATCGTAGACCACTGCAGATAGATAGATTGTATTCCACGAAAGTACTAATGTCGCATAACATGGTACTTTTGCTACACATGATAGATAGATAGATAGTTCTGTTTGCCAGTACTAATGTCACATAGCATTGTACTTTTGCTACATGTAATAGATAGATAGTTTTGTAACTGGTACTAATGTCACATAACATGTACTTTTGCTACACATGATAGATAGATAGTTCTGTTACTAGTACTATTGTCGCATGCCATTGTCCTTTTGCTACAAGAATCTGGAGAGCATATTTTCACGTTCGCCAGATGGCAGCAAAGTATTACGTGACAAATGTACACAATATGTTGTACAAATGCTTCATTTACCATCTATCTATCTCATTTTCACAGAAAATATTTTGAAAATAAATGATTATTTTTGTATAAAAAATCTGAATTTTTTTGACGCAAGACATCTCTGGTAGGAGGTATACATATGTGAAAATCACGCTTGTAGAGTGAAAATTGACGAAAATAGGAAAAAGTCATATATTTTTTTGACAAAAACAGTGTTGGGTTTTCTTTATGTGCCGTAGAACTGAATTATACACATTATGAAAAAAAATCAAATTATTGACATAAATACTCTTGGAGATATTGAAGAAAATGTGTCAATTGGACAAGAAACGGCTGCAATTTTGAACCAAAATGTGTAAAATTTTTGTATTTTTTGCAGTATGTCACTACCATGCAGCAATAAAAATTTCGTGAAAATATGTGAACATTTACAGGAATTATTTAATATTTACCTATTGAAATGTGACAAAAGGACATAAAAATGTGGCAAAAGGACACGTATTTCTAAAGATTTGAAAAAAAATATTATATGTCAATTTTGTCTACAAAAAAACTTGAAACTCTCAGATATGTTAGACTATGTTAGTTTCTATCATATTCAAGTTTTGTTTCGAAATTTTGCACATTTTTGGACTTACAAAGTCAACTTGAAAATTTCGAAACCTCAATTTCAGCAACCGTGACTCCAGGGTATAACATTGCCTGCACCTTCTGACAAGACCCAAATTTCTCGAAATTTCAAACTATTTTTTTCAATTGTTTTTTGTTCTATTTTTTGATAGATTTTTTAAAGGTTCATTCACACAAAATTTGGTTCTGGAAAGTGTAAAATTGAAGAAGTTATTTTTTGCAACATTAGGACATGTAGATAGTTTCAACACCTATACAAAACCCCACTAATGGAGTTTTATAGCTAATTTTTGTTGTGTGAAATGAATGACACTTAGGCTATAAGATATTGAAAATTTTTTTCGATTATACTTTAATTTTAAGACTTATAGTACTATCTATCATCATGTGACATTATGCCAAAAAAACGATCGATCCATATCGCGTTATGGGTAGATAGATACTTTATTAATCATAAAATGAAACTTGTATTGTACACAATTCTATGCATCAGTGTGTGAAAACAAAACATATATACAGACACAGAAGTGTTACATTTCAAAAATTCAGAAGTCTGATTGCAGACGGCAGGAATGAGCTGCGATATCGGGAAGTTTTAACCAGAACACTCCGCCACCTCCTGCCTGACGGTAGCTTGTTGATCATTGCGTGCATAGGATGAGTGGTATCTAGGATAATTTTGTCACAACGTGACAGAACAGTGTCGTTGTACAAAGTGCCCAGTGACATTGTTGAATTTACACCTAGTTTTTTACACGTGTTTACCAACCTTTCAAGCTTTTTCTTGGACATTTTAGTGCAGTTGCCATACCAACATTCAATAGCGAAAGTGAGTGTGCTTTGAATTATTGATGTGTAGAAAAGGTCCATTATTTTAGAATGAACCCTCAGATTTTTAAGTTTTCGAAGATAGAACAGTTTAGTATTTGTACGTTTATAGATGGCATCCACATTTTTGTCCAAGGTGAGTTCATTGTCCAGTACAACACCAAGATATTTGTACTGCTTGACGATTTCAACTGACATGTTATTTATGGTAATACAATCATGAACGGTTTTGTTTTTCCTGAAATCTATTATCATTTCTTTAGTCTTACTGACATTTAGGTCCAGATAGTTATTTTTACACCACATAACAAATCTTGACACTTCCGTTGTATATTCTGATTCTGAATGTTTACACAAACCCACTAGAGCAGTGTCATCTGCGTATTTAAAGAGAGAACAGTTTTCCGTTTCTGATACACAATCATTTGTATACAGTGTGAAGAGTGTTGGTGATAACACGCACCCTTGAGGCGCACCAGTATTTGTTTCCAGTAGCCTAGAGCATACATTGCTAAACTTGACATACTGTTTCCTGTTGGTCAGAAAGTCATTGACCCATAAGATTAATTGTGTAGAAACGTTCATACCATACAGTTTTTCCATTAACAGGTGGGGTTGAATAGTATTAAAAGCGCTGCTGAAATCAATGAACAATATTTTGGCAAACCGACTTTCACCCTGTTTTGATACATCAAGAAAGCTTAGAACTTTATCCATGATCATTATGATAGGATCCTGCACACACCTGTTTTTCATATATGCGAATTGCAATGGATCTTGGAACGGTATTACCTCACTCAACAGTTTTGTTCTCACAATTTTTTCCAGACATTTCATTATGATTGGTGTTAAAGCTATGGGTCTGTAATCATTAAGACATTTTGGCGAGTTGTTTTTAGCCAGAGGTACAATTTCTGATGTTTTCCATAAGCTGGGAATTTTACCCTGATTCAACGAGTCTTGAAAGATATTTCTGAATACAGGGGCAAGTTGATATTTACAAAGCTTTACCACTCTACCACAAATTTTATCAGGGCCCGTAGCTTTGTGTACTTTAATTGTATTAAAAGCGCTTAACACTTCAGACTCATTAATTTCGATTTCACAGGTGTTGTTTGTTTGAAGCTGGCCGGCCATTTCCTGGCGTTCACAGTTGAAATCATGTATGTCAAACCTACAGTAAAATTCATTGAGTTCATTTACATAGCTTGCTACGTTTACTGGCTCAGGTTGAGCTGACTTTTTTGCCATGCCTGTCAAAACCTTTAGTCCACGCCAAGCGGCTTTTGGATCATTTGTCATAAACATATTTTCCACCTTAGTTTTATAGTCGTTTTTACACTGTTCGATACTGTTTGTGAGCTGTCTTTGAATACACTTGAGGTTTCCCTTATCCTTGGCTGCTACAATTTTTTTTTTCATTTAACAACACCTTTAATTCTTTTGTGACCCATGGCTTGTTATTTGGGTAACATTTTATGGATTTAGTTCTGACAGCGTTCTCTACACAAAAATCAATATACGACGTTATGACGTCCACATTTCTGTCGAGAGTTTCTGACTGGTCGTACAATATATCCCAGTCGGTTAGGTCCATACAAGCCATTAGGTTGTCATTTGTTTCTGCATCCCAAACTCTAACATTTTTACATTCAGGTTTACTTTGTTTAAGTTTTTGCTTGTATATTGGGAGCAAATGAATCATATTGTGGTCCGACATTCCCACAGGGGGCTTTTTATGCGCCACATAGCTGTTTTTTACGTTACAGAAAAATAAGTCCAGTGTTTTATCATTTCTGGAACTACAACGAACACATTGTTCGTAGTTTGGTACACTGGCATGAAAGTTACAGTGGTTAAAATCACCAGTTATGATTTTAACAGATTCTGGGGAGCTATTTTCAATCTCTGTTAGAGTATCATACAAAATTTCAGAGGCCAACTTTGCGTCTCCGTCTGGTGGTACATAAACATTTATAGCATATATTTTGTTGAATTCTCTGGGCAGATAGAAGGGTCTGATGTTAATAGCTAACAGTTCTATATTCCGGTCACAGTAATGTTTATGCATCGTAATGTTTTTACACCATCGGTCGTTGATGTAAAAGCACAGACCTCCGCCGGATGACTTGCACTCAGCTCCGTCTCGGTCGCCGCGGATCAGGGTGAAGCCATCGATGTGGTACGCGGTGTCCGGATCTCGCTGCTGTAGCCACGTCTCGGTTAGCGCGATCATCGAGCTCTGTCTGTAGGCGTAGTCAAATCTACAGCTGGCCGATAGTTCGTCCGTTTTATTCCTGAGTGATCGTACGTTGCCCATCATCACTACAGGTAGAGGTACCCGTGTGCCTCGGCGTCGACATCTTGCGCGCACTCCGCCTCGGCGTCCCCTCCTTCGCTCGGCTCGGGTCGTTATGGTGGGTATGTCGCCATCGAACACAGGCGCCGTCGCCTTGGCTGCTAGGTCGATCAGCTCAGCACGGCTGTATACATGATGGCGTCCATGGTTTCGGGTGATATTATCGCCCACGCTCGGTTGTGAAACAACCAGAACGAACAGAATTTGCAGGATGATAAACACAGATAGAATCTGCACCAACGTCATCGTCTTGGTGAACGTTTCCGTTGCTTTTCATTCAAAAGTTAGTCCAAAAACGGTGCATAAAATCGACAAGTCAAACAGCAAATTTGAATTGTGTACTGGTCGCCATTGTACAGCGCCCAAAAAGCGCTAATGGTTACTACAGCAAAGATGGGTGGAAAGGCCCATTATTGAGAGAAGTCTGTTAGCAATATTAACGAGAATGGTTGGGATTGAATTATCTCCCTGCATAACACAAACACCCCTTCTGACTTGCAATTTGTTTTCATTGTGAGGGTATATTGTATTTTGATTTATCTGTAACCATTCCGAGGGAACTTTGCTTAGCGGTGGCTGCATTCTTCTACTGCAATTCAGTGTGGTGTGTATGGAAATGGAAAGCCACAGTCCGTTTTTCCAAGGCTTTTTAGACACGCGTTCGGCATTTTCAAACAACGTCAATTATGATACATTGCAAAATTCACTGGTGACAGTGTTCGTGAACTTGAATCATCAATCTGTGCAAATGTCAGGAATAGGTCCACTAAATTACTTTGGGGGCATGAACCCAATTGGGCTGCGGTGACAACACCCTATATGCCTCTAGATGAGCTGATTGTCTCGACTGCTATACAAATGAAGTTATGGGCACGAGACAACTGTGACGCGGATAGTGTTACAGAATGCAATATCCTCAGAGTAAATCTTCTCAGAATATATATGGAGAATATAAATAACACTCAAGGATAACACTAAGAAAAGTAATTTTACAGTGTATTATGAACGATGCTAGACATCACTAATGGTTTACTGAGAAACCAGTTTCAGAAACATGATTATTCATAATAGCTGTAGCCTGTCGGTTTCATTGTGCTTTCACAGATCACAGCTCTGACCTGTAAATTATCACATCAATAGATCGGTGTTTGTTGGACATTTCCCCGAGTGGCTCACGCGTGGGAGGTCATTATATGTCATATAATTATGTCCGCATATTGATCTTAATGACACTCATGCCCAAAGTCGCTCTGATACAGAGGTCTATCTCCAATAGCAGTATTATCACTCGAACGAACAGCATATTGTGTATGAAGTTATATCTGCTATACCGTCATCAAACCCCCTAGCATTCTGCACCTCAGATCCAAAGAGACCATTCGTAGAATACACACGAGATGAGCATCCAAGAAGAGAATCATCGTAATCAGCTCCAAACCAAACAACACAAATCATTGCCTTGGTGTCAAGAAAGCCTATAACCAGAGAAGCCCCATTGAAAACAATCGGATGCCTTTAGTGGAGTAGTTTGATAGTCGTTATTGATGTTTTCTTGACACTTTTGTGGACGATTCTGAGACACCCAGAATGCACCGCGGAATTCGAGTTGGTCATTCCCCATAATGGGAACAACTGTATTTGGGTAAATAGGATGACATGATTTATCAGAAAGGGGTTGGACATGGTCTGGGTTTTTAGGCACCTCCATATTGGACGTTTGTATTGAGGTTAGAATTCTCAATGTAATCTATTAGTGTGATGCGGTTTCTATGTTGAGCAGTGCCCACATTGTTGGAAAAGTTTTTTGTCTTCAGGTCCTGTCACATGTTCTTCTCCATTAAGAGGATTCGGGATAACCAGGACGCTTAAATATATCCATGTTGGATCGGAGAATATGAGGGAATATGATTTAAGGTAATTGTAATAGGTAGTTGCATTTCAGACCCTGAAATTAGGTGTGAATGAATTGGCAAAGAGTGAGTTAGCACGACAAAATCGTGGAATGATAGATTATATGGGTGGTCGATGTATGCTTCCATAATATTCACATCACACTGAAAAAAACATTTGAAGTCCAAGGTAGCATTACATTATATATTATTATATCCTTACATTATAACTTGGACAAGCCATAAAAACATTTGAAGTCCACTTGAAGTACTGAATGATGAATTGCGTTATGTTGCAAAACGTGCTGACATTGATGTACTATCAAATAATGAATATGACCATAACCTCTCGACTTTGCGACGATGCATTTTACATTATCATTCTTTTTCAGTCCTTGATCATCGCGTTGATTGCTATACAGTATATAATTCAGAACGGAGAATTGCTCGCAGTGGCAGCTTATCGTGAAGACAATCTTACAAGAGAAATGTTCTACACCAATCAAATCTCCCGTAAACGTGCAATAAATAGGATGCCACAGATATATGGAACATATAGGAACATATTACAACCCATACTTGAATGACGACAGGTTAATGACAATATAGTTCGCATTAAAGTCCTATCACTCAATACTTGGTATTGAGATGTTGGTATGACGAACTTTACAAATAGATCAGGAGAGATATTTTGGCCACCTTTGTGCAACATACTTTGGCCGCTTCACTTCGAAGTACGCGTCATCAGGACGACGTCTATTCCTTATTGGCTGGATCCACTGTTTCAATTTTTCGACGAGTAACCTTCGCGCTCATGCGCTGGGAGTAGCTAAGGTTTTGCGGGATTCGTCTAGCTGGTCTTAGCGATGAGTGCGATACTGAGCATTGTAACATGTGATCCCATAACTTCCTCGGTTAAGCGAGCCAATGTCTGTCGTGGACAATCTCTAAGGAACACAGGGAAGGCTATTTCTGATGTGGTGCTTGCACTTGAGCCGACAGCCATTCCCTAAGACGGTGAATACAATCTGTGGTATGTCGTCGGGCTATTCATTGTTCTATCCCGAGAGTGGAACGTCAGCGAGGCTGACCAAGCAACACGCCCACATGCTCGGGTGCTGGGAACCAATTGCATGGCTTCTGGTCTAGGGTGCTCCGGGCTACATGTGTTTAACTAACGATATATGTGTTGGCTCGTCCGATGCACGAATTCTTGTGTCACGGCAATAACCGTGTCACTTGGTGCGGCATTCCCGCCCAAGAGAAATGGCGCTAAATGTTACATTGTGTGACCTGTTCACAACATAATATGGTATCTCATGCATGATGATGTGCAACATGTTGGACAGTGGTAGACAGTGGTGATCATTTATTTTTTATCACATGAATTCAGATTGAACAAAAGTTTTGAATTTCTTCACAGTTTAATGCTTGGTGCACTTTTGTTGTCTATGTGCCGACTCACACCATTAAAATGCATTTCCAAAGGATCCATTATATTTGTGTACCTCGGCCGATTTATCGGGAAGTGATATGTCTGCTTCTGGGAGTGATATGTCCCTTCAGAAAACTAAAAGCCTGTGGTGATTGTACATTTATACCGATACTAAGGTTTCCTCTGTATGGATTTACACAACAGGAAGTGCATGTAATTCGTCAAATGATAGGCCTGGTTTCTGTTTACCAACCAGAACAGCGCAGTATTTCCGTGCTACTTCATTTGACTTCACATGGAACAGGAAAACACAATATCACTTTCTGATGATAAGCTCAAATTTTATGGTGGCATCTGAAAAAAATCTTATCAGTACTTTATCAGTGATTTTTGCTCTTGAAGAAATTGGAGCCTTACAATCGTTGTAATTAATACATGATTGTACTTACAAAGAGGTAGTGATCATAAAGACATTGGTCTTCGTGTGGTTATCAGTTTTATGACTAACGATCAGGTAATGGTGTGCAAAATAGAGCCATAATCTAATCTGAGCAGTGCATAGATGTTCCTATTATCTTTGTTTCCCAGCAACTGGCAAGCTTAACAGGTTTGGGAAAAGTCCATAGGATCAAGGGAGTAAATTGATTTATCCGAGACAAGCATTGGATAAGACAAGCGGGCGGGGAAACACACGCTGGGATAAAGTGATATCTAGGACTGCGCATTGGACGGAAACAATCAGATATCTCACGACCACAGACCTATATGGATGATATTGACTTTTTTCTTCTCAGTTGATCATAATGAATGTGTTGTTTAGGAGGGACAACACCGTGGCTGATTTGTTGAACCTAGGAGGTTCTTTGGCTCGGGAACAGTCAGATCGGAAGTCTTGTACCTGGGATTATGACATCCATCAGGCATTACCTGTTGATTATGGACTGTACACATGAAAACTGAAGTCCTGTCTTCATGTTTCATGCACAAAGGACACATGCACAATGACGTTACGTCGATTGACGCTGTTCTGTCTATCATGGGTTTGAGCACACGTTGACGAGGTAAGTCTTCTGCAATAAATTCAACAGGGCAAAACAGTGACACATTATAAGAGAGAGGATATACTCGTATAGTTGATCGAGGTAAGTGAGTATGTGTGAGTTTACGAGCAACATTTGGCCCTATCGAAAACGATGCATACTTTACATAGACCTTTCACCGACCTAAATTACCAACGTACAATGGTTACAAATAAGTTACCGTCATTGTACACATCATCTGTACCTTGTAAAATTGACTAATGTCATGTTTTAGTTCACTCTGAGTTTATTAAGTGGATAAGTAATGGGAAACCTTACAGTACTGTCCGGGTATTGTTCCGATCTGGTACATTAGATGTCATTGAAGGTCATATCACTTATTACTATTCAGATGTTCTTAGACATAGAAAATGAAAGACCATTAAGGCTCTATCACTTGTAGAATGGACACTACATGTACATGACATCAGTGTGGGTGCTTGTCGTGTCTCGTCGTGGGTTTACATGATATGGAGCATTTCCGTAACAAAAATTTTATTTTTTGGGAAAACGAATTCTGAGTTATCGAATCAACACAGGTTGAAATCATCGAATCAACCCGCAATCAATATTTGTAAAATGCTACCATAACAAAGTAGGATACTTTGTTTTTGAAAATCGTTATACATCAATTGGCTGATAATACTGATAATGTATATTCGATCATTTACCATGTTTACTGAATAAATTAACACGAATTTCATTAGTTAAATCTATAATTTCCCACAATAAAAATAGTTGAGGTGAGAAATACTATTATTGGACTAATGAATGAATGAATATTGTTTATTTTACATCGCATAAACAGTTATACATGTACACAAATGTGACAAGATACAACCCAGCTCATTGAGCTTCTGAGCGATGCTTTGAATTATGCATAACTATGAAACACGGGATAAAACACGCACGAAAGTTCATGATTAAAAGACATGCACATAAAATCAGTAATGAGTTGTACAATATTTCACACACACACAAAATGATCTAGAAAAAAATGCTTCTGATATACATAGAATCCATTGAAATCAGCCATCGTTTAACATTGGATTTGAACTGCTTTAGCGAATTTGCATTTTTTACAGACACATCCAGAAAATTCCAGAGTTTACTACACATATAACGAAAAGATGAATAACCATATGTTTTTGTGCGGAAATGTGGCAAAACATAAGTACTTTGATCACGCATATTATACAATGATTCATTTTCATTTAACAAGCATTGTAAATATACCGGAGCGATTTTATTTCTGATTTTATAAGCTTCTATTGCTAATGAATACACACATCTTTTATAAACATCAAAAACGTTATCAATAGCTAACAGACCTTCATAGGACGACACTCTATCTTTATAAACAAGGCGTAGCGCACGCTCATTGATTTTGTCAAGTTTTTTCAAATTGCCGATTTTTGTGAACATCCATACATTGGAACAATAATTGAAATTAGATACAATGAAAGAATTATAGACAGACTTCCGACTTTTACTGTCGAAATTGATATTAATTCTATACAGAGCATTCACTTGTTTAGCGGTTTTGGCACATACCGTATTGATATGAACATTAAAATCTAGATCCTGATCCAATTCAACACCAAGAATGTTGATAGTTTTCATTCCGTAGAGGATAGTATCATATATATATAATGTAATATATATATGTAATGATCCGTAGATTGTATATTTTTCCCCAGGAATAAAAGCTGAAATTTTTCAGGGTTGGCCTTCATCATATTATTTTTGAACCATTCGATAGCTATGAGGGCATCACGCTCCATGAACAAGGCACTAGTTGATTAGGTAATATCGCTAGCTTATTACAAGAGTTAAAACATATTCATTATCAGTGAATGTAGATATAGAAATCACTTGTAATGTTGGGGATTGGGCTTCATATTCGAATCTTGTGACGAGCCTATGTTGCGAAATATCCAATAAGAAATAAGTTAACAAATATTTTAGTTGTTAAGAGTATTACTGCATGGAATAAAAAATAGTTCAGGCTTGGAATTTTTATTACTGATATTGTTGAAAGACATTGGTCCAAAAGCCAGGGATGATATGGCGTCAGGGGGATACACCCACGCGGTCGAGGGCGACCGGAAAGCGTTTAGTTCAATATATTCTTTTAGGAACCACTCAAAATCGTAGAGTATCCTAAATATAAAAAAACCGGTCGGATCTGCAAATTATCACATAGAGATCGGTGTTTGTTAGACATTTCCCCGAGTGGTTCAGACGTGGGTGGTCATTAGGTCTGATAGAATTGTAAGCTCATGTATTATTGACATTCATGACCCAAGGCGCCCTGATATGGCTCTTGCTAGTAAACCATACAATCGAAAGCACTCAGATGACTCACAGAGGTCTGATGCTGGAATATTTTTTAATCACACGAATCAGTAATATACATATGCATCACACAGATTAGTAGTATTGATCATAAATTTGTAATTCATTTTTCGATATACCATCATCTAACCACTTATCTTTCTGTCTGACAAACGAATATGCGCATCCAGGAAGAGAAGTATAGTAACGAAAGTAATTATGTCTAAACTGGTGACCACAAATCATTGCCTCGATGGCAAGAAAGTCTATAACCAGAAGCACCGTTGAAAACAATTGGATGCCTTTAGTGGAGTAATTTAATAGCCGTTATTGATATTTTTTTGACACCCTTGAGGACGACTATGAGGCTCCCAGAATGCACTGCGGATTTCAAGTCAGTCGTTTCCCCTAATGGGAACAACTGTAGTCGGGCGTGATTTATTGCAAAAGGCCAGAAAATGGTCTGGGTTTTAGACAATTCTGTATCGGACTCTTGAAGGAAAAGGACACAAGATGTGACTGTGCGGTTAGAACTCTCATTTTTCAATCTAGCCTCTTAGTGTGATGCGGTTATGTTGAGCAGCGTTCACATTCTTGGAAATGCCTTCTCGGGACATCTGAAAAATATATGCACGTTGGACTAGGAATATGTAGATCTATGCGTAAAATAAATGTTACAACAATGAAAAAATACATTAATATACACATGTAGATGTTATAGTTAAGTTCAAGCTTGCGCTCAGTGTTTACGAATGGAATGGGAAGAAGAAATACATGAACCCATATAGAAGATTGAACGAAAACAGCTGGAGATGTTGTAAATGTAAAATAATAGTTAAGAAGTACAGTCGGGTAGCGTGTGCACACGTCTAAAGAATATTTTTGAGTTCAGTAGCCTTACGATAAGAATTCTGGTGATATGGTCAAAATGCCAAGCTTAATTCCATTTCACTACAATATCTAATACTACAATTATTATGTCGTTTTGTACTTTCAGTAGATGGGAGGACTTGAGTGGCGCAATATGCGGAACCACTGATGATGATGACAGGTCATCAGTATCCATTGGGTTTCTCTGGTGCCCTGGGATCGGTGCTACTCTTAGAGAATCTGGTGGGTCTAGTTTGTAACATCACCGTGCTAGCTATCCACCTGTACAAATGGGACTCCAGCAGCAAACCAGTCAGTGCCTCGTTCTTGGTCAACCTGAACGTGGTGGATCTGCTCGTGTGTCTCCTGGCAATACCCATGACAACCGCGCGAGTCCTTGCACCCATCAACCATAACTTCTTATTTTGTGTGATGCACGAGGCGTGTGTCTCCATGGCAACAACGTCTTCCGCTCTTGCGCTGATGTTGATCAGCATTGATCGCTACCAGACAATCGTGACGCCATTCAAGAGACGCTTCACGAAAGCGAATTTACCCGTTTGTTTAACGTCAATGTGGATATTATCCGCTGTAGGATTTTTATTCCCAATAATCGCATTAATTCCGTCAGGATCTACGGGATCTTCGGTAAATATTAGCCTACCTAGCAGCGACGCATCATTGACATCTACAGTTCAGTCAGCGAAGGAGTACTCCTGTTTCTCGTGGGTTCATAAGAACAACATTCGAATATTGTACGAGTTGTATTACGTTGTCGTGTACATTATTGCGAACTGCACAATGATTGGATGTTATTTGGCCATCTACGTGGCCGCAAAGCGTCGCATCAACACGAGAGTTTCCATCATCCGGGCCGCGATCGTCAACTTGCCAGGAGCTCCTTCGCTGAACGTGACCGCCCAAAGACAACACGAGCGTACGATAACCAGGATGACGCTGATGATCGTGATGACTTTCATGCTGTGTTGGGCTCCGCATGTCGCTATGAGCGTGGCCCTGCTCACGACCGAAGAACCGTACATGGAGCTCGTACGCATTGTGTGTCTCGTGTTGGCGTATTCGGCCACCCTCTTGCACCCGCTGGTGTACGCTTTCATGCAGAAGAACTTCCGCGATGTGTTCAACAAGAAATTCATAACACGAAACTCTATACGTAACGAGAATACACTCGTCAATTGTCGTCATCCACATAAAATACGTGGTGAGAATTCTCACCCCCGACTGGACATAGATATGGGTCAGCAGGCTGCAAGCAGCAAGAACAGTGGCAAGACAGAAGAGGGTGGAAACCAGTGTGCATCAAATGAAAAACATTGACGCTGTTTTCATTGGTTGTTAATGCATATATTATACGTATGTCCTATCAAAATGATACCATACTATGTTTGTGTATCTACAGCACTCAAAGAAAGTGATACAGTGTGGAAAATTTGTATTGATACTTACATTGTAACAAGAATACAACGATATACTGAGTTATATTCTTCTCACTTCAACACACACACATGTGTTCTTTATATCTCTCTCTGGAAATTGACATCGTATAGTGAAACGGTTGTATTAGGTTGACTAAAGGTGGACTGTCAAGTTCACTTCAATTTTCTAAAATGCACGGAAGCAAGCTTGCAGTTTACAAAGCTAGCTTAGCAAATTACCAAGTTCGCTAGCGTGAAAAACTTTCGCTCGCAGCCGTGCACGGAGGTTCGCTGACAAATCTTCAGCTCACCCCGGCGCACTCACCTACTAGTATCATGCCTATACAGCTAGCCAGCCTGAGCGGTGCAGACTGGCAGCTAGCTGGCTGTTGAACAGGGTGATGAACGGAGCCAGCCAGAACAGAAGCTTTCGAACGTGCGCATGCGTAAAGGACATTTCCAGTACGAAACTAAACATCAGATAGAAAGCTAAATGCTGAAATGTGCGCCGCCATTCTGACACCATCGTGGTCGAGTGGGTCAGTCACGATTCGTTGTGCACGTGTTAGAGATTTTAGAAACATCGATTTACACCCGTGGATGGTTAGAAATGGCCGCAGAGAGCGTCCCAGTCGACTTCGACTGGATACAAACAGGGGTGGACAAGTTTACGACCACTCCACGGGAGTGTGGTATGTTTCGTGGCTTTGCAGAAACAAGAAACTTGAATGCTCTGGATAAGCGTGTGAGGGATGTGTCAGTTCAAGTTGACAGATCGAGATGGCAGTTTGAGTTGTCCCATCACATATTCCTAATTTCCTACGCCAATCTGTGTGCCAGTCTGTTTGTAACCGGGGTCCTTATGAATCACGCGATCACTAGTCCTACTTATAATTCGTCTTTACTTGGACAACAACAATAATTTCTCGCAAACTCCTTGTTGTTGTTGTGCTGCCAAATCACCTCCAAAGGTACCATTGCGTTGTGGTGCTAAATCGGTCAAATAAACCGGAAGTGATCTCATGGAGTCTGTAGCGTTCCACGGAAAAATACTTCCCTGGCTTTGTTTCTCTTTTGGTTTATTGTCTGCAGTTGGTCAGTCTGAAGTACTGAGGAAGATGTTCTAATGTAAGTATATAAAACACGAATCCACGAATGGTATGATAAATATATCTAAACACGAATAAATCTAAAACACGAATAAATAATAAGTCTAAAACACGAATCCACGAATGGTATGATGAATATATCAAAGTAAACCTGCAACGAAAAGTTGGACAACTTAACTTTTCCAACTCGAACTGACGAATCCCCTGGCCACTCTGGGTAAGCTAGACAGTAGACATAATAATAATCAGTAATACTAGATATGCCTCGCAGCCTTTGTCACTCACAGTTTGCGGTCTTACTCTTACTAGCAGATTTTACGTTACCGGACTGATGGTCTGATAACCTATTGCCGTCACGTTGCGTCCGTCCGTCCATCTGCCTGTCGTCCGTCCGTTCACCTGTTGTCCGATTACCTATTGCCGTGGTGTTGTGTCTGTCGTCCGTTGGTCCGTCAACTATTTTATCCTTTACGGTTTACGATCATATTTTTCTGAAATTTTGCACAAAAATGCCTTAAAATATTTCAAGAGGGAGGTATTTTTTATTTTATTCTTCCTATTGGAAGATAACACCATTTGTACCAATGAGAATGCAGCTTTGCCATCTGACACCAATAGTGCTCAGCCATCTCCGTGTATGGCTAAGAAGCTTCAGGATACAACACCAGAATTCAGTACGATAAGTCAACCTTCAACAAGTTCCTCTAAAAAGAAAGACAAAAGTGTTGACAATGAAACCAGTGAAAACAAAAACTTATGAAAACAACGTCTATGCTCCCAGAGTACTATTGAGAATGCAGCTTTGCCATCCGACGCCAATAGTGCTCAGCCAAATCCGTGTATGGCTAAGAAGCTTCAGGATACAACACCAGAATCCAGTATGATAAGTCAACCTTCAACAAGTTCCTCTAAAAAGAAAGACAAAAGTGTTGGCAATGAAACCAGTGAAAACAAAAACTTATGAAAACAACGCCCACGCTCCCAAAGTACACATGGTACAGCAAAAACAACAACAACAACCAAAAAACCCAAAATCATTGCTGCCACCACACCTGTAGCTTCAAGACACATTCCCGACCCACCATTAGTAGAGATCGTGGGACCTGATCGCGATCCTCACTTGACGGCATATGATATATTGCAGTCAACAGTAGTGCAAGTTGTCGTAAGAACAGGACAGGAACACTAGATACGAACATAAATTGGATAGCATCCTCAAGAAAATATCAGAGCTTCAGGAAGACATGTCTTTCGTAAAGAAACATATGAAAGAACACACTTACTCTTGTTTCGTTGTGGAATCTGATACTTCGACAAGAAGTGAACAAGACTTCACTGCACCAGAGCCCGAAAGTTCAGGAGCCAGCAGCACTTTCTATACATGTGATACGTCGGCAAATGCAGCACAAGCATCTCCAGCACTCAAGACCTTGTCGACCAACCAATCGTCTGCATGTGATTCACCAACGAACACAGCAACAGATCTGAAATGCTTTCAAAGTACTCCCATGACCACCAGTCAGTCTCCATGCATTTCGCCAGGTTTTGCAGCAAAATCAGAGTCAAAGAACTTTCAAGTTTCAGGACTCTCAGCCTCTGCTACCACCAGCCAAGCTTGCATTTCACCTGGGAAAGTACAGATGTTGAGGGACAACTCCTGTAGTGGTATCAACTTTGCATGGAAACTTTGTAGAAGTATAGAGCTTGTAACATCAAACTTTCACGGAGTTAAAAAGAAATCACTAGACCCTGAGAAACTTGCTATCGTCTAAATGCACGTCTTTAAGTGAATGCCGCTGCAAAAATTTGAGGAGGAATACAAGGCATGGCGCCAGTTTGAGATTGCGATTGATGCCTGAGTTCACACTAAAAAATAATTTTCTCAACAATTCTAGTCCTAAGTTATATTTTCTAGGGGTCCTGTGAAGAAATATTTTCTTGACAAGTTATCAAGAAAAATTTTCTACAATAAGAAAAGCTGCTTCTTTGTTTAAGAAAATATTCCTCAAAATGCTTTGATTTACCTAGAAAAAAATCTGATTACTACAATAAAATATTTCTTATTTTGGGTTGGGATTTTCTTATCAATTTCCTATTATAGCGCTAGACACGCAGACTAAGGAGCTCATATTTTTTTTTATTTCGTGCAAAGACATGGTGGCAGTGTCATTTTCATGGCTATTTTCTTAATTGACCTCCATAAAACTAGTGCCCTCCTGATCTGAATAAGTTTTCACACCACGTGTTGTGCATACATGCCATATTTTGAGGAGTACTGCGGTCATATTGTCTTCTTCATTTTGATTAGTCATGTGACTGGTCATGTGACCACTATTATGTTCTTAAAACAAGAAAATTTCTTACTATCTATTCTAATAGAATGTATGCAGAACAACAGCATGAATCAGGCCTCATATCCATACCATAATACACAAACAGGCCAATTATAAATTCGAGAAGATTTTATAAAAAAGAAAAACTATACCACGAAGACAGTTCAAAGATTATACTCTGATTTTTCTACCTTGTTTACACTGTTTTTGCTGATACATGTATTTTGTGCAATGCTAAATGGTATCGTTCCAAAACTTGTCATACTTCATCTTGGAGTCAAACGGCAATTGTCGTCCGAATTTCAGACTCCTATCGCGAAAAAGTTGGCAGTCTACCTCAATGTTAAATTTTTCCCCGTCATCTAGTTTTGGGCCGCACACAATTCTATGCATTTGCTCAGTTTTTTGTAGTGGTGTAATCTGTCGAAATCAACATGTTTGTGTAGAATATACCCCAATGTGTCTTCTGGTCCAAAATTACAAAAATGATTCGAATCCTGATGAATTTGAACAGGACCAAATCCTCAGATATGCTCATATCATAGAGACCCCATTTTGGGTTGAAATTTAACAATAGGTTAGATTGACAACTTCTTCCATTTTTTGCAATAGAAGTCTGAAATTTGGCACAAATATGGGTTGATCCTGTTTGGATAAAAAAAATTCCGGTTACCTGGCAAATAGGGCATTCAACTTGCGTTGGTTTGGAATGTTTTCGACAAGTTGTTCTTTGAAAAACTTCGAAAAGTAACACCTTTTCGTCTTCTTACTTTCTCTCTTTATAATTGTCAACGTCTTCTGGGTTTTTTTCTCCAACAAAAGAAAATTGGTCACTGGACGATAGCTTAAACGTAATCAGTGGTTTTCTTTGTTTGGTGGACCGTTTTTCATTGCGGCGAGATCCTGAGAAGACACATGGTCTCAATTCAGGTGGTCCTTATTCCTTATATCTTTGTTCCGTGTTGTTTTCTCTTTCGCCCCATTTTCATCCAACAACCATTCCCTTCCCCCAGGTGACAGGAAACAAAGAGAACATGCATTATGGGTGCATGCACTAACCAACAAATATTTGCTATTGATTTATGACATGTAAAACATAAAATCATATTCCAGGTACTTATTATATAGCTCGTGTCAGGCCCACATCTAGAACTTCATCCTAAAAAAAATTACGAATTTTTTTTTCAGGTTTGCATCGATTCTCTATATTTATCGGCATCTCCATCTTCAACATTCATATTACACGTATAAGTCGTGTCTTTGTATGCATCAACCATGGGTTTTGTTGTTCATACTTCGACGATATGTGCACTAAAAAAAAGTCAGCGCATAATTTATTGGCGCGAATATATCTCATGAAATCTCAGAACTTAGTGACTTGTAATATATGAAATTCAGGCAACGTTTGAACAAGACTGTGACCAAAGTCGCTGACGTGAATTTGAAGTTTGTTCTTCACACAGAAAATACTTATTTCAATAAATGCGATTTTAAATGGGATTTTACCATTGTAGCAATGAGCGGGAAAGCGGAAAGTTAAAACAGTGGTGGATGCCAATGCAACAGCTCATTAAATCAAAGAAAAATCATTGGTCTGACCAGTGGTGTGCAACGGTCTGAAAAGTAACATGTGATGACTTATGCTGTTCAAAAACTGATAGTGGTCATATTTTGATGTCCCGGAAAGGCGGATAATGTTGGTTTATATTTGGGTGTGAAACTGTATGTCAGGCCGAACAGAACAAAAATTATATATTTGATTGCAGTACACTGTTATCGCTAAACAAACGAACATATTCAGTGTTCATCAATATATGAATTGAGGATTTAGGGTGTCTAGCTTTTTACCGCTTTGTATCGTGCCCGGCTATGCTCAAGTTGCTCTGGCCTTTGAGTCCAATTAAAATCCTCTGAGCTCAGTGTTGGTTAAGGGACTGTCTCAAAGAAGCTATGGACCAGATTTCAGAAAAATGACAAAATGTTTGTGCTTGATTGCGCAGTTGATCATTCAAGCAAAATTTTGTTCTTGATAATATATTTTCAACGTACAGCACATATTATGCCTATATTCCTAAACAGATGAGCCAAAATACCCGTACCCTATAACACCTGTATACATATAATATCTATGAACGTAATATGAATTTGTCGTTCAAAGTCATCGACGAGATCCACATTGGTCGGGTCGTCATACATCTGGGTGAATCCAGCAGTTCAGATTCGGACTGAAGAATTACCGTGAATATTGTGTGATTGTGATTTCTTTAATGCGAAATATATTCGAGCACGAATAATAGAATTATTATGAATTATTGTTATTGTATTTTCTTTGAGAAGGCCCCTATTCAAATCGGCTATTCCATTGATTTGTCTCAATCCCAGACAGCATGAAAATGACAAGCTAAAATTCCCATGTTAAAACACCATAAGGATATCAATTTCCTAGATATACCGACGAGAAACGCACACGACAGAAAAACAGCCATTGTTTCACAATGGTCATGGTGCCGTTTTAACTTTATATAAATTTCAAATAATACAAGTCAGTATGTTCCGTAAATAATACAGTAAATAATACAAGTCAGGTATGACGAGATAGGTTCACGCCAATAAAATATGCGCCGACTTTAGTCAACTTCAATTACCAGTAACTAGGAAATACAACATCTACCGTGTCAATTAGCTGGTGATGATTGCATATTATATTACACACTACACCCCGCAACATATCTTAAATTGATAAGTCGGTGACAATAACATGACCTGACCCCTGGACAAAAGAAACAGGTCGGTCACCGACTTGAGATATATGTTGCAGGGTGACTACATAATGTAGAGAAAGCCAGGAACGCCAAAAACTATATCCTAGTACAACAGTTCACGTGATGGTCAGCTGTATATGCATTTTCAGTTTGTAGCAATATAAAGTCATGACGTTTCTATATTTGTGAAAAATTCTAAAATCTATGACAATATCACCATGCATCTTCCTTGTCATCACGTTCGAATATAAGTAAACGAATGAATCAATTTGGTAGTATGGAGTCAGGGCTTGCAGATGATTTAAATTGTTAAAACACACAGGCTTATGTCCGTTTTAGCTTTATAGTCACCTACTATAACATTGATTTTGGTCTGCTACGAGCCACATTGTTTCGATGATGCTGCAAATATATTCCCGCTATTCACTTCAGAACAGATATCAATTAGGTTGTATGACAAACGTGATGATTTTTCTCTATTTAATTTCATTTACTGAATAAAAGATTTCATGTGTAGCCAGCATATGTTGTTTTCTTTCTTACAATTCATGCACTACTCAACAGCTAGTTGCAAATATATATAAGGATTTTTTTACCAAGGTGTCTAGCTTGTCTTCAAACTGTTGCGATAAGGATATACCAGGGCTCCTAGCTTCATTTGGAATATTCTATGGACCTCATCATTATATGTTTGAATAAAACACACAAAGCTTACTTGTATGCCAAAAAACATATCGAGATATGTTAGAATCCTTTTTGGAATTCGTGAGGGGTTCCATACGTGAGACAGACATTGGACTTTGAGATTGGATAACGGCTTTGATTGCGCGGAATACTTCGTATTGGTCCCTTATCTATTCGACTACGCTCATTTTTACACCAGGAAAGCGTGAACGGGACGGTTAAGGTACAAATGGTCCGATATGGTGTATTTGTGGAAGGTGAATTCATTCTCTACGGAACACGTGTAGGTTCAGACAGAACTCAGACCTAAATACACGATTGTAGGTTGTGTGGCTCATATTCGCCAGATGGAGGAATGCACTTTTTTCTTTACAGCGTTATAACGCTGTAATACAGCGTAATAACGCTCTAATTTACAGCGTAATAACGCTCTAATTTACAGCGTAATAACGCTCTAATTCACAGCGTAATTACGCTCTAATACAGCGTTATATTGCTGTAATACAGCGTATTAACGCTGTAAATTAAAGCGTAATTACGCTGTAAATTAAAGCGTTATTACGCTCTATTACAGCGTTATAACGCTCTATTACAGCGTTATAACGCTCTAATTTATAGCGTGATTACGCTTTAATTTACAGCGTAATAACGCTGTAATTACAGCGTAATAACGCTGTAATTACAGCGTTATAACGCTCTAATACAGCGTAATAACGCTCTAATTAGAGCGTAATTACGCTCTAATTACAGCGTTATAACGCTCTAATACAGCGTAATAACGCTCTAATTAGAGTGTAATTACGCTGTAAATTAGAGCGTTATAACGCTCTAATTTACAGCGTTATAACGCTCTATTACAGCGTAATAACGCTGTAATTAGAGCGTAATTACGCTGTAAATTACAGCGTTATAACGCTCTAATTTACACTGCCAGAGACATCATCGGACCTGCTAGTTCATCAGCTCAATCATTTGTAGGGAAATCTCAAAATTATTCTGATCTAGATATGTTTATTACAAATCACGATAATGGAAATATGCTAGGAAGTTGAACGGTTTAATTTAGAGCGTAATAACGCTCTAAAATAGAGCGTTATAACGCTCTAAATTAGAGCGTTATAACGCTGTATTACAGCGTTATTACACTGTAATTGAAAATTTGCGGTCCTCTATGTGGCGAATATGAGCTTCCGTAGAGAAGACCAGAAGTCCAGGCAACCCTCAAAGCTCAGATGCTTGGTCTGGTCCAAACCTCATGTGATCCAGCTACCTCCAATATTTTTGTATCCACTTTGTAGAGATGAGTCGCTCCATCAATTGAAAGCAACCGAGGAGGAATAACACTTCAATAAATAGACCTCCAACAAAATAGTTGAGAATTGTGGCTTGTTGAGAGGCGTGGGACCAGCATCAAATGGCATCGAATTCACAACCGTGTGTCATGGCGAATTTGTGTCATGATGGGTGTCATGATGGGTGGATGGTCTCGCGTTCAAGTACAGTGAATGCACACCATTGGGGCTGATGATTTGGAGGAAAGTTTTACGATCGAACCAGAATTGCCAAACACGTGCACAGTGCATGAATATGGAATGTACATAACAGATAAAATCAAAAAGTGTACCATGCTTTAAATAGACGTGTAATCAATACCCAGTATTAGGTATTCCGAGCAAACAAAACAGGGTCCGTAATCCAATGTCATAGTCCGGGGACAGAAAGTCATATCAGGCATACGAAGTGAGAGAAAACAAAAATGACAGGGAAACTCGTGAACCCCCAAAATGGCCATTAGGAGATGAAATCAGCTGTTACGGAAAGAGTGAGCATTTCCTGCCCCACTAGTGGCACCCGTCATGAATTCCCCAAAATTAACATGAAAATAGATCTAGTTGCATGGCAGACGTGGATTTGGTGTATTTATCGACCAGATCATGATGACGTCTATAGAATTTCTTAAACGCAGCTATAAGTATCCTTGTCGCAGCAGTTTAGAGACTAGCTGGGCACTTCGATAGACAAAGTCCTCATATTTGCAACTAGCTCTGGAATAGGGTATAAGTTGAGAAACAAACACACCATATGCCGGTGACAGGAATGTTGCTGCTTAGAAAAAGGAAATTGATTATGGAAAAATTGAAATCACGTTTGTCATATAATCTAGTTGACAGGTTAGAATCTTTATCAATCTCCAACCTCAGGTCTAGATAGTTGGAAAAATTAACGGAGTCTGTAGTATCCTTAATTTCAAGTTCCTTAGGATATATGACATCCAAATAATCACCAAACTTGGGATTATTTAGCAACAATCTCAGTGTTGTGCGTTATGGCCACTTTTGCTTCGTGACACAGGCCTGTGCATTAGACCAGACTACATCGACAGAAGATGAGCTGCAGTGTAGTGGAGACTCTTCAAACGAAGTCGCTATTTCAAGTTTGGAATTAACTTCGAAAATCTATCAAATAGGTCATCATATATCAAGATGGATATGCCAAATATTCAAAATCATGATCATGAATGTTGTTCGATGATCATGTTCCGAATTATAACACATGTAATATTATTGTAATGAATCATTATTCCGTACATACATGTGCAACAAAACTAATGTATATTGTTCCTTTTGATAAATACGAGTCCCTATTTAATTTGGCCAAATTGAAATGTCCGATGTCCCCAATATGTTCGTACACAAAATATGCAGATTGTCAATGAGATGACTGTGTATTTGGATGTTCATGTGCGTACTGTGTAATCACATAATCGTACACTACAATGTGGTATTTGAAAATAAATATATCTTATATGATATAATCATATTTTTTAGACAAAATTTGAGGACATACACTTGTGCACTGAAATTGAATTATGTTATGCATTGAGATAAAACAATTGGATTACGACATTGTAGCTCTTTATTTCCACAGCCTTATTCTAGTTATTACTTGCCGGAATCTACGAAGAAAGTTTCGTCAATTTGTACAAATCCATATGTCATGTCATTGGCACATGACATATATTTTGGTTACGGCAAGTGTGTGCCCTATGGGCTCTCGTTTCAATAATTGTACCAGATTAATGTAAACCAAATGTTTGATTCCAGGGAGTGTCCGTATACCCACAGACTGTGACCCCTGTAGTATTTACTTTGATCAACAGTTTACTTCGGTAGTGTATTTAGCGAATTTTATAATTCATATTATGATTGTATAATAATATGAATTATCTCAATAATATAAATTTTATTGTATTGTGTTTCACAAAGGAAAAGAATCAATGCTGCACTAAAGCCACACTGATTAGTACGGTGGCTTATTTATGCCACAGTTAGATTATTTTCGTTTTAAAAAGTTTTCAGATATAAATATTTTAATTACACACGGAGCAAATGTTTCCTTCACGAAGCAAATAGTTTGCATTGCATAGCAAATTTTTCCTCCACGAAGCAAACGTTTTCTTCACGAAGCAAATAGTTTTCTTTGCGTGGCAAATGTTTCCTTCGCGGAGTAAACGTTTCCTACATGAAACAAATAGTTTCCTACGTGGAGCAAATGTTTCCTTCATGAAGCAAACGTTTTCTTTCGGAAGCAAATAGTTTGCTCTGCATAGCAAATGTTTCCTTCGCGAAGTAAACGTTTCCTACACGAAGTAAATAGTTTCCTACATGGAGCAAATGTTTCCTTCGCGAAGCAACTGTTTCCTACATGAAGTAAATAGTTTCCTACATGGAGCAAACTTTTCCTACACGAAAAAAAATGGTTTCCTATGCGGAGCAAATGTCCTTTAGTTTTTTTAGGAAACTAATCAGTTCATGTATAAAAGGTTTCTTAGGCGTAGCAAATGTTGATTCCGCGTAGAAAACTATTTGCTACTTGTAGAAAACGTTTGCTTCGCGAAGGGAACATTTCCTTTGTGGAGCAAACCATTTGCTTCGTGAAGGAAACGTTTGCTACGTGAAGGAAACATTTACTCCACATACGAAACTATTTGCTTCGTGTAGAAAACGTTCCCGTCGCGAGGGAAACATTTGCTACGCAAAGCAAACTATTTGCTTCGTGGAGAAAACGTTTGCTTCGTAAAGGAAAAATTTGCTCCACATAGGAAACTATTTACTTCGTGTAGGAAACGTTTGCTTCGCGAAGGAAATATTTGCTTCGTGTGTGATTAAAATATTTATATCTGAATTTTTTTTCTAACGGAATTAATCTAAATGTGGCAGAAATAAGCCACCGTAGATTTGTGACATCGGTGCGGTGCCATTACGAGTCATTGTCTCAGGCAGCGGACAACAAACTTACCACTTACTGCAGCTTTTGACTATGCCGAATCAACCTGATTGCAATTCAAGTCCGTTTATGTTTCGATTAGCACGGATTACCATCATGGAAAATAAAAAGTTAGGTGGAGATGATGAATGAGGTGAACCTGACCATAGGTCAATGATAATAACACAACGTAATACACTGTGCGTATGGTGCATTAGCAGACATGTTTTAAAGATATACAGCAATACTTAGTACCTGATGAGATGGGATCTGAATTAGAGATTGCCAGTTTTGCCGTTCACAGCTTTGTTAATATATCATTGTCGGACCCGTGTCTCAGATCACACAAGCTATAATGATCTGGGCTGCTCTTTAATCAGTGCACATCGCTTGAGCACATGTCACTCACAAAGGGACAGTGATACTTTTGAGATTATATACGTTTTACTTTGACTGACCAAATTGGCAGACCATCTCGCTGCTCGTTCCTGCAAATGTATTCATGCGACCAGTTTTCAAGATCAGTCGTCTACGCGGTGCATAGTGGGTGTGGTCACTTCAATAGCACTACTTTGTGTCTGCGCAAGTCCGCGGACGAAGACAGGAAATATATGCTCGGGTCACCCAAGAGCTGTCAGACCAGACAAAAAATTATCACCAAACACAATTAAGCTTTACATTTGCGTTGTTCAATTTTGTGGACAATTTCCAGTAAAATCATTCAACGTGACATGAACTCTTTCGGCATGAGCGGAAATGAAACACGGGACATCCGAATGTCGAACATCACCACAGATAACGCCACGTCAAACACTTGGCGAACCCCTGACAATCCAGTGGCAGTTGCTATCATGTCGTATGGGCTGCCGACTGTGGGTTTTTTTGGTGTGATTGGGAACACACTAGCGTTTGCCGTCATGGTGTCGAAGAAAATGCGCGGAATGTCATTTTCTGTATACATTGCAGCACTGGCCGTAGTGGACATGGTCAATCTGGCTCGTCTGATTGCCACACAATACTTTGAAGACGTCATTGGGTTCGACATGCAGGGTTTGTTGAAGTTTTGCAATGGACGTATTTGGTTCTACTCTGGGGCAATGTCGGCAAGTGCTTGGATCGTGATCGCAATGACTTGTGAGCGTCTGATTGTCATCTGTCGCCCCATTGAATCAAGGATGACCTTCACGGCGAAGCGAGCGACGATAATTTCATGTTCACTGATCGCCGGGGCATTCCTTCTGTACAGCCCGGCGCTACTGTTCTTCAGTTACGAGGTGTGCGGGAGGCCTGAAGGCCCTACCAATGACGACCCAGGACTTCTCGACTGGCCTTGGTACAACCGTATTGGACACTTAATCCTCTCCTCGGCTACCTACTCAATCCTGCCGAGCCCTGCTCTGATCGGCTTGAATACGGCAATATTCACCATGCTGCGAAAAGCAGTAAGCGCCAACAAACATCTGTCGAAGAATGCTGCACCGCACAGTAAGTACAACGAGGTTGGTCGGATGGTTATAGCAGCGTCAGTGGTCTATACAGTCCTCACGCTGCCATTCGTCATCAGCAATATCTACTACCGAGCAATTGGGGAGGTGGCAATGAGGTACAAGTTCAAGAAACCGGAACAGGCCTTCTGGATCCTGCTCTTGATGCTCAACCATTGCATCAACTTCGCGGTATACGTTCTGGCGTCGCGCTCTTTCCGACAGTCACTGCGCGCCATCTTCTGTCCGCGAGCGTCCGGTCCAAAAACAGCTAAGTCAGTGTCGGAAACAGCTTCATCCGTGGTGGAAAGAGCGTCAACATTAGCGCCTGAACTTGAACAAGGTGTTGAACTGAGCGTTACTATTTGAGAAATTTGTTGCTGATTAGGCATTTGGTTGATCACGAAAGGCAATTTCAGATGATGACTGTGTTCAATTCTTGAAGCCTTTATAATGTTTAGCTGTTCACTTTTTCAATCTCTCCGTTCATTCCAGAATATAATGTCATTGTTAGGAGCAACTAATTAGATGTTTTTGTTTTTGTCGACTTGGTTACATGCAATATCGCGATGAATAGACTTGTGTATTAGGCCTTAGGTGTTTAGAGTACAAGTAAATGGAAATATAGACCATACCAGGTCATTGGTTACTTTGAGAACAACAAGAAATCTTATAATAGATATTGGGAATTATGTGGAATGAGCGATTAACAATCATAACATAACACATAAATAATTCAGACTAAACTACCCAATTAAAAAGTTCGTCACAGGTGACAACATTTGTACAAGTTCATCAACTAAATGAAACTAAAAAAAGATCAACCATGCTGTTACTCGAATAATAGTAATATACAGAAGGAATAGTGATGCTGACCGTGTATATTGTGTCGATTAACTGGAATGGTGCTCTCATATTATGCCCGGAAACTAAATTTCTATAGCCTACTTAATTACAAAAGTCGACTTATCGAGGTACACAGTCGATTTATCGAGATAACAACTCGATCGAGAGAGTTAGTTGATTTATCAAAGTTAGTCGATTCATCGATGTACTAAGTCGACAAACAGAAAACAACGTTTTATTTGTGTATCTTTAACCCTCTTCCGTTTCTGACTCATATTCTGTACCTACATCAGATACAGCTGGAAAAAGATATTTTGCGATTTGCTTTGAGAATGTTTTACATAACTTTCGAGGTTGTCTTGTTCGCTTTCATGTGTATTAACATTTCTTGCACTGTATATTTCTTGTATTGTTTGTATCGTACGATTCGCAAGGTTATGAGCCTATAGTCCAAGAGCCACCGTGCACCCCCCCCCCCCAGGACTCTCCGCGAGGGGTGTCATTTTGTTCAGGGGACCCTTGAGCTTCAGAATCCACTTGTTAATACCCGATATCCTGGGATGAACTATCCAATATGGCGGCTTTTCAAAATGGCCTCCATCAAAACCGAGACATTTCTTGAAACACAAATTTGTATTTTTCCCTAACTGTGCTAGAGACACAAATTTGGTACCTAACCATATGTTCCAAATATAATCTTTTGCCAACATTGACTCAATACTTTACTCAACGATATTACCTAAGTTTTCAGCAACTGTTGAGATAACAACATATTCAGTGGTATGTGGTAAAAGATTACTTACGGTAGTTTTGATATGTGAGTAGATGTTGGTGAAATAATGTTCTTACCGGAGTGATAACTGAGGACATATTTATTGACTGATTGACTACTGATGACTCAATGGTGTGAACTGAATGATTGTGGATGACTTAATGTTGAAAACCTGAGTTCTGAAACAGTGATAAAGATTTTATTTTTTGCCAATACATGTGTGTCGTTATATCCTGCATGTGTGAAAACTTAGCTATGGACATATTAGGCATCATTCTAAAACAAACATTCACTGAAATATTACAATATAATTTACCTGGATTTGGTATTCCATAGAACCATTTTGACCTTATATGTTCTTTTGCAGAGGGAGTAGTTCATTTCATGCCAAATTAAGTACATATTTGAAATCTACATACATGGAAATATAAGAATAAACCAAATTCTAGACCAAATATCCGTGAAGAGAAGCCATTATCTTCGTTCAGCTATGCACAATGGTGGCCATCTTGGATTTCTCCCATGATGGATGCTTTGCATATCGGAAATGGCTTTTGTAATGTACATGTGTATATTTCAGATAAATGAACTAACTCAATGACATTTAACGTCACGTTTATGCACCGTTGATCATGATCAAATTCAGTGTTGCTGCAATTGTGTTTATTGACAAATTCAATATATCTTTTAGAAGTTGAGGCATTATATTGTAACCACTGATGCTATTAAGCACCATCAGCATGTATTTAAGGCACAAGATTGGTGATAATGGCTACAAATTTGTTTTAAAATTTTAAAGTTTTAGAAAAAAAATATGACAAAATATGCCATTCCGGTGGCTGCCATCTTGGATTTCATGCTAATGGACTATGCTGAAGTAGTTGAAAACAATATTAATGCAATTCTTAAACTCCAACACATATGTTTAGGTACAAAGTTCGCACATTTAGGAAAAATGATATACATGTATGCAATTTTGTGCTTATCATTGATCAATTTCGGTCTTTTCGCGATTGTGTGTATTGCCAAAGTCAACATATTCTTGAGCAATTAAGGCATAGGGGACATTATTAGTTCTACCACTGATGTTTCCATGTACTAGTAGCATATTGGAGCACATAATTGGTGATAATGACCACACATTTGTTTAAAATATTAAAGTTCCGTGAACAAAATATGAAAAAAATATGCGATTATGATGGACGCCATCTTGGATTTCATGCCGAAGTGCTATGTTAAAGTAGTTGAAAACAATTTCATTGCATTTCTTGACCTCTAAAACGTAAGTTTTGGTACCAAATTTGTGTTTCTTTCACAGTCAGTAACACAAATTTATGTAATTTTGTTTATTGTTGATTTAATTCGGTTTCCTCACAATTGTGTTTATTGCCAAATTCGAAGTATCTTTTTAGCATTTAAGGCATAAGGGACATTGTTATTATTGCCAATGATGTTATCAAGTACCAATAGCATGTATTAAGGCACAAAATTGTTGATAATCTCCACACAGTTCCTTGAAATATTAAAGTTTCAGAAAAAAATAGGACAAAATATGCGATTCTGATGGTCGCCATCTTGGATTTCATGCTGGAGGGATATGCTGAAGCAGTTGAAAATATTTTTATTGCATTCCTTGTCGTCTAAAACATATGTATAGGTACTAACTTTGTGTCTCTAGCACAATTAGGGGCAAAGATATATACAACCTTGTGTTTATTGTTGATCGAATTCGATTTCGCCGTGATTGTGTTCATTGCCGAATTCAAAGAATTTTTCAGCAATTAGGGCATTGGAGACATTGTTTTCTCTGCCACTGATGTTATCAAGTACCAATAGCATGTATTAGGGCACATAATTGCGAATTATGGCCACACAGTTCCTCAATATATCAAAGTTTTTGAAAAAATCCGACAAAAAAAGCGATTCTGATGGTCGCCATCTTGGATTTCATGCTGAAGGTATAGGCTGAAGTAGTTGAAAATATTTTTATTGCATTCCTTGACCTCTAAAACATATGTTTAGGTACCAAATTTGTGTCTCTAGCACAATTAGGGGCGAAGAAAAATACAAATTTGTATTTCAAGAAATGTCTCGGTTTTGATGGCGGCCATTTGGAAAAACCGCCATATTGGATAGTTCATCGCAGGATATCGAGTGTAACAAGTGGATTCTGAAGCTCAAGGGTCCCCTGAACAAAATGAAACTCCTCGCGGAGAGTCCTGGGGGTGGGGTGCACGGTGGACCCCCTGTGCTCATGGACTACTACATAGTATAAGGAACGCAAGGAAGTGTACAAATCACCTAATTAATAAAGACCTGTTTATGTTATTTTGTCGTGTCATCATGCACTGATCTGATGATGAGCTCTTTTTGACCCCATGGCCATTAATAAGCAAAATACTATTTCAGTTCCTCGCTAGTCGTAATCCTGAGCGTTGACGGATAAACACGACTTTTTATCTGGCTCGGATATTGTAGTGGACGGTGATAATATTGGTAATAAATATGTTGGTTTTAAGTTAAGAAATAATGGTTATAGCTTGGTTATAATTTTGTGTGGTGTTTAATGTCACGACTGACAATATAATGTTATCAGAATTTTATCAGACTCTGATAAATGTTACCAGTTATCATTTTGTTTTATTTATCATAGTCATATAATGTCATACAATTTCACCGGAGTACAAATTTAAATGCGTGTCACTTTTGTAACCCTTAATGAAAGCAAGCAGAGAGCAAGCATAATCTGGGCGGTGCTCAAATGATATAGCTGGTTCATGGAGGCGTCGAGTTGGCCCTCTAGGCACTAATCTCCATCGTACACCACTCAATTGTGTCATAATACTCATGGTTATATACTCATGGTTATATACTCATGGTTATATACTTCTATACTCATGGTTATTTACTAATTTTCGCAATAACTTCACAATCTGTATTGTATGAGGTGCGTTTCTGCTGTGTTCCTATTGCATCAAAATTCATGACCGGAAGAAAGGCTGTCATTTTGGAACTTGGGATTGTACATCCACCGGCTACAACAAAAGATTTTGCCAGAGCTGTGTCAACGCAGAAAAGAGAAAAAATAACAATGTATTCCCATTGTAAATGGAAGACCTACATAAACTGTATATCACGAATATTTGGCATGACGATAATTTCGCGGTTCTGTGGTGAAACCGTTTTCACTGTAAGGAAATTTCGCGGTTTCTGGACCGTGAAAATAATCAAGAATAGTTGTGTATAATAACCTGACAAATATTCAGTGCTATGCAGTATGTATTTTAGGTGTGAATGCTGGTCCGATTGAGACCACTGTCATGTTAATACGCCGGTCTTTCCTCCAATGCCCCGCCCAAGATGGGACTTTCTTGTCCCCGGAGAGCATCGTCCAAAACAAGTGGCACAATACACACCACAAAACCAAAGAACACAAATGCATCATGATAGCCCGATGAGGATCCGTTGCCCCAGTCAGTCATAACGGACAACACCCATCATGGCCTATGACGGTGCCTCGTGTACCTACGTACCTATAATGGCTCATTGAATTTCGAAAATTAAATCTATTCCAAACTTCACGTGATGCCCAGTACGAACCAAGGTCAGCTTGTTACCTCAACTTGAGTATCCTGCTCTGTTCGTTTTGAATGTTCCAGTGCAAGAGTAGAAGAATAATTGTTTATCACACCAAACTCTGATACTTATGTAGTGGCCGAATCCAACGATGCATACATAAGATCCCTCAATCGTCCAAAGCTATACGTTCAACATCATGTACAGTTCTCAGATCGATGCACAACCCAATGTATAGTTGTTTTTTTTAAATTAATTTAAGATGTGATTGGCTGAGAGCTAGCAGCAACTGCGGGCTGCGTCATGGAAAGTCTCGTTATTTCGCTGTAGGCGGAGATTTGGGGAGAAAAAGGCTGCTGATGTTTTTGTGGAGACCACCTAAACCAACGTACGGAAGGCAAAAGAGCGTCATACTTTTCGCAACTCGTACGTCGAAGAAAAGTGATAGCAGTTGCAAGTCGTGACAATTTTATATCTACTTGATACCCCTGGGTGTATTGTTTCCGTTATTTATAACCCGTCCAATCAATCCATGTTCTGATTAGATATGGATCACACCCACTCCATGTATTCATGGTTCAGCTGATAACATTTTGTATGAATTTGTCTCTTATCTGAATCTGAAGGATCGTCGCAAACTTGTTGTTTTCTCTTCTTTTTCCGTTGATATTTTGTTGGTTCCATAGGGATAATTGTGTATTCACAATTACAGTCACTATATTTGCCATAATATAGTATAAGGTATCACTCCAAAAATTGACAAATTTATGATTAATAAACGTTTATTTAGGAGATGTACATGTATAATTGAAATGACTGAATACTTGAGTCAGGGAGATCTGACTGACTGCTAAATCTTGTCATGATAATTATTAGTTCAAATAATTATTCCAAGGTCAATTTCGAAGAGGTCAGGTGAGCGCAGCTGCCAGATGAAAAGGTATACATGTAGGAACTGTGCTCCATCTTGGACATCTTATCAAAAAGCGGAATTGTGCGAAACAAAACACTTCGGTTGTTATTCTCTGTACAAAAAGCTAAAAAATATCTCTGTACGATATTTTCATACCGTTCATGCATTTGATCTTGCATAAAATCGTCACAAAACCTGAAGTTGACACGGATATATTTCAACTTCAATTTAAATGTCAGGAATCTTAGAAAATTATATCATTTATTGAATGACAGAGTGCCATCAAGGATCGTCTATAATTATAGAGGATTCTTGGTGCCATATTGTAGACTAAAACTGCACCATTTATTTATTTAAACATTCATGCCCAAAACATTGTACTGGTGAATTACAGATCTGGCGTGGTCAACTAACAATCATAATTTCATGCAGCACACTTGAATATGAGAGCTTAGTAAACAGATGATTTTATTCTGATTTTCCATGTAGGTGTCCATGTTACTTTAAAATTTTCAATAATAATTGTACATTTGTAATATATACAATTGAAAAAGCAAAACTTGTTTTCTACCCAGAAACAAAGCGTGTCATACTTTTCAAATGTCTCTAAATGTCTATAGTCTTCTTTCAATGAAGGGTAAGTGTCAGGACAATAATACTGCTTGCTGTCATGGAGGGTGTGTAGAGCTCGCCAAAACAATGCAATGACAAACAAATGTAGTATATAGACATCATGTGTCGCGATTTTGATAGATGGAGCAAAATAAAACACCTCTAAATTACCAAGAAATGCTAATCAGTTCGAAACTTAGATACGGGCCTGATCATATACAGCTCATTGAACTCAAAACCCGATTTGACAAAACGGGTAATGCCATTTTGATCGAATGTTGGCCTGAAGTTATCCCATCTTTAGGTCCCGTACAATCTTAAATTCTGCAAGCAGATTAGATTCAAGTTGTCTCTTTTTTCGTTCCGTACGACGCAACACGCATGTTGGCAGGCAATGGGTTCTGAACATTGAACCGGGCTTGAGCATTGAGAAAACTTTGAAGTCTTTCATCTATCGCCTCTGTTCCCGACTTGGCAGTGTATCGAAGGCCGCTCATTGACGTGTTACAGCGATTGATCGGGAATTTCCTTGGTAGTGTCGTGGAGCAAACAGGCAGCGATCGTCTATGGGTGAGCACGCTGCTCTTGAAACGGTGATAACCCTGCTCAGACTGTGTGAGTTCTGTAGGAGGCCTGTCACAATTCTGAGGGGCTCTTGGAGATGCAACATGAAAAGATTTGTTCACCTGTTGACGTCCAGCGTTGAGATATACCCGACGTTCAAACATAGGTGTCATTACATCACTATCGTTTTCATTATTCCCTTTTGCAGTTTCCCCAGTAGCAGATCTACTTGAGTGCAATACAAGGACATCTGGAGTAGATGGTTGCTTCTCGTGGGCCTTCAAGTCCTGTGATGGTTCTCTTGCCGTGTGGATTTCAGTTCCGGGTCGAAATTGGTAGCTGGTTTTTGCTCGACCAAAACCATACTGTGTCATGTATGGCGATACGCTGCCGATCGGAACAGCTGATGACGTTTGTCGATGTAATAGAGACATCGATGATGACGTCACAGGTGGCGTATTTGGCGTGACGAAGTCCCGACCGAGAACGACTCTACCCCTCCGGGTTACGAGCCTCACGCGGTCCTGGTGCTGCTTGGCCGTCCACGTGACCTCCCGCCGCAGGCTGCTAAGCAACACGTCCAGACGGTTCTGCTCCACACGGTTTAGGAGGTTAGCCTTGTGTTCGTTTGGGGTCTCACAACAACTATCTGTTGGTAATCCACGTAACTTAGACTTCGACATATCCAAATAAAAAAAATCTTGCAACTAAAAATGTTTGTCAGGAGTTGGTCCGAAGTTAAATAGAATATGTGATATATTATCAGACAGGCATGGACCAACTTCCTACTACCATGCATATTCCTATATTATAGAACGCAACACATACATCTAACTCCACAAACGCCATTTCTAGTCCATTTATAGCCAAGAGCGCGCCAAGAAGCCAATCTTGAACAACGACAAAATTGTCCAATTTCCTTGCCACAATTTCCTATCTGATTACCAGGCTCTTTTACAGCGTGTAAAATATTCATAGTCACTCACAAGTGCGTACTGTCCAGATAAAAGACATTATGAAATTATCTGAGCGCTAAACTTATACTACATGGGGTAAACAATAACCCACGAATGCAGCTCGTTTTCGATGGATGCTGTTATCTGCCCGCCCAACGAGGTAGCTTGGCTCTTGCGAGGGGCAATCGATGACGCAAGGTAGCCTATACATATCATTGTTGCACGCCGAAGGCGCCTCGGGCAGAGAAATGATATCGAACTAATTTCAAGAGTGTGTTTTATTGTCACGGACAGTTCTATGTGGGGAGAACGTATCAGCTGCCATGGTCGATGCGATGTGTCATCGACCGTTCCTCAAACAACACGATCGGGTTTGTAAATAATCTCCGGCTGAATTACAAAGGCGTTTGGGGCGGATTGGGTCCAGGTGAAGATCAAAGGGTGATTTATTGGAATAGGTGTCGCGGAAGTTTCTATTTTGGCGCTATCAAAACCCGCTCGAGACTTCCTTTAGTTCCATGTTCCGAGCAAAGCTGACTGCTTCTGAATTCGTGTTCACAACGAATCATGTGAAAATGAAAACATGTCCATCCAAACAATAATGTTCGATAATATCTTTTTTATTGCCGCCCTGTATAACGTTTTCCCTATGGAGCAGCCATCAATTGGGAAAACATGATGAGGCCATCTTGTTGTTTTTTCTTTGTTTCCCGTCAGCGGGCGGGTGAAAATGACAATTATTTCGAGAGAACAAGCAGAATTATTTTCATTACTTTCCCCCAAAAATTTATGTTATTGTGGCCCCAAAGACAGCGGACGCTGAGAAGAACATTAAATGGCTTCCATATCTCTTTCTCCTTTCGTTTTTCATCAAAATATGTAATACCTCAGCAAATGGTCAAATACCATTTATTTCACATTTTTGGCATGTGGACTTGGTGGATAAAGAATATTTTAGTGTCAATAACATTAATGTCTTGTGTTTTTTCGTGTTTTTTTTTCCTGGCTGGTTGGTACTTTTCGAAAAGGGTGACGGGAAACAAAAAAAAAAGCATGGCCTAATTTCTGTTGAACTTTTTTGGAAGTTAGGCCCTAATACTGTTTGTCACCTGTGAATGTGTGACTGATACAATTTCATATGGGCTAGACTATACAACAATGGTTACTGTTAAAGTGACCATATACTGTACTCAACGCCCAACCATATAAATAATTTCTGCGTTATAAATGAATGATTGTGGTGACAGCAATATGAATAATTTGTAGCTGGTTGGCAAATCTTATTGTTCTGGAAATGGCAGCGTTGACAGTTTGGAATAACTGCTCGGCTGTAATAAACAGTCACAGTCACATACTGTTCCCAGTCTTCTACTTTTCATCTATGGATCATATATACATGTACATGGGATTGAGAAATGGGTGGGAAAGAACTAACTGAGCAATCAATGCTTGCAACTTCTCAGTCTTGGCTTCCCGTGCGGCGTGTAATGCCCACCCGCTAGCCATGGTTACCAGTCTGGCTAATTGATCATGACCGTGAGGACACTAATTGTATTGTAATCGACCCATGTAAGCATGAGCTGTCGCTGTCATTGACAACAGCGTGTTGGACGGCCGGAGGGGCCGGGACACTGAGTAAGCCAGGGGGAGTATGAGTCCCCAGAGTGGATCAATGGCTAACCCCAGGCGTGGGTGAGGGTCTTGGTGGGACAAAGTGAGAGAGAAAACAAAGATGGATCCATATAGCTCTCAGCTTACCGAGTTACTTAGCTGAGCATACAAATATGGAGCAAAAATCATATTGGGCGAAGATGGAAACGTGACGTTTCCCCAGAATTTGGACAAGAAAAACACTTACACACCTCAAGTAAATAACAAATATTTGCCAGACGATTATCGTCACGATTTAGATATGGCACTTACAATATCAGAGCGCCGGAATATTGTTCCTGTCACGACAATATGTCAGACGCTGGAGCAACAGGCTGGGAAACAACGAGGTAACTCGAAGGAGCGGTCAGCTTACTTCCTGGACATGAACGCTCGCAAGCTGCCCCAGCCGACTGTTTTCTACAGCGAGCGGGAGCGAGATGCCTTCATGAAAAACAGAAACGAACAGTCCCGTCTGCAGAAATTACTGAACCACATCGCCATCCAGCGAGGCGTCTTCCGGAACATCCACGAGCGAGATGAACACGTGATCCAGAGAAAGAACTCGCGTTTCCAAGAACGCGTCGACATGTTGAAGAGCTGGGTCGACGGCGAGGCAGATGTCGATGGAGAACACGGCGCCGCTGAAACAGAAGTGCCTGATGACGTGGATGAACATAGTACTGAAGTTATAGTAGCCAATGGAAATGTGGGCAGATTCCATGTGAGATTGCGGCCTGGTAGCCCCCACCAGGAACGACTGTTGCATACCAGGGATGGAACTACGTCGTTCGACAAAAAAAGATGTCAATCTGCATCAATGTCCACACAAGACCATCTCGAGAAACCAGTTCGAGCAAATTTGAGAAGTAAAAGTGCTGTATTGACTAACAACCGTACCATTAGGACGAACTGTGCTTCTGGATTACCCTCGCGTAGTGGTACACATTCAAGATGTACTGTGGCAACAGATGGACCCACTAGTTCTCGTTATACAACAGATACAAGTCACATATCTGTCCGGACACAGATCAGCAGGAGAGGTATGACCCCGTCAGCTACCCCAGTAGTGGTGCTCAAGCCTCCCACGCCATGGGATGACAACGCCCAGTCAGTGCGCCGGCAGGTGCGACGGGATCTGTACAAGAGGAGCAACAGTGTCACTGTACCACAGTTCGATTTCCAACAAGCGCTGCAACATGAGAAACTTGTGGCTCAGGACCAGGAGCGGAGGATGGAGGACTTTTTACAGAGTGTAAACGAAACCAAGAGACGGGGAATTACCAAGTGGGATCTCCAAGATCTCCAGCGAAGACTCAACCTTTCGTGATCAGTACAGTTTTCTGCAAGTGCCTTCCTGATTCGGATTTCAAGATGACAGGACGTTATTCTTATATCTGCCACGGCCAATTTGTGGATATGATACATTATGATTTGTTTGTCGGTTTCAAATTGTTTTTTTTTTCATTTTCAAATAAGAGGTTTTTCATATGATATACTCCCAAATATGTTTGATGCGTTTCATTCATTTTCATGTGTAATTGGCTATGAAAATGTTATATATTTTTGTATGATGGTTAAATGTGTGAATTCACGAAATAAAGTGTAATAGAGTAATCATTAGTCTGTGTGAAATACGAAAACTTCGATCAGCCAAACTGTCAAGTTTGGTCATATGGTCATAGGCTCAAGAGCTTGTTTTGTTTTTTGGTTTCGAAGAACGATTTACATATTTCAACGTTGCCAAAAGAAGCATTCCAATGCATGGAGGAAATTCTGTATATAGTAGGTAACATATACATCATAATTGTCAACTAAACAAAAAACCACATAATAATAATGTCAGCATACTATACTCATAAAATTAATGTATACCTTCTCATGGTGACAACAAAAGACAACAGTCTGTAACTTACGAAAAGCATATTGTCACCGAAAACTGCTGGAAATGCCACCCGAGAACACCGCCACAACACAGGCACTGTATACGTTATCACTAAGAAATTTCAAACACAAAATAATCAGTAACTTGATATGAATTTATACATCATTTTTCTTTTGAAAACAACATTTGATTTCGAGCTTCTGATGTTTTTATTTACATCCATTCAGATGGCGCACAGTATAAAAAGCTTATGATGCTCATGCATAATCTCCATGCTAACCGATTATATCAAATAATGAATTAGGGAAATGCCCATTCACAAATTCATAAGTTAGTAACATAATTTGCAGGTTATACGCGTCCTTAAATTTTATTATATTCACTTTTTTGAATAGCGGGGATGGAGTGTCATTATATCTTGCCCCGGTACCGGCTTTGGTAGTTTTTTTCTAAATAATTTCTAATTTAGGTATATAGTTTTTTGCATGCATTACCCCATATCCTCATCTCATAGTACAAGTGTCGATGTATCAAGCCATCCTGTGATGTGTCTCTGTCAAAAGTTTTTGACATTAGAGCGTTGGGGGCGAAGCCCCCAACCCTCTACATGTCATGTGCTGACTTTTTCATGCCAACCTATCGACGCCCGTTTTGGCATGTAAACCTTCTGCTTCTGCTTCTGCTGCTTCTGCTGTGGTACTAGTCACTCCCGGAACGGGCACTATAACTAGGCGTGGTCGGACCAACTGTTCATGATAAAAGCCAGGTGCCTGAATATTTACAGTGTTGGCTAAAAACTTGGCGCTGTGCTCTCTAGCAAGGCAGTGGGTGCTCGCTCAACCTCTGTTTGAAGAGTTCAACAGAGGGAGAAGTCACGGTGTTGTCCGGCAGTTGGTTCCAGAGTGGGATGGTCCTCTGGATGAATGCATACTGATACGCCTGTATGTTGGCCTGCCGGTGTTGGAACTGCCTGGAGTTGTTGGTCCTCGTTAGAGAGTGCGGCTTCGGGTTGGGGTGGTACTCCGGTGGTATGTCCACATGTCCGTCGACCATCTTGAACATGGAGATCAGGGAGGCTCTTGTTCGACGGTCCTCTAGCGACTCCCACCCCAGTGAAGATAGGAGGTCCGTGACGCTGTCAGGAGAGCTACGTCTGTAGGGCCGCCGTGTGACGAAGCGGGCTGCTACTCTCTGGACCTTCTCTATCTTGTTCCGGAGCTTTTGGGTGTAGGGTGACCACACAGTGCTACTGTACTCAACTAGGGGTCTGACCAGAGTGAGGTAAGCCTGTTCCTTCACGGCAGCGGGACATCCGTACAAGTTGCGACGAAGGAAACCCAGCAGTCGGTGTGACTTTGCACAGGCTCTGTTGACATGGTCGTTCCACTGGAGCCTTGAGTTCAGCGTAACTCCGAGGTATGTCACATCAGTGGTTGTTTTCAGGTTTTGGCCATTCATCTTGTACTGGTGCCGGTAGATGTTTTTGCGGGCCAGTGTTGCAGACATGATGTAACATTTGTCTGTGTTGAATGCCATCTGCCATGTGTTACTCCACTGTTCCAGTGTGTCCAGGTCACTTTGGAGGATGGAGCAGTCATCTTGTGACGTGATCTCACAGTACACCAGACAGTCATCTGCGAACAGACATATTGGAGAGTTTATGCAGTCGGCGATGTCGTTGATGAAGAGCAGGAAGAGTAACGGTCCTAAGACCGTACCCTGTGGGACGCCCGACATAACTGGGCACTGTACCGAAGATGCTCCATCAACTACTACCCGCTGGGTTCTGTCTGAGAGGAAGGATTCGATCCAGAGTACAGTTGAGTCCCTGATGCCGTAGTACCGGAGTTTGTGGAGGAGGCGCTGGTGTGGAACTTTATCAAATGCCTTACTGAAGTCAAGGATAGCAAGGTCTACTTGGCGGCGTCTGTTGAGAGCCGAGGCAATATCCTGGGTCGTTATGATGAGTTGGGTCTCACAGGAGCGGCGAGCTCGGAAGCCGTGCTGGAAGTCACTCAGTATGTTGTGGGCATCTAGATGGTCCATGATGTTGCTGACCACTATGTGCTCCAAGGTCTTGCAGGCGAGGGCTGTCAGTGACACTGGTCTGTAATTTGCAGCTGTGCCTCGATCCCCTTTCTTGAATACAGGTGTGACGTTTGCGGCACGCCAGTCAGTTGGTACTCGGCCTGCATCGAGCGACTGCTGATAGATGTACGTCAGAACTGTGCTGATGGGCTCGGCCATTTCTCTCAGGAAGTGGGCTGGTATAAGGTCTGGGCCAGATGCCTTCTTCGGGTTGATCTTCCGCAGAAGGATCTCCACTCCATTTCTGGTGATCTGGATGTTACTCAGGGTGGGGTACGGTGATGGACCTTTATTTGGCAAGTTGGTGAGGTTTTCGTTGGTGAAAACTGATGAAAACTGATTGTTCAGTATATCAGCTTTGCCTGGGGCTGTTGTTATCAAGTTGCCCTCGGTCTTGAGGGGGGCCACACCTACATGGTCCTGTTTCTTGGATTTCAGGAACTTCCATAAGTTCTTATTGGATGGATCATCTTCAGGATTGATGAGATGGTTCATATACTCCATGTAGGCTTTTCTCATGCTCTGTCGCAGTACTTTCCTCAAGTGGCGAAACCTTGACCAGTCTCTGATTGAGTTGGATCTCTTGGCCTTGGTATGAGCACGCTGTTTCCGCTTCTTCAGATGGGTGAGCTCTCTAGTCATCCAGGGAAGGTCGTTTTTTGTCCTTGATTGTTTGGTTGGAACCCATCTATCTATGGTGCACAGGACAGCTGATTTGAACTGTCCCCAGTTCTCGTCGACCGACCTCTGAGATGGGTTGCTGGAGAAGAATGATTCTTCGAATGAGTTAAAGTCCGCACGGATCTTATCCCAGTCTGCTTTGTTGAAGAGCTGGATGGTGCGTGGTTTCTTTCTGTTCACACAAGCTCTCAGGTTTGTGTCCACTATCACTAGCTGATCGTGGTCGCTTACTCCTGGTCCAGTTGTGCTTCGACTAACCAGACCAGGGTGTGTCGTGAACAGCAAGTCAAGAGTGTTGTGCTTGCGGGTGGTGTCAAGTACAACCTGGTTCAGGTTGTTTCGGGCGGTCATGTCAAGGAGTTGGTCACAATGAGCAACATCGTGAGCCCCATGTTTAGTTGATAAGTCAACCCAGTCAATCCCAGGGAGGTTGAAATCTCCACCGAGCAGTAAGATGGCATCCTTGTACTTGGTGTTGACTTCCGTGATGTTTTCTTCTAGGTCTGCGAGGACTGACATGGAGGATCGTGGGGGTCTGTAGTGGCCGCCTATCACAATCTTTCTACCAGGTGTTATTACTTCAGCCCACAGTGTCTCGGTTTCAGTACTCGTGAGTTCAGGCAGGGGAGTGAGCATGATATCATCTCGAGCAGTGATGAGGACCCCTCCTCCCTTCGACGTTCGGTCCCGTCTGTGGGTCTGAGTGGCATATTGGGGTGGTAAAACCTCAGCGTTTGCTACGTCACTGTTGAGGTGGGTTTCTACTGCGATCAGGACAGGATCTTTGCGATCAGGATCTTTGTACACATACTTAAAATGAAGATTTTCTTCGTCCTTGACATAAAATCTCTCGATTTGATGGCAAGCTTTGAATATTCCACAGATATATAATGCATAAATCGATGTGTTAGGTTTGAAAAAACTACGCAAAATGGTCAGCTCGTCTGAAAAACGTCAAAATGGCGGAGCCGATGGAAATTCACGTTCCCAGAATGCAAAGCGAATTTTACCGCAATGACACGTACTTTGGAACGCACAATTTTCTGTGCAGCATTTTGTGCATGCATGTAAATGTAACCTTGCGTGTGGCCTTCTTTGGCGTTATGAAGTAAACACAACGATTCGTCTGCGATACCACGATTACATTTACCGTAATTTGACATATTTTATCACATGATAATGTGTTCCATGCTGGGTTGCGAAACCTTTTTATTTTAAACTGTTCTTTTAATTTGCTCAGTATGCATGTGTTTTACCTATATCATGATATCAGATGCAGATACTCCTCATAGTATACACTATTTAAGGATAGTTTATTGAGGTTCAATATCATTTTATCAGGCGTATCTGTTTCATTGAGTTCAAAATAAATGTTTACTTATTAAGAATATGATTGAAGTACGCCTATATGTTTCATCATAATATAGGGAATGAATTGGAATCATGTGGGGCATGATATGGTTCAATTTTCTTTCCTTTTTTTGCACGGGGGGGGGGGGGGGTAACATTATGTAAGATACATTCAGCTGTCGTGGTGCTGATGATGTGCTCGAGCTCTAATGTCGTCTCCCGCAGTTAGCTGCATTTTCTTGTTCGAGATATTTATGACATAGAGCCCACTAGAAATACGTATTTGCGTGGTGTTCGACCGTGTTGGACCCCTAGCAATCCGTACGTGTACGGAAACGTGTACGTCAACGACATGCTGACGTCATCATCTGTTAGAAATCCAGGGGGTATTTCTACGTGAATGACGCATTTCCATATATGATATTGACAGTGTCGATGACGTTTACGTACACGTTCCCGTACACGTACAGATTGCTAGGGGTCCCTATTATAACAAGAAATTTAATGAATTGGACATTATCTAGCATAACGTTGTCCATGAATAAATATTCAGTAGATATCACCCTATGTTGTTTGGAAGAGACCCGATATATATTGGTTTGGAGAGGGTCAGCCGATAGTGAGCTGATACATCTGATACATAAATCCTATGGCAGACAGTTGTGTTTTTATAGATGAGTGTCGAAATCCAATGGAGTGAAGATGAGACACAAATGATGCAATGTCATTGGATGTGGGGAGGCAATGAGCTAGTCCCAGCTGTTCATAAAAAGCTGGTTGGCCCGTAACCAATCACCCAGAACACAAACATTCTGGTTTACTTTATTGAATAACGTCTGTCTAATATACACAGTGGTGTCATCAGCAAATGTCATTGGAATATAGATATATGAACAACAATGGCCCCAGCACCGATCCCTGTGGTACCCCATATGTGCAACTCATAGTTTTTGAATTATTACCGCTATGATCTACATACTGCCTGAGATGCTTCTAAACTACCCAAAGGCCTTCCCACGTATTTCATGGTAAGTTAGCTTTGACCACAATATGTCATAATTTATAGTGTCAAAAGCCTTGGAGAGATCAAGGTTAATGGCTGAACAGTTTTCTTTAGCTTCCAGAGAAGGCAGCACGTCAGATATGTCCATTATTACAACCCAAATCCTGGTTTTATCTAACGGTGACATAATCTTGGAGTACCTGATGTAATGTCCATATGTCAATAAAGCTTTTCTGACAAACATAACATCGAGTATGAGTATTAAAAGTAATCTGACGAAAAGTTGAGACCACCAAGAGATTCCTGTAAGTGACTTCCTAAGTGTTCAAGTAACAAACCTAAGCCGGAACTTGAAAGGTGTAGTGTCCAAAGTTGAGTCGTTTTTTTCGGGGCATTATGCAGTGATTCAAGTCTTCGCGCTTGGAATAAATGACATATTATGCTATTATCACATAAAGTGATCATATACTGATATCAACTGGTATATAATTAATTTCTAGAATGTTATGTGAACATTAAATTTGAGTATTCAGATCATACATGTATGACGACAATTTCAAGGTTACAGAAAGTTGCATCATATGTCATTTATTATACTGCTCTTCAGCTGTCCTGAAAAGGTATCTAAGAGTTATCGTGTCTTTTGGACATTTTGAAGCCTTCCTATCCTTTCGAGAGATTCAAGCCAACCTTACACAAAATAAGACAAAAATATGTCAACAAAATGAAAACAGTCAGCTGAACATGTTCCCAATGGGAACATCGCCAACCGGGCACCCAGAGTTTCAACGCTTAAGTCACCTATGGTCTAGTTGGAGGTCAATCGAAAATGAAGCACATTTGACTTCACAATACAAAGATCTATTCTCCAAGCGTTTTGTCTCTACTCTCCAATTGTCAATTAGTATCTTGATGTAGCCATAACATGGGCTGATAACACTATTGCTCGGTACTTTAAGGTCTAAATCTCCATGTAGCACTTCCTCTTTGAATGTTTGCCAATATCCAAGCTCTATCTTCAATTATTCTGAGAGTTGCGTAGCTAGAGGATCGTTGGGTTTACACTATAATTTCCTATTATGATGACAGTGGCCATGTGTTCAACTCTCTACCTAAGTCACCAAGAAATTCTAATTTCAATTTGTGACAATTATCTACATCTCGCTATATCAAAAGTGATAACTATCGTCGCGATAAAATCTCAAAACATTTCATTTATGCAGTGGTTTTTGAGAGGACGTGTAAATACAATGTAATGTGCATATCATTATAAAGGCGTTTGGCGAGACATTATGATGACTTTGTCCTATCATAACGAAGGTCACATCATAACGTGCAATATGTCGTGCCACTACCACAGCAGTTTATCACACTGTATGTTACCATTATGATAAGTGCTAAGGACTAGGATCTCTGTTATTACTAAATTGATGACTGTGAGGATACTGTTTCTGGCTTCTATCAATGAATTTATGAAAAAAATTACGAATGCATACCGTATTGGTCCTAATAGTGGCACACGCCCTAATAGTAGAGTGCCCTCCTCTTTTCCCCAAAAATGTTCAATTTTTATAACCTTGTAATTCACTTCATATCTTTCTAATAAGATCTTAAGAGTGTTCCAATCCACACATAAATGTTATTTGAATAATAATAAAGGGGATTGAAGGCTGTAGGTATATTATTCAGTGATTTTCTCAAATTTGACCTTGAGTTTGACCTTGTTTTTGCGTGCGCTGCTGCAGGTCTTGCTTTGGCTAGCCGTGCTACTATTAGGACCAATACGGTACCTAAGACTGCAAGATTTAAATAGTTGTTCCAATCACAACTTCTTCTTTTTTGACAAAGGTTCAATTACATTGCAGGGTCATTAATGTGTATTTTGAAAGATGTACTGGTTGAATCTACACCAACAAATATAATATTGCTGACCAATTGATATGTAAGAAATTCCATTGACACATTTATGCCAGTTTAGATGATAATGTAAGGACCTTTAGTGATGATGACTCACTACATGGTACAATTTAGTAAAGAGACAAAAGCTTCGTTAAATAGACTACATTTATTACAGGACAATACAGTGTACATCATTCAAACACTTCCAGACAATGAAAATGTCAATATTCCATGCAACCCCTAACATAATCTCACAAATCAAACTAGATGTCACAAACAATGGAATGCAATCTCTCATTTTAGCCACGTATTTTCCTCACAGTACAATGATATTTATTCAGACTGTTTTAAGCATAATGACTTCACATTTAATATATATGTAAACCTTATTATATAAAATGCACAAGTAAATTTGATTGACGCATCCAGTGTGAATAAATGAAGGCCATTAGAGCTGCCACTGGCCACATCCATTTTCAAAGTGTCATTCGTTCAGAAACACACTGCAAAAAATAAAATAATTCACTTAGACATATACATACAAATCAATGTTTTCGTTGGGCCTATTATTGATGGATAACAACTTTTGAATTTAGGACCATCACAAAATATATTTTTCTCAATGTGACAGATTACATGAAAAAAATAGCAATAACTGTCAATAAGGTCAATGGAGATAAACATTCAACTGATCAGAACAGCATCTGATGATCAGTATTTTTAAACTTACCAGGCACAGAATCATCTGCACTGGAGGCTACACATAGATTCCAACCCACAGAAGCAGGAACAAGACTCCGAAACCCATGAATAATGACGCGACTAAGGCAACTATCAACTCCTTGAACAGGTCACGTGTGAACTTGGTTGATGTCACTTCATAACTGAAATATTTGTCAAGGATAGCAACTCGAAACACAGTATAATACAGAAATGTACTACCGGGTACTTATGTACATATTCTTCTGGATATCATTTTTTTCTCCTACAACAATTCATTAGTGTGTAAGAGATTATTTTATAAAACATAACCTAAGAGATCCATGTAAGGAATAAACATATTTGACATCACTTAGCACATTTATGCTACCATTATGTTTTAGTACCATAATCCTGAAATCTAAGATAAATTTGTCAGCTATGACATGGCAGCGCCAAGAGCAAGGATACACGAAGAACCAGGCCATGAAGAAGATTCCGATGCCGAGGAGGACGACCGTTAGGTGCGGGAACACCGCCGGGTTGATGGGGCTCACATAGCGGTTCATCGACTCCAAGCTCATCTCCTGTAACACCATGAACACACATTTATACATATTGGTATATCTATAAGGTACATGTAAGCCGGAACATGAATGACGCCAAATCACAAGTGACATAGAGGGGTGCAACGATACACCGGTGGTTTGGTGAATCGCGATATAAGAGCTCACGATACACATATCGTATCGCCAGGCATGTACCGAACATGCATGATATACATGGAATGATGTATGCGAGAGAAAACGTGTTCCGATTGCATCCTCGACTGACACTGAGCTAAAAATAGCACTGTGCCAAACATCTTTTGTTTGGCTGAATCTAGATGAAAAGTTTGCCATTGACCAATCACAGTGCTTGTTTCGTTCTCCTGAGTCAAAAATGGCAGCCCCATGCCATCAACATCTACTATATCGAATAACCATAAAAAGAATGTGGATAACACTACAATCAATCAATGAAACATGAAGAATATTAAGATGATATAGTAGATATCTAAAAATATCGAGTTGGTGAATTTTGGGATGTAGCGAATTTACAATGGATGGCTCGTACTTGTAGATCGACTACGAGCCATCCGTCATAAATTTGCCGCATTCCAAATTCGCCAACTCAATATTATCAGAGCTCAGGAGCTCGGATTGTGGACAACAAACTGCCGGTTCAAAGATTGGATATCAGATTCTCGACAGATGATAGAATTGTTTTGTTTTATTTGCATTACAACGCTTGAAAGCACGGTTGGCGAATTTCGGAATGCGGCGAATTTAGGACGGATGGCTCGTAGTACTACTTGGCAATTGGTATTGAATAGTATTGCACAGAAAACATTTTCAATACCGGTGAAATGACAAACGACAAAATATATCTAGATCTACAATAGTTTTCTAGCTAAGGTGATTGGCATTGTCGTTTTGAACATCGATTCAACATCGATGTAATTTGTGTATTGCATGATGATAGTGTATTGGGAATTCTTGCATTATCGCCCAACCGGTATAGGCCTAAGTAACTCTAAACATGCTAATGGAAGAATCTAAGGTATATATAATCAGGGCGGGTCTTCAATCAGTTGTTTACTAAACAATGCGGCATCTATCAACAAAACAGCAGTGTGAAATCGTGGTGTATGCCAAGTGATGGCAAGTAGCTGAGTAGGCTCGGTGCATACGTGGCAGCCATTGGCTGGCCGGTTCGCAAGTTTTTGCTTTCAGGGATGAAAATACCCAGAATTTAATGCGTTTGCGTACTATACGTGGTACAAATTTATGCAACGATATATCCTCAATTTGAAAAGATTCTTTGCTTTAAGTGAAATAGTTGTTAAATTCAGATGCAAATGGATAAATCCCCTCTCACCATTTTGCCGTCTGTTTTCGTCTACGCGTCAAACCGGAAGAAAACAAATGAACGATTTGGGTCACTGGCCTGTGAACTGACCTATAAACAATCGACTTGTCCAAACGGGGAGGGGTTCACATTTTCAGAATTAGTAACGAAACAATCACTATAAGACAAATATTTGAGATTATACTCATGAACAATACATTTTATCATTGTTGAGATAAATATTCTACCAGATTTCGACAAACGTATTGATCTATAATTTATAGATGTATTAAAATTTCTTGTCACACCCCCTCAACTTGGAATAGTCCATTGACCTTGTGACCTATTTTCAGAGCAGGTGCTTGACAGTTCCCAAGGCATCATGTAAACGACGAGGTGGTTTTTCTACTGTGCAAGATATAAATCAATTTATCGATTGTATGCGATTAAGACAAACAAATCACAGGCTGATTATTGGAACGGTAACAATGTATGAATATATAGGCATGGGGGCAATGACATCAGACATGTAAAATATAAACTCTCAAGGCTGTTCAATACTCGCCTCAAGTCAAGTTGACTGACTGGGTCTGTAACTCTGTTGTTGAGTTCATGAAACATGGATATGGTCAATGCTTTTGAGTTTTATGGAGAAGTTGATGAAAGACAAACCAATCTATAATAGGCCTAAATCAACTCATTTCATAAACATTTTCAGACGGACTTGCCACTTTCATGGGGTGCGGTTTTTCTGCATGACCGTGCTAACTAGTAAGACCTGTACGTAATGGGCTTGAAAGATTGACACCAGCTACCGGATTTAGCAGTGTAGTCTACTGTAGAGCAACAACACCGGAGACATGTCATGCACTCGGATGTCCTGGAATATTATCCTCCACTACTCAGGTGAATAAACCAGTAGACACTCAAAACATGTATAAGTTTGTGTGCAGTGAACTCGTAGAGTACAATAAACCATAATCGTGATAATATCTCTTACTAGATTTACATGTATGTTTGATAAAAAGTGTTTTCTGAATATATCATCTTGAGCAGTCATGATTTTGTAGCTGATTCATCGGTTTAATATGAATGGATTGATAGACTATATGATTATTGAAGACATTGACTATATTGTACACATTTTAACATTTATTTTGTGATATGCTTCCATTGCACACAGACTGCTAGATAGAGCAGCAAACATCTCTAGCAAGGATGTTTAGTGACTTAGCTCGTGGAACTGGCTGCTGGGACGGCAAACTCCAGGCGTGGGCAAATAACGAAAAGGTAAACAAGTCAATATAGTATATCAAAGTGGAATGGGGGCAGAATTATAGTCGAAAATAGATTAGAATTATAATAGTACCATAGTGTTTTCAATCACTTATCTTTTTTTTTTTTATGTTACACGTGCGTGAAGGATACATGATGAACCCCTGAATATATTAGTTCCATCTCCAAAAATAACATGAGAGTGTTTCGTCCCCATCACAACCCATCAATTGTTTTATATGCAGTGCTCATGACAATATATACTTTTTTCACATATCAATCTAATACTTAAAGTAAGTGATGTACCTCAGGATTATTGTCCTCGTGCACGTGCTTTATTGCACTAATTGAACACAGTCATCACCGACAGTGATAAAGCATACACAAATATTCACTCACTCGAACACAGTCTGTAAACTCTCAAGTATGCACCTATTCAGATGAGGCTAATGCACTGATTTATCACATTGTCACATTCGACAAAGTAGCCTCAAGGGCTTACAACAGACCAGTGCAAAGACATTTACACCAAAGCATGTTAAGTGGTCTGAACCATGTTAACCAGTGTTGAGTCAGAAATAGACATTTTGGTATTGCAGAATAATCATTGTTGTCATTTTATAAATGCTCATGTAGTATCAAACACATGGCTTCCATTTGTACCATGATATTAATTATCTGCATGTTGATTGAAAAATCTTTTTAAAAAAAACTAAGGATACAAGAAATTAATATTCAAGCTTCACCAGGGTATATTTCAACAGGTTCAAGGGAGTGGATGGATTTTTTATTCACAGTTGTTGAGTGTGTCCACTAGTTGGCTATGGTACACAATCATATATCATGTACATATAATAATAACATTTGTAAAGTGTGTCCATTAGTTGGCTACCAGTATGGTACATATATCATGTTACAATAACCACATTTGTTGGTTCCCAGGAGAGCTCCCAGGTGTTGCCATGCCTACCTCAGGACCAGCAGCACCACTGTCACGGTATTACAGTATCACCACGGTTACACCCGCCCCAGAGCCCTAGACGGCCAGTGACAGCCACGGTCAGGCCGTCATCACCCAGTCGGCATGGCAACCAGACAGGTCCCTCCCTCCGGCGCCCTGCAACAGCAGACAACACGGACAACCGACCAGGGGCAGAAATCAACATGCCCAAAACATTTGTTACTCGGAAAGGTGCTCTGGTGCTTTTCTCCGCCTCTGAGGAGTATAACGCGATGTCAGACCAAGAAAAGTCCTACATGAGGAAAGCTCAAAAGCTCCTGAAGCGTCGCTATAGCGATGCACAAATCTCCAAGCTTGGCAAGCTGTCACGACTCGCACAGTCCATACTCATCTATGGAGATGAGGTGAGAAACACTTTGATGACAATCCTGTGCAAAAAAAAAAATTATAAGAAAGAAATGCAGTATGTTGCTCTAAATATATGATGCTTTGTTTTGTTATACAAAGTCATGTAATTTTGTTCCTGTTCCCTGCTAAAATGTTCGGCGTTTATCTGTATGATGATCCACACAGCACGAGGGGAGAGAAGAGGCCAGTATCTCCGACCCTGACAACAAGATGGTTCTGAAGTTCTTACATGACCCCGACAAGAGAAAACAAGACTCGAAGTCACAGCCGGGAGCAGACCCTAGCATGTACCTACGAGGTCTCAAGTCAAGGGCAACCAGGTACTTACTCCACTGTCAATATCTGTTTATATACTAGTTTTCAGCTCATTTTGGGTATTTAACTTGTATTTAACAGGCTACATATAACATTGTAGCCTTGTTATATGCTATAGTATATTGTTTTTAGTATTGTGCATGTTTCAATTCCGAAGTTTTAGCGAAGTAAGGTGAAAAATTAGCTTCTATCATCTTCCTACCTTAAATAGCGCTCATTCAAGACATTCGACTAGTGGCGCTGTAGACCAACCTCCATCACCCTGGATCGCAAACAGAGAAAGCGGCTTACTCTCGGCTAAGGCAGACTCGGATAGGTTCATGCATTCTGTCTCACCGTCATCGGCCGCAAACATGGACGACAGGTACAGCCATCTGCTAGCCGGCTAGGATCGCAAAATTGTGTCGGGGCTATTTATATAGATTTTGATGTGTTTGAATTCGGAACCTGCATATACTACTTTCAAAGCTTTTCTAGAATTGATCAGGACATTGAATGTGCTGACCAAGTAGTGTGACATGAAACACTGACAATGCTAAATGCAGTGACTTGATAATGTTCTTGGCCAGTGCTGGAGATGTCGGTGCTATGGGATCTGGAAAGAAATATCGAGTGCTATCAGCAAACAGACTTGCGGCCTCGATCAAGTCTGCCAGCTACCTCGGGCGAACTCCTACACCAGGTATGTAACCATGGTAACAACTGTCTCTCAAGGTAGTAAATCGCAAGATATAGATGTAAAATATTTGGTATTTAAATAATGAATATATATTGGAGATGCAACTAGGATGACAATTGATGAAAAAAAGCCTTCAATTTTTAATCAAGCTGTTATTATCTTTGACCTTCTAGGTGTTGGCGAAGACTTTCATGGGCCCCACACACCCCCCGGCTCCCGGCGGTCCTCTGTCGGCAGTGTGGACCCTCACGTGCTCCTGACAGGTCGCCATGGTAACCAAGATGGCACACTGTATATGGCCACGAGTGTCTCCCCGCATGTCGAGTCTCCCAGCTTTGTACAGGTCCCCGCTAGGTCTATCTCCCCTACAGAGCCTGACGTGATAAGGCGTACGGGCACACCCTCGCATGCTGATAGTTTGGATAGCGGAGACTTAGTGGTCGACCAGCTTGAAGTTCAAGGTCAGGGTCAAGTTCCGGTAGATCCAAATGATACCCAGCATGCACCAGTAGACAGAGCGGATAGCTCCCCACAGTTGTTACCGGACCCGCCTGCGGCGAACGAAAGTCAGCCATTCGTCACTGTGCTTGATGCAGCTGAACTGGACATTGAGAGCAAGCACGCTATCACAGCGGCATGGCTGGACCAAGGTAGAATTGTACAGAGATGGTGTGGCTTCAAAATCTTAGAGCATAGATTAAATCTTTGATCATCTAGTGAACATGCATGTTAGTGATGAAATTGTGAAAATTTCGGATTTAGATTGTATTCAGGTTTGCTGAAAAATTTTACAGAATCATGTATAGATATGAAACTGATTTGTTTTGTCTACCCATTAGTTTTAGACTTTAGATGTAGTTGGTTGGAGTGAATTCAAAGGACTGTCTTGATATTTTTTGTGAGACACTGAATGAAATATTATTAACTAGAACTATCTTATGATGATTTCTTACAAAAGATGGAATGGAAAACATGACATGTTTTTGGTTCCAGTGGAGCAAAATGCAGATGACCAAGAACTTGAGTAGGTATATCCATGTATATATATTGAGCATGTACATGATAAAAATTTGAATATTATGTTTTGTTATACATGTTACACATGCACTGGCGCCTATTTCCAAAGTTTAATTACAAATTTTATCCATTCGCAGTGAGGAATATGAGAAAGGGTCTGGAGATTTGACAACGGAAGATATTGCTAGGCAGGGAGATAATCATCTCTTCCCCATGGGAACCAGTACACAGCCACTGATGCCCCTGTACTCAGGTATGGTACGCTTGTACTGCACTCCTCCACAAGCAACAAGCGCAAACTGCCAATTGTTTGTGTGCAAATGTTTAATGGTTGTGTGCATTACATGATATTTTTTCAAATGCGGTGCATCACATTTTCACAGGTGATAATGTATTGGCAACAACAAATGATAACATATATATGTAGTAACATACATTGTAAGAATAACATATAAATCTGTATATATTTCTTTCAGCCCAGTTTTAATGAGGGTAAATTTCATTTGTTCATTTATTTGGGTGCATGCTATGTATGTATTTACATTTGTTACATGGTTCAATATTAATGTATGGTAAGCATAGTGAGATATTTCAACTTACTGAATCTACATGTATGTTGTCTGCTATCTTTATACTTGTTCCATTATGTTGTTTTGATAGGTCAGTTAAGAAATTGTTTGATTTTCATATTCAAGCTGAAATTGGCTTAAATTTGGGTATTTATAAGTTAGTATGCCATGCATGTTTGAGAGTATGTAATGATGTTTTGCATGTCTGTTCTGGTCTCTGGTTCATATTGATAATGGTAAACAATGAGACATGTTTACCACTTATAGCAAAATATATGAAATGTTCCAGTAAAATTCCAAAGACATAGATGTACATGCACATGCACTCTGAAACAGATTCCCTGTTTATACAGTATATTATCAGACAATGCTATAATTTCAATGCATTGTAAACAGTTTATACATTACATGTGTCATGCTGTACTCACATGTCTGTTGTATCTCCACAGAGAATGAGGAGAGGGGAGAGACACTCGATGGACAGATGGGTGGAGACGTTACCATGGAAACTGGTGTCCTGGATACTTCTGGGCACAGTCTACAGAGGGCGCTTGATGAACTTCAACAAGATACCACAGGCGCTGGTGAATAAATACACTAATGTGATTTGCTGGAATCTAGTTATTTAATTACCTAGTTACTTGTTACTTAAACAAGTTAGCATATACCTAGTATATGACAACTAGTTAGTAGCACTACTACAAAAATTTGCTTTCAATTTGTCTTTAGAGCCCGCTACACAAGGAGTCACAGCAGTGCGAGTGACAAGTCGGTCAGGATCTTTGGCTTCCTCGCTTTCTGGCATTGAGGTCAACCGACCAACATCAGCTCTTCCGTCATCTAGACCTCAGTCAGGGACGTCTCGAGCAGCCAGGCCGCAGTCTGGATCCAGGTCATCGAGACCATCGTCAGGAGTGGCAAACTCTCGACCTCAGTCCAGGGGTGCGGGAGGTCGCCCCTCCTCCAGTGTAGCGGGTTCGAGGCCGGGGTCAGGCAGTGTCGGTTCTCGGCCTAGATCCGGAATGGTGAGAGATCGACCTCCATCAGGAGTTGGGCGGTCTGGGGCAGAACTCAGCCCTGATATGGCGACATACACTAAAGGTAATAATTAAGGCATTTCGGCAGAAATGCCTTTATGGTTTTAGCAGAATTTTTTTTTTTTTTTTTTTTTTTTTTTTTTTCTTCTTCCGCCACTTTTGGTTTCCGGACGATAACTTTAGATTGCCTTGACGGATCCTTGTCAAATTTTCACCACAAGTCAGAAATGATATGTGGAAGAACCCTATTCTTTTTGTGCCGGATCCGAGGTCCGTGAGGTCCGTGAGGATGAAATCAAGGCTAATTTTGAGACTTGGTTTCCGGACGATAACTAAAAAAATATTCAGGCAAAAGTTGCAGAATTTTGCACGGAGGTTTATATATCACCAGGGAAGAACCCTATTGATTTTGGGATCGATACCTCAAACGACCTTTGACCTAGAGGTCGAAATAATTTTTTGCTGAGTCATCCTTGAGGCATCCTGCATATCTCGGAAACGGTGCGTCGTAGAGCGAAACGGACGTTATTTTCGGACTCGTCGCCTCTAAGGGTATTATGGATGAACTTTGACCTTGACCCAAAGTTTTTTTGCCGAGTCGGCATTTTTCGTTTTCGTCGATATCTCGGAAACGGTGCGTCCTAGAGCGAAACGGACGTTATTTTCGGACTCGTCGCACTAGACAACTTTGACCTTGAATTTTTTTGCCGAGTCGGCATTTTTCGTTTTCGTCGATATCTCGGAAACGGTGCGTCGTAGAGCGAAACGGACGTTATTTTCGGACTCGTCGCACTAGACAAACATGTCTAAGGGGAATTATTGATGAACTTTGACCTTGACCCGAAATTTTTTTGCCGAGTCGGCATTTTTCGTTTTCGTCGATATCTCGGAAACGGTGCGTCGTAGAGCGAAACGGACGTTATTTTCGGACTCGTCGCACTAGACAAACATGTCTAAGGGGAATTATTGATGAACTTTGACCTTGACCCGAAATTTTTTTGCCGAGTCGGCATTTTTCGTTTTCGTCGATATCTCGGAAACGGTGCGTCGTAGAGCGAAACGGACGTTATTTTCGGACTCGTCGCACTAGACAAACATGTCTAAGGGGTATTATGGATGAACTTTGCCCGAGTCGACATTTTTCGTTTTCGTCGATATCTCGGAAACGGTGCGTCGTAGAGCGAAACGGACGTTATTTTCGGACTCGTCGCACTAGACAAACATGTCTATGGGGAATCATTGATGAACTTTGACCTTGACCCGAAATTTTTTTGCCGAGTCGGCATTTTTCGTTTTCGTCGATATCTCGGAAACGGTGCGTCGTAGAGCGAAACGGACGTTATTTTCGGACTCGTCGCACTAGACAAACATGTCTATGGGGAATTATTGATGAACTTTGACCTTGACCCGAATTTTTTTTGCCGAGTCGGCATTTTTCGTTTTCGTCGATATCTCGGAAACGGTGCGTCGTAGAGCGAAACGGACGTTATTTTCGGACTCGTCCCCCTAGACAAACATGTCTAAGGGGTATTATGGATTAACTTTGACCTTGACCCGAAATTTTTTTGCCGAGTCGGCAGTTTTTGTTTTCGTCGATATCTCGGAAACGGTGCGTCGTAGAGCGAAACGGATGGTATTATCGGACTCGTCGCCCTAGACAAACATGTCTAGCGGGTATTATGGATGAACTTTGACCTTGACCCGAAATTTGTCGACATTTTTCATTTTCGTCGATATCTAGTATTATAAATTATTCATCACACCGAAATGCCTCCAAGGCATCTTTAGGCCTTGACGTCTAGTTCATAATAATATTATGTACATGCATCACGAGATATCCTGATAACTAATCATTGATGGTTACTTGGTACATGTATCAGGCTCACGTTGGATTCCTGTCATCTGTAAGTTTGTGTGTGTCAAGATATTTAGCTTTGATAAGTTGGTTTTGCCTGATGTTTGCCTTTTATTGTTGTGATCATTTTATTTTGTCATGGCAGTCAATCGATCCGGACTGTACTTTTTCATGATTTCTACATGACAAATGAGTCTTATAGTTGCATGTACTAGGCAGTGAGTGTGATCAATCGTTGTTGAACTAAAATTGTTCAGTGAGGTAGTCTTTATTAAGGCATTTCGGCAGAAATGCCTTTATGGTTTTAGCAGAATTTTTTTTTTTTTTTTTTTTTTCCCGCCACTTTTGGTTTCCGGACGATAACTTTAGATTGCCTTGACGGATCCTCATCAAATTTTCACCACAAGTCAGAAATGATATGTGGAAGAACCCTATTCTTTTTGAGCCGGATCCGAGGTCCGTGAGGTCCGTGAGGATGAAATCAAGGCTAATTTTGAGACTTGGTTTCCGGACGATAACTGGAAAAATATTTACGCAATAGTTGCAGAACTCTGCATGGAGGTTCATATGCCACCAGGGAAGAACCCTATTGATTTTGGGATCGATCCGTCAAACGACCTTTGACCTAGAGGTCGAAATAATTTTTTGCTGATTCATCCTTGAGGCTTCCTGCATATCTCAGAAACTGTGCATCGTAGAGCGAAACGGACGTTATTTTCGGACTCGTCGCCCTAGACAAACATATCTAGGGTGTATTATTTTTTTTGATCCGGCTCCGAGGTCCGTGTGGTCCTTGAGGATGAAATCGAGGCTGATCTTGAAACTTGGTTTCCGGACGATAACTCGAAAAATATTCAGGCAATAGTTGCAGAATTTTGCAGGGAGGTTTATATATCAACAGGGAAGAACCCTATTGATTTTGGGATCGATACGTCAAACGACCTTTGACCTAGAGGTCGAGATAATTTTTTGCTGAGTCATCCTTGAGGCATCCTGCATATCTCGGAAACGGTGCGTCGTAGAGCGCAACGGACGTTATTTTCGGACTCGTCGCCCTAGACAAACATGTCTAGAGGGTACTATGGATGAACTTTGACCTTGACCCCAAATTTTTTTGCCGAGTCGGCATTTTTCGTTTTCGTAGATATCTCGGAAACGGTCCGTCGTAGAGCGAAACAGACATTATTTTCGGACTCGTCGCCCTAGACTAACATGTCTAAGGGGTATTATTGATGAACTTTGACCTTGACCCGAAATTTTTTTGCCGAGTCGGCATTTTTCGTTTTCGCCGATATCTCGGAAACGGCGCGTCGTAGAGCGAAACGGACGTTATTTTCGGACTCGTCGCCCTAGACAAACATGTCTAAGGGGTATTATTGATGAACTTTGACCTTGACCCGAAATTTTTTTGCCGAGTCGGCATTTTTCGTTTTCGTCGATTTCTCGGAAACGGTGCTTCGTAGAGCGTAACGGACGTTATTTTCGGACTCGTCGCCCTAGACAAACATGTACGTGACCTTGACCCGAAATTTTTTTGCCGAGTCGGCATTTTTCGTTTTCGTCGATATCTCGGAAACGGTGCTTCGTAGAGCGACTCGTCGCCCTAGACAAACATGTCTAAGGGGTATTATGGATGAACTTTGACCTTGACCCGAAATTTTTTTGCCGAGTCGGCATTTTTCGTTTTCGTCGATATCTCGGGAACGGTGTGTCATAGAGCGAAACGGACGTTATTTTCGGACTCGTCGCCCTAGACAAACATGTCTAAGGGGTATTATGGATGAACATTGACCTTGACCCGAAATTTTTTTTCCGAGTCGGCATTTCTCGTTTTCGTCGATATCTCAGGAACGGTGTGTCGTAGAGCGAAACGGACGTTATTTTCGGACTTGTCGCCCTAGACAAACATGTCTAAGGGGTATTATGGATGAACTTTGACCTTGACCCGAAATTTTTTTTCCGAGTCGGCATTTCTCGTTTTCGTCGATATCTCGGGAACGGTGTGTCGTAGAGCGAAACGGACGATATTTTCGGACTCGTCGCTCTAGACAACATTTATCTTATATGTATTATGGATGAACTTTGACCTTGACTAAAAAATTTTTTGCCGAGTTGGCATTTTTCGTTTTCGTCGATATCTCGGAAACGGTGAGTCGTAGAGCGAAACAGACTTTTTTTCGGACTCGTCGCCCTAGACAAACATGTCTAAGGGGTATTATTTTAACGGTAAATTTTTTTGCGGAGTCAACATTTTTCATTTTCGTCGATATCTAGTATATATTATAAATTAATCATCACACCGAAATGCCTCCAAGGCATCTTTAGGCCTTGACGTCTAGTTGTATGTTTGATTATGTTTTTGGTTTTTTTTATTCATTATTAGCTAGATGTGTGTTGAAGCATTTGTTTTTTTTTGCTTGATTATTATGGTAGTACCAGTTGTTGTTGATGAAATAAATCAACAATAAGACACAAATATTCATGCTGGTGTAACAGTTTGTTGCTTACTTTACTACTTGGTTGGATGAAAATTATGTATTTTGTTTTCTAGACGAGGACACAGTTCTGGACTCGGGAGACAATGTACCCCCAGCAGCCCCTCCCAGCACACGATCTGCCTCCCCAGACCCTGACTACAGGGGCAAGGTTGCCATGGGAACTGATCTTGCTCAGCTGGTTACCGGGGAAACAGATAACACACAGCATGTCACTTTGGAAACCACTGCAGAACAAGTCACTATAGAAACCAGCTTAGAAGAGGGCAAGAGAGATCTTGGGCAAGAGCAAGTTGTCATGGAAGCTAAGCCAGAGGCACCAACCGAGGTCAGCAAAGAGTCCGAAGCATCTAAAGCTGCTGAATTTCATAGGGTCAGCACTGAGAACCAAACTCAAGAAGGACAAATTGCTCCATCTTCTGATGATAAAGAGGATGTCATTCCAACATCAGCAGGTGATGCTGACAAACAACAGAAGGCTGATCTCGATGGGGCCATGAAACAATCTACAGAAGGACAATCTGATGGTGTGAAAGTGGCATCTGAGCCAAGTAAAGATCCAGAATCTGGAGTGGAAAGTGATGAAAAAACAACAGGAGAACCAGAGATTCCCAGTGCGAAAACTGATGCAAAGAAGAAAGATGGAAAGGAAGCAGAGAAGGACACCGGTGCGAAGGTCAAGGACACTGAGGCCAAGCCTGCCAAGGACAAATATAGCAAGCCGAGCATGTCCAGGGTCAAAAGTGCGGCTCCCCGTAAGCAGTTCACGAAGGCCATGGATGTGTCACAGTTGTCCGCGCCAGAACAGACACCCATGGAGAAAAAGGATCCTGTTGTGAAGGTCGGTTCACGTACAGCACAGGGACAATTGGTACTTGATGTATTACCAATGAATGGGTCTCACTCGAAATTATTTTCGACATTTGTATGATATATTATTGGAATTTTCTTACTCAAATTTCAGTCCTTGCTAATTGTTCAGTTTATACCAGTTACCTTGAGTGACACGTATAATTCAATCCAATAAACATGTATAATCTCTACATATTCACAAGGAGAAAAATCACAAAACTGTCGACTACTTTTGCAGCCTCCAGCGCTACCGAGGGAGTCCCGCAAATCTGTCTCTCTTCACGCCCCATCCAAGCCGACAGACAGACGGCCCTCCAAGCCAAAGGTAGTCGTCACGGAGGCACCGACCCCCAGCAGTGTGATCTACCAACCGGCCCCACCCCCACAGAAAACACAGGAAGAGGTGGCTCTGGAACAACTCGAGAAGGAAGGTAGGTTAGAAAAATGTATATGGGAGACGATGATCAAGATTTAATTTGATATCGTCAGGGGCTCTTAGAAGCATTAGACTTGTATCATCCAATTTGAATGATATATTTCAGTGTATTTCTTGCAAGGATACAAAATTTAGATTCTTTCTTTTCATTGTAACGCCTGAAAAAAGTTCCATGCGCTGACAGATTTTTACTCTCAATGAGCAAATTAAAACAAATTACTAGTATTTCCTGCGGATAATCTGAATATCATTTCTAAGTCGACAAAAACTTGGTGTATTAAAACAAATTACTAGTATTTCCTGTGGATAATCTGAATATCATTTCTAAGTCGACAAAAACTTGGTGTATTAAAACAAATTACTAGTATTTCCTGTGGATAATCTGAATATCACTTCTAAGTCGACAAAAACTTGGTGTATTAAAACAAATTATTAGTATTTCCTGTGGATAATCTGAATATCATTTCTAAGTCGACAAAAACTTTGTGTATTAATAAAATTCCTAGTATTTCCTGTGGATTATTAGAATATCGTTCCTAAGTCGACAAAAACGTGGCATATGTACGCCCATGCAAAATTATGTGTGCTATACAGTATACATGTTACATGAATAATTCTGTGGTGATTTCTTATTCAAAGACCCCATAATCATTGATGATTGTAGGCATGGTGTAGAAAGTAACATGACCCCTAGGGTGGGAATAATCAATACATTTTCTTTGGCCAGTAATAACCCTCATTCCAAGCTCTTTAGGTTAAGTACATGTAGATGTAAGCATGAAACACAAATTACATTTATTGATCAATATTGATAGTTATGCCGATTATGTGCCAAGTCTGGCAGCCATTGCTATCAAGCTACCGCTATATCAATCACTCTGCCAGTATTGTTGTTTATTTAGCATAATTATTTGTTGTACAAAGTGTGAATTGTAAATTCTACCTTTGCGACAGTGTCCAGTATCGTGGACGCAGGACAGCTGGAGGATGTTGAGTTGACCGCCGAGGAAATGGAGATAGAAAAACAGCTACTCAAGGTACAAGCAGAATGGTTGTGAGGACTGTGACTTGAGCTTGATAAAATATAAATTTTGAACACTGGGACAACTGCCAATGTAGATGTACCCAGTATCAATCAATTTGAAATGAAAATATTATCTGCAATTGTTTACACCATGAGTATGAAAAATTCTAGTCAGAACTTGGTAACAATTCATGCACTGAATAACCCTGAGCCCAATTCTTTATAACTAGTGGTCATTGTACATGTTGTATGTGTCACTCCAGGAGCGTCTGGAGGCTGCAGAAACAAAGATGAAAGGTGAGACGAGCCCCTCTCCTCGCCCTAGTCGCCGTGGTTCCCCCCGTCGCTCCCCGACCCCGCGGAAAGGTCGCAAAGGTCGCACGCCTCAGCCCGACCCCAAGGAGGCCATCGCTAGGAAACGCGAGGAGCTACGACAGGCAAAACTCCAGGAGAAACAGGTACTTATCTAATAATGATAATGGTCTATTATTAACATCTCCATTTATATGCTTGATGAATCCAATGAGATGATCAGGAAATTTTTTTGTTTAATTCAGAACGCAGATCAGTAAAATGGAAACATTTTAGTGTTTCCATTCAACAGCCATTGGAAACTTGAACAAATTAAAGTGTAAACAATGAAATAAAGAATTTTGAGAGAAAAAAAATGTTTCGTATAGTGGATACATGTATGTCGATGTAAGAATCTTCCTTAGTCTTCTGTTTGTTGGTGTTGGAATTCAGGGTTGAAATATTGTCACCAGCGATGGTAGTTGTGTGAGTTATCATGTGATCATACATACATACACATGTACATGTTTTCTCCTGCTTGGTTCTAGCGGCGGCTGGAGGAAGCCAAGAAACTGGAGGAGGAGATCAAAGAGAAAGAGCAAGTCAAGCAGCAGGCGGAGGAGGAGAGTAACAGACTACAACAGGTGCTTCAACCACTCTGGCATCCTTTCTTACTTACCCTGGCGCGCTTGCATCAGGACAATCGTTAAGAGATGTTTTATTTCAGAATCGAAATACTATTTCTGTTGAAAGCTATGGGAAAAAACCATGTACCATGAATACATGACGTCATGTCATGGTTCATTTGCAATGGTTCATTTGTATGCATTTCAGCTGTGATCATGCTAATGATTCTGAGCGAATTTAACGAACAAAATAAAGAGACACAAAATAGATGTACATGTATATGTCAATTGACTGAATTGCTCCAACCATGTTGACCCCCTCAACGTTGTGTGACAGGCACTGGAAGACGAGATTGTGATGATGGCGAGGGAGGCGGCCGAGGCCCAGCAGTTAGAGGACGAGGCTCGAGAACAGATGGCCGCTGAGCGCCGAGCTGCACGTGAGCAGCGAGAACAACGCAAAAAAACTGATCTCCAGCGCAAGAAACAGGAGGCCGCCAAGTATGTGTGGAGAAATTATTAACATTGTTCTGTTAGCCGTGCACATGTTGCTATTATGATACGAACACTTGCCGCTATTTATGTTGGATACTTTATTATGTAAGATAGTTTTATCTTCATTCCAACCCACACAATGTTGCTATGGTTACAGGCGGAGGGAGCACGAAAAGAAGATGGCTGCAGACGCTCGCAAAAAGGAGCTGGAGATGCTGAACAGCATCGCGGACAGAGAGCAGCGTGAGATGATAGCTGAGGAGGAGAGGAGGAAACACGAGGAGGAGGAGAGACTGCAACAGGAGAGGGAGGAGGTAGGGATGACATGTAACCATGGTAACCAATGGTAGGAGAGACTACAGCAGGAGAGGGAAGAGGTAGGGGTGACATGTAACCATGTTAACCAATGGTAGGAGAGACTGCAGCAGGAGAGGGAGGAGGTAGGGGCGACATGTAACCATAATAACCAATGGTAGGAGAGCCTACAGCAGGAGGGGGAGGAGGTAGGGGCGACATGTAACCATGGTAACCAATGGTAGGAGAGACTACAGCAGGAGAGGGAAGAGGTAGGGGCGACATGTAACCATGGTAACCAATCAAAGGAAAGACTACAGCAGGAGAGGGAGGAGGTAGGGGCGACATGTAACCATAATAACCAATGGTAGGAGAGACTACAGCAGGAGGGGGAAGAGGTAGGGGCGACATGTAACCATGGTAACCAATCAAAGGAAAGACTACAGCAGGAGAGGGAGGAGGTAGGGGCGACATGTAACCATATTAACCAATGGTAGGAAAGACTGCAGCAGGAGAGGGAGGAGGTAGGGGCGACATGTAACCATAATAACCAATGGTAGGAGAGACTACAGCAGGAGGGGGAAGAGGTAGGGGCGACATGTAACCATGGTAACCAATCAAAGGAAATACTACAGCAGGAGAGGGAGGAGGTAGGGGCGACATGTAACCATGGTAACCAATCAAAGGAAAGACTACAGCAGGAGAGGGAGGAGGTAGGGGTGACATGTACCCATGGTAACTCAGCTTCTGTGCAATGAAAAACTATATCCAATTTAAATTGATACATCTTGGTTCATCCCCTGTAGGAAGAAGAGCGGGAGTTGGAGAGGCAGGCTGATGATGAGGAGTTCAACCTGCAGGAGATGGAACGACAGGTCAGTCGCCTCGGAGTGATGCCTTTTAGGAGGGTTACGTTTAGCTATCAATTGTGAAAATAATCCTTTCTAAAGAGACAACATTATTAGAGTTCATGAGCTATTTTAGCGTATATTTTAGCCAATATTTTGCGTGCAGGTATTGATAAATTGAACAAGATTTAAATAAATGTGAACATGGTGAAGTTAGGGGTATACCTTCAAACTAAGATACTTCAAGCTATTAGAATCTAAAAGATCCTTACAGCAACTAGCAAAAATTACCCCACTGTGCTGACGATACATATCATGTCTTCTCCCCTTCCTACTGAGCTAGGCTGAGGAAGAGGCACTGGCATTCCTGATCCATGAGCGGGAGGAGGCCGAGGCCCGCAAGAGGGCGCTGCAGGAGGAGGCGGCGCGCGAAGCTCACACGCTCGAGCTCAAGAGGTGAGAGGCTCATGCGGGGCGGGGATCTTCATGGTAACTCTGGCGGTATATATGAAGGGGTCAATAATGCTAGAACCTGTTTCATAGCGTTGATTTGTGTGATGGTCATCTTTATTGGGGAAATAATCCATTCAAATTCCTAATTTATGTATAACAAGTCTTCATAGTACATGGAAAATGGCCATGCAATGGTTAGACATCACTCAGGTATTAAGAGTATAAAATAAGGGCCTGTATTTGTCATGTTTGGGACAATGTTTGTGCAAACAGACAAGCAATGTTGGAGGAGCAGAAGCGAGTTGAGGCAGAGTTGGAGAAACACGCTGAGGCTGAGAGACTGAGATTGGAGCTGGAACAGCGCAGACTGCAGGAGGTGTGTGTGGGGTTAGAAAGTCATGATTAGAACCGTCATTGGAAACAACAGATTTTGCTCACGTGGTCTTTATTGATTTACTTTTATCCTAATCTCACAGGGCACAACCTATTCAGTGATGCTAGGGGTATTTTATGATTCTAGTAGGAGGTCCCATGATTCTGGGTGCAAGTTTTCATGATTCTGGGGGAAATTCTTGTCAAAACAGGTGGGGTGTCCCTGAATATTGAGCAAAAATGATATAAATTCTGCAAGAATCAAAACATTTATTATTCGACTAGTTGGCTCAATTGTTGCAGAGTGCGCACAAAAGAAGATTTCATGAAGGGTGTCTCCTATATTTGCGTACTAAGCTCCACCAATTCCTGGTAAACTGTCAAGGCAACACAAAGTACACAGGAAACATTTGGTCATGTTCAGAGTGATTTTAGATGGCAAAACATCACTATTGCCTTTGGAGATGATTAAGTCTAGAAAATGCACTGTGGGCAAACACGCATATAATATTATGTCCCATAAAAAAATGATGAATTCTGTTCAAAAGCCAGATTTCTCCTAGAATCACGAAATCTTGCCCCCATGATCATGGGACCTGCCCCTAGAATAATAAAATACCCCTAGAATCACTGAACCGGTTGTGCCCTATGAATCTATACTCATTTAAAGTCCATGGAATATGCCTCGACTTTCATAAGTTGTGTCCTGTTTCTGCCAGCTGCGAGCGATGGAGGAGGAGGCGTTAGAACGCATGCGACAGGAGATGGAAGCGCGGCGCCTGGCAGCCCTGCGTCGTCGCGAGCAGAACCTTGATCGTCGTAGCAACCTGAGCAAGCTGAACCATGGCCAAGGCATGACACGCGCCTGGACATTCACCTACTACATCAACTGGCCACGGGAAACGTATGAAAAGTAAGTCATAGTATATGGATACTGAGATAACGACTCATTTTATGCTGTCAAATGAAATTGTGTAATTTATCAGCAATACATCTATTTAGGCGTAACAATTTTTTTTATAATCAGGTTTTTGTGTGAATTAAATAAAAAATATGTGCCTTTCCGGCACATGAAAATACAGTATTTAATTCGTCTACGTTTTCTTTTAGGCGAATGGGACAAGACCCAAAGAAAAAAGGCTTCAGAGGCATAAAGAAACCAAAACCCAAACCGCCGCCTTCATCATAACCGCGAACCAAAACCCACTTTCATCATAACCAGGAACCTAACCCACCTTCATTATAATCCAAACCAAAACCCCTGCCTTCATCATATCCCAAACCAAAACCCTGCCTTTATCATGACCTAAACCAAAACCCCTGCCTTCATCACAACCCAAACTGAAACCCTTGCCTTCATATCATAACCCAAACTAAAACCCTTGCCTTCATCATAACCTAAACTAAAACCCCTGCCTTCATCATAACCCAAACCAAAACCGCCACCTTCATCATAACTCAAACCAAAACCCCACCTTCATCATAACTCAAACCAAAACCGCCACCTTCATCATAACTCAAACCAAAACTCCCACCTCCATCATACATGTCATAATCCAAACCAGTACCCTTGCCTTCTTCATAACCCAAACCAAAACCCCAGCCTTCATCATAACCCAAACCAAAACTCCTGCCTTCATCATAAACATTCAGTGGAATGATGAAACCAAAACCAAAATCCATGTCTTCATCCTAACTTTGCACAGGAATGAAACCAAACTTTCACCTCCATCGAAACCCTGAAAAAAACTGAACCAAAACCCCCAACTTCATCATGACCTTTCACAGGAATGAATCACAGATGCAGATACATGTGTCAACCATGCCAATATCTAAGAAACCGAGGCATGAAAACCTAACCTTCATCAACTCCCAAAACCAAACCCTCTCCTTCATCTGAAACCAAAACCCCCACATTGATCATAACTGAAACCATAAACCTGTTGTCATCATAACCCAAGTTGTGGTAATCCCAGATGTGTACTGTGTCTGTTTTTGAATGAGGCAACAATGTCATTAACTACCGGTACCCATATTTATATGTCTGAGTGGACGTTAGTGAATGTAAACTAGTGAATAGCTGTAGGCTTGAAAGTGAATTGCACAGATAAACTTGTGATATTTATGCATAATATGCAAAATTTTATGTATATTGTGATAGGAAAGCCAAATACCTATTATAAACTTGTAAATATGATAGCATATCATACATAGTCCATTAATGAAAATCACCAAATAACATTGTACACAGGAACTGTGATAAAATTTGGGCTGTGATAAAGCGGTCTTCACCATAGCGTATAACTTATTCACTGCATATCATTCATTAGATTTTCGATATTGTGAAAACAGTTAGGATACTTCCTGACTTGTGATGGATCAGTGTGTAAAGTAACTGTTACGGTAGTCTCAAATCACGATATTGCATCTTTGACACTTGTACCTTATCACAGATACTGAAGTTTGCAAACTAGAAGTGTGCAAGCAGTATGGAATATATAATGTATTTGGCAGATTTTTGCAAAATTTTTCTGTAGCAAAACTTAGATGTTTACGAAAAAGGGCTTTACAGTATAGCGTTATTTCAAAAATCATTTTGTGGTTTGCAAATACACTTATCTGTGATAAGCCTCTAGTATTATAAGCATAATACTGCTGTGCCAAATGTACTCTTGCTTTTTATCCAGATTTGAATTTTGTTGGTCTTCGGTAAACCTATCCTTGCTATTGCAATGTGCCAAAGTCCAATCATGCCAATAAATGTATTTCTTAGTCCCAGTGTTGAATCTTACTCGTGAAGTGTTTAGCCGAGCATGAAATAATTTTAGGGGAACAGTGTTCTTATCAAGTTATCCCTTTTGTTGTTGGATGTATGATTTCAATTGTCATGGCAGGTTTCGCCCAGGAAAATGGTTACCGGTATAGGTCGTAAACCCAGACAGCAAACTGTATCACTATTTCGTACCAGGTTATATGAGCCCATGTTCCTGGCAAAACCTGTCGTGATTGATAATGTATGCAGATATTGAGAATCAAATTCATTGCTTCCAACTACAACATATATGTTTTATTGATTAAGTGCGACTCACAGGACGCATGCACGTCATCAGTAACCATTAAGTCTGTTGACTATTCAAGCTCAGCTCAGTGAGTGAATACCGTACAGACTCATTTCTGGAAAAATTCAACTGCTTTCAATGGAATCTTTCTACAAAGTTAGAAGAGTTAATTTCACATACACAAGAACATTACAGTGTTACTAATATTGCGAATGCGAGTACAAAGGAAAATTTAAATAATCCAGAAAGATAACAATCTGACAGATCTAATGCATTACATTGCAAAGAACATCTGTTTTGGCGATACTTAATTTACTCGTAACAAATTTGTGACCTTGTTACTGTGGCAACCATTTATAGCTCAACAATTTTCAAATCACATTCGTCGTTGAGAATTCTGTCACATTTGTAGCAATTAGTAAGATATCACCCCCATCAATCATTTCAGGGCTGGAAACAATGAGACATTTTGCAGGAATTGAATGTAAGATAAATGTTGGTAGAATATAGATTACAAGATCATGGCCCTTGTGAGTAACATTACCAGTCTTAATGTACAGGATTATGTATGATATAGTGACATAGAGAGTACACAACAGTCCATATCCCCAGCTGTTTCGATACTTTCACAATTTGTTTTTACCGTACCCAGAAACTCATTGACAATAAGATAGAATAGCTCTCTTTCACAAAGAATCGTAACAGAAATTCCTACTCCACTTTCAACTTGGAAACAATAATTGCTGATTGGCAAAACACTAGATAGCAATGTCCGTGCACGATAGGCCTTGTGTTTGTCATTATTCACACACTCATATCTTTACAATATCATTATATATTCGCATATTAATGAACGACACACAACATGAAATCAAGTGACTGGCAGTCATACGATTGATAAAATTGTGGAATGCAGACTAAATGACAATAAAGAATGTTAAATATTGAACACCAGAATTATTCCACTAGGCTCACTCACCACTTTAGCGCCTAGAACACGATTTGAACCGCCACAAAATCAAACACGTTAGGTTTCGACTGATTGCACATACGGGGAATGGCTAGAGTTGGAATCAGCTGTTAGCGAGCAGACAATCCTGAGATGTAAATGACTAGCAGAGGACTGAATGATCTCGCCAGGGCAAATCTGAATCACTCGTAAAACAGGGATAGCTGGCTGTAACCATGGTAACTATGCACCTACCTACAGGAGCTCGAGAAAACTTTGATATTTGATAAATCAACAACAAAAGCGTGAAACAACAGCAACAACAACAGCAATAACACATGTAATATTCTCTCGTGAACTTGCTGTAATCACCTGGAGTTAATTACAGTACGGAGCTGTCTAAACAATGCCTCGAGTACCGATACAGACGCCAACTATCAGAGAAACAGGGAGTTTACTGAAGAGTGAAAGATGGAGGAATCAACTGTACGGTTCTATGATAGCGTGGGTGTGTCCTGACCAGTTACCGGGGCGACCACACAGGGATGGGAAGGATGTGTGGGGGTCCGGGACGGTCTGACACAGTCATGCTATCAGGTACAGGGGGCATTGAGTACAGATAGGCTAGGGCTAGCGGAGGGGACACCTGTCACACACGCACAGCTCACAGTCATTCACGCTACTATACACATTCAGTGTGCGTCACAAGTCCGACTTTTCGACACAAACAGCGATTGACATGAACAAAATAGTACACAAGATGACAAGCTAGACAACCAAATTGTAACTGTACACTATCCTACACTTGTCTAGCAGCCATCTACACACACTATCTCAAATATTCACATTTACGCACTTTTCATGGGAAACATCATGGTCACCATATACTCATACAAAGGTACTTATACTGTGACTTCACATTGTTAGTTCATCACCTTGTTAACAGGTTTGCTACAGGAAATCAGGCAGATATGCGAATTTACAGACAGCAATAGCATTTACTTTTTACATCGTAGTAAAATTGCAATTTTGTTTTCTGCAGAAGCGCAGTGAATATTTTTCTTCCTTTAATACTTAAAATGTAAAACAACCATATTTTTCATATTCTTAGCATCATAACCGACTCAGGTAAATATTGTACCATTCGTCTAACTCAATCAGTGACATCAGAATAGACAGAAATACCTTAACAACTGCAATATGATTTGTACAAAACATGAAAAAAAGCGAAAATTGCAATAAACAAATTTGGTACTACCGTACTTCCCAAAATTTGATCAAATTAGTTCTTGTTCCGCCTGCAGGAGAATGAGAAATGTATAAATATCACAATAAATAAACAATCACGACCCTGACACTATAATATATCTGTACAGATAGAGCGGGGTCTGAAAGGTACGTAGCTAGATGGGATAATGAGGTAATAATTCTCTAGCTCTTTTACTTACAACAAAAGGATAAATCTGGCTGATTCAAGTCTGCTAACACCATTACCCACTGCTATCTCTTATATAATACAATTATTTTCATTTGTTCAACCGATCACCTTTGCTTAACAAATGATACAATTTCCTATCATAAGTTATACTACTGTATTAGCATATACATGAAATTGTGCACACTATCTTGAGATTGTGTAATGACGAGTTAGGGCGATGATTGACTCAATCACACATGTATGGCACACATGTACGCCAACGTACACACTGGGTCGTAAAGGGCTTGTATGGAACACCACTAGTAACATCACTGTAACTTCTGGTCATGCACAATACAGCACATTAGCCTTGCCTCAAATACAGAAAGTAAACGATCTTCGAATTTGTTATGATACATGAACGTTGATTGTCTTTTGTGTGTGTAATTTTTCTCTGGATGACTGTACAATATGATTTGTAAATATAGGACATTTCCTTCAAACACCAAATTCCAGACCCATAGCTATACACTCTACTATAATTGTTCTTAAGTAAAACACAGCATTTTTTTGTCTTTCATGTTGGATACAGGTATTTTGCACACACCCATTATTGTACAATATAATTCCCGGACCGGACTACCTACAATATGCAAGGAGACTCAGCAATTGACAGACACGCACATGTAATAGTCAATTACCTTCAAGATCAAAATACATACGTCCCTTTTTAACATATCATCATTGCTGAAACCACCCCCCAGTGATAAACCAGTGGCCTTTATGTGTGTGTGTCTGTGTGGTGACACAGTCCGTTCCACGTGCTGTCGATGCACGCTCAGTTTTTCTCCGGCATCTCTTGCAGCGTGTGCCACTGGGCGATGGGTCGGCGTGGGTTTGCCAGCATGTCGCTCCAGTGTCGTAGCTCTGTTCCCGACGAGTTACAGCCCAACACAACACGCCCGATTGGCTCTGACGTCCCAATACGATCGTAGTCCACCACTGTCACGATCAGCGCTACTTTCTGTAGGGAAAGGAACGGTAACAGCATGACAGACTGGGCATAGCAACAGGCTTGACGTAACAACAGGGTAGTTGTCATGGTGACAGGGCAGATGGGCATAGTGACATTTTTTGTAGTAATTTTACTCTCATCATTGGTAACATATGAACATTCATGAAAGGTTATCCACGATAGTATTTTTTAGTTATTACAGTTTATATGAAGGAACTAATGCTTCTAATGGATGAAGAAATGTATCCTGCATCGATGAAAAACATTACTGAAAATCTTAATAAAAACATCAGTACCATATATACGCCATGCTACATTTATGTATAAAATAAACCCAGCAATTCATGGGAATAAAAAATTCAATTCGTGTTTAACTGACAGTTTGTGTAGATATTCTTCCACTGAATGATTTGCAATTTTCCAAAATAAAATTTGTATGTAGTATTTGGTAGTACATGTACTGGTCGGCATTAACCAGTGTTATTTTTTTGAAATCTTCCACGTAAATATGGTAAACCCCTAATTTATGGACACAACTTCTATGCATGCAATTCGAAAGTAATTAACATGATGAAAACCTATTAATTTCACAAAAGAAATGTTGTATTGAAAACTGGGATATAAAAAAGTTCCTGAACCATAAACATGATAAACTCACCATCACTGTAACATTGTTCTCAAAGAAAGAAATATTGACCAAAACTTCTATCTGGATGGGAACGATCTACATAATTATTTTCTGCAAATTGTTGATTATGACAGTGATGACCTGAACTATTACGATCTTATCTTGTCTCTCATGATGAAAGGACACGTGTTACACAAGTGCAGATTTGTGGTGCAAAATGCATTTGAGACCATCTCTGCAAATGCTCAGAAATTTGTGTGAACGTGACAATGTTTGGAGGTCAATTGATGGATGACGAGGCAAGAAAACATTATTGTCAGAAATATTGGATTCTTTACATCCGGACAACAATAAACTGCATTAGTTTAATCATTCACATTATTTGCTTCAAATTTGCAACATCTGAGTTTTTTCTTCTTCTAATTTTACTGTAAACAACTGTATCTCTTAATGCATGCGAATATTATAATATAAACATGAATTAAACCATGTAAACACTGTTATCAATAAAGAATGCAGTGGTCCATCAGAATAAAATCAAAACAACATTTTAGTTTATGAATAAGCTAACAGTATTTCTTTTTCCCAAAAATTGCCTTTGAGGAGACAAAATCATAAATTGTGAATTTCCCATGTTATTTGTAAATCTGTATAAGACCACTGCACTGTAAGAAACACTGAGAGGCAAACAAGAGGGAAAATGAGCGTAAAACAGAGACACACAGAGGTCACACGACCAGGAGTCAGGTCATGTGACCGGTTACCGTGACTGCAGCAGGACACGTACCTGCTGTTATTGGAAACAAGAGCGACCCCGGGTTAACACACACGCCAGTATATAGCACATAAATACATCGATACGCATCGGTAAAAGACAGATATATGTAAGCACAGTACAATATTCATATTTACATATACATTATATTGATGTTTAAAACTTTGTTTGAACCATACAAGATCATCACTGTAACCTAAACCGGTTGTCGAGTGTAGAGTGACTGTGTATTTTGGAATAAGGGGAAAATCTTGGTGGTAGGCTAAATAAAGTCGAGTGAAGTTTGAAGGAGATGTGCTCGGATAATGCAAAGAACATTGCTACAGATCTCTTCCTAATTTGCTGAATTTAAATTCTAATCCAGACTTGTATCAGAAATGGGTAACTGTTTACATGTACCATAATGTCACTACTGTAACTGGTGCTACACAAAAATTTCCAGTGGCAGGTTTTCAAACTTGTGTTAATTCCATATACCGGTATGTCTACACTAGTGTTTAAGGTTTTCAGATAAGTGTTGGAGATATGAGGCATGACATCTGGGTTGGTTAGGATGTGCAGAGTCTGCAGATGAGGATGTCTTATTTCTGGTGTCATAATTCACAAATACTCAAAATAATCTCGAGTAATAAACTTGCTGACTTGAACTGTGGAAATTCAACAGAACTGTGTTGGTCATGGTACAAACAACTACCAAAGGTAGTGACAGATCTAGGTTGTGACACCTAGAAGGGGGGGAGGGAATGACAGATGTTTGGTTTATCCATGGAATGGTTTAGGGGTTTAGAATGGTTTATCCATGGAGGGCTGAGTACAAAGTTTTCAGGGAAGTTGGAAGATACATGTAAGGCGATACTGTGCACGGAAGCGTAAAATGTTTACTACGTGTGTACATCAAATGACAACACATACAGACGGCCTTGGCGCATCCCATGAATGCTAGTAACCATGGTTACGCGTACACTGTACACAGACTTTCTGCTACAGCAGTCTGAGAGCACTACCTGTATCTGCTCGAAGGGAACCTCGAACGAGAACGACTCGTTATAGTAAGGGTTGAGGGTGCACTTCTTTATCGTCGTTTTCTTCTTTTTGATGCGTTTTCCGTTGAGCATCAGAGACAGCTTGACGTAAGGGTCTGTACGGCGGTCATGAGGAGGTCACAGGTGGAGAAAAGAAGGGTATAAGACAGGGACAGGCTTTAGTACAAGAGCAGCAGTTGGAAACAGCACACCGCCAGTCATGCATCAAAGTAATATATCGTCATATACCAGGTTATAAGTACAGCCAGCACCGAAACCTTGATTAAATCTGAGCACCAAGTCAGTACCAGCTACAAATATAGCAGGAGATGCCTGAAGTGTTAACTGATCCCTTCTTCTACATCAAAGTCTTAGCTTTTCCCCTTTGTGCTAACTGGTGTCGACTTGGTACCCATTCAGTTGTGAAATCATTCAATATACAATATACAATCCACCAAATATAGCATGAAATTTTCACCACCACGATAGTGCTCCAAAGAAACCATACAAAGAAATGCTGCAATATGTAATTGTAAATCTACCTGTATATCCTCATCGCAACTCTATCTGTGAATACTCATTTCAGCAAAAAGTTCCAAGTGTTTCGTATGATTTCACATTGCTCAAATAATTTACATTATATCATAATAGAATTGCAGCATTTCATTGAGAAGTTTCAGTGATTTGCAACTCAGTCAGATGAAAATCAACTGTGATTACATAATACACTTTGGAAGAAAGACAAAAAGTACTGTAAGGTTATTCAATTCAATATACAATTTAATATACGTAAGCTATAAACCATCTTTTAGACACTGCTAGCAGTTTGTGTTTCTTCCAACCACAGAAAACAGTCCAGTTTCTGTGTTACGTGAGCAAAAGCAGGAAGCCGTAAGTCAATCAAGTTCTCTTTCCTAATGCGGACTGCAATAAATAAAGCGCGTTATGCAAGGAGAGAAAGCAAGCGATAAGCTCATTAACTAGAGGAGGTTCGTGCAACCCACAGTCCACAGAGCTTAAAGTACGTAACCACGGCCGCGATGGTTGCCATGGCAGCGATGAACAATACCTGTATCTGCTCAAACGGCACCTCAAAGGTAAAGGATTCGTTGTAATACGGGTTCAGAGTTCGCTTCTTTATTGTCGTCTTCTTCTTCTTGAGACGTTTTTGGTTCATGTAGATAGCCGTTTTGACGTAGGGATCTGTATCGGAATGAAATCATCTCTACACAACACTACTACTACACACAGACAGATTAGAACAACTTGTATCGCAAAAACTCTGTAAGTGAACGGACAGTGTTAGAGGACAAAACAGAAACTTATTTTGTTATTCACACAAGTCAACATCAGCAATTTCATCAATAATTTACTACCATAAATTTCAATATTTCAATATTATTACAGTAACTTCATCCATCAGATACACTTGATGCTATTTGAATCACTTTTTTTCACAAGTGTTCGTATTGTCGGTATACTTGTAAAGCTTACATACTGATATAGAGTGTCAACTTTCTGACAAGAGGAACTGACCCGAGAGTCCGCCGACGTCCATCTTCTTGAGATTCTTGGCCTCAAGAATGACAACGGTCAGCTTGCCCGCAGTCGGAACGTATCTCAACGAGAAGCAGATGTCGCCCAGTTTGTTCTCCTGTAGGGGGCAGCACACGCACATTGTATACAGGCGAGGGCACGGTGGTGACATATATGGGGAGTCTGAGCTCTCCGGGCGTTAAATGTTAAATACCATTAGAATCTAGCCTAGAGGGTCTTGTAAGATTATGTCTATGATCAATACAAATCAGTAGGAAATTGAGATTAGCATTTTTTTTCAAATGTGAATAAATTTTGTTAAAATAGATCTGACAATGAACACTAATAAACAGGTCTATCTACAGACACACAGACAGACACAACTGCACATAGTTGTTCCAGTTTAGCTGAGACTAGAGTTATCAATGGTTATGTGCAGATGTGTTTGAAGCATATCTGATATGAAAGTCTGACTCCCATTGTCACACCAAGCAACCAACTCTCATCACTGCAAAGCTGATCCACTCATAAAATTGCAGTTCAGTCTAGAAATCATGGCTAGGATTTCCAAAACCATGAAAACACACAATATCTTTGTACTATGAATTCTACACTTTTCAGACCCACTGTAATAAATGAACCTATCTGTTTTCTGCCCTTTCTCGCACATGACTCAAACCAGGACAAATATATCTTTCTTGGTTGCCAAATTGTGGGGAAAAAACATTACACAACATATGCCTGTGAAGAATAGGCAAATAAAATGAGAATGTAATTAAATTTGCGACAAAAATTTACTTGCCAAATGTAGAAAAGTGAAAAAAATCATGCAAATTGCGGTGAACATGCAGAAAGTGAAAATGTGTTATTTGGAAGAGAGAAAAACATCAAAAAAATACTGACTTTTTCATATTTACTGACATCTGAAAGCACATATCTCATAAAACTCTCTGAAACTATCAAAGTTGTTCATTGATTATTACTCATTGATACTGATATAAACATGTTTATACATAAAATTCTAAGCACTCACAACACACCCGGGATACAACCGCACATAGAACACACAGTTAACTTTAAACGACATGATATTCATTTATAGTTTGAATTTTGATTGGCATCAAACTGAGAACTAACAACTGACATTAATGTCAATATTTTTTTCATGAAAAATTTGTGATTTATTTAGATTTTTTCATCAGAAAAATATTTCTGTGAGAATCCTTATCCATCCATCACACCCATGAAGGTCCGGACCAAACCATTGTTTTGTTAAAATCCTCAAGTTTTTTTTTTCTCATTTCAAAAGATGTTTTTAACTGTTCAATGCACCCTTTACCATGTTTACATACGTACAAGACACATACACACAGGCACGTCACTCAGACAGTGTAATCCACGCACAACACAGTGTGACTCGCAACAAAATCCACCAGTTCTACTGGTGTCCACTGAGAGCGGTCTGTCGCAAGTTCCACGGTTTTGCCGTATTCAACGAGTAAGGCCCTATCTCATATTTATAGAGTACACAGGTCAAAGCAGACACACACAGACTGACTGACAGACAGACAGACAGGCCGATACAGACAGAAGACTCAGGCAGTGACAGAGTCGAGTACAGACAGATTTACACTCGTAAGCCATGTACTGTAGAACACAACACAGCTACATGTACACGTCACGCCTCTCCTCGCTCACGCTGTCGGTAATAGTACTTACCATTAAGAAAATAAGAAGAAACAACCACATCACGGCATGAAATGTAAAAGCAAAATCTCAACAAACACATTCAAAACAAATCAGTGAAAAACAAACAGCATTATATATGCAGAAGGCACTGGTATAAACGATACCAATGTTTAAATGCAGAAGTTTACTATCTAGGATAAATGTTAATATTATGAATATATAGTAAAATGCAATCGCAAATCTATTAGTATTAATGTATGAAAACTTCTAAGAATTGAAACTGTAGCGAAAAAAACTATATATTAAACTACTACATGTATATATTCGCAAGTTAAATTAAATGACCAGTTGATTAATATAGTTCATTAATCAAGTTAATATGGCTCATTAATAAAGCAATTTACATTATTAGAAAGGTTCTCGCAGTACTAGGTTGTAATCACCTTGGATTTCAAGGCATCACACAGACAGGTAAAACAGGGTGTTATTTTTGTCCATCACACACAAAGAAAAAAATCAACAAAAATCATTTTTGTGTCTTATGAACCTTAGCTATATTAAATCATGTCAAAGAAAAACATTTTCATATTCATTTTGAACATGTTGAACATTACTTGTATTTCAAGAACATATATCATGTATATGGTGTGAAAAAACTAAATTACCCACACCAAAAATATCCAGCACCAGTTTTGATGCAAAAAAAAATTACTTTCCCCAAAATCCGAGCAATTAACAATGAAACAGCAAATACCCAATAGAATATACCCAAATAATTTACAATTTGAAACTCTTTCTTTTTTCCGAAAATTTTTATGATTCTCTTCCTCCCGAAAATTACGAACATTTTCCCAGCAAATCCATTAGCTACACCAATGTATAACTAGTGCTAAATATGATATACTGCTAAAATGTTGTTGACTAATGGTACCAGAATGCACGAGTAGATCACGGCAAACCTTCATGCAGTTTCACCTCGAGCAAACTGTACATATTACATGCTGAATGCAGACACAAACTGATCTAAGTCTAGGGTGTCTACAGCTAAACATTCTACATGAATATCAACACACACATGCACCTAGAGGTTATTGTAACATGCAAGTATTTGTGCTTCTCAATCAGGTATTGTGTCTGACCAACATGCCACCTCATTCACAACTCTACCAAACTTGCTTAATTGTCATGCAAACTCAGTGATTGGCAACCAAACTCTAGTAGGGGTTAACGGCTAGGGACATTCTGATTTCTGTCAGGCTTTGTAGTTAGTCTGTTAGTTGTTTTACACAGGGCTAGTCGAGTGCGTTATCAATCAAACATGGATCGCTGGGGACTGGCTCGATTTACAAACTCTACTACAACAATCACAGGCCGTCCCAGGATCAGCTTTACTTCTAGATTTGGTAGACAAATCGATCATGACAGCGAAAATTCTAGAGGGAACCTTCGACTCTAAAAGTTACATTGTCTACAATGTTCATGTACTGATGAACTACAGCAGCACATGTATATGTTTGTGGCAGACATCCCGGAATGTATTCCTCCCTTTCTAAGTACTGACCTAATTTACAGTATAGAAACACTTATAATTCTAATCGACACCTAACACCGACTACTGGTAGCCAACTAGATGTTGTCTAGGATGGAACATAACAATCGGAGTTATAAGCCACGATGCTAATACAACTACCACTGCTCAATGCAAGACCTTATCTACCTAACAGCCATTACATGTTGTCATGACAACACTGAAGCTACACAAACAGATCACTAGCTTGAACAAGTTCAACCTCCTTATATAAACTGTGCCATTCCAATAATACCATTCTACTGCCTTATTTCCTAACTCTCCAGTCTCATTTATATCACCTTATAGGTGGTGGTCAATGAATACAGTCCCAACACCAGAATCATAACCATTGGAACAATCAAAGCTGTACATATACACTATGTCTTTGACATTCCCAGCAACTAAAATATACTTGACTAATTTTGAGAATAGTTCATAGTGCTTCATACAATATACATAAATCCAACTGCAAACATCATGCCAATCTTTACATGTAAGTGTTAGATGCCTCCATGCAAGTTTGAACATGTCTGATCCAGTCCCTGGGCACATGTTTCTATCATGCACAGCTACTTATCCAATCCGACATACAATCCATTCCCAAACTTATTATACAATATACAAAACTGACCCTCTCCTTTGAACCTTAAAATCCAACAGATCTACGTTGATACCAGCGATTCATCTAATGAAATACCCCTAATGTATGTTACATACAGATACTGAGGTCCCATGCCCTCTATGTACACACAGGAGTACATACACCCTAGTAGTTAGTACTACACTCCTGCAGTTACCATGGTGACCGAACACCCCAACCGTGTGGCCGGATGGCTAGACGGCTGGACAGACAGACGTACGGACGACAGTCACCTTTTCGGACTCGGACTCGGGACTGGTGACGTCCCTCCACTCCTCCACGACGCGCCCGAGGTCAATGGAGTTCAGCGGGACCTTGACCTGGCCGATCTGGTCGTGCTTTGAGAACCGGTCAAAGTCATAGATCGCAAACGTCAGAATCTTGGAGCCCATCTCAGCGTAGGGGACCTGCTTGGAAGGAGGGGCACGCAGAAAACAGAGTTCTAGGACTTGTTTCCACAACATGTATTTTTTCGTATATTGCCATTAGTAAGTTGATTTATCCCCATAACCATTTTTCTTACATGTGCATGAAAAACGAATGAAGGAGGATATACAATGTATATGACAGTAGGTCTATAGTAATGTATTTAGAAGATTTAAGATTGTAATTTTCAGAAAGTAAACACTGCCAAACTTCACATCGATGAATTTAAACCACTTGAAACATGTAGATATTTTTTCTATACAAGAACCATTCACAAAATTCATTCCACAAATACCAGAAAATTCTCACACAGACTGCATACGACAGACTGTTGATCAGTGACTTAGCTGCAGACCTTGAAGATGAAGGTCTCGTTGAAGACAGGATTGAGCGTCTTGCGATGGACTTTGGTCTCGTGTTTCTTCTTTTTGTCGGGAAGGAGATAGACCTTGACGTACGGGTCGGAGGTCCCTGACATGTCCATGCCGGGCAGATCTGAGGCCTGGATGACCCCCACGCTCAGCTGTCATGGCAACAAACATAGCTCATTACAGACTCCATTGACATGCAGTGACAAAGTTGGTAATACAAAAGTACATGTCGTTTAATAGCATTTTTTATTTAATCTGGAACTGAAATTTGTGAAATTACGGTACGTTTTTATGTTGGACATTTAGGCTAAACTACAGGACTTAATTATTGTATAATTATATCCCCAAATCGGACCCCATAAAACACTTCTGAAATATCTCCACACCCCCATCCCTCTGGTCCAGGCGCATGACGAATACAAACACACACACACACGCACACACACCATACCTCGCCCTTCTGGAAGTCGTAGTCCAGTGAGAACTGCAGCTTGCCGAGTTTGACCTCCGACTTGGTGCTCTCGGCGTCTTCGTTGTCCTCCATGTTGACCTCTAGCTCCTCGAGGTCGGGCTGAACCTGCAGCGACACGACGAGACACATCGCGGGTTACCATGGTTACAAGAGGGGACAAGGAGCAGCTAGCACATGGACAGGTCTAAATGAATCGTGGACACAGGCAGGTACATCAATCCAACACAATAAGTTAGTAACAAATGTTGAGTGTGCCTGCAAGTATTATGATAAAATAATAATAAGTTCTGATAGGCAGTGTTCAGATTGAAACTACAAATGCAAATTTTTGTGGGTTGCTTATGTATTTATTTTTCTGTATTTCAATAGTCACCCACAAGTACATGTAGATATTCATATAGCATGGATGAGCACCGAAAACTTAACACATTGACTTCCAGTTTCTGTTCCTGGTTTGTATTGTATCATTAAATGGAAGATTTAAAGAATCTTGGAAAAATTTAAATTCTATGTTTTGAACCTATAGTTCTCAAGACTATTATTTTGCTTGACCAAATACCCCAGTACAAAATAAGATTATATGAACAGGGCCCAGGAGCAACTACACGAGAATCTACTAGTAACAATCAGTACTAGCACAGAAGTTGACTTTCAAGGATAAGGTTTATAGCTGTTGTGTCTGTCATTTATAGAGGTTCTATTTATGTCTATCTAGATCATATAGGATTATTGAAAAAAAGATTCTAATATTCTAGGAACTACATGTAAAACATCCTGGACTATATCTGTATTCTGAGCTATTATTATATCAGGATCGGCTATATTTCCTGATAGTGTGATAAAAAAAGTTAGAAATACTGAAGGAAATACATGTACATCTAATCAACATTGGATTATGAAATACCAAGTTACTAAGTACATTTCCTCAGAAATAATCAACAGGCAGAGTAATTACAGCTACGGTAGCAAAAAAAGTGGAGCTACCTGAATAAAATGTCAGACATGGCAAGACAGTAACTATGGTAACTGATGAGTTGAAAATGATGAAAACATAATTATTCTGGAAAACCTTAATAATCCCCACAGCTGGTCATCATAACACCAGTGTTATATTGACAGCATCGATGTCACTACAATTTGAAATGTGCTCTACTTTTCTGTGCAGTTGAAAAAAGGCAGTTCTAATTCTAGAAATGTTGATTATCAATCAAAGACTGCTGCAGTATTTCTCTGGGTTCGTGTATCTATAGATCAGCCATTGAACAATTACCACGATCACAACTCACTGTTACTGTACTACTGCCCAGGACATAGCTACTAGGTACAGGATATAATTGTGCTATCGACTATACACTGCGCCACCCCTGTCACCCCTCCGCCCACAGGCCCCGGTATGAGTATGTGTCCCTGTATCTTGTAGACACAGACACGGCTCCACAATGACGCTATATTGATTGCGTGCAAAGAGCTGGAAGATCGCATATTGACGAGGGCTTGTGTCTCTATTTCCCAAGTGGGACGGACTCTGTCTAGAAGCCGCTGTGTGATCCCTGCCTGCCTCCCGCCTGCCCACCGACCACCCGGCCCAGTAGCTGGCTGGGGAGTCATCTCTATTATGTCCAATCCATCCACGGTGGCCGATTGATGCCCGATGGCAAACAATCGGTCCACGGAGACGAGACCCTGGCTATAATGGCACAGGCACAAGAATCAAACGCTATTGATTCAGGGAAGGGAGGGTTAATACTAATTCCTGTATGAGGGGAATACGATGTTACCCAATAGAGGAAAAAATGGAAAGGCTGAACCAGTCTGTATGGATGCTGTGTGGCATATAAAGATACATGGCCATGAAGCATGTGAAGTGGCCGAACGTACATCACGTGCACAGCCATGTGTCCTAGACACACTTTGGTCCTAATGGACGGAAAATGACATTTTGTTGTAGCCATTGTACAATAACATAATTGTCGTTTAACTGCCTATGTACATGATGTAAGATGATTAAATTTGTTAATATTGCTTGCAGTGGACATTTTCAAAAGATAGCTTGGCATTCAAAGCTGCGTAGAAAAAAATCTCGAAGTCTACTCAATGGTAAACATTCGATATTTGTTCTACATTTGGAAGTATTTGGAGTTCGAATTTAATCAATAATTTGTGGTGAAAACAAGAGCGGAAGTGCGTCAGTCGCCACCCTGCTCGTCAGTCGCCACCCAACTCGCACTGAGAGAAGCTACAGGCGACAGCTGTCGACAAACGCTTCGCTCTCTCAAATAACATCACCTCAATCGATGCCAACTCATAATTAACATTCTAACCTCACAGTCAGCTTCTGAAATTTGCAGCTTTGATTGTTGAAAGGTTGTTTCCTGAGATTTGATTTGTTCATGCCATATATTATAACAGGGTTATGATGAAGACCATCAAACTATCCAATATCACCAATTATTGTGCTCGGCATTGAATTATGCAAAATTATGCAGGATACGTTTTGAAATCACAAAATTGAATTGTTTGAGAGAAACACGTATGCAGCTATAGAAAGCTCTCAAGTGTTTTTTTCCTAATTCTGAAACCCACCTGAATTAGTATACATGTACATGTATATTATATAGCAAAATATAGCCACATATGCAGTACGCAACTCCAAACAGTCTATTTGCACATTCATATCAAATTCACCAACAAAAACTATGCTTTAATCATGGTCACGCATACATGTTGTAACCAGAAACCCACACATTATGGCTTCCTGATGTAACACACAACTTTTTTACCTAAAGAATAAATTAAAGGTAAATGTGCATGGTGTAACATTACCTGAACACTAGCTACAAAACCAGCTAAAAAACTGTAACAAATAGAAATAATGAATATCTATAAATTTTATTCAAACAATCAGAAAATATGCAGTTTATATAAGTGTAAGTAATTGAAAATGAATTGAAATAGGCTTTTATCAGAATTTGAGAAGTATAAATTCCATCAGTTTTGTAGGTTTCCCCTGGTCCAAGATGAAAATATTGCAATATTATATTTATTGAAGAAATGGAAAAGTGAAATCTATGAAGGACACTGAAGAACAAACACCGTGATGATAAATTTCTGCCCCATTCGTTCCAAGACAGCACAAACTCTGAAACACAGTGAGTGCCACAGCATCCACAAACCAAAGCAAATCTCTGACAAGATCCTACATTTGGAAGTAAAAAAGGATAAAATCCATGCGTTGGATCCACTACCTACAAATATCTCTTGACATTTTATGTGATACAAGATAAATATAGGCAACAGACATGTCCAATATTTTTTTCAAATGTCACATGCATATGGGCGTAAATCTGACCATTGATTGGCAAAACACATCGATCAACGAAACTTACCAAAAAGTTGTAAGAAACATCCATGTCGATTTGAGAAGGGAAACACAAAATACAGGGATACACAAGTATATAACGGTACATCGGATGGTTATGTTTACATTGTTGAGTTTTGGGAATAAATTTGAAATAGTGACATTTTAGAGAATGACATCTATTAGTAAATTGGAAGTCCAGGTTGAGTTGACCAGCATCATCACAAAGTTAGTGGACATGAAAGAAAAGGGGCTTCACAGCCAGAATCATCAATTGTATTGACAGTAGGACAGGAGGGTGGGAGCACAATCTTATTAATCTCAATTCTATAATGAAAGATCTCAAATTTTTATAGCAATCTCTCACAGAAGCTGACTGGCAGGGAGCTAGACAATGCACATGCATGTGTTATACTAAAGTTCATCTGTCAGTGAAACACGCTTTTTGGCCGTAGCTTTGTTTTGGATAATCGAATCAACTTGATATTTTGTATGTCTCAATATGGTATCATGCCGTAATTTTTCACCGAATTTCAGAGTTCTATCTCAAAAATTGAAAAAGTTGGTAATCTACCCCAATGTTAAATTTCAGCCCCACAATGGAATTTCAGGGTCTGCACACAAAAATGACTTTTATTTGAGTTATATACTGATTCAAAATAAACATGTTTACTCAATATACACTGCCACTATGCCTTCCGACTTCAAATCAAAGCAATAAATTCATTCTGTACTGGCATAAACATCATACAAGCCCTGAATTTGTTGGAATTTGTTTGATTCCATTTTGGACTGAAATTTAACATTGAGGTAGATCGCCAACTTTTTAATTTCTTGAGATAAATTTCTGAAACTCTGTGAAAAATTACGGCATGATACCCAATTAAGACACACAAAATTTCAAGTTGATTTGATCATCCAAAACAAAATTATCGCCAAAAAGCGTGTTTCACTGCCAGATGAGTTTGACTTTACACGGGTACATGCATGTGATTGGTCAGTTTTCAGGAGACAGCTATCAAGGAACATGCCAGGGAAGACACTGATCATGCCTGCGGGCCGAACATTCAAGATATCAACCGGTACTAGATGTAACAGAACATGGTTGTATTCATGTAAAAGTGCATAGAGCAACAACAATTTGGAGATTTCTCATAGCTACTGTGGCATACCGATTAAACCCAAGGGGATTCCATATTCCAAAAGATGGATTTGTGTATATTTTTTCCATTTCATAAGCTATCATGATTCTGATGATTTTACAATGCTGTGGTGAATTTTGGTAACAAACTGTTGAATGGCATGTTTTTCCAAGTTTTCAGAACAAAAGATGATTGGAATTGCTTTTCTAAGATTCAGCCTGTAATCTGATGTTACTATGGTTACTTCAGCAATCTCCTACATGTAGTTAAGGAGTGAAACTGCATTAATGACGACGAACGCTGCCTCTCAACATTAATTGCCCTAATTGTTATTAATTACACGGACCATACTGGAGAAAACCTTAGGAACAAAACTATGGTGACTATCTTGTCTAATGCTGAAGACAATGTGGCAACAATTTCTCGTCAATTACAAAACGGACACTTTGTGTGCGGGGAAAGAAACATGTGCACAAAACAAGTAATTTGTCTTCATTAAGTGAGTTTTTTTCTCCATGCTTGCTCCTTAATCACATTAATCATAAAAGTTACCGACAAAGATACTGAATCGAAGAACAACACGACAGCGAACAAATATCGAACAACAGCCGATGGATGAATATCACCATTACAACGGCGTGCGTACCTTTTCCTTGTAGGAGTTGCCGAGGAGCTGTACAGACTTGAGGTCGACCGCTCCCTTCAGTCCCTTCTTGACGTCCTTGCCCTTCTTCTTACGCTTGCAGCATTTCTTACAGATACAGACGCAGCAACACAGCAGCAGGAGCAATGCGACTATAGCAATCAGGATCAGGGCCCACATCGGGACTGGGAAGGGGGGGGTTGGGGTTAGCATGAGACAGGTATTAACGGTTGTGATCAAACGTCACAATGGTTGAACTATCAAGATATTTAGGTTATTTTGTGTGTTTTCATTTCGGTAATGTAGAAATTTGTGCTATTCAAAATGAACACTATTGATAAATACTACACCATCTTCTGTTATTTTGTGTACTCTGGACACTCACTGGGAAGATCTTCGAGTTTTTTCATGATGTTGTCGCGCATGTTTTCAAGGATGGTAGGCCCCTCCGTGCCGGCGCTATCGGTACCGACGTCGGCTGCGAGGGTGGGATCGGCGGCGGCTGCGGCCTCTGTCCCCGCCCCCGCGTCAGAGTCAGCCTCCCTCCGTAGCCGTGGTAACGCCTCCATGTCGGCCTGTGTGTGAGCGCGCTACTCCGGACTCTCACCGCTCACTCACACGCTCCGGTCTGTAAACAAACACACTCAAACATTCAAACAGTCTGACAGCTAAACGATAGATTAGGATTATGATGCTATAATATTAATGGTCTTGAAGACGAGGCATTCCTGGATTCCAATCATGGATCCCATGATTTCAATCATGGATTCATGTGATCTATTTCAGATTGGGATATAACATATGTACAAAGAAGTATGCTAGCCTCCCTGTGCATAATGTTATAACTTCACAAAATACCCAATACATGTACATTAACTCCTAATCCAGTGTGTGTACGAATATATGGTACTACTGAATGTGTATGATGGCATATTATACGTTTTGAGTCATACACACACATTTAATAGCCATATTCACAATGTAGGTCCAATTTTCAACTGCTTTCTGATGCACAACTGAACTTTGCATTTGTATATATGTTGAATGTATGGACCACCCATGTGAATACTTGGACAGATACCTGACCATACAATGTCATGTACATTGTAACTGTGAATGGGACAATGTAGTTTAGGACTGTATCCAATGACTGTACATTGTATGCATTATTTTATGCATAATACAACTGAATCTACCACTACAGTGCCATCATGTCAATTGTTTTTCATGAACATTATCAGATTACATACTCATCCATATAAGCATTATCTCATGCGGAGCATATAATTATATTACGCTTTACTAGTATCATACAATAATAGTATTTACAGTACTCATGATCGCGCTGTTCATATACAATGCATGTAACATACTAGTATATCTTCTATACACCTCTACACGATAATGAGCTGTCATTCAATCCCAGTGCATGCCAGCTGATGCCATGCAAACTGTACATACACCAGAACCTGTACACATTGGCCAGGAGAATAGCTGATACAATTTCAAGTGTTCAGAACTGGGGAATATTTCAAGTGTCAAAAAATTGTACAAATTTCATCCTGAAAAAAGATATCAGTTTCAAATCTGACAATGTCATGAGGTACCATTTCAGAACTTTTCTAATGTAAAAATGTTTCAATGTAAACATCATATACATCAACATTATGTTCGCAAATGACTAACAATGTACAAACAGTGAATGATACTGGTACATGTATCATCATGATCATATTTGATAAGGCAATCAAATTATGTTCAATTACAAATTTTAATCAATCCAAAAGCCGGGCAATTAAACAAAGGGTTATTCAGTACTGGTCAAGGAGCCTGGTGTCCTGACAACGAGAATGCCTCTAGGTGCATGTATGACTGGCGCTGAGCAACAATGACGCAGTCTTCATCAGCACTCGGCCGACGGCCGACAATTGTCAGACCACCGAGTCGCAGCTGTGAAACTCACTACACGCCGTGACGAATATCAAACCAATTCATTCACTTCATTGATTAAAACACAACATAAAACAGCGGCTCCAACATCGATGAGGCTTCCGAATACAGCAAAATGTGTTGGAATCCCTTCCCAAGTCACTTCTGCATCAACAACAGAAATCAATAGAAACGTTGGCCTCCATCTTGGAAAGCAAAGCCTGTCATCCCTAATGTCTCCAGTTCTCGGCCAAAAAAACAGGCAAAACTCACCGTTTAAAGCAGGATCCCTTCTCTGAAGACTATCCTGATTTAATCCACAAGGTACCAAGGTTATCCAGAACAGGATCCGGATCACATAGCCAGGGTTTTGTGTGTATATCCGAGGGTGCTCTATAATCCGTGGGGTGAGCGGCTGTATCTGTCAGCTATGGTGGTTGGGACTGTCTCTACAGGCGCAGCACAGTGTAGCAGGCTGCAGCAGGCAGCGATGGTCAGATCAATAGCCCACAGCCACAGCGAGGCATGCTGGGTAATGTAATGTATGCTGGTGGGGGACAGTGACAGTCAAACGCTGGCAGATGGCTGGATCAAAGCCTTGGCACAGTGGTCAACATACGACTACAGGGCTACACTAATACATGGGGCAAGGGAGAAAGGAAAGGGGGTAATACACAATGGGGGTAGGGGTGAATATGTAGAAGTGCTGACATGCCATTACACACCGCAATCAAGCCAGTCAGCCATCAGTCCATCCACTAATCAATATTGTATAAGAACCTCCTTCCCTCAGTACCTCTACACAGATTTATGGGATATCCACATTCAGTAATACATGACAGGTCCAATATCAGGTATCAGGTCCAATATCCAATATTCCAATACAATATATAGTATTTAAACATCAGAAACACATAATCCCGTGGTATACCATTTATATTATTGCCACAAGAACTTACAATCATCATAATCACTCCAACCAACTGCTTCCAATGTCTCTATCTGCCTACACTGGATGGGTTTTATAATCCTTATGTCATGAATGCTCCACTATAAAACACCAGGCATCCACTGAACACAGAGGAACTGGTTGATGTTAATGCTGGTGACTCTGTTCTGTGCATGTATTGGTCGGTTTATAGCTTCGTATCATTACTGGAATGTATCTGTGTGTGTTGTGGTTTGTTTATTGCACCCGTCCGTCAGTCCGCCCGCCCGCTGTTTACTGTGTGTGTGGGAGGTTTGGATCTTGAGCCAGGGCTGGACCAAGAGACAACAATTGAAAGGTCAACGACAACACTTAGCTTCTGTATAAAGTAGCCACACTTTCATAGATACATTTGCACCAAGTATATTGTATGAATAGAATAGGTCAATAGTAACGAGCAAAAAAAAACTCGTCAATACACAAAGATCTGGTCACCAAATGTGCACAAATATAGTCATGATCATGTCTTTTTTTACAACTGAAAAATTAAAATTCAATTACATGCCTAGGTCATTCCATTTTTGCAATAATTCATACAGTTAATTTTTTTCATCACTTGTACTTCATAACCCCACAACTGTGATAACATGCTCATCTTTCAAATATTACAGAAATGATGCAATATGATAAAAGTCACAAATAATGCATGAACAATAGTGTCATTTCAGAGCATCATGATTGTATAACCAAACTACACGTATGCAAATACCACGCAATGCACAGTCTATAAACATTTCAACATTAACAAGTTGGCCCACTCATGACAACCACTCACATATATATAAAGGGCAAACACTCCCAAACATCAGGCTCTGATTATACATAACACTGGTTGACGGGGGTTCTTGAATGTAGTTGAAAAGGGCTCAAATAGCAGGTACATTTCAATAAATTTTACTTGTCAAGCCTCTCGCTTTCTGTAAAGTGACCTTCGCACAGGTACACTCACTGACTGGGGGCGAGGGTGGGGGTTGACTGGCTGGGGCAACAAACGTCTTCAGGGTTGACTGAGTATATTTCCTAAGGTGAAACTTAAGGTGAAGGTGCAGTAACCGAACAGTGGTGAACCCAGTGGAAGTTAACAGGTCATCTGACATACAACTTATGACAGAGCACTACTGGTGTCATTTCACCCGTTAACAAAAGACCTTGACAATGATATTCTGTCAATAACAACAACAATAACCAAGTAATTTCCATCATTATCTATTGTATCTACCTGCCCAAGAATGACTGACTGAGTCAGACAATATGGACCAAGTCATCAGCAGCTGTGATGTAAATACGGGTGCCCACATTGGACGCCAGACCCCATACCAGCCCCTACAGATGACTGTCAACACCTACAGACTTCTGCCTCTGATAGGGGTCCTGTGTGGCATCCCAGGACATACTTGTACATGTAATACAATGTGGCAACTAATTGAATGCTTCATTGATTACATGTCTCATAATCCACAGAATCACATAATGTACATGTATAGTGTCGGGTTGACCAAAAAAAATTGCATTCATTACAACATGAGCCCTGTCACAAGAAAAACTAAACTTGTCAAACACAAGAACCAGATTTGTCATAACAAGTACACGAGGTACGTATGAATGCTGTATACATTGTCATGTCAGACATCTACAGTAACCTCTCACTAAACCCAGTCAGACAAGCTCTTTTATACCAATGACTAACCACATCTGCCTCTAAACCCGAAGTATCAGAACAATGGGCACAAAGGATTCTGTGAAGAATAATCACTTCTTCAGGTGCATTCAGCTGATCATGTTATGGAAATGTGACAAGGCAAGCTGTTTTCATGCTAATCTTGCATGCTAAAATCACAGCTACTTTGCAGAATCTCTACTAGACAAACTACATCCAGACATCTCTCGTACCAAAGGCTGAAACAGTTCCGTCAGAATACAATCAAACTGTTGCCATGGAAACACTCCTGACTAAATCTTGCCTTACGGCTATTACGTGACAATAAGCAGATGCCGGGATACTGAATACACTGTGCTATCAGTGACCACATACACACACAGCGTATAGGATGTCACGTTATGCAATCTCATGAAGTCCCCAGCACGTTACAATGTATCCTTCCCGGCGTTCCCGCAGGTGAGGCCCCGTCAGTATAGATATTCGCTTGCTGCCCACCTATGTGCCCCACCCATACGGTGATACCCACCACACCACCAGTCCCACAGCATCACAAGTAAATTTAGTTCCCAAAAGTGGCAGACTTGACGATCTTGTTAAAGCTCCATACAAAGCAGTGTTCATCGGAAGAGCTCAAAATCAATATCAAGCTAATACTGGAGAACTGTTGGGCTACAAATAGCTGCACAGGCCCTGAAGGGGGTATGTGGAGGGGGGAGGGGTGAAGGTGGAAGCTAGGGGGTTCAGGGGGAGCTCCTCCCTTCCTACTTGCTCCTATCCCTCACCTCCCCCCTTGCCCATGTCACCATGGCAACCTGACGTCAATGCCGGGAGACACAATGAGTAGTTATTGTGGAGGGCTTGCTGTCGGCGGATGACTGGCTTGAAGGCACCACGGTGTTTACGCTGTAAAGGGATAATTCCCGCAGACATGGCAACATAGCCTCCTCGGCTATTCTAGGCGGACCTAGGTCCAGTAATCCACAGATTATGACACTGAAGACGATTCCTGTCAGGACAACTAAGCTGTAAGCTTCGCAACCTTAAACATGGATACTTTGACAGAATGTGTCAATAATTACCATGAAGAAATCATCTCGTCAATTTATTTGTACTCCGTCTACACTGCTAGTACATGCAATACACGAATAATGTAGTAAGCATAGTAAGAGACCGATATATTCCAAGGATAATTCAGTGTATTATAGACACTATTTACTGGGTCTTTATGGTTCTATTATATTTATAACATGCAATCATGTAAAGCAAATAAGATACCATCAAACTTGAAAATAAAAATACCATAAAAAAGAACATTATGGGGATTATTGAGTTACTAGTATCATGAGTATTGAGTCTAGATATACTAAGCAATTGAATGTAACAATATACATTTTGGCAGGGAAAATAATCATACATACTACAAAGGCCCATACTCCACTAATGCTCAATGTTCACAGTACAAAACACATGTAATATACACAATATATCATGTGTCTACTAGAGTCTTTCCACACACACAGATTAGTGGACAACATCACAAACATGACAAAAGTGCAAGTGTTCAAATCACAACAAGGCCGGATGTTTTGTTTTAGAAAGGTCAACAATATGTCATACAGTTTATAGGCCTACTAAAGGCAGTAATTTCATGAACCCTAGCTGTACATGTCATAATTTACTTGCATTCATAGCAATGTCTTTTTATAAGGCCCTGTGCAATATACAAACATATTGTTCATTATTATGGCTGTAATGAAGCACAAAGAATGCTAATACTCTTTTATTCAGATGATACAAACACACAATTGATTACTCACAATAATACTCATCATAATCAAGTAATCAACACTACAGGTTTTAGATACTCTTTTATTTGGTTGCTCTCTGAACATGCTGAAGCAAGACATTTCAATGAGAGAGAAAGTAAAGCCCAGTTAGGCCACACAAATCAGATCCTACGATACTGATATTTTTCCTGGATATTTTAAAACTGTTGGGAAGATTACTAGATGTAAATACATGCAATAGATGACCAAAACCACTTGCAAGCATCCCGTGCTGTATCTAGTATAACCAGTATGTACCCAGTAACAATATATACTATATGTCCATGATGTCCAAGTGTGGGTGTGCCAGGTGATACGTTTTTTTGTTAATTATACCAACCAAAACAAATTGCAGTCCCAAGATAAACAGAATCCTCCACATTTCCCAAAATATGACTTTAAACACTTCTAAAAAATTCTGAGGCCATGTGTTTGTATTAATGCACATGTACATGTATACAATCACAATGGTATACCAGTATGTGTATACGTGATCACTGAATTACTTTTGGTCCTAATAGAAGCACATGCCCTAATAGAAGGGCAATAAAAGGCAACTTTGTGTTCTTCACGTTTTGTCCAAATTATTTTCTAATAGCAAGGCTAATTTTTTTCAGATAATATATTTCTACCAAATTACCGCCAAAATGAACACTGTATGGTTAGCAGATCAATGATTCCCCCAAAACAACTCAAATTTCACCTATTTTTATTTGTATGAACAAAACCAATTTATAAAACAACGTTTCTGACACTGTCAATGTGCCAAACAAATAGCCTTGTGTAGCCTTGGACCAGTCTCTCTTATGTATTTCTGCTTGGACAAATAGTTCTTCTTTACCTGTTTTCACAGATGTGTTTTCATAATCTCTGGATCTAACCCGTCAAGATCGATAGAAAATTGAAATGTGTGCAAGCTTGAATTTGACAGGAAACCTTGAAATGATACAGAATATAATATTTATTTGTGCAGCTGTGACACAAACAAACACACTCAGCGTGCAAGACACTGGGAACACATATTCAAATTTAGTGGGCAATTCTGTTTCTCCATGATGTTTTTCCAATTCTGTTTCTCCATGATGTTTCTCCAATTCTGTTTCTCCATGATGTTTCTCCATGATGTTTCTCCTTGATACTGATGAATTTATCAATATCAGTCGTACAAAGTAACAAAATGACAATCACAGATAAAAAGAACAAATGGTGTGTGACATTGTTTTATCATAACCAATTGTCATTCTGGATCTTGACTATAGGAAATAAGCTGGGAATGAAACAGGAAAAATGTAACCCAGACACTGTACCATGCACTGTCACATCTGTGACTATGTGAGTGTGTCATTGTCACTAGTGACAGGCTGTGATTAACTCTGGCAAGCGTATTCCAATCTACCTAACGCAGGGAATACGCCATGCCGTATTCACCATCCGATTACAGGCCTGGTACTCAGGCTGCGTACTTTGCCATTATTCACAAATAAACGGCACTTACCGTATTGGTCCTAATAGTAGCACGGCGAGCCAAAGCAAGACCCCCTGCAACAGCGCCCGCAAAAATGAGGTCAAACTTGAGGTCAAATTTATGAAAATCACAGAATAATATACCTATAGCCTATAACCCACTTTATTATGATTCAAATCACATGAATGTGTGAATTGGAACACTCCTAGATCTTATTAGAAAGATATGAAGTGAATTATAAGGTCACAAAAATCGAACACTTTTGGGAAAAAGAGGGGGGCGCTCTACTATTAGGGCACGTGCCACTATAAGGACCAATACGGTATTCCTGTTATTACTCTGTATTTCATTAGAGGTGATGGTTTGCTATCATTCTCTAGGGTCAGCACAAGTACAGATTTCGTAACTCGAGTACTCGGGTGTTGTGACTCAACTCGTAACCGAGTACTCGTAAAAAATTACCAAATGTAGATTGCCTAGTCAAATTTTTCGAATAGATCGTCAATTCACCATGTAATGCACTGGGACTGCCAGTACTGCTGAATTAATGAGTGGGGGCATTCAGATTAAGGTAAAATCGTACATTGCCAAGCAGTTTAGAATCAAATATTGGGAAATATATTCACTAAATTACTGAATAGCTAAGTTGCAATCCTTCTCAGATCACGTGACTTAGTTCACAGTGCACTCGCTAGAGCCCAGACGCAGCACAAGTGATTCACCAGGTGGCGCAGCTAGTTCTTGTTTGAAACAATGTCAACAAGAACTCAAGGTTTTGAGCGCTCATTTCATGATATTTACTTTAAAAAAGTCTTAGTTTCGTTCAACGAGTACTCGGTTATCAATTTAATAACCTCGGTGACTCAACTCGTTGACGAGTACTCCAGTACTTGTGCTGTCCCTATCATTTTCCACATCAGAAACGAAACTGCTGTGTATTTGACGTAAATAACAAACAAAATATCTTGAGCTGTCAAATCTGTCAACTTTGTGTTGATACTGCCGCCATTTTGCCATGACACTCATGTGAGATTTGCAGAGAATCATGGGTATAAGTGGGCGTGACTGAAACTCTAGGAACTCACTGACACACTTTGACACATGCGTGATATTATCATGACAATGTTTCCGAAGGAATATGGAAAATATTAATATATCATTTTATTAAAAAAAAGCAACATATGAATTGCTTTCATACCTCGATAAAACAAGATAACTACAGCTTCCCTCCTGAAGCTGTTTCTTGATCTTGACAAGTTTCAAAATTCACCAACATCAGCCTTGTAATGCAAATAAAACAAATAAATTCTATCATCAGTCAAGGTCACTCGGATATCCAATCTTTGTTTGTACCAGCAGTTTGTTCTCCACTAGTTCCAACGAAACTGGGTGACTGACCGTGCTGGGGCCAGGCTGGGGCTTTGTCCCTGGGTTGCGATGTAACTAGTGTTCCACGAACTGAGCTCCTGAGCTCTGATAATATTGAGTTGGCGAATTTTGGAATGCGGCGAATATAATTTAGGACGGATGGCTCTAAGTGTCAGTGTCATGTTTAGGCCCTAATTAGGGCCCTGGCCTACTAGGCCTAGGGCCTATGTGCCTACGTCTCGAGATCAAGATCCACCTCGTTGAATAGATCTACTCTACATTCGTCAGTTCCTAGAAGAAACCAACCTTAATTGAAACATATATAAACGATTAAAACGTACATTTACCACGTAAATATGTTGTTTTCCGTGTCACAAATTTATGATTTTCTCATTTACGCCATCTTAGCTCGAGGCGCCACCTGGTGTATGACCGCGAGTGACCGCCCACTAGATGTCGCTAGTGAATGCAGTCCCCCAAACTAGACTGTTCGGTCACCACCCACAGTAAAGTCAAGTTCATCTATCAGTGAAACACGCTTTTTTGGGCATAGTTTTGTTCTGAATAATCGGATCAACTTGAGACTTTTCGTTCACTTTGAGTTATTCCACACGTAAACAACATAATGGAGTAGATATGGCATTGCAATGCTAGACCCAGGTGCCCCACTCATCGAGAGCGAAGCGCAAGTGCTTCACGCTCGATGAGTGGTGCACCTGGGTCTAATGGTGTTGCCAGCCTCACCGAGCACACAATACGACGCCATCTAAATGGAGTTGCTCGTATGAAAAAAATGGGTGTATCTAGGCCTCTATCAATTCAGTGCCTTCCCTAGAGGTATACGAACACACATAGGATTGCCATTTAACTCCATTATAACGTTTTATGAGAGAAATCACTTTCAAAATGTTTCAATTTTCATAAAATTTCAGTATGTTGAAGCAATATATATAACTTACAAAATATTAAAAAATCAGCACATGTTGTTGGAATAGATCAAACGCTACAAGCATTTGACTGTTAGCTGCTGACACCTGGCGAATTCCTCAGAAAGCAAACTCCCAGAAAGGGCCGGTTTGTTTATATGTATTCATGCGCACAGTAACAGCTCCAATCAACATGAAAATTCACATGTACATAGAGGAATACCCATAATACCACTATACAAACCAAAACAGAGACATTTTAAAGTGATACATGTGCATTTGGAGGAGAAACTGGGAGTTTTTAAATAATATAGTACTTTGATGCCTCATTTTGACCATATAAGGAAATCAATACAGGTCCATAACCTAGAGTCAAACCGTTAGCCTAGCTACATGTACAGGGTGGCCCAAAAAACCCCAACCGAAACAAAAACTCACTCCTGTGATATGTCATACCAGGCTGGCAAGGGCGCAACCACTGGGGGGGTCGGGGGGGGGTCACGACCCCCCCCCCCCCCCAACCTTTGTGGTGACCCCCCCCCCCCAACTTTGGGACAGTTTTTTTTGTGGGAGATATAAGCCTTCAGTTTATACCCATAGGTATACACATGTAAGCCTAAAGTTTATACTCATGGGCCTAGTTCGTCAGGACAATATTGTTTGAATGCGAGCGTTACTTGCATAGATAGGCCAACGACAAAGTCACGGGCCATCACACCAGCGTCACCGTGCTCCTACATGTTCACTCCGAGTCACCTGCTCATGAATACACTGTTATTTTTTTTTTCAGGGTATTATTTATCAAACTTTAGATTCATACAGTTCAGCAAAATAGTGGCAATCAAAAATGTAAACGACAAAACTTATAGATTTATCGCTCCAGACGTGGAAATTATGGTGACGCCGTTAACATGCTCAAATGACTACGGCGACTACCGTCACCGTGCTCCTCATCACCGTGACTAGGCCTACACCACGCGGTATTATTCACTTAGAAATCTTTATATTTATTTTACGGCATAGCCTACATTAGGCCGGGCTTGCGCAGTTTGTTAGATTACTGGTTACTATACGTGATCATTTTATGCCACTTTCTGACGTCACGACGTTTTGATATAGCCGTAATATCGTTCGCTGGGTGGCGCCTGTGGGCCCTGTCCGAATTATCTTTAATAAATAAGTAAATACACGCCGTCTTTGGTATAACATTTGACTTCCAATGACAGTAAAGTTCAATAAACAATGTGTTCGAAGTGTCCGCCTTCGGCCATAATCTCGCCGCCTAATTTTCTCTGTCAAATTGCTCCGAGATCTTTATCGAGTACAGAAATGATGACTTAAATTGCTGATATTATTCTTCAGTTCCTGGATGGTTCTTGATACTGGGTGTCCATTTAATGCTGGGACTATTATTTCTCCCAAAGGGGACACTCTTATGATATTTTTCAACAACAAAAACTTTATCTTCAACACTGTTTGAGATGAGGCATTTCTGCTGATTCAGCAGTTTTTAGCTGTACGACTGAGAACCTACATAGAATGATTAAAACTTACCTATAACCATACGTTTTCATGAAAACATTTTGTGCAACATCATAAAGGAGGTGCATATTTATGGATAGACCATATTTATATTTATGGATAGATCGATTTGTATGACACAATATCATTTACTTGAGGTAGTATGTTTCGGTTGGGTTTTTCTGGGCCACACTGTACGTCATGTAACTTTCCAGTTTTATGACCATGATATTTGAATTGCTCTGTGCATTTTGGGTTGTAAATCAGTGGAATTTTTTTCACGAATTATCTCTACTAAATAGAATTTTAAAGAATGAAATATACAATTGTGAGTGGAACTCATGTAGTCCAATATCAAACAATGCGAGATATTTTCAAAATATATTCTGATGGATAGTGTTGATGTTGTATACATATAGTCATAACAGCCTATCATAAAGGCCTAGGCCTTCATCAAAGGCCTAGGCTATTCGTGAATCCTTCAAGGAACAGGTTGCCAAACACATTTTTATATTCAATTTTATTCGATTTTAGAACATTTAATCTTGATTCACCATAATGCTCCATTGACGAATATTTCTTTCATGATGTCGTTAAATCAACCAGCGCTTTTGAGCAGTTGTAATTGAGCAAACGGTGAAGATGCTCAATTGGACGACACAGGCCAAGATGTTGCGACCACCATCTAATTGATCAACTTGGCTCGGCACATCGAGAACCTGTGCAGACCTCGGCGCACGTGCTTAAACGACAGACCGTCCTCGACCCGCTCACACGTCACACCTTTATATAATAACACAGAGAATTAAAAAAATACAAACAATCACATACTACACACACATGTAAAGCTGGACGGCTCCCGGGGTGAGCTGCCCCAAGTGCCTTCGAGACGCGCGCATTTCTATCTGCTGTCAAGCCATCACGATCCACATTTCTCACCAATATGGTGTATGTCCTTTACGTTTTCCTCTAGGTCGCCAAAGAACAGCATATTCTCGAACTCCACTCCACTCTGTGCTCTCAAACTAAAATAAAAAGTCCCATAATCAATATATTCTTAGCATTTCGTGAGTAGCATCTGAAAAGCGTTCAACAATATGATCATCTGGTTTAGATCACACCTGGAATAGGTAACAAAAATGATATGATACCGGTACTGACGGTACTGACGTTTCAAAGTGTCCATTCTTGTGTTCGGCAGGCAGGGCCACGATGTAGGTGAAATACTTGAGAAAACCCAGGTACCTGAGCCATTCTATTGCCGCGTCTCCATTCATAACCCTATAGCAGATGGGCAGAAGCAATACCAGGCATAAGAAGAATTTGAAGCATATTACGATCACATATCACTTTTGTGTGTTACGATCACATAGCATTTTTGCACCATCTGATCACTGATGCACACTCGTTTGCTTACAAAGATGGTGGAAACGACATGTATATATGTGACTTTATCGTCAACAACGTATCTATCATTTGTAAAACAAACACCACCAACTAACTTGTTGGTGGTCCGAATTATCTTTAATAAATAAGTAAATACACGCCGTCTTTGGTATAACATTTGACTTCCAATGACAGTAAAGTTCAATAAACAATGTGTTCGAAGTGTCCGCCTTCGGCCATAATCTCGCCGCCTAATTTTCTCTGTCAAATTGCTCCGAGATCTTTATCGAGTACAGAAATGATGACTTAAATTGCTGATATTATTCTTCAGTTCCTGGATGGTTCTTGATACTGGGTGTCCATTTAATGCTGGGACTATTATTTCTCCCAAAGGGGACACTCTTATGATATTTTTCAACAACAAAAACTTTATCTTCAACACTGTTTGAGATGAGGCATTTCTGCTGATTCAGCAGTTTTTAGCTGTACGACTGAGAACCTACATAGAATGATTAAAACTTACCTATAACCATACGTTTTCATGAAAACATTTTGTGCAACATCATAAAGGAGGTGCATATTTATGGATAGACCATATTTATATTTATGGATAGATCGATTTGTATGACACAATATCATTTACTTGAGGTAGTATGTTTCGGTTGGGTTTTTCTGGGCCACACTGTACGTCATGTAACTTTCCAGTTTTATGACCATGATATTTGAATTGCTCTGTGCATTTTGGGTTGTAAATCAGTGGAATTTTTTTCACGAATTATCTCTACTAAATAGAATTTTAAAGAATGAAATATACAATTGTGAGTGGAACTCATGTAGTCCAATATCAAACAATGCGAGATATTTTCAAAATATATTCTGATGGATAGTGTTGATGTTGTATACATATAGTCATAACAGCCTATCATAAAGGCCTAGGCCTTCATCAAAGGCCTAGGCTATTCGTGAATCCTTCAAGGAACAGGTTGCCAAACACATTTTTATATTCAATTTTATTCGATTTTAGAACATTTAATCTTGATTCACCATAATGCTCCATTGACGAATATTTCTTTCATGATGTCGTTAAATCAACCAGCGCTTTTGAGCAGTTGTAATTGAGCAAACGGTGAAGATGCTCAATTGGACGACACAGGCCAAGATGTTGCGACCACCATCTAATTGATCAACTTGGCTCGGCACATCGAGAACCTGTGCAGACCTCGGCGCACGTGCTTAAACGACAGACCGTCCTCGACCCGCTCACACGTCACACCTTTATATAATAACACAGAGAATTAAAAAAATACAAACAATCACATACTACACACACATGTAAAGCTGGACGGCTCCCGGGGTGAGCTGCCCCAAGTGCCTTCGAGACGCGCGCATTTCTATCTGCTGTCAAGCCATCACGATCCACATTTCTCACCAATATGGTGTATGTCCTTTACGTTTTCCTCTAGGTCGCCAAAGAACAGCATATTCTCGAACTCCACTCCACTCTGTGCTCTCAAACTAAAATAAAAAGTCCCATAATCAATATATTCTTAGCATTTCGTGAGTAGCATCTGAAAAGCGTTCAACAATATGATCATCTGGTTTAGATCACACCTGGAATAGGTAACAAAAATGATATGATACCGGTACTGACGGTACTGACGTTTCAAAGTGTCCATTCTTGTGTTCGGCAGGCAGGGCCACGATGTAGGTGAAATACTTGAGAAAACCCAGGTACCTGAGCCATTCTATTGCCGCGTCTCCATTCATAACCCTATAGCAGATGGGCAGAAGCAATACCAGGCATAAGAAGAATTTGAAGCATATTACGATCACATATCACTTTTGTGTGTTACGATCACATAGCATTTTTGCACCATCTGATCACTGATGCACACTCGTTTGCTTACAAAGATGGTGGAAACGACATGTATATATGTGACTTTATCGTCAACAACGTATCTATCATTTGTAAAACAAACACCACCAACTAACTTGTTGGTGGTCCGAATTATCTTTAATAAATAAGTAAATACACGCCGTCTTTGGTATAACATTTGACTTCCAATGACAGTAAAGTTCAATAAACAATGTGTTCGAAGTGTCCGCCTTCGGCCATAATCTCGCCGCCTAATTTTCTCTGTCAAATTGCTCCGAGATCTTTATCGAGTACAGAAATGATGACTTAAATTGCTGATATTATTCTTCAGTTCCTGGATGGTTCTTGATACTGGGTGTCCATTTAATGCTGGGACTATTATTTCTCCCAAAGGGGACACTCTTATGATATTTTTCAACAACAAAAACTTTATCTTCAACACTGTTTGAGATGAGGCATTTCTGCTGATTCAGCAGTTTTTAGCTGTACGACTGAGAACCTACATAGAATGATTAAAACTTACCTATAACCATACGTTTTCATGAAAACATTTTGTGCAACATCATAAAGGAGGTGCATATTTATGGATAGACCATATTTATATTTATGGATAGATCGATTTGTATGACACAATATCATTTACTTGAGGTAGTATGTTTCGGTTGGGTTTTTCTGGGCCACACTGTACGTCATGTAACTTTCCAGTTTTATGACCATGATATTTGAATTGCTCTGTGCATTTTGGGTTGTAAATCAGTGGAATTTTTTTCACGAATTATCTCTACTAAATAGAATTTTAAAGAATGAAATATACAATTGTGAGTGGAACTCATGTAGTCCAATATCAAACAATGCGAGATATTTTCAAAATATATTCTGATGGATAGTGTTGATGTTGTATACATATAGTCATAACAGCCTATCATAAAGGCCTAGGCCTTCATCAAAGGCCTAGGCTATTCGTGAATCCTTCAAGGAACAGGTTGCCAAACACATTTTTATATTCAATTTTATTCGATTTTAGAACATTTAATCTTGATTCACCATAATGCTCCATTGACGAATATTTCTTTCATGATGTCGTTAAATCAACCAGCGCTTTTGAGCAGTTGTAATTGAGCAAACGGTGAAGATGCTCAATTGGACGACACAGGCCAAGATGTTGCGACCACCATCTAATTGATCAACTTGGCTCGGCACATCGAGAACCTGTGCAGACCTCGGCGCACGTGCTTAAACGACAGACCGTCCTCGACCCGCTCACACGTCACACCTTTATATAATAACACAGAGAATTAAAAAAATACAAACAATCACATACTACACACACATGTAAAGCTGGACGGCTCCCGGGGTGAGCTGCCCCAAGTGCCTTCGAGACGCGCGCATTTCTATCTGCTGTCAAGCCATCACGATCCACATTTCTCACCAATATGGTGTATGTCCTTTACGTTTTCCTCTAGGTCGCCAAAGAACAGCATATTCTCGAACTCCACTCCACTCTGTGCTCTCAAACTAAAATAAAAAGTCCCATAATCAATATATTCTTAGCATTTCGTGAGTAGCATCTGAAAAGCGTTCAACAATATGATCATCTGGTTTAGATCACACCTGGAATAGGTAACAAAAATGATATGATACCGGTACTGACGGTACTGACGTTTCAAAGTGTCCATTCTTGTGTTCGGCAGGCAGGGCCACGATGTAGGTGAAATACTTGAGAAAACCCAGGTACCTGAGCCATTCTATTGCCGCGTCTCCATTCATAACCCTATAGCAGATGGGCAGAAGCAATACCAGGCATAAGAAGAATTTGAAGCATATTACGATCACATATCACTTTTGTGTGTTACGATCACATAGCATTTTTGCACCATCTGATCACTGATGCACACTCGTTTGCTTACAAAGATGGTGGAAACGACATGTATATATGTGACTTTATCGTCAACAACGTATCTATCATTTGTAAAACAAACACCACCAACTAACTTGTTGGTGGTCCGAATTATCTTTAATAAATAAGTAAATACACGCCGTCTTTGGTATAACATTTGACTTCCAATGACAGTAAAGTTCAATAAACAATGTGTTCGAAGTGTCCGCCTTCGGCCATAATCTCGCCGCCTAATTTTCTCTGTCAAATTGCTCCGAGATCTTTATCGAGTACAGAAATGATGACTTAAATTGCTGATATTATTCTTCAGTTCCTGGATGGTTCTTGATACTGGGTGTCCATTTAATGCTGGGACTATTATTTCTCCCAAAGGGGACACTCTTATGATATTTTTCAACAACAAAAACTTTATCTTCAACACTGTTTGAGATGAGGCATTTCTGCTGATTCAGCAGTTTTTAGCTGTACGACTGAGAACCTACATAGAATGATTAAAACTTACCTATAACCATACGTTTTCATGAAAACATTTTGTGCAACATCATAAAGGAGGTGCATATTTATGGATAGACCATATTTATATTTATGGATAGATCGATTTGTATGACACAATATCATTTACTTGAGGTAGTATGTTTCGGTTGGGTTTTTCTGGGCCACACTGTACGTCATGTAACTTTCCAGTTTTATGACCATGATATTTGAATTGCTCTGTGCATTTTGGGTTGTAAATCAGTGGAATTTTTTTCACGAATTATCTCTACTAAATAGAATTTTAAAGAATGAAATATACAATTGTGAGTGGAACTCATGTAGTCCAATATCAAACAATGCGAGATATTTTCAAAATATATTCTGATGGATAGTGTTGATGTTGTATACATATAGTCATAACAGCCTATCATAAAGGCCTAGGCCTTCATCAAAGGCCTAGGCTATTCGTGAATCCTTCAAGGAACAGGTTGCCAAACACATTTTTATATTCAATTTTATTCGATTTTAGAACATTTAATCTTGATTCACCATAATGCTCCATTGACGAATATTTCTTTCATGATGTCGTTAAATCAACCAGCGCTTTTGAGCAGTTGTAATTGAGCAAACGGTGAAGATGCTCAATTGGACGACACAGGCCAAGATGTTGCGACCACCATCTAATTGATCAACTTGGCTCGGCACATCGAGAACCTGTGCAGACCTCGGCGCACGTGCTTAAACGACAGACCGTCCTCGACCCGCTCACACGTCACACCTTTATATAATAACACAGAGAATTAAAAAAATACAAACAATCACATACTACACACACATGTAAAGCTGGACGGCTCCCGGGGTGAGCTGCCCCAAGTGCCTTCGAGACGCGCGCATTTCTATCTGCTGTCAAGCCATCACGATCCACATTTCTCACCAATATGGTGTATGTCCTTTACGTTTTCCTCTAGGTCGCCAAAGAACAGCATATTCTCGAACTCCACTCCACTCTGTGCTCTCAAACTAAAATAAAAAGTCCCATAATCAATATATTCTTAGCATTTCGTGAGTAGCATCTGAAAAGCGTTCAACAATATGATCATCTGGTTTAGATCACACCTGGAATAGGTAACAAAAATGATATGATACCGGTACTGACGGTACTGACGTTTCAAAGTGTCCATTCTTGTGTTCGGCAGGCAGGGCCACGATGTAGGTGAAATACTTGAGAAAACCCAGGTACCTGAGCCATTCTATTGCCGCGTCTCCATTCATAACCCTATAGCAGATGGGCAGAAGCAATACCAGGCATAAGAAGAATTTGAAGCATATTACGATCACATATCACTTTTGTGTGTTACGATCACATAGCATTTTTGCACCATCTGATCACTGATGCACACTCGTTTGCTTACAAAGATGGTGGAAACGACATGTATATATGTGACTTTATCGTCAACAACGTATCTATCATTTGTAAAACAAACACCACCAACTAACTTGTTGGTGGTCCGAATTATCTTTAATAAATAAGTAAATACACGCCGTCTTTGGTATAACATTTGACTTCCAATGACAGTAAAGTTCAATAAACAATGTGTTCGAAGTGTCCGCCTTCGGCCATAATCTCGCCGCCTAATTTTCTCTGTCAAATTGCTCCGAGATCTTTATCGAGTACAGAAATGATGACTTAAATTGCTGATATTATTCTTCAGTTCCTGGATGGTTCTTGATACTGGGTGTCCATTTAATGCTGGGACTATTATTTCTCCCAAAGGGGACACTCTTATGATATTTTTCAACAACAAAAACTTTATCTTCAACACTGTTTGAGATGAGGCATTTCTGCTGATTCAGCAGTTTTTAGCTGTACGACTGAGAACCTACATAGAATGATTAAAACTTACCTATAACCATACGTTTTCATGAAAACATTTTGTGCAACATCATAAAGGAGGTGCATATTTATGGATAGACCATATTTATATTTATGGATAGATCGATTTGTATGACACAATATCATTTACTTGAGGTAGTATGTTTCGGTTGGGTTTTTCTGGGCCACACTGTACGTCATGTAACTTTCCAGTTTTATGACCATGATATTTGAATTGCTCTGTGCATTTTGGGTTGTAAATCAGTGGAATTTTTTTCACGAATTATCTCTACTAAATAGAATTTTAAAGAATGAAATATACAATTGTGAGTGGAACTCATGTAGTCCAATATCAAACAATGCGAGATATTTTCAAAATATATTCTGATGGATAGTGTTGATGTTGTATACATATAGTCATAACAGCCTATCATAAAGGCCTAGGCCTTCATCAAAGGCCTAGGCTATTCGTGAATCCTTCAAGGAACAGGTTGCCAAACACATTTTTATATTCAATTTTATTCGATTTTAGAACATTTAATCTTGATTCACCATAATGCTCCATTGACGAATATTTCTTTCATGATGTCGTTAAATCAACCAGCGCTTTTGAGCAGTTGTAATTGAGCAAACGGTGAAGATGCTCAATTGGACGACACAGGCCAAGATGTTGCGACCACCATCTAATTGATCAACTTGGCTCGGCACATCGAGAACCTGTGCAGACCTCGGCGCACGTGCTTAAACGACAGACCGTCCTCGACCCGCTCACACGTCACACCTTTATATAATAACACAGAGAATTAAAAAAATACAAACAATCACATACTACACACACATGTAAAGCTGGACGGCTCCCGGGGTGAGCTGCCCCAAGTGCCTTCGAGACGCGCGCATTTCTATCTGCTGTCAAGCCATCACGATCCACATTTCTCACCAATATGGTGTATGTCCTTTACGTTTTCCTCTAGGTCGCCAAAGAACAGCATATTCTCGAACTCCACTCCACTCTGTGCTCTCAAACTAAAATAAAAAGTCCCATAATCAATATATTCTTAGCATTTCGTGAGTAGCATCTGAAAAGTGTTCAACAATATGATCATCTGGTTTAGATCACACCTGGAATAGGTAACAAAAATGATATGATACCGGTACTGACGGTACTGACGTTTCAAAGTGTCCATTCTTGTGTTCGGCAGGCAGGGCCACGATGTAGGTGAAATACTTGAGAAAACCCAGGTACCTGAGCCATTCTATTGCCGCGTCTCCATTCATAACCCTATAGCAGATGGGCAGAAGCAATACCAGGCATAAGAAGAATTTGAAGCATATTACGATCACATATCACTTTTGTGTGTTACGATCACATAGCATTTTTGCACCATCTGATCACTGATGCACACTCGTTTGCTTACAAAGATGGTGGAAACGACATGTATATATGTGACTTTATCGTCAACAACGTATCTATCATTTGTAAAACAAACACCACCAACTAACTTGGAAGCCACGGCGAGGGTACACCTTTTCTTCTTGAGATACTCCAGGATCTCTGGGACTTCTTTATAAGTCCTTGGTTTGACCTTGGAAACCGATACACGCTGCTCGTTCTTGAAGGTGACATATTTTCCATCCTTCAGCCAGTACGGCCACAGTGTGAAGTCTGTGCGATGTAAACCAAAGCAAACCCAACAAAGTTTCAGTTTCGTATACTGATGAGACTATTTAAAATGTATTTCAGTTTGTCATCAAATGTTTCCTACCCACAGACCATTCAGGTTCCCCTAAGCGAATAAAGTTGTCATTGAAGTTGTGATTTTGTAATTGATATAATTCAAATCGAGATATATGGAGACAATTTACATTTAGCAGAAAATTTCACTGCCAGCAGTGCATTACATAAAACACTTACCTAAATCAAATACAATTAATTCCGGGCGCTTCATGACCAAATATTATGTAGGTTTGAACTGATATAGCAGATTTGACACCAACCGACCAAATGAACATAAAATACTGGTAGAAGGTTAGGTATGTACAATCCCTCGGACAGAAAGCAGTGACAGCTGTCAAACCCGGAGACAATACGGGGAATACAATCTTGAAACAAAAGATATGAACCATATTTTTGGTCTGTAGAATAGAACATCATCCAAACGTATGTTGCACGAGCAGAAATGTTGTTTTGGTATAAATGTTAACATGAAAATATGATAATATAATATGTGTTCATTTTACGGCACTACAGACCAAACTAAGTGTCAGCCCACCTAAACTCACGCACTTTGCCTGAGAAAATGGGCGTTATAAAATTGTTATAAAATGGCGATTTATCTATCATTTGATCATAGGAATTTCAGCGAACAATCCTAGATCAAATCAATCTATTTGTCTCGTGAGTGGGAGTTCCCAGCCAATGAGCCAAGGTTATTTGACCGGATTTTAGTGGCTGCTGAAAATGAGGTGCTAAATCTATCATATGTTAAACAAAAGACGATCCCCGGTTTAAATATTTTTTTTCGCTTGGGATAAATAACTTTTTCGTAGTATGAAAATTTTATTCCCGGGTTGAATTATTTATTCAATGATTCTTTCCCAGTTCAAATTATTGAGACATTCCCAAGCTTTATAAGACAAATTAATTAAACTCAAAGAAGTTGGATGGCACTAACAAGCTTCTCTACCATTTCAAACACTTCTTTTTAGCTATAAAAAACATAATCCACAAATAGTTCCAGAAGAATGAAAAACTCTCCTGGAACTGCCAACTCATGGGAACTGGTTCCAGATTACATGTAGTATGGCAATTCGCTATATGTTCTGCATGCACACTTTCCAACGAGACCTTCTAAATTGATGTCGTCTGATCACAAATACATATAAAATATCGCCGATTGTAGTTTGTCGATTGTAAAGATTGAAATATACAATTGTGAGTCCAGAACTTGTGTGGAACTCATGTAGTCCAATATTAAACAATGCGAGATATTTTCAAAATATATTCTGATGGGTAGTGTTGATGTTGTATACATATAGTCATAACAGCCTATCATGAAGGCCTAGGCCTTCATCAAAGGCCTGGGCTATTCGTGAATCCTTCAAGGAACAGAATACCAAACACATTTTTATATTCAATTTTATTCGATTTTAGAACATTTAATCTTGATTCACCATAATGCTCCATTGACGAATATTTCTTTCATGATGTCGTTAAGTCAACCAGCGCTTTTGTAATTGAGCAACCGGTGACGATGCTCAATTGGACGACACAGGCCAAGATGTTGCGACCACCATCCAATTGATCAACTTGGCTCGGCACATCGAGAACCTGTGCAGACCTCGGCGCACGTGCTTAAACGACAGACCGTCCTCGACCCGCTCACACGTCACACCTTTATATAATAACACAGAGAATAAAAAAAATACAAACAATCACATACTACACACACATATATACATATATAGCTGGATGGTTCCCGGGGTGAGCTGCCCCATGCAGTGCCTTCGAGACGCGTGCATTTCTATCTGCTGTCAAGCCATCACGATCCACATTTCTCACCAATATGGTGTATGTCCTTTACGTTTTCCTCTAGGTCGTCAAAGAACAGCATATTCTCGAACTCCACTCCACTCTGTGCTCTCAAACTAAAATAAAAAGTCCCATAATCAATATATCCTTATCATTTCGTGAGTAGCATCTGAAAAGCGTTCAACAATATGATCATCTGGTTTAGATCACACCTGGAATAGGTAACAAAAATGATATGATACCGGTACTGACGGTACTGACGTTTCAAAGTGTCCATTCTTGTGTTCGGCATGCAGGGCCACGATGTAGGTGAAATACTTGAGAAAACCCAGGTACCTGAGCCATTCTATTGCCGCGTCTCCATTCATAGCCCTATAGCAGATGGGCAGAAGCAATACCAGGCATAAGAAGAATTTGTAGGATATTACGATCACATAGCACTTTTGTGTGTTACGATCACATAGCATTTTTGCACCATCTGATCACTGATGCACACTCGTTTGCTTACAAGGATGGTGAAAACGATATGTATATATCTGATTTTATCGTCAACAACGTATCTAACATTTGAAAAACAAACATCACCAACTAACTTGGAAGCCACGGCGAGGGTACACCTTTTCTTCTTGAGATACTCCAGGATCTCTGGGACTTCTTTATAAGTCCTTGGTTTGACCTTGGAAACCGATACACGCTGCTCGTTCTTGAAGGTGACATATTTTCCATCCTTCAGCCAGTACGGCCACAGTGTGAAGTCTGTGCGATGTAAACCAAAGCAAACCCAACAAAGTTTCAGTTTCGTATACTGATGAGACTATTTAAAATGTATTTCAGTTTGTCATCAAATGTTTCCTACCCACAGACCATTCAGGTTCCCCTAAGCGAATAAAGTTGTCATTGAAGTTGTGATTTTGTAATTGATATAATTCAAATCGAGATATATGGAGACAATTTACATTTAGCAGAAAATTTCACTGCCAGCAGTGCATTACATAAAACACTTACCTAAATCAAATACAATTAATTCCGGGCGCTTCATGACCAAATATTATGTAGGTTTGAACTGATATAGCAGATTTGACACCAACCGACCAAATGAACATAAAATACTGGTAGAAGGTTAGGTATGTACAATCCCTCGGACAGAAAGCAGTGACAGCTGTCAAACTCGGAGACAATACGGGGAATACAATCTTGAAACAAAAGATATGAACTATTCTGTAGAATAGAACATCATCCAAACGTATGTTGCACGAGCAGAAATGTTGTTTTGGTATAAATGTTAACATGAAAATATGATAATATAATATGTGTTCATTTTATGGCACTACAGACCAAACTAAGTGTCAGCCCACCTAAACTCATGCACTTTGCCTGAGAAAATGGGCGTTATAAAATTGTTATAAAATGGCGATTTATCTATCATTTGATCATAGGAATTTCAGCGAACAATCCTAGATCAAATCAATCTATTTGTCTCGTGAGTGGGAGTTCCCAGCCAATGAGCCAAGGTTATTTGACCGGATTTTAGTGGCTGCTGAAAATGAGGTGCTAAATCTATCATATGTTAAACAAAAGACGATCCCCGGTTTAAATATTTTTTTTCGCTTGGGATAAATAACTTTTTCGTAGTATGAAAATTTTATTCCCGGATTGAATTATTTATTCAATAATTCTTTCCCAGTTCAAATTATTGAGACATTCCCAAGCTTTATAAGACAAATTAATTAAACTCGAAGAAGTTGGATGGCACTAACAAGCTTCTCTACCATTTCAAACACTTCTTTTTAGCTATAAAAAAACATAATCCACAAATAGTTCCAGAAGAATGAAAAACTCTCCTGGAACTGCCAACTCATGGGAACTGGTTCCAGATTACATGTAGTATGGCAATTCGCTATATGTTCTGCATGCACACTTTCCAACGAGACCTTCTAAATTCACAGTGCCGAAACCGACTATGGTAATGCGCATTACCATAATCAAAAATGGCGGCAGGTGTTTGTGGTTCGAATATGATCAAGCTTAACAACTTGAATGAGAGGCTATTTTGAAGCATTGAGAAGTCTATGATATAAAGTTGATTGTGCTGCACATAATTAATAAGGCGAGTTACAGAAAAATAGGCTTTTTCTACGAGATATCGGCGAGTGAAAATCGTGGCTGACTATGGTAACGCCCGAGTCCAAGGATACATTGACTATGGTAACGCATAGTGTCGACTATGGTAATGCATTCATTACTTCACTGCAAATAACATATATAACACGAGAATTGAACTGTAATTTATACGATATTCGTATATTTACTATAGAGAATGGGTCTATTTCAGGTTACAGTACATTATTTCCTTTAAAACTGCATATACTGGGTGTAGTACAGTGCTGAAACCCATGCTGACATCATGAGATGTAGAACCACTGAGTCCATGTAGAACCACTGAGTCACATGTGATTAGTCCCGGTACAAATGTACCGGGTACATGCTGACACTTGGTAATTTTATGACAACAGGATCGATGGACTGAACACAGTTTGCGGACGATGTTCCAATCACAGTCCGTCACTTTCCGACGTCACTGTTCCGAATACAGGAACAAGGACAAGGGTGCGTCGGACTAGTAGCCTAAATATTGAAATATTTGAATAAAATGGGACACTTCTTACCCCCTCAAACATCAGTTGTAAGACAGTAGCCTCGAACTAAGTTCCCTACTCCTCTTACTACTCGATCAGTATATTTATCAGAGATAAAGGTGGCAGACGAATAGAATGACATCCACATTTAGTGGATCATGGAATAACATAATAGTGGGATAATTGGGGTGCAAATTCCCAGAGGCTCAAACAGCGTGGTTCCAAAGTCAGTGCCGACATACCAGTATTAATATTTACCCAGACAAACATGGTTTGTTCTCGATAGGAGAAAGGCTTACATAGGAAACAAGATGAACGGTGCCACAGGTATGACCCACAGGCCCAACACACTCCTTTTGTAACCTTTATTTTGCCTTCTCTTTCGTATTTTAGGTGTTTTCTCTTTTCGTATGATTGTTGTCGTGAAAAGGTACCGACATAGCCTACATTAATGATGATCCATGTTCACACGACAAAAACACCCGTCTGCCTAGTGCCTACAGATTCTCTACAAATCGCACTCAAAATATATCGTCAATTTACATGCGACTTGAACGCACAGTGTGACCAGTGACGCTCGCCGCGACCAGATCACATGCGATTGGCGTGCAACCGAGTCGCTGCAACTGACTCGCATAGTCTGAGGGCAAGCTTAAGTCAAACCTGCATTGTCTCCCGTTTTTGAAATTCATCAACATTTCTGACGATTTGATGGGGATATGCACAGATTTGTATAAATTCAAATGTGACTTTATGCCAGACCCTGCGTTTAATCGACAACTTGGTGTTTCTCATCATGTGTAGTATAGGTCTGAAATAATAACATTGATGGAGTTGCTGACCTGTGTACAGTAATAAAATCGCAAATGTTCTCTTTTTCACATGGATTATAGTTTTTCAACACATATTCTACCCCTCAAATCATTGTTATGTTGACAAAGAATTGTGTTTGTGTACGAAAGCCCTATCGCATTACCATAGTCATTAAATTTTCTACAAATCACATTACCATAGTCTGACATTCGCGTTACCCTAGTCAGGACACAACTGTCCACACTCCGTTTCCACTAACATATCACCAAGTGACTCATTGTACATAATCGGGATTAACCTACATGTATCGATTTCGCTATATTTCAAAGATCCCCTCGATTTATACACGTTATATGCATATTAATTCACGAGCAAATTCGAACCACAATTGCCTGTCGCCATTTTTGACTATGGTAATGCGCGTTACCATAGTCGGTTTCGGCACTGTGAAATTGATGTCGTCTGATCACAAATACATATAAAATATCGCCGATTGTAGTTTGTCGATTGTAAAGATTGAAATATACAATTGTGAGTCCAGAACTTGTGTGGAACTCATGTAGTCCAATATTAAACAATGCGAGATATTTTCAAAATATATTCTGATGGATAGTGTTGATGTTGTATACATATAGTCATAACAGCCTATCATGAAGGCCTAGGCCTTCATCAAAGGCCTAGGCTATTCGTGAATCCTTGAAGGAACAGGATGCCAAACACATTTTTATATTCAATTTTATTCGATTTTAGAATATTTAATCTTGATCCACCATAATGCTCCATTGACGAATATTTCTTTCATGATGTCGTTAAATCAACCAGCGCACCAGGTGACGATGCTCAATTGGACGACACAAGCCAAGATGTTGTGACCACCATCTAACTAATCAACTTGGCTCGGCGCATCGAGAACCTGTGCAGACCTCGGCGCACGTGCTTGAACGACAGACCGTCCTCGACCCTCTCACACGTCACACCTTTATATAATAACACACAGAATAAAATAAAACATAGAGCCGTAGGGCTCTGCGCTTACCGGACCCAAGATATGTTTCAGTTATATTTAAGCTGAAAGCGATGTCATGAAGTCATGAGGAGAATAATTGCACATCATTCACGCCTAAAACTTGCTCTACATAAGTCGATCGTGTTAGAACCTAATATACAATGATATGATACTAGAATGGAACTGACTAGTACTGTCAAAGATATTCTTTGCTTTTGTATGGGTTTCAGTTTATTGAGTTCAAATTTAAGCTCACAAGAATATTCGGCATATATAATTTCCTATATGTCCTCAATTGATACCTAAGCTGTGAACTCGATAATAAGCAAGATATTAGCAATTTTGTACTCTGACCTTGAAAACGAGGTCAAATGTCAGGTTCAAGGTCATCGAAATATTCGGCATACATCATTTCCTATATGTTCACATTTGATTCCTAACCTGTAAAGTAGATGATAAATGAGATATTATCCATTTTGTGCTCTGACCTTGAGAATGAGGTCAAATGTCAAATTCGAGGTCATTGAAATATTCGGCATACATCATTTCCTATATGTTCACAATTAATTCCTAAGCTGTAAAGTAGATAATGAACGAGATATTAGCCATTTTGTGCTCTGACCTTGAAAATGAGGTCAAAGGTCAAATTCAAGGTGATCAGAATATTCGGCATATCATTTCCTATAGGTCCACAATGGATTCCTAAGCTGCTATGTTGATAATGAGCGAGATATTACCCATTTTGTGCTCTGACCTTGAGAATAAGGTCAAAGGTCAAGTTCAAGGTCATGAGAATATTCAGCATATATCATTTTCTATGAGTCAACAATTGATTCCCAAGCTTTCCTAAGCTGTAAAGTCGATAATAAGCGAGACATTAGCCATTTTGTCCTGTGACCTTGAAAGTGAGGTCAAAGGTCAAATTCAAGGTCACGATAATATTCAGAATATATCATTTCCTATATGCTGACAATTGATTCCTAAGCTGTAAAAGTCGATAATAAGCGAGATATTAGCCATTTTGTGCTGTGACCTTGAAAATTAGGTCGATGGTCAAATTCAAGGTCACGAGAATAATCGGCATATATAATTTCCTATATGTGCACAACTGATTCCTCATGTCTAATCCCAATATTAAGTGAGATATTAGAAGAAATTTGTCCCCATTATAAAGCATAGGCTAATTTAACATGGGAAAGTCCTATCTGGGACCGGTCGAAAAAATCAAAATGGCTGCCACACGCAGACCGACGATTCAAGGGCAACGAAACTTATACACAGCACAAAGGTATATCAGGGGAATCTTTTGAAACAAAAATCTCAAAACTGATCAGACATATTTTGAGAAAATGGCCGCCAAAGTCCAAAATTGGCCATTTTTCGACAAAAATGGCCACCATTTTGGAAAAAAACGATTCAATCGACGAAAAAAAAAAATAGTCCGGAGATATGGGCCCATAGAACATATTTTGTGAATTACAGCAATATTCATCAAACAGATTTTTCCCAGCGTTTGACAACGCCGACGCCGACACCGACACGGACACCGACGGACGGATGCCGGACGCAACCTGACGGCAATAGCTTATCGGACCATAGGTCCGGTAAGCTAAAAATACAAACAATCACATACTACACACACATATATACATATATAGCTGGATGGTTCCCGGGGTGAGCTGCCCCAAGTGCCTTCGAGACGCGTGCATTTCTATCTGCTGTCAAGCCATCACGATCCACATTTCTCACCAATATGGTGTATGTCCTTTACGTTTTCCTCTAGGTCGTCAAAGAACAGCATATTCTCGAACTCCACTCCACTCTGTGCTCTCAAACTAAAATAAAAAGTCCCATAATCAATATATTCTTAGCATTTCGTGAGTATCATCTGAAAAGCGTTCAACAATATGATCATCTGGTTTAGATCACACCTGGAATAGGTAACAAAAATGATATGATACCGGTACTGACGGTACTGACGTTTCAAAGTGTCCATTCTTGTGTTCGGCATGCAGGGCCACGATGTAGGTGAAATACTTGAGAAAACCCAGGTACCTGAGCCATTCTATTGCCGCGTCTCCATTCATAACCCTATAGCAGATGGGCAGAAGCAATACCAGGCATAAGAAGAATTTGAAGCTGATCACATAGCACTTTTGTGTGTTACGATCACATAGCACTTTTGTGTGTTACGATCACATAGCACTTTTGCACCATCTGATCACTGATGCACACTCGTTTGCTTACAACGATGGTGAATAGAACATGTATATATCTGAAATCATCGCCAACAACGTATCTAACATTTGAAAAAACAAACATCACCAACTAACTTGGAAGCCACGGCGAGGGTACACCTTTTCTTCTTGAGATACTCCAGGATCTCTGGGACTTCTTTATAAGTCCTTGGTTTGACCTTGAAAACCGATACACGCTGCTCGTTCTTGAAGGTGACATATTTTCCATCCTTCAGCCAGTACGGCCACAATGTGAAGTCTATGCGATGTAAACCAAAGCAAACCCAACAAAGTTTCAGTTTGTTATTGAAATACATTATTTAAAATGTATTTCAGTTTGTCATCAATTTTTTTCCTAACCACAGACCATTCAGGTTCCCCTAAGCGAATAAAGTTGTCATTGAAGTTGTGATTTTGTAATTGATATAATTTAAATCGAGATATATGGAGACAATTTACATTTAGCAGAAAATTTCACTGCCAGCAGTGCATTACATAAAACACTTACCTAAATCAAATACAATTAATTCTGGGCGCTTCATGACCAAATATGCAGGTTTGAACTGATATAGCAGATATGACATGGACTGACCAAATGAGCATAAATTACTGGTAAAAGGTTAGGTATGTACAATCCTTCAGACAGAAAGCTGTGTCAAACCCGGAGACAATACGGGGAATACAATCTTGAAACAAAAGATATGAATCATTTTTTCCAATCTGTAGAATAGATCATCATCCAAACGTATGTTGCACGAACAGAAATGTCCTTTTGGTATAAATGTAAACATGAAAGTTAGCCCAAGGGCTAAGTACGGAGACGCTGAAAGGACATGGAAGAAATATTTTTTGACATATGGTTATTGTGATCCCTCGCAACATTATTGCGTTCCCTCACAATATTATCGCGTTCCCTCGCAATCCAGATCGTGTTCCCTCGTGATCTTATTGCGTTCCCTCACAATCCAGATCGTGTTCCCTTGCGATCTTATTGCGTTCCCTCGCGATCTCATTGCGTTCCCTTGCATTCTGGATCGCATTCCATTGCATTGTGCTGACGCCAATGACTTCTGAGAAGGTTTTTCTACAAGATCGTGAGGGAATGCGATCCGGAATGCGAAGGAATGCAATAAGATCGCGAGGGAACGCGATGTGGAATGCGAGGGAATGCGATAATATTGTGAGGGAACGCGATAATATTGTGAGGGAATGCAATAACAATGTGCTAAAAATATTTTTTCCATGTCCTCTCAGAGGCTCCGTAGCTAAGAGAGGTTACCGGACAATATACATTTTAGATATTAGCCTTTGTCCAGGTACCTTGAAAATAAAGTCATTAATGAATTCAAGGCCATGAACTATTAAACAAATATATCACTTCTAGTATGTCCAGAATAGATTCCTAAGCTGTAAAGTCGATAATAAGTGAGATATTAGCCATTCTGTGATGTGATTTTGAAAATGAGCTCAAAGTTCAAGGTCATGAAATTATTCAGCATATATCATTTCCTCTATATTCGCAATTGATTCCTAAGTTTTAAAGTCGATAATACACGAGATATTAGCCATTTTGTTCTCTGACCTTGAAAATGGGATCAAAGGTCAAATTCTAGATCACCAAAATATTCAACATACATCATTTCCTACATGCTCACTATGGACTCCTAAGCTGTAAATTCGATAATAAGCGAAATATTATCCTTTTTGTGTTCTGACCTTGAAAATAAGGTGACTGACCTTGAAATTTAGGTCAAAGGTCAAATTCAAGGTCATGATAATATTCAGCATATATCATTTCCTATATGTCCACAATTGATCCCTTAGCTGTAAAATCGATAATAAGTGCGATATTGGCCATTTTGTCCTGTGACCTTGGAAATGAGGTCAAAGGTCAAAATCAACATCATCAGAATATTTGGCATATATCGTTTCCTATATGTCCACAATTGATTCCTAAGCTGTAAAGTCGATAATAAGCGAGATATTAGCCATTTTGTGCTCTGACCTTGAAACTGAGGTCGGAGGTCAAATTCGAGGTCACAAGAATATTCGGCATATATCATTTCCTATATGTCCACAATTGATTCCTAAGCTGTAAAGTCGACAATGAACGAGATATTAGCCATTTTGTGCTCTGACCTTGAAACCGAGGTCAGAGGTCAACTTCAAGTTCACAAGAATATTCGGCATATATCATTTCCTATATGTCCACAATTGATTCCTAGTCTCTAATCTCAATATTAAGTGAGATATTAGGCTTAATGTGTCCCATTAAAGCATAGGAGAATTTAACATGGGACAGTCCCATTTGGGCCGAGTTTGGGCCCAAAATGGCCCACTTCGAGCGATTCAAGCGCAACGAAATTTATACATGTCACAGGGGTACATATGAGGAGTGTTATGCATCACAAAGAAAAATATTAGCCCAATGGGCTAGAAAGGTTACCGGAGAAATATACAGTTAAGCCGAGAAAGTTGAAGGTCAAATTCAAGGTGACCACTGAAATCGCCATATCTCTAACCTTGAAAATGGGATCAAAGGTTAAATTCTAGATCACCAAACTATTCAGCATACATCATTTCCTATATGTTCACTATGGACCCCTAAGCTGTAAATTTGATAATAAGCGAGATATAAGCCATTTTGTAATCTGACCTTGAAATTTAGGTCAAAGGTCAAATTCAATATCATTAAAATATTCAGAATATATCATTTCCTATATGTTCACAATTGATTACTAAGCTGTAAAGTCGATAATAAGCGAGATATTAGCCATTTTGTCCTGTTGACCTTGAAAATGAGGTCAAAAGTCAAATTCAAGGTCACTAGAATATTCAGCATATATCATTTTCTATATGTTCACAATTGATTTCTAAGCTGTAAAGGCGCTAATAAGCAAGATATTGGCCATTTTGTCCTGTGACCTTGAAAATGATGTCAAAGGTCAAATTCAAGGTCATGAGAATATTCAGCATATATCATTTCCTATATGTTCACAATTGATTCCTAAGCTGTAAAGTCGATAATAAGCGAGATATTAGCAATTTTGTCCTGTGACCTTGGAAATGAGGTCAAAGGTCAAATTCAAGGTCATGAGAATATTCAGCATATATCATTTCCTATATGTTCACAATTGATTCCTAAGCTGTAAAGTCGATAATAAGCGAGATATTAGCCATTTTGTCATGTGACCTTGAAAATGAGGTCAAAGGTCAAATTCAAGGTCATGAGAATTTTCAGCATATATCATTTCCTATATGTTCACAATTGATTCCTAAGCTGTAAAGTCGCTAATAAGCAAGATATTGGCCATTTTGTCCTGTGACCTTGAAAATGAGGTCAAAGGTCAAACTCAAGGTCACGAGAATTTTCAGCATATATCATTTCCTATATGTTCACAATCGATTCCTAAGCTGTAAAGTCGCTAATAAGCAAGATATTGGCCATTTTGTTCTGTGACCTTGAAAATGAGGTCAAAGCTCAAATTCAAGGCCACGAGAATATTCAGCATATATCATTTCCTATATGTTCACAATTGATTCCTAAGCTGTAAAGTCGATAATAAACGAGATATTAGCAATTTTGTCCTGCGACCTTGGAAATGAGGTCAAAGGTCAAATTCAAGGTCACGAAAATATTCAGCATATATCATTTCCTATATGTTCACAATTGATTCCTAAACTGTAAAGTCGATAATAAGCGAGATATTAGCCATTTTGTCATGTGACCTTGAAAATGAGATCAAAGGTCAAATTCAAGGTCACAAGAATATTCAGCATATATCATTTCCTGTATGTTCACAACTGATTACTAAGCTGTAAAGTCCATAATAAGCGAGATATTAGCCATTTTGTCCTGTGACCTTGAAAATGAGGTCAAAAGTCAAATTCAAGGTCACGAGAGTATTCAGCATATATCAATTCCTATATGTCCACAATTCATTCCTAGTCTCTAATTTCAATATTAAGTGAGATATTAGGCTTAATGTGTGCCATTATAAAGCATAGGAAAATTTAACATGGGAAAGTCACATTTGGGCCGAGTTCGGGCCCAAAATGGCCCACTTCAAGCGATTCAAGCGCAACGAAATTTATACATGTCACAGGGGTACATATGAGGAGTGTTTTTCATCAATAAGAAAAAAAAGTTACTGAACAGATTTTGAGAAAACGACCGTCGAAGTCCAAAATTGGCCATTTTTCGACGAAAACGGCCGCTCTGACCTTGAAACCAAAGTCAGAGGTCAAATTCAAGGTCACGACAATATTCAGCATATATCATTTCCTATATGTCCACAATTGATTCCTAGTCTCTAATCTCAATATTAAGTGAGATATTAGGCTTTTATGTGTCCCATTATAAAGCATAGGAGAATTTAACATGGGAAAGTCCCATTTGGGCCGAGTTTGGGCCCAAAATGGCCCACTTCGAGCGATTCAAGCGCAACGAAATTTATACATGTCACAGGGGTACATATGAGGAGTGTTATGCATCAATAAAAATTAGGCCGAGGGCCAGAGATAGGTTACCGGACAATGTTTAATATTTTAGATGTTAGCCAGGTCACTGGTTAAATTCAAGGTCAAGAGAATATTCAGCATATATAATATTAAGCATATATCATGTCCACAGTTGATTGCTAAGCTGTAAATTCAATAATCAGCGAGATATTAGCAATTTTGTGCTGTGGCCTTGAAAATGAAGGGGCAAAGGTCAAATTCAAGGTCATCAAAATATTCAGTGTATATCATTTTATATCATATATCTTTATCACATGTCCACATTTGATTCCCAAGCCATACAGTCAATAGAGGAGCGAGATATGAGCCAGTTTGTCCTTGGACCTTGAGAATGAGGTCAGAGGTCAAATTCAAGTTCCAAAAATATTCAGCATATATCATTTCCTACATGGCCACAATTGATTCCCCAGCTGTAAAATCGATAATAAGTGAGATATTAGCCATTTTGTCCTGTGACCTTGAAAATGAGATCAAAGGTCAAATTCAAGGTCATGACAATAATCTGCATATATCATTTCCTATATGTTCATAACTGATTCCTAAGCTGTGAAGTCGATAACAAGCGAGATATTAGCCATTTTGTCCTATGACCTTGAAAATGCCATCAAAGGTCAAATTCAAGGTCATCAGAATATTCAGCATATATCATTTCCTATATGTCCACAATTGATTCCTAAGCTGTAGAGTCGATAATAAGTGAGATATTGGCCATTTTGTCCTGTGACCTTGAAAATGAGGTCAAAGGTCAAATTCAAGGTCATGACAATAATCTGCATATATCATTTCCTATATGTTCATAACTGATTCCTAAGCTGTAAAGTCGATAACAAGCGAGATATTAGCCATTTTGTCCTATGACCTTGAAATTGAGGTCAGAGGTCAAATCCAAGGTCACGCATATATCATTTCCTGTATGTCCACAATTGATTCCTAGTCTCTAATCTCAATTTTAAGTGAGATATTAGGCATAATGTGTCCCATTATAAAGCATAGGAGATTTTAACATGGGAAAGTCCCATTTGGGCCGAGTTTGGGCCAAAATGGTCCACTTCGAGCAATTCAAGCACAACGAAATTTATAGACATCATAGGAGTACATATCAGGAGTGTTATGTATCAAAAAGAAAAAAAGTTACTGAACAGATTTTGAGAAAATGGCCACCAAAATCCAAAATCAGCCATTTTTCGTCGAAAACGGCCGCTATTTTGAAAAAAATGCGAAAATCAAAAAACTAAAAAATACCCCCTTCTTGAATTATTTTTAAGTATTTTTGTGCAAAATTTCAGAAGAATTCGCCTGTAAACAAAAAAGATAAAAATGTGGACGACGACGACGGACGACGACGGACGAACGACGGACGCAACGCCATGCCAATAGGTTATCGGACCATAGGTCCGGTAACCTAAAAAAAAAGTTACTGAACAGATTTTGAGAAAATGGCCGCCAAAGTCCAAAATCAGGCATTTTTCGTCGAAAACGGCCGCCATTTTGAAAAAAATGCGAAAATCAAAAAACTAAAAAATACCTCCCTCTCGAAATATTTTTAGGCATTTTTGTGCAAAATTTCAGAAAAATTCGATCGTAAACTTTAAAGATAAAATTGTTGACAGACGACGACGACGGACGACGAAGGACGACGGACGACGACGCCGGACGCATCGCCATGCCAATAGGTTACGGACCATAGGTCCGGTAACCTAAAAAGTTACTGAACAGATTTTGAGAAAACGACCATCAAAGTCCAAAATTGGCAATTTTTAGACGAAAACGGCCGCTCTGACCTTGAAACCGAGGTCAGAGGTCAAATTCAAGGTCACGAGAATATTCAGCATATATCATTTTCTCTATGTCTACAATTGATTCTTAGTCTCTAATTTCAATTTTAAGTGAGATATTATTCTTAATGTGTCCCATTATAAAGCATAGGAGAATTTAACATGGGAAAGTCCCATTTCGGCCGAGTTTGGGCCCAAAATGGCCCACTTCGAGCAATTCAAGCGCAACAAAACTTATACACATCACAGGAGTGCATATGAGGAGTGTTGTGTATCAAAAATAAAAAAAGTTACTGAACAGTTTTTGAGAAAATGGCCGCCAAAGTCCAAAATCAGGCATTTTTCGTCGAAAACGGCCGCCATTTTGAAAAATTAGCCCAAGGGCTAAGATAGGTTACCGGACAACTTTAGTTGAAACAGGACAGGTGAGATATGACGTTAAGATAAACCAATCATCTTCGTGAACTTCAATGTCATCATTAAGTGTGCAGCATATAACCTTGTATTCATGTATGTTCAAAATACAAATACAAGGTCTATCTACAAGTCTTTTGTCTATAAACGAAATTTACACATTTCTTGTTGGACTCAATGCACTCAATGTCATCTGACGTCAAGTTCAACGTCACCCAAAAAAGCCACATATATATGTGGTATACATGTATATGACTTCCAATTCCAGCTATACCTACAAACATTTTTTGGCTGTAGAGGCCAATTTACACACTCAAGGGGCCTTTCAAGCAATTCAAAGCACTCCATCTTTATACACAATGTCAGGGACCCCAATTAGCATGTTTTATAACAAAAATCTCAAAACTGATCAGATAAATTTGAAGGAAAACGGCCAAAAATTAAATTTGGGGCCTATACAGCCTAAATTCCTAGCCTTTTGAGCAATTCAAGGCACTTTATACACTATATACATATTTATACACATCATGTCAAAAACCCCAATTACTATGTTTTGAAATAAAAATCTCAAAAGTGATCAGACAGTTTTCGATTAAAGACAGACAAGGTGCAAATTTGGGCATTTTTCGACTCAAAAATGGCTGTTTTGACATTTCAAGGTCATCCAAGGTCAAATTCAAGGTCACCACACAAGTCTTCATATATGACTTCCCATTTGAAAGTGCTAATTTCTAAGCTCTATCTTTAAGCATTCTATGAGTACAGTCTAGGCAGCTCCCATTATGAAGGAAAAAAGTGCCGAAAATTTTCAGTCCCAAATTTTTTTCAAAGGGTGAAAAAATGTTTTTTGCCTAGAAATGGCCCAAAATGGATATTAACGCAATTTATACAAAACTTATACACATCATAAAGGTACATAGAGGGAATCTTCTGAAACGAAAATCTCAAAACTGATCAGACAGTTTTCGAGAAAAGACAGAAAAGCTGCAAATTTGGGCATTTTTCGACCCAAAAATGGCTATTTTGACCTTTCAAGGTCATCCAAGGTCAAATTCAAGGTCACCACACAAGTCGCCATATATGACTTCCCATTTGAAAGTGCCAATATCTAAGCTCTATCTTTAAGTGTTCTATGAGTACAGTCCGGGCAGCTCCCATTATGAAGGAAAAAAGTGCCGAAAATTTTCTAAGTCCAAAATTTTTTTCAAAGGGTGAAAAAATTTTTTTTGCCTAGAAATGGCCCGAAATGGATAGTAACGCGATTTGGGGCAAAAAAAATTTTTTTTGCCGACCCGTCAAAAATTCAAAATGGCCGCCACACGGAGACTGGCGATTCAAGGGCAACAAAACTTATACACATCATAAAGGTACATAAGGGGAATCTTCTGAAACGAAAATCTCAAAACTGATCAGACAGTTTTCGAGAAAAGACAGAAAAGCTGCAAATTTGGGCATTTTTCGACCCAAAAATGGCTGTTTTGACCTTTCAAGGTCATCCAAGGTCAAATTCAAGGTCACCACACAAGTCGCCATATATGACTTCCCATTTGAAAGTGCCAATATCTAAGCTCTATCTTCAAGCGTTCTATGAGTACAGTCCGGGCAGCTCCCATTATGAAGGAAAAAAGTGCCGAAAATTTTCTAAGTCCAAAATGTTTTTCAAAGGGTGAAAAAATTTTTTTTGCCTAGAAATGGCCCGAAATGGATAGTAACGCGATTTGGGGCAAAAAAAATTTTTTTCGCCGACCCGTCAAAAATTCAAAATGGCCGCCACACGGAGAACGGCGAATTTAGGGCAACCAAACTTATACATATCACAGAGGTATATGAGGGGAATCTTTTGAAACCAAAAACTCAAAACTGATCAGACAGTTTTTGAGAAAATGGCCGACAAAGTCCAAAATTGAGCGTTTTTCGACAAAAACGGCAGCCATTTTGAAAAAAATGCGAAAATCAAAAAACAAAAAAATACCTCCTTCTCAAAATATTTTTAGGCATTTTTCTGCAAAATTTCAGAAAGATTCGATCGTTAACTTTAAAGATAAAAATGTTAACGCCGGACGGACGGACGGACGGACGGACGGACGGACGGACGACGGACGCAACGCCATGCCAATAGGTTATCGGACCAAAGGTCCGGTAACCTAAAAAATGCGAAAATCGAAAAACTAAAAAAAAACCTTTCCTGGAAATATTTTTAGGTATTTTTGTGCAAAATTTCAGAAAGATTCGACCGTAAACTTTAAAGATAAAAATGTGAACGGACGACGGACGCAACGCCACGGCAATAGGTTATCGGACCAAAGGTCCGGTAACCTAAAAAGTGATGAAATTTTGTCCCAAAAAATTTTCAATGGCCAAAAAAAATTTTTTTTTTTTTTTTTTGCTGGAAATGGCTCAAAACAAATAGTGACTCGATTTGGGACAAAAAAAAATTTTTCGACGACCCGTCAAAAAATCAAAATGGCTGCTCACGCGAACCGGCGAATCAAGGGCAACGAAACTTATACACGTCGTAAAGGTACATGAAAGGAATGTTTTGAAACAAAAATCTCAAAACTGATAAGTTTTTGAGAAATTGGCCACCAAAGTCAAAAATTGGCGATTTTTCGTCAAAAATGGCCGCCAAATTGGCAAAAACGATTCAATCAAAAAAATTTAAAAAACGTCTTTACGGATGAAAAACCATGACAATAGCTATCGGCCCAAAAGGCCGGTAAGCTAAAAAATTAGCCCAAAGGCTAAGATAGGTTACCGGACAATTTTGGTTTGGCCATGGCAGCATTGGCAGGTAACAGACCTTGAGATTTACCAATCAAGGTTCGCAGTGTAAACATATGACCTTGGGATTTACCAATCAAGGTCATCCGTATGAACTTCGATGTAACCATTACATGTATGTGTGCGGCATTTGATATTCTATATGTTGGGTGGAATCGTTTAGGCCGCCTAGGTCAATTTACACATTCCAAGTCAGACATTTGGCATTCAAGGTCATCTGACGTCAAGTTCAAGGTCATCATTAGTTGTGCCATATATGTCTTCCTATATGTTCATAATGCAAACATGAGCTCTCTCTGCAAGCATTTCATCTACAAAGGCAAATCTGGGCATTTTTTGACTCCAAAATGGCTGTTTTGACCTTTCAAGGTCATCGAAGGTCAAATTCAAAGTCACCACACAAGTCGGCATATATGACTTCTCATTTGAAAGTGCCAATTTCTAAGCTCTATCTTCAAGCGTTCTATGAGTACAGTCCTGACAGCTCCCATTATGAAGGAAAAAAGTGCCGAAAATTTTCCAAGTCCAAAATTTTTTTCAAAGGGTGAAAAATTTTTTTTGCCTAGAAATGGCCCAAAATGGATAGTAATGTTATTTGGGGCGAAAAATTTTTTTTTCGCCGACTCGTCAAAAATTCAAAATGGCCGCCACACTGAGATCGGCGATTCAAGGGCAACAAAACTTATACACATCACAGAGGTATATGAGAGGAATCTTTGTTAAGCAAAAATCTCAAAACTGATCAGACAGTTTTTGAGAAAATACAGACCAGGTGCAAATTTGAGCGTTTTTCGACCCAAAAATGGCTGTTTTGACCTTTCAAGGTCATCGAAGGTCAAATTCAAGGTCACCACACAAGTCGCCATATATGACTTTCCATTTGAAAGTGCCAATTTCTAAGCTCTATCTTCAAGCGTTCTATGAGTACAGTCCGGACAGCTCCCATTATGAAGGGAAAAAGTGCCGAAAATTTTCTAAGTCCAAAATTTTTTTCAAAGGGTGAAAATTTTTTTTTGCCCTAGAAATGGCCCAAAATGGATAGTAATGCGATTTGGGGCGAAAAAAATTTTTTTTGCCGACCCGCCAAAAATTCAAAATGGCCGCCACACGGAAACCGGCAGATTTAGGGCAACAAAACTTATACATATCACAGAGGTATATGAGGGGAATCTTTTGAAACCAAAAACTCAAAACTGATCAGACAGTTTTTGAGAAAATGGCCGTCAAAGTCCAAAATTGAGGGATTTTCGACAAAAACGGCCGCCATTTTGAAAAAAATGCGAAAATCAAAAAACAAAAAAATACCTCCTTCTCAAAATATTTTTAGGCATTTTTGTGCAAAATTTCAGAAAGATTCGATCGTTAACTTTAAAGATAAAAATGTTAACGCCGGACGGACGGATGGACGGACGGACGGACGGACGGACGGACGGACGGACGGACGATGAGGTGAACGGATGGGCGTTACGGGCGGACCCAATGTTAAATTTCCTATCTTAACTTTCCCCATAAGTCCTGAAAAAATCCCCATAAGACCGCACTTTTGGCTTAAACTGTGGTTGTGGGGCGTTTTCAGCTTTATTCCCCCTAAGAAATCCCCATAACTCCGTTCCGTTTGCCCGGACGGACGGACGGACGGACGACGGACGCAACGCCATGCCAATAGGTTATCGGACCAAAGGTCCGGTAACCTAAAATCCACACGCGAACCGGCGATTCAAGGGCAATGAAACTTGTACACGTCATAGAGGTAGGTACATGAGAAGAATGTTTTGAAACAAAAATCTCTAAACTGGTCAGACAGTTTTTGAGAAAATGGCCACCAAAGTCCAAAATTGGCAATTTTTCGTCATAAATGGCCACCAAATCAGCAAAAACAATTTAATAAAAAAAATTTAAAAAACGTCTTTAGATACTGGCCCAAGGTATGTCCTCACGAATTTATGGGGAAATTCATCATGTCAAAAAAAAAGTTACAGACCCGGATGGACGAACGAAAAACCACGACAATAGCTTATCGGCCCAAAGGGCCGGTAAGCTAAAAATGACACACTATATAAGCATTATGATCGTTAGAAGAAAATCTTTAATTCAAGAATAACATAACATTTACAACACATAAACAACAACAAATTTTAAACCTCCAACGGGCAATACCAATTCAGGAACATCATCATTATCATTACAGGTTATGAAAATAAATATACAGGTATTCAACAATCTCTTCAAATTTCTTTAGAGCAACTGCCTTCGAAACCAGTCAATATTTTTTGAAAACTATATTTCATATTTAACATGCTAAATTCACTGAATGAGACATGCTCACATCAAATGTAATGACTATAACCAGTCCTCTGGGAAATTTTGCTCATTTGAACAGGCGGTTCTCGCGTAAATACATGAACTGTATCCATCACACGCAGATGTAAACAAAACATAGGAGTGCAAAATGGACTGACAATTTCACGTATTTATTTTATCATAACTACACTAGATATGCACATACGAACTGGAAAATGTACTCTATGTGGACTTTTAAGTGAGATTTGGGCATTTGTGTACATTCGGGTTTGATGGATTCACTTTCGATTGTTTATCACAACCGGTACAAATGGGTATTAAAACGGATGAATGGGTAGACAACTCGGATAATTGTAAAGGTCAAAATCATTGAGCACACCATTTATTATCTTGCATTAGAGGTGTTGCCCAAAAATTTATTTTTGAAAAAAATATTGCATACATTCGAAGGCAGTAGCTTTGTTATGCCAAAACTGGTTCTGGTTGTTATGATCATTTATATGTACATTTCTGCATTCATTGATCTGCGATGAATCCCTGCGACAACTGGCTTGGAAAGATACTGACACAAAGTGTGGAGCCTCTTGATATATTTTTAAACATCCACCAAATACAACAATCCAGGACAAAAATATCATGCCCAGTCTGTATTGAATGTGAACACAACTCTGAACTCAGGACACCTCAAAATTCACATGGTGCCATACATAAATGCAGATAATTAACATACATGATAAATGCAATCACTCTTTACCTGATGTAAACAGAAACTAATTTGCCATATACATTCTAGTGGATAAAAAAACTCCTAAGAATACAAGTCTGATTTGCCATGCAAAACATCAACAATGGAGAAAATACAAAGATATAGAAAAGTCAACAACAGATTCCTCCTCATTCAGTGGAATCAAAGCAGAGCACCAGTAAAGAAAGACGAGCCTGTCACACCAAGTAGTTCTTAATAAACTCCAAGTAGTTCTTGATGTCTCTGTATCGGGCAGAGATACAAATGACGAGCCTGTCACACCAAGTAGTTCTTGATGTCTCTGTATCGGGCAGAGATACAAATGACGAGCCTGTCACACCAAGTAGTTCTTGATGTCTCTGTATTGGGCAGAGATACAAATGACGAGCCTGTCACACCAGGTAGTTTTTAACGACTCTCTGTATCGGCCGACGACACACAGGACACGACTTCCCTCTCCGCTTCAATTGTTTGGCACACACATAACAGCAGACTTGATGTCCAGTTTTACCGTGAATGATGCTTGCCTCCTTCGGTTTGGTCATGCAAATCACACAGGGGTCGGCGAATTCAACAACATTCTGACTTTGTTTTCTCGGAGACAGCACAGGTTCTGCAAATTGGAGTCTTTTGATTGCGTCAGAGCTGAAAACTTCCTGTGAGCTGGCTGCTGCACTGCAAGCTGCTTGTTCTTGGCGCAGAGCCCGCTTCACCGGGGAGTTAAATGGGAAAAATGTCTGTTGCGGGGATTTACTGTACGGCTTGGCAGGGAATGGTGACAGTCTTTTCCGCGGAGATAGTTTTCGATTCTGACATCTTGGGGACATCAGAACTTTAGGTGATACAGTTTTTCTAGGAGAGTACATGAAACTACTGGTCTGTTGGACTGGAGCTCCTTTCGTAGGAGACTTTAGTGTATCAGAGCCCATGAAATCTGTATTTGAAGTCAAAGATTCTTGACTTGAATTCATGCTGGCAACACCTGAGTCATTACAAGGTAGACTCAGCTTCGCTATGTGGCTGCCTTTCAGTTTGTACTGTCCAGAATCCAGTGGAGTCAATGACGGCGAGGACGGAATCTTGAATTCTGCTGATGATTGCGGAAGTTCCTGTGAGGAAAGGCTGTCGTATTTCCGAACAGCATTTACAAGATAATGGCTAGAATTGGCTGAAATGGCACTGATGACACCGGAAGGTTGTGTCTCCATTTGCTCACCAACACTTGTTTTTATCTCTTTCTGCACTTGGCTATTTATTTCAAATGGAGTTTTAGTTGCTGGTGACGAATGTAAACTGTTTTCTTGCACACGTGAGGACTGTGAAGAACTTGATGAAGACTGAAGAAACTTGTTCATGACAACACTAATATCCACTTGTTTATCATCCAGCACAGAACCGAGATCAGGCTTTGACCTATCGATCACAGTTTGGGCTCTGTCCAGTTTTAAAGATGACTTCTCAATTTCTCTGGGATTGTGTTTCTCTGGGACCCAATCAGGACGCAGATTCCAGCACCGCAAGCAGTGTCGTGTCAACGGAGAGTTGTTTGTGTCGCAATTTCTACAAAACCACTTGTCCTGAAACCAGTCAGAAAACAGTTGAACTAATATAGTTCAATATTAATTGACTAAGATCTGGACAAATTTAATCAATGCAGTTTTTAATACAAACAATGGTCCAAGCAAGTAAGTGACTTACACTCTGCGTAAGTTCACAATCGTCATCCGTGCTGTTGTCAGTGTCACTCAACTCAGAATCGGCCCAGAACTGTGTGTCACTATCATCACAAATCACGACAATCTCCTGCAATTGAGGAAGTTTGCTAGTTACATATATCATATGGTAATAAACTAATCATTCAGTGACTTTAAATATTTATAACTGTATGTCACCAAGCAAATGGTGAACTCATCAAAAGTGCACACAGAGTAACATTCAAACTTTTATTCACTTACTTCGCAAGGAGACTCAGACCCATCATCATCATCTGCCAGGTTGCTATGGTGACTGCTGAGGTTAGATTCGAGCTCATACTCCTCAAAATTGGTGGAATATGTTGACTGTATCTCCACGGAGATGTCTTCGTCTAGGAACCAGAGGTCATCGGACGAGTCCTTGACATACTCCGTCACCTTGCTCTGTCAACATATGATTGATGTATCGTTATCCTACAGCACATATCCATATCAACAACATAACAGCATACAGTCATCTTATGAATTTTACAACAAGTAAACATAACCAAATCTTGTCCAAACAGGCCCAAAAAATGTCCAAACAGGCCCAAAACATGTCCAAACAGGCCTACATTCTGAGGAATTGTTTTCCGATTACACAACAACATCCTTGTAAGTTGTAACTTTATTATATCAGACAAGGAGACAATTGAGAGTTGAATACACACCTGCACACTGTAGACCGTCTCATCCGAGTCCTGCAGATCGACCTGGACATACCAGGGACAAACATTACCAGACGTCTCAGCGCTGTCGTTGTAGTAAATGTTGACAGAGCTCTGACGCCGACGGCTTCCAGCCTCTGATGATCCTCCAGCCGGCTGGTCTGGTCGGGGTAAATCATACAGATTATCATCCATAATCAACAGCATTGCATATTCGTCTGTTTTTTTCAAGACTACCAACTGATTTCTGTACATACAATGTATTGCAAGTAATGGCTATATATCATACCAGATTTGGTTCTCCTTCTCTTATGTCTGGATGTGGTGGAACTGTCCTCTCTGGTTTTTTGTGTTGATGAGCCTTGTACAGGATCAAGGGATTGGCGTGTTGTCGTAGCAATGTCCTGGCCAGAGGCACTTTCAGTCAGTTGTTCAACTAATCTACCACTGCTATCTTCAGTGTTTCTCTCACAACATATCACATTGCAAGTACTTTTGCTAGTTGGATTCTTCGCGTCTGCGCGTAACTGTTGAGATTCTATTGATTGCAAATTCCTGACACACTCCTGACTTGATGATGACGATGTACACCGGGCTTTGGGAGTTACACTCTCATCATTGGAAGAAGACTGGCAATTTATAATTTGTGGTGCAATTGATGTGCCTGGCTCAGTGCCCGAAGAACTTTGTTGATTTTCTTGCGGTATATCGGCTGGCGAGTGTCGGTGTGTCGGCGGTGGCGTTTGATGTCGCTGGTGTACTCCAGGGTTGTCTATAATCACCATGTTCTTCTTAATCAGACCCCTACAGTCAAACAAGCAACATGACAAAATCAAGGAGAACATCCCATTGCCATGTTCAACTCGCAATGGAGTCACCTTATAATACAATACAATAGCTTGAGTATGGTTCTGCACATACTACTACCTACTTGTATTCCTTGCACTGACTGATGCGAACATATGCATCCAAGGAATGTACTAAAATTGATATTCAATATTACAGAGCCTGAGAGCCAATACAAAAGCAGACTTACAGAGCCTGATCCACAGTGAAGTTGTTGACGCCGAAGACCTGTCCGAGAGGGTCGCCATGACAATGGACAATACGCGGATCCTCCACATCATAGAGCTGTCGCAGCTTAATATACTCTTTCAGGTAGAAACACAGCTGCATACACACGATAAAAATCATCTATATCTATGAATACTAGTAGTCTCGGCATTTTATAAGATTAAGTTGAAACCATGGTATACTGATTATGATAGTTACAAGTCCTATATCTATGCATGGACAGAAATACATATCACATGCGAATTAAATGCAAACTAGACATAAAAGCCTATAGGCTTTGTGGCATCCCCCAATTTTTCTTTTCTTTTCTAATGGTGAAACTTGACTGTTATTATAATACATATACCAGTATTATTGAACACAGGTGGGAGTGAGAGTTCAAATTATAGCAGTTGCTCACTAGACAAATGTCCATCAGATATTTGTTTTAATCTCAATAGGTATTAAATGTACAGACATGACAGACATTCATAATACAAGCAAAAAGGAAATTATTCTGGGTTCTGACTAAGTAAAACAATGATAATTTGGTCACTGCATGTGAAATACAGCTAGAAAACAAAACAATGCATGTAGTTTCATCCAGATAAACACAGTGCTGTTTTAACTGAATACAATGAACAATTGACCAGCAACCAAGGCCCAGGCAGACCTTCAAAGCTGTTATCTTCAGTTTGGGTCATCATTATATAACCACCTATTGTTTTCTTTAGAAAGGGAAGGAGGGCATTGTTCCAACTTGTTGGTGTTAGTATAGTAAACTGGGGTGAGGGGACAGGAGAGGGGGGGGGGGGGGGGGGAAGAGGGGCAGTGCATACAAGTCACTGATACATTGCTACATTCATATGCAGATTAGACTGGCTGACAGTGGAGGTGGGGGAGGGAGAGGGGGGGGGGGGGGTATTGCCTTATCACAGGCATTACTGAGCAGGGCTCTCATATACTGCACTGGCTGAGAGGGCAGAGCCTAGCCTCATGCTGGACATGCAGGCTGCAGTCAGTGAGTACAGTAGCATGGCTCAGTCACAGTATTACATCTGCATGGGGGCAGGTGAGTCCAAAAAAAAATACACCCAAAAAATTTTTTCCCCCTGGAAATTGCCTGAATCAAATTATGACATTGACAGGAATCGCCCGATTTTTTTTTCCAAAATGGCCGCTGGCGGCCATCTTGGATTTTGGGTCTCGACGAAAAACAATAGGGGTTAGGAGCAAAGTATTTCGGATGAGCTGTGAAAATTTCGGAAAGATAGATTAAGGCGTTCAAGAGTTATGATCCGGAAAACGAACGGCGGAAGAAAAAAAAAAAAGAAAAAAAAAAACAGACAAAAACATTTTCAATCGGGATGCCTAATGAGGGCAAAGAATCAGACCTGGTTGACAGTGTAGAGTTCCCCGAGCAGTGTGTGCTTGCCGCGAGCTCCGACATATTTGAGGAGCTCTGCAAATTCTGTCTTTGGCAGCACCTGTGTGTGTTAAAGTGTGAACAATCCACTGGTATATAATTTCATTCTTGACAATTATTATCTGCAGGAGGGCATGCAAGTTTGGCGATGCATAAAACTTGAGCTAGATCATACCAGTGTTGGAGTTGGTTCAGATCGGGAACTTTTTGATGACTGGGCAGCTCTCGATGCCGGTTCATTATCGATCAACTGACAAAACAAAAGAAATATACACCATAATATCATGTTTAATCTCCGAAAATATAGGCCTAGGTCTAGAATCTATGTGTATAGAGTTGGTTTAAATAAATCTAGATCTACATCTTCTTGTGATAATATCTGGTTTTATATTTTCTGAATATAGTCTACATTGTACATGATTTTGCATAAGAGGGCCCACAGCCCTCATCTTTGCCTCACCTGTACTTCCACGGAACTCTGTGATGTAGTGCGTACACGACTCTTTCTTGAACGACGCGGCATTATTTTTCGTCTCTGAAAAAATTATCAAAAACAATGATTGACAAAATAATTACATCTAAAATCATGTTGCTCCGTCTCGAACTTGTCTATCATAGAGGGAATCAGTCTATTATAGGAGGGTCACTGATCTTCCCCTATAATAGGAAGGTTCAACACAGAGCAACGTCGGCGAGCGTCATGGCGAGCATGTAGATCTACATTCATACAATGTACATGTAATTTAGCTTGCCATACCGAAATAAAATCATATTATCGCCCAGTAACCTACTTCAGTCACAATTAACCAAACCAACTCATGACATTAGGGGAACGTGTGAATATTGTATTTACATGTAGATAAATATGATAATTAATCTGTTATCATCAGTAAATACAGGCAATATGGAGCTTTGTATGCCAGATCACATTCAGCTGATCCCTGCATTACCTATATTGCCGAGGCGGTAAATCGGTCGTACTGATACAGATTGTTTTGGAAATTCAGTTTGGACCAAATCATAAATAGAATATTGCCTGTATGATTTATATTCACGAGAGTAATGGCAAACAGTAGTGAAAATGTCCTTTAGTAATGATATCTACAATTTTTAGCAGTATTACAGGAGGACTATTTTACATCATATCAATGCGCCAGACATGTTCAGACAGGAACATGTATGGACACTGTAGGAACCCTCGATCGAAGCGATTACCGTAACGCGCGTTACGGTAATCAAAAACATGGCGGAAGGTGAGCCAGTTCGAATAAAAACTGCGTATTTTGCTAGGTATCTCGGGTATAGTATTGGAGTCACAGTGATACATATATATCAGACGTTGTGGGAAATTCATCAGTACTGTTTCTGAAACGTGTCGTAGAGTTTGATGCGAGTAAGGAGGGATTTTAAAATTTGGGAAAGATTACCGTAACTTCTAGGCTTGATTACCGTAACGTTCGACGGCACAGTGAGGCAGATTACCGTAACGTGTGGTCAAACTGTCCTGAAATCACTGGGATTTCTCGCATATACCGTCTCAAATTAGCAGGAAAATCATAAATACATGTATCCTCATCAATAATCAATTGATCCAAATACAAGTATCCACATCATCAATTTAGATACGCAATGCAGATGTACTACAACAGCCGTTTGAAGCTGTATTATCGTCTTTGGTCAAACACGGAATACAGCACCACAGTTGGTCCAACAATGTATTGACTACCAGGCGAAAATGCCTTGATCCGCCAACCGGTGCCTTATCTTGTGTGCCAGTACAATATGTTCTGGCCGAACTTCGATTCATTAACGAACAGAAATTAAATGCGTATACCCCCCCCCCCCCTCTCGTGATTATGGACTATATACCATTTATTTTCAGTACATTCAAGGAATGTGTGTTGAAAATAAGGTTTCATTAACTAATATCTCAAAATTACGTATCGACGACCTTCATAATATTGATAATACGACCCGTATTTCCGTGTTCTTGTATTTCTGAAATACATATGTCTGATCTGATCAGAATTGGGCATTTTTCGAAAAAAAAATGGCTGTTTTGACCTTTTAAGGTCATCGAAGGTCAACTTCAAGGTCACCATCCAAATCGTAATGACTTCACATTTGAAAGTGCCAATATCTAAGCTGTATCTTCAAGCTTTCTAGAGTACAGTTGTGGCAGTATTTATAATACACACTTTCAATATTTTGTATTGCTATTATGTTCATATTATTAATGACTATTGACTACTACTTGTTTCACCGATGAGGTAAGTACTCAGGTCACGTCTTCGTCAGATCACCATTTCTCGTCCACCTATCACTATTTCATGTCTACATGTATTTGTTGTACAGGGTGGCCCAGAAAAAATTCCAACCGAAACCTACAAGCTCGAGTAAAGGGTATTATGCCATACAAATTCATTAAAATCGATCCTGGGCACCTAAGAAGCGGTCTATCCCTAAATATGCGCCTCCATTATGATGTTGCACAAAATGTTTCAATGAAAAATTATGGTTATAGGTAAGTTTTAATCATTCTATATAGATTCTCACTTGTACATTAAAAAAATTATGAATCAGCAGAAATGCCTCAACTCAATGTTGAAGATAAAGATTATCCTGTTGAAAAATATGATAAGAGTGTACTTTTTGGGGAAACAATAGTCCCAGCATCAAATGGACATCCACTACCAAGTACGATCCAAGAACTGAAGAATAACACCAGCAAGAACTCGTTTTTGTACTCGATAACAATCTCCGAGCAATTTGACGGAGAAAATTGAGCGACGAGATTGTGGCCAAAGGCGGACATTTCGAACACTGTTTACTGAACTTTACTGTCATTGGAAGTCAAATGTTATATCACAGACGGCGTGTATTTACTTATTTATTGTTTTCTTCCATTTCGAATGCGTTTGATACACCAGGCTGGTATAGAATACCACAGGGACGAGTTTTTGTTTCGGTTGGGTTTTTTCGGGCCAACCTATATGTTATATTTTTGTAGGCTTGAAAATATTGAATTCATTCCGGACATGTTTGCTGTAAAATAGATAGCATATGTGCCGTTATATTTAAGATAGATCAAATGTCTGTGCGTCCTTTGGTCTGTAGGTATTTTCCCTGGCTATGCACATTCGCATAAAATATGATTTATATATTAGTTTCTCAAATTATGAGTCGTATGCACTGGAGGAAGCAGCACGCACTACTTTTATACTTACATCACTTGAAATATGTATTTTGACATAACACGTTACCGTAATCAGTCCTAAACGTTACGGTAATCACAGCTGCCAAACCTGATGACGTTACGGTAATCCAGAGATATTTTTTCTCAGACAAAATAAACGTGCATGCCGTAAGTTGAGACAAACGTCCAACTCGCTGAATTTTAAACAATGTCCGAACTCCCATATGAATGCTGCAAGTGTATAAAACAAGTCGTGATTTCTTTGGGAATGGACATGGACGAAACGAAGCGACTGGCCTTCCGCCATGTTTTTGATTACCGTAACGCGCGTTACGGTAATCGTTTCGACCGGGGGTTCCTACAGTGATGGATGGTCGATTTTTTTTATTTGATTTGATTTGATTCATTTCGAAGAATCAACATTTTAAACGTTATTACATATACATATTATATGAACAAAAGAATACATATAAAGGTATAAAATAAATAGTGGTTGACAATGTTGATTGATCAGAGATGGCCCATGAAAGTTTACTGAATAAAACTTATTTCCAATGGGGTCTCTAGATAATTTGGATGAAGTAAGACAGTGGTTGGTTAACCCTGCTTCACGGCTGAACCTGTATTTTTGATTCCCTGCCTTTTGGAAGAAAGGAATACGCTTGCCAGAGTTAGTGGTTGGTTAAATTATGGACTGACATAAGAATTTATTTGAGGATTATACCATGTATACAATACTTCTTGGTAAAATAAATTGAGATTTGAGTTACTGAGTGAAAATGACAGAATTATATACTGACCCAGCTAACACAAAACATTTTCAAAACGTTATGAGAATGTTATACAAAGGTTATAGTTCTGGAAACGTTTTAATAACGTTTCAAAAACATTATTGGTAGTATTTTCGTTTTTCAACCAACATCACATTTAAACTTGTAACGCCCATAAGGAATCGGCTAATATATGGCATGAGATGAGGGGAATCTCAAAACACAAATATTACCAACATATGATGAACACGTTTTAAAAACATTTTTAAAATGTTACGAGAAATATATTTTCTGGATACATTATTATAACGTTTTTATAACATTTCTGCATAACTTTCGTATTTATTAGTTATATACACAATTTATGTTAGATTGCGCATTTGCTAAGAACACTGACCGTCCACTCCCCCTCTCGAGTATTGTTTTGCAGTATGAACAAGAATTTTCAGCGAATAATGAAAGATGTTCATGGTAATTATCCCACATGGTAGCAGCTTTCCCGCCTCAACAAGTCACGTGTTTCAATTCAGTGCCGCTCTTCAGATTTTTGAAAAGACGAGACATTCTCAACTGTTATCTCCTTGGATATACTGCTTTTACAACAATTTCCGTGAAATTGACTGCTGGAGTATTATACATGTAGCGTTGTGACGTGGTGGCTACATAGTAGTGACAGGTTTATAAGACATTTACTGACACTCCAGTAATGGGGTATACCTCTGTAAAGTACGGCAGGCGCCCGCTACAGGGTGGGGTCGCCGAACCCTACATACACATGACACATGACACATTACATAGATAATATAAATGAAGAACAATGAAAAAGAGGTGTGGACGGATGGCAAATGCAGATGTAGCCTATACCGGATTGAGCTGAAGCAGATGGAGATGTTGTTTGAGTTTGGATATGAAGGTACTGTGTTATTCAATTGACTTGAGTGAGACTGGTAATGAGGGTCTTTAACCGGTTTCCGCGTGGGCACACTGCAGGGGAATCCCGTTAACCAGGTATCTGAACGATTGGCTGATCACGGCGTCCGACCAGCAGACTGTGGCTTCCCACACTGAGATGATAGTACAGCTGTGTCAGAGGATAGGGCTTATCTTCAACTTTCAGGAGTCAGATCTGGTTACTGCCCAGAGGGTGACGTATCTCGGAATGGACCTGGACACCAGCTTCTTCTTAGTCAGGCCTACGGTGAACCATTTGCATCGGCTGCAAGGCGTTCTACGGTTTTTCTCTCACGGTTTTCCAGTCTCGGCGTTGCTCTTTCTTCGTCTGATAGGGCACATGGTGTCTCTCGAGAGGATCATCCCCAGGGGTCGTCTACAGATGAGGTCTTTTCAGTTTCACCTCAGGGACTTCTGGGATGTGTCCCAGGACATCGCAACCCTGGTTCTGGTTCTTCCATTGCTCCAGGACGATCTCCGGTGGTGGGGCGATGTCAACAACTTGCTGCGCAGTCACCCCATTCACGAGCTGGACCCAGATTTTCTCCTCTTCACGGATACCTCCCGGTATGGCTGGGGAGCCCATCTGGACGAGCTGCAGGCCTCGGGGTTGTGGTTTGAGACCGATCTTCTTCACCATATCAACTGGCTGGAGTTGAAGGCAGTGTGGCTCAGTTTGCATCATTTTCAACTAATGATAGTGGGTTCCACAGTCCTCGCGATATCAAACAACACTACGGTGGTCGGGTACATCAAGAATGAGGGGGGGGGGGGGCGCGTTCAGAGGAGCTATTCGACCTGACGTGCGACTTACTGATTAGGGCGGAGGCGCAGGAGGTGTATCTCTTTGCCCGTCACATTCCCGGAGCGATGAACACTCTCGCAGATGCTCTTTCAAGAAGGAGCCCTGTGTCCACGAACTGGTCACTCAACCCACAGGTCTGTAACTGCCTGCGGCGTCTTTGGGGTCAGCCAAAACAATTGGCTTCGGTTGTAGGTGTCTTCATTCCCGGATCCTCAGGCCTGGGGAGTGGATGCTCTCGCGATCGATTGGACCGGTCTGTGGGCGTACGCCTTCCTGCCGTTCTCCCTTCTACCAGTGGTCTCAAAGAAGATTCGGTCGACACAGTGCCAGTGCATCCTGGCTGCCCCGAACTGGCCGTCCAAGCCGTAGTATCCCAGGCTGCTCGATCTTCTGGTGGACGATTCGCGGTGGCTTCCTCAGATCCCAATCTTCTTCTTCAGGGCGCCTGTTCCACGAACACCTGGAGTTCGTACACCTTCACGCGTGGAGGTTATCAGGCAATCCTTCAGAGCATCATGTTTTTCGAGGAAGGCTTCCTGTCATATGTCACAAAATGTCAGATCGAGTTCTGAACGCCTCTACCAACTTTTTCCTCTGGTTGCGGGACAAGCAGAAGAGGGCTTTCTCAACAGTGAAGGGCTATCGGGCGGCCATAGCCAATGTTCTCTTAGAGCACGGTCTGGACATCTCCTCGTCGCAAAGGTCTCTGCCCAGAGGTCATCAACCCAGGACATTCCAGTCAATGTCAAGACACCCAAGTGGGATCTCTCTCTGGTCCTCTACAGCCTCAGCGAAGCCCCATATGAGCCTTTGGAGGAGGCAGATGTACATTCTTTAACTCATAAGACAGTTTTCCTTTTGGCCTTGGCTTCGGCCAAGCGTGTCAGTGAGCTTCAGGGACTTTCTGCGGAAGTTCTTCACCCTGAGACCTGGTCATATGTCACATTGAAGTATGCTCTCGGCTTCCTTGCTAGGAACGATGCCCCTGTTTCCTGGAGACAGGGACGCGAATGATCTCCGTCCCTTCCCTATCTAATCTGGCGTCTGATTGGGCGGATCTCAGCCTTTGCCCGGTTCACGAGTTGCGATTCTACCTGAAGAAGACTAAGTCGACTAGACCTCCGGACCCGCGTCTGTTCTTACCGCTCTCCTTGGCTAGAGGTCAGGTCTCGAAAAATACTATAGCCATGTGGATCAAGGCCGTTGTCTCTTGTGCATACCATCATGATCGCAGTCATCTCCTTCAGCCCCACGGCCATACAGCTCACGAAGTTCGTGCTATTACTAATTCTTGGACATTCTCTCATCACATGTCTCTTCCGGATGTGATGAAGGCAGCTACGTGGAAGAATCGCTCCACCTTCTCTTCATTCTACTTACGAGACGTCTCTCTCCTCGCGGATGATCTCTACCGCCTCGGCCCAATCGTCTCGGCTCAAGCTGTTGTTCAGTCCACTGCATCGTCTCTAAAGAGTCTTCGGGGGAAGCGAAGCTCCATCGGTTGGTCGCCTGCACGTCGCCTACAAAAGGACTCTGTCACAGGTATGTGATGTAAGATCTAATCTGGATTACAATACACTTGCTTTCATATGGTTGATTTGTATAATAATTACTTTAGGATACGAGCGGGTTCTTTTTCTAAGGCAGTAATTATTTTCATTGGTATTTATGCATGTTGTTCATCTTTCTTTTTACAGAGGATGATCTTGTGCGGGCATACTAACTTACGCGCTGAGGGAACTCACCACCAGCTGGCCATTCCCCAGAATCAGAGGTAAGTATCGCTTAGCATAACAAATCAAAAGTGTTGAAACTAACTTATATTTTCATACTATGCATACTTACCTCTGATGTCGGATGGTCCCACCAGCCTCCCCACTGATTATCTTCAGTTTCTTTTTAAGAAGATACTTCCCTCAGTGGACAAGTTCAGGAGCAACAAAAGTGAACTAGGCGGCAATGGACTGAGGAGGCAATGGACTGTGTGACTATTTACCAGCACATGGTCCAAACGGACCAGCTAACTTCGTTCAGCTTTTATTCACCCATATTTCATGTGTAGTTGACGAATGAGGGGTTCGCTAATTAATCTCCCCAGAATCAGAGGTGAGTAAGCATAGTATAAAAATAAAAGTTAATTTTAAAACTTTTGATTTTGCCTTGTTTTAGTTTTTATAGAGATAGTTCTGAGTTTAAAATTGCAATAAGAAAAAAAAAGTCCCCCCCGTGCCCAATTTTATGCCAGACTGTCCCACGATCCCACGATCTGAAACAAAGTTATATCATCTATACTCTGATTTTTCTAACTCGTTTACACTGTTTTTCGCTGATATTTTTGCGATGCTAAATGATATCGTTCTATAACTTGGCATACTTCACCTGGGAGTCCAACGGCAATTTTCTACTAAATTTCAGACTTCCATCGCGAAAACTGACAAAGTTGACAATCTACCCCCATGTTAAATTTAACCCCGTCATTGAATTTCTGGGTCCTCATATAATTTTATGCATTTGCTCGGTTTTGTAGCTGTGCAGTCTTTCGAAATCAATATGTTTGTGTGGAATATACCCCCATTGTATCGTGTGGTCCAAAATTACAATAAAACTTCATCTTGATGGATATAAACAGGACAAAATCCTCGAATATGCTCAGATTCTCGAGATGCCGTTTTGGGCTGAAATTTAACATTGGGGTAGATTGCCAACTTCTTCAAATTTTGCGATAAAAGTATGAAATTTGGCAGAAAACTGCCGTTTGACTTCTATGGGAAGCATGCCAAATTACAGAACGATGACATTCAGCATCGCAAAAATATCGTCAAACATCGGTGTACACAAGTTAGAAAAATCAGAGTGTAAATGCTTTGTAGAAGATAATAAAATACATAAAGAAATAATATTTTGTACACTTTTGAAATAGGCCAAGATAATCCTAAAATATCGGCAAAAAATATAATAGAGAGAAAAAACTACATGATGGTGTATTATTGAAAATGTTTTTCGTCGGACAAATGTGAAAAGTCAGACAACCTATAAAATATTTTTGTATGGGGGTACGGATACAAGGTCATTCTGACATGGTGCAATCGATTTGCGACCGCCCACACTTTGGGAGCATGAAATGACATGTTGCTATAGTCAGCGTCATTGGTCTGTGAGCGGTGGTTTTCAGGCGATTTCTCTGTCATTATTTGAGATAATCATATGGAATTTTGACAGGTATGTTATCTCATAACCGCCTAACTCAGTATGCATTTTCAAAAAGATTGGATGGGATGCAAAAAAGTTAGCCTATCTCGTCCATAGTAAAGATCTGAAGAAATCGGCCGTGGACCGCCCCCGATCGCCGTAGCATTTCTATAGATAACGTTTTGACGTTTTCCTATTCCGTTATATATAGGCCAAATGGGCTAACTTTTTTATTTACACACCAATTTTTCCGAGAATTTATACCCTGTTAGGCGAACATAAAATAACACTCCTGCCAAAATTTCATCGAGATATGTTAATTATTGACTGAATAATCGCCAAAAAACCACCGCTCACAGACCAATGATGCCGACTATAAATAATAATTATTAACGTTACATTCGCCAGGTGTCGGGGCGGTGGTTTTGTTGTTTTTCTGATTTTCCCTGCATTACACGGTCTGTTTCCGATTATTTTCACAGATGTTTAGATCTATACAGTACAGTGTACATAAGTATTCGAAATACATTCTCACTAGTGTGAAATCACCACATAATCAAATTGATTCATTGACTGGTGTCACAATCATGGCATTGGTGGGAATGAAATACAATAGACGTTATGTGGCATGTTTGTTACAAACACACGGTCCTTCTTCTTTCAGGCCCCCAACCCCCCTCCCCCATGGGGATCTATCTTTTTGTATTCCAATCTCCCCATGGGCATGGCTGAGAATCTTGATAAACATTATAACTCCTGTTCTTCTAAAGGGGCACTACTGTATATGGGATTGTGTTTTTAGGGGATTTCCAAGATTTTTCTCCCGATGCTTCTATTTATAGAACGAAACGTAGGATTACGTTATTGTCCCAGGATCTCTGTCGAGCCAACTGTTAGATCAGCCAGGTCGGCTCGGCAGATATCCTAGGTCAAAAATTTCATCTGGCGTTTTGTTAAGTAGAAGCGTCGGGAGAAAAATCTTGGAAATCCCCTAAAAACAGAATCCCATATAGTGCCCCTTTAATCCCAATATCCTGAGGAAGTCCAATCGCATGAATGTTGTCATGTGACAGGTATGATTGTCTGTAGATGTACAAAGTTCTCACTTCCAAGAGCCAGTTGATATATCATGCCGTACATTCTGACTAGGCGCATTCCGGGCTCGTACCGCAATTAGTGATTTTAATTAAGTGTCAGGGTCATGAACAGTCTGAGTGGTGTACCCGGTGTCCTCCGGACTTGCACATGGAGGAGCGATGTCACTAGCAATAAGTCCATGGTATCCGTGCAAACTGCTTTGACGATCAGTGGAAAGCATACATTTATGAACTTGTCTCCTGCCGTGTTTCCTATCTCATATATACATGTACACCTTCAATGCAGATGGGACAGTTTGATCGATGTTGTGTGCGAGGCTGTCGGAAGAAGAGAAGCCAAACCAAGGGTCTACTCTCATTCTTCAAAATCCCTCGAGCACCAGCTGAAAGGAGGCAAGATTGGATCGCGTTCATACGAAGGAAGCGGGAAGCAGGAAAGAACTGGAAAGTGTGCAGCGAGCACTTCTCCAGTGGCAAGCCTAACTCAAAAGCTGACAATGTTGACTATATTCCAACACTCAATGGGTCATCCAAAAGCATCAAGGCACACAAAAAAGGTGATGTTCACAATTGAAACTGGTTTCAATAAATTAAATTTTTTACAAAGATAATTAAAAATACAAATGATTGTATCCATGATGTTTTATCCCATATGTTTCATTTCATTTGAAGGATGGTCAGGAGATGAAGCAAATTCTTCAACTTCCGCAGTATCACAACTTGAAGCTGGTGAGAAGACCCCAACAAAAGACCATGAGGATAATGGTGATGTTAGGATAAAGAAAGAAACAACAGACACTGGCTCTCAAGCAGAGCACAGTGAGGAGCAGCCAGAAGTGTCTGTCAAAGTAGAATTTTCTAATCTGGAAGGTACATCTGACACAGATGATGACAGTTCATCCTCAAGTTCCAGCGATGGTGAACTCCCAAAACGTAAGCCTAAGCCGGCGAAACCCCCTCCAACGTGTGAGGTGTGTGGCGCAGACTTCAAGTCTCGGATGGAACTCAGGAGGCACAAAAAGGTTCATTCTGATCCCAACAAAAAGAAGAGGAAGGATCACTACGAATGCACCATGTGTGACAAAGTACTGCCGTCGAAGTACCAACTGGACAACCACTTGTACCTAGAGCACCAGCAGGCCAAGAAGTTCATGTGTGATCTCTGTGGCCGCTCGTTTATCCGACACTCGGGTCTGACTGACCACCGTCTCACACACTACCGAGAGCTGACCTTCCAGTGCTCCCAGTGTGGGAAAGGTTTTGCGCGTAAGAGTGAACTGCACTGCCACGAGCTAAGAAGCCACGGCCGGGCAACGGCTCAGACGCCACTACACGTTTGTGAAGTCTGTGGCATGCAGTTTCTAGTGTCTTCTAGATTGCGGGCTCACATGTCCAAACACGTGGAATCGATCAAGAAGTGCCCTCACTGTGGCAAGGAATTCCGACATGCATGCAACCTGAGAACCCACGTCCGCGGAATGCATGAGGATGATAAAAAATTCCAGTGTGGATATTGTACTCGTCGATTTGGGAACTCGTACAACTTGAAAGTCCACGAGCGAATCCACACCGGAGAGAAGCCGTATACATGTGATGTTTGTGACAAGGGCTTCGCTGACGTCTGTAACTTCAGGCGCCACCAGGAAAAGTGTGGAGATGGTACGACCGCTGGAACGCCACATCGCAAACCGACGAAAAACATGGGCGATGACGTCACTGGCAAACTACATGTAGATCAGAACTTTTCACAAGCCAAAGTCAATTCTGAGATGTGTTTTGACGGCTGGCAGACAGGAGTGAGTGTCCCCACTTACCATGGTGTAGTGTTTCCACAGGCCACAATGCTGGATAATGTTAGTGAACAATTCAAAGCTGAAAACTTGCCATCCCAGACATTTTAGGGTACATGTATTCATTGTTATTCATGTAATTATATATTCAGTGTGTAAGGTGAATCATGATATACCAGTGAAATATCTGCTCGTGTGCAGCATAGACTAATATAAGATTTATGCATTTGCATTTTGTTGGATATAATGGATATATTGTTGTTAGAGTTCAAGGGTAAAACGCACGAACCAACTTTTTGAGCTGAGAGATATCTACACCTACATTTATTGAACAAAGTCCAATACTGGATATCACGTTCAAGCAGAAAGTATATTTGAAGTACCTGCTATCAAATTATATACATATAATATCACAAATTTACCATCAGCAGTTACTGGTAATGATAAGTTATGTATGTTGAACCATATACTCAATATGATAAATACTGAACTCAACTATCACATGAATAAGGCATCCTGATCATGTTAATTTGGATTATTTGTAAATGAATGGACCTTCTCATCTAAGACTTGTTCTAGTGTATCTGTAAAATCTAAATCATGAGTCCTGAGCACCATGGTGTCAGATCCTACAGTGGTACAGCAAAGTCGACATACATGTATGTATATATACATGCACTTGTATCATTGTATGCTTGTGTTTTGGATTATGTGAGCCTCAGTCTGGTGACTGTAAATGTACATGTATGTGTATGGTAATAAATACTAGTACAGATTTCATATCCTTTTCATATCCTTTCATATCCTTATTCAAATCCTTTTTGTCAGGTATCTATGCAGGGATAGCCCATAATGGCAGATATGAGCTGCCGTAGATAAAAGCCATCAAAGATTTGTTTTTGGAAGATATTATTTCCCACACACTTGCAATTCTCTGGACATTTTTTGTTCTTTGGGTTTGATGGATCAGTATTTATTTTGTCAATGGGAAAGCAACAAATTTAGCTATAGAAACATTTCCAATTCCTATAGTATCATGTAAACATGTAAAATTTTAACACCAGCTGTGTCGGTATCAATGATGAAGTTCGTCCACCGATCATTCAGTGTGAGTAGAGAATGACCACTTCGGAAGCCATTCGCCAGGTGTCAGCACATCAGATTCTATGGAATTCCTGAAGCGCCATTGAAAATTGACACATAGGCCTACTCTGATTTTTCTAACTGTTTTTTTGCTGCTATTTTGGAGATGCTAAATGGTATCATTCTAGAACTTGGCAAATCTCACCTGGGAGTCAAACGGCAATTTTCTACCAAATTTCGGATAATCTATCGTGAAAACTGAAAAAGTTGGCAATCTGCCGTAATGTTAAACCTAGCTGTCATTTAATGTCTGGGTCCACACAGAATTTCATGCATTTGCTCGGTTTTGTAAATTTCTTTTCGAAATCAGCATGTTTGTGTAGAGTACACCACCGATGTGTCTATATGCTCAGAGTCTCGAGTATAACACAACCCCTAATATAACATTGGGGTAGATTACCAACTTCTTCAGTTTTTTGCGATAGAAGTCTGAAATTGGTAGAAAATTGCCGTTTAAAGTACTAGTATAGTGAAAATATGATATGAGCTTATATGAAAGATCTCATTGATCTGAGCAAAATGGTTTTTACGGCATGTAAATATCACAATCCGTTCAAAAGTTATAGCACTTTGAAGACTGAAATCGGCAAATTTGCTTTTTCAAAACAATTTTGCTAATTAGTATGCAAATGAGATATTCATGACGTCATCGGGGGAAGTTGTTTTAATTAGGTACTTTGATATGTATTATTCATTCATTTAATGTTATGATTATTCATCAAAACTTATTCTATACAGATTTTAATTTGAATAATCAGTGTTTTCACTTTTTCTGTTGTTGTCAAGGTAACCAGTGACCTGGTATGGCCCATAGCAACCATGGTTGCTAGGGCCAGAAACCCACTTAAAATAGGGTATGGACGAATAAAAATGGTGCCAACTTGAGATCTATAATAATTAATTTCATAAATAATCGACAGAAAGTCTGTGGATAGACTGACTTGGCAGTTAATGGCCGTGGCAACCATGGGTAACTACGGCTATAGGAAACGACTGGTAACCATAGCAACAGTACAGTGTGTGTGGATATTGACTATGTATGGTACATAATAATATGCACTAGTCGGATCGTCAGAACCTTCAATAAGAATCATTATATCCTGGCTTGAAATATCCTAATTAAAATTTGTTCCCCTCGTGACGTCATGAATTCTCATTATCATCTAATTTGCATATTAATGAGTTGCTGGAACTTTTCAAGTGGCTTCTGTAATGTGGTGCCGGAATTGCAGTTTCAAATGGCTGTAACTTTTTAACGGATAGAGATATTGATATACCGTGAAGACCATTTTGCTCAGATCATTGAGATCTTTCATATAACAAAACATCATATTTTCACTTTACTAGTACTTTAATTCATATGTGAGAGCAGGCCAAGTTATAGAAAAAATTACTTTCCATTAACTTTAATTAGTACGTCTAGATCTACCAGTATATACTGCCCGTCAAAAGTCTGGAATCGCTTTATCATGCTGAATTGTTGAATTTGTTCATTGCTTCATCCCTTACGCCGTGTGCGACACATTTGTTAAATTTGTGATATTCTCACGCAGGGTAAGCGAGAATGCCGAGTTGCGCACAAAATACGTTGCTTTGCCGAGTTGCGCACAAGAAATACTGAGTCGCGCACAGGAATGCCGAGGCGCGCGTTTTTTGTTCTTGGACTCTCGTCTGTCAGTTTTCAAGATTTTGAGAAGAATGGAAGACAGGTTTGCATATATTAAAAGTCTTATCCGGATATATATACATCCTAAGTAATATTGGTGATCGCGGAAATGTCAATTGACCAACGAGCAGTTCATAAATCTTGTCAAACTTGACTGACCATCGTTGTTTTCAGTGAAAGCCTTCATATATCGCTCACTGAACTGAGCAATTGAGACACAACGCCGGTCATTTTTATCGCTGACAGTGATGGAACTTGCTTATCAAATGCGAACAATCATAAGTATTTATTGTCAACATCATGTTGATGGTATTTGAGAAGTTATTTATGTGTGTTTGTGTGAAGTGGCAAAATCCGATAGGCAACTGCTCGGGCGCGCTCACTGGCAACTGCACGGTTGCGCACCCCAAATATAAAATAATTGCTTTGTCTGCAAATAACAATTCAGATATTTCATGCAACTGAGTCATGAAACTGAGGTTCAGCAAACAAGTTAACCCGAGGTTAAGTTCGAGCTCACTTTTAGGTGTGCCACATGTATGTATGACTCCCTATATGCTCATAATACACTACATTCAAAAAAATAGTGTTTAGCTTTTAAATGCTTATCTAAACACCTTTCTGTAACGACTTTTTTACGCGTTTAATGCATATAATTACTAAACGGCATTTAGCTTTTTTAAACGTTAGCATTAATCTTAATCATGAGTGATTAAAATTTATATGTTGATGTTTAAGTGTATGTGTATTGTTTAGGTATTCAACAGTGGTGTTTAAAATCTAAACGCGTATAGATATTTCACAGGTGTTTATATCATTTATTCCAAAAACACTGGTGTTTAACATAAATGGCATACACGTGTTTATTTTCCTAAACATCCAACGGCGTTTATGCCCTGTAACGACTTTTATACACCTAGAGGCATATATATTATAAACATTTGTATTTAAAAATAACACATGCGTGCTATTCTGCTACACATGGATGTGTAATTTTCAAGTCAAACAAGAAACGTTCAATTCCATCCTCTTTGAGTGAATGTACTCATTTAGAGTTTGTTATCCATTTGATATCCATTTGAAGCGTTCCGTCTGTTGCAATCTGCTAATCATGTGCTAACATCCATGTTTCATTGAGTTCGTTGGTGCGACCTTACTTCTTTGCAACTGCCAGTGTGTTTTCTCCAACCTCTACCAGGTTCTGTGCAAGCAGGGAGATGAAATATTCAGCATGTATCAGTGTATAGGTATCAAGTTCCTAACACAATTACATCACCGTGTTGACGTTTGGAATTACTTGTCGTTGATCGGGAATCGGCGCTGACTTGACGCCTTTATCGAGGTCACACCCTTCTTCGTCTTCCAGCACTTTAGTGATCGTGATGTCGCTCATGGGTCGGTCCAGTGCAAATGATAATAAACTAATTTTAGTTTGAAATTATACAGTAAATGAGAGGACAATCTTCTGTCAACATTCCAAATACATGTAGGACAGGATTACACTATATAGTGCACTCCAAGTGAATCGCCAATTAAATACTTCACTTCAGTAACTTTAAACAACTGATAGATACACATCTTTCAACAAATAAACACTCCACAATTAACTGATAAGTCCAAAAAGGTAGACCAAATCCAATGCATAATGTAGGCGTACTTGTGTGCTCTTCAGGAAAGAATATCCAAATGAATCCAAATGCATGCAAACGATGCACATTCAGATGTGTTCCGAATGTAGGTCAAGTAAACAAAATTAAACACTCGCATTATTTAATAGTCGCTGGCGTTTACTTTCATAGTTTTTAAATACACGTGTTTATTTCTTCAAATTGAAATTATTTCTTTTTGCCAGTATTGCTCCAACCTCTACCAGGTTGGAGCAATAATGTTGCAAGACATTATTCTTAATGAACACATTATTTCATGGACTATTTAGCTTCATAATCATTGGCAATATAAAAAATGCACTTAAGTTCAGATGAACATTTAATATGTAGATAGAATTTGAGAATATGTGATATGTTCAACATTAACATATGTCTCATTTCTAAACACCTGTATTTATGTGGCAGGAAACGAAGATTGCTAAGATGTCGCTCTTCAAAATGCACGCATTCACAAAAGCAAGTTTCCATGAAGCCAACATTGTACAAATAGGTAATAGTGGAAGTGCAATATGTTGGCGACGAAGAACCTCAGATATATGCCTAATATATTTCTCCGTTTGTTTAAATTGAGTCTTTCAGTCACCAATGAGCAATATCTTGAAGAAATCAAATTTTAATATTAATTTTGAAAGAACCATGTAAAAAACATGTTTTGTGTATTTTAGAAACTAGATCTAGTTTGGAATAATTGTGCAGGAAAAATGTCATCATTGGGTTAGTGACACATGTGTTTAGATTAGATACTGCTAGTATTTAGCCTACATATGTAGAAATGACATACTAGTGTTTATTTTCTACAACGTGTATTTATAACTAAAACGCTCTCGCTATGTAGAGTGTATATTTTATAAACACCCTCATGAACTAAACACTTGGTCTAACATATACATTTAATGGATAAACGCTCTCGTTATTCTTTTTTAAACACATGTGTTTAAAAAATACACATTTCCATTTAAATACTAAATGCCAGTTCATTTAATTATGTAATACATGTGTTTATAACATAAACGCCCCTCAGAAATATTTTTTTGAGTGTATACGCTCTATCTACAGGTACGAGCATTTAAAATTTCAAGAGGCCAATTTACACAAGTTATGTCAGACGTAACCTCCATATTTAGTCGTCAACATCACCTAAAGTCATGTTCAAGATCGCCAAACGATGCACCAGATATTACTTCCTATATGGGTAATGCTTATATTACAATCCTGAATAAATCATATATGTTTGTACAAGTGTTTTGGGCGCAGGATCCAATCTATAGGCCATATAAATCCAACACGTTGTCAATAGACTTTCCCGGATTGTCCCGGACCCAAAACGAACCTTCCCATACTACCTAGGATTGAAAAAATAGTCCCGGACTACCCATGCAGGATCACCAAAGATCATCAGGGACCCAGCAAGAACTTGGTATTTGGTCCGGGGACGTCAGGGGCCTTGGTGTGACTGGTACACAATACAAACGTGCGCTCCATCGAGGCAACTTGCATTTGAATGTACACATTTCACATAAGGCGTGATTTAGAACATATCGATGCATTCCATATTTCATGGGCTCCGTGCAATGATTCGTACACCAACTGGGTCGTGGCCCGGGTCGTGGGGAGGGCGGTTAGTGTAAGAACTGGACTCATACGGCAATTCTTGTTAAAATGTGTATCATGGCAACCCAGTTAGGTGATTGTACCAGTCCTGAATACGTTTGAATTTACGCCTAAGTTGTCTTGTAAGAAGGAGCTAGACTTGAATTGTCTGGGGAAAGAGCATGGAGTGACTGATATCACTGGTATAACTATAGACACGAGCAATGAAATTGCTGTGTGTTTGGGATGCCACTGTCGCAGATACACACAAGGTCCATCTCTCTATAAGCTAACTAGGCCCTAGACCTAGTAGGCATACTGTGTTCTACGATCTGGTTTTCTCTTGTCCGAACACATATCTGACTATAAAATTCTTCAGAACATTGCTATTTACAAATGGGTTCTAGACTTATGATTATTTCTATTTATGTATTCATCATATCCATGAGAACAACTGTTCTGGAAAACAGTAATGATACTTGTAAATGAATTGGAAACATCATGTTATAATGGTGTTTGTGATATAATTGACCGCAAAAAATGCCTCTTAAAAAACGTGAAATTTTGCCATATTTTTATCCAACCACGCATTGGATAACTTTCATTATCTCAACTCATACATGCAATATTTACATGAAAAATGGTAGAAACGTGCAAAACGAATTGATGTACATGATGGTATGCTATTTGTCATTGTAAACTGATTATTGCCTGGTCAATCATGTATATGATAAGCGATTCCAGACTTTTGACGGGCAGTTTATCTTATGTTACGTAGCACCAAGGGTTAAAATTCACTTCTTCACTATTTACAAAGTGCTAAACATCGTGTTATATTGCAACACGGAATATAGCTCAAATTATTACTAGTATATGGCGTTTGATAAAAACCCCAAGACCAAAAGACAGTATGAAGCTCATTAACTATTATGATGAGTTTTCATAAAGTCACGCCAAAACATAGGGATATTGCTTCTTGTATCTTATATCCTTATATTCTTAAGACGTTTTGGTTTCCGGATGATAACTGGAGTTTGCGTTGATATATCGTTATTAAATATTCACCACTGGTTAGAATTATTATGTGTGCTTCGTTGAGTGAAACAGATTTTGGGCCGGGTTCGTCGCCCTAGACAAACATCACAGCACGGTCTGCAGATCTAGCAATCATTCACATAAAACTACGTTTCGGACGGGTGCTCTGACATGGCAATAATATGATTGCTTGTCGTGACAATTACGCTAAATGGATATGATATAAAGGGTCTACTGGTGTAATATAGGCGTACATATGATGTTGGAAAGCACTGCCGTAGTCCTGTCCATATGGCGGTGAGCGATGAGAGTTGAAATTACTGCTACTGCCCCCCACCCCCCCCCCCCCACCCCCAAGTGATATATCCCGGATCCTCGCGGATAAGCCGCTCACCGTGGGTCACGACGGACGCACACTCGCTATCCCCGGATCCGCGTTTGAAACTAGAGGCTCTGTGAACTAGTCCATTTGTCCAAGCCGTAAGCCTGTACGGTTATGTTTCTTTAGGAACTCCATAGCATTGCTGGAGGGGAAAACCCAAATCGAAGGAAGGTTTGTTTATAAACATGATAAACAGCTGACAATAATCAAATGATAAGCACGTTTGAATCCATACTCGTGGAACCAGATGAAGTTAATTAAGTTTATAGATCTGTCTCAGGATAGAGGATTGTCAAGAGAGGCGAGGTCCCCCAAACCACAGTGCGCAATCAGTTTGAAGATTTGGTCACTGGAGGTGGTGCTTTTCTAGTTTAGCCCGTGAACAGGTGAATAGTGCTAGTGCTTTTCTGCAAATTTCGCGGAAAACAGGCAAGGTAAATTTTAGGCTGTTCAGTTTGGTGATGCAAAGGCATACTAATTCCGAAGAACTACTCAATAGAATATTGTAGTTACGTTCAATATATTCAAAACGGATTTTTAGCGGCGATTAAACAATATGACAGCAGATATTTTTTTATGCAGAGCGAGCACAATGTAAACATTCCCCATTTATCACCCATTTCACACCCAAACGTATCAATTGCTCCGTTATATTTGACTGTGTCACGCCTCAAATTTGACATTAGATCAGCGATTCAACACTTTATCGTAAGCATACGCTAGAACCATGGGGGTTCCTCTGATTTTGACAAAATCTATTTGTTCTTGTGGTTTGCCGAGTCCCATATGAGATGCAGATGTGACCCACTAGGCGATGCATCACTGACCCACAAGGGGATGAAGAAATGTACCACTATTTCGGTCCATGAAATTCGTTTTTCTTTGTAGAAAATCACCAATTTACTAATTTCATGTTATTTTTTCCTAATTCAAAACTTCTAGAATGGAATAGTACACAAATAAACGTGTCATCGAATATTAGTGTGTTATAATGCAATTAACTTGCATGTGATGGTTAACAATCATTAACAGTTCAGGAACGCGTACAATATCACAATGGAAGATCTAATAACCTGTGGATATTGTGACAAGTCACATCATGCGTTTTCAGTATTAAAGTATTTCATTAAAGTCCAACTAAAGTCAGGATACTCATTTTTGACAGATTATAGAGTGAATCTCACGAATTATTATAGTTTTTACAGTATGTCAATATCTCGATTATTTATGAAGATATGACAGTTTTAGTGAAAATGTTGGGCTAACTTTCTTGTGCCTAATTAACTATTATAATGAGTAATCATGACGTCACAACAAGTTAATAAGGTAATGAAACGTCTATTTTCAAATATGTACGATGATAACATGACCTTTACTTGGCATGTGCTCTATTTGGCATGAGATATAATCAGTATTCAATTTCCATAATTGGTTGCCAACGTAACTATTCTCGAGATATGACCCATAGCAACCATGGTTGCTAGGGGCCCAACGCCCTGAATATTGAATTAGGTACCATAAAACCGGTGAAAATGTGGATAAGAGCCTTTTCTGATATCCATTGAATAATTTTAAACGTCATTTTGCTTACCAGTCCCCTAGTTAAGTCCCCTAGCAACCACGTCGCTATGGGCCGTAAGTTAAATACGGTTGGCATGGTGACCAGACACATCTTATGAGTGTGGTATATTTTCTATCATCATTGTTATATTCGCATTATTCAGCAATACTATGCACGGATCAGTCAGAAAAGGGCTTTGAAAGTAGCTAATTAAAGTGACTTACCTGTGTGACGTCACGAATACTCATCATAATAGCTAATGGGCTTCATAATTCAAGTACGAATATTTTTAAAAATTGACACAAAATTGGTAATATCTCGAGAACGGTTAGAGATATTAAGGTTCTGTAAAAGCCAGCATATTACCTTTTGCATTTTCTATCGCACAAAGTATAATAACTTGAAATTCATTCTGACTTGAGTTAGACTTAATCATCACCCAGAACACTGGGTTAAAATGAGAGTATCACAGTTGTGTGAACAGAGTGGACGGACCATGCAAGGTGCACTCAAAGACATATGGTGTTTCAGGGGCCACATTACAGAACAAAATATATTCTGTAGAGGAGGACCTCTCCGTTAACGTGAGTGAATTGACTATAACTCCTGGGAAGAGTCCAGCAGCCAAAAAAAAAAAACAGTTCATGAGGAAACAAAATCATTGAAGAAGAAAAATTTATTCGGAAACAGTTATGATGATGCAGGCAAATCTCATACTTCCTTCACTCCCCAGGACGAAGAGTTACATGCAATTGTCGAAATGTTACCAGAGATGTTGTATGTTCTTCGACAACATGGTCTTCTTTGGTGCTCATTTCCTGGCCTAATGAGACTTCTCAAACCATGCACCATGATAACCATCACTCGCAAGTTTATTGCATTATAACACACTTATATTTAATGACACGTTCATTCGTGTACTAATCCATTCTAGAGGTTTTGAATTAGGAAAAAATAACATGAAATGAGTAAATAGGGGATTTTCTACAAAGAAAAACGAATTTCATGGACCGGAATGGTGGTACATTTCTTCAGCCCCTTGTGGGTCAATTATGCATCGCCTAGTGGGTCAGATCTGCATCTCATATGGGACTCGGCAAACCACAAAAACAAATAGATTTTGTCAAAATCAGAGAAACCCTCATGGTTCTAGCGTGTGCTTACGATAAAGTGTTGAATCGCTGATCTAATGTCAAATTTGATGCGTGACACAGTCAAATATAAGAGAGCAATTGATACGTTTGGGTGTGAAATGGGTGATAAATGGGGAATGTTTACATTGTGCTCGCTCTGCATAAAAAAATATCTGCTGTCATGTTGTTCAATCGCCACTAATAATCAGTTTTGAGTGTATTGAACGTAACTACATTATTCTATTGTGTAGTTCTCCGAATTTAGTATGCATTTGCATCACCAAACTGAACAGCCTAAAATTGGACTTGCCTGTTTTCCATGAAATTTGCAGAAAAGGACCACCTCCAGTGACCAAATCTTCAAACTGATTGCGCACTGTGCAAACTACCCCCCCCCCCCCCCCCCCTCCACCATGCCCTTCACGCCCTCAAGCCTTTCCTGAGATAAATCAAATGCCTGTGCTAAATATGTATGGGTGATCAAGATAGGATTAATCAACAATACAGTCTCAGACTCACATATATATATAGGTAGCCACAATTTCGTTAATTAATTTCGCTGAAATACGGTAGGTGCGAATTCATATTAGTCTCTAATTCATATAGATGAATCCTTACTCGAGAACGAGTCAGCCTAATCATAAAATATTGTGGTTTACATATCAACTCATGTGGCCAATTTCATTGCCAATAGGGCCTCTCATTCGATTTACAGTGGTCCTGGCCTTGTTCAAGACGAGGATAATCAGAGTAGGAGTAGGACCTAGGCCTATAGGACTGTCTTGTCTATTGGAAGCTATCGTGTGCCAAGCAGATTTATTAAGCATGTAAGCATTGCTTCAGATGAGTCGGTTTGACCGGTGCTGTGTGCGGGGTTGCAGGAAGAGAAGGAGGGATCACGCCAGTCTGTCCTTCCACAGAATCCCGCAGACCCCAGCCTCCCGACGTCGGTCCTGGGTCAAGTTCATCAGGAGGAAGCGCGAGGCAGGGAACAACTGGAAGGTGTGCAGCTTGCACTTTGTCAGTGGCAAGCCTTCCAAAAAGGCAGGTGCCACAGACTACTGTCCAACACTTAATGGGCCGAAGAAATGCAGCAAAACAGCTGTGGAAAACGGTACGGAATAGAAACATATGTAGTACGTGGCCGGGGGGGGGGGGGGGGGGTATATGTTTTTATTTTTGTATATGTATACATCTTTGTGCACTACAGAGGAACAACTTTGTGTAGTGGGTGTACGGAGACATGTACAGAATACTATATACTAGTAATACATATAAAACTACGCTTATTATCAAAGAAGAACAACGCTATTCTATACACGTTATCATGGAAATTCTCCGAACATTTTGCTGCTTTTTGTACACCACTTACTGTAAATGCATATGAAAGAAAAACTTGCCGTTACTTGCAGGTGATGTGGTAGTGAAAAATGAACATTTAGAAGATCTGACCTCAGAACTCAGCTCATCCAGCAAAAACCTGCAAGCTGATTGCAGCATGAAAAGCAACGAGGTGTGTGCTGGTGAAAAGATAGGCCATGTAGTGATCAAGGAAGAGTCACTCGACTCAGATGATACAGAGACTGCACGTGACGATGAGAAAAATTCTGCAAGTCCTCCAATGCCTGTGGATGATATCTCAGACACAGATGACGACAGTGTATCCAGCTCATCTTCTGAAGGAGAGCAATCTTCAAGGAAGCGTGGTAAACCCATGTGTGCGTGCAGCGTGTGTGGCCGGGAGTATCGCTACCAATCTCTACTCAAGAGACACATAAAAAGCCATGCAGAAAAGCAGGACAGTCCCTCAAATATACTTAAGCCTTATACAAGGAAGAGAAAGGACCGGCCCTGTTCGATGTGCGACGAGGTTCTGTCTTCGCAGTACCAACTTGAGAAGCACATGTGGCTTGAACACCAGCAGGCCAAGAAGTTTGTGTGTGATGTGTGTGGTGACTCGTTCATTCGTCATTCATCCTTGAGAGACCACTCACTCAGTCACACTGGCGAGCTGGCCTTCCATTGCTCCAACTGCGAGAAGCGCTTCGCACGCAAGAGTGAGCTGACCAGGCATCAGAAGTTTAAGCACGCCAAGAAGGAAAGCAAAGAGCCGTCCGAGTTCAAGTGCCCGATCTGTGACAAAGTTTTCCGTCTCTCGGAAAACCTACAGAGACATATCAAAGGAATTCATGAACATGATGAAAAATACATGTGTAAGGAGTGCGGTCGACGATTTGGGAACTCTTACAACTTGAAAGTCCACGAACGAATCCACACTGGAGAGAAGCCGTATACATGTGAGGTTTGTGACAAGGGCTTCGCTGATGTCTGTAACTTCAGGCGCCACCAGGCGAAGTGTACAGACTCCACACCTGCAGGGACTCGGAAGACACAGAAACACAAAAGTGACAAAATGGACCTGGTGTGTGGTGACAAAGCTTGGTTTTCATTTGCTCTTTGATGTGTTCAGTGGTTCATATTTTTCTCATATTTATAGTTTTCTCATATTCATCAATTTCTTCCCACTCAAGTGTGATGACAAAGTTCATGTTGCCACCAATGACATAAAGACTACTAACTGTAAAACGACTAATATTGGCTGCTATTTGGCGGTTGTGACCCCACATTATTATTTCAAAACCACATACATTTCTTAACATATATCTAGTTATTTTGGTACAAGATTTAATTTGGCGGTTTCGTCCCTACCACCAAATCCGCCAAAATAAATTGTCCGCTAAAATTAGTTTTTTATAGTATATTGTACTGTATTTAGCCACTAGATTGTTCGTGTATGTCAGTAAACAATGTTGATCCAATGGTCTCATTATTTGCAGTGCCATCTGAATTCTAAATTTGTGAGCAAACAATTTATATGTTATTATCAAGAGGGTTCTCTCACAGTTTGTTGATAAATTATATGCTTTTATGTTTTCATGTACATTTGAGATATGGGTACAAGTCGAATTTCGATGGAGAATAGACTCCCAAGTGAAGTGTGTCAAGTGACATGATAATAACCCATCTTGTGCTGAATGTTAAAGGTTTTTAAAATTAATGTTGAGGAATATGTGATAAGAACAAGGCAATATATCAACCAAATGACTAGGTAAAGTTACTTCACTTCAGGTGAAGGCCCGACCCACCCCAGAGTGAAGTAACTTGACCTACCAAATAACCTGTTTTTAATCTCCAATGATACTACAGGTTTGTTTGGAAACGCATCGAGAAAAAAATCTGTTGTTTTCCAGAATTTTAAATACAATCATTTTGTGGGTACTGTCCATAGTATCATCATAAACAATTTCAAAAGGGGAAGATGGGGAAGATGTTTGAAAATTTCAAATTCCATTATTGGGCTTGTTTCGCTGAGAAAACGGCCGACGATTTATAATAAACATAGGCCCAAGGGACCTGTAGCTTACCGGCTAGCCAACAGGTGATTGGACCAATGGTCTGGTAACTTCAAGGTCACAAGAATATTCAGCATATATCATTTCCTAATCCTATATATCCACAATTGATTTCTAAGCTGTAAAGCAATAAGTGAGATATGAACCATTTTGTGCTCTGACCTTGAAATGAGGTCAAAGGTCATATTCAAGGTCAAGAGAACATTCAGTGTGTATCATTTCTAAAATGTCCACAATTGATTCCCAAGTTGTAAAGTAAATAATAAGCGAGATATTAGCCATTTGTGCTCTGACCTTGAAAATGAGGTCAAAGGTCAAATTCAAGGTCATCAGAATATTCGGCATATATCATTTCCTATATGTCCACAATTGATTCCTAAGCTGTAAAACGATAATAAGCGAGATATTAGGCATTTTGTGCTCTGACCTTGAAAATGAGGTCAAAGGTCATATTCAAGGTCACGAGAATATTCAGCATGTGCCATTTCTTATATGTCCACAATTGATTCCCAATCTGTAGAGTAAATAATAACGAGATATTAGCCATTTTGTGCTATGACCTTGAGAATGAGGTCAAAGGCCAAATTCAAGGTCATCAGAATATTCGACATATATCATTTCTTATATGTCCACAAATGATTTCTAAGCTGTAAAGTCAATAATAAGCAAGATATTAGCCATTTTGTGCTTTGACCTTGAAAATAGGTTGAAGATCAAATTCAAGGTCACGAGAACATTCAGCATATATCACTTCCTATATGTCCACAATTGATTCCTAAGCTGTATAGTCGATATTAGCCATTTCGTGCTTTGATCTTGGAAATGAGGTCAGAGGTCAAATTCGAGGTCACGAGAATATTCAGCATATATCATTTCCTATTGAAGTTTCTAATCTCAATATTAGATTAGAAAACATTAGAAAACATCAATATGGCCACCACAAACAGACCGGCGATTCAAGAGCATCGAAATTTATACATATTATAATGATACATGAGGGGAACATTTTGAAACTAAAATCTCAAAACCGATCAGTCGGTTTTAAGCTTACCGGACCTATGGTCCGATAACCTATTGTTGTCATGTTGCATCCGGCGTCCGTCCGTCGGTGTCGGCGTCCGCATCGGCGTTGTCAAACGCTGGCTAAAATCTGTTCAATGAATATTGCTGTAATTCACAAGATATGTTCTATGGGCCCATATCTCCGGACAATTTGTTTTGGGGACACTTTCAAATGGGAAGTCATATATGGCGACTTGTGTGGTGACCTTGAATTTGACCTTTGATGGCCTTGAAAGGTCAAAACAGCCATTTTTGGGTAAAAAAATGCCCAAATTTGCCTCTACAGATGAAGTGCATGTAGTAGATAGATCTTAACTTTGCATTATGAACATATAGGAAGTCATATATGGAACAACTAATGGTGACCTTGAGCTTGACGTCGGATGACCTTGAGTGCTAAATGTCTGACGTGAAATCTGTGAAGTGGCCTCTGAGGCTTAAAGTTAACACTTGCACATACAGGTTAGGATTGTGTACATTGTATAAGCCTATATTAAGTAATGTACATATGGCACATCTTTTGGTGACCTTGAACTTGCCCTTGAAGGCCAATTCTCAAAATCTTGCCTGACCTGACATGTGTAAATTGGCCTCTACAGATTTGTTGATAGAGTTTATATGTATTTATTATGAATATACATGAAGTCATACGCAGTATACCTAATTGAGACATTAAAGTTCACAAAGATGACCTTGATTGGTAAATGTCCGGTAACCTATCTTAGCCCTTGGGCTAATTTTCTTGATTGAATCGTTTTTGCCGATTGACGAAAAATTACCAATTTTGGACTTTGGTGGCCATTTTATCAAAAACTGTCTACTCAGTTTTGAAATTTTTGCATCAAAACACTCCTCTCATGTACCTCTATGATGTGTATAAGTTTGGTTGCCTTTGAAATTTCACCCAATTTTTCCTTCATAATGGGACTTGTGCGGAGCGAAGTATAGCCTAAGTATTGTCACATTCAAATGGGAAATCATCTATTCAGGTTTGAGTAGTGACCTTGAATTTGACCTTCAATGACCTTGGAAGGTCAAAACAAGTTTTTTCGTCGAAAAAATTATGATTTTTTTTTTCTCTTTGGTGGCCACTTTTCATCAAAATCATGCATAAGATTCTCTTTATGAACCTTTGTGACATGAGTGTTGCCTTTGAACTGACGGTCTGTGAATATATGTCATTAACGAAAAAAACATTTCAAGATGTAGCTTGATTTCGTATTATAGTCCATCATGTCCATACATAAAATGTGTTTACGGTAACATTTACGAACATGTTTTGACAAAAGAGCTTAAGATCAGTGTAGCAATTTTTATTTTGGAAAATCAATACTCTGTGCAATGCTCTCGATCTGCCGGTAAGCTACAGCGCCCTTGGTGCTATGTTTACCAAAAACAAAGGGGAAAAATTTGGATGGAAAAGGCTGAAAACGAAAAGTGACTTAATTTGCAAAAAAAAAAAAAAAATCGGCGTCTCGTCGAAAAATCAAAATGGCCGCCACATGCAAGCTGTCGATTCAAGGTCAACTTATATAAATTTATACACGTCACAAAGGTACACAAGGGTAATTTTTGTAAACAAAGATGTCAAAACTGATCAGTCATATTTGAAGAAAATGGCCGCCAAAATTGACCATTTGTTGTCTAAAGTGGTAATTTTGGGGAAAAAAAACGAAAATCAAAGACTAAAGAATACCTCCCTCTTGAAATAATTTTACGTATTTTTTAATCAAATTTCAGAAATATCTGACCGTAAACTTCAAAGATGAAAATCTGGACGACGGACGCAACGCCATGCCAATAGGTTATCGGATCTAACTTCTAAGGTCCATTAACCTAGTGGTACTATCGACGGTTTGTACTGATATGAGGCAGAGACACAGAGATAACAGAAATTTCCGGTAGCTCATCGACAGCCCATACTGTAGACAAATTTACAGTTGCAGTTACGGGACGATGACCATCAACTAATGTTTTTGGGTTACCGAAACTATGGTCCGATAACCTATTGGCATGGCGTTACGTGCGTCTTCGACGTCAGTCCACATTATTATAACACATTTACCTTTTTTTTGCTCACCGTTGGCGAGCATATGCAATGGTCGGGGTATGTGTGTATGGATGGATGTATGTATGTCACAACCCTGGCACGTTTTGTCAGTTTAGGACGAGGCGCTTTCGTTAGGGGCACGTTTTGTTTTGTTCAGAATGTATTTTCCTTGCTGTTAGCAATTTTCAGGCGAAAGTCACAACTGGTCGAATGGTAATTTGATGACTATTGCACGAAAGCAGATACCTACATCCAGATAGACTATTATGGGCCCCCAATGGAAATCGTCACCAGGGCCCGCGAGGGCCTTACCCAAGACACAGGGACGTAAAGCTCATGGCGAGCCTCTCGTCCTGCCTCTTGGCTTGCTCTGGGACAATCTCACAGACCAAGCAAATATATTTTGACGAATATCCCTCGCGTATATATCGAGCCAAGAGGCGGGAGGAGAGACTAGGTCAAACCATTGTTATAGTTTACTGCGCGCGATTGAGTACAGTGCGTTGCTGGGCAACGCACGCTCCGAACTAGAGTGATCTAAAAATAGGCCGTAAAACTGGTTAGTGTTTTGCAAAGACTCCTGCCGCGATCTTTGGGCAAAATCGCCACATTGCCCCCTTCTTACAATGTTGGTCCCCAACATGTTCCGCCCGCGCCCAAAACTGCTCAAAACCGACGAAGGCTTCGCATGGCGGGGTCCGGAAGAAGGCAAGATGGCAACACCCGGAAGTAGCTTACCGACTAGGACCTTAAGGGTCCCTTTTGGAAGAATGGGGAACGACCCCCGGACTTACGGAGTAAACTATAACACGCTTTACAATTTTGAATAAACCCTAATAAACAAGCTAAAATTTTGACCGAGGTGGTCCAAAAAGGTGTGGTGACCTTGGAAGGTCATCCGCCGAAAGGGACGGTGTGTCGAGTCTTTGGAATATCTTTAAGGTTAACCCTGCCGGCCGGCGCCTCAGGTCCGCAGGACGGATCTGAGGCAGGGCGGAGCCACAGAAGCGGCTCTGGTCAGTCCGCACGGATATACATACATATGACAGACATACATACACCTGCGGACAGCTGTCGCAGACAGCTATCATCGCCAACGCAGCAAGCCACGCTGACTGCCAATATCGGTATACTGCTACCCGGGGAGGCCAGTGTAGAGACGCGCAGATAGACGGACATCCACAAATGAATGTAGATACCCGAACACCCACACATCTGAACACGGCCCGCACGGGGAATTCACCACTGGCATAAACACTCGCATCTCAAACGCCGGCCACGCGGACCCCTCGTGATCCAGCGCCGCAGCAGTGGACGAAATGCGAGTGGCACAAAATAAATGCGCCAAACATCTGGAGATTTATAAAAATAAATCCGGGTACGATATTTTTACATATATATACATGCAACAAATATTGACAGCTATTCTACGCGCGCAGCAGTGCACGCGGCGTCGCTGAAGACTTCTGTCCCCGGTCATAACGACACACCACCCGGACTAAAATACAAGCATTATTAACTCATGCGGGGGCAAACATTTCCCTCCGGTGACTCCAAATCAAACGTGTATACGGGTAGAAAATAAATCTCTATCCCGGGGGACCTTGCAAATAAAACACAGTAATTAAAATCAGTCATTAGCTTTCGCTTCCGCACTGGCGGTGAATGACGTGAAGTTAATCACCTCCGCAAGGTAGAAATTGGCTTAAAATTGACAGTAACCACTAACTTGTGGCTGGTACGAATATATCAGACGAAAACAACAATGAATTGTCATTCTCCAGTCTTTTCGAATATGCACATCACACCGTCACTGTCAAAATTAACGCAATTCCTTACACCCCTCTACTGCACCGGAAAGGAAATTTCACAAACTTGTCTCATTTGTGTCATTAAATGAGCAAGAACAGAATTCTCTAGAGACATGCCGCATACCTGTGGCTTAAATAATCCACTCAAGAAATTATAACATGAGATGGAAAATAAACAAAACCACTCCCCATAGCCGCTGGTACGCTTACAAGGCGATCGGACACGCCCAGGGCAGCCGGACGGACAATTGGGCGCCCTATGGGCGTTTGCAACGCGCCCACTAGCAACCCCAACGTCCAGCCCGACTGCGGAGCGGTGTCCGGTCAAACCCAGAGCCCAAGCAAACGACTACCGGAGCGCGGAACCAATATATTAGACGCGGGGCCGGCATGGGCCTTAACCTCAATAGTTAGGGGGCGAACCCTTCATGCCGGCGCCCAATCTAGAGGATCCCAAACATGATAAAATCAATAGCCGGCGGTCGTCCGGAGCTGCCTGCGGACGGAGTCCAGGCCAGACGACTACCATATCAGGCATATTGACCTTATCCAATGATAATGAATCCGGATTAAAAGCCACAAAGTATGCTACGCATGTAAAATACGACGCCCTTCTTGGAAGGAGGCCGGGGATCCGGTCATTCCGGCCGGACCGTGTATTATAAGGTACGATCCGGACGAAAATGAGCGTCCCCCACTGCTGCGGCTGGTCCGCACACGTGGGCTTAACAGCCGGTCCATTATAAATAATGGTAAACGGTTTCCTGCCATAAGAAACCTTATCCACTATAAAAAGCCTTATAGTAGTGGCTCAAGAGGGATAACACACCGAAGTGCGTCATCTTAAAGGGTCCGCAGACGCATCCGCATGGGTGGAACGATAGTCCCACCCATATCGGGTCGGCGCTCGAGGTTTCCGGCATGGCCGCCCATCATCCGCAGGTGGTGGAGGGAGTGGAGGTACCTGCGGATCGCCGAGATATGGTGGTTCTACGCCTGGACCGTCATCTGACTAATCAGAGAGGTCCGGGAGACCCACCATCCAGCGCACACGCTCGTCCGGAGTCCGCGGATGCTGACCGGACGGATCCCCTAAGGACTAGCGGATCCATGACAAGCGGGCCCTCGTACTTATTCAAGTTATCTATGTGAACCACCAGAACCCTATCAGGGTCGGAGTCCCTCCGGATCCGGTAGTCCACGTCCGTAATCGGCTTAAGTACCGTAAACGGGCCTATCCACGGCTTAGCAAACTTGTTGCCTTGCTTAAGCGGTGGATAATAATACCGCACCTTGTCTCCTATCGCAAACGCGGGCCTACCCTTGACATGGGCGTCATAGCCACGCTTCTGCTGGATAGCAGACTTATCCAGGCGCGCTCGCGCGAAATCATGGGCGTTCGCCAGGGCGCGGCGAACCCACTCAACGTACTCCGGACCGCACTGGGGTACTGTACCGGTCTCTGCCGCAGGTGGATACATAATATCCACGGGCAGATTGAGCTCCCGGTCGTACAACATCGCGTGCGGAGTAACTCCGGTCGAAGAGTGGACCGACGACCTGTACGCCATTAGGACATACGGGAGGTGGTCATCCCAATCATTCGCACGATCATTCACAAAGGCCGCCAGCATGTTCAGGACAGACCGGTTAAAGCGTTCAACCTGTCCGTCCGACTGGGGCCTATAAGGGGTGGTCCGCACCTTGGTACTCCCTAGCATCTGTGCTAGGCTCCGGAACAGGTTGCTTTCAAATTGCGTGCCCTGATCCGAATGTACCTGCTTAGGTACACCATGGTACACCACCCACCTATTCACCAGCAACCGAGCTACCTCCGCCGCAGTCTGGCGGCGCAGTGGGTACGTGTCGGTGTATTTGGTGAAATAGTCGGATATCACCAGGACGTACCGGAAACCACGTGGGGTGACCTGATGGGTATCCAGTATATCCAATGCTATCCGATCAAACGGGGCGCCAGCCTTAACCGTGGTTAAGGGGTGGCCACCAGGAGCCGGAACTCCTTTACGAGCTTGACACCGAGGGCAGGCTGCGCACCATCGTTGCACGTCCAAACTGCTACCAGGCCAGTGAAAGCGCTGTTGTAGCCTATGGACGGTCCTCCGGATTCCCAAGTGACCGGTCACCCGGAGGTCATGCAACTGATGGAGCACTTCTTTCCGCAGCTCCGCCGGAAGCACCAACTGCCAAATAGGCGGCAGTGGTCTTGGTGGCTCAAAGCTCCGGTATAAGAGGCCATCCGTCAAGGAGAGTCTTTCCCACTGGGAGATAAGAGACTGGATCTCCTCCCGGTAGGTCTTCCGCTCATCCTTCGAAGGTTTCTGGCCGGCCTCAAGGGCTTTGATTACCGACGCCAGAGCACTGTCAGCTCTCTGCTTCGCAATCAACTGCGCTGGAGAGTAGCCACCCAAGTAGTTAGGCTCCTCATCCGGCACGTCCGACTGCGCTGCAGCGGCCATCACCACTGGGGGTAAGGACTGCTCATGTACGAGGAGTACACCGCCGGACTCGAAAAAGACTCGGAGCTGAACCACACCTCCGGTTCAAATGCGGGACGCCATCGCCGGTGCCGGCGGGTCCGCGCACGGAGGTGAGCCCTGGATGCTCTGGCCACCATGTTGTTATAGGGGGCGGCGGCCTGCGGCCTTCCCGGAAGGTCCAATTCCGAGTCTGAGGAGGAATCCACATCGTGCTGGGACGGAGCCATCCCGGCACAGTTAGGATTCTTACACTTATGACAACGGGACAGGCCGTCTGCGTTGCCGTGCAACTTACCAGCACAGTGCTCAATTTTCATGTCATACTCCTGGAGTTTGACGAGCCACCGCGCCACCAAGCCATCGGCCTCACTATAGTTAAGGAGCCATCTCAGCGAACTGTGGTCAGTCCGCTAGCGGAAATGGCGTCCCAACGAATAGTGCCGGAACCGCTTGGTCATCGTAACCACTGCGAGCAGCTCGCGGTGAGTGGTGCAGTAGTTCATTTGAGAGCGGCTCAGAGCCACACTCGCATAAGCCACTACCCGCTCCTACCCGTCCATGACCTGCGAGAGGACACCGCCGAGTGCACAGTTACTCGTGTCAGTGTCCAGGATGAACTCGCAATCCGGACGGGGGTGCTGCAGCACCGGCGCATCTGCCAAAGCTTGCCGGAGCACCAAGAAGGCAACTTCCTGCTCAGCCGACCAGACGAAATCGACGCCCTTTTCCGTGAGGATAGTAAGGGGGCACGCGATCTCAGCAAAACCTCGCACAAACCGGCGGTGATAACTCACGAAGCCCAAAAAGGACCTCACTTCGCCACGCTGCAAGGCCGAGGCCAGTTCTTCACGGCCTCTAGCTTCTTGGGGTCTGGTCTAACTCCGGTGCCCGTTACCATGAAGCCTAAGAACAGGATTTCCTGTGCGAACAACTCGCACTTACTTGGCTTCAACTTAAGGCCTGCTTCGTGGACGCGATGGAGCACCATCTGGAGGTTGGTGAGGGTTTCCTCGAACGACCGGCCATACACGACGACATCGTCGATGTAGACCATACATCGCTTCCAGCGGAAACCTTTAAGTACCATCTCCATGAGGCGCTCGAACGTCGCTGGCGTGTTACAGAGCCCGAATGGCATTACCTTAAATTGGTAGAGCCCGTTCTTGGTAACGAAGGCAGTCTTCGCCCTATCGCTCTCCTCCATCTCAACCTGCCAATACCCGGAGGCCAGATCCAAAGCACAGAAATAGTGCGACCCGGCCAGGGAATCGAAGGTATCCTCGATATGCAAGAGAGGATATGAGTCCTTCCGCATGGCCTCATTTAGCTTCCGATAATCCACGCAGAACCTCCATGAGCCGTCCTTCTTCTTCACCATAACCACAGGACTTGCCCAAGGGCTATCACTGGGTTCGATGATGTCTAGCTCGAGCATCTTCTGCACCTCCCGGTCTATGACCTCTTGGTGCATGATCGCTGCTCGCCGTAGACGCTGCTTAATAGGACGCTCGTCTAGGAGGTCGATGCGGTGTTTGGCAACGTCCGTCTTGCCAACCGCACCGTCCGGACTCATAAACACATCCGCATACTGCCGGAGCTTGACGCTGATCTTCATCCAGCCGGTCCTTCGAAACTCTGCGGCCGGTACTCTGCGGCTGCGGTAGCCGCTACACAACCGCGCCGCAGTACAATGGGAGCATCCGTGGGATTTACCACAAGGATGGGCATCGTGCGGGCATTGGACTTGACCAGAGCCCCACCCAGCACGAGTCTGGTTCCTTGGGCAAAACTGCTCACCGGCTGTACTACACACGGACAACCATCGAGGGGCATGCGGGGACGACACGGCCTCGCCTCAATGATCATCTCGCTCATAGGCGGCACTACCGTAGTACGCGCCACCCGGAGTTGGAACGACTTGCTCGGACCCAAGCGGAAGAGAAAGTGAGTGTTCTCTCCCATCCGGAGCTCACCAGAACAGAAGTTAGCGATTACCCGGTGGATCCGGAGAAAGTTCATCCCAATAATCCCAGGCGCTCCGATATCCGCTCCGATTGCCTCTGTGATATACACTTTGTCCCCAAGAGTAATAGGCAGATCGATTATACCGTGGATACGGATGCTATTGTTACCCGCTCCGTGGAGCGTGTAACGCCTGGGATCCCGCAACACCGTGTCGCGGAGCACTGGCTCACGCTTAAACATTCCTGTGGCTACGATGTTAACCTCCGAGCCAGAGTCTACGAGGAACCGGACCGGCTCCCGTCCAAAAGACAGGGGCAGGTACCAGCAGGGGTCCCTCACCAGTGCGCTCACCGGATGATCAGAATCATCCGGAACACTGGGCTCAGCTACATAGTCCTCGTTGTCCGCCTCAGCTGCGGAGGAGCTAGACTGATCCTCAAGGACCACTTCCGGAGAAGTTATATCTACTTGAGGGTCATCCGGCTCATCAGCGGGTGAGGAGGTGTCCGGTGCCATGGAACTACTGTCCTTGGATGCAGTGTTGGTCACCACCACGTCCGATTTCAGTTTCCCTTCTGAAAGGGGCGGCCTTGCTGTCCCGGAGGACCAGGCCGGGAGTATGTACTCCGGCGCGGATTGGGAAGATTCCCTTGGTATCCGCGTGCCCGCAGACGTTCCAGCAGGTCCGGACACTTCAGCCAAAAGTGTCCCTGTTTTCTGCAGAAATAGCAGGGACGGTTCTGAGCTGGTCCGGAGGCGAACGCACAACACTCAGCGGGGCCCGGAGAGTCGATTCCGGCGCAGTACGCAATCATCTGCGCAGCGCCAAAATCATACTCCTCATAGTCATACTCATCCGAGGACGAGCACGACGCGACATCTGGTGCCGCTTGAACAGGCATCCCTTGCGGGGGTGCCGGTGAACCGACCCATGGAGGGTTGGACTTCACGGGGGTGCCCGGGGGACCGGGGCCGACCATGGGGTCACCTGCGATGCCGTGGCAGGAGACGGGGCCGAATACCTCTAATGCAAGGGCGGAGTTGATTGCCTCCTCCATCGATCGTTTTTCATGGGTAGCCAGCCCGTAGGAGATGTGATATGGCTGGCCATCGATGAACTGATCGATCAGCATCGGTTCAAACCGACTGGCTTCCATGTCCGGATAAGCCCTCCGGCCGAGTATGCGCAAATTAAAAGCATACTCGGTAACGGATTCAGTCGGTAGGTGGATCCGAGCTTTGAACTCCCGTTCAAACTGCCACCTGTTGATCGTCGGTGTAAACAGTAGGCGTAGTTGCAGCGCAATCTCGCCGAAAGTTACTGGTCCCACCGGCAGACACTGCATCACACGGAGAGCCTTACCCTCTAAGCTCCTCGAGAGGATATGCCCAGCTTCTTGCTGGGTCCATCCTTCATATACTGCCGTCTGCCAAATCTGGAGTAAATAGTCCTCCAAGTCGGCGTTATCCCCGTTGAATCGCTTCCGCCAGGAAGATTGGTCGGGCGCCTTGTCACGTGGGGAGCGCACTCGATCGGCGGAACCGGCTCCGGGGTCGGCAGTATAGGACGGCAAGGCCCGTGTACCACCCGCTCCCGCGGCGGAGTTCGGTCAACGCCGCTGGCATGGGGGCAGGATAGCTCACACTTGCCGCCGGGTACATTCCCGCTGTCACACTATCCTGACTCGGTGCGGTCGGGACTCCCGTCGAACCCACTGGGTAGGCTCCAGACAGGGCGGCATAGCTAACGTAGCTCGGGGACGGAGCCGCCGGTTGCCACTGCATGCCCGATGCACCCTGACTGCCAAGATAAACTGACCACGCAGCACTAACTCTGGCCGTCGGAACGGTCGAAGCTGCGGCCGGTGTGCTGCCTCCGAGTCGCTGAGCAGGCGCGGATCCCATTGCGGGGATCACCGGCGTCTGCGGACTCGAGAGGACTTGGGGAGGAGCCATAGGCCCAGTCATCCCCGTAGCGTAGGGAACCGTCGGGTCAACACTCGGAGTGGCCTGATTCTGCTTGAACTGTTCAAGCGCCGTGGAAATCAGCCACTTCTCCCTCTCCGACAAAGACCCCGGAGGGTTCCTGGACTGCGGAGACGGCAAGCGGTCCCTTCGGTCAGGTCGTCCCTGATGGGGCGACCGGGCGCGGTCGTAGCGCCCCAGCGGAGCCAACTCACCCAGTGTATTAGTGAGCTGGTCCACTGCACCTGGTGCGGACTGTCCAGAATCCAGATGAGGGGCTCTCGAAGGAGTCCACCCGGCCGGGTTAGGGATCCAGAACTGCTGGTCCACTTGTCCGGAGGTACTCGCGCCGGCGTTCACTCGATCCCGGACATCCGGAGATGCCCCCTGGGAGAGTGCCGCCTGCCGTGACCCGCTTCTGGACGTAGGTGCACGCGGCGTAAAGCCGTTCCCGGCTCCACCAACCGCGCCTAACTCACCGGAGCTAAGCTCCGGCAGCAACCTCTGTTGCGGCCCCGCAGGGCTCAACTCTACGTCCTGAGACGGAGTCAAAGGTGCCGGAGTCGACTCCACAGGTTGGACCGTGTCCGTAGACGGGGTCCGGTCAGCAGAGGGCTCCGCGCTCCTTCCTCTATCGCCGGAGCTGCCCGAGGGCTGCTCACGGCTGTCGCGCGACCGGGTATTGTCCGCGACACTACCACCCTTTCCCTTCCCTTTGTGTTTATTCATTCTCTGTAGATTGTCTTGTCCCGGAGGAGCGGACGGTCCCCAGGGACGAGGGAACAAAGGAACTGTGACGTTAGGCTGCAATGGAACGCCGTCGGGCTGATCCTGGTCACGGCACCACTGTAAAGTTCGGCGGGCGCCCGCTACAGGGCGTCCGGCACTACTCTACGGAACACTACAACCAGGTACAGTCAGCCCGGAACGAGTCCGGCCGTCATACACTATGACATAACACATGCATCTCACCAACTCCTTAACTACAACATGCATATTATATAGTTATGGTAATGTAGCCGTATGTAGAGCCCGAGATGCCATGGGAGCGGTACCACGGAACCCGTACACGTGGGCATGTTGCTGGCCGGCCTCGCCGAAGGCACTGTCACAGAGATGGAACTCTGAGCCAGCCCGACAGTCTGCCAGAGCCTGTGTCACACCACCCCAGGTGGTAAGAAACCGGTGATCCACAGAACGTGAGCCCCCGAGTCAGCAACGGTCTTCCCCACCTGGGCCCCCAATGGAAATCGTCCCCAGGGCCCGCGAGGGCCTTACCCAAGACACAGGGACGTAAAGCTCATGGCGAGCCTCTCGTCCTGCCTCTTGGCTTGCTCTGGGACAATCTCACAGACCAAGCAAAATGCTCGCGTATATATCGAGCCAAGAGGCGGGGGGAGAGACTAGGTCAAACCATTGTTATAGTTTACTGGGCGCGATTGAGTACAGTGCGTTGCTGGGCAACGCACGCTCCGAACTAGAGCGATCTAAAAATAGGCCGTAAAACCGGTTAGTGTTTTGCAAAGACTCCTGCCGCGATCTTTGGGCAAAATCGCCACATAAACAATGGGAATGCCAGAAAATGGACAGCACGCATAATGATTATCCCGAACACTCGTTGTCGCTTCGAAAAAAGGTGTGGAATTTGCCAAAATCGGCATACTTTGGCATATTGTGAATCACGGTCTATATATTGTCTTTGTTGGGTTGTTCTTTAAACAGAATACAACACCAAACACATTACACAACCAATTCTCCACATAAACTGCGAAAATTATAATGATTAAAATCATTGCAACATCAAGGCCGAGAGGCCCTAGAACATTCTCCCAAAGCAGGAAAACTGACATAATATGGGCATCAGAACCGATGCATCCAATAAATATTTCATGTAGGCACCCGATATTCATACCAGGGATGTACGCATATTGAGAAGTTCTCAGTCAAGTACGATACCGATACTTGGCATATTTCTCAAGGTCTCTACTGCCTTTACTATCAACAGAAGTACATATCGAGATCAAGGACATGTTCAAGTTTTTTTTAGGTTACCGACCCTTTGGTCCGATAATCTATTGCCCTGGTGTTGCGTCCGTCGTCCGTCGTTGTCGTCGTCGTCGTCGTCCGTCTACATTTTTATCTTTAAAGTTTACAATTGAATCTTTCTGAAATTTTGCGCAAAAATGCCCAAAAATATTTCGAGAGGGAGGTATTTTTTAATTTTTTTGATTTTCGCAATTTTTTCAAAATGGCGGCCACTTTTGACGAAAAACGGCCAATTTTGGACTTTGACGGTCGTTTTCTCAAAATCTGTTCAGTAACTTTTTTTGTTATTGGTACAAAACACTCCTCATATGTACCCCTGTGACGTGTATAGGTTTCGTTGCCCTTGAATCGCTCGAAGTGGGCCATTTTGGGCCCAAACTCGGCCCGAATGGGACTTTCCTATGTTAAATTCTACTATGCTTTATAATGGGGCACATTTTTTCAAATATCTCACTTAATTTTGAGATTAGAGATGAGGAATCAATTGTGGACATATAGGAAATGATATATGCTGAATATTCTCATGACCTTGAATTTGACCTTTGACTTCATTTTCAGGACAAAATGGCTAATATCTCGCTTATTATCGACTTTACGGCTTGAGAATCCATAGTGAACATATCGGAAATGATATGCTGAGTATTTTGGTGACCTTGAATTTGACCAATGACCTTATTTCCAAGGTCACGGGACAAAAGGCTAATATCTAAAATATATATTTTCCGGTAATCTTTCTTAGCCCTTGGGCTAATTTTTGGTAATGGAAACTTTATTTTGGCATTGACGGGATGCCTTCGTTTCTGCATCGGTCTATAGGCTACGATTTGTTCGAGCAAAAAATTGGAGATGAAAGATAGCTTCCTATTCTTGCTGTTTTAAACAATATATATCTTTCCCGACTGTAGAGTACGTACGTAATATGGGTTGGGTTTGTGCTTGAATTGAGGACGCTTATTAAAGATCTTGATTACTGATATACACTTTCAGTAGTATCAAGCCTACTTGTTAAGTCTCGACTTTAAGGTTTTAGCCTTGATAATACAAGTTCACATCAAACAGTCTTGAACTGAGTAAAGATTACTTGATATTATCAATTATATACCCTATATTATGCAACTAGACGTCAAGGCCTAAAGGCCTTGGAGGCATTTCATGGTGAAGCATGAAAAAAACAAAATGCTGACTCAGCAAAAACATGATGAAGCTCCCAATGTTTTGCTCTAGGTCGCACTGTTTACGAGGTATCGATGAAAATGAAAAATGCCCACTCGGCAAAAAAATTTCAGGTCAAGGTCAAAGTTTATCTCTAGTACCCCTCAGATATGTTTGTCCAGGGCTACAAGTCCGAAATTAACGCCTGTTTCGCTCTATGAAGCACAGTTTCCGAGATATCGACGAAAACGAATAATATCGACTCAGCAGAAAAATTCAAGGTCAAGGTCAAAGTTCATCCATAATACCCCTTAGACATGTTTGTCTAGGCCGACGAGTCCGGAAATACTGACCGTTTCGCTCTACGACGCACCGTTTCCGAGATATTGACGAATATGAAAAATGCCGACTCAGCGAAAAAATTCAAGGTCAAGGACAAAGGTCATCCCTAATACACTTAAGACATGTTTGTCTAGGATGACGAGTCTGAAAATAACGTCCGTTTCGCTCTATGACGCACCGTTTCCGAGATATCGACGAGAACGAAAAATGCCAACTCAGCGAAGAAATTTCAGGTCAAGGTCAATGGTCATCCCTAATACCCTTAAGACATGTTTGTCTAGGGCGACGAGTCCGAAAATAACGCCCGTTTCGCTCTACGATGCACCGTTTCCGAGATATGGACGAAAACGAAAAATGCCGACTCAGCGAAAAAAATTAAGGTCAAGGTCAAAGGTCTTCCATAATATCCCTTAGACATGTTGAGTGGTTTTTTTTTTTCTTCAAAAAACCCCCAGAAAATTCAAGAATTCGGTCTTTTTCATTTCTCATGAAGATGGTAGGTTTGAATAGCTCGAAAATACCGAAAAACAGGCCCAATAGGCCCGAAATTGCACTTTTTGCTACTTTTCTCAAACTCTATTCAGTAACTTTCTCTCTAACTTTGTGGGTGGCATTTAGGACTGTTTAACTTTTGCATAGGTAGTAAGCTTTGAAAAAGCCTTAAATAAAGCCTCAAATATACACACAAAACGGCCAAAGTTTCACGTTTTGGCACTTTGGATGTCAAGTAGCACTGTTTAGCCTGTGTAAGAAAAAATAGGGCTGGAACTGCTAAAAAATCCCCGATTTATAGGCCCAAATGTCTCAAAATGGCCAAAATTCCATTTCAGTAACTTTCTCACTAAATATACAGTCATGACATTTTTGTTTGTATTTCATTTATGAAGTTGGATAGCTCGAAATGCCCAAATTGTAGGCCCGAAAGTTCCAAAAAGGTCAAATTTCCACATTTTGGCACTTTGCAGAGTTTAATTAATCAGTAACTTTCCTTTGATTCCACGCATTCATACATTATGTAATGCGTATCTCGAGTATAATGACGGAATGACTTGAATTGCTCGAAAGGTCCTAAACGGCCAAAAAAGGCAAAGTCCCATTTTTTGGCACATTGATATCATGTGATTATGTACACTCTATCTCATGTATGAAGATGGAAAATCTTGACTTGCTCGAAAGGCCCGAAATGTAGAGCAAAAAGACCAAAAAGACCGAAATTCCACTTTTTGGCAAAGTTACTTTTTGCCTAATTTCACAATTTCATTACAATATGTATGTACCGTCTATCTCGTATATAAACATGGAATGGTTAAATAGTTTGAAAAATCCAGAATATAGGCCCAAATAGCCCAAACCGGCCTGAAATGCTGAATGCAGAATGCCCCCGTCGTAAAAACGTTTGTGGATACAGCTTTTGCCTGTATTATGGACATATACGGCGAATCTTTTGATGCCCATGTATTTGACCTCGTACGACCTTGAATGGTAACCCTCGAAGTCATATCTGGATTGAAATGTGTAATTTGCAATTTGACCTCTACATGCGAGACAAGTGCAGATATTGCTTAAGTTTGAATAATGTACGATTGAGCGTATAGGAAGTCATATACTGTAGATCTTTTGGTTGCCTTCAACTTGATCTCAAATGACCTTGAATAGTAATTCCGAATGTCACATCAGACATTGACCTCAGATTATCTTGAGTGGTAAACTAGAAGGTTGCATCTGACCTGAAATGTGTACATTGGACTTTGCATTCAAAAGAGCTGTAGATAGAGCTTTTGTGGGCCATTCCTGTTTAATTTTCTGTTTCTTGTTCCCGCGCGTCTTGCTTGTTACGAAATTCTGAGAAAAAAAAACAAGATGGATATGTAATATTATGGAAATCGATTTAGCGTAGAAAATTCTGCCAATCTCTGTATAGCTTACCCACAATGATCTCGCAGCACAGTTTATCTGACTGGCGAGTGTGTATACAAGATGTATCCAAAGTTTTGCTCCAATTAACATTTTAAATTAACAGTTCTTACCACAAATAAGGTTCAAAGATTCAATATATAACTATGATGTATTGTAGATGCTCAAAGACATATAACCCATAACCTCAACATCGTTTGCATTCAGAGAATCATTGCAAGGTATATCGTTTTCATTTGAGGGTTTTTTCCGCCCTCCTAGCTCTTTATTTTCAAAAGGGCGAGAAACAAAAAAATAGCCAGGAGTGGCCTCATGAACATATAGAAAGTCATATATGGTGGATCTTTTGGTGAGCTTGAAGTTGACCTCAAATGACCTCGAGTGCTGAATCCAAAGGTCACCTTTGACCTGAAATGTGTACAGACGAAACAACTGTAAATAGAGTTTGGGTCTGTATTCTCAACATAGATAAATACATATACATGGCAGATCTTAGGGTGACCTTGAACTTGACCTAGATGACCTTGAGTGGTCATTGTTGAGGTGTAACACTGACATTTTACACTACACATTCCTGTGGTAACCTTTATGAGCCCTTGGGCTGTTTTTGTCTTGGCAAACGCCCACGCTTGGAAATAAGTGTAGCCCAAAATGAAGTTCTGAACATATAATGATCTCGCAGACGAGATGACGGCGGACCAACATAATCAAGTCATTGTAGTATAGGCCTATATCGTTCATACTTTCATTTGACCAAATGGCCGGATTTAGCCTGTGGTGTGCACGAAAATAATATATTGAAAGTCACACCACCATTTCAAGGCCAACAATAAAACTTTTGTGGGTATTGTTTTTGTTATACTGACGTCATGTAGCGATGTTTGGAATCGATCATGTTGCGTATAATCCCATTCTTACAAGGACAGATGCTTTGCAGAAAGTCTTAGACGGGAGAAACAAACACAGGCAGCTTCATTACTTGAGGTGTTTACGCTTTTATAATGTACCAGACCTATACATGCACTTGAACATCTCACTCCAAACTCATAAATATACTTTTATCGATCATCGACTGGCGTACGTCACTTTGGAACCAGGCGTATAACCCGTCCACTTGTCGATGACAGGGATTATCAGAGTTGGTTTGAATTCTTTACACATGTCCAGCTTTGTCAGTCACTTTTAATTTTGACATGATGCCTGTGGCACGGTGTCCACCCACAACACGAAACGTTTAAAACATTGCGACCTTGTTCAACTTGTTAAAAGATCAACAAAAGCCCCGCCCCTGCTTGATCGACACACACGAGCAGGATGCGCCTCGTATTTAAAGGTTCAGCGCGGCTCGGTTCGGCTTATAACCGGGGATCGCAGTATAGGGTATATACTTAGATATTCTCACACATATATATCGGAAATTGAGCCGTAAGGATGAAGTTTTACGTCATCTTGGCGGCTTTGCTTGGGACCTGTCTGGCCACAACAGGCACGGATTCCGATTCGGGTAGGTAGAAAATTAATATGAAGTGATCTTGATAATTGTTATCCAGTCGCCCAATATACGCGTGTATGTATCACCAAGTTAAGTGTATATGTGTTTTTTTTTTATTAATCGAGTGCATTAGTTTAAATACAGGTTCCATGTAGAAACATAATATCACAATTAAGATCATTCATCGGCCGTTTATAACGCCTAAGTGATGTTGTGAATAATCGTGCAGTATGATATCAATAAATAGGGCTTTTAACGTGCACTAAACCAGATAATTGCCTCGAAAATCTCCTGTATATTAGTATGTTTGGCGTGAATCATTAGCTACTAATTACCCACAAGGACAAATCATTTTGTATATTTGCAATATAAATACACACGTTTCATAAGATTACTTGACCTGAATATACATAACGAAAACGGTTCGATGTTTCAGTTTTGCGAATGGTCTTGAATTTCATTGAAAGCAGGCTCAGCAGGATGAAAACATTGAAACATCACCAGGCTTCTACATAAATTGCCTGACTACTTCTTGATACAAGTCCATGCATTTTCTAATATTTCAAATTATTTGCACCGTATTGAATACGTGATCATCAGTGCGTATAGCGGTATAAACAGTTCACATAATAAATACATCTTTCAACCATCGTGACTCTTACAGGTGACAGCAGCTGTGGTTCTGGCTCGGAGTCGGCCTCATGTCAGGTACGCGGTGTCCCGGGGGTGTCCGCCTGCTTCCTCTGTGACGACATGGACCCAGTGGCCTGTAACAGGACGATCAGGGGCGAGTATTGCTCAGGGCCCGCCGCCTCCAGTCACAGCAGCACCAAGTCCAGCTCCAGTTCCAGTCATTCAGCCGTCAAGGTTAGAGTCACTCGGCCGTCAAGGTTAAGTAACTAGGCCGTCAAGATGAGAGTCACTCGGCCGTCAAGGTTAAAGTAACTAGGCCGTCAAGATGAGAGTCACTCGGTAGTCAAGGTGAGAGTCACTCGGCCGTCAAGGTGAGAGTCACTCGGCCGTCAAGGCGAGTCACTCGGCCGTCAAGGTGAGAATCACTCGTCCGTCAAGGTGAGAGTCACTCGGCCGTCAAGATGAGAGTCACTCGGCCGTCTAGGTGAGAGTTACTCGGCCGTCAAGGTGAGAGTCACTCGGCCGTCAAAGTGAGAGTCACTCAGTCGTCAAGATGAGAGCCACTCTGCCGTCAAAGTGAGAGTCACGCGGCCGTCAAGGTGAGAGTCACTCGGCCGTACAGGTGAGAGTCACGTAGCCGTCAAAGTGAGTATTCATTAACCCCAGCGGCGGCTCTCTCCAAGTCACGCGGCCGTCAAGGTGAGAGTCACTCGGCCGTACAGGTGAGAGTCACGTGGCCGTCAAAGTGAGTATTCATTAACCCCAGCGGCGGCTCTCTCCAAGTCACGTGGCCGTCAAAGTGAGTATTCATTAACCCCAGCGGCGGCTCTCTCCAACCTAGAAGTCGGAAGCTCAACCACCCCACTGATTTTTATGTTTGAGAGAGCCACTGCTGGGGCACGGTATTCCTGCTACTTGGGCTATAGCTAGGGAGTTCGAGACCGGGGCCTACATGTCAGACATGGTTTCCAAACCGACAAAAATGTTACTTTAGTACACATCAACTGATTATTATTCTAAATGAAATAGGGTTCCAGTCCCAACCATCAAACAGTTCCTGAAACCATTTAGTCATGAAGAACAAATGGTATGTATGGGTTTGCAGAACGCATTTGTCTGTGTTCTTATCATTTTTCATCGATTATAAACATATGTTTTACCCAGTGGTATGATGCGATATCATGTTTTCCCTCCAGTACGGTTGTTACATCCGCCTGGAGCATGGGGATGATGGAGTCAAATCCTCCAAGGGCTGCATGGACATCGAGGTATGTAACAGGCCGGTATTATAGGAATACGTCTTCATCCGAATATAGGGGTGTAATAACATCGTGATATTGCCCGTTCATGGTAGGAATGCATAGACGAGCAACAGGACAATGATGACGAGTGTTATCTGGGTATCGTGGCCAGTGACAGTTCGTGCCTGTTCTGCTGCCATGATCACTCCTACTGTAACTTCGACAGCTACCCTTACTTACCAGGTCAGTATCAGGACAACAGTGGGTATATTAGGTGAATCCTAACTTTCAGGACGATAACCTCGGACTAGCCTATATAGGAGAAGCTGTTATAAGCATTTGATAGTCCAAGATGACCAGCTGATCATGTCAAAACATACATTGTATTACTATTAGGCCTAATGCTATTGCGATTCTAAAGATAGTATTATCTGATGGTGCATCTTCAATATCGGATTATTGAAGCGAAAGATTACTTTAATAACAACTCGTTACTCTCACTGCAGACCCGTGTGAGCCGAACCCGTGTACACACGGCGGGGAGTGTATCCAGCACTGGCTCGGCTACCGCTGTGAGTGTCCGGACGGCTACGAGGGAGACTTGTGTGGTACGTCATGTGGACGTCTTTTATCTTTAATTAACGTACACAATATTTCTAGATTCAGTGAAGGGTATCCTGTAAGTGAAAGCCGGACTCGGTTTGTTTTGACAACCATGTGCAAAGTAAATTTTGTAGCTCAAAATAACTTTAATGAGTAACAGAATAATATACCGATAATATAACAAATATCTGGAACAGTTTGTATCCACATTTTCGATCTCGTTTAAAAATGGCCCGGCATAAATATGTATATCTATGGCTGTTGTGACACCGTACAGAGATTGACGTGAACCCCTGTCGGTCCGGACCCTGTCACAATGGGGGAACCTGCCACAACAACGGGCCTGAGTACGAGTGCGAGTGTCCGCCCGGCTACATCGGCGACCAGTGCGAGGACGGTTAGTAGTAGTGGGGACGGTGCTTTTGAGTTAGTGGTGGGGACGGTACTTTGGGGCTAGTATTAGAGATGATACCTTGAGGTAAGTAGTGGTAAGAAGGGCACTTTGGGTCTAGTAGTGGGGACGGTACATTGGAGGTTAGTAGTTGTGAGGACGGTAATTTGGGGTTAGTATTGGAGATGGTACTTTGAGGTAAGTAGTGGTAAGAAGGGCACTTTGGGTCTAGTAGTGGGGACGGTACTGTGGGGTTAGTATTGGAGATGGTACTTTGAGGTAAGTAGTGGTAAGAAGGGCACTTTGGGTCTAGTAGTGGGGACAGTACGGTGGGGTTAGTATTGGAGATGGTACTTTGAGATAAGTAGTGGTAAGAAGGGCACTTTGGGTCTAGTAGTGGGGACGGCACTATGGGGTTAGTATTAGTGAAGACGGTACTTTGGGGCTAGTATAGGAGATGGTACTTTGAGGTAAGTAGTGGTAAGAAGGGCACTTTGGGTGTAGTAGTGGGGACGGCACTATGGGGTTAGTATTGGAGATGGTACTTTGAGGTAAATAGTGGTAAGAAAGGCACTTTGGGTCTAGTAGTGGGGACGGTACTGTGGGGTTAGTATTGGAGATGGTACTTTGAGGTAAGTAGTGGTAAGAAGGGCACTTTGGGTCTAGTAGTGGGGACAGTACGGTGGGGTTAGTATTGGAGATGGTACTTTGAGATAAGTAGTGGTAAGAAGGGCACTTTGGGTCTAGTAGTGGGGACGGCACTATGGGGTTAGTATTAGTGAAGACGGTATTTTGGGGCTAGTATAGGAGATGGTACTTTGAGGTAAGTAGTGGTAAGAAGGGCACTTTGGGTCTAGTAGTGGGGTCGGTACATTGGAGGTTAGTAGTTGTGAGGACGGTAATTTGGGGTTAGTGTTGGAGATGGTACTTTGAGGTAAGTAGTGGTAAGAAGGGCACTTTGGGTCTAGTAGTGGGGACGGTACGGTGGGGTTAGTGATGGAGATGGTACTTTGAGATAAGTAGTGGTAAGAAGGGCACTTTGGGTCTAGTAGTGGGGACGGTACGGTGGGGTTAGTGATGGAGATGGTACTTTGAGATAAGTAGTGGTAAGAAGGGCACTTTGGGTCTAGTAGTGGGGACGGTACGGTGGGGTTAGTATTAGTGAAGACGGTACTTTGGTGCTAGTATTGGAGATGGTACTTTGAGGTAAGTAGTGGTAAGAGAGCACTTTGGGTCTAGTAGTGGGGACGGTATGGTGGGGTTAGTGATGGAGATGGTACTTTGAGATAAGTAGTGGTAAGAAGGGCACTTTGGGTCTAGTAGTGGGGACGGTACGGTGGGGTTAGTGATGGAGATGGTACTTTGAGATAAGTAGTGGTAAGAAGGGCACTTTGGGTCTAGTAGTCGGGACGGTACGGTGGGGTTAGTATTAGTGAAGACGGTACTTTGGGGCTAGTATTGGAGATGGTACTTTGAGGTAAGTAGTAGTAAGAAGGGCACTTTGGGTCTAGTAGTGGGGACGGTACGGTGGGGTTAGTGATGGAGATGGTACTTTGAGATAAGTAGTGGTAAGAAGGGCACTTTGGGTCTAGTAGTGGGGACGGTACGGTGGGGTTAGTATTAGTGAAGACGGTACTTTGGGGCTAGTATTGGAGATGGTACTTTGAGGTAAGTAGTGGTAAGAAGGGTACTTTGGGTCTAGTAGTGGGGACGTTACTGTGGGGTTAGTATCAGTAAGAACGGTACTTTGGGGCTAGTATTGGATATGGTACTTTGAGGTAAGTAGTGGTAAGAAGGTCACTTTGGGTCAAGTAGTGGGGACGGTACGGTGGGGTTAGTATTGGAGATGGTACTTTGAGGTAAGTAGTGGTAAGAAGGGCACTTTGGGTCTAGTAGTGGGGACGGTACTGTGGTGTTAGTATTAGTGAAGACAATTCTTTGGGGCTAGTATTGGAGATGGTACTTTGAGATGAGTAGTGTTAAGGAGGACACTTTGGGGCTGGTGGTAGGGACGGTACATTGGAGGTTAATAGTAGTGAGGAAGGTGCTTTGGAGTTAGTATTGGAGATGGTACTTTGAAGTGAGTAGTGTTAAGAAGGACACTTTGGGGCTGGTGGTAGGGACGGTACATTGGAGGTTAATAGTAGTGAGGAAGTTTCTTTGGGCTATTGTAGTGGAGATGGTACTTTGAGGTGAGTAGTGTTATGGAGGACACTTTGGGGCTGGTGGTGGGGACGGTACATTGGAGGTTAATAGTAGTGAGGAAGGTACTTTCGGGCTAGTATTGCAGATGGTACTTTGAGGTGAGTAGTGTTGAGGAGGACACTTTGGGGCTGGTGGTGGGGACGGTACATTGGAGGTTAATAGTAGTGAGGAAGGTACTTTGGGCTAGTATTGCAGATAGTACTTTGAGGTGAGTAGTGTTAAGGAGGACACTTTGGGGCTGGTGGTGGGGACGGCACATTGGAGGTTAATAGTAGTGAGGAACGTACTTTGGGGGATAGTAGTGGAGATGGTATTTGATAATGAGTAGTGAGGAGGGAACTTTGGGTCTAGTAGTTCGGACGGTATGTTGGGTTAGAATTAGTCATTTTCGCTGGTAGTGTGGAGGAAAGGAGCATTTTATAAAAAGGAGCAACATGGGAGTCGAGTGCATAAAACGCTCAATATTCATGCAATCGAAATTCAAACACTACCATTGTCCATGTTTTCAGTTTGTGACAAATGTGACCCGAATCCTTGTAACAATGGTGGAACCTGTCACCAGGACGGCGGCCGTGTGTGGTGCGAGTGCCCCACTGAATACCGGGGCAGCCGCTGTGACCATGGTATGGTATCAAATCCATAGGTTTAATAAGTCATATTGTTCTCACTGTACTGTTGAAAGGATCTTCATGGCTCATAACGTTTTCATCCCTACAGAACATCATACAATATGCCGTACTGGTGAAGCTATGCTTACACATGCGATGACTTATGTATTATATGTAGACAATATGCTGTGTGAATCTTGTTTTGTGTTTGTCCTCCCCATCCAGTGGTCAACCCGTGTCGGTGGCAGCCGTGTGAACACGGTGGAGTGTGTACCCCTGATGGAAGCGGGGGCTTCGAGTGTCAGTGTCCCATTGGGTTCACTGGAGACCGCTGTGAGCAAGGCATGTACTTGTCAACAAATCAGCATGCAGTAGATATCATTAAACACTTGGAATGAGATTTCAATATTCTAAGTGAAATATTTTACACTAAATATATGTCCATGTGTAAATATACCTGACAGAGCTGAACCCCTGTGACACCAATCCTTGTCAGCACGGCGGAGTGTGCCATCCGTTTGGACCAATCGGATACATCTGTATTTGCCCTTTAGAGTACAAGGGCAAGAACTGTGAAATTGGTGTGTATAATATGTGCACACAAACTAACTGTGTCAGACTGCTAACTATGGGTGGTACTTGAATGTATCCATGTAAATGGCCACACTTCACTGCATTACTGCAACAGTAGGGGCTTGCCAGATGTATTAGTTGTCTGTAGTATCGTACATGTAACTACGTGTTGATATAGTGTCTTGATATAGTCCTAGTACCACGTGTACTTTACAGAGCGGGATCCGTGTAACCATGACCTCTGTCAGCACGGACGCTGTGAGACGGTCGGCTACTTCAACTTCAAGTGTGTCTGTGACGATGGATATGCTGGAGTCTTCTGTCAACACGGTGAGTTTTTCCGTCAGTCTGCATTGGAGCATACAATATATGTATGTAACTCTATTGAGTATGCAATTTATAATTGCAGTTCGGATTGCAGATCTACTGATTAATCAATCAGAATGATATTCTGATATCATTCTGAGAAAAGTGAGGTCACAGACTCTAACTACATTTTCAGACGACCCCTGCGATCCGGAGCCATGTGAGAACGGCGGCGATTGCTACACGTTCTGGCCGTACAACCGCTACCGGTGCCGCTGTCCGGAGGGGTATGGTGGAGACAACTGCGAGATCGGTAAGCAGACCCGGGCGTACATAATAGAAACATGAAACTGAAGTCAAGTTCAAAACAAATCCTTCCAAGGATATCTGCCCATAATATTGTTTCTGATCGTGATATCAATTTGTACCCCATATGAAACCCACATATTTTTAAAACCAATTTTCAGATATCTATCTTTGAAAATGAAAAAAAAAATAGTTTGTGATCGGTCGGAAAAGCTGACATTATTGATGTGGCAAATATAATTCATGGGAAGAAGTTCTTGAAGTCTATGTGATGTACAAATGTGAAAAATGAATAAATATTTTCAATTGAATTGTGCCATGTTTTGAGATCATCATTTATTACTGTATAACTTCCGTTTAATTTGGAAAAAAAAATTATATTCTATCTACATGTATTATCTTTGATATATCATGGGATATCCAATAATCTCGCTCGGCAGATACCGCTCCGTGTGACCCGAACCCGTGCGAGCATGGAGGCATCTGTAGCGAGGACGGTAACGGGGGCTTCACGTGCACCTGTCCCATAGGCTTCGAGGGCGACCGCTGTCAGGGTGCGTGCTGCTGCGGGCATTTATTCAAAATCTATCACATATAATTTGTTATACACTGCGTAGGGGCGGAATCCAAGGTAAGGCCTCAGAGCTACCTCCCCCTCTGGATTCGCCTGTGTTGTATTTGAGCAGCATTATCCTCAAGATGTAAACCGGTCACTTTCAAACATAATAACTATTTGATATTTTATGCTGAAATATGATATCACTAAAATTCACAAGTAATTCCTGAATATAGCGGGTTTGATAATGCAATTTTGACTTCATTTACCTGCAGATGTCAACCCGTGTGAGCCAAACCCGTGTCAGAACGACGGGGTGTGTGACAGGGACGGGAGTGGCGGGTATGACTGTGACTGCCAACTCGGCTTTGACGGGGACCACTGTGAACATTGTAAGTTGTTTAGGCTTTGAAGCAGACCACTTTGAACATGGTAAGTTGTTTAGGCTTTGAAGCAGACCACTGTGAACATGGTAAGTTGTTCAGGCTTTGACGGGGACCATTGTGAACATGGTAATTTGTTTAGGCTTTGACGGGGACCACTGTGAACACAGTAAGTTGTTTAGGCTTTGAAGCAGACCACTGTGAACATGGTAAGTTGTTCAGGCTTTGACGGGGACCATTGTGAACATGGTAGTTTGTTTAGGCTTTGACGGGGACCACTGTGAACATGGTAAGTTGTTTAGGCTTTGAAGCAGACCACTGTGAACATGGTAAGTTGTTTAGGCTTTGAAGCAGACCATTGTGAACATGGTAATTTGTTTAGGCTTTGACGGGGACCACTGTGAACATGGTAAGTTGTTCAGGCTTTGACGGGGACCACTGTGAACATGGTAAGTTGTTTAGGCTTTGAAGCAGACCACTGTGAACATGGTAATTTGTTTAGGCTTTGACGGGGACCACTGTGCACATGGTAAGTTGTTCAGGCTTTGAAGCAGACCACTGTGAACATGGTAATTTGTTTAGGCTTTGACGGGGATCACTGTGAACATGGTAAGTTGTTTAGGCTTTGAAGCAGACCACTGTGCACATGGTAAGTTGTTCAGGCTTTGACGGGGACCACTGTGAACATGGTAAGTTGTTCTGGCTTTGACGGGGACCACTATGAACATGGTAAGTTGTTCAGGCTTTGACGGGGACCACTGTGCACATGGTAAGTTGTTTAGGCTTTGACGGGGACCACTGTACACATGGTAAGTTGTTCAGGCTTTGACGGGACCACTGTGAACATGTTAAGTTATTTAGGCTTTGAAGCAGACCACTGTGCACATGGTAAGTTGTTCAGGCTTTGACGGGGACCACTGTGCACATGGTAAGTTGTTCAGGCTTTGACGGACACCACTGTGAACATGGTAAGTTGTTCAGGCTTTGAAGCGGACCACTGTGAACATGGTAAGTTGTTCATGCTTTGACGGGGACCACTGTGGACATGGTAAGTTGTTCAGGCTTTGAAGCGGACCACTGTGAACATGGTAGGTTGTTCAGACTTTGACGGGGACTGCTGTGCACATGGTAAGTTGTTCAGGCTTTGACGGGGACCACTGTGAACATGGTAGGTTGTTCAGACTTTGACGGGGACCGCTGTGAACATGGTAAGGTGTTTAGGCTTTGACGGGGGCCACTGTGAACATGGTAAGGTATTTAGGCTTCGAAGCAGACCACTGTGAACATGGTAAGTTGAAAATTATAAAAATTATTATGATATATGGCTTAGGGACTCTAGAATAAGGAAATCTGGAAGCCCAAGAAACATGAACAGATATATTGCCTCGGTCACGTGTGTTGCAGCCGGTTACGATTGTGAGGATGACAACCCTTGCCTTGACCACGGCGGACAGTTCTACTGGCCTCACTTCGACCCCAACAAGTTTGTCCAGTGTAGCGAGTGGGGGCAGTGCTGGGTGAAATCCTGTCCCGCGGGCCTGGTCTGGGACCCTGTGGTTTACACATGCAATTGGCCCTGAATATGTGTGGGTCAGTCGTGGCAGATGGTCTCCATGGCAACCTGAAGTCCTGATCCGTGATGTGTTTTGATCTGGAACCATAGATCCGGATCTATGCTGGAACTGACCTGTCTTGTTGTACTTCTACTTTACTGTACATTCGCCAATCAGTCGTTTCAATCAATCAATTTGAAAATTTTATGGCATAATATTAAGTGCTTGTATATCCTGATTTTTACATTCCTACATTTCATTATCGTTGTATTGTTATTTTTATTCGAACTGTGTGTTAATAAACTACCTCAACTACATTTAGGCCTACGTTGTCCCTTATTTCTGTTTGAGCATTCTGACATAAAATATGATTCACAATCATCTATAGAACTGAACATTGAAAAACACGATGTATATCTGCAAATACGCTCAAATTGCAGGAAACACGTAAAAGTCGGGAGGAGTAATAAGCATATAACACACAGGGTGGAAATGTGGTACAGACCTTTTCTACCTTTTCACATATACAACATATGTATGTATGTTGTATATGTGCCCAGGTGGCATGAAATAAACATTATCTATCTATCTATCGATTGATATTGCTTCATATTGGTCTAAGATAACCTTTTTCAGAGGGTGTGCAAAATTTTCTCCTGTGCTATATTTTATATTCCTGTGCTATATGGCCTTTTTCAAAATGGCGGCCGCCGAAATTTTGTATGATATTTGTTTGTCAGTGTCCAATTCGTGCAGCAACGACAATTGTTGCATTGTATTGGTGGACTACTTTTATTGAGATATTATCAGCGTTACATGTATGTGTTATTTATAATTTGCATGATCAATAAAGCATATGATAAATTTTATTTATTTATTTTTTATTTTTTTATATATAAGTTTCATAAAATTGCATAGGATATTACACGTACTTGTATGGTAATAATTGCATGATCAAAAAAGCATATGATATGTTTTATTTTATTTATATTTTATTTATTATTTTTTTTGATAAGTTTTATGAAAATTGCATAGGATATCACACGTACTTGTATGGTAATAATAATTGTGATAGGGCATCCGGATGGGTATAGTATCACCATATTATTACCATACCGATATATGTGGGTTACCAAACACACGTAGCCTCAAGATTCTAGATGATTGAATATGCTCGAGTTTATTATGCATAAGTACATGTAATATATATATATAATATTAAGAGCTCGTTTATATAATCTTAATTGATTTGATCTTGTCGAAACTCATTCAAAATAATCCATAAAAAAAACTTGAGTTAAATGTTTACATTTTGCAATAGCTGATACTCACTAGAATCAGCTAAAAATCAAATTTAAAAGAGTAAATAAATCATTTTATCTAATTGTTCAAAATCATTTCATCTTATTGTTCAAATTCAGTGTTTGATAGATAGGCACAGTGTTGGAAGCTGATGCGTACAATCTAGATTATGCTTGTCTAAAGTAGTAAATCATTAGAGTATTTAGTCATCGAAAATAGAAAAATTAGCCCAAAGGCTAAGAAAGGTTAACGGACAATGTTTTTATATTTTAGATATTGTTCATTTTGTCCCCTGATCTTGAAAATGAGGTCAAAAGTCAAATTTAATGTCACGAGGATATTCAGGATATATATCACTTCATGTCCACAAGTGAATCCTAGGATGTAAAGTCGACAATAAGTGAGAGATTAGCCATTTATGTGCTCTGACCTTGAAAATGAGGTCAAAGGTCAAATTGGAGTTCATCAAAACATTGGGCAGACATCATTTCCTATATGTACACAATGCATATCCAAGGCTGTAAAGTCGATAATAAGTGAGATATTAGCCATTTTATGCTCTCATCTTGAAAATGAGGTGAAAGGTCAAATTCAAGATTGTCAGAAAATTCGGCGTATATCATTCCTAAATATGCACAATTGATTCCTGAGCTGTGAAGTCGATGATAAGCGAGATATTAACCATTCTGTTTCTGACATTGAAAATGAGGTCAAAGGTTAAATTCAAGGTCATTATAATTTTCAGCATATATCATTTCCTATATATCCACAATGGATTCCTAAGCTGTAAAGTCGATAATAAGCGAGATACTGACCATTTTGTGTTCTGACCTTGAAAATTAGGTCAAAGGTCAAATTCAAGTTCACGAGAATATTTGGTATATATATAATTTCCTGGATGTCTTCAATTGATTCCTAAGCTGTAAAGTCGATAATATGCAAGATATTAGCCTTTTTGTGCCCTGACCTTGAAAATGTAGTCAAAGGTCAAATTCAAGGTCATCAGAATATTCAGCATATATATCATTTCCTATATGTCCTCAATTGATTCCTAAGCTGTAAAGTCGATAATAAGCGAGATATTAGCCATTTTGTGCTCTGACCTTGAAAATCAGGCCAAAGGTCAAATTCGAGGTCATGACAATAATCTGCATATATCATTTCCTATGTGTCCACAATTGATTCCTAGTCTCTAATCTCAATATTAATGAGATATTAGGCATAATGTGTCCAATTATAAAGCATAGTATTTAACATGGGAAAGTCCCATTTGGGGGCCAGTCGAGAAAATGAAAATGGCCGCCACACGCAGACCGGCGATTCAAGAGCAACCAAACTTATACGTCTCAGATGTACATGAGGGGAATCTTTTGAGACAAAAATCTCATCAGACAGTTTTTGAGAAAATGGCTGCCAAAGTTCAAAATTGGCCATTTTTCGACAAAAATGGCCGCCATTTTGGAAAAAATGCGAAAATAAAAAAAACTAAAATATATCTCCCTCTCGAAATATTTTTAGGCATTTTTGCGCAAAATTTCGGGAAGATTCGATCGTAATCTTTAAAGATATTAATATTGACGGACGACGACGGACGACGGACGACGACGAAGGACGCGACGCCATGGCAATAGGTTAGCGGAACAAAGGTCCGGTAACTTAAAATTACTGTGATTATCAAATACTTCCCAGCCCGTAACGCAACTGAAATGTGCGCGTATCGCAAATTCGTAGTCATATTTCAAATTCATCATGTAGTACGAATTGTACGATTTACACATCATTCACACAACTTACACCAATGAATGTGATAATTCACATGTAATTAAATTAACACAATATCATCTCCTTATCCATGTCCGGTGACATTTACTGCCTGGGATTTGAGATGTCGGTCATTATTGGTATGAGAGCTGATATTTTAATTTGTCATAAGCATTACGTAGTTGTGATGACATACACATCCCATGTAGTAAATACCCGGGAGTAAATATACACGAATAACTCAACGTACGTGTCATACCAATTGCGCATGGGCGAAAATATTTGTCATTTAGGTATTAAGGGGGGCACATGTACATTTTTCGTAACGTTAGTAAAAGCGTACGAGAAGTCGTGTGTGGCAGATTTTGTGTTGACCTTGAAGTACCCAGACACTGCTCCGGGTCTTTATGACGAGTTATAATCAGAGGAAAAAATCTGAGCGGACTATCGGTACATGGTTTACGTGAACATGGGAGAAAACATGAGGGCTACACCGCGAAATTATTTTTTTAAATATGTAAAACAAATACTGTGTTTACCCAGCACTCAAGTCCCGACAGTGTCATGGAAAACTCTCGGCGTCGTTTATTTAGTCACGTTCTTCAAAGACTTAAACAGTTGTCATCCCAATGTTTGATCGCGCTCATGTTGCCGCTAATCCCGTCGTTCAACCTACTTACAATCGCGTAAAATGTCAGAAAGACATGCACTTCATCCTTGACCTAAAGTGGCTGTGTCGCCGCATCTTTAAATGGAATCAATTCGTGGAAATCCATTGTTCCCTTCAATTTATCAATATTACGCAGAAGTACACGGAGATTTTAATAACTGACAATACTTTCAACAACTTTTCGTTTTAAAAGTAAAACGTTGATCTCTTTTTGCTTGACGCACGCCCTTGTTTACTTTCACGGTGCACCCTTGTATACACTACATACAAGAGAAAGCACCCGACACGCCGAGACAATCGTTATGATCCCTACAGAAAACATCGTGCCTTCTCCAGGATCAGCAGTGCAGGTCAACACGGCCCCGCCCTCTGCCCACGCCTCACAACCGGTCCTATAAAACCAGCACCACGGACACGGGAGCCTAGAAACCCGTCGTCGAGATACGGCGACTGCTATAGGAGACTTCACCCGCCAGCGCCTCGGATTATCGAGTTTTGTCTGAATCCGTTCAGCACGCGAGCAGGATGAGGTTACGTTTGCTTTTCGTGCTCGTTGTCTTGGCGATCATCCTGGCTGCAGCCACTGCCTCCAAGAGCAAAAAGAGCAGCAAGACCCACAAGTCGCGTAAGTTTTAATCAATACTTAAATTAATATACTGTATATTATTTTGCACTTCTGTCAATATAAACTACTGAAATATAAGTTTTCCCGGCTCTTATAAAAAAAACTGCTCGCCAATAGACTGCCACAAGTCGAAGAAGTCTCAGAAGTCTGGATGCGAGGAGCCTCCAGAGGGAGTTACGGCTTGCTTTCTCTGTGATGACATGGACCCGCTGGCATGTAACAGGACGATGGACGGAGAGTACTGCTCCGGACCCGTCGCCTCCAGTCATAAAAGCCACAAGTCTCACAAAACTCACAAGACTCATAAGACTCATAAGACTCACAAGACACACAAGACCAAGAAGAGTCATAACCACAGTGGGGAGAGCGATCCTGTGAGTTACAGCTTATACACGTATTCAGTGATCTTTCTAATTATTTTTCTGGACATTTCTCCGATGTGAGACAGGCTACTGTATACCTAAACTTAGAATAAAGATTATAAACATTGATGTGGTGCATATATCCTTTAGTGGGCCGGTATATATGCAGAATCTTATTATCGTTAACTGCCCTGTGCGTTCTAATGCTCCGTCTGTTCTAACCCCGAATCTCCCTCCACCAGTTCGGCTGTTACATCTACCTGGAGGACACACCGGACGGAGTCAAGGTCTCCAAGGGCTGCATAGACCTCGAGGTCTGTCAAACTTAAAGTACTACAGTGGTCCCCTCAGATCAGACCTACCCTCCTGCCACAAAACTGAAGTCTTATCTAAGGGGGGGGGGGGGTCTCATTAGAGGAGTTCATTAAGTCATCCTAGCGCCATAGGGAAAAGTCATAACAGAGGGGGAAGTCTTTATAGAGGGGGACCACTGGAGGTAAATTGTCGGAAGAGAGACGGCTCATGGACAGACGGTTCAACAGTAAGGCAATTATAAGTACTTACATGTTCAATAGATGTATATGTAGAAGAATGAGAAAAGCAGAAGCAGACGGACTATCCATTAGGCCTATAGCCTAATACGTCGGTTCTTGCAATATATCGTACTTTATTTTGGAATTCCCCAGGAGTGCTTGGACCGGCAAGACGATAACGCCGACAGCTGTTACGATGGAGTGGTCCCTAGCGGTGGCTCCTGCATGTTCTGTTGTCATGACTTCGAGTACTGCAACTTCGATAGATACAAGTATCTCCCAGGTCAGTGACAGAAACACTTCAGTTTTCGCTCCTAAAAATCCGTCTTTAAACTCCACCTTCGGATGTAGGCACGTTCAAACTCTTCCATCAAGTACTAGTTGCCTATTTAATTAATGGAATTGCATTGGCCAGTCTCAATAGTGATCGAGCCATTGTTGGAAATCTTGTGAATCACATTGAAGTCTCCCTATGATCCAGACCCGTGTGATCCGGACCCGTGTGAGAACGGAGGCCAGTGCCGGGAACACAGGCGGGGATACCGATGTGACTGTCCCGCTGGGTACGCCGGCAGAAGATGTCGTGAGTATTCTTTGCTGTCTAGCGGGGGAATAATTAAACCACATACAAGAATAACAATTTCCAAAAATTACACACTATTACAAAAAAAAGCACTATTTCAGAGCGAGACGTGAACCCCTGTCGGTTCACGCCCTGCGAGAATGGAGGAACATGTCACAACCGTGGCACAGACTACTACTGCGATTGTCCGGCCGGCTACATCGGCGACCACTGCGAGGACGGTTAGTAGTAGTGGGGAGGGCACTTTGGGGCTAGTACGTAGTGAAGAGGGTACAGGGGGGAGGGGTTTCTTCTGTAGTATCAATGAAAACATTTTGAAATTACTTCAATAGTACATGATTGCCAGAACTGACCACATTTTTTTAGTAGTACGGTGGAATTCCCCTATTAAGACTGCCATCAGGTGGTCTGATCAGGGGAACTGAAAAAAAGGGGTTGGGACCGTGGCCACGTGGTCGCTGATGGGAAAAGGGGAATGGTCGCACACTGGGGGTGGGGGAAGGGGACTGTTCATTCAACAAACAAAAAGGGTATAATTCGAGTCAAGACTTGGTCTTATTCAGGTAATGGTCTCCCTGAGGGAATTTTCGTCCAGAGAACTTCCACTCTATCAAGGGTCATATTTTGAGGGATTTTTTAGTAGTATGGGCCAACTTGTGGTAGAATTGTAATACCAATTTCATCACGTTAGATAAATCCTAATTCGTCCTTCAAATCCGTATTTTATAACCATTTGGTTTCAATATCTGCATACCAAGACATCATGGTGTATCGTTTCCGATATCCTACAGAAATTGACCGCTGTGACCCGAATCCCTGTCGGAATGGTGGTTCTTGTCGAGTGACTCCGGACGGGAGGGTCAGGTGTGACTGTCCGGACGGTTACCGGGGCAGCCGCTGCCAGTATGGTGAGTAATGGTAAACACACCAGATCAGTGGAGTTCCAGTGGGTTGACATGTAAATGATGGGCTACTATACATGTATGCCACAGAAAAATATCAACAACCAATAACAATCAGTTACTCTTGATATTATTGCTATCTTTCAGAGCTGAACCCGTGTCGCCCGAACCCCTGTGAGAACAATGGCGAGTGTACCCCAGACGGCAGTGGAGGCTACGACTGTAACTGTGCTCCTGGCTACACTGGTGACCGCTGTGAGCTAGGTAAGTAATTATTTCATGTGTACGGCTGTGATAGTGGCCTAATCACTACTTTAGCGTCTGTCACGTGTGATTGACATTGTGTGATTGTAGTCTTTCTCGTTCCAAAGTACTCATGTTCAACAGCATATTTAAGGTCTTTGAGGATGAACCATCAAAAGTTTGTCGTCTTGTACCACACACCTTCTTTGTGAATCATTTGATACAGCCGATAAAAAGATACCTTCATAGAAAACATGCATGTAGCCAAACTTTCTATGCTCTCCAGAGGTGGACCCATGTGACAACGACCCATGCCAGAATGGCGGAACCTGTCATCCGTTCGGCTTCGATGGCTACATCTGTATCTGTCCTAAGCAATACAAGGGGCGACATTGTGAGACAGGTCAGAACCATTACCTGTATGCACAAGTACAGTGTTTAATTTGGAGCCACTTTAGTGAGGTCTTGATTACCACAATTTGGTATTGCAGTCACACGAATATGAGTGTATATTCTCAATAAACCCAGTGACCAAACTTACAGGCTACATTTGGGTTACAATAAGAGTGATAGCCGTAACGATTTGACTGGATCTTCCACTTGTTCTGGATCATATATCACATAATCTCGAGGGAACATACGTTCGTTGAATCCCTTTCTTTGGGAAAATATGCATTTTCAAAACATTTACTGCTCAGAATCTTTCAAGGTGGATGAGGATATTGAATAAAAAACATTCATAATAAGAATTTGAGGTCCGTGCTCGCCCACAGATCAGGAATAAATGTCCTAGATCCAGATTCGCAAATCCGGATAACCTGTATGGTCATATGGCACTTCAGAATTTATATTATCTAATTATTGGTAGTCCAGAATCTCAGAATGTGGAAAAAATAAGAAACAAGTAGGCCTATATCATACATCAATATCCCATTGGTTGCGCAACAGTTTGAAATGTGTCACTACTTTTTGGTGGCTCTGAATTAATGGATGGCACTGTACATGTTGGGTGAAAGGGGTCGTATTTAGTAACTGAAATACTGGATGAATACAATACTTCTCCAGATGTTTTCCTTCACTTCGTCCTGTACTTTGCAGAGCGTGATCCGTGTAACCATGACCTCTGTCAGCACGGACGCTGTGAGACGGTCGGCTACTTCAACTTCCGGTGTGTCTGTGACGAGGGATATGTGGGAACCTTCTGTCAACACGGTAAGTCTATGGGAGAAATGACGCGTTGCAAAACTCTAGCATTTGTGACATTCCATTCCATTGTAAATCGTACTAGTTAGTCGACAGTGATTTATATGGAAATCAAGCCGAATTTGTTCCACTAGCTCACCCTCTAGATTAAATATAACCGATGAAATAATTCAAATGGATGTATACTTCTCCTCCCATATGCCTACAGAGGACCCCTGTCACCCGAATCCTTGTAACACTGGCCGGTGTTACTCACACAGGCCGTATGATGAGTACTGGTGTTGGTGCCCCCCTGGGTATGAAGGAGACAACTGTGAAATAGGTAAATGGTGGTGAAAACACAAGGTCATGCCAACTTTATCAGTTTTCAAGATAGACGTCTGAAACTTGGTGGAAAAATATGGTCTCATGCCGAATGAAATTTAAAATTGATCCGACGACAAAGGCAAAATGTTGCGGGCAAAATTCATTTTCTGTTTTGGTTTTAACTTAACTTTAGCTTAGTAGGTTTATTGTCACACATTAGGTGGCGTCACCATGCGTGATGGTTGAAATTCAATACTGTTATGACTTCTCTGTGTTTTACTATTACCAATTACCAACATGGCATGTCTTATAGTCAAAATAACCCCCCCCCCCCCCACAGAGGCAGACCCGTGTGTCCCGAACCCCTGTGAACACGGCGGTATCTGTAACGGTGAGGGCAGCTGTACTTGTCCCATCGGCTTCGAGGGAGACCGCTGTCAGGGTAAGTTACGACAATAGAACGTGTATATTTAGCAGCAAAATCCTACAAGATATATAGGCGATATATTAACTCCCATTCATAATTAAGTAGAGTCAAACAATCATAATATATAGGGTAGAGTTTTAGATTGGCAGATTCTGAGTTTTGAAAGGCTACAAAATTTTAAAATGATCTAATTTCAGTAATACCACAGTCGTCAACGTGCGCAGTGTTCCTATAGCGGAAGTAAATCTGCTAAATCTCTTTGCTGGAAACCTCGTTCGGGATGTGTTTCCAACCAAAAATACCCACCTAATACATACTATCAATTTTCTCAGATTATGATGTTGCTTTTTGCAGGCTTCTTGTGCTTCCGCTACAGGAATACTGTGCGCACGTTGACGACTGTGAATACATTACATATTTTATCGTAGGATGAAGGTTTTATTTGTCCCTGTACATTTGCAGACATAAACCCATGCGAGCCGAACCCATGTCAGCACGGCGGGATCTGTGATGAAGATGGGAGCGGGGGGTACAACTGTGACTGTCCGGACGGTTACCAAGGCGACCACTGTGAAACACGTGGGTATCAATGTGGTTATGAGTTTGCTTTGGAAAAAATGAATCAAATTTCTAACGAATTACGACGATACCAACTTTGATGTCCAAAATGATCAACGGATGACGCTTATCAAGTTTGAGATTTGTGTCTGTTTTTCACCACATGTAGCCTCAGGTTACGACTGCCAGACAAACAATCCATGTGGTGACCACGGTGGACAGATGTACTGGCCACACACTGACCCCAGCAAGTACGTCCAATGTAGCCAGTGGGGTCAATGTTATGAGATGTCCTGTCCCGCGGGGCTGGTCTGGGACCCTGTGGCCTACGCCTGCAACTGGCCCTGAACCTGAGTGTCACCATGGCAACCCGCCACGCGACTACCATGAAAAGTTTTTCTGTGATATTTAATGATTTACCCCGGTTACTCCTGTCTGTGATAGTCTAGATTCATCCGTGAATAATTGGATGGATTTCCCTTCAGTGATGTTTTATCGATAGTCTCATTTTTTTTTACCAGTCTTTCCTATGTACTGTACGTGTATATTCAGAAGTGTATGGTTACTTTGTCACTTTGTCAATAAACGGGCGTTCCCGATATAATGTGTCTATTTAATGCATTGAAATACACACGATCGGATGAATTTTTGCCAAAATATCTTCAACGAAACTGGACTTGAAGCATTTTCATGTGGTCTTATCAAATTTCAGTCAGAACTTCAGGCATATTTATTAACATCACATGCTCTGTATCCCCCTGCTCCCCCCCCCCCCGAAAAAAATCCATCAAATTGAATATTAATTGCTATAAATGAATGTTAACTTCTTTCAAGTGTTAAAATGAATTGAGCCATGTACCTAAACCATATATCCTCGCTAATCTTAATCGTACATAACACCAGAAACACATCAATCGTACAAAACACCAGAAATACATCAATCGTACAAAACACCAGAAATACATCAATCGTACAAAAAACACCAGAAATACATCAATTGTACATAACACCATCAACACATTAATCGTACATAACATCAGAAATACATCAATCGTACAAAACACCAGAAATACATCAATCATACATAACACCAGAATACATCAATCGTACATCACACCAGAAATACATCAATCGTACATAACACCAGAAATACATCAATCGTACAAAACACCAGAAATACATAAATCGCACATAACACCAGAACACCATCAAACACCAGAAATACATCAATCGAACATCACACCAGAAATACACCAATCGTACATAACACCAGAAATACATCAATGGTACATTACACCAGAAATACATCAATCGTACATAAACACACCAGAAATACATAAATCGTACATAAACACACCGGAAATACATCAATCGTACATAAAAACACCAGAAATACATCAATCGTACATAAACTCACCAGAAATACATCAATCGTACATAACACCAGAAATACATCAATTGCACATAAACACATCAGAAATACACCAATCGTACATAACACGAGAAATACATCAATATACATAATACCAGAAATACATCAATCGCACATAAATTCACCAGAAATACATCAATCGTACATAAACTCACCAGAAAAACATCAATCGTACACAAACACATCAGAAATACACCAATCGTACATAACACGAGAAATACATCAATTGTACATAACACCAGAAATACATCAATCGCACATAAACTCACCAGAAATACATCAATCGTACATAAACTCACCAGAAATACATCAATCGTACATAAATCCACCAGAAATACATCAATCATACATAACACGAGAAATACATCAATCGCACATGAACTCACCAGAAATACATCAATCGCACATAAACTCACCAGAAATACATCAATCGTACATAAACTCACCAGAAATACATCAATCGTACATAACACCAGAAATACATCAATTGTACATAACACCAGAAATACATCAATCGTACATAACACCAGAAATACATCAATTGTACATAACACCAGAAATACATCAATCGTACATAAACACACCGGAAATACATCAATCGTACATAACACCAGAAATACATCAATCGTACAAAACACCAGAATACATCAATCGTACAAAACACCAGAAATACATCAATCGCACATAAAAACACCAGAAATACATCAATTGTACAAAACACAAGAAATACATCAATCGTACAAAACACCAGAAATACATCAATCGCACATAAAAATACCAGAAATACATCAATCGTACATAAGCACACCAGAAATACATCAATCGTACATAAACACATCAGAAATACACCAATCGTACATTAAACCCCAGAAATACATCAATCGTACATAAAAACGCCATAAATACATCAATCGTACATAAAAAATCACTAGAAATACATCAATCGTACATAACACCAGAAATACATCAATCGTACATATACACACCAGAAATACATCAATGGTACATTACACCAGAAATACATCAATCGTACATAAACATACAGAAATACATCAATCGTACATAACACCAGAAATACATCAATCTCACATAACACCAGAAATACATCAATCGTACATAACACCAAAAATACATCAATTGTACGAAACACCAGAAATACATCAATCATACATAAGAAACACTAGAAATACATCAATCGTACATAACACCAGAAATACATCAATCGTACATAACACCAGAAATCCATCAATCGTACAAAACACCAGAAATACATCAATCGCACATAAAAACACCAGAAATACATCAATCGTACATAAAAACACCAGAAATACATCAATTGTACAAAACACCAGAAATACATCAATCGTACATAAACACACCAGAAATACATCAATCGTACATAACACCAGAAATCCATCAATCGTACAAAACACCAGAAATACATCAATCGCACATAAAAACACCAGAAATACATCAATCGTACATAAAACACCAGAAATACATCAATTGTACAAAACACCAGAAATACATCAATCGTACATAAACACACCGGAAATACATCAATCGTACATAACACCAGAAATCCATCAATCGTACATAAACACACCAGAAATACATCAATCGCACATAAAAACACCAGAAATACATCAATTGTACATATTACCAGAAATCCATCAATCGTACATAACACTAGAAATACATCAATGGTACATAACACCAGAAATACATCAATCGTACATAAACACACCAGAAATACATCAATCGCACATAAAAACACCAGAAATACATCAATTGTACAAAACACCAGAAATACATCAATCGTACATAAAAACACCAGAAATACATCAATCGCACATAAAAACACCAGAAACACATCAATCGTACATAAAAACACCAGAAACACATCAATCGTACATAAAAACACCAGAAATACATCAATCGCACATAAAAACACCAGAAACACATCAATCGTACATAAAAACACCAGAAACACATCAATCGTACATAAAAACACCAGAAATACATCAATCGTACATAAAAACACCAGAAATACATCAATCGTACATAAAAACACCAGAAACACATCAATCGTACATAAAAACACCAGAAACACATCAATCGTACATAAAAACACCAGAAATACATCAATCGTACATAAAAACACCAGAAACACATCAATCGTACATAAAAACACCAGAAATACATCAATCGTACATAAAAACACCAGAAATACATCAATCGTACATAAACACACCAGAAATACATCAATCGTACATCACACCAGAAATACACCTCTCGTTATGTACATGTATTTCTGAAAACACCAATCAACGTATAAAATCACAAATTAAACATTTTCTTTGGCGTGATATATCGTTTGAGGGGTTTATCGTGTAACGAATAAGAGCGGGCGATGTTCGCATTAAGTATGATTGCACACGGTAAATTTGCCAATAAAAAATTCCAAACATATTCCGGTAACACTCTCGACGTTTGTTTGGAATGCATGGCCAAGGTTCTTAGGAGTCGGCCACTATAAAAGGCATATCAATAACAATCAAAGAATTTCCTATTTTGAAAATGGGAGATACATTTGAGCCACCACAGGAGGGTGGGGGAATATTTTGCTTTTGCTGGCTGTTGACCCAAGCTGATTTGCATTGCACACGAACAGTTTCATCAGAATTGCTATATAATTGCTATATAAGGCACTGTGTAACAAGCAACACACCAGTAGAACTAAATGTATATAGGTGTGGCCATGGTGCCGAATGAGATTCGAACCAGTACTCGGGGATTAGTGAAGAGACTTTCGTTCCTTGGCAAAAGTAGGCTACGGAGTCTCTGAGAGGACATGGAAGAAATATTTTTAGCACATTGTTACTGCGTTCCCTCGCAATATCATCACGTTCCCTCGCAATCTTGTAGAAAAACCTTCTGAAGCCATTGGCGTCAGCACAATGAAGGCTATCGCAAGGGAACGCAATAAGATAGTCAGGGAACGCGATCCGGAATGCGAGGGAACGCGATCCGGAACGCGAGAGAACGCAGTGAGATCGCGAGGGAACGCAATAATATTGCGAGGGAACAGCACAGCCATCTCTCAAATGACTAAATAGTGTATTTAATAGTGCATTTGGAATAGCAGCACCAATCTGTGCACGTTTTGACCAAATAAAAAGAAACTGGAGTTCCGATTGTAACTCGACGATTCCTTCAGTCGTCCATTTTCTACTTCCGCCGGAAGTAAAATGAATATGTCCCAGGAATATAGCGCCGCTATATGGGATCACATCACTATTGCGGAATAACACCACTCGTCGTAGGCTATAAATCGACTTGAAATTAATTCTTGTGGGAAAAGGTGAAAAAATGTCCCGGAAATGTGTGGTATTTCAGTGTTTTCTGCCCAGAAATGTGTTGTGTGTTCAACTGTTGATCAGGCAAAGGCAAATTTGCAATGTTTGGCCATAAAACAAAATAACAGAAATTTTGTAGACAAGCACCTTGCTTTTGTGTCGATGCGCGCCAGAAAGCACGTGATTTGAACGGTACTGTCACTCGAGGGACATTTAAAGACCTTTGCAACGGCGAATTTGCACGAATCTGATATTATTTTGTTCCAAAGTAATGATCTTGCTCATGTTTATATACGGAGGTATTTTGTGGACTCGTTTTTTATATATAGACTCTATATATTTTTCTCGTTATCATTGCCACCAAGGCAGATTTGTGAAGCTATATTTTTGTGTTGTGATGTGTATTTTGTGTTGTGAAGCTATATACGCGCAAATTATTGTGAGTACATGTGTGTAGATTGTTCACTATATGACATGGCAGTAGATTGCCTGGATTGTGGACAATTGTCTCATAGATGTTCACATGCAATAATATGTCACAACCGCTCCCTTTAGTCATCGATTAATAATGTAACAATGATTATTGTATATTTACAAAAGCTCATGAACAATAATTGTTGATATATTGTGACAGATCTATATACAAGTTTAGACGAATCGAATGAGAAATAATATATATATAAATAGCAAACTTTAAAACATTCATTTTGTATGATCAGAATGGAGAATGAAAAAGAATCATGGATCTGACATTATTCTGCTCGTAATAACTCTTGTCGTTATTGGTTTTCTTTTCATAATTTTCTTTTCCCGTCCATTCGGGGAAATCCGAACCAAAATAATTTATATACCAACATTTTAGTCATTTGTTAATAATTAATCAAGGAACTAAATAACTTTTGGTGACATACGTATATATCAAATATGTATTTATGAAACAATTTGACAATCCACGCGAAGGATTATTATTTGATAATAAAGAGGGATACATTTGGATATATCGCTATTTAATAATCGTTAAAATATATATCACTTCGTTGAATAAGTAGTGAATCATGTAGCGCACGGCAAATTTAGGGAGTTATTTAATTTAGGGTGGAGTGAAATATAACGCGCAGCGGGAAGGTTTTGGAGTAATTTTTTTTTTTTTGCGATTTTGTTATGTGATAAATGCGCGGTTCTCTGTTCCTCCCCCAATTAGCATTCAGCAATGAGCAATGATAATATTGGTTTTCTATAGTCTAGCGGAAACGAGTCACCCTCCAGGGGTATGTATGTGTTGGCAACTTTGGGGAGACTGGCGCAGGCCGATCAGCAAAATATTATCATAATCAATGGCCCGCGAAGCGCTACCACAGCCCGATTCCGCCTCCTCAATCCAACCGCTTCCCACCCCCCCCCCCCTCCCCCTCCCTCACAACTCATTTCAAACAGTACCATCACGAGCAGTTCCGCATCAGTAGGGAAGTCCCTCAGAGCCATATTCCACCCCCACTCGCTTCTAAACGACTGCTAAGCCCGCATCACTGCCTAGTATCAACGCTCTCACTCCCCCCTCTGCCCCTCCGCGCGGTATACGGTGCCCAGATCCGAACCATGCAGCAGTGTTCTCCGGCTAGATCCTGAAGTATGTACGCTCCGTGATACACACAAACGAGCCAGAGGGAGAGCCAGAGCGCAAACACAAACTTTCTCACGTTCAACTTTTTCTTGCAGTGAAAATTTGGCAACACGTTCGTTAGAAATATAATAGCGATAGTACATTGCGGAACTTTTATGAAGTCGAGGCTGAGCGCACGGAACTGTAGATCATAATAGTCAATTGCTGCAACCTGAGAAGGCGTTGCTAGTACACACATAAAGCATACTGAAGTTGAACAATGACTTGGTGTTGTCGGCCGGAGTACCAGGAGATATCAACGCCTGGACCAGCCTGAGTGACGGGGAACTGTGTTTGAACTTGTCCCAGTATTTGTGTTGTAGTGGTCTCAGCATTGACGGACATGGTGTCTCTCTTCAAACTGTCGCTATCGACTGAATCCTTGGAGTAGACCCCGATGTTTTGCAGGTAGGTCGCACATCATAGTGGTTGGAACCAAGGACGTCTCTTTCAGAAAAACCTTTGACACTGCGAGCGAGTTGTAGTACTGTCAAGGACATATAGTTATTGTATCCCACGATTGAAGGTGGGTGGATACTCTCAAATTGTGAAATGGTCATTTCAACGTCTGAAACCGGATAATGTGATATTTGTAACCTACAGAGCTGATGTTTTTGGTGAAAGTGAACAAAATTACTGAAGTTAACAGCAGTTGAATCTAGTTGGTTATAGTAAAAAATATTTTCGTTCAGTAGAGATTTTGCATGCAGTTGTAGTAAAAATGTTCAGTTGGCATTGCTGGTACAGCGGAATCATCATAAAATGGCAGGGATTTGGTAAGAATTTATAATCAAATTAATCATGATCAGATTTAGTACGGAAAAAATTACACGTATTTGACTCATGAAATAATCAGAAATATACCGAGATATAGGCCTACATTTATGTTATCATTATTATTTATGATATGATGTAATGATTATGATAGTTTGCTTATTGAAAATGGTTGAGGTCGGAGACTTTCATCCCTATATCGAAGACAAGGAGTACTGTCATAATGAAGTAACTTTTGCATGGTTCGGTTGACAGCCGACAGAGATATGGTGGGGGAGGGTTGCGTGGGGGACCGTGGGATAGACCTACATGCGGTCGTCAGCAACTAGAGAGCGTCTAGTTGTAAGTTCGCAATCGATCCAACGATCGTCCAGTTGGCGTACACAACCGCTGGTTATATCCGGTGTATTGCTGTTATGGTTACACATAGTAACGAGGATCGATCCTTGGTAAGATAACTGCACCCTGGGACCCGAATGACCCAATTTCATTTTACACTTTCATGAGATCGTTTAGAATTTTCGAAAATATTTTCTGAATATAGTGTACATAGCACCAGTAATTTTGTACATTATATACGAGACAATCAAGTTTTGTTGAGTGATGGGTGGGTTATAATAATATGGGTAATCATCAAACCATGCAGCTGACTATCGTGTGCAGAACCACATCGATAGAGCAGGCCTACATTATTTATCCACTGACGAGCGGGGATGGGGTATGAAAGGAATACATCGCGAGAAATCCCACATTGTGCCAGCGACGTGTTCAAGGTCGTCATTGCCCTTTAGATCGATGAGAAATATAGTTTGTTTTGATTACAATGTAACGGTACATGTCAGGGAAGTGGGACTTTCACTGGCAGTAATTGTCAGTAGAACGTGCTTTCTCTGGGCTTTCTTTGAGTACATTCTATTGCAAATGACTGGTTGGTAATTGCGACATCTCACATAACTTGTCAAAGAACCGCAAAGTGACTTGTCACCGTGCCAACTCATTTCCCCTGTCACGACATCGGTGTTGCCCGCGCGCCGCTGACCGCTGCCAGGAGACGGCGGCGGTCCCCGTGACCGCGTGACTCCGCCCCGGCCCGTCTCCCCTCCCCGCGGATCTCACCATAGCCACGCCACGAGACTGATCGAGAAGTTACGTTCGTGTCTCGCGCGGCGTCCCCTTGCCCCGCTGTTTGTGCTTCCAGAGCACGCGACAATTTGTTGGACGAGACCGCCGGGTTACACGCCTGCTTGCCCGGTAATTAATTTCCCGACTGGTTGCGATGTTTGTTCTTTTTCTACCGTCCCCTCTCACTTTCTTTTCGTCCCCTAGGCGATTGTCCGCGAAGTCCGAGGAGGAGCCGTTTGGAGATTGACTTAGAGAGTCCGGCGACAGGTCTCAGGGAGTGTCAGACAATGGTCCCTTGGAGAGAAGAGCCTGTTGGTCTCAAGTGACGGCACGCAGTCCGTCTTACAGCCAGCTAACCGGATTACTTCCAATTGTGTTGGTATATCTTATATCAAAGGATTACGACCACAACACAGATTCCAGTACAAGGAGCGGGGAATGGACCCAATAAATACAGCGTCTGCTGCGAGCGGGGGAATAGTTCTACAGGCAGAAGTAGAGAACATTTCTTTCCACTCCAATAGAGTGATTCCTGTGAGAGAAAAAAACACTGTCTATTCCAGAATATATATATACTGGATAGCGGTACATGACCAGGATCTAACTAAATCAACAGCCGCCTCGCCATGTTAAACATCTCCGAGATAACACCTGGAGTTGCATATAACTCATGTAGAATCTAGCTCTACGACTTCTCGCTGAATTGTGTCCGCAGTTCGGCTGTGAAGTCGTTGGTATATAGGTCAAACAAAACCATGGTGTCTTTAGTGGAGGGCTTGAGAATGACAACACAGTACGTGACGAAATGCGCGCGAAGACGTCGCGCCTCCGCGGTTCTGCTGGCGATGTTACTCGTGTTTCAGTGTACTCTGACCGCCGTACTGCTTCAAATCCGGAACGCCGGACGCTACTCGGATGGACGCGAGGGAAACCTGACCGGGCGGCCACCAGCTTTCTGGATCTACTCGGACTCAAGGTCGCGGTCTGGATCTGGCGGTATCAACCTCCTAGAGATGTTTATCTCCAGAAAGTCGACCCCACTACCAAAGCCCCTTCCCCAGTGTCCGGATCAGCCTCCAGACCTACGTGAGTATAAAACCGTCTGTTCGGAGATAATAATTGAACTGTATCAAAAGTATTTGAAATTGAACAGTTTGTTTGAAAAGGCCCATGCTCTTTGATAAGATTCTGACATTTGCATAGTGTATTGGTTTTAGGAGCGGGTCCAGACCTGCTTGCATTGAATTGCGGTTGTACATGCCGGCCACATAAGCCATAAATTAGGTCTGACGTTATCGCAAAATTCATTATCAATTTCCTCAACGTTGATATAATAACCCAAAACATGTGTTATGTAAATTGTTAGACTTTATATGAATGTCTTTATTCTGGAAATCTGTGCATGCATGAATATAATAGGTTAGGCGGATAAAAACTGGATACATTAGTTTGCTGGTGAGCAGAGCTTGTCAGACAGATTGTTACAAGTTTGCATTTTACAAGTATTTGTGCACGATTCTACTAGAAAGTTTGGATTGTCATTATGCTTAACGGATAATTTCGCTGTTAGTGCGAAGTCCAACATCATATTGAGTATGAAGTTTTAGATACAAAAAGGGATGTCGTAAGTATTTCAAACAATCGATTTTTTTTTCATTAACCACATAGAGACACCCATGTATACTCATAATTTAGCTTTGTATAATGAGTTCGGATTCTACCTTTATTGTGAGAAAATGTCGTTCACACCCGAGTACACTAAATACCTCATATATTCGTATAAGTCAATCAATTTGTTGACTTGTTCAAATGGCCGAAAATATCATATTATCACCAGTAGGGACTTAGTACAAAGTATATCCTGCTGTACACAGACGATTTCCCATGCCCTTGTCCCCTGCTTCTTGGTAGACAACATTGGAGTTGTCTGCAATATGTATGGATCCACTGTGTTTTGCATCTTTCAATTGGTCTTTCATCTGAACAATTTATTCGTGTTCCAGAAGGACACGTTGACGTGACATATGAGCGCCTCCAGTGGCGAGAACTGGAACAACTGCACCCGGAGGTGGAGGCCGGCGGTAGATGGCGCCCTCCGCACTGCGTCTCCTCCCAGCACGTGGCGATTATTGTACCATACAGAGACCGGAGCGACCACCTGCGTGTGTTCCTACACCACATACACCCCTTCCTACAGAAACAGCTCATAGATTACGGCATATATGTCATTGAACAGGTCAGTACTGGTGGTAAAAATGAACATGTCAATAATATTCACAAAATCAATGAAACTTATACATAGATGTTCTGTTATCAGAACAATGGGACTATGAAGAATATCAGAACTAATTATCATGATCTCGAAGAAGATAAACCGTTTAAGTGCATGTATCGAATTGTTCTGACAGGACCCATACAGCCCGTTCAATCGAGGACTATTGCTCAATATCGGTTACAAAGAGGCGATGGCGGACAATAACTATACATGTGCTATCTTCCATGACGTTGATCTACTTCCGGAGGATGACCGGAACTTGTACTACTGTCCAGAACAGCCGCGCCACATGTCGGCCGCCGTGGACGAGTTCGCTTACAGGTACAGATCACATTCAGGGGGTATTATAACCTTGGTAGTTGATACGATCCCGTGCATAACCCTCAAGTTAATTATGGCAGTTACACTTTTGGCTAATGTTTTGTCTCACAAAATTGACATAACGTTTCGATCAACAGCACCGACGTTCCAACTGGAGAGCTTCGATTGACATTTTTCACCATCTTTAAAAATTAATCTGAGTTAGAAATGGAATACATTCATGGTAATGAAGCACCTCAGTTATCAGCTGTCCATTCGGCACGTGTGCGTTATACGGCACATGTCTCGCGTTCACAATGTATGGGAATGTCAATGATGTAAGGGAATTGCTTGATTATTACTTGGAAAATTCCCATCCCGTCACGTCGTGCTTTTGTCACCTTCCCAATATGGTAACGAATTTGAAGCTGGAATTAATGGCAAAAATACCGCCGTTCGTCTTCTTGCAGACTGCCCTATTCCGAGCTATTCGGCGGCATCGAGGCGTTCAGTAAGGAACATTTCGAGTTAATTAACGGCTTCAGTAACAAATATTTCGGCTGGGGAGCAGAAGACGACGATCTTTATAAAAGGTAAGCTATAAACCCTACATAAACCCTGCCAATATCACGCCTGTGTGTGACTGATACTGTGTACAGACCGACATGGACTTCCACGTGTTTGTTAAGAAAGTGCGATTGTAAATACGGTACATTATGATGACCAAATAGATCAACACATTATCATTGCAAGCTGGTACTAAAACAGTCAACTTCTCATAAAACAACACAATTTATGTAATATAAATGTGTAGTCCTGTTGGCTTTATTATAGACATCGTTCCGTTCCAGAATTGAGTGGCGTGGTCTGAATCTGACCCGGTACCCCATGGAGATAGCCAGATACAGCATGATACGGCACATAAAAAACGAACCAAGTCCTGGCAGGTCAGACTACGACGTCAAATTAAACTGCAGTAAATTACACAATATATTCTATAGTGTGGGCTTAATTGAAATTCAACGAGTGTTGGCTGTACGCATGGTAGTAAATGAAACCACTGACTTCAAAGTGTACAACAATATTCTTTGTAGATGGCAAGGAAATGTCAGTTAACATTATTCACAGTTTGCACTGACTATTCTCGAACTCATGCTTATCGATATTTTTTTTCCACATTGTATTTGCCAGATTGCAATATCTAACCGTCAATATGTCGCGATCTAAAAAAGATGGACTGAACTCTCTGCAATACGACAGGAAACGTTTTGAGCGCCGGAAGTTGTTCACATGGATATACGCCAGGGTGAACCAGACAGCTATTCTACAGGTGATAGGAGTCAATGGAGTGCAGATATCGTATAAGTAATATACAATGTGATTTGGTCTCTTGGATTCAATCAAATTCCGTAAATCGATCGGGACGATGTAGGTCTCCAGGTTATCAGGTCACGACACAAATATTATTGTCCGTTGCTGGTAGACACTATTCCACTGACGTTGATATTTTCATTTTTCGCAGCAGAAGAGCAGACCCCGGAAAAAGAAGCTAAAGGAAGCATAGTGATAAATTCCCACGTCTTTCCCATCTGGTCAAGTCTTTCACATGGCCAAAGTGCTCATTAGCATATTGACCGGATGTACTCGTGTTGTGTCACGTGACATTCCCACGTGATTATGCGCTCTGACGGCATTAGTTTGAATTGATGAGAATGCATGTGGACGAATGGATAACGGAATGTTGTGATATGGATTATGATTGGCGTTCTACTTGACAACTTGAGGCATTTGTTAGACTGTTAAGCTTAAATTATGCATAATTGTACATCAGCATTGCATTTTAAGAATTATCTAACACGTGTTAGATATATTCATCGTATTGACTGCTATGGCTGAAACCAATAAGGATGTGATCAAATCGAATATGTTTGTCCAACTTAGCAGTTAGCATGTGTTTGTATAACCTAGCATGTGTCTGTTTATGCTGCTTGCATATATACGTGTATTGAACCTATTGTTATAAAGACACTTTATGTAATTGGTGATTCATGTCCATGTAGTTTGCTACTTCATCTAATATTTTGCGAGGGTAAAAGCATCATTCTTCACCATCAGACACCGAATAAGTAGTTGATTCCCTCACAACACAACCGATGAATCAAGCATACTTTGGTGCTGTGTTGGCATTTGTTGATGATAACCCTGGCGAGGGAACTAATGCCCCCTTACATCAAAGAGGAGTGCGGCTAATTACACGGTCGGGGCAGACACCGATACTCTGACATGGTCCCGAGATGGATCGCCGGAGGTGGATCAACCCACAATCACACGGATTAGGCCACTTATGTCCGATATCACTCTCTCGGGAGTTATGGCAGTGCGCCCGGGGACGGCTTGTTTTGGGCAAATTGGCTTCAAGAGACATGTTTCGAAAAAAAAACAAGAGACATAATATTGTAACGGGTTTGCACCCTTCTGTGACGTCTTGATGAACCGGTTTTCTTGGGAGGTGGGTGAGTTGTTATTTAACCGGAGATGAAACGGTAAAACTCCGGGAAACTGTTACTGCTGTACGGTTGAACTCCGGCTAGAAGTCTCTAAGGTTGGTAGCGTGGTATGGAATGGACCTCTTAACCGTTGTCCGACTGCTAATCTGCAACTGCACCTGTAACGTAAGACTCCGGAGGCGTTTCCGTCTCCGGGTACTGCAACTGCTCCGTCGGGATACCGCTTTACTGCAACAGCTCCGTCGTTTTCCGCATTACTGCAACTGCGACTGCACCTGGAATGAGAATCCGGGAACGTTGCCGTTTCCGAATACTGCAACCGCTCTGCCAGGTTCCGCCTCACTGCAAACTGCTCCGGTTGGCTCCGCCTCACCGCAACCTGCGACTGCACCTGAAATGGAGTATCTCGGAAGTGTTCTCACTTCCGGTTACCGCAACCGCTCGGTCAGGTACTGCCTCTGCAACTCCGTCGTCCGGTACCGCCTCTGCAACTGCTTCGTCGATCCCGTCTCTGCAACTGCTCCGTCCGATACCGCCTCCGTAGTTGCTCCATTGAATTCCACCTCCGTCTCCGTCTCCTTCCTTGGTGATCTGGGTTCTTGGATCACCCTAAGACGTCGTTACAACTTGGTCTTAACCGACTGTGGTCTTATCTCCCTTTACTCCGTATTACTTTCTTTTCCGGTGAAATAACTTTATTATAAATTCCAGTTCCCTAACGAACACGGAAAAACAACTCAGTTGAAGTTTTCATGTTTATTTTCCAAGTGCACAGTCAGAAGACTTAACTGCTATCATCTGGATGACTCTATCCGGAACAAGGGAGTACTCTGCTATGGGAGAAGGGGTCTGCACAGGTCGACGTCAGGACACCAACTCCGCCGTCCGCTGTGAAGCGGGGGCTTTTATAGACCTGAGACCCACGTCACGTGACCAACCTATTGTGACGTCATAGTCCGCCAAAACACTGATATTTTCCGGATTTCTAAAAACACTCTAGAACCAATCAGTGGCTGACACGTCACCTTTTAAACCGAAAACGAGGCTGATCACATGACCTTCCGGAAATAACGTCATTACGTTTTTGTACTCCATTGTTTCGGCTCCGTCTCTGGTTCCGTCTCCGGTTCCGGCTCCGTCTCCGGCTTTACCAACATCACAAATATACCAAGTTCCGAGACGGAAAACCTTTTAAACATTAACAATACGGAACCGTATGAACCTTTAAACACATATACATTTAATAAACGGTTATTTAACCATAATATCACAAAACACTAATAGAATTACCTAGGGGAAACTTTTGGGTACGCCCCAAAACCGTTACAATATGGTGATAACTAAGAATCTAGAGCTTTCCCCAATCTATGTATTTCTGTGATATGTAAAATTTATTCCGTTCAGAAAGAAGAACGTTCGAAATCTGATGCTGTAAAGTATGTGTCAAAAAATGTTTTCAATGTGATATTTATTTTTTTCGCGTCATATCGATAGCACTTTTATTCCATGTAATATGAATCCCAGGTGTTCTCACTTGTTCTCACTTTTTCCTCCGTGGGAATGGTTTTATGCTTCAACGTGTTGCAGAACATTATTTGAATTCCGTCTCCCTAGTATGGTGCACTGCCTCTTCACTGAGGATTAAAAACGTGACAGACGGATTAAATGACATTCATTTAGTGGGCGAGGCGCAGTGTATGATACTTCGGCTGTCTTTTGTTGTACGGTATAGATTTTATACCTGTAGTAATATTATTAATTAGCCAACATCGCTAACCTATTACAACATATAAATATACATGTATAAATCACTTGTTTCGTTGGGGATTGGGTTTCTATATTCCAATCTTGTGTCAATCTTCCTGGAAAATATTTGGTAAGAAACTTGGAACATAATTTTATTACTGATATTGATGAAGAAACTGACCCAGCAGTAATGATATTTTGCCTGAATTAACATATTTTAGGCAACAGGGATGACAGGGCATCAGGGGGATACACCCACGTGGTCGTAGGCGACCGGAAACTGTCTAATTTTTGCAAAGTTATATGGAAGTATGCACACATTCCGATGATGAATATATTACACTCCGTTGAGTTCTGTGCAAATTTCCAAATTTTCATTACCTTGTGCAAATTTCCGAATTGTAGTGAATGTAGTTTTATAGAAGAAATTGTTTATTTCAAACTATTGCCTATATCTCTGTTATATGTGGAGTGTGCCCTGTATTGGCAGTGGGTTGCACCTGTACTATAATAAACCTATTGAATGCTAGGCAGCTAGACACGCAACAGTGGCAACTAAACATTCATATAGTTAAGGATATATGATCATTTTCTATTCATATATGTGACCCTGCACGACAAAATCAGGCATACGTCGCAAATATTGACTTTATAGTACAGGGGCAAGTAAAAAAAAATCATTTTGGTAAAAATGATTTTGTGTTATTATTTTATTGGGAGAAGGGTCTACTTTGGAATGAACATAAAAATTATTGGTTTTTCAACCCAAACTTCTGGAATTTCAGTTTATGTTGCAAATTATAGTCATAACTTTACATCGAGTGGTGAAAACATCGAAATTGTATATTTATATCATACTCCCTGGGTGTCAAGATAAATACTTTTATACAATACAAATATGATTGTTGCAAAGTTGAATGGTAATTGTCTTGCTCTTTCATGTGATAGCAATATTACTAGAAGTTTTCAAAAACGATGATTGGTCATAAAGTCAAAATATCAGTATAATATCAATTTGTGGGGGAAATTGACATTTATTTTTGACGCCATTTTCTCAGAAACAACAAATCAACGATAAACGAATCAACATAACTTAATCCCTAGTCATGATAGAAATATGATCTTTTTATACCACCAGAGAGAGTAACATTTCTCCTTTTTTGTGGTACATAGTACATACATCTCAATTTTGATATTCGATCACTTATGCCTGATGTTGTGGTGCAGGGTCACGAATATTACCAGTGCCTGCATTGACTTTACTGAGTAACAGCAAAAAGATGGGTTTCTGGTATCAGACACACACGCAAAATTACCTGCGATCCCATCCCAAGAGTTTCCGGGGTGTGGAAGGCTGGTATGGAGGGCTGTGGGACCGCCAAACATGAAGTGTTGCGAAAGTGGTCAGATTTTGCAAAACGTAAAATGAAGATCATTGTTCACTCAGTACATGCATGCATGTATAGTACAGACAGCCGGTGGAGACATGGGAATAGGGTATATATATCATATATATTATGGGGAAATTGGAATCGGATATTGGGAATTCCGTAGTATTAAAGTAGTATTAAAGCATGGTTTACTATACGGAATTCCCAATACCCGATTCCCATGTCCCCATCGGCTTTCCGTAGTATAAGACGAACGAGACTGAAAAGTACTCACGTATAATTAAGAGAGACTATTTTTTTATACACAGAATGTAAATCGCGGTAAAAAAAAAAACATACTACTAACAGTAAAACACTAATTTTACGTGTATTGTACCTATCTACGCACTATATTCATACACTCATATCTTTGCCTTCGATGCCACATAGGAATTGTCACAAAATTGTGTTGATCCTAGAATTAGGTACAAAAACACAATGAATTGTGAGCGATGTTCGAAAAAATTGTCAATATTCCATTCCCAATATCATATGAAGCAATACATATTAAAACTTAAAGTTCTACTGGACATGGAATCCACTTGTAGTCGATGCACGAGTTCGACAGAGTAATGGAGAAAATTATATTTTGTTACTCTTACAGTATATCTTTTTGATTGGCGCAATATAACGTCAACATAGAAAGGATCTGATGCCAACGCGATAAAATTGGGTCAGCTAACGTGAATTATGCAATGTTCGCATTGTGACAATAGGAATGAGAGATCAATACATTAAATGTGAAGGACGGGTGTCGTCAATATTTGATGGTGATGATGGCAGTTGACCCTGAATGCGCGTTTCCTGAACAATGACTCCCGTCTCTTATGGTGTCGATGCGCCATAAAGACAGTTTGTAGAATCAATGGAAGCCTTTTACCAGTCTGTATGCTGTCCAGAATAGCTATGCCCAAGGTGAGAAACACGTGAGAGTTCTCAACGTTGCAACTGCTGTTTTGTTGCAGTTAGTGATTCAATTAAATCAATTACCCAGCCCTGTATGTAGGAACAGTATGTAGTCTTTCTACACTCGGCTTCAAATTGTAAGCAGAAACTAGATTATGCGTTGGGTCGTTCATAGAATAGCAGTTATGATGTTTTTGTATTAGTTGCTTTTGAGGATACGTCATACATATCACATGATTATGTTTGTGCAAACTACAAACACCATTTCTTACATAAAGAGACATGATATACTAGTAATCTCAATAATACAAAAATCTTTTGTCGAAATAGTCCCTCGATATGACATTTATGACCGATATGCTTAATCAGCCATGTGCATCATTTTATAGGTTATCGTTTAGTGTGGTGCAGTAAATTGAGTCGCTTTTATGTTGTCCACACTGGGATATTGAATCACGACAAGTCATAAACGGTAATCTTTGGCTCGAGATGTGACCCATCACTTACGGTTGCGATCATACCAAAGATTCAGAGTCACACTGAAAAGAAAACCTCACACAATTAAATATACCATGAGTTATTGCCTCCATTATGAGTGAAAGTGATAACGTATCACCAAATAGATCCCCCAACATTTCGGGAATCGCGACACCAGGTCTGTAGTCCGTGTGTGATATTGCCTTGGTGAACGGATATATTTGCTGACACATGTATTCCAAATTTAGAGTGGTGCCCACCTCATTTGAACTGTGATCATTGTTTCGAAATATACTACACATATTCGGATATATATTTCCATTTCAAGTGTTATTCAGCATTCCACATAGTCTGGCTGGAACCAATGACATTGAGTTAAAATTAAATTTGTTTGATCAGCAATGAAGTTATTACACGAAGCTCACATACATTGAGCTTGTTGTTATGCACGCGGTCATGTTTCAAAAACACAGTTGATGTATTGAGGACTACATTCGTATCTGATGGTACAAGCATTTTGTTACCTCATAAGGTCACATCATAAGGTGTAGCTGACCGCCTCACAATACAACCAATGCACCAGGCAAACCTTGGTGCTGTGTTGGCAGTTGTTGATGATAACCCAGGCCAAGGAACTAGTGCCCCTGATCATCAAAGAGGGGTATGGCTAATTATAATACACGGTCGAGGCAGACACTGATACTCTTACATTGTTCCGAGATGGATAACCAGAGGTGGATTAACCCACAATCACATGGATTAGGCCACTTGAGCCCGATTTGACTCTCCCGGGAGTTGTCGCAGTGCGTCAAGAGGGGGAGGCGGTGGGTGCGCTTTCAATCAGCTTCAAGACACAAGTTGAAAACAAGACAAATTCCAAATTATTATGGCAATAAAGAACAGAGCTTTCAAAAACTGGTATGTATTTCTGTGATACCTAAATATATTCTGTTCAGAAAAAAAGAGCGTTTGAAATCCAATCCTGAAAAATATTTGTCAAAGAAATACTCCTAATGTAATAATGGTTTTGTGTCATATCGATAAAGATACGATTTCATGAATTATGATTCATGCACCAGTTAAAGTTGCTGGCACCAATTTGGACAAGTTTTATTATAGCCATTAAATGCGTGTCAATCTCCCTAAAGTCAATGATCATAAAACGTATTTATATAATGGACGGGTATGCGTAGCAATCTGTTGTAGGGCAGTACCGATCCAAGATACCGATCCACTTGGTCAATTTACATCTAATAAATCACCAGTTTCGATTGCAAAATCGATTGATGTATGGGGGGGTATCATTTGCATTCTTGCTTGGACTCTGTGCAAGGTCACCTGGTGACTATAGAATTATTGGGGGTCACTGGCTGTATAGTGTGTCACCAACAAAATACAATGACAGACCTGGACCATTGATTCCACAGTCCCCAAGAGTGACAGACAGGTCAAGAATGTTAGTATCAACCATTTACCACCAACCCAATTGGATTTTGATGATGATAACAACAAACCTAGAAGACATTATGATCATTGTTGAAAAACAGAATAAATATCACCAGAAATATCTCGTTATGTATTTCTGCTATCACCTCTAGCTTGGGTGATATTTGCAACTTTCGAAGATGTTCAAAATGTGGCACAAGTACCTTGAAAACATTACTCAATGATATGTACATCATGTGTATGGTAGTTTCTAGCGGTTTTCTTGCACTACAGCCAGATGTATACCTCTCGAATGGCATCATTGTTTTACGTTTGTCCAGGCATCTATATAAATCCATCTCTTTGTCAGACTTGTTATATGATACAGTTGAAAATTGTTTTGATTGCGGTAGCAAGACGGATAACATTTGACCTTGAATGATTGTTCTAACATAAAGTCCTTTCAATACAACCGTCATGGTATTTTGAATATCACAGTGTGTGCTGTGCCCATTCAGGGATGAAGTGATAAAGAAATCAATATATCACATATGGAGGACGGCGTAAATGATCGATGGTGACAATGGCAACTGACCCGGGATATAGCATATAGGCTATCGGAACAATGACCTCTGTCTCATGTGGAATCTAAAATCGCGTCCAGAGAATCTATATTCATGACGTGAAACATATTGGGCCACAACTGAACAGTTTAGTTGCAGTTAGTGTTTCAATTCACTGAGTTATACAACCCGATATGATGCTATCAAGAAAAGTATGCGGTTTTCCTACATTCAAGCTGCAGACAAAAGTTATGTTTGGGTCTATCATAGTTATTATTTTGATGTATTCGTTGCTTTCCTTACATCACACTGAACATGGCATTATGTCACCTCAATTTATTATTATACCACACGATTCTTTTTTTTCGAAATAACCCCTGGATGTGCCATTTTTGAATTGATATCGTTAACCAATCATGTGCATAAGGTTATCGTTCAGTGTGGTGCAAGAGGTTGTGCTGACTTTATGTTATCCAGACTAGGATATTCGGCCGCGACAGGCCATAGATGCTAACCTTTGGCTCAAGAACTGACCCATCACGTTATTCCCGCGCTCGTCCTAAAGATTCGATGCCACGGTGACCAAAGCACCATCATATATCTTGTGAATTATTGGTTCTGCTGTCTGGCGGGATTGGTTACCATGATGCTAAAAATATGTGTTTTCATGAAATCACGAGGTCTGTTATGTTTTACACAGGTTTCCTTGAAAAGAACATTTACAACATAAGCCTAACTATCGAGTTATTGATAACTGAGGAATGATAACATGTGCTAATGCATGTATGTCGAATCTAAGAGGATAGTTCCTACGAGGGTACTAAAACCATTGTCATTGCTTTGAAATATGATATCGATGTTTCAAAATAGATTTCCATTTTCATGTGTTTGCCATTGCTCCATATCATATGGCTGAAATCAATAACGTTGAGTTCAGATTGAAATTGAATATAACTGATTACTGCTCATACTAAACCAACATGTATTAAACTTTTTGTATGCAGGCGTTCATCAAAAATACATGTTGGTTATCAAGCTACTACTTTTATCCTGATGGTAAAAACATCGTTGTTCACAATCACACACTTAGTATGTAGTTGATTGCCTCACAACACAACGGATGAATCAAGCATACCTTGGTGCCGTGTTGGAGTTGTTGATGGTAACCCTGACCAGGGAAATAGTGCACCTTTACATCAAAGAGTAAACATGGTAAAGGTCGAGGCAGACACTGATACTCTACATGGTCCCCAGATGGATAACCGATGGGAGAGGGATTAAACCACAATCACACGAATTATGCCACTTAGGACCAATATCACTCTCCTGGGAGTTGCGGTAGTGCACCGGGGGACGACTTATATATTCTTCAACTGGTTTCAAGAGACATATCGTGAAAAGCAGACGAAGACTAGATTATATGATGACAACAAAGAAAGGATTATGAAATATATGTTTCTGTGTTGCCTGAAGTGTACTTCAAAAGCTACGTTTTGTAATTCAATATCATAAAGAGTGTTCCAGCATAAATACTTCTGATGAATTGTAATGTAAACTTTCTGTTTTGTATATAAAGATGCAAGTCCATTCTTCACTAAATGGACGATCGTCGGCATGATTGACGGTAATTTCGCAGTGTTCAGTGCATACTAGGATCATTCAGGGATGAAGTAATAAGGAAGTCAATATACCAAGTGGAGGGCGCCTCGTAAATAATCGATGGTGATAATGGTATTTGACCCGGGATACAGACAAGTCTCCAGAACAATGACCTTTGTCTCACAGGGTGTGGGTGTGCATGAAAACATTCTGCAGAATCGATGGAAGCCTTGTTGCCACTCTATAAAGTGTTCAGATAATATTTAAGGTGTGAAACATATGCGGATAATTGAATTGCACTTAAGAGCTTCAGATCATGGCATTTTCGAGCCCGATATGATAGATTGTACGAAGGGTATGGTTTTTCTACATTCAACTTCAAGGTATAGGAAATACCAGGTTATGATTGGGTCTCTCATAAAAAAAGACAGTTATGATATTGATGGATTCGATGTTTCTAAGGATATGAATATGCTTCACATGATGATTACGCTTTCCGGTACATGACCTCTTTCTCACGCGCTGTCAGAGTGTCACAGAACATCGATGGATGCCTTTCAGTCACTCGATCAAGAGTCCAGTCCATCTATATTCAAGCTGAAAAACGTATGCGAAGTCTCTATGCCATGACTCGAGTTTGCAGTTAGTATTTTAATTCGAGTCTGACATGATATAAGAACACTATATGATCTCCTACATTCGGCTACATACTATGACTAAATGGTTGGGTTTATCACCAAATAGCAGTTATGAAGTTGTTGCAGTTGTTGCCTTTATAAGTAGCTGATACATTTCAAATGAGACATGTGCAAACTACAGACAAACTTCCCAAACACACGAGATCTATGCGATTTTGGTTACACTAAATATGACATTATGCCAAGACAATAATACAAAAATATTTATCGAAATAGTCCCTCGAGGTGCCATTTATGAACGATATGCTCAATCGGCCATGTGCATCATTTTGACGATTTAGAGTGATGCAGTAGATTGTGTGCTCTTATGTTTCCCACGTTGGGATATTAAACCACGACAGGTCATGGACGGTAACCTTTGCCTCGAGATCTGACCCATCACGTCATGGCCGTGGTCCTACTAAAGATTCGGAGCAAGAGTGACTAAAACGCCATCCGATATATTGTGAATAATCGCCATCACTATCTAGAGGGAGTCGTGTTGCAACCACCAAATATAATTTGTTTTAGGAAAAAGGACATTTCTGTGATCCATGTGCATTGTGCCTGTGATAAGATTGTTAACAAAATGAGCTTGGTCATGACATCATGATTTTTTTGTGGATATTAGATGCACGTGTTGATATGTGTCTTTTGAACGTATAGTATCAATAAAAAAAAATCGTATCTCAGAACAGTTCAAATTTATTTCAAATCCTCCGTTGCTATAAAAAAAGAGCACACTTAATTTGCTTTGAGTATATATTCCTGTATCACATATATTCCTCAGTCATGTGTTGTGCAGCTGACTGCATGCACTTCCTTCTCATTCTGGCATATTCTCACTGTCGTTTCTGATAGATGTCTCACAGGGTGTATTATATTATACCACATTCCATGCTGTCCTTATCAACGAAGCCATTAGACAAGTGTCACCATGTGACTGATCACACCTCATTCCATATGCACAGTGACACCCTGGGCTGAATACTCCGTGAATGATGCCATGATGAAAGTTCCGTGCAACTGACATTTGCAATAATTCGAAATCTATTATTTTAATATTGGATATTCATAGTCTGAGTGAACTTGGAGCTATATTTTAAATATACCCATGCAATGAAGCCTACAACTAGGTTTGAAACCACTCATTTATTGTGTTTTCACGTAAATGATACCCAGTAATTATTGCAAATTGGTGTTTTGCAATGAATGATGGAATTATTTGATGGCAAATTTAAACGTCATTGTCAATATATCGGTCTCTCCGAGAAATCCAAACCGATTCCACTGGGAAATACCCGTGCATTGAATTGCCTATTCATTCTGTAATTGATGTTTACTGACTACATTGTCAACGGAGGAGAGTATTCGTGAATTAAAATTTGAAGGCATATAATTCTTGTTTTTTCTTCTGTATTTTAAGTAGCAAAACAAATTCACTCGTGTTTGATTCATCGTTGGATGAAACCTCCGCCGAAATTAGGTTCAGCATTGTCTCTAGTGAGCACATCAAATGCATCGTCAACGGACACAATTGAGTCAACCACAAGTAACAACTAATCACTTTCCAGTAAATTGTGCTATTCATGAGACCATGCTTTTGACAACTGGTTTTATTGAATGTGCTTCAGCTTAAAAGACTTTCGGCGGGGTGAGTTAAACGAATGTTTGTGTGTCCGTATCCAGTACGATAAAAGTATTGAAAATTTTGCTCGGGGTGAAACATGAAAACAAACATTGGCTTTAACGAAACGTATTTTTATGCACTAATTGATACTTACATTTATCTCATACATTATCCGTGTACCATGTACCATTATTAACCACTGAGTCATTGCTGACCCATGACATATTTTACAGGTGTTTTTTTTAGCGAAAAACTACACTACCCATATTTTCACAGTGAAGATAATTATTCATTATAATTTATTTTCAAATGCGCAAATTTTACCCTCTCATATTGTTTCCCTGACTAAAACTTGTCGTCAGATCAAACATGTCTAATTTCATGGCCACTTTGAATAATTACTGACTGACAGCTACCTGTGTTTTGGAGATAATTGTGAAGGTTAATCACTCATGAACAAGAGGCGAAGATTTGTTGTTCTCACGTGTTTCAAACCAATTTCATCATAGCATTTGCAACAATCTGACAGAATGTTGATACTTTCTTCGGGGAATTCGAATTGGGTTGGATTTTTGTATTTTGAAATGTATTATATGTACTCAATGACTTTAGACGAGTCGTTCATCCTCTCTGGAATTTCATATTATCACGAGTACTGTGCATTGGTACCTCAGTTGTATTGGTTGGAAAGTATTTTAATATAAGTATTTGCCATCTCCAACATTTGGATGAATATTCGGATTGGTAATAATTCAATTTTTGAATGAACGTTTTAATTTAAATCGATGCCCAATGAGTATTTGAGCAGTGATCTTGTTTATTGAAAAACATGCACCACATGATTTTGATGATAACAATGAAAAGCCCGATTGAAATATTCACATCCCGTATGTGGTTCATGACAATTCATCCATGATCTTGCCTCTTTTTTTTTTGTCTGTAAATTTACTACATAATATCTGCTTGTGATTGTAAATGTAGCGAACCAGGTGAATGTTTTCAGACACGCGCTGTTGATACGAATCCATCATTCATACGGATGGATGCACTAACTGTACTGAGTTATGGTGAAAATCCAATATTGTACTAAGTTACATTGGCTACGTGAATGCAGCATTGCAGCGGGCGATCAATGGCAGCCATAATATATGGTTTATGCATCCAAGACTCATCCGCGCGGGGTGACAGGCTGGTGGAGAAGGCTTTTGTTTATCGAATTGTACCTGTAAATCAGTCTCTGGTCAAGGCAGAGCAGCAAGGTCCGTGACAAATAATCCTTTTATTTGAGCATATATACCAACATACCATCAGCGCAATGACCATCAGCGAAAATTGAAATAAAAAGATTACCTGACTTTGTCAATACCAAACAACATATATCCCGGTGTAGTACAATAAACCAAATCAGCAAAAAGCGTTTCATCGAAGGTGGTAGTCATAAAGGTAGTCACAAACAACCAATACACACGTGTTAGCTCTTCTCTCTGATATTCGCTTTTCTGTATTCGCTCAATCAATATCATGATAATCCTTTTCTCGCCAAGAAATCTGAATCAACTAGCTCCTTGCCCGATACCAATTGTAATTCCATGAAAAGATTGGATACCTAGAATAGGAAAAGGACACCCACCAGAGAAGGACATCCACCAGAGAGGCATATTGTCTTCCTTCCATGCATCATCTCCAATCAGTATAATCCGATAATTACTCATCCACTGACCTGTCCTGCAATGTCTCAGTGGAGTCCGTTATTACCTTGAAGCATTTGATTTGTGGCTTATGTCAAACTCTGCAGTACAGAACCATTTATCTCCTGTTTACAGAAGACATTAGTCATAGGATTTGTCTGGTGGTCTCAATAGTTGTCAGTGTGTGTTCAATGTGTTTTACATTTCCCCCTCTTTATAAACGGTAAATGATTTTGCTTTGGATATAGGATTTAGGATTAGATTTAGATGAATAATAAATTGTAGCCAACTGCGAGACATGACCTTAGAACATTATGAGCATTATATGAATTTGTCTAAAATGTATTTTGCTATCACGTCCACCCTCATATAATTCACCACTTATGATAAATATCCCTGACGTTCCTGTCACGGGCTTTTCACCTTCCCATGATTTAAGTCAAGGTTTTATTTTCAATTTAATATACTCTGAAGCTGCATATTTGCTTATGCTATTGGATTGTCTGTAAATAGGTCATCAAAATGCCACAAAAATAATAGTATGCACTAATAGTATGCTATATATAATAGTGTGCAGTAATATTATGTTCTGTACACTAGTAATAGCGTATACACGTCGTTACGGTAAAATTCGCTTATGGCGTTCCCATTTCTCCTGAACAGTCTGGGCATTTAACGTTTTTTCTCATTGCAATTTTTGTGAAGGATGCAAAAATTCAAAATTGAGCTAGGTGTATCCATGGCAAGATGGATGCCAAAGGTAAGAAAGAAATTTGGGCGCGACTGTCGGAAATACACGCAACGATAGATACAAACCTATATTATATCGTTTGTCAGTCTTCTTGCCATATGTTTTGTTCCGATATATTCAGGTGGATTGACACATAACGAGGACAGAAAATTGTATTATTATTGTGAAGCATGCAAAACAAGATTGATTTACATGTGGGTCATATGTCGCCATAATGAGACATGGGGGGACATATATGTGTCAGACGTGACAACAGCAGTGACACATGTCATACAGATGGGGATGGCGAGTTGTGTCATACGGGTATGATGCACCGTTGAAATGTATTATCTATTATTAGTATGAAGAAATCAAACAAATGTGTGTACCATTATCCGGGCATGAAAGTACTGTTCTTTTTCAAAAGTCCCAATTTAGCACATTCTTTGGGCAAAAAACACGAACTGCATTTATATCTAACCTAATCCGAGTCGCAATTGCTTTTTGACCAAGACAATACATGTTTGTACCAGACTGAACGAAATTGAGGACGAAGACGCGAGTGTCGAAGGTCCAGGGGAAGATTGCTGAGATCCAAGAGACTCAGTTGCCTTTCGGCTTGTGATTGGGTACTTATGTGCTTGTCATACATCTATTCTATGGGGTTTGTTTCGGATTTATAATTTATTTTCATAGGTTGTCTGGCAGTTGTATCCTAATTCCATCAGGTGTACAGTGGGGGCAGCTACATTGAACATCTGTCCCTGAACATCTGGCCCTGATGACGCCAGTGTGTCTTTTGATAAACTATTTGGTCGGGCTTTGTTTCTATTGCAGAATGTTGTATTTCACGTTTGTTATTAGCATCATCAAAATCTGGATGTATTGGTGGTAATATATTGATACTTACATTCATACCACTGGGCCGGTGTCACTGCTGGTGGACGTTAAATCTGTCCCCGAGGATACCATCAACTCAGTTGCCTTTTGGCTTGTGATTGGGTACTTATGTGCTTGTCATACATTTATTCCATGGGGTTTGTTTCGGATTTATAATTTATTTTCATAGGTTGTTGGGCAGTTGTATACTAATTCCATCAGATGTACAGTGGGGGCAGCTACATTGAACACACTGTCTGTCCCTGATGACGCCAGTGTGTCTTTTGATAAACTATTTGGTCGGGCTTTGTTTCTATTGCAGAATGTTGTATTTTACGTTTGTTATTAGCATCATCAAAATCTGGATGTATTGGTGGTAATAGATTGATACTTACACTCAAACAAAAGAGCATTGTCTCTGGGAGAATGAAGGCAGAATCGTGTGGACGGTCAGGGGGTCCATAAGAGCCATACACTACGAACGTCTACATGTTCCAAAAAAAATTTCCTAACATGTATACTGGAATTGTCCTTCAAGCGAAGCTCCAGCGCTGCTCATTCGTCTGCATTTTCTTTCTGTCCTGCAAAACAAAAAGTCGAACGTGTTTAATTGAATTGCAACTTTATTGGAACAGTTATTCATTCGTAGTAATTTTAGTGTGTTTTCACTACACAAAGTGTTGCCATAAAAACACTTTGATTTTCACTAGTTCTCTATATATGTATTGAATATCTTATGAATATTGATTTTTGTACTACCAGATTACTACCATATCACATTGTCAACAATCAGTTGGCCAAACGCTCATACAGGGGATCTCGCATTTGATCCATTTGATTATATTCATTTGACAATCTGGTGAGAATGCAAAATATTTTTGTCTTCTAACCCGTTGTAAATGAATAAAAGAAACTGATTTATTCACTCGCATTTTCGTTTCGTTTGTGTCATCAATTTTATCATGCTGACAAATCGAGATAATCTTTTAGGTTGTTCTTCCAATGGGTTGGTGTGGTTCTATCTGTGGTAAATCAATTGTGTTATTTATAGTTTTATGTTCGCCCCATAAATGCGACGCCATCGCAATGCGATCATTCAGGGATAACATGATAAAGGAATCGATTCTATGAGTGTGACGGAAATCTGTCATAACTTCACAACGACAGTGACCCTCGAACCTTAATGCGGAGCTCATGACAATAGGAACAGTGACATTTTGCTCCAAAAACATAACTCAAACCAATGAAATAAATCTTTGATCCATTGCATCCAATAATCACGAATGTGGATAAATCTATAGCCACGTCATTGAAAACAAACCGCGGTTTCTATCATTTCAGTCTTCTCTTTTTCTGAGATACACAGAACACGCTCACCGCGGTTTGATAAACGAACACCAGAGTGCTTTTGTATCTAACACAATTATGTTCGTAATTGCTTTGTGACCAAGACAAGACCTGTTTGTACCAGACTGAATGAGATTAAGTAGAGGAAGACGCGAGGGTCGAAGGTCCAGGAGAAGACTGATGAGATCCAAAAGGCTCAAACAAAGAACAGTTTCTTTGCCTAGGAAGGGAATTGGAGTGGGACAGCCCGCGGAACTGAGTGTATATGATTTATAAAGCATGAATGTTTGTAGAGACAAGATGTATTGATGAATCGCAGTGCTTGATCGTGTTTCTGTCAGGATCATACTTCTCCGAGAATTCATGGTCATAGATGCATTATAATTACAATTCTTCATCACACTGTGTTGATTTTGATGTTGCTATATGTTCTCACAGTAAACATAAACTAATGCAATGTTGATTTCTGGTTTTTGGGGGGAGTGGGTGGCTTCAGTGAAAGTTTATGTCTCGAGTGTATGTGAATTTCACCTGACTAATATCGCATCACCTACTAAGGTATTTTGATTTATATTGTCAGAGACGACTCGAATCCTCAAAATGCCCTTGGGCCATTGCTATAATAAAGCCACAGAAATCTGTTGTTCAGGGTCAAATCAATGCTATCGTCATCAACTTTGTCAAAACAGAAGACTATCATCCTGAGATGGTGAGTTTGATGACTGTTACAATTGAACGACTAAAGGGTTTCAGCCTTTTTGATACTTTTCAAGCACCAATGAGACAATAAATATACTACCAACCCTATTTCTAATCCCATTATTCTCTACCAATAATTCTTTACATTTCCCTGACAAGGACGCGTGACAAGGACGAGTGACAAGGACGAGTGACAAGGACAGCTGTAGCTACTTTCAACAAATATTATTATACATAATTATTATGATCTGGTTGAGAGATATAGCAATTTGCAAAGAAAAATACAACAATCTTGATCGATTTCTTTATTTTTATGAAACTATTAATGTTTGCTGCGTGAGGGTGTGAACTGATTACATGTTCCAGAGAAACTTACTTCACCTTCACACGGGCTTCATGAATTCCTTTCCAATTTCCTGATTTTGCCTGACTGGGTACATGGAAAATGAAATCATGAAATGCTACGTAGGTTAGTGGTTTTAATTTAAGAAAGTTGAGTTCAGTTTGAATGTTAGAAATAATTGTAGGCAATACAAAACACTGTGGCCTGATAATATAAACATTATTGCTAAATTGTATGACAGAACATATCGCCCGACCAGCTAAGCATATTATGTAATTGCTAATGTTATTCATTCTACTAAGAGTAATTTCAAAATAGAATTTAGCGTTATGGCATGGGAGCAACTGTCTTGGTAGACTGTGCAATAATTTGCGCTGTTTAAATGTATGTACAGTTATTTATTGGGATTGGACATTCAAATACCGCTACATGTGTGAAAAAGTCTGTCCTCCGGAGCATGAAATCATTTCCACTTGTTTACGACTTTTGACTAACTTCTGCGCAGTGAACATTTATCTTCTGCAGACAGAGAGTTGTCAATGTATAATTATTTCATTGGACGGATTCAAAACCACAGTACTCCAAAGTGAGGCAAGGTTGTCAAGACACCGCAATGCTAACAACAATATTGCAATTGTGTTTCATTGGTTTCAATGCTTAAAACAAAGAAATCACATATTTGTTTTAAATATATTTGTGCTTTACGTTTTTCTCTGTGCCTTGCTGTTTTGTTTATTTGGAGTATCACAAGATGACGACCTCGTGCTAGTGTGAAAGTACAGTAAAGACATGGTAATGGTATGAATGCTGCAACCCAGGAGTGATTTAGTACGATACATATCCAATATTTTTTGCGATTGTAATTTCAACTTCGTTTGAAAAAATATATTTTCCAATTCGTCATTTAACACTGTAAAAATTACCGTGCAGAAGATAAAAAGAACGTTTAATAACAAACCAGTGCAGTTTGCTTCTGGAGAAGTGAGTACAGAAACCAAACAAAATTGGCAATTGACAGTTTAAATCCAGACATCCACAATGACAGTGATAATGGCATTGACTACTCAAATGTGATTTCCGCATATTGAGGTTATCATATTTCGCCATCTCTTGAGGATGTTCGACAAGAGGTACTGTCTGGTAATGGGTTATTTGGAGATTGGGCTTGAATGTCAGATAAGTGAGCAACTACTGTCAAGAGCTTCTGCTGTTGAAAACTTTATAGAATGATTCTCATGGTTTTGAAACGTATATGTAGAATAGTCCAGTTGCACCTGGAACTTGGTATGTATAAAGGTTCAATAAATATATAACCAATACCAAAATGTATATTTTAAATGTTTCCGGGCAAAGAACGTGGATGTTTTGTCATTACTGACTAATGCACTCAAAAGCAAATCAAAGTATAATATTCATGGGTATGTATTTTATCTCGCAATCAACAATTAAATAGCAATGCATTCAGTATTTTTCTAGATTATTTTTCCTGCTGCTGGGCATAGAAGAACATCCAAATTGAATAAAACCAGATCTGCCAATGAGATCAATTTGTGAAAAGCACATATAGGTGCTAAATGAATTGTGGCTATTGTTTGAATCTCGTGGTTCTTTTGAGCTTGTTGTTATTATTTTAGATTTCGAAGAAAATAATACGAATGTCTTCCCGTTTGAGTATGTATTATGAAAAACTGCCGGAATTAAATTGAGCTTAGGTTGTTGTGGAGTCACGTCAAAAGCAAAGCAACTCAGGCAATCACTGTCAGTGTCCAGACAGGCTCTGTTGTTCAGTATATTATATTTGTAACTTTTGGCATTATTCATTTTCACAAGTCAATTTTCCTGAGAAATTTTGTCCATTGTAATGTAGATCTATCCTTTCACTTTCATTTTTTTTCTTTTCTTTTTTAAGGTGACAGCCACAAAAGTGAGCTATGTGTCACCTTGTTACATTGTACTACATGTCTGTATTATTCTCGTGTGTTGTATGTGTGTGCATGTATTGTCCAATGTAAAGAATTAATTCAATTCAATATCAAAATGACGTGACGCTAACACAATGCATTTGGGTAAGCTAACGGTGAACGATGTAGTGTTTGCATTGTGACAGTAAGAATGAGAAAATCAATATATTAAATGTGAAGGACGGGTGTCGTCAATATTTGATGGTGATGATGGCAGTTGACCCTGCATGCGCGTTTCCTGAACAATGACTCCGTCTCTTATGGTGTCGATGAGCCATAAAGACAGTTTGTATAATCAATGGAAGCCTTTTACCAGTCTATATGCCGTCTGTTGTGGCGAACGCCACTGTTTGAGTTCACAAATGTAAATAATCCTTCATTATCGCTCACTGAAGTTTGTTTTGTTATGCCATACTGTTGTCACAACTGCTTTATATACAGAATAGATACCTGTGTTGGTGTTTACCTGTGTGGGATGCTCCGGGGCACTTGTCATGTGTTTGGAGCCATGTAATATCAGATTAACCTCACTTGTCAAAATTTGGGGTATTTCTCCGCCATGTTGGGTGTACTCTCGCGGCCTGGGGTGCCAAAACCGCCAATGTCATCAGGTATTTTTATGTCCGTCGTCGGTAGGATATCATAGTCTGTGTCAGTATAATTAGCGGAGTTTTTGGCCGGCATTGTGTGTATTCTCTGGCCCAAATTCACCAAATATACTGGTTACATATATATTTTAGGGTTTGAGGGTAGATTCCCATATTCGCCAGGGGGCGCCCAGAAATTAGGGATGGGCACTCCCGCGTGATATAAAAAGGCGGCAGCCAGCTGTGCGAGAGGACGGCCCACCGGAACCCTACTGGAACTGGACTCGGACACCTTGCAGATCTTTACAGGAACTTCACTGGAGCCTTCACTGGAGCCTGGAGCCCTACTGGAGCCTTGTCGTTGCACTGCAGCTAGCTGGACCGTTACTGGACCCAGGTACCTACCTATAGGCCCTTACTGGATACTGGAACGATGCCTTTGGTCTATTCAGGGGCTGTACACGGCTTACAAGTTGGGTCTTTAGCTGGAGCAAGGAGGGTACTGGCTTTAGTGTTGCTATTTTAGACTGGTTTCCCATTTAGTCACAGGAGGTCGGACCTGATGATCTAAGGGGGCTGGCATTATGTTATCACTGAGCTAGGGGTGGGTGGTCTCCCCATTTTACTAGTCAGTAAAGATTCGATCCTGGATGTTCATGGTATTTTAGGAGATATCTCTCTGGTTTGAGTGTGCTGTGACTTGTGTGTGTTTTATATTAGTTCTCCTATTGGGGAACAGGCATGGTCAATAAAACATTGTTATTACCTGTCATTTGGTAGTTGTTCCATTCCCTGAGTTTCAGAACGGAAATATGTAGTATATCTAGGACTAGTATATCAAAGTTGTGATGCATGTTTACACGCTACCAATAAATCTTACATTCGCTACACTATAATGTCCAAGGTGTGAAACACGTGAGAGTTCTCTACGTCACAACTGCTGTTTTGTTGCAGTTAGTGATTCAATTAATTCAATCATCCAGCCCTGTATGTTGGAACAGTATATAGTCTTTCTACACTCGGCTTCAATTTGTAAGCATAAACTAGATAATGAGTTGAGTCTCTCATAGAATAGCAGTTATGATGTTTATGTATCAGTTGCTTTTGAGGATACGTCATACATATCACATGATTATGTTTGTGCAAACTACAAACACCATTTCCTTACATATAACACTGAAAGAGACATGATATACTAGCAATCTCAATAATATAAAAATCTTTTGTCGAAAGAGTCCCTCGATGTGACATTTATGACCGATATGCTTAATCGGCCATGTGCATCATTTTATAGGTTATCGTTTAGTGCGGTGCAGTAAATTGAGTTGCTTTTATGTTGTCCACACTGGGATACTGAATCTCGACAAGTCATAAACGGTAATCTTTGGCTCGAGAAGTGACCCATATTGCCTCTGCTATGAGTGAAAGTGATAGTGCATCACCGAATATATCCCCGAACAATTTGGGAAACGAGACCAGAACAGTAGTCCGTCTGTGATATTGCCTTCAGTTGGTGAACGGATATATTTGCTGATACATGTATTCCAAATTTAGAGTGGTGCCCACCTCATTGGAAGCGTGATCATTAATTCGAAATTTGCTACAGATATTATGATATATATATTTCCATTTCAAGTGTTATACAGCACTTCATATAGTATGGGTGGAACCAATGACATTGCGTTAAAATTAAATTTGTTTGATCAGCAAAAAGGTTCTTACAAAAAGCTCACATACATTGAGCTTGTTGTTATGCACGCGGTCATGTTTCAAAAACACAGTTGATGTATTTAGGACTACATTCGTATCTGATGGTACACGCACTTTGTTACCATCACATCATACGGTGTAGCTGACCGCCTCACAATACAACCAATGCACCAAGCATACCTTGATGCTGTGTTGGCAGTTGTTGATGATAATCCAGGCCAAGGAACTATTGCCCCTGAACATCGAAGACGAGTGCGGCTAATTATAATACATGGTCGAGGCAGACACGGTACTCTGACATTGTCCGAGATGGATAACCAGAGGTGGATTGACCCACAATCACACCAATTAGGCCACTTGAGCCCATATCACTCTCTCCGCAGTTGTGGCAGTGCGTCAAGAGGGGAAGGCGGTGGGTGCGCTTTCAATCAGCTTCAAGAGACAAGTTGAAAACAAGACAAATTCCAAATTATTATGGCAATGAAGAACAGAGCTTTCAAAAACTGGTATGTATTTCTGTGATACCTAAACATATTCTGTTCAGAAAAAAGAGCGTTTGGAATCCAATCCTGAAAAATATGTGTCAAAGAAATACTCCTAATGTAATAATGGTTTTGTGTCATATCGATAAAGATACGATTTCATGAATTATGATTCATGCATCAGTTAAAGTTGCTGGCACCAATTCGGACAAGTTTTATTATAGCCATTAAATGTGTGTCAATCTCCCTAAAGTCAATGATCATAAAACGTATTTATATAATGGACGGGTATGCGTAGCAATCTGTTGTAGGGCAGTATATTAAAGATGCCTATCCACTTGGTCAATTTACATCTGATGAATCGCCAGTTTCGATTGCAGAATCGATTGATGTATGGGGGGTATCATTTGCATTCTTGCTTGGACTCTGTGCAAGGTTACCTGGTGACTATAGAATTATTGGGGGTCACTGGCTGTATAGTGTGTCACCAACAAAATACAATGACAGACCTGGACCATTGATTCCACAGTCCCCAAGAGTGACAGACAGGTCAAGAATGTTAGTATCAACCATTTACCACCAACCCAATTGGATTTTGATGGTGATAACAACAAACCTAGAAGACATTATGATCGTTGTTGAAAAACAGAATAAATATCACCAGAAATATCTCGTTATGTATTTCTGCTATCACCTCTAGCTTGGGTGATATTTGCAACTTTCGAAGACGTTCAAGATGTGGCACAAGTACCTTGAAAACATTACTCAATGATATGTACATCATGTTTATGGTAGTTTCTAGCGGTTTTCGTGCACTACAGCCAGATGTATATGTGGAATCTAAAATCGCGTCCAGAGAATCTATATTCATGACTTGAAACATATTGGGCCACAACTGGACAGTTTAGTTGCAGTTAGTGTTTCAGTTCATTGAGTTATACAACCCGATATGATGCTATCAAGAAAAGTATGCGGTTTTCCTACTTTCAAGCTGCAGACAAAGGTTATGTTTGGGTCTATCATAGTTATTATTTTGATGTATTCGTTGCTTTCCTTACATCACACTGAACATGGCATTATGTCACCTCAATTTATTATTATACCACACGATTCTTTTTTTTCGAAATAACCCCTGGATGTGCCATTTTTGAATTGATATCGTTAACCAATCATGTGCATAAGGTTATCGTTCAGTGTGGTGCAAGAGGTTGTGCTGACTTTATGTTATCCAGACTAGGATATTCGGCCGCGACAGGCCATAGATGCTAACCTTTGGCTCAAGAACTGACCCATCACGTTATTCCCGCGCTCGTCCTAAAGATTCGATGCCACGGTGACCAAAGCACCATCAGATATCTTGTGAATTATTGGTTCTGCTGTCTGGCGGGATTGGTTACCATGATGCTAAAAATATGTGTTTTCATGAAATCACGAGGTCTGTTATGTTTTACACAGGTTTCCTTGAAAAGAACATTTACAACATAAGCCTAACTATCGAGTTATTGATAACTGAGGAATGATAACATGTGCTAATGCATGTATGTCGAATCTAAGAGGATAGTTCCTACGAGGGTACTAAAACCATTGTCATTGCTTTGAAATATGATATCGATGTTTCAAAATAGATTTCCATTTTCATGTGTTTGCCATTGCTCCATATCATATGGCTGAAATCAATAACGTTGAGTTCAGATTGAAATTGAATATAACTGATTACTGCTCATACTAAACCAACATGTATTAAACTTTTTGTATGCAGGCGTTCATCAAAAATACATGTTGGTTATCAAGCTACTACTTTTATCCTGATGGTAAAAACATCGTTGTTCACAATCACACACTTAGTATGTAGTTGATTGCCTCACAACACAACGGATGAATCAAGCATACCTTGGTGCCGTGTTGGAGTTGTTGATGGGAACCCTGACCAGGGAAATAGTGCATATTTACATCAAAGAGTAAAGGTCGAGGCAGACACTGATACTCTACATGGTCCCCAGATGGATAACCGATGGGAGAGGGATTAAACCACAATCACACGAATTATGCCACTTAGGACCAATATCACTCTCCTGGGAGTTGCGGTAGTGCACCGGGGGACGACTTATATATTCTTCAACTGGTTTCAAGAGACATATCGTGAAAAGCAGACGAAGACTAGATTATATGATGACAACAAAGAAAGGATTATGAAATATATGTTTCTGTGTTGCCTGAAGTGTACTTCAAAAGCTACGTTTTGTAATTCAATATTATAAAGAGTGTTCCAGCATAAATACTCCTGATGTATTGTAATGTAAACTTTCTGTTTTGTATATAAAGATGCAAGTCCATTCTTCATTAAATGGACGATCGTCGGCATGATTGACATTGAGATTGCTATATTTTTGTCCATTTGAGAACTCCATCACGGTATTTTCGCAGTGTTCAGTGCATACTAGGATCATTCAGGGATGAAGTAATAAGAAAGTCAATATACCAAGTGGAGGGCGCCTCGTAAATAATCGATGGTGATAATGGTATTTGACCCGGGATACAGACAGGTCTCCAGAACAATGACCTCTGTCTCATAGGGTGTGGGTGTGCATGAAAACATTCTGCAGAATCGATGGAAGCCTTGTTGAACACTCTATAAAGTGTTGAGATAATATTTAAGGTGTGAAATTTATGCGGATAATTGAATTGCACTTAAGAGCTTCAGATCATGGCATTTTCCAGCCCGATATGATAGATTGTACGATGGGTATGGTTTTTCTACATTCGGCTTCAAGTTATAGGAAATACCAGGTTAGGATTGGGTCTCTCATAAAAAAAGACAGTTATGGTATTGATGGATTCGATGTTTCTAAGGATATGAATATGCTTCACATGATGATTACGCTTCCCGATACTTGACCTCTTTCTCACGCGCTCTCGGAGTGTCACAGAACATCGATGGATGCCTTTCAGTCACTCGATCAAGAGTCCAGTCCATCTATATTCAAGCTGAAAAACGTATGCGAGGTCTCTATGCCATGACTCGAGTTTGCAGTTAGTACTTTAATTCGAGTCTGACATGATATAAGAATACCATATGATCTCCTACATTCGGCTACATACTATGACTACAGGCCCGTCGCCAGGCATATAGGAATAGGGGGGCTCACATAGAATTTTAGGGTGCACTGGTTTCCCTTGACTGTATGCGAGCGAGGGGAGCATACGGAAAATTTTGGATTTTGCAGTGTCTCAGGGCGATTCTGACGCATATCATACGGTTTTGTTTACGGCAATATTGGGAGTTGGACAGGAGAATATTTAGGCAGAAATTAATAAAAAGAAAAATGAACCATTCAATTTTATTCAGTTTGTCCAATAACATTTTCGTCAAGTACAAGTAACGGGAAATGAAAACTTATCAAAGTTATATGTCGGTTATTGCTTAATGATATAACATCAACATGCGAACATCATTTACCAAGCGAACATGCGAACATTTACATGCGAACATGCGAACATTTACCATGCGAACATTTAACATGCGAACATTTACCAAGCGAACATGGGAACATCATTTACCAAGCGAACATCATTTACCAATGCGAACATCATTTACCAAGTACATACCAAGCCATTACCGTGCCCAAACAGGATATCTTATCAAATCATTTGTCTGTATTGCATTCGTTTGGTATTACTACCTCATGTAAAGATTCTAATCTACCGAACTTATATTGGATCCCAAAGTTGCACAAAAATCCACACAAACAAAGATATATTTCAGGTTCAGCATCATGTTCTACCAAAGCCCTTTCTAAAATATTAACTATTATATTGTCTAAAATTAAACAGGGTCTCCAAAAGTACTCTGAAACCATCTATTCTAGAAGTGGTATAAACCAAATGTGGATATTAAAAAATTCCAAATCTTTATTAGAATATCTACATTCTCACACACTTTCAAAAGTAACGTCTATCAAAACATTTGATTTCTCCACTTTGTACACAACTATACCTCATTCTGAACTGAAGTCTCAGCTTAAAAAACTAATCAATAATTCATTTTTCTCTAAAAAGGGACAACGTCGGTACCACTATATTGTAGTTAAATATAATACCGCTTATTTTGTTAAAGGCGACTCTGATGCCCCATACAAATATACTGAAATAGATGTGGTAAATATGGTTAATTTTCTGATTGATAATATTTTTGTGGAATTTGGTGGTCGAATATTTCAACAAACTATTGGTATTCCCATGGGTACAAACTGTGCACCATTATTGGCAGACCTGTTTTTATACTCATATGAATCAGATTTTATCCAACATTTATAAAGAGGAGGTTCTAAGAAACTAACATGTAATTTTAATTTCACTTTCCGATACATAGATGATGTATTGTCGCTAAATAATCCCAAGTTTGGTGATTATTTGGATGTCATATATCCTAAGGAACTTGAAATTAAGGATACTACAGAATCCGCTAATTTTTCCAACTATCTAGACCTGAGAATGGAGATTGATAATGATTCTAACCTGTCAACTAGATTATATGACAAACGTGACGATTTCAATTTTTCCATAGTCAATTTCCCTTTTCTAAGCAGCAACATTCCTATGTCGCCGGCATATGGTGTGTTTGTTTCTCAACTTATACGCTATTCCAGAGCTAGTTGCAAATATGAGGACTTTGTCTATCGAAGTGCCCAGCTAGTCTCTAAACTGCTACGACAAGGATATGTTTTACCAAGACTTATAGCTGCGTTTAAGAAATTCTATGGACGTCATCATGATCTGGTTGATAAATACAGCAAATCCATGTCTGCCATGCAACTAGATGTATTTTCAGGTTAATTTTGGGGAATTCATGACGGGTGCAGGAAATGCTCACTCTTTCCGGAACACCTGATTTCACCTCCTAATGGCCATTTATGGGGGTTCATGAGTTTCCCTGTCATTTTTGTTTTCTCTCACTTCGTATGCCTGATATGACTTTCTGTCCCCGGACTATGAGATTGGATAACGGACCCTGTTTTGTTTGCTCGGAATACTTAATACTGGGTATTGATTCCACGTCTATTACATGTACGTAAGTCAGTTGAGTGTCATTCAATACAATTGTATTCTCCTCTTGGATTGAGCGAAGGCATGCAGAACTTTATCAAAGTCAACAGTCCTTGTATATTCGTGTAGAAAGGACAGCAATACCAAGTTGCTCTTTCGACGATGTGTCATAGAACGCCTGTAGGGAGTCAGCACTCGTGTCAGTGTTGAGAAGGATGCTTCACAAGTTGCTGAGCTTGCTCCAAATGTCACTGCAGTTGCATAGAGTTCATAGAGTGCAGGAAATCCACTACGAAAGGGGTGAAGCAGGATGCATATATCACCCAATGTTGTGTGAACAGATGGATCAAACTCTTTGGCGATCAGTGCCTTGGCCACTGTGCATTCGGCACTAAGGTTTGATCGTTTATCTGATACGATAAAGTCTGCAAAGACTTTGACACTTGATGGTTCAAGAAAGTCTTTGCTTTGAGGCCACAGATTGTGCATGCTCATCAAAAGTTGACAATTCCTTTCTCCGAACCGGGCATTCATTTCACCAAGACAACTGTCCAGAACATTTGCAAGAATGCGTTTGTGTTCAGTTTTTTCATCCTGTGCACCATCACCATGCCCCACAGACGACATCAACACTGAATCCTGCAGGTGATGTGGCATGGCGCGTCGTCGTTTAGGGGCGACAGGGACATCGAGGTCATACTCGTCTAGTTTCTGCGTGATTGAGTCACACGTTTGGTCAATGTCTTGTCGTAGTCCTTTCAGTGTATCGACTGTGCTGTTGATCAATGCGATAGCTGTTGTGATGTCACAGTCACGACACTGCAGCAATTTGTCGATGGGTTTGAGGATATCGAGAATTTCAAGCACACTGTGTGCCAGAAACACAAAGCTCCGACTTTTCAGTTGCTTCAACAACCCAGTTGCTTCTACACATGTTTGGGCATCACATCCAGCTTCTTCACACGTCTCCAAGAGATCTACAAGGCTATCATGGTTTTGGAGAATAGCTGAGGTTGTTGAATGATGACCAGTCCATCGTTGATCAAGCAGTCGCTTGAGCTTGGTTCCATCATACAATCTGTCCAGTTTTGGACGGCGAGTAAATTTGTACAGGGAGGAACATGTACCAAAGAATTTCTCCACTTCTTTGTTCTCCCCGATGGCGTGCACCACTACCAAATGTAACTGATGGTTGAAACAGTGAACATACGGAACCTCTCTTCCCAGGCGCTCTTGGACTTTTTTCTGGACTCCGCCATTTTTTCCAGACATCACTGAAGCTCCATCGTAGCACTGAGATAGAATGTTGTTGATATTCAAACCACTTTGCTCAACCTCCCTCAGAACAACGTCTGTTAAAGCCTCTGCATCAAGCTTTTCTGATGTGCCCATGGCTACTAAAGTCTCGTGGACTTTGCCATCCTTGATGTAGCGAACAACCACAGATATGTTCTCTGTGTTCGTTGGGTCGCGTGTGCCATCACTCTTTAATGTGTACCAAGGGACATCGGCAGCCTTGATGTCAGCTATAGCTCTGTCCAGGACAACAATTCGCAATGTTTGGATTACTTCGTTCTGCACCACCGCAGAAGTGTAACAGGCATTTTTAGGTATGGTCTGGCAGATAGTGCGAAGTTTCTCGTCTTTCTTGATGGTGTACTCAAACAATCTGAGGAAAAGTCCTGATGGTTCGTCCATACTTTCAGTGTCCAGAGTGTCGAACCCACTAGCCTTATCTCCTCGAAGTGGTAGTTCGTTTATGCACAAGAATTGAACGACCTCTACAATGGATTTGAGGTAATATCTATTCTTTTCAAGTTGACTTTCATTGACCAACGTTGAAACACTTTTGCCTGAGTCTTTCCTCTTCTGTCGCTCTTTCCAAACAGCCATGGCCTGTACATGTCCGGACGAATTAGCATGCTTGTTAAAGTCTAACTAGAGTGTATCATTTTTATGTTCTTATACCGTGGAGATGGTTTCCCTGATCATTGTGGTTTTTACATATCTTGAAAATCTCAATCACAACCTGAGATATTTCTATTTTCGTGAATTACTTTTTTCCAATCTATCAGCAATTTGCAGGACCTCATTAATTATTATAATTAGATATTCATGACGTCATATGAGTCAAGTACTATAATTAGCTATCTAAACCTCATTTATGCAAGGGTTATAATGTAGATAAAGGTTTCAATAGAGACTGATATTTTTTTTGGTAATGCATAGTCAATCTTTTGTAATGTCAGCATGTTGTCAAGGCTACACAATCAGAGCTAGCGCCCCTTAGCAACCAGTTGTTGGGTGGGTTGCTATGGACAATTGACCTGTTAGGACATGTGAAAGTTCTACGTTCTTTCAACATTTTCACAAAGGATCATAATGTAACAAAAGTTGAGGTCCTAATAATGTGGAATCATCTGGTTAGCAACAAAATCTCCATAGCAACGTGGTTGCTATGGGCCATATTCCGGCTCTGGTTGCCATGACACCAACAAAATTTATTCAAAATTTGAATATTTTCTGTATGGAGTCATTATGTGGAACAAAAATTATTTTCACGCTCTTTAATATTATGCAGTACTGGTTTCAATGAGCTCATTATCTTTCAGTGACTCATATGACGTCATCATTGCTCATTTGCATATTTGCATATGACATCGAAAGGTCAATAGGACATGTCATAAACAAACCTCCGTAAAATAGTGACTATTCAAGATATTTCATTTTTGTAAAAACAGAAATGATCCCCAGACTTCCGTCTTTGATATTGACACTAAACTAAAATAAGTTATTTTTTCACTCTAGTTAGGCTTTAAGACCTTTGCTTTTCTCCAATGCATGCTGCCAAATTGAGTATCCAGACGTAATGAATTGTTTGTCAGCATTTGAGGTAGAAAAGTGTCTACAGCAGAAACAAAACGCCGCTTTTTTATCCAGGGAAAACTCAAGCCAGTCTCTCCCAAGGAACCACGAGGCTTGGAAATCGCGTTGTTTGGCATTTTTAACTCCATATTTCTGGGGTGCATAGCTAGTTCGTTGTGGTTGTTCAGGTCTACCGTCTATGTTGCCGAGATCAGTCAGATTGTTATTACTCATACCATTTTTTGAGAAATATTTATCGAGAGCCATTTTTGCACATCACACAAACTGACAAATAGTGTGCACTAAAGTTGAATTAGGATACCCTCTTGCAATGTAGAATAACACATTGTCATGACGACTGTCTGCGTTTCCATGTGTGTAAGAACGTTAGTTACTGTCCATCCTTGGTTTTGTTATATGTCTTATATAACTGAACCAATAAATTGAGTTGAATTGTTCTGTTCTATTACTACATGGCAACGGAGAACGTTTTCGTCTTCGTTACCTTCATTGAATGCAAGGCTGGTACTCGGGTCCCAAACTTCTGGGCCAGGCGTATCTCTCGAATCTGTTTGCTGTCTGTAAATCTCATGCAGTGTCACCTCCCCCCCCCCCCCCCTCTCCACCCCGGGCACCCCCATACTTTCTAACTGCTATGTAACAGCTGTAATGGATAGATCTAGCAACACAGTCACATTCCGCTTGCCGGTCTTCATGCCCATAGACTCTGGATCACTATACCGTGTACTCTCCTCGACCAGTATTGATAGCCCACAGTACTGGGACAGCAAAGCCACACTACCAGATTTGGCTTCTTCATCTTTGCAGTCATCATGGCCATGCATCCCGCATGTCCGGTGGGCAGTGGATCACGACCACTGCTCAGTGAAAGGCAGCAGGCTCATTGATATATAATCCTCCCGCAATGGTTTGGATTCCCTGTAGTTGATTGTGTGTATTTACCAAGGAAAGTCCGATACATAGCCCTACATGTCTGTCATAATTACTATTTGCAACTCAAATCACTGGCATTCTACTCAAAATATAGGGCCTACATATTACTGGCATTCTACTCAAACAAACTCAATCTATAGACTGCTGAGCAGTGTGCATATATATATATATATATATATTGAACAGAATCAGTAGGCCAACAGTAGGAAATTCCTTCGTTCCTGGCATGCTTGATGTGTGTATGGCGAACGGAAAGAATCTTTGAAATAAAAACAACACCCATAAGACGTCGGTGACTGAGAAGCGGGCCCTCAGCCCCTTGCAATTTTTTTTTTTATAGTTTTTACGAAAATATGGAGCGGGGGGGGGGGGGGGGGTTGGGGGGGGGGCACGACCTTGAAATGGGGGGGCACGGCACCCCAATGCCCCTCCCTGGCTACGGGCCTGTATGACTAAATGGTTTATCACCAAATAGCAGTTATGAAGTTGTTGCAGTTGTTGCCTTTATGAGTAGCTGATTCATTTCAAATGAGACATGTGAAAACTACAGACAAACTTTCTAAACACACGAGATCTATGCGATTTTGGTTACACTAAATATGACATTATGCCAAGACAATAATACAAAAATATTTATCGAAATAGTCCCTCGAGCTGCCATTTATGAACGATATGCTCAATCGGCCATGTGCATCATTTTGACGATTTAGAGTGATGCAGTAGATTGTGTTCTCTTATGTTTCCCACGTTGGGATATTAAACCACGACAGGTCATGGACGGTAACCTTTGTCTCAAGATCTGACCCATCACGTCATGGCGGTGGTCCTACTGAAGAATCGGAGCAAGAGTGACCAAAACGCCAACCGATATATTGTGAATAATCGCCATCACTATCTAGAGGGAGTCGTGTTGCAACCACCAAATATAATTTGTTTTAGGAAAAAGGACATGTCTGTAATCCATGTGCATTGTGCCTGTGATAAGATTAATATCAACATGAGCTTGGTCATGACATCATGATTTTTTGTGGATATTAGATACATGTGTTGATATGTGTCTTTTGAACTTATAGTATCAATAAAAAATCGTATCTCAAAATAGTTCAAATTTCTGTCAAATCCTCCGTTGCTATAAAAAAGGAGCACACTTAATTTGCTTTGAGTATATATTCCTGTATCACATATATTCCTGATTCATGTGTTGTGCAGCTGACTGCATGCATGTCCGTGTCATTCTGGCATATTTTCACTGTCGTTTCTGATAGATGTCTCATAGGGTGTATTATATTATACCACATTCCACGCTGTCCCTATCACCGAAGCCATTAGACAAGTGCCACCATGTGACTGATCACACCTCATTCCACATGCACAGTGACACCCTGGGCTGAATACTACCTCTTGCCGCTGCCATGGTGTAATTCCCTTGCAACTGACATTTGCAGTAATGGAAGCTATTATTTTAATGTTGGATATTCATAATCTGAGTAAATTTGAAGTTATATTCAAAATATCATGTAATGAAGCCTACAACTAGGTTTGAAACCAATAATTTATTGTGTTTTGACGTAAATGATACCCAGTAATTATTGCCAATTGGTGTTTTACAATAAATGGTGGAATTATTTGATGGCAAATTTAAACGTCTTTGTCAATATATCGGTCTCTTTCACCGAGATATCCAAACCAATTCCACTGGAAAATGCCCGTGTATTGAATTGTCTTTTCATTCTGTAATTGATGTTTACTGACTACATTGTCAAGGTAAGGGAGTATTCGTGAATTAGCAAAGGCATCTAATTCTTCTTTTTTTTCTTGTGTATTGTAAGTAGCAAAAAATATTGGATGGAACTCACGCTGAAATTAGATTAGGCATTGACTCTGGTAAGCACATCAAATGCATCTTCAAAAGACAGTATTGAGTCAAACACAAGTTCACAAGACGATGCTATTGACAAATGCTTTTATTAAATTTGCTACAGCTTCAAAGACTGTTTGCGTGTCCTTCGTATCCAGTACGGAAAAACTGTTGAAAACCTCCCTCGGCTTTTGCTTGAAACCACAGTGGGTAAAAAACATGAAAACAAACAATGGCTTTAACGAAACGTATTTTTATCTCATACACTAATAATAATAATAATGCTTTATTTCAGGTATAAACACCCATATAAAAAGAGGACAATACATCATAAAAACGCATAACATAAATAGTATGGAGATGGCATCTATGTCAAATACAGAAGAGAGTGCCAATGATTAAACAAGTAATTGTTGCTGCACCAATTATTGTTATTGAGTGTTTGAATACTATCCTTATGTACAATTATTAACCACTCAGTCATTGCTGACCCATGACATATCTTACAGGTGTTTTTTTTAGCGAAAAACTACCAATATTTTCACAGTGAAGACAATTATTTATTTTTGATTTTTTTTCAAATGCGCAAATTTTACTCTCTCATATTGTTTCCCTGACTAAAACTTGTCGTCAGATCAAACATGTCTAATTTCATGGCCACCATGAATAATTACTGACTGACAGCTTCCTGTCTTTTGAAGATAATTGTGAAGGTTAATCACTCATGAACAAGAGGCGAAGATTTGTTTTTTTCACGTGTTTAAAACCAATTTCATCATAGCATTTGCAACAATCTGACAGAGTGTTGATACTTTCTTCGGAGAATTCGGATTGGGTTGAAATTTTTGTATCTTGAAAGGAATTATATTAAGGCAATGACTTTAGACGAGTCGTTCTTCCTCTATGCAATTTCATATTATCACGAGTATTGTGCATTGCTACTTCAGTTGTATTGGTTGGAAAGTACCGTATTATAAGTATTTGTCATTTTAACATTTGGATGAATATTCGGATTAGTAATAATTCCATTTTTAAATGAAAGTTTTAATTTAAATCGATGCCCAATGAGTATTTGAGCAGTGATCTTGTTTATTGAAAAACATGCACCACATGACATCCAAGACGATATAAATCCTCCAGTCTTTTTCGTGTATTGCGAGATCAACTGAATATTGTTGAATCAACATAATGCCATCACTACCACATGATTTTGATGATAACAATGAAAAGCCCAATTGAAACATTCCCATCCCGTATGTGGTTCATGACAATTCATCCATGATCTTGCCTCTGATATTTTTTTGTCTGTAAATTTAATGCATAATATCTGCTTGTGATTGTAAATGTAGCGAACCAGGTGAATGTTTTCAGACACGCGCTGTTGATAGGAATCCATCATTCATACGGATGCTTGCACTAACTGTATTGAGTTATGGTGAAAATCCAATATTGTACTAAGTTACATTGGTTACGTGAATGCAGCGGGCGATCAATGGCAGCCATAATATATGGTTTATGCATCCAAGACTCATCCGCGCGGGGTGACAGGCTGGTGGAGAAGGCTTTTGTTTATCGAATTGTACCTGTAAATCAGTCTCTGCTCAAGGCAGAGCAGCAAGGTCCGTGACAAATAATCCTTTTATTTGAGCATATATACCAACATACCATCAGCGCAATGACCATCAGCGAAAATTGAAATAAAAAGATTACCTGACTTTGTCAATACCAAACAACATATATCCCGGTGTAGTACAATAAACCAAATCAGCAAAAAGCGTTTCATCGAAGGTGGTAGTCATAAAGGTAGTCACAAACAACCAATACACACGTGTTAGCTCTTCTCTCTGATATTCGCTTTTCTGTATTCGCTCAATCAATATCATGATAATCCTTTTCTCGCCAAGAAACCTGAATCAACTAGCTCCTTGCCCGATACCAATTGTAATTCCATGAAAAGATTGGATACCTAGAACACGAAAAGGACACCCACCAGAGAAGGACATCCACCAGAGAGGCATATTGTCTTCCTTCCATGCATCATCTCCAATTAGTATAATCCGATAATTACTCATCCACTGACCTGTCCTGCGATGTCTCCGTGGAGTCCGTTATTACCTTGAAGCATTTGATTTGTGGCTTATGTCAAACTCTGCAGTACAGAACCATTTATCTCCTGTTCACAGAAGACATTTGTCATAGGATTTGTCTGGTGGTCTCAATAGTTGTCAGTGTGTGTTCAATGTGTTTTACATTTCCTCCTCTTTATAAACGGTAAATGATTTTGCTTTGGATATAGGATTTAGGATTAGATTTAGATGAACAATAAATTGCAGCCAACTGCGAGACATGACCTTAGAGCATAATATGAATTTGTCTAAAATGTATTTTGCTATCACCACCCTCATATAATTCACCACGTTACTTATGATAAATATCCCTGACGTTCCTGTCACGGGCTTTTCACCTTCCCATGATTTAAGTCAAGGTTTTATTTTCAATTTAATATACTCTGAAGCTGCATATTTGCTTATGCTATTGGATTGTCTGTAAATAGGTCACCAAAATGCCACAAAAATAATAGTATGCACTAATAGTATGCTATATATAATAGTGTGCAGTAATATTATGTTATGTACACCAGTAATAGCGTATACACGTCGTTACGGTAAAATTCGCTTATGGCGTTCCCATTTCTCTTGAACAGTCAGGGCATTTCACGTGATTTTCTCATTTCAATTTTTGTGAAGGATGAAAAAATTCAAAATTGAGCTAGGTGTATCCATGGCAAGATGGATGCCAAAGGTAAGAAAGAAATTTGGGCGCGACTGTCGGAAATACACGCAACGATAGATACAAACCTATATTATATCGTTTGTCAGTCTTCTTGCCATATGTTTTGTTCCGATATATTCAGGTGGATTGACACATAACGAGGACAGAAAATTGTATTATTATTGTGAAGCATGCAAAACAAGATTGATTTACATGTGGGTCATATGTCGCCATAATGAGACATGGGGGACATATATGTGTCAGACGTGACAACAGCAGTGACACATGTCATACAGATGGGGATGGCGAGTTGTGTCATACGGGTATGATGCACCGTTGAAATGTATTATCTATTATTAGTATGAAGAAATCAAACAAATGTGTGTACCATTATCCGGGCATGAAAGTACTGTTCTTTTTCAAAAGTCCCAATTTAGCACATTCTTTGGGCAAAAAACACGAACTGCATTTATATCTAACCTAATCCGAGTCGCAATTGCTTTTTGACCAAGACAATACATGTTTGTACCAGACTGAACGAAATTGAGGACGAAGACGCGAGGGTCGAAGGTCCAGGGGAAGATTGCTGAGATCCAAGAGACTCAGTTGCCTTTCGGCTTGAGATTGGGTACTTATGTGCTTGTCATACATCTATTCTATGGGGTTTGTTTCGGATTTATAATTTATTTTCATAGGTTGTCTGGCAGTTGTATACTAATTCCATCAGGTGTACAGTGGGGGCAGCTACATTGAACATCTGTCCCTGAACATCTGTCCCTGATGACGCCAGTGTGTCTTTTGATAAACTATTTGGTCGGGCTTTGTTTCTATTGCAGAATGTTGTATTTCGCGTTTGTTATTAGCATCATCAAAATCTGGATGTATTGGTGGTAATATATTGATACTTACATTCATACCACTGGGCCGGTGTCACTGCTGGTGGACGTTAAATCTGTCCCCGAGGATACCATCAACTCAGTTGCCTTTTGGCTTGTGATTGGGTACTTATGTGCTTGTCATACATTTATTCCATGGGGTTTGTTTCGGATTTATAATTTATTTTCATAGGTTGTTGGGCAGTTGTATACTAATTCCATCAGATGTACAGTGGGGGCAGCTACATTGAACACACTGTCTGTCCCTGATGACGCCAGTGTGTCTTTTGATAAACTATTTGGTCGGGCTTTGTTTCTATTGCAGAATGTTGTATTTTACGTTTGTTATTAGCATCATCAAAATCTGGATGTATTGGTGGTAATAGATTGATACTTACACTCAAACAAAAGAGCATTGTCTCTGGGCGAATGAAGGCAGAATCGTGTGGACGGTCAATGGGTCCATAAGAGCCATACACTACGAACGTCTACATGTTCCAAAGGAGTCCGTCTGACAGCGTCATGTGTTGCTTGAATTTCATTGTGTGACACATTTGCTTGGAAAATTTGTGCAAAGTGGTTTGTGACAAGTTTTGATTACAACAAAACGGAGAAGGCTAGTTAATTTGAAGTCATGAATTCGTAATGTAATATAGTTTTATTTTCAGTTATTTTCGACAATATCATTGCCATATAAAAATTTCTCGGAAAATCAGTACAAATCATGTAGCTGAAAAATGGCATTCTTTGAAATGAGAAGAATGTTTTTGTATTCAGAAAGTGATATCAGAACAAACGAGCTGTTCAAGCTGAATGGACTTCAGATCCAACAACATTGTCAAGACAGGAGACAGATCAGCCCAATTGGGATTCTCATGCTGGAGAATACTGATACATCCTGCCAATTTTTCACGGTCAGTTCAATTCACTAGACAAAATATACAACACTCATAAACACGTGGTCTGGAACAAGTCGCCCATACCAGTGCTTCTCTGGATGAGAAAAAGGTCAAACGAGATGGGCAGCTAAGAGTATGAGAAGGAATGGTTAATTGTATGGAAGCAACAATCCTACCAGAGGTCGAGTGGGTGCACAATTTCCGCTACTCGGATGTTTGTAATTTTGGCCAGCCCACACTTGAGAATCTTAAGAAATTATCGTATCCCCGATTGTGTACTGTTCACTGTCGACATGTTTTGAATCAGTTGTTGTGAGTGTAAATATTATGTTGAAATAAATGATGCCAAACTACCACCATAATATATTGATATTATATAGACACTGAGTCTAGTACAAATATTTTGTGAAAATATATATGTAAGAATATTTGAATTATTATTCATTCGACGTCACACGAATTTGAGATTAATATTAATATTGTGAAGCTCTTCTAAATTCTGTCATTGGAATTACTCAATTTATTGTGATGAAATGATGCGTTGATTATACATTCCTGTAAAACAGACTCCTGCACCATGAAGCTATGCAGTAGTTCATATGACTGCATGAATCTTCAATGCCCTTTTGATATATTACCAGTCCTGTTTCTCATGACAGCCTCACAGAGCAGATTATATTCTACTGCATTCTATGCTGTCCCAGTCACCGCGGCCGTAAGACACGTGTCACCAAGTGACGGATCACACCCCATTCCATATGCACAGTGACAGACTGAAGACCATGTCTTGTCACTGCCATGGTGACCTTTCCCTCGCAACTGGCATAGTCATAGTTGTTTTGGTTTGTATTTACATGACGTGTACGTTTTAATGATTTTACTGAAACTGCAGCCACTGACAGGAAAAGCCAAGCTGTCCAAATACGAAGTATGCATGTCCATATACAGAATTAGTCTTGACACGAACGACCTCAAACCAACAGCAACGACCACTCAGTTAGGATTTCCAGAGGCGAGATGGATGTCATACATCACTTGCCACCCACTTGAAAATGCCGGCAGACACTAAGTCAGTGTCTGCTACAAACACCCATAAGTTTTATTGTCAACAAAACTGTTGTAGGGGAATGATTTTGTGAAAAGTATGACTATAGTATCAATGCAGTTTTTTCTGTTTTCATGTTTCCTTCCCATTGATCGATATATTTATTTTGTCTTTGGTCAGCTGTATAACTGCTTCATGTAAAGGCTTCATGTGGGTTATTGCATGTTTTATGTAATTGTATGAGTTGCTGAAAATAGCCATAACACGGTAAGCTGTTCAAATGACCCCAATGACAATCGAAATGATCCACACACACTCACACACATTGTCAAGACAGGAGACAGATCAGTCCAATCGGGATTCCCATGCTGGAGAATACTGATGCATCCTGCCAATTTTTCACGTTCAGTTCACTAGACAAAATATACAACACTCAATAACACGAGGCCTGGAGCAAGTCGCCCATACCAGTGTTTCTCTGGATGAGAAAAAGGTCAAACGAGATGGGCAGCTAAGAGTATGAGAAGGAATGGTTAATGGTATGGAAGCAACAATCCTACCAGAGGTCGAGTGGGTGCACAATTCCGGCTGCTCGGAAGTTTGTAATTTTGGCCATCCCATACTTGAGAATCTTAACGAATTATCGTACCCTCTGATTGTTTAATTTTCACTGTTAATATGTTTTGAATCAGTTGTTGTAAGTCTAACTATTATGTTGAAATAAATGATGCCAAACTACCACCATAATACATTGATATTATATAGACATTGAGTCAGTATGTACAAATATTTTGTGAAAATATATATGTAAGAATAATTGAATTATTATTCATTCGACGTCACACGAATTTGAGATTATTATTAATACTGTGAAACTCTTCTAAATTCTGTCATTGGAATGACTCAATTTATTGTGATGAAATGATGCGTTGATTGTACATTCCTGTAAAACAGACTCCTGCACCATGAAGCTATGCAGTAGTTCATATGACTGCATGAATCTTCAATGCCCTTTTGATATATTACCATTCCTGTTTCCTATGACTGCCTCACAGAGCAGATTATATTCTACTGCATTCTATGCTGTCCCAGTCACCGCGGCCGTAAGACACGTGTCACCAAGTGACGGATCACACCCCATTCCATATGCACAGTGACAGATTGAAGACCATGTCTTGTCACTGTCATGGTGACCTTTCCCTCGCAACTGGCATAGTCATAGTTATTTAGTCATAGTTATTTGGTTTCTATTATTTATAAATTGCATATCACTAGTCACAAGGAGTTTGAAGATACTATTCGGAAATTAGATATCAGGACACAGAGTGGACTTGGCAATGATTTAATGAAACGAAACGACCCACAACTGGATTAGAAATCGTTTAAATATTTTGACTTCATAATAATTACATCCGACAGTACAAGGTGTGTACAGTCTGACATCAGTTCACCATCCTGCGTAACCCAGCCAGTATTGTGAGGCCATCCGGGCCTATTTTGGCCAAAATGTTCCTCCTACCGTTCGTCTTATCTTGCGGAATCTTGCAGAAGAGATTGCAAGTAAATGTTTTGGAAGTGATGGCAAAGTGACATGATGACAAAGTTAGCTGCGTTTTTGTAAATTTCGCGGTCTCCTCCACAATTTCCAAAACCAGGCACTAAGTCAGTGTCTGCTACAAACACCCATAAGTTTTACTGTCATCAAAACTATTGTAGGGGAATGACTTTGTAAAAAGTATGACTACAGTATCAATGCAGTTTTTCTGTTTTCATGTTTCCTTCCCATTGATCGATATATTTATTTTGTCTTCGGTTAGCATAAATGTTTTATGTAATTGTATGAGTTGCTGAAAATAGCCATCACACGGTAAGCTGTTCAAATGACCCCAATGACAAACGAAATGATCCACACACGCTCTGAATTTTGACAAACGAGATGATTACAGGAAGGAGATATATATTGATTGTGCGCAGTCACATGCCGCGTTCACAGGATGTCGTCTTTGAAGTGCTGTATATTACCTGATAAGTTCCAAATCCGGTGCTTGTTTCCTCTCAAAAATAACTTTCGGTCAACTCACTTCCAAGTAATTTAATCCGTCATCCAGTGACGTATAATCCGTTGTTCTAGGAGATCCCGTTATTACATTGAAACATTCAATTATCTCCAAGTCATTCATCTCGTGTTCACAGAATACATTTTACATGATTTGTTTGGCCTTCATAGTTGTCCGTGTCTGTGATTCATTAGTAATTTACTTTTCTGTAATACATGGCAAGTCATTACACCTTTAGCAGTGTTTCTCATTATTATATTTTAAAAGCAGATTACTCATACACATTGCGTTTTGACAGACACGGCGTTGTACTTTCAAATAATCATCATTACACACCTAATCAATTTAGTATTAAAATAAACCATAACCGGTATTATGGGTATGGTTATTATGGGTTTAGAAAATCCTCTCTCCGAAGGTTCTGGTTTTTCGATCTGTCCGTCAGGGTGGAATATTGTCCCCCATGCTGTTTAATATTTATATGGACGATCGTAACATACGTCTTAACAAAATACATGCTGGTTGTAGTTGTGCTGGACTAGTTGTTAATCACCTAATGTACGCTGACGACTTGGTAGTTTTTTGCCCTTCTGCTAAGGGTTTGCAGAAATTATTGAATGTCTGTTCTAGTTTTGGTGACAACAATGATGTGATATTTATTAGTACAAAGTCCCAACTAATGCTGTTCGACACCAGAAAGTATAGAGCGTATCATGATATCTGTCTCAATGATATTCCTCTGAGGTATGTAGATAATATAATAATAATAATAATCAGATTTATTTAACGACGGTCCATGATGATAGGCAATTCTGCCTGTCTTCCCATCCCCCGTCGGGTGACAATTTAGAATTTGGAAAGCACATTCGAATGGAGAAACCTTTGCATTGCCAGGATGAAAACTCCACCTACTTTGTGCCGGTGACGGGGATCGAACCCGTGTCACCTACCGCCTCTGAGCTTCGTTGTTTCAAGAGCCACCAGTCCCATCCACTCGGCATCAGAGGCGGTTTGTGGACCATATAAATACCTTGGTCTTGTTATTGACAATATGCTTAAAGATGAAGCAGATTTGAAAACTAAAATTAGATCTTTGTATGGTCGGAGTAATATGCTTATACGTAAATTTCATCATTGTACTGCCTATTGTAGTAACTTATATTTGAATTTTTTACGGGTTAACTATAGGAAGTCTAATGCTGTCACAGTAGCATTCAATAATGCATACAGAATTTTACACAATTTGAATAGAAGTTGTAGTACCAGTGGTATGTTTGTATACAATGTTGTAAAGTCTTATCCGGAAGTTTACAGAAAATCAGCATTTGGGTTTACCCAGCGTATTAAAGATTCTAAGAATAGCATCGTGTCCATTGTAGCTCACTCTGATCTTTATTTTAACTCTGTTTCAACATCTCTGTGGCATATACAAATCTACTGTGGGTGTATGTTTTTACACATGCTCAGCTGACTCTTGTCTGTGATTGTTTTATTGTGCAATCAAACCTTTTTTTTATATTTTTAAACCTGTCTATATGTAATTGTATATTTAAATATGACTGTATATTTACAAGTCTGAAATAAACAATAAACATAAACATATGATCATGCAGATATTAAATCCTACAGGAAATATCTAACACCCTGCATAAAAAAGGAACAGATACCAGCAAACAGATGAATTCACATTCCAGGTCTGAATATTAGGACGGAGTTTACAAAATTAGTGAGTGAGTCAAGTTCTATGTTTGTCACCGTGATGGGACTTACGAGAGTGATCAATGGCAGATGTGACAACTGCAATGACATTTGAAACAAGAGCCATACAGTAATGGCAGAAACGACAAGAGCAGCTATTTGATACTATGTTGTACGTGTACAGTATTGCAATGTAGACACTTTTATCAAGTGACTGTATGCCCGAATTCCGAGGTCTTCATACATTCCTCAGACACGACATGTTCATGTATAAATGTGACAGTGTCAGATTATTTGACGTAATATCCTCGTTCTAATGCCAGATGAATTTCGAACCACTTTTCAAAATCCAACGTATATGAGATCCCAATGCAGAAAAAGAAACTATTGGAAATTACCATGTGTCGATACATTGCTATCGACCCGTTTACCAAATTACTGTAAAAGTATTTTTCTCGAATATTTTTTAGCTCATTTAAGAATGTGAAAATCCTCCCTCTGAATGTTCTGGATTCTTGACCACTTCACAGAAATGAATCCATTATTTAATCTGGGGACCCAAAATGCGTTGTGAAACACTGCATAGGTCGGAGAGAAATTGCGTGAAAAGGAAAACGAGTTGATTAACATGAGTAATGTAATCTGATAATTTCGGGGCAAACTCAGTAAATGAATCAATAAATAGTAACAAAAAAATATTTTGAATAGTTTTTTGTGTCATTCCAAATCATGCAATCAGGAAAACTGACCACACGGCAATGTTTGTCAACAGAAAACATGTGCAAAACGGGACTTGCATGCCTTATATTGTACATAGGTGAAAAATCTCTGATGTTGGAAATGTTGGGGAAGTGTGTTGAAATATCATGTACACTATCCATTCATATAGCTAACGTACATGTATATCGGAGATTCCTGGCAGGCGAAATGCATTCATTCGTTCCAGCAACCTACACAAACTAATACTGGAAGTGTATGAATGACACGTCCCGTGTATGAATGACACGTATTGCAAAAATTTGATATTGCGAAAATGTTTAATGACATGAAAATCCAACCATACATTGGATTACTCACATCAGTCGTCAAACTTGTTTTGACCTTAACCAGGAATGTCGAAATTATATGATACAACCTTCCTGATCCTGAAATGTACTTTCATCAATGTTTGCGGGGGTGTTATACAGATACACCATAGAGTGAGCAACCATACCAGAGAATAATTATACAGGATGCGATTGGTCCTGGTCCAGTTCATTATCCTGTGTAACCGAGCAAATATTATGAGGTCGTCGGGGCTTACATTAGACGAAAAGGCTCCTCCAAACGTCCGTGTTGTCAAGTAAGATTGCAAGTTAATGTTTTGGAATAAATGACATGATGACAGAGTTAACCGCCTTTGTCAATATCTCGGTCTCCTTCACAATTTCGAGGGCGATTATTCCTCGGAAATACAAAAGTCACCGCAACAAGACACAACAGAATAGGAAGATTGGTAGAATCGGAAATTACATCATTATGCATCGAGATTTGTGCAAAAACAGATAGGTGAGTTCAAAATATATGTCCAGGTGGGTGCAGCAAAATTGTTAAAATTCTCATTCAAAACCATATAGTCAACTATTTTCAGCAGGGAAGTATGAATTACTGAAATGAGAATGAGCATGCATGTGTTGCGTCAAGCGTAGAATATTCAGACTATTTATGTAAGTATTTAGAATGATTGTGATATTCTTTTAAAAAATGATAGCATTGAAAGACGCAAATATTGAATTTAGCTGCTACTCCGGCTTCATGGCTTCAGACTGATTGTACGTATGCAGGCGTAGAATATGTATTAAAATATTTCACCACTTTTAATGGATGAGTATTACATTTGGTCGAAATGCAGTGGTTAAAACAAATAATTTTTGGAATACGCCTATGCTGATAATAAAATATTTAGCATTTTATCACATACGTTGCAAAACGTGTCATGCTACCCGGACAATAGCAGACATTGTCCGGGTGCGTTAAGAATGACAAGACACCGACTCTGTATACAACGTTAGTACCTTGAAGATTCTTGACACCAACGACCTCAACCAACGAAGAGGACCAGTCAGTTAGGTTCGGGAGTGTTTGGGGGGTGGGGGGATTTACAAAATATTTGTCATCACTATCAATGTATGGGTAACAACACACAACTAGTTAATGAGGTTGCTCCTAGTATCATTGTATTTCACATGGTTGCAATATTTTGGTGTCTCTGTATAGCACATAAAGTATATTCAATGAATCATCAAATTTATGTGTCAAATGTATTTCATTATTCACCTTTTCCATTTAGATCTATTCCATTCTTCTCAAGTTTCTCAATCAATCTGGATATCAATCGCGTGTGATTGAGTCCATAACTGCAATGAGCATTTATCAGACACCAATCCTTCAATCTGTCACAAATGTCTCAGTTGTCAACCCGAAACGTTCACTGAAGTAGTTATCACAAACAAAAGATATTCAAAGTGTTATCTGTAAATTATCCACAAATTATCTGCAGGCCAATTCTGACCGGAGTTGGCTATATGAAAAAAAAAATATCACCACAAACAGAAGGTCAACCCTTGGAAGGCATTGTCTTCCGCCTGTTCATCATTCCCTATTAGTATAATTTGTCATCCACTGACCTGTCCTCTGTTGTTATATTGGAGTCTGTTATTACCTGGCAGGATTTGATTTGTGGCGCATGCCACTATCTGTGGCGCAGTATCATTTATCTCGTGTTCACAGGGGGCATTTGTCGTGGGATTTGTCTGCTGGTCTTCATATTTGTCAGTGTATGTATATCGTCTGTACATTTACTCCGCTGTAGAGATGGGGAATTATTGTGCACTGGATATTGGATTAAGAAATCTAGATGAACAAGAAATTGCAGCTAATTCTCTAGCATATTCGGAGTGGAAAAAGTAGTTGAATAGATATAGTCAGGGATCCAAAAGCCGAAAAAGCTTTATACTTTGATGGACCGGACACCGCTTCCTATTCCACAAATTTTCAACATATATCCTTTGATATCTCTGGATCAAGAGTCAAGAGATCGGATTTTTTGCGAACAACCCAAATTTTTTTTGGCCTTTACCTTGAAGCTCAAAATTTATTCCATGCTTTGATATTTTCCCTTTCAACGACTGTGTCATGTTTGGTGTAGTTTTGCTGATGCGGATTTTGTATTCCCGTTGAAATCGTTTTGGATATTGTTGAGGTCACCGAGATATTCCAAAGTATGTGTTCAACTGTGTCAGCATGTCACTTTGCCACTACCCACGAAACATCAACGAAACATCTTTTTCGAAAATACGACCACTAAGAGGAACATTTCGCCCAAAATAAGACTTGACGACCTCATAATATTTGTTCAGTTACACAGGGAAATGAACTGGACACAGACTGTGCATACCTTGTACTGAACATGGTCGATATAATTATTATGTGGCCAAAATATAGAGACGATTTCAGTAACAGGCATCTTCGTCACAATAAAACATTGTATACAGACCTCTTTGTTCAAATATATAGATTTCAAACTGTTAGTTTCAAACTGCGCTTTGATACCGGCGTTTTATTTCCAAAAAAAAGCTTCAGTGACAAGACACGGTATTCAGTCCAGAGTGTCACTGTGCATATGGAATGAGGACATCCGTCACGTGATGTCGTGTCTAACATCCCCATTGACAGGGACAGCATGGAATGCGGTAGAATGTAATCCGCATTGTGAGACTTTCATGAGCATCGAGAATGGTAAAATATCAAAATGAAATGGTAGTAAGCCGAATTACCGCAGAGCCACAATGATCATGAGGTACAATATCCCTTCATATGGGCGATTTGTTCCAGGCCATGTGTTCCTGCACTGTGTCCCTAGTGAACTGGATTTTAGTTTATTACGCCCCTGGTTTAAACGCACTGGGTCATAGGGAACTGTGGATTTCTTTGGTATTCTCAAACAAGAGAGGTCCAATTGGGTTGATATGCCTCATCTTTGACACATGTTGCTGGATCTGAAGTTTTTTCAGCTTGAACCTCAATGATCCACATCTGTTCTGAAATCACTCAAAGAATAAAACAACATATTCCTCCAAAGCATGACATTTTTCAGCTACTTGATTTTAACTGGTTTCCCGAGATACTTGATATGGTAATGATGATTTCAAATACACCTAAATATATAATAAAAAGTGTCATTTTCCAGTAAGATTCATCACGATTTCATGACATCGAATTAATTACTTTCTGCCTCATATTCTGAGCGAAGCTGACGACAAATCATTCTGGACACCAGTGCCAAGCGTATATGTCACAATTCCAGCAACACATGACAGTGCCAGACTCAGTCCTTGGGACGTTTAGACGTTCATACTTTACCAATCGTTGGTGAAACTAAATGGATAACGGCATGCTTTCTAAATCTGTGTTGAATATAATCAATCTTTGTTGATATAATCTGTTCTTATTCCATCACGAAGCCACCAAACACATCCGACATATCTTTCGAATCATACTAATCCTTTTGGAGAGAAATAGTGTCCCTTAAAACTAAAAGTTGTTGTATTCAGAAAGGTATTCGGAAATAAATGAGCTACGTGAACGCTGACAAACTAGCTTAAAACGAATGAGCTGATAAGGCTTTTGAGACAAAGGCTCAGTAACACATGTCAAGGCAAGAGACAGATCAGCCCGATTGGAGCTAACATCCTGGGGAATACTGATGAATCCTGTCATTTACCAAGGCTCAATAATTCTAAACCTGTGGTAAATGTAGGGAAACTTATTTTCAATTTTCTACATAAACGGACAGCATTCATAACCTACAAACACGAAGCCCCAAAACAAATGAACCATAAACTGGGAATATTGTTCCTCCTAATGAGCATGATGTCAAATAAGATCAGGAGGTAATTGCACGGAAGAAACACTCCTGCCAGAGAGCGAGTGAATTTCCGCTAGTCGGACGTTTGTGTATTCATCCATGCCAAACTTGATAACTGCAGTAGCCAACATTCCATACAAATGTCATGTTTACATAACAGCACGTGCCACTGAATTTCAAAGAGTTGCATCGACTTCGCACTGATAAGACTGAAAGATGACTGAAAGATGACACTCTCGTATTTGAAATAGGCAGAGTATTTTATGATAATTTGATACGATGCCAAAACCAACACATTTACTCATGTTCAAATTGATATAATCTTATGTAATGATTATATACATGGATAGTTTGTGTTGAATTCATCCATATGACAGTATTATTTTGAGCGTTTCAACTACTCGGGATCTTGTATATGGCCTGTGTATCACTCGCCAGAGTGGTGTTCTATGGTGAAATGTACACATTTTCAGTACTTCCCAGGAGGATAATGACACAGGTTTGATCTTGTTCAATGGATCTTTTTTACCAGGATATCCCTGACAGCATGGACACACGGGAGGATATAACTCGTGAACATGTCTTGTTCCAGTAGAGCTGTTTCTTCCAGTTGAGCAATTTCATTCCTTTTATTGTCAGGACAACGGTTCATAGACCAATGGTTCATGGCGAAAGGATAAGCACAAACCCTTGTTGACATTTCACCTGAACCATCCAAAAAGAATTTCCTAACATATATACTGGAATTGTCCTTCAAGCGAAGCTCCAGCGCTGCTCATTCGTCTGCATTTTCTTTTTGTCCTGCAAAACAAAAAGTCGAACGTGTTTAATTGAATTGCAACTTTATTGGAACAGTTATTCATTCGTAGTAATTTTAGTGTGTTTTCACTACACAAAGTGTTGCCATAAAAACACTTTGATTTTCACGAGTTCTCTATATATGTATTGAATATCTTATGAATATTGATTTTTGTACTACCAGATTACTACCATATCACATTGTCAACAATCAGTTGGCCAAACGTTCATACAGGGGATCTCGCATTTGATCCATTTGATTATATTCATTTGACAATCTGGTGAGAATGCCAAATATTTTTGTCTTCTAACCCGTTGTAAATGAATAAAAGAAACTGATTTATTCACTCGCATTTTCGTTTCGTTTGTGTCACCAATTTTATCATGCTGACAAATCGAGATAATCTTTTAGGTTGTTCTTCCAATGGGTTGGTGTGGTTCTATCTGTGGTAAATCAATTGTGATATTTATAGTTTTATGTTCGCCCCATAAATGCGACGCCATCGCAATGCGATCATTCAGGGATAACATGATAAAGGAATCGATTCTATGAGTGTGACGGAAATCTGTCATAACTTCACAACGACAGTGACCCTCGAACCTTAATGCGGAGCTCATGACAATAGGAGCAGTGACATTTTGCTCCAAAAACATAACTCAAACCAATGAAATGAATCTTTGATCCATTGCATCCAATAATCACGAATGTGGATGAATCTATAGCAACGTCATTGTAAACAAAACACCGGTTTCTATCATTTCAATCTTCTCTTTCTTTGAGATACACAGAACACGCTCACCGCGGTTTGATAAACGAACACCAGAGTGCTTTTGTATCTAACACAATTATGTTCGTAATTGCTTTGTGACCAAGACAAGACCTGTTAGTTTTAGACTGAATGAGATTAAGTAGAGGAAGACGCGAGGGTCGAAGGTCCAGGAGAAGACTGATGAGATCCAAGAGACTCAAACAAAGAACAGTTTCTCTGAAAGGAATAGGAAGGGAATTGGAGTGGGACAGCCCGCGGAACTGAGTGTATATGATTTATAAAGCATGAATGTTTGTAGAGACAAGATGTATTGATGAATTGCAGTGCTTGATCGTGTTTCTGTCAGGATCATACTTCTCTGAGAATTCATGGTCATAGATGCAGTATAATTGCAATTTTTCACCACCATGTGTTGATGTTGCTGTATGTTCTCACAGTAAACATGAACTAAAGCAATGTTGATTTCTGCTTTTTGGGGGGAGCGGGTGGCTTCAGTGACAGTTCATGTCTCGAGTGTATGTGAATTTCAAATGACTAATATGGCATCACCGACTTTGATTCATATTGTCAGAGATGACCCGAATCCTCAAAATGCCCTGGGGCCATTGCTATAACAAAGCCACAAAAATCTGTTGTTCAGGGTCAAATCATTGCTATCGTCAACAACTTTTGTCAAAACAGAAGACTATCAGAAGACCTGAGATGGTGAATTTGATGACTGTTACAATTGAACGACTAAAGGTTTTCAGTCTTTCCATGCTTATTCAAGCACCAGTGAGACAATAAATATACCTAAGTCACTGTATAACCACTGGCAAATACCACACCTCATAATTAGGCCTACCCTTCTCCTAATCCCATTATTCTCTACCAACAATTATTTACATTTATTTCCCTGACAAGGACGAGTGACAAGGTTCAAGGAATATTATTATACATCATTATTATGATCTGGTTGACAGATATAGCAATTTTCAAACAAAAATACAACAATCTTGAACAATTTTTATATTTTTATGAAAATATTAATGGTTGCTGCGTGAGGGGTGTGAACTGACTACATGCTCCAGAGAAACTTTCCAATTTCCTTTTCAATTTCCTGATTTTGCCTGACTGGGTACATGGACAATGAAATCATGAAATGCTACATAGGTTAGTGGTCTTATTTACAAATTTAAGATAGTTAAGTTCATTTTGAATGTTATAAATAACTGTAGGCAACACAAAACACACTGTGGCCCCATAATATAAACATTATTGCTAAATTGTATCACAGAACATTTCGCCCGACCAGCTAAGCATATTATGTAATTGATAATGTTATTCATTCCACTAAGGGTGATTTCGAAATAGAATTTAGCGTTATGGCATGGGAGCAACTTGTCTTAGTAGACTGTGGATTAGTTTCCGCTGTTTAAATGTATGTACAGTTATCCATCGTGATTAAACATTCAAATACCGCTACATGTGTGAAAAATCCTCTTTTTAATGGTTAATTAAACAGATTCCTTTCAAACCCTTTGGAGCATGAAATCATTTCCACTTGTTCACGACTTTTGACTAGCTTCTGTGCAGTGAATATTTATCTTCTGGAGACAGACAGCTGTCAATGTATAATTACTTCATTGGACGGATTCAACACCACAGTACTCCAGAGTGAGGCAAGGTTGTCAAGACATCACAATGCTAGCAATAATATTGCAATTGTGTTTCATTGGTTTCATTGCTTAAAATAAAAAAGTCACCTTTTATTTTATATATATTTTTGCTTTACGTTTTGCTCTGTGTCTTGCTGTTTTCTTTTTTTTCGCGATATCACAAGATGACGACCTCGTGCTCTTGTTAAAGTACAATAAAGACATGGTATTGGTATGAATGCTGCAACCCAATGGGTGGTTTAGTATGGTACATATCCAAGATTTGTGCGATTATAATTTCAATTTCGTTTGAAAATTTGTATTTACCAATTAGTCTTTTAATACTGTACAAATTACCGTGCAGAATGCAGATAAAAAATACATTTAATAACAAACCAGTGTAGCTTACTTCTGGAGAAGTGAGTACAGAAACCAAACTTAATTGGCAAGTGACAGTTCAAATCCAGACATCCACAAGGACAGTGATAATCGCATTGACTACTCAAAAGTGATTTCCACATGTTGAGGTTATCATATTTCGCCATCTTCTGGAGGATGTTCGGCGAGAGGTTCTATCTGGTGAAATGTTATTTGGAGATTGGGATTGAGTGTCGGATAAGTGAGCAGCTACTGTCATAAAGTGGAAGACTTTATAGAATGATTGTCATAGTTATGAAACATATCTGTAGAAACTTGGTAAGTACAGATGTTCTTACCTGGAACTTGTTAAGTACAGATGTTCAATAAACATATGTTCTTACCTGGAACTTGTTAAGTACAGATGTTCAATAAACATATAACCAATACCCAACTATAGAGTCTGAATGATTCCGATTGAAGAAAACGAATGTTATGTCATCACCGAGTAATATGCTCAAAAGCAAATCAAAGTATCATATTCATGGATATGTACTTCATCTGCAATCAACAAATAAATAACAATGCAATCAGTATTTTTCTAGCTAATTTTTCCTGCTGCTGGGCATAGAAGAACATCCAAATTGAATAAAACTAGATCTGCCAATGAGATCGATTTGTGAGAAGCACATATAGGTGCTAAATGAATTGTGGCTATTGTTTGAATCTCGTGGTTCTTTTGAGCTGGTTGTTATTATTTTAAATTTCGAAGAAATAATACGAATGTCTTCCTGTTTGAGTATGTATTATGAAGAACTGCTGGAATTAAATTGAGCTTATGTTGTTGTGGTGTACATAATAAATATAATAATAAATATTCTTCAAATCCGCGTCAATGCTTATAAATTTCAGCTATTCACGTTTGCAAAATATGTACTGTAGCATAAATTTTACTGAGAGCAGAGAATGATGCCATTGTCTGGAAGGTTCCACTAAGGTCAAGACATCCAATCCATATCCATGCTTGGTTTCTTGCTGATTCTTGACACCAACGACTTCAAGCCAGCGGAAACGACCATTTAGTTAGGTTTGGGAGTGGTTTGATGGACTCCATAGAACACGTGACATCACCCTCAGTATGTGGGTAGGTGCCTGGTAAGGACACAACACTAATTGATGTCATTACCAAAAGATATTCAGATAGTGCTATCCATCATTACAGTCGTCCTGTCACGTGATTTTGGGTGAATTACTGAGTAAACTATAACAGGTATATTTTGCGAGCTTGTGAGGCACCAATATGCGTGTTTTATTTGTACGAATCAGACCCTTAGTACCTGATCAGACAATTCATCCACTCCAACAGCTTACGAATCATGTCATGAACTATCCCCTGTCTGGAAGTCTATATTTATGTACGCCCACCACATTGGCAGTGTGATACGTTGATGGAAAATATTATATATCAACTGATTACCGACGAATTTATCAGCATTTCATTATGATTTTAAAGAACCACATTTGTCAGATTTACCTGATAAATCTGTGCAATAATTTGCGATCAGTTTGGCTGAACCAGGAAAGAGTTGATTAGAAGGTGAAAGTTTTCTTGCAAATGATGCGTTAGATAAATTTCTTGTAATGGAAGTCAGTTATATTCCCATCCCATGCATTTGTGCCTAATTTGAAGCCTGCCAAACATATAGGAAGAATCGTATCGTGGGATCCGTACTAATCTTTAGGGATAAAAATGCTAGCAAATTAATTCATAAAATGAATGAGATGTTATGGTGATGTACTGTACTTCTGATTCAACAACACGTGTCAAGGCAGGAGAAAGATCAGCCAGATATAAAAAAATACTGATGAATCCCGTCTTCTCACCACTGGTCAAGACTGTTAAACTTGTTGTAAAATGTAAATTCATAGTACGTGAACAGGTGGCTCAAAACAAATGAAAAATACCTTTTTCACTGTTCCGTCTAATGAGCATGATGTGAGATAAGATTAAGAGGTAATGATATGGAATAAATACCCCTCACAGAGATCCAATGACTATGTACAATTTCGATATATCTTTAGTAAAACATTAAAGATACTCACCTAGCGGTGCGATCGCTTGCCTCAAACATGCACGAATTTCTTCTTCACCATTGGTGGAAAACGGTACTCTACTTGAGACCGTAACACAAAGAACTCAAACACAAACACGAAGTGTTGCTATATACAGGTGCACGTTAAAACCAAGACTTTTCCAGCTGGTTCAAACCACAGCCTGCGCTACGACCAGCAGACCCAGTCTAAATCTGGACGACTGGTTATGAAGTTCGGCAGCGTTGGACAGATAGAACCTGATAAATGTCGTAGAATTAGTCCACATTCCGGCTCTCATGATATATTCTAACCGAATATTCGACCTGGCCGCCAAAGACATCGAGATGTGTCGGATTTGGTGGGATGATATTTTGTAAGTCACTCGATCATCAGCATCTGATTCCGCATAGACAGTCCTCACTACAACCTTCACCCATCTGGATAGTGTAGCTGTGGAGATATCCGTAGCCTTATTAGGCTGATAGGAAATAAATAATTGCTTACGATCTTCCCTGATTGATCTGGTACGATCGATGTAAATTTTCAGCGCTAGGTAACCTCCCAGTGACGGAATTACGATAGGGGAGAACGCTTTCCCACCCTCAACCGCAGCACGTGTTTTAGGCATAAAATCACGTACTGGGTATAAGGAAACGGAACCATCCGCGCCAAATGCCACTCGCGAAACGTCGATTGCTGCAATATCTGAGCGTCTTCGACCACTTGCTAGCATGACTAGCAAGAAAGTCTTAAAATTAACCTCTGCAAGGAAACTTCCTTGAGCGGCTCCCAAGATGCTTTAGTAAGACAATATAGCACAAAAACCATGTCCCAATCCAGGAGAGTAGGAACTCCCCGTGGCCTTTGCGTCCTAAAGGACGCCAACTGATCAGCAAGGATATGATTATTAGTTAAATCGATCCCCCTAGCACGGAATACAGGGCCATACATGGACCTGTATCCCTCGATCGTTGCAGGCTTCAAACTAGACGTCAAGGCCTGAAGATGCCTTGGGGCATTTCGTGTGAGTTATATTCCTAACTAACATATACCTAAGAGACCGCGTCTAGAACCATGATGACTCTGTAACTGTCCGTGGTCATAGTTTAAGTGACATACCCCGCCCTTAGGCATCTTTGCGTTTCGCTCTACGACGCACCATTTCCGAGACACGGCAAACAGGAAGTGCTGAGTCGGCGAAAAAAAATTGACACCAGAAGTCGTCTCAACCCAAGATACCCCTAGACTAGTTTGTCTAGTACCAGAAGGCCGGAATTGAGCTCTGTTTCGCTCTACGACGCACCGTTTCCGAGATACGGTCAAACAGGAAGTGCAGAGTCGGCGAAAATAAATTCGACACCAGGGGTCGTCTCGACCCAAGATACCCTCTATACTAGTATGTCTAGTGCTAGGAGGCCGAAATTGAGCCCCGTTCCGCTCTACGACGCACCGTTTCCGAGATACGGCCAAACAGGAAGTGTCGAGTCGGCAAAAAAAATTCGACACCAGGGGTCGTCTCGACCCAAGATACCCTCTAGACTACTTTGACTAGTGCCAGGAGGCCGGAATTGAGCTCCGTTTCCCTGTATGATGCACCGTTTCCGAGATACGGCCGAACAGGAAGTGCCGATTCGGCGAAAACAAAAGTTGACAACAGGGGTCGTCTCTACCCAAAATACCCATAAGCCTAGTTTGTCTAGTGCCAGGAGGCCGGAATTGAGCTCTGTTTCGCTCTACGACGCACCGTTTCCGAGATACGGCCAAACAGGAAGTGCCGAGTCGGCGAAAATAAATTTGACACCAGGGGTCGTCTCGACCCAAAATACCCACTAGGCTAGTTTGTCTAGTGCCAGAAGGCCGGAATTGAGCTCCGTTTCGCTCTACGACGCACCGTTTCCGAGATATGGCCGAACAGGAAGTGCCGAGTCGGTGAAAAAAAATTCGACACCAGGGGTCGTCTCGACCTAAGATCCCCACGAGACTAGTTTGTCTAGTGCCAGAAGGCCGGAATTGAGCTCCGTTTCGCTCTACGACGCACCGTTTCCGAGATACGGCCAAACAGGAAGTGCCGAGTCAGCGAAAAAAAATTCGACACCTGGGGTCTTCTCTACCCAAGATACCCCCTAGTTTGTCTAGTGCCAGAAGGCCGGAATTGAGCTCCGTTTCGCTCTACGACGCACCGTTTCCGAGATATGCATGAAAGCCTCAAGGATGAATCAGCAAAAATTCTTCCGAGCTCTAGGTCAAAGGTCGTTTGACGGATTGATCCCAAAATCAAAAGGGTTCTTCCTTGGTGGTATATGAACTCTCATGCACACAATACTTGCCATTGCATGAATACTTTTTGAGTTTTCGCTCGGAAACCAAGTCTCAAAATCAACCTTGATTTCATCCTCACGGACCTCACGGACCCCGGAGCCGCCTCCAAAACAATAGGGGTCTTCCATGTAATATTTCTGACCAGTGGTGTAATTAAGCCTATCAATGCCCTAATTAAGCCTATCAAAGAGATAGCAGAAAAAGTCACCAACACCAACGTATGAATGCTCTCCATTTAGCTTCATACGTTTTAGAGGAGGATCTCCTATTCTTTCTCGCGAGATGTACAGACACCTGCTGAGAAAATCCTGCCTCCTGGAAGGATCGCTCGATAGCCTCCACACGTGTAACTTGAGCACGTGGACGGAATCGTGAAATATGTCCCACCTCGGTTGCCACAGCAACCTGTCCTTGAACGGGAGGACCCGAGGTACATCGATCAGGAGGACCCGAGGTACATCGATCAGGAGGGACAGTAGAGGCGGGAACCACGCCTGCATCCGCCAGCATGGCGCCACCAATAGAATCTCACCTTCCCATGATTTAAGTCATGGTTTTATTTTCAATTTAATAAATTATGAAGCTGCATGTTTGCTTATGCTATTGGATTGTCTGTGAATAGGTCACCAAAATGCCACAAAAGTATTAGTCTGCACTAATATTATGCTATAGTGCTATATAATATGCTATATAATAATAGTGTGCGGTAATATTATGCTATACACTAGTAAGAGCGTATACACGCCATTATGGTAAACTCGCTTGTGGCGTTTCCATTTCCCCTGGACAGTCTGGGCATTTCACGTGATTTTCTCATTTCAGTTCTCAAGGCAAGATGGATGCCAAAGGTAAGAAAGAATTTTGGGCGCGACTATCGGAAATACATTCAACAACAGATACAAACCTATATTGTATCGTTTGTTAGTCTTTTTGCCTCATTTGGTATTCCAATATATTCAGTTTCAGGTGGATTGACACATAACGAGGATAGAATATTGTATTATTATTTTGAAGCATGTAAGACAAGATTGATTTACACTTGGGTCATTTGTCGCCATAATGAGACATGGGGGACAGATATGTGTCAGACGTGACAACAACAGTGACACATGTCATACAAATGGGAATGGCGAGTTGTGTCATACGGGTATGATGCACCGTTGAAATGTATTACATATTATTATAAATCAAACAAACGTCAAAATTTGAATATTCAATTTGAACTTTGAATTTTTAAATATTTACCACACGTGCTATTAGGGAAAGGCATCATATGTGTAGTGTTCTCATCGTACATGTATATCCAATATATGCATATTCATGAGATTCGTTGATCCCAGAGAGCAATTCATACATTTTTGACACAGTTTTGGTGATGTGAGAAGCAGTTACCAGTGTACGAAAGTACTGTAAAGTCCCAATTTAGCACATTCTTTGTGAAAAAAACACAAACTACATTTTATGTATCATAATCCGAGTCGCAATTTCTTTTTTGACCAAAACAATACATGTTTGTACCAGAGTGACTGAAATTGAGGACGAAGACGCGAGGGTCGAAGGTCCAGGAGAAGACTGATGAGATCCTAGAGACTCAAACAGAGGAATGTTGTCTCTGGGAGAAAGAAGGCAGAATCGTGTGGACGGTCAGGGGTCTATAAGATTCATACACTACGAACGTCTACATGTTCTAAAGGAATCCGTCCGACACCGCCCTGCGTCGCTAGAACCTATTGTGTGAAAGATCTGCTCAGACAAGTTGTTCATAGTGGTTTGTAATCAGTTTTGCTTACAACAAAACGGAGAAGGATGGTTTATTTTACGCCATAAACTCGTGATGTAACTTGGTTTTATCACCTGTTGTATTTGATATTATCTCTACCATATAAAAATATCTGGAGAAACCAGTACAAACGATGTGGCTGAAAAATGACATCTTTTGAAATGAGAAGAATGTTTTTGTATTCAGAAAGTGATATCAGAACAAATCAGCTGTTCAATCTGAATAGACTTCAGATCCAACAACATTGTCAAGACAGGAGACAAATCAGCCCAATCAGGATTCCCATGCTAGAGAATACTGATGCATCCTGCCAACACTCATAAACACGTGGCTTGGAACACGTCGCCCATACCAGTGTTTCTATGGATGAGAAAAAAGTCAAACGAGATGGGCAGCTAAGAGTATGAGAAGGTATAGTTAATTGTATGGAAGCAGCAATCCTACCAGAGGTCGAGTGGGTGCACAATTTCCGTTACTCGGAAGTTTGTAATTTTGGCCAGCCCACACTCGAGAATCTTAACGAATTATCGTACCCTCTGATTGTTTAATGTTCACAGTTGTTGTAAGTTCAACTATTATGTTGAAATAGATGATGCCAAACTACCATCATAATATATTGATATTATATAGACACGAGTCAGTATGTACAAATATTTTGTGAAAATATATATGTGAGAATGTTTGAATTATTATTCATTCGACGTCACACGAATTTGAGATTAATATTAAAACTGTGAAACTCTTCTAAATTCTGTCATTGGAATGACTCAATTAATTGTGATGAAAGATGCGTTGAGTGTACGTTCCTGTAACACACTCCTGTACCATGAAGCTATGAAGTAGTTCATATCACTGCATGAATCTTCATTGTCCCTTTGATATATTACCATTCCTGTTTCTCATGACTGTCTCACAGAGCAGATTATTTTCTAACCCATTCTATGCTGTCCCAGTCACCGCGGCCGTAAGACACGTGTCACCAAGTGACGGATCACACCCCCATTCCATATGCACAGTGACAGACTGAAGACCATGTCTTGTCACTGCCGTGGTGACCTTTCCCTCGCAACTGGCATAGTCATAGTTGTTTAGTCATAGTTATTTTGGTTTCTATTATTTATAAATTGTATATCATTAGTCACAAAGATACTATTCGGAAATTAGATGTCAGGATGCAGAGTGAAACTGACAATGGTTTAATGAAACGAAACGGCCTAAAACTGGATTAGAAATCGTTGATATATTTTGACCTCATAATAATTACATCCGACAGTACAAGGTATGTACAGTCTGATCTCAGTTCAGTATCGTGCGTAATCGGGCAAGTATTGTGAGGCCATCCGGGCTTATTTTGGCCGAAATGTTCCTCCTACCGTTCGTGTTATCTTGCGGAATCTTGCGGATGAGATTACAAGTAAATGTTTTGGAAGTGATGGCAAAGTGATATGATGACAAAGTTAGCTGCCTTTGTCAATTTCCCGGTCTCCCCCACAATATCCGGAACCATTTTGACAGGAAGGTACAAGAAACTTAAGATTACACCGAATACACTGTTGTTGAAATGAAAATTACCAAAGCATCAAATTAATATTGGAGTTGATGATCAGCAGGTTGATAATGTCAGTGGAGGGGATTATCTAGACAACCAGAGGCTTCCAGTTCTTGTTCTGTTTGTATTTTAGGGGGGGGGGGGGAGGGGTACAATTGCTTGACTATATGACTCTTCTCTGAAAAAATAGGAAGAAGTTGGTCGAAATACATTTCAAAACACAGTCTTCAAAACATAAGATCATAGGCCAAGCAATAAAGTGCTGAGGTTGGACAAAAATGTGAACAAAGCAATTTCATGAAATAGGTTCTTTGGGGGTATCTCTGACCGCACGAAAAAGTCCATTCGAATCCACCCATGTTGAAGACTGATTTTCACTGAAAATCCAAAATGGCCGCCACAGCGGTACGCGAAACATTAAAACAGTCATAACTTCGTTAAAAGTCAATGTAGAAACACAAACAAAGTGTCAAATCCTACTAATTGTCAAGTGCTCTTTCATTTAAAATCCTTTTAAAGGAGATTGGAAACACTTTACTTGATGAAAATCTTGATAGAACTAAATTTGTACCCGAATTGACCGTGAAATGAGTCCTATAATTTGTCTGAACCATAATCACTGCTAATGATGATTATTTACTAATTCCCAAATGTATATAGCAGTTCTATGTGCAGTATGCGTGTACAAAATAATAATGTACTGTACAGAAATGAATTTATACAACATAAGCAACAAATATAACTAGAGAACACAAATGGTGCATGTGCCATTACGAAGCAACTATTGACAAGGCACGGTATATGTATTCAGTTTAAGTATGTTAGTGATGAATAAGTCAGACAAGTACTGAGGTTTCCCGATTTTCAACGGAAGTAGTTCTGCAGTTCAACTCTTAGAGCATTTATTGGACTTTTCATGGATCACTATACATGGAACGAGATAGTCAAGTGGAAACCTGTGTAATGAATTTTGGGCATGGGTGTGTAACTTGGAAGTTCACTCGCTGGTAACAACATGGAACTAGACTGATGTGTTCTCATTGTCTTGTCTCCATATCAAAGTAGGCTGAGTTGTACGAGTTGGATACATCCAGTGAATGTTTCAATGACTCCTATCACGAATCTTTTGTATTAGGCCAGTTGGGTGACCACGGCAGACAGAACCACTTTGTCATATACATGTATTCCCTTGTAATTAGATCCCATTGATGTGAGTACTGTCCAATGCACTATGTTGATCCTGGAGCATTCACTACCACACTTGAACGTATGACAGTCATTCACGTTTTGGCCACTCCCGGTAAGGCAGTCTTGATGCTTTATAAGAAAGTGACAATAGAGTTGTATGTAGTATGTACACCTATGTCTATGGATATTAATCTGCTCATACCCCTGAGTGGCACTATTATTAAATACAAAATAATCAGAAGGTTTGCCTATCCTCGAGGGATTCCTATCACCATGGGGATGTCAATGATAATGATTCCATGGCCAAGTAGGAACATATTTAATCGAATACAGTTTCACCTAGTCCAACACTGTGCTTGCATGAGTCAGAATAGCAGAACAGAAAACCTTGGTCGACGGTATTGAACATCGTACTAAGTCCAACAGGACAGGGAGCCTGACATCACCTTGATCAAGAACCAGCTTTTGATTTGATTCTACTTTAATTAAGGAGAGGAGTTGTTTCTGTTCTATGTCCTGCTTTGTGAGCTGACAGGAGCTCACCCTGTAGACCGTCTTCATTCAGATAATCAAAGACGTGTGTGCAAACAACTCATGGCAAGAGGTTTCTCGTGAATGATATATTCGACACTGGCTTATAGTTGTTGGAATTCTGAACGTTCAAACATCCTTTCTTCATGATTTGAGCCGCCATTATCATTGCAGTTGAGATGGAAATCATCGCTTTACATTGCAATCCACAAAATTTCGGTACCAATAGGTTAGAAGGCTAACAGCTTGGTGACGACGGATACAGTCCTAGCTCGGCTGGTTGATGGTCTGCATTCAGAGTGCAGTCCACCCACTGCACTCTGAATTTTTTTAAAATTATTCCTCACAAACTTCACGGCAAACCAGTTATTATTCCTCGTGTACTATATACTGGCCAGTTGATCAATTCTCCCAGATGTATGTATGTATGTATGTTATGTTTTAAAACGTATCAAGTCTATTCTTAAGTCTAACTAAAAATGTACTTATAATTCTGAACCAAGCACAACTATATATATTGGAATATATTTATACACAATGATGGAACAAATAATGGAATATTGTACATTTGCATGGTTGCATTTGGGGGTAAAACATGAAGCGCTGCAGTCGTAGGTCTGTTAGGTCAAGTTTGAAGTCTGTGATCAATCCAGATGACAGCAATTCAAAATACATGACACTGAATGTATGTGGAAATATGGAGCTGGTGGCTGTGAAAACATAACTGCCATTGAATATGATAAGTTCACTTGGTGAGTTCATTATTGACCATAATAATAAAGAGTGGTACAATTCTCATTAAATGAGAATCATTTATTGTTTAACTCCTTAGAAATCGTGAGGATGGAGTTATGTTAGTACATGTATAACTGGATCATTCAACAGCATTTTGCTAGATACACTTTTGTGCTCCTATTATTGCCCACCATTAAAAATATTTATGGTGGAAATATAGTGTATGCTCACAGCATTATCTGACATCTAGGTTTATTACAGCACTAGTCACCACTGTGCAGAGCGAGCCTTGTACTCCCTGTGATGACGAATCTCACAATTACGGCAAATTTATTGTGTTCAGCATACATGTATTGTGTGAAAATATGTCTATTGGTATTTGCATACATGTATAAGTGATATGGATCATTATGGGGTCATTTTGGGCTGAAACTTTGATTTTTCACGAATTTCATTATTAACACTGCTTTATCTCCTCCAAAATGATTTTAAATGGAAGAGCACCTCATAATTAGTAGGACTGGACACTTTGTTCGTGTTTCTGCGATGATTTTTAACGAAGTTATGACTACTTTAATATTCGGCGATCCTGTGGCGGCCATTTTGGATTTTCAGTGAAAATCAGTATTTGCCATGGGTGGATTCGAGTGGACTTTTGTGTGTGTTCAGAGATACCCCCCTAAAGAACCTATTTCAGGTGAAATTGCTTTGTTCACATTTTTGTCCAACCTCAGCCCTTTTTTTGGTGCTCATTGCCTGGTCTAATCATTGATGACTGGGATTGTTGAGTTGGACAACCACACAATGAACAATTGATAAATAATATCCCAGTGAAAAACTAATTTTGTTTCCAACTAATGATGCTATTGACACATGATGATACTGAATTTAGCTGCCACATGAAAGTCTGTCATGGAACGAAAAATCCAGTCTAGCACGAAATAGTGTATGCTTTGTTTGCATATCATTGTTTGTCAAAAACAGTCGGTAAAAGTGTAACTATAACTCATCTATCGTCATGGACTGAGTGTATTTACATGACGTGTACGTTTTAATGATATTACTGAAACTTCAGCGACTGACAGGAAAAGCCAAGCTCTCCAAACGCGAAGTATGCATATCCATATACAAAATTAGTATTGACACGAACGATCTCAAACCGGTAGCAACGACTTCAGTTAAGAGTTCCAGAGGCGAGATGGTTGTCATACATCACTTGCTACCAACTTGAATATGCTGGCAGACACTAAGTGTTGGGGAATGACTTTGTATAATGTACCATCAATGCATTGTTTCTGTTTTCATGTTTCCTTCCCATTGATCGATATATTTATTTTGTCCTCGGTTAGCAGTATAACTGTACAGCCTTCATGTGGGTCATTGCATGTTTGATGTAATTGTATCAGTTGCTGAAAATAGTCATCACACGATAAGCTGTTCAAATGGCCCCAATGACAAACGAGATGATCCACACACGCTCAGGTCTGAATTCTGACAAACGAGATGATCCACACACGCTCAGGTTTGAATTCTGACAAACGAGATGATCCACACACGCTCAGATCTGAATTCTGACAAAGAAATGATCCACACACGCTCAGGTCTGAATTCTGACAAACAAAATGATCCACACACGCTCAGGTCTGAATTCTGACAAACGAAATGATCCACACACACTCAGGTCTGAATTCTGACAAACGAAATGATCCACACACGCTCAGGTCTGAATTCTGACAAACAAAATGATCCACACACGCTCAGGTCTGAATTCTGACAAACAAAATGATCCACACACGCTCAGGTCTGAATTCTGACAAACAAAATGATCCACACACGCTTAGGTCTGAATTCTGACAAACAAAATGATCCACACACGCTCACGTTTGAATTCTGACAAACGAAATGATCCACACACGCTCAGGTCTGAATTCTGACAAACGAAATGATCCACACACGCTCAGGTTTGAATTCTGACAAACGAAATGATCCACACACGCTTAGGTCTGAATTCTGACAAACGAAATGATCCACACACGCTCAGGTCTGAATTCTGACAAACGAAGTGATCCACACACGCTCAGGTCTGAATTCTGACAAACGAAATGATCCACACACACTCAGGTCTGAATTCTGACAAACGAGATGATCCACACACGCTCAGGTCTGAATTCTGACAAACGAGATGATCCATACACGCTCAGGTCTGAATTCTGACAAACGAAGTGATCCACACACGCTCAGGTCTGAATTCTGACAAACAAAATGATCCACACACACTCAGGTCTGAATTCTGACAAACAAAATGATCCACACATGCTCAGGTCTGAAGTCTGACAAACGAAATGATCCACACACGCTCAGGTCTGAATTCTGACAAACGATGTGATCCACACACGCTCAGGTCTGAATTCTGACAAACGAAATGATCCACACACGCTCAGGTCTGAATTCTGACAAACGAAATGATCCACACACACTCAGGTCTGAATTCTGACAAACGAAGTGATCCACAAACGCTCAGGTCTGAATTCTGACAAACGAAGTGATCCACACACGCTCAGGTCTGAATTCTGACAAACGAAATGATCCACACACACTCAGGTCTGAATTCTGACAAACGAAGTGATCCACAAACGCTCAGGTCTGAATTTTGACAAATGAAGTGATCCACACACGCTCAGGTCTGAATTCTGACAAACGAAATGATCCACACACGCTCAGGTCTGAATTCTGACAAACGAAATGATCCACACACGCTCAGGTCTGAATTCTGACAAATGAAATGATCCACACACGCTCAGGTCTGAATTCTGACAAACGAAATGATCCACACACGCTCAGGTCTGAATTCTGACAAACGAAGTGATCCACACACGCTCAGGTCTGAAGTCTGACAAACGAAATGATCCACACACGCTCAGGTCTGAATTCTGACAAACGAAATGATCCACACACGCTCAGGTCTGAATTCTGACAAACGAAATGATCCACACACACTCAGGTCTGAATTCTGACAAACAAAGTGATCCACAAACGCTCAGGTCTGAATTCTGACAAACGAAGTGATCCACACACGCTCAGGTCTGAATTCTGACAAACGAAATGATCCACACACGCTCAGGTCTGAATTCTGACAAACGAAATGATCCACACACGCTCAGGTCTGAATTCTGACAAACAAAGTGATCCACAAACGCTCAGGTCTGAATTCTGACAAACAAAGTGATCCACACACGCTCAGGTCTGAATTCTGACAAACGAAGTGATCCACACACGCTCAGGTCTGAATTCTGACAAACGAAGTGATCCACACACGCTCAGGTCTGAATTCTGACAAACGAAATGATCCACACACGCTCAGGTCTGAAGTCTGACAAACGAAATGATCCACACACGCTCAGGTTTGAATTCTGACAAACGAAATGATCCACACACGCTCAGGTCTGAATTCTGACAAACGAAATGATCCACACACACTCAGGTCTGAATTCTGACAAACGAAGTGATCCACAAATGCTCAGGTCTGAATTCTGACAAACGAAGTGATCCACACACGCTCAGGTCTGAATTCTGACAAACGAAGTGATCCACACACGCTGAGGTCTGAATTCTGACAAACGAAATGATCCACACACGCTCAGGTCTGAATTCTGACAAACGAAATGATCCACACACACTCATGTCTGAATTCTGACAAACGAAATTATCCACACACGCTCAGGTCTGAATTCTGACAAACAGAATGATCCACACATGCTCAGGTCTGAATTCTGACAAACACAATGTTCCACACATGCTCAGGCCTGAATTCTGACAAACGAAATGATCACAGGAAGGTGATTTGTGGAAATATTGATTGTGCGTAGTGACATGCCGCGTTCACAGCATATCTTCTTTGAAGTGCTGTATATTACCTGATCAGCTTCAAGTCCGGTGCTTGCATTTTTTTCACAAAAAGTAGTTTCGGTCAACTCACTTCCAATTAATTTAATCCGTCATTCAGTGACGTATCATCTGTTGTTGTAGGAGATCCCGTTATTACATTGAAACATTCAATTACAGTAAATCATTTATCTCTTGTTCACAGAATACATTTCATCGGATTTGTTTGGCCTCCGTAATTGTCTGTGTCTGTGATTCTTTAGTAATTTACTTTTCTTTGATACATGGCAAGTCTTTACACCTTCAGCAATGTTTCTCATTATTATATTTTGAAAGCAGATTACTCATACACATTAAGTGTTGACAGATTGCACACACGGCCTTGTACTTTCAAATAATCATCATTACACACATATCGATTTAGTATTTTTGAAATAGGAAACCATACCCGGTATCTTTTATGATCATGCAGATATTTCATCCTAGAGGAAATATCTAAAACTAGCACACACTGCATAAAAAGGAACAGATACCAACAAACAGATGAATTCACATTCCAGGTCTGAATATTAGGACGGAGTTTACAAAATTAGTGAGTGAGTCAAGTTCTATTGTTGTCACCGTGATGGGACATACGAGAGTGATCAATGGCAGATGTGGCAACTGCAATGACATTTGAAACAAGAGCCATACAGTAATGGCAGAAACGACAAGAGCAGCTATTTGATATCATGTTGTACGTGTACAGTGATACAAGGTAGACACTTTCATCAAGTGAATGTATGCCCCAATTCTGAAGTCTTCAAACATTCCTCAGACACAAAATGTTCATGTATAAATGTGACTCTGTCAGATTATTTGACGTAATGGCCTCGTTCTGATAACGAGGACATTGTTTTACGGTTCCTGACATTTTTTTTTTCGAAATCCAACGTATATGAGACCCCAATGCAGAATAGGAAACTATTGGAAATTACCACGTGTCGATACATTGCTATCGACCCGTTTACCAAATTACTGTAAAAGTAGTTTTCTCGAATATTTTAAGCCCGTTTAGGAATGTGAAAATATTCCCTCTGAATGTTCTGGTTTCTTTACCACTTCACAGAAATGAATCCATTATTAAATCTTGGGACCCAAAATGCGTTGTGAAACACTGCATAGGTCGGCGAGAAATTGCGTGAAAAGGTAAACGAGTTGATTATCGTGAGTAATGTAATTTAATAATTTAGGGGCAAACTCAGTGAATGAATCAATAAATAGTGAAAAAAAATATTTTGAATATTTTTCTGTGTCATTCCAAATCAAGCAATCAGGAAAACTGACCACATGGCAATGATTTTTCAACAGAAAACATGTGCAAAACGGGACTTGCATGACTTATATTGTACAAAGGTGAAAAATCTCTGATATTTGAAATGTTGGGGAAGTGGGTTGAAATATCATGCACACTGTCCATTCGTATAGCTAACGTACATGTGTATCGGAGATTCCTGGCAGGCGAAATGCATTCATTCGTTCCAGCAACCTACACAAACTAACAATGGAAGTAAAGTGTATGAATGACACGTCCCGTTTGTATCTAACAAACTTATGGTCGTAGTTGCTTTGTGGCCATTTCAAGGCTTGTTCGGGAGAATGTACGAGATTGAGTAGAGGAAGACGCGAGGGTCGAAGGTCCAGGAGAAGACTGATGAGATCCAAGAAATTCACACAGAGGAACAGTGTCTCTGAGGGGAATAGGCAGAGAATTGGATCAGGACGGTTCCTGGTAAGTGAATCTATGAAATTTATAAAGTACGAAGTGTGCAAGTCCCAAAGGACTGAGATTGGCGCTGTCATGTGCTGTAATCAATTGTGTCAATTTGCTGGTTGTAATTCTGTAGGATGTTTCGTTTGACTCCACCATGGAGAAGGAAATATAATCAGATGTATGTCAATGAGGGCAGACTGTGCTGTAGAACACAGTTTCCAAACATAATGAGGTTCCTGTTTGCCACCAGGATCGCCACCATGTAATTCGGGTATATATAAACCATAGAAACAGTCTACTGTGCCATATATTACAAGAACGTAATAATGTTGCATTAAAATTTTGTCATGTTTGTTTTTGCATAATGCAGACAATGGACATGACGTTTTTTGTACTTTTTAGGCATAATAGACTGTTTCAGAACCCCAAAAGCACATGGCATCAGCAGGTACCCCATTATAAATAAACACACACTAATATGAAGTGGAAGAGTCGTTGATATTGCTTATCGGTTAAGGGGAAGCCCAAGTGACGAATTGTCCTGCGGTCTACTTTGAAATTTAAATTTGACATTTATGCGGACCCGCTTAATGTAGATGCAAGGAATTTCCCGAACAATTTCTATATGTCACGCAGAAGATCTTTTTGATATGATTTGACAGAGATAAATGTTCATATTCCCAAAATATGGATAATAATAGCAATAATTTTAGGTACATCCTGCACAAAAATTAACGAAGAATTCATGACAAAAAATATACTCACACTGTACAATGGATATATGCTAAATTATATCATGAAAATCATCTACACTGCATATACATATAGAAATAGTTTTGGGAATTTTCATGCTTTTACAATAAGCGGATTGTCGGAAATTTCAGATTCAAATTTTGACGTAGACCAAAACTCGCAATTCATTTTTTTTTCACTTGTAATTCGGACAATTGACACACGTTTTTCAAATGTGTATGTCTGTTGTGAAAAGCGCTGTAATAAAAGCGCTAAGTACAAGTATAACGGATATTTGTATTGGAAATACCGTCAATGCTCAGCGATCAGCGTTGTACTCAGGTGTAAGATGTTGTTGCAATTTTGGTTGTATACTACACTTAGAAAACAACGAGAGTCACTGAATTATTATTGCGTTTACAGTGCCACCGAATTGGGACGTTAATTACACGGTTGACGATCAATTTCTTTTGCCCTGTGTATTTTCACTGCAGATGACATAGAACATACAAATTCGATCATCAAATTACCACAAAGATTTGAGGTCAACCTCAATTCAAGCAGCAGGTTATTGTTCTATGATGAGTAATATAATCATAGTTAAGAAACTACACCCTGACACGCTGTCTATCTCCTATGTTAGTTACATTTGAAAGATGGCGTTTTACGCTCTGGATCAGTATAATTATCGACTTTTTCTTCAATTTGGCAAAAGGGGCAGTGTTGTGGCCATGTATATAACATACACATAAATTTTCAACAAAATCAATCACGGAATTGCTGGGCTAGAATCCAAAGAATATATTCCAATCATTGGCTGATAAGGCATGGCTTCTAGGTGATAAACAACATTAAAAACTTACTTCACACGTGCATCGATTAGAGTTTGGATCAACGTTTAGCAAGTTAATAATGTACATGTAGCTGTCGTAAAAGTATTGAACGCCTAGTTCATATACCTCGGACTAGGATATGTTGGCAATTGTTCATCCTCGTTTGTAATCTACCCAACTTATTAGGCAACAGTCGCATGGCTGAGAATGTACGTCGGTGATTCCGGTCGAGGTCGTAAGTTTTTTTCTTGCTTCATAAAACACGTACATGGTTATAATGTAAATTTGGAAAATGTCCAATAACACACATTAAATCAAGCCCATCAATTGATTTGCCCGAAACCGATCTCTTGACAGAGCCACAGCCATTGATGCTATACCATATTATAATCTACACTTACCACATTCCATACTGTCCCTATTCCACGTGACAGGTCATATCATATGCACAGTGACAAACTTGGTGACAACCGTGTTGTTGATGGGTGCACATCTTAATGACATCTCAATGACCAATGGCCGCCATTTCTAACCTTGATATTGCAAAAAATATCCAACCAACCATACATGGGGTTACTCACATCAGTCGTCAAACTTGTTTTATCCTTGACCAGAAATGTCGAAATTACATGATACAACCTACCTGATCCTGAATGTTTGCAATTCATCAAACTTTCCACCGTGAAGGGCTCGCGAGGGGGGGGGGGGGGTTGTACAGATACACCATAAAGTGAACAACCAGACCAGAGAATAATTATACAGGATGCGTCTGGTCCTGGTCCAGTTCATTATCCTGTGTAACCGAGCAAGTATTATGAGGTCGTCAGGGCTTACATTAGGCGAAAAGGCTCCCCCTAACGTCCGTGTTGTCAAATAAGATTGCGAGGTAATGTTTTGGAAGTAATGGTGAAATGACATGATGACAGAGTTAACCGCCTTTGTCAATATTTCGGTGTCCTTCACAATTTCGAGGGCGATTATTCCTCGGAAATACAAAAGTCACCGCAACAAGACACAACAGAATAGGAAAATTTGTAGAATCGAAAATTACATTGTACATATTATGCATCGAGATTTGTGCAAAAACAGATAGGTGAGTTCAAAATATATGTCCAGGTGGTTGCAGCAAAATTGTTAAAATCTTCATTCAAAACCATCTAGTCAACTATTTTCAGCAGGGAAGTATGAATTACTTGAATGAAAATGAGCATGCTGGAGTTGCGTCAAGCGCAGAATATTCAGACTGTTTCTGTCAGAATGATTGTGATATTCTTTACAAATACATGATATTGAAAGATGAAAATATTGAATTTAGCTGCTACTCCGGCTTCATGGCTTCAGACTGATTGTACGTATGCAGGCATAGAATAATATTCTATATAATAATAAATATTATTTATTCAAAAGTGTCGAAATATTCAACCACTTTCAATGGATGAGTATTGCATTTGGTCGAATGCAGTGGTTAAAAAAATATATGTTTGCAATAGGCCTGTGCTGATAATAAAATATTTAGCATTTTATCACGTTGCAAAACATGTCATGCTATATAAGCGATACCGAAAGATAGATTGCAGCCATTGTCCGGGTGCGTCAAGAATGTCAAGACATCGACTCCCTTTATAACGTTAGTACCTTGAAGATTCTTGACACCAACGACCTCAACCACCGAAGAGGACCAGTCAGTTAGGTTCGGGAGTGTTTGGGGGGACTTCACAAATTATTTGTCATCACCATCAATGTACCGGTAAGAACACACAACCAGTTAATGTCGTTGCTCAGTGTATCATTGTATTTCACATGGTCGTAATATTTTGGTGTCTCTGTACAGCACATAAAGTATATTCAATGAATAATCAAATTTATGTGTCAAATGTATTTCATTATTCACCTTTTCCATTTAGATCTATTCCATTCTTCATTCTTCTCGAATCCAGAACTGCAATGAGCATTTATCAGACACCAATCCTCCAATCTGTCACAGATGTCTCAGTTCTCAACCTGAAACGTTCAATGAAGAAGTTTTCACCAACTAAAGATATTCGGAGTGTTATCTGTAAATTATCCACGAATTATATGTAGGCCAATTTTCATAGCAGATATTTCTATGAAAAAAAACAACAACATATCACTACAAACAGAAGGTCAACCCTTGGAAGGCATTGTCTTCCACCTATTCATGATTCCCTATTAGTATAATTTGTCATCCACTGACCTGTCCTCTGTTGTTATATTGGAGTCTGTTATTACCTGGAAGGATTTGATTTGTGGCTCATGTCACACTCTGCGGTACAGGACCATTTATCTCGTGTTCACAGGGGGCATTTGTCGTAGGATTTGTCTGCTGGTCTTCATAATTCGTCAGTGTATGCAGATCGTATGTACATTTACTCCGCTGCAGCGATGGGGAATTATTGTGCACTGTATATTGGATTAAGAAATCTAGATGAACAAGAAATTAGCTAATTCTTTCGCATATTCAGAGTGAAAAAAGTAGTTGAATAGATATAGTCAGGGATCTAAAAGCCGAAAAGTACCGGATACCGCTTCCTATTTCACAACTTTTCAACATATATCCTTTGATATAACTGGATCACGAGTCGAGAGATCGGAATTATTGCGAACAACCCAATATTTTTTGGCCTGAATGATAGTAACCTTGAAGCTCAAAATTTATTCCATGCTTTGGTATTTTCCCTTTCAACGACTGTCATTTTTGGTGTAGTTTTGCTGATGCGGATTCCTGTATTTTCCAGTTGAAATCGTTTTGCATATTGCAGAGGTCACCGAGATATTGTAAAGTATGTGTTCAACGTTGTCAACATGTCACTTTGCCATTACCTATGAAACATCAACTTGCAATCTTATTTGAAAATACGATTACCAAGAAGGAGGAATATCTCGTCCAAAATAAGACTAGGCGACCTCAAAATATTTGGTCAGTGACCCGGGAAATGAACTGGACACAGGCTGTGCATACCTTGTTCTGAACATGGTCGATGTAATTATTATGTGGCCAAAATATAAAGACGATTCCTAATCCAGTTATAGGCATCTTCGTCACAATACGCCATTGTTAGTTCCAAACTGCGCTTTGATACCGGCTTCCAAACTTAGAATAATAGCTTTAGCGACAAGACACGGTATTCAGTCCAGAGTGTCACTGTGCATATGGAATGAGGTGTAATCCGTCACGTGATGTCGTGTCTAACATCCCCATTGACAGGGACAGCATGGAATGTGGTAGAATATAATCCACATTGTGAGACTTTCATGAGCATCGAGATTGATAATGTATCAAAATGACATTAGATTCATGCAGTCAGCCGAATTACCGCAGAGCCTCAATGAACATGAGGAACAAAATCCCTTTGTATGTGCAATTTGTTCCAGGTCATGTGTTCATGTACTGGGTATTTTTCCTTAGTGAACTTGAGTTTAGTTTATTACGCCCCAGGTTTAAAAGCACTGGATCATAGGGAACTGTGGAACCCATTGGTATTCTCCAACAAGAGAGGTCCAATTGGGTTGATATGCCTCATGTTTTTGACCTATGTTGCTGGATCTGGAGTTTTTTTTAGCTTGAACAGTTCATCTGTTCTGAAATCACTTTCAGAATAAACGACATACTTTTCACTCCAAAGGTTGACATATTTTAGCTACTTGATTTCAGCTGGTTTCCCGAGATACTTGATATGGTATTGGTGATTTCAAATACACCTGAATATATGATGAAAGGGGCCTTTTCCAGTAAGTTTCATCACGATTTCATGACATTAAATTAACTACCTACTCCCTCGTATTCTGAGCAAAGCTGACCACCAATCACTCTGGACACGATTGTCAAGCAAATGTACTATGTCACAATTCCAGCAACACATGACAATGCCAGACTCAGTCTTTGGGACATTCAGACGTTCACATTTTATCAATTTTTGGTGAAACAAAATGGATAAAGGCATGCTTTCTAAATCGGTGTTGAATATAATCCGTCATTATTCTTATTTCATCATGAAGCCGCCATACATATCAGACACATCTTGGGAATCATACTAATCCTTCTGGAGAGAAATGGTGTCCTTTAAAACCAAAAGTTGTAGTAAGAAAGGTATTCGGAAACCAACGAGCTACGTGAACGCTGACAATCTAGCTTAAAACGAATGAGCTGATAAGGCTTTTGAGACCATGGCTCAGTAACACATGTCAAAGCAAGAGACAGATCAACCCGATTGGAGCTATCATCCTGGGGAATAGTGATGATTCCTGTCAATTACAAAGGCTCAATAATTCTAAACCTGAGGTAAATGTTGGGAAACTTATTTTCAATTTTCTACATAAACGGACAGCATTCATACCCTACATACACAAAGCCCAAAAACAAGTGAACCATAAACTGGGAATATTGTTCCTCCTAATGAGCATGATGTCAAATAAGATCAGGAGGTAATTGCACGGAAGAAACACTCCTGCCAGAGCGCGAGTGAATTTCCGCTAGTCGGAAGTTTGTGCATTCATCCATGCCAAACTTCATAACTGCAGTAGCCAACACTCCATACATGTTCACATAACAACACGTGCCACTGAATTCTCTAGAGTAGCATCGACTTCACGCTGATAAAACTGAAAGATGACACTCTTGTATTTGAAATAGGCAGAGTATTTTATGATAATTTGATACGATGCCAACACATTTACTCATGTTCAAATTGATATAATCTGATGTAATGCTTATATACATGGATAGTTTGTGTTGAATTCATCAATACGACAGTATTATTTTGAGTGTTTCACGTATTATGGATCTAGTATATGGCCTGTGTATCACTCTGTGTGTCCCTGATTTCACCAGAGTGGTGTTGGATCGTAAAATGTACACATTTCAGTACTTCCCAAGAGGAGAATGACACGGATTTTATCTTGATCAATGGATCTTGTTCAACAGAATACCTCTGACAGCATGGACACACGGGAGGATATAACTCGTGAACATGTCTTGTTCCAGTAGAGCTGTTTTTTCCAGTTGAGCAATTTCATTCCTTTTATTGTCAGGACAACGGTTCACAGACCAATGGTTCATGGCAAAAGGATAAGCACAGACCCTTGTTGACATTTCATCTAAACCATCTAAAAAGAATTTCCTAACATATATACTGGAATTGTCCTTCAAGCGAAGCTCCAGCGCTGCTCATTCGTCTGCATTTTCTTTTTGTCCTGCAAAACAAAAAGTCGAACGTGTTTAATTGAATTGCAACTTTATTGGAACAGTTATTCATTCGTAGTAATTTTAGTGTGTTTTCACTACACAAAGTGTTGCCATAAAAACACTTTTATTTTCACGAGTCCTCTATATATGTATTGAATATCTTATGAATATTTATTTTTGTACTACCAGATTACTACCATATCACATTGTCAACAATCAGTTGGCCAAACGTTCATACAGTGGAACTCGCATTTGATCCATTTGATTATATTCATTTGACAATCTAGTGAGAGTGGCAAATATTTCTGTCTTCTAACCCGATGTAAATGAATAAAAGAAACTGATTTATTTTTTCGCATTTCAGACAAATAATTGCCACCAAAAATAACGTTTCGTTTGTGTCACCAATTTTATCATGCTGACAAATCGAGATAATCTTTTAGATTGTTCTTCCAATGGGTTGGTGTGGTTCTATCTGTGGTGAATTTATGGTGATATTTATAGTTTATGTTCGCCCCATAAATGCGATGCCATCGCAATGCGATCATTCAGGGATAACATGATAAAGGAATCGATTCCATGAGTGTGACGGAAACCTGTCGTAACTTCACAACGACAGTGAACTTCGAATCTTGATGCGGAGCTCATGACAATAGGAGCAGTGACATTTTGCTCCAAAAACATAACTCAAACCAATGAAATGAATCTTTGATCCATTGCATCCAATAATCACGAATGTGGATGAATCTATAGCAACGTCATTGAAAACAAAACCCCGGTTTCTATCATTTCAATCTTCTCTTTTTCTGAGATACACACAACACGCTCACCGCGGTTTGATAAACGAACACCAGAGTGCTTTTGTATCTAACACAATTATGTTCGTAATTGCTTTGTGACCAAGACAAGACCTGTTTGTTTTAGACTGAATGAGATTAAGTAGAGGAAGACGCGAGGATCGAAGGTTCAGGAGAAGACTGATGAGATCCATGAGACTCAAACAAAGAACAGTTTCTCTGAAAGGAATAGGAAGAGAAGTGGAGTGGGACAGCCCGCGGAACTGAGTGTATATGATTTATAAAGCATGAATGTTTGTAGAGACAAGATGTATTGAAGAATTGCAGTGCTTGATCGTGTTTCTGTCAGGATCATACTTCTCCGAGAATTCATGGTCATAGATGCATTATAATTGCAATTTTTCATCACACTGTGTTGATTTTGATGTTGCTATATGTTCTCACAGTAAACATAAACTAATGCAATGTTGATTTCTGGTTTTTGGGGGGAGTGGGTGGCTTCAGTGAAAGTTTATGTCTCGAGTGTATGTGAATTTCACCTGACTAATATCGCATCACCTACTAAGGTATTTTGATTTATATTGTCAGAGACGACTCCAATCCTCAAAATGCCCTTGGGCCATTGCTATAATAAAGCCACAGAAATCTGTTGTTCAGGGCCAAATCAATGCTATCGTCAACAACTTTGTCAAAACAGAAGACTATCATCCTGAGATGGTGAGTTTGATGACTGTTACAATTGAACGGCTAAAGGGTTTCAGCCTTTTTGATGCTTTTTCAAGCACCAATGAGACAATAAATAAACTACCTCCGTGACAAGGACGAGTGACAAGGACGAGTGACAAGGACAGCTGTAGCAACTTTCAACAAATATTATTATACATAATTATTATGATCTGGTTGAGAGATATAGCAATTTCCAAACAAAAATACAACAATCTTGATCGATTTCTTTATTTTTATGAAAATATTAATGTTTGCTGCGTGAGGGTTTGAACTGATTACATATTCCAGAGAAACTTACTTCACCTTCACACGGGCTTCATGAATTCCTTTCCAATTTCCTGATTTTGCCTGACTGGGTACATGGAAAATGAAATCATGAAAAGCTACATAGGTTGGTGGTTTTAATTTAAGATAGTTGAGTTCAGTTTGAATGTTAGAAATAATTGTAGGCAATACAAAACACTGTGGCCTGATAATATAAACATTATTGGTAAATTGTATGACAGAACATATCGCCCGACCAGCTACGCATATTATGTAATTGCTAATGTTATTCATTCTACTAAGAGTAATTTCAAAATAGAATTTAGCGTTATGGCATGGGGGCAACTGTCTTGGTAGACTGTGGATTAATTTCCGCTGTTTAAATGTATATACAGTTATCCATCAGGATTAAACATTTAAATACCGCTACATGTGTGAAAAAGTCGGTCCTCCGGAGCATGAAATCATTTCCACTTGTTTATGACTTTTGACTAATTTCTGCGCAGTGAACATTTATCTTCTGCAGACAGAGAGTTGTCAATGTATAATTATTTCATTGGACGGATTCAAAACCACAGTACTCCAAAGTGAGGCAAGGTTGTCAAGACACCGCAATGCTAACAACAATATTGCAATTGTGTTTCACTGGTTTCAATGCTTAAAACAAAGAAATCACCTATTTGTTTTAAATATATTTTTGCTTTACGTTTTTCTCTGTGTCTTGCTGTTTTCTTTATTTGGAGTATCACAAGATGACGACCTCGTGCTAGTGTGAAAGTACAGTAAAGACATGGTAATGGTATGAATGCTGCAACCCAGGAGTGATTTAGTACGATACATATCCAATATTTTTTGCGATTGTAATTTCAACTTCGTTTGAAATATATATTTTCCCATTCGTGCTTTAACACTGTAAAATTTACCGTGCAGAAGATGAAAAGAACATTTAATAACAAACCAGTGTAGCTTACTTCAGGAGAAGTGAGTACAGAAACCAAACTTAATTGGCAAGTGACAGTTCAAATCCAGACATCCACAAGGACAGCGATAATCACATTGACTACTCAAATGTGATGTCCGCATATTGAGGTTATCATATTTCGCCATCTTCTTGAGGATGTTCGGCAAGAGGTACTATCTGGCGATGGGTTATTTGGAGATTGGGTTTGAGTGTCAAATAAGTGAGCAATTACTGTCAAGAGCTTCTGCTGTGGAAGACTTTATAGAATGATTCTCATGGTTCTGAAACATATCTGTAGAATAGTCCAGTTGCACCTGGAACTTGGTATGTACAAATGTTCAATAAACATATAACCAATACCAAAATGTATAATTTAAATGTTTCCGGGCAAAGAACGTGGATGTTTTGTCATCACTGACTAATGTGCTCAAAAGCAAATCAAAGTATAATATTCATGGGTATGTATTTTATCTCGCAATCAACAATTAAATAGCAATGCATTCAGTATTTTTCTAGTTTATTTTTCCTGCTGATGGGCATAGAAAAACATCCATGAGATCAATTTGTGAGAAGCACATATAGGTGCTAAATGGTTTGTGGCTATTGTTTGAATCTCATGGTTCTTTTGAGCTGGTTGTTATTATTTCAGATTTCGAAGAAAATGATACGAATATCTTCTCGTTTGAGTATGTATTATGAAGAACTGCTGGAATTAAATTGTTGTTGTGGAGTAAATAATATATATAATAATAAATATTCTTCAAATCCGCGTCAATGCTTCTTTAATTTCAGCTAATCACGTTTGCAAAATATGTAATGTAGCATAAATTTTACTGAGAGCAGAGAATGATGCCATTGTCTGGAAGGTACCACTAAGGTCAAGACATCCAATCCATATACAGGCTTGGTGTCTTGCTGATTCTTGACACCAACGACTTCAAGCCAGCAAAAACGACCATTTAGTTAGGTTTGAGAGTGGTTTGATGGACTCCATAGAACACTTGACATCACCATCAATATGAGGGTAGCTGCCTGGTAAGGACACACAACTAATTTATGTCATTAATAAAAGATATTCAGATAGTGCTATCCATCATTCCTGTCGTTCTGGCACGTGATTATATGTAAATTACTGAGTATACTATAACAGGTATATTTTATGAGCTTGTGAGGCACCAATATACGTATTATATTTGTAAGAATCAGACCCTTAGGCCCCGATCAGAAATTTCATCCACTACGAAAGCGTACGAATCATGTCACCACACAATTTAAGTATAAAACAAATCATCAGGTTTACAAATGATGGTTCAGAGATGGCTGCTTGTAAACTTTGCTTTTGTCTTCATTTGATTTTGTTTATGTTACCTGGAAAATGGTAATGATCAGGAACCTGGATCGATTTTTTTCAAGTACAGAACAGAACTCTTGATTCAAGAAAACATGTTTTTTTTGTATGGATAAAAATGTATGTGACTTCGTTGTTCAACTCAGTGGATTGATAGAATATATGGATGAGATTTTCAAAAACAAGACATTTTGCACTCTTCCTTAAAATGAGCCTGGGGTGGAATAAGAGATAATGGTATGGAAGAAACACTCCTGGCAGAGACCCAGTGACTATGTACAATTCCGTTAGGTGGATGTTTGTGTATTCATCCATTCCTTGATAATTCCAGCAACCAAGTTTTCACAACAAGCAATACTTTCAAAATACTCTGAAAGTGGAAGCTCACATATAATATAGACACCAATTATTAATGATATTTTGCAACAATCATTAGGGAGTGCTCATGTGCATGGATAATCTGTGACAAGTTCAACAATAGAAAATGTCTGCCCCCGATTTCGCAAGTGTGGTTTTGGTTTATAATGTGAACACATTTTAGTGTTTCCCATGAAGGGGAGAATAACAGGTTTTATCTTGTTCAGTGCATCTTATTTTAACAGGCTATCCGTGACAGTTCGGACGCACTTGGTGATATAACTCGTGAACATGTCTTGTTCCAGTAGAGCTATTTCTTCCAGTTGAGCAACTTTATTCCTCTTATTGTCAGGACAACGGTTCACAGACCACAGGTTCATGGCACAGGATAAGCACAGACCTTTGTTGACATTTCACCTAAACTATCTAAGAAACTTCCTAACATATACTGGTTACTATTTACTTCAAGTGAAGCTTCTCATTCGTCTGCCTTCTCTTCTTGCCGTGCAAAACAAAAAGTCGGAAGTGTTTAACTGAATTGGAACCAAAATTGAAACAATTGATAATTCATAGTAATTTTAGTGTGTTTGACAAGACAAAGTGTATCCGTAAAACACCTTGGTTTTTCACAAGCTTTATACATGTATTAAATACATGTATCTTATGAATATTGAATATATTGTATCACTACCAGACCACATTGCTAACAATCAGTTGCCAACAACGTCCATACATTGAAACTCGCAGTTGATCCTTTAAATATTTTTAGTTGATAAACTGCTGAGAATGCCAAATATTCCCAGCTTCTATTGGCTGGGAATGAATGAAACTGGAAACTGAAAAGACTTATTCGCATTTCAGGCAATTAAACAATACCTTAATTTATGTCACCAACTTCATCATGCTGACAATGAAGATTATCCTTTAGGATGTTGTTCCAATGGCAGTGGCTCTATCTGTGGTGAATCCATCGTGATATATGCAGTTTTATGTTTGCCCCACAAATGCGACGCCATCGCAATGCGATCATTCAGAGATAACATGATAAAGGAATCGATTCTATGAGTGTGATGGAAAGCTGTCGTAACTACTCAACGACAGTGACCTTCGAACCTCAACGCAGAGCTCCTGACATTAAGAGCAATGACTTAAAGCAATGACTCAAAGCAATGGAGTAAATCTTTGATCAATTGCATCCAACAAACACGAATGTGAATAAATCCATAGCAACGTCATTGGAAAAACGGCTTCTATCATGTCAGCGTTCTGCTCTGTCTCTGAGGTACAAATGCCTATCGCGGTTTGATAAATGAACAACAAGGGGCTTCCGTATCTAACATAATTATGTTCGTAATTGCTTTGTGACCAAGACTCAAACAAAGGAAAAGTGTCTCGAATGAATAGGAACGGAATTGGACTAGGACAGCCCTTGTAACTGAATCTATTTTCAAGTTGTCACGTGTGTGAACACGAGAGGATGTTATCATAAAATTGTAGTGGTTAGTTGTGTTTCTGTCAGGATCATACTTCCCCAAAATGTCATCGTCATAGATACATTACTGAAACACCCGGATGCTGTTATGTATTCTCACAGTTGATGGTGATTTCTGTTTTTAGAAGGAGAAGGGCGTTCAGTGAATGAATATGTAAACGTCTCCAGTATATATAAATATCACCTGACTAATGTCGCATCACCCATTTTGATTTATGTTGTCACGACACAAGACCTCAAAATACCCATGCTATAGCAAGGTCACAAAGATGTGTAATTCTGGGTCGATACAATGCATAGCCAACAACATTTGTCAGACAAAAAACTAAAATCCTAACTGAATGCGGTGAGGTTAGTAACTGTTACAATTGAATGGCTGAGGGTTACCAGTCTTTTTGTGCTCATTCAAACACCACGGAGAAAAGGAATATATCTATGTTGCTGCACACCGGTGACAATTTCCACACCTCATACTTACCCTTTTTCTAATTTCTTTTCGTTTCGGACCGATAAGCTATTGTCGTGCTTTTTTGTACAGCGTCTGTAAAATCTTGCGTGCATGGAAACAACAATCTCCGTAGACCGTGGATTATTTTCCGCTGGTAAACGTATGGACAGCTATCCATTAGGATTAAACAACCGCATTCAAATACCGCTACATGTGCACAGTGAAAAAATCAGTCCTGTTCTAATGAGATAGTTTAAACTGATTCGTTTCAAACACATTGAAGCATGAAATCATTTCCACTTGTTCAGGACTTTTGATTAGCCTCTGCGCAGTGAACATTTATCTCCTGCGGACAGACAGCTGTCAATGTGGAATTATTTCATTGGACGGATTCGAAAACCCCAGTTCTATAGAGTGAGACAAGCCACCAAGGCATTGTGACGTTAAACACAATATTGCAATTGTATTTCACCACTTTGGGTTTTACTGCACAAAAAAAAAATGCAAGTTACACCTATTACTTCGGACATAATTTTAATAAGGCGGAATCGTATTGCGGTCAGGCCATTCTGAGATAATAACTCGTCTCTTTTCAGTAACTCAGGATAATAACTCAATGTTTCGAGATACTTGGAGATATACATATATGTGTTTATGTGTAATCTTATCAGGTGTTGCTCCTTCATATTTGTCGGAAGGGTTCAACTGTTATAACATATCTCAGGGCACCCGTCAAAAGAAGTCCTCTTGTCTGGAGGTTCCCAGGTTTAAAACCAAAATAAGATGTGATTCATTTCAGTACTCTGCTATCAAGGAATGTTGTCTTCCTTCCAATGTCAGGGCAATCACAACAGTCAATGGTTTCAAAAAAGCTACTCAAGGTGCATTTGTTTGATGTTCTAAACCACAGGGAACGGCGTGATTTTGTATTCCTGTAATGTAATCTAATCATTATTTCTTGTGATACGCTAGTCTTTGTAAATAATTCTCCGTTTGACTCAACTCGATCCTGTACACAGGACCGCAACGGAAATAAGTCCTCTGTCGTGACTTTCTTGGGTTTTTATCCTCTATATCAAATCAATTTTTACAAATGTCTTACTATGTGTATGTTTCATTTGTATCGTGTTTTTTGATACGAAATAAATAAGTTATTGCTTATTTCCGTGTCCTTCATTTTATTCTTTCTTTGGGGGTTATCACAGGAGGGCGACCTGATGGTCGTGTGAAAGTAAAGTAATGACATGATATTGAATGCTGCATTCAAATGAGTGATTTGTTACAGTTCAGATCCAATATTACTTCGTGTGATTACAATTTTGTTTAAAAATTTATATTTCGTCATTCACTAGTATAAAATTCACCGGGTAAAAATGCAGATATAATTGGCATCTAATAACGAGCCAGTTCAGTTTCAATTCCATTCGGTAGCAGTGAGAATAGAGACCAAATAAAGACATCCACAGGCCAGACATCCACAACAGCCAATAATCACATGGATTTCCCAAATGTGATTTTCGCATATTGAGGTCATCATATTTCGCGATTTCGTGAGGACGTCCGGCAAGAGGTACTGTCTGGTAATGGGTTATTTGGAGATTGGGTTTGAGTTTCAGATAAATGGGCAACTACTCTCAAAAGCATTTGCTGTGAAAGATTTTGAAGTACGATTATCCTGATTTTGAAACATATCTGCAGAAAATACATTTGCACCTGGAACTTGGTATGTACAAATGTTCAATAAACATGGAACCAATATTAGATGCCAATTGTATCTGCATTTTTACCCGGTGAATTTTATATCACCATTTACCATCGCAAAAATATCAGCGAAAAACAATGTAAACGAGTTAGAAAAATCAGCGTATACCATAATTGATGATAGCTAACCGAAAATACAAGATCAGTCCTGGAATTCTCATGGGTGAATACACAAACTTCCGACTAGCGGAAATTCACTCGCTCTATGGCAGGAGTGTTTCTTCCACACCATTACCTTCTATAAAGTGATATTAAATATAACTTTATAGCATGGTCATTGGGAGGAACAATTTTCCCAGTGTATGGCAGACTTGTTTTGTGCAACGTGTTTGTGTGCGTGAATGCTGTACGTGTGTAGTATTATAAAAATCAGTTCCAGCTACATTTATCAAAATTATTGAGCCATGGAGAATTGACTGGATTCATCAGTATTTGCCAGGTTGTAAGATCCAATCTGGCTGATCTTTCCTGTCTTGACACTTGCTGGTAAACAAGAATCCATCAACCTAACAGCTCATTCATTCGTTGATTTAGTCTGTTAGCATTTTTCTGCCTAATGATTAGTATCGTTTTTTTCTATATATCTTGATATAAGAGTGACAATAATATCATATTTCCGTTAAAGTGATATTTTTATCACACCATTCGAAGGAAATGATTGTGGTGTATTTTGTTTCACTTAATCCGTGGTATCTAATCAACAGTCTTCTCTATTCTAGTTTAGCTAAACTGATCGTAAGCTATGCATTCATCAGGCCAATCTACAATATCATAAAAACACTTTTTGAGTTGGTCGTAATACAAATCTTTTTAGATATATACATATATGTATATTCCATCAACACACGACAGTGCCAATCTGAACCATAAGGGACAAGAACACGTTTGTAGTTTATAAAAATGATGGGCGTCCAATTTTGTTTTTATTTGTTACATATACATAGTTTCCTTGTTAGGGTCTTTTTAATCTTTCTCTGGACTTCCGACCCTCGGGGCTCCGCTCCTTTATCCCCGTTCATCCTGCTCCGAGCAGGTCTTTTCGTGACCACAAAGCAATTACAACCATAATTATATTGAATACAGATGTAGCACGTTGTTCATATGTTTTATGTGGGGGCTCTCTTAGAAAAGACAAAACTGTCGGAAGGCATAGTTTATTTATATTGAGTAAATATGTTCAATCTGAAACAATACTCAAATATCGAATAACTATTTTTTATGTGCAGACTGAAATTCCACGTTGGGTCTCAAATTTAACATGGGGTAGATGGCCAAGTTTCTCTTTTTTCAAATAGAATTCTTGAATTTGGTGAAAAACTGCGGTATGATACCCAATTAAGACGCACAAAATTTCAAGTTGATGCGATGATTCAAAACAAAACTACGGCCAAAAAGCGTGTTTCACTGATACATGAATTTCACTGTATGTTTCGCCTTGGTTAACTCACTAGGCTGCTTACTGGCAATTTTGAGCATAAACAAGGTTAGGATAAAGGTAACTGAGTGGCGCACAAAACAAAAGCGGCTGCTAGTGCTGTCAAGTGTTTCATTTAGATTTCATTTAGATTTCTGAGGCTATCTGACATATTTGTTGTTGATTTGGAAGAAATAGTTTCCTCACAGTGCAACTTCAACGTGTTCACAGTTGTATTCCTCTTCGACGAAGACGTCATTCATTTATTGTTTCTGAGACTATCATCGATACGGATTATTTCATGCATATCGTTATCACCATAGGAATCATGATGAATAATATGTAAGAGCCTAACAAAGCCCCGATTGTTGGTTCAATAGCGGAATATCTAGAGGTATATTTGGTGTTTTGCATAAAATTACGTAATATAAAAGCAGTGATGATAGGTTTTGGCCAGAATTCATGTATAGCAGGACTGACAACTACGGAGGCCACCAAACAAATCATGATGCAAATGTTTCCTCATAAAACAAAATGTATAGTTCAGCACTGCTGGGACTAGGAGTTTTTACGGTTGATAAATTGCTAGTATCAAATTCAACATTCTTGTCCCACATGTTTCATACAAAGATTTATAAAGTGGTTCTCCCCATATCCCCCATATCCATCCATCAACACATGCCTATGCCCATCCCAGTCTTTGAGACATGATTCCAATAGACTGCATTTCAAGAGACTGGCCCGGTCCAATTTTGTTTCTATTCCCTCAGAGACACTGCTTGTTTGTTTGAGTCTCGTCATCAGTCTCCCCCTGGACCTTCGACCCTCGAGTCTTCGTCCACTCAATCTCGTTCAGTCTGGCACAAACAGGTCTTGTCTTGGCCACAAGGCTATCACGATCACAATTTATAGTAAAGACAAGTGTAGCGTATTGTTCACATACTTCCACGACTGTGTTACGTGTGTTCTTGGAACTACTAATAAACCTGAACCACCCCCACGAGATACAGTTATTAACAAATTCCTGAAAGTATTTTACTGTCATGATTAAGCTGTTATATTTCAGTCCATCTATGCAATATATATGTCTATTTATGACCATCAAATTTTCGGTTGGAGTTTTTGTTCTGTTGGTGGTGTTGGTGAAAGTGACTCACAGGAAACACTATTTTCAGTCAATCATGAGAATATGAAATGTAATCAATGTATTGCAATGGATGGCTATAACTGTCGGTCCATGAAGATGATCTCCAGTTGTTGTTACCCTCGCCCCGTAGGGGGGCGAGGGTATTGCAATTGGGTCTGTCCGTTTGTATGTCTCCCTGTTTGTTTGTTTGTCTGTCTGTCTGTCCGCGCGCATATCTCAAAGGAGAATGGTCCGATCAACATGAAACTGATAGGGGTGAAGCAGTATCTCAGTGGCTCGGTCCTCCTCGAATCTGGTCAAAATCGGACCAAAACTGTTGCCATGGCAACGGAAAATGTAAAAATCAATAATTGACCATAACCGGTTCTAATCAAGATAATTTTTTCTAACTAATTTTGTATTTTTCTATGGCCAATTCCTGATCATCTGATATATGTCGAGTGGTCGTACGACCAAAACTCTCCATTATCGCCCGATGTCGAAAAATTGGGGGTCACGGTTTCGAAATTTTTTGGCCAGCGACGTTTCAGTGCAAATGTCTGCGCTCATAACTCAAAGGCAAACAGTTTGATCAATTTGAAGTTTATAGGGCAAGAGTGTTATGATGGTGGCTCAGTTCCTTCAAAATTTTGCCGAAATGGGATGAGAACGGTTGCCATGGCAACGGAAAAAAGAAAATCACATAATTGGCTCTAACTCCGGTTCTACTTGATATTAGTTTTTCCAACCATTTTTGTAGTTTTCTTTGGCCAATCCCCGATCGTTTGGTGTACGACCGATGGTCGTACGACGAAAACTCTCCATTATCGCCCGATGTCGAAAAATTGGGGGTCACGATGCCGGTTATTTTCGGCCAGCGACGTTTCAGTGCAAATGTCTGCGCTCATAACTCAAAGGCAAACAGTCTGATCGATTTGAAATTTATAGGGCAAGAGTGCTATGGTGGTGGCTCAGTCCTTCTAAAATGTTGCCAAAATCGGATGAAAACGGTTGCCATGGCAACGGAAAAAAGAAAATCACATAATTTGCTATAACTCCAATTCTACTTGATATTAATTTTTCCAACTATTTTTGTATTTTGTTTGGCCAATTCCCGTTCGTTTGGTGTACGACCGATGGTCGTACGACGAAAACTCTCCATTATCGCCCGATGTCGAAAAATTGGGGGTCACGATTTCGGTTATTTTTGGCCAGCGACGTTCCAGTGCAAATGTCTGCGCTCATAACTCAAAGGCAAACGGTCCGATCGATTTGAAATTTATAGGGCTGGAGTGCTATGGTAGTGGCTCAGTCCTTTTCAAATTTTGCCAAAATCGGGTGAAAACGGTTGCCATGGCAACGGAAAAAAGAAAATCACATAATTGGCTATAACTCCGGTTCTAATCAATATTAAATTCTCAACCTATTTTTGTATTTTTTTTTGGCCAATTCCCAATCGTATGGCGTACAACCGATGGTCTTAAGACCAAAACTCTCAATTATCGCCTAATTTTAGTGACTAAATCTGAAGGGCGAGGGTCTGCAATCTCTGATTGTCTCGTTTTAGTATGAGGTGGCTCCCACTCAGGTCGAGCAGACAAACCTTAAGATGACATTCCATAATATTTTTGCACACTGCACCCCCTCCACCGTGACGTGAATATGTTTTTGGATGTATACATATACTTGCTTTCAGTCACCATATCGGTTAGATCATAGTTGTATGCTATCGGTAATATATAGACCAATGCTCAATGGTGTCCCCATAATAATCGCTAATACAATGAACATCAGACACGGAGAATAGAAAAAAATCACTCATTCTACATTGGATCGTGTCATCCGCGTGGCGGAAGTCCTTCAAACGTCCACGACCATAAATGTGATGGGTAGCTGTCATAAATTCTCAACGACAATGACCTCTGACCCCAAACGCGGAGCTTTTGGGAGCAATGGAAGCAATGAGTTTTTATCTGATTATGTGCCATCAATATATTCGTTTTACCAGATGTATTCATAGTTTGATATGTTCATATCATGTGCATCAATAATGTGTACAACGTTTTTGTTTTTATTGAGCACACAAACTCGAACCAATACTGTTTTGCTTACAGAGAGAAAGTAATCACGAAAACCAGCTCTTCTAAACAAATATTTGTATTTTCATACGATTTATATGCTAGTTTTTTTTTTTTTTTTTTATTCATCCATCACATGCTGATACAATAAAAATGTTGTTTTACAGTTACACCAAACATACAAATTAGTATGATTAGCTTGATCATACTAGCACTGAGCCATATACTAGTACTGAAAACGTCAACTCGGTGGGTTTCCATCTGTACCAGGTCATTGCTGAATATCTCGATGTGGAAAATGAAAAACAAATTGATCTACCGCATATGTATACGGTACTGGTATAGGAGGATGCCAAAGTATATTTCACAGGTTTTACTTTGATGGTATCTGAACCAAAACATGTTTTTTTTTTCAAAAATATACAAAGTATGCTGGACGTTACATGAAGTATGTTGAATCTGGTAAATATCTGGATCATAACATTCATAAGAGTTTTAACTGTAAATATTGATGTACATAACAGCTGCGAGAAGTTAATGTAAATGTTAATTAGGCCTAAGAGTCTTAGAAAATTGTTTGAGTGTGCCCCCAAAGGTAGGATTCACTCTATACAGCCTCCAGGTCACACAGTTCACCATTCTGGTATGCCACTGATTATACTGGAAGGAACAGAATCAATTTTGTTTATGAAAAGAGTTTCAAGAGGTTGAGGAAGTATTACTTGTCGCTAAACAGCCAGTACAAGGCATTGATGAGGACTGTTCGCCAATGTTGTTACAAATGATATTTGTTCTTTCGAAGGACTGCTGACCAAAAACTGTTCACCAATATACTTTCAACTCCATGACTATCGAAATACAATGTCAAAAATATAATATCAAATGATGTTCAAATTTGCCATTTATTCCCCAAGGTATAGCCATGGAGTGAATCCATACTATCCACAAGTTCTTTCTGGGGATCATGTTGAACCGCTGGTATTCTATTGACTTGTGAATGATTTTTATGTATGATGTAAGCATCAATCTATTACCACCAATTTAACTAGATTTCGATTATGCCAATAACAAACATAAAATACAACATTTTGCAATAGAAACAAAGCCCGACCAATTAGTTTATCCAAAGACACACTGGCGTCATCAGGGTCAGACAACGTGTGAAATGTAGTTGTTTCTACTGTACTCCTGATGGAATTAGCATACAACTGTCACTTGTTTTCACATAAGTGAAAACAAGTATTATCTGCGGTTTAGATCAGAAATTTAAAACAAGATGACAAAATGAGTGGTGTTTGGAAATCTGGCTGTAATCACCAATGACATGTTAAATTCACCATACTATACTTCAAGAATCCATTTGATGCACTGGTAACTGGTCATTAACATTTTCGTGTTGTCTCGCTGATACGGTTTCTGGTATTTCCCAGGAGCAATCCGGGAATTGGGAAGGAAACCGTGATATTGACAAAGCCTGTTAACTTTGTCATCGTGTCACTTTACCATTATTTCCAAAACATTAACTCGCAATCTTATCCGACAAGGCGAACATTGGGAGCATTTCGCCGAAAATAAGCCCGGACGACCTCATGATATTTGCTCCGTTACACAAGATAATGAACTTACCGCAAACTCGGACCAACATTTTCTGGTGTAATTATTATGCGGTTTTGCTACTCGTTTACGGTATTTCTACATTAACACGCTCATGGTTTCTTTCCGAGAGACAAGTCTAGGTCAGTAAAGTTAATTGCAGTTCTCAGGATCAGGTACTAACTTTTAGTTGTGAACCATCCTAGTAAACTGTACACTTGGTCAGAAAATAATTGACAGACATCCAAAAGGCAGGCGCGTAGCTAGGCGTAGGCACGTACGCAATTGCGCACACATTGATTCATGTTGACATAAAAAAAAAACGCCACAAAAATAACGAAGCCAATAAAATCATGCAACTTGTTATATCGTTGTTTATATTTTCCCTGTTCATGTATAAATGACATCGAATGCCAAACCGAGTGCTAAGGCATTCAATAGTGAATAAGGACCTTGGTGTCAGTGAGAGTGGAGAGTGCAGTGTGATCAAGAAACGGAAAACAAAAGTTTCGGAAATGTTTTCCGAATGGTAATGATTCATCAGTTTTACAAGCGATTCAAATGTTACCTAAAACACAAGTTGCACCACTTACTACCTACTATAGCCCCCTCGCCCCGACCCTCTTCGGCAGTGCCGGTCTGACCATGATCGTTCAGTAGACCTACAGTACTACATACTCTAGATCTGACCTACACGCAATAACTATAGTAATTTAACCAGACTAGACATATGCTCAGACTGAGCCCATTGGTGTTTTTTTTAAAGTCTCCTATATAGGTACTCTCTGAGGTAAAAACCTAGGCCGCCCTATGTGTCGTCCACATTTGTTTTTAATGGTGTTGAACCAATTGGCCAAACCTGAAAATTCACTTGACGAAAGCCTTGATTGGTTTCAATAGACAGACTCAAACGACCTCTTTCATTTGATTATTTGCCAGTAATAAATCCGAAATCGAACTTTGTAAAATTATAAGAGTACCTTGTGCTGCATATATCCTCTTTAACTACTTGAAGGAAACGATTGCCAGTTTTTAGCACAATATTCCACCAGTATTCATTTGACATGATACGTCCAATTTATGCATTATTGAAAGTGCAGCGAACAAATCTTGAAAATATTTTTACTTGAACGGACTGCGAATCGCTTCTACATGTGTTTACTTGTAAAATATCGGGAGAAAACGCTAAATTGTGAAAATACTATATAATTTTCACTTTTAAAGTATAAATAATTTCTAACATTTTAAGTCAAAATATTGAAAAAAGATTGTTGAATGTGCTGCCTAATATATCTTCGAATGGCTTCCAGAAAGTGTTAAAAAAATTAAATTTAAATTTTTTAAATATTCTCAACAATTGTAGCCAAAATATTGAAAAAAATTGTTGAATGCGGTCCCTAATATAGCTTCCAATAGCTTCCAGAAAGTGTCGAAATTAAAAATTTTCTTGGAGGGCTTGCAGCGCCCCCCCAACCCCCCAGACCGGGTTGTTGAAGATTTTGGGTACACTTCAATAATCTTTGGCTACGCCCCTGAAAGGTCAACAATTGCCACATCTCAGTGATTGGTTCAAATGGTTATCACACACTGACGTCATTGACAGATGGTTTTCTTCACTAAGAAGCCCGTCATCAGTACCAATCAATTACATCAGAATGAATGCTTTGGAAATATTCATAATATCATGATGTCGTCCGGGCTTATTTTCGGCAAAATGTCCCGCTCCCACTTTTCTTGTTGTCCGATAGACTGTATGGGTCAGTCTTCGTGGATCTAGCGACGGGTCTTCGTCATGAGGAGGTCATGATGTAATACACGACTCCATAATATTTTGATATTCGTTGCTAACGTCGATGTGTGATGTTCGCCTTAGAAAGTTGAAGTTAGCCATTGTTGTGGGTTTGCCACTGCACCTTGGATTTTCATCAGCCATCACATCTCATAATGTGATACATTTTTACCAATTTAACCTCTCAGTCCATTGAAAAGGGAAACGGGGAAATTCGTTGAAACTTCATGAACCACTCGACATGACTAAAACACACACTAAGGTACAGAACATCACATGGCAATATACCTTCCAAAACATGGCCTATCCATCCCAATATATTGATTCCATATTGGATTTACAAAATAATCTGAAATCAGCCTTTTCTGTTAATCATTTTTACCAACCCCACCAACAACGAAGTCAGCATGTGCATAAAAACACTTTTGGCACAGCGGAATATGATAGCGTAGTGTAGACAGATCCACTCTAATTGTGTACCAGAATGTGTCTAGAACTGCGTATTATCGACATGACAATGCTACAATCTACATTTACCAACTGCATAGGTATTTTGATCCAATCGATTTCAACAACACGGGGCTGTGTTCCCATCTGCGCTCTTGAGACATGTACATGCTCATAGTTTATAAATCTTATAGACACTGTTACGAGGGACTGTCTCAGTCCAATTTTGTCGTAATTCCCCAGGAGACCTGTTCCTTTGTTTGCATATCTTGGATCCTATCAGTCTCCCTCTGGACCTTCGACCCTCGTGTCTTCGTCTACTTAATCACGTTCGGTCTGGTAGGACAGGTCTTGTTTGGTGACAAAGCAATTACAGTCATAACTATGTTAGATACGAAAGTCGTGTATTGTTTATTCTTCCTATACTTATATGTGTTAGTTGTTCGGGTTTCTGAAACTAATAATCAAATCTGCATCACCTACAATACGCAGTTCTGGACAAATTCTGGTACACAATTAGACTGGGCCTTTCTTGACTACGCTATCATATTCTGCTATGCCAGACGTGTTTTATTGCCCATGCTGACTCTCAACTGGATTCCTTGTTGGTGGGGTTGGTGAAAGTGATCCACAGAAAAGGATGATTTCAATATATTTTGAAAATATGATATAAAATCAATACATTGGGATGGATGGGCTATAACAGTGACCTTCAGTCGCTGGCAGCAAACTGCTTGCAGTCAGAGCAAAGATTCCAAAAATATTTAAATCTATAGTGTCTTAGTATCGGATCGCTCCCATTCAGGAATATTTATCTGAACAATAATGACAGTGAATTATATTATTTTAAAGGTAGAATGCCACGCCGCGTTTATGCAATGTTCTTCAAATCAATGTGTGATTTGGTCATGTTGATGGGTTCAAGTTTTCTTGAAAATTCCCGATTCGCCGAGCAATAAACTGAGAGATTGGAGTGGTTCCAAGTCACATTTGGAGGTGTGATGGCTGATAAAAGATCCAAGGCGTAGTGACGAACCCTCATCAACGACTAAATTCAACTTTAGCTTGTGATATCCCACGTGTTTGGTAGAAGCAATAGTTGAAAAATCGGATCATGTATTAGATCATGTCTTCCACATGGCAGAAACCCGTCGCCAAATCCACGACAGGACGTGATGGGTCAGTCTTCGAGCCAAAGGTTACCATCAGTCCAAGTCACTGCTGAATGTATCCATGTGAATAACATAAAGGCTACTAAATTTACCGCATCTCACTCAAGGTTGATGTATACAATAATATAACATGGCCGATTGAGCATTTGGAATCATAAACTGCACATCAATCAGATATATGTGTTTACAGGCTATATTTGTCAATGGACGTGTGCTCATTCTTTAGGTAAAGCATGAAGGCATATTCTGTGGTTTGTATGCAGATAATGCATAAATTCTGTGCATACTATTTATGCACATGTTATCGAGTATCAGATGCGGAATGTACATGTATTGATTGCACACCATCAGAAACAGATCATTGCTCGCATTGTCTGGAGCTCAGCGGTCGGGGTTAGAGGTCAATATCTTGGATAAGTTACGACAGCTCTACATCTCACTCACAGAATCAATTCCTCTATCATGTTATCCATGAATGGTCACAGGGCGATGACATCGCTTATATGGGGAAATCCCGACCGAGAAGCTGAATATCATGGATTTACTATCCATACCAGATACTGACAGAACAATCCCTTTGTTCAACGTATTTTTGCAACCATCCCAGCACACCATGCCGCGCATCGTTCGAGCAAACTGTGATGTATGAAACGGTATGAAGGATGCGGTATGAAAGATGCTATAAGGATGGAATGTCCAAATTTCAGGCAGGTAAATGTGGCCAAATTCCCAACCAGAGGATTATTTATGATTTTGAACTGGCAATACCACGAAAAGAAGCAATACTTTCAGCAATAGGTCCATACATTTTAACTTGCTTTGGACGATCCTTAAGACCTTGTAGACCAAGCTCAGTGATGATCACCATCCATGTCATGTAGAAGCAAGCAGGAAACGTAAAGGTCCTACAGAGGATCAAGGAGAACTGACAACTAAAAGAAACACCAGCGAAATCCTTTGATAAATGCCTTATGTGAACACTAGATGAATGGTTTTGCACTTCAGAGTTTGACATGAGCCACAAATCAAATGCTTCAGGGTAATTACGAACACTGCTAGAACAAAAGACGACAGATCCGTGGATGACGGATTATACTAATTCGAGATGATGAATGGGTGGAAGACAATAACTTTCTGTGGTGGAACTTCCTTGATTTGTTTCGATCTCAGTAGCCAGTTTTTGTGTGGGATTACAGATAATTTTTGTGTCGATAAAATATGAGGTTTATCGTGAACGTTTCAGATTGAATACCGAGACATTTGTGACATCTTGAAGGACAAATATGTGGTGAATACACATATTGCATTGCAAAACTCTTCTGTCGATTGAGATGGGCCAGAGAAATGCAAATTCTTCAATTATCAGGTGGTTATCTAGTGAAAAGTAACATGTGATATCCATCTCACCACTCCCATCTCAAATTGAATGGTCTGAACGTTTCAATAATCTAACACACTAACATTGTATCTTGCGGTATTGAAATTTGACATTTTGAATACACCCGGCAAGTGACTGCATTATCTGGTTCCAGCGAAGTTTATGGAACAAGATGTAATTCGAAAATGCGTGAATTCATGACAACAGAAGGATGGACGTCCTGCAAGGATAGTTGTGTTTAGCCACTGTATATAACAACGTTTTAAATTTACAACTTCTCCTGAATATTTGTACAATGACTGCATGTATACAATTAGTTTTGTCAGCCTTAAAGCGTTACCATCTGACAATAGTGCCATTAGGATAGAAATCGTCTGCTCAGCTTTGCTACTGACGTGACTACACAGCTATGGCTTCGAATTGGACATAGATGCATCATTTGTACTTTTGGTCATACTGGAGTCAGAATCTATAAAAATTTGTTTTTGCCAATAAACATAATAAACACACCTTTTGGTGGAAGTATATGTTCCTAGAACATTTAATAATGTTGTTTGTATTTATGGCACATTTGAGCTTCCGAAATCCACTGAAACAAAATTAATGCTTTAGGTATTCAGACCTGATACTATAAATATTGGATGCAAAATGGCAGCATTTATAGTGTAACAAAATTGTGGAACACAAAATATACGCTTTTATCCAAACTTTTGGCCATGGCTTTATATTAAGGAGCTATGATTATTTTAATTTCAGCGCGTTTTCATTACACTATCGAATGCACATGTATAGGTTTTTTTTCGTTTTTATATGAAAAAGTTAACACATGTAATAAGTAACGATATGGGAGGCTATCATTGCCATTGCTAGCCACCTTCATTAACATTATATACTGACAAAACATTGATCCAAAGTCATGTTCGATGCTCGTGTAACTCCCGGTTTTATGATTTTTTTTGCCAGCTTGTGGTGTCTTGTTTGCGTGGTTCCTTGTATTTCCCATGGGAATTGTGAGGGAGACCGAGATGTTGACAAAGGCGGTTAACTCTGTCATCATGTCGCTCCGCCATTACTTCCGAAACATTAACTCGCAATCTTATTTGACAACACAAATGTTAGGAGGAACATTTCGCCTAATATAAGCCCGGGTGACCTCATAATATTTGCTTGGTTACACAGGATAATGAACTTACCATGGACTTGGACCCAACACATTGGTTGTAATTATTCTGTGGTCTTGTCGCTCACTTTATGGTGTTTCTGAAATAACATGTTCACGTTTACCCTTCAGATGGACAAGTCTCGGTCAATAAAACTGTGTCACAATTTTTAGGGTCAGTCACCAGATACGCCATTATTTCTACATAATTCGTCCTCACAGTCGTCAACGTGCGCACAGTATTCCTGTAGCGGAGTTAGAGGAAGCCTGCAATAAACAACAACATAATCTGAGAAAATTTATGGTAGGTGGGTGTTTTTGGTTGGAAACACATCCCAAATGAGGTTTCCAGCAAAGGGACTTAGCAGATAGACTAACATAATAGGTTCACAGTTGATCAAATTCAACAGTTAATTGGAGGCGACACTCGTCTGTTCGTGTGTTACTTGAATACTGAAGCGCTTGTTACGTGAATACTGAAGCGCTTGTTACGTGAATACTGAAGCGCCTGTTACGTGAATCATGCAGCACATATCTCGTGTGTGCTACGATAAACAATTGTTCGACAAACACAAACAGACGAGTGTCACCTCCGATTAACTGTTGAATTTGATCAACTGTGAACCAATCAACCACCATGCACATTAGCAGTGGGCAAAAGTTCCATTAGATGGTGATTATATGTAAACAATGAGGCAATCGGTCGATAATTGAGGAATAATCTCACTTCATGTGTTTATAGTTAATAATAAAGCAGGTGTCAACAACAAATGAGATTATCACGCAAAAGAATATTATTATGTTAGTCTATCTGCTGGAAGTCCCTTTGCTCGTAACCTCGTTTGAGATGTTTTTCCAACCAAAAATACCCACTTACCATCACTTTTCTCAGATTATGTTGTTGCTTTATGCAGGCTTCCTGTAACTCCACTACAGAAACCTCACACTGCGAACTCATCATGTGATGTCACTGTGATGTCACCGTGAGGTTACAAATTGAATTCACCGTGAACTCACAAGGGACTCATCATTTGAACTCACAGTGAGTTCACAGTGAACTCACATTCTTAACTGGGCTGTGCGCACGTTGACGACTGTGGTCCTTCAGCTGAAAGAAAATTTGATGATACTGGTAAGTGACTAGCTTAAAATTTTTGAAGAATCAGAGTAGACACTGGAATATCACGACTGCTAGTTGATGACTTTGGTTAGCTTACTAGGCTGCTTACTGGCACTTTTGAGCATAAACAAGGTCAGGCTAGAGGTAACTGAGTGGCGCACAAAACAAAAGCGGCTGCTAGTGCTGTCAAATGTTTCATTTATCCAGCTAATCATCGCCATGATTTGAATTGTAACCAATTTTTCTGAGGCTATCTGACATATTTATTGTTGATTTGGAAGAAATACTGTCCCCAAAGTGCAACTTCAATGTGTTCACAGTTGTATTCCTCTTCGACGAAGACGTCATCCATTTATTGTTTCTGAGACTATCACCGAAACAGATTATTTTATGCAGATCGTAATCACCCTGAGAAATCATAATGGCTAATATGCAAAAGCCTAAAAAAGCCCCGATTGTTGGTTCAATAGAGTTTCATAACCTTCGGAATATACATCTTGAGGTATTTTTGGTGTTTAGCATAAAATTACGTAATAGAACAACAGTGATGATAGGTTTTGGCCAGACTTCATGTATAGCAGGCAATGTATGGACAATTCACATACTGACAACTACGGAGGCTACAAAAAAAAATCATATTGCAAATGTTTCCTCATAAAACAAAATGTATAGTTCAGAAATGCATGGTTTTTTACGGTTATTAAATTGCTAGTATGGAATTCAACATTCTTGTCCATCATGTTTCATACAAAGATTTAACAAGTCATTCTCCCCATATCCATCAGCACTTTGACACAACCAACACATGACATTTCCATAACACACGCCTGTGCCCATCCCAGTCTTTGAGACATTACATGATAGACTCCATTTCAAGAGACTGTCCCGGCCCAATTTTGTTTTTATTCCCTCAGAGACACTGCTTGTTTGTTGACTCTCGTCATCAGTCTCCCCCTGGACCTTCGACCCTCGCGTCTTCGTCCACTCAATCTCGTTCAGTCTGGCACAAACAGGCCTTGTCTTGGCCACAAGGCTATCACGATCAAAATTTATACTAAAGACAAATGTAGCCTATTGTTCATATACTTCCACGACTGTGTTACGTGTGTTCTTGGAACTATTAAAAAACCTAAATTACCCCCACGAGATACAGTTATTAACAAATTCCAGAAAGTATTTTACTGTCATGATTAAGCTCTCATGTTTCAGTCCATCTATGCAATATATATGTCTATTTATGACCATCAAATTTTCGGTTGGAGTTTTTGTTCTGTTGGTGGTGTTGGTGAAAGTGACTCACAGGAAACACTATTTTAAATCAATCATGAGAATATGATATGTATTCAATGTATTGCAATGGATGGCTATAATTGTCAGTCCATGAAAATGACCTCCAATTGTTGTGTTAGTATGAGGTGGCTCCCACTCAGGTCGAGCAGACAAACCTTAAGATGACATTCCATAATAATTTTGCGCACTGCACCCCCTCCATCGTGACGTGAATCTGTTTTTGAATGTACACATATACTTGATTTCAGTCGTCATATCGGCTAGATCATAGTTGTATGCTATCGGTAATATATAGACCAATGCTCAATGGTGTCCCCATAATAATCGCTAATACAATGAACATCAGACATGGAGAATAGAAGAAAATCACTCATTCTACATTGGATCGTGTCATCCGCGTGGCGGAAGTCCTTCAAACGTCCATGACCATAAATGTGATGGGTAGCTGTCATAAATTCTCAACGACAATGACCTCTGACCCCAAACGCGGAGCTCCTGACAATACCATCAATATATTCGTTTTACCAGTTGTATCCATAGTTTGATATGTTCATATATTGTGCATAAATAATGTGTACAGCGTTTTAGTTTTTATTGTGCATACAAACTCAAACCAATACTGTTTTGCTTACTCCAACGAGAAAGTAATCACGGAAACTAGCTCTTCTAAACAAATATTTGTATTATTATACGCATTATATTCTTTGATCAGCTGTATACTAGTACTGAACATTTCAACTCAGTGGGTTTCCATCTTCATCTCCATCCATATCCATCTTCCACCAGGTCATTACTGAATATCTCGATGTGGAAAATGGAAAGTAATTCGATCTACCGCATATGTATACATTACTGGTATAGGAGGATGCCAAAGTATATTTCACAGGTTTTACTTTGATGGTATCTGAACCAAAACATTTTTTTTTTCACAAATATACAAAGTATGCTGGACGTTACATGAAGTATGTTGAATCTGGTAAATATGTGGATCATAACATTGATAACAAGAAAATGCAGCAAACTGCGGAAGACGACATTAGAGCTTGAACACATCATCAGCACCACGACAGCTGAATGTATCTTACACAACGTTACCTCCTCCTCCCCCCCCCCTCCCCCCCAAAAAAAAAAAAAAGAAAGAAAGAAGAAGCCATAATTTCATCCCTGATGTGATTCCAATTCATTTCCGTATACTAGGATGAAAAACATGGCCTACTTCATCCATATTACTAATAAGTAAACATTTATTTTAAAATCGATGAATGGAACAGATACGCCTGCTAAAATGATATGGAACCTCATTAAAATATCCTCAAAACATTTGAAAACTATGAGGAATATCTGCATCTGATATCATCAGATATAGCCTAACACATGCCTTTACTGGGCAAATTAAAATACCAGTTAAGAATAAAAGACTTCGCAATCCAGCACAGAACACCAGCTTAATTGTCATGTTATATAATACGACAAATTACGGTAAATGTAGCCGTGGCATCGCAGACGAATCGCTGTGTTTACTTCATAACGCCAAAAATGTCCACACGCAGATGCCCACATGCATGTATGCATGCACGAATTGCTGAACAGAAATTGTGTTCCGAAATACGCGTGAGTGTGGTAAAATTTGCTTTGCATTCTGGGAACGTCAATTTCCATCGGCTCCGCCATTTTGGGACGTTTCTAGATAATTTGAACATTTACGTAATTTTCTCAAACCTAGCACATCGATTCATGCCTGATATATCTGTGGAATAGTCAAAGTTTCCAAGTAATTCGAGAGATTTTATGTCAAGGGCGAAGAAAATCCTCATTTGAAGTAGGTATCTAAACGTTTACATGCCAAAACGTGCGTCGATAGGTTAACATGAAACCTCCGTAAAAAAGTCAGCACATAGACATGTAGAGGGTTGGGGGCTTCGCCCCCAACGCTCTAATGTCAAAAATTTGAACTGTAAACATTTATGTACATAACAGCTGCGAGAATTCAGTGTAAATGTTAATAAGGCCTAAGAGTCTTAAAAAAATTGTTTGAGTGTGCCCCAAAGGTAGGATTCACTCTATACAGCCTCCAGGTCACACAGTTCACCATTCTGGTATGCCACTGATTATACAGGAAGGAACAGAATCAATTTTGTTTATAAAATGAGTTTCAAGAGGTTGAAGAAGTATTACTTGTCGCTAAACAGCCAGTACAAGGCATTGCTGAGGACTGTTACGAATGACATTTGTTCTTTTGAAGGACTGCTGACCAAAAACTGTTTTATCAACATATTTTCAGCTCCATGACTATCGAAATACAATGTTTAAAATATAATATCAAATTTTGTTCAAATTTGTTCCTCAAGGTATAGCCATGGAGAAAATCCATTCCTCAAGGTAAAGCCATGGAGTAAATCCATACTATCCACAAGTTCTTTCTGGGGATCCTGTTGAACCGCTGGTATTCTAATGACTTGTGAATGATTTTTATGTATAATGTAAGTATCAATCTATTACCACTAATTGAACTAGATTTTGATTATGCCAATTACAAACGTAAAATACAACATTTTGCAATAGAAACAAAGCCTGACCAATTCGTTTGTCCAAAGACACACCGGCGTCATCAGGGGCAGACAATGTGTGAAATTTAGTTGTTTCTACTGTACACCTGATGGAATTAACATACAATTGTCACTTATTTTCACATAAGGTATTATCTACGGTTTAGCACTGAAATATAAAACAAGGTAACAAAATGGGTGGTGTTTGGAAATCCGGCTGTAATCACCAATGGAATTTTAAATTCACCATACTATACTTCAAGAATCCATTAGATGCACTGGTAACTGGTCATCAACATTTTCGTGTTGTCTCGCTGGTTCGGTTTCTGGTATTTCCCACGAACAATCCGTTTGGGAATTGGGAAGGAGACCGTAATATTGACAAAGCCTGTTAACTTTGTCATCGTGTCACTTTACCATTATTTCCAAAACATTAACTCGCAATCTTATCCGACAAGGCGAACATTGGGAGCATTTCGCCGAAAATAAGCCCGGACGACCTCATGATATTTGCTCCGTTACACAAGATAATGAACTTACCACAGACTCGGACCAACATTTTCTGGTGTAATTATTATGCGGTTTTGCTACTCGTTTACGGTGTTTCTACATTAACACGCTCATGGTTTCTTTCCGAGAGACAAGTCTAGGTCAGTAAAGTTAATTGCAGTTCTCAGGATCAGGTACTAACTTTTAGTTGTGAACCATCCTAGTAAACTGTACACTTGGTCAGAAAATAATTGACAGACATCCAAAAGGCAGGCGCGTAGCTAGGCGTACGCACGTACGCAATTGCGCACACATTGATTCATGTTGACATAAAAAAAAACGCCACAAAAATAACGAATCCAATAAAATCATGCAACTTGTTATATCGTTGTTTATATTTTCCCTGTTCATGTATAAATGACATCGAATGCCAAACCGAGTGCTAAGGCATTCAATAGTGAATAAGGACCTTGGTGTCAGTGAGAGTGGAGAGTGCAGTGTGATCAAGAAACGGAAAACAAAAGTTTCGGAAATGTTTTCCGAATGGTAATGATTCATCAGTTTTACAAGCGATTCAAATGTTACCTAAAACACAAGTTGCACCACTTACTACCTACTATAGCCCCCTCGCCCCGACCCTCTTCGGCAGTGCCGGTCTCACCATGATCGTTCAGTAGACCTACAGTACTACATACTCTAGATCTGACCTACACGCAATAACTATAGTAATTTAACCAGACTAGACATATGCTCAGACTGAGCCCATTGGTGTTTTTTTTAAAGTCTCCTATATAGGTACTCTCTGAGGTAAAAACCTAGGCCGCCCTATGTGTCGTCCACATTTGTTTTTAATGGTGTTGAACCAATTGGCCAAACCTGAAAATTCACTTGACGAAAGCCTTGATTGGTTTCAATAGACAGACTCAAACGACCTCTTTCATTTGATTATTTGCCAGTAATAAATCCGAAATCGAACTTTGTAAAATTATAAGAGTACCTTGTGCTGCATATATCCTCTTTAACTACTTGAAGGAAACGAATGCCAGTTTTTAGCACAATATTCCACCAGCATTCATTTGACATGATACGTCCAATTTATGCATTATTGAAAGTGCAGCGAACAAATCTTGAAAATATTTTTACTTGAACGGACTGCGAATCGCTTCTACATGTGTTTACTTGTAAAATATCGGGAGAAAACGCTAAATTGCGAAAATACTATATAATTTTCACTTTTAAAGTATAAATAATTTCTAACATTTTAAGTCAAAATATTGAAAAAAGATTGTTGAATGTGCTGCCTAATATATCTTCGAATGGCTTCCAGAAAGTGTTAAAAAATTAAATTTAAATTTTTTAAATATTCTCAACAATTGTAGCCAAAATATTGAAAAAAATTGTTGAATGCGGTCCCTAATATAGCTTCCAGAAAGTGTCGAAATCAAAAATTTTCTTGGGGGGCTTGCAGCGCCCCCCAACCCCCCAGACCGGGTTGTTGAAGATTTTGGGTACACTTCAATAATCTTTGGCTACGCCCCTGAAAGGTCAACAATTGCCACATCTCAGTGATTGGTTCAAATGGTTATCACACACTGACGTCATTGACAGATGGTTTTCTTCACTAAGAAGCCCGTCATCAGTACCAATCAATTACATCAGAATGAGTGCTTTGGAAATATTCATAATATCATGATGTCGTCCGGGCTTATTTTCGGCAAAATGTCCCGCTCCCACTTTTCTTGTTGTCCGATAGACTGTATGGGTCAGTCTTCGTGGATCTAGCGACGGGTCTTCGTCATGAGGAGGTCATGATGTAATACACGACTCCATAATATTTTGATATTCGCTGCTAACGTCGATGTGTGATGTTCGCCTTAGAAAGTTGAAGTTAGCCATTGTTGTGGGTTTGCCACTGCACCTTGGATTTTCATCAGCCATCACATCTCATAATGTGATACATTTTTACCAATTTAACCTCTCAGTCCATTGAAAAGGGAAACGGGGAAATTCGTTGAAACTTCATGAACCACTCGACATGACTAAAACACACACTAAGGTACAGAACATCACATGGCAATATACCTTCCAAAACATGGCCTATCCATCCCAATATATTGATTCCATATTGGATTTTTACAAAATAATCTGAAATCAGCCTTTTCTGTTAATCATTTTTACCAACCCCACCAACAACGAAGTCAGCATGTGCATAAAAACACTTTTGGCACAGCGGAATATGATAGCGTAGTGTAGACAGATCCACTCTAATTGTGTACCAGAATGTGTCTAGAACTGCGTATTATCGACATGACAATGCTACAATCTACATTTACCAACTGCATAGGTATTTTGATCCAATCGATTTCAACAACACGGGGCTGTACCCATCTGCGCTCTTGAGACATGTACATGCTCATAGTTTATAAATCTTATACACACTGTTACGAGGGACTGTCTCAGTCCAATTTTGTCGTAATTCCCCAGGAGACCTGTTCCTTTGTAGGATCCTATCAGTCTCCCTCTGGACCTTCGACCCTCGTGTCTTCGTCTACTTAATCACGTTCGGTCTGGTAGGACAGGTCTTGTTTGGTGACAAAGCAATTACAGTCATAATTATGTTAGATACGAAAGTCGTGTATTGTTTATTCTTCCTATACTTATATGTGTTAGTTGTTCGGGTTTCTGAAACTAATAATCAAATCTGCATCACCTACAATACGCAGTTCTGGACAAATTCTGGTACACAATTAGACTGGGCCTTTCTTGACTACGCTATCATATTCTGCTATGCCAGACGTGTTTTATTGCCCATGCTGACTCTCAACTGGATTCCTTGTTGGTGGGGTTGGTGAAAGTGATCCACAGAAAAGGATGATTTCAATATATTTTGAAAATATGATATAAAATCAATACATTGGGATGGATGGGCTATAACAATGACCTTCAGTCGCTGGCAGCAAACTGCTTGCAGTCAGAGCAAAGATTCCAAAAATATTTAAATCTATAGTGTCTTAGTATCGGATCGCTCCCATTCAGGAATATTTATCTGAACAATAATGACAGTGAATTATAATATTTTAAAGGTAGAATGCCACGCCGCGTTTATGCAATGTTCTTCAAATCAATGTGTGATCTGGTCATGTTGATGGGTTCATGTTTTCTTGAAAATTCCCGATTCGCCGAGCAATAAACTGAGAGATTGGAGTGGTTCCAAGTCACATTTGGAGGTGTGATGGCTGATAAAAGATCCAAGGCGTAGTGGCGAACCTTCATCAACGACTAAATTCAACTTTAGCTTGTGATATCCCACGTGTTTGGTAGAAGCAATAGTTGAAAAATCGGATCATGTATTAGATCATGTCTTCCACATGGCAGAAACCCGTCGCCAAATCCACGACAGGACGTGATGGGTCAGTCTTCGAGCCAAAGGTTACCATCAGTCCAAGTCACTGCTGAATGTATCCATGTGAATAACATAAAGGCTACTAAATTTACCGCATCTCACTCAAGGTTGATGTATACAATAATATAACATGGCCGATTGAGCATTTGGATTTATAAACTGCACATCAATCAGATATATGTGTTTACAGGCTATATTTGTCAATGGACGTGTGCTCATTCTTTAGGTAAAGCATGAAGGCATATTCTGTGGTTTGTATGCAGATAATGCATAAATTCTGTGCATACTATTTATGCACATGTTATCGAGTATCAGATGCGGAATGTACATGTATTGATTGCACACCATCAGAAACAGATCATTGCTCGCATTGTCTGGAGCTCAGCGGTCGGGGTTAGAGGTCAATATCTTGGAGAAGTTACGACAGCTCTACATCTCACTCACAGAATCAATTCCTCTATCATGTTATCCATGAATGGTCACAGGGCGATGACATCGCTTATATGGGGAAATCCCGACCGAGAAGCTGAATATCATGGATTTACTATCCATACCAGATATTGACTGAACAATCCCTTTGTTCAAACTTTTTTTTGCAACCATCCCAGCACAATACCGCGCATCGTTCGAGCAAACTGTGATGTATGAAACAGTATGGGGATGCGGTATGAAAGATGCTATAAGGATGGAATGTCCAAATTTCAGGCAGGTAAATGTGGCCAAATTCCCAACCAGAAGATTATTCATGATTTTGAACTGGCAATACCACGAAAAGAAGCAATACTTTCAGCAATATGTCCATACATTTTAACTTGCTTTGGACAATCCTTAAGACCTTGTAGACCAAGCTCAGTGATGATCACCATCCATGTCATGTAGAAGCAAGCAGGAAACGTGAAGGTCCTACAGAGGATCAAGGAGAACTGACCACTGAAAGAAACATCAGCGAAATCCTTTGATAAATGCCTTATGTGAACACCAGATGAATGGTTTTGCACTGCAGAGTTTGACATGAGCCACAAATCAAATGCTTCAGGGTAATTACGAACACTGCTAGAACAAAAGACGACAGATCCGTGGATGACGGATTATACTAATTCGAGATGATGAATGGGTGGAAGACAATAACTTTCTGTGGTGGAACTTCCATGATTTGTTTCGATCTCAGTAGCCAGTTTTTGTGTGGGATTACAGATAATTTTTGTGTCGATAAAATATGAGGTTTATCGTGAACGTTTCAGATTGAATACCGAGACATTTGTGACATCTTGAAGGACAAATATCTGGTGAATACACATATTGCATTGCAAAACTCTTCTCTCGATTGAGATGGGCCAGAGAAATGTGAATTCTTCAATTATCAGGTGGTGATAAGTAACATGTGATATCCATCTCACCACTAACATCTCAAATTGAATGGTCTACGCGTTTCAATAATCTAACACACTAACATTGTATCTTGCGGTATTGAGATTTGACGTTTTGAATACACCCGGCAAGTGACTGCATTATCTGGTTCCAGCGAAGTTTATGGAACAAGATGTGATTCGATGATGCGTGAATTCATGACAACAGATGGATGGACGTCTTGAAAGGATAGTTGTGTTTAGCCAGTGTATATAACAACGTTTTAAATGTTCTCAACTTCTCCTGAATATTTGTACAATGACTGCATGTATACAATTAGTTTTGTCAGCCTTAAAGCATTACTAACTGACAATAGTGCCATTAGGATAGAAATCGTCTGCTCAGCTTTGCTACTGACGTGACTACACAGTCATGGCTTTAATTTGGACACAGATGCATAATTTACACTTTTGATCATACTGGAGTCAGAATCGATTTGCTTTTGCCAATTTGTTGTGTGTTGGAACCAATATAGTCATCATAACATACCTTTTGGTAGAAGTATATGTTCTTAGAACATTTAATAATGGGGTTTGTACTTATAGCACATTTGAACTTCCGAAGTAGCATTTCCACAGTTGGTTGAAGTCTGGTGATATATTCAGCCAAGTCCACTGGAACGAAATTAATGCATTAGGTATTCAGACATGATACTATAAATATTGGATGCAAAATGGCAGCATTTATAGTGAAACAAAATTGTGGAAGACAAACTACACGCTTTTATCCAAACTTTTGCCCATGGCTTTTTATAAAGGAGCTATGATTATTTTAATTTCAGCGCGTTTTCGTTACACTCTCGAATGCACATGTATAGGTTTTTTTTAGGTTACCGGACCTATGGTCCGATAACCTATTGGCATGGCGTTGCGTCCGTCGTCCGTCGTCCGTCGTCGTCCGTCGTCGTCCGTCGTCGTCCACATTTTTATCTTTTTTGTTTACAGGCGAATATTTCTGAAATTTTGCACAAAAATACTTAAAAATAATTCAAGAAGGAGGTATTTTTTAGTTTTTTGATTTTCGCATTTTTTTCAAAATGGCGGCCGTTTTCGACGAAAAATGCCTGATTTTGGACTTTGGCGGCCATTTTCTCAAAATCTGTTCAGTAACTTTTTTTCTTTTTGATAAATAACACTCCTCATATGTACTCCTATGATGTCTATAAATTTCGTTGCGCTTGAATCGCTCGAAGTGGGCCATTTTGGCCCAAACTCGGCTCAAATGGGACTTTCCCATGTTAAATTCTCCTATGCTTTATAATGGGACACATTATGCCTAATATCTCACTTGATATTGAGATTAGAGACTAGGAGTCAATTGTGGACCTATAGGAAATGATATATGCTGAATATTCTCGTGACCTTGAATTTGACCTCTGACCTCACTTTCAAGGTCAGAGCACAAAATGGCTTATATCTCGCTTATTATCGACTCTACAAATTAGGAATCAATTGTGGACATATAGGAAATGATATATTCTGAATATTCTCGTGACCTTGAATTTGACCTCTGACCTCAATTTCAAGGTCAGAGCACAAAATGGCTTATATCTCGCTTATTATCGACTCTACAGCTTAGGAATCAATTGTGGACATATAGGAAATGATATATGCTGAATATTCTGATGACCTTGAATTTGACCTTCGACCTCATTTTCAAGGTCACAGGACAAAATGGCTTATATCTCGCTTGTTATCGACTTTACAGCTTAGCAATCAATTATGAACATATAGGAAATGATATATGCAGATTATTGTCATGACCTTGAATTTGACCTTTGACCTCATTTTCAAGGTCACAGGACAAAATGGCTAATATCTCACTTATTATCGATTTTACAGCTTAGGAATCAATTGTGGACATATAGGAAATGATATATGCTGAATATTCTCGTGACCTTGAATTTGACCTCTGACCTCATTTCTAAGGTCCAAGGACAAACTGGCTCATATCTTGCTCCTCTATTGACTGTATGGCTTGGGAATCAATTGTGGACATGATATACATGATATAGAAAATGATATACACTGAATATTTTGATGACCTTGAATTTGACCTTTGCCCCTTCATTTTCAAGGCTACAGCATAAAATTGCTAATCTCTCTCTGATTATTGAACTTACAGCTTAGCAATCAACTGTGGACATGATATATGCTTAATGTTATATATGCTGAATATTCTCTTGACCTTCAATTCAACCAGTGACCTGGCTAATACCTAAAATATTAAACATTGTCCGGTAACCTATCTTTGGCCCTTGGCCTAATTTTAGGTTACCGGACCTATGGTCCGATAACCTATTGGCATGGCGTTGCGTCCGTCGTCCGTCGTCCATCGTCGTCCGTCGTCGTCGTCCACATTTTTATCTTTTTTGTTTACAGGCGAATTCTTCTGAAATTTTGCACAAAAATACTTAAAAATAATTCAAGAAGGAGGTATTTTTTAGTTTTTTGATTTTCGCATTTTTTTCAAAATAGCGGCCGTTTTCGACGAAAAATGGCTGATTTTGGATTTTGGTGGCCATTTTCTCAAAATCTGTTCAGTAACTTTTTTTCTTTTTGATACATAACACTCCTGATATGTACTCCTATGATGTCTAAAAATTTCGTTGCGCTTGAATCGCTCGAAGTGGACCATTTTGGCCCAAACTCGGCCCAAATGGGACTATCCCATGTTAAAATCTCCTATGCTTTATAATGGGACACATTATGCCTAATATCTCACTTAATATTGAGATTAGAGACTAGGAATCAATTGTGGACATATAGGAAATGATATATGCTGAATATTCTCGTGACCTTGGATTTGACCTCTGACCTCAATTTCAAGGTCAGAGCACAAAATGGCTGATATCTCGCTTATTATCGACTCTACAGCTTAGGAATCAATTGTGGACATATAGGAAATGATATATGCTGAATATTCTGATGACCTTGAATTTGACCTTTGATGGCATTTTCAAGGTCATAGGACAAAATGGCTAATATCTCGCTTGTTATCGACTTTACAGCTTCAGAATCAGTTATGAACATATAGGAAATGATATATGCAGATTATTGTCATGACCTTGAATTTGACCTTTGACCTCATTTTCAAGGTCACAGGACAAAATGGCTAATATCTCACTTATTATCGACTCTACAGCTTAGGAATCAATTGTGGACATATAGGAAATGATATATGCTGAATATTCTGATGACCTTGAATTTGACCTTGATGGCATTTTCAAGGTCATAGGACAAAATGGCTAATATCTCGCTTGTTATCGACTTCACAGCTTAGGAATCAGTTATGAACATATAGGAAATGATATATGCAGATTATTGTCATGACCTTGAATTTGACCTTTGATCTCATTTTCAAGGTCACAGGACAAAATGGCTAATATCTCACTTATTATCGATTTTACAGCTGGGGAATCAATTGTGGCCATGTAGGAAATGATATATGCTGAATATTCTCGGAACTTGAATTTGACCTCTGACCTCATTCTCAAGGTCCAAGGACAAACTGGCTCATATCTTGCTCCTCTATTGACTGTATGGCTTGGGAATCAAATGTGGACATGTGATAAAGATATATGATATAAATTGTTATACACTGAATATTTTGATGACCTTGAATTTGACCTTTGCCCCTTCATTTTCAAGGCCACAGCACAAAATTGCTAATATCTCGCTGATTATTGAATTTACAGCTTAGCAATCAACTGTGGACATGATATATGCTTAATATTATACATGCTGAATATTCTCTTGACCTTGAATTTAACCAGTGACCTGGCTAACATCTAAAATATTAAACATTGTCCGGTAACCTATCTTTGGCCCTCGGCCTAATTTTTTTTTTTTAGTTTTTATATGAAAAATTCAACACATGTAACATGTAACGATATGGGAGGCTATCATTGCCATTGCTAGCCACCTTCATTAACATTATAAACTGACAAAACATTAATCCAAAATCATGTTCGATGCTCGTGTAACTCCCGGTTTTATGATTTTTTTTACCAGTTTGTGGTGTCTTGTTTGCGTGGTTCCTTGTATTTCCCATGAGAATTGTGAAGGAGACCGAGATATTGACAAAGGCGGTTAACTCTGTCATCATGTCGCTCCGCCATTACTTCCAAAACATTAACTCGCAATCTTATTTGACAACACGAACGTTAGAAGGAACATTTCGCCTAATATAAGCCCGGGTGACCTCATAATATTTGCTCGGTTACACAGGATAATGAACTTACCATGGACTTGGACCCAACACATTGGTTGTAATTATTCTGTGGTCTTGTCGCTCACTTTATGGTGTTTCTGAAATAACATGCTCACGTTTACCCTTCACAGGGACAAGTCTCGGTCAATAAAATTGTGTCACAATTTTTAGGGTCAGTCACCAGATACGCCATTATTTCTACAAAACTCGTCCTTCAACTGAAAGAAAATATGATGATACTAGTATGTGACTAGCTTAAAATTATTGAAGAATCAGAGTAGACACTGGAATATCACGACTGCTACTTCATGACTTTTAGTCGGTAATTGAATGTAGAATGAGGTGTGATCTACGGAGCCGCTGAAAGGACATGGAAGAAATATTTTTTGACATATGGTTATTGCGTTCCCTTGCAATAATATTGCGTTCCCTCGCAATCCGGATCGCGTTCCCTCGCAATCCGGATTGCATTCCCTCGCGATCTTATTGCGTTCCCTCGCATTCCGGATCGCGTTCCCTCGCGATCTTATTGCGTTCTCTCGCAATCCAGATCGCGTTCCCTCACGATATTATCGCATTCCCTCACGATATTATCGCGTTCCCTCACGATCTTATTGCGTTCCCTCGCATTCCAGATCGCGTTCCCTCGCGATCTTGTAGAATAACCTTCTCAGAAATCATTGGCGTCAGCACAATGCGAGGGAACGCGATCCAGAATGCGAGGGAACGCAATAAGATCGCGAGGGAACGCGATATCGCGAGGGAACGCGATAATATCGCGAGGGAACGCGATCTGGATTGCGAGGGAACGCGATCCGGATTGCGAGGGAACGCAATAAGATCGCGAGGGAGTGCGTTCCAAAATGTGAGGGAACGCGATAATATTGCGAGGGAACGCGATAATATTGTGAGGGAACGCAATAACAATGTGCTAAAAATATTTCTTCCATGTCCTCTCAGAGGCTCCGTAGTGATCCGTCACAAGATGACATGTATCTGATGAATATAATTCATTCTTTGAGAGAATGTTGATGTATCAAAATTACACGAGAACCATGTGGTCAGCTAGCCAACAATAAGAGCGCTATGAACTGTGCCCTTTGGAGGACTCCACTTTGGCCACGTTTCATTCATAACCACGATATATTTGTGTTGCATACCGTTGCCCGGTATATTCATCGCTGGCCTTCAGTGTATGTCTGCTACTGTCAAGATTTCTCTGTACTGCTGGTCACTGGTCATTTTGTTACCAATAAAATACTTCCACTACAGATGTGTGGGGGTACATTTGGCATTGTCTAGTGGTTTGTCGATCACACAACCAAGTGGCGTCAATCATTGCGCACAATAAGTATTGCTCACGCAAAACCCTGACGTTTATTTAACGTTTATTTGTGAAACGCTACTTGATCTTAATAATAATTGTGGTTTTATATAGCGCCTTTCCATGTAAACATGCTCGAAACGCTTTACAATTATTACCCGAATGTTATGGTCTGGAACCACTTTCCGAACACTAGTCCATAGAAAACCACCTACATTATACTGCCACTGGCGCACATTGACTAGCTTTACCATTACTTCTGTGACCGTGCCGAATAATGAAGGAGGCCAGGTTTTGTTTCAAATTTATTCGAATCCAGCGCCTGATGAATAACAACAGATGAATAATCATACACGTACAGTAATAATGTCGATCAGACTGTATCTCGGGCAAGTGCCACGGAATAATACAATATACTTGTACCAATATACACTAATAATACACTACAATATTCAAATATGGATTTACTACAATTCTAAAACACGACAGTTGAAATACTACAGAGTTAAAATATACATGTACAATTGGAATTGTTGCCATCACATTGATAATATGAACACACTTTACATTTTACAATACCTGCTATTAGACCAAATGATACATGAATGAAATATGTACTGCACACATACCTGATGAATAACAACAGATGAATAATCATACACGTACAGTAATAATGTCGATCAGACTGTATCTCGGGCAAGTGCGGTTCGAACTTACCGCCAAACCTATTTATAGTGCAGTGCATGAACAAAGAAAAATATAGAATGACCAATGAATGCCTTCATAGCAGCGTCGTATCCAACGGGCTGAGAAATGGCCAATACATAAATAAACATGTGCACGTGGTGAATTACATAAGATGAAAAAGGAAACAAGTACGGAGGCTGGAAAGAAACATTACATATTGGAAATGCATGATGAAAATGAAAACGTCTGATCAATGAAAGGTGTACGGAAACATTCATACAGGTATGTAGTGCAAGAAGGAATGAAATGATATATATATATACACATGGGCATCACAGATTGGTCTGTCAAATAAATAAATAAATAAATAAATAAATAAACCATACTGGAGAACCCTGCTACACTTCTAGTATATTAAGAATTCGTGAATGATTTATATTATTATCTCAATATTGTTGTCCGTTGGCATTGTTGAATAGCAATAGAACTCGCTTCAGGCCAAACGTTATGGTGTAAGAGGTTTATCAAAACGTCCCAGTAAAGTAGACTTTGCTGTAAAATTGTTGATTTGTTATGATGTACTTTCCATCATAACGTGCCCTCCTGCCTCAGCAATGGAGGATAACGCAAGGACTTCTGGGTGACTTTTGACCATCAAACAAGCATCACAACATAGGTGTGCGGCCACGGGGACAAATGAGATTGCCTCACAGGTGAAGTATACCAAGTCATAATACGATACCATTTAGCATCACAAAAATATCAGCAAAAATAGTGTAAACGGGTAAGAAGAGTACTTGTATATTTTACAGTATATACATTCAAACTTGAAACTGTTTTTTGCACCATCAGATTTGCACCATCATAATCTCTGCCAAATTGCCAGATGGTAAAGATAAATGGTATCACAATTACTGTACTACTCAAGTGTTCGTTTTAGTGCAGATAAATTGTAGGATTTAACTGAGTCTTAACTGTCACATGTTTCGGCTGGTAGGGTTATATATCTGTTCATGGCCGTAGTATCGATAGGGTTATAGGCAACAAACGGTAGGGTTATACATGCTGGAATCCGGAGATCGAAAAATCCGCCGGAACGAAACACTTCTCAACAAACAGACACGGCCTCAGACACACCAACATGGGCTTCTTGGAAGGAATAACTCATTTTGTGTCAGAGGCAAATTCAATTCCCTCGAAATAACCTGAAAAGAATCGAAGCTACAAACCTTCCGCCATCTTGGTATAACCCTACAGACGTCTGTAGGGTTATACAGTTCGGAGTGTGAAAGGATCATGGTGTGTGTTTTCTTGGTCAATATTTGCTAATTAGTTGTGCTGTAATGTTAGTTTGTGACATAATATAAGGGTAATGTCATCGCTGGCTTGACTCGGTAGCAATCAGTTCACGCCTGGGCAAGCTCCTCGTCAGTGTGCTGCATGGGGTCTAAAACTACATTCACAGATATCACTGGGAGGGAGCTTGCCCATGATTCTTGACGAGTTAACCCGGTAAAAAATATTTCCTCGCAGGGGCTTTGATCGGCAAAAATCTTTAAGCACAGGGGCATCTGAAAGCCTCTGCGAGGAAAAGCCAAAGCCCCTGCGAGTAAAGATTTTTTTTTACCGAGTTGATTCGTCAAGAATCATGGGCAAGCTCCCGCCCAGTGGATATAGCACGGCTAACGCCGCACAATGATGTAAGAGAAGTTCCCTTTATCAGTTGAATGTTATGCCATGTGAGTTGATGGTGGATCTTTATTGGAAAATAGTGTGCAAGGCATTTGGTGTAAGTAGCGTTTATTTGTGAAACGCTACTTGATCTTAACAATAATTATATTTTTATATCACGCTTTTCCATATAAACATGTTCAAAACGCCTTTATATACCGATTTCATGGCCTGGAACCACTTTCCGAGGACTGGCACTAGACAATCACCTACATATTCCTACCACTGGCGCAAGGTGACTAGGTCAAACATACCTTTGCAAACACTGCCAATCGGGTCCTCATTTATACGCCTGAGTGAACTGAGACAATGCATTGCGATAAACACTTTGGCCAAGGGTGTCAAACAGACAACAAAACAGCGCCAGCGCCATGGTTCGAACCGGCATCCTTCTGGTTACGAGGCGAGCGCCTTACCTGCCCTCACTGTGCTACCTCTTATTTGATTACATTGAAGAAAATTCACCAGGGATTCAATAAATGGAGATATTTCATCTCAAAATCGACGGCATGGTTATTTTAAATTTGGAAGATATGCATGGTTAGTCGGTTGTTTCTGAGACAGTGGCTCATCACGTGTTATTGGTTATAGCACTGGATTTCGTCATTCCTCTGGTGGGGTCAAAAAATCATACTTTTATTATGAAATGGCAGTACTTTAAGTCAATTGATGGTTATGGTTTCCGAGTATTGTTTACTTTCATTTATTTCAACGAAATACCTAGTATATATTTGTACCATAGATATTTGCACCAGATACATTGTATTTGCACCATAGATATTTTTACCAGATACATCGCCTTATAATTTATAGTTCATTGTTTCATGAGAAAAGGAAATACAACTTCCTTTCAGTGGACAACACAGAGAATGTACTCGATAAATCTGCTGGACAACCATGAAAAATGACATACATTATCGGTGCGAATGCTTCCGCAATCAAACAAACGCCGAAACTATGCAAATGCGCCGCCCAGACAATGGTACTCATAATGGTTGGTAAATCAGGCCACACTCAGGACTGTCCAAGATTAGCATTCAGACACAAGCGCGGCCCTCAGCGAGCACTTACGGACTCTTGAACGGTGGTCCGCTTGGGGACAGAACCCTTACGATCTTGTCCCTGGTAGTCTCCTCCAATTTATCCCACCGTTCTCTTTGTCGTCGCGAGCGATACTTCCTCGACGCGCGGACATTCTCGGAAATAGGTAAAAACTCACCGACGGCACGACCCCGAGCTACCACCTTCTCATTGATCGAGCTGAACGTTTTTGCCCGATTTCCTGCCATTTATTACAGGGTCAAATATTTGATGGGAGGCGTGTATCGAGTTATGGATAGATCGAGGAAGGAGCGAATGATAAAAAAACACAGTATTCGATGTAATTGATTACCACGCGTGATGGAAGATTTAAACTTTTCGAGGTGTTCAAACGATGGTGATATCCACGTCACTCTGAAATTCAAGTTTTATTTTGGAAAACTGCACTGCATCGAGATGGAGTCACGGGAGAATTATGGAAAACTAACACAGACTACACCCACATGTGTTTTTGGAGGTTAATGCTAACAGGGTCATACATCAAGCAATCAACCGGGGTATCTCTGCTACAGAACAGTTGCTCAGACTTCACAACAACACCCAGCTTCCCGCCTGCCAGGATAGTACATGTACCAGTTGTTCTGGATCAATTTACTTTATAGTGAAACCAGGAAGTGGGACATTGCAATATCAGGATATACGTACATTATATTAGAAATGGCTGAATTTTCGTTCGGTAAGTATTCTTTGTTCAAGTATCACAGATATTTTTCATAACACAACTGAAACACAACCATACCAATGATCCGCAATTCATTTCAGGCATATCCTAAAGTATTTTTGTATGTTATATCAGCACTTTTTGTTTTGGAAAGTACGATATATTTTTGTTTGGTTATGATTGTTGACATAGTATATAATTTGTTCATGATGTTCATGGTATCTTGATTTTCATCGACATGCAGATACACGTATACTGTTTCGAATTTCTAGTGTTTTTTTTTCTCGGAAAGTCAATTCTAATATCAAATATATTTTTCTGATTCAGCAGAAACCTTCCAGATAGCGTTGTATTTGACACTGTCTATGCTGATCTACGCGGCTAACCTGCTGGTCGTTGTGGCACTGCGGTACATGCGGAGCGCCAAGCGTGCTACCATTGTCTTCCTGGCCCACCTGGCCGTTTGTAACCTCGTGCAAGGAACAGTGTTTCTACTGCGAGGTTTGTTCCTCGTCTGGCCCGTGCTGGGACCCCACGGATGTCTCCTCATGCTGACCTTCAGCATGGGCTCGGCTGGCGCTTACGTCTCTGGAATCCTGTTTGTCTACTTGGACCTTTTCCTAGCTCTTCGACGTCTTTCAGCTCATCGGCCGCCCATATCGTCCAGGATGGCGGCCGCGATGGCTATTCTCGCTTGGGTCTTCTGGATAGGCGTGGGATGTCTCGGGCACCTGTTCAAGAACGATAATTGGGTGTATGACTACCGCGCTGACTGCTCTGTGTCTGCAGGCGGGCTCTCAAGTGGGTACCTCATCGCTTTCTGTCTACTCTTCTTCGCCATGTTCGTGGTCATCATGACCTGTCACGTTTTGACTTTGAAAGTAATGCACAAAGCCCAGAAGAGACTGGAAGGAGTATCACAAACTAGACGATTCGTGAAATCGCTCTCGATGAAGATCGCTGAAAGTTCCAAGTGTGAAACCATGACGTCAACACAAACTTTACAGGAGGATCCAAACCATAGGAAGGCTTCGGTGAAGCCCTCAGAGGCCCAGAGTTTGAGGAAAAGCTCTTCCATGGTCCGGATTATTGTGGTGGTTCTAGTCATATTCTGTCTGTGCTGGTACCCGACGATCCTGACAGTATTGACTATCGCTCTATGTACGGACTGCGTACCGCTGGCTGTGGAGTACAGTGTAAATATGCTAATGATCGTTCAATATCTGTCCAACGGCTTTATATACTTGGCCAAGAGTCGGGAGTTCCAACAGGCCATGAGAAAACTCTTCAGTCGGTGGCCGTGCTACAAGACTAGGGTGAACCCTGCAGATGGTGGCGAGAACACTGTTAACGAAGTGTCTCTGCGCCGGCGGGAAGGTGGCGATTCTAGTCAAGAGTTGACAAACCATGAGGAAGAACATAGTTCAGCCTTGGAGATCCCTGCGCGTACGAGGAAGGAGAATAACTTCAGAGTGGATAGAGAAAACCCGGGCTCGTGCAAAGAGAATGACGATGGCAGGCAGTGTGTGGATGTGCTGTAGGAGTGGACCGCATATGGCTGTAGACTGTTCAATTATTCATTGTATGCTTGATGTGTTGTGAGAATTGTTCAGTTCTTCTCGTCTTTCATTTCGCTCCAAAGTATTCGAAAGGATTATGTTATCACGCATACTTGTGTACACTGTTCACTTATCGAGGGTCATTCGCGAATAAACATAAATATTTACCTCAATGTTCAAAATATTTACTATACAGTTCGAAACCATACAGAACCATATTTTCTTCCAAGCATAATTGTGTACAATATGATGCCGAAATCAACACAGGGTACATTTGATGAGTGTGACCAAACAGCGATTTTGTTGGGGTTTTTTCTTGGAAAAAAAAGAAACCCATTTAAATGGATCATCCAAAACTTATGACAACAAGGCCCCACCTTAGATTATAAAACCATAAATATTCCCTCTTGCCATTGGTAATATTCACTGTACCTTTTTTCTGTACTTGGGGGATTCGAATCAAACACGCGTACGATTCAAACAACTGCAGTACTCAAACCATTATATGTACATGTACAAAAAGAATATAGCTACTTGTGACTATATGGTAAAGCGTTACATCTCATTGAACTTGAGATAAATAGTTACACTGGAGATAATGCTTGGTGGGACCATCTGAAATCTTTGCAAATGAGACTTGTGTGATTGATGTAAGGTCAAGAATACACGGGAGTTCGCAGTTTAGTCTAGCGGAAATGGATGTCACGTAAGGGCATGACAACACCAATCATAGAGAATTCCCTATTTTGAAAACGGGGGATGAGCACAGAGTTTTCGTCGTACGACCATCTCGTCTTTCATTTCGCTCCAAAGTATTCGAAAGGATTATGTTATCACGCATACTTGTGTACACTGTTCACTTATCGAGGGTCATTCGCGAATAAACATAAATATTTACCTCAATGTTCAAAATATTTACTATACAGTTCGAAACCATACAGAACCATATTTTCTTCCAAGCATAATTGTGTACAATATGATGCCGAAATCAACACAGGGTACATTTGATGAGTGTGACCAAACAGCGATTTTGTTGGGGTTTTTTCTTGGAAAAAAAAGAAACCCATTTAAATGGATCATCCAAAACTTATGACAACAAGGCCCCACCTTAGATTATAAAACCATAAATATTCCCTCTTGCCATTGGTAATATTCACTGTACCTTTTTTCTGTACTTGGGGGATTCGAATCAAACACGCGTACGATTCAAACAACTGCAGTACTCAAACCATTATATGTACATGTACAAAAAGAATATAGCTACTTGTGACTATATGGTAAAGCGTTACATCTCATTGAACTTGAGATAAATAGTTACACTGGAGATAATGCTTGGTGGGACCATCTGAAATCTTTGCAAATGAGACTTGTGTGATTGATGTAAGGTCAAGAATACACGGGAGTTCGCAGTTTAGTCTAGCGGAAATGGATGTCACGTAAGGGCATGACAACACCAATCATAGAGAATTCCCTATTTTGAAAACGGGGGATGCCCTTGATTCCCCGCAGAATGGTGGGGGATATTTTGCTATGGCTAGTTGTTGACCCGAGCTGGTGGGCATTGCACACGAACAGTTTCAAGACCACAGCACGCACAGAACAGCTCGGACGACGACCGATATATGGCTGTCAGGCATGAAAATCAGTCGTTTTTTAAGGAGGTACCCTCAGAACTCGAGTTGTGGCAAAAAATCAAAATTTTCAACCTATATTTTCCTCACTATAGTAAGATGAGTAGATGAATTAGCTAGCTCGTTATTGAAACTGCTAAGGTTTATCTCGTTCTGGGACTGAGCTATGAAGACTTGAATTTTTATCATTGCTTGGAATGGCCGGGGATATTGCTGAAATTTGTCCTGAAATATCAGTGCCGGGGTCCCCAGGCCAAGCTAACCGGAGTTGGATAAGCCAGAAATTAAGATTTTTCTTAACTGAACCGGAAATTGAATTTTTCAGTGAAGAGAAATAAATTTCCGTGAGAGCGAACAATTCTCGTGAGAGGGAATTTTCCTTTCGGTAGCTTGTGGAACTATACCTCGATATCAACTGCTATATCATAATGTAATTATTTGATCGCTTTAATTATTTCATTGCTCCGTTCAAAATTGTTTACTTTCAACATAAATCGTGGTCCCCGGTTATCCTAGCTGTTGATTGAAACAAAGCCGAACACGTTTACATTCAAAGTTATGATATGGTGTCATCAGGCCACAGGTTGTGATTGTTCCGGAAGATTTGATGGAACTTTAGAAGGTCAATGCAACTTAAAAACAACCTTTTGGAACAAAAGATCTACAACATGTCAGTGGAAACGTAGATGTGTTCAGTCATTTTCACTGGCCGATTCTTATACCTTGCAGTCATAACGGTAACACCGAAACACAAATCGCCGGCCAAACCAAGCTAGCACTCCACACACACCAAGCCTGGGGGTAATATTATCGATTAACATGTGACCGACTCTCAATTATATCTCGTGACTCAAAAATGACAGTAAATACATTTCCTCATGACTGTAGCAATTGCCATGCAGCCTTATCGAATGCGATGAAAATCCACATCGATTCTTTTTTCAACGTTGTGTTTTCTCTAAGTAGATCTACGTTTAGATTAGCATTCAGAACGTGACTAGACGCGGTAGTTTTTACGGAGCGAGCAGCCATCAACAGAAGTAGTAAGTATGCGCGTGTTTAATTAATTGATTATGGTAATATTTATAGGCCTACATACAACAATGCAAACCGGAAACTAATGCACGATATAACTACTTTAATTGTCGGGCTTGTCTTTTGTTTATTAATCGCTCATGAACATGCCTATAGTTTTGCATGATAATATAGCTCTTTCATTTCGGTATGCTCTATATACCCGATATAGCGTGGGCGTTCGAACCATGTTCACGTACACTAGTTCCGCGTGGGATTTTTCAAGTAGCTTTCGTTGGCGTATACTGAATCTATATAATACGACCATAATTGGGTCGCCGGTATGTATGGCTACTATTGCAGACAGAGATAGTCGATTGATTTATTTAGTACTTCCAATGAATATGTCTGCGTTATTGCTATTCATCATGGCCATTGCTTGTCTGTTATAAAACAAAATGCCAGTCAGAAACAATGCAGACACAGTTTCAACGAGACAATCAGAGATTGCAGACCCTCGCCCTTCAGATTTAGTCACTAAAATTAGGCGATAATTGAGAGTTTTGATCTTAAGACCACCGCTTGTACGCCATACGATTGGGAATTGGCCAAAGAAAAATACAAAAATAGATTGAACATTTAATATTGATTAGAACCAGAGTTATAGCCAATAATGTGATTTTCTTTTTTCCGTTGCCATGGCAACCGTTTTCACCCGATTTTGGCAAAATTTGAAAGGGACTGAGCCACTACCATAGCATTCCAGCCCTATAAATTTCAAATCGATCGGACCGTATGCCATTGAGTTATGAGCGCAGACATTTGCACTGAAACGTCGCTGGCCAAAAATAACGGAAATCGTGACCCCCAATTTTTCGACATCGGGCGATAATGGAGTTTTCGTCGTACGACCATCGGTCATACACCAAACGATCGGGAAATTGGCCGAAGAAAAATACAAAAATAGTTCAAAAAATTAATATCAAGTAGAACCGGAGTTAGAGCCAATTATGTGATTTTCTTTTTTTCCGTTGCCATGGCAACCGTTTTTATCCGATTTTGACAAAATTTTAAAGGGACTGAGCCACCATTATAGCACTCTATTCCTATAAATTTGAAATCGATCGGACCGTTTGCCTTCGAGTTATGAGCGCAGACATTTGCACTGAAACGTCGCTGGCCAAAAATAACCGAAATCGTGACCCCCAATTTTTCGACATCGGGCGATAATGGAGAGTTTTCGTCGTACGACCATCGGTTATACACCAAACGATCGGAAATTGGCCGAAGAAAAATACAAAAATAGTTGGAAAAATTAATATCAAATAGAACCGGAGTTGGAGCCAATTATGTGAATTTCTTTTTTTCCGTTGCCATGGCAACCGTTTTCATCCGATTTTGGCAAAATTTTAAAGGGACTGAGCCACCACCATAGCACTCTTGCCCTATAAATTTCAAATCGATCGGACCGTTTGCCTTTGAGTTATGAGCGCAGACATTTGGACTGAAACGTCGCTGGCCAAAAATAACCGAAATCGTGACCCCCAATTTTTCGACATCGGGCGATAATAGAGAGTTTTGGTCGTACGACCACGGGCCATATATCAGATGATCAGGAATTGGCCATAGAAAAATACAAAATTAGTCCGAAAAATTTATCTTGAATAGAACCGAAGTTATGGTCAATTATTGATTTTTACATTTTCCGTTGCCATGGCAACAGTTTTTGTCCGATTTTGACCAGATTCGAGGAGGACCGAGCCACTGAGATACCGCTTCATCTCTATAAGTTTCATGTTGATCGGACCATTCTCCTTTGAGATATGCGCGCGGACAGACAAACATACATACAAACAAACAAACAAACATACAAACGGACAGACCCAATTGCAATACCCTCTGCCCCTATCGGGGCGAGGGTAACAAGGATCCTGGGATCCTTGATTTCAACTTAGCATGAAAAAGCATGTAATAACATGAATGGGTGCATGGATCATATTTGATAACATTCGGGCGCCATGCAAACCAATATACATGTATTCGTAGACTTGGCGGCTATAGTTTACTTTGGCGCTGAAAATTCTCCTTAAGCCCTGACAATACATGATGCATAGCTATTACCCGGATGAAAGTAATGACCATTTTGTTCACCAGCAAATTTATGATACTTGATACTCAATAATAACCGTTGAAATGTATTTGACAAACACAATCAGCCACACATGATATATACACATGTATGTGGAATTGCAGGAATCATTCGAGCTCAGAACATGGCCTTGATGAAGGTTGCTTCCTGGATATGTGCGCTGAGTGTTCTGGCTCACTCGGTTCTGTCGTCCTCAACTCGCCCTCCAAACGTATTGTTCCTGGTGGCTGATGACCTTCGACCCGAGCTGGGCGCCTACCTGGGACCCGACTTCCCCAGTCCCGTCTACCCGAAGGTCTCCACTCCCAACCTAGACGCCTTGGCGGGTAAAAGTCTGCTGTTGAAGAGAGCTTACTGTCAACAAGCGGTCTGTGCGCCTAGCAGGACCTCCCTCCTCACCGGCCGGCGCCCGGACACCACTCATGTGTATACCATAGGGCCCTATTGGCGGGATGTCGGCGGGAACTTCACCACCCTGCCCCAGTATTTCAAGCAGCACGGCTACCGCACGGTCGGTTTGGGCAAGGTCTTCCACCCGGGCAGTGCCTCTGGGAAGGACGATCCCATCTCATGGACAGACCCATACTTTCATGCGCCCAACGAGGCGTTCTGGACGACGAAGAACGCGAGTTGGCAAGCTGTACCACAAAACGTCCGCGTTGAGAACCCACTGCCCGACGAGCAGCTTGCATTCAGGGCAATAGAATACCTAGAACAGTTTGCCAAAGATAATGACACTGCAAGGCCTTTCTTTCTAGCCTTGGGATTCCATAAACCACACCTTCCATTCATCTTTCCAGAGCAGTTTCTAAACTTCTATCCGCTATCGTCCATCCGCGTTCCAGACAATAGCTACGCCCCTGATGGGATGCCAGACCTCGCATGGAGCAGCTACAACGAGTTACGCGCCTATAACGATATCGCGAAACTACACGCGAGCGGAGACATCAACACGACCCTTCCCGATGACATCGTGCGCCAATTGAGGCGAGCCTACTACACGTCGGTCACGTTCACTGACGCCCTCGTCGGGCTCGTCCTTAAGTCCATGGCCTCGCTAGGGCTGGATAACAACACGATCGTGTCGTTCTGGGGGGACCATGGGTGGCAGCTGGGGGAGCACGGTGAGTGGTGCAAGCACACGAACTTCGAGCTGGCCACGCACGCCCCACTTATGGTCAGAGTCCCTGGACTGACGGACGGCGGAGTCTCTACCGAGGCTTTGGTAGAGTTTGTGGACCTCTTCCCCACCCTAGTCGACGCCGCGGGCCTTCCCCCTGTCTCCACATGTCCGGACGTCTCCACCAATATAACCACGTGCACGGAGGGCCGGAGTCTCCTACCATTGATCAACAAACCGGCTCAGCCTTTGAAGCAAGCGGTCTTCTCGCAATTCCCGCGGAAGGCGGGTAACGTGATGGGCTATAGCATGAGAACGGACAAGTACCGATACACAGAGTGGGTCAAATTCAACAGGAAACCACTCTACACCCCAGACTGGTCCCAGACGTATGCTGTCGAGCTGTACGACCATCAAGTGGATCCCGAGGAAAACACCAATGTCGTAAATGTGACGTCATATGCAGCGACTGTCAAAGAACTACATAAAATGCTAGTCGCAGGGTGGCGCTCGGCCTTGGTGTGATAATCTTCGTTTACTTATATCGAATTGGAGTTGATATTAGATCGAATGTTCAAACTTATGATTATGCATTTACACAAGTGTTTCGCTGTGATAACGTACTAGGATTACAATCAGTGATAAATGGGCAACGATCGTATTATATCTTATATCTAAAAAGTTATAGGATGATGATTCAGATTGAGATCCATGGGAGTATGTAAAACTATTGTAATATAAATAACTCAGATTGTATATAAGCTTGCTTCCCGATTGACAGCACAGTCATGCAAAAGAAGGATATAGTCAGATATAAGCTATATATTTGTACCCATATATATTCCGTGATTACATTACATGAAAATGCATGAAAACGTTTGATATATCACGATAAACATGTATTTGTGATTTCATAATTTTCCACCCCACCCTCCCCTCCCCTTTACTTTCCCCCGCGTTGAGTCATGCACATTATTATCCAATATTTTAATTTCCAAAATAAGTTAGTTTTATTATTATCAATGTATCTGGGGAAAAAATCCAACCAAATCGTTTTTTTCTCTTCTAAAACCCGCGTATTTTCACGCATAAAAAAATAAGCATTTTTTTCGTTTGTAATTTAGGCATTAATTATTTGGAATCACAGCTAGAAGCTGATAATCAGTTAACTATTCAGTTCATAACAGAGCATTCACGGCAACAATATTGATGATTACTTTACAGAACACATTTTTAGGTATATATGACAAAATATATATGATAATTGACGGTTATTTATTCATGAAGGGCATATTTTTTGTAACATGAGCTGTTTACAATATTTCACTCATTTTGTGGTATATTTACCTGATGTATCGATCTCTAGTTTACTATATACACAAACACACCAAAAAAAACAACCGTTATGTTGTACTCTGTCACGTGTTTCCCCAGACTATTAGATCAATACCCTGTAATTTACGGGCATGATTGGTAATTTTCCCGTCCCATAATTGGCACCAAATATGACTTGGACAGCTCTCAAACGATAAAACACACATCTTGTTTGATCAACTTCATGATTAATCATCAATCACTACTATCATCAATAGAACCATTTTCCTAACCCATTCCGTAACTGTCACCAGTTTACTAGTTATGCCTACCGCAGTAGGATACTTGTTGCCTGTTGTTGTAAGAATGTTGTAATACACTGAGAGCGCATACGTTATGATGTGTTTTATGGCGATTGCTCTTTTGCATGAATATGTATGGCTATGATAGTATGATACAGTAATAGTACTGGTGTTTATTATTTCACCTCTGTGGATCCGTAGGTCAAATTTCCAAGTCAATGTAAGTTACTGAATAATTGATTCCATGTCGATCGTGAATGTCTATTGCCTTCTGAAGATTAGTTACAAGTATCCCAAATTTGTTTGAGCTGTTTTTCAAGCCTCTCCTTGACGTCTTTGTACTCGTCGTCCTTGCTTCTATTGATGACCTCCTCAAGGTCGGCCTTGTGGTCGTACAGCTCGACTGGATACTGCTCGGACTCCGGCGTCAGCTCGTACCGGACGATCCTACCCTCGTCCATGCGCACCCTTGCCCACTGGCTGTAGCGATAACGTTTCGTCCTGATGGAGTAGTGCATTACAGGCGTGTCCGGGCGTACTTGGGACATGGCGGCCTTCTCTCTGTGTGTGGCGGTCTCGTTGCTAAGCGATAGGAAGCTCGTGCCGTGCGTGCAGAGACTCGTGCTGGAAGAGTTGCTACGACACGAGGGAACGGCAGGATGTCCCGCGGCTTCGACGATGGTAGGGAACAGATCCAAGGCCTCTACGATGGCTTTCGATTTCTTACCACGGTCAGTCCTGCCTGGGACAGAGATGAACATCGGAACGTGGGTGGAGATATCCAGCACTGTCTGTTTGCCAAACAATCCGTTCTCGCCCAAATGATAGCCATGGTCCGCCACGAAACTTATGACGGTCGTGTCGGACAGTCCGAGGCTTTCCACCGTGTCTAGAATTCGTCCAAGGAGCGAGTCGACATATGAGATACATCCGAAATACGCTTGTCTGTAATGACGCAATGCCGCCTCATCTAGGATGCTGGTGTAGTCATCCACACGAGTGGTGTTAGTTAAGCTGCAGCCATCACGAACTATGGGACTTTGCCATGTTGTATTGGACAGAAACTGCTTTCTCTTCTCTAGTGGGTATTTACTTACGAAACTTTCGGGGCACATGAACGGCAGATGTGGCTTGTTGAAACCTAAAGCCACGAAGAAAGGCTGTTCGCCAATCTTGGCAGCTGGAGCCAGCTCCTCCAGGGTCATCTCCAGCTCATCCACGTCCAGGGTGTCCTCGAGGGGTTGATCGGTGAGGTCGCTGTCGGGAACTGCCTTCCAGATGGCTCCCTTAGCCTTGCCGCGGTGGATTCTTTCTGTGTTTCTGACGGAGGCACACGGCCGACTCCAGGAGTATGGGAAGTCCCCATCAACGACGGATGCCGCGTGGAAAACTTTGCCAAAACAGAGCGATAGGTAACCTTGCTCCTTGAAGTACTGCGGCAAGGTGGTAAAGTTCCCGGCCTCGGTCCGCCAATAGTCGGAGTTGTAGTAGACGCGTGTTGCATCCGGACGTCGGCCAGTCAGCATCGAGGTCCGGCTTGGCCCACAGAGGCTGAACTGTACGTACGCGTTGGTCATCACAAGGCTCTGAGAGGCCAGTCTCTCGAAGTTTGGAGTCAGCATCTTTGGGAATTTGAATTGCGAGGCTTTCCCGGCGTATGGGCTTATTTGTGTCCGCATGTCGTCCGTCATTAGGAAAAGAACATTCATCTTCTTCTTCTTGTCTTGTGTTTTTTTAGGTTCCCTGTCCATTTCGATAGTAGCCGCCTGTATTTCGCTGGCATCCCTGCTAGATAGCTCGAAAGTGTTGTCTTCATACCTGCTACTTGTGTGGGTGGGTCTAATGGAAGCTGAAGAAGCTAGTAATAATCTCGTCAGGAATATACACACAGCCACTGCAATCAACAGCTTGACGGCGTAATATTTATCTCTTTGTCTATATAACTTCACCCAATAAGCCATGTTTCAACTCGGGCATGTTACAACACAATTCGGCACGTGCCAAAAACAATATCTGGAAAATATATCAGACATTGGAAACATCGATTCCAAATAATAAATTATCATCGCATACATGTGGTGTGTAAACATTGGTTGATGGTAACAAGATTAAATGTGCATTAGCGAAATCACGCACAATCAAACTCAAATCCATGATCATACATATACACAAACTTACCACTAGCAATACATGCTGAGGATGGCTCCACACATACAAATAAATATGTATCTGTATCAATAGACAGTGTGTTTTGATTTTCCCATCTTGTCGACATCGACCTGTGTTTTGTTAACTCCATTTCTGATTACCAATACAGAGAATGGCCTTATTGACCAATGTTTGATATATGGTCCCATATAAATAAATTTCGGGCACGATGCGTGGCTATCGTCTCATTTATTGATATTCTGTCGTGAATTTATTTCCTACCAGCAAAAATCAAAACATACTCTCAATCATGCATGTACGTACACAGGTCATCTCCATTGCAACATGGTATCGTATAGCCCATGTTTTTATAGACAGATAGTTCAATTTTTAAGTGGACCGTGATGGCCACCATCTGAAGTAGGATTTCACTGTTAATGATTATACAATGGTATTTTTGGGGAAGTATATTTTTTCCTACATTATGAGCAGACCGTTTGCTGACAGAGTATGATGTCGAGAGATTTAATTCTCAGGCAATAAAAAATAACAAAGTAAAAAGCGGGAGAATTCAAAAATAGTTTTTATTATTGTAACTGGATTATAATCTAGACTATAATATTAACATGCGCACATATCACACACAACCAAACGCCTTCGTATAAACGTTTATCCACGATTTGTAAACACAGCATAGCAGATCTTATGGTCATCAACGCGTGCATAAAAAGTAAACTCAACACGATCCGATGTGTTTACATTTCGGTGTTTCGTGAATCATATATATGCCACTTCATAGTAGAAGAAGTGATATTCATTACAAATAGAAACGTACATATAACGAAGTTTCAGTGAACACATTGATTGCAAGAGCATTTTAATCAACGAAAAGAACTTTTTATCAGTCGTAATCGTCTGATCTAAAAATGTATAAATAATATCGATAATATCGACAGTAATTTCCGAAATCCTCGATGCTATCTGCTCAATAGTTATGTGAATAAAACACCAGTATTTTATTATCACATTTTAATACATTTTGCCTTATTTAACTTATCACCGGCTACCGGAAAGAACACATTTTCAGATGAATTGTTTCAGATTATTGTCTAAATTATAATTGTTACAGCAGTGTAGGAGAATACTAAACAGCAAACGCTCGACATCGAATATAGAGAAACACAATGATCAACTGTTTGGGTTCAATCATATTGACTGTATGTTAAAATGAAATCTTAGAAAAGTTCGTTGTTAGTCGATATGAGATCGGTTTGAGAGTATCTATCACGTGACCAGTCAATCCTATCCCGAAGCAGACGGAATTCCAGCACGTAACGTATCCATGGGCACGGACTGTGGAGTGCTCTGTCGCGATGATGTGGTTGTTCTGGAGACAGACACAGTTGCCATGGAGATGGTATGGTGCTGGCGACTGTCTGGGTCGGGATAGATCTGGCTGGTCACCAGGCGGCGCTTGTCCATCACTTGTTGTCGTATCTGTCCTCGAGACGCGACACCTGGCGAGAGAAACATGCAGAAATTTTATCGACACATGTTTCCCCTCACAAAAAAGAAAATGAGATTCCAGGATTATTATCGACCAGCATGTAATGAATGATAATCTATAGAAAGGTATCAATATATTTGAAGTAACAATTGAAGTAGCAGTTCAGGAATATTAGTGAAGGGCTTACTATTTTTCTCAAGTAGTTCTCTAAGCTGTCCGAGGAGGAGCTGCCGTAGTCCGCGCGCTTGCGTGGGTGTCCAGGGATCGCGGGTGCTGCCATGGTGATGTCGGAGTCAGCCCTGAAGGCCGACAGGTCTCCGGACAGTAGCCTCTCCAGGAGCCGAGAGTTGTCCAGTGCGTCTTCACCGGCTATCTCGGAACCTGGTCCCGACCGCTTACCATTGCCTGCAACAGAGGCAGTCACATCACAGTTCTAATACCTTGTAGTAACATTGTGAGTCATAGAACGAGTAATGGAAATACTATAGTGTAAACAAAAGGTGCATTGCAGTGGATGTACATATATTTTTGCCTTTTCCTATTCAATATAATACAATAACGCTCTTGATTATTATTCATTAGTATACTTTCTTGTTTCTTCCGGACAAAGATTTTGGTTTCAAATTCTGAATGTACGAGTACGTTGGTCTACAGCCTGCGAATAATAGATGAGGTTTTGCATTCGCGTGTCTGGGTGAATCTCTTTATGTGCTAATCAAGTGTGGAATCTATTTTATCTATGTTATCTTCAAAGCTCTCAAAATTCTTATGATTGTACCTCCATGAGCTCAGTTTGGTTTTCGTTTTTTCAAGCCTATTTAAAATTCAGCAGGAAGACGGGTAAATGAACATGGGCATTTTTAGACCGGGAACTGTTCGAGTCTTTGGTTTTCTATCAGGTCACATCGACTGAGTTTGGAAGACACACGACATACATGACTTATGCACGTGTGGAGTAGAATACATGACCGCCCTGATCGTTAGTGACACATCGCATGTCACCAGTCAACATGTGTCCTTATTCTATTACTGTGTTGGCTTTGCGTCACTCGTACGATCTTCTTGATCCGCCCGCTGTTCATGCATATATCAGTGAGGCATTGTTGCCGGATAACGCCTGGAGACATGTACGCGAAGTCAAGTTGTCCGCACTAGACCAGTGCGCGTTAGTTTCTGATCTTCAAGTAACTGGGAACTCTCCAAGTATTGCATGTACTTACAGTTAAATAATAACTGTATATGTATATATTTGTACAAGCGAGATGTCTTTGAAATACAGTCTGGTTTGAATATGTAGTGCACAACAAATTTGGGATATCTTTCGAAAAATCAATAAAACTAAATTCATCACTAATACAACGCAATCAGCAGATCCAAATTGAGGTAAAACTGCGGAATCCAAACTGACAATATAAATGATTTAATTGACAGTTGTTGTATTGATGCATTTATCATTCAGTTGGAAATGTTTATTGAATTATACCTTTCAATGAATTAGCTTTGACAGATAATAATGCATACATTTCACGGCTTCAATTATGTTGTTATAACTTCAGGGCAGTACCATGAATTACACTTTTTTCACGCGATATTTCGTCGAACGATTATTCTTTTAGCTTCCTTCTCGAGCTATTGACGATAGAAAATCAAAACATTTGCTGAGCCTCTTACGCCATGTATGTATGTTATGATATCGGGCCGAGTAAAGCAAGAAGTCTGCGGGAAGAAGCGGGAAATGTCGCTCTTGGAATGGCAGAAGTGAGTAAATAGGCTGACAAGTGCTAATGTCAACAGGGTACAGAGCTTGTGGGCACGATCCAATTGTAACCACCTACATATAATCCACCAATGGCTCTCTGGCTAATGAATATATGAACATCTGACCTTTTTTTCTAAATTCAGCGGTCAGTTCATTGACCGTAACTCTTCAATGTATCGATCCACTTTCCGGGGATCGGCAAATTTGTCATCCATATTTCATGGTCATTAATGCCACAAAAGCATCCTACTCGACACTTGTTTATGTCACGATTGCAGTGAACGTGTTTATGGGTTCCCATTCAAAGTTATTATTTTTTCTTCGCCGTAGCTGTGTAGCGTCTACGCCATGCCAATTATTAATTGCCAATCACTTGTTGCCATATAGCTGTCTAATTCGTATACATATCCGCCTGCTAAAAAGCCCGGGCAGCTCCTGGTAGGCAATCTTTCGCCTAATCCCTTACAATCCGGCCACGTCAGGAATCACCCGAGCCGTTAATAAATCTCCGGATAACGGACTTTAGGGCAGCGCTGTCGATGAAATGATCACATTATCACGGGCATTATTTACACTGATCTGGCCAATACGTTCCCGGGACAGCGGTCCATTTGTCACCCGAGACGGTACATTACTTATCGTCCTCTACACAGGTTATGTTGTTTGGCGAAGCCGAGTTCATCAGATTTCCGAGGTTGCATGACAAAAAGCAACCCGTATATCCATTCATTCTAATCCGCCTGTTTGATTGGGATCTTACTGCTTGGCTTGATGCAAATCCATTCGATCTCCAATTTATATAGCACGTTGATGTATTTGTCGTGTATCATATTAAAATGGATTTCTGATGAGACTAATATTTGTTGTGTATGGAAGATTTCATGCGATCTTGTTGCAAAATTACAGAAGTCAATCAAACGACTCACAATGTGTTATTGATGTCGGTCATCTGCCTTCGTGTGTGGATCAGCCTACAATGTTGTTTTGTAAACCTCTTGAATATCGAACAACTTCGAAATTGTGTGACTATTTGCGTATAATTGTAGACATGTTCATGTAGGAATTGTTGTCAAACACCATTATCCTTTAATGAATTTACATTATTTATGAACGCCGGATACGCACCTCCCAGACATCCGTGGTAGTTCTGCCAGGCTCCTTTGCACTTTCCTGCAAATAGAAGCAATCACAGAATAGATGTATTAAAAATTGTCGCATGTAAATGATAAATCAAGGATATCTATAGATAATGATTAACATTCCAATAGTCATTAGTCCAGCTGTTTGTCAGTGCACATCTTAAGAGACGTCTGGCTTGCCATGCTATACAGTAGGTACGTGAAACGAATGTCGAGACACACTTTCTGTGCAATGGTGGATGCTTTTGGGATGTACTCGGGTCCGACATTTCATTTCGTCTTGGAAATAAGTTTGTTAGGAATGTAATACATCATGAGAATCGGATAATCCATAATTGATCGCTCAAACTAATAACGATGGATTGCAGATATTCTGGTGTAATATGGAATAACTCTATCGCTGTCCTCGATGATGTGAGACCATAGAAAAAGACTATTTGTCTTGATGTGGTCGGAAACATGAAGCATGAGCGAATAATGCAATTCGATCCCGATATGGCTCTTACAATATACATTTCAATATCGCCAACATAATATAATTGCATGTCGTTCAATTTAACGTATTAGAAAGTCTAGACAATGAAAATGTATCATTCACACGTTAATGAATTGACCCGCTTTATTATGTACATTAGAACAGATATACGTTGGCGACAATAGTGTTATTATAATTATAATCAGCATGTGACTTTTAATAAATCCTATTTATAGATATTCAGTCTTGATACGAGAACGCGTCAACAGATACCTCTAGAATTTAATTGAGCGTTTGCCATTGTTGCAATGAACCAAAAACACACTGAAAATGAACCCACGGGCTTTGAATACGATGCCACGATAAAAGGAAATAGACCATGGTAGAGTTCAAGTATATTTTCATAAATCAATCCCCAAAAATAAATATCCGGCTTCAAAACGTAGAATTGTATGGAGTCTGTGATGTGACACCCACATCTTCCAAAGGGTATAGCAACACACGAAAGCTTTCCAGTGTACAGTGTCACTTTCCTCCGGCATTGATTGACGGTCACCCTCCTAGTCAACACTGTAGCAACTCCACCATTCTGCACCAAAATAACTTATCAAAATAAATATCTCGAAACAATCAACACGGCACATTCATACCAGGCCAAAACTGCAGACAACTTCGGAAAATTATATCTTAAACGGACGCCAAACTGAGCATTCAATCGGCAACAAAGCGTCCATCGATTGTATTGCGGTAGACTGACAGCGCTAAATAACAATCGACTGTTGTTTGGTAGACATTGACACACTCTCCTCATTAACTGAGGCCTTCCCTGCGTCCGCACTGTCTGCCAGCGCACGAGTGGATTGTTTTCGATAGCGACATCTAGACAATTGCCAGTGGAAACTGACGAGTGGACCTCTAACTTCAACCCTTCACTGGCTATTGTGCCACTGTCAAACTTGTCTGATTTCTGCCACTTGTCATAAATTACCCCCAAGACGGATGAGGGATGCGCGGAGGTACGGTCAATCCCCTTCCGTTGTTTTCGGAAGGGCGGCTACTCTGGTATATATTTGGCAGAAGAAAATTTCTCCATTTACGTTGTTTTTCTGTTGGACTCTGCTATTCTACCCCATGTATAATGCACGCAGTATATTCAGGAGATAGTGTGTCAATTGTGAACTCCGCCGAACACGCAAGAACATGAACGCAGCATTATACAGAGAAATGTGGTAGAACAATGCCCCAAAATGACTGAAAAGCCTGGCGCCGTGCATTATTTATCCCACAGAAGTAGTATTTGTTTAACCCTATAATTCTAGATCAGAACTATATAGCAAGGGAGATCACTGTTCATTGTGCTCAATGCTGATTTTCTACCCGGAAGGCCTATTGAGGTCTGGTTAGGTGGATGAAACTGTCTTCCTACTCCTGCCAACCGTACTAACTGTAATATTGATAAGTGTTGGCTGTCGCGAAATATATGCTAATTTCATCTTCCGCGGTACATGAGAGAAACAGTGATTTTCTTGCATCCTGGTGACATATATAATTCTGACATTGTGTATTGAGTAGGGAAAGTAGCACCTAAATCGACTTGTGTGGAGATGCCTGTGCCTGAACATACAGACAAGGTTTAGCTCTCGCTACTCTTATGATTGCCAAAATAGACACATAGTAGTCTTCAGGTCGAAGGAATATTAAACTTTCCATGGAGAGATTAGATCTCTAATACTGTAAGCTGGTCGACCTTCCTTCATTGGTTTTTGGAGTGCCATTGTGGATGTGGATGGCCCTTATCTACTAGGCAATCAGGTTTACTCTGTTATCGGGAATTTTAAATCAGCAATTTTTTTCCATATTCTTGTAGAATATTCGAATATGTATGTCTTTGGCCTTTGAAAGCATCATGAAAACATTCTGAGTACGTCGTTAGTGATGCTAAATGACCAATCAGCAGTCTTCATGTTGGGTCAAAAACTGAGCTGCAGAGAATGGTACTGGGTAAAGTTTGGTACAACAAAACGTAATCAAGGACTGTTAATATGTATGCGTCCAAGAAAGAATGTTGCATTGAAAATATGTCCTTTTATTGGGAACATTTTTTTACGTTTGAACATACTATAATATAGTTGCCTTATGTTAGTACATTAAGCTATTATCGATCATTAAACGAGCTGCGTATAAAGGCCTCTAGAAGGTAAGGCCCCTGAAGTCGTGTAAAACATAGTCCTGTTGCTCCTCAGCCGTGATCCCAGTGACTTTACAGACTTTTGCTCGCAGAGGGAAGAAAAAATACGGGTTCCAGCCATGTGCTTAGACATGTGTCTCTGCTCGTGTGTATGAATAATGCTAACGAATCAACTACACAACATGTTAACGTGTGTGCTTAAGGCACCATTCTAGCCTCAAATTACAGATTAAACCACGACTGGCAAACAGACGGTGGAAGAGCGCCTAGTATGTCCTGCTCAAGTAATGGTTGACCATTGATCCTGGCATTTACTTAACCTAAGTTTTAGCGGTTCATTTTCATACAGCGGAAGTCGAGTCGATACGCACCAACCCTCTGCTTTCTGGTCCGATTAACAAACAATGGAAATAGCGTGGAAATGACTTGAATATGTGCCCACTTTTGCATATCACTTTGGGAAGCTCAAGGGAATTAGATCAAACGAATACCTAACCGTTATTGGACCGTGAAAACATGGATAGCTTATCCAGAGTAACAGTGGCGCGTTACGTAAAGGAGAAGCTTTAGAGAAACAACTTCGCAATTTATCCGTGTACATTTCTGTGTTGGAGATGGCAATGCTTTCACTGGAAGGAGCAACCTTAACTGATCATACATCGATATGGATGACAAATGTGAGCTGGTAATGCTAACAGGATACATTTTATTAATGCAGTTCTCAAGTGGGTTGGTTATATTAGATTATACTTGCTGTCATTCTTCTGTCGCTGGCTGGTTTTACTGGTGTTGCTAAAGATTTTTTCACAACTCAACACTGTATTTGTTGTCAACAATTCACCAATCAGCACATCTTGAAGAAGGTAATAATTTGACTCAGTAAACCATGAGTGTCAAATGACACCAGCAGTTCATCAACAATAAGGGCAAATCGTGAATGAGGTTCACGCGAAAAGCACAGGCAGAAATGCATGAACAATTACTATTCAGAAATATTCATGATTGCTAAATTAATTTCCATCAAACATTCCTCATGGGTTTTGGTGAAGATATGTTAAACTGTTTTTTACATTTACGTTTTACTTTTTTTCATTTCATGTGATTGTTGGTAATTCATGGGGTACCACAGGCATACGAACTGTAACTTACACCATATTATTCAAATGCACTCCTTTAGGTTTTTACACTGCTTCAATTCCTGGCGGGACAGGGTGTCAACTCCAAGGTAACGCTAGGGTAACCGTTCTTGGCGGCAGTTTTGTTGTTTCTCGCTGCTATACTTTGGGCTTTTGCAACATTAAAATGATATATCATATTGAATTACAAGTATGATAATCGTGTTAAAACTACCCCATGGCCCCGTGGTGGGTGATGGAGTGATTCGCGTCAGAGCTTAAATTTACGATAGAGCCTCTGTGAGTACTGCGCGAGAATGAAAATGTTTCTGCAGTCGTCTGGTGATGACTTTGTCTTTGTTAGTACAGAACAATGGTTTAATCATACTGTGAAAGCGATGCAAATTAGACTTGTGCTAATTTTCACCATTATTTGTGTATAATCGTTGACTACATATACTTCAAATATCCCTTTGACACAAAGTTGCAATACACTGCTTTGGCCAATTCACTTGCAGTGATTTTGAAGGCATTCTCCGATCAGATACGCCGTGTATATGAGCAACCAATTAAAACCATAGTCTCCCAAAATGACATTACCGTATGTGTGCAATAATCGCGTTATCCGTGCATGTATAAACTAGCCGTATATGTGGAATAGAGATTCGTCTTATGTACGTCTTGAACAAAAACTACCCACACGTTTCTCTTATCCATTATACGACATTTAGAAAGCATTACGCATCATTTCCGAACACGAGGATCTATCGGGGATGTTTCTGCGACTGTGCCTGAGAGCGCGAATAAAGAAATATAAAGTTGACAGTTTTACGGATCATTGTTAAAACGTTCCCTGAAAGCACGCCTCGGCATATTAAAGCCGCCTTTCAGAGAAGAATATACGCGTGTTGTTTGTATTTTATTACTTGGCTGTATACCTGACATTAGAAACCTTATAAAACACGTTCGCTTTATCGAATCGTACCCAAATGGGTGAGGGAATCGTACTTATTTTCCTCTGGATTCTCAGGTGTAAAGCTTTCAACCATTATCGTCCGCGGCGTCAACGCGAAAAATATGTGCGCGAACCCTCAGGTTTTGGCAGATTCTATCCCTGAGTAATGCCCGCTCACTGGCGATTCAATTTATTTTGATTACCAAATCAAGAGACAAAATTTCCCAGTTTTAAGGGAAGTGTCAGTCTGGTTTATAAATTATTATAGATGGGTTTTTAACTTTCCAAAAGCGACAGACGCGATGCATGGAGGTGCAATGCGTTCATGCAGGTCACCAAAGAGTGCTGTCGCCGTTCCGGTCTCCAATTTAATTTCGAGCGGTACATATATACACTATTGTATTATAGTGGCTGAAACATGATTTTCAACGTCAATGTCGGTTTTAGTACTTCCGTGTCAAAAATGTAGTCACTCATTTCATAAATGTCATGTTTTGTCGCTGCTGGAATTGAAGTCGCGTGAGCATTAAGAATTCAATTGTACCACGCTTTCGTCCTTTGTTGATTCACATATATATGTTTTTATACATGCATATTTCATGAGGTATATATAAAATGGTATTTTTGGGAAATTACAGATAGCATCATGTGGCATTCCTTTTGGGTTTTTTAGTTGATATAACGATCCAGTACGATAACCACATGTAAACTGTTGAAGAATTAACTGTTGAAGACTTGTAAATGCAATGAACAATTACAGTTTTCAACTTGATATAAATTGTCTCAACTTTACATTTACCATAGTTAGAGCACTCACCATGTACAGGATGGTAGCTGATATAGACACTCAGTAGTGACAGGAGCGTGAGCGAATACAGCGATATACGATCCATTGTTCTCTCTGCTATACCTCTCGGCCTTATCAAATGGATGTCCTCAGCAACTGTACTCTCGCTCCGCCGAAATTAATTCACCGTTGGATTAAAATTATCCTGAACTTTCTCAAACAGTTTTTTACTGGCGTGCTTTAATATGTCACACTTTTGTTCGATATGATCTTTGAGGTTCTCTGCTGTATGAAAATGCAGGTTAAGTTTCACAAGATAGTTTTAAAACTTGCAATCGTAGTTTGATCCATGCGTCCAGTTGTTTCCGGCCGGGTTAATTGTCTCGAGACGTTAATCACGTGTCGTTTAGCTCCGCGAGTGGAGGACTCCCTAGAGAGCCGACTTTTTATTATCTCTCGTTCCGCTCAGGCGAGCGATCGTACGTACACACACACGGACGAACCGCAAACTTTAGCGCCAGTCAGTCAAGTCACTCACCCACTCAACGCCGTCAACTCTTCATAAACGCCCACTTATCGTGCCCACTGACAACAAGTGTTCTCCCACCATACCCTCGCTTGCTGGCTTCCCTGCTGACGTCCCCGCTCCAAGTTGTCTTTAGCCTCCCACCTGCCAAATATCGACCCTCGTGGATTGCCATGGAATCTCCTGGTAGCCAATAGTGGAACAGCAATAGGCAGGGGAGGCGCGCGGAGTCAGAGCCAGGGGACATAGTCGGGAAGTCAATGGGACACCGGGACTCCCAACTGTGGATTTACGCTTAGTGGTCACAGTAAACTTCGGGTGGGCTGTGGCGCGAACTGTGGGGTTGTGAGGGGTGTGTGTGGGGATGGGGGTGGGCATGCTGGTGATGGCTACCTGTTAATTGCCTGCCCGTTCACACCGCTCATCCTCAACAAAAATGCTGATGCAAATACTAGCCCTCATTACATATTTGATGGGGTATTTGACTAACTCGGTAGGTGTGGGTCCAAGGACTCCAATAATCCGATAGGAACTGCCACTGATATGGACAGAGGAACAGGCATTAAAGTTTTATCCATCATTCGAACGACATCGTGCGACTGCTGACCTAACACAATGAAAGCTGAACCTTCCTTCATGACGACCCACTGTCAGTTACAGTGACCAGTGTACCCAATAGTTATAAAAGGCTGCGTGGACCCCTCTGATGATCAGATGGCATAAAATATTAGCATATATTACCACCATCATATTATCACTCTATCAGCATATATCACATTATCACTTTGTATGCGTCAGAGCGAAACCTACGAATAAAAAGAATACAAACATCCACGTTACATCAGATGGATTCATGTTGATGCTGCATTGACACATTACATGTATACCCCATTACGGGCTTGCAAGAAATCACATTCAAATGGATTGAAGCTTTCTTTGGCAATTTAAAGCTACATCATTCCAAACGTGTGGACAAACCCACATGTTTTGGCTTATCGATATTAATTATGGACATACAGACTGTACAGACGGTCTACATTGTGTGGAATTAGTGTACCTGAATCTGAGATCCTGAGATAAATCGCTGTGCAGATCCGCACCATGCCAAGAGTTCCATGTTTTAGGCATTCACATCTTATGCGTTGCGACTACAGAGTAGATGAATTCAATTTTAGAATCAGATCCATTTCGACCTAGCCTGCAAAAGTTTTTAATCGCCCACAATGGTCTAACTGCAGATGACCCTTCCGTACTCTGCATATGTGGAACCGTTGAATAAGAGTTCAGTTTTACGGTAACTCTCGTCCCGAAGACAATTGTGAATTCCTCTAGGTAATAGCGGACAAAAGAATGGTGCCCTACCATATGTACACGACTGCCCCAGTGATAGGTCTCTATCAACATAGATCACCGAGCTAATGTTTCAAGTGACATCAAAGTTTGAACACCACGCTTGACAAATGTTACGAAGCTTAGCAAATGTTACTAAATTCGATATCATTACACCTGCAAGTGGTTCAGTCAGTGTGGACTTTAGTTCTTACGAATTCAATCAAACAACAAAACAAAAAAGCGTCTTCAGTTTTTTTTTCTAATAATATGAACATTATGCATCCGTGAAAGCATATGTAATGAATTGTGATTGTGAAGAAATATTCAAATGATAAATAAAACTTTCCATTTCTCGTTTCCAACAATCATTGCTGTCCCGAAAATGGCATACGGAGTCGAAAGAGATTTTTCAATCCTATATAGAGGTGAAGAAAAATACATGTGTTTCAAATAGCGACCACTTTGAAACTAACGACTGAGTGCTTTCGGGTTGAAATAACAATAATGTGTTTTTTACAGTACAAACGTTCCACCATCGACGATACGTAACTCGATATCAAATTTGTTGGCTGGTAATACCTAACAAGTTTTGTGTGGGTGAGTTTGCTTAACCAAATACGGTGAATATACCGTTTTCCCTGTATACACACGTCATGAGGTCATGTCGTGCGTCTGAATTATGTGGGTGAATTATGAATTACACCTGTATTCAACGACTAATTAACAATGTATGACTCGCACCACCACGGAAGCTCTCATTCTCATCAAGTGTCAGAATTTCCTGGTGTGCGTGAATAAATAATTTTCCCGTGCAATGGGAATTGATGGAGGTGATATCTAAATTATAGCAGATATACAAGTGGTAAATTTTATTAGATATTGCTAACTCAGTATATTGACTATGTTGCTGTTTTTGCCGAGTATATCGGCCAATAATTGGTGTCAGGAGTTTCCATGTTTGATGCAAAAACCCTTCGGTACTTGACTAAAATGATGAACATGCAGGCAATATCAATGTTATAAATTAGATAAATATTACATATCCCTCATTTTTTCATACATCCTAAAACTTCATTATTTGAACAGCCTGACTTAGCAGTCAGGATAAATGTGTTGAAATGAGGAAAGCTTGCATCCAGACAGTTTGATGTAAATTATGAATGAGCTGCGCTTCATTCAAAGGTGCCGACACCTGATGTGTCCCAGTGCCAATGTTATCACTAGCCCACCAAATTAATATCGTAATTAGTACAATGCATAATGCAAAGAACCTTCACGAGTAGAACGCATGTTTACAAAAGCAGAGAACTTCAGCATGTATCCTATAGTCTTTGCAATGACGACACCTGATAATCAGACAACATTCACAGGCTTTTACGTCCCTCTAATTTTATCGATTGGTAATAAGATGCTGACAAACACCCAGTGTCATTCTAACGAGACATTAGACATCAATCGTTATGTTGTTATACTACAAGCTTGAAATCATAGTGTAGTAGCAGTCTACATTGGCTGCAGTGAATTGGAAACGAACAACTCTATGTTTTCGTTTGATGATGATGATATTGTAGTTTCATCTGACCATTGGTTCACTAGTGAAAACATGATATAGTTGTGACTAAGAACTGTGTGCTGTCTAATGACATCAAACATACTCATTTTGAAGCTTGAGCAATTCAAAATGGAAATATATATTGATCAGGAGGTCAAGATTTAGATCCGTATTGTCCCCTTCATGCCAGCGTCAAATTTCACCCGACTTGGAAAGAATAAATAGATGGAAATACTAGAAATGTTCGAGAACAGTTACCATCAGTAGCAATAATTTGTATTGGAGTACATCGCAGATTTAGTTCGGATGACCATATTATTCTGACCTGATGAGTGTATTCACAGCAACTGAAGAAGGAACCCACAGGTAACCTATGTGAGGTGGGAAATGTTACAGGATATCGAACAAATATTCAGAAGTTTGTATGTAATCCACAACATTCCAGTCGCCCATATATGCCCATGCAATCAAAGTCACCATATACTGACGAGATGTTCCTGTTCAGATAGACATTTGGTTACATGTTTGATGTCAAAATCTTATTCATTATGAGAGTATCTCGGCGTGGAAGCCTTGGTGATGAGCCATTCATTCTGTTGAACTGTAGTCAGGAAATTTATCATATATTGTTATAGGTCTTTATCTACTTTATCGAGCCATGGCTATATAATTGTCTTGTACCAACATTGGGACGACCTTTGACAATATATCAGTTCAAGTATATAATGATACTATGTGGTGTATTCCATTACTCAACTGGAAATCTATGAATATGCGGACTGCCACATCCCGTGGTATCCTAACATTATGAGATAGAGTGCATCTAAACATGAAATATTCAGGTCGGTAGCCACAACATTAGCAACTAGTCAATATACTGCATACAATGTAGTGGTCGACACAAAAATACGCAACATCCGGGCGAGTTTTATGAAAAAGTTCGACAGTGTGATTATGCGAGCTCTGCTGATGTATACTTGCATCTTTTGATGGTTCATCAACGTACAATTGCTGATGACATGAATTACACTCCATACAACCGTTCTCAACCACAGACAATCTTGATGCCACACACGCATTTTGTTCTGAGTTTTGACTAGAGTCGGCGGGTTTGTAAATCAATTGATTAAAAAACAATGGCCTTATAAAACTCAAAACTCAAAAAGCACTCACTACTTGTATAATGCTAACACTACAGCTTACCGATAGACCAAGCTTCTTCAGTTGAAGACGTCGCTACGACAGAAGATTGTGTCAGCAGGTTGGTTGTCAATCTACCTGAGATATCTGATGGCTTCAAGGCCAAAGAAAGAAGGACAGTTGTTTGTGAGCTCTTGTGCTTCATCCGAAATCGCATGTGTAGCATGCCACATGACTTACTGAGTAAAACTATCTGTGATTTTTACTCTGACAAGGAGGTAGACTATGCTAAGAAAAGTACTTTTTGACGAATGCCAACAAAATTACCAGGGCTCACTTCAGTGTATAAAGAGACAGGGAGCAGGGAAGATCAACAAAAATGTCAGTGACATACTGGCCAAGTTTAAGGAAGCCAGTGTACGTGCCCCGTTGTTTGTAGCAAGTGACTTGGATAAAATACCACCAACTACTCTGGATGCTTCCGACATGTCAAGATTGGCAAGGGACCTGCAGAGCTTGAAAGACATTACATCGAATGATCTTCACAGTGTGAACTCTTCAGTTGTTGGGAAGCTGAAGAGTTTCGGAGAAGACATCAAGACAATTGGACAGAAAATGAACACAGTAATGGAAGTTAAAGATGAGGTGATTAACCTGAAATCGCTACTACTGGAGGAGCTGACGCCCAGGGTACATGCCATGTGCATGCTAAAAAACGACACAACTTTCCGAATGAAGGATTCTGTGGAAAGTAATCAGTCGACCGACTCTGCTAAGGAGTTTCCGGACGAGCATGACATGACAGTTATTGACAGCCCAACATCAAAACAGATGGAACCAGACTTACCTGAGACGTCCGTGATCTGCGACTGCTGACGTGATCTGCTGACAGAGTGTTGGAAATCGGGTCCGCAGTATGTAGATCAATCCAGATCAACACAACCAGATGACAATCATGCATCAGGAACATTACACCACCAGGAGATGAGTACTGAGGACGATCAGAGATCTGACTTCACAGAAGTACACTACAGACGCAGACCTAGGTTCAGTGATGCTCTCAGAAACAATCTATCAAAGAATTCAGTGTTTGTGAACTCTATCCTGAAAAAACAGACAAACAATTCGACGTTGTTCAAGTTCAAGGCCGCAGATCGACGCGCACCAAGACAAGCAACGTTTTTTTTTTATCTCCAGACTACACAAGGATACTAAAGTGAGAGACATTACAGATCATGTGAAACATTTGACTGGTTCCAGATATGTTGGCTGTGAACGTCTTGCAAACAAGTTGGACACTTATGTTTCCTTGAAAGTTTGCATCCCGATGCAATATAAAGAAGTGATGTCTGTAAAATCTTCATGGCCATCGGGTGTGTTAATTCGGAGGTTCTTTGAAAAGAGAGAGTATTAGTGAGATATCTGTGTGTCGAACAGAAGTATTCTTACCTGTTATCTGTTTTTACTTCTCAATTTATTGATGGAAGTGAACAATAATAGACTTAAGGTCGTTAGCTACAACTGTGGAGGTTTTAATTCTTCAGTTGATAATATTGTCCAATTATGTGTTTCGAATGATATTATCTTATTACAAGAACACTGGTTGTATGGCAGTGAGCTGTGTTTATTTTACAATGTACACAAAGATTTCAATGGATACGGTATTTCTCCTATGAAATCAGACGACAGAATAATAGTTGGTAGACCTTATGGTGGATCAGCAATTTTATGGAGGAAATCTATGGATGGTTGCTGTAATATAGTGAACTACAATGATCCTAGGGTAATGGGTATAGAAATTGTTTGTACACAACGGAAGATATTAATCATCTGTGTTTATCTACCATATGAAAAACCTGATAATTACGACGAGTTTATGCATTATCTCTTTATGTAGTGAGCATGTTGTACATGGAAAAGCGCTATATAAAAGCTTGCAATTAATTAATTATGTTGAGAGATATCATTTTTTTAGGCAGATACGCCTTACGTCTATGTTGTTGGTGACTATAATGCCAATATTTCCAAAGATTCTTCATTCGGTAAAGAACTTTTAGATTTATGCAATAAAAATGCATTGGTTATGTCAGATAAACATTGTTTATCACCTGATACGTTCACATATTTTAGCAAAGCGCATGGGTCACATCTTGGTTAGATCATTGTGTAACCACTAAAACTGGACACTCTATTATTAAAAATGTGAAGGTCCAAAACGACTGTATCTCAACAGATCATTTTCCTGTTACTGTAAATTTAGAATGTACTGTACAAAGGATTGATAATCAGGTTCGTAATGATGTAGACAAAATTCATAAACAGGGATCTGTGAACTGGAAAAATTCATCAGATTCGGAAAGGAGTAATTATAAATTCATGTCAGGCAGGTTATTGTCCGGTTTGCATGTATCTAATGACTTAATTACTTGCACTGACAATAATTGTGAAAAACATAAGGTGGAAATAGATATATTATATAAAAATATTGTTCAATGTTTAACAAATTCTTCGGAAAATGTATTAAAATGTCGAGATACAAAGAACGTTTTAACATTCCTGGTTGGAATGATATGGTAAAAGAACACCATGATGCAGCGAGAAATGCATTTTTGACGTGGGTTTCATGTGGTAAACCAAAATTTGGTTCTGTATTTGAAGAAATGAAGGTGTCTAGAGCTCGTTTCAAATATGTTTTTCGAAAGTGTAAAATGGAGGAAGAAGTTAATAAGGCTAATGCTATTGCTCTTGATTTTTGTAACAAAGACACAGTATCTTTTTGGAGACGGGTAAAAAAAGGGTAACACATCATCAGTATTATCGAGCAAAATTGACGGCGTTACAGGTGAAGCTAACATTTCAAAAAGGTGGAAAGACTATTATAAATCTCTCCTCAATTCTATTCCCTCAAATAATTCTGATTGTATAAAAGGACCTATAATTGAAAAAAATTAGTTCTGTATCTTACAGTCCAGATATGGTTGTCTCACATGGTGAGGTGTCTGATATTGTTTCCAATCTTGAAAAAGGCAAAGCTGCTGGCTTAGAAAATTTGTGTAGTGAATCTTTATTGTATGCAGATAAACGACTTTCTGTTTACTTAGCATTCTGTTTCTCAGCTATGCTTGTTCCAGACTTATTGATGAGAACTAAGATTATTCCGTTAGTTAAAAATAAATGTGGTGACCTAAATGATATGAATAATTATAGACCTGTGGCTATTGCTTCTGTTATGTCCAGATGTGAAACTTATTTATACACATCATCAAACCAATTTGGGTTCAAGAAGAAACACTCTACTGATATGTGTATATATTTATTGTATGAATTTATAAATTACTTTAAAAATAGGAATACAACAGTTTTTGTAACTTTCCTGGATGCTTCGAAAGCGTTTGACCGTATCAATCATTGGTTACTGTTTGACAAACTCATAAAACGGAAAATCCCTTTATATATAGTTGCTATCTTGATGTATTGGTATTCTAATCAAACAATGTGTGTCCAATGGGGGTCAACCCTTTCAGATAAATTTTGTATTTCGAATGGAGTGAAACAGGGTGGTGTTTTGTCACCAATATTATTTAATGTATATATGAATAATTTGAGCGTTGATCTCAATGCACGTCATAGTGGTGGTAAAATTGGTGGTACTGTAATTAGCCATTTAATGTATGCTGATGACATCTGTCTGCTATCAATATCTTCAGCTGCAATGCAATCACTTTTAGATACATGTCAATCATATGCTTCCTCACACAATTTGATGTTTAATAGCACTATGATTTTTTGTTCAAAAATACGTCTCCGAGACCAACAGTTGAGTTTTATATTAATGGGGATAAAATAGACACGACTGACCAGTGTAAATATTTAGGCGGATGTAAAAAGACAAATGAAAAGAATATATGCAAGTGTTAATACATTACTTAGACGATTTTCTAGATGTTCTAGTAATGATGTACACTCTTCTCCACTTTTTGTACTTCGATGTATTGCCCAGAATTATGGTTCAATTCCTCAATAGGAGATATGAAAAAAATTAGAATCAGTTATAATAACAGTTTACGAAGGTTGTTACATTTGCCAAAATGGAATAGTGCCAGTGAAATGTTTGTTCACTTAGGGGTTAAATCATTTGATGAAATATTAAGAAAAGTAGCATACAAGTTCATAAATCGACTGATCGACAGTGATAACTCATTGATTTCCAGTATTGTACAATCTAGTATACCACTATATTCTGACATTGGTGTTGGTGGAGAAACATTCTTCACATTAAAACATAGGTACTAAACCGCTGGATGTATTGACATTCAAACATAATACAGCTTACCCAAATCAACACTGCACTGTATTTTATGTGTTTTATTTTTCTCTTATACATGTCATATATATATATATATGTCTATGCAAATGTTTTTATTGTCATGTATATGGGCCTTGTGCCTGAAATAAACATTAAAATTAAAAAAAATAGGCACAGTATACCTAACAATACTATTTGAGAATGACCACATATTTTCATATGTCCATGATGGACGTCACATTTCATGAAAATTTTTGATATGTAGAAGTTTGTCTATCCTAGCATTAAATATGTTCTTCATTTCAGTTTCCTCAAAGGCAGTAGTAATTAAACAAACATCATTTTATTGTGCAATATAAAAGTGGCACACCACTTTCACATATCTATTGGAAAACATCTTTTTATTAGTTGTATAATATGCACGCAAATTTAATCTCAAAACTATAAACGCGATCATCGAATTTGTTTCCATAATAAGAATATGCTATATTTATATATTGAGAACGCACAAAATAGTGTTGCATAAAATAATGTTCACCCTTCACCTGTCCCTACGTCACGAAAACAATAGGTACTTTTTTCATACCATGGTAAGTATTGGACGACAAAAACTGTGCCTACATTTAATGTAAACTCGAAAATATCCAATGCCATAGTTCAAACGTGTATACGAAATGGATACAAACACGGTTTTCTTCGAAGTTGTCAAGCGTTTATTGTCCAATTTGCTGTTGTTCAAAGATTAACAGCGCTTCATGCCCTCTACATTTAATTCAATTCGGAAATGCGTTAGTCCATTCTGTGCAGAAAGTATGCCACTCATGAGTCATTGCCCCTGCAAAGAAAAGCAATACGTGGGAGGTAAAACTTTTGATAATAGTAACAAAATTACGAACATATATATAAGCTTGTCCCGCTTCTGAACCTATTGATAGGGAAGAGTTAGATTTTTCATACTTCCAATGAAATTGATAGCTGCATCGGGAGATTTCATGGGAACCTTGACATTTGAACATCCAGACGAAAATATTTTCATGTTTCCATAACAAACAAATTCGTCAAATAATTTCTAGTTCTTTGTCTTGGTTCGTGTGATATTTATTGTTCTCAGCAGTTAGCATTAATACATGTGTTATTTTTTTTTATCAGAATGACTTTCGAATACTTCCCGATTTTCACTTGCTCTGGTTGTTGAGCGTTTCCAAGGAAGGTATTTACTATAAATCCTGATCAGGGAGCTCCGCTGTCTGGGTCGAGTATACCAACGCAGCATGGCATCTACAGCATCTCCATTATATAATCAAAACCCAATAAAGTACCTACCACTGGTATAACGCTAACACTACAACTTATATGCACAACATACCTAACACTACTAATTGAGAATGACCGTATATTTTCATATGTCCATCATGGACGTCACGTCATCATAGTGAGCATTTCTGATATATAGGAGGGTGTGTCTATTTTCGCATGAGGCATATCGTTACAAACAGGCAGTAGTAATATAAAAAAAATATCATTTCATCTTGCATTTCGTAAAAGAGCACACCATTTTCACATATCAGTTGGATAACATATTTTCCTTTGTTGTATAACATGCATGCAAATTTTGTCATAGTTCTTTTGTCAAAATTATAAACGCGCTCCTGGACTCTGTTTCCATACGACGAATATATGCTACGTTGCTATAATCAGTACATAACGCCTAGGCTCGTGGCTAATGTTAACTGTCTGCTTGAGGGATGCTTTTGATCAAATTCTAATTCCGGTACAGAAGTTCTTGTGGTTTAATATCAGCGTTCATAAGCTGCTGTTTCTGGCTATGTTGCTCTGGTTGGCTTGAGACTCCATGCTTCACAACAAGAACAGTCTTTATAAATGTCTAGCTTAAAACCGAACAGCCCACCAATGCACGTAATATAAGTATCTACCACTTGACGTAGGAAGTATCAGTCAGAAAGAACCATGAGGACACTGATTTCCAAGTCATCATGTTTGATGTTGTGTAATGTCAACTTATTTTAGAGGATCTGTTCTGCAGACATCACCCCGCCTGTGTGTAGCACGGGAAAGGTAAAGATGTGCTCGACAGGGGAGAACATGGGAACAGTACCGCTGACATCAACGACAGTATGCAACAAAGTTTGCAAATGACTTTCAGTTCTAGGATACACCAAAGATACAAGTATCTGTTTAGAGGTGTATCCCGTGATGATCCTTTACAAATAAACATATACCCAAAGCATAAGATTATTATTTTAAAAACAAAACCTTCGCAAGTCGATAACTCCACATTAATAGATCAGATCACGCAAGATATAAAAGACGTATATGAAAAAAACCCAATAAAATGAGACAATGATATAAGATACCGGTACCCGGGATCGAGGAGGAAGGTCAACCTTGTAATGATATGGAATGGTTTTCAATTTTAATCTTAAATGAATTAAGTGACTGGACAGTTTAATGTCATTGGGTGAAATTGAGCCATATATATGGTACTTTTCCCATAAAAGATAGCTTTCATTTATTCGCAGAATTAGCTGCAATATGAGGGTCTGTACTATGACGTGTATTGTGATCATGAACAACAGAGTTTTGTATATACATGAACTGAAGCGCAGTCGACAATTGACAGACAATGTGTTTATACATGAATTTAGAAGACTCAATATTATAAACGGCATTTGTATTTGGAATATTCAGTTGCCTAAATAGGGGGGCAGACGGGTCATTACGGGAACGCCTAAAATATTCCTTACTGCTTTTTTCTGCAATGCCTGCAGTCTACCTTGATAGGCTGAACCCCATTATAGAATCCCATAAAAATGATCAGTGGACAGAAAATAACAGAATATATTATCACCAATATATTATTACTCATATAAGCATATATAATTATATCTGTCTGGAAAATTAGGTAAGCTCAAAAACAATTCTATGCAACAAGTTACTCAAATAAGATGTGTGTTGATATTATAATTTCAAATTACATGTATACTCCATAATGAACTTACAACAAATCGCAAATTAATAGAAACTCACAATGACAGTTGACATACAACATTGTGAAAATGTACACCGACCCACGTGCTTTGGTTTATCGATATTTGGACACGCAACTCTACAATTGGTCTTTGGAATTAGTGTGGGCGCCCTAAGAAAATATTGGTCTGAAATCCTGAGACAAATCGCCAAGCAGATTCGCTCGATACCAAGAGTTCCATATTGTGGATATACACACCTTATGTGTCACGACTACAGAGATATTGAATCTAAATCAAATCCATTTCGACCTTGACCCACAATATTTGATCGAGCAGGCTTCAATAGTCGCAGTGAACTAACTGCACATGACCCTCCCGTACTTCGCGTACCTGGAACCGTTGAATGAGAGTTCCCATAGACAATGGTGAACTCCTCTAGGAAATAGCGGACAAAGAGTGGTGCCCTACTCTGTGTACACGACTACCTCGGTGGTAGGTCTCTATCAACATAGATCACCGAGCTAATGTGTCAAGTGATATTAAATTTTGAAAACTACGCTTGACAAATGTTACGGGGCTTAGCAAATGTTACTAAACTCGATATCATTACATGTGCAAGTTACCGTGGTTCAGTCAGTGTGGACTGCTGAAGAGCGACTGTAGTTCTTATGAATTCAATCAAACAACAACATAGAAAGAGCCTTCCGTTCGAATTGTTCTCTTGAATAATATGAACACTGTGCATCCGGGAGTATATTTTAAATGAATTGTGATTATGAAAAAAAAATAATTTAAATGATGAATTAAATATTACATTTCTCGTTTCGAACAATCTTCGCTGTCCCGAAAATGGCATACGAAGTCGGAAGAGATTTTTCAATCCTATCTAGAGGTGGAGAAAATACAGGTCTTCATGTGTTTCAAATAGTGACCACTTTGAAACTAACGACTATATGCTTTCGGGTTGAAATAACAATAACGTTGTGTTTTTAATACAAACGCCACCACATCGACGACATGTGACTCGATATCAAATTTGTTGGCTGTTAATACATAACAAGTTTTGTGTGGGTGAGTTTGCTTAATCAAATACGGTGAATGTACCGTTTTCCCTGTATACACACGTCATGAGGTCATGTCGTGCGTCTGAATTATGTGGGTGAATTATGAATTACACCTGTATTCAACGACTAATTAACAATGTATGACTCGCACCACCACGGAAGCTCTCATTCTCATCAAGTATCAGAATTTCCTGGTGTGTGTGAATAATTTTTTCCCGTGCAATGGGAATTGATGGAGGTGATATCTGAATTATCGTAGATATACAAGTGGTATTTTTTTTTTGATATTGCTAACTCAGTACATTGGCTATGTTACGGTTTTTGCCGAGTATATCGGCCAATACTAGGTGTCAGAACTTTCCATGTTTGATGCGAAGAACCTTTGGTACTCGACCAAATTGACAAACATGCAGGATATAAATTAGATAAAAATTATATAACCCTCATTTTGTCATACCTCAGAAAATTTCATTAATTGAAGAGTCTGACTTAGCAGTCAGGACATATGTGTTGAAACGTGGAAAGCTTGCATCCAGACATTTTGATGTAAATTATGAATGAGCTGCGTTTCACGTGAATGACTAATGAATGTATGATCATTCAGAGGTGCCGACACCTGATGTGTCCCAGTGTCAATGTTATCACTAGCCCAGCAAATGAATATCGTAATTGGTGTAGTGCATAATGCGAAAAAAAACTACTCGAGTAGAACGCACGTTTACAATTGTAATATGGCATTGGATATCATCACGAGGTAACAGCAGCACAGAGGCATTTCAGCATGTATCCTATAGTCTTTGATATGGCAACACCCCGATAACCAGACAACACTTACAGGCTTTTACGTCCCTCTAATTTTATCGATTGGTGATAAGAAGCTGAAAAGCACCAAATGTCATTCTAACGAGACACAAAACATCACATGTTGTTTTACTATGAGCATGAAATAATAGTGTAGTAGTGGTCTACCTTGGCTGAAGTGAATTGGATACGAACAATTCTATATTCTCCGTTGATGATTATGATATTGCAGTTTACTGCAAATCTAACTTTGAAATATTGGATGGAAATAAATTTTATTTTAAGAATGATATTGCAGTTGTATCTGACCATTGGTTCACTAATGATAACATGATACAGTTGTGAAAAAGAACTATATACTATCTACTCACATCAAACATACTCACTTTGAAGTTTTACAAATTTTTGAGTGTTATTGTCGTCCATAACAACTGAAGGAAGACGCCACAGTTAACATATGTGAGGTGGGGAATATTATAGGATGTTGAACTAATATTCAGAATTTTGTATGTAATCCACAACATTTCAGTCACCGACATATGCCCATGCAATCAAAGTCACCATATACTGACGAGATATTCCTGTACAGATAGACACTTGGTTATATGTTTGATGTCAAACATGTTATGGAATCATGTTTATGATGACAGTATCTCCGTTACTATGCAGCTTGATGGTGAACCATTCATTCTGTTGAACTGTAGTCCAGAAACTTATTATACATTGTTGTAGGTCCTTATCTACTTAACCGAGCCACGTGAGTCATTGCCTCGTGAGTCATTGCCCCTGCAAAGAAAGGCAATAATAGTAACAAATATTACAAAAATATTTATCCCTGTCCCACTTCTGAACCTATTAATATGGAAAAGTTAGATTTGTCATACTTCCAATAAAATTGACAGCTGCATCAGGAGAGTTTATAGAAGTCTTGACATTTGAACATACAGACAAAAATATTTTCATGTTTCCATGTCATACAAATTCGTCAAATGTTCTTTGCTGGTTTTGGTTCATGTGATATGTATTGTTATCAGGAGTCAGTATTAATACCCTTGTTATCAGAATGACATTCGCTTCCCGATTGTCACTTGCTCTGGTTGTTGAGCGTTTCAAAGGAAACTATTTTATTATAAATCCTGATCAGTGTGCTTTGCTGCCTGGGTCAAATATACCAACGCGGTATGACATCTACAGCATCTCCATTGTATAATCAAAACCCAATAAAGTACCGACCACTGGTATAACACTAACACTACAACTTATATGCACAACATACCTAACACTACTAATGGACGTCACGTCATCAAATTGAGCATTTCTGATATGTTGAAGAGTGTGTCTATTACGCATGAGATATATCGTTACAAACACCATTTCAGTCCATTTCAGTTTCTGCAAAGGCAGTAGTAATGTAATAAATATCACTTTATTTTGCATTTCGAAAAGGGCACACCATTCTCACATATCAGTTGGATAACCAGATAACATATGTTCCTTAGTTGTGTAACATGCATGCAAATAGTAAAAAAAACAGTTATTAAGATAACTTATCCGCATCTGCTAGTTAACCCAGTACCAACGATGATATTCTGATTGCATGTTTGTGATACTGCGAGATATCGATTCAAATCTGACTAATAAACGCAAGTAAGCTCAGAAACAATTCAATGCAACAATGTTACTCAGATACGATGAGTGTTGATATTATAATGTCAAATTACATGCACACTCCATTATAGATTCACAGCAAATTGTGCATTAATAAAATCTCACATTGGCAGTTGGCATACAGCATTGCACAAATGTAGACCAACCCACAAGTTTTGGTTTATCGATATTTGAACATGCAAGTATATAAAGGGTCTACTTTTTGCGGAGTTATCGTGGGCGACCTGCAGAAAGGAATCAATTTGAGTACGTGAGGTAAATCCCTAAGCAGATTCGCATGATGCCAAGAGTTCCATATTGTAAATACTCACATCTTATGTTTCGCGACTACAGTGATAGTGTATCCAAATTCGGAATCGGACCCATTTCAATGTAAGTATCAATCTATTACCTCCAATACAACCAAATTTTGATGATTCCAATAACAAACGTAAAATACAACATTTTGCAATAGAAAACAAAGCCCGACCAAATAGTTTATCAAACGATACACTGGCGTCGTCAGAGGCAGACAGTGTGTTAGATGTAGTTGTTTCTACTGTACACCTGATGGTATCAGCATACAACTGCCCAACAACCTATGAAAATAATTTAGAAATCCGAAACAAATCCCATGGAATAGATATATATGACAAGTACATAAGTACCTAATCACAAGCCAGAAGGCTACTGAGTGGATGGTATCATCGGAGACAGACTTATCGTCCACCAGCAGTGATACCAGCTCAGTGGTATGGATGTAAGTATCAATCTATTACCTCCAATACAGCCAAATTTTGATGATTCAAATAACAAACGTAAAATACAACATTTTGCAATAGAAACAAAGCCCGACCAAATAGTTTATCAAACGACACACTGGCGTCATCAGGGGCAGACAGTGTGTTAGTTGCCGAAGGTTTTGATCCTGCTTTTGGTGTGGGTCATGTGGTTGGTGACGTCAGTTGAGGCAGAACTGAAAGTACATGTAGCCAGCAAGGTAAACTGGATATCGCATATTCATTGCCCTGTATGTTTCACAATTCCAGTGAAGGGGTGAGATGGCGGGAATACGGCAATCCTTGTCTTGATATTTAGAATTTTGTTGAATGGAGGCTTGTTGAACTGCAAACTGTTCAGTATTTGCTGGTTTTTGCGTGTATTCTGTTGAATTGCATGCATTTCGGAGTGATTTTCCGTCCTTGAGCTGGCCACCAAATTACGTATTTCACGTTTTTGGCGAGCTATCAAAGCACATTCTGCCTCAACTGACGTCACGATTGCGGGAATTACCGAAGCCACTTCTTTCAGCGGCCGGAGAAGGTGATTGTAATACTGGCTCAATATACTCCATTACATGTCGCTGTTATTAGTTACCAATTAACGCGAACATCTTTTCGTCACCAAATGTCCACAATGTTTTCATGTGAACAGGGATAAAACTATAAATAGGTACTTTACTACTATGACTTTAACTTAGCTAGAGGATCGTTGGTATACTCGTGCTAATAACACATCAAAATGAACAGTGTGTATGGTTTCTGGGTAAAATTTCTGGGTGAAACCCCTTTATGGCCATATATGGGGATCACGAAGTTCCATTAAAATTTTCTCGATTTTGCCTGGACACTGGACTTTGAGATTGGATAATGGACTCGGTTTTGTTTGCTCGGATAATACATACTTGGGTATTGTTTCCATGTTTAATATAATAATGTTGCTTTTCAAAGATGATTTGGGCACCATATTCACGATATGTTACTCGATATTACCAATGTGTCTTGATAGACGTGGAATCAATACCCAGTATTAAGTATTCCGAGCAAACAAAACAGGGTCCGTTATCCAATCTCATAGTCCGGGGACAGAAAGTCATATCAGGCATACCAAGTGAGAGAAAACAAAAATGACAGGGAAACTCATGAACCCCCAAAAATGGCCATCATGAGGTGAAATCAGGTGGTCCAGAAAGAGTGAGCATTTCCTGCCCCACTAGTGGCACCCGTCATGAATTCCCCAAAATTAACATGAAAATAGATCTAGTTGCATGGCAGACATGGATTTGGTGTATTTATCAACCAGATCATGATGACGTCCATAGAATTTCTTAAACGCAGCTATAAGTCTTGGTATAACATATCCTTGTCGCAGCAGTTTAGAGACTAGCTGGGCACTTCGATAGACAAAGTCCTCATATTTGCAACTAGCTCTGGAATAGCGTATAAGTTGAGAAACAAACACACCATATGCCGGTGACATAGGAATGTTGCTGCTTAGAAAAGGGAAATTTACTATGGAAAAATTGAAATCATCACGTTTGTCATATAATCTAGTTGACAGGTTAGAATCATTATCAGTCTCCAACCTCAGGTCTAGATAGTTGGAAAAATTAGCGGAGTCTGCAGTATCCTTAATTTCAAGTTCCTTTGGATATATGACATCCAAATAATCACCAAACTTGGGATTATTTAGTGACAATACATCATCTATGTATCGGAAAGTGAAATTAAAATGACATGTTAGTTTCTTAGAACCTCCTCGTTGTAAATGTTGGATAAAATCTGATTCATATGAGTATAAAAACAGGTCTGCCAATAATGGTGCAAAGTTTGTACCCATGGGAATACCAATAGTTTGTTGAAATATTTGACCACCAAATTCCACAAAAATATTATCAATCAGAAAATTAACCATTTTTACCACATCTATTTCAGTATATTTGTATGGGGCATCAGAGTCGCCTTTAACAAAATAAGCGGTATTATATTTAACTATAATATAGTGGTACCGACGTTGTCCCTTTTTAGAGAAAAATGAATTATTGATTAGTTTTTTAAGCTGAGATTTCAGTTCAGAATGAGGTATAGTTGTGTACAAATATTATTCAGTGGTAGTTAACCTATAACTAGTATTGTGTTGGTGAGTTTACGTAACCAAATAGCCGGAATATACCGTGCCCCTCGTGTTTATACATCATAAGGTCATGTCTGGCGTCTGGATTATGTGGGTGAATTATCAATTAGTCCTCTATTCAACGACTAATTAACAATGTATGACACGGCCCACCCCGGAAACTCAGATTCTCATCAAGTGTCAGAATTCCCTGGCGTGTGTGAATGTCTTTTATTCGTGTATCAGGAAAGGCTCAGATCGTATGTGACTTGTCCCCAATATACAAGTGGTAACTTTTTAGCAATATTTCTAAACTGATACATTGGCATTTGTCACTGTTCTTCAATGTTTTTTATACTAGCCCATACCAAGCACTTCTTCAGGTGTCACAAGTTTTGATGGTTGATGTGTAAAACCTTCGGTACTTGACTAACGTGATGGTCATGCGATATAATTACATAATAATATCACATAGCTTTTATTTTTCATACCTCAGAAAAATATGTCAAATGAACAGTCTGGCTTAGAATTTTAAATATATATGTTTTGAAATGAGCAATGCTTGCAGTTTGCTGCAAGTTATAAATGAGCTACGTTTATAAATGAATAATGCCTGATCAATCAATATTATCAACACCTTACATGTCCCAAAGTAAATATTATCACCAGTTTGCGATATCGTAATTGGTGCAGTGCATATGCACTATCGCACGCATTCATTTATTCAAGACTATAGATTTTACTTTATTTCCATAATGATACTTCTTTACAATAAAAATCACCACAACATTGCTTAGACAACTTCTAGAAAAACATAGGTACGTATGTGTACAATTGCGAATTTGTATTTGATGGCACTACCATACAGTGGCGACACTGTCTCCGGTACTGCGGGCAGAGGTTAATGCAACCAGTCTCCGTACTGAGGCTTTCGTGTCCCTTTAATTTTATCGATTGGTATTAACTTAATTAAGAAGCGGAAATAGACTAAAGTGCGTTTTAATGTGTTTTAATCAGCCGTTATGTTGTTGTGCTGTGAGCTCGAATTGATAGTGCAGTAGTAGTTCAGTATAGCCGAGGTGAATCAGAAATGCACACAAAACAATACAAGGAACAATCTGTATCTCGATTTATGGTTATGATATTGCATGTATATCTGACCATTGGTTCACAAGTCAGCAGAATATTCAACATCAGTGGCGACAAATCTACATTGCATCCGAGATAGTCACTGATATGATTTTGATGACGATATTATTCAGACATGATGGTATTTATAAGATCAACTGCCGTCAATAAGTACTGAAAATGAAGCTAGATAAGAAATGTTTAAATGTTGTCAACATAATTATGTACATAATCATCGCCTAGCCAAATGACACCAAATTTACCATACAATATATTTTGTGTTCAGTCGGTTATATATGTGTTATTATACCTTCAATATGCCATTATATCCCAATCAAGGATGAAAGGATCTCTGGTATTATGCAGCATAGGAGGCTTGATGATGAGCCACTTGAGTTTTGATGAAGATATTTGACTTTTTTAGTGTTCTTGTACCAACATTGAGATGGCCACTAGCAATATATCAGTTAATAATAGAATGATACCCTATGGAATGTTCCATAAATCAGGCGACAATCTATAAAATGCGAACTGCCACTTCCCGTGGTACCCAAACATGGAGAGGTAGAGTGCATCTAAACATGAAATATTCAGGTCGTTAACAACAACATTCGCAACCAGTCAATATACGGTGTTTATTATAGTGGTCGACACAAACAGACGTGACGTCCGGTCGAAAAATATCAGGCCCGGTAGCGAATCTGGTCAACGCAGACATCAGCAAAATGATTAATAGTTACTGCTAACGAGCCGCTATGTACTGAAATATTGTTTTTATGTTTATTCCAGTATGAACATGGTATTAACATAGTGTTATATAAATATATGTGATTCTATCATTAAGTATGTTTGTGCAAAATAGTCTTACAGAAAATACCATTCATTTATCACCTGCCCTAAGCCACTGAGACGAGAGACGATTCCTACCATGGTAGATTTCAAAAGGCAAATACCACATACATATATATTTCACAATCAAACTTTATTTAGTAAGTTTGTCAGTTAAGGATTCAAACAAACTTGATTTTCTTCCATTTTTCTCAAATGTTCCAGTTGTTGAGAGTTCAATGTCCGGCTTTGCGGCTGTTTACAGATTGACAGTGTTTCAAGCCCTCTACCTTTAATTCGCTTCGGAAGTGCGTTAGTCCCTTTTATGCAAAAAAACACACACTCAGTTTATGGAAACCTTAATATTTTCATGTTTTCCATGCCATACAGGTTTGGGATTTGGACAAAGGTTTCGTCAGATGTTGATTTGCTGGAGGGATTATGGTCCTTTGTCTTGGTTCATGCGATATTCATTAATCTTAGCAGTTAGAATAATTACATATCTTATTACTGATGTGAGAGTGATTCGTTAAAAGTCTTGCCAATTGTCAGTTGCTTGGGTTGTCGAGTGTTTGAAGAGTAGTTGTTTGCCATATATCTTGATCAGGGAGCTTTGGCCGTGTACACCAACCCGGCGTGGTATGTACTGTAACTGCATTATATGATAATGAATAAATAAATTCATTATGAATAAATAAATTCATTATATGATAATGAATAAATAAATTACATAATACATGTAATCAGAACCCAATAAAGTACCAACCATTGGTATAATGATAATACCACAAGTTAGAAGCACAACATACCTAATACTACTAATTGAGTGTGACTATATATTTTCAGATTTTCAACATGAATGTCACATTCTTCTATGAATGAGGATTTTCGATAACAAATATTTGAATATTTCAGTTATAAATATTGTCATAAATGTTATGACAATATCATAAATATCAAATAAATGTTAGTTTATCTCAGTTGCAATGAGAATATGGTGTTGTAATATATAATTCAATGTAGCAAAACTGTCTTGTCAAAACTATAAATGCTATCTGATATTATGCCTTTCGGGTCACTGTGTTTGTTTCCGTGTCTCCTATTAATGATATCTGCCTGCTCGAGCGACGGATTTGATTAAGTCCTAATCCGGTGCGGAAGCTCTTATAGTCTAATTTCAGACTTCATATGTTGCTGGTTTTGAATATGTTGCCGAAGTCGGCTTGAGACCCCATGTTGGACAACAAAAGCAGTCTTTATAACTGTCAAGCTTGATATTGAACACTCCACATACGCACGTCACACTCGGAAGTATCAACCCCTTGGAGTAGGAGGTGTCAGTCAAGAAGAAACACCAGGACACTGATTTCCAAGTCATTATGTTTGATGTTGTCAAATATCGGCTTTATCTTTGAGGATCTGTTCTGCGGACGTTACCCCCGCCCGTGTGTAACACGGGAAAGGTGAAGATCTGCTCGACGCGGAGACCATGGAAACAATGCCTCTAATATCAACAAAAGTATGAACGAACAACATTGTTATCATCTAATCTGCTAGTTACTCCAGTAACAACGATGATATATATATGGGTATATTTTGTTTGAATGAATGATTGTGTAATACTGCCAAATATGGATATTTCTTTTCATTGCTGATGCAAATTCTACTCCATGGTTTCGGTCTTGGAATATGAATTTGTCTGTTTGTCGGTATCCATTTCTACTAGCCTTGGCTGTGATTATGTACTTATGTACTTGTCATATATCTTTTCCATGGGGATTGTTTCGGATTTCTCAATTATTTTCCTAGGTTGTTGGGCAGTTGTATACTAATTCCATCAGGTGTACAGTACAAACAACTACATTTAACACACTGTCTTCCCCTGATAACGACAGTGTGTCTTTTGATAAAGTAATTGGTCGGTTTCTATTGCGAAACGTATTTTATGTTTGTTATTGGAATCATCAAAATTTGCTTGTATTGGTGGTAATAGATTGATACTTACCTTCATTCCATGATCTATGGAGCTGTCTGGTTAATTCACGAGGCGTGGAGCCAAGTCCTCCATCAACCTATAGGCTCTACCACTAATAGGGACAGGGGACCTGGCATTAAAGTTTTATCTATCATTCGAACCACATCATGTGGCAGCTGAACTAACACAATGAAAGCTGAACCTCCCTTCAAGACGACCCACTGTCAGCTACAGTGACCAGTGTGCCCAATAGTCACAAAAGGCTACATGGTACACTCTGATTATCAGTGGTCAGAAATTATCAGCATAATTATCACCATTATATCGACGGGTGAAAACCAGAAGGTCGTAAGCGCCATTTTCACAATTTTACAAGAGCGTCATTTTTCATCCTGTAGAATTAGTTGTTGTGATCCTTGCAATTTCTTCTGCCACATGCTTTGTAATAGGGATTGTTGGTGTCATTTCACTTATTTCATTCACCATAGCTATTATTTTCATTTAATTATCAATAGAAATGTAACTTACGACGTTCTGGCGTCACGTCTAAACAAGGCATAGCTATGCTTGGTACCAGCCAGAACATCGTAAGCGACAACTTTAAATGGGAGAATCTCTGCCAATGCATGCTTATTCTAGTTTTACTTTTGGAAACTAATCTCATCTCATCGATTTCTTAGCGAATTTCTCGCTTTCAAGCATGAACAAAGCAAATGGTGTTTACGACGTTCTGGCTCGTCACTATTCCGCAAAGAACTAACACTGACGAAACGCCAGAAGGTCGTAAGTGTTTTTCGCGAGGCCACAACTCCGTTCTATTTCAAAATACAACAATGACACGAGTTCATGGCGCAATACGTGGATAGTGGATCATACCCGGTAAACGAAATTAAAATTGGAGCAATGTAAATGGGTTAAATCGATAAAACATCGTAACCGCCACACGAGTTCGCCAGAACATCGTAAGTGCCAGTGGCCGTGAAAGAACGTCAGCCCAGGAAAAACATTTCACTGTATCTTTTGGCATTGTTTATCCTGAATAGTGAGCGTGTTATACCTCGAATGATAACCATAGGTATTTATATTTCGTATTATTATGAAGCCTTCATCATCATGACAATAACGTGATAGAATACCAAAGCAAAATGCTGTGATTTAGGCTATGAAGCCCACATGAACCTTTTACTGGATAAGGAATGAAGTTTTGCGCTCTCTCGCGGGCATTTTCGCGGGCAATTTTTCGGCGTTCTCATAATTTTTCCCCACTCATCTAACTTATCTCCGGCATTTGCTGGTGTTATTTTTAATTTTGATGAAAATTCATAATCTCAGGTACGTTATATCATACTTCGTGTCTGACATTACCGCGTTTTATTTTATTGAAATCCAGCAATTATTTGACTCATTTCAGTACGGTCAACCATTTTCCTCTTGGATAACACCCTACAATTTGGCACCGAATCTACTGTACAGGTATCTAAGAAACAAGTACGCAGGCGGGTGTGTCGTGTTTCAGGTACTAGTAACTAGAAGTATTAGACGGACTTTGTGAGGTGATGGTCTAATGGCTAGATGGTAAATAAAAAAAGTCAAGTTCAAGCAAAAGGTCCAAATCGAAAAAAATGCAATATTTTTTTTTCTGAATAAGACTTGTGTTCTAAGACTTGTCTTCTGAATAAGATTTGTGTACTTTCTTGCGTGTCCGATGGTCGTACGACCAAAACCCCCGATTATCCCGAGGTCGAAAAAACATTTTTCAGGGGTGTCTTGACTTTACGGTTTCATATAGCGCAATATTCGGTACCATATTATGGGGCCAAGTTTCAATGAACGCAGTTCTACTCAGCAACCACTGTCCTGATCCCTCCTCCCATACCAACTTATTGGCCGTAAACACTTTTGAATTATTAATATTTCTTGGGAGGTCGATTTTGGGGGAGGTTCAAATTATGTCCCTGAAAATACTGGATAGAAAATCCTCACTAACAATTAAACACCAAGAAATATCCACATTTTATTTCTCATGTTTGTTCTTCTTCTTTCTTATCTTTCAATCTTGCCCGGAGTAATTTTAACATGACATTTTGATATACATGGATATATAGGGGAGGAGTATTGACTGACAGTGTAAGACACTGGTGATATCACAGCGACATCACAAATGTGACGTCGTGGCTCTTGGGTGTGAGTCATATTTATTGTGGGCGAATTCAAATATTGTTAAATTGATCACTATAATGATGAAGTTCATCATTTCAAAGTGATATAACAGTGTTTCTTTTTTTTTGTGTTCACCATGCGTGTGTTTGCAATTAAAGCTATAATCACTTTTAGAATTGACAAAATTTATTCATTCTGCGGTAGCTTTATTTTGTCTATAGAATGAGATATCGTACAAATTTGGATCTGAAAATGTGTATTACGTGCCTAAATTGAGTTGCCAAATCAAGATTCAAATCATTTTTTTCCTCAAAGCGGCCCGCCTTGCGAGCGATTTCTACACACAGTCTCGTGACGTCATTGGTATTTGTGTAGATACTGTGGCAACCGGCAATGTAGGCAGGCCGATCATTATCTGTCCACTGTTTTCATGCTCGATTAACGGCAATTTTCTGAGTATCTGTTGTCGAACTGTGCATATTTTCTATATATTCCTGACTCTCTCGAGATGTAGTTTCAAGTTTGCGTGACAAACAAGAACGCTAAATTTGGCTGATTTTAAGATTGATTCCAACTTTAAATTGCCGTATATTGGTCCTAATAGTAGCACGGCGAGCCAAAGCAAGATATCCCACAGCAGCGCGGGCAAAAATAAGGTCAAAATTTAGGTCAAAAATGAGACACTGAACAATATACCCATAGCCTTCGATTCCCCTTTATTATGATTCAAATGTCATAATATGTTGATTGGAATTCCCCAAGATTTTATTAGAAAGATATGACGTGAAATATAGGGTTACGAAAAGCGAGTATTTTTGGGGAAAGGTGGGGCGTGCTTCTATTACGGTGCGTGCCACTATTGGGAGCAATATGGTATATATTCTAGTATGCCTACACTGATAAGTTATTCTTTCTCGTAAAATTAGGCCCAACTAGAAAGTTGTCATGGTGAATATTGTCAAATCTTGAAGCAGGCAAGTTTCAGTGGTGTAATCTTTAATTATAATTCCAATGTCTTAGGACTCCTTAACATACATACCAGAAGTGCTACACAGCCTACAAATATTCCTTTGTTTTTAGAGGGTGGGTGGGTGGGCTTACGTTCTCTGGTCGTCATGCTGTTGTAAGTAATATCAGTTGCTAGTTGAAGAGAGATAACGCTCGGTTGCGTGATGCCACAGTGTCGGAATAGTTAGAGCGCTCGCGTTCAAATACAACATGGGTGTTTTATTCCCGGCTACATGCTGTTCAGTATCTATTTTCTAGATCTATGCTGTTTTTGTTTTGCAATATCCGAAAAATTCATTATAATTAATATTTGGTTATTTTATCCAAGATATGCATTTTACAGTGTGTTTTGATATACAGATCTACATGTAGGCCCACATAAAAATATAACTTTAGTTGATGTTTCAGTTGTATTATGAGTGGGCCTATGCCTATGGCATGCGAAAGGGGCCACAGCCAAGTGTCATAGTCTCAAATACTAAGAGTAGTCCTTTGGCATGCAATCGCCAACTGCTGAAACTCATTCAAACCATTTTCAATTACTTATGCTGCAAATTGCTCGGGAGATTTTTTATTTTCTAATACCGGACATTGTTCAGGAGATGTGTTAGGGCCTAAATGTAAAAATATGCGTAAATTAATTCATAGAAGGTAGGCCTATGCGTCGAGCTTGGCTCATGGCCAATTATATTTATTAGTGTTGTAAATAATTATAATTGTAAATAATTGAATAATTATAATCTTACAGTATTCCTTAGAATAATAGTTTTTGTAACTTTGTAACCTGAACCGATCGATCGTATACTACAGTCGCCGAACGATCGCTTTATACATAGGCCTGCAGCAACGGTTTTTTTTAAACAATCATATTATATACTATATTGAATTATACAGTATTGATATCATGATATGCATATTGAGAAGATTGCCGATTGTACATCGGCACGGCACATGACCAGTCCATCGTTCCATATATGGAACGCAATAGGCTTACGATCATACCTGTAGGCTGTAGGCCGGGCCTACTTGTAAACCTACATGTGAGGTTTTGGAATTCTTTATACAGCAGTGGCAAAGAATCTACCACAGGACATAACAATGGATATGGCTAGATCTACTGCTCAAGGCCCTTGAGCGGGTCCCAGACCCTTGCCTAAGAATTTGCACTTTCTTCCCCCACCCATCCCCTCCCCCAACCCTCTCAAATTTCTTGATCCGCCCTACCGCCTGTATCTATATAGGCCTATTATATGTAGGCCTAAGAAAAGTGTCGACAGCAATGGTTAATGAGCAGAGGAAGGGTGCACGTCACCTTTTATTGCTCATTGACTGGACAGACCAGAGGCGAATCAACTATAGATGAATGGTGCATTTTCTCTCAGATTCTAAATGCATTATCAATGAACAATTCACATTATGCAACACATACGAACCAAGATCAATGGCACATCATGTCCGCGAGAAGGAAAAAAAATAGCCCAAAGGCTAAGACAGGTTCCCGGACAACATATGTTTCATACATTAAATATTAGTCATTTTCCCCGTGACTTTGAAAATAAGGTCTCTGGTCAAATTCAAGTTCATCAAAATATTCAGCATACACAATTCCTTACCAATGCACACTTGATTCCTATGCTGAAACGTCAGTAATAAGCAAAAATATTAGCCAACTTGTGCTCTGACCTTGAAAATGAGTTCAAATGTCAAATTGAAGGTCATGACAATAACCAGCATATATCATTTCCTCTATGTGCACAATTGATACCTAAGCGGTACACAGTCGATGATAAGTCGATAATAAGCGAAATATTAGCCATTTTGTGCTCTATCTTCAAATATAGGGTCGAATGTCAAGTTCAAGGTCATCAGAATATTCAGCGTATATAATGTTCTGCATGTCCACAATTGGTTCCCACGCTATATAGTCGAAAAGAAGCAAGATATTGGCCATTTTGTCCCATGTGCTTGAAAATGAGATCAAAGGTCGAATTCTATATGTCCAAAATTGACTTCTAGGCTGTAAAGTCAATAAGAAGCGAGATATTAACCATTTTGTCCTGTAACCTTGAAAATGAGGTCAAATATTCAGTATATATCCTTTATGTTCACAATTGATTTCTAAGCTGTAAAATCGGTAATAATGTATCAATCTATCACCACCGATACAGTCAGATTTTAATGATGCTAATAACAAACGTAAAATACAACATTTTTCAATTGATACAAAGCATGACCAAATAATTGATCTGAAAGGATAAGACGTAACCGAGTGGTTACGTGCGAGCGCTTAGTCGCTCAATATGAACCAACAGCTATCGCCGGCGTGGGTTCGATCCTACGTCGGGCCGCACGTGCGAGCGCTTAGTCGCTCAATTTGAACCAACAGCTATCGCCGGCGTGGGTTCGATCCTACGTCGGGCCGCATGTGCGCTAATTGTAAGGGGATTTTTTCCCTGTCCTCTCTCCTCTCTGACCACTCTCAGAGAACTAAAGTCCAAACTATGAAGCGCTTTGAGAATGTGTGTAAAGTTGATAAAGCGCTATATAAGAACCGATTATTATTATTAGTACCTAATCACAAGCAAAAAGGCTAGATACTGTGGCAACCGGCAATGTAGGCAGGCCGATCATTATCTGTCCACTGTTTTCATGCTCGATTAACGGCAATTTTCTGAGTATCTGTTGTCGAACTGTGCATATTTTCTATATATTCCTGACTCTCTCGAGATGTAGTTTCAAGTTTGCGTGACAAACAAGAACGCTAAATTTGGCTGATTTTAAAATTGATTCCAACTTTAAATTGCCGTATATTGGTCCTAATAGTAGCACGGCGAGCCAAAGCAAGATATCCCACAGCAGCGCGGGCAAAAATAAGGTCAAAATTTAGGTCAAAAATGAGACACTGAACAATATACCCATAGCCTTCGATTCCCCTTTATTATGATTCAAATGTCATAATATGTTGATTGGAATTCCCCAAGATTTTATTAGAAAGATATGACGTGAAATATAGGGTTACGAAAAGCGAGTATTTTTGGGGAAAGGTGGGGCGTGCTTCTATTACGGTGCGTGCCACTATTGGGAGCAATATGGTATATATCCTAGTATGCCTACACTGATAAGTTATTCTTTCTCGTAAAATTAGGCCCAACTAGAAAGTTGTCATGGTGAATATTGTCAAATCTTGAAGCAGGCAAGTTTCAGTGGTGTAATCTTTAATTATAATTCCAATGCCTTAGGACTCCTTAACATACATACCAGAAGTGCTACACAGCCTACAAATATTCCTTTGTTTTTAGAGGGTGGGTGGGTGGGCTTACGGGGGTTACATTGGTTTTGGATTTCTTAACGTTCTCTGGTCGTCATGCTGTTGTAAGTAATATCAGTTGCTAGTTGAAGAGAGATAACGCTCGGTTGCGTGATGCCACAGTGTCGGAATAGTTAGAGCGCTCGCGTTCGAATACAACATGGGTGTTTTATTCCCGGCTACATGCTGTTCAGTATCTATTTTCTAGATCTATGCTGTTTTTGTTTTGCAATATCCGAAAAATTCATTATAATTAATATTTGGTTATTTTATCCAAGATATGCATTTTACAGTGTGTTTTGATATACAGATCTACATGTAGGCCCACATAAAAATATAACTTTAGTTGATGTTTCAGTTGTATTATGAGTGGGCCTATGCCTATGGCATGCGAAAGGGGCCACAGCCAAGTGTCATAGTCTCAAATACTAAGAGTAGTCCTTTGGCATGCAATCGCCAACTGCTGAAACTCATTCAAACCATTTTCAATTACTTATGCTGCAAATTGCTCGGGAGATGTTTTATTTTCTAATACCGGACATTGTTCAGGAGATGTGTTAGGGCCTAAATGTAAAAATATGCGTAAATTAATTAATAGAAGGTAGGCCTATGCGTCGAGCTTGGCTCATGGCCGATTATATTTATTAGTGTTGTAAATAATTATAATTGTAAATAATTGAATAATTATAATCTTACAGTATTCCTTAGAATAATAGTTTTTGTAACTTTGTAACCTGAACCGATCGATCGTATACTACAGTCGCCGAACGATCGCTTTATACATAGGCCTGCAGCAACGTTTTTTTTTAAACAATCATATTATATACTATGTTGAATTATACAGTATTGATATCATGATATGCATATTGAGAAGATTGCCGATTGTACATCGGCACGGCACATGGCCAGTCCATCGTTCCATATATGGAACGCAATAGGCTTACGATCATACCTGTAGGCTGTAGGCCGGGCCTACTTGTAAACCTACATGTGAGGTTTTGGAATTCTTTATACAGCAGTGGCAAAGAATCTACCACAGGACATAACAATGGATATGGCTAGATCTACTGCTCAAGGCCCTTGAGCGGGTCCCAGACCCGTGCCTAAGAATTTGCACTTTCTTCCCCCACCCCTCCCCTCCCCCAACCCTCTCAAATTTCTTGATCCGCCCTACCGCCTGTATCTATATAGGCCTATTATATGTAGGCCTAAGAAAAGTGTCGACAGCAATGGTTAATGAGCAGAGGAAGGGTGCACGTCACCTTTTATTGCTCATTGACTGGACAGACCAGAGGCGAATCAACTATAGATGAATGGTGCATTTTCTCTCAGATTCTAAATGCATTATCAATGAACAATTCACATTATGCAACATATACGAACCAAGATCAATGGCACATCATGTCCGCGAGAAGGAAAAAAAATAGCCCAAAGGCTAAGACAGGTTCCCGGACAACATATGTTTCATACATTAAATATTAGTCATTTTCCCCGTGACTTTGAAAATAAGGTCTCTGGTCAAATTCAAGGTCATCAAAATATTCAGCATACACAATTCCTTACCAATGCACACTTGATTCCTATGCTGAAACGTCAGTAATAAGCAAAAATATTAGCCAACTTGTGCTCTGACCTTGAAAATGAGTTCAAATGTCAAATTGAAGGTCATGACAATAACCAGCATATATCATTTCCTCTATGTGCACAATTGATACCTAAGCGGTACACAGTCGATGATAAGTCGATAATAAGCGAAATATTAGCCATTTTGTGCTCTATCTTCAAATATAGGGTCGAATGTCAAGTTCAAGGTCATCAGAATATTCAGCGTATATAATGTTCTGCATGTCCACAATTGGTTCCCACGCTATATAGTCGAAAAGAAGCAAGATATTGGCCATTTTGTCCCATGTGCTTGAAAATGAGATCAAAGGTCGAATTCTATATGTCCAAAATTGACTTCTAGGCTGTAAAGTCAATAAGAAGCGAGATATTAACCATTTTGTCCTGTAACCTTGAAAATGAGGTCAAATATTCAGTATATATCCTTTATGTTCACAATTGATTTCTAAGCTGTAAAATCGGTAATAATGTATCAATCTATCACCACCGATACAGTCAGATTTTAATGATGCTAATAACAAACGTAAAATACAACATTTTTCAATTGATACAAAGCATGACCAAATAATTGATCTGAAAGGATAAGACGTAACCGAGTGGTTACGTGCGAGCGCCTAGTCGCTCAATATGAACCAACAGCTATCGCCGGCGTGGGTTCGATCCTACGTCGGGCCGCACGTGCGAGCGCTTAGTCGCTCAATTTGAACCAACAGCTATCGCCGGCGTGGGTTCGATCCTACGTCGGGCCGCATGTGCGCTAATTGTAAGGGGATTTTTTCCCTGTCCTCTCTCCTCTCTGACCACTCTCAGAGAACTAAAGTCCAAACTATGAAGCGCTTTGAGAATGTGTGTAAAGTTGATAAAGCGCTATATAAGAACCGATTATTATTATTAGTACCTAATCACAAGCAAAAAGGCTAGATACTGTGGCAACCGGCAATGTAGGCAGGCCGTCATTATCTGTCCACTGTTTTCATGCTCGATTAACGGCAATTTTCTGAGTATCTGTTGTCGAACTGTGCATATTTTCTATATATTCCTGACTCTCTCGAGATGTAGTTTCAAGTTTGCGTGACAAACAAGAACGCTAAATTTGGCTGATTTTAAAATTGATTCCAACTTTAAATTGCCGTATATTGGTCCTAATAGTAGCACGGCGAGCCAAAGCAAGATATCCCACAGCAGCGCGGGCAAAAATAAGGTCAAAATTTAGGTCAAAAATGAGACACTGAACAATATACCCATAGCCTTCGATTCCCCTTTATTATGATTCAAATGTCATAATATGTTGATTGGAATTCCCCAAGATTTTATTAGAAAGATATGACATGAAATATAGGGTTACGAAAAGCGAGTATTTTTGGGGAAAGGTGGGGCGTGCTTCTATTACGGTGCGTGCCACTATTGGGAGCAATATGGTATATATCCTAGTATGCCTACACTGATAAGTTATTCTTTCTCGTAAAATTAGGCCCAACTAGAAAGTTGTCATGGTGAATATTGTCAAATCTTGAAGCAGGCAAGTTTCAGTGGTGTAATCTTTAATTATAATTCCAATGCCTTAGGACTCCTTAACATACATACCAGAAGTGCTACACAGCCTACAAATATTCCTTTGTTTTTAGAGGGTGGGTGGGTGGGCTTACGGGGGTTACATTGGTTTTGGATTTCTTAACGTTCTCTGGTCGTCATGCTGTTGTAAGTAATATCAGTTGCTAGTTGAAGAGAGATAACGCTCGGTTGCGTGATGCCACAGTGTCGGAATAGTTAGAGCGCTCGCGTTCGAATACAACATGGGTGTTTTATTCCCGGCTACATGCTGTTCAGTATCTATTTTCTAGATCTATGCTGTTTTTGTTTTGCAATATCCGAAAAATTCATTATAATTAATATTTGATTATTTTATCCAAGATATGCATTTTACAGTGTGTTTTGATATACAGATCTACATGTAGGCCCACATAAAAATATAACTTTAGTTGATGTTTCAGTTGTATTATGAGTGGGCCTATGCCTATGGCATGCGAAAGGGGCCACAGCCAAGTGTCATAGTCTCAAATACTAAGAGTAGTCCTTTGGCATGCAATCGCCAACTGCTGAAACTCATTCAAACCATTTTCAATTACTTATGCTGCAAATTGCTCGGGAGATTTTTTATTTTCTAATACCGGACATTGTTCAGGAGATGTGTTAGGGCCTAAATGTAAAAATATGCGTAAATTAATTCATAGAAGGTAGGCCTATGCGTCGAGCTTGGCTCATGGCCGATTATATTTATTAGTGTTGTAAATAATTATAATTGTAAATAACTGAATAATTATAATCTTACAGTATTCCTTAGAATAATAGTTTTTGTAACTTTGTAACCTGAACCGATCGATCGTATACTACAGTCGCCGAACGATCGCTTTATACATAGGCCTGCAGCAACGGTTTTTTTTAAACAATCATATTATATACTATGTTGAATTATACAGTATTGATATCATGATATGCATATTGAGAAGATTGCCGATTGTACATCGGCACGGCACATGGCCAGTCCATCGTTCCATATATGGAACGCAATAGGCTTACGATCATACCTGTAGGCTGTAGGCCGGGCCTACTTGTAAACCTACATGTGAGGTTTTGGAATTCTTTATACAGCAGTGGCAAAGAATCTACCACAGGACATAACAATGGATATGGCTAGATCTACTGCTCAAGGCCCTTGAGCGGGTCCCAGACCCTTGCCTAAGAATTTGCACTTTCTTCCCCCACCCCTCCCCTCCCCCAACCCTCTCAAATTTCTTGATCCGCCCTACCGCCTGTATCTATATAGGCCTATTATATGTAGGCCTAAGAAAAGTGTCGACAGCAATGGTTAATGAGCAGAGGAAGGGTGCACGTCACCTTTTATTGCTCATTGACTGGACAGACCAGAGGCGAATCAACTATAGATGAATGGTGCATTTTCTCTCAGATTCTAAATGCATTATCAATGAACAATTCACATTATGCAACATATACGAACCAAGATCAATGGCACATCATGTCCGCGAGAAGGAAAAAAAATAGCCCAAAGGCTAAGACAGGTTCCCGGACAACATATGTTTCATACATTAAATATTAGTCATTTTCCCCGTGACTTTGAAAATAAGGTCTCTGGTCAAATTCAAGGTCATCAAAATATTCAGCATACACAATTCCTTACCAATGTACACTTGATTCCTATGCTGAAACGTCAGTAATAAGCAAAAATATTAGCCAACTTGTGCTCTGACCTTGAAAATGAGTTCAAATGTCAAATTGAAGGTCATGACAATAACCAGCATATATCATTTCCTCTATGTGCACAATTGATACCTAAGCGGTACACAGTCGATGATAAGTCGATAATAAGCGAAATATTAGCCATTTTGTGCTCTATCTTCAAATATAGGGTCGAATGTCAAGTTCAAGGTCATCAGAATATTCAGCGTATATAATGTTCTGCATGTCCACAATTGGTTCCCACGCTATATAGTCGAAAAGAAGCAAGATATTGGCCATTTTGTCCCATGTGCTTGAAAATGAGATCAAAGGTCGAATTCTATATGTCCAAAATTGACTTCTAGGCTGTAAAGTCAATAAGAAGCGAGATATTAACCATTTTGTCCTGTAACCTTGAAAATGAGGTCAAATATTCAGTATATATCCTTTATGTTCACAATTGATTTCTAAGCTGTAAAATCGGTAATAATGTATCAATCTATCACCACCGATACAGTCAGATTTTAATGATGCTAATAACAAACGTAAAATACAACATTTTTCAATTGATACAAAGCATGACCAAATAATTGATCTGAAAGGATAAGACGTAACCGAGTGGTTACGTGCGAGCGCCTAGTCGCTCAATATGAACCAACAGCTATCGCCGGCGTGGGTTCGATCCTACGTCGGGCCGCACGTGCGAGCGCTTAGTCGCTCAATTTGAACCAACAGCTATCGCCGGCGTGGGTTCGATCCTACGTCGGGCCGCATGTGCGCTAATTGTAAGGGGATTTTTTCCCTGTCCTCTCTCCTCTCTGACCACTCTCAGAGAACTAAAGTCCAAACTATGAAGCGCTTTGAGAATGTGTGTAAAGTTGATAAAGCGCTATATAAGAACCGATTATTATTATTAGTACCTAATCACAAGCAAAAAGGCTAGATACTGTGGCAACCGGCAATGTAGGCAGGCCGATCATTATCTGTCCACTGTTTTCATGCTCGATTAACGGCAATTTTCTGAGTATCTGTTGTCGAACTGTGCATATTTTCTATATATTCCTGACTCTCTCGAGATGTAGTTTCAAGTTTGCGTGACAAACAAGAACGCTAAATTTGGCTGATTTTAAAATTGATTCCAACTTTAAATTGCCGTATATTGGTCCTAATAGTAGCACGGCGAGCCAAAGCAAGATATCCCACAGCAGCGCGGGCAAAAATAAGGTCAAAATTTAGGTCAAAAATGAGACACTGAACAATATACCCATAGCCTTCGATTCCCCTTTATTATGATTCAAATGTCATAATATGTTGATTGGAATTCCCCAAGATTTTATTAGAAAGATATGACATGAAATATAGGGTTACGAAAAGCGAGTATTTTTGGGGAAAGGTGGGGCGTGCTTCTATTACGGTGCGTGCCACTATTGGGAGCAATATGGTATATATCCTAGTATGCCTACACTGATAAGTTATTCTTTCTCGTAAAATTAGGCCCAACTAGAAAGTTGTCATGGTGAATATTGTCAAATCTTGAAGCAGGCAAGTTTCAGTGGTGTAATCTTTAATTATAATTCCAATGCCTTAGGACTCCTTAACATACATACCAGAAGTGCTACACAGCCTACAAATATTCCTTTGTTTTTAGAGGGTGGGTGGGTGGGCTTACGGGGGTTACATTGGTTTTGGATTTCTTAACGTTCTCTGGTCGTCATGCTGTTGTAAGTAATATCAGTTGCTAGTTGAAGAGAGATAACGCTCGGTTGCGTGATGCCACAGTGTCGGAATAGTTAGAGCGCTCGCGTTCGAATACAACATGGGTGTTTTATTCCCGGCTACATGCTGTTCAGTATCTATTTTCTAGATCTATGCTGTTTTTGTTTTGCAATATCCGAAAAATTCATTATAATTAATATTTGGTTATTTTATCCAAGATATGCATTTTACAGTGTGTTTTGATATACAGATCTACATGTAGGCCCACATAAAAATATAACTTTAGTTGATGTTTCAGTTGTATTATGAGTGGGCCTATGCCTATGGCATGCGAAAGGGGCCACAGCCAAGTGTCATAGTCTCAAATACTAAGAGTAGTCCTTTGGCATGCAATCGCCAACTGCTGAAACTCATTCAAACCATTTTCAATTACTTATGCTGCAAATTGCTCGGGAGATTTTTTATTTTCTAATACCGGACATTGTTCAGGAGATGTGTTAGGGCCTAAATGTAAAAATATGCGTAAATTAATTCATAGAAGGTAGGCCTATGCGTCGAGCTTGGCTCATGGCCGATTATATTTATTAGTGTTGTAAATAATTATAATTGTAAATAATTGAATAATTATAATCTTACAGTATTCCTTAGAATAATAGTTTTTGTAACTTTGTAACCTGAACCGATCGATCGTATACTACAGTCGCCGAACGATCGCTTTATACATAGGCCTGCAGCAACGGTTTTTTTTAAACAATCATATTATATACTATGTTGAATTATACAGTATTGATATCATGATATGCATATTGAGAAGATTGCCGATTGTACATCGGCACGGCACATGGCCAGTCCATCGTTCCATATATGGAACGCAATAGGCTTACGATCATACCTGTAGGCTGTAGGCCGGGCCTACTTGTAAACCTACATGTGAGGTTTTGGAATTCTTTATACAGCAGTGGCAAAGAATCTACCACAGGACATAACAATGGATATGGCTAGATCTACTGCTCAAGGCCCTTGAGCGGGTCCCAGACCCTTGCCTAAGAATTTGCACTTTCTTCCCCCACCCCTCCCCTCCCCCAACCCTCTCAAATTTCTTGATCCGCCCTACCGCCTGTATCTATATAGGCCTATTATATGTAGGCCTAAGAAAAGTGTCGACAGCAATGGTTAATGAGCAGAGGAAGGGTGCACGTCACCTTTTATTGCTCATTGACTGGACAGACCAGAGGCGAATCAACTATAGATGAATGGTGCATTTTCTCTCAGATTCTAAATGCATTATCAATGAACAATTCACATTATGCAACATATACGAACCAAGATCAATGGCACATCATGTCCGCGAGAAGGAAAAAAAATAGCCCAAAGGCTAAGACAGGTTCCCGGACAACATATGTTTCATACATTAAATATTAGTCATTTTCCCCGTGACTTTGAAAATAAGGTCTCTGGTCAAATTCAAGGTCATCAAAATATTCAGCATAATTCCTTACCAATGCACACTTGATTCCTATGCTGAAACGTCAGTAATAAGCAAAAATATTAGCCAACTTGTGCTCTGACCTTGAAAATGAGTTCAAATGTCAAATTGAAGGTCATGACAATAACCAGCATATATCATTTCCTCTATGTGCACAATTGATACCTAAGCGGTACACAGTCGATGATAAGTCGATAATAAGCGAAATATTAGCCATTTTGTGCTCTATCTTCAAATATAGGGTCGAATGTCAAGTTCAAGGTCATCAGAATATTCAGCGTATATAATTTTCTGCATGTCCACAATTGGTTCCCACGCTATATAGTCGAAAAGAAGCAAGATATTGGCCATTTTGTCCCATGTGCTTGAAAATGAGATCAAAGGTCGAATTCTATATGTCCAAAATTGACTTCTAGGCTGTAAAGTCAATAAGAAGCGAGATATTAACCATTTTGTCCTGTAACCTTGAAAATGAGGTCAAATATTCAGTATATATCCTTTATGTTCACAATTGATTTCTAAGCTGTAAAATCGGTAATAATGTATCAATCTATCACCACCGATACAGTCAGATTTTAATGATGCTAATAACAAACGTAAAATACAACATTTTTCAATTGATACAAAGCATGACCAAATAATTGATCTGAAAGGATAAGACGTAACCGAGTGGTTACGTGCGAGCGCTTAGTCGCTCAATATGAACCAACAGCTATCGCCCGCGTGGGTTCGATCCTACGTCGGGCCGCACGTGCGAGCGCTTAGTCGCTCAATTTGAACCAACAGCTATCGCCGGCGTGGGTTCGATCCTACGTCGGGCCGCATGTGCGCTAATTGTAAGGGGATTTTTTCCCTGTCCTCTCTCCTCTCTGACCACTCTCAGAGAACTAAAGTCCAAACTATGAAGCGCTTTGAGAATGTGTGTAAAGTTGATAAAGCGCTATATAAGAACCGATTATTATTATTAGTACCTAATCACAAGCAAAAAGGCCACTGAGTTGATGGTATCCTCGGGGACAGTTTTAACGTCCACCAGCAGTGACACCGGCTCAGTGGTATAAATGTAAGTATCAATCTATTACCACCGATACAGTCAGATTTTGATGATACCAATAACAAACGTAAAATACAACATTTTGCAATAAAAGCAAAGCCCGACCAATAAATTTCTCCAAAAACATAGATAGATATGATTTAGCCATTTTGTCCTGTGGCCTTGAAAATTGGGTCAATGGTGAACTTCAAGGTCATGACAATATTCAGAATATATCCTTTCCTATTTGTTCACATATATTTTATATGTTTTAGGTAACCTATTTTTTTTATTTGTTCACATATATTTTATATGTTTTAGGTAACCTATAACCCTTCCACATGTCGGGTAAAAGTCCTCGAATGTCAGCACGTGTTGGCGGTTACGATGTTCTGGCTTTGACGCAAGTGCGCTTACGAGGTTCTGGCGTCACCATTGTGAATCACACACGGGCGCTTGCGACCTTCTGGCAAAAATCGCTGGTGCTTACGACCTTTTGGCGAACACGTTTTGTGCAATTTGGCGCTTACGACTTTTTACAAAAAAATGAATTTCCGGTTTTGGTTTATTGAGAGCATGATCAGTCATCGATTGGATGATGACAAAGAAGCTCCTGGCTTGATTTGACTGATTAAGGTGTGATTGCACGTAACTTACCGGTGACTGCACTGAGGCACTTTTCCATTGACTTATAATGTGAAAGTAAAGGTAACAAAATCGCCAAAACAATACAATCCCCTGACCTAAAACTTGGCTAGCACACACACATATACTCATGGATGATGAACCGAGACATGGTTTCATAAATGATATCACGAAAGCTGTGCAATTTGATGATTAGATAAATCATTTTATACGTTTCACCAAAACGAAGATTCGAGTGTTCTGCTTGACAAGCACTGGCTGTTGCATCTATTTATTCCATGTTGTCGTCAAAATAATTAGAATATATAGGGCTATACTTTCTGTGAGATGAATACAATGAGCTGAACATTCATAATCCCAAGCACCTCGGTGCACCCGAGTGCATATCAACTGTGAGTTTTACTGGCCTCACTAGCTATATGCTGCACAGCATTATCCTTTCGCTCGCCCTGTTGTGAGTGTATTTTGTAGACTGAGAAATAGGTCGGAAAATGACATATGAAAACGATGAATTTAACAAATTTAACATTGCGTAGCAAGAAACAGAGTCTCGGTTAGTAATCCTTGATGGCTAGCAATCAGAAAGGCAAAGTTTCACGTTGATTGGAAGTGTGTAAATTAATGAATTTGTTACCTTTATATTTACATTATAAGTGAATGGACAGCTGGTCACTGCCAGGTTCATGACGATCACATGCAATCAATCCTTAACTCATTTTCACCAAAAATGGCGCTTATGACCTTCTGGTTTTTACCCGTCGATATTATCACTAATATCAGTGTAGACTTTTGGACAACTAAACTGCAATAGCTTCCTTGCACATCAATCTCAATTTGAAATTCGGCCACAACAAACACGTTTCACTGTGGTGAGACTGGATGCACTAACGATCGTTAGTGCATCCCGCAATGGCGAACCCACTCGCGGTTCGTTTGAATTTTCTTCATTTTCCCGATAATTACGATTGTGATCGATACACACATGCATCTGCTGATTCTTATGCGCACGAAACAACCGTTCGTTGCAAATACATGGCGATTTATGTTGGTTTGAGCATGAAAAACTCGTCTGAAAAAAAGCCGAAAGATTCCCTAACGATTGTTTTTGTAAAATCGAAGATTCCCTAACGAACATGTGAAGATTCCCTAACGATCTTTTTTTCAAATCTACGTTATTTAAATGTTAAACGTGAAATACAGTACCAATTGACATGTATTGATGTGCATAGATGATCTTCTAGTACAGATTTCCTATTTTTGATATGACATTCGCTAATTTATGTCGCATAAATCAACGAATTCACAATGGTGTATGATATGGACGTATTACAATATACACGTATTAGGCCTATATCGTTAGGGAATCTCACTTTTGTCGTTGGTGAATCTTATCGCTAATTCTTTTCCTCAACATATCTAAACAAAGAAGCGTGATCTGCTTGAAATAACTACGCATGTCTTTGACCGAAACACTAAGCTACCTTCAGAGTGTCCATTTATCATAAATGGACCTCTCATTTGATAAAATACGGTTAAAAACCAAACTGATCGTGTTCACTGTCGGCCATTGTGGGATGCACTAACGATCGTTAGTGTATCACCACAGTGACGTTTGACGTTTCAAGATTCACAGAATCCAAACTTGATGACAGTATTGCTGATGTTGAACTGAACCTTACTGGATATAGACTCAGCCAGAAGAGACCGAATTTGACATGGTGGGAGTGTTTTGTGTTTCGCAAGAATCATCCTAGAAACTGTCAAAAATCGCCAAGATCCTGAGTCGCCGCATCTAGAGAACACTTGGATTGAAGTTTGACTCCCAAATTGCAAACCAATTTCCGCTTTCTTATATACAGGCCACCTGGACGGCCTAATGGCCAATTTTATGATCCCATAGAGGATACTTTAAACAAGACTTCAACTGAGAATGTTGAGTGCTACATTTTAGGGGACCTTAATTTTGACATAGCCAAGGCTGATCCATGCACCAGAAAGTTCCTTGACATTATATCAGACTATGAGTTATATCAGCTTATTAGTGAACCAACCAGAGTTACCGCCTCAACCTCCACTATACTAGACCATGTATATGTGAACACTGCCGGAAAGGTCTCCAGCTCGGGGGTCATACCACTTGGGATCTCACATCACGACATGATTTAATGCGTGCGAAAGGTCCAAAAACTACCACCCAAGTCGATCACAACCAGGAGTTGGAAGAAGTTTTACGAGGGAGCTTTCAACTTTGACATCCTGTCACTTCATGGCATCTGCTGCAAAATTGCGGCACCATCTTCAACGCGTTCGCAGACAAACATGCACCTCTAATTCTACGCAAGGTGAGAGGGGACTGAAATCCCGTTGCTGAGCCATGACATACGACCATATTCACAAGAGGGACTGGCTGAAGGGGCAAGTCAAAGGTTGTTGATGATAGAACTAAATTTAGTGGTCTGTACAAAAAACGTAAATCATGTAACTAGTGAAATAATAATATGAGTAGTAATATGGGTAAAAGTGACAAAATGTGGTCCAGTAGCGAACAACTATTACAAAAAGGATGAAGGTAATGCTACTATATATCTGTGTATAGATGGTGAAAAAGTTACTGAAAATTGAACAATTGCAGCTGCCTTTTAACAACTTCTTCAGCACTATCGGGTCGAAATTAGCGGCAACATTTACTGCAATCCAAAAGGTGAACACAATGCCACTAATATAATTGTACCTGAATCTGACCAGTTCAAGTTCGCACATGTTCCTAATGAGTCGGTGTATGGTTATTTGGCCTGGCTTGGTTAAAATCAGGTTCGAGACACTAGATGACAAAATTGCAGCTCTGAGATGTAAACGCAATCTACGAGACAATGGATACCGTCACGTGTTCCTGCGCTCATCGCAAAGCCATCTAGACCGAGTTATGCAACATAATTTGAGCCAGATTTTGAATGAACTTCCAAATGGAGGGCAATACCGCATCACTAGCCATGGTAAACTGGTCAAGAAAGAACATGACGAGAGGTTGGGCGAATGGAGCCGTGGGCCCCCTGTGTCTACAACTACAGATCGGTTTCGAGATGATCTTCCAGCATCAGGACGAGACACTGGGAGAAGAAACCAGATGGTTGCTAGATCTACATTATCGCTGCCACAACACATCGTACATTCCAACGCGACTGAAAACCGTGTTGACCGACCTTTACCACTTCGAGGCAGCGTGAGTGATGTTCGGTGCTAGGAACTCGCCCAGCCCTCTCAGTTAAACACTGACATCCAATCTAATGATTTGCTCAAGATTTTGATTGTTGGAATGTAAATGGATGGAATAGTAATAACTGTGTATTGAGAGAATCTATTGTATGCTGTAAATATCCTGATATTGTTTGTATTTGTGAGACCCATTTGTCAGGTACAGATAACATTTATGTCACTGGATATAAATGGTTTGGACATAATAGGATTACTCGTAATATTAGAGCCCCCAAAGGATCGGGAGGAGTAGGTATATTAGTTAATGAAGCATTGCTTAGTTACTTTGATATACAGGTCATTGACAAAACGGTGGAGGGAATTTTAGGTATTATGTTATCAGGTAAATGTTGTGACTTGTCTATCGTGTTATTTGTATGTTATTTACCTCCAGTATCTTCAGTATATGGTAGAAATGCTGATAGCTTCTTCGGACACTTGCTGAGCCAAGTATACATGTACTCCGAGGTAGATCATATCGTTATGTGTGGTGACTATAATGCTAGAATTGGCGAATGGTCTGAGTACATTATTGAGGTTGACCACGCCCCAGGAAGACAGGTTCTAGACAGAGTCAAAGCTGGACACTATGAAAGTTTTATTGAGTTCTTAAAAGATAGTAGAATGTGTATTGTAAATGGCAGAGTGACACCAGAGCATGATAGGTTCACTAGTGTATCATCAAGAGGAGCATCTGTTGTGGATTATTTTTTACTAACACAAGATGGTATCAAGGATTGTATTAAGTTTGAGGTGGATACCATGTCAGAGATTATCAAGAATTTTGATCTGCTCTCATTGTTATCAGACCGGTGTAAAAGCCCAGATCACTCACTACTTACGATAACTGTGAATTTACTCTGTGATGTTGGTAAACCTGATGAAAATGTCACTGATGTACAGGGATCAGGCAATTATAATACGAAACGTTATGATTTCTCTAGGACACGTGATGGATTCATGTCGACACCTGAGTGGACCGAACGTATGAATAGATTTTTATTTCAGTTACGTACTTGTGTGAATGTTCCAGAAAATATTGACTGCCTATACAGTGACTTCGTACAGCTACTGCAATCAGAGATAGATGAATATGTACCTGTGATAAATAGGAATAAAGGTAAATGTGGAGGCCGTAGTAAACTACATCAGCCATTTTGGAATGACGAGTTATCAAAACTCTGGAAAGATATGTGTCAAGCAGAAAATATATTTTTGAAAGCTAAATATAGTACTGTAACAGAAAAAACTTTGCTTAGAAATACTTTTCACAATAAGCGGACATTGTTTGATAGAACACTGCGTAGATTTGAAAGACAGTATAAGAGACAAAAAGTTATTAATATTGATAAGGCTTGTGTCAATAACCCGAAACAATTTTGGAAAATGCTGAAAGCCTTGGGGCCGCGGAAACAAACAGATATACCGCTGCAAATAAGACAGGGTAATGACATTGTTACAGACAAAAATGTTGTATTACAGACCTGGAAAGAAGCTTTTGAAAACCTTTACCAAGGTAATACCATTGTATCAGGAGATGGTGATAATCTGTACCATGAGAGAGTTAGCACTCTCGAGGTGCATGAATATTGTATGCATGATGATCGGTATGTAGAGAATGATTACATCAACAAGGATATAGATTATGAAGAGGTCAGACGCTGTGTGTCCTTGCTCAAAACAAAAAAATCATGTGGTATGGATAATATCCCAAATGAGGTTTTAAAACATGACATGGTTGTACCATTAATAGCCGAATTTCTTAACATCTGTTATAAAAATTCTTGTATTCCTAGCATATGGAAAGATGCAGTAATTAAGCCAATACCTAAGTCTAGTTCGAATGACCCCTGTGTACCCTTGAACTATAGGGGTATCAGTCTGCTCTCTTGCGTTAGTAAATTGTTATCGGGGGTTCTCCGAAATAGAATAGGTATGTTTTGTGAAGAACTTGACTTGATTGTGGATGAACAGAATGGGTTCAGAAGACATCGATCTTGCCAAGAACATATTTTTACATTAACAAGTGTCATACGCTATCGTATGACAAACAATTTGTCAACTTATGTTGCTTTTGTGGATCTGGAAAAAGCATTTGACTGTGTAGATAGAGATATGTTATTTTATACACTCCTTGGTTATGACATTGATGGTAAAGTGTTTAGCACTATAAAACAAATGTACTCAGACACTAGGGCTTGCCTAAATTTGAATGGTGTGCTAACCAGCTGGTTTGATATATCTAGTGGTGTGAGACAAGGGGATAACCTGTCACCTCTATTGTTTGCTTTATTTGTGAATGGTTTTGCAAATGTCATAAAGGCTACTGGTAAAGGGGTATGGATTGACAATGACATGATTAGTATTTTGCTGTATGCAGATGATATGGCTCTAATTGCGGATACAGAATGTAGTTTACAGGTGATGATTGATGTAATGTATAAGTGGATGAGTGAATGGCGTCTGAAGGTCAATGTTGCGAAAACTAAAGTTATGCATTTCCGTCCAAAGAAAAAATCACGCACACAATTCGAATTCCAATTTGCTGACAGTATTTTAGGTAAAGTGGACTCTTACAGGTATTTAGGAATTTATTTAGATGAATTTTTGAACTATGATAAATGTACACAAGTGTTAACAGAATCAGCAGGTAGAGGGCACTCGGTGGAATTATAACTAAGTTCAATGCACTAAAAGATTGTGGTTATAAAACATATACAAAATTGTTTGAAGCTGGAGTTTTACCCGTATTACATTACGGTGCAGAAATATGGGGTTATGGAAGACACATCAGATGTGATACTGTTATTAATAGAGCCATGCGATATTTTCTGGGGGTGCATCGTTTTGCCCCTACGGCTGGGGTACAGGGAGACATGGCCTGGTTGTCTTTAAAGTTTAGACGATATATTCAGATGTTGAAATTCTGGAACAGACTCATTCAGTTAGACAGCAATAGAATTACCAAAAAAGTATTTTTATGGTGTTATGATAATCCATGTCACAATTGATGCGGTGAAATTATGAAAATTTCATCTGAATTAGGTCTAGCACATATTTATGAATCTAAGTCTATATTTGATGATGTTGTGGTTTACAACAGGTGTTATGAACGTATGTGTGAAGAATGGAAAACAACTGTACTGAAAAAACCAAAGTTAAGAACATATAGAGAATTTAAATTCGATTTCCAGGTAGAACCCTATATAATTTGCTATAGTTCTAAGTATGTTAGATCTGTATTTGCACAGTTCAGATTTGGTATTCTCCCATTGCACATAGAAACCGGTCGCTTTCAAAATGTATTCGATACAACTGAAGGCATATACAGAAGAATGACAATAGAAGAAAGAACTTGTAATATATGTAACTCTGGTGAAGTTGAGGATGAGATACATTTCATGCTTGTATGCAAAGGTTATCAAAAAGAACGGAAACAATTTTTTGATTGCTGTAAATCATGTGAACCTGACTTTATTAATATTTCGGATGTCGAGAAATTGAAGTACAGTATGAGTCATAACTGGAAATTGTGTGCAAAATATATAATGCAGCTATGGGAAAAACGAAAAAGTATTGTATACAAATAATGATGTTGTCAGACTACAGATAATCTCTGTTGCACCTACCAAAATTTTAGTTCTGGATAGAAGAGTCACTAATAAGTCCTGAAAGGGCTGGATGCTATTTCTCTTTACTGTATGTTCATTGTTGTTATTTTATACATGCATATGTGACTATAATAAACAAATTCATTCATATTTGATTGGTCTTGGTTATAAGGCAACAGGTAGTGGTGAAATTTCTGCATGTTTGCTGAAGTGTAGTGCAAATGTCATAGCATTACCATTACAAATATTGTTCAATATATCCATGGAATCAGGTACTCTACCGGATGAATGGAAATATGCAAAGGTTCCAACATTGTTCAAGTATGGAGATAACACCGACCCACCCAACTATAAACCGATATCGGTTTTACCAATATGCATGAAAATATTGAAGAAAGGAATATTTAGAAAATTTTTATAACCACATACAATCTCATGAGTTTATGAATGTGTTCCAATCCGGGTTCAACCCTAAGCATTCGACAACTACTACGTTAATTGATGTCTCGGATTATATGTGCTCAACAATATGGACAACCGCCTTATCACAGATGTTGTATTTCTTGACCTTGAAAACGCCTTTGATACCGTGTCTGTAACCAACCTACTATCTAAGCTTCGAAACTTTGGTGTGTGTAACGTGTCATTGTACTGTCATGTTAACTGCATATCTGGATTTCGGTCAATAAATACATACATACAAGACAGAGCTCACATGGTTCACTGATTACCTTAGTACTAGTAAACAATGTGTTTCTGTCTCGGGGTGTACTCCAGACACACTTGATATACCTTATGGTGTACCTCAAGGCTCCATGTTAGGGCCGTTATCATTCCTCTTGTACATTAAAAATCTACCTGACTGTCTGTCAAGTTGCAAAGTAGTCCTATGTGCAGACGACACTGAGTTATTTTTTGCTGCTAAAGATATTTCAACCGTCCAACGGAACCTACACTGTGCTCAAGAATGGTCAGGTAATAATCAATTAACTCTGTTGCTGATATGTTGTCGCAACTAAACTGGAAATAATTACCGATAGGTTCGACTACCACAGAAGTATTATGGTGTACAAATGTCTCAACAACATTGTTCCTTGATAGCACGTTTGAATCTCTAACCGATATACATCATCATAACACTAGGCAAAGTAGGTATTCCAATTTATTCGTCAAAAGCACCGGTAGTGTAGCAGCCAAACGTTAATTCTCCTATGTTGGAGAACAAGTTACCCAGTGTCTCGTGCTTCAAATCAAGTTATTGGGCTCAGTACAGTAATCAATGGATGTTAATGAATAACTTCATCAATTATCATCATATGTTTATCATGTGTTATCATTTGTGTTATGCATGTACTGTGTGTGCGAGGACTCTATTGTAAAGTAGCCAACGGCTAACTAGATACTCTGAATAAATAAATTTCATTATTATTATTATATGTTTTGGCTTATTGATATTTCGACAAGCAATTGTACGAAGGGTTTACTGTATGTGCAATTAGCGTGTGAGACCTCAGAAATCGCTCAGAGATCCTAAGAGAAATTTCCCAGCAGATTCACCACATCAACAGTTCCATATTTCAAATTTCCATATTTTATATGTCACAACTACAAATTGAAACGGACTCCATATTTTATACCACAACTACGAAGTAGAAGGGACCCATTTTGACCATGTCCTACAATATTTTATCTACTTTATCAAACAGGTTTTAAGCGTCCGCAATAAGCTAACTGCAATGATTTTATTGTCCTTTGCATACGTGGGGCCGTTGAAAGAAGTTCAGTCTTACGGTAACTCCTGTCCTGTAGACAATAGGGAATAGCGGACAAAGAGTGGTGCCCTACACGATCACCCGAGTGCCATGAAAAGTGCCATGAAAATCTGAACACGGCGCTTGCGAAGGTTGGTAATTGTTACTAAACTCGATATCATTACACATGCAAGTAATCGTGGTCCAATCAATGTGGACCGGTAAGGGTCGGCTGTAGTTACTACAATTACAAAAGATTCCCTTTTAGCAATGTGAACCTTGCACCACACGGTGAATATATTTGTAACAAATCGTGCTTATCAAAAATATCTCAATGATAAATCAAATATGAATTTTCTGGTTTTGAACAATCTATACTGGCGTAGAAAGGACACACAAAGAGAAAACACCAAAAGTGCATACATCGATACTATCATTGTATCCTGTCTAATCAACGTAGCTGGAGGCCCGTTGGTATACTCATGCCAATATTATGTTGAAATGGACAAAATAAAATAATGATATACTGCTTTTGAAGAAGAAATGTTCCACAACATCGACGATATATAGTTCGATATCCCAAGTGTATCATATAACATTCATTGGTAGTTAACCTATTAAAAGATTTGTGTAGGTGAGCTTTCTTAATACGATACCCTGAACACACCGTCTCCCTCGTATTTACACATCATAGGGTCGTACCGTGCATGTGAATTATGTGAGGGGACTATGAGTTACCCTCCATTCCACCACTAATTACCAATGTATGACTCGCGTCACCGCGGAAGCTCTCTCTCGTCAAGTGTCGGAATTTCCTGGTGCGCGTGTTTTTTTTGCTAGTGCATAAAAATTGCCGACCTATTACGTTTGTTATCCACGATATACAAGTTCTAAGTTTATTTACTATTGCTCACTCAATACCTTGGTTATGTTGCCGTTTTTGCAATGTATATCGACCAGTCAAAGATATCAGGAGTTTCCATGTTTGATGAGAACAATTTTCAGTACTTGACTGACCTGACGATCATGCAAAAAAATTAGATAAATATCGCGTAGCTCTCATTTTTTAATACCTCCGCAAAAATGTGTCAATTGAATGGTTTAGCTTGAGTCCCCTGTATGTGATGACTGGTCATTCAACAGTGTCAACATTTTACAAGTCCCAGAGTCAATGTTATCACGAGCCCACCAATTGCAATAGTGTAATTGGTGCAGTGAATAATGCAAGAAGCTTAATTGAGTAGAACACCTGCAATGATACTTTATATTGTATTTATGACTGTAGATTTTACTCCAAAAGATTTGATTTTACATTCCCATAATAATATTTCTTCATATGAGAATAAGAGAAAGAGACCAAATCAAGTTTCGCCAAAACAGTGCCTAGAAAGCGTCTAGAAATAAAGAGGTTTGCATGTGCAAACATGCAGCTTTGTATTGGTGGTATCATAGACATAGAACAGAGATGGACTGCCAACTCTGATATCAATCTCTCTGTTTGTAGTTATTGAACTTGAGGTCACAAAAGGTCAGAGGAAGAGGGTAGTTACACTTCCGTTGTTAACCTATAACGTCGTATTGCCATTGTTCAATCTTGACGATATTCTGAGTGATGATGTCACGTACGATATTTGACGCATTTTGACAATTCAATTTTCCATGAAAACGCCAAACCGGAAATAAAGTACCCCTCTTCCTATGGACGCAAGCTCAAGGTCACAGAGTACGAGTTGGCAGTTGGCCACATTGTATTCGATACAGCAGGCAGCCAGTCTTGCTACTCGTAATTTCCCGCGGTTCTGTTAAATAGCGGGAAATTGTGCGTCTATGTATCGGTACGTCATAGGCTCTGAGCCAATGAGCGCCCAAGGTGCGAGATCTGGTGAAACATAGGGAGTTCCGGTCTGACGAGGTTAATTTCTAGCAGTTATTTCTTGGATGTCATATATCCAAAAGGAACTTGAAATTAAAGATACTACAGACTCCTCTAAATTTTTCCAACTAATCTGGATCTAAAGTTGGAGATTGATTAAAAAATTGAAACTTTCAACTAAGTTATATATAACAAACGTGAAGACTTCAATTTTCTCATAGTCAATTTCAATTTTCTGAGCAGCAACATTCTTACGTCGCCAGCGTATCGTGTGTTTATCTCACAACTTGAACGCCATTCCAGAAGTATTCGCAAATATGAGGATTTTGTTCACAGAAGTTCCCAACTAGTCAAGCTTCTTAACTGCTGGGACAAAGACATGTTTCGCCAAGACTAGAAGCAAGAATTCTATGGACGTCATCACGATCTAGTTGACAAATACACCAAATATGTGAATATATCCTATATCATAAATATCATAATGCAGCAGGACTTGCTTGCAGAATATACTTTTTCGGATTTCATGACGGCTGCCACATTTGGGGTAGGAAGTGCTCAAATATATATGGTTCAAAAAGTTCCATAATCGATTTTGCCTGACATCGGACTGTGACAAACGAATTTTTTTGTTCGCTCCGATACATCATTGAGTTTGATCCCATGTTCATTGTTTGTTTAGTTGGTAATTTTAGCTACTTTCGGTAGTATCCCTACATTATAATCTATGGTGGCCCAGATTTCGTGGTCTATTTCGCATAAAGATCAGTGTTGTCGAATCACATATACCGCTAATAAATAACATTTTGTTTATTGCATGGTGTTTGTGTTGTTGTTGTTGCGTTCTGTAAAAAGTAAAGTGTAGACCGAGGCATTCATGTCACTCTAATTTTATCGATTGGTAAGAAGAAGCAGACAAACACTGAAGTGTGTTTAAATCATCCGTTACGTTGTTGTGCTGTGAGCTCGAGGTGATAGTGTAGTAATAGTCCAACGTAGCCGAAGTGAATCAGAAATACACACAAGACAATCAGAGATTGCAGCCATCACCCTACTGACTCACTCACTAGAGTGTCAGCTGATGACCATGCATTTTTTAATTTGGTCGGAAATAAGGAATTGTAGTCAAATGACCATCGGTCACTTGTTAAATGGTTGGGGAATTGGCCATAAAACAATACAAAAATCCTGTACAAATCTCATATAAGTAGAGTTATTGCGATTTTCGAACTTTGACTTTATTCCCGACCATAAACTGAATTGTTGATGTTTACCTTCCAAACTTCGCGTGCTTTCTCAGGCTTAGTGTTGCATATTTAGTCTGAGAAATATTCAACATTTCTAATCGTTTGATTACCCACAGTGGTTTTGGAAACACAACTACTTGCAATATCACAAATCAGTCAGAACAATTGATGACCGGCACATTTTCGACCTTGAGCGATAATAAGGGATTTTAATCATACGGCTATCGGCCATACAGCGGATGATAGCAAACGATTAATAGGGAAGATTAGTCATGAACATCAGCAGAGTTATTGCACTGTTTCGATTTTTACCTTTTCTCTGAGTTTGTCGATTGATACTGGGTTTTTTAATTTCACAGTGATGTTTCCATTATCAAGGCATATCCAATGAACAAAAATTACTGTATATATGAAAACTGGCTTCCCAATATGGTGTTGAATCTCAGAACACTCAAAACTTGAAAAAATCGTGACCCCCTAATTTTCGCCGATAACCGGGAATTCTGGTCAAACAAGAATTGGTAACAAAATTACCAGAATATATATCCCCATCCTGCTTCTGATTGTTTGGGATGGGTAAGAATTTCAACACTTTCATCAAAGTGATCACTGCATTTAAAAAGTATGGAAAACTTAATATTTTCTTGTTTTCCATGTTATACAAATTTGGGGTTCTTAGTAGTTACAACGATTACCTGCGTTATTATTTATGTGAGATTGAGTCGATGAAGGTTTTCTAAATTGTCACGTGTGGTTGTCAATCGTTTAAAGGGAAGTTGTTTGCTATAAATCCGGATCAGGAAGCTACGCTGCCTGGGGACGTGTGTAACTCGGCGTATTATCAACCACATCTCCATTATACAATCAAAACCGATAAAATACCCATCCCTGGTATAATGATAATACAACAAGATATCAGCACAACATACCTAACACTACTTATTGAGAGTGACTATGTAAGTATCAATCTATTACCACTAATACAACGAAATATTGATGATTCCAATAACAAACGTAAAATACAACATTTTGCAATAGAAACAAAGCCCAACCGAATACTTTATCAAAAGACACACTGGCGTCATCAGGGGCAGACAGTGTGGATAATGTAGTTGTTTCTACTGTACACCTGATGGAATTAGTATACAACTGCCCAACAACCTATGAGAATATTTTAGAAATCCGAAACTATTCAGATTTCCAATATGAAAGTCACATTCTTCTGTGCATGAACATTTTCGGTAACAAAAAGTATTAAATATTATCAATACAAATGCGAGTTCATTTCAGTTTCAACAGAGAGTATTTTAAAAAAATCAACATAGTATTTTGCAATAAAACATACTGCACACCAGGTTGAAATCATAGGTGGAAAACATAGTCATGTAGATGTATAATTTGTGTCCAAAACTTGTCCTGTCAAAACTACAATGTTACTTGATATTATGCCGTTCGGGTCATGGAGTTCGTTTCCCTGTCTCATACTGATCTGCCTACTCGAGCGACGGTTTAGATTAAATCCTAATCCGATACAGAAATCCGGTCTTCTAGTCTAATTTTTAGCGTTCATATATTGCTTGAGACCCCATGTTCGACAACAAAAGCAGTCTTTATAGCTGTCAAGTTTGATACTGAACACTCCACAAACGCCCGCCACACTCGGAAGTATCTACCCTTTGAAGTATGAAGTGCCAATCAAAAAGGAACACGCGAAACCTGATTTTAGAATCATTATGCTTCATGACACCATGTTAAATATCGGCTTAATCTCGGAGGATCTGTTCTGCAGACTCGCGTGTGTGTGTGTGGGGGGGGGGGGGGTGACACGGGAAAGGTAAAGATGAGCTTGACATGGATACCATGAAAACAATGCATTTGACATCAACAACAGAAAAAGCTAAAATAAATAAATAGCAAAATTGCAAACGAATGGTAACGGGTAGTCTGGTGTACAATTGCCACAATGGACCAGGTGGGTCAAATCAGTGTCCGAAACGAACCATTTGAGATAGCCGGGACGGGCATATGTTTTATGTTCATGGCTTTCAATAAATTCGCATATATTTTGATCGCATGTGCGTGATACCGCAAGATAATGATATAATTTTTTTCAGTGCTGATGCAAATACTAGACTTCGTTCCATAATTCATAATGGTCACTGGCTGACTCACGTGGTATTGGGCCAGTGACTCAAATAATCCAAATACTCTACCACTGACAAGGACATAAGAACCTGGTTAAAATTTTATCCATCATTTGGACCATATCGAACTAACACAACGAAAGCTGATTTTGCTTCATAGTGACCAAATGTCAGGTGCAGCGAGAATTCTTACAAAAGGCTGAGTGAGACACTGATGATAATGTGGCTTAAAATATATCAGCATATACTTATTTAATTTATTTTTTTACCACATTCATAAAGCATCCTTTCCGAACAGGAAGTTCGCAAAAAAACGTTATACAGAAATATAATACAAATAAGGGTAATGTATCAATAAAAAATACTTATAACAAAGGTATACTTATATAACGTAATGACATCGAAAAAGTGAAATTAAAAGTATTAATGAAATTGAAGTATTATATCATCACTAAAATCTTTATATATCACATCATGACATCATCAGTCAGAAAATATTTATAATGACAGTCTATAATGACAAACTACTTATATACTTTTTTACGGATTGTACAGCAAATCGCAAACAAAAGCTTACATGTGCAGTTAGCATACAACATTACGAATATATAGACAAACCAACATGTTTTGATTTATCGATATCGGATCACACAACTGTACAAACGGTCTACGTATTGTGAAATTACCGTGGGAGATCTGATTAAAATCAAACGGAGATCCTGAGATAAAACTCTAATTAGGATAGCATCATGTCAACAGTTCCCTACTTCAAGTTTTTAGGTGAAAACTACGAAGTAAAACGGATTCGAATTGAGTTGATAAGTCTCTATCAACATAAATCACACGGCTAATTTGTCAGGTTTCATCAAAACTGGAACACCGCAATTGACAAATGTTACGAAGCTTGGCAAATGGTATACTGGCTAAACTCAATATTACACCTGAACGATATAAACATCGCACTGTAAATGTATTTTTAACGAATCGTCCTTAATGCAAATATCTCAATGATAATCACATAAAAATGGGCTGGTTTTGAGCAATATTTGCTATAAAAAAAAGAGTAAAACAAATTTTCAATGCTGTTTAGTTCTTAACTCAAGCTTGTGTGGCCGAGTTGATACGACTAGTGGCTCTTGAAGCAGGGAGGCTGACAAAGAGGAGGTCTGACGTTCCCGCCCTGAGATGGCTCTTAGTAAGTAGAGTTCCCAAATTCAAAATCTGTCACCCAAAGTGAAGGTGTATATTACAAGCATCTGGCTTCGAATTATACGAATTATTAACAATGATATTGCTTTTGAAAGAGAAAACACGATTTGTAATTCGATAATGTCAGTAAATCGTAACAGTATTCTTTAGCAGTTGACTAAAGTGTTTAGTGGGTGAGATTACTCAACCAAATAACTTGAACATACCGTCTCAGTCCCATGTATGTACACAATATGAAGTCAATATGTGGGGGAATTATTAATTAACTTTATATTCAACCAATGATATGACACCCGCCAGCAAGGAAGATTTCACTCTTGGAATTTCCTGGTGTGTTTGTGAATGATTTTGGCTCGTGCCGCAGGAAAAGAGCGAGATGGTTATATCCGAATCACGAATGTCAAATTTTTCAAAATACATCAGCGAAAGTGTGTCAATTGAAGGTTCTGGTTCAATAGGCATATGTGTTGAAATTTGCAATGCTTGCTTGAATCCAGACAGTTTGCTGTGAATTATGAATGTGACGTTTCACGTGAATGGCTAATGCCTGATCATTCAAAAGTATCAATGCCTTCTTTGTCATTCTATTAGTAACCCACTAAATCAATATCATAATTGGTGCGATGCATAATGCAAGTCTCTACATTCAGCAAAAGCTAATGGGGTATAAGACCCGGTGACACACGTAATAAGTTATTTACGATTAAAAAAACATTTTACCATTTCTTTCAATGAGAATGATATAAACCGACCAAACGAATTGATTCTCACACAAATTAGTGCCTCCGTACGCGTCTAGACGTATACGTGCGTAGTACGAGTCCAACGTTACAGTAGCGATCTTACGTTAATACGGTTACGGATGCGTGATTTCACGACTGAATATATAATCAACCAATGGGACAGCGTAAAAACGACGGTCACGGTCTAATGGGGTTCGTCGTGACCGTTATGTCTCTATTTCCAACGATGAGACTCTACTAATACGACGAATATATGCATGAGGCAATTTCAGCTGAGCGCAACTCGTGCATGGCCCCGAGAATGATCACCCGATATAAACAACTGCACTGTTGAAGAACACTAATGTTCGTTCTGCCATGCATACCATAATACAAAGAGAAAAATTTCCTGAATAAAATCCTTTTTGGCCGCGATTCAGATACGGATAAAAATATCATCGTGGACGTTGGCATACTGCACCAGAGAGCCAAACGGTAGTTTTCTATAAATTTTGAAATATCCATTGAAAATGTGGGCAATCTAAAGCGTGGAAGGCGACGCGTACATGTGCATGGGTGTATGCACTGGGGATAAGTTTTGGGGCTGGGTCCCAACGGAAAGTATAATACATTTATAAACCTAATATTTGTATATTGATAAAAACATGTCATTTTCGACCATGATCACAGAAAAGTGGTACTTCTGCAAGTCCAATATTTGCGCCACTCCAAAATCACCCTCAGAAATGTTATACTTTACATGCGTCCATTTCCACGATTAAAATTACGGATATGTTTTCGTCATTGACACATACATGTACATTCAAAGTTTGAGGGAACCCATGTGGCCATAATCAGTTAGTACTGTAATGACGTGCTAACATCCCTCACCTCCCTGACTTAATTCTGTTATCGAGCACAATAAATCAGCAATGCTTCGCATAACATTTTGTCTATAATTATAGATATATATATATATGTTTCAGTGATTTGACAGAAAAGTATGTTTTCCTTCACAAACATTCAACTTTAGTTTGAATGATATGTGGGAACTATGTTTTATAAACATGTCCGTATCCGTCTACTCACTACTCTTGTGTTGTTTTCATATGTAAGCTCAGTCAAATATTAAACAGTTTTTCATGTGTGATAAGAAAGTCTTGCGGCATTTACATATTCAGTCCTCATCAGTCATTGAAAATAGAGACATGACGGTCACGACGAACGCCATCTGACCGTGACCGTTCTCTTCTCGCTAGCCCATTGGTGGATTATATATTCAGTTGTGAACTCACGCATCCGTAACCGTATTAACGTAAGATCGCTAGTGGGTGACACTACCATAGATTGGCAACATTGTAGTCTGTATTGCGGGCAGAGGTTAATGCACCAAATGTCACTGCCGAGGTCTGAGTTCTCCATGAAGCCCAGAACTAATATGCATCCTGCATTATTTGACGTAGCGACACACCGATAACCAGACAATAATTAAAGGCTTTCATAGCCCTCTTATTCCTTCGATTTGTAATAAGAAGTGAACAAACATTAAGTACCACTCTTACGAGACTCCGACAATCAGTCATTATGTTGTTGTATTGTGAGTTCGAGGTGATAGTGTGGCAGTGGTCCACTCTGGCTAAAGTGAATTGGAAACATGGAACAAAAGCAAGGTAATAATTTGAATTTACGATGTATGACTGTGATATTACATGTGTATCTACGTAATTCACCGAGTGTATATCATGAGACCTGACCTCCACAAATATGGAAGAGACTAATAATGCCAATACACTGCTCTTTTCAGGCCAATCAAAACTGGAACCATCAACTGAATAAAGTCAAACTGTTAGGTTTGTTTTATAATGGTTCGACAATATCATATTCCTTATTCATAATCACTCACTATTGCATGGAAAAGATATATCTGATATAGAGCAGGGATTGTCTTTCCCAGATTATCATCTTGTACAGTCTTCGGCTTCCTCGTTTAGATATACACCGATATCGATAGTTATGCTAAGACATTAATGCTGATTGAAAGTGAGGTTATTATGGGAGACATATACACGGGATATTCACTTCAATTTATGACTTCGACTGCTGATTGGTTCCTTCCGAATGCTCGAATGTTAAACGTAAAGAGCTAAATGCAGACAATGTGTGTTTGAATTACATGAGATCGACTGACCATTCATTCAATGGATAATCTACGTTTGGAAGTTGTGGTCTCTTTTACTGAGTCCAACACCCATTTATATTGTATTGAGTGGCCAAAGCTTGCATGTTTGCTATGATATATCATTGTCAGAAATGCATTACTTTCTTCGTGTTGTTCTATCATAGCATAATCAAACTTTCATTTTAAATTACTGTTGCTTTTTCACGACAAGATGAACACTTACTACTGCCCAATATATCAACCCGACGCACTGCTTACAGGATACTTACAAGAAGACATAAACAACACTGAAAGAGAGTTTTATATTATTATCTAAAGAATTAGTAATATCTGACAAACAATGGTGATGTCTTATGAGATAAATACATTAATGAGTCCATGGGAGAAAGAAGCAGGCTGTTGTCGAATAGTGGAAGTGTTACATGAAAATATGATTGCATTATGACGTCATCAATTGAACTTTCGCTGTTTAGATTGAGCTAACAAAAGAGAGTGTATGTCTTTGGCATACTATGTGACTGTCGTCATATGCAGTCTATGAGTGATTTATGTCAGTGCCTACAGGGAAGACCTTAAGTGATTGTTCGGGTTGTCTCGCATCGACCATGTGACGTATTGATAAAAGACGGCTCGCCACTCCATTGACTCGACACCGTTTGACTCACTTCCATAATTCAGTTATCTCCACACGTTGTACATATCGACAGTCTGACATTTACTGATAAAACGAAACGATGCTGTCTTTATCAATGTTATTACACACTAAGTGTTCGTAAAGTTTGGACAAATTATAAACAAATCATGATGTACCCACAAGGGAAAGGTCCATGTGATTGATGGATGGTCTACTGTGAGGACACGGTTTCTAAATTGGTACAGAGTATTTGAATCAAAGTACACATTGCTTTTTTCACATGCACACCCACACGGTTGCTAATAGAGCTAGGAAAGGCTTGAATAATTGGGAAAAAAAACTTATTTGACAATAAATAAGCCATGTTGACAGAACTTGACACATACAAATCGTACTCATGCATTGATATATAGACTACATATGGTACCTGCGTACCTCTACCGAGAAATATCGGTCAAAGCAATACCTTGAACTATAGAATCAGTAACATCCTCAACACATCATGATAATTTATTTCGTCCAATGGTATGAAATATGTGACTTTTGGCATTGGGACGAAGACAATGGTATTTTTGGTATGTTAACAAATAAAGAGGTTCCCAACTCAAAAGACAGTTTGAACAAAAGTTCATTCATTTTCTATATAGAACGCAAAACAAATATAGAGATCTTAGTGTTTTACATATACAGTCGTTCAGGCAGTTACGAGAAACATTTTTGAAAAGTGCATATAGCGTAGAGGGAATTCATGAAAATCGTGCACTTTGTGACAAGTTATTGAAATTTGGCATGCTATAAGGTATTGGTATGGAGATTTCAAAAATCACCGCAAACACGTTGGCATAGCCCCCTGGTGGCCGTTTTGCGCAAAATCCAATATGGCCGCCATCAAACAAATAAAACTTCATATCTCGGCTTCTGTTTGAACTAGAGTCTATTGTAATACCAACTTCCCTATGTTTTTTGGCACGAGAAATTCATTTATGAAGTCGCTTTACAGTTTCAAGGTCGCCAACAAGGTCAATCAATATTTCGAGGGTCAATATTAGCCAACAAATACCGGAAATTACCCGAAAACATGACATTGAAACTAAATGACACACACATTTTACACAGGACCCTCTGCTCATAGGTATAGGAACAGTATGAAAAAAAAAGGTGATGATCAAAACCGAGTTTGTAATCTCTAAGTCCTGTATAAATCCAATATGCCTGCCATAAACTCTTAACCTCATTTCTCGGATCCTGATTTCCTAGTCGTTCTTTCTACCACTTTTTTTTTTATTTTCGGGAAAATGAATTCATTTATGGAAATATTCTACAGATTTAAATTCGCCGTCAATGCCAATTCATATTTAAGAGATCAATATATGTATTGACCTATTACCAATAATTATGATGAGGAATTATCAGGAAATCAGAAAATAATAACCTTTTCATGAACATCATGAAACATTTTTATATGTACATCATAACTCTACATTAGCTTCCTCAGTACATGCTTTGCATATAGTGGCTTCTACTGTATACCTGGTGGAATTGGTACACAACTTTCCAAGAACGATGAAAGAATAATTTACAAATTCAAAACGAACACCACAAAATTATAATGAAATCATTAGAATATCCAAATGAAGACAGTGCAGTTCGTAATTTAAAATTCGCAGAAACCTTAGGCCTACTGTAACGTTTGACGTGCACAGGGCGCACGCGGCGGGCGTCGTAATTAGGCCTAAAGAATTAATTTTCTGTTTCTCGTCCCCGCTCGCCTGTATTCAAAAGCAGCCTTCCGGATTTCTTTATTTGCGATTCTCAAATAAAAAACAAAAAGTGTTCCCGCCCCTATTTTGAAGATAGTGAATGATCGAGACACCGAATCACAGCTTGCAACTTAGGCATATATTTAACTTACCTCCTTGTTTTCATTCTCCTTCAAATGAGAGAAAGACGCTACCAGTTTTCAAAACAGTTATTCTATGTGGTTACGTGTATGTGATAATACATATAGAATTGTGATCATTAATTGATTTACTATATTCCTTATGTCTACTTCAATGGACATATTAACTACTAGAACGATTCTCCACAATTACTCATCATGGAAATATATTATCAACTAACGGTTTTTGTATAATAATACTACTAGTACACAAAATCCTCCTGTCTGTGCTGACTGCTAGGAAGATGGCACACCAGGCAGTAGTGCCAAGGTTCCCGGCCAAGAGGTTTCAAGCCCAAATGAATCAAGCCTCTAGAAATAAATGTCATGTGTTACACATGATTTCAATTCTAAAGGATTGATTTATTTGGGCTTGAATGCGTCTGTGCTTTTTCAATCAATCAATAAATCAAATTTATTTTCATTTCATACGTATGAAATGTCGTCCCACAAAAAATGAAAAATAAAAAGTGCCTCCCTACCCAATTTTCTCTTGAGCTGAGGACGGTATTTTTTGCAAATTAAAAAATGAAAAATAAAAAATGAAAAGTCCCTCCCTACCCCGTTTTGAAAAAATAGGAGGACGAGAAACACAATATTATTTTTTTTAGGCCTTACTAGAACTACAACCAGGTAACAGTCCGTCCGGACGAATCCGGCCGTCATACATCACATTATAGACATACAACATATATCATACATCGGTTATGGTAATGTAGCCGTATGCGGAGCTTGAGATGCCATGAGAGTGGCACCGCCGAACTTGCGCACGTAGGCCTGTTGCTGGCCGGCCTCGCCGACGGCACTGCCGCAGGGATAGAACCCAGGAAAGCCCGACGGTCTGCCAAAGCCTGTGTCGCACCATCCCAGGGTGAGGAACTGGTGATCACAGGGACGAGCCCTTAATCAACATAATTCCCCTCCTAAGCCCCCGATTGAGAATCGTCCCTGAGGCCTTACGGCCCTAGCAGAAAAGGGACAAGGAGCTCATGGCCGAGCTCACATGTCGTACTCTCACATTGCTAGCTCTGAGACAACTAAGAACTAAGAAAGCGCGGCGGTGGTATTTATACCACAGCCAAGAGCACGAGAGATGACGTGAGGCCAGTGTTAAGTATAGTGGATAGAGACAAGGACGGTGAGTCGCCATGACAACTCACGAGCTTCGAACAGAAGCGGCCAAAACAAGAATAGTGTCAATAACAAATCTCCTGCCGCGATCTTCGGGCGAAATCGCCACATTACAATTGGAACTAAATGGTTTATGAATATCACCCGAGACCCTATGCATATAGGAGTGGAATAAATACAAATTATAGAGCATTCCAGATGATCAAAACCGAGTTCATTACCAAAAATCTATTAGCCTAGTATCATTCCCAAAAAGTGGAGAACAGTGCAACAACGAAAGCTGAGAACAACTTTGTTTGATCTCTTCGATCTTTATGGTCTTTCTGATCCCAGATCACTAACCTGATCCATACGCTTTTTGTGGGATCAGGTTTGTAATCCGGGATCAGGTTTGTGATCCGTACACAAAAAATACACCACATATCATTATTAGTGCAATCCCCTCCACCCTTGCACAGCTGGCTACAGCGGAGTCTGGCTCGGCTACAATTGCAGTTTCCATTACAGGCGACAGCACAACCAGAATGAAGGAGCAACGAGCACGCCTCACTGACGTTGGCCAAGTCTGTCCAGTATGGCATCCACTGCCTACAGAGGTTGTTTTCAAATGAATGCTGCAGTAAACAAAGCACGCTTAGCATGTTGGAATAAAGCATGTTGTGTGGGTGGGATCGATTCAAAGAACATTCTTTCTTCGTACACTGAATGTATGTCACAGTTCTTTAAGAACTTGTACATGAGTACAGTCCAACACTTGAGATGTCGCATGTGAAAATAATCAATGTTGAGGCTGGTCGGTTCCAGGGGAATGGCAACGAAGGTGTCAGTACTCTCAGGAAAGGCAATCCATGCATTCCATATGGTCTTCTTCCCATTGCTACATTGTAGTACACTGTTACACCCCGTGAATGCATGGAAAAGCGGGAGTGCTTGGCAGCGTTTGGGACCCAGCATTTGCGAGATGAGGTGGATTGGGAGACCTTTATATATTCTTCAGGATCCAAATCCAATCCACAGTTCTTAAAGGCCTAGTACTTGGAAGAAGCTGATAGCGAGCACTACCATATCAATATTCACCATCCTGAGGTAGGCCTTATCATGACCCTGATAAGGCCTACCTGCAGCATAGAGAAGGTGAAGCATCATACGAGTGTCAGCTTCTTCGTGTTGGCCAACAGGTTCGCCAAAAGGCCAGCAGGTCTGTTGGTTTGTTGCTGAGCACAATGTCACCCATTGTTGTCAACAAAAGTGGAGCAGTCGCATCTCTCTGAAGTTCCTGACTTATGAATTGAATAGCTCATTTTCGTTTTCACAAACTTTCAGGAATGCCTGCCACTGTACGCCCTTGGATAGTGGTATCTGGACTGAGACTTGTGTCCGACGTGTCACAGTCCCACCTCGCTTGATTCAAGTTTGGGACTTGAGGCCTGTCTCCTTGTTTGTGTCCCAGACTGCGTCCCATGGTTTTATCCGTCATCTGGCTTCGCAGATATAGCAACAACGGCATCCGTGTGTACTCCCAAACACACTTGCACGCACATCTCAGCATTTATATGTATAGCTGCTGCCATATGATAAACAACCACAGATTCTTCTTTTGCAGCGGGCGATCGACCAGGATTAGTATACCTGGCAAAGAGTAGAAAATGCTTTAGCAGTGCCCAGCTCATTACCACCCTTTTTCAAATCTACAGGTGGTCTGATGGCAATCGTGACCATGGTGGCCCTTGGAAGGATGTCAGACAATGGTGTTGTAGCTAATTATATTCTGTTCCTCACAAATCCTGTAAACATGTTTCTGCCCATGACGGGAGTTTCCCGGAGGCATCTGGCGATTTCAGGGTCCATGACCTGGTCAGTGCCTAAGGTAATGAGGTCTCGAAAGGTCTTTCTGAGAGGATTGAGGATTGTGCCCTTCTGGAAAAATCACACAAAGCTCTCAAGTGCTTCAGAAATTGAGGATTCTGGATGCTCCAAATCTTCCTCGTTTGAGGAACGTACATTCTCAAACTCATCCGTGACCCTAAGAACACCAGGTTTTGATAGGTCAATGACCTCCGTTTTCTCTTGCTGACCATATAGGTCCTTTGCTCCACTATCCTCTTTCAGAAACTTGATGCTATGCTCCTCACGCTGATCAAGGGCCATCAGTGAAAACTTCTTGTTGCCACGCTGAACAACGAACCTCCCTTCCTTGAAAGCCTGATGAACTGACGGATAAGTCTCTGAAAGTCCCTGCCATGTCTAGCAAGTAAACTTGCATCCATCCGGAATAGTTTGTGTCCAAATGCGAAAACCATGGGCACATATCATTAGAGACTTTGAGAGTCAATGGCCATTCAACAAGCGCTGACCGCTAACGAAACAACAGCAGTAGTCCAGAAGCAAATTGTTGGCATTTTGCTTATACATGTAAGTTGCTTCTCCCAAATGTTGCTGGGTTCGTGAGGTCCATATCCCTCATTGCAATACTGGCGATAAGCCTGCTCTTTCAGTATGTGTAGCCATGCCATTGTGAGCCGATATGAATATCGTGTACTATACATGGTGTGTGAGCTGATATGCATAGCAATGCCAGGAGTGAAGACATTGGCGAGCAAGAACATCCGGCTCCAGCCAGATCCGGCCAAGAGCTTACCAACACATTCTAGATATGCTATCTCGATATGCAGGAATCTCATCAAACACACCATCTTGGATTCACCGACCTCGTCGGGGTACACCAACTGACATTTATTTGTGTTTGATGTAGAGAGGACAGTCACCTTAGATGACTGGAACTTGACCAGGAGTCACAAACTCTATTGCTTCTTTGACCACAGGATTGAGTGTTTTTGCATGGCCATTGTTGATGCATGTTCATAGGAGATTGGGAAAATTCCAACTGTCCCTTGGTTATATATCTTCAGTGTGTTGGGCATGTGAGAAATGTTTAGAATAGGTCACTGGAGTGTCTTGAAGCAGACCATCCTTTTCACAGATGAGCCATGTTTCCTCGGGCACACATGTTTGCAGTTGGTCAGTGAATGCTGGCTTGGCCACCCCACTTAGTACTGACGACAGAGTAATTTCTATAGCCTAGTCATCGATGTACGGCACAATGTCATCAGGAAGTTATACAGTGGGCCTCCAGAAGGAATACCCAACTTGAGAAGTGAATCATCCACCACCATATTGTCATGTGTGAGATGTTTATTAACGAGATAGCAGTACCATGGTGCTCAAACTGATCAGACGATGTTATCGACTCCTCCAGTCGTGAAGACTTCGCGCTTCATATTTGTCTGAATAATGACTCCATCCTCAGCAAAGCACTTCGACACAGGCCGAGCAAGTGTTTTTTCTGGTATCCATGACTCGGTCCTATGAGACTGAAATACCTAATGCATGGAACGTGTTGATACACGTGTTGATGATATCTTTCTGGTTATCATTTACATGCAGGTTCAACCCCACATAGAGCGGAAAGGGTGTCTCTTGATCCTTCTTCTGGTAGAGAGTAAGAGTCAGGCATGTACGCAACATGATGCCACGACGCCCGTGTGTACACTTTTCACTGACAAATAAAAAAACATCAGCCACTTCTCCATTTTTTTTTCTAAATTTCATGAAAATATCATGCACACACCAGTATTCTACTTAGACTCCATAAAATTTGTTGAATCAAATAAATTAAAAGGTGTTTTTCTTGAATTTAAACATCAACGCTTGAATAATATTGCATGTATTTTTCAACATGTTATGTTTTCGGCTATTTTCGGCTAATATTGACCTCTTAAATATGAATTGACCTTGTTGGAGACCTCAAAACTGTAAAGGGACTTCATAAATGGATAAGAAGTGAACAAACATTAAGTACCACTCTTACGAGACTCAGACAATCAGTCATTATGTTGTTGCATTGTGAGTTCGAGGTGATAGTGTGGCAGTGGTCCACTCTGGCTAAAGTGAATTGGAAACATGGGACAAAAGCAAGGGATAATTTGTTTAATTTACGATGTATGGTTGTGATACTACATGCGTATCTACGTAACTCACCGAGTGTATATCATGAGACCTGACCATGAGACCTCCACATGCCAATACACTTCTCCTTTCAGGCCAATCAAAACTGGAAACATCAACTGAATAAAGTCAAACTGTTAGGTTTGTTTTATAATGGTTCGACAATATCATATTCCATATTCATAATCACTCACTATTGCATGGAAAAGATATATCTGATATAGAGCAGGGATTGTCTTTCCCAGATTATCATCATGTACAGTCTTCGGCTTCCTCGTTTAGATATACACCGATATCGACAGTTATGCTAAGACATTAATGCTGACTGAAAGTGAGGTTATCATGGGATACATATACATGGGATATTCACTTCAATTGTTGACTTCGACTGCCTGATTGGTTCCTTCCGAATGCTCAAATATTAAACGTAAAAAGTTAAATGCAGACAATGTGTGTTTGAATTACATGAGATCGACTGACCATTCATTCAATGGATAATCTACGTTTGGAAGTTGTGGTCTCGTTTGCTGAGTCCAACACCCATTTATATTGTATTGAGTGGCAAAAGCTTGCATGTTTGCTATGATATATCATTGTCAGAAATACATTACTTTCTTCGTGTTGTTCTATTATAGCATAATCAAGCTTTCTTTTTAAATTACTGTTGCTTTTTCACGACAAGATGAACATTTAGTACTGCCCAATATATCACGACCCGACGCACTGCTTACAGGATACTTACAAGAAGACATAAACAACACTGAAAGAGAGTTTTCTATTATTAGCTAAAGATTTAGTAATCTCTGACAAACAATGGTGATGTCTTATGAGATAAATACATTAATGAGTCCATGGGAGAAAGAAGCAGGTTGTTGTCGAACAGTGGAAGTGTTACATGAAAATATGATTGCATCATGACGTCATCAATTGAACTTTCGCTGTTTAGATTGAGCTAACAAAAGAGAGTATATGTCTTTGGCATACTATGTGACTGTCGTCATATGCAGTCTATGAATGATTTATGTCAGTGCCTACAGGGAACACCTTAAGTGATTGTTCGGGTTGTCTCGCATCGACCATGTGACGTACTGATAAAAGTCGGCTCGCCACTCCATTGACTCAACACCGTTTGACTCACTTCCATAATTCAGTTATCTCCACACGCTGTACATATTCGACAGTTTGACATTTACTGATAAAACGAAACGATGCTGTCTTTATCAATGTTATCACACACTAAGTGGTCGTAAAGTTTGGACAAATTATAAACAAATCATGATGTACCCACAAGGGAAAGGTCCTTGTGATTGATGGATGGTCTACTTACTGTGAGGACACGGTTTCTAAATTGGTACAGAGTATTTGAATCGAAGTACACGTTCTTTTTCACATGCATACCCACAAGGTTGCTGATAGAGCTAAGAAAGGCTTGTATAATTGAAAAAGCTTATTTGACAAAAAATGAGCCATGTTGACAGAACTTGACACATGAAAATCTGTCTATTCATTGATATATAGACTACCTATGGTACCTGCTTACCTCTACTGAGAAATATCGATCAAAGCAATACCTTGAACTATAGAATCAGTAACATACTTAACACATCATGATAATTTAATTCGTCCAATGGTATGAAATATGTGATTTTTAGCACTTGGACGAAGACAATGGTATTTTGGTATATTAACAAATAAAGAGGTTCCCAACGCAAAAGACATTTTGGCTGTGAATTAAAGTTATGTCAGTTTTTACATGTATATAAAACATGAAACAAATATAGATACCTTAATTTTTTTTACATGTACACTGTATTGAATATAACAACATGTAGCTTCATCACTTCCAGCGTTCAGTGCAAGTGTACATATTAGTCGACTTGACAGTGCATAATTATTGAACAAAAACACAGTTAAGGTTCGCATTGAGTAAGTTCGCTGTTTGTGAACATGGATACCCACTAATGACACGGATAAAATCTAACGGTTTTTTTCTGAACATACATATGATATTCACTCTCAACACAGTCTACCCACACAATTTGGTATTTTGTTGTAATACATGTGGGTATAGCCTACTTTAAACAAAACTAAATCAGCAGGTATGTAAAGAATAGCCAATGCACAAAGCCCACACAGCACACATATACAAGGTCGCAGCACACATTTACAAGGTCACGACACACATTTACAAGGTCGGACCAGTGCACAATGCCACACATCTCTGGGAGGTACTTGAATAGGAAAAGTAAATACTGAGGCGCGTAACGAATTTCAACGACAATGAACATCCATTGTGAGAATATCAAGGCTATATGCAAATTTCAAAAAAAAAATCAAAAGGGTGCCCGACGCAACACATTTTTGGTTTAAAAAAAAACGCACTATAGCATGGAGCGATATTTTACGTTTTAATATTGACTAATTTGCTGAGTAGAAAAGTAAGCAGCAACACGCGATCAATGCATGCGGTCGTCCTTGTTAGGACTTGAAATTAAAATGAGCAAAATTTACGGTCCTCCTGCAGTGTTTGCCTGATGCCAGTTATTGTAAATAGGACAGCCATATGCACCTGTTTACACCACACCAGAAAAATGTGAATTAACACTTGTAAAATAATGTAATCTAAACAAAGCAATTTGTATGGAGTTTCTTACTGACAATTTTATTTTGGATGTATCAAATAGCAAAGGTTAGTGCCAATTTATGTGTTCATTATTGTATGACGGTAGCCATTGATGTGGTTATCCTTGAGGTTAATCGCCTGTCACACTGAAATTCAGCCATCCCAGTTATCACCTTGACTTATGCCATCATTGAGCATCCGATATCGTTATCTCTAACACCATGATTTGTTTTTTCTGTGCAAAGTCAGTTCAACATGTATACGCCATGTTTACTGCTCAATACTACAATAGGTAATGCGAAAACAAAGAAAACCCATAACGGATGAAAAATGCACAAAAAATAGTCAGTCATCAGTGCAGACTTCTAGCTGTCTTGAACTAGAAACGAATCATGATTGAAAATCACTAAAATCCTTTAGTGGACTGGGTAGCTCGGTGGATAATGCGCTGGTCTCTTAACGCAAAGGTCATGCGTTCGAGACTCCTGCTGGACCACTTGGTTATTTCGCTAACATCCTTAAGCAAGGTGTGCACCACTAATTGTCTATATCTACCCAGGAATAAATGGCTACCGGTCAGGTATGTAGTCATTAAAGAATGGGGTAAAGTGTACAGCGCCCTTGTTTAGAATTACGTTCTATAATGGAGCGCTCAATAAATGTTAAATTAGCTTAACTGAATAAGTATCAACTATCATACATTTTCGAACTTGTAAGCGTAATTTGCAATAATTTTGTCAGTGGGAAAAGCGTTTGCCCGAATAAGTGTTCCGTTTGGTCTATTAAAAAAAAATGATGACCTATATATATATCATTTGTGAAAAAATTATCGACTGCCTGGAATAACCTTACTTTCTGTACCAAGTAAGTAAATTTAGTAAATGACACACGAAGCTTAGTAGATGTGTCGATTTATATTGCTTAGCTTTAACAATATTTCCTGTGACTATGTCAATTGCACGCACCCGTACATCCCTCATGAGATATTGGAATGCAACTGCGGTCCGTGAAACATTATTAAACTGAAGACCACTCAGTCAAAACATTTCCAGTTGTCCATGAGTAGATGATAGTTTATTGATAGCAATGTTGGTTTGTCCAATAGAACAGTGAAGATGATAAAACAGAATATTTTGCACTAACCAGAAAAGAAACCAGCAAAAAGTCGTGGTCGACTTTGTCAGGTAATATTGAACTGAAAACTAATATGAGCAAACATTCACACCTCCACTGACTTCAAGAATACGCAATGCTCTTGTGAAATCATGTGACATGGCAAGATATTAATGAATATTTTTTATGCAAAAAAACTTCAATTTTGTGGCTGACCCACCTGATGTTTACAATCAACACCATGGCAACTATCACGGCACTGATTGCACCTACGCCCACTTGGTGCATGTGCGACTGTACATGAACATTAGCTGATTTCCAAATGCTATTCACGCTTGTTGATTGTGTACAATCATACATGAACTATAACAATAAAGTGGTGTTATTCCTGACGTAATAATAGTAGTTTAGTTTGCAATATTTACTTGGGTATGGCAAAGTTATAGTGAAGGGATTAATAGGTAGTGATTGGTTGATGGAATAGCCTACTATATACGTGGCGATGTTTGACCCGGTGATGTTATAACCTGTCTATTCGATCATGCCCTAAAGTGGGCAAAAACCTCAAACCCATTTGAAGCTGAATATACGAAAAGAGGGCACTGGTGTCTCGTTCCGAATGTGCCCAAAAATATCGTTTTGATGACGTAATTTTGTACTTCATGGGACTAGCTTTGATTTCATACTCATTTATTGTCAGTCCGTATTTCCTTCACAGCTTAATATTGGCCATCTCTTATATCAGCAGTCCATAAAAGTACAAATAATTATTACCCGCCTGTTAAACATCTCATGTTTTCATACTCCGTTGGTATAAAAGCAATCCCGGCGCCTTGTTCACCGTCTCTTGTTTCAGCCATCTGACGATGAACTTCGGCATGTTTACCTGCATCACATTACATGGCTACCTTTGTTATTGTTCCAGCATGATCGCACGTCACCTGCAAATAGGTGTAAATAAACATCAACAAAACATGAAAAGCAAGTCTCCACCCGGCGAGATATTCATCACAATTTAGGAGTTATATTCTCAGGGTCAGAGGATTTCCTCGCACTTACATCTGTTGATATGTTAATAATTCACGAATATTCGGTGTCTGATAACATGGATAAGGGGTGCATCATTTCATCCAATCGGATGGATAAATGCTGATCTGCCGATATAGACAAAATGACTTGTGGAGATCACTGGATCATGAAATTAATCTGACGGAGCTAATTCAATAGATTTGCGAGCCGTAGTTTATTAATACGTCAATTCGAGAAACCCCGAACTATCATCCATGTTTTCAGTTTGCAATGACCAAAAATCTTCAGGGAAGATATACAATAGCAGCTGTAATTCTGCAACACGAAAGATTCCATAACCACATACGGCATATCTTTAGGCTACATAGAACAGTTGGAGAAATAATATGCCAGTCCATCATATCATTAAAACTCACTGCTGTGACACGTTATAATCCATTATTTACAGTCAATCGACCAAACCAAATTATTCGAAAAGCCAAAATCAGTGCCCCGTGAATGTCTAAATATATATAAATACAGAGGTTGATGCATAATAGGGAGCAGACAACTAATATACGTCGTTCTAACGAGACTTTCACACATCAATCGTTATGTTGTACCATGAACAGTAATATCAATGGTGCTACAGCCATAAAATCACTACTGACCATCTTTTCCTCGTTGATCTTAATAATAAATGTCCTTCACCTTAAGTTATTTCATTACTTTATTGATATTCATTCAAGCTTTCCAAAGAAAGAAGAGATTTCGTGCCTGAGCGTCGCTCAACATGCCTGTTAAATATTGTAGTGATTAATGTAAAAGTGCAACTCCTAGAGCGTTTACAAGCCATGGGTGTTGAAATGGGTGGACAAGCCGTGGATGTTGATGTTGTCACAAAATGTGTCGCCAATCAGACATTCTGATTGCTATGGCAACCAAAATCGATGGGTGTCGTGATCTTACCATATGACATCTCAATATCCAATATTATAAGAATCGGTTCAGATTTGCAACCTGTAGCGCATTCACAAGAAAGTGTCTGCGGACGCGGTAACGCGACGATCGCAAATCCATAGTATCCGCCGATTTTTTTTCGGAGGATACAATTAATAGGGATTTTGTATATACATGTAATCCACAACGCCCAGTCGCCCACATACTGTCTTGTGACTTAATGATGAGAGACGCATTCTGTTGAACTGTAGTACAGAAAAAAAGTAATTACTGTAGATCAATATCTACTGTACCAGTTGAGTTTTTGCTTTTTGAACTTTTATGAAGCCTTGTGTCCGATGTTTGATAAACCAGCTGACTATCAATAGAGTTTCAACTGCCACTTCCGTGGTATCGTAATTTGGAGAGATGGAGTACATCCAAACATGAAATATTCAGCTCGGTAAACACAACATTCATAACTGGTCAGTATACAATGTAGCAGTTGATGCAAACATACGGAACATCCGGCAAAATATCAGGCCAGGTAACACTCATCAGCAAAATTATTAATAGTTGGAACACAAATAATATGCCTTATTATATATTCTATCATTATTTTTGCCTAACTTCACAGATTGTGAACAGAATAGTGGGTTCTTATTTCTTAGTCCAGTATCATACACACTCGGGAATCATCCTAATAAAACTTACTCAGGAATAATCCTGATAAAACTACGCGAAGAAGTTTTAAGAACTTTAAGAAGAATTCCTCCTCAAATATCATGACAGTTCACAGTTGTAAAGTCAGTTGCAAGAGCCGGCTTTGCTACCGTTAAAAGATTGCCCTTTTCCTTTAATTCTATTCGAAAGTGCGTTAATTCATTCTACACACAAAGAACATTAATTATCCATCGCCCCTGCAAAGAATGATAATTCGAGGGAGGCAATTTTTTTCAATACGTGTTTGTCTTGCCTATGATTCTAATGATTGTGGAAGTGGAGATTGTCAATATTTTCACTGACATTAATCAGTACATTCAAGAGATCGAGTTCATGGGAACCTTGATATCTTGGACAATCATGTTTTTTCCCGTCATACAAAGTTAGGGTTTGTAAAAATATTGTGAAATGTTTCGTGCTGGAGTGGTTTATCAAATCACCTTCGACAACGAACAAAAAATAAAGGGTTTCGTTTCATATCATTTTTAATTTTAGAGATAATCAGTTCTTTGTTTTGCTCGTGTGATATTTATTGTTTCTAGCAGTTGGGATAATTACCTGTGTTATTATTCATGTGAAGTTGAGTCACTCAAAGACTCGCTGATTGTCAGTTGCTCGGGCTGTTGAGCGTTTGAAGGGAAGCTGTTTGCCATGAATCATGATCAGTGTATTTCGCCGTCTGTGACCGTGTTTACTAATGCAGTATTGCATTTACTAGTATACTCGACGCCCAATAAAGTAACATCTACTGTTAGAATGTGTACACTACAAACTTGATCGACGTAACGACGCACCCAACACTACTAATTGAGAATTAAAGACACATTCCTCTGCAAATGATCATTTTTTAGACGGATGTTCCTGTTTTAATGTTGCCCTTTATTTTGCTAAACTTGTGAGGTCATTTTAGGTTAACAAATATTATCTTGCAATCAAAATCTATTGCACTACAGTTCCACATAGCCGTTTTAAATAACCATCATGTAGCATAAATTCTTCATCACAAACCTACACTGTTCGGGTGATAAATATATACATATCAGAGATTTCAGCATATTAAATCTAAATCTTTTGTTGGTGTTACCACTCGCTGGAGTAATAGTTTTTATTAGGTTCTAATCAGGTACGAAAACACTGGTCTAATGTAAAACATTTATCTTTCGATGGCTTGGATATGTTTCTTTAATCAACTTGACACCCGATGATCCACAAAAAAGGCAGAGTTTATATAACTCTCATGTATGATTCAAAACACTCTATAAAACGCAAGTCACACTCGGAAGTATATTCTCTTTGAAGTAAGAAGTGCCAATCAGAAAGAAAGACCACACATGCAAAAATGTAATCAACATTAATATTCACCATTGTCATGTTCAGATAGCTATTGGTTATGTGTATGATAATAGAATTGGCCACAAGCGTAGATAAGGATCTGCTTTTCTGGTATATTCTGTTTATCGTATTTATATTTTAGTGTTTAATCGATATCATTCCACATGAAGTTTCAGGTGTGCAGTCATTGTTGTCTTTGTCAGTTTTGGCGCGAAATATTCCTAATTTTTTGGTTTGTCTTCTTCAACATTTTGCCAACTGTGCCCCCTGCACAGTCAACACCAACACCAGGTTTAAGCAGAGTATTGCGCGTTTTCATTCCTTTCATCCTGTTATCACATTCATTTCATATTCATACGTTTAATTTACCTTCAACAAGGAAAAAAAAAAATAAAATCACCTTCAACAAGGAACAAAAAATAAAGGGTTTCGTTCACATTCATGTGCAATTGTGGAGATTGTTATCTGTGTTATTATTCATGTGAACATGAGTGACTCAAAAACTCGCTGATTGTTTGTTGCTCGGGTTGTCGAGCGTTTGAAGGGAAGCTGGTTGCCATAATTCCTGGTCGCAGCATTACATTTGTTATCTTCAATATAAACTCGACGCCCACTATTGGTACCTACTACAAAGCTACTAAAACAAAAACAGGTATGCTTGTTTGTTTGTGTTACATATTTTCGTTAAAAACACGTTGTAATATAACGAATATTATCTTGTTATGAAAGCCTATTGCACAAGAGTTCCACATATCCGTTTCAAATTATCATTTTCATATAGTATAAATGTCTCATCACGATACTACACTGATCGCATCATCGGGTCTGTTTCCATCACAGAAAAATATGTTATATTAGAGAATCCAGCCTATTAAATCCAAAACTATTGTTGGTGTTACCATTCGCTTGAGCTAAAGTTTTGATTAGATTCTAATCCGGAACTCTTCTGTTCTACTTTCAATATGCCAGGAAGTGCCAGTCAGGAAGAAAGATCGGGACTCCGATTTCCAAAGCATCATGTTCGCCTAATCTCGGAGGTTGTGTTCTGCGACCGTTACACCGGCGTTTGTATGACATAGAAAAGGGTCACGGTGAGAGGCCCAGAATACAACAATACAACCTATAGTCTTTGGAGTGACGCTACAACGAGGAGCAGACAACACTCGAAGGCTTTTATGTTGACGTTCTTCCTCCCACTAATTATTTCGAATGATAATGAGAAGTGGCCAAATGTCGTTCTAACAAGATATCAATCAAATATCAATCGTTATATTGTTGTGACGTAACCTTGACGAGAGAGTGTGGTAGTGGTATACTATTGGTCTGACCACCAACTCATATCAGTAACCTTTTGGCTTGTGATTAGGTACTTATGTACTTGTCATATATCTATTCCATGGGGTTTGTATCGGATTTATAATTTATTTTCATAGGTTGTTTGGCAGTTGTATACTAATTCCATCAGGTGTTCAGTAGAAACAACTACATCTATCACACTGCCCCTTATTACACCAGTGTGTCTTTGAATAAACTATTTGGTCGAGCTTTGTTTCTATTGCAAAATGTTGTATTTTACATTTGTTATTATCATCATCAAAATATGGATGTATTGGTGGTAACAGATTGATACTAACATCGATGAGATAAACGGGAAACATGCAAAAATACAGGATTAATTCTGAATTTATGATTGATCGATATGATATTGCTTGTTAAACAGATTATTGGTTCATGCTACAATTATCAATGAAATTCTCCTCGCAGCACGAAACATAAATCAACTAGACGTCAAGGCCTAAAGATGTCTTGGAGGCATTTCGGTGTTAAGAGTAATTCGTAATATTTATAACATGTTTGCAACGGGCTTACCACGACACACCGTTTCCTAGATATCGACGAAAATATCGGTGAAAAATGTCGACTCAGCAAAACGAATTTCAGCTCAAGGTCAATGTTCATCTATAATACCCCCTTAGACATGTCTGTCTAGAGCGAGTCCGAAAATAACGTCTGTTTCGCTGTACAGTGCATCGTTTGCGAGATATTGACGAAAACGAAAAATGCCGAGTCATCAAAAATATTTCAGGTCAAGGTCAAAGTTCATCTATTATACTCCCCTCAGACATGTTTGTCTAGGGCAACGAGTCTGGAAATAACGTCCGTTTCGCTCTACGATGAACTGTTTCCGAGATATCAACGAAAACGAAAAATGCCGACTCAACGATAAAAATTAAGTTCAAAGTCAAAGATCATCCATATTACCCTTCCACCATATACGGAAGAAAAAAAGAAGAATTCTGACAAACCATAAAGGCTTTTCTGCCGAAATGCCTCAACTATCAGGTCCTACCTGTTGTGGTCAAGATTTAAAGTGGAATAATCGGTTTCTGGAATTCGTCATCAATCAATTGGCAAGCATATATTAGATGACATGGCACCGTTACAACCCCCAAAATACGTCCGCATGATCCTGCAGTGGATATACCGTAAAATCACACGATGTGAACGAATTGTTCATATCTGCGCTAACATAAAGACATGAATTTCTCCATACAGTCGTTATTTGCAATTCAAAAAGAAGCAAACTTAATATTTCGGGTTCCATCACTATAATTTACCATAAATATACGAGTTTCAAGTAATAAGTGTAGTTTTCTATTTTTTCGACAATTTTTGTAAATTTTGCATCACTACATGGGGACCATTCCGTGTAAAACTATTTTTAAAATCCGATTTTCAATGTCAAATTTAGACAAATTCGTGTGCGCAATGGAACTTTTGCACTGTACATCTGCTCTGAGGACAGCTATTGATCACTTTCAGCCGGAAAACCAAAAACCGATTATTCAACTTTAAGATCAGTTTGAATTGTGATTCCAGCTCTACATATAGTTTCGAATGTAGGACGTCGAATTTGATTCAATACAGAAAGAATGAAAAGATATTATTATGGATATTATATTGAAATAACAACCGTCAACACGTAATAGGAGGTGACTGGTCAAGTGTATATGGGAAGGGAAAGGGTGGTCGGGGCTGAATGTATGGGATACCAGCCGTATTATCGTACTCTCTCAATGTAGTTCCATTTCAGTTAGCTGAGTTATTGTTGGGATATCAGCCGTATTATCGTACTCTCTCAATGCAGTTCCATTTGAGTTAGCTGAGTTAATGTTGGGATATCTGCCGTATTATCGTACTCTCTCAATGCAGTTCTATTTGAGTTAGCTGTGTTATTGTTGGGATATCAGCCGTATTATCGTACTCTCTCAATGTAGTTCCATTTGAGTTAGCTGAGTTAATGTTGGGATATCTGCCGTATTATCGTACTCTCTCAATGTAGTTCCATTTGAGTTAGCTGAGTTAATGTGTCAATGGTACAGACATAATAAAAGTGTTGAAATCACATTAATAAACACTAAAAAAATATATTTAGTCGTTGAATAATAATGATGCGGTGATCATCAATTCGATGTCAATCTTATTGAATTGTTTGACACTGATAGGATACTTCACATCAGATATATTTCAACTGCTGAATATTTACCATCAGTACCGAAAACCCCACTCATTAAACACCATCCGAGATCGTGATTACGATAGTTCAGACGGTGATGTCAGTCAGACCTCGTAAGTGTTATGGTCTTCCACAACTACCGAAGAATGACATCATGGGTGAGGAAGGAAATGTTACCGTATGCTAAACAAAGTTGATGAGGATTTTGTATATAATCCATAAGCGTCTAGTCGCCCACACATACAAAATGTCCTCACAATTACCATAAACAATATACATGGATTGTCATGTTTCATATAGCTATTTGGTCGTGTGTGTGTAACTTCAATGTACAATCTTATGGCAATAAAAGGTTTTTAAACCATTTTCATTATGCTGCATAATTATGGGTAACTCATCATGTCGACCAAAAGAACATGATATACGTTGTTCTAGATCATTACTTATCTACTTTACCAGTTGAGTTTTTGCTTTCTTTTTTGTGCTTCTTTCTTTTTTGTACCATTGGGATGACAACGAGCAATATACCATTAATAATAGAGCAGTTATCCTGTGGGATATTCCATAAATCAGGCAATCAATACAACACAAACTGCCATTTCCCGTGGTATCCTAAGCTGGAGAGGTAAAATAAATCTGAACATAAAATATTTAGCTCGGTAACCACAACATTCAAACACAGTGACGGTGTATACAATGTTACAGAAACTGCCGGCAAAAATATTAGAGCTGGTAGCAAATCTGTTCGACACAGATATCAGCAATATGATTAAATGTTACAGCACAAATCAGACGCTTTTTATGTTTCACAGCTATTGTGTTGAGCTTCACAGATTGTGAGAAAATACTAGTAGCTGTTTTTATCTTCTTCAGTCCAGTCTGTACATGGTATTTCTTCTGAAACACCATGTATTTCGTATTTCTGTACAAAATATAGTTTAAATATAATATTTTGTCGGAATGAATACAGATAGCACCTCCATGTCACATAGTGGGTGGAAAAATCCACATGTAGATTATATCAATATAGAATACAATATTCCCATTAAATATTGATATTATACAATAACAATGCACACCATTTTCACATACCAGGTTCAAAACATATCAGTTGTGAACTTTATTCTGTCAACACTATCATTTATACAAATTCACGGCTCGGATCATTGGGTCTGGTGCCATACCCAAACATTGCATAACGCAATATTGGGAATTCACCTCAAATTTAGATCTTATGGCCAGACCTCGTTCCACAACAAAAGCAGGGTCTTTATAACTGTCAAGTTTGATACAGAACACTCCACAAACGCCCGCCACACTCGGAAGAATCTATCCCTTGACGTAGGGAGTGTCAATCAGGGGTAACCGTGGGGACTCTGATTTCCAAATCATTATCTTTGATGTTGTAAAATATCGGCTTCATCTCAGTTATGCGGATATTACCCCGTATATGTGACACTGGAAAGGTAAATTTGTGCTCAACATGGACCATGAAATCGACGTAGAATCAATACCCAGTATTAAGTATTCCGAGCGAACAAAACAGGGTCCGTTATCCAATCTCATAGTCCGGGGACAGAAAGTCATAGCAGCCTTTATCATCGACATTATTAAGAACAAAAATACTACTTGTTCTGTTTTGAATTGGTGATAAATGTTAATTTTGGCTACCTGACATTGTGGTGAATTCACTGCTTTAGACATCAAGCTGATCAGTGCCCGGATGAACGATTTGGGGGTACCCCTGACGGTCACATTTCAGTTCCGATTGTCCACATATGTTAGTTCTTCCATAGAATGTAGTAGTGTTGATATCTTTCTTTGACATCAAGTGTGATAGTTGATTATCACATTCCAAGTACAAATACGAAAAAAATCATTATATAATCATGAATATTCGAACGATTAACACAAAATGTTCTATGTCTTCTCATTTGCATATGCTTCGTTTTAATATAATGATTTACTACCATATTAGTGATGTTGTTGGGTATACAGATTGGAATGTTAACGGGTAATTATATTCAAGACCTTAGTCAGGATTTAGATATCAGCATATAACTGTATAGGGTCCTGGTATTGGATAGTGAGTGATTAAGTATGGCGAATATGAAATGAGAGGACAGCCTAGAATATTGTTAAAGCATGAACTCTTCGGTACCAGATTCTTTGTTTTTGAACAATTCAGACGGATCGACCAGTCGTTTCACGAATGACATCAATTATTTCCCCGGCCCGCCCTCGCACACATAATATTACATATATGTCTGAGCTTATTTTGCACTTACTCGACCCAAGATCCCGAGGGTGGGTATATTGTGTAGTACTATCCAAACAGGCATTATCATTCCTTTGACCTCATTCTGAGTATACTCTCCGTTTAATGCCATTCAAAGGTTCAATATGCGTGGAAGCACACCACACAGCCATATTTGGTTAGTAATTTATATAAGTGGTTTAGTGATATCAGTCGCTAACTGCCAAGTATATAGGTGCCAAATGCCCTTTATTCTTGGCGCCACTTCGCTATGGGTCGTATGAACTGGGAATTTCATTATCACATCAAACCATGTAGCCTTCTGTTCCAAACAGGTGCGTTCTTCTTGTTGTCGTGGTTACGCTTCTGGGTGCCAGTAAACTACATTGGGGGTAATTACTTTGATAATGTCATGCTCAAATACGATTGTAGAACATTATGGTTACTGGTTTGAACATTATGGTGACTGGTTTGAAGGGGAACGACAAATTAGTCACTATTTATCTTATTATGCCGAATGTCACCAACAACTGATCTCCACACCCACCCATCAATACTATAAACAAATGTGCCATTTGGAGAAATCAACCGCAGCAAGTTCTGATCCTATTGACTTTCACACCATTTGAACACAACATGGTGCAGTAAATTGCCATGCACTAAGCTGGTCGTGGATTTGAGCTGGTATTCATGTAATGTGTTGATCACGTTTACCCAAATTAATCTTCTAGTTGTGCCAGGCAACTTGCAATGTTCAGTTGAAGGCCTAAATTTAGGTAACAAAGTCTGCTAGGTCCAAAACTAGTGCTGGTCGGCAAAAGTATTGCTGATGACAGAAAATCCTAAAGTGCGCCTTAATTATTGGACCGTACCATGTTGTACTGCACCATATAATACTTGTTTTCCAAAGTCGTTACTGGAAAGTGTTATATCTCAAACATGTACTTTGGTTGATGTGTGTACACTATTGATGTGAATGGGTCGATATCATCTGCTGGTATCCTGTGAAAAGCTATCAGATCACCTGTATTTGGGTTCGTTTTCGTTGCAAAGTTGTTATGGAATCTACGAAAAAAATATATCGATACCTTCACCTTGTGAAAGACAGAACTGATATAAATAGGACTAGTGCAGTAGATGAAGGAAGTGACTCGATATTGTACGCAAGTTTATACAACATCAAATAGGGCTTTATTCATTCAATACCATAGTTATGATCAATACAACAGCAGTTACTCTCGTGTTCCACTGTCAGTTGTCCATTAGTGGTTGGATAGCTCAAGATCCCAGTCGCTATTCTCTAACATTCAGGCGGCGGTTATCAGCGTTATGATGATGCACGTACATGTAGATGTATACTATACATGCTATAGGTGAGAGCGACACTACGGACATACACGAACTTTAATATATCAGCATCTGCTATTACTTTGTTCATTGTCTGTGTACTCGTATGTAGCTAAGCCAATCCACGAGCAATTCAGTATTTTGTGTATTTTCTGATAATCTGTGAAAAACATGTATTATGCCTCGCACGCCTATGTCCACAAGATGCTGGTGTTTTGGCGCGTTTGCACTCATCTGACACCAGGAAAAGACTCGGCCTGTGGCATGCATTATCCATAACACAGATAATGTACAATTTCCTGAGTTGATCTTAATTCTTCCATCGACTTTGCCATTATTTACATCACTCAGCGAAATGTCTGGACTCGCGTCACTCCCATCAATACCAGGTGTTTCGTCAACATGTTCTTTGACGAGGGTAAACACTGAAAGATTAAGTATGTGGCGCTCTATTGACTCGAGTATGTTACAAATGACATCCCCATAGCTATTTCCTGTATGTATATAATTTATGCACACACACGAGCATTGGTGTCATTTATGCACATTTCGTAGGATGTTGTGGTAACTGCATGTGTCACAATCAATATCTTCACTATCCATCTGACGTCATTCATGGGTTAATTCCAATGATAGACATACTATGTTTTAATTTATTTCGTTGTCATACTCGTCCAGAATCGTTTCAAATCATTGTAACATTCACACGACTGTGTGCGTGTGTTCTGAACATGTATATTAAGCACAGTGAAACATAACAATCAACAAGTGAGATACAGGGTGTCACATAAAAAAGGGTCACGTAGAAAAGTGGGTATCTTGACCACTTCATGCCCATTGAATTGATGTTTTTTGTAACACTTTGAGAGGAAAAAGTGTGGAAAATGCTAAAACGGGCATACTTATGTCCACACAGGACCAGTTTGGTGTAAACTGTTGCCATAGCAACCCACTCTATCGAATAGCATGGATCCACAACTATATTAATTTTATCAAAATGTTCCTCACGTCTGGGTGGATCCTGGGCAAAACAGAGACGTCCTTAAACATACTATGAGAAGCAGTAAAGTTAAGAGCCAATGTAACAGCTTATTGACTCATATCACTGGGTATATTCAAAACCATCGTAATTATCTGGGTCATGGTTGAGCAGATTGAAGTTGTCTTACCTAAAAACGGTCATATTGTTATTTCTGCAAAAAATCTCTTTATGTACGATTTTACAATTTAAAATATAATTTTCAAAAGCAATTTCACTTGTATTGGCATTAGTAAAGCATCTGCTATTCAAATCAAATGCAAGCATGAGAAAAATCTTGATAGTTGTGGAAATATTGTCAATAAGCTACGTGACCCTTTATTTTGGGACACCCTGTAGATGCTGTGTGGCTTGGAATGAAATATTTAGTACGGTTTTGTTTCTAGTCCAAGAATGTTTCATTCACGGTGGTTGGCTAGTTGTATACAAATTCTATCAGGTTCGTAGTAGAAACAAGTATATTTCACACACCAAATATATTATTTCATTATGAAGATTATATCATCTCATGTGTGTTTGAAGTGGTAACATCTTTCCATGTATTCCACACTGAACACTGGGTGTCTAATAACTTGCTGGATAATAGTGGTGTTATATATCACTCACTACAAGACTTACCGATGTATTGTGATACCTGATGAGCAAGAAAATACACTGTGAGTGTTAGCATCCGTTAACGTGGGGTCACTGTAGCATCACATGATCTTACTTGTTCATCATTTCGACCTTGATACAATGGTCAATCGACCACATACTATTTAATCGCTTCACGAAACATATCGAACATTCGGTCACAGGTTGTGGGCCAGTTTTAATATTGATAAATCTAAACCATATATATAGAATGCATAGGTAGAAAATGTTGATAGTCTGGATAAACTCAACAGTCAAAAACTTGATTGGTGAAGTAGGGGCTGGAGCAATGGAACTGGTGATACTGAGTTGATATTATCTTGCCATTCAGGTTTGTTGATGCGATGGTCATCAATTCGATATTGATATTTCTACGTCATTCAATGGTTCATCTGAAGACAATTTACCACCAGTAGCAAAAACCCACTTTGGAAAATATCCGAGATAACCGTCCAGAGAGTTTTGATGGTGATATTATTCATACCGCGTAGGTGTTTTGGCCGCCCACAACTATTGCAAAAAGACAATGTAATAGTATGTTAAACAAATATTCCGGATTTTGCATATAATCCTCAACACTCCAGTGTCTCATACATGCGAAACGTCACCAAAGCTACTCTTCACCATATAAAAGAATTTCCACGTTCAGGTGGATATATGTTGTACATACACGTGTTTTATCATGTATCCAACATGCGAGTAAATCACAACCAGGGATGAGAGTATTCATACAGCATGGAAGGCTTGATGATGACCCACTCATCCAGTTGAATTATAGTCCTGAAATGTAATATACATAGTCGTAGGTCCTTATCTACTTAACTGGTTTGGTTTTGGCATTTGGCTTTGCTGCCTGAGCCATGTTTTCCCATGCTTCATGGCACTTACTGCATATCCTTCATAATCAAGATCTAATATAGTTACCGCCACTAATATTATATGCTAATGCCACATACTATATAAGCACAGCATACATAACATTACCAATTGAGAATGACCATATGTTTATACTGTGTGCTACCACGAACGTCATGTTCTACGAATGAGCATTTCTGATGGAAATCTGATGTGACTATGTTAATGAACCTGTGTCCATTCAGTTTCAATGGGAAGATGTAGTGTTGTAACATTATCATGCTACGTAGCAATGAAAATATCGCACCAGTTTCATATAGCAGGTGAAAAAGAGATTCATGTTGATGTATATTATGCACCCAGAAATTTTTCTCGTCAATGCTATGAAATTTACATGCTATCACGCTGCTCATGCAATCAGGTCTATTTCCAGCACAGGGAATTATGTCATATTGCGAATTTTAGCTTGTTAAATATAGGTCTCTTGTTGATAATAACAGGACGCCTTGGTTCGCAAAGTTCTGATCCGGTACGCAAACTATTATTGTCCAATTTTAGCCTTCATATGTTGTTAGTATTGATACGTTGCTGTAGTCAACTTCAAACACAAGGTTTCGCAACATGCGCTTCATAACTGTCAAATTTGATACTGAACACTCCACCAATGCCTTTCACACTCGGAAGTATCTATCCCTTGAAGTACCAGTGGGTAGGAACAAGATATCGGTTTCCGAATCATTACGTCTCATGTTGTCAAATATTGGCTTAATCTCAGAGGTTCTGTTCTGAGGACGTTACCCTAGCGTGTGTATGCCCCAGGAAAGGCGAAGATGTGCTTGGCATGGAACCCACGTAAACAATATTTCTAACGATAACAACAACTATTATTGCTACCACAATAGAAACAAAACATGCTACTTGATTTGTTTTGGGTTGTCAGTGATGCTTATCCAGAGTAGCCGACATTGACGCAGAATCGCTACACTACCCGTTCGAGTCAGTGACCAGTGGGCCCTTTGAGATACCACTGACCGTATTAAATGTTATATCAACGAAGCCGGACAATAGTGACCAAATACCAGCGGTACTTTTGTATGTATGTAAGTATCAATTTATTACCACAAATACAGCCAAATTTTGATGATTCCAATAACATACGTGAAATACAACATTTTGCAATAGAAACAAAGCCCGACCAAATCGTTTATCAAACGACGCACTGGCGTCATCAGGGGATGTATAAACTTACTACACGCTATAACCCAGGCACACTTTTGTCCTATACCGAACTGGTATTATTTATGTCAGTTCTGTCCTTTATAGTATGACAATAATTTTTTCGGATCCCCAAACATCGTGGTGGGAAAAAAACAACCCTCTGAGGTCCGATGCGATTTCACAACACACCAACAACTAATATTTCCATGCACCCAAATTAATTTTATACAGGACATCATTTGTAGATAATCACCTTCAGCAAACGAATTCGGATTGTGAATGTTTAGTGAGATATGTCCCAACTGAATTTTGAATAAAGCTATATCCATTCTCCTGATGAATTAGTTATAAAAAGTACAGCAAGGTTAATATATTCGTTCGTTTATGAAACCTTTGTGGTTCGGGTGTTGATTTCTTGATGTTTTGTTCGACTGTTGGGCAGTTGTACATACAAGTTTCGTCACGTTTAAAGTAGATAGAGCTACATTCTCATATTGTCGGATCCCGACGATGCCAGCGAGTCTTTGAATAAAGACGATATGTAATCGGGCTTCATTTTATTTCTTTCACAAAATATGTTTCATTATAAAAATATTGTGCCATTGTGTGGCAACAGCTTGATGCATACGTTGTAAAACACTGGAGTAGATGTTTTTATACATGTCTGATATGAATAAATTCCCACTAAATTCGGATTCCCGAAAACCCCTAGGGACATATTTTCATACCCTCTGCCAGCATTGAATATCTTGTTTTGCCATTGTCGGACTGGTTTTCCTCAAATAAGTTGTCATTAAATGTACTGAAAACAAATTTCATTCATTTTGGATCTCGAAACTCGTTTCCCAAATACAACAAAATTAACGATTTATTACTAGGAAATTGTAAAATATCCTGTGTCAAAACAACCAAATTTTTGGGAATTTATATTGATGATAAGTTTATATGGGAAGATCATATCAATTATGTTGCAAGCAAAATAAGCAGCGGCGCATATGCACTGAATAGATGCAAATAATATCTTTCTACCCCAAATCTCAGACAATTGTATTTCAGCATTGTTCATTCGCACCTGTTATATGGCACGATGATATGGGGTTCGGCTACCAAGAAACTTTTGCACAAACTTGAAATTCTCCAGAAAAAATGTATTCGAAGCATTATGAAAGTGCCTTATAACACCCATACTTCGCCACTATTTTCTAAACTAAATATTCCAAAACTTACTGATGTTGTGGAGATTCAACTCTCCAGGCTTATGTACTTGCATAGTAGGCTTGATTTGCCGCCACCCTTGCTTGACATTTTTCGCACACAATTCGACGTTCATACTCATAACACTAGACACAGAAATGATCCGCGAATTGAAATACGTGATTATTTTACCTCCAAAACATTTATTCATCAAGGTCCTATTTTATGGTCGAGGCTACCCAAACTAATCAGAAATTCTACATCACTCAAATTATTCATGAAATCAATCAAAACGTATTATATTAAAAAGTATTGATGTTGATCCTCACTCGTCCTCAATATATCGTCGCTCCGATTTCCATTCTTATGCGTATGCATATTTTCAATTGGTCAATATAGAGTCAGTAACATAACCAATCCGGCATAGACTTAACATCGTTTTATATTGTATCGTGACTAATCTGTTCATTCCGCGAATTTTTGCAGTAATTTCATTTGGTTACTATTTTATTATCTCTTTGTGTCAACGGATGAATTCCACTACGGGGTGCCTTATCTTACAGATACTGTGTATCTCTTAGGTATCCCCAAACCACTTTGTAAATTATGTGTTAAAATTGCCATGTAGCAACTGTATATAACTGTACAACTTGGTTTGGAATAAACATTACATTATATTACATTACATTACATCAATTTTTAGCACACAAAGCTGTATGCTTGTTGCAATATACATGTGTCACACAACAGTGTTGATACACAATGACCCCATATAAATGGATGTTAACACTTACAATATTTGTCTCGCTCATATCACAATACATCAGTAGGTTTGTGGTGAGTGATAAACTAGTATTTTATAACACCACTAATATCCAACAAGTACCTAGATATCAAGTGATCAGAGTGGAATGCATGAAATGATAGAAAGTAGTAATAACACTTAAGGCACACGGGAGATGATATAAGTCTCGTGTATGAAATGTAGTTGTTTTAGTGACTATGCACCTTATGGAATTATTTTACAACTAGCTAACAACCGATTGAACAATTCAGAAATTCAAACTAACCACGGGTTCCTAATTACGAGCCAAAAGGCTACGGAGTTTATTATATCTTCAGGGACTGATTTCTATGGTGTACGACGGCGGCAACATTTGGATCTCGTGTTTTCGCCCTAAAATGTAGGGCGAGAACGCGGAAACACGAAGCGAAAATACGAAGCGAGAAGACGAAACTACGAAGCGAATACTCGAAAACATGAAGCGAAAACTCGAAACTGAATCTCGTTTTTTCGCTTCGTGTTCTCGCCCATTTTTATAGGCGAAAACCCGATATCACAATATGGCCGCCGTCGTGTGCACAGAATGCTGTATATCTGACCTGACGAGTCGGCAATGATAATCCGGCAGACATGGCTGACTGATGATGAACAAATGTCTGAAATGTCTTTATTGAATGACATGCAACTATTAATAATAGCAATATTTGTTTTGTGCTTTTGAGAGAAACTGAACTGAGTGATATTATTTATATTATCCATGATTTTATAGGGTATTATACTTTACATTTTAGTGTCCCTCCATCCATGATACGCAGCCGTCACGGGCCGCTAATCATTGATGTCAGGCCACTAAATATATTTGACGCCCTATAAAATCATGTAATGTAAATAATTCAATTTTAATCCGTCTATCAGTACCCCTGCAACACCCCTAACTAAGCGAAAACACGAAATCACGAAGCGAAAAGACGAACACACGGAACGAAAAGACGAGATTCAGTTTCATGTGTCTTTGTAACTCGTTAACATGATGTTCAGAATACACGCATAGTAGTGTAAATACCACAACAATTGTGAAATGGTTCTGCACGGTTATATGACAACGAAATACGTTTCATCTGCACAAAGATACCAATCCACACATAAATATGTCTTATCATTGGGGTAACCCATAAAAAAAACATTTAAAAACCCATAGGCGACGTCAGCTGTGGGAAACATCATTTGTGAACACTGGAGTCAATGAGGTGTCACATACTGAATCTATCAGTGTTGACCCTCAACAGAGAACGTGCTTACGAAACACTTGATATTGATGAAAATGACGTGTGTCCAGACATATTTTTCTGAACATGCTGAATGATGTAAATAATGGCAGAGTCAATAGAATAATTAAGATCAGCTCAGGAAATTGTACATTGTATCTGTCATAAGTTAATGCGTCAAGATATGGATAATGCATGCATACCACCGTTCCTCGGTGTCAGATGAGTACAAACGCGTAGAAACACTAGCATCTTGTATGCGTAGGTGTGCAAGGCATAATACATCTATATTTTGTATCCATGAAGTACCCTCTTCACAGACCATCAGTTTGTAGCTGAAAATACAGTAATACACCAAACACTGAATTTCATGTGGGTTGGCTTAGTTATACTCAAGTGTATACAAATAACAAAGTAATAACAGTTGATGATATAACCTTCACACTAAAATGCATTTGTAAGCAAGTTATTTGTGTCTCTGTGGTGTTGCTCACACCAATACATATGTGTGCATCATATCGCTAATATCTACCAAAATGTCAGAGAATAGCTGCTTTGATGTCGAGCTATCTTAACCAATCATCGACAAGTGCCAGTGAAACTCGAGAGTTGCTGTTGCAGCATGAACATGAACGTGGTATTGAATGAATGAAGCCCATTTGATGGTGTATAATTTTTCATACAATATCGAGTCACACATTCTTCATATAACACAGTAGTCCTATTTGTATTGTATCAGTTCTGTTTTTATTCACGAGGTGAGCGCATCGATACCATTTTCGGCAGATTCCAAAACAACTTTGTATCGATAAACCACCTATGAGATGTGATACGCTTTCCAACATAGCAGAAATTGACATCGGCACAGCCATATCAATATTACACACACATCAACTGAGGTACACGTTTGAGATATATCACTTCCCAGTAACAACTTCGGTAACAATGATTTTTGTCAACATATGTTAATCGGTTATGTCTCATAACCGATTGGTTTAAATAGTAGTCTTTGTCAACAATCATATATGTGAGTGAATGTTTCATATTCTAGAATATCACCGGATGACCTCACTAATGATGCTGTTTTATTCTTCTTAGCAATGGAATATGTTATTTTAATTGCTAGATCTACCACCCATTCACGCGAATTGATTGTGTATCACCATTTAGTCTTGACCCGTTTTCCTTGATGTTACCTAAAAATAATAAGTGCGGTTGGAAACTTGATAGTGACTTCGAATGTTCACAATATGATAGCTGGGTTGCCCGATCAGCCCATTCCGTATGTTGGTTGACTTCGCACCAGTGCAGTCAGTTTGGGCTCGGGTTCGATCCCCAGCAGTATGCGAGATGATTTGTCCTCGTCGAATTGAGCATGTGGGTTTTCACCAGGTTCTGTGGTTTCCTCCCACTATATTATGACCAAGAAATGTAAGTATCAATCTATTACCACCCATACAGCCAAATTTTGATGATTCCAATAACGTTAAATACAACATCGGGGGCAGACAGTGTGGTAAATGTAGTTGTTTCTACTGTAGAGCTGATGGAATTAGTATACAAGTGCCCAACAACTTATGAAAATAATTTAGAAATCCGAAACAAACCCCATGGAATAGATATATGACAAGTACATAAGTACCTAATCACAAGCCAAAAGGCTACTGAGTTTATGGTATCCTCGGGGACAGACTTAACGTCCACCAGCAGTGACACCGACTCAGTGGTATGAATGTAAGTATCAATATAAGCTTGTTCGTCAATTGTTGTAGAATAACTAAAGTTTCAAAACGGGGTATCTGAAGGAATTGTAGTATATATTGTAAATGATGCAATAATCAAGCTGTATACTGAAGGTGATTCTGGTCAAAAGTAAAGTTTGCTCATACTGACTGATCGTTACCCATGGGCCTAATCAGCTATTGATATTCTTACCTTATTTTTGTCTGATTATCACTATTGTTGTAGAGGAGGTCAAACATTATCTTTTGCTGGTAGTTGTCTTGGACCTAGCAGTACAAATCTCATGATCAATTAAACTGAATACTGCAAGTTGCCTGACACAAATAGAAGATTCATTTGGGTGATTGCGTGATCAAAACATGACATAAATTCTAAGGTTGATTCATTCAACCGGCACATTTGTTTTAAAATCGGTACCGTTGGGTGCGGATACGAGATGTTGGCAAATATGTGTTGATGGCAAATCGTATCAGACCTCAGATGTTTGCTATTCTCATAATTCTCGCAATTTGAAAACTGGCATCGTTAGAGCAACATACATAGTGAATTATTAGTGATTTAGTGTGACTGGAGTGTGTAGAGTGTTAGTATTAGCTCGTACGGTATATGGCACAGGTATGACTTGATATAGTGTGCAATATTGTCAATACTATCATATTGTTTTGTTGATTCGTCAAAACCCTAAATGCCGAATTTAATACCTCATGTTTTTCGGATGTGAATATCAATTTTACTGATATATTCAGTAGATTCTATATATGAGGTCAAAGGAATGATAATGCCTGTTTGAGTAGTACTACACAATACACACACCGTTTGGATCTTGGGTTTAGTAAGTACAAAATAAGCTTAGAAATATGTAGTACTATGTGTGCGAGGGCGTGCTGGCGAAACAACTAATGTATTTCATATGATATCTGATTGATTTTATCTGAATTGTTTGAAAACACATGGATCGATCTGGTAGCGAAGATTTTATATTTTAACAATATTCGAGGATATCCTATCAGATTGCTGATTACGCCACACTTAACCACACACTATTTAATAACAGGACCGTATACAACTTCATACAAACTTCCAAATCCTGGCTCAGGTCTTGAACATACATTCCAGTTGAGGTTCCAATCTGCATACCCAACAACCTCAACAATATGGTAGTTTTTTCTAATATCCTAACACGAAGCATGTGCAAAGGAAAGAAGATAGAGGAACATTTTGTGTTATTCGTTCAAGTGTTCACGAGAGTATACATTTTTCTTATTTTACATTCGTGTTTTTATGTGAAAATCAACACTCATTCTTGATGTAATGCAAAAAAGAAATCCACACTGCTACCTGGAACGAGCATTGTAGTCTATGACATGACAAGAAATATATCCAGATGTCGGAATTACTATTAGCTCAGAGTAGATTGGGACACCATGTATGCAATAAAAAAATATCCGAACATCTTTGACAGAGCAAGTAACATTTTTTGTTCTTTTTATCGACAGTGTTAAAGTCATGTCGAGCACGAATTCACCGTTCCATGCCACACACAAGGGTAATGTCCGCTGAACAGACCCCCTGAGATAAAGCAGATATTTGACAACATCAAACATAATGAATTGGAGATCCGAGTCCTCGTGTTTCTTCCTGACTGACATTCCCTACTTCAAGGGGTAGATACTTCCGAGTGTTCCGTATCAAATTTGACAGTTATGAAGAACCTGCTTTTGTTGTGAAACAAGTTGACTACAACGACGTATCCATACCAACAACATATAAATGCTAGAATTAGACCAGAAGAGCTACCGTACCGGATTAAAACTAAGTCAAAACCATCTCTCAAGCGGGCAGTTAACACCAACAGGAGACCTAGATTTAACAAGCTTGAATCCCCAATATTTCATTATGTCATATAAGGGGAACAGACCCAACGACCCGTGCGGCGTAATATCGTCATATAGCATTTATAGTTTGACGTGAGTAAGTTTACAAAATGTAAATGCTATTTTTAAGCTACATGAAGATGGATATGTGAAACGAATATGAGAGACTAGTGTGCATTATGTTTTCTATAAAAGAAAAAAATAATAGTTGTTATTTGTGGATCCCGAAATGAGATCACGTTAAAGAAAATGTTATATAAGTCTTAAATGAACACCATATTGTTATGAAATATTAAATACATACTTAAATGGACACACTGTTGTGACAGAAATGCTCAGCCCATACAGAGGAATATGACGTCTATATAGTGGAAATATGAAACACATGGTAATTCTCAATTAGTGGTATTGGATGTGTCGTTTATATAATTTGGAGTATCCCCATTATACCAGCGGATACTCGACTAGCCCTCGATTATATATATTAGAGATGCGGTAAATGTAATGTTGTGTTGACATACGAGGCAAAGGCAACGATGTTCCCTGACCAGGATTTATGGCAAACAGCTTCCCTTCAAACGCTCAACAACGCGAACAGCTGACAATGGCCAGCTTTTTGAACGACTCAAGTTCACTAAATAATAACACAGGTAATTATCTTGACTGCTAAACGCAGTCAATATTACAAAGGCAAAACAAAGAACTAGATTTGTCAACAATCAAACATGTATGTGCAACAGAACCATTTGGTCATCGTCGAAGGTAATAAACCGCTCCTGCAACTAAACATCTGGCGAGGCCTATTCCCAAACCCCAAACTTGTATGACATAGAAAACATGGGAAGATATATTGCATGTCGAAACATAACTTTCAATATGCAAAATCCGAAGTGGAGCGTTATTCCCATGAATTGCCGTTGTTCCAGAGAACAATGACTCATACATATATTTTTACATATACTGGACCAATTCTGATTCGAATTAAGAGAAGAGAACTAAAATGATCTATTATAATCAATATATTGTGAAGTCGTCCCATTGTCGGTACAAGAAAATTTCAGAAGCGAAAACTGGTAAAGTAGATAAGAATCTTACAGTATAACTCTTTCGCTGGGCCACAGTTCAGCAGGATGAGTCGCTCATCATCAAACATCCAATGTTGTATACTTGAACAAGTGCTGTTACCTTTTATTGTCATGTGATTGTATATTGAGTGTATGATAACACACATGGACCAAAATATCCATCTGAACATTAACATTCATATATATGGTGTATTGCTTTGGTAGCAATTGGTGGCGCTTTGGTTTATGTACAAAATATGTATTAATTTCGATTAGCATACTGTAACATTTCCCTTCTCATTTACGTTGCTTGTGATGTCTATCAGTAGTTGGCAATAACACTATCGCGATGACTATCTGGGATGTTGTTCTGTGTAGGTTTCTCGTTACTGATGGTCATTAGTACTGTACATGTCTCTGTCATGATATATAATATCATAACCTCAAACATTCTGGACGATCATAATCCAAGTATGATGACCGATATTACTAAAATAAGTAAATTATTGCTTATTAGTGTGATTTGAATTTTTGTGTTTTTCGTGTCTGTGCCAGTTTCAATGGTACAATCAAAGATACAGGTAACTCAAACGAAACTGTGCAGGGGTGGTATCAGAAAACGACTGACATTCCAGATCATCAGCTCGCCCCCTCCCATCATCCCCCTCCTCTCCGCTCTTCCCCCAACCACACCCCCTCTCCCACACACACACACACACACACTTCACCAATGATATTTCTTGTTGACAGTAGATATGTATGTCATATCAAAGTTATATCCATAATTATATTTATCAATTCATTTTCTGAAATTTTGACGTTCTACATTCGAAACCGAAAGTCGCAATTTATACTTATTTATACCTGTTTTCATTATGAACCGATGCTCGTATACACAATCAATATCATAACACTGAATGGTGAATTTATCATTACTACTGTATTTTTGCACGTTTCCGATTCACTTCGTCCACAGTGGACCACAACTATATATCAGTAGTGTTCATGCCACAACAACATTTTTGATTGATTTGATTGATGAAATGCGTCTCGTTAGACAATCAGTGTTTGGTCGCTTCTTATTACGATTCGAGCAGATTAGAGGGAGGAAAAACGTCGACATAAAAGCTTTCTAGAGTTCCATGCCTATGTTGTGTCGTTGCTTCAAAGACTGTAGGACACACGGCACATTTCTAGACCTCTGGGAAAACTCGGGACCAGAGCAGTGACACTGGCTGCATTAACCTCTGCCCACATTACCGACTAGAGTGCTACCGATATATAATAATGCCACCAAATGCGAATTTATAGACGTATGTATATATGTCCAGACATTTATAGAGGCACTGCTTTTTTTGCGAATCGTTTGGTCGGTTTTCATCAATGTCATTGAATGGAATATGGGGTTCAGATACACCTATGGCCGTCAATAGATTTTCACGTGTCACGGTGAGGAAGCTTGCATCATGCACTGCAGCAATATGCATAATAATTTGGTTGGTATAATGATACACCCACAACCTTGCAAAGAATCCGTATAATGATTCCCCACTACGCACCCATCCCTCCCACTCCCCGCCACACACACAGTGACTATTGAAAATTACAAGACATTATTATTCATGATGAATAAAAATAAATTCAATAGAATAAGTTATTGTTTTTTAAACAATTTCTTGTCTGCTTACATCTGCACTGGATTCCAATTACATACATCTAGTATATACAGCAACTATTGTTCAGTAATGTGCGTTAATACTCACTGACTATCTAGGAATATTAGGTATGCAATAACTCCTAGAGTCAAGGAGGTAATAAAGAAAGAATATTTACACCTATTTTTAAAGTTCTTTGAACAAATGCAGGGGCGCCGGAAACAAATTTTAAGGGCGGGGGCAGCTTTCATCAGAAGGGCATTATAGCTGGCCGAATGAGAAATCGTAATTTATAGAATAAACATACAGGGGTATGTGGTAACCCCCATGCGTCTCGTTAGACAATCAGTGTTTGGTCGCTTCTTATTACGATTCGAGCAGATTAGAGGGAGGAAAAACGTCGACATAAAAGCTTTCTAGAGTTCCATGCCTATGTTGTGTCGTTGCTTCAAAGACTGTAGGACACACGGCACATTTCTAGACCTCTGGGAAAACTCGGGACCAGAGCAGTGACACTGGCTGCATTAACCTCTGCCCACATTACCGACTAGAGTGCTACCGATATATAATAATGCCACCAAATGCGAATTTATAGACGTATGTATATATGTCCAGACATTTATAGAGGCACTGCTTTTTTTGCGAATCGTTTGGTCGGTTTTCATCAATGTCATTGAATGGAATATGGGGTTCAGATACACCTATGGCCGTCAATAGTGGCCGAAAATTACAAGACATTATTATTCATGATGAATAAAAATAAATTCAATAGAATAAGTTATTGTTTTTTAAACAATTTCTTGTCTGCTTACATCTGCACTGGATTCCAATTACATACATCTAGTATATACAGCAACTATTGTTCAGTAATGTGCGTTAATACTCACTGACTATCTAGGAATATTAGGTATGCAATAACTCCTAGAGTCAAGGAGGTAATAAAGAAAGAATATTTACACCTATTTTTAAAGTTCTTTGAACAAATGCAGGGGCGCCGGAAACAAATTTTAAGGGCGGGGGCAGCTTTCATCAGAAGGGCATTATAGCTGGCCGAATGAGAAATCGTAATTTATAGAATAAACATACAGGGGTATGTGGTAACCCCCATGCGCTTGCTCACAGATTTGTGTTCTTGTTTATTAAACAGTACTCATTATCCAAAATACTATTATCCTACTTTATCATGCCTTACAAACATATCTATTAGACTACCCCACTTTATACTTACATAAATAAACCACTAAATATGTTTTTACTAAAATCGATGCTAAAAGGTCAAATTCAAGGTCACCAAACGATCGCCTACATGTACCTGTATGTGAGTAGATACTCATAAAATAATCTCAATCCACAAACACTTTGTCTGCAGCGGCCAATTTACACGTTTCAGGTCCTCAACAATTACCTAACGGTCATGTTAGGTCGAGTTCAAGATAATCAAAAGATGTCCCATATATGACTTTAGTCTTACTATATGAATACATATCCAAGCTGTTTATACAGTACAAGCATTCCGTCTCCAATTTAGGTCATTTGAGCCTGCATTATGGACATTTCGAGCAATATAAGGCATTATATCTTCATAAACAAACCAAGTATTTCAGAATGCCATGCATGTGTAAAATTAGATAGAAAGATAATGAATAGATATCCAGCAAAATGCCATGAAGTGGATTTTAGGGGGTTTTTTTGGAACTACATATTGAGGCTTTTCGAGCGATTCAAAGCATTTAATCTATATACATCTATGACCTGGCGGGTCTTGCTTGTTTGAAATTAGAAAAAAAAACACCATTGACCAGATATTGAAAAAATGTCCATCAAAGTCCAACGTTGGCCATTTTTGTCGAAATTTGAAAAAAAACTCCCGCTAAAGATTCGACTGTAAACTTTAAAGACAAATTTGTGGACGACGATGCACAAAAAAAGACGAATGCAACGCCATGTCAGTATATTATGGGACCATAGGTTCGGTAACCTGAATGCTAGATATCGGCGGGTTAACTGCAAGGGTATTGGTCAAATTGCGCCCACTTTGACTACAGGTACGGATTAACTCAATATTGATTGTAAAGATTTCACTGATTTTAACAAAGCCATTTATCCCAATATCAGACAATCTGACTCACGAAAGGGCACATTTCTGCCCCCGTGCTGCCCCCGCAACAAAAGGGCAACGGGGGCAGCTGCCCCCGTGGTTCCGGCGCCCCTGCAAATGCATGTATCGGATGCACTCACAAGTGTCGCAACTCCTGAGTTCCTGAGCTGTGTCTTGAAATGTCAGTGGCTGATTAAGTGCCATTGAGAATGAACAAAGCCTCATTGCAACATGGCCTGCTTATATGCACACAAATAATCTACTTGGCCTTGTCTTCAGAATCGATTCATACAAGAGACGTATATGTTGCTTCGGATTGAGTTTCCTTTTCAAAGTGGTACATTTTAGATTCCAGCTTACCAGCCATATGAACCGATAATTAATTGAGTAACTTTGCCGGTTTAACAGGCATTTATTGGTCAAAATTATCAATGTTCCTACTTTGCCTGACAATATGTGAATGGATGGCATTCTATATCATTTATTTCATGCGTGGAGATCTGTATGACCTGTATTGATTCGAAAATCTCAATTGTAGGCCAGAATGGAGTAACTAAATTTTGGACACTAACTCTCCAGAATGGGGTTTAGTTATGTATGTTTGGCAAAAGGAAGTCTTATACGGTGTATCTTGAGCAAACCTCGAAAGTGGACTGACATTGTCTTGGTTACTGGAAAAAAATATAACACTGGAACGTATTTCTTGGGTTTTTATCTTGAATATATTAAGTGAAGTATATTTAGACCTCCATCTTGACCTACGATTAACTCGAATGATCCAAATTAAGGTGAGGTCATTATCAAAGTCAGTGAAGCTTCGTACCCTTGATTAGCCATATTTTAGTGCCTAAAAATATAGTCAGTACAACAACAGGGAGCCCATTTGCCATCAATGCATCTGGTATGCTTGTCAACAAATATAGAACATGAGATTAGTGACGGGGAACCTTCAGTAACAACGCCATTTTAGGTAGATAGTTACCCAGCTTCAGCACCTTTTAATTAGACATGCAAGTATTAGACGTGGCACTATATTGGTGGAACCATTCTTAATGATGGATGCAATCTTCAAGAGAATTTGCTTGGTTTGTCCAATCGACGCTTGGTATCGTCGATATATCAACACTATATGTTGATATCCACGGATCACACCTACGCCGGCGTTGTCACATATCCAGTGGATTTAATTCAATCTTTGTATTAAACCAATTTGTCTCGAGACTTCTTACTGACACTCCAGTCGTGTTGTATCAAATATTAAGAATGTTTGACATTTGTGAGCCCACTAATTGCCTGACAGCCGCCATTGTTGTGAGGTATTCCTGAGAATCGTCGCTCATCAACTAACCTTTGGCTGTCCCAGTTATCAACCTTGCTTATACTGTCATTACCAAGCATCTGTCGGTACACTATAGAAATCTTCGGGCTGTAGAAAGTCGGGGTCCATTCTTTTACTTTTCAGTACAGCACGTGTGCATATAATATACCTTATAACAAGAACATAAGAGCTTGGGCGTCATTATAAAGCCCAACACGATATTTTAAAATTGTGTGCATAATTTTGTGACATGTCTTTTACTGGAGGATGCCGCCAACGTTTGTAAATCGACATCATTCGCAAGATACACGAAGCCAACTGCATGAACAATTTATTGCAGTATCTGTTTGTAATAGCAGTATACGAAATAGTTATGCAGTTTACTCTTAAACAATTTACAACATCATCTACATGTATTCCTTGAGACATCCTGGTGCCTGTTATCGGTGCAGTCTTACAACTGTTCCGTTGATCTTCCGTTGTCACGTATGGTTTTGAAGCACATTTACAATGGGAAATGTTTCTACACAAATGAATGCTTGGTTTGTTATTGATAAACAAACAACTATATTTTCACACCTGTTTCCCTAAAGACAGGAGCGTGGGTTCGTCATGCTAGTTAAAACGCAATTGTAGAGTATCTAAAGGCTTCGTCATCCTATCCAACTGTTGTTATAATGGTGATATGTGTGAGATAATGCACTGGTACAGGAGAAGTGACATCACTATCTGTTCGAGGCGTAGCTGAAATCCATGGGGTCTGAAATCAATGGTAACTATTTTATTATTGGATTATATAACTCTCCGACACGCCATTCCGTATTACCCGCCTGAAGCCCACAATAAAGAAAATATTGAGAGCGTCGCGTGACATCTGTCTAAACACGGCGTGCTATAGTCGATGAACTGAGAAATCAGTATCGCGCATTTTCAGCAATCCAATGATAATACCATGTATAACAGGATAATTCATGCAATCAATCAAAACGCACATGCAAAAGAACATAGCTACTGTCTATGGTTAAAACATCAAATGTGATCGCACATGTATGTCAATAAACCACCACTACTACTTTGTGGCGTGGGTGGGAGCAATCCAAGCCAGGTAGTTGCCATGGTGGTGATTGTAAGCATTAGGTGGGTCAGCGAGAGTATTGAAGTTTTGATTCATCAAAAATGTTGGTTTTATTAATAACTTGCCATGTCACCTTTCTCGCGAGAGTTGACACTGGGACAAAGAGTATTCTAGAAGTCCGCGGGGGTGTGCAGGTTTTGCTAATTTCAATCTCTCGATTTCTTGACAAAGTCGACAGCTTGTGTATTATGACGTTTTGTTGCCCGGGTTTGTTGCTGGCTGTTTTTCTGCTAGTGGATAAATATTTTTTTGGTTATTAATCTTTGCTGTTCTATTCATTCGATAAGATGTTATTGTCTAAAAATGAGAGGCTAATGTCAACGTATGGACATGTCTGGACTAGACCCACGGCCTAAAAACAGCGAATTGACAATCTGATATTCAGCATGTTGTTTTCAGTCACACTCCAAGACGTCACACAAACCTATCGTTCGCTGCTTTGACCTGCCATTTCGGCATTCAATTGAGGAAGCGGGCAAATAAAAGATTGTTTTCACATTAAGTGATATCTTTTCTCTGCTGCCGGTATGTTTTTAGTGTGAATCACCTCACCTTGTGTCAACCACATAATTTTTCACGACCTGGCGTGTTCAGTATCACAATAAAACGTCTTGTCATGTTTAATATTGGCAAGTTGTCATGTTATGTCAAGTCATGTAATTATCTCCTAAACTATTTTGACAATGAGACACACTGTGAAAATGTTGGGTTTAACATTTGTTATTGACACCATCAAAATCTAGTTGTATTGATGAACTCACATTCATTCAGTCATTCAGTCACTGCTGATGGACGTTAAGTCTGTCCCCGAGGATACCATCAATTCAATAGCCTTTTGCCTTATGATTAGGTACTTATATACTTGTCATACATCTATTCCATGGGGTTTGTTTCGGATTGTAAATTTATATTTCAGAGGTTGTTGGGCAGTTGTATACTAATTCCATGAGGTATACAGTGAAACATCCACAGCAAAAAAGTGGTTATTAGCTGTACATTCGGACAAAGTATATTTTTTTGCGTGATTTCACAGTGACATTTTGATCACTTTTCACGATGATTGGTATTTTGTCTTACTGTTGCAGTTGAGTCATGTAAAACATGTGGTATGATAATATACTGATGCAAACTTTCAAGTATACTCCATTTATGGCACTAAAATTCGTATAAAATATTATGTACAGCTAATAGCACGAACGAAGTATACTCCCATGATTGGAGTCGTTGGTGTGTAGTCTTTTCTATTGATGAAAAGTCAATAATATTGCGGAAACAGGTAAAGGTGGTCACATTGGTCTCAAGTTATGGACGGCTATGCCAAAAAATAAACGAGCCATGCAGGAGATGCACACCAAATATTAGCTGTACACGAAAATGTACAGCTAACCGAAATGTACAGCTAATAACAGGGTATATGTACAGCAAATATACACTTTAGACTAATATATATATATATATATATATATATATATATATATATATATATATATATATATATATATATATACATACGAACTGGAAACTGGAAAATGTACTCGATGTGGACTTTTAAGCCGATTTGGGTATTTGTTCATATTCCTGTTTCATGGATACACTTCGTCTGTTTATGTACAAAACCGGTACAAAATGGGTATTAAAACGAATGAAAAGACAACTCGGACGGACTGTAATCGTCAAAATCATTGAGCACACCTTTTGTTATATTGCATTAAATGTGTTTCACAAAAATTTGGTTTCGAAAAAAATATCGCATACATTCGATGGCAGTAGCGTTAACAAAATTGTCACGTGTGGTTTCGAAGCACATTGTCAATGGGAAACGTTTCTACACAAATGAATGCTTGGTTTGTTATTGATAAACAAACAACTATATTTTCACACCTGTTTCCCCGAAGACAGGAGCGTGGATTCGGATTCATGTCAGTTAAAATGCAATTGTAGGGTATTTAAAGGCTTCGTCATCCTCTCCAACTGTTGTTATAATGGTGATATGAGTGAGATAATGCACTGATACAGGAGACGTAATATCACTATAGCCGAGAACAGATGGTGATATCACTTCGATTGACATCAGTGTATTATCTGGCATAAATCCGGAGATCATGGTCACAATATAACTAGTGATATCGACGGCGATTTTGTCAGATATCACACCCAGGTGTTTATATTAAGATAATTAATGCAGTCCATCAAACCGCACATCCATAAGATTATAGATACTGTCCATGGTTAAAACATCAAATGTGATCGCACATATATGTCAATAAACCACCACTACTACTTTGTGGCGTGGGTGGGAGCAATACAAGCCAGGTAGTTGCCATGGTGGTGATTGTAGGCATCAGGTGGGTCAGCGAGAGTATTGAAGTTTTGATTCATCAAAAATGTTGGTTTTATGTTGGCTAACCTTTGGCTGTCCCAGTTATCAACCTTGCTTATACTGTCATTACCAAGCATCTGTTGGTACACTATAGAAATCTTCGGGCTGTAGAAAGTCGGGGTCCATTCTTTTACTTTTCAGTACAGCACGTGTGCATATATGTAAGTATCAATCTATTACCACCAATCTATTATTATTATATTATTGTTATAATATACCTTATAACAAGAACATAAGAGCTTGGGCGTCATTATAAAGCCCAACACGATATTTTAAAATTGTGTCATGTGTGCATAATTTTGTGACATGTCTTTTACTGGAGGATGCCGCCAACGTTTGTAAATCGACATCATTCGCAAGATACACGAAGCCAACTGCATGAACAATTTATTGCAGTATCTGTTTGTAATAGCAGTATACGAAATACTTATGCAGTTTACTCTTAAACAATTTAAAACATCATCTACATGTAGTTCTTGAGACATCCTGGTGCCTGCTATCGGTGCAGTCTTACAACTGTTCCGTTGATCTTCCGTTGTCACGTATGGTTTTGAAGCACATTTACAATGGGAAATGTTTCTACACAAATGAATGCTTGGTTTGTTATTGATAACAAACAACTATATTTCCACACCTGTTTCCCCAAGGACAGGAGCGTGGATTCGGATTCATGTCAGTTAAAATGCAATTGTAGGGTATCTAAAGGCTTCGTCATCCTCTCCAACTATTGTTATAATGGTGATGTGTGAGATAATGCACTGATACAGGAGGAGTGATATCACTATAGCCGAGAACAGATGGTGATATCATTTCGATTGACATCAGTGTATTATCTGGCATAAATCCGGAGATCATGGTCACAATATAACTAGTGATATCGACGGCGATTTTGTCAGATATCACACCCCAGGTGATTATATTAAGATAATTAATGCAGTCCCTCAAACCGCACATCCATAAGATTATAGCTACTGTCTATGGTTAAAACATCAAATGTGATCGCACATGTATGTCAATAAACGACCACTACTACTATGTGGCGTGGGTGAGAGCAATACAAGCCAGGTAGTTGCCATGGTGGTGATTGTAAGCATCAGGTGGGTCAGCGAGAGTATTAAAGTTTTGATTCATCAAAAATGTTGGTTTTATTAATAACTTGCCACGTCACCTTTCTCGCGAGAGTTGACACTGGGACAAAGAGTATTCTAGAAGTCCGCGGGGGTGTGCAGGTTTTGCTAATTTCAATCTCTCGATTTCTTGACAAAGTCGACAGCTTGTGTATTATGACGTTTTGTTGCCGGGTTTGTTGCTGGCTGTTTTTCTGCTAGTGGATAAATATTTTTTTGGTTATTAATCTTTGCTGTTCTATTCAATCGATAAGATGCTATTGTCTATAAATGAGAGGCTAATGTCAACGTATGGACATGTTCGGACTAGACCCACGGCCTAATACCAACGAATTGACAAATTGATATTCAGCATGTTGTTTTCACGTGGTATTTGGCGGACATGATAGGGGTCCACTCAGTCCAGACTAGCCCCACGGCCCGAAAACAACGAATTGACAATCTGATATCTAGCTGTTGTTTTCAGTCACACTCCATGACGTCACACAAACCTATCGTTCGCTGCTTTGACCTGCCATTTCGGCATTCAATTGAGGAAGCGGGCAATTAAAAGATTGTTTTCACATTAAGTGATATCTTTTCTCTGCGGCCGGTATGTTTTTAGTGTGAATCACCTCACCTTGATTCAAATATAACAGCTTTTAACAGGTTTGACAGTTTTGCAGCCGTTTTCTGGCGGCCATGATCTTAGCAGAGAATATAGAACTTTTCTCTGATTGGTACAAATTCCATTTGTTTTGGTTTTGGTTTCCGTTTCCGTTATGCAAATATCAGCCATATATTTGGACCAACCAGGCGCCGGTTGTATTCTCTGCGAGGATCATGGCCGTCAGAAAACGGCTGCAAAACCCGACAAACCTGCTAAAAGTTGATATATTTGACACAAGGTGAGGTGATTCACACTAATAACATACCGGCAGCAGAGAAAAGATATCACTTAATGTGAAAACAATTATTTATTTGCCCGATTCCTCAATTGAAATGCCGAAATGGCAGGTCAAGCAGCGAACGATAGGTTTGTGTGACGTCATGGAGTGTGACTGAAAACAACAGCTAGATATCAGATTGTCAATTCGTTGTTTTCGGGCCGTGGGGCTAGTCTGGACTGAGTGGACCCCTATCATGTCCGCCAAATACCACGTGTTACGCCAACAAGTGGTTTGCCAGGGTTCATGAATGATGTTTCATGCACTGCAGTTGCACTTCAATATCTCTGGAATTCTACTTAGCTATATTACGGAAGCGTTAATTGATCATCCACTCAACCACATAATTTTTCACGACCTGGCGTGTTCAGTATCACAATAAAACGTCTTGTCATGTTAAATATTATGGCAAGTTGTCATGTTATGTCAACTTGTCATGTAATTATCTCCTAAACTATTTTGACAATGAGACACACTGTGAAAATGTTGTGTTTTACATTTGTTATTGGCACCATCAAAATCTAGTTGTATTGATGAACTCACATTCATTCAGTCATTCAGTCACTGCTGATGGACGTTAAGTCTGTACCCGAGGATACCATCAAATCAATAGCCTTTTGGCTTGTGATTAGGTACTTATGTACTTGTCATACATCTGTTCCATGGGGTTTGTTTCGGATTTTAAATTTATATTTCAGAGGTTGTTGGGCAGTTGTATACTAATTAAATGAGGTATGCAGTGAAACATCCACACACCGTCTTCCCCTGATGACGCAAGTGTGTCTTTGGATAAACAGTTTGGTCGGGCTTTGTTTCTATTCTTAAATATTGTGTTTTACATTTGTTATTGGCATCATCAAACCTAGTTATATTGCTGGTATAGATTAATACTTACGTTATTATGGTTTTTTGGAAGATATAGAATAACAGGCGAAGCACTCATTTGTGTAAATGCATTTCTCACTAAGAGAAATATACGCTAATCCAAACCACACGTGACAAATTCGAAGTGTATGATAGTTGATTCTTGCTCAGTGCAAGACAGCTAGAAGTCTGTGTTATGTATGTTGAATAATTTGTTTAATTTGTTTCTTGTATTTTGATCCTTCGTGAGTTTTTTGTGCTCCTTGTGTCATATTCAGCAATATACATTGGTGTATACATGTTGACCTGACTTTCCACAGTTAAAAATGTCAGGCTGAAATAATTCTCTCCGGCTGTTTAATGACAGCATAAGAATAAGTCACAACATTGCTGACTGCCAATCCATAATGGACACCAAAATGTCACTAACCTTAGCTATTTGATACACCAAGACAGAGGAGTCAGTAAAAATCTTCAGACATCTTGCAAAGATTACATCTACTTGATTCTACTTGATACTACTCTACTTGATACTACTTGATTCTGAACAATGAGTAAGGTACTATGCCGCTTGAGATGTACATGTATACAGTGTGCACATTTCTACAATATTTACAATACTTGACACCAGACAAGCCAGCCAAAGCATGCAAGCATCATACCTTATGGATCTATTAACGTAGTCCGCTACAAACATGGAGGTAACGGAGAGTCAAAATTTAAAAGTCATTTCTTGAATATTATCTCTTTAAAATGACATTATTTCATAGAGTAAATGATCAGCATCCTAATACGGAAAAGAAAATAGGGGATCACCGTGCTCGTTTCTTCTACATATTCGATCAAAATCAACACATATTTACCTAAAATGACAAAACTTCTGGCACTTTTGCACATTTTTTTGTCCATATTCACATCTTGCATCGTGTTTTCCATGCGAACGGATACGGTGACCCCCTATTTTCTTTTCAGTTTTAGGATGCTGAACAGTTACTCTATAAAATATATCATTTTGAAGCTCTAGATTATGTTGATACAGGTATTTATTTTAAAAAACCCTTTGACCCCCTTCCCTCACTGTTTGTAGCGGACTACCTTAATGTCTTGCCTAGAGAATATTTCCGCTTATTCACAGGTGCTGAAAGTGGGACTACTGCTTGGCGTGGTGAAGTCAGGGGAAGTGTGACTGTAGATTTTGGTCATTTTAATCTCACGTCCAAGGTCTCCAGTCGAGGACGAACGTATACATTCATGGCTTGATGCTGGTTGCCTTTCTACTCAGCAAATTAATCAGCAGTAGAATGAAAAATATTTCTCGATACTCTAATGCGTTTGACGGCCAAAAATTAATGTGAGTCGGAGACACAAAAATGGTTATAAGGCACAATTTGCAGTTCAAACAGCAGAATAAATAATGGATTTTTATTTCAACCTTTCTGATATATTCTTTTCTTTTACAAAATTCGCATAGGTACTTCTCACAATGGATGTCCATTGTCGTTGAAATTCGTTACACAACTCAGTATCCACTTTGACTATCTAAGTACCTCACAGAAATAGGTACAGTATATGTAGCATTATGTGCACTGGTTCGACCTTGCATTTGTGTGAGCTCTGTGTATTGGCTATAACTACTAAATTGTCCTTGTTTATAGTCGGCTATATCTACATGTATTGTTGTAATACATGGGTAGACTGCCCTGAGAGTAAGTATCAGATGTATGTTCATTGGAAGTCACTTGGCAAATACGCTCTTCAACACAAGAAACCAGAAGACAATTTCTTTAACATTTACATTTTATATGTGTCTAGCAGAGAGTGTCCATGGTCACAAACTATCGACGGCCCATGCAAATTTACTCTATGGGGAAGTTTGGTCATTTTGTTCAGTAATTATGAACTATCACGTTGAAAAATATTTACTCTTTTACTGAAGGCTGGGAAAAATGGGGCCACCGGTACATTGACACAGGAAGTGTCATATATAGCAGTGTTAAGAAGGGATAGTCTGATCTTTATGTTTGCTTTTATTCTAAGCTAAATAAGGCGTTTATGTTGCCATATCGGTTGCAATGCACCTCGTGTTTGTTGATGTACACACATTTATTGTCATATCTGTTTTATGTTATAAAAAAAACACTTCTCTTTAGTGCAAAATGTAGTACATTCCCTACCACTGTATGAATGGAGATTTAGTAAATGTATTGAATGTCGTACGTTTTATACTTGTTCTATTGATCAAGGAGTTGTTTTGATGGATATTTCCCGTTTGAGGTGAGCAGGTACCACCAGGGACTTTAAATCCAATACAATGCATATGTTCGATTTTAATGTGTACGATTCAGTCAACATGACTTTTCTTATGTCACATAGCAGCTTCAATTGTTCAATCCGATTTTACCTCAATCAGCAACCGTGTGTGCGTATATGAAAAAAAACCCAGTTACTTATCTCCAAATACTCTGCGCCATTGGTCACGGTAGAACAATCAGTACTCGCATGAACATTTTTCTTGTGAGCACGTCATGATTTATTTGTAATTTGTCCAGACTTACGACCATTTAATGTCTAGTAACATTGAAAAGGAATTTCAACTTATTTGTAACTGACGAACTGCCGATATGAAGAGCGTGTGGAGATCACTGAATTATGAAGTGAGTCAAACGGTGTTGAGCGGCAAGCCGTCTTTTATCAATGACTTCCACGGTCGATTCGAGACACCTCAAACAATCACTTAAGGTCTTCCCTGTTAGCACTGACATAAAACATTCATAGAGTGCATGTAATGACGGTCACATAGAACGCAAATAGCCACATACTACTTTTTGTTAGCCATATCTAAACAGGAAAAGCTCGATTGATGACGTCACGATGTGATTACTTTTTCATGTAACACTTCTACTGTTCGACAACATCCTGTTTCTTTCTCTCAGACACTTACTAATGCATGAACAAAATATATCTCATGAAAAATGGTCATTGTCTTCCAGAGATTATCAATGTAACATCCTGTGGTGAGTGCTATAAAAAATATCTTTCAGTGTTGTTTGTGTTTTCTTGTAGGTGTCTTGCAAGCATTGCGTCGGGTCGTGATTTATTTGGCAGTACTAAGTGTTCATCTTGTAGCGAAAGAGCAACAGTAGTTTAACATGGAAGCTTGATTAAGCAATAACAGGAGTACACGAAGAAGAACAATGTATTTCTGACAATGATCTATCAGGGCAATCATGCAAACTTTTGCCGCTCAATACAATGGTTGATGGGTGTTGGTCTCAGCAAACGAAACACCAACAAATAAAATCCCAAATACCGATTATCCACTGAATGAATAGTCATTCGATCTCCTATAGTTCAAACAGTCGCTGGTTCAAACTGAAATTGTCATAATTGTCTGCATTTGACTTTTTACATTCGAAATGAACGGTGACTCGTCGGACTCGATTGGAACTAATCAAACAGTCGAAGCCGATCATTGAAATGCATATTACATGTACTAGTATACGACGATGAACTTCTACATACTATTGAATCAACGGGCCACCCTGGTAATTTGAGTTAATAGGGAATATTTTGGAGTGAAATATTCTCTGTTGATGTTCGTTATAAACAAAAGCTGGTCATTCCTTTTCACGTTCAATAGTCCTTGCCTGTCTTAACCAAAGTAAATCAAAATTTTATGGAATCTGAAGCATAATTATATATTTTCTTGAAAAACATGAATATACCCGACTCGTCAATAAGTGAACGTAGTTGAACTCAGTAGAGTGACATATTGATGTAAACAATGACCTAATCGTGCTCTTTGATACAGATTAATCAATCAGTATAGATTTTGATTTGTGTGTCGGAAATTTTTCACTAAAGGCTTGTGTCTCAACATATTTTATTATTCACATTATATCATTCTACAATTATATTTGTTATCTGGCATGCATTGTATAATAAACATAAGAAACATTCGAAACAATCAACAATGTCACTAATGAATGTATCACAACTATATCACTTTTGTCTTTTCTATGTACTTCAAAATGACAACTATTTATAGTAAAGTTTCATTGAAGTGACGGTATGTAAATAGTAGTGATTAACAATTCCAAATATAGTGAGCAGTGCAAATGTACTGGAGAGTAGTTAAAAAATTTGAAGTTAATGTTACATGTAAATAGGCAATGCGTTTTGTGGATTTGAATCATGAAGCATGTAATTCTGGAAATGGCATTCACCTGCCACTCACACTACCGTGACAAGACGGTATACCACATCATACAGCTGTCTAGTGGCCGGGCCAGTCATACATGTCTGGCACGAAGCTGTCGTACTCCGTGTCGTAGAGCTGGGAGCGCACGAAGCGGTCCTTGTCCGCGGGCTCGGGGTAATGCGAGGCCATGTCCCGGGAGTAGGCGAACTCCACAAGCTGCACGGCTATGCGGGTGGACACCTCGCGGATGTCTGAGAGTGGGGGGTACAGGCGGCCCTCCGCAAGGTGCTCGTCCGTAACCTGGGCAGCCAGCGCCTGGGGTGGGGGGATGGCACACTCGTGTTCATTTCATTGTGATGGTATAATGGAAACCATTCGTGGTCATCGAGAAAACTCAAAATTTAAGTAATTATTTTGATTCGTGAATATAGCCAGAGAAATTGTTGTGATCAATCAAAGATAATAATTTTAATTGCTCATGTGTCATCGTATAAGAATCAGTGATTGGAACGAATGTAATATTTAATCGTCTACTCCGATCGGTGAACTTTTCGTGGTGATAACTGTCAATATAGGGCCTACATAGTAGTGTTCATACAAAAACGACGCAAAATATATATTCGATTGGGATTCTTTCCCCTCATTTATCCAAATAAAAAGCTATTGCCTACGAAATTGGAAACGCATGATATCTACAATTCAATGATCTGACATTACAGTGGGACATTACCTTTGTAATTTTAATCTGTTTTGGATGTGCTTGCCAACCGTTTACGCACATAATATTGATGGGAGTGATAGATTTATGGCTACGGTTTGATCTATTGCCTCATACCGGTAGCCGATTGCTTTGTGAAACATCCTCGCTAAATGCTCTGTCTACAACCATAACTCACTCTCCGCACGCATGCCTGTCATCAGTAATTTATGTTGATAATGATATGCACACTCGCTATTTCAGCTGATGTATTTGCTACATGAGAGCAAAAATTGTAGCTAACCTTTATATAGGTGTAATGTATAATGTGACGCGGTCAAACATATGCAAAGTATGTGAATTCTACCTGTATGAATGTCATAACAGTCATATACATGTATGTAATATACTAGATACGAATACAACAAAAACAGTATATATATGTCCCTGAAATATCCACAGTTGCCCTGGTTACCGACCTGTGCTGACTTGAGGAAGAGGCTCTCCTCGATGTGTCGGATACCGGCTAGGACGACCCCCAGCCCCACCCCTGGGAAAATGTAAGCGTTGTTTCCCTGCCCCGGGTAAAACGTCCGCCCGTCCAACGTTACCGGGTCAAAGGGGCTGCCGCTAGCAAAAACACAGCGGCCCTGTAACACCGACATAAACTTCACTAAATGAAGGGACAATGTATTATATTCAGTATCCTTATGTGAGCTTATGTGGCTTTAAATATTAGATTGGGGTTTCCTTTTTAGTAAACAATAATTTGGTAATGGTGCTTGAAACGTTGTGAGGCTTGCAGGCGAAAATTGTGATTTGATAGATCTATCTAAATCTGGAATTTGTTTATTCTCCACACTCAGAAATAGCATCATTCCTGGTTGTCACCAAATTGCAGCCTTTTGGTGTGCTCTATCTTTGTACCTCTGTGAAAGTGTAGGCCTGTTCTGCCGTGCACTCGGCTTTACTGGTCGGGTTACTCAGGGCGAAGATGACCGGCTTCTCGTTGAAAGACGCCATGTCCTTGAGGATCTGCTCCGTGAAGGCCCCAGCAATAGCAGCCACACCTAGAGTTTACGTGTCATTAGATTGTCATAACGGACCAACTGAGTGTAAAATATGGATCAAAGATAATAGAAATGCGACTGCATGCTGATCGAACGGACTCCTGCAATTGCAGTAAAATATCCAATATTACGAATCTCTATTGTATTCTCTCTGGATATTCTATTATAAAAATTATATAGTTTATGGACTATTTCGCCGGGAGCCTGACCGACGATGCAGGAGGGTTTGAGTTGGCGGACAGCCTCCGCCAGAGTGTCAACAGGTGCGTGCTGCTGGGCGAATGTCCTCTTCTCCTCCGTCAGCCCTCCCTTCGGCCGGTCCTGGAGCAGTCAGGGGTATGGGAAGGAATAACATTGGTACTTGAGTGGACATAGCTGTACACATTAGTTCAAACGGGATTTGTTCTATAGGATATGCATATACACACATTAATATATGTTCTATGGCCTTTTAGCAAATCGTTATGTAGATTTGTCTTTTACTTGCGCACCTATATATGCCTAGGTATAGTCCTACATGAGATTTTATTTATTCCTAAAGGTGAGCAACCACGGTATGTACACCGTCCCACGTGTAAATATGATGGAGGTAACTATGTGCCATACAGGACTGTGTACAAGGTCGACCATTAGACCAGAGCTCCAGTACACCTGGTCGTTACCTTGACGATGAGCCCCCTGGAGTCGACCATCCAGATTCTGCTCAGGGCCTCGGACTCTGTCGCTCCCTCGCTCACCATCGCCATCACCAACAGCCTCGCTATTCCGATAGCCGCCTAAAGATGATTTGCAAGCATCAGCACTTAGGACTGACTTTTGTTTGGAAACTATGGGTCGCTTTATTATGGGCTTTATCTTTGAGCACACAATACATTTTCGTATTGTGAAAAGAAAAGACATTTATGATAATTTGGGTATCTGCCAACAATTTAGCCCCGTCTCCAGACATATACCTCGCCGGCTCCCTGGAAGAGGTACACTCCGTCCCGTACACTCTTGCCTGTGATGCGAGTACTGGCCAGTATCCCGGCTACCGACACGGCGGCCGTACCTGGAGCGAGAGAGCAAAAATGAAGAGAATTATGAATGGACATCAGAAATACATTGAAAAGAACTTATATATGAGTTCAGCATACAATCGCCAGTCCGCACACACTGTATCCGTATACAACAAGCCACTAGATTGTTTTCCTGAGCTCTGGACGAAGCATTTCCTGCCCACCCCTGGCACCGCCGTATTATATGATAGCGGTTGAAGTCTCCTAACCTTGTATGTCGTCATTGAAAGTGCAGTATGAGTCCCTGTACTTGGCCAGGAGACGGAACGCGTTACTGTTCCCGAAATCCTCGAACTGGATCAGAGTGTTCTGCCCGTACCTGGGCACGAGATTCAAAACATTCTAGAAACTATATCTGACTTTTGGGACTGGTGATAGATCTTCAGAAATACATGTAGCCATATAGTATCAAGATTCAATAAAAGCTACGATAATTATGCTGGTACATGTAGTAGTAGTAGTACTTACTAATTTAACTTCAGTTTATTTTTCTAATTTCCTATTTTCAACTTCTAGAGAATGATATTGCTTCGTTTTCATTTATGTCAGGAAACACGTATTGTACCGTTTGACGACTGCTTTCATGAATTCCTCCAGGAAAGCGTCGTATGCCTGGCCTCGGACACGCTTCTGCCTCAGTCCAATGTACATCGGGTCCTTCAACAGCGCCTACATACGGAGGATATATGGTGGTGTGTGGGGTTTGATGGAGTAAAACTGTTCTAGGGAGTTTATTTAGCATGAGTGGTGGACACACCAATCTCTCATATAGGCCTACTTTGTGTCTTTAGCAGTTTTGATTAGAAGATTCACATTTGATGGCAAAATCCCAAACCGACAAAATCCAATTAACCGTTGCCAACCGTTCAACTCGAATTTGAAATTATCTGTGATTGTGTTGATACTCATTCCGTGGCTGAATTACTCGAGAGAACAAGCTGTTGTTTATCGTGTATCTCAGCCTTACACGTACCTCGTTGTTGGTGCCGACGTCGAGTGTGATGGGCAGACACTGGTGCGGCTTGACCCCGGCACAGGCCGTGTACAGGGCCAGCTTACCCACCGGGATCCCCATCCCGTAGGTACCGAGGTCCCCCAGTCCCAGGATCCGCTCCCCGTCCGTCACCACGATAGCCTGCCATCCAGAAGAGATAGAAGGGATTTTGGGATTGCATTGACATTCCTACTTTGTATATCAATATATAGACATCAGTTTACAGTATAGAATCTTGTACAAACAAAGTCTCATTTTATCCCACGGCAGATCCTTTCCACGGATTCATTTATATGCTAAATTGGGTTTTGAGGAATACAATGAAGTCTTCATAGACATGTGAGGTGTAATCAGAGGTATATTATCTCACATGGACCACTGTATAATGCATATCGAACATCGATAAATTTGTTTTTGAGTAGGTGTGCGTTGCTCATGTTCCTGCAAGCACACGAACCTTGATATCATGTTCCGGCCAGTTACAAATGATGTCGTAGATGTGACCGGCGTCGTTGATGGTAATGAAGAGGCCTCTTGGTTTCCTGAAGATGAGCCCGTACTTCTGACAGGCTAGGCCCACTGTCGGTGTGTAGATCACAGGCATCAACAGCTCTACTTTCTCCGTCACCACGCGGTAAAACAGCTTCTCGTTACGGTCCTATCAGAAGCCAGTTTAGGGGGAAGGTTTTAAATATACTCATTGCTTGCTATGTATGTAGATGCTTCATCCAGATGAATTGTTTGACGTTTCCCGAAAGTGTTCTATTAATATCAAATTAAATGCAAACACTATAGCTGTACCCGGATAGTTATTATCGGTATTCGTTGAGGAAATGATTGTCCAGATTAGGTAAGGCTACCTACCTGCAGGCCCATGAGGTAGATGTATCTGTCGAGGTTGTTGTCCCAGCGGTGGAAGTTCTCCATGACGATGTCCACTTGCTGAGTCTGGGAGAGTACTGAGGGCGGCAGGAGTCCATGGATACCCAGGATCTGTCGCTCTCTGATCGTGAACGCCTGGCCCTGAAAACACCCGTCATGTTGACAATTAATTGTCTGGGAGAGGACAGTCCATGGATACCAAGGATCTGTCGCTCTCTGATCGTGAACGCCTGGCCCTGAAAACACCCGTCATGTTGACAATTAATTGTCTGGGAGAGGACAGTCCATGGATACCAAGGATCTGTCGCTCTCTGATCGTGAACGCCTGGCCCTGAAAACACCCGCCATGTTGACAATTAATTGTCTGGGAGAGGACAGTCCATGGATACCCAGGATCTGTCGCTCTCTGATCGTGAACGCCTGGCCCTGAAAACACCCGCCATGTTGACAATTAATTGTCTGGGAGAGGACTGAAACAGTCCGTGGATACCCAGGATCTGTCGCTCTCTGATCGTGAATGCCTGGCCTTGAAAACACCCGTCATGTTGACAATTAATTGTCTGGGAGAGGGCTGAAACAGTCCATGGACACCCAGAATACCTATGTCGCTCTCTGATCGTGAACGCCTGGCCCAGAAAACACTCGTCATGTTGACAATTAATTGTCAGGGAGAGGACTGAAGCAGTCCGTGGATACCCAGAATCTGTCGCTCTCTGATCGTGAACGCCTGACCCTGAAAACACCCGCCATGTTGACAATTAATTGTGTGGGAGAAGACTGAAACAGTCCATGGATACCCAGATCATGTCGCTCTCTGATCGTGAACGCCTGGCCCTGAAGACACCCGTCATGTTGACAATCAATTGTCTGGGAGACGACAGAAACAGTCAATGGATACCCAGATCATGTCGCTCTCTGATCGTGAACGCCTGGCCCTGAAAACACCCGTCATGTTGACAATTATTGTCTTGGAGAGGACAGAAACAGTCCGTGGATACCGAGGATATGTCGCTCTCTGATCGTGAACGCCTGGCCCTGAAAACACCCGTCATGTTGACAATTCATCGTCTGGGAGAGGACAGAAACAGTCCGTGGATACCGAGGACCTTCTGATCGTGAACGCCTGGCCCTGAAAACACCCGTCATGTTGACAATTTATTGTGTGGGAGAGGACAGAACCAGTCCGTGGATACCGAGGATCTGTCGCTCTCTGATCGTGAACGCCTGGCCCTGAAAACACCCGTCATGTTGACAATTTATTGTGTGGGAGAGGACAGAACCAGTCCGTGGATACCGAGGATCTGTCGCTCTCTGATCGTGAACGCCTGGCCCTGAAAACACCCGTCATGTTGACAATTTATTGTGTGGGAGAGGACAGAACCATTCCGTGGATACCGAGGATCTGTCGCTCTCTGATCGTGAACGCCTGGCCCTGAAAACACCCGTCATGTTGACAAATAATTGTCTGGGAGAAGATTGAAACAGTCCGTGGATACCCAGAATATGTCGCTGTCTGATTGTGAACGCCTTTGTAAACGTTGTATGTATTTTCTCAAAATAAAAATGCGATTGTAGTATGGAACAAGGTACCCGTGTTAGTGTGGATTATTAATTTATCGGGACTACCACATGCGTTTATCAATTGTTTTACCTAGTCACAGATTTGTTGATTTTTGCCCTTACTGGCGAGTAGAATTTTTCAGATCCGCGAAATAACAATAAAATATATTTTTTAATGTTCTATTTCTGGCTATCAAAGAAGAACTACGTGTTCAAATGATGCTCTCAATCAGGATAATTTGAACCGTCGCTTTACAACTATTGATCCAGCAATTGCAACATTAAAGAACCAAAATAGAAACCATGTCCCACGCTTTTCAATCAATGAACTATTAGTACGGATATACATGCTGACCATGGTTTTTTTTTTGCAAACAATTTGCAAACAAATTGTTCTCTTCCGGATAATTCCCCCAGCAATAGATCTCGCTTGTAATGATTCAATCTCTTATGGGATCTGTACAATGATGATTTTCAGGGTGTATACCGGATGAATTGGAAGACCAATACGATATGAAGTAAATTATCCAGGTAAAACATTTTATTACGTGTAGTTTATTTTGGTGCCCAATACTATAATTCATCTCAGATCGTCTATAAATTCGAAGTAATTCACCAGAATCCATGTCATTCACATCTCCTCATTATAAGGTGGCATACCTGTTGTTAATTGTGCTGTTGTTGTTGTCACGTGAGGGATTGCCGACATCTGCATATGTAGGCCTATGTGTATAATGTATATAATTAACTGATGCGGGCTAACGTTGTCACTTTGGTTAGCAATATGTACAGTGGGCGTTAACCACCACCAACCACCAAACTCTCGACAAACGCCAATCACGTAAGCATTACCTACAATTGTATAAGGTACATGTAGATTTGGAAAATAGCTACACGGCTCATATATGCGTCATGCTACGTTAGCATTTCAAGTGACACCTGACGACACGATTATTAGAATCCACGTTTCCATGCACCATTCCCTGATTTGTCACTAATAATATCTGAATGACCACTTTGGGGAACCACGAAAGACGACACTCAACGCTCTCTAGGAGCAAAAGAAGCACAAGTAATGCACTTTCGGTAAAAACAGAATATAATACCCTAGATAGTATGACATCCAAGCAGAGAGAGCAAGATCGTTACACGTTACCCCCGTTGACTGACCTTGTTGACTTGAGGGTTGCGGATCACATTTACTCCCGTGCTCTTCACCAGGCTGGATCCGCACTTGGAGACGGATCCTGAATCGAAACCGTTCTCATTGACGGGAATTTCCGAGGCGCGAGATCCTTTGTTAGACATGACGCTCGGTATAATTATTAGGTATTCTATATCACGATAGATCGTCTACCATTTCATCCGAGCAAGTTTCTCTACATTGGTGACCAGAAAACTACCAAAACTAGTACTGGAATCACTGACGGCATGTACTCCGTGACATTACAGGAAATTATAGAGTAGATCGAGTATATCCGTATTTGATTGAATTCATCCCAGTACAGTCACAGATATGTAGATCATTGTTGTTATTTTATAGTCGTTAATTCAGCTAGTATGCCTGAAAATAATTGTCTACACCATTGGGAACAGAGCCTGTATTAGCACCCGTATATACACGAATGGCTGCAGTAACCAACCTCATCAATGACATGTGGGACATCACCTAGCAGTGTTATCGGACTGATGATGACCAGTTGTAGCCAGATATTATAGGTTTGGCATGTCAAAAATATCTTCAGATAGAGGTGAAAGGGAGTGCAAGTGACAGTTGATGCAAATTGAGAAAGCAGGCCGAGTACGTAGCATATTGTTTGATTCACCAGCCTATCAACATGATCCATAAACACCTCAATTTGCTATCAAATCTAATCTAGAGAAGGCCTTTTAAAGTTTATATTTGGCAATTAAACCAGCTATTTCTAACGGATGCAAAACTAGATAAGATCAGGTGACAAATCGCGCTTGTGGTATTGGCTGCAAAGGTACGGGTAGTTATACCTTGAACTATTACCATAGTAACATAAACGTCCTGAATCGATCAATAAATTGGTGGAGCTGTTGCCCGCTCATGGGATATTGCACAAGGTTCCATGTATATGGGCAATACAATTATAGCAACCGATTTCTTGCCCAATACCTTTTTGATGTGGGACCACATAAATATAACGTCGTCATGTGCACCGTTTATTTCTATAACAAGCACTAATCACAGTACGATACACTGTTGTATAAAGGGGTAATTAGGCCTGGGGGACCTACCTTATTTATCTGCGGCTGTCTCAGTACGTCGCCCCCTGTAAAGTTGGACCGGCACAGTCTATCCCCAGCTCCGTCACTGGCCATGTTGGAGCTCTCCCTTTGATATTAGTCTCTCTTTAGTGGTGTTGTCTCTGTATTGCTCTATGCTATATACTCCAATATCTAACCATGGGTAGACTACTGTAAGCGCTATAGATGTACACGGAAGTTGTTATGACAGTGGTTCCGTCCGCCAGCTCGCTTCATCCGACAGTATATATGGAACTTTGTGACGCTCAAGGAAAATACAGTGATCCGTATAGCGTGCGATACTGCTGCCGCGTTGATGTTATTAGTGTATCAACATTCATGTAGCCTATTGCACAACAGGCTACGTGGACCCTGTAGATATTTGGGATAGGTGCAGTTATTATGCCAAGCTTATATAAACACATTGACACATTTTAGTAAGCCTGTACGTAAATCACTTGTATGAACCATATGTTCATACATTATATAGGGTGTGCATATCCTGGTTGAAAGTCCCTAGATGCACTATAGGGCTTCAATTATGGCTTTAGGATGACGCATCATATTTTGACAACTTTATGATGACCTGGAATCTAGCAAGTGGTGATAGCGAGGTGCTTCATGGTGTTCATGTATAGGCTAGTTCAAAATTCATTTAGCATTATTGCAATTATAAACTCCATCAGCTTTCAGGGAACTGGTCTCCCTCTGAATTAGTGACTAATTCAAACCACTAAATAACCATTGTAGGGTTCGGCGACCCCACGATAAAGGGGTATACCCCATTACTGGAGTGTCGCCGAATGTCTTATAAATCCGCCCACACTGCAACATCATAACCGTGGTGTCACTACTCGCGCACACCACGTCATAACGCTATAGTGCTTTCCCCTTTCGGAGAGACCTCGTCCCCGAGGTCAGCTATAACCCACTGTTAAGTCACATCATAAGCCACATATGCACCCACTCACACATGGCGGTGATGTGATTCAACAGCGGGGGCCGACCCGGGAGCGACGCCGAGAGAACCCAGTGGTTTGAAAGGTACGGCACCAATGTAGGGTTCGGCGACCCCACGATAAAGAGATATACCCCATTACTGGAGTGTCGCCGAATGTCTTATAAATCCGCCCACACTGCAGCATCATAACCGTGGTGTCACTACTCGCGCACACCACGTCATAACGCTACAAGATGATAATTGTTGGTCGCCGCATCAGCGGCGGCCTATATCAAATACAAAGTTACTTTAACTTCCGGTGCCGCTTAGCACAGTGCACCTTTTTCCACCTGCCGCTCAGCGCACGAACTGATATTCATTCAATTTTATCAGTTTATTTGACTGAGGATCTCACAGCAAGAATTTTGGCCAAAGCTTTTGTTTGTTAAAACATACAGGTCCCTAAATGTATTAGTAGTACCAGTAACAAATAATATTATTATATACCTCTAAGAATCCTGACCAACCGGTCAAGTTTTTTCGATATTCACCGATCTGTCCATATCACATATGTTGCCTGTTACTAGTATCGCGTAACCAGTGATATAGTGAATTGAATAAGCTTGTTTCAGAAATCATTCCTCGTTTGTTTATAGTGTTGCTGAAATATTGACATCGAATTGGTCATACATAAACATTGCTTCAGTATTTGCATGAACTTTTCACATGTAATTAATAATAAAAACAAATACGCAAGCTCGGTGAATATGTCTTTTGCGAGAGGTACATATTTTCACGTAATTACCTCACCAAAAGTCAATATTTGTATAGTAATTTAAAATCGATTCATTCGTCAGTTATTAATTGATGAAGATACAATTTAACGCCAGATAAATGTTACCCGCACACGTGACATCGTCATGAACATTCCTTGCATTGCCTGGGATCTTGGAGACACTGGCTTCCAGAGAGTCTGGCGTTGCTAGGATACGAGCTCGTCATGTTGTCTAGTATCGGGTAATCATATACCAGTATATACTCTTCGATCGTCGCACGCACAGTATCGACAGAGTAGCAGATTTGACAACATATGATTGACCCACATCAAAGGTATACTGTAGAGAATCTTTACGGGGTCCACGATATATTTCATTGAAGATAATCGTTGTCATGGCAATACATATTTGACCTATTCGATATGCCCGACATCTTTCATGACATTACATGTATTGAATATGATCATCTTTGATATGATACGATATCTTTATTGGGTTCGTTTCATTCGTATGAATCACAAATATGATCCCGAACAGGATCAGATTTATGATGCGTACACCGAGAAGCGACTCTTCTGATTCAACCATTAGGCTATTGCTAGGCGATACAATTATTAAAATACAAATATTAAATATTCTATATAGGCCTATTATATGTATGTATCTAACTTCCAGAAGTGGTATGCAAATTTCATATATATCACAACATCATGCAAAACGTTAGATCAGTATTTTGGGATCAAAGAAATCAGACTTCCATGCTGGTGTTTCTGATCCCAAATGTTTAGGATCCTGATCCTGAACAGTACCACTTGTTGCGGGATCAGGTTAGGGATCTGGAATCACATTTGTGATCGTACGAATGAAATGCATCCAAAGTCTACATGTATCTGGATGAAGACGGTGAAAAACTTATAATGGACAGTTACTCGATCTATGTGAGCGTAACACTGCCTACTTAACAGATCTACCTTAAACTTTCGATAATGGTTTTAAAGAAGTCCGAGCCTATACTTAACTGGGTGTTTTCTTCTTTATCATATCAATACTTATGTTAGGCCTACATAACATAAAATGTCTGTAAAGAGTAGGTCTGTGAGCACAAACATGGATAACGCTTTCTTGTTTATCCGTTATATAAATTTGAGGGCTACAGAAATCGTGGTTAGTTTGAAACATTGTCAAGTATAAATTCCTGTGGGTCGTGCTGTCTTCATGAGACTTCCAATTCTTATAATAAAGACTATAGAGCATTGTGGAACCACAGTGTTTGTTCTGTCACAGACATCGCTCTAAATTGCATTTCACATATTGACCAGATGCAATAAATGATGCAAATACTTTGCTATCGACATCATATTATCATATCCCTATAACATCAGGAAATTGCATAGCGATGATTGAAATTTTAACGATAACAGTAAATAATCGTCAATAATCAGAAAACCAAAAATTTTGTGTCATATACAATTGAGGCATCAAACAGTTAACAATGACTTATTCAACAAAATGTAGGCCACATGTAGGACAGCGTCTTTCACCTACATCACAGTACAATTCCACTAGTAGCATCTACATGTATCGCTAGTTAGTTATTCAAGACACTTACATTTAACATTTCATGGTCATTAATCGTTTACATTTCTGTTTTATGAATTTCACTTGTCGCATGCATGCATGCATAAATTTGCACAGATTAAGCTTCCATAATTAGCATAAGTTCATCTCATACATTTTTCAGAAGCTACATCGTTTGAAATTTGAAGTTTTTGTATCAGACATACTAGAATTCCAATGTCATGTCTAGGCTACAGTACATGTAGCATTTGTGAACTCGACACGCTACTAATTCTAGGCAAATGATAAACAGCACGCTGACCATCATTCCTTGGCCGGTGAGTCGCAGAGGTAACCATCTCGCATCTTGTTGCAGATGAAGTCGAAGACACAATTCCAAGCGTTGCGAGTGTTCTCGGTGTATCGCCGGCCTAGCTCGTCCCGCCACACTGTGTCCATCCCTCCAGAGAACTCCTGGAAGTACTCCACCTTAAAGCCCTGGTACACCCGGTGTTGCCGCCCGAGCTCCAGTAGCAGTCCCGTCAACTCCCTGTCCGGGTCGTCAATGTTGTCGACGACCGCTCCCACGGCCTGCATGAATCGGGAGGCGTGGCCCTTGAAGCTCGCATCGTGTAGAAGAACCTCCTCCTCCACTCCAGCACACGAGAAAATCTCCATCACACCGGGATTCATCTTGAATATAGTTAGAAACACTTTGCTTCCGTTTCCTGTCAGGTCATTCGCCAGGTAGCGCCACGTGTTCAGCACATGCGCTTTGACATCAGCACTGAACACGCCGGGGGTTTCACGCGGTGTTGATGTGCACACTTTGTTTGAGGAAGTGGTGGTCATAGATGACACGTGGCATCCCATGTTTCGTGCCGATATATAAACTCCAGAATGAGAGTCCAGTAATTATAAAGGCCCTTGGACTTATCCGGTGACATGGGACAGGTCTACCTCTATCACGTACCCCACGAGTTACAAGTGTTCATGTTCCACGGGTCATGTGCGCATTAAAACGACTAAATCCGATAACTTTAATGACTTTTCTTTGGTAATGAACCCACAAAGTTAGAAGTCCTGCGATGACCGTTGTCCTGGCAACCATTAGCGGTGAGGTAACCCTAATGTCGCTAGTCGGTGGCTCTCTATCAATCAGAACACATTATCGAATGTTGGTCGGTGGGAGGAGATGGCTCCCTGATACTTGTGGCCAAGTATTTCCTCTGCCGCCACAGAACCACCACTAACGGAACAATTAACGGTCGGTCGTCCCCAATAACGCACCTGGGCCGTGTCGCAAATTGTTGGCGCTCCCGTCTGTGACACAAGCGATTGACAAATGTTCGCGACTGTTGAATATACTTGCACTGACTTATACCGATCCTCTTCTACCCAGGGTGTGTCTTGACCCTTCCATCTCCGCAAGGTCAAAGAATCCCACGCCCGCGCAGCACGTAATCAACGCCGACTTGTTCCTTTTAACAGGTTCTTTTAAGAGGTTTGATACCAAGCGTGTGGCCCAAAGTGGCATCCTGCGGACGACCGTCCTGGGGAGTCGCTCATATGTCGGGTGGTAAGTGTCTCTGTAGGAGTGACTGAGGTCGATACACGGACACTTGTCTGTTAGGTTCACGTGAGCCAAGCCGAGACGAGACCGTCACTGCCAATCATCCAACAGTGAAGAGTGGTAAATGCAATCTAAATTTTCTCTAGCCTGATCTTGTTTTCTTGAAATCAATCCTGGTCTTCTCAATAACAATATGACATGTGTTGGCCAATTATCCTTGGTGCATTAGTCGGTGATGAAAGTGTCGCTAGCATGTTGACTGCCATGAGGGAAGATTGTCATTGTGTTATATTGGCTGACATCAACAAGCACGGCCATTGGTATATATATTTGGCATAGGCAATATCATTTTCTACAATCTGATAACCGCAAGAATCGATTGTTAATAGGGTGTGCAGAAGGGCCCTCCGACCCCTCCCTTAGCACCTGACCCCCAACCACAGCCCCTCCCCGCGGCACTCTCTCCTGCTAACTTCCCGTACACCTCGGACACGTCCCCAGCTGACAACCACATGGCCGCTAGCTCCTGACTGGAACGGCAAAACGATAATACATTTATTAACCGTTTATTAGCAGTGACGAAGTGACAGGATTAATCTACATGTGCACCATAAAGACGGATGCCACGTCTCCTTTATGCAAGACGTTAATGTATTTATTGGCATGTTATGTCCCTAACGATGTCCATTATATGAGATCGTGGCCTTGGCAGGTGCCAAATACGTGTAACGTCCCTCCAACCCCCCCCCCCCCCCCGGTACTCCAGTTTCCCGGTCTCCCCTCTCACCCTCACAGCCTCCCCGACACACCCCCGTCACCCTGACAGTGACACGGGCGACAAAGGTGCCCGCTGTTTGATCCCTCTTGGAGACACGTCAGATCACAGGGAAAGTGCCCGACCGCGTCTTTGTTTGCACCGAGACTTTTCTATATGCTGAGTCACGCGATACCAGCGATCTGTAAGCAGTCAAGGATATGGTCATCTGACCAAGGATTAAGAGATTTCATTCATGTTTTGTATGTGTGCTATTCGATTAGAAACAAAAACTGCATGAAAAACATGTAACCATCTGTTTGTCAATGTGTTGGAATGAAAAAGGGTTCCAAACTTAGCCTACACCAAATTTGCTTACACCTACAAAGTTACGTAATTGTTCAGAAAGTGCAGATCTCCTGCATGTGACGCCTGATTAGGTGCATCCGGACAATTGGACATGGGTTGCAGTGTGTCATTTCTTGAAAGTAGGGCCCGCAAGCTCGACAGGGCGGCCGAAAATTCCGCCTCGGACGTTTTTACCGCGGAGCAGAAACATCACGTGTTACAGACGTGGCGCTACCTGGCGGACGACTTGACCGGAAACGGAAGTAAAGTGTTCTTAAGCATATTCAAATTGGAACCTCGTGTCAAATCGATCTTCCCCTGCGCGGGCATCGAGGGCGACGCGTTGCTACGCGACGCGAACTTCAAGGGCCATGCCTCTCGCTTCATGCAAGCCGTGGGAGCGGTGGTCGACAACATTGACGATCCGGACAAGGAACTGGCTACGCTCCTGCGTCAACTCGGCCAACAGCACCAAATCTACGCTGGCTTCAAAGTGGAGTATTTCGCCATATTCTCCAAGGGAATGGACACGGTTTGGAAAGAGGAATTAGGCAAAAAATACTCGGAGGAAACTAGGAGCGCCTGGCTGACGGTGTTTGACTTCCTGTGCAACAAGATGAGGGAAGGATACGAGACCGATCTGGACAGTGACTAGGTCACGTTATAGGAAGTCACGTCCGAGATGTTTCTTTGTTTGTATTCATCGCTACAGAAAAGGATACCGAATTTGGACCGTGGTTCGGTGATGCTGAATACACATTATACATGTAATCACGCTCTGGTCAGCCATGAATCTGCTGATATGCTATAGATAAATTGAATGCGCATATATAATTACATACTATTATGTAGGCTAGGTATTTGTTGTAATGTCTTTCGTTTGCTTTTTTGCAATATTTGTTTCAAAAGGCGGTATATATTTCGTACTGGAGTATGTTGACCAACAAACTAAAAATAAACGACTCCAAAACGGAGTGTTTATATGTGACTCCAAGGCGGTACACAGCTACACCTGTCGGAGTTAGTGTCCGTGTTGGTGATGCAGTCATCTTACCATCACTGGTTGTCACAAACTTAGGTGCCACTTTGGACTGCAACTTGACCATGACAGACCAGGTGAACAAGGTCATACGCTGCTCCTACTTCCATCTGAGGAGGATTGGCAGGATCAAGCACCATCTCAATGCATCAACACGTGAAAAAGTGGTGTGCTCCACCGTCCTGTCTAGGCTGGATTACCACAACGGTACCTTGACAGGGTTGCCAGAGTCGACATTGCAACGTCTCCAGATGGTCCAGAACAACGCCGCCCGTATGATAACTGGAACGCGAAAGTCGGAACACATCACTCCAGTCCTGCAGGCTCTACACTGGTTACCTGTTAGAGAACGGATCTCCTACAAGGTCCTTGTCAACGTTCAGCAAGCGATTCACTCGCCAACAGCACCACTGTATCTCAAGGACATGTTTGTCCTCTACAGGCCTTCGAGGTCTCTTCGGTCTGGCTCTGATGGGTGGAAACTCGTTGTGAGTCGTGTGTCACGCCAGTATGGGTCGCGCTCATTCCCTGTACGTGGAGCTGAAATGTGGAACGAACTTCCTGCTGCCATGCGGTGCCCTATGACCACCAGTACTTTTAAAAAACTTCTTAAAACCCACCTCTTTAAATGTTCTTACAGCATCATTTAGACCTATGTTTCATGTGTTTTATATTATACAGGACTCACTTTTCACATGTTTTATACCTGTTAAGCGCATAGTAACGAATGTAATGTTGCGCTCAACAAATGAATAAATTATTATTATTATTATTATTATTAAATTCAACAGTTTGAACCCAAGAAAAAAATTATTTTCATACACGATCAGATATGCATTTACATTTTTAGGTTACCGGATCTATGGTCCGATAACCTATTGCCATGGCGTTGCGTCCGTCGTCCGTCGTCCGTAAACAATTTTATCTTTAAAGTTTACGATCGGATTTTTCTGAAATTTTGCACAAAAATGCCTAAAAAATATTCCGAGAGGGAGGTATTTTTTAGTTTTTTGATTTTGAATGGCGGCCGTTTTCGTCGAAAAATGGCCAATTTTGGACTTTGATGGTCGTTTTCTCAAAATCTGTTCAGTAACTTTTTTTCTTTTTGATGCATAACACTCCTCATATGTACCCCTGTGAAATGTATAAATTTCGTTGCCCTTGAATCACTCGAAGTGGGCCATTTTGGGCCCAAACTCGGCCCAAATGGGACTTTCCCATGTTAAATTCTCCTATGCTTTATAATGAGACACATTAAGCCTTATATCTCATTTAATATTGAGATTAGAGACTAGATATCAATTGTGGACATATAGGAAATGATATATGCTGAATATTGTCGTGACCTTGAATTTGACCTCTGACCTCGGTTTCAAGGTCAGATTGGCCGTTTTCGTCGAAAAATGGCCAATTTTGGACTTTGACGGTCATTTTCTCAAAATTTGTTCAGTAACTTTTTTTCTTATTGATGCATAACACTCCTCATATGTACCCCTCTGACATGTATAAATTTCGTTGCCCTTGAATCGCTCGAAGTGGGCCATTTTGGGCCAAAACTCGGCCCAAATGGGACTTTCCCATGTTAAATTATCCTATGCTTTATAATGGGACACATTAAGCCTTATATCTCATTTAATATTGAGATTATAGACTGGGAATCAATTGTTGACATATAGGAAATGATACATGCTGAATATTCTCGTGATTTTGAATTTGACCTCTGACCTCAGTTTCAAGATCAGAGAACAAAATGGCTAATATCTCGCTTATTATCGACTTTACAGCTTAGGAATCAATTGTGAACATATAGGAAATGATATCAGCCGAATATTCTGATGACCTTGAATTTGACCTTTGACCTCATTTTCAAGGTCACAAGGCAAAATGGCTAATATCTCGCCTCTTATCGACTTTACAGCTTAGGAATCAATTATTAACATATAGTAAATGGTATATGCAGATTATTGTCATGATCTTGAATTTGACCTTTGACCTCATTTTCAAGGTCACAGGACAAAATGGCTAATATCTCACTCATTATCGATTTTACAGCTTAGGGATCAATTATTAACATATAGTAAATGATATATGATGGATATTCTGATAACCTTGAATTTGACCTTTGACCTCATTTTCAAGGTCACAGGGCAAAATGGCTAATATCTCGCCTCTTATCGACTTTACAGCTTAGGAATCAATTATTAACATATAGTAAATGATATATGCAGATTATTGTCATGATCTTGAATTTGACCTTTGACCTCATTTTCAAGGTCACAGGACAAAATGGCTAATATCTCACTTATTATCGATTTACAGCTTAGGAATCATTTGTGGACATGTAGGAAATGATATATGCTGAATATTCTCGTGACTTTCAATTTGACCTCTGACCTCATTTTCGAGGTCAAGAACACAAAATGACTAATATCTCACTTATTATCGACTTTACAGCTTAGGAGTCAATTGTGGACATATAGGAAATGAAAAACGCCGAATATTCTGATGACCTTGAATTTGACCTTTGACCTCATTTTCAAGGTCACAGGACAATACGGCTAATATCTCACTTATTATTGACTTTACAGCTTAGGAATCAGTTGTGCACCTATAGGGAATGATGTATGCCAAATATTTTGATGACCATTAATCCGACCAAAATTGCTATTTTGTTTTACTTGTTATTGAATTTACAGCTTAGCAAACAATGGACATATCGGGATTCCAAAATGTTTTATTTTACATTTGTTTTTGGCATCATCAAAATCTGACTATTGCTGGTAACAGATTGATACTTACATTCATATCACTGATTCGGTGTCACTACGGGCGGACGTTGAATCTGTCCACGAGGATACCATCAACTCAGTAGCCTTCTGGCTTGTGATTAGGTACGTTCTACATGTGTACGAGTCAAAGAGGTACACGACCAGGTGAAAGTACTTGTCATATATCTATTCCATGGGGTTTGTTTCAGATTTCTTAATTATTTTCATAGGTTGTTGGGCAGTTGTATACTAATTCCATCAGGTGTACAGTAGAAACAACTACATTTAACACACTGTCTGCCCCTGATGACGCCAGTGTGTCTTTGGATAAAATATTTGGTCGGGCTTTGCTTCTATTCCAAAATGTTCTATTTTACGTTTGTTTTTGTCATCACCAAAATCTGACTATTGGTGGTAATAGATTGATACTTACATATACATGTTTGCTGGATATTCTCATGACTGCATTTGACCAGTGACCTTATTTTCAAGGTCACAGGAATATAACACATATATCCGGAAACCTGTCTTAGCCCTTGGGCTAATTTTTAATGATGATTTTAAATAAGCAGTGTGCTTAGCAGGTTCGAAGACAAAATATCCTCGTACATATAAAAATTGTGATACTTCCACACAAAATACTTGCACACACACATAATATTTGTATGAATATATGATATTGTTTTCTATGGTTTATGTGACTTTGTTCAGAATCTGCATACATCTACAATCATGTATCCAACAACACAATTGTGTCGCCTTCTCTCAAGAAGAGAGCCTAATTTCTGACACAGTCGATATATGTTTTACCTGTGTTGAACTATGTTGCTCTATATGCCTAATGCCAACTAGGTTTTGACTTGTTTCTTGTGCTGATGAGAAAGCAGGACATGAGTGCCCCTCGTGCCTTTTTGACGGGGTTCACTGTACGCAAGAAACGAAACACGACGAACAACTGTACGAGTCAAGAGGTACACGACCAGGTGAAAGCTGATCATCTATTGTCAACAAAGATGTAACCGGCTTTTCTGCATAAAACTGTGTAACGAACCTCATGCAAAACTGTCAAATGATTCAATTGGGTAGATATATTGTCATTGTCATTCGTGTGGTTGACTATATGAAATAACCATTATATCCCCGGGGATGGGGAATTTATATTTTCTTCAAATGGGCTCAACAACCGTGGATGCGGGGTATAATCACGGTAAAAACAAACATAATTTGACATGGATATTCGTATACCGGTTTAATTGAAGGCGCCAATAGCATTGTATGTACTTTCATGTTTATTGCGAATAATTTGTTGGCTTTGATACGTTGAAATGGGGTGGGAGGGGGGGGGGTCAAGTGTTCGACGATCCCTTAAGGCTTACGGCCCCAGAGCCCCCTTACTGCACTGTCTAAAACCCTGGATCCGCCCCTGTTTAAAAATTGAGTTGGACCAGGAGTTGAATCTTGATTATGCTGGCTTTGGCGAACCTTACATCGCAGAACACTGCAAGACTTTAAAATTTTTATCACTCTGATTATAACTGGTCTGACAATAAGCCAATAACATTGTCATTGTAATTTTTAATCCACCAATAGTTCTTATTGGGGAAATCTTACACAAATCCTACACATATTGGAAATTTGTTCTCACTCACTGTGCATGTAACATGTAACGAAAAAAGTGCATAGGTCCATTGCGTATTCCCCCCCCCCCCAGTGGTTGGAGAGAATACCTAGTAAATCGACGTGTATCACCCTCGGTAAATAAATATTTTATTTTAAAAAATAAAGAAAACTCCGGTGCCCTACATATCCAATTTCCCACTCCTGAGCACTTTAAGCATTCATACGTGTATGTATATGCTGTGTCATCCCCTGAAGCAACAGGGTAGGTGTTTGCAAGGGCCTCTAAGTGATTCCGTCGAGGGAATTTCACCGAGTTTGTTTCGCGGACGCACACACTTCCTGAGAGGTTGGTAAGTGGTGTCACGCACTAGATACTGTTACTATGGTGACGTGACACATTGCAAATATATATTTTTGCTGCTTTTTTCACTCCTAATGATTTTAAGGTCAATTCAAGGTACAAAACTATCGTAAATGACCATAAAACACTATTGCAATTTGCCTGCTCCACATGGGGAATGAATCACTGTCTCCAGATACCAGAGGCCTATATCAATTCAATGTAGCCAAGAGATGTTTTCTACTATTGTTCGTATAATTATGCATCGATGAATACCATCACTCAAGGTTATCTGAGAAAAGGTTCAAGGTCACCAAAAGATGCCCCACACATGATTTCATATGACCTCCATCTTCAAGCGTTCAATTTCAAACACGAAATTGTCATAGCTTGGTGTAGCCGTAAACATTGAAATTGAGGACTCAAGATATTCGGATGTCAAATTGAAGGTCACAGAAGGATGCTTCAAGTGTTACTCTTCATGTGCTAACAATACAAACCTAGACTCTATCTTCTAATGTATAGTCTCCAGAAGCCAATTTTACAAAGTGGATATCTATAACGCACAGAAGTTACCCACTTGAAGCCACTTGAATTGAACAATTCAATGGAAATGATATCGAACTGCAGGAATTACATGAACATTTACTGTCACCGTGCAAACGGAAATATGAGAAAATTCATCATTCAAACCCTATTGTCCATATTGTCAAGAATGCAATTGACATAACTTGAGTTTAAAGTTCACCTAGGATAACAAAATTCTATCTACATATTATTCTCAGAACCTTTTTAGACCACCAATGGCGGAGACATTGGTCTTTCAGTCGAAACGTAACCTTGACGGGTAATATGACTCATTATAAACATAGACATTCAAACCCTATTGTCCATATTGTCAAGAATGCAATTGACATAACTTGAGTTTAAAATTCACCTAGGATAACAAAATTCTATCTACATATTATTAGGTTACCGAACCTATGGTCATATTGCCATGGCGTTGCGTCCGTCGTCTGTCGTCCATCCGTCTACATTTTTATCTTTAAAGTTTACGATCGAATCTTTCGAAAATTTTGCACACAAAATACCTACAAAATAATTCCAGAAGAAGGTATTTTCACCGGTAGTGTTTTTTATTTTTGCTTTTCTTCAAAATGGCCACATTGTTGAGGGAAAACCGCCACTTTTGGACTTTGACGGTCGTTTTCTCAAAATGTGTTCAAAAACTTTTCTTCTAATTGATGCACAAGACTCCTCGTATATAATCCTGTGGTGTGTATAAGTTTCGTTCCCCTTGGATCGCCGTTCTGCGTGTGGCGGCCATTTTGATTTTTCAAAGGGTGGACGAAAAGAAATTCGTTCCAAATCAACTCACTATTCGTTGTGAGCCATTTCAAGCAAAAAAATATAAATCGCCATTGAAAAATTTCTTGGCCTTGGAAAATTTCACCTGATTGAGAATTTTGTTTCATCAGGTGTCAAAGTTTCGTTGCCTGTGAGACACCGAATTGTTACTTCATAATGGGAGCTGTGTGGAGTAAACTCCTGAAACATGTCAATATATATAGAGCTTAAATATTCGCACATTCAAATGGGAGGTCATATATGGCGAATCTACAAGTGGCCTTGAATTTGACCTTCAATGACCTTAAAGGTCAAAACCGTAATTTTGGTGAAAAGATGTTGTGGTTTAACACTAAACATTTCTCCGGTAACCTTTATTAGCCTTGGGCTAATTTTGTCGTAGATGGACCATGGCTTCTTACCTCCATATTCTAAATACTTATTTCAGCTGTCTCCAATAATAATATATCAGCACATACAAATTCAAGGTCACCAAAATATATACCATATATTAAGACCTAAACACAACCTTGAATTTCAACATCGCCGTCTGAGGTCAATGCGAGGCCACTATAGAAATTTATAAACAATAAGCTGTATTAATACCGTATATTTTCACGCGTGACCAAAGGACGACGTGGTGTCGTCGTCTTTTACCGAATTACTAGTAGTAGTTTCCTTTTTGAACCTACAGTTCGAAACCTTCAGTTCAGTTTGGGAATCTTAATATTGGAATAATCCCAGCGAACTAATCGGAGTCGAATTTTTTTTCATTGCTCGGGGGAAGGGGGGGGGGATTACCTCGAAAATTAATTTACTTCTGATATGGATATTTTTTAGCTTAGGTTAACCAATTGGCTTGGTGTCCTCCGTCCACAGTTTTATCTTCGTTGTTTACGGTCGAATCTCTCTAGAATTTTATTTGGTATTTTTAATTTTTGCAAATTTTCAAAATGGCAGCCATTTTTGACGAAAAACGGCCAATGTTGTACTATGACAACCATTTTCTCAATATCTGTCTGATATTTGTGCATAACATTTCCCTTATATACCTTTGTGATATGTAGGCCAATAACTTTTGTTGCTCTTGAATCGCTGGTCTGCGCTTCGGGGCCATTTTAATTTGTTGACGGGTCGGTAATTTTTTCTTCTGTTCCAAATTGCAATTAATATTCATTTTAGGCCATTTTCAGGCAAAAAATATTCTCCCTTTGAAAACGAATTTGGACTCCTGAAGATAGAAGAAAGAATGCCTGAATATAGAGCTTAGAACCTGACACTTTCATATGGAAGGTCATATATGGCGATTTGTTTGGTAACCTTAAATTTAACCTCCGATGACCTTGGAAGGTCAAAACACCCATTTTGGGGTAAAAAATGTCGAAATTTGCCTCTACGGACAAAATACTTGAAGACAGTGCTTGCCTTTGCATTACGAGCATATTGGAAATCGTTTATGGCACAACTAGTGATGACCTTGACCTTAACCTCAGACAAACTTGAGTGCTTAATGTCTGACGTGGAGTGTCTAAATTACCCTCTGAGGCTTGACGTATTCTACAAACAGTGAGGCAAAGAAGAGTAAAAATTTAAAAGTTTTTCCTTGAATATAATCTCTTCAAAATCACCTATTTTATAGAGTAACTGATTAGCATCCTAATACTGAGAAGAAAATAGGGGGGTCATCGTACTTGTTTCTTCGACATATTCGATCAAAATAAGAAATATATACCTAAAATGACATTTTTTTTGACATTTTTTGTCCATATTCACATTTTGCATCATGTTTTCCATGCAAACGGATACGGTGACCTCTATTTTCTTTTCAGTTTTAGGATGCTGATCAGTTACTCTATAAAATATGTCAAGAACTCTTTGACCCCTCCTTACCTCACTATTTGGAGCGGACTACCTTAAACGCTTGCACCTAGAGGTTAGCGATGTGTTATAAGCTTATAAGAAGTCCTATACTAGTATACATGACACATCCGTTGACGACCTGGAACTGACCCTAGATGAACTTGAAGTCTAAATCTTAGTCTCGTCTAAAATGTGAACATTGGCCTCTACAGACAAAATGCTTGTCGACAGAGCGTATATGTTTGTATTATGAACATATTATAAGCAGCATACCTATTGGTGACATTGAAATTCACAAAGATGACCTTGATTGGTAAATCTCAAGGTCATATGTCTCCCTCACCTGCAATGCTTACAGCCCAAATTGTCTGGTAACCCATTCAAGATTGTGTTTACTGCCAGACCATTCCTGGCACTCTTTGATGTGGATCTTTATATGCTCATAATAAGTCACATTTGTTGTAGCTCTTGTAACCTTCAGTTTAAACCAACGTGATTTTGAGTGCTCAAATTAAAGGTTATATCATCCACAAAATGTGTGGCTGTGTCTGAATCCAAGGTACAGTCCTCCATAAATATGAAGTTAGTCTCTCAAGACACACTATTATACAAATTTCCCAAATTTTAATTGTAAATTTGCCGTTTATTGTTATTACTCACCTCTAAACTACTACATGCTCCTTTTCGATCCTTTGGATCGTTCTGGATAGAAATTCGCGTACTGAAAGCAAGGCACGATCGTCTGCCTGCATGACTCGAGCGCTCCTTTTGCCGCCAAAACCGCCGCGCATATGCGCGCGCAGCTGCGCAGAAGCTTCACTTTTCTGTCCAAAAAACGACAAAAGGAAGCCCCTAGCACACAACTGGCGGGGATGGATGGGAGGGCCTTTACTGTAGTAGTTTAGAGGTGAGTAATAACAATAAACGGCAAATTTACAATTAAAATTTGGGAAGTTTATTTTATACATCACCAATCTAAACTACTACATGCTCCTTAGAATCAAAGGATAGGCGGTGGAGCAGTAGTGCTAGAGAGTCATGAAAACAGACGATAGTCTTGATTTCAAGCGAATCGCTAAAATGCTACATTTTCGATATATCTTTAGTAATATAATAAAGATACTCACCTAGCGGTGCGATCGCTTGCCTCCGACATGCACGAATTTCTTCTTCACCCATCGGTGGAAAACGGAACTCTACTTGAGACCGTAACATAAAGAATTCAAACACAAACACAAAGTGTTGCTTATATACACGTGCACGTTAAAACCAAGACTTTTCTGTCCAGCTGGTTCAAACAACAGCTTGCGCTACGACCAGCGGACCCAGTCTAAATCTGGACGACTGGTCCTGAAGTTCGGCAGCATTGGACAGATAGAACCCGATGAATGTCGTAGAATTAGTCCACATTCCAGCCCTCACGATATATTCCAACGGAATATTCGACCTGGCCGCCAAAGACATCGAGATGTGTCGGATTTGGTGGGACGATATTTTGTAAGTGACTCGATCGTCAGCACCTGACTCCGCATAGACAGTCCTCACTACAACCTTCACCCATCGGGATAGTGTAGCTGTGGAGATATCCGTAGCCCTATTAGGCTGATAGGAAATAAATAATCGCTTGCGATCTTTCCTGATCGATCTGGTACGATCGATGTAGATTTTCAGCGCTCTTACCGGGCACAATAGAGCGTCCGGCTCATTCCGTCCTACGTAACCGCCCAGTGACGGAATTACGATAGGGGAGAACGCTTTCCCGCCCTCAACTGCAGCACGTGTTTTAGGCATAAAATCACGTACTGGGTATAAGGAAACGGACCCATCCGCGCCAAATGCGACTCGCGATACGTCGATCGCCGCGACATCTGAGCGTCTTCGACCACTTGCTAGCATAACTAGCAGGAAGGTCTTAAGAGTTAACCTCTGCAAGGAAACTTCCTTGAGAGGCTCCCAAGGTGCTTTAGTAAGACAATATAGCACAAAAGCCATGTCCCAATCCGGTAGAGTAGGAACTCCGCGTGGCCTTTGCGTCCTAAAGGACGCCAAGAGATCAGCAAGGATACGATTATTAGTTAAATCGATCCCCCTAGCACGGAATACAGGGCCCAGCATGGACCTGTATCCCTCGATCGTAGTAGGCTTCAAATTAAGCCTATCAAAGAGATAGCAGAGAAAGTCTAGCACTGCATTCAGAGGGGCAGAGAGCGGATCAATGCGCCTTCCGTTACACCAACGTACGAATACTCTCCATTTAGCCTCATACGTTTTAGAGGAGGATCTCCTATTCTTTCTCGCGAGATGTACGGACACCTGCTGAGAAAATCCTGCCTCCTGGAAGGATCGCTCGATAGCCTCCACACGTGTAATTTGAGCACGTGGACGGAATCGTGAAATATATCCCGCCCCGGTTGCTTCAGCAACCTGTCCTCGATCGGGAGAACCCGTGGTACATCGATCAGGAGGGACAGTAGCAGGGGGAACCACGCCTGCATCGGCCAGCATGGCGCCACCAACAGAATCTCGCACTGAGACCTGGCTACTTTGTGCAGCACTTCTGTTAGGAACCGAGTTGGCGGGTACGCATACCCGAACATCCCGTCCCACGACTGAGACATCGCGTCCACAGCCAGTGCCTCGCTCTCTGGCAGAGGTGAGAAGTAGACCGGGAGCTTGTGATTCCGAGAGGTTGCGAACAGGTCTATGTTCGGTGTCCCGAACGCCTGACAAACGCGCCGAAACACCCCCGGATGCAGACTCCACTCCGTGCCTATGATCTTGTCCGGTCTCGACAGAGCGTCCGCTAGGACATTCCTGTGACCCGGCAGGTGCCTCGCCCTGATAAACAGACGGTACTTGAAGGCAAACCTGATCAGACACTCGGCCTCCAAACAAAGCTGACTCGACCGAGTTCCACCTTGTTTGTTTATGTGCGCCACTACTGTGCTGTTGTCTGTGAAGACCAACCACTTCGTCCCTGGGGGACTCTGAGGCCCCCAGATCTTGAACGCACGTCTCACCGCTCGCAGCTCTAGGACATTGATGTGCAACGTCCTCTCGCTCGTGTTCCACACAGCAGAGAGTTCGTGCTCGTCCATATGAGCTCCCCAAGCCAATTCTGACGCATCGGTGAAGAAGGTCCGATCGGGCAGATACTCCGCCAGTGGCATCCCTCGGAAAAGATTCCGATGGTCCCGCCACCAATGCATTGCTTCCCGAGCACGATCGTCCACCGATACGACTTGGTCTAGTCGATCGGTGAGGATCCGCCATTGCAACGCTAGACACCATTGAATGGGTCTGAGGAAGCACCTGCCGAACGGCACCTGTTTCTCCATCGACGCCAACAGACCGATGATGGACAGAAACTGTCGAGCTGTGATCGACGACTGCGTCAGCGCGACCTCCATCGCCGCAATCGCCTTGAGAACTCTCTTCCGCGGAGGAAGAGCTACTCCTCGCTCTAGATCGTAATCTACCCCGACATACTCGAACCTCTGTGTCGGGGACAGATGAGACTTCGCCCAATTGGGGATCCAGCCGAGGCTGGTCGCCAACCTGAGGACGAACCCGGATTGCTGTATAGCCTGAGACGGGGAGTCGGCTATGATTAACCAATCGTCGATATAATGGTGGAATTGAATTCCAACCGATCGAAACCTGGCTGCCATCGTCCTTACGATACGGGTGAACACGTAAGGGGCGGTGGCTACTCCAAAAGGAAGTACCCTGAACTGATACACCGAACCTTCGAAGGCGAACTTGAGGTATCGCCGATCGGCTGGGTGTATTGGCACATGTAAGTACGCGTCCTTGACGTCGATACTGACTGCCCACTTCCCCTTGGACAGAGCTTTCTGGACGGAAAGCGCCGACTCCATCTTGAACCTGGGTATGATCAGGAATTTGTTGAGGTTTGACAGATCGAAAACGGGACGCCACCCGCCTGTCTTTTTCGGCACTAGGAAGATGAGAGAATAGAATCCTCTCTCGTCCTTGACCACCTCGATCGCACGTTTCTCTAGCAACTGCTGCACCTCGTGCTGCAGAAGCTGAAACTTTTCCCGATCGCCGGGCACAGGGAAGAACCACGCTTTGGGTCTGATCGGTGGTTTTCCAGCCTCCCATCTGAAGGTGAGACCGAACTTCACCCATGCCACGACTGAATTGTCTGACGACGCCAGATCGCTCCAGTTCTGGACGAACTGAGCCAGGCGTCCCCCGACTGGACCAGGTTGTGGAAGATCGAATTCCGACAGAACTGAACCTTCCACAGAGCCTACGCTTTCCCGCAAGGAGTCACTTCTTACCAGAAGCTTTCCCTTTGCCCTTGAAGCGTCCACCCCCTTTGCCTCCGCGCTTGCCATCCCCCTGGGGAGGGGGAGGCTGCGCCCCACGAAAGGGCGGCTGCGTAGAAGCGGGTGCATGTGGTGCCTGAGGTTGGGCAGGCTTCTGACCCTTGGTCTTCTTGCCTGTCCCAGACCCCGCCGACTTCCCAAGCAAAGCCTTGGCCATAGCCTCATCCCGGAGATGTTCCCGCATGACGGAAATATCCGATCGAGAGAGGTTGGCGTAGGTATAGCCTGAGAAAAGCGGCCTCCCACGTAACTCAGCGACGTCCATAGCGGACACGTCAAGCAGACGGAGATCGGCATCACGCATGGTGAGATCCAATTGTGCGCCCAGGTGCGCACTGTCACGCTCAGCAGCATGGACCACTCCGGCCAAGACGCCGAGTGCTGCACGAATGTTGGCGCGACTCCCCTCCTCCAGATCCGCCTCGTCCACAAACTCCTGAACCAACGTGGTCAGGTGATCTGTCAACGAGAGCTGCCCCATCAATTGATGAGACAGCGTCTGCCAGTGAGAAAGGCGAGCCTTTTTCACATAAGCTGACCAGACCGTACCCTGCTTCCGGGAAAGCAGGTGAAGGTTAGGGTCTTCGACCGGGATGGAAGTCTGATGTCCACCCTCGGACTCTACAGTCCGATAGGTGTCGATCGACTCAGGTCGAACACGGCTAGTCGGGAATGTCGACTCCGTACGAGCCACATCCTTCTTAGCCGTAACTCCCTTGTTGATCTTGTCGAAGGACTTGACCAACGCGGGAGCCACAGGGAGCCGGATCGGCCGACGAACTGGCGCCGACGCGAACCTACCGGTTCCCCGTGAGGGCCCTGGAGCATCGATCGGCAAGTCCATTCGCCTTGCGACCGACTCCAAAGCCCACCGGAAGTTAGAACCCCCGGCCTGATCGGAAGTCTCATCCTCCGAGGAGGACGACTCCTGATCAGCTTCCACTCGACCCCCCCGATCGTTGGACCTCACAGGTCCGATCGAAGACCTCGACGACCCCAAGGGTACATCAAAGGACGGGCGAGGGAATGCCTGCTCAGCGATCGCGCCCGTCCGGCGACTTACATCCGCGTACACAGGACTTGAGTGGCCCTGAGGAACGACCCCAGCACCACCCGCCCGATCGTGCCCTGATCGAGGACCAGGAGCACGACCGCCAAGTGAAGACTCCCGATCGCACGAATGATCGAGAGCCTCACCCCCAAACAAAGGGAACTCTCCCCCCTCGAACCTCGAGACTGAGGACCCGAATGAGCCATCCAAGACGCTCCGCCGATCGAAGCCCGAAGCCTGATCGTCGCCCACCGAGAGGTCGGACGAAGCCTGAGCCACATCGAAAATCGATGTGGTCTCAGCACCACGGCGCTTAGAGGAAGCACGCTTCCTCTTCTTGGAAGGCCCCGGGGAAGAGACGACGGACCCCTCCACCTCGATCGGCCCCGACTGAGGGACGACGAAGGTGGAGTGCGGTTCCTTGGCTGCTTTCGCCTTGGCAAGAACTGAAACCTTCTTCTTAGAAGATTTCGACTTCTTGCCAGCAGGGGGAGCAAGCTCTCCCTGCGACGAAGGGGCAGCCGAAGAACCGGCCGGGACTCCCTGTCCAAGCAGGGAAGAGAGACCCGGCAGGAGGGGACCCTGAAGGGACGATAACGACTGTGCAAAGAAAGATTGCACAGCCGCGTTGACCATGTCCTGTGTTAGCCCCAGGGGCTGGCTAACACCGGACGCAATCTGTGCCGTCACAGGCGGAGTCTCCACCTCCATGGGCGACTGGCGGACTTGCAGAGCCGAAGCTTCCGCAAGCCTCAAAGCATCCCGACGAGCCAACGAGGCTTCGGGATACTTTGCAGTCGCCTGCACGAAGGAAGAGGGACGCCAGAAACGACACAGATCACACCTCAAATCCTCCATAGATACCGGGCCATGGTCTAAACAGTCGAAACACAAACTGTGTTTCTCCCCTCCTCGGAGGGTATTGACCAGACACTTCGGGCATGGACGTTCGTCCATGGCACCGGTACCAAGGGAGGATTGTGAAGTCATGATCACACAAGGGAACTAACCACACACAGTAACAGGGCGGGCAAAATACACAAACCTGAGACCGCGCTGAAAAAGAACCCTAAGAGGACTACGAAGATATAAACTACAGTATACGTATACACAATATATACAGTAGAAAATTAACGTAGAACTATTGATAGATGTAAACAACAAGTACACTATCAAGTACGACGGATGGACGATAATAGGGTGAACTGGCTATACCAATCGCTGACGATCTAGCAAGTAACAAACTATCGACCAATACTTATCCAAATAGACACAAAACGATGTCTATGAACGTGGCAGGTGAAATTCCGTAAGAATATATCGCAAAAGTCTAGTTTGCAGACTAAATTCTACGAATTCACCGGGAACCAAAATCCAAAGCTGCCAAGCAAAAATGGCGGTGGACAGAAAAGTGAAGCTTCTGCGCAGCTGCGCGCGCATATGCGCGGCGGTTTTGGCGGCAAAAGGAGCGCTCGAGTCATGCAGGCAGACGATCGTGCCTTGCTTTCAGTACGCGAATTTCTATCCAGAACGATCCAAAGGATCGAAAAGGAGCATGTAGTAGTTTAGATTGGTGATGTATAAAATAAACATGGGGTTTGGTTGAGTGCAATATCACTTTTAATGTCACTTCGGAAAATTATATGGTACGAGGCGAAACCGAGTGCCATATAGTTTTCAGAAGTGCCATTAAAAGTGGTAATGTACTAAACCTAGCCCCCATATATTTGTTTTAGTAAATGATTTCTGAAGGTCTAAAAATGAAATGTCATCATGTATGTCCTACATAAATCAGCGAATGCTAATATCCATACTATGGCGCTATTGCAGCGAACCCATGGAAAGTTATATTGGGCTGCTGGAGGGAACAATATAAGATTCCGCGGGTCACCTGCAGAAATACGTAAATTTATGAGAGCTCACATGATGACGTTTTAACCAATCAGCATTCGGTAAGCACCGATGTCGTATAATGAATAAATGTATCGGAACAAAATGGGTCACATCTTTTAGTGACCTTGAACCAGAAGGAAGCTGATAGATAAAACTATCACAGAACCTTTTGGTACTGAACCAGGGAAATGTCATTGTTGAAATGACTTGATACCATCCCATCCACATAAAATATTCAAATATATCCCACACGTCCGGGAACAACATGTTTTCTGTATTTTCACGTTCCTTTATTCCTGTGTACATACTCTCTCCTATATAAATTCATCACAAATTCTATATAATAAGCCATGCATACAATGATGTTAATACCGGTATTACTCAATGTTCATACAAAAACAGAAATACACAGATTATAGCCAGCACAGAAGCGGGAACCATACAAAAAAATCTTTGATGCAAGTAATAGTAATATCACGGACATAGCATATTTATACATACATGTAAACATATAATTGCAACCAGTACATTTACAACCAAGATTTATCACATCTCTTAACAGCTGAGTAATCATCTCATACCATATACATGTTAACAGCTCAACTACCATCAGCAACAATTGTATTGTAAATTTGAAAACACATGAATTCCTAATTCAACAGTTCTCAATGTAACAGTCGAGTTGGGCAAATGGTATGGCCGGTCTTCAAATTGACACCAATTCAATGAATATTGCCATAAGATTGAATAAATTTATCAAAACCTATTTTGACTTTCTGTCTATACCATTTAATCTCCAACCCCCCAACTACCCCATTCTCTCTAGAAAGAAATGACTAGCGATGTCCACAATCATAGCCTTTGGGTGAAGTGGCAAAACTTGTAAAGATCCAACACAAATTCACATGAGAACATGTGCCTGCAAACAGTGTACTTGTACATGTACAATCACCTTTGAGCCGAAGATCATCCCCAGAAGACCATCCTTAGGTTTAAGACAGAACACCAAAGACTAACTTGTAACCTGTGACTCAAGACAGTTACTTATTCCTTTATGGGTAGTCTTCGAACACACAATTCACTGTATCGTTATTGGAAACAGTCAGTATCAATGACCTTGGATAAATGCATCAGCTATGACACACAATCTAGAATACAATGTATTACATCATGAAACATATTTCAATATTTTCAGCACCACTAATGACGATCTCAACTTTGTAACATGAATTCTGCTATGTTCAGTCGTAACTTATCCCCCATGTGATCAGATATCCGGGAGTCAGAGACTGCCAATGTCACTGTACCACTTGAGCTTGGGATCGATGTTCTCTTTGTAAAGAACGGGATCTGCTCGGAACTCCACCGTCTTCAGGGGCACCATGCCGTAGATCTCAGCAAACTTTGTGATGCACTCGGACCGTTCTATCATATGGCCGAGGTCGGCGGAGAGCATGGCCTGGTTCAGACACTCGGGACACTTGAACTTCTGGCGCGGCGTGACCTTGACGGGAGCCTTGCCTGTCGTGTTCGCGATCAGGAAGTTCATCGCGATGTCCTCACAGTTCATGTGCTCGTCCACCCACTGCTTGATGTTGCCAGGCAACGAGTTGGTGTACAGGTAGCTATAGTACTGGTAATGGGTAAAGGGGAGAGGCACAATTATTTTACTACATAATGCACAGAGAAATAAATGTGCACTGAAAAACCAAGGTAATTATTGTATTGAAATCAATCCGTGAGGTCCCATTGCCAAAATGTTACAGTTGAAAAATGATTAGTGTGACGTTAACTGCGACAAATCTACTGAACCCCATTAGATGTTTTTTTTGCAAGCAAATAGCATTACCTTGTGATAGAAGGCGGCCCCGGTCAGCACCATGGAGATCTCACTGGTCCACTCAGACTCGTACTTCCATGACTGGGTGATGTTGTCCCAGAGGTGAAGCCGGGAAGGGAAGCCGACCAGACGGTCAGAGAACTGTCGCCACACCTTCATAAAAAGATGGTGTGCCAGCAAAACACTATTATCCACTCATACATTTACAACTGTATTCTGTACCCCTTGAATAGTGTTACCAGGCAGGTAGTAGTATGTAATATATAGTAATTGCCACTGCACATATGTGTAATATGTGAGAATCATAATTACATCTCCATAATCGTGGGCTTTGTTTGTACTTTTTGAAATGAAGGGAATGAGTAAAACAAGAATTTTACCTCATAGCCAAACTCTAGTTCATCTGTTGTCAGCATCTGAATGTCATCATCCAGGGCCAGAATCGCCTCAGTTTCTATTTCGTCATAGGGATAGAATCTGGAAGGTGAAAATTTTATGACCAATAATGAACACATAAATCCTGTGATTGATGCTCAGGAAAAACAAGGAGATGAAAGCACAAGAGTATCAAATGAACTTTATTGTCCACTTTTCTGACCTGTTGCTGAGTTTGTTGTGTCGAGTCTGTACGACTTTCAATGGCTTGGAGATCTTTGGCCATGATTGGGCTGCATCAAGGAACCACTCATTAGTATATAAGTTTTTTCATTTGACCTTAAAGTAATTCTTCTCATTCTAGCTTACAGCAGAGCACTTGTAGCGTGAAAGGCTTGGATGGAAAAAGCCCCAAGACAGCCGATGTCAACACACCAAGTTGTCAGAGAAACAAATTGTCAGGTGAAACTCTCACAACCCAGGGTGAACGCACAGACACAGTGGACACACTATACACATAATGACCTGGAGGCGGAGGCTTTTGTTGGTTGTTCCAGACCACGAGAACCTTGTTGAGGCTGGGAGCTAGTGACACCTGGTGGATGATCTGGAACAGGGACTCGAGTCGGTCGTATGTCAGAATCACTGCCGTGAAGCCGTCAGACTTTGGAGGAATCAGCGGGAGGAAAAGAGGGTTCTGCACCGCCGCCTGCGAGAGAACAAACAAACACCTTGTCCATGTTTTCAGAGCATTTCCAACCTGTATATGGAAGTTATGAGGGGCCATAAAGTGCTACGAGATCTGATCAATACACTGAACTAGCATTCATGACGAGCCAAATATTTGCAAATACTTGGTCTGTCGGTCTCAAAAATAGATTTGGTCCCCCTAAATAAATGGTTTTTACCACAGGTAATACGTTATCAACAAAACATCACTGTTCCAAATGCTTTACTTGGCACCAATCATTCATTGTTCACCTATAGATTCACAACCATATTATTATAATATATATGATATATATAAAAGCAGCCTCTCATCTCTACCACTGACCGAGTTGGGTGGCTCGTTCCAGTCGTCATACTTGCGAGCGGCGTACGGGAAGACACGGTCGTTGATAATCTGCAGCATGGTGAGGGTGATGGCGCGCATGGAGCTGAAGTAGTTGTCCCAGAGATGGTGTACCTGTCGACGCATGGCGCGTACGTGCGCCGGCTCCACGCGGCTAACGATATCCAGGACCTGGGACAGATCCTCTTCTCGTACCACCACAGCTGCTCTAGAACAGGGAAACCAACAGTAAGTGTGACATGACAAACATGGGCCATCTACATCCATGGCAGTTAACTCAGGTTAAACATCAAGCTACACTTTTAATTTTACATGCTTTTTCTACATGCATTGGATATATCACTGGTCAAACAAAATCATGATGTCTACAATAATTGATTCTATAGTATGGTCCGACATGGTAACGGTATCTTCTACATTGGGAGACCACTAGCAAATGATTGTTATAGTATTTATTATGTGTTATCATAACGCACACCTCTTCCAGTCCAGGACCTCAGAGAAAGGCAGGATGTATGAGTCCGCTATGATGACAGGGATGCAGCCAGCCTGAAGCACATCACTCAGGGTCGTACCTCCCAGACGGGATCCACGCAACACCACGCAAAACGTCGCCTCCTACCAGAGCAGAAACAATTACATGCATTATAAACTTAATGGGTTCCTGTTGCAAAGCACTTTACAAAGCACCTCACATCATCTCATTAATAGATGCAATATTCAGTTTAAACTAGACGTCAAGGCCTAAAGATGCCTTGGAGGCATTTCGGTGTGATGATTAATTTATAATATATACTAGATTTCGACAAAAATGAAAAATGCCGACTCGGCAAAAAAATTTCGGGTCAAGGTCAAAGTTCATCCATAATACCAATTAGACATGTTTGTCTAGGGCGACGAGTCCAAAAATAACGTCCGTTTCGCTCTACGAAGCATCGTTTCCGAGATATCGACGAAAACGAGAAATGCCGACTCGGCAAAAAAATTTCGGGTCAAGGTCAAAGTTCATCCATAATACCCAATAGACATGTTTGTCTAGGGCGACGAGTCCGAAAATAACGTCCGTTCCGCTCTACGACACACCGTTTCCAAGATATCGACGAAACCGAAAAATGCCGACTCGGCCAAAAAATTTCGGGTCAAGGTCAAAGTTCATCCATAATACCCTTAAGACATGTTTGTCTAAGGCGACGAGTCCGAAAATAACGTCCGTTTCGCTCTACGAAGCACCGTTTCCGAGATATCGACGAAAACGAAAAATGCTGACTCGGCAAAAAAATTTCGGGTCAAGGTCAAAGTTCATCCATAATACCCCTTAGGCATGTTTGTCTACGGCGACGAGTCCGAAAATAACGTCCGTTTCGCTCTACGATACACCGTTTCCGAGATATCGATGAAAACGAAAAATGCCGACTCGGCAAAAAATTTCCGGGTCAAGGTCAAAGTTCATCCATAATACCCCTTAGACATGTTTGTCTAGGGCGACGAGTCCGAAAATAACGTCCGTTTCGCTCTACGACATACTGTTTCCGAGATATCGACGAAAACGAAAAATGCCGACTCGGCAAAAAAATTTCGGGTCAAGGTCAATCTTCATCCATAATACCCCTTAGACATGTTTGTCTAGGGCGACGATTCCGAAAATAACGTCCGTTTCGCTCTACGAAGCACCGTTTCCGAGATATCGACGAAAACGAAAAATGCCGACTCGGCAAAAAAATTTCGGGTCAAGGTCAAAGTTCATCCATAATACCATCTAGACATGTTAGTCTAGGGCGACGAGTCCGAAAATAACGTCCGTTTCGCTCTACGACGCACCGTTTCCGAGATATCGACGAAAACGAAAAATGCCGACTCGGCAAAAAAATTCAAGGTCAAGGTCAAAGTTCATCCATAATACCCTTTAGACATGTTTGTCTAGGGCGACAAGTCCGAAAATAACGTCCGTTTCGCTCTACGACACACCGTTTCCGAGATATCGACGAAAACGAAAAATGCCGACTCGGCAAAAAAATTTCGGGTCAATGTCAAAGTTCATCCATAATACCCCTTAGACATGTTTGTCTAGGGCGACGAGTCCGAAAATAACGTCCGTTTCGCTCTACGACGCACCGTTTCCGAGATATCGACGAAAACGAAAAATGCCGACTTGGCAAAAAAATTCAAGGTCAAGGTCAAAGTTCATCCATAATACCCCTTAGACATGTTTGTCTAGGGCGACGAGTCCGAAAATAACGTCCGTTTCGCTCTACGACGCACCGTTTCCGAGATATGCAGGATGCCTCATGGATGACTCAGCAAAAAATTATTTTGACCTCTAGGTCAAAGGTCGTTTGACGTATCGATCCCAAAATCAATAGGGTTCTTCCCTGTTGATATATAAACCTCCGTGCAAAATTCTGCAACTATTGCCTGAATATTTTTCGAGTTATCGTCCGGAAACCAAGTTTCAAGATCAGCCTCCATTTCATCCTCAAGGACCTCACGGACCTCGGAGCCGGATCAAAAAAAATAATACACCCTAGAGATGTTTGTCTAGGGCGACGAGTCCGAAAATAACGTCCGTTTCGCTCTACGATGCACTGTTTCTGAGATATGCAGGAAGCCTCAAGGATGAATGAGCAAAAAATTATTTCGACCTCTAGGTCAAAGGTCGTTTGACGGATCGATCCCAAAATCAATAGGGTTCTTCCCTGGTGGCATATGAACCTCCATGCAGAGTTCTGCAACTATTGCGTAAATATTTTTCCAGTTATCGTCCGGAAACCAAGTCTCAAAATTAGCCTTGATTTCATCCTCACGGACCTCACGGACCTCGGATCCGGCTCAAAAAGAATAGGGTTCTTCCACATATCATTTCTGACTTGTGGTGAAAATTTGACGAGGATCCGTCAAGGCAATCTAAAGTTATCGTCCGGAAACCAAAAGTGGCGGAAGAAGAAAAATTAGCCCAAGGGCTAAGAAAGGTTACCGGACAATATACATTTTAGATATTAGCCTTTTGTCCAGTGACCTTGAAAATAAAGTCACTGATAAATTCAAGGTCATGAAATTTTCAACAAATATATCACTTCTAGTATGTCCACAATAAATTCCTAAGCTGTAAAGTCGATAATAAGTGAGACATTAGCCATTCTGTGATGTGACCTTGAAAATGAGGTCAAAGTTCAAGTTCAAGGTTATGAAAATATTCAGTATATATCATTCATCTATATTCGCAATTGATTCCTATGCTGTAAATGTAAGTATCAATCTATTACCACCAATACAATCAGATTTTGATGATGCCAATAAGAAACGTAAAATACTACATTTTGCAATAGAAACAAAACAAAGCCCGACCAAATAGTTTATCCAAAGACACACTGGCGTCTTCAGGGGCAGACAATGTGTTAAATGTAGTTGTTTCTACTGTACACCAGATGGAATTAGTATACAACTGCCCAACAACCTATGAAAATAATTTAGAAATCCGAATCTAACCCCATGGAATAGATACATGACAAGTACAAAAGTACCCAATCACAAGCCCGAAGGCTACTGAGTTGATGGTATCCTCGGGAACAGATTTAACGTCCGCCAGTAGTGACACCGACTCAGTGGTACAAATGTAAGTATCAATCTATTACAACCAATACAATCAAATTTTGATGATGCCAATAAGAAAGGTAAAATACAACATTTTGCAATAGAAACAAAGCCCGACCAAATAGTTTATCCAAAGACACACTGGCGTCATCAGGGGCAGATGTAAAGATGATAATAAGCGACATATTAGCCATTTTGTTCTCTGACCTTGAAAATGAGATCAAAGGTCAAATTCTAGATCACCAAAATAATCAGCATACATCATTTCCTATATGTTCACTATGGACCCCTAAGCTGTAAATTTGATAATAAGCGAGATATAAGCCATTTTGTATTCTGACCTTGAAAATAAAATGACTAACCTTGAAATTTAGGGCAAGGGTCAAATTCAAGGTCACTAGAATATTCAGCATATATCATTTCCTATAAGTTCACCAATTGATTCCTAAGCTGCAAAGTCGCTAATAAGCAAGATATTGGCCATTTTGTCCTGTGACCTTGAAAATGAGGTCAAAGGTCAAATTCAAGGTCACGAGAATATTCAGCATATATCATTTCCTATATGTTCACAATTGATTCCTAAGCCATAAAGTCGATAATAAGCATGATAAGGGAGATATTAGCAATTTTGTCCTGTGACCTTGGAAATGAGGTCAAAGGTCAAATTCAAGGTCACGAGAATATTCAGCATATATCATTTCCTATATGTTCACAATTGACCCCTAAGCCGTAAAGTCGATAATAAGCGAGATATTAGCAATTTTGTGCTATGACCTTGAAAATAAGGTCAAAGGTCAAATTTGAGGTCATCAGAATATTCAGCGTATATCCTTTCCTGTATGTCCATATTTGATTCCTAAGCCGTAAAGTCGATAATAAGCGAGATATTAGCCATTTTGTCCCGTGACCTTGAAAATGAGGTCAAAGGTCAAATTCAAGGTCACGTGAATATTCAGCATATATCATTTCCTACATGTCCACAATTGATCACTAAGCTGTAAAATCGATAATAAGTGAGATATTAGCCATTTTGTCCCGTGACCTTGAAAATGAGGTCGAAGGTCAAATTCAAGGTCATGACAATAATCTGCATATATCATTTCCTATATGTTCATAATTGATTCCTAAGCTGTAAAGTCGATAAGAAGTGAGATATTAGCCATTTTGTCCTGTGACCTTGAAAATGAGGTCAAAGGTCAAATTCAAGGTCATCAGAATATTCGGTATATATCATTTCTTATATGTCCACAATTGATTTCTAAGCTGTAAAGTCGATAATAAGCGAGATATTAGCCATTTTGTTCTTTGACCTTGAAACTGAGGTCAGAGGTCAAACTCAAGGTCACGAGAATATTCAGCATATATCATTTCCTATATGTCCACAATTGATTCCTAGTCTCTAATCTCAATATTAAGTGAGATATAAGGCATAATGTGTCCCATTATAAAGCATAGGAAAATTTAACATGGGAAAGTCCCATTTGGGCCAAGTTTGGCCCAAAATGGCCCACTTCGAGCGATTCAAGCGCAACGAAACTTATACACATCACAGGAGTACATATGAGGAGTGTTGTGTATCAAAAAGAAAAAAAGTTACTGAACAGTTTTTGAGAAAATGGCCGCCAAAGTCCAAAATCAGGCATTTTTCGTCGAAAACGGCCGCCATTTTGAAAAAAATGCGAAAATCGAAAAACAAAAAAAAACCTTTCCTTGAAATATTTTTAGGTATTTTTGTGCAAAATTTCAGAAAGATTCGATCATATACTTTAAAGATAAAAATGTGAACGGACGACGGACGGACGACGGACGACGGACGACGGACGACGGACGCAACGCCATGCCAATAGGTTATCGGACCATAGGTCCGGTAACCTAAAAATTAGCCCAAAGGCTAAGATAGGTTACCGGACAATTTTGGTTTGGCCATGGCAGCATTGGCAGGTAACAGACCTTGAGATTTACCAATCAAGGTTCGCAGTGTAAACATATGACCTTGGGATTTACCAATCAAGGTCATCCGTATGAACTTCGATGTAACCATTACATGTATGTGTGCGGCATTTGATATTCTATATGTTGGGTGGAATCGTTTAGGCCACTCAGGTCAATTTACACATTCCAAGTCAGACATTTGGCACTCAAGGTCATCTGACGTCAAGTTCAAGGTCATCATTAGTTGTGCCATATATGTCTTCCTATATGTTCATAATGCAAACATGAGCTCTATCTGCAAGCATTTCATCTACAAAGGCAAATCTGGGCATTTTTTGACCCCAAAATGGCTGTTTTGACCTTTCAAGGTCATCCAAGGTCAAATTCAAGGTCACCACACAAGTCGCCATATATGACTTCCCATTTGAAAGTGCCAATTTCTAAGCTCCATCTTCAAGCGTTCTATGAGTACAGTCCTGACAGCTCCCATTATGAAGGAAAAAAGTGCCGAAAATTTTCCAAGTCCAAAATTTTTTTCAAAGGGTGAAAATTTTTTTTTGCCTAGAAATGGCCCAAAATGGATAGTGATGTTATTTGGGGCGAAAAAACTTTTTTTCGCCGACTCATCAAAAATTGAAAATGGCCGCCACACTGAGATCGGCGATTCAAGGGCAACAAAACTTATACACGTCACAGAGGTATATAAGAGGAATCTTTCTAAGCAAAAATCTCAAAACTGATCAGAGAGTTTTTGAGAAAATACAGACCAGGTGCAAATTTGAGCGTTTTTCGACCCAAAAATGGCTGTTTTGACCTTTCAAGGTCATCCAAGGTCAAATTCAAGGTCACCACACAAGTCGCCATATATGACTTCCCATTTGAAAGTGCCAATTTCTAAGCTCTATCTTCAAGCGTTCTATGAGTACAGTCCGGACAGCTCCCATTATGAAGGGAAAAAGTGCCGAAAATTTTCTAAGTGTAAAATTTTTTTCAAAGGGTGAAAATTTTTTTTTGCCCTAGAAATGGCCCAAAATGGATAGTAATGCGATTTGGGGCGAAAAAAATTTTTTTCGCCGACCCGCCAAAAATTCAAAATGGCCGCCACACGGAAACCGGCAGATTTAGGGCAACCAAACTTATACATATCACAGAGGTATATGAGGGGAATCTTTTGAAACCAAAAACTCAAAACTGATCAGACAGTTTTTGAGAAAATGGCCGTCAAAGTCCAAAATTGAGCGTTTTTCGACAAAAACGGCCGCCATTTTGAAAAAAATGCGAAAATCAAAAAACAAAAAAATACCTCCTTCTCAAAATATTTTTAGGCATTTTTGTGCAAAATTTCAGAAAGATTCGATCGTTAACTTTAAAGATAAAAATGTTAACGCCGGACGGACGGACGGACGGACGGACGGACGGACGGACGCAACGCCATGCCAATAGGTTATCGGACCAAAGGTCCGGTAACCTAAAAAAAGAAAAAAAAAAAAAAAAATTCTGCTAAAACCATAAAGGCATTTCTGCCGAAATGCCTTAATGATATTCTACTGACCTGAAGTACATCTGGATACTGGTAGACTTCTGTCCCTGAGCACCGCTGTGTGAAGTTGTATTGTGTACACCGATCCACCAGCAGGAAGTTATTGTGTTTACTCGCCAGCTCCCTCAACACTTCCTTGTACTCTGTGTGTAGACCAGTCTGAGCCGACACCAAGGTCCAGGTACGAGCATCTCTGGAAAAAGGTCATTCCACTGACATTGTTAAAGCCATGAAAGAACCAAAGAAAACATGGTCGAAGATGCATCAAAAATATTTGCAATTGTACTATCCTGAAATTTGCAGCAAACACACAAAAAGCCTGTAGTCATGGTTATGGACATTATGAAGCATACACGGATCTCAAAATCTATACATTATAGTTTTATGTAAAACAATATAACTTGAAGGCCTGACCACCCCTGTCAGCTTACAGTGGAGTCTTGTCTGTGGGGGGTAGGTGAGCAGTGAGGGGGTTGAAAACCGGGATAGAGACATCGTACGTCCGTCTGTACGTCCAGGACGAGAACCCGCCGCCAGCAACCACTGCCTTGCCTCGGTCGATGTCCAGCACAGTCGAGTAGTCCGGGCTGCTCCCAGGGAGCATGTTGACCAGCAGGTGGTTAGATCCATCGTTCCATCTATAATCATCCAACATGTTCAGAAATTATGTATGATATTATGTAGATCCAGATGAAAACATTTCCACTATAAATCAATGTATTATATGGAGTTCATCATACATATTTTGGAGCAACATTACACAAGCATTTTATCATATGTTACACAGATCAGCGACTGTAATGAATATGATGATAGTTCACCGAACTTACCCTGTACATATAGGTATATTCCACACATAAAATGCATAATGCTATTAATGATTATAAGGTACAAACTTTGATAAGGAAGCGAGGATCTGAGATGTTTCCACAAGCCTCAGGCTGTTTTGATTTAGTAAGTCTATGGTTGGTAGGAAGAGACAAGCTCTATCTGGATCAGGCTCGTAATACACACTGTCTAACACTGTCTCGATTAGCTCTCCGTACTCCTTTGACACCGGCAGTGTCAGTGGAATCCCTTCACTGTCTACATACTTCACGCTTGGGTACACATAGACTGATATCCGATTGTCATCATTGTATCCGCAGTGGTAAACATTGAAACAGGTGTGGAATGTACATTTTGTGGCAGAAACACTTGGCTTCGGGGCTGACTGCTCGATTACAACCGTGTCGTGCGCCTCCATAAATGTTCGCCTCGTCCTAGCGTGGAGCAGAGTATCGTCATTATCTATCTGGTGCGGCCAGAACTGTAAAATGGCAGTCAGCGCGAGACCAAACAAGATGAAGATAAAAAGAAGAACGTAGAAGTTTCTGTATGTGGGCACCATCCTTGGTCCCCGCAGATGTGTGGCCCGACTCATGGCATACAGCGCTGATGGACCACCACTGGACCACCTCTTGACCGCCTCAGGACCGATGGTTACACATCACTGTTTGCGGTTGTTTTACATTGTGTTGTCGGACCGAATCCGTGTGTGATGTCAGCATTTGGTCATCCTACTCATAAGCCAGAATAATCAACTGGGGAAGAAAGATTAGATACATTCAGAAAATTCTCAGCTGGTTCAGTGATTGAGATGGACTGGTCATCATCTGGCACTTAGACCCAAGTTTGATCTCCCACTTTAGGGCAATTACTATGTAATGATGTTAATTGTATGGAGATAATGTGTATGTTAAGTCACTATGTTAGGCCTCATAACATACGAGCTGTCTGTCCTAAATTCACCGCATTGCCAAATTCGCCAACAGGGTTTTCAGACCTGGTAATGCAGATGAAACCAACCAGTTCCATCATCAATCGAGACTCTGATATTCAATCTTTGTACCAGCAGTGTGTTTTCCATAAAATGACTTTCTAAGCTCTGATAATATTGAGGTGGCGAATTTTGGGAAGTGCCGAATTTAGGACGGATGGCTCGTACGGGTGTAAGCCGGTTAAATGGTTGGTAAAGCTAAGCCATGGACAGCTGATGGAAGCCTGCTATTATCATGATTAGGTAGACCCAGGTGACCCACTCATGGCCCCACTGCTCGAATGCGAGCTATACTCGGATTTTTCTAACTCGTTTACACTGTTTTTCGCTAATATTATTGTGATGCTGAACGCTATCGTTCTATAACTTGGCATACTTCACCTGGGAGTCAAACGGCAATTTCCTACCCAATTTCAGACAGCTATCGCGAAAATTGAAAAAGTTGACAATCTACCTCAATGTTAATTTTCAGCCCAAAACGGGATCTTGAGAATCTGAGCATATTCGAGGAATCGGTCCTGTTTACATCCATCAGGATTCGAAATATTCTTGTAACATTGAAACAGAAGATACACTGGGGTGTATTCTACACGAACATGTTGATTTTGAAACATTGCTCCGCTACAAAAACGAGCAAATGCAAAAAATTGTGTGCGGGCCCAGAAATTGAATAATAGGGCTAAATTTAACATTGGGATGGATTGCCAACTTTTTCAATTTTCGCGATAGCTGTCTGAAATTTGGTAGGAAATTGCCGTTTGACTCCCAGGTGAAGTATGCCAAGTTATAGAACGATAGCGTTTAGCATCACAAAAATATTAGCGAAAAACAGTGTAAACAAGTTTTAAAAATCCGAGTATTTTATAACACTGCATGTTCTTCCAGGGCAATACAGCATACAGTGTATTACCATCACACCGTGTGGGAGGGAAAATTCGGCTATGTTTCCAGAGTTAAATGCGAGCTGTATCTAATACATTCGCTTGTATTATTTTAAATGAATTCCTAATTGGTAATACAGAAAAAACATTCAATCAATCAATTAATCCATCAATCAATCAATCAACATGATCAACAGATCAAAGAAAACAAAAAGAAATTTGACAAGTCTCACTTCCACACATTTGCTGCGTTCCGGGGGCACCTGCACCGAAGGGAGAACAACCAATTAATATTTCACTTATATATTATGTGCTATTGAATACATTTTCACCATCGTATCTTAAGCAAAATGAATACATATTCGTCTATGGTATTTTTTCTATAAGGACTACTCTCAGTTTTTTTTTTTATAATTTAAACATTCACTGCCTCTTTCCAGTGGGATACATCATTTATTTTAATCATGAGAAACATTATACAAATCCATTTCCTAACATTAATGGATGAAAATGAACCATGCAAATAATACTCATATCAGCAGTACTTTTGAAGCAATCGTTCACAAAATTCAATTCACAAATATTTTATGTTTATGGTAACGAATATGTGTATGAAAACAGCATTGAAATAATGACTGATCCACCTATCGTCATTAGCAGCCGACGTGTATCAACAGCCATAATACTCAAAACATGATTTTTGTTTGTAGCCCAGAACCGGTCACCAGTTTAGAACGGGATATTGCACTAACAAACCATTTTATGTTACCTAATAATTCCAGATATTTATTGACTGATTTATAACCCTATGTCTTCAAACTTTTTGCGATTGGACATTAGAGCGTCGGGCGCATAGCGTTGGGGCAGACGTGATCACATGACTGTTGTGCTGGCAGCCTGCTATGAAACATGTGGGCACTGAATATATTTTGAGTAACACGTAAATCGCCTTGGAATGTATTGAAAATTTAGATAACGGTCGATTTATAGATAATTTCTACCATTAGCAGGAATCCAGGCAGATCCACTAATTTGACATGGAATGCATTTCGAATTTTATCAATAATGCCGGGCGAGCAAGTGCAGCTCCTCTTTGTATGGCAAGGGACATTCGTTGTAATCCCTCGGGAAAATTTTGGAATTTGTTGTATTTCAGATGATTTACTAGGTGCAATTTTGTAGTTTGGATATTAGGTTACCGTCCCTATGGTACGATAGCCTATTGTCGTGGTGTTGCGTTCGTCTATCGTCCGACTGTCGTCTGCCATCGTCCGTCAACTGTATGAAAGTTTTTTTTCAAAATGGCAGCCATTTTTCTAGAAAAACGCTCAATTTTGTACTTTGACTGCCATTTTTTCAAAAACTGTGTGATCAGTTTTGAGATTTTTGTTGCAAAAGATTTCTTTATTTACCTTTGTGATAAAGAGTTTCGTTGCTCTTGAATCGACGGGCAGCTTGTGGTGGTTATTTCGAATTTTTGATGGATCGGTAAAAACATTTTTTATCCCATTACTATCCATTTTGGTCTGTAACTTTTTTTGACATGATGAATTTCCCCATAAATTTGTCAGAACATACCTTGGGCCAGTATATAAAGACGTTTTTTAAAATTTTTTTGATTGAATCGTTTTTGCTGATTTGGCGGCCATTTTTGACGAAAAATTGCCAATTTTGGACTTTGGTGGCCATTTTCTCAAAAACTGTCTAATCAAGTTTGAGATTTTCGTTTCAAAACATTTCTCTCATGTACCTTTATGATGTGCATAAGTTTCGTTGCCCTTGAATCGCCAGTTTTTTATTTTTTGACGAGTCGGCGAAAAAACATTTTTTTGTCCCAAATCGAGTCACTATTCGTTTTTGAGCCATTTCCAGCAAAAATTGAAAATTTGGCCATTGAAAATTTTCTTGGACTTAGAAAAATTTCACCCATTGTTTCCTTCATAATGAGAGCTGTGCGGAGTAAACTCATAGAACACTTCAAGATAGAGCCTAAGTATTGGCACATTCAAATGAGAAATCATATACATGTATTGCTGTATGAGTGATGACCTTGAATTTGACCTTCAATGACATTGAAAGGTCAAAACGAAATTGGGTGAAAGTCCAAACAATTTTTCAATGGCCAAAAAAAAATTTTTGTTGTTGCTGGAAATGGCTCAAAACGAATAGTGACTTCATTTGGGACAAAAATTTTTTTTCGCCTACCCGTCAAAAAATCAAAATGGCCGCCACACGCAGACCGTCATTTCAAAGGCAACAAAACTTTCATACATCACAAAGGTACATAAGGAGAATCTTATACGTGATTTTGAGGAAAACTGCTGAATAGACTTTGAGAAAAGAGCCACCAAAGACAAATGTGACGTGTTTTGCAGAACTTCACGAATATTAATATTCCGGAGCCGTTTTTCAGCACCTTCCACAAAAAAATAGGAATTGCGCTCCCACCCCACCCTCACCCCCTCCACCCCACCCTGCCCCTTCTCCCTTTCTGGTTTGGCGACACTTGCCCCTGGGGACAATATCAACGATCTATGTGGAGGATCAATGACAATTTCTCTTGGGTGGCCAGAGGCGCAAGACGAGAGGCGGGAGGGGGATAAGGGTCATACACCAGGTCACCAAATGAGAAATATAACAGTATATCAGGTAGGCTTACTATTGCTTCTCTTATTCGTGTATATATTTTTTTGGTCACTTCATTGCTTCCAATGTTCTTTTTCTCCTGGGGAACAAAATCACCTTTCAATGCACCTAAATCAAAGTGAAGCACTCAGCCTGTGATGCCAATGAATATTTTATACAATATATAGATATTCGTTTTGATATGCCATAAAAATGAACACTGAGGCGTACAAATTCAAGTACGGAATTTTTGATTGATTGATTGACGTTTTATTCAGAACTGGAGGAATCATAAAACAAATCATAAGTTCACAATACATAAATAACCTACAGTTCTAGGATACACAAAATATACAAGTATCTGTTTGCAGGTGTATCCCGTGGTGATCATTTCCAAATAAATACATACCCAAAAGATTATTAATTAAAAACGTTTGCAAGTCGATAACTCAACCACAATAAATAAGGATACGCAAGAAATATTATGGCAAAAAGTCAATGATATGAGACACTGCTACCAGGGATCGAGGAGGAAGGTCAACCATGTAATGATATGAAATATTTTTTTAATTTTAATCTTGAAAGAATTGAGTGACTGTGACAGTTTGATATCATTGGGTAAATTGAGCCATGTATGTGGTGTTTTTTCTATAAAAGATCGCTTAACTTTATTAGCAGAAATAGCTGCAATATGAGGGTCTGTACTATGACGTGTATTGTGATCATGAACAACGGAGTTTTGTATATACAAGCACTGAAGTGCAGGTGGCAACTGACAGACACTGTGCTTATACATGAACTTAGAAATCTCAATATCATAAAGGGTATTTGTATTCGGGATATTCAGTTGCTTGAATAGGGGGGCAGACGGTGCATTATAGGAACACTTCAAAATATTCCTTACTGCTTTTTTCTGCAATGTCTGCAGTCTACAAAGTTTACTTCGATAGGCTGAACCCCATAACAATATCCCATAAACTAGGTGAGGATGCACGAGAGCATAATATATTGTTTTGAGATTTTCGCATGACAGATAGTGTTTCACGGAATTAATTACGTATACACCGCTAGACATTTTTTTTTGCAACATAACTAATATGGGAGTCCCATTCAAGAGTTTCATCAAAATATTTGCCAAGGAACTTTGTACTTTTAATGCGGTGTATTACTTTATTACCCAATTTTAGAGACTTGATTTGTGAGCTTAGAGCACGTGACTTCGGTTCAAAAATAATAAATTTAGTCTTTTGTACATTCAGCGATAAGTTATTTGCACAAAACCAATAGTACAGTGTTTCTAAATCAGTTTCAATTTGTTTACGCAGCATATTCAAATTGGTTGAATTGTGATAAACAGTTGTGTCGTCAGCAAATAAGATACATTTTGTGTTTGGCAATGAATTTGGTAGGTCATTTGTATATATAATAAATAACAAAGGTCCTAGGACACTGCCCTGGGGCACCCCACATTTGATTTGGTACTCAGAAGAGCTAAATTAAAATGATATTCAAGTAAACATTTAGGGCCTAGGCTTTCAGCCGATGAAAAATGTACCAATTGTGATGTTTTTAGATACATAATAGTCTCTGAGCAATTATTTAATTTTCAAAGGACAATTCAAACATCGACCAATTTCAATTCAAACTGAAAAACTTGATGTTTCAGTTCGAATTCGAATAGAGGCAGATTGTTTCTCAAATTGAAATAAGGTGGTTATAGTGAGAAAATTAAAATGATATGGGCGAAAAGCAGCTATACGCCCTATTATTATGTGGCTTTATTTTGTCCAAAAGCAAAATTATGTTTGTAAATCTGCACTGACTGAAACATAGACGGGTAAAGTATGATATCCTATCATAGTGGTCGCGTTATGATTGCGCTTGTGCAAGTTTTGGAACGAATGGTCATCGATAACTGCAGCGGCCGCTCAAAAGAGGCGCGATGAAAACAAGAGTTGACAGCTTGACGGTCGACGCACGGGGATACAATTTTGAGCATATTATGATAAATTGGTTGGTGAAATGCATTTTCTTAATTATTTGCGCAAATTACGGTGATTTCACTGATTACGTAGTTCTAGAATGTCAAGGGTACAAGCCCCCCCCCCCGTGCTATACTAAAGTTTATCTGTCAGTGAAACACGATTTTTGGTTGCCAGGAATAGGGCTCTGCTGTGACGAGCAGAGCCCTATTCCTGGCAATGAATTTGTTGGAATTTGTTTGATCTCATTTTCAGTCTGGACAATATAGCAAAAGCGTATTTCTGCAGAAATACCATTTTCCGTATTCCTGCAGAAATACGAAATATTGTATTCAAAATATAGAAATACATGAAACTGTATTCCTGTTGTCAGTACAAAATACACAATATCGTATTTGTAAACTCTGAAACCTGTAAATTCTTTTAACTTCATTACACATTGTTAACACTAGTAACCTATCCCACTTGGCAAGTTAGGTGTAATATCACTCGAAGAACCTCTCTTTCAGTTCGTATCAATCCGTATCCAACATTCATATTGAAGAGCTCTTTTAAGCACTTTTCAACATGAGTGCTGGATAGGGATTGATACGGATTGAAAGAGAGGTTCTTGGAGTGGTATTCCACCTAAATTGACATGTGTGATATCTTCCAAGTTGGGAAAGTGAGTAATAAAGTTAAAAGAATTCACAGGTTTCAGTGTTTACAAATACGAAATTGTGTAATTGGTACTGACAACAGGAATACAGTTTCATGTATTTCTATGTTTTGAATACAATATTTTGTATTTCTGCAGGACTACGAAAAATGGTAGTTCTGCAGAAATACGGTTTTGCTATATTGTCCGGACTGATTTTGGACTGAAATTTAACATTGAGGTAGATTGCCAACTTTTTCATTTCTTGAGATACAATTCTGAAACTCGGTGAAAAATTACGGCATGATACCCAATTAGGACACACAAAATTTCAAATTGATTTGATTATCCAAAACCAAATTATCGCCAAAAAGCGTGTTTCACTGACAGCTGAATTTGACTTTATATACTCGGATTTTTCTAACTCGTTTACACTGTTTTTCGCTAATATTTTTGTGATGCTTAACGCTATTGTTCTATAACTTGGCATACTTCACCTGGGAGTCAAACGGCAATTGTGTACCAAATTTCAGACAGCTATCGCGAAAATTGAACAAGTTGGCAATTTACCCCAATGTTAAATTTAGCCCTATTATTTATTTCCTGGGCCCGCACACATTTTTGTGCATTTGCTCGGTTGTGTAACGGAGTAGTATTTCAAAATCAACATGTTTGTGTAGAATACACCCCAGTGTATCTTCTGTTTCAAAGTTACAGGAATATTTCGAATCTTGATGGATGTCAACAGGACCAATTCCTCGAAAATGCTCAGATTCTCGAGATCCCGTTTTGGGCTGAAATTTAACATTGAGGTAGATTGCCAACTTTTTCAATTTTCGCGACAGCTGTCTGAAATGTGGTAGAAAATTTGCCGTTTGACTCCTAGTTGAAGTATGCCAAGTTATAGAACAATAGCATTCACCATCACAAAAATATTAGCGAAAAACAGTGTAAACGAGTTAGAAAAATCCGAGTATAGTCGGCATCATTGGTCTGTGAGCGGTGGTTTTTTGGCGATTATTCCATCAATAATTAACATATTTCGATGAAATTTCGGCAGGAGTGTTATTTTATGTTCGCCTAACAGGGTATAAATTTTTCGAAAGATTGGTGTGTAAATAAAAAAGTTAGCCCATTTGGCCTATATATAACGGAATAGGAAAACGTCAAAACGTTTGCTATAGAAATGCTATGGCGATCAGGGGCGGTCCACGGCCGATTTCTTCAGATTTTCACTATGGCCGAGATAGGCCTACTTTTTTGCATCGCATCCAATCTTCTTGAAAATGCATTCCGAGTTTAGGCGGTTATGAGATAACATACCTGTCAAAATTCCATAGGATTATCTCAAATAATGACAGAGTAATCGCCTGAAAACCACCGCTCACAGCCTAAGGCCCCGAGTCTATGTTTTCGTCAGGTGGTCTTCATAGGTTGCTTTCAATGTTTTAACAAAACTAAAACATTTTTAAAGTGTCATTTGCATCAAAACAATCATCATCGTCTGCAATATATCTGGCGGTGAATGAATGAGGCAAAGTATGGAGCATCCAATCTTCTTGAAAATGCATTCCGAGTTTAGGCGGTTATGAGATAACATACCTGTCAAAATTCCATAGGATTATCTCAAATAATGACAGAGTAATCGCCTGAAAACCACCGCTCACAGCCTAAGGCCCCGAGTCTATGTTTTCGTCAGGTGGTCTTCATAGGTTGCTTTCAATGTTTTAACAAAACTAAAACATTTTTAAAGTGTCATTTGCATCAAAACAATCATCATCGTCTGCAATATATCTGGCGGTGAATGAATGAGGCAAAGTATGGAGCGGTAATAGTGTAATCACTATTATATTGGCAACTTTGATGAGCGCTTTTCAGCACATGTAATGTATATCCCTAACAAGCCACCGTTCTTTTATTATAATCAGAGAATGTAGATTAGAGAGGTTTCACTCCACCGGCACCATTTTGTATTTTGAACTGGTGGCACTCCTGGCGGATGGATCTGCTTTATGAATGAATTTGTTGACTACTATTACTACGACATGAATTTATGAATGAAAGAATATGTTAACAAAATGAAATGACGTAATTCACAATCGTCCCTGAGGACGATAGACTACAACCCCGCATCCAGCCACCAGGATTACAGGGCTCCATGAGACAGAATGGTAGACAATAGAAATTTGCAGAGTGAAACTTCTCTGTTCTACACTCTCTGTTATAATTCCTGCAATTTATCTTCAATGGTAAGAGGCTCAATCCATGTTTTTACAATTATGTTGACCACCACCAATAATGTCAAATAAACCACTCCATAATTGAGGCAGTGTATGCTGTGCTGCCACCTGACGAATACTGCGAGTAGTTCATTGTTTGTTCCAGTCAAGTGACACTGATTTTCAAGTCATATTGAATATAATATACTGATATTATTCGAAGGCATGTTGAATGTTTACCAATCACAAAACATTAAATCTTATTTATTCTTTGAAGTCAATGTTTTACTGATTGCCCAGCCTGGTTCGCGTTTTCAAGTTGGGATATTTCAGTGATAAAGTCATTGATTATTTGTCAAATATGTATCCCCTATGTCCTCTCGGTATATAGATGAGGCCTAGAAGGTACAGTTGTGGAAGATTTAGATTTTTTAGTTGAAAAGATGTCCAAACGATTTCCGTCCCGAGGGTGAATGACAGCCATCTCAGACGCTCCGCGTCGCTCAGGCTGCTGATTGCCTTGCTTTTAAACATGACGAAAACTGTGTTGATCGGTCTACATTGTGTGTGACTGGCGATGACTGTTAATGTTAGTGTGGCCATCATTCCTCACCATCTTCCCAGATTCTCGAAGCTATAGAAGTTGACTGAAAACATTAAAATGGCGTTTACTATTTTAACTGAATAAGCTTTGTCATTATGTAGGCCTAGCGGAACTTAGCCCCAAAAGTGGCTCTTCAACCTGAGGATCGATATGGGTGGTTCAAGGAGCCACATGACTGATATAAGATACAGTATTGGCACTGACTTTAAAGTGAATACTAGACTGAAAGCTCACAATACAATGATGTAAATGGTCAAACATTGATGTGAGTTGTATTTTTTTTTAGGAGAACCATTGCTCAGAGTATTTACTAGTATTTGTCAGGACGACTAGAACTTTCTCGGTATTCACATGTATATTTAGTAGGAGGCTTATACCATTTTATGTATACACGTCAATCAGCATGATCAGGGAACTGCTAGAGATGTGGGAGCTCATGCATGTAATAAAATAACTCAAATTGAAAGCATATTCACACAGGATTCCAAGAAGATTTTTAGGTTACCGGACCTATGGTCCGATAACCTATTGGCATGGCGTTGCGTCCGTCGTCCGTCGTCCGTCGTCGTCGTCCGTCGTCGTCGTCGTCGTCCACATTTTTATCTTTTTTGTTTACGGGCGAATTTTTCTGAAATTTTGCAGAAAAATACTTAAAAATAATTCAAGAAGGAGGTATTTTTTAGTTTTTTGATTTTCGCTTTTCCTTCAAAAAAGGCCTGATTTTGGACTTTGGCGGCCATTTTCTCAAAATCTGTTCAGTAACTTTTTTTCTTTTTGATACATAAGACTCCTCATATGTACTTCTATGATGTCTATAAATTTCGTTGCGCTTGAATCGCTCGAAGTGGGCCATTTTGGCCCAAACTCGGCCCAAATAGGACTTTCCCATGTTAAATTCTCCTATGCTTTATAATGGGACACATTATGCCTAATATCTCACTTGATATTGAGATTAGAGACTAGGAATCAATTGTGGACATATAGGAAATGATATATGCTGAATATTCTCGTGACCTTGAATTTGACCTCTGACCTCAGTTTCAAGGTCAGAGCACAAAATGGCTTATATCTCGCTTATTATCGACTCTACAGCTTAGGAATCAATTGTGAACATATAGGAAATAATATATGCTGAATATTCTCGTGACCTTGAATTTGACCTCAGACCTCAGTTTCAAGGTCAGAGCACAAAATGGCTTATATCTCGCTTATTATCGACTCTACAGCTTAGGAATCAATTGTGGAGATATAGGAAATGATATATGCTGAATATTCTGATGACCTTGAATTTGACCTTCGAACTCATTTTCAAGGTCACAGGACAAAATGGCTAATATCTCGCTTGTTATCGACTTTACAGCTTAGCAATCAATTATGAACATATAGGAAATGATATATGCAGATTATTGTCATGACCTTGAATTTGACCTTTGACCTCATTTCAAGGTCACAGGACAAAATGGCTAATATCTGACTTATTATCGACTTTACAGCTTAGGAATCAATTGTGGGCATATAGGAAATGATATATGCTGAATATTCTCATGACCTTGAATTTCACCTTTGACCTCATTTCCAAGGTCACAGGACAAAATTGCTAATATCTCGCCTATTATCGACTTTACAGCTTAGGAATCAATTGTGAACATATAGGAAATGATATATGCTGAATATTCTAGTGACCTTGAATTTGACTTTTGACCTCATTTTCAAGCTCAATAGGACAAAATGGCTAATATCTTGCTTATTATCGACTTTACAGCTTAGGAATCAATTGTGAACATATAGGAAATGAGATATTCTGAATATTTTAATGATATTGAGTTTGACCTTTGACCTAAATTTCAAGGTGTCATTTTATTTTCAAAGTCAGATTACAAAATGGCTTATATCTCGCTTATTATCAAATTTACAGCTTAGGGGTCCATAGTGAACATATAGGAAATGATGTATGCTGAATAGTTTGGTGATCTAGAATTTAACCTTTGATCCCATTTTCAAGGTTAGAGATATGGCGATTTCAGTGGTCACCTTGAATTTGACCAACAACTTTCTCGGCTTAACTCTGTATATTTCTCCGGTAACTTTTCTAGCCCATTGGGCTAATTTTAGGTTACCGGACCTTTGGTCCGATAACCTATTGCCGTGGCGTTGCGTCCGGCGTCCGTCCGTCCGTTCACATTTTTATCTTTAAAGTTTACGATGGAATATTTCTGAAATTTTGCACAAAAATACCTAAAATTATTTCCAGGAAAGGTTTTTTTTAGTTTTTTGATTTTCGCGTTTTTTTCAAAATGGCGGTTGTTTTTGTCGAAAAATGGCCAATTTTGGACTTTAACGGTTGTTTTCTCAAAATCTGTTCAGTAACTTTTTTTCTTATTGATGCATGACACTCCTCCTATGTACCCCTGTGACATGTATGAATTTCGTTGCCCTTGAATCGCTCGAAGTGGGCCATTTTGGGCCCGAACTCGGCCCAAATGGGACTTTCCCATGTTAAATTCTCCTATGCTTTATAATGGGACACATTAAGCCTAATATCTCACTTAAAATTGAAATTAGAGACTAATAATCAATTGTAGACATATAGGAAATGATATATGCTGAATTTTCTCGTGACCTTGAATTTGACCTCTGACCTCGGTTTCAAGGTCAGAGCGGCCGTTTTAGTCTAAAAATGGCCAATTTTGGACTTTGATGGTCGTTTTCTCAAAATCTGTTCAGTAACTTTTTTTCTTTTTGATGCATAACACTCCTCATATGTACCCCTGTGACATGTATAAATTTCGTTGCGCTTGAATCGCTCGAAGTTGGCCATTTTGGGCCCAAACTCGGCCCAAATGGGACTGTCCCATGTTAAATTCTCCTATGCTTTATAATGGGACACATTAAGCCTAATATCTCACTTAATATTGAGATTAGAGACTAGGAATCAATTGTGGACATATAGGAAATGATATATGCCGAATATTCTTGTGACCTTGAAGTTGACCTCTGACCTAATTTTCAAGGTCACAGGACAAAATGGCCAATATCTTGCTTATTAGCGACTTTACAGCTTAGGAATCGATTGTGAACATATAGGAAATGATATATGCTGAAAATTCTCGTGACCTTGAATTTGACCTTTGGCCTCATTTCCAAGGTCACAGGACAAAATTGTTAATATCTCGCTTATTATCGACTTTACAGCTTAGGAATCAATTGTGAACATATAGGAAATGATATATGCTGAATATTCTCATGACCTTGAATTTGACCTTTGACCTCATTTTCAAGGTCACAGGACAAAATGGCCAATATCTTGCTTATTAGCGCCTTTACAGCTTAGAAATCAATTGTGAACATATAGGAAATGATATATGCTGAATATTCTAGTGACCTTGAATTTGACTTTTGACCTCATTTTCAAGGTCAACAGGACAAAAAGGCTAATATCTCGCTTATTATCGACTTTACAGCTTAGGAATCAATTGTGAACATATAGGAAATGATATATTCTGAATATTTTAATGATATTGAATTTGACCTTTGACTTAAATTTCAAGGTCAGTCATTTTATTTTCAAAGTCAGATTACAAAATGGCTTATATCTCGCTTATTATCAAATTTACAGCTTAGGGGTCCATAGTGAACATATAGGAAATGATGTATGCTGAATAGTTTGGTGATCTAGAATTTAACCTTTGATCTCATTTTCAAGGTCACAGGACAAAATGGCTAATATCTCACTTATTATCGATTTTACAGCTTAGGGATCAATTGTGGACATATAAGAAATGATATATGCTGAATATTCTCGTGACCTCGAATTTGACCTCCGACCTCAGTTTCAAGGTCAGAGCACAAAATGGCTAATATCTCGCTTATTATCGACTTTACAGCTTAGTAATCAATTGTCGACATATAGGAAACGATATATGCCAAATATTCTGATGATGTTGATTTTGACCTTTGACCTCATTTTCAAGGTCACAGGACAAAATGGCCAATATCGCACTTATTATCGATTTTACAGCTAAGGGATCAATTGTGGACATATAGGAAATGATATATGCTGAATATTATCATGACCTTGAATTTGACCTTTGACCTCTTTTTCAAGGTCAGAGAACGAATTGGCTAATATCTCGCTTTTTATTGACTTTACAGCTTAGCAATCAATTGTGGACATATAGAAAATGATATATTCTGAACATTGTAATGACCTTGAACTTCACCTTTGACCTAATTTTCAAGGTCACAGGACAAAGTGGCTATTAGCTCGCAAGTTATCGACTTCAGAGCTTAGGAATCAATTATGAACGTATAGGAAATGATATAAGCTGAAATTTGCTATGACCTTGGAATCAACCTTTGACCTCATTTTCAAGGTCGCAGGACATGATGGCTAATATCTCGCTTATTATTGACTTTACAGCTTAAAAATCAGTTGTGGACATACTAGAAATGACATATGCCGAATATTATTGTGTCCTTGAATTGACCAATGAACTTATTTTCAAGGTCACGGGACAAACTACTAATATCTAAAATATGTATTGTCCGGTAACCTTTCTTAGCCCTTGGGCTAATTTTTCTCTTGTATTTTTGTTGTAAGAAAAAATTGTTCTGATAAAAATGTTCGAAACGACCGAAGCGTGAAAATTAAACAGCTGCAAACTTGGCCTGACAGCTAAAACGCGGAAATTTGTTTCGAGTTACTGAAGTAGTTCTAACATTTTAATCACTTTCAGTCTTACACTACATTGACTACAGTTACGGGGCCGTATCATGATATCGGTCCTGCTTATTTCAGACATTATGATTTCAGTTTCCGTCTTCTGCACCACCCTCCGCGCCACCCTCCAGGATTCTCCAAGATTTAAGTTGAACAATAATATTGAATTTAGTAAAATTTTACTTCAGATATTTCAACTGAATAAGCCTCCTCTATCCTCATGTAGCAGACATATTTCACGAGAATGCCAGTCACTGTACCAGATTTCAGTACAAATAGGATCAGACATGTATGGGCAGTGATTGCTTCCAAAAATACTAGTACATTGTACATGTATTGGTCTCCATGGTCACTGGTCACAGTCATGGGCCAGATAAATAGCATGGCTCTGATCGGTGGCACACACAATTGGCACTAGATCATGACTACATGTGCAGTCCTGCCTTGTGTTTAGTTCACCCCACAAGGCAGGTGCTCCACGATAGTACCTTATTATCTACCCTACAGGTCATCCCCTGAAAACACAGTCATTTCGAGGAACGATTTGCAGAACATAGAACTCTCTACCTTGACATTAAAATGAAGTTTCTGTATTGTGACGTCATGAAAATATATGTTATTTTTTCCGATAAAATAAAACCAGAACATGGCAAAACCAGCTTTGATATCCCATAATAAACAAACAGATTCACAAATTTTATACTGTAGGGAATATTAAATGTACATGCCATTGGACAGATTCTGTCTCGAAATATACCGTATTTGCTAATTTCTGCATGGTTTGCAAGACTTGACCAAAATATATCTGAAATGTTTGACCAGTTTATAAAGAACTGATACTGTAAAAATATACTTAGACCTTTTCTGTTATATTTTATTTCAGTCAAGTGAATACCTGTCGAGTCTCCATGTTCTATTGGAACACCGTATATTGTTTCTCTATGCTATTCAATGAATATTACGTAGCCACAATTGATAATCGTGATAATATACATAAAACATTAACTGGTATGTCATGTAAAATACCATCATGACCATAACAAATTCGAATTCAGAATATATTAAATGATAGGGAATTACTGGCAAAGTCCAGATTGTTCGACCAGGTTGGACGGGTTGATGGTCACGAGATGGTCGATGAGAGAGTACGCCAACACTACATGTAGGACTGTTGATTTAGTTGATTCAGAAGTAAACAAGACACAAACTTGAATGGCTAGTGAACAGTCAATATTTCAAGAAACGTGAATATCAATGGAAATGGGTTTACAGTAGATGGTCCTGTAAAATTTCTTGTTAGTGTCTTGAACACTAATCCTTGACTTTGGCCTAAGAAAAAGTTGTGTTCTGGGGAACATACCCCCCCCCCCCCCCCCCAAAAAAAAAAATAGGTAGGGTAGGTAGGTTTTGATATCGCGAGGTGATATACCAGGAAGTATCGCTTCTGAAGGACCTGAGATATACATTGAACCTGAAATTATAAAATGTTTCATATTTTAGATGCATGCAGCATGTATATATGTCATAAGTTTGCGAATTGCTGTCAGAAAAACAGTCCTCGCTAGCATTATAGGAAGTGCGGGCGGCCAAAAATGCTGATTGACATTGCATCATCAGATCAAACATTACCTAGGGTCAGCCCTAAAAACTAAGTAGGGTCGGGTTCCATGATGCATACCTATTTTTTTTTATTGTCTAAAAAGAATCTTATCAGATATGATAAAAAATCAGTTGCAATTTACAATACTGATCAATGTACTGTACTTGTATAGCCCAAGCTAGGATCTGTTCCAATAAAATCTTCATTTGAACTGATTTCAGATCCAACTCTGGAAGATTGTTGAATGTTTCCTGAGCAGTTCAACTGGAATTTGATTGCTTCACTTTTACCCTGGCAGACATTTTTACTGTCTCACAATTGGATCAGTTTTAATGGACACTTTGCGCTGCGTACGACCGATTTTCTGAATTTGTGGAGAAAAATTCCATAATAAATCTGGAAGGAACTTGCAAGACATGTAGACGGTCATCTTGTGGTTGGAGACATCTTCAGGATCGATACTGAACAGATAACAAGGTAAGCTAGTATTGGCTGTGAAAGTGCTGTTTGTTTTGTTTTAAAGGCTGCAATATTCAAGCATTTTACAAACATACTAAATCTTGTGTACAAAGATGTGTAACTGTAAAAGTGCATCCCATGGTCTGTCTTGTTTATATCCTAAAGGTAGAAATATTAAAATCATAAATACAGATATATAAAAAAAAAAGCCATACTGGTACAGTATGGGCTGTTCTCACTCGCTTGCTGGTCTGGTGCTGGCGATGTTCCTTTGGCTAATCAATTACCTCAAACATATGTTTGTATAAAATTTCACGAGAGGCCCAGGGCATTAATGGTTCATGATTCCTCAGATCAATATGGAATTTTCAGGTTCGATCAAGAGGCTAGAAAGTCTTTGCTCACTGCAGCGCCGCAGTATTTGTTTTATCTCTGGTCACAGCTGTGCAGCTTACTGTCAATTGATATTTCAATAAAGGTGTCTAAATATAACACATCTATTTCAAATTCCTTTAGAAGATCATGAATGTTCAGTACAGCTTTCTCGTTGTAGGCTTACTGAAGGCAAGGGAAAGTTTGGCTTGAAAAGGCAGTTTGTGGCGCAATTCAATTTTGCTGTAATTCACAATCACATGATTTAGTGGTTTTAGTCTTTTGGATTATCTAATATATATTGGATACATGATATACATATATCAGAAATATATACGACCATAAGTCTTATGTATTTCTGCATATACACCCTAGGGGCAATATCAGTCCTGAGTGATATGAGGAATGTAATATATTTTCCAAATTTATTTGGAAGTTGTTGTACTCAGAATGTACGATAAGTGAACAGTTTACAAATATATGATGATGCATTTGTGGTAATGGATTGTATATTTGCTGAGGAGAGGGGTCTGTTGGAAGCCGACAGTGTCAGCAGTGCGGTTTAGGAGATCTCTTGTCTGTACAACAACAATGCAAGTACCGGGCACTCGGGGAGCTATTGTGTAGGTTTACCATGTCTTGGCCAGCCAGCAGACATTGCATTGTGTTATAGGGGTGCAGTCCAGGGTAGGCGAGTGGGAGAATGTCAAATTCGCCCCGTGAAGCCTCCTGTGCTTGATCAGACAAACTAGGGACAAATCGCTCGTCAATAGCTGGGACTGTCTGCCAGTGCTTCGTTACAGATGGGCTCACAAACAGTCAGGGGAAGTGGCGTGGAGTGCTGCTGCTACCCGGGGCGGCCCTGGTGGGATGTATACAGTCGCGTTTCTGGCCGTGGCAGCTCCCTGCCAGCACTCTGTTAGTGTTGTTCCTGGACTTGACTGCTCAGTAGATGTCCTCTCTCTATACTTACAGTTACAACACTCGCGACAGTCACACCAACGGACGGATGTACCAATGGATTGGTGAACAAGCTCCGTGACTATGGATACAAAGTGGATACATGGTGATTAGCGGCCTGACGGACGGACGGACAGACATACTGGACACGTGATAGGACGCGGCACGTGTGAGGGATGCCAGGGATCGTGGTGTTCCGGCGTCGTTGGAGTGTCGGGTCCGATGACCTGGTTGTCCCGGCCGTCTTCCTGGCAGTTCTACACGTCATTTGGTGGGTCCTAGAACTATTCTGTACTGTGTCTGTAGTGTTTTGGCAATCATACATTACATTGGTAAATTAAAGACATTAGATTATCATTTCACAATTAAAATGCATTTATATATTTACCAATATTGAAATACTTGCACAGATGTGTGTGAAACCCATCTACTTTTTTGCTTCACTTCACATTGCTGCACACTGTACAGGTTTTTTGTAGCATGTGTATGTTCATGTAAATACTTTGTGTTTCCAAGTTAATTCATTCCTTTGCCCGGTTAATTTTTGTGACCGACATATCTGCATATAGGCTGACTCAGTCTTGTTCAAAATGCTATTTATAGACTCTTCCAGTTGCCTATCTTTGCCCTGATGAATAGTGTTCTAGTTTGGTATTACCGGCAAATCAATACAGATCAGATCTACAACAGTTTGGCAGACAAAGAGAAATCAATCACAGAAGCAATAATAATTTCTGTCCCATTTGTCTGGTTGGGTAAACTGTTGCCGCTGGCAATGTGTCACTGGCGACCCCAGGCGCCCAGCGGAAATCAGGACACTGTTACTTAACTCCCAACAAAATTAGTTCTTTGCGTCATCGGCCGCAAACACAATCAAGGCATTGGTGTCTGATGAGTTCTATAGGTCTCCTGGCTGCGGCTTTTCAGCTACAGCAATGCTGATGTTAGTTTTTCCCTGTCACTCTGTCTCAGATCATCAGTGAAAAATGTTCCATGACAAACAGTTCTGGACCTGGGCTTGTGGCCATAATTCCAATTCTTTTAATACACTATGATGAGCAGATCTATGTCCTGAATTATTGGTAAAAATGTCAGGAAAAAAATTGCAAGTTATTGTGTGATCCAAATCAGTAAAACATGTGAAATTGTATTTGGAGTGAGAGCTTCAAATACTCTGTCTATACATTTGTAACATGTTCAGCCATCTCATGCGAGGGGCTGGTCCATGTATATCTAGGGTGTTACCGGTGGATAAACTGTGATCTTAAGGAAGCTGGTAGCTTACTTATTTGCTAGTGTTTGTGGGCTGCGATGCCGAGAGAAGCTTACTACTGTGGGCAGGATTTGTTCATCGTTGACTTGACCATTGGGCTGTGCGGTCAGTCGGTGTGCCTGGTATTATGTGTTTGTTGGGAGTCAGTGGCAAGGCTTGCAATTGGACCACTTGAGATTCCATTCGTCTCCTTTTGCTCAACAGTCTGCCGGAATGAGAACTCTCGCTCCTAGAAAATGGCTTTTTGGGGCTTGAAATGTATGCGTATATTTTTCTTGGCGAATGTACAGCACATTTTCTCAGGGAGATTATCTCAGGAATCAGGGTGGCACATTGAGATCTTTCTCTGTCGGTTTGGTTTATTTTTCTGGCCAGATTTCTTCCACGAGTTACCGGGACGATTTGTCCCTGACTTACCGTATCACTCGGGATCTGGTCTCTCTCCAATATTTTCCATTTAAAAACCTTAAAGTGTGTGTACTTAATAAAAGTAGGTTGAATGAGGATTGCGAGAGGACTAGATAGAAATTCATGGATGGTTGTTCCCTCTGACTCTGTGTAATACATATTGATTTAGCCCGTCAAGTCCGTGATTTCACGCGGAGGGAGAGCTTCGTCACCACTTTATGGCAGTGGAATGGATGGAGGAACACAGCTAGGCATCAAGTCCTAGTAGAGGCTATTGGTAGCCAAGCGTGCAAGTCTATTGGCTTAGTCCCAGGACGGCTGTCCGCTCTGGGAGCTTGTTCCTTCCAGGGTCGTAATACGGACTCTAGACAAACCCAGAAACAAGCTGGCCGCAATCTACAGCAACACAAATGTGGCCACGTCCTGGTTCGTACAAGAGGGAGTGCATCACATCGCCATATATCCCCATTATATCGCAAGGTTGCTGATTTTTGTACCAGGAAACGCGCCAAAATCTTATCGCCAAAGAACATGAATCAGCTCGGGAAATCTATTCAGACTTCCACACAAGGCATTTCTAAACATGATAGACTTTAGTAATGCACATATATACAGTTTACCATGCCAGGTACTGCGCATGCTACTTTAGCCCACCAGTTATTGGAGTGGCTTGAAGCGATTGTGATATTATCAGAGTCACTGGGCTGGCAGGGATTTAGCTCTAAAGGTCAAGGCCAATGTCATCTCCTGAACTGTCAGGCTCCAGCGGCTGAGGTGTCACACTGGCCTGGGCAGATAACACAGGACACTGGAACCTTCTCCCATCAATAATGGTCATGTATTGGCCAGACACGCAAGTCATCAATTGCATTATGACTTTTGCCACTTTGTAAGGAGCTTTGCCAACTTTCATGCATGTTGTGTGTGTAAACCTGATCCTGTCAATAATGACTAGTGCTATTCTTGAATCCTGATGATGTGTAGTAGTTGGCCTACATGTGGATGGAGTCTACATGGAACTTCTACATTGCCTCCTAATGTTTGCCTAACCCTGTCCTAATCATTTCCCACTATCAAAGTGATCTACTGGAGCAGGAGTGCCATGAATATGCATGAGCTGCCTTTCCAACTGAAAATCCTGTTATCTCAGGATTGACATTTGTCATTTGAAATGTCATTCGTATTCGCCACGTCTTATCAGACTCCAGACATTCCTCTCCGTTACCATGGCCACAGAAATATTCATCCACCCAAATCTCATATACCCCTGCATCTCTGAACTGTGAGATTGTATTCGGATGGCGATCCTGTCTTTACATTGGCCATCAAATATCAGCTCCTTATGTTGTACGTCTGATGTCGCACTACTGACATAAAATTGCCTCCATATTTGCATGTCCCAAGTAGTGCTGTTTTGGACTATTGCCGTCACTGATAAAGCAAAGTCGGTAGCAGGGCAAATATAACGTTGCAAGACAGACTCTGGGGTTTGAAGTGGATTCCAAGTGGGGTTGGGTGTTTGTGTTGGGGGTTTGGGGAGTGAGGGGGATCCAAAAAAGCATTTATAAAACATCATGCAGCCTGGTTAGGTATGGGTGCCCAGCTCGAATCCCTCCTCCCCTCCCTCATCTCCTGTTTCTTCATTCCGTCTCCCTCCCCCCCCCCCTCTTCCTTGCAGACAGCCCTATTACTGGTCCCTGATAAACTGCGGTGTATTCTGGGGGCTTCCAATTGATTAATGCTGGATGACAGGGCTCACGTGCTGTTGATTAGGTGGTCCCGTGTGCTGGGCCGGTCTCCACTCACACTGTACTACTTTAGTCACTTGTTGTAATCTTCCTATACATACAGTAATCTTCCTGGACATGTAAATACATACAGAACACCAGTATATGTGTTGACATCATAAGTTGATTTGAGTTACACTGTTGACATTACTAGTATTATATTTATTACACTTGTAGAGACTTCTAGTTGTGTTCTCAATTAAAATTTTGCATCAGAATACAAGGAAAGTTTTATTAAATTCTTACATATACACTTTAGTATAATAAAATGCGCTCACTGTAAAGTCCGTAATCATGATGATTGTGTTCCAAGCAGGCCACTGACACCTGCCATCAGCGAATAGCAATACAGTGGTCCCTGTAAGATAAGGCACCTCCGAAATAAGACTTCCCGGTCTGTAAAGACTTTTTAGGTTACCGGACCTATGGTCCGATAACCTATTGGCATGGCGTTGCGTCCGTCGTCCGTCGTCCGTCCGTCCGTCCGTCGTCCGTTCACATTTTTATCTTTAAAGTATGTGATCGAATCTTTCTGAAATTTTGCACAAAAATACCTAAAAATATTTCAAGGAAAGGTTTTTTTTTGTTTTTCGATTTTCGCATTTGTTTCAAAATGGCGGCCGTTTTCGACGAAAAATGCCTGATTTTGGACTTTGGCGGCCATTTTCTCAAAAACTGTTCAGTAACTTTTTTTCTTTTTGATACACAACACTCCTCATATGTACTCCTGTGATGTGTATAAGTTTCGTTGCGCTTGAATTGCTCGAAGTGGGCCATTTTGGGCCAAACTTGGCCCAAATGGGACTTTCCCATGTTAAATTTTCCTATGCTTTATAATGGGACACATTATGCCTTATATCTCACTTAATATTGAGATTAGAGACTAGGAATCAATTGTGGACATATAGGAAATGATATATGCTGAATATTCTCGTGACCTTGAGTTTGACCTCTGACCTCAGTTTCAAGGTCAAAGAACAAAATGGCTAATATCTCGCTTATTATCGACTTTACAGCTTAGAAATCAATTGTGGACATATAAGAAATGATATATACCGAATATTCTGATGACCTTGAATTTGACCTTTGACCTCATTTTCAAGGTCACAGGACAAAATGGCTAATATCTCACTTCTTATCGACTTTACAGCTTAGGAATCAATTATGAACATATAGGAAATGATATATGCAGATTATTGTTGTGACCTTGAATTTGACCTTCGACCTCATTTTCAAGGTCACGGGACAAAATGGCTAATATCTCACTTATTATCGATTTTACAGCTTAGTGATCAATTGTTGACATGTAGGAAATGGTATATGCTGAATATTCACGTGACCTTGAATTTGACCTTTGACCTCATTTTCAAGGTCACGGGACAAAATGGCTAATATCTCGCTTATTATCGACTTTACAGCTTAGGAATCAAATATGGACATACAGGAAAGGATATACGCTGAATATTCTGATGACCTCAAATTTGACCTTTGACCTTATTTTCAAGGTCATAGCACAAAATTGCTAATATCTCGCTTATTATCGACTTTACGGCTTAGGAGTCAATTGTGAACATATAGGAAATGATATATGCTGAATATTCTCGTGACCTTGAATTTGACTTTTGACCTCATTTCCAAGGTCGCAGGACAAAATTGCTAATATCTCGCTTATAATCGACTTTATGGCTTAGGAATCAATTGTGAACATATAGGAAATGATATATGCTGAATATTCTCGTGACCTTGAATTTGACCTTTGACCTCATTTTCAAGGTCACAGGACAAAATGGCCAATATCTTGCTTATTAGCGATTTTGCAGCTTAGGAATCAATTGTGAACATATAGGAAATGATATATGCTGAATATTCTAGTGACCTTGAATTTGACCCTTGCCCTAAATTTCAAGGTTAGTCATTTTATTTTCAAGGTCAGAATACAAAATGGCTTATATCTCGCTTATTATCAAATTTACAGCTTAGAGGTCCATAGTGAACATATAGGAAATGATGTATGCTGAATATTTTGGTGTTCTAGAATTTGACCTTTGATCTCATTTTCAAGGTCAGAGAACAAAATGGCTAATATGTCGCTTATTATCATCTTTACATCTGCCCCTGATGACGCCAGTGTGTCTTTGGATAAACTATTTGGTCGGGCTTTGTTTCTATTGCAAAATGTTGTATTTTACCTTTCTTATTGGCATCATCAAAATTTGATTGTATTGGTGGTAATAGATTGATACTTACATTTGTACCACTGAGTCGGTGTCACTACTGGCGGACGTTAAATCTGTCCCCGAGGATACCATCAACTCAGTAGCCTTCGGGCTTGTGATTGGGTACTTTTGTACTTGTCATGTCGTCCGTCCGGTAAGACAAAGGCGTAAGTGATTTTTGAAAAATGTTCAGGAGAGCAGTTTGAAAATAAATCGTCGATAAAAAAATCAGGTTTTCATTTTTGTGAAACTTATGCTATTATAATCTGAAAGGAGCATTTGTGAAGTAACACCAATACTTGATTTAGTGCACAAGAACTCACACTTTTCAAGAAATGTGAGAAATGCAGATATGCTTCTGTTCTAAATTGAACACTTATTATTAATAACAAGTTTTATAGTATAACAAAGCAGTATGTACACGAAACTGTAGATACTGCGTTTTCCTATTGTGGAAATTAATACCGAGTACCATTTTGTAGTATGACAAAGCAGTATGTGCATGAAACTGTAGATACAGCTTTTTACTTTTGTGGAAAGTAATACGGATTACCATTTTATAGTATGACAAAGCAGTATGTGCATGATCTTGTAGATACAGCTTTTTTCCCTTGTGGAAATCCATATAGATTACCATTTTATTTCACGAAGAAGCAGTATGTATACCATGAGACTGTAGATACAGTTTTTTTTATTATGGAAAGTAATACTGAATATTGCATGGTATTCCATATTGGTGACATGACAGTCTAGATTTTTTTTTTTGTTCTACCGGGTATACTCGTTTAGTAATGTGAGGCATTCTTTATTGTATTCAGTGGTAATGTAAATACTACCTTAGCAGAATGCAGTGAAATGGAAAAACAACATACGATATTTATTCCTTATTGAACATGTTGAACAACACCAAAATAAATACTCCAGCAGAGCACAATGATTAAAAACATGTCCCTCATTGTTGAACAACACAAAATAAACATGATAAAATGCTCTAGCAGAGCACAATGATTAGAATCATAGCTATTATTTAGCGTTCTTTGAGTCACTAGTACTGTAGCATGTTCATCAAAAAGTCCCAAGTCAGAATGTGCAAACTGCATGATAGTGTTCATTCTCACAAATTAGTGGCCAGTCGGCTGCCAATCGGCCAAAAATGATTCAGTCCGAAAAAAAATGGTCTGGAGATATGGTGATATAGATTCCACACACCAATATAGAAGAAAATTCACTGAAGTGTTTTATAAATATTCACCCGGACAACGGACGGCCAGACAGACGGTCGGACAGACGAATGGATGCAATAGCTTATCGCCCCAAAGGGCCGGTAAGCTAAAAACCACACAAAGTTAACCAATAGCATGTTCCTGGTAAGAGAAAAACATTTTTTCAAATCAGTTACAACCTTTTTTCAATCTTATCAGTAATTATACATTTAGATATTTTAAATTGAACACAGCAGTAACTGCAAATTCATGTCACATACACCTTTGTCTACTTGGAAAATGATACCCATTTCCTGAACGTTGGGATGAACACAGTCGTAAGTACAGGTATGTGTCACTTACGTCTCTGTCTGACCGAAACCACCGTACTTACTGCTATGTATTACAACTGGCATCATGATCTGTGTAGATACAGCGATGTACTTTTGCTTGTAACTTTGGAACCACTTGGACTTCAGGTACGATATTAATAGTGCAGATACAACTGTTTATTTGGGGTCCAAAAATGAAAAAAAGGCTTTTTGGGCAAAAATGTCACTTACGCCTTTGTCTTACCGGACGGACGATGTATCTATTACATGGGGTTAGATTCGGATTTCTAAATTATTTTCATAGGTTGTTGGGCAGTTGTATACTAATTCCATCTGGTGTACAGTAGAAACAACTACATTTAACACATTGTCTGCCCCTGAAGACGCCAGTGTGTCTTTGGATAAACTATTTGGTCGGGCTTTGTTTGTTTCTATTGCAAAATGTAGTATTTTACGTTTCTTATTGGCATCATCAAAATCTGATTGTATTGGTGGTAATAGATTGATACTTACATTTACAGCATAGGAATCAATTGCGAATATAGAGGAATGATATACAGTAGAACTCCAGTAATGTGGTCACCCATCGTACCAGTGATTTTGGCCACATTATAGGAGTGGCCACATTATAGGACTCAAGCCATATTTTGCACCGGCCATATTGTTTATCTGATGTTAACTCAAGCGAAAATCAACATATATTATACAATTTGTACATGTGTATGAGTTAAATAAAACATGTACATGTAGTTTATATGTGAATAGCATTTTATTGAACCAAGTTATATCATAAATGTAATATTTGAAACACAAATACTAAAATGTCAATACAGTTTACTAACAGAATATTTAGAACAACTGAATGTCACTTTTTGAAGAAAGATGTGATTGTTGTTTGGCGGCGTTTAGCCAAATCATGATCAACATGATACGAGTACGAGGTTTGTTTATCAACGTTTGGGTAAGCCAAGAGAAGAAAGGTGTGAAGAAGTGACATGCAGACAGCCGGTCGGCTTGCTGCTCTTGGCTAATGTAAATGTTCAGCTGACCGCATCGGTGAATGAAGACTTGCAGACGGCTGGCCGCTTGAGGCTAATGTTCAATTGACCGCATCAGTGAGTTTGGGGGGGGGGGGGGGACGTTGGCTGCTTGGTGGCCGTATTGTGTGATTTTATGGGCTTTTGTGACCAGATACACTGACCGCATTGTGGATAAGGGGAGTGGCCACATTATAGGCGTAACCTTAACATGTAAATGCCTATGCTGGCGTTCGGGACCAATGCATCTGACCACAATGCATGGGTTGACCACATTTCTGGAGTGACCGCAGGCTGGAGTTCTCCTGTATACTGAATATTTTCATAACCTTGAACTTGAACTTTGACCTCATTTTCAAGGTCACATCACAGAATGGCTAATGTCTCACTTATTATCGACTTTACAGCTTAGGAATTTATTGTGGACATACTAGAAGTGATATATTTGTTGAAAATTTCATGACCTTGAATTTATCAGTGACTTTATTTTCAAGGTCACTGGACAAAAGGCTAATATCTAAAATGTATTTTGTCCGGTAACCTTTCTTAGCCCTTGGGCTAATTTTTGTATTCCCCAAAAATTAGTTTAGCATGTAAATGAACCTGTGAAATAAGACTTCCTGTAAGATAAGACCTCATTTTTCCTGCAAAAGGTGAGGTTTTATTTTACAGGGACCACTGTATAATAACGCTGACAACCTTTCCTTCACTAACTATTGTAGATGCATAATGTGAAGCAGGCCATAATTCTAGGTACAAGTGTCGTCCAAGGTCATCACTTGCAAATCTCGGCTGTCAGGTGTAATCTGGATCTGAGAAGTGCTGACTACTTGTGAGTCATTTAAAGGGGCTATGAGAATGAAAAAACCATGACAACCGCTGCAGAAATGCTGAGGGGAGAGACTTGGGATTATAACAACAGTCATGCACTCAAATGGTGCACTGCTTTTGAAGAAAACATATGTCCGTATTGTGATGATTGTCCTACACTGTAACTTGTGCTACTGAAATCATGATAATTCATGATTGTGGTCTGCGATATGATATCAGGGAAAAGAAAAATAAATATTATTAATAATATCACTTTAATATTAAACCAGGACAGCTATCTATAGCAGGTATGATTTTTTTGGGTTGGGTACATTTAGTTGATGATATTTCTGGAAGACTGAGCAGGTTGGGGCTTGATAAGGCACGGGAAGGAAGAGAAGAAGAGACGTGGGGGTGTGGGGGGGGGGGGGGGGGGTGAGGATAGGGGGGGAGGGCGAGGCAGTTATAATGTTATATGACACATGCAGCACTGTAATGTCACCCATGGGACGTTGTTATTGATTAGTAAAGGGTTCATCCATGGATACGGGAAGAAAATATAGCAGTCCAAAGACATTTTCATGATACCACAGCTGTGTGAGCTTCATACTGATTGGTGTTTATGCAATTTTCACTTTTTTCATACCAGCATTTTTGTTGGAACGTAGGCACACATTTAAACTCACAAAATACTGTAGGCTCGTATATTTTCTTCATGAAAATATTTTATCATGAATACATTGGGAATATATATTAAAGATAAATTTGTGTTGGCCTATCACCATGATCACTCGGTCAGCGCCCAGTTGTAATCATGATGATCAAAGTGAATCCACAATGATCCTGCGTGTACATGTATATCATGTACTTGTATATGGATGTTAGTAAATCCCTAAGATCCGGAGACCTTGTAGGATAGAGCAGGCCGGATGTGTGACATGTGTTACAATAGGACTGTGATCACATGCATGACCAGGGCTCAAGTAGGAAGCCACATGTGTGCGCACACCATGTAATGACCTTCACCTGTTTGCTCTGCCATTCTACACATAAATCAATGGGTAAACAGCTGTCCCAGCTTAGTGGCATATTTTTTGCATATTTGCGGATTTTTTCCTGGACCTGTATCGTGTATATAGTGTCGGACTGGTTGCTATCAAAGCTGCCGCGATAAGGCTTCCATTGAAAGTTGTCAACATCAATCACGGGCTGGTATCGACCCTTTTGTGTGCTCTAATTGTGCTGGGATTACTGGTCTGTTGATGGGCCATTTGGGTGTTGTGGAGAGGGGGGGGTGTGGGACGGGGTCAGTGATTTGGTAGAGACTCTAGCAGTATAAAAATAGGGTAGCATCGACATCCAGACAAGATTTATAGGATAATCTCACATGTGTATAATCATGATAATGGTGAATATAGCACGGATCTACTTTAAAAGCAAGCTTAAAAGTCATCATAAGTGTACATCATGTATAGGTTCAGATTGCACATATGTTACCCATCAGCGTGGTTTATTGAACATTGCTTTGACATTATGATGAGTCTATTACTAGTAACTGATCATGCTGATGTGTGTTAGCTATGATGACTGAATGTAAAAACTTCACATGCATTCTCCCTCGAGGCAAGACTTGACAACCGCAACTGATGGCTGTCCGGTCCCCATAATATAAATGTGGGTGGAAAAGGAGTGAACTGGACTGTTGACAATGTAAACAGTAATTCTATCCTACGATATTATCCTGTCTTTGACTAAATAGGCATTCACAGACAGTGACATCATCCACATCGCCATATGCAGCAAGGGAGCAGGTCATCGCCTGCTGAATTTTTGAGTCAGCGTTCGATTGGGGCAGTTTTATTCCATTGCATTCTGACAGAAAATAGCATTAATTTATTTGTGGCGGCCTGCTCGAGCATGTTGGTAGTGTCTGCAGCCGGATGGTGGAGAGGTCTAGTATTGCATCTGTAATAGCTTCCAATTCAAGAAGAAATCAAGCAGACATCATTAATTGATAGGAGCATTGTTTACGTTCGTAGACTCCATTAGACTGCAGTTCGATGTAACCCCAGCCACTGTACAGATATTGATCTTGCCGCATTCAGGGCGGTCCACATGTAACCTCTGGTAATCTACTGTCCCACCGTCTCTCAGGAGAACACAGCCTAGAGTCTAATGCTGTGTGCAATTCCATGTGGTTATGGTTTGGTTTGCTGCTGCTGCCGCTGGGGATGTATAATCAATAGATATCATGTTTCAAATGCTGCTTACTTCATTTCCATCTTCCCCCCCCCCCCCCCTCCCCCACCCCCAACCTGTCTATTCGTCCCTGTACGATCTCTCATCTCTGATGTCTTTTGGGAAATTTCCCCTTCTATTCTACTTATATAAGTTAAGTCAGTTTAATTTAGGTTTAAAAGTCAATAATTATACAGGTTTTACCAACTACATTTTATTTTAATACTTCTATCTATGAAGCTAATTATGTCTGCCACTATCAGAAATACATCTAACTTGTTTAACAAGATTGCTGCCAAGTCTATTCCTGCTAGTTGATTATCCAGCAGGGCTGCATTAACGATCACCTCAGCTTCCATCTTTCTATAATGCTAGCTGATACAGGATGGTCATTTAAATGCCAAAATCCTTGAAGATTCCTAATGGGTGTGTATTCCATACAATGAAGATGTCTGGCCTTTGTTGTTTGCCATGGCTTCTAGATGTACCTGGATACCTTATCTGCACTCTACATGTAGCCAACTCTCCAGAGTTCAGGGATCGTAAATCTCCCCGTTCTTGAATCTGATCTTTGCATTGCCAGTCGATAACCATGACAACGGTGATAACTTGAGGAAAGCTTCCCATCACCGGCTCACACAATCAAGATCGCTCTTCCGAAAGTGCAGCGATGTTTTTGCAAATAGTAGCACCATTTTAGCGTTGAAGCATCGGCAATGAAATACAAGTGAGTTTGGCACGAGCCCAGAGAATATTTCTTTCCCCTAAAAAGTCGCCAAATTGCATGCTACCCCCGGTAACAGTTGCCACAGCCACCGTCCCCTCCCTTCCATTATGTGTATTGACTCTGCGGCACGGTTTAACACTCGGAGAAGTGAGAGCAGTATTCTCCATTGTCCTTCGCTTACGGACCACTGAAAGGTCACTTGGAATGGGCCCCGCAATGCCTTCCAGTTCGGGTATCTCCCTGGAATTGCGTCTGTCTCCTATCGGGTCCACAGTCGCCCCTCGTTGTGGTGCAGAATGCTGATGATTTTCGGCCCATGTTTGTCGGTGGAGGCAAAACATGTGTGGTACCTAAACGGTCGGCCCTTGTCTGATCTTGTGCATGTTGTTCCCAGTGCAGATTAACCTTTGGTAGAATGAGGTTCATAGATAATAAAGATGTAATGATAATCTACTAGTATTATGTAGTGGCATTGTGTATGTGCCAGAGAGAGCATTGATATCAATGAATCTACAGACTGTGTGACTGCACAATACATGTACATTCCATACTGAAGAGAGTTGATCTGAAATTAGATGTTGTCATGCTGTAAACAATGTATTAGACTGTCTCCATGTACACTGATCATGACCTTGCAGTTGTAATGTTATACTCTACCTGTAGTCCTGTAGTTTTATATCGCCATACATGACTTGTACTATAATACAACTTGTGTAACATGATACAGAATTCAGTGGCAAGGGAATTAAAAATGCAATGCAAGACCTCAATACAGGTGACAGGTGTGATGAATATTGATGGCAGCAATGATATATCTTCACATGTATACTACTGGTAGTGGTAGATCTAGAATCATTAGAGGCATGAAAGCCGAATGAGGTACTATTTTCAGGGAATTGTAGGCTATTGCAGAATAATTGTAGGCTACTGCAATAATTCTGATAGTTCACTGATGGACCTTACACTAACACCTTAAGGTGTTCCTGTAGGTCCCTCGGTGAACAACTGCCTCATGTAAATACACCAACACAATTCATTAGCCAGTCCATTATCTCCTCTGGCTGATTTGGTCTATTTATACCAGCAACAAGCACTATATACAGCTGGTGAACCTGATGTTGCCCAATCAACTTGGTGTTCTGGAAATTCCTGGCCAGAGTTCCCGGAGCGGGTTTTATTTCAATGATATCGTTGCCAATCAGAGACTGGAAATGTCTGAACCAGAACCCTGAACCGGAACCTTTAGAAACTCCCACTATAAATACACTGTATACTAGTAGTAGTAGTAGTAGTAGTAGTAGTACTCACAGTAGTACTCACATCCAACATGATCAACTGTATACAGGGTAAACAGTTCATGTTCAACCTGAAGGTCATCATGTTTCTAATCAGTGGTATAGTTACATACAGAGTTATATACAGTGGTATAACATCTATGAAATGTTACTTCACAATGCAAACACAATATGCACAAAGGCAACATTTTATATACAATCTAGATTTCGTGGGTACTGGTGATAGGATCCTGGTACTGGGGATAACAATGGTAATGGTGGAGTTTGATCCAGAGATCAGCTGTAACTTTACGTTTGTTTCCATGGTTACTGTAGGATCCTGGTACTGGGGATAACAATGGCCATGGTGGAGTTTGATCCAGAGATCAGCTGTAACTTTACGTTTGTTTCCATGGTTACTGTAGGATCCTGGTACTGGGGATAACAATGGCCATGGTGGAGTTTGATCCAGAGATCAGCTGTAACTTTACGTTAGTTTCCATGGTTACTGTAGGATCCTGGTACTGGGGATAACAATGGCCATGCTGGAGTTTGATCCAGAGATCAGCTGTAACTTTACGTTTGTTTCCATGGTTACTGTAGGATCCTGGTACTGGGGATAACAATGGCCATGGTGGAGTTTGATCCAGAGATCAGCTGTAACTTTACGTTTGTTTCCATGGTTACTGTAGGATCCTGGTACTGGGGATAACAATGGCCATGGTGGAGTTTGATCCAGAGATCAGCTGTAACTTTACGTTTGTTTCCATGGTTACTGTAGGATCCTGTTACTGGGGATAACGCTGGCCATGGTGGAGTTCGATCCAGAGATCAGCTGTAACTTTGTTTGTTTCCATGGTTACTGTAGGGGTACTGGGGATAAGGCTGGCCGTGTTGGAGTTTGATCCAGAGATCAGCTGTAACTTTACGTTTGTTTCCATGGTTACTGTAGGAGTACTGGGGATAACAATGGCCATGGTGGAGTTTGATCCAGAGAATAGCTGTAACTTTGTTTGTTTCCATGGTTACTGTACATGCTGTAGGAGTACTGGGGATAAGGCTGGCCGTGTTGGAGTTTGATCCAGAGAATAGCTGTAACTTTGTTTGTTTCCATGGTTACTGTAGGAGTACTGGGGATAAGGCTGGTCGTGGTGAAGTTTGATCCAGAGAACAGCTGTGACTGTTTCCATGGTTACTGTAGGGTAGGGTGGTCCTTATATCAGTCAGGAACAGATACAAATTTGGTAATTGTTATGAATTACCAAAATATGACATTTTAACATCGTTTAGAAATTACACAAAAAGGAAATGGCAAATATACATGACCATTTTGTGATATTTTAGCAATTACCTATTTTGGTAACTTCAGTTCAATTTTCTTGTTCGGATGCCTGCTGTGAATTGCATGCTGTGTACGGATTGCTACAAATCTATTGAGAGAACACCACATGGTGTAAGCTCTCTTTTGTCAAGTTTATAGCAATCCGTACACAGCAGGCAATTCACAGCAGGCATCTGAACAAGAAAGTAAGACTGAAGTTACCAAAAGAGGTAATTATTAAAATATCACAAAATGGTCATGTATATTTGCCATTTCCTTTTTGTGTAATTTCTAAACGATGTTTAAATGTCATATTTTGGTAATTCATAACAATTACCAAATTTGTATCTGTTCCTGACTATATAGGATAAAAAAATTTTTTGGGGAAATGTTTGACTCTCACCCCTCAAATGTGTTAGGATAGCAATAAAAACACAGTATGCTAAATTTGGGGTTATTCCTAAAATATTTAAAGGTCCCTCAAGGCATTTGAATATTCCCGAAATTGTTCATTTTGCAAAAATTATACGGTACAACTTAACTGTGGAAGAATGCTCAATTGCACATTGTATCAACAAAATAATGTCCAATACTAACTTTATTAGGCAATGTGGTATTATAATATCATGCCATAAACAACATATCAAAGAAACAAGCGCTTCTCATGCTTTTATGATAAAACTATGCACTCCGGGCAACCGTGGTACTGGTATCATATTGTCACTCATCAATATAATCATATCCTTTCTCACATAATACATGTACATTTATGTAAATTATGTTATTTCATATGGAATGAAATACACAAAACATACATGTCATGCTTCTATGAGGAAAAGTTACACTTAAAGCTATAGTAATATTACATCCGTCCATATCAATTTGTGATTAGTAACTATTGTCAGTCATAGTAAGTGTGCTTTTTTCACCTCAGGGAATCCGTTTCGATGGTCCTGGACAGCATGCAGCAAGTATTATTTCTGCTCCTCATCATTGGTTAACAAGGAGTTGTACTGCTCGATTGACTGCTCTAGATGTTTAACCCTATGCTGTCTGAGTTATTTTCAGAACCACTCATCTGAATCAATTTAGGAATTCTTAGGTATCTGTAAGTTTCGGCATTTTCAACAGGAAAGACTTTCTGATCTTTATTGAAGATTTTTGTTGTATGTAAATCAGAATGTTCTCCTCTTTCTGCCACTATATTGGCGAAAATGTGAACAGTGCAATGGCAAATACACAAATCTCGATAACATTAACAAAATGAAACTCTAGATGACCAGAGGTAGTAACAAAACGCCACTTTATTTGGCATAGGGTTAAGACCACAGTCCTCTAGCAACTGATCCATGGCAGTAGTTGGGCCTCACCATCCATGAAGTCAACTTTGGAACACCAAGAAATTGTTGGTGCCAAATCCAAATACAAGCCAGAAGGACTTGTAAGGACTTGCAATAGTTTTCCGTCCCAAAGAACAGTTATTCGTCTTTCAGAGTAAAACTTGACTTTCAAATGGTTGGATATCTCCTGCCGCAGACTGTGACGGCCAGAAGGACTTCGGGATTTTTGAGAAGAATGAGTGCATCTTGATGTGCGATATTGAACATATCTCCCAACTGGTCTATGAGAGCCTCTACATTGGACTGTTGAGTCTTGGAAGTTCGCTTTGCATTTCTCTGTTGTTTCATGGCATGATACTGGGGACGAACGGGGATCCTAGCATTGTCCCAAAATACCAGAGCTTCTTTGATGACTGCTGCTGCACTTTCATGAATTGTTTGTTTCAGTGTTTTATGGTGATAAAAGAACATACATACATGGATCTTTTTATCCGAGTAACCATATAGTCCACTATAGACGTGCTTCAGTCATGGTCTTGGAATCTGCTGTTTATTGCGGATCATTCAAATTGTAGTCGCCTGCTCTGAAAAACTTTTAAGAACTAAACATCCATTGCTATGAAGACTGAAGAGTGAGAGCATATGATTGGGAAACATAGGAAATTGTGGAACACAAATTGAATTTAGCATTGTTAATTTGCCTGGACAATACGAAATTTGCAAGAATGACTCATAGTTAAGGCAAGTAAACCCACCACATATTGTCAGTAATAATCGGTTGACACGATTGATTATATGGTTAAATATGTCTACTGTTGCAACAAATATGGAAGGCACACAATAATAAACATAATGAGCAAAAATATAACGCGTTATACATTGTATCACATAACATGCATATTCGCGTAATATCCCGAATATACATAGAATGTGTAAAACTTCAAAGGTCTTGAGGAACCTCTCAAAATCAAATAATATTGAAAACATTTTGCTCAAATTTTTTATTTATTCATTCAAACATATTGGTGGGATGAGAGCATAAAATTTTGAAAGTTGAAAAATAAGGACCACCCTACTGTAGGGGTATTGGGGATAACGCTGGCCATGTTGGAGTTTGATCCAGAGAATAGCTGTAACTTTGTTTGTTTCCATGGTTACTGTAGGAGTACTGGGGATAAGGCTGGTCGTGGTGGAGTTTGATCCAGAGAATAGCTGTAACTTTGTTTGTTTCCATGGTTACTGTAGGAGTACTGGGGATAAGGCTGGCCGTGTTGGAGTTTGATCCAGAGAATAGCTGTAACTTTGTTTGTTTCCATGGTTACTGTAGGAGTACTGGGGATAAGGCTGGTCGTGATGGAGTTTGATCCAGAGAACAGCTGTGACTTTATTTGTTTTCATGGTCACTTGGAGTTTGATCCAGAGAACAGCTGTAACTTTACGTTTGTTTCCATGGTTATTGTAGGATCCTGGTACTGGGGATAACGCTGGCCGTGGTGGAGTTCAATCCGGAGATCAGCTGTGCAAGGACGCTGTACGACCATGTGCTGGGTTACGTGGTTATCCTCGCAGTATGCATCGTGCTGGAGGCGACCGTGGCCGCAGTTAGCATGCGAGGGACGATCCTGGACACTGGCCCACGTGTCAGTATGCAGTATCTCCTGTACGCACGCCTCGGTATGTAACTGCCACATGAGTTATGTATATGTAAGAAGCTTTATTTGTGATAATGAGCAATAATTTAATCATTATATAATTGTCCTGTATACGTGTATGTTGTAACATTGTACAAAGTAATATTCTTGAAATATTTTAAATTTTTAGATTTGTAAAAGTCAATATATCCCATTTTAACTGTATACTTCTGGACATGTTGACAGATGTGTGATGTTTCAAATGTTTTCCTGTATATCATGTGTTCCCATGGTCACCAAACTGTGGTGATGATTCCATGGTTACAGTGGTGCTGGTGGTGGAGCTGGCGTGGCTGGTGATCGGAGTCGTCTGGGTGTCGCAGCATTACTCATCCTGCACAGCGGACACCGCCAAAAAGGCCATTGTCGGTCGGTACATGTGTCGCTGTGTCTCCGATATTTAATTAAACCGTCTCATATCATCACATTTATTGTAGTGTATGTGTAATAAAGAGTAAAGGATGTTTTGTGCTGAAACTGTTTGCGTCACAAAATTGGCATAATGTTTGATGTACTGAGGGATGAGCATTTAGATTCTAGTGGGGAACTGGTTCGGTCTGACCCGAGATATTAAAACCTCGTCAGTTGGAGTAGAAGACATGATCTGTCTGGGAGGGAGACATCTGGTGGTGCTATCACTGTCGGCTAGTACAGATCCGCGAGGGCCGGGTGACGTGTAATGGATCGCGATGACACCAGAGGCTCATGGCAGATGTCTGCGATAGAAAAATGATTGATTACGCTTCCTCCTCGCTCCGCCGTGTTCTTTTCTTTATTGAGGCGAGCGTGATCATCTGCAACAGAGCAGCGGATCCCAAGGTGCGTTTTTGCACCGGTTATCTGGCTATTGGTGGTCGAGTGCAGGAGAACCTGGTGCCCTGTATTTCTCCCATAAAATTCAAGACTTTGATGATACCAGCAGCTTTGTAGAATCGGACTTCTGATGTTGGACGTAGACCAATCAATACCCGAGCACTGGGAAGTACATCGTTACAAGCTGGTCAATGATGACGGAGATTTCTCCATTCTCTGCTGCCTTTTGTTTCCTCATTTCCCACGTGTGATAAAGCTCATTGCCCTCCGCGTACCGCCGCAGCGGCATTCCTCTAGAGCTGTCCAAACTGTCCTTCGTAGTCAAATCATCCGCAGATCCCATCGGCCCAGCAGAATGAACTCAGCTAATGGAGCGTGGCGAGGGCTCTTAATGCCGCGTCTCACGGGGACCGCCGTCTGTAAATTGTTGCGGCACTCCTGGGAAGATCTCCCCAGTCACGGACGCATTAAATCCCTGACCTTTACCATAATATGCCACATCGCCATAGCAGCGGGTCAGCAGTGTAGCTTGACACTCCTAGTCGTAATTACAGTCATTGGCTGCTCTCGAGATAACTGGGACGTAGTTATACTCTCATAACTACAGAATCACGCATGTTACTTGGAAGTGTCGTGTTAAAGTCATGCTTGTAAATTGACATGGCTACATGACAGACCAAGACACACACATAACACGTGTCACACACACCATACACACGTGATGTGTTTAATAATAATATTGGTATTCGTTATCCATCATCATTGTTCAAGTTCCTGGACGTTTCTACCGGGAGAGCCTATCACTTTTAACAGATTAGATGAATACACATACATGACATATCAGGGAATCTTGGCTTGTTATCTTTACTGTATCAAGTGCTCTTAAAACATATGGACAGTAATCCGGGGTATCAAAATATAAAACATCATTTCATTGATGTACATATATAGTATTGCTGAGAATGGTTCTTGCACAACTGAATTTACACTTAAAAAACCAAGTACACAGAATTTGTCTGCTATCTGGGATTATCTGCGAGCAGGGACGGTGTCTCCCCCTGGTGAGAAGATGAGACATTACTAGTTCTGACAGTCGCGTGGAAGTCTGCCGACTCTGTCTCCCCGGGGATTGGCACCCAATACAGGGGATCCCAGATCCGACTGGGGCTCCCACTAGTGGTGGGACCTGCATTATTGATCAGAAAATATGATTTCTGAAAGTAACAGAAGATTACAGCACAGAAGTATTCAGAAGATTACTGATAGCATATCACCGGATACATGCAGATGATACAAAATGGCCTTTAGATTTACCTGTATTTGAGGATATTAGAAGAGTCAGTTTAGCAGTCTTTTTATGCATTTGAGGAACTCAATGATTATGTCTTTATATAGCACTGATCAGTGGCACTCAGTGCAAAACATCATATAGCACTGATCAGTACAAAACATCATATAGCGCTGATCAGTGCAAAACATATCAGTGTACATGTATGGCATTCATCAAGTTGGTGTGTAAAATTTTCTGATCTGTGGTGTTATTGGATTTCGAGGAATACATTCAGCAGTGCACATGAATTTGCAATGACAAATTCTATTTTGCAACTATACTGTGTATGTTCTAGTCGCTTACTACTGGTATACTAGTATAATCTTCACACTCAAACTCTCCATGTATATCCCACAGTTATGGAGTGTGACCCTCGTCCATCCCTTACATTGCAGGTATTATCGTGTGTACGTGGGCCGTGATGCTGAGCGTCCTCATCTCACTGTGGTGTACCTTTGACACGGCCGGACGCAGCTGGGTCAAGATGAAACGCTACCAGGAGAGCATCAAAATCCGCGAAAACCGACCGGGCTTCAAGTGGCGATCGGGCAGTCGACGGCGTAACTGGCGGCATCGGTATGTGGTCGTCATGGCGACTGCCTGACGGGCAAGGATTTAGGATGTACTGGGGAGAAATTATAGAAATTACACATATATCCATGACAGTCTGTGGGACAGGGCTTGGTGAGGTGTTTATGGATACAGTGTGATGTTTTGTTGGGTGTTTGTGGTCGTAGGAGTGATGCTTTGTTGTCGTGGGTTTGTGTTGTCTCGGCTCGACGTTTATCATACCTCCCGCCGGTCTGTGTCTGCAGCTGTCACGCCATACGGTCTTTTGTAAACAGTTAGTCTATGCATGTTTGATTTTCCTCGTAGATCTATGAAACAGATCATGTAAATGTCAATGCGTTTTGTCTGTTTCGTTGTCCCTTGCCATTCACAGCATATCAAATGTATTATTGCTGCATATAGTATTTTATGGTATTGTACTTGTATAAACATTACAAACATTGTATGAGAGCCTCTGGGCATGGTGATGTTCATGTCACGCTTGCCATGAATCGCAAAACATCAATCTATTGCCTCTGTCTTGTGCTGGCTCTGGCATTATTGCATGCGTACAGTACGCTATATTACAAAACTATCTGCTTATATGACAGACACACACCAGCCTGATATCGAGATATGTCTCAATACAACCCTATAGAACTTCACGGCAGGTCTGAGGAATGTCTTCCTTCTACAAGTTCTAGGAGTTGTCACTTGTCAGACGGCTCCGGGAAATGGATGGCAGTTAGGCTTGTCTCTCAGACAGTTGGACCCATAAAGCCCGATCCGCCGGATTAGGTGCGAGTCTGACACTGTCACATCGCTCGCTGAGAGTTGTCCCGTGTAGTGCTGTCATAATGCCCAGCCGCCGTCTCGCTATTGACCCCCAAGGGTGTGATAACGTACGACAGCACACATATTGCCATCCTGTCTGTTGCAGCATGGAACTGAAGCCAAACTGCCTTCCCAAGAGCTTGCCATTAACTAAAGATGTTTGTCCCTGCCTAAATAAGCTTGCGCTGAAGTTTTTCACCCTCTGCAAATTGAGTGCTAAGAATGAGGTATTTTATTTGGGTGTCTAGGGACTGTTTTGCAATCGCCTGCTGTCCACTCTAATTACATTGCCGTCAACAATGCAAACCACTTCTCTTTGGCTAGATCGTGGAAAATCATAAATAATAACTAACAATTGCGATAGTCAATATTACCATGCAATTTTGCCCAAGCCAGACTGTTAATTGTACTAATTACGACCACAGTGTACAGTTACCATGGTAACTGACACTGTGTGGCCGGCCCTGGAGTAGGGTCACTCCAGCTCCCAGGAAAGAAGTGATCCAATCTACAGACCTCCGGTCCCTGGTCCCCACAACGACCACGAGCCTAATCAGTCAACAAAACTCAAACTAATTCATCAACTTCAAAGACGGCAGACTCATTTTGCGCAACAGGAAACAAACAGGAGTTTTGTCTAGAAATTAGACCAAGGCGAAATTGTATCGAATTAATAACAGTTTTTGCTCGCACTTAACTCACCCGCAGTTTGTGCTGGTTTTATACCAAATTCCTTTTCAATGGAAAAACTATGTAAATTGAAAGCAAGATTGCCACCATTCAATTTCATGTTTAAGTAGTAGTGTCACCATGTAGTTAACGTGGTTAATTGATGTATCTTCTCAAAATGTAGATATACAAAACCAATATTGGAACAATCATACCATGATAACATATAACGAAACGACATTGTCAGTTTAATTTCAGTTTCAGTAAAGGTGTGAACACAGACAGCCTGGATGGATATTTGGGTACAATGTATATTGTCAAGTTTGTATGAGACACCAGATACTCAAGGCTTAATTGGTTTTTCTGTTGGGACAAAACGACAGGTGCTTCTCTTGTCTCCACTGTGCACTGATTGTTTTGTGGTCGGCTCTTGAAATAAGCAGCTTGTGGTCAGGGACATTGCTCTAGGATGACCTGACAGGTGTTGGGTAGTTGACAAGTATGTGCAGAGCTTCCGTTCTTCCTTCTTGGCTCAAAGATACACAATAATTACCGTGATTTCAAGTATATGTCTCCTTGCCGGATCAGTTCAGCAGCAGAAGCCGACCCACACAGTGCTTTACTCATTGTTCTGGTCACTGAACTTTCATTCCCAGAGAACATGTCAGTTTGCAGAAGACACCTGTTGCTTGAATGAGGCCAATCAATTTAAAAAATACCCTCGGCAACTCTACAATACGCAAGAGATATATACATGATGCATGCATGTAGCTTGGACTGGCAATGAAATCTGTTGAATTTCAGTGCAAATCAATCAGCAATTTTACATGTCTTGCTCCATTGATCGGCTAATATTCTACATCATGTACACATTCATGAATCATGATGGAATTCCCTCCCTCCCCCTTCGCTGTGTAGACATGTGCCGTGTTTCTGCGGGAAGTCCACAGATTCCGAGGCACTTGCCTCTGCGGGCTCAGAAGTTTGATTTAATTTGTCTTCATGCTGCGTGCCTACATGCACTTTCCCATGCGTGTTGAATGTCTCTTGCATTACTCAACTGGACTTCGATTGGTAATTTCTGGACTTTGGCGTTGAATCCTCTGACATTCAGTTCTAAAGTTGAAGTTATTGCATCCATATCACATATCCATTTTCCCTTAGCACCATTTTATAGTTGTCAGTTTTTCAGCTGTTGCTTTTCCGTAAGCAAAATACATGTGTTACTACCAGGTTCTTGCATACTGTTAGTGTTATAGCTCTTGTGCTAATGTTAATCAATATTATACAACCGTTTTGCTGGCTCTCGTTGCCCACCAACCAATAAACATTATTATTTGCCTCAGACTTAGTGTCAGTTGCTATGGCAACAGGAGTTATTACCCTAACTCCCACCCCTGCCACCCCATCAAGTATTGACCTTGGCACAATCTTCGACCCCTGCCCAAATCCCGTCAGAGACATCCATCAAATTTGGACCGGTCATTCACTACCTGACCCGCGGCAACACTGGGCCATCAGTGTTTTAGGTTGATCAACTCAAGCCTCCATCAAACTCATTGTATCAATGTATGGTGGGAGGAGGGGGGGGGGCTGTGAGACCTGTCACCATGGAAACCAACTGACCACGCTGACCGCCGACCAGACCTAGAACCGTTTAAGCCAGCACTCTATTGGATTTGCCCAAGGTGGTGGAAATTGGGTTCTCACCATCCTACGTCAGACCGTCCAAGCTGTGCAAGGATTGTGGAATGTTGTGCAAGCGGCCGTGCTGGAGGCTGATACAGTTAGTGCAGGAGTGATGAATGCAGATAAATCATTAATTTCTACCGTGTTTACCGTGCGGTGGAAATGTGGGACTGAAGGAGCTATCCCAAACAAAACATAACATTCCCACTGAAGACGGGCCACAGAGTGACCTAGCCATGACCTGTTACGTGTTGAACAGTATTATCATACGGTGATGCAATACACATGATACAAGTATCCTCTGTTATCCAGAGTCATTAACGTCTTTATTCCCATTCCTTGGCGTTGATGAGCAGACCATTAGAGGTAGTAGATGCCAGTATATAACTCTCATCTAGCAGAATTGTTCAAGTCTCTTCATTACTTTCTCTTGCGAAGTTTCTGGATCTGATCTTGGTTTGATGAAGTTTGAGGAACTGATAAATATTATTATAATACATGTATCAGTTCACATAATGATCTGTGTAAATTTTATCGACTTGAATGAATACAACATACATGTATAATTAATATCCTTGTTAGTGCATGTGTACTTGGCTGTTCTTTGTTGCCATATTCTGTTTTGTATTGCCATGTTTTGTTGTGCTTGAATGTTAGGTTTTGTGCTGCAGCATGTGGTAAAGATTATTTAGTTATGATTAATTAAACAGCCACTGTGCCAAATCATGAATGTAGGTGTATACAATGTACCATGTATAGTTTGATCATCATACATCCCTGCTTGTTTAATCCAAGATTTTACTTTACCATACTGATCAGCATTCATAGATAAGTCAATAGTTAGGATATTAATTTAGCATGTGTGCTGTATGTTGATGTGGTTGCTATGGTTACAGCGAGAGGGTGGAACATTCGCCGGTGTCAGTGGAGCGAGTCACCAGGTAGCTTGACGCATGCTTCGTACCCGCGTCGCCCGCTCGTTGTGTCTGAGTGATCGAGCTTGAACTTGCGTAATCCTTTGGTGACTCTGTGGCGTATTTAAGTGTGTGGTGTTGCTTTGCATGTGCCTAATCGTGCAACTTCCTGAACTCAAAAAGTGCTTCCCTGAACCTGGCTTACATAACCCCCCCCCCCTCCCCCCTCCCCATACACATCATAGATATCCGTGATCATACTGTAAGGTGCAATAACAAGGGCCAGTATTGCATTATGATCACCCTAGAATGTGTAGGGAAAACACTGTCCAATGCTGAAGATCATGTTATTGCATAGGCTACATTATCATAACCCAAATAAATAAATACATTGAGCAAAACTATTCCAGTTCACATGGTACATGTAGTAATCTATCACCACGACGATTATCAAATAGTGAGCGTCGCAGTAAATGGGATAGTCATGTTTGTGATACCATCTAAAAGCTTTTGGGATACGTGCAACATGGCAACATTGTTTATGTTGCTGAGTATGTAACTAAATCATGTATGTGGGGTACTGACCAGTATGATACAGTATCTGGTAAACGTTCCTGTTTATCATGTCTACATTTATTGTTGTTTATGATTACTTAGTTATGTTAGTAGCACTACCCAAACCTTTCAATGGGATGATCTACATAGAATACATGTATCTGGACACCATAGCTTGTTTCCAGCATACATGTATTTCCAGAAATATTTATCTTTTCATGTAGTTGAGCTATCTAACTCACCATGTACAACTTACTTTAACAATCTACATCCAGATTAACTGAAATTATCATCATTATAAGTTCAGGTTCTGTGGTATGGATGATTTCTAACGTAAATAGGGTTCATTTTTTCTCACAACAGTCTAAATAGCCAGTCTCAATGGCAACACATTCTTACCGTTTAAAACCTCGATTAATCATGTTAATGTGTGTCCTGTCAGACCGCATGTTTCTTCTGTTACTGTAGTGCTTTGTAATTCTTGTGCTGTTCAATCGTTTACTGTTGACATTTTCTGTTTCAAGCAATTATTGATTTTTCGGTAAATTATTTATTATTATAGCTTTATTTCTTACATGCATCATGACAGATATATTATTTATTTGAAAAGAACTTTCAAAATAAATCTCATGCTCAGTTATGTCAATGCATGCTTCTCTTCACTTCCATTACATGTATTGCACCCACTGTCTGACTATAAACAATCTCAGTAGAGCCTATATATTCCAGGGTAGACGTACAAGTTTTCACACTCGCTGAACTTTATTTTGTCCCTGCAGGAAGGCGATGCGAGCGTATGAGCAGAGCTGGGACAGACGCTGCAAGTTTTTGTTCTGTTGCGTCCAGGAGGACAGACACAGGGTCAGTACTGTTTGCTATAACTGGATACATTAACTAGCTGGAATAAATGGGTAATTCTAGAAACGCTCATCTCGATTGGTCATTCTTCTGGAATTTGCTATTTCAAATGTATTTCTAAAACTCGAAAACATATATATACATACAGGGGTTGATTTTTTTTGTTCGAGGATTCACCAACCCTTTCCCAATAAAAAAAAACCCTCTAGAAAATGCTTTAAAATGGTTATATTCATGAGTAGCTAAATTTTGTCGACCAAAAACCCCTGGTTTCATTTGTTCAGAACCTCAAAGACTAATCCTCTGTCTTTTAACTCCCCTGTCTTTTAACAGTTAGTGATTGTTCCACAGTTCCACTGATAAACTTTCAGCTTTGTATTCTATAGTAGTTCATTCAGGAAAGAGAACATTTGGCCAGGGAAGTGCCCAGTCTCAAATCTATAAAGTCCAGTCTCAGTACTGTTTTAGAACCCCATCACTATGAAGGAACCTGCCCTAAATCCACTGGCCATATGCAGCCATTACTCTGACATTAATGTCCCAGCGTTATGTCGGTGATTTACACAGATCACAACGTTAGTGGCGACTTCCGTCAGCCAATCAGAAAATGGCCCGTGCTACAAATGTCAAGGCCCATGGACCATTTAAACCATTATGAAAGTGATATATTTGCTTGTATTATTGTTCACGCAGAACTCGTTCACAGAAGTGGCCAAGCTGTTTACGGAGTTTTTCCGGGACTTGGATGTCGTACCAACGGATGTCGTGGCTGGACTTGTTCTCCTCCGAAAACATCAGAAACTCCGCAGAAACTATGTTGTGTCAGAGGTCAGTCTTCAATATATGCGAATGGGGCAATGTTGAAAATATGCATATATTTGTTGCACTTTTTCGTTGAAGTTTTTTTTTGAAGGTAAGAACATGGGAGAAATTACCCGTATAGTGGAAATTAAATTGCCATGTTCGTGATAATGTGAGTGGTTTCTTTCTCCCCACAGCACACCAACGATGTGTACCAATTCCTGTCGGGAGTGCCCATCACACCCCGCACACAGTTCATGGCTCTCAAGAACCCCGACGTACTCGCCGACTTCAAGAACATCATCCACTACATGCGCTACGCCCTGGCCGCGTATGGCTGGCCGCTGTACATGATGATGAACGCAAAGACTGGCCTCTGTAGGATCATGCCACATCTCAGGTTTGTGTCTGCGTCTTGGTGTTGCCTTCAACAACATTGACAGAAATTTGTTTTGTATGTTGGTAAATGCCCAATACATGTTTGGCATTATATGTCCCGTATACCCAGTATCAGAAACCCATCAGTTTCTGCCATTATATATTAAAAGTATCGTGTATCAAACTACATTTAGTATTTGATACATTTGTAACATTTTACTTTTGAGGTACATGTATGTCAACTAATTACAGATCAGTGTACACACAATTATATTGGACATTTGTTATGCTGTATCCCTCCACTTTGAGCTGACTTTAACGTTCAAAAACTCCTTCAGTAGTGTCATGTAATACAAGATACAAGTTCATTGAAAGTATGGTAATAGACAATACTATTATATCAGCTTGTGCAAATATTTCTAATCGACATATACATGTATCATGTCAATAGAACACAATTCGTACTCCTAGATGCTGTGTGTGTTGTCGCTGTTGTGTGGAGCACCAGGCCGCGGGCTCCGAGATCATCGAGGACAACTGCTGTCAGTGTAACATCGCCGCGCTACAGATGCTGCTCTCTGTCAAAGACGTCGAAATCATCTACGCCACCTACCACGTCGACGTGCGTACTCTACCGAATAGAATAGAATTCTGAAAAGTTATATATGTTTGTGTCCTTAAGCTGCCATAATCATAAGCCAACCCCTACACTCCTACTCTAACAAATAGTGTTTTGCCCTTTCATGTCCTCGAACAGATATATTGTGTCGTTTGGCACAGCATACTAAATGACTGTTCAGGGTATTAGTAAAGTCTAATTCCTGTTATCAGAAGTCTTGTTGTGGGTATCTGCTGTCTTGGATTGATCTCAGACAGTTATGCACTGTGGTAATCTAGCAGCATTGTTGAACTCACTGATCCCACCTCAATTTTCTCACAGATTGGTGAGACGCCTTTCTATGTAGCTGTCGACCACAACGAGAGGAAGATCGTCATATCCATACGAGGGACACTTTCTCTTCAGGTAACAGTTTGTTGGTGACAGATACTTTTTCTTTGAAATATACTAACTATATGACATACAATAGTTAGTTATGAGTTGTTTTGTGAAATATTCCCATACTTTCATGAAAATTATGTTTGGCACTGCTTTCACAAAGGTCACAATTTTTTCGGGGCTGATTACCGGGTATCATAAATTCGACTGTTTGGATCACCGTGTTGCATGATTGTTGCCCTACAGGACGTTCTGACAGACCTGAAGGCGGACTCGGAGCCTCTGCCTGTGGACCCTGTACAGGAGGACTGGATGGGGCACAAGGTAAAACATAGAAACCTTCAAGTATTTCAAGAGATGAAAATTTCACGAATGAGACAGCTTTCAAACATCTAATACACTGAGGTTTAACATGTTTATGTGGGTACACTTTTGTATACTTTTGACAAATTGTTGATTTTTACTTCACATATGAAAATACTAATCAAGCTATGAGTTTCATTAGTTAGGTGTGCTGATTTGCTGACAAATACTGATACCGAAATGTGTTTTGTTGTTGTGTTCCAGGAATAGTGCTGAAAAATACTGATACAGAAATGTGTTTTGTTGTTGTATTCCAGGAATACTGCTGACAAATACTGATACAGAAATGTGTTTTATTGTTGTGTTCCAGGAAATGGTGCTGACAAATACTGATACAGAAATGTGTTTTGTTGTTGTATTCCAGGAATACTGCTGACAAATACTGATACAGAAATGTGTTTTATTGTTGTGTTCCAGGAAATGGTGCTGACAAATACTGATATAGAAATGTGTTTTGTTGTTGTATTCCAGGAATACTGCTGACAAATACTGATATAGAAATGTGTTTTGTTGTTGTATTCCAGGAATACTGCTGACAAATACTGATACCGAAATGTGTTTTGTTGTTGTGTTCCAGGAATACTGCTGACAAATACTGATACAGAAATGTGTTTTGTTGTTGTATTCCAGGAATACTGCTGACAAATACTGATACAGAAATGTGTTTTGTTGTTGTGATCCAGGGAATGGTGCTGACTAATACTGATACAGAAATGTGTTTTGTTGTTGTGTTCTAGGAATGCTGCTGACAAATACTGATACAGAAATGTGTTTTGTTGTTGTGTTCCAGGAATAGTGCTGACAAATACTGATACGGAAATGTGTTTTGTTGTTGTGTTCCAGGGAATGGTGCAAGCAGCAGTCTACATCAGGAAGAAGATCAAAGAGGAAATGCTGCTGTCTCTGGCTTTTGGAAAAGATCTTGTAAGTTATATGAGAAATTATGATCGATAACTGGGTGAGGTTATAATGTCATCAGTCTAATTTCAATATATTGTCATCAAGTACATTAGGTTCTATCATTATATCAATTAATAAACCAGACTTTAGTCAGCTCATGAGCATGAAAAATACTCGCTCTACACTGAGCTTCAAGCCAACAACTGATGTGATAGCTCATTCTTCATTTGTTGGGAGAAATCAACATTTCTGATGATTCCAATGACATATTCTGTACTATTTCACACTCCAGGATCGCGGGACACAGCAGTATGACATCGTGTGTGTGGGTCATTCACTCGGAGCTGGGACGGCAGCGATTCTTGCGATTCTGCTACACCAGGAATACCCCAACCTGCAGTGTTACTCCTACTCCCCGCCCGGCGGTCTGCTCAGGTACACACGGGTACAAGGCAGTCAAAGTAATGTGCCGACGACAACAGTTAGTAATCAGTATACCGGCCATCTCCAAACTCACAAATTCTGATACATGAAAAATTCTGTTCAACAAAATTTGTTTCTTCAAGATTTGTGATTAACAAAGCTCGATAAATAACAAAGTATGGTTCATCTACTTGATGATGTCTGCTAAACCCAAATCTGCAGAACCTCTCCGGTTCTGTCCTTGTACATACTGAGATTGTAGCTGTTGATGTTATGTGAACCTTTCAGTGCCACCTGTATTGAAGACACTAAGCACTTCATAACATCGGTGATTGTCGGCAAAGACGTGGTTCCGAGGATTGGTCTACATCAGCTGGAGACGCTGAGACAAGACCTGATCAATGTCATCAAACAGAGCCACGAGCCTAAGGTATGGGAATCATGGACTCCAGGCGTGATGGTATACATATGTACTCACAAAAACCTAAATGTCATGGACCATGGTTCAAATTTTGGGTGGGAATTTCAGCTGTCAGTTGTGCAGTGGTTTATTAATGTACTGGTAAAACCAAATTAGCAACAATATTTGACACAGGAAACCCCGACTTCTACTTGAAAAAAATAGCTTCATATTCTTGCTGTACAGTACCGTAGTTAGTGACTCAAACTTTCCAAATATGTGATCTAATGTGACCAGGCTCACACACGTGTTCACTGAACTCATTGGTAAATTTGTCACTTGGACATGATTGATTGTCACTGACTCTCTTACATTGCCTCCTTGCCCCGCAGTGGAAGACGATAGCAGGGAGCATGCTGTGCTGTTGTGACGGGGGACAGGAGCAGCTCACGGGCAGCATGTACGATATCTACGAGAAGCAGCGCAGTGAGAAAGAAAACCGCAGCTTTGCACACCCGAGCGACTCCCAGATCGCGCTCACCTCTCACACGCCGCTCTTCCTACCCGGCAAAATCATCCACATCGTCCGCAACCACCCAAAGGATCGCAGGTTCGTAGAGGGGTCTTCACAGGGCTCTTGTAACATACTTAGTTTTGGAGGAAGTAACGATGAGATTGATCTTAGATTTGTACCACCTGACATTGTCAAATGGAGAATTGGATTGTACATATGTTTGGATTGTACACCAAGATACAGGGAATCGCCGAAAGTAAGAATATTGTGTTAAAATCAAAGTTTCAACAGCATACAAATTAATTTTGTAGCAATACAAGTATGACACATTTCATCTGTTGATCATGATGTATTCTGATGCAGCTTATGCAAGAGAAGTGAACCTGTGTATCAGGCCATATGGGCAGATAACCGAGACTTCGACGAAGTCCTCATATCACCAACAATGGTTAACGATCACATGCCAGACAATGTACTGGAAGCTTTGGAAAAGGTGAGTAGCTGACTCCTATGACCTACCCCGACACATTGATAAGGAAGATACATATATTGAAATACATGTACATTACTGTAGACATGATAGGTGTCCTGGGTTCCACTTATCTCAGGCTTGCTTTTTCATATGGATTCACTGGTATATGTAATGTTTCAGGTGCTGACCAATGTGAGTCCTGCCAAGCCAACGAGGAAGCGCTCTGAGTCTGAGAGGAAAGCACTTCTGTCCAGTCAGGGAGAGCCGTTCTGTCCGGAGTGTAATGCGCAAGATATAAATCACACTCATCGCTCGACCGACGAGTCCACACATCTTCACAGTACTCCAGAAGATGTCATTCAACCTACAAACGTTTCACAGCTAAACGCTTCCAATGCTGTGTTCAATATGGGCTCTGAAACTAACAGTTTAACGTGGGATTACGCAACAATGCCCACGGATCAAAGTCGGCGACATCCGCCGCCTCCAGAGGTTTGCAGAGCAGAACGAACAAAAAGTTACCCTCCGCCCTTGCAAAAACTGAAACCAGGTGTGAAACTGGACATATTCGGGAATCCCGAGTGGACTGGTAGTACGAGCGATGTTCTCGCTCCGCTAGCCTCACCAGAGACGCTTTCTGAGGCATCCAGCGTAGATACCGTCAACTCCAAGCGCTTCTCCGACAGCTTCCAGCGGCTTCAGTCCCTGAACTTTCCCAAGCTGAAGCCGATCCCTCCGTCACCACAACAGTCCCCGCGGGACGAGACCTGCCAGTACCGAGTGCCTGCCTCCAGCCCCGTCGACTTTGATCCTATCCACGCCGATGACTTTCCCATCCTTGGCTCCTGTGTGCGGCCGATGGCCCAGTCAACTCCCATCAAACCGGACTACAATCCCTCAGCACAGAGTACGGAGTCCACCCTTGTCGATCTGTCCCAGCAGGTGCCCCATCAGGGCAGGAATTCAGACAGTGGCAGTACTGGTGACCTTGGTGTCTCCTTGCTACCGGACAGTATCATCCACATGCCTGAAGCCAACGAAACCAACTTGACTGACATCGAGAAAAGGATTGCCCACAAGATGCAAGACATTGATGCCAATGACCCGTATCGTTTGACTTACGGGGACTTGACGGCAGAGACGACAGGTTCACAGGAATCATTCGCACTACACTCGCCGGACTCGGCGTCGAATCAGTGTATCTACAGCGAGGGACAGGGTCACTACTCGCCTGCGGGGCGCGGATACCCGCATGGTGCGTACATGAACGAGTGTGTCGAGGAACCTCAGGTGGATGATAATGTACAGGATGGTGAGGATGCATTGTCAGAACACAGTAGTGAGCACTCCACAGAGTGCCGAGACTTTAATCATGTCACGCCACCTGCTGCAGAACGACCGTCCACGATGCCGTCCTGTATCCCGGAGGTGATCATCACGGACAGTTCTCCGTGCGAGCCGGAGCCCGACTCCAACTGTCCTCTGGTCATCATCACGGCTCCGGACACCGACCAATCGGACGCCAGCGCGGAGCAGTACACCCCGCACATGTCGCGGTCGTCGAGCGACGAGAGTCTCCCGGAGACGGACGCCGCCTGTCAGCCACTGATCGAGAAGCGAGCGTCATGGACGTCCTCGGGAAGTCAGTGCTCCCAGCGGTCACTGACTAATGGACACAGCACGGACTCCTCGGACGACCGGTCCGGGGCCGAGTCCAGCCACAGCTATGAGGACCAGAGCAAGCCTCCCCGCGCCAAGGTCACCTGCGTCACCCTCGCCGACGGTCACAGCGGCTTTGGGGAAACGTACTTTGTCTGACCGTGGCTCTCTGCTTCGCCGGTTGTATAGACGGGCTTAGGACTGAAATAGGAGCGGCTGTGCCGTGTTACTTGTGGAGACTTAAAATCTTGCAGCCGACGGTTGTTGCTATTTATGTGGGGATACTTTTTCTTTGTGTCATCTGTGTTCTGTTAGACTCTATTGGGCAGATGTTGTTGTTGTTGTGTACAGTCTTCATATATTGTTGATAAAGGTTAAATATTATCATGAATATATGAATATTTGTTGTGTTAAAGATTTTGAAGTCACTTTTGTTGAACCTGCAAAATCAGCAACATTTTACATGTTGTCATCGTCTGGAGTTCTAGCATCTTGTGAGTTGTGATTTTTGCTCATTTCCTAAGAGCAGCATACATCTTTTTAAAGTCAAAAATTCAGTTTTGAAACTACAAACCACAGCAGGTACAGATGTACACTTGTACTTGTGAACTTGTAATAAGAGGCTTGCTTTCAATGAAGTGCATTAATCATGTGACAATTTTATATGTACACAACAGTGGCTTATCTGTACTGCATCTCTGTTTGCTTGCAATAATATAATGTTGCTGTGTCCATAAACGTAGTTAATACAAACAGAGAAATATATTCTCACTGAGGATCCGAGTGTCTCAGCTAACCTAGTACATCTAGTCCACAAGATAACATTGTGATGTCATTGTGGATAATGTGCTGTCATGGATGGCAATTGTGGTCTATGCAATGTTAGTTCAAAGGAAGCTCGCAGCCTGCATAATCTTTTACATCCAAAACAAGGTTGCTTTTAGATCACATAGCAAAATTTACAGTTTTAATTTTATTCTTTTAATTTAATTATATGCGATTCGTATATTTAACGAATATGTTTTACATTTTTGTTTTATTTTAGGTAATTTCAGGGGTCATGTATACACATATTTTAATATCGAAATGCACCCTATTTAAAACAAAATATCCTGGTGGGACAACTGTTTTATGTTGTGTCTGTCAGACACATGATAACATGTACACAATAACATATGATTCAGGTTATTTTCCTTCTTATAATGGGTTATACCTGCAGTTTTTTACAAGATATTTATTCTGAGCTCAAATTTTGTTAACGTTCCCGGTAATAAAGTGTACTTAGCAAAGTTGACTAACACGTGCAAATTGTACTGGCAAATATCAGTTTTATCACTATTTATTCGTTCATGTTCAAGTGTGTTCATATCAGTTTGTTTATGTTATATTTTTCGGTAATCTGAGATTATTATTTATGAGTTATGATGATCTGTGTTCAGTGCCATCCCACTATTTGTTTGACGGGAGATCTTTGGGTCTGGTTTGCACTGTGCTTATCCATGTATTGTGTTCTTGATGGCCATGAAGCTAAACAAATTATCAGAAAACTGACAGCCTACATCAAATCAGCTTAATCCACATCAGTCTCACAAACTGCATGAGAAATTTTAATGTCGCAGAAAAAAAAATACGGGATAAAGTGTACCGCTAATTGCCATTGTTACCATGGTAACTACTGACTACAGACAAGTCACACGACTCCTTGCCTGATACATTGATTGATACTATACAGCGTCCTTGAATTGTGTTTACGTGTCAATCCGCAAAATATAATGTTCTTCCAGATCATGTATCATTGTATTGGTTTTCTGGTCGGTCTATTGGCCAATGTGTACTAGTCAAGCCCACATCATGACACTGTTGTGTTGTGTTGGGGACAGAAAAAATTACTGTATTTCGCATTGGACCGATTCTGACTGATTTGTTATATTTACGAAGTGAGTCTTGCCTATGATATCACGATAAAGTCCCTATTTTTAAATGTACAAAGCATCACTTTGGTTCTTTTATGGCATTCAACATGAAAACTCTGCATTTTGTTATGGATTTAGAACAAATTTTACATTGATGTATTTTTTCATGGAATCATACACACGATAGGCCTATATCTGTTCTCAGTCATACAGGTCTGTAAATGTTCAAGTATAATTCAGTGTTCATGGAGCTGAAATCTTGCACTGGCTCCGCAGTCATTGCACAGTATGGACTTTTATCAATATTTATTATAATTTCGAACTTTGTCAAACTCCCCAGATTTCTGGCAGTTTCTAAGAAGTTTGTATCTTTTTGTACAGAAAATTATTTTAACAGCTGCAGGGATAGTTGAAGTGCAAAATCTTGATTACAACGCGAAACGTTTTTCAGATTTATGTCACTGTTGTATGTACACTCAACATCCTAGCCCTTACCAGCTTGTGTGCTTAATGATGGCTTGATCTAATTGCTAGTTCACTTGGTAATTTAAATCCCTCCAACATTAACATTAATAATGTCAATTTAGTCAGCAGAGGTTGGACTGGGGCTTGTTAGAAATAATCATGTCCAAAATAAAGTAATTTTCTAGGGATCAGGATGATGTTTTTTTGAAAAAAAAAAATAGAGGAGATATCCCCCAACACCCTGAATTAGTCTATCCATGTGTGTGTTCTTTACCTAATCAGTATACAGTCTTAAGATATGTGTGATCATATATTGCTAATCATTGCATGTCATATTTATGTACTTATGCTGAATGAATAAATATTGAAGTTATTATATACATATTTCTCCGTGTGTTTGACTTACTGCACCAGGACTCATGATATACACTAGGAATGGATTGTGCATATCTACAAGGGATATATGTATATATATTATCATCTGATATTATTTGAGTGAGACACTTGTTAGGTTATTGTACAACACTGTCTTCGAGTTATTCATAACATTGATCAGATGAAGAATTGACATGTCAAATCAAATTTGGACGACTGAATTCATTTGGGTATATTTTAACAATGAAATCTTGCCTGTACTGATTCCTGAGTGCAATGCGCGATATTCAAAATATATCCGTCTCGTCCCCTATTGTACACCAACACAGAAAAATTAGCCCGAGGGTTAAGAAAGGTTATTGGAGAAATGTAGTGTTATATGCCTATATCTTACCTCCAAAACACATTACGGGTTATGGCTTATTAGCCTTACTGACATAGGAGTTCTCCATAGAGAGAACCCCATTTGGAAAATCGGCTAGACAATGAATTGTCCAAGCCACTAACCCACGTGACCGGAACGTGACGTCATTCTCGCCTCCTATGGCTGCTCTACCACATTGGATTTGCCTTGCTGACATAACTTCGCGAATTTCTTAGTTTTATCGTCTTACGAACGTTTTCTTTGCATGCCTTTTTGGATTTTTCTTTTCCTCGCTCTTTTGGCGTGCTTCGTGTGGATAGTTTTCGCTCCTCGGACATCGTTTTGTGTTTGGAGCGCGGACTCCCCTCTTGCCATGATGCGCCGCTGCGCCCAGTGCGGGCAACAGCTTCCGTCGTGGGAAGTACACCCGGAGTGTATTGCGTGCCAGGACCCGGTGCATACGGATCAACTCACGTGCGGCTTGTGTGAGGACCGTTCGCGGGAGGAGTGGGGGCAGGTTCTTGGAGCCGTTCTCGCACGGAGAGACAAGCTGCAGTCCCGTCAGACGTCTCCAGCCCCGTCTTCTCCGTCTTCCGCGTCGTCGGCCAAGCGTCGCCGCCGTCAGGAGAGGAAGACTTCTGCCCTGCTGGGCAAGCTGGATCGTACCCTGGTTTGCCTTGGAGCTAAGTTTTCTTCCCCTTCCTCTTTGTTTTGTTCCGCGGGTGATCTGCTGGTGGGAGAGTCACACTCGACCCATGGTGGCGCGCCCCGGGAGTCATTTCACTGTGTATTTCATGTACCGTCAGCGGGGATCCTGTTTGCGCATGTCACCTCGGTTGTTATCGGCGAACAGGTTCCTGCAGCTGTGCCCGCGCCTTTTCTGGCCAGTTCTCCCACGTTTTTCGGTTCCCGGCCCTCGGGGTCCGGACCCCGTTCGGGGTCCGGACCTCGGTCCAGGGGCTTTGCGTGGACCGCTGTAGTGGTGGTCTGGTTAGTGTAATGGCGCGGAGTCCGGACCTCGTACGGGGTCCGGGCCCCGACCCTTTGGGTATTCTGCGCTTGGCACAGCCTCAGTCGCAGAGGCCGGCCCCCGTGCTTCGGGGACCGGGCCCCGTGTCACGGGGGCCGGGCTCCGTCCGACGGGGCCCGGACCCCGTGCCACGGGGTCCGGGCCCCGGGGTGCGGATCCGGCACTCGACTCTCAGTGCTGTTTCTGCCCTGCCGTTGCCCGCTCGGGGTTCGGCCCCCGTCCTACGGGATCTGAACCTTGGGTGCATGCTGTTGACAGCTGCTTCTATGGAGAATTCTACCGCTTTTTTCTCTTTGCAGAGTTCATCGGCGTTGACTGCCTCTTCGGCCTCCCCCACCGTTATGACTAGCTCGGCGGCCCAGCCTTCCCTGCCAGGTCCCTCTTCGGTGGTCTCTGCCCCCCCCCCCCTTTCGTCTGGAGTTCCCCCAGCGGTCCCAGTGGCGGATGTGGCTAACATCGTTACGGCTGTTTTGGCGGCCCTGGACGCCCACGCGGGTGTGTCCCTTCCCCCCACGTCGGACGCTTTACGGCGTACTCTGGCTTTGGAGCCTCCCCAGCAGTTACCTGCGGAGATCTTTGGGGAGGAGTCTGACGAGGACTCGGGGGAGGAGCCGATTGCGTGTGGGCAAGATGTAGCTACCCCTTCTGCGTCACTGGCTCCAGTTTCGAGGAAGCGCCCAGCTTCCGTAGCGGCTTCTGTGGCTCCCAGCGACAAGCGCTCCCGCCTTGACGCCGAGCCGGTTGATAGTGAGGATGGCGAGGAGGACCTTTCCTTTGATCACAAGCTCGATCTCGTGCGTTCTACCTTGGAACCCACCCTCTTTCCAGCTGAGCCGAAGCCCACAGTGTCTAAGCGTCCGACGTCTCTGTTGGCGTCCCAGCGCTCCCCGGAACGTCAGCCTCAACGGGGTCTCCCTATCCCGGACGGGCTCCGAGAGGAGTTTTCGCGGCGCCGCTCTGAGACATTGGACCAGGGGAAGACTGAGTTGGGGAAGTTTCCCCGTCGACCTCCTTTCCACAAGCGAGACTACCTTCCGTCCAATCCGGATTATCTCGATAAGCCCGCGGTGTTCCCCGATGCGGCGGCCCCGTACCTTGGCGACAAGGCTCGCCCCGTGACTCTTCAGCCCGAGACCTTACTCTCTCTGAACCACGCCGCCCGAGTAGCTACCTGTGTGTCCTCCCTGGGGGACTGGTTTCGCACCGCGGCTTACCGCCAACTACAGAGTGCCCTGACAGCGCTGGAAGCCCTGGAATCTCCTCCGCCTCAGTTAGCGTCCCTAGGGGACCACCTCCGTTCGGCGTCCCAACTCCTGGAGTCCTGTGACCTGGCGTCAGCTCACCGGATGGAGCAGTCCACGTACGTAGAGTGGGTCCTCCACTTGCTCAGGAGGGATGACTTTCTGGGCCAAGCTAAGTTTAAGCTTCCCCCGGCCTTAGTGACGGAGCTTCGCTGTGCTCCGCTAGTGGAACCAGAGGCAGCGGCCGCTCTTACCTCTTCTCCACTCCTCTTCGCCGGCCTGGAGTCTAAGCTGCCAGCGGCTCGTGAGCTGGCCCGTCAGGAGGAGTCTGTCTCAGCCAACAAGCGCCTTACTGAGACGATTGCCAAGCGTCTGGCCTCCCCTCTTCAGACTTACGCCCCCTCTTGCTCCAAGCCTCCACCGGCCAAGCCCAAGGAGAAGAAGGAGAAGAAGCCCTTTCGGGGGACCCCTGCCGGCAGTAAACCGACAAAGAAGTCGAAGCACAAGGGCAAGCCGAAGCCAGCAGGGGAGAAGAAACCCTCCGCCCCCGCAGCAGGTGAGTATTTCACAGAATCAGCTCCCTGCGGTGGACCCTGCGATACCCCAGGCTGTCACATCCTCGTTCCAAAATTCAAGCGAGCCCATGGGCGCCCGTCTAGCAAATTATTGGCAAGAGTGGCAGACACTCGGAGCCAGCCCGTGGATCGTGTCGGTCCTTCGCAGGGGTTTTCGCATCCAGTTCAGTCAGCGTCCTGCACTGGCTATGGAGCCTATTCCCTTTTCACTTCCCGGAGCTCACGCCAAACGGTTAGTGCTCTCGCTCGAGATCGCCGATATGCTGGCCAAAAACGCGCTCGAAAAAGTAGGAATTCCCTCTCCAGGTTACTACAGTATCCTGTTCTTGACCCCCAAGAGCTCAGGCGGGTGGCGTCCCGTGATCGACCTGTCCGCTCTAAACCGCCATGTCAAGACCCCCAAGTTCGCCATGGAGACGGCGGAATCGATCCGCTTGTCTCTTCAAAAAAACTCTTGGGTTGTCTCCCTGGATCTGAAGGATGCGTTCTTTCACATCCCGATTCACCCGGGCTCCCGCAAATATCTGCGCTTCGTGCACCAGGGCACCGTGTATCAGTTCCGCGCCCTGCTGTTCGGGCTGTCCCCGGCTGCATGGATCTTCACAATGGTTGTAAAAGAGTTACAGATACTCGCCCACAAGGAGGGCATCCTTCTCTACCAGTACCTGGAAGACTGGATTATCTATCACCAGTCCCCCGAGATCCTAACTCGGCACTTACATTGGGTCCTGGGCTTGTGCAAACGCATGGGCTTGCTGGTCAAGCTCCAGAAATCTGAGCTAACGCCGGCCCAGGACTTCATGTTTGTCGGGTATCGGTACAAGACACAGCTGGGTATGGTTTTTCCCACGGAGGAGCATCTGTCAAAGATACGGTCTTTGCTCCGCAGGTTCTTGGACGAGCCCAGTGAGTCAGCCCAGATCTGGCAGTCGATGCTCGGGTTGCTGGCGGCGACCGAGAAGTTAGTTCCTTACAGTCGACTCCACATGCGGGATTTACAGATCGACCTTCGCTCTCAGTGGATTGCAGCCACGGATTGCCCCCAGCAACCGGTCGTCCTTTCTTCAACAGGGAAGGCGTCCATACTGTGGTGGATGTCCGCTGCCAACCTCACTCGGGGCTCACCCTTCCGCCAGCCTCCTCCCTCCAAGCATCTATTTACGGATGCCTCTACGGAGGGCTGGGGGGGCACACCTGGATTTCAAGGAAGTGTCCGGGGTGTGGACGGAGCCCGAGAGCTCGTGGCACATCAACCGCTTAGAGTTGGAAGCGGTTTCGCTGGCCCTGGCCCACTGGGAGGAGGAGTGTGCTGGTCGTGCTGTCCTGGTATCCACAGACAACTCCACGGTCGTGGCCTACATAAACAAACAGGGGGGTACAAAGTCTGTTACCCTATGTCGGCAGGCCACGACGCTTCTTCTGTGGTGCCGGGCTCGGAACATTCACTTGCGAGCACGTCACATCCCGGGTCGGTTGAATGTGTTGGCGGACCAGCTGTCACGCAGGGGGCAGATCCATCCAACAGAGTGGTCTCTCCATCCTCAGGTGTTCAGCTCCCTGTGCCTCAGGTGGGACCGCCCTACAGTGGATCTCTTCGCGACCAGGTGGAACAACAAGCTTCCAGTGTTTGTTTCCCCGCTCCCGGACCCCCTTGCGACGGCCTGTTCGGGTATACATATCCTCCAGCGACTCTGTTGCCCAAAGTTTTGGCCAAAGTCAGGTCGCATACATGCCGAATTCTCCTGGTCGCTCCGTACCAGCCGCAGCGTCCTTGGTTCCCAGAACTTCTGAGTCCGTTGGTAGATCGACCAGTGGCCCTACCCCCTCGGGAGGACCTTCTCAAGCAGCCCCGGGCGTAGCTGTTTCACAGCCGGCCTGCGAGCCTGAGCCTCCACGCGTGGCTTCTGTCCAGCGATCCCTTCGCGCAAAGGTATTTTCTTCAGAAGTGTCCAGCAGGATCGCCCGCCCTAATAGAAACTCATCCTTGGGAGTCTATGAGTCTAAATTGCGAGTCTTCGCTGCTTGGTGTGTAGCAGGCAGGTTGATCCATTCAACGCCACTGCTCAGACCGTAGCTGATTTCCTCTTGGAGAAATTTCAGGCGGGCGCGGCCCCCTCGACGTTAGCGGGTTATAGGACCGCTCTGGCCAAGACTATTTTGCCTCATACTGGCATTAATATCGGCAAGGATCAAGATCTGAGCGCCTTGCTCAATAACTTTAAAGTCGAACGTCCGCTTACCCGTAAATCAATTCCGGAGTGGGATCTATCCCTGGTGGGCGCGGCCCCCTCGATGTTAGCGGGTTATAGGACCGCTCTGGCCAAGACTATTTTGCCTCATACTGGCATTAATCTCGGCGAGGATCAAGATCTGAGCGCCTTGCTCAATAACTTTAAAGTCGAACGTCCGCTTACCCGTAAATCAATTCCGGAGTGGGATCTATCCCTGGTATTGAACCGTTTGGCGTCTGCTCCCTTTGAACCTATGTCCTCCGCCCCCCTGAAGTTCCTTACTTGGAAGACAGTCTTCCTGCTGGCTCTGGCTTCCGGACGTCGCAGGAGCGAAATCCACGCCTTGGATTTCTCGAAAGTTCGATGGCGAGAAGACGGCCTCAAAGTCTCCTTGCAGGTCATCCCTTCTTTCCTGGCAAAAACCCAGCTGGCGTCGTCTCCCCCGCTGGCCTTCACGATTCCGGCCTTGTCGTCGTCTGTAGGCCCGAATCTGGAGGAAGACTGTCTCCTGTGCCCGTTGCGGGCTTTGCGCTTGTACCTTAAGCGGACAAAAGGTATCCGGGCTGGCAAACGACTGTTGTTAATTTCACATCAGTTGAAATTCCAACGGGACATACGTTCCGCTACCATCTCATCCTGGATTCAAAAATGTATCCGCACCTGTTATGATTTGGCCGAGCAGGACTCCGCCTGTTCGTTCAAGGTACGCGCCCATGATGTTAGGGCCATGGCGGCCTCTCTTGCATATATGGGACGGGTTCCACTTGATCAGGTCATGCAAGCATGTTCTTGGCAATCCCATAACACCTTTACGTCTTTCTACCTTAGAGACCTGATGTGGACGGGGAGTGAGGGCTACCACCTCGGGCCCGTGGTAGCTGCTCGGAATGTTGTCACCCCTTGAGGATGACGTGGCCCATCCTGTATATACGTTCCATGTACATACGTTGTGTTGAGAGTTCCGGTTCCGGTTACCGTTCAATTGGTCTCCTATGTCAGTACGGTCGTACTCCTCAGTTCAGTATGCATCGCGACTCAGTTGTGTCGGCAAGGCATATCTTCTTGTACATACGTTACTTATGACCGGAAGCCAGTCACTCGACACCTTCTTACTTACTACTTACGTTTCTGTTTAAACCATAAATGTTTAGGGTTCCCCGAGGGCACCCTCCTGTGGTTCCTCCAATCATTCGGGAGAAAGCCCGCCCCGTTCCCCTTTGGGGCTCTGGGGTCGAGCTTTTGGTTATGTCAGAGTTCTTTTTGGAGTACCCCGCCTCCAATCTTTATTCTGAATTTACCCGTAATGTGTTTTGGAGGTAAGATATAGGCATATAACTGGCCGTTTTATGTTAATAAAACTAGTGTTATATACTATACTTACCTCCAAAACACATTCAGAGTGCCCACCCGACCAACCCCACGTACTCCTTCTTGTTGGTTTCCTTAAATGGACGAGAATGACGTCACGTTCCGGTCACGTGGGTTAGTGGCTTGGACAATTCATTGTCTAGCCCATTTTCCAAATGTGGTTCTCTCTATGGAGAACTCCTATGTCAGTAAGGCTAATAAGCCATAACCCGTAATGTGTTTTGGAGGTAAGTATAGTATATAACACTAGTTTTATTAACATAAAACGGCCAGTTAGACATAAAACTTATTTCAGTGAAATTACTGCTTTGACATCAATTCCAGTAAAGATCAATTTCAAGGTCCCCAAAAGAATCACCTAACATAAGCTTCATCTACAAGCATTTGTCTCCATCAATCAACACACATGTTTCAAATCGAATATTTCCTTGACAATTAATACTCAAGGTCATCTTAAGTCAAGGTCATCAAAAGAATCTCCATATGAGACTTCTTATATGCTTACCGTTTTGGTCCTAATGGTGGCACGCGCCCTAATAGTAGAGCCCCCCCCCCCCCCTCTTTTCCCCAAAGATGTGTGCTTTTTGTAACCTTGCAATTCATATATTGCTGATAAATCTTGGAGTGCTCCAATCCACACATTCATGCTATTTTAATCATAATGAAGGGGAAGATATATTATTCAGTGATTTTCTTAAATTTCACCTCGAGTTTGACCTCATTTTTGCACGCGCTGCTGCAGGAAGTCTCGCTTTGGCTCGCCGTGCTACTATTAGGACCAAAACGGTATATTACAAACCTGAGGTTTATGTACAAGCGTTTGACCTCAGAGGCCCATTTGTGTATATAATGCCATTTTGGGCCTTTCTAGTATATGTAATCGACCTCCATCTTTTAATGCAACACCAGATATCCTATTAGCATGTCCAGAAATGAACATCTCAAACCTGACCACATAGTTTTTGAGAAAAGACAGCCAAGCTCCATCTTTTAATGCAAAACCAGATATCCTATTAGCATGTCCAGAAATAAACATCTCAAACCTGACCAGAGAGTTTTTGAGAAAAGACAGACAAGCTCCATCTTTTAATGCAACACCAGATATCCTATTAGCATTTCCAGAAATAAAAATCTCAAACCTGACCAGCTAGTTTTTGAGTGAAGACAGACAAGACAGACACCAGATACCCTATTTGCATGTCCAGAAATAAACATCTCAAACCTGACCAGATAGTTTTTGAGAAAAGACAGACAAGCTGCAAATTTGGGCATTTTTTACCCCAAAATGGCTGTTTCAACCTTTCAAGGTAATCGAAGGTTAAATTCAAGTGTACCACACAAATCGCCACATTTGACTTCCCATTTGAAAGTGCCAATATCTATGCTCTATATTCAGGCGTTCTAGGAGTACAATTGTGACAGCACAGATTATGAAGGATAAAAGTGGCTTTAATTTTCCAAGTCAAAAATATTTTTCAAAGGGTACATGTACAATTTATTTCAGAAATTTTAGAAATAAAAAGGACAGTAATGCGAAGGGACAAATTCTTTTTTACCGACCCGTGCAACAAAACTTGTACACGCACATGAGGGGATTCTTTTGTAGCAAAAATCTCCAAACTGATCATACAGTTTTTAAAAAAATGGCCGTCAAGATCCAAAATTGACCGTTTTTCGTCAAAATCGGCGCCATTTTGAAAAAAAAGAGAAAATACCACCATCTTGAATTTTATTTAGACATTTCTGTATAAAACTTCAGAAAGATTTGCCTGTAAATTTCAAAGATACAATGGTGGATGGACGGACGGGCACTATGTTAAATTTCCTATCTAATTTTCCTGAATGAGCCACTAGGTTTGGTGAAAAAAAAACCCTAAGCCGAATTGTTGGTCTAAGCCGTGGTTAGGAGCTTTTATGTTCTAGTTTTGAGCCCCTAAGTGTTCGCCCGGACGGCTAGACGGCCAGATGGACGAAACGCCACGACAATAGGTTATCAGACCACAGGTTCGGTTACCTAAAAAGTATCATTTTCCCAATGCGAATTGATATGATAGAATGTTTCATGCAGTGATACGGTTACACAAACACAACTAATTAGTACCATTTATTGTAACGTGAGATAGTGTTTGTATTCCCAGTAAATCACATCGTGTAATCTCAGTGGTGACCCATGTGCTTAATTGGACAGAACGATTTGTAGAATTTATAATTACATTGTATGGCATATTCATAGCAGGCTCAGCTATTTCATTGCGATTCTGAATTAAAATTTCCATATACTCACTGAAAGGCTTACCCGTTTTTATGTAAGCCCGTGCACAGAATGCACGTAAATATAATATCATAATATACAAATATAATAGCATCTAAATGCCTATGAAACAAATTGTGGCAATTATTGTTATGGTATATTTTCTGCTGTGAAATGGGACATTAATCCAATAAATGAGACAATGTATTTGACTGTAAAAGATAAAACTGAAGAAATAAAATCAGAAAACCTAGGACTGCGAGTCTGCGGTTAATTCGAACTCAAATGTCCCCATAACCAGATAACAAACCTGCCACTGTTTCTCAACCTCCGGTTCTTAGCTCCAGGTCTGTTCTCGATTCATTCCCTCTCACATACACAATATAACATGCATAATCACCCCTTATTTCTTTTTTCCTACTCTCACAGCGAGCGACATCGAAAGTGATATATTGTATCACAAAATTAGTTTCCAAGTGTCGTATTTTTTGTCTAATTAAGAATCAGATGTCGAAACAGTAGCCCACAAAAGGAAACATGAAGTTTTCTACAGCCAATTCTGATATTGTGTTTCGTCAGCATACTATCATTTCACGTTTTCTGTATCGTCAATTGATTACGTTTTGTGTATTTCTTCTAAGGGGAATTTGTTATTTAGTCCCAAATAGTTATAAAAGGCGAAACAAAAGATTTTAGTGTCATCTTGTGTTAGTTACAGATCTTCACACTCTCGGAAATTTGCTGCAGTGTCGGATATTTTTCCTCGTGTTCAATACTTATATTCTCTTCGGTATATGAATTAAAACCCGACAGCAAAACATTTTTGAATGTTGCCACGGGCATTTTGCACGGAAAACGCCGAGATGTGGGGCCAGAAACCGTCCGTATACGAGCTGAAAGCGACCCCACCCAGTGGCGCCAAACCGGTGCAAAAATCCACCCAGTCACCGGGGAAACCCAGGGGCTGCTGCCGGGGGGCGGGGGTAGTCGCCCTCGTCCTCAGTCTCGTCTCCATAGCAATACACGTTCTGGTGGCCATCTGGATCCTAGATACAGGAACAGGTAACAAATGATAAATTATTATTATTATTATTATTATTATTATTATTATTATTAATAATACATCCATTACTAATACGACGTATACATGTATGATGTATAGGTAGTCCTACGATTTGTGCCCAAAGAGCACGCGGTGCAGAAGCCTGTGACTTGAAAGACATTCAAAATAGACCCGGAATTAAAGGCGAACCAGGCGTCACCGGCCCAATGGGACCGCCGGGAGTCAAGGGCGATCAGGGACAGCGTGGTCTTCCGGGTATGATTGGTGTCACAGGGAGTCCTGGGCCCAGAGGCGAAAAAGGAAGCATAGGCTGGCCAGGACAGCCTTGTAGGAGTAGATCAGATACAGGTCAGGCATGCTCTCCGGGACTCAAGGGAGAGCCGGGCAGAGACGGCGTGAACGGTACCAAGGGTGATCACGGGGAGAAAGGTGACCAAGGAATGAAGGGCGACAGTGGCACACCAGGAGCTAGTGGAATACCCGGCCAGAAGGGCTCGGAGGGGTCTCCTGGAGAGAAAGGTGACAGAGGGGAACAAGGACGTGCCGGCCCCCGAGGTAGTACAGGACAAAACGGGGCACCTGGAGCCACGGGACTTCCTGGTGCAAAGGGTACCGTGGGCAGTCCCGGTCCACAGGGCGAGCGTGGGACACCAGGATCTGATGGTCAGCCCGGATCAGATGGAGCGAAGGGTGAACCTGGGAGAGTAGGCCGTCCTGGCGTGGAGGGAGCAAAAGGCGATCAAGGTCCCCGCGGTGTTGCTGGCGACCCTGGTACCCCCGGCGAGAGAGGGCTCAAAGGTTCTGCCGGGTCTCCTGGCGTGGCTGGGCCGCCCGGTGCTAGAGGAGCGCCTGGGGAAAAGGGCGATACGGGCGAGCGAGGAGAGAAGGGCAGCCCTGGGTTCCCTGGTCCTGTTGGACCTGTTGGAGCGCCGGGGCCTGCAGGTGTTCGAGGTCCAATGGGATCTCCAGGAGTGAAAGGGTCGCCAGGCAGCCCAGGTCCTGTAGGTCCTCAGGGTGAGACTGGCAGAGCGGGACCCCCGGGGCAGAGAGGACCTCAAGGACCTGCCAGATCTTGTCCTAGTTGTGCCTCCACATCGTCCAAGACAAGGAGCATGCTCGCACGTGGTGAGTACCTTTGCATATTGTACGGTACTAATTTTTAAATGTAAAATTCCGATCTTATGGGAATGCCGTATAGGAATACACACAAGACAACGTAAGCAGACATTGGGGATGAGTATCCACGAATGTAACGTAATGTTCCTGAGGGCTACATGCTTCAATTTATGTAGTAAGCTCTTTGGCATACACTCATAAAAGTTCAGAAACAATTCATACGTGCGGGTAACGTGCCAGATTCGTTTTAAGTCCTTGTTCTGTAGTTCGAGGGCGAATAGTAACGCATATTTATCTCTGGTCGTTTGATATATTCGGCAGATTAATTAGAATGATTTCGGGAACAATCTAATATCATGTTTTTAATTTCGTGAATTTTTTATACATGGCGGCACAATACTAGTAAACTGCAGTATCCATTGAAATACACGTATCCAATATAATATGATATATGCAAACAATACCGGTACATGTATGCTACATATGTGTCTTGATTTACAGTATTCCTACTCTCCCTTTAACAGGTCCTAGTAGATAGACTGTCACGGAGCAAACAGCTACGTCAAATAATTGCCGAAAGTGAATGGTCGGTAAATCGTCAATGTACTCAATATATCCAAGTGCAAAAAAATGCTTGCAAAACGTGCTTATGCTTTTTTATGTATACAAATGTATGTTTTGAGACTGCCGGACGGATTGCATATGACGAAATGTTTACTGGAATGTTATGTGTAGATTTACATAATCCTAAATATATGCATATCAATTATTTTTTATATCATAATGTGTAAGAAAAGTATTTTTTTCTTGTAAATGTTTGATCGTCCCTGCATCTTGTATCTATGTTGTGATTAAACTAAGTTGATTGATATGTTTCATGAACTGCATACCGGGAGTTTGGTTGGCTAGGTACGACAGTGCTACATGTACATTAGATCAGGTATCACCTTTAAACATTATTCATTACACGTATACTTTTTCATTCTGATAGTTTGATATCTAACATTGGGTACCGAATAAACTGTTATTTTATTCCATGCTTTCAAGTCATATACCTGTACAATTATCGACGATGATAGCAACTTAGACATGTTCATCAAAAGTCAACCAGTTTGTTAATTTCGTTACCATTTTCATATCTACATGTATGGGTATGTGTTCTCTTGAACTGTTCCTCTTGGTATTTAGTCTACCTATAATATTGTATAATATAATACTCTATAATACTCTCAATTTTTTAGGGTGAACTGGAATGGTTTTATGAGCGAAACTTTCAAAACTACGAACGGTGTAAAACAATGCAATCTTGTTACCAATTTTGTTTTGCGTGTACATGGACGATTTTCTTTGTAAATTGTCATCAAAACTTGGTTGCCATGTGGGTAATACTTTTTGTGGTGCTCTCGCATATATGCTGATGATTTGAGTCTCCTTGCCCCTAGCAGAAACGCAATACAACATATGTTATATTTGTGTGAACAGTTTGGTCGAGACTATAGTGTCAAATTTAATGCTCAAAAGAGTCAATTACTGATTACGTCAAATTGTGAGTTATCTGTTGGTGACATTAATTTGAATGGTGACAGTATTTCAGTATTTAAAAGTGTAATACATCTTGGTAATGCAGTTGGTGAGAACAATACATCTATATGTGTGAACAAGAACATTCAGGATCTGATATACGGAACCAATTATGTCCTGAGTCGCTTTAAATTCTGTAACTATGAAGTAAAGAATTTTATGTTCCGAACATATTATACCAGTTATTACGGTAGCCCACTATGGTAACTGAGTGATCTGCACATTTCTAAATTTTACGCAACATGGAGAAAATGTGTTCGGAGAATATGGAATTTACCCCCGGCCATTTACCCCCGATCACCCATGGGAGACATTTACAGCATTTAGTTGAGGATATGTCTGTTAAAGCCCAAATGTTATACAGATTTGCAGTGTTTTATATTTCTCTTATTAACAGTGAAAATGGTCTGGTCACAATGTGCAGAAAGATATGCACCATCTCAAATAGTCATGTTGGTAGAAACTATAGAAAACTGATGTCAAAATTACGGCTAGACGATAATATTGTAACTTGGACAAAACATTTCATGAAAAGGGTCATATCTAATTGTTTTCAATGTGATGATGAATGTCAGGCTGTTGCATCGGCCATTAAAGAGTACATTGTACAACAATTCCCGAAACAATTTATTGACACATTACTGGTGGATATGTATGTGAATTAACTTCTACTATGTTACACATTATATTGTACGTGATTTGTACGAAATAAATCATATACATGAGTTCGGAGATGAAGACAAAAAGAAGAATCTAGCACGAGAATGTGTTGTATACAATAGATGTGATATCACGATCTGCTCGAGGCGTAGCCGAGAACAAATGCTGATATCACTTCGCGTGTCCTCAGTGTATTATCGCTCATTAATCCCGAGATCATGTTCACAAAACTTACTAGACATCAATAGGCCTAAAGGCCTTGGAGGCAATTCAGTGTGAGCATGAGAAAAACAAAATGCTGACTCAGGAGATATGACTCAAGAACGAAGACCCCAATGAGACATACAACATGGCGACTGAATCACACAACTCTTCGGCTCGTGGACAGCGCATGGGCACTGCTCACTTTCCCATTATCATCGTTTTCGGACGTCATTGTGTAAGAGTTATTTGAATGTTTACACACTCCAATAAATATACCACCAACTTCAAGCTTATCCCAATTTATTTACACAATGCACTAAGACAGCAGTTGTTGAAATTCTTTGAAATTCTATGACAACTAGACGTAAAGGTATGGAATTCCCATTACGAACCGCGAGCTGCGACCTGCGTACTGCGAGCTGCGACGGAAAAAATATATATATAGACCTACCAAATATTTAAGATGTGTTTCTGTTGCACACAGGTCGCAGTTTGTAACGTGAGCTCGCAGGTCACAGTTTGTACCTCGCAGGTCGCAGTTTTACCTCGCAGGTCGCAGTTTTACCTCGCAGGTCTCAGTTTCACCTCGCAGGTCGCAGTTATAGCTCGCAGGTCACATATCTGTATCAGATTATAGCTCGCAGAACGCGGTTCGTAATGAGAATGGCCTGACGGGGGGGGGGGGGGGGGGGGGGGACCGTGCGTGGGCACTGCTCACTTTCCCATTATCATCGTTTTTGGACGTCATTTTGTAAGAGTTCTTTGAATGTTTACACACTCCAAGAGTGTTGAGACGTATATCCTCTAAATTGTCTATTTACTGATACCCCCAAATCCCCCCCCCCCCCCCCCCCGGGATCCACCGATTGGGATCCTCCTGAAATCCGCTAGTTCGTCTTGGTCACAGTGACTATGGAAAGGTCTCATATCAACATGGTAGATTCCTAAACCTATAAAACGATCCTCCACATGATAAATCATTGTCTATGGTTGAAAATTTTGAGTACAGAGTACTTAGTGTTCCATCAGACCAACTACAGGAGGGAGTTGGTGTATAAATATTGTTTTTAGGTTACCGTACCTTTGGTCCGATAACCTATTGGCATGGCGTTGTGTCCGGCGTCCGTCGTCCGTCCACATTTTTATCTTTTAAAGTTTATGGTCGAATCTTTCTGAAATTTTGCACAAAAATAGCTAAATATATTCCCAGGGAAGGTTTTTTTCCGTTTTTTGATTTTCCTCGAAATGGCGGCCCTTTTCTCGTTGAAAAATGCCCAATTTTGGACTTTGACGGCCATTTGCTCGAAAACTGTTCAGACAGTATTGAGATCTTTGTTTCAAAAGATTCCCCTTATGGACCTCTATGATGTGTATAAGTTTGGTTGCCCTTGAATCGCCGGTCTGCGTGTGGCGGCCATTTTGAATTTTTGACGAGTCGGCGAAAAAAAAAATTTTCGCCCCAAATCGCATTACTATCCATTTTGGACCATTTCCAGGGGAAAATTTTTTTTCACCCTTTGGAATTTTTTTTGACAATTTTTCATTCATAATGGGAGCTGCCATAACTGTACTCATAGAACGCCTGAAGATAGAGCTTAGGAATTGGCACTTTCAAATGGGAAGTCATATATGGCGACTTGTGTGGTGACCTTGAATTTGACCTTCGATGACCTTGAAAGGTCAAAACAGCCATTTCTGGGTAGAAAAATGCCCAGATTTGCCTCTATAGATGAAATGCTTGCAGATAGAGCACATGTTTTGATTATGAACATATAGAAATACATATATGGCAAAACTAATGATGACGTTGAATTTCACCAAGGATGACCTTGAGTGCCAAATGTCTGACTCGGAATGTGTAAATTGGCCTGAGCGGCCTATACGCTTGCACCCAGATGTATCTTTGTATTATGAACATATAGAAAATCAAATACCGCACAAGTACATGTGATGGTGACATTGAAGTTCACATGGATGGCCTTGATTTGTAAATCTCAAGGTCATAATGTTCACACTGATAACCTTGATTGACAAATCTCAAGGTCTGTTACATTCCATTATCCAAACCAAAATTGACCGGTAACCTATCTTAGCCCTGGGCTAATTTTTTCATAATGAATGGCATTACAAGACTGATGTGAGTCATGCAAAAATACATGACACACGCCTTGAAGTCACCGTCAACACTGCAAACAACTCCTTTGTCCAAATGCATTGTACTTCCTGTAAAGAAACAATAGAAAAAATGTATGTTGAATATTGTTGACATTGATTTTCCGTTGAATCCGAATCGACGACGTTCGGGTGTGACGCTGAACTGTGTACTGTGAGAGTTCATCTTCTTCCTGTCAAAAACAAACACAATTCTTCAGTTTCTTTATTAGTATTTTCAGCTTGCAACGACGACAGAAACTTCGTTGCAGTAAGTTGTTTGTTGGCGGTGAACCGAATGACAGTTCATGCTTGTGTAGGCTGTGTTCGGTGACCCAACATACATGTATTACATTGTGTACTTACTGCCCCGAGGACTCTCACGACTCGACGATCTGTAGGAAGCTCCGGGAGGTCCCCGCCCGCCTGGCGGTCCTGGAACCCCTCTCGACCCAGTAGCTCCTCTCGCCCCCGGCGGTCCAGGCGGACCTCGAGGACCGGCAGGTCCTGGTTGACCTCGGCTGCCTGTTGACCCTTTTGCTCCTGTGGGCCCTATTGGGCCACTAGCACCTACAGGTCCCGGCGCTCCAACAGGCCCAACAGGACCAGGGGATCCAGGTCTCCCCTTTTCCCCCCGTTCGCCCGTATTTCCTTTTATTCCCGGTGTTCCTTTAGTGCCGGGCGGCCCAGCCACGCCAGGAGATCCGGCAGAACCTTTGAGCCCTCTATCGCCGGGGGTACCAGGGTCGCCAGCCACACCGGGGGGACCTTGGTCACCTTTCGCTCCCTCCACGCCAGGACGGCCTACTGTTCCAGGTTCACCCTTCACTCCATCTGATCCGGACTGACCGTCAGATCCTGGTGTTCCATGCTCGCCCTGTGGACCGGGACTGCCCACGTTACCCTTTCGACCAGGAAGTCCCGTGGTTCCAGGTGCCCCGTTTTGTCCCGTACTACCTCGGGGTCCGGCACGTGGTTGTTCCCCTCTGTCGCCTTTCTCTCCATGAGACCCCTCCGAGCCCTTATGGCCGGGTATTCCATCAGCTCCTGGTGTGCCACTGTCGCCCTTCATTCCTTGGTCACCTTTCTCCCCGTGATCACCCTTGGTACCGTCCACGCCTCTCGGGCCCCTTTCCCCCGGGTCACCCTTGATCCCTGACAACCGCCTCATGGCGTCTAAATCACACAATTCTTCAGCTCGTGGACAGCGCATGGGGCCAATGGGACCTATACACAGTAATAATAATAATATAACAAAATAGTCGAAAGTTGTTTATCATGATATCATAACGAGGTCAACAACTGAAAAGAAGAACAACAGAACAATGTCTGAAGCTTACCAGTGGGGTCCAGCATCCAGATGACCAACAGGACTTGGATTGCTATGGCGACAAGACTCAGCACCAGCGCAGCTATCCCAGCTCCTCTGTAGCACCGCTGGGATATTCCCAACGACATGGTGGGTTTGGGCAAAACATTGTTGGGTGGAGACACTGTTGCCTTGGTTACTAACATTGCATTTTTGTCTTCATCAATCGTGGAATATTCGTTTTCGCTTGCTCTCCGAAATAGAGGGTTATTTGTAGTTGTGCTCATTTTCTCGTTATCATCCTTTTTAGACATCATTGTTGGTTTGTGTAAGAGTTCTTTAAATCTTCAAACACTCCAAGAAATATACCACCAACTTCAAGTACATGTATGTCCGTAAACAATGCATTCAGGCAAGAGTTGTTTGTTTCGTAAATCTTCAAAATTCTATGACAATAATTACATGGTTAGCGTTCAGAACATGCCTAATTAAGCTATTCCAAGATCCGGTGCTAACAGAGATTGTCCTCTTGAGGGAGTTGGGGTATCGTATTGCATGCCATTTGACCATTCTAACACATAAAGTCATGTAATTGCTCTGAATTTGGCTACTCTAGTGTTCAACATTCAAATTTGGTTTGTGTCAATCATATCATTATCGGCACCACAGGGAATTGGGATAGGCGACACTTTTTAATTGGTTGGTTGAGTTAAATGTACATGAGTTCGAAACGATAGTATATACATAAACTTGACTAGCGACATTACGGATTAAACATTTCATAATTTTTTGTTCAATCTGCACGCCATCCCACCCCCCACCCCCCCACTCCCCGCCCACAACGCCTTCCAAGCTTTCAAGAGCAGCCATACGCATGCCATCTATTCATGAATTGCTATTTCGAAGCATTAGTCGAATCTGTTCACCCTTTTGAAGAAACAAATATCACCCATGTTGCCACAAGTTTTATTTCCCTCTGTTATATCCTTGATGTAGATCAATTATGTATTACGGACTTTGCCATTACGTATCGAGACTGGACTGGGCGAGCGTCCATTCGTCAATCTCGCTCCCTCGCGGCGACAGAGCGAAGCGAGGCAGCGAAAGAGCGATGCGAGTGCACAAGAGAGCGATGCGAGGGAACGAGGAAGCGATGCGAGGGAACGAGAGAGCGATGCGAGGGAACGAGGAAGCGATGCGAGGGAACGAGAGAGCGATGCGACAGAACGAGTGAGCGATACGATATTCACATAGATCAACCTCGCTTCCTCGCATCGCTCTCTCGCTCTCTCGTTCTCTCGCTCCTTCGATGTCTCGTATGCAGAAACTAATTTTCATGTACCAGGTATGCAGTATCAGAAACTAACTAAAGATGTCAGCATACAAATAAAACGCACTTTTGAGAACTCGCACGATGTTTTTTTTGTTCTAAATAACCATACATACGACCATGTATGTACATGTACATTCATCTACGAAGCTAACTTTTATATATTGATAAAGGTTTCGACATGGTCAGTGCTATTACAATGCTCATGGGCGTGTACAGAAATAATGGAAGGGAAGGAGCACGTACGGACTGTACCCACCCTTCCCTGGACACGCCCCCGTCATACCAGTTTCCTTGTAGGTCATATAAAAATAGGACATATAAAATAGATGATATTGATCTGAAATTTACATCATAGTTTCTACTTAACAGTGTATTCTTTGAAAACCACTGTATGCATAGACGATTAAGTTGTAAAATTATGCAATATGAGTCCCATGTTGTTTCGAAAATTACAATTCCATATCGTGCTCTATTATGATATAATATCACGATAAACGGTGATAATTATCGTGTTATTTGAAGTACGTGTATTGTATGCTCGTCCGTGAACCACCACCTCCCACCTAGCCGCCTTACCTTCACCCCCTCCACCCAGTCTACACCTTCATCCGCTGCAAGTCACCTCATTGGTTATATCACTGTCACGTGGTAGCGAGCCTTATCCACTCACCAGGCTCTCTTACGTAATCTTCTGGGCCGTAGGATCGGAGCATGTGCAGATTATATGTATGTGTTGTAGATGCCGTTAGCAAAATCTAAATGCTTGAACCATGTACAAATATGATATATAGGGCCTGTAAAATACACATGTAATCCGACGAAATTATAATATTAATACATAAGAATTAACCATAAAATCCTCACATATTTTATTCAGATTGAGAATATTCATTAAATATCAGTAATTACAGAAATATCATGTAAGTTCCGATGTCAGAATGTTATTTGAACGGAGATATATTCTTTCATTTCAATTACAACTTTGTTTTTGTCACAATTGACACAAAATTGTTGTATGATTAACGTTCAATAAATAATTTTAAATATAATTTGTTGACATCGGTTATTGTGTGCGTTGTGCGAAGGGAAGGGGCGGGGCATATAGGTAAATAGATGGTAAAAAACAACAACATTTATTCATGTTAATTTATATAAATTTATATAAATCGTTATTTCGGTATTGAACGTCATATGTTTTGCGCTTGAACATGTACAGGGAGATTAGTTTTGCCGTAAAGGATTAACTGATCATATTTGACCATATGCAATAAATAATATTTGAACATATTCACTGGTAGGTATACACGTATAAATATTAATGCAGCAGAGTGGACGTGATTATTTTTCGTGTGCGCGAAAAATATCTTGGTAACCAATAAAAAATTAGCATCTGAACAAAAGAAAAAAATTAGGCCAAGAGCCAAAGATAGCTTACCGGACAATGTTTAATATTTTAGATGTTAGCCAGGTCACTGGTTGAATTCAAGGTCAAGAGAATATTCAGCATATATATCATTAAGCATATATCATGTCCACAGTTGATTGCTAAGCTGTAAATTCAATAATCAGCGAGATATTAGCAATTTTGTGCAGTGGCCTTGAAAATGAAGGGGCAAAGGTCAACTTCAAGGTCATCAAAATATTAAGTGTACATGTATATCATTTTCTATATCATGTCCACAATTGATTCCCAAGCCATACAGTCAATAGAGGAGCAAGATATGAGCCAGTTTGTCCTTGGACCTTAAGAATTAGGTCAGAGGTCAAATTCAAGGTCCGAGAATATTCAGCATATATCATTTCCTACATGTCCACAATTGATTCCTAAGCTGTAAAATCGATAATAAGTGAGATATTAGCCATTTTGTCCTGTGACCTTGAAAATGAGGTGAAAGGTCAAATTCAAGGTCATGACAATAATCTGCATATATCATTTCCTATATGTTCATAACTGATTCCTAAGCTGTGAAGTCGATAACAAGCGAGATATTAGCCATTTTGTCCTATGACCTTGAAAATGCCGTCAAAGGTCAAATTCAAGGTCATCAGAATATTCAGCATATATCATTTCCTATATGTCCACAATTGATTCCTAAGCTGTAGAGTCGATAATAAGTGAGATATTAGCCATTTTGTGCTCTGACCTTGAAATTGAGGTCAGAGGTCAAATTCAAGGTCACGAGAATATTCAGCATATATCATTTCCTATATGTCCACAATTGATTCCTAGTCTCTAATCTCAATATTAAGTGAGATATTAGGCATAATGTGTCCCATTATAAAGCACAGGAGAATTTAACATGGGAAAGTCCCATTTTGGCCGAGTTTGGGCCAAAATGGTCCACTTCGAGCGATTCAAGCGCAACGAAATTTATAGACATCATAGGAGTACATATCAGCAGTGTTATGTATCAAAAAGAAAAAAAGTTACTGAACAGATTTTGTGAAAATGGCCACCAAAGTCCAAAATCAGGCATTTTTCGTCGAAAACGGCCGCCATTTTGAAAAAAATGCGAAAATCAAAAAACAAAAAAATACCTCCTTCTTGAATTATTTTTAAGTATTTTTGTGCAAAATTTCAGAAGAATTCGCCCGTAAACAAAAAAGATGTGGACGACGACGACGGACGACGACGGACGCAACGCCATGCCAATAGGTTATCGGACCATAGGTCCGGTAACCTAAAAAAACCCGTGATAACGAGAAATTTATCGTTAGAACGGATTATTTTATGGTGACCTGTCATATGAGCGAGAGAACGAGGAAACGAAGGAACGAGTGAGCGAGAGAACGAGAAAGCGATGCCAGGTAGCGAGAGAACGAGTGAGCGAGAGAACAAGAGAACGAGGGAACGAGAGAGCGATGTGAGGTAGCAAGAGAACGAGATTGCGAGAGAATGAGGTAGCGAGAGAACGAGATTGCGAGAGAACGAGTGAGCGAGAGAGGGAGAGAACGAGAAAGCGAGAGAGCGATGCGAGGTAGCAAGAGAACGAGATTGCGAGAGAACGAGTGAGCGAGAGAACGATGCGAGATAGCGATGCGATAGAGCGAGAGAGCGATGCGAGACAGCGAGAGTGCGAGAGAACGATGCGAGGAAGCGAGGTGGATTTATGTCAATATCTTATCGCTCACTCGCATCGCTCCCTCGCATCCTCGTATCGCTCTCTCGCCCCCTCGCATCGCTCTCTCGCATCGCTGTCTCGTGCGCTCGTATCGCTCTTTCGCTACCTCGCTCCGCTCTCTCGCCGCGAGGGAGCGAGATTGTCAGATGGACGCTATCAGCCACCATAGTAATGAACAATATGCAACACGTTCTCCACAGAACACTTGGAGGTACATGTACAAAGGTACACGTATACCAAAACTTGCAGTGTGTTAATATGGATATTGGTGCATCTAGTTCACTTAAATTACGTAAGCTGTGCTGCTTCACAATACCACTCAACCCCTGAAATCACATATACCAGTGAATCGATACCGCTGGTTTTAATTGTTAGCAGTTTATAATACTGAGATTTCTGAGTGCCACAGTGAACAACATTTAAATTCCCTGAGTCAATCCGTAGAATATACATGTATATATTATTTAACACCATTAAGACAAAACAGAACATCAGTGCTGGCTGGTGAAACTGGTGTAGAGGTCTAGAATGTGTGTAAATTTCAAACTCTGACGACATTTATTTGTCTTTCTTTACATACACACTCCCGTGAAAAGAGAAGCATAGTTACCATGGTTACATGCATGGTTTTTTTATATGTGAGGAATGAATGGAGTGAAACAGGATATTTGAGCAAACAGAATCAAAAGGAAAACATTGTGAAGTGGTATTTAAACTTGCTATGTCATTTACACATATTACATGTAACTTGATGTAAGCCTACTATGTTTACTGGAAAACCATTATTCAGGATGTTTGGAGGGTTTTTTTTTAAATGGTAAAAAAGATATCATGAAAGGCATCAGAGTGCAATATCATAACAAGGCGATACACATTGTACCGGTAATTGTGCCAAGCCCCTTTAATAGACAAACATACTGCATATACTGACACTGATTCAGGTCTTGAAGCTCTCAAAACATGCATAGCAAAACTTGACTGAGTTTATCCACTTTAAGAAATGCTGTATTATCGGAAAAAAAAAATACGCTCACTCAACTAATCCGTAAAACAGTGAACATTCTGTTGTCATGATTGGCATGAGGACGTGCTGTTTTTACTTGCGGTATCAAGGGAAACTTTTAACCTAAATTATCAAGAAACAACAGTTTGCTGAAATACATAGCCCTGGCAATATTATGTAAGTCCGTAAGTAAACATGGTAGTAGGTACCATCATCTCAATTAGGGTGCATCTATGCATGCTGACAAATTATGTTAATTTGGCAGCCATTTTCTCATGTTTTCACCCATCCTGTTCCTTCAATTTATGCACTGGACTGCACGCGTGCATGACATGTGTTCTTCTTCACCGGTACTATTCACATGTCATGTCGGTAAATAGCACTTGTGCTAATGTTTTTTGTTTATTTTCAACCGACTTAAAATAAAGTTTTATCTATCTTATCTTATCTTACATGTACCTGTGATGTGTACAGATTTTATTACATAGAAATAATGGAAGGGAAGGAGCACGTACGGACTGTACCCACCCTTCCCTGGACACGCCCCCGTCATACCAGTTTCCTTGTAGGTCATATAAAAATAGGACATATAAAATAGATGATATTGATCTGAAATTTACATCATAGTTTCTACTTAACAGTGTATTCTTTGAAAACCACTGTATGCATAGACGATTAAGTTGTAAAATTATGCAATATGAGTCCCATGTTGTTTCGAAAATTACAATTCCATATCGTGCTCTATTATGATATAATATCACGATAAACGGTGATAATTATCGTGTTATTTGAAGTACGTGTATTGTATGCTCGTCCGTGAACCACCACCTCCCACCTAGCCGCCTTACCTTCACCCCCTCCACCCAGTCTACACCTTCATCCGCTGCAAGTCACCTCATTGGTTATATCACTGTCACGTGGTAGCGAGCCTTATCCACTCACCAGGCTCTCTTACGTAATCTTCTGGGCCGTAGGATCGGAGCATGTGCAGATTATATGTATGTGTTGTAGATGCCGTTAGCAAAATCTAAATGCTTGAACCATGTACAAATATGATATATAGGGCCTGTAAAATACACATGTAATCCGACGAAATTATAATATTAATACATAAGAATTAACCATAAAATCCTCACATATTTTATTCAGATTGAGAATATTCATTAAATATCAGTAATTACAGAAATATCATGTAAGTTCCGATGTCAGAATGTTATTTGAACGGAGATATATTCTTTCATTTCAATTACAACTTTGTTTTTGTCACAATTGACACAAAATTGTTGTATGATTAACGTTCAATAAATAATTTTAAATATAATTTGTTGACATCGGTTATTGTGTGCGTTGTGCGAAGGGAAGGGGCGGGGCATATAGGTAAATAGATGGTAAAAAACAACAACATTTATTCATGTTAATTTATATAAATTTATATAAATCGTTATTTCGGTATTGAACGTCATATGTTTTGCGCTTGAACATGTACAGGGAGATTAGTTTTGCCGTAAAGGATTAACTGATCATATTTGACCATATGCAATAAATAATATTTGAACATATTCACTGGTAGGTATACACGTATAAATATTAATGCAGCAGAGTGGACGTGATTATTTTTCGTGTGCGCGAAAAATATCTTGGTAACCAATAAAAAATTAGCATCTGAACAAAAGAAAAAAATTAGGCCAAGAGCCAAAGATAGCTTACCGGACAATGTTTAATATTTTAGATGTTAGCCAGGTCACTGGTTGAATTCAAGGTCAAGAGAATATTCAGCATGTTTAGGTTCAATTTCAATAGAAAGATTTCCAGTTTCTATGAACACGTTTTATTGTCTTCCGTCAATATCTCAACCAAAACACGTACACTGTACATTGCGAAACCCGTTATACCGGATCATAACGTAACGTTGATAACACTGTCAACTCACATAGAAAATCATGACGTTTCTCAACACCTTCCCCTTAAGATTGTCGAATTATCGACAAAATACAATTATTCAAATCGAAAGACAATATGCTCAACAAAATCACGTGATAACTTGTGGAGGAATAACATTTCCGGTACATCAAACATATTCATAAACAATAATCGGCTAGTACATGTACACTACAGACGGTAGAGACTGGGGTGGACTACCCAGGACTCCACTACTGTGGATAGACATGGGATTATTCTGCCCATTCACGGTCTACCACATTCATACTTAGAGGTCCAATCGGTTCACAGGTCTAACAATACGCCCCGATCTGGTGGTCTTGCCTCCAGCATGTTCAGCAGTTGGCAGCGAGCTGTTCGTGGCACCATCAATGGAGCTTGCTGGCGGCGTTTGCGAATTTTCTGTGATCACGACTGGTGTGTCATCTAAAGTTGGACCGGGTGGCTGTACATCCTGTACAGGTTCGCTTGATGGAACGCTCTGAAGATGCTGACGGTTCCTCCTGACAACTCCTTTGTCAGTTTGGATCAGATACGAGCGAGGAGTTGCCGCACCTCCTAAGACTGTTCCTGCATTTGTCCAATGTTTCTCTCCATCGAGCTTGATCCGAACATCATCACCTGGTTTCAGCACAGGGAGATCTCTTGCGCCTCTCCGTCGATCAAACTGGCTCTTGTAAGAGTTTTTCATGTGTCTGTCAGTTGCTCTAACTTTTTCCAGATCCGGCCAACAGGGTTCCAGTGTTGACTCCAGAGTTGGCAAAGTTGTTCGAATTTTTCGCCCCATTAGAAGCTCAGCTGGGCTAACTCCCGTTGCTGCAATTGGGGTAGCGCGATAACTCAACAATGCTACGAATGGATCAGGCAGTTGAATAATCTTCTTCGCGATCTTCACAGCACTCTCTGCTTCGCCATTTGCTTGGGCGAAGTGTGGGCTGGTTGTCGTATGTTTCACGTCATATGTGGTCACGAATTCTCGCATCTCAGCACAGGCAAATTGTGGTCCATTGTCGGTTACAATTTCTTCAGCGATTCCATATCTTGCGAAGATATGCTTCAAGGCATGTACAATCTTCTCCCCTGTTGTACTCTTCATTGGCGTGATCTCCAAGAATCGACTGAAATAGTCCGTGACGACAAGGTATTTGTTACCTTTGAGTTCACACAAGTCAGCAGCCACCTTCTGCCATGGTCTCCGTGGCAACTCAGTGGGAAGTAGTGGTTCCTTGTGCTGTGTTGGCCTTGTGGATGTGCAATACATGCATCTGGACACAAACTGTTGAATGTCGTTTCCAATGTTGTGCCACCATATGGCGCTCTCAGCTCTTTTCTTGCACTTGTTGATGCCCAAGTGACCATGATGTAGTTTCTCCAGCATCTCAGCTCTCATGGATGTTGGAATCACTATCCTGTCACAGAAGATCAAGAGTCCATCGACTTCAGATAACGATCCCTGTTGCTTGAAGTATTCCTTGACTTCAGCTGTGACATCATTGATGTATTTCGGCCATCCATACTTTACATAGTGCATGACTGTTTTGAGTGTTGGATCCTCCCATGTTGCTAATCGTAGCTCTGACAGCTTCGAGTTTGACGCTGTATGATTCACTATCGTGTTGATCGTAGCCTCAATGTCATCATTCAGTTCACTCGGTTCATCGCTCCCGGGCAAAGGATGCCTCGAAAGCGCGTCAGCCACAACCAGTTCTTTCCCTGGTCGGTGCTCGGCTACTGCATTGTAACGCATCAAACGCATCAGAAGTCTCTGGCATCTGACAGGGACTTGGTCTAATGTCTTGCTGTTGATGAGTGGTACTAGCGGTTTATGGTCCGTCAATAGGCGAAATGTTTCCAATCCATGGAGGTACCGGTTGAATTTTTCACAGGCTGTGACCGAGGCCAGACATTCTTTCTCAATCTGCGCATATCTGCGCTCTGCATCTGTTAAAGTTCGTGAACAGAATGCAATTGGCTTCCACTGGCCTTCATTCTTCTGCAAGAGGCAACCTCCTACGCCATAGCTGCTGGCATCTGCGCTGACGATTGTTTCTTTAGACGGATCATAATAAGCTAGTATGGGGGCAGAGGTCAGAATCTTCTTGACTCTGGTAAACGCATCTTGTTGAGCTGGCCCCCATGTCCATACACTATCTGATCTCAGGAGGTCATTCATAGGTTGGCAGATTGATGATAGATTCTCAACGTATCTCCCCAGATAGTTTATCATTCCGAGAATTCTTCTCAGCTCTGTGATATTGGTTGGCGGTTGTATTTCTACCAGAGCCTGGAGTTTTCCTCTGTCAGGGCTCATGCCTTCTCCACTGATATGGTGACCTAGGCATTCCAACGATGTCTTCCGCAACTGACATTTGGCTTGGTTGAGTCTCAATCCAGCAGAACTGATGGCTTCAAGAACACTCTTCAGTCGTCTGTCATGCTCAGCCATGTCAGATCCGTAAACCAAAATGTCATCCATGTAGCATGTTACACCTTCCATACTGTGCAGGAGTGCTGACATCTTTTGCTGGAAGATTTCTGGAGCACTGTTAATGCCGAAGGGTAACCGCTTGAAGCAGTATCTGCCCAGGGGAGTGATGAATGTCGTCAGACGTGCACTCTCCTGGCTCAGTGGCACCTGCCAGAAACCGGACGCTGCATCAAGAAGCGAGAATACCCTGGATCCAGCTAGTTTTGCCGTTAAGTCTTCAAGAGTTGGGAGTTGGAAACGCTCTCGTTTCACCGCCTTGTTGAGTCTCTTTAGATCAACACAAATTCTGATCTGGCCCGATTTCTTCAAAACCGGCACCATAGGCGCGCACCAATCAGTCGGTTCTGTAATCTTCTCGATAACTCCTTGCTGTTCCATCCTCTTGAGTTCTTCTGTCACTTTAGGGAGCAGTGGAAATGGAACTCGTCTGGCTACATTCACACAGAAAGGTATGGCATCCTCTTTCAGTGAGATCTTGACCGGATCTATTTTCAAGAGTCCAATGTTCCCGTACACATTTGCTGGCACCTCTTCAATGTGCTGTACTATGCCCATCTGGCTGGCTGTATCACGTCCTAACAGGCTGTTTTTGTTGGGCCCCTCAATCACGTGTATTGGAAAGTCATATGATGTCCCCTTGTACTTTGTTGTGGCTCGAAATAATCCCACGCAGTTCAGTCTCCCGCCTGGACTACTCAACATCACTTGAGATGGCATCAAGGCAGGGCGATCTCTCAAACTGTTGAAGATGTCTGTGGATATTACTGATGTGTCAGCCCCTGTGTCAACTTTGAAGTTTATTCTGGTTCCTCGGACATTTAGTGTAGTGTGCCATGCTCGACGGCTCTCTGTACAGCTGACAGCTCCAACAAAGAAAGGGTCTTGTGGATTTTCTAACGTTAGCTCACGCAATTCTTTTCTTCGGCAACATCGTACCCAGTGGCCTACTTGTTTGCACTGCCTACAAACAGAGTCTTTGGCGGGGCAGTTTGCAGTTTCTCTATGTGCCAATTTTCCACACTTGTCACATTTGTCAACTCGGCGGCGATCATTGTTGTTGCTGTGGTTGTGACCAGCTCTGTGGTTATTCTGGTTGCCATGGTTACTCTGACCACGATTTCCCCTTCGCCATCTTCCTCGTCCGCGACCAAATTGTTGTTGACTCGCTGTTCTACTTCTAACTTCGTCAACCCCAGCTGCTTGTCCTGCTTGGTGAGTTACTTGGCCTTTTACTAATTCGGCTTGTTTCACTTTCTGTTGGGCTGTGTCCAGGGTCAGATCTCCAATCATCTGTAACTCTCTTGATAAGTCTTTATCAAGAATTCCAACTACAAGGCGATCACGAATCATTTCATTTTTCTGTCCACCAAAGTCACACTTTCCTGCTAAATCGTATAGGCTTCTGATGAATGACTCTACTGGCTCACCGTTCTTTTGCTTGCGTTCATTGAAGCACGACCGTTCATGTATGATATTCTTTTTGGGCACAAAATGTTCATCAAATTTCTGCATAACGATGTCATAGTTCTTGTTATCATCAGCACCAGCAAACACAAACGAGTTGAATATATGCTCAGCTTCCTGACCCATAGCATATACAAGGGATGATACCTGTACTTCACCTGCTTCTGCATCAAGTTTGGTGGCGATTCTGTATCTAGAAAAGCGTTGTTTCCAGGACGGCCACTCGGAAACAGCACTGAAGTTGAATGATTCTGGTGGGTTGAATTTCGGCATGGTGAGTTCGTATATCTGTTTAAATTGTCTATTCAAACTTCTGACACCATGTTTAGGTTCAATTTCAATAGAAAGATTTCCAGTTTCTATGAACACGTTTTATTGTCTTCCGTCAATATCTCAACCAAAACACGTACACTGTACATTGCGAAACCCGTTATACCGGATCATAACGTAACGTTGATAACACTGTCAACTCACATAGAAAATCATGACGTTTCTCAACACAGCATATATAACATTAAGCATATATCATGTCCACAGTTGATTGCTAAGCTGTAAATTCAATAATCAGCGAGATATTAGCAATTTTGTGCAGTGGCCTTGAAAATGAAGGGGCAAAGGTCAACTTCAAGGTCATCAAAATATTAAGTGTACATGTATATCATTTTCTATATCATGTCCACAATTGATTCCCAAGCCATACAGTCAATAGAGGAGCAAGATATGAGCCAGTTTGTCCTTGGACCTTAAGAATTAGGTCAGAGGTCAAATTCAAGGTCCGAGAATATTCAGCATATATCATTTCCTACATGTCCACAATTGATTCCTAAGCTGTAAAATCGATAATAAGTGAGATATTAGCCATTTTGTCCTGTGACCTTGAAAATGAGGTGAAAGGTCAAATTCAAGGTCATGACAATAATCTGCATATATCATTTCCTATATGTTCATAACTGATTCCTAAGCTGTGAAGTCGATAACAAGCGAGATATTAGCCATTTTGTCCTATGACCTTGAAAATGCCGTCAAAGGTCAAATTCAAGGTCATCAGAATATTCAGCATATATCATTTCCTATATGTCCACAATTGATTCCTAAGCTGTAGAGTCGATAATAAGTGAGATATTAGCCATTTTGTGCTCTGACCTTGAAATTGAGGTCAGAGGTCAAATTCAAGGTCACGAGAATATTCAGCATATATCATTTCCTATATGTCCACAATTGATTCCTAGTCTCTAATCTCAATATTAAGTGAGATATTAGGCATAATGTGTCCCATTATAAAGCACAGGAGAATTTAACATGGGAAAGTCCCATTTTGGCCGAGTTTGGGCCAAAATGGTCCACTTCGAGCGATTCAAGCGCAACGAAATTTATAGACATCATAGGAGTACATATCAGCAGTGTTATGTATCAAAAAGAAAAAAAGTTACTGAACAGATTTTGTGAAAATGGCCACCAAAGTCCAAAATCAGGCATTTTTCGTCGAAAACGGCCGCCATTTTGAAAAAAATGCGAAAATCAAAAAACAAAAAAATAACTCCTTCTTGAATTATTTTTAAGTATTTTTGTGCAAAATTTCAGAAGAATTCGCCCGTAAACAAAAAAGATGTGGACGACGACGACGGACGACGACGGACGCAACGCCATGCCAATAGGTTATCGGACCATAGGTCCGGTAACCTAAAAAAACCCGTGATAACGAGAAATTTATCGTTAGAACGGATTATTTTATGGTGACCTGTCATATGAGCGAGAGAACGAGGAAACGAAGGAACGAGTGAGCGAGAGAACGAGAAAGCGATGCCAGGTAGCGAGAGAATGAGTGAGCGAGAGAACAAGAGAACGAGGGAACGAGAGAGCGATGCGAGGTAGCAAGAGAACGAGATTGCGAGAGAATGAGGTAGCGAGAGAACGAGATTGCGAGAGAACGAGTGAGCGAGAGAGGGAGAGAACGAGAAAGCGAGAGAGCGATGCGAGGTAGCAAGAGAACGAGATTGCGAGAGAACGAGTGAGCGAGAGAACGATGCGAGATAGCGATGCGATAGAGCGAGAGAGCGATGCGAGACAGCGAGAGTGCGAGAGAACGATGCGAGGAAGCGAGGTGGATTTATGTCAATATCTTATCGCTCACTCGCATCGCTCCCTCGCATCCTCGTATCGCTCTCTCGCCCCCTCGCATCGCTCTCTCGCATCGCTGTCTCGTGCGCTCGTATCGCTCTTTCGCTACCTCGCTCCGCTCTCTCGCCGCGAGGGAGCGAGATTGTCAGATGGACGCTATCAGCCACCATAGTAATGAACAATATGCAACACGTTCTCCACAGAACACTTGGAGGTACATGTACAAAGGTACACGTATACCAAAACTTGCAGTGTGTTAATATGGATATTGGTGCATCTAGTTCACTTAAATTACGTAAGCTGTGCTGCTTCACAATACCACTCAACCCCTGAAATCACATATACCAGTGAATCGATACCGCTGGTTTTAATTGTTAGCAGTTTATAATACTGAGATTTCTGAGTGCCACAGTGAACAACATTTAAATTCCCTGAGTCAATCCGTAGAATATACATGTATATATTATTTAACACCATTAAGACAAAACAGAACATCAGTGCTGGCTGGTGAAACTGGTGTAGAGGTCTAGAATGTGTGTAAATTTCAAACTCTGACGACATTTATTTGTCTTTCTTTACATACACACTCCCGTGAAAAGAGAAGCATAGTTACCATGGTTACATGCATGGTTTTTTTTATATGTGAGGAATGAATGGAGTGAAACAGGATATTTGAGCAAACAGAATCAAAAGGAAAACATTGTGAAGTGGTATTTAAACTTGCTATGTCATTTACACATATTACATGTAACTTGATGTAAGCCTACTATGTTTACTGGAAAACCATTATTCAGGATGTTTGGAGGGTTTTTTTTTAAATGGTAAAAAAGATATCATGAAAGGCATCAGAGTGCAATATCACAACAAGGCGATACACATTGTACCGGTAATTGTGCCAAGCCCCTTTAATAGACAAACATACTGCATATACTGACACTGATTCAGGTCTTGAAGCTCTCAAAACATGCATAGCAAAACTTGACTGAGTTTATCCACTTTAAGAAATGCTGTATTATCGGAAAAAAAAAATACGCTCACTCAACTAATCCGTAAAACAGTGAACATTCTGTTGTCATGATTGGCATGAGGACGTGCTGTTTTTACTTGCGGTATCAAGGGAAACTTTTAACCTAAATTATCAAGAAACAACAGTTTGCTGAAATACATAGCCCTGGCAATATTATGTAAGTCCGTAAGTAAACATGGTAGTAGGTACCATCATCTCAATTAGGGTGCATCTATGCATGCTGACAAATTATGTTAATTTGGCAGCCATTTTCTCATGTTTTCACCCATCCTGTTCCTTCAATTTATGCACTGGACTGCACGCGTGCATGACATGTGTTCTTCTTCACCGGTACTATTCACATGTCATGTCGGTAAATAGCACTTGTGCTAATGTTTTTTGTTTATTTTCAACCGACTTAAAATAAAGTTTTATCTATCTTATCTTATCTTACATGTACCTGTGATGTGTACAGATTTTATTACATAGAAATAATGGAAGGGAAGGAGCACGTACGGACTGTACCCACCCTTCCCTGGACACGCCCCCGTCATACCAGTTTCCTTGTAGGTCATATAAAAATAGGACATATAAAATAGATGATATTGATCTGAAATTTACATCATAGTTTCTACTTAACAGTGTATTCTTTGAAAACCACTGTATGCATAGACGATTAAGTTGTAAAATTATGCAATATGAGTCCCATGTTGTTTCGAAAATTACAATTCCATATCGTGCTCTATTATGATATAATATCACGATAAACGGTGATAATTATCGTGTTATTTGAAGTACGTGTATTGTATGCTCGTCCGTGAACCACCACCTCCCACCTAGCCGCCTTACCTTCACCCCCTCCACCCAGTCTACACCTTCATCCGCTGCAAGTCACCTCATTGGTTATATCACTGTCACGTGGTAGCGAGCCTTATCCACTCACCAGGCTCTCTTACGTAATCTTCTGGGCCGTAGGATCGGAGCATGTGCAGATTATATGTATGTGTTGTAGATGCCGTTAGCAAAATCTAAATGCTTGAACCATGTACAAATATGATATATAGGGCCTGTAAAATACACATGTAATCCGACGAAATTATAATATTAATACATAAGAATTAACCATAAAATCCTCACATATTTTATTCAGATTGAGAATATTCATTAAATATCAGTAATTACAGAAATATCATGTAAGTTCCGATGTCAGAATGTTATTTGAACGGAGATATATTCTTTCATTTCAATTACAACTTTGTTTTTGTCACAATTGACACAAAATTGTTGTATGATTAACGTTCAATAAATAATTTTAAATATAATTTGTTGACATCGGTTATTGTGTGCGTTGTGCGAAGGGAAGGGGCGGGGCATATAGGTAAATAGATGGTAAAAAACAACAACATTTATTCATGTTAATTTATATAAATTTATATAAATCGTTATTTCGGTATTGAACGTCATATGTTTTGCGCTTGAACATGTACAGGGAGATTAGTTTTGCCGTAAAGGATTAACTGATCATATTTGACCATATGCAATAAATAATATTTGAACATATTCACTGGTAGGTATACACGTATAAATATTAATGCAGCAGAGTGGACGTGATTATTTTTCGTGTGCGCGAAAAATATCGTGGTAACGAATAAAAAATTAGCATCTGAACAAAAGAAAAAAATTAGGCCAAGGGCCAAAGATAGGTTACCGGACAATGTTTAATATTTTAGATGTTAGCCAGGTCACTGGTTGAATTCAAGGTCAAGAGAATATTCAGCATATATAACATTAAGCATATATCATGTCCACAGTTGATTGCTAAGCTGTAAATTCAATAATCAGCGAGATATTAGCAATTTTGTGCTGTGGCCTTGAAAATGAAGGGGCAAAGGTCAAATTCAAGGTCATCAAAATATTAAGTGCACATGTATATCATTTTCTATATCATGTCCACAATTGATTCCCAAGCCATACAGTCAATAGAGGAGCAAGATATGAGCCAGTTTGTCCTTGGACCTTGAGAATTAGGTCAGAGGTCAAATTCAAGGTCCGAGAATATTCAGCATATATCATTTCCTACATGTCCACAATTGATTCCTAAGCTGTAAAATCGATAATAAGTGAGATATTAGCCATTTTGTCCTGTGACCTTGAAAATGAGGTGAAAGGTCAAATTCAAGGTCATGACAATAATCTGCATATATCATTTCCTATATGTTCATAACTGATTCCTAAGCTGTGAAGTCGATAACAAGCGAGATATTAGCCATTTTGTCCTATGACCTTGAAAATGCCGTCAAAGGTCAAATTCAAGGTCATCAGAATATTCAGCATATATCATTTCCTATATGTCCACAATTGATTCCTAAGCTGTAGAGTCGATAATAAGTGAGATATTAGCCATTTTGTCCTGTGACCTTGAAAATGAGGTCAAAGGTCAAATTCAAGGTCATGACAATAATCTGCATATATCATTTCCTATATGTTCATAACTGATTCCTAAGCTGTGAAGTCGATAACAAGCGAGATATTAGCCATTTTGTCCTATGACCTTGAAAATGCCGTCAAAGGTCAAATTCAAGGTCATCAGAATATTCAGCATATATCATTTCCTATATGTCCACAATTGATTCCTAAGCTGTAGAGTCGATAATAAGTGAGATATTAGCCATTTTGTGCTCTGACCTTGAAATTGAGGTCAGAGGTCAAATTCAAGGTCACGAGAATATTCAGCATATATCATTTCCTATATGTCCACAATTGATTCCTAGTCTCTAATCTCAATATTAAGTGAGATATTAGGCATAATGTGTCCCATTATAAAGCACAGGAGAATTTAACATGGGAAAGTCCCATTTTGGCCGAGTTTGGGCCAAAATGGTCCACTTCGAGCGATTCAAGCGCAACGAAATTTATAGACATCATAGGAGTACATATCAGCAGTGTTATGTATCAAAAAGAAAAAAAGTTACTGAACAGATTTTGAGAAAATGGCCACCAAAGTCCAAAATCAGGCATTTTTCGTCGAAAACGGCCGCCATTTTGAAAAAAATGCGAAAATCAAAAAACAAAAAAATACCTCCTTCTTGAATTATTTTTAAGTATTTTTGTGCAAAATTTCAGAAGAATTCGCCCGTAAACAAAAAAGATAAAAATGTGGACGACGACGACGGACGACGACGGACACAACGCCATGCCAATAGGTTATCGGACCATAGGTCCGGTAACCTAAAAAAACCCGTGATAACGAGAAATTTATCGTTAGAACGGATTATTTTATGGTGACCTGTCATATGAGTGAGAGAACGAGGAAACGAAGGAACGAGTGAGCGAGAGAACGAGAAAGCGATGCGAGGTAGCGAGAGAACGAGTGAGCGAGAGAACAAGAGAACGAGGGAACGAGAGAGCGATGCGAGGTAGCAAGAGAACGAGATTGCGAGAGAACGAGGTAGCGAGAGAACGAGATTGCGAGAGAACGAGTGAGCGAGAGAGGGAGAGAACGAGAAAGCGAGAGAGCGATGCGAGGTAGCAAGAGAACGAGATTGCGAGAGAACGAGTGAGCGAGAGAACGATGCGAGATAGCGATGCGATAGAGCGAGAGAGCGATGCGAGACAGCGAGAGAACGATGCGAGGAAGCGAGGTGGATTTATGTCAATATCTTATCGCTCACTCGCATCGCTCCCTCGCATCGCTCTCTCGCATCGCTGTCTCGTGCGCTCGTATCGCTCTTTCGCTACCTCGCTCCGCTCTCTCGCCGCGAGGGAGCGAGATTGTCAGATGGACGCTATCAGCCACCATAGTAATGAACAATATGCAACACGTTCTCCACAGAACACTTGGAGGTACATGTACAAAGGTACACGTATACCAAAACTTGCAGTGTGTTAATATGGATATTGGTGCATCTAGTTCACTTAAATTACGTAAGCTGTGCTGCTTCACAATACCACTCAACCCCTGAAATCACATATACCAGTGAATCGATACCGCTGGTTTTAATTGTTAGCAGTTTATAATACTGAGATTTCTGAGTGCCACAGTGAACAACATTTAAATTCCCTGAGTCAATCCGTAGAATATACATGTATATATTATTTAACACCATTAAGACAAAACAGAACATCAGTGCTGGCTGGTGAAACTGGTGTAGAGGTCTAGAATGTGTGTAAATTTCAAACTCTGACGACATTTATTTGTCTTTCTTTACATACATCAAATGAAAAAAAAGGTTTACATGTATTTTTATTGGAAGCACATACCAGCAGTATGTAAAAAAAAATACACATGTGTTTATTCCTTTCCAAACATTTTTTTTCAAATTACACATTCATATCAAATGCAAATTTATATTACCAACTGTCAGAACTGATTCAATCGCAGACATAACTCAAACTCGGTCACTCAACAGAGAACAGCGCAAAAAAATGAGAGAAATTTATAATAGTCCACTGTTCCTGGATGCTAGTAGTTTTAGTCCACGAAACGTTTCTGAATCAACTTTCATGTACAGCAAACTGAGGTCTACAAGTAGTTATCCTTTTTCGGATGAGGAACTTTCCCATAGTACACCGATATCTGAATACTAGTGGCCCATTGTTTCAGTCCACAGAATGTTTATGGGTTGACTTTCATGTAGCAAGTTGATGTCTACAAGTAATAAATGGTGACTGTGATGGGCAGATCACGGAAGACATCTCTGATCATAGGAGCCACCTTGTCCCAGACTAAACCATCCAGACCACAACCAATCTTTGGCATTGCAAGCTGTGATACATTGTGCTCCAGACAATGTTTTCTCATGGCCTGCAAGCTGGACTCCAGTGAATTGTACGTTGGCTTCTGCCATGCCTTCTCCTTAGTTACCAGATAATAAACGTATCTGTTTTCTCTTCTCAACACGGCTAGTTCTCCAGTTTTCTTACCTGTGAATATCATATACTAAACATGTCAACTTAACATTCAACATGTTGATTCTTCATGAGCATTGAACATGGTGAATGCTAAAAACAAAGAATATATATACATTTGTACAACAACAGAAAATGTACTTGAAACACGACGTGATTATTCTGGGCGATCTTGTGGAAATAATCACTGTTGAAGTCACCTTGAGCTTTGAGATCGTCCAGGCCTCCGAACATTTTTTTGAAGATGACGGCGATGCCTTTGCCCATGCGGAGATCAGTACTGACACAGTGGGCGAGGCTTGTGTTCGGGCTTACCTTGAACAGGTCCCCCTTCACCTCGCGGTATACCAGCTGTGATATATTTATATAGATGTATATATGCAGGACATGTGAATAAAGTTACTCATGTTATAAAACCTTCTTCAAGTCACAAATGTAAGAGTTGTTGTCATAATGCATTCTATTATACAGAACATGATACAACATGTATAAGCATGTGTAACTGGATGATGGCGATATTCGAACATCAGTCATAAACACATCATAATGCAACATAAATTTGTCTGGTCAGTAAATCGACAGACAACATACATTTAAATGTACTAACTTATATGCTAACACTCAAAATTTTCAAAAGCGTTGCAAACTTGCGGTTCATTGACGGTAAAAAGATATCATAAAAAACTGTAATAAAACTTTTATATTTCTATTTTCAAAAACTGGGGATAAAAACTCGGCAGTCCACCGCAACTGCTAGTAATTCCAGTCCGATCAAGGGACTTATCATGCATCATGGGTCTCAAAGAAATAAAGAAACATTCTCGAGGTCGGTAACTAAACCGGAAGTGGGTGATGTGCGCAGCCGCCGGCAAAACTCGGTGAAAACAAACAGCTGTCAGAATCTCTGTCAAATGTGTCGTCTGTTCATGATATTTTATAATTTCTACGGATCTATGTGATTATGCCAAAAAGCTGTTGCGCCTTTGGCTGCCATAGCCACAATATGAAGGGGGAGAATGTTTCTTTCCACGTTTTTCCCGTTGATACGGATAGAAGAGCGAAGTGGATTGCAGCCGTCAGGAGAAAGGACTGGCTGCCCACTAAGAACTCCGTGCTTTGTGGGAAGCATTTCTTGACTGGTAGGTTGACTAAATGTCAGATGCGGATTAAGTATGTATTTTGAGGGGGTGTGGGTGGGCTGGGGGTGTACAAAAGAATATAGATCTATATGAAAAACTAACAGCTGTTAGAAGGAGCGTCGCTCAGACTGATTCCTGGCTCCTTATATCACATTTTTTGCCTCCCCTATTTGCATGACTCATCATAGAAAATGTATCAGTTATTATGAGCATAAATTGATTTTATTTTATTTAGTTCATGTTAGAAATCAATCATAAAATATTTTTTCACAGGCAAACTCAATCGTGACCCTTGCCACCCGGACTATGTACCCTCCGTGTTTGTCTACTCCAGTCCTCGAGAGAAGCTGCAACCGAAGTTGGCTCGGTACCAAGCTGTAAGGAACCGGAAGGTTATGAGAGAGTTGCTTCCGCCAAATGAAACAGTTAAAGAGAACTTGATGGAAGTTGATCACATGTATTTCAAGAGTGAGTACCAGTATATATCATTGAACATTATCCAAGAATATAAAGGAAATCATGTTCCAGTTTTGTGCAGATATTCCAAATTACCACTTAGATTCTCTGCCAGCAATTGACCATAAATATATGTAGCATTTTCTATCTTTCATTTATATGTAATATGCACTTGTAGGGTGTCAAAATAAGTTATTGCGTATAGTTAAAGTAATTTGTATATGAAATGACTTTGATTTATTTTCATCTTATTCTAGGTATACAGGTACCTGACACCTCAGTGGCTAGTAAGACCAGCCCAGAACCTACCCAGAATACCTGCCCAGAAACACCAGTGGAGCCCCCTGTTTCCGTTCCGGAGCCTGACCCAGGTGTGGCATGTGCTCTCGAGATGGCTGCTTTGCGAGCAGAGCGTGACACTCTGAAGAAGGACCTCGAAGTGTTCAAGATGTCACATCTCTGCATCAAGGAGGATGACAAGAAGTCCCATTTCTATGTTGGTCTTCCGTGGGCGGTCTTCTTTACAACTTTCCAGTTCCTTGCTCGTTTCATCAACTCCACCAACAAGAGGTTTGTCCTGAAACCAATTGACCAGTTTTTCTTGACACTGGTGAAGCTGCGCATGGACTTGCCTTTCGAGTTGATATCAAATCATGCAGGTGTCGGCAGGACAACAGTAATTGACATCTTTTGGCGGTGGGTTGACCTTATGCATGCGAAGCTCAAGTTCCTCATCCGATGGCCAGATAAGGAAGCTTTGATACAGACAACACCGGCGGCATTCAAGTGCCACTTCCCAAGGCTGACTGGCATTATTGACTGCTTTGAAATCTTCATGGAGAGCCCCAAGTCTCTCCTAGCAAGAGCTCAATGTTACTCCAACTATAAGAAGCATTGTACCGTCAAAGTGTTCATTGTTTGTTCCCCCCTTGGATCAGTTTCTTACATCTCTTCATCCTGGGGCGGAAGAGCATCAGACGTTGAAATAGTTCGGGAATCAGAATTCATCGGGAGCAGATTCCACATGCCTGGAGACCAAATCCTTGCCGATCGAGGGTTCACTTTGCACGAGGACTTCGCGATGCAAAACCTTGAGCTTATCACACCATCTTTCACCAAGGGCAAAAAACAACTATCAGCCAAGGAAGTAGAAACTTCTCGGAAAATCTCAAGTGTTCGTATCCACATTGAGCGAGTGATTGGATTGGTGAAGAACCGATACACAATTCTACAAGGGACTCTTCCAGTTCAAGTGGTGAAATCTTTGAAGGATGAAACCCGTCAACTTAAGCCGGCCAGCATCGACAAAATCTTGGTGTCCTGCGCCGCTCTGACAAATTTGGGGACAGGCATAGTGTCTAAGACGAATGTGTGAACTGTGTGGTTGAACATGATGCAGATCAGTAACACTTTCTATTTTCAGATTACAGGACGATAAGCTATTGTCATGACTTTGCATTAGGAGTCCATCCACATTTGTAGCTTTGAAGTTTACGGTCAAATCTTTTTGAAATTTTGCACAAAAATGCCTAAAAATATTCCCAGGAAAGGTTTTCGCTTGTTATTTGATTTTCGCTTTTTTTATCAAAATTGTGGCAATTTTCGATGAAAAATGGCCAATTTTGGACTTTGACGGCCTTTTTGCAATGGCTGAACAGTTTTTGAGATTTTTGTTTTGAAAGATGCCCCTTATGTAACTCTGTGAATCGCAGTTGAATCGCCGGTCTGCGCGTGTCACAGTTTAGATTTTTGACTGACTTGGAATGTCTAAATTGGCCGCTGACGTTTAAACGTTTGCACCTACATGTAGAGGTTAGGATTGTATTAGCTTAGAAGATGTCATAAATATTGCACATTGCTTGATGACCTTGAATTTGACCTTAGAAGACTAGAAAGTCTTGAAGGCTAGAACTCGGAGTCTTGCCTGACCTTAAATTTGTAAATTGGCCTCTACAGACAAAATACTTGTTAATAGAGCTTACAGGTTACTATTATGAACATATAGAAAGTCATATGCATCATATATAATGGTGACATAAGATATTTAGAAGTTTACAAATATGAAGTTTACAAATATGACCTTGATTGGTAAATCTGAAGGTGATATGTCACCTACAATGCTTAAAATTGTCCGGTAACCTATCTTATCCCTTGGGCTAATTTTCATTATTAATATAAATATATTTTGATGAACCGTGTTGAAGTTAATTGTACATGTTACTGGTTGAGTTATAAAGTCTGAACTTATTAAACTTTGAAGATCACACATATTAATGCAATTGTGCATTGCATTTGCAGTTTTTTGCATGCAGAACTGGAGTTGTATGTACTTGAATTTGTTTAGTCGAGTTGTGCAGGGAAATTGACCTTATACGAATACGAAGCAGAGTTGTAAATTGCATATAATGTTATATTCACATGCAAGAGATATGAAGTTATTTCAAATTGTCGGGTTTCAAATCTGTGCTCAGTATTAATACAAACAAGTATATTTTGCTGACCCTGTTGTAGTAATATGTTCTAACATTCGAAGTTGCAAGCGTACCTTTAAGTTGTCTGTATTTGAATTTGTAAGGCAAATTTGTGCAGTACATTTGATTTTGTATGCTTGTGAAGCGGACGTGTAAATTGCATTACGTTATATGCCTTTGAAATTGATGCTAGCAGTTTAGTCATTTTCTGGTCTGTAAGGTTGAAAGTTTAATAGTGAAACTAATCTGCGAAGAACATGAAAATATATGCATGTAAAAATGATGTCATATTCGTTTCATTTTGTTTATACTAGTTGTCAACTTGTACATGGAAATAAAATGTGTATGCATGCAAAGTTAAATTTTCATGAATTTGGATTGCATTAGTATAGATTTTACAAGTTCCATCACATTTTATAATATTTATCTCAATAGCCTGTATGCATTTAATTGCACAATGCAAAATAAAGAATTATTCAGTGAAATTTTTATTCATACTGCACAAAACATTATTCAATTTTCATGCTATTTCTTGTGTGCCTTAGCCATAAACGATACATATAGCATTAAAAACATGAACCAGTTTCACACATACAGAAACAAATTTTGAATGACATATACAGTATTTATTCATGAACTACTTAATTTGAGTTTTTCACTTTGCTCTGCTATGGATTTTTTTATCTTACCACAAGCTATTTTATTCAAATTATATATTAATTTAGGCAAACGGTTTCACCCCACACATAGCTCGAAAAACCAGGGCCTGCGAGTCCCAAGCCTCATAAAAAAACGTCAGGGCAATCAGATAAATTCATTTGTGAAACATTGCATAAGTTCTATGAACCCTGACTTCACATAACACTTGTACAGATTTTAAATTTTTTTTGAGCTTTTTGAGCACATCAGCTCATTGCAACAAGAACATTAATACACCGATCAAGTTTAGGCTAAACAGTTAATCTACATTAGGATTCATAATGCTTGTAACTTTAACACACTTGTAGATATGCATGGAAAATAACTTAACTAGAAGCTTTACAGTCCTTGCAATACCAGTCGCCTTTCGGAGCTCGCTTTCGTTTGATACAGCTCAAGTGGAACCACTGGATAGCACAGGACGGGTTGTCACAGCCAATCATCGTCTCGTCCGTGTCCTTTTTACAGTAGCAGAAAGCGTAAGAACTGTCATTGACCTGTGGAGAAGTGGATGTTGTGGCAACTGGTCCAGATGGTTTATCATCTGATGAGCTTGGCAATTCGGAGTGCTTCCGGAGTGCAGGGAACAGACATTCTGTCCAGAAGGTTGTGCACTTCCTGACCATGGAGGTGATGAATTCTTCGTCTCTTGACACCCTAATGACCAGTGACAATTTTGGAGTCCACACAACAAAGTCTCCATACTGTCGCTCACAAGCATACATCTGCATCTGCATCTGGGTGTAGTAACTGTGACTCTTCGCCAGTGTACACTGAGGCGTCAGGTACGGCATGCGACATACCAGTGTGTCAACATCAGTGACATCCCTTGCACTGTAAGGACACTTTATTTCTAAGATCCCTTTACCAGCACAACAAGTACATTGAATGAGACCATCTGGACTGGCGGCCAAAAATGGAGTTGCTAAACTAATGTGAATTCCGGTCTTGATGACCTGCATGTCACTGTGGCTATAGCTTGGCTGGTGCTCAGCATATTCAGTGAAGGCCTCAGCTTCCTTTTCTGTGCCCCATGTCAGAGCAGCACTCTTTGCCCTGTTCCTGGATTCTTGACACAATTGACGTAATAATGAGGGAGCAGGTTTTGTAGTGCTGGTGTGTAGGACACTGTGAGCTGTGGAAGATGTGATGCGTCCAACGCGAACACTGCTCCAGTGGGCCGTCACAGACTGTCCCATCGTCTGATCAACAACATACTTCTGCTGGGCTTGGGAAATTGCAAGATGGTCAATGCACTGTTTTGAACCAGCATCACTGGGCAGATTCGCGATCACATCCGGAACAGGTAATGGAAAGGACACAGGATGGATGCGTTTCTTCTCCTTGAATGGTGCGCACAGTCCTTCGTATGTGCTGAGTACAATTGGAGTGGTACTGACTTTCTGCAGTGTGTTGAGGAATATGGCTTCCTCTACGCAGGTGGCTGGTGGAGGTGGTGGCCTAACTTTCCTGAGCTTGGTGGTGCGTAGCCTGTCTTTCGCAGCCTTGCTGTAGAACTGGATGTTCGCCACTTTGGATGGCTTCACCTTCTTTGTGAAGCATTTGTTCCAGCGACAAGGTTCCTCCGTGCAGGCAAGTGTGGTGTACCCCATCCTAACAGCGGCCTCGACCTTGAACAGCAAAGCTGCCACGTGTGAGCAAGACTCACCAAGCCTGCAAATGAAATGAAAAATTTCAATGAACGTTTACTTGTCATTACATAATTGACAACTACATGTAAATGAAATAATTTATATTAGAACACTACAATGTACACACTTTTAGAGATCAGTCCTGATTTGTATGTTTTACATGTACAATGAAAATACACTACTACTTGTGAAATGATATATTCATGTGACACAATAAATATAAATTTATTTATATATCCGAATTCTATCATGTATCAGTTAAGTACATGATTAGTAATTTGCAACTTTGAAACAAGGGCCGAAGATAGGTTACCGGACAAGCTAGGTCACTGGTCAAGAGAATATTCAGCATATACAATATTAAGCATATATCATGTCAGTTGATTGCTAAGTTGTAAATTCAATAATCAGAGAGATATTAGCAATTTTGTGCTGTGGCCTTGAAAATGAAGGCAAAGGTCAAATTTAAGGTAATCAAAATATTCAGTGTATATCATTTTTTATATGTCCACAATTGATTCCCGAGACATACAGTCAATAGAGGAGCAAGATATGAGCCATTTTGTCCTGTGACCTTGAAAATGAGGTCAGAGGTCAAATTCAAGGTCACGAGAATATTCAGCATATATCATCCTATATGTCCACAATTGATTCCTAAGCTGTAAAATCCATAATAAGTGAGATATTAGCCATTTTGTCCTATGACCTTGAAAATGGGGTCGAAGGTCAAATTCAAGGTCACGAGAATATTCAGCATATATCATTTCCTATATGTCCACAATTGATTCCTAAGCTGTAGAGTCGATAATAAGCGAGATCTAAGCCATTTTGTGCTCTGACCTTGAAACTGAGGTCAGAGGTCAAATTCAAGGTCACGAGAATATTCAGCATATATCATTTCCTATATGTCCACAATTGATTCCTAGTCTCTGATATCAATATTAAGTGAGATATTAGGCATAATGTGTCCCATTATAAAGCATAGGAGAATTTAACAAGGGAAAGTCCCATTTGGGCCGAGTTTGGGCCAAAATGGCCCACTTCGAGCGATTCAAGCGCAACGAAATTCATAGACATCATAGGAGTACATATGAGGAGTGTTATATATCAAAAAGAAAAAAAGTTACTGAACAGATTTTGAGAAAATGGCCGCCAAAGTCCAAAATCAGGCATTTTTCATCGAAAACGGCCGCCATTTTGAAAAAAATGTGAAAATCAAAAAACTAAAAAATACCTCCTTCTTGAATTATTTTTAAGTATTTTTGTGCAAAATTTCAGAAAAATTCGCCCGTAAACAAAAAAGATAAAAATGTGGACGACGACGACGACGACGACGACGACGGACGACGACGGACGCCGGACGACGGACGCAACGCCATGCCAATAGGTTATCGGACCATAGGTCCGGTAACCTAAAAATAACAATTAATACCCAGCCATGCAGTCACAGTGAGCGCACAAGATTTGCCCATCCTTGTTAACGGCGATCCAAGGCTTGTGTGGCTCCTCATTCACCCTGTACGATGGCGTGACGCTCGTCTTCATCACAGTGACATCCCCTTTCTTCAGGTGCATGATCGTCTGGACCCACCCAGAAACGAAGAAAGTGTGTGCCTCCAGGCTCTTGTAATTTTTCATCGCCTCCCTCGTGTATATTCCTGAAATTGCAGTTCATAAAAATCATAGCTATGCAATAAGATAAAAAAAAATTATGTCAAATATAATTATCATTAACAGGTAGAACATAACCAATTGCAGGACAGTTTTACCATAATTTTTTTGTTAAAGTAAGAAATTTAAGCTAAACTTCTATGCAACTTTCACTTCTACCAAAAATGTCACTCAATTCCATTATAAATTTTGAATAAATTGTAAGACGACCTTCCTCTGAACCAATATGTCTCTTGAATGTTTCCTACTTGGTCCTACCCGGAAAAAAATGCTGTCCAATTTCAAAACATTCACAACAAACTGTCATACACGTACATGCAAAAAAGCTAAGCTGGATGAGCTCATCAATTCTGTGGGCAATTTTCTTTTCGACCAAAATTGTAATCAATGCCTATATTTTCAAATTTATCATATTATGTACATGTCAATCTGTTAGATACAAACATCTACAAAGTACGAATAACTTTGCTTATGTAACGAGTCAAGCCTACTCTTTTGTCTTATATAATTATTGCATACTTTGCATTGGTAATCATTAAGTAATAGTAAGAATAGCCAAAATCCATATATCTTGGAGCATTCCATGACTTTTTGCTGACGCACGAACCTAAGCCCAAACCCCTTGGTCTAGCCTTTGAAGTTTAAGACCATTTCCGTTATGTAAAAAAGAGTTCCCTGATAGGATGATATTTTTGTAACCTATTCACAGTATCAATTACATGTCTAGTCTGTATAAAAGGGTTTGCCGCCTCCGGAATCTTCGGAGTAGCCCGGGAGTGGCCCATAGACTGTTACTTTCCTATGGGGGCTATTCCCCATCTTGCGTTGTGTACATGACCAAGATGTATTTTGTATTATGTACTGTCTGTACGTAACACCTGACCGAGGAAATGTATCTATTGGACTACCTATTCACCTGATTGGATTGCCACAGTGTATCTCTACATTTCTTCAGTCATTTGGATCAATAAACCTGGAACTCAATATTGCATCTTTTTTTCATTATCACCAAGAACCCGAAAGGGGGACTGGTGATATAACACATGTTGATTTGGAAAGATTTCACAAATACAAAACCAAGCACATGCACAAAATCATTGCATACTAGATGAGTATGCACCATGTATGTCTATTGTATTTATGTAAAATGTCATATGAAGATGTAATATGGATTATGTAATATTAAGCTAATATGTCGTTTTTGCCCTGAGGGGGGGGGGGGGGGGAGAGGGGGGGGGGGGATTTCTGCTATGTGACTATGTCGTATGCACTGCACTATTATATATGTCATGAGTATAACGAGTATAACCTAGGGCTTCAACGAGTACACAATTTCGTGACCGGTTACTCGCTAGCTTTTAACCGAACCGTAGCCCTAAATATGACCTTCTAATTGGTTGTCTGCTTTTTTTCGATGTTTTTATGTTGACAACCATATAATTGGTTGTCAACATAAAAACATCGAAAAAAAGCAGACAACCAATTAGAAGGTCATATTTAGGGCTACCGAACCGTAACCGGTTACTCGTCCAAAAATATAGAGCTAAATAGTGTCTAAAGTAACACCTACTTTTTTTCACAGTTCGCATTTTATCAAATCTCCATGTCAAAATTGCGCCTAAAACTCGACATTAGACGTCATTTTCACGTGAAAATATGCCATATTATGATGAATAAACATTTTATTTGGATTGGAGAATGATAAATTACTTCAATTCTGCGCGTTCAGGCGGAAATTTGACTGATGTGAAGTGTTTTATGCTGAATTACAAGGTTGCAAAATACGTTCACGATTAACCGGTCACAAAATCTTTAACCGGTTAGACTACATTCTGTAACCAAACCGTAACCGGTTAACCGAGTACTTGTTGAAGCCCTAGTATAACCTGTGCCAGGCTGTGGAATTCCATAGCGGTGTACCTGTATGATGGCATGTCTGTCTTGTAATAATAGTAGAAAGTAAATTAAAAGATATCTTATACATTACCAGGGCAACAAATTCACTTCTGCACGCTTACCAGGCGTGTCCACCAGATAACTGAACACATCTGGCCACTGCACAGAAGGCCACTTCGTGGGGTCGTCCACCCATGAACCAGCCGGCAGGGAGTACGGGCACTCCATCTCGCCAATCAGCCGCAACTTCTGCTTGTACCGTGCCAGGGCATCCTCCGACAATTTACTAGTATAATCATACGCCATCTCGATCACAGATACTTGATAAAAAGGTTGTAAACAGGGGTAAAATAACGGATGTAAAGCAGTTGAGAAAGGCGATCGCAGACAAAATGTCAAAAAATGGCGGGAATTCCGATTTGCTGTGTTTTCACCGAGTGACCTGACCTAGTGACCCGGAAGTGACGTCACACCGACTTCGAGAATACTATATTTTCCATAACCATGTATCATGGTCACTAGTATGTAGGGGCAAAAGTCCTGATTCTATCTGTCTACAACTATTCTATCTGTCTACATGTATCATGGTCACTAGTATGTAGGGGCAAAAGTCTTGATTCTATCTGTCTACAACTACATAAATTAGTCGTTGACATATATATGAATAATATATACCATGGTCATATGTATGCAATATATTATAGGCCTAAGTTCTAACTGGCCAATCGTGGCCGTGGTCAATCTGGTCATTAGTTAGGCCCGCCGGTATTGGCAGACTTACTATTACGGAAAATGACCACGTGCCAGCATCAGTTGTTAGATGTGGCGGGAACTTGCTAACAAGTGCAGGTGCCCGCGCAGGTGCCCGCACGTGCTTTGTCGTGGACGTGGGACGCCCCTAGTCTGGGAATTCCAGCAATAGATTTTTCCCTGATATCTCACAGATTCACCTTCTCAGTACATGCTCCACTTGTCATTGTTCTTGCCTTGGCGTTACTTCGTGAGTTGACTGTGACAAATTTGAGCATTTCCCAACGTGAGAACGGAAACCCTATCCAGGGTCTTTGACTTTGGTGAAAATTTGTCACTGCAGACGTCAACAATTTTATTAACAATTTCAATGTTTATAGTCTCGGATTTTCAACCAATGAGAGCAGTCAGCAGATTCTGTCCATGAGCAAACCCATACGTAGCGGCCTTGACCTTGGCCTGAAGACTTTGGTCTGCAGACTGGGCGACGGTTGCTGAAAATTGTTGCACTTTTGTCACTCCTCGCTGGGACGGTTCAAAGCTCTGTCACGCGTCGATTCCTTGTCACTTTACAGACTAGAACCCAATACACAAGTACGCCACAATGTCAGGGAAGCGTGACAAAGCCAAGGAGCAACTTTCCGACTATGCAAAATCGCATCAGGTGAGCATTGATTTCCTCTGTTTATCGGTTTATATTATAATATCTAGACCCAGTGAAATAATAGACTGAATGTTTATTATCATCACATGAGTTAATGGAAGTCCCCATAGTAGATCTACGTACTGCTTATTTGCTAATAGTGCTTTCAGCAAAGGAGATCAGAATGCATCAAAAGACCAGAAATGATGGAACATAAATATTGTTATATAATGGGCCTACTAAAAGAATGTACAGTTCTTTACTGTATATGTATTACGCATATCCTAACATTATCTAGCAAATTAAAATTTATCCATTTGCTGATGACGGGTTTATCAAGGATTTGAGTTATATACAACTGTGCCCAGCATATGGTACCAGGGGTCGCCAATTTCACTGGTCCGTCGGTCCTGACAGGTGAATTTTCCCATGGTCCGGCAGGTTTTCTGATTTGATCCGCCATCCTGGCCGGAAAAATATGACAAATTGATATCAATAATGATGAAAGCATATCAAAATCAATGTTCGATATTACCTTTCCCCGTAAAACTTATTCGGTCCAGCAAAACTTAGAATTTCACCTACCCAATTAAATGTCCTGTAAAATTTCAGATAATTGGCAGTGAAACAATATAGTAGCCATGAAAAACACACAAACGATGAATGCAGATGAAAACAACAAACGGTGTGGCATAATAAAAATTTCCATAACCAAACTTCATTCAGGAGTCAAATGGCCCCCAAGATCATAAAAAATTAAAGCTCATTATCGGGAATTGATGGTAAAAGAATATTTATAAACAATATTGACATCAAGGAAGTTTCTCAATTCCCAATGAGCGACTCATTGGAACTCATTCCCAATGAGTTCATGATCCAGTGACTTTATCATGTTCATTGAAATGTGGGGGTTGCATGTGGGCAATCAAAGACCTGTGATTGGTTCAAAACAGATCACATGGTACAGAGCATGGCGCTGATTGCTCACTCCCTCATTTAGCCAGAGTGGCACTTTATCCTACATGTGCGGTGCTCCCGAACTATAACAAACTTTATACCATGTATACCTATGAGCATAATGTTCCAACTCGTACCACAATTTTTCATTTACTGATAGGGACACGATTAAAACTTGAACAGTTGATCAAATCGTACAATTTGTAAATTTTTGCTACATATCGGGAAGAAAATGTGAATAGTACCGGTATTGGTCACTTGAAGAAGAACACTAAAATCTACTGAAATCGCCTGAATGACTTCCGATTAGAATGTGTCAATGTCTCAGATCTCACCTTGATGCACTCTACATGCAGGTTCCAATACCAGTGGTCCCCCTCAGATAAGACACCCCTCTATAAAGACCCCCCCCCCCCTTCTATGGCACTACGATGAATTCATAATGTAAATGAATTTCTCCGCTTAAGACTCCGCTTAGATTAAAAAAGACCGCAAATATATGGCAGAAGGGTAGATCTTATCTAGGGGGATCACTTTGTATTCCAATTTGAAGGGAAAGAAAAATGCGACTGGAAAGAGTTCCATACAAAGTGTGATAAAAAAATGTGATCTGGATATAACTTAAAACATTAGTTTTCAGGAACAATAATCAAGAACAATGAAATCTGTACACATCACAGGTACATGTCTGCACGCGTGCAGTCCAGTGCATAAATTGAAGGAACAGGATGGGTGAAAACATGAGAAAATGGCTGCCAAATTAACATAATTTGTCAGCATGCATAGATGCACCTTAATTGACACAATGGGACCTACTACCCCTGGTTACTCACCAGACTTACATCATATTGTCAGGGCTATGTATTTAAAAAAAAACTGTTGATTGTTGATGATTTAAGATAAAAGATTCCCTGGATACTGCAAGTAAAAACAGCACCTCCTCATGCCAATCATGAAAACAGAATGTTCACTGTTTTACGGATTAGTTTTCAGTGAGCGTATTTTTTTTTTCCAGATAATACAGCATTTTCTTGAAGTGAATAAACTCAGTCAAGTTTTGCCATCCAGGTTTTGAGAGCTTTTGGCCATAGTTTTGTTTTGAATCATCGTTTCGACTTGAAATTTTGTGTGTCTTGATTGTTTATCATGCCGTAATTGTTCACAAAATTTCAGAATTCTATCTAAAAAATTGGAGAAGTTGACAATATAACCCCATGTTAAATTTCAGTCGGAAATGGGATCAAATAAATTTTAACAAATTCAGGGCTTTTATCGTGTTTATGCCCATACAGAATGAACCAATTGCATTGATCATGTTGAAGGTCGGACGTCGGAAGGTATAGTCGGTGTATAATAAGTAAATATGGTTATTCTGAAGCAATATATAACTTGTACATCAAATAAACATGATAAAAGTTGTTGTTTTTTTGTACAAACTCTGAAATTCCATGTTGGGGCCGAAATTTAACATTTGGTTAGATTGCCAACTTTCTCAATTTTTGAGATAGAAATCTGAAATTTGATGAAAAATTACGGCATGATGCCCAATAGATAAGCACAAAATTTCAAGTTGATACGATTATTTAAAACAAAAATACGGCTAAAAAGTGTGTTTCACTTATGGACGAACGTGAGTTTAGCACAATTACAATGGGTATCAACTTGGTATAATATTGCACTCTGATGCCTTTCATGATGTCTTTTTTACCATTAAAAAAAACAAACTTCCAAACATCCTGAATAATGGTTTTACAGTATACATGGTAGGCTTACATCTAATATGTGTAAATGACATAGCAAGTTTAAATACCACTTCACAATGTTTTCCTTTTGATTCTGTTTTGCTCAAATATCCTGTTTCACTCCATTCATTACTCATATATAAAAAACCATGCATGTAACCATGGTAACTATGCTTTTCTTTTCACTGGAGTGTGTTCTGGTTATTTTTTTTTCAAACTGTGTAGGCTGACATTTTCCTTGAAAGCAAAGTGAAAGTCCTGTTTGCGTCATGCTGATAATTTGTCAGTGAAAAAATGCCACAAACTTCTGAGGTTTAATATTGATGATGACTAAGCAATCTTGATCTTCTGAAAGTTCACTAAACCCCGGGATGAATTGCACTTTTAAATGAACAAGATTTCTAGCACGTACTGCGACACAACATAAATTGAATATAAATCTCTGCAACATACAGTGACATTAAGCATGTTAATTAGAGCAAGACACAATATAATAGAATGAATGAAAAAGATCAAAGTCCTATCATGACAGAACATGATCATTTTGCCCAGTTTGTTTTGTTCTCTAGCAGCAGGCAAAATATTACATTTCACTTGTGAGATATCGACTCAGTTCATGATATGGATGGGAACATTACATCCTTTGAACAAACTTCAGCCATAAACAAGTTAGGACACAAAGACATGACATTGAGTTATATGTTTGTTGTGAGGACTGAGAAACATGAGAAACTTGTGAAAGTATGAAATCATCAAAATTACTTACTATGTTATGACCTGCCGTAAAAGCGGCCGTATTGACATGATTGAGAGTTTCGTTCTGTTACTCTGGTTACTCATATTGATGATATTCATAAATTTGTTTATCAAGTATACCGATACCGGTTGAGAACATACAAAGAAAAGTTGTTATTTCACTAATTGGATAGCCAATATTCATCAAATGATCAATTGATCAGTTACTTGGAAGCAGATTTGAATTTTTGATATATTTAAATATTTGGTAAAACAAGCCATGTATATTTCGACGAAAAAAAATATCTGTGGTGGTTAATTGAGAGGACTTTTCATTTGACCATGTTGACTGGGTGTATGGTAGTATATGTATGTAAGTGTATGACAGTATCATGGTTAAGCAATGGGCACAATACATGTAATTGCTAATCAAGTGAAAAAATGAAGTACTTTATAACAGTATATTGTCTCCTGTGAGCAAGATCTGCTCACTGTTAGAAGTTCAGATACATGTACTGTCAGGTACCGGTCGATTAGCGACAGTTCATCATGTCATGTGACACTTCAGTAAAACGTTAGACAGAACACATTCCTGTGAACATACATGTGTTCCTCAATTTCCTCACCCCACATTGGCACACTCTGAGGGGACTCCATTCACATACTGATATCTCTATTCACACAGGATGAGAGCATAGGCTCAGACACGGGTAGAATATTGTATCATGTATAGAGTTTGCATACACCTATGGTTCTTACACACCACAGGTTTCCCATGATTTTTGCTGTGTTTAAACACTCAATCTCACTTACGTGTACACATTGAACTTGATATGATATTACACTTCACTGTTTCAAGACAAAAATGATATCAATTATCTGGCATATTAACAATGTTAGCAGTTATGCCTTACAAGTGATATGTTATAAAATACCACTTCACCACTATACCCCCCCCCTCCCCCTCTTCTCAGTCTCCAGATGCGTTGACCACAGGTCATGGACAGCCAGTGGGCAATAAGACAAACCTACTGACTGTCGGACCCCGAGGCCCAGGTCTGCTCCAGGATGTCGTCTTTATCGATGAGATGGCACACTTCGACCGCGAGCGAATCCCAGAGAGAGTGGTGCACGCCAAGGGAGCAGGTTAGTGGCTGTGGTGGTCAGCTGGACAGTGGTATGATGAGTGCTGGGTATCACTCAGTTTCAGTAGTCCCATCTTTAGCGAGACTATTTGAAATATACATAAAAATCGTACTGATAACGAAAATTATACTGATTTAAAAAATATCAATCACTTGGATGATTTTTGTCTTGTGCTTGAACTGGCAGGTGCTTTTGGATATTTTGAGGTGACTCACGACATCACACGGTTCACAAAAGCTAAGATATTTGAGCACATCGGCAAGAAGACTCCCATGGCGGTCAGGTTCTCAACTGTCGGTAAATATATATGGAATATGTTGACGTGTTGTTATATGTGAGCAGATGCTTAATAAATGTGTGTGTTCAAATTTACAAAAAGAAGTCGTATTGATATCAGGACATTGTAAGTTCTGTATATATTTACATGTAGTGGTGAGGATCATTCAGTTATATTGTGTGTGAAGTAACTGTAAATCCTACAATGTTGACCATGACACTGATACACAAACTGACTATGGCCAGGTGGTGAGAAGGGTTCTGCTGACACGGCCAGAGATCCGCGAGGATTCGCCGTCAAGTTCTACACAGAAGAGGGTAACTGGGACCTGGTGGGGAACAACACCCCGATCTTCTTCATCCGGGACCCCTTCCTGGTGCGTTCCAGCTCTGTCTCGTGTGCTTAATAATAGTGCCATAGTACTTCGAGAATGTTCTGATAACTCGAATGGTTTACTGATGCTGTGATAAATTGTAGGTAAAATAAAATTTTGGCTCTTGCAGTTCCCAAACTTCATCCACACCCAGAAGAGGAATCCTGCGACTAACTTGAAGGTACTAGTAGTCAGAGGGAATAATACAGAATGACTTCGGGACTAGGGAATTTGGCATCATTTCTTTGAAATCATGACCTGTTGTGATTCCATTGATGACTGCATGCATGTGTTCAAGAGTTGTCTCTACATCCCTTGGTACTGTATCAGTATAGAATTGTTCTGCTCCATGTTCGGCAAAGCAAGTGTTGTTTGTTTCTCTGTTGCCCACAGGACCCGGACATGTTCTGGGACTTTATCACGCTGCGCCCTGAGACGACCCACCAGGTGTCCTTCCTGTTCTCTGACCGTGGTACGCCTGACGGTTACCGCTTCATGAACGGCTACGGTAGCCACACCTTCAAGCTCGTCAATGCTGAGGATGAGGCCGTCTACTGCAAGTTCCACTACAAGGTAACCATGGTGACAGTTATCAATTATCATTCAGTCAATTTATTAGAAGGTTCAAACTTGTTTAACAAAATTTAAACATTTTGCAATTGTTCTGTTGATGTTTTGATTATGTGGATCTTGTGTGTCGGTAAGGTTTGTGTACAAGTTATACTTGAAGCTGTCATATTAATTGTACAGCTCCCCACCCACCCTCTCCCGTAAAGCAACCCAGCAAACAACAAAACAACTCTGCTCGATCTTTCTGTGTTTATTGCCCAGACTGACCAGGGCATCAAGTGTCTGATGGCGGACGAGGCCAAGCGACTGGAGGGAGATGATCCTGACTACGCCACGCGCGACCTCTTCAACGCCATCGCCGAGGGCAACTTCCCGTCCTGGACCATGTACCTCCAGGTCATGACCTTCCAGGAGGCCGAGAACTGGCGCTGGAACCCCTTCGATGTCACCAAGGTAACAGTGTGCAGGATCTGGGGGCGAAGGAAACATATTGTGTAAAGATTCATGTAATTGGAAGTACTAACCATGATGACCTTTATGCTTGGAAGGTGTTCGTCAATTGGCGACACAGCCTCGTCCTTCAGTACACACATAAGCTATGTCTTGTGATACCAGTATGTGACTGGTTATCATGATGTCCGGTAACTCTAGCCTATCCTGACACCTGTGTTGCAGACTTGGCCCCAGAAGGACTATCCACTGATACCGGTCGGAAGATTCACCCTCAACAGGAACCCGAAGAACTACTTTGCTGAAGTGGAACAGATCGCCTTCGCTCCATCACATTTCGTACCAGGCATTGAAACATCACCCGACAAAATGTTACAGGCAAGTGGCTGAAAACTTCTTCAGGTGCTATTTTCTGAAAATGGACACTAAATTTCTATGATTGAAATATGTTCGTGTACTTGTAGATGATCCAACGTAATCATGTAATAAACGATCGAACCATACAGAATTAATTCAAACAGACTGAATATCCTTGTTTAACAAGCTTTTCCAGCAGCCAGCCTTACCTGTTTGCTTGTTGCTATGGTTACAGGGCCGTTTGTTCTCGTATGGAGACACACATCGCCATCGTCTCGGTACAAACTACCTTCAGATTCCTGTCAATTGTCCGTACAACACACGTGTCAACAACTACCAGAGAGACGGTCCACAGGCAGTCACCTCCAACCAGGGTAAGCTCTGGGGCTCCTAGAGTGATGTTGATCGCACACTGAAACTGAAATTGAGTGACATTTGTACATTGTACCCTTATTTGTTGAACATAACTTGCCCAATTTGCCAGATTTTTATCCAGTGTGGGTTCCCATGTGAGATGAGCGATATCTTACACTGTATTCCTTCCCTGGAAACAAATTCTCAGGATTGTCTTGAATGTCAAATTTGTTTTTGATTTTTTATGCAGAAGGAGCACCTAACTATTTCCCCAACAGTTTCAACGGCCCTGACGTGAACCGCCGCTACTTGGAGACACAGTTTAAGGTCAGCGGGGATGTGGGTCGCTATAACAACGCTGACGACGACAACTTCACACAAGTCGGCACCTACTGGAACAAGGTAGGATCACTTGAGAATTTGTGAGAAAATTTAATCATGATACCATGGTGTTGAAGTTCTTCATACAGCCTGCCACCGAAACATAATCGTGACGACCGTTCTCGTTGCTAGGTGCTGGATGAGGGCGCTCGCACGCGTTTGGTTGAGAATATCGCTGGCCACTTGAAGGACGCGCAGGAGTTCATCCAGAAGCGAGCAGTGCGGAACTTCAGCCAGGCGGACCCCGAGTACGGCAGACGTCTGCAGGAACAGCTTGATAGATACAACACCAAGAAGGTAAGGGAGCTTAAGCTGGCTGTTAACCAAGGGTGTTATTTCTGACACCCAATTCTCTCATCACAGTTGAGATGTCTGAAGGCTGGTTTAAGTAAAAGTGAATTTAGCCGTCTGTGACTTCATCTTTAACAGAAAGAGTGATATGTACAAATCAGCAATCAGTAGGTATTTCAACTGTAGTGAACTTGCCTGAAAATACCAGTACACAGATGTATGCAGCTCAAGACCTTTAGAAAACTCCTTTTACCGTATACCTGATATCGTGAAAATGAAATCTATTCAACTCCTGAATAGATCAGGAACCTTTTTCTCTTGGTTTCTGATAATATGTATGTACCTGCATGTTAAAGTTATACATGTACTGGTATATGTGCTATTACTCACCACGTAAACTCCCTCCTCCGATGTTTACAACTAAACACCTTAATGACTCTAAAGTTGATGAGATTACATCCATTTCTGTTTTCACGATGTACCATCAAAAAGTAGGTGGGTTTACCTTTTGTTACCTCACTTAACTGCACTTGTAGCAGCACCAAACACTTAAATAACCAATTCCGTGTCATTCCCAGGAGTAGAGTAGGTCCTCATACCAGGGTATGTAGTTAACATTTCTATGACTTGTTTACTAAATGTGGCAGTGGGTTCTGTAATGTGAGTTACCATGCTTTCAGAATTCATGAGTGTTGTCAATTTCCGATGAACCTTCAAATAACTACAGCCAAACTAACAAAAATTGACATGTAAATGATGTGGCGTATGCTTTATGTGTACTGTATATAATAAAGATGCCACTGCATATTGTGACCCCAAAAAAAATATTGCAATACAAACCTGTGAGGATTGCTATTTTTCCATCACGTTCTTTGTTCATTCCTGTAGTAGCAGGGATTGCTCATTTCGTTACTTGGGACTCGTCATGTCATGCTTGGAAACTGCTAATCATACTGATTTTAACATGTACGAGAAAGCATTACTAGTATAAACCTAGCATTGGACTGATGTGTAACATATAGCTAAGCATTCTTAGCTTGCTAGTGAACTTATACAAGACCGTGGCAGAGTTAACATGTAAAAGACCTGCAACATGCTAACTGTATCTTTGTGATAAAGGTCTGTGTATCCGTCAGTTCTATGTGACATCTATCCTTATCATGCAAAAAATCTGTTTGCCGAAGACTGAGGGCCAACTCCTGTCAGTCATTCAAAGTTTTTCCCTGTTTGTGGTCAAGATACAATTGGTAATAAACAGGTGATTAAAGAAGAGTGAGCAAACAAAGTTATCATAGTTGGCTGTATTCTGGTATTTACATCTGAGCATATTAGTGATAGCATGAGTGGGCCAGTTAATTGACGACCAATATGTGTGCTGTATAACTTGGTATAGTATCTCTTGATGTACCTTCTTTGATGTTTTGCCAGGTGTTTGTTTTGTTGATATTTCGAGACTTTAGCATGCTGAATCTGATACTTCCATCTTCGGACACAACCTTTGGGTTTCTTATCGTTCAGACATTCTTTGATACATTGTTCTCTTTTTTTTCAATCAATTATAAGAATTTACAGTTTCACTTCATGTTATAGAATCTTTCTTTGACAGATACCATGCTTCATCTGGTCTGATCATAGATGGGTGAAGTTTATTAAGAAAATACTGTTTCTGGGATTTATAGCTCCAAGTTTGTACATCTGATGCTGTTTTTGCTCTTCCGCAGGGTGCAGCTTCCAACTTGTGAGGCCAGTAACCATGGTAACGAGACAGGACCACGCACAGTCCCAGAGACTGGTGACGACATTGGATGAAAAGAAACATTCGGACCACTGAGAATTATTTACAAGTTGATGTATCAAGAGATAATTAATTATTGGTGAAGTTTTATTTCAACACGTTAATGTATGTACATCCTGTTAGGGAAGTGTGTTTAACTGGAATAATTTATAGATAGGGCACCAATGATTAATGGTACATGATAAGGATGACACACACTTATATAACACACGTGCCGCTTGTTGTATTTGCCGCTTGTATTTTGTTGTTATTGATGTATAAAGCTTCATAGAATACATGAGTAAAGTCATGTAGCCTGCGATATACATGGATTTGTGATGGGCTTATGGTACAATTTGGTTAACTGTATCAATACTTGTTGTTATTGTCGTTGACACATATAATACCCAGTATGTTGTCTGATCAGAGACTAAAGATCATGCGATTGATTATTGGTCTCTTGTTGATCGATGTCTCAACACTTATATGTGACTTGTCCGAGATTTGGTACAGTACATGTATAGTTTGTTCAAAATTCAAACTATTTTTATGTATTCAGCAAAATGTGCTTTTACTTGGACGTATTGGTAGTGTATACTCTGCAAATGACATTTGCTAAATATGCAAAAATTGTAAATTCACCTTGTGTACTTACATATTTGCTTTTGAATACAGCGCAACAATTCTTGGTTATATGTGCAATATATTACATTGAACGTCCAGTGCTTATATAACAGAGTATGTTGTTGGAGCCTGGCTATTTACATAACAAATTTAATGAGCAGCAGCTCTGCCAATTTGTCACTCCTACTACCAGTACATGTACATTGTGATACCTAATAAACCATCAATACAATCTGTGTATTGCCATTATATTTTCATACTCAGAAATCCTGGTATATGTGTACAGTCATGTAGCCATCTTCTAAACTACAATCACTTGAACCCGTCTTCTGAACGACGTCTCCCAAATCTTGGGGTCACCTGTTCAGGATTAGGAGCCCATCGTCATCCTCAATCTTCCCGTCTGAACATAAATTGTCTGTCTTAATGTTTTTTCAATTGTGTAATTATACTGTATACAATAACAATGTCTGTAAAGTACCACTAATTGATTGACATTAGTCAGCTGTTCAAGGACACATTATACCCGTAATCACAAAATCAGTTCAAGAACAAACTGGTCACTTTGAAAACAACAATAATTTATTGGTGCATTATTCACAAGAGAGTCTCGGAAAGCACATTCTATATCTCTTATGTACCCGTAATCTTAAGCGCATAGGTAATTAAATATTACACAAGGTTTTTACGCTATCTCACGTAACCATCAAATTTGTATGAGGAACCGATATCATGATACATGTACATCTATGAAGCACATTTTACAGTCCTGGACCTTTTAAGTTGTCATTGGGAAGACCATGAGCTTGTGCATTTTACAAATTGGTCATATCAAAATGATCAACAACATATTAATAAACAGTATGCAAGAAATTCTACATGATCAGAGAACAATATTACATTCTAGATATATTTCTCCCAAGAAATATGACATACACATGTACAACAAATGCCGCATACAATGTATATAATCCACAACAACAATAGCTGCGGTATTTCTAACCGTACAAGTGTTAGCTGCTTATAAAACCAGGATGAAGCTAAAAGTGGATTTGCTCTAAAATAAATGTAGAATATACATATAAATGTTGAATCTCTCACAATATATGTTTATAAAATAAGATACAAACCGTCATGATTTAAAAAGATACAGCACCGAGTATATACATGTACATGTATAGTCAAACGTCAATTTGTGAACAAATTTCGCAATAGAAATCCCAATAACAGATTGTGCATTTATTGACATGCATTACATGACAACAGTTTGATTATTGACATTTCTGCAAATGTAGCTATGTTCACAAAATATTGTCGTTTTTTGTAACCTTTAGAATGCTTTAGAACTTTAAATCCCAAATCTATTTTTAAACACTACCAGTGTCATACAATGCTTTCATCCAAACTTGAACACAGAATAAAAGAGTCAACCATTTTGGGCTGTATCAGCTCTTTCACAGTCATGTCTAGATCATCACCGAGACTACAGCTGACAGTACAAACTTTACGCAGGGCATTCTGCAAGAGAGAATATACCAAACAGAGGTTTAAATTTAACATCGTTGTCATGTTTTCACATGACAACCAGCATACTTGGATGTGTTCTGTCTTGCAAGTATTCTGTCAGCAATGCATTTAATCTGTTACAGCTGTATTGCATAATTTTGAATCAAAACATTTCACAGAATAAACGCAAGGCTCACCAGACAGGCTATCAGGATGGCATCGCTATGGTTACGTTCACTCGGGTCCTGACACAACTGAACTAACCGAGGCACGGCTGTGGTCAGAAAAAGTGAAGTTTATTTCATACATGTAATGACAAATTATGTATAGGCATACATTCTGAACTGATAAATCATAACGAAACATCTAAAGCACAAATCATAATGTACCACCTAAAACACAACTGTTAACCTAACACATGAAACCCAAATCATAATGTAAGAACTATATCACAAATCATAATGTAACACCTAAAACACAAGTCATAACGTAACACTTGAAGCCCAATTCATAATGTAAGACCTAAAGATCAAATCATAATGTGACACCTAAAACACAAGGCCCAGACAGCTGTGCTGTCCAAGTCGAACACTCACCTTGCAAGTCGATGACGCGGTCGGCCACGGCTCGATCCCTGGACAGCCGAGCGAGAGCAGTCGCTGATTTTTGCAGGATTCTCTGGCAGGCTGCCAGCTCGGCCCCGCCCCCGGTGTCGGCCGGGCGCTCCGAGAGCAGGTGTACCAACAGCTCCACCCCGTGGCTGTCCACAATCTCCGGGGCGCAAGTCTCCACCCCAGACATGTTACACAGCACCGTCGCCACCTGGGGGAGAGGGGACAGAGTTTATGAGTTGTGTACATGTACATGGTGTCTTGTATTGATTGTAGATAGGGGTGGAGACAGGCTAGTGTCACTTTTCCGGCTATTTTGATTTTAGATAGGGGTGGAGACAGGCATAAATGCAAGATCAGCACTCGGACCACAGTATGCTGAAAACTGTGGTGCAGGACATAGATGGTGAAAATTGAAGTTGTAGACATGAAATGACCAATAGAGAAAACCATCATTATGCTTACATGCATGTATAGTTTCATCAAATGATATGTCAACAATTCTGAATGATAACCATTATTGGGCCTTGAGGGACAGCAATTTGTGTACCAGTAAGTGATGTTATACTGCACCAGCTACAGAAATACTTTTCTCCACTCGACCTGACTTCCTGACCTGGTCCTTGGAGAAGAGAGACTCGGCCTTGTTGAGCATGCAGGCCTCTATCAGGATACGCGCGGTGTCATACTGTAGCAGGTAGTCGCAGGCCAGGCTGTCCATGAACGTGATGTTAGCCAGCGCCGCGGAGCCGAGCAGAAACACCTCCGGAGTCGACGCCTCCACGCACAACACTGCAATCAGTGTGAAAAATTGTAAAATGTATGATTCGTGACAATTAAATCATACTTGCATTGTTCTTGGAAGTGTTTATTCAATGCTGTATGTTGATTAAACACCTGCCGGTCGCGGCTGAGTAATTTTCTATATGGTTTAAAATAGAGAAACCCCTCGAGTAACAGGGAGTTATTCTATTTCATAAAACATGTGTGCCCCTTGTGCATTCCCCATAAATATATTATCTAAATTTGGCTTCATTTCGATATTTTGTGAATCGATGAAGGTTACAGAAACACCACAAAAAGGCTGTTGGCACCCATTTTATGTACAAAACGCCTGTCCCACCAGACCACACACCTGTAAGAGAGTTGATGAGATCGGAGAGATTCTCTATGAAGCCTGTCAGATGCTGGTAATGCTCCAGACAGGGAGAGGTTACCTGGGCGACCACCCCCGCCGCCTCCGCCCGTACCGTATCCATGACAACAGTGTCGGCCAGCACCTCCGACATACACGTCACGCCGTTCAACTACAGAGGCGAGCAGGGCGCGGAGAAATTCATGACTTCCATACGACAGAAATGAACATGAGTACATGTTGTGGATATTAGTCTTGTGGATATTATTCTGCTCGACTTGATTAGCCTCACCTTGTCGAGTCGAGCGATGCTCTCGGGGACGCAGCAGATTGTCGCCATTGCTCGTAGCGCCTGCGCATGAGCAAACTTCATGGCGGGGTCTTTACAGACGGCCAGCAGGATGTCTATACCAGACTCCTGGGACGGTGGGAGTATAAAATGCCTTGGTTAGTATCACATGGAAGTTTATTACTTTGAGATTAAGAAGATATCTGTCTTGATTGCATGACAAAGATCGTCAACATGATACAAGCCAAAGTATAACCATGATGAGTTTGTGGCAGCACCAGGATGTTGTCAATACCTGAGAGATGAGGGAGCACATGTGGTCGCCCTGCAGTCCGAGGGACACTAGACCACTCAGTGTGGCCTTGACATCGTGGGCACTGATATTGTCACAGACAACTTGCAACAGGCTCTGAAACAGTCAACAGGGAATACTACTGCATGTCATGAACCTCTGATTGACAACAGGCAAAGTTACTATATGATTTAAATATAGCACATAAACTTGTCAGGGTAATTGACAGCCAAATCAGTCATGTTTATTTGTCATGACCACCACACCTCCCCACCTGTAGCAGGGCCCTCAGAGACAGGTCCACAAGGCTGCTGAAAGCTTCACCCAGCACTGTCAGTTGTTGTACGAGGAATTTCTTGTCCGGTTGGTGTCCATTCACTTCCAGCTGGCTAAAAAATATGGATTGACAAATATATTTTAAAATTGTTGACTGATAAAATTAACAATAAGAAAACTTTCAAAATTCAGATTCTGATACGCAACTACAACAAAACTTAGAAGGTGATGAACTCATGATTTGGAGACCTCCAACTCTAAACTTTACCTTTCAACATAACGCACTAGTTTGGCACACTCCTCCATCACAGCTTGCTCCTGCTGTGAATGCCATTGGAAAGAACATTATGAATTGTACATCCAGAAACCATGAGCTGATTTATATTAATTGGTGACTGTGTCATCTGTGTGCTATGGACTAATTTTTGTTTTATACCTCAGGCCACAGTATTCACGGGTACTCATGGCTGTTTAATATTCACAGTTAATCACATATTGTCTGTTGAACAAACATTTTTTTGGATTTTATCTGATTTGTTAAATTTGAGGAAGTAAGAGGACCTTGAGAATTTACAGCTATAGTTCCTCATCAAATGGAGGAACTGCAGAGAATACTGTAAAAAGAAAGGCAAAGGCTATTGAATTTGGTGGTTGTGAGCCCCACGTTATTTGGCGGAGATTTAATTTGGCGGTTTCATTATCACAAATATTGCTCAATATATATCTAGTTGATCTGGTAGACGATTTAATTTGGTGGTTTTTCCCCTACCGCCAAATCCGCCAAATAAATAGTCCACCAATATTAGTTGTTTGACAGTACTGGTTGATTACCAGACCTGTGAGAGCGCTGTGGAGGGCTGACTGACACTTGTGTGACACTCGTGTAGCAGAGAGCGGATCTGACAGGTCAGTCGTAGCGCCCCAGCCTTGGCATGCTTCCAACGCTCCTTAGCAACCTTCCTGCTCCCATAGCAACAAAGCATGCAGTGACATACATACTTGTTTAATTCATTTACGTCAAAGTAATTCATTCATCAAAGTCTTAACTTTAGTCTTGAATCTTGACTTTTCCATGGTATGCATTTTCCTGAACCAAGTATTGAACCATTATTCTGTGGTAAAACAATAGAGTCATGAAAGAGGGTTGGTCTCACAATTGGTACACACCTGAAAAGTTTGGAGAACTCTGTGGCGATGACCTGTGCTCGGCCTAGTATTGTGCTGATGGAATCTGGCAAAATAAGGAAATTCAAAGTATTTCAAAATATATCTACGGTACTTGCAAATTAATCTCAAAATCTTACATAGATGTACATGTAATCTTATCTGTTTGACTCCATCCAAAAAAATTCACCATAGAGATGCCTTATGTACCTGTGGAGGTGCGGGTTGCCGTGACGACCACCTCCGAGGTGTCAGAGGTCAGGGACTTGCCCTGGAGGACGCACATACACTCGGAGTCGGTCATCTGTCGCACGTCCTCCAGCCACCGTTGTACCGGACCACTCTCTGTCAGTCTCAGGCTGGGGAATAATGAAATCATCTGACCTATAAACACACTTGCTTAGATACCAACATACCATTCTCGAAAGGTAAATCACAAAAAATGTACACACCCATAGGCAATTGTTGATATTATATAGTACATACATGTACATGTATTTTAGGGTAATATCTGACGTGATGAAGAAATGTGTTCAATAGAAGCTATCTGACTGAGTATCTTACCTCTTGACTGAGTGAACGAGCCATTGCTGCAGACTGCCACTGTCTGCTTCTTCAGGTTTGGTTTCCATGACAACAGTCTATATAGGAACCAAGCCCACCATCCTGGCGGTTTGCTCGTTTACATCTAATTGCTCCAACTCAGGCTACCGGATCCTGGTGGTCAATAAAGATCTGAGATTCTACTGGATCATCATCTTCTGGTCAGCAGTGCTGTCATCTTCAATGGTCCTGAGTTCATAAACGGAAGACATTGGTTTGATAAAAGGTAAACGCCTCTTCTGAATCAAAACTGTTACATTCAATTCACTAAGTGTCAACATGGAAAACAATGAATTACTAGTATGACCCTTGTACATGTACATCCAATATTTGAACACATTATATTGTGGCTCATGCTAGTCTGCTGGTGAATATAATATACACTTTCAGCATATCATGGCCACCAGTAAGTGAAAAATATAGAACTTTTCAACATGGCACATATACCCACAGCCGTACACAAACAAAAGAGCACACACTATCTATATATCAGAAATATTGCAACATATTGAACATATCTAAATTTAAAAGTAAATACCTGAACAAGTGAACTATCTTGAAACTTGAACCAGGACAACTTTGTTCTGTCATGAACCAAGCCATTCAAGCACCATTCACTAACACATATACATTTTATAGAGACGGCACAAAGCAAACAGAACGCCTCTTGGATCAATATCACTTCCAACTGATCACTGATTGATCAATACTTCTGAGAAAAGCCAATCACTCGTGGCAAGATCTTTTATAATAGAGGTATTGTTGCTACAATGTACATAAACTAATTCTTAGTGATATGTCACCGATATACTATATTCACAAACCACAAATTACCGACATCCCACATGCTCGAACTGTACAAACACACAGGTGAATGGTTTGGGGTAAAATTTTTAGGCAGTAAAATGTGTCATAAGGTCTTTTGTCAAATAAATACGGATTTGCAGTCAACCCCTTATCGAAAACGATCGCACATGTGCGTATGTACGAAATATTTTCCATATTATAAAGGGCCTAAAACAAGCAAATTTCGGATAAACACACATGCGACTGTATGCGCGCGAATACGGTAGTCTTAACCTTAGACCAGAATTATTGTTTGAACATATCTCTCTTTATGTGTTTGTACACACAAACTTCATTAGACTCATTGTAAACAGAAAATATGATTCAAAGTAACTTACCGACAAAGAGAATACACAAAGTCTGTTTACCGTTACCTCAGCCTGTCACTGTATTGAGCACCAATACCCTACGGAAAGTGTGTACATGTACCTGATGTACTGCTGTATGACAACCAATCAGATTCCTACGCTTTCAGATTTGTTCTGACAAGTTTGATGATAATATCTAATCAACAGCCTCAACAAGAACATACCAGGTTGGTGACACCAATAAATCATAATCATGTCTTGTCTTTCTCCAGCCCTTATTTGTAACAAGTTTATGTATCGCACATAAATCATTTTGATAGTCTGTAATGCATTAAGTAGATTAGCAAAATGTCTGCATTCTGTACTGTCCAGACAAAGACATAATGACAAAACAGACAATTGAGTGTGAATTTTTGGATTAAGCCTGAGACCTCACTTGATACATATAGTTCAGCATAACAATGAGATGTTTTACAATCCAGACACATACTAGTGATATAATGACACAATATTTGTCATTTCAGAATATTGACACATATTTTTACATTTTGGAAAGTTGTCAGTTTGCATCGCACATGCATATCTGCTCTCAATGGGCACCCAATGGTGCAGATATAGTGCCACCAATACAACTTCCATAGATCGGATAACTTACATGTAAAGCAACGTATTGGAAAGTCACATCCGTATGATCAAGTGATATCAATGTAATCCACAAACAAGTCAGACAGGTACGAAGCAGAAAACACTGTTACTTGATTCACAAACATATAGCATGTGGCAGGCCCCACAGCATGGTCCACTTTAGGTGTCCCACCACAAGCTAATTACAAAGGCCCATGGACAATGGAGTCACTAAGATACGCAGACCTGTGGCCTGATTTCCAAGTGACATCTGTTGTCCAAGTCATACAGACCCCAGACACCACACCCTGAGCAAGTCACCCCCTGGGGTCATGTTCAGCCAACCGTGTCCCCTCCCCCTCCGGTAAATACATTAAACTTATATGTCCTATCTCCCATACACTGAGCCCAAATATATAACAATTTGTTCGTGACAGCATGTAATAATACATGTGGAATGCGTAATTAGAATAAATCACACCAATTCCTATAGTAAACTCAAGGCCTGCCAAGATGCAAAAGCGTGGGATAGTTACATTAGACACCATTGATTGCACATGTACCATAAAAAATAACCGGGGTTTTCCAAACGTTACTCTCAAGTTTCCTATACTTGTGGACAAGCACACGACATATATTATCCAATATTCTATTGGACAAGCAGCATAAAGCTAGGCATCCATTGGTCCGTGCTCCGTGTCCGTGTGCGTGAAAAATCCCTCTCGTAGAGAAAAGCCTGTCTGCCATCCATACCTCCGTTCCGTGAGCGTGTCTTTGTCCGTGACGAATCGCTCTGGGAGCGATTTTTCACCGAGCACGGATGCGATGCGTGTTTGTGAGATTTAATGGCTTTTCATGGTGTTCATTGACCTAGTTAGCTCAGTCCCCAGTACTTTTGCTAGATCTTTGGATTCTTTGCACAGAAGGACACAAAAGGACCTAAACATACATGTAGGGTTCATATAGAAGAGATATCTGATTTAATGAAGGTTACTTTATATTTTCTTAACAAATGAGATAAGAAGTTGATGTGCATGCCATATTGGTTAAGTTTCACTATACAAAATATGGCTAAAAGTTAGGAAACCACTCACAAATCTACTAGTGAGATTACTAGTGAGAGTACTAGTAATATGGTTGTACTAATTATTCCTACACTGGACATTGTTGCCTTGACATAGACATGCAGGAACCATAGGACCACAGCATGAGAAAAGACTTTTTTGGATACAATCACGCAGCTAATCACTGACGAATGGATGGTTGCCTCACGGAGGCACGGACGCGGACATAGACATGCAGATGGACACGGAGCACGGATCACGGAGATATGGATGCCTAGCATAAGCACGGATCACGGATATATGGATGCCTAGCTTAAAGCTAAACGGGTGCCACTAAACAGGCTAAACGGGTGCCACTAGTGGGGCACGAAATGCTCACTCTTTCCGGAACACCTGATTTCACCTCCTAATGGCCATTTTTGGGGGTTCATGAGTTTCCCTGTCATTTTTGTTTTCTCTCACTTCGTATGCTGATATGACTTTCTGTCCCCGGACTATGAGATTGGATAATGGACCCTGTTTTGTTTGCTTGGAATACTTAATACTGGGTATTGATTCCACGTCTATTACACCCTCTGAACCGATGACATGTCACTCTTTTGATGTCATAAAGGTCAGTTAAAACCAATCTGCATTATATTTCACGTTGTAAAGTCCCCAAATTTTCACTAGCAAATTTTTTGGGTAATAATCAGAGTAATTAATGTGAATATTATTACCAAATGGAGGTTTCCTATTTACAGCAAATATGTTGATTGTGTGTCGTGATTTGTGTTTCATAATTATTTTTGTACATTGCTAAGTTTTGACCATCAGGTATTGTTTTCACAGTCGTTATCGGGGTGCATGTGTTATTTGCATAATTTAGATGTTGTTGTTAGAACAAAGATGCTGTGTTTTTGACCAATTGGTTACCTTTGTTAGAAGTTCAATAATTCCGTCACCGGGCTTTGACCCCGATATAGCTATAGTAACGAACTTGTCTTTTATCCACGTGTCTCAGGTTTACGCAGGTATATTTCGTCATCTTGTTTTGGTATTGCTGATTTATTTTATTGCAATGTAAACATCACCGGGTTAGACAAAGTTCTCCAGGTCTGTAGCTGGCCAGACATTGTAGGCTACTGTATCATGTGTATTGACTATCAGAAGGATTCTGCTTACTACGCAGTTTCCGAATGATGTCATGTTTTTATTGTCCTTTGTCTTGTGGGATATATAAACTCCACGCATTTTGTTCAGAGAGGCAGAGAGATTTCGGATTACACATACAGAAACAAAGTATTGGAAGTTCTTAACGGACACGTAGGGCTTGTGCCCGCCGTGCCGGCACGTGTTGTGTCGGTACGTGTGGCAATACCTGATCATGTACATAAATTGTAGAGTAGTCTTGTGTACTCTGATAAATTGGAATGATTTTCTTCGATTGATTTTGGATTACTTTAGTAATAAAACTGATGATTGCATCGAGGACTTTACGAATTGCCATCCACCAGATTTAATGAGCCAAGAACTTGGGATGCGTATAAAGTGGACTAATTTGTGAAGCTAGCCCAGCGCACACGACCCAATTTGAAAGGGCTAGACTTTACAACGTGTGACAATTCTTTACACGCACTTAAATCGAAGTGTCAAAATCGCCTGTTCGGTTCCGGCTTCAGAGAAAAAACCTACATGGCTGAACCTAGTGTTAACAGGTTAAAACATCGATCGAAAATGCAGGTTCAGCCGTGGAGCAGGGTTATTCAAGATCCGAAATGGCGGCCTCCATGCTGGTGCAGTCTTCAGAAACAGAATCTATTCTACCTCTTCGACGATTTGAAACGAAGAGGCAGAATTGATTCCGAGAAGAGAGAATGCAAAATCTAGTCTCAAATCGAACAGAGAATAGCTATTCCAGAATGAACGGAATAGATCTAGATAGAATAGCCAAAACGAACAGACCCCTTACTGTGTACAGTGCTGTATTGAGTGTATACATGTATACACTCAATACAGCGCTGTACACAGTAAACAGACCCCAACTGGCCCAAGTCAAAGACTAAGTGAGCGATAATAGAGACATCAGCATAATTCGGCTCGTAAAACCTAGCGTAGCCACTGATCCAGTTTATTGAAATTAATGAATATGTAGTGTTCAGCAATAGCATACGTGCATATATCACAATTTGGTACAAGATGTTGTAACCAGGTATCTATCAGGGATTTTCTGGTGCCATCTCGTATAGACAAAGTACGTCTTTCGGGGATACCTGCTGGCAGGCGGTCCTCAGCAGGTATTCCCGAAAGACGTACTTTGTCTACATCTCGTATTGCTTTCCGAAAGAAAATACCCACACCCTTCACTAGATGGCGCCACGGTTGATAATGACAACCGATTATCAACCGTGGAAGTCATATTTTTTCCGACTTTTGAGGCTTTTAACGCCATAGAAACCTAGTCAAATATGGTTTTATGAATGTCCAACTGACGTTGGTTACAAGTTCTTACTTTATTTTGTTTTTACGGCTATCTTTGTCCGACTTTTGTACCTTTTTTACCGGCCACCTTATTAACCATACCAGAGCTTACGCGTAGTTTGATGTGTCATGATATCGATGTTTTGAAGTTGTTTTGAAGTTGAGTCACACCCAGATACAGTGCTTCACCCAATCTACTGAAAATCTAGGAAAATCACCATGGCGAACAAGATCTCAACCAGAAGTCGTGTGCAGCTCGAGGTCAAACAACAAAGCACCACTCTACTACATCAGGACTACATAGAATCTACTTGATGAAAGTAAGTGCCTTGCCAAGAAAGCTGATGCATGTTCCAGAGAGAATGTTCAAGTTACCCAACATGAGAAAAACAACTACTCCATTGTCCTGAGCACAGCAAAATTTGAGTTTGTTCATGCCACCCTCCTCAAGACTCTGTAGGCCTACCTACCAGGCAGTGAAGACTCGAGGCCTTCCAGGCAGCTGGAGCATGTGCAGTGTGTTGATGAGAAAAACAGCATCGTCTCGGAGACGATCAAGATCAGGAACTGGAGCGCAGTGGTCAAGCCCAGTACAAATCTCTCGGGTACGTGCTCAGTCACCATCAACCTCTACAGAACCACCTCCAGAATCCTCATCAATGGCACAGATGCCGACGTTTTCATGCCCATCTTCGAGCCCCAACTGAGAAGAGCGATTGTGGAACAGGGCATGATATTCGAAAGAATGAATGACCGCATGAAACTGATGATCAAATCAGGTAGAAATGATGCCCAGAAACAGAAATCCCAGCGACAGAAGGATAAGGAGACAGCGAACGAATGCCAGGCCCACATCTACACCAAGTATCACCTTTCCAAGCCAACCACCAGCCCAGACACCAACCGAGTCCTGGGCCAGTTACTTCGAAGATCTGGCAACTCCTAAGCCGAGTGATACTTTCTGTGATGCTGCCAAGGAAACAGCACAGTCTATCCACATCCTGCATCAACTACTTACGGCAGACTCTGCATCTCTCCCCCCTGTACCCATGGAACAAACCATCCGTGACGTCTCCAGCTTAAAGAAGGGAAAAGCGGCAGACTGCTTAGGTATCTCTGCAGAGCACATCCAACTGGCATCAGGAGAGGTCTATAGCATCCTCAACCTCATCACCAACAAGGTTCTCACTACTGGAAAAATCCCCCCATCAATGAAGACAGGTCTGGTGACTCCTGTGCCGAAGAAGGGCAAAGATACTTCGTCTCCGGATGGGTACAGACGCATCACGGTTTCGTCCCTTCTTGGCAAAGTTGTGGAGAAAGAGCTGAGGCGACTCTCAGACTATGTGCTGGATAAAGTCCAAAGTCCGCTGCAGTTCGGGTTTACCGCAAGATGCTCCTACCTCACGGCAGCACTTCTTCTAACCGAGGTACTCTCAGAGGCTAAGGACCTCCATGTGTCACCATGTCTGACTTTCATGGACGCCAGTAAGGCCTTCGATGTAGTTGATCACCAGGGAATGCTGAACGCCATCTTTGAGCAAGGTATCCAGGGGAAGCTATGGTCCATCTTTGATGGCATGTATACAGACATCAAGTCCTTGGTGAAATGGAATGGTGACATATCCAGATATATCAGGGAAGCCCAAGGGATCAGACAAGGAGGCCTTACCTAAACGACCTTGTTCAAAGCAAGAGCGAATAACCTCCTCAGAAGGTATGAGTCCCATCCTAGTGCCTTCAGGATCGGTTCCACAGTTGCTGGCGCGCTCATGTGTGCAGACGACCTTGCGCTAGTTGGTAAAACACCCCTCCATACTCAAATCCTCATAAATGAAGCCCAACAAGATGCCTCAGTGGAACGATACCTCTTCAGCACGACTAAGACAAAAGCTGTAGCCCCGTACATCAAGGGAGCCGCACAGCCTGAAGATGTGAACCTCCATCTGAACGGAAAGAAACTTGAAGTTACTGGGTCGGAAACCCACCTGGGAATCATCCGAACAAACAATGTGTCAAACCTCCCAACTGTATCTGCCCGGATTCAGACAGCGAGACGGACAGCCTACTCTCTGATGGGAGCTGGACTGCACGGCCTGAACGGGATCAACCCAAAAACTTCCATGCAGCTCTGGGATCTTTACGTCACCCCAGCACTTCTCCATGGCCTGGAGGCCCTGATCCTAACCCCGCCAGAGTATGAGATCCTCGAGAACTACTACAGAAGCAGCCTAAAGAAATTTCAACATCTCCCAGGCTCTACAGCGAATGCAGCAGTCTACCTGCTTGTTGGTGCTATTCCAGCCACTGGCCTCCTCCACAAGCAGAGGTTGAACTTTTTCGTCAACATCGCCCGGCGGACAGAGTCTTTAGAAAACTCTATTATGAGACAACAGCTTGCAGTCAAAAGCATGGAGTCGCACAGCTGGACAGTCCAGGTACGTGAGCTACTGAAACAGTATAACCTCCCATCAGCCTTTGACCTCATGAGGACCCCTCCCAGGAAGACCAAATGGAAGCAGATGATAACACAGGCTGTCACCTGCTTCTGGGAGCGGAAACTCAAGTCCGAAGCAAAACAGAAGCAGACTCTTAAGTACCTCAACTTAGAAGCCTGCACTCTGCGAAGTTGTCACCCTGTCTGGGAGCAGCCTAACACAGATAAACTCAGTATCCTGAAGTCCATGGTGCATGCAAAACTCCTAGTTGGCCGATACCCGTTGCTTGGCGGCTCGACACGCACTAGAGGAAGTGCTACCACCTGCCCCATGTGTGCTCTGGAGCCAGAGTCAGAGACACACTTCCTGCTGAGATGCCCATCTCTAGCCAAGGCCAGGAAGCCCCATCTCATCAAACTCCACAACCACCTAGATGACAAGGATGATAATTGCCAGATGATGACCTGATGAGGATCATCCTTGATCCGACGTGGACGAGCCGAGGAGGAGATGACCTGGCTGAGCTCTATGCCACATGCAGAAACCTGTGTTTTGCACTACATCATGCCAGAAGTGTCCAAGTCACTGGACAATCGCGTTATGCTCTGGGGCGGTTTTCGGCTAAAGGGTACAATACAAAATTTGTTAGCATCGAAACATTACGCACACAGTGCGGTTCGCCTAGACAAGACAGGCGGGAGTTATCGGACAAGTAACAAGTAACATGACGGTACCCCAGCCTCGATCAGCCAAGGGACGGTCCCCAAAAGTATTCCAACGAAACTGGGTGACTGACCGTCCCAGGGTTGCGATGTAACTACCCAAAAGGAGCCAGATCCCAGGATTTATAGCCTTTGGCGCCATTCTGTTTATTGCATAAATTGCGAAACTTCGAAGTAATATATTGAAGGAATTTTTAAAAAGTAGACTATCCACATTTAGTGTGTGTTACAAACTCAAACTTGAACTATGGTGACTATATTCAATTCATGTTTAAAAAGATCTACCATTTTTCAATTATGCCTAGAACCGGAAAGTCAAGAATAAAGATGAGCATTGATCTTCATACAAGCACATTTAAATTTGAATATACTATGCTCATATATACTCCCCCAGTGTTCCCGGGGAGGCTACTCTATGATCTGAGGTGGGCCCTACTCCCATGCTCGAAAATAACTTTCAATAAAACCCGCTTCCGAAGGATTTCCCATGAAAGAAAACTCTCCAATGTCAAAGTTTTTATTTAAATAATAACCCCCTTATTCGACAGATGGATATTAATGGTATAATGGAATCAACCTTCCAACACACACATGTCAATTTTAACTTCAATGCCACCATTTACTTGGTTTAAGTAGTGAAATTGTGCTCAATATTCTCGGGAATTCTCGGTTCTGGACATTAATTTTTGCTTGTGTATTAGGCCTACTGATGAAATCACCAACATTTCTGTAAAGTTTTAACGTCGTCCGCTATCCGGGATGCTCGAGGATAGTCCTCTCACCACAGGTCATTGCGGACTCGCACCCGCTATCCTCAGATCCTCGCGGATAGTCCGCTCACCGAGGGTCACTGCAGGCACAGTCATTACTCTATCATTAGAACGTTATATAACCAGGTAGCAGCCCGCCCAGCGAGCCCAGACATGCGGACACCACTCAGATACAGGATCATCACCGTGGTGTTAACTGTAAGGCCGGCTCGCCGCGGTCCGCCTCGGTGATGGAACCCCAGACAGCCCGACAGTCCGCCAGAGCCTGTGTCGCACCATCCCGGGTGGGAGTCCGGTGATCCAAAGGGCGTGCGCCCCCGAGTCATCAAGGTCTTCCCAACCCGGGCCCCCTATTGAAGTCGTCCCCAGGGCCCGTGAGGGCCTTAGCCACGGATCGAGGACGTAAAGACCATTGTTATAGCTTACTGGAGCGAGAGAGTTGGAGAGCGTTGCTATAGGCAGCGCGTGCTTCGAACAGAAGCGTCCAAAACCATAGAATTGTACGTAGTAGTCCATGAGCCCAGGGGGTCCACCGTGCACCCACCCCCCCCCCCCCAGGACTCTCCGCGAGGGGTGTCATTTTGTTCAGGGGACCCTTGAGCTTCAGGATCCACTTGTTAACACTCGATATCCTGGGATGAACTATCCAATATGGCGGCTTTTCAAAATGGACGCCATCAAAACCGAGACATTTCTTGAAACACAAATTTGTATTTTTCTTCGCCCCTAATTGTGCTAGAGACACGAATTTGGTACCTAAACATATGTTTTAGAGGTCAGGGAATGCAATAAAAATATTTTCAAATACTTCAGCCTATCCTTTCAGCATGAAATCCAAGATGGCGTCCATCAGAATCGCATATTTTGTCATATTTTTTCTAAAACTTTTATATTTTGAGGAACTGTGTGGCCACAATTGATCAAATGTGCCCTAACCACAAATGTGCCCTAATACATGCTATTGGTACTTGATAACATCAGTGGCAAAAATAACAATGTCCCCAATGCCTTAATTGCTGAAAAATGTGTTGAGTGTGTTGAAAAAACACAATCGCGGCGAAACCGAATTTGATCAACAATAAACACAAAGTTGTATATATCTTTGCCCCTAATTGTGCTAGAGACACAAAGTTAGTACCTAAACATATGTTTTAGACGGCAAGGAATGCAATAAAAATATTTTCAACTACTTCAGCATAACCCTTCTGCATGAAATCCAAGATGGCGACCATCAGAATCGCATATTTTGTCATATTTTTTCCTAAAACTTTAATATTTTAAGGAACTCTGTGGAGATTATCAACAATTTTGTGCCTTAATACATGCTATTGGTACTTGAGAACATCAGTGGCAATGATAACAATGTCCTCAATGCCTTAAATGCTAAAAAATACCTTGAATTGGCAATAAACACAATTGCGACAGAACCGAATTTAATCAAGAATAAACAAAATTGCATAAATTTTTGCTACTAATTGTGCTAGAGACACGAACTTGGTACCTAAACTTACGTTTTAGAGGTTAGGGAATGCAATGAAATTGTTTTCAACTACTTTAGCATAGCGCTTCGGCATGAAATCCAAGATGGTGTCCATCATAATCGCATATTTTTTCATATTTTGTTCATGAAACTTTAATTTTTTAAACAAATGTGTGGTCATTATCACCAATTATGTGCTCCAATACATGCTACTGGTACTTAAAAACATCAGTGGTAGAACTAACAATGTCCCCTATGCCTTAATTGCTCAAGAATATGTTGACTTTGGCAATAAACACAATCGCGACAAGACCGAAATTGATCAATGATAAGCACAAAATTGCATATATGTATATCTTTATACCCTATTGTGTTTATATATGTATATCTTTATACCCTATTGTGTTTATTGCCAAACTCAACACATTTTTCAGCAATTAGGGCATTGGGGACATTGTAATTTTTGCCACTGATGTTATCAAGTACCGATAGCATGTATTAGGGCACATGATTGCCAATTATGGCCACACAGTTCCTCAAAATATAAAAGTTTTAGAAAAAATATGACAAAATATGCGATTCTGATGGACGCCTTCTTGGATTCCATGCTGAAGGGATAGGCTGAAGTATTTGAAAATATTTTTATTGCATTCCCTGACCTCTAAAACATATGTTTAGGTACCAAATTCGTGTCTCTAGCACAATTAGGGGTGAAGAAAAATACAAATTTGTGTTTCAAGAAATGTCTCGGTTTTGATGGCGGCCATTTTGAAAAGCCGCCATATTGGATAGTTCATCTCAGGATATCGAGTGTTAACAAGTGGATTCTGAAGCTCAAGGGCCCCTGTACGGTGGCTTCTTTCGGCCATAATTTTTTTTTTATTTTCAAGAACTTATGTAAAATTTATGTTGGCGACGAAAATCATTTTAGACGTGACGAAAATCAATTTCATCGTGACGAAAATGTTTTAAACGCTTTGAAAATCATTTTAAACACAACGAAAATATTTTAAACACGTTGAAAATCATTTTAAACGCAACGAAAATATTTTAAACGCAATGAAAATATTTTAAACACGTTGAAAATCATTTTAAACACAACGAAAATATTTTAAACACGTTGAAAATCATTTTAAACGCAACGAAAATATTTTAAACGCGTTGAAAATCATTTTAAACGCAACGAAAATATTTTAAACACAACGAAAATAGTTTTAAACGCAACGAAAATGTTTTAAACACATTGAAAATAGTTTTAAACGCAACGAAAATATTTTAAACACATTGAAAATAGTTTTAAACGCAACGAAAATATTTTAAACGTGTTGAAAATCATTTTAAACGCAACGAAAATGTTTTAAACACGTTGAAAATAGTTTTAAACGCAACGAAAATGTTTTAAACACGTTGAAAATAGTTTTAAACGTGAGGAAAATATTATCGTCATACGGTGGCTCATTACCGCCAATTATGTTCGTGTATTTCTCACCCCATTTATAATTGCCACCTCATAATATTCACCGCGTTTATAATTTCCACCCCGTTTATAATTATCACCTCACAATTTTCACCCCGTTTATAATTTACACCCCGTTCATAATTATCACCTCAGAATTACCACCGCGTTTATAATTTTCACCCCGTTTATAATTATCACCTCACAATTTTCACCCCGTTTATAATTTACACCCCGTTCATAATTATCACCTCAGAATTACCACCGCGTTTATAATTTCCACCCCGTTTATAATTATCCCCTCACAATTTTCACTCCGTTTATAATTTGCACCCCGTTCATAATTATCACCTCAGAATTATCACCGCGTTTATAATTTCCACCCCGTTTATAATTATCACCTCACAATTTTCACCCCGTTTATAATTTACACCCCGTTCATAATTATCACCTCAGAATTACCACCGCGTTTATAATTTCCACCCCGTTTATAATTATCACCTCACAATTTTCACCCCGTTTATAATTTACACCCCGTTCATAATTATCACCTCAGAATTATCACCGCGTTTATAATTTCCACCCCGTTTATAATTATCACCTCACAATTTTCACCCCATTCATAATTTCCACCCCGTCTATAATTAACACCTCAGAATTATCACCGAGTTTATAATTATGAATTGATCACAATTATTACTAGGTACAGAATTTCAATTGGTGCATTGAGTCTTACTATGAACACTCTTGGTATTCTGTGTACCGTATTTACGCGCATATAAGGACATGTCCTCATATATCAGCACTTCCTTTTATCCGGACATAAAAACATGTCCTGATATGAGAACTTTCTTTAGAAACTGCCTGTAAAATATCTGACCCACATATGAGGACATTTTGCATGTCGATGATTATAAGTTGTGAAAAATGACGCAACTAGAACACATGTAGCACGTACCACTACGTATACCATGTTCAGCATATTAATCTCGAATATTCTTGTGGTCTTGAAATTAAATTGTATTCATTTTGAATGTATGTGTTATAGACCTACAGCGAATTGTGTGTCACTCAAAGGGACAAAATTAATTGCGCCAATAATTTAATTAGGCCCCAATTCTTCAGTTTATAGTAGTGCATATAGTGTCCTTATATATGAATAAACGGGGTGTTTTATGTCTGGATAAAAGGCCGTCTCCTTATAAGTGAACATGTTTTGAATTTTCGATATATTGTGATAATGGACAAATCCACATATAAGGACCTGTCCTTATATGCGCTTCAGTTCGGTAGCTGTAGAGGCATTTCCACAAGCATCTTGTTGCCCTAGGGCTGCAGATGTTCATGAAGTGAGGTGATAATTATAAACGGGGAGGAAATTATAAACGCGGTAATAATTATGAGGTGATAATTGTAGACGGGGTGGAAATTATAAACGGGGTGAAAATTGTGAGGTGATAATTATAGATGGGGTGGATATTAAAAACTCGGTGAATATTGTGAGGTGATAATTATAGATGGGGTGGATATTTTGAACTCGGTGAATATTGTGAGGTGATAATTATAGATGGGGTGGAAATTATGAACGCGGTGAAAATTATGAGGTGATAATTATAGATGGGGTGGATATTATGAACTCGGTGAATATTGTGAGGTGATAAATATAGATGGGGTGGAAATTATGAACGCGGTGATAATTCTGAGGTGATAATTATAGATGGGGTGGATATTTTAAACTCGGTGAATATTGTGAGGTGATAATTATAGACGGGGTGGAAATTATGAATGCGGTGATAATTCTGAGGTGATAATTATAGATGGGGTGGATATTTTAAACTCGGTGAATATTGTGAGGTGATAATTATAGACGGGGTGGAAATTATGAATGCGGTGATAATTCTGAGGTGGTAATTATAGATGGGGTGGATATTATAAACTCGGTGAATATTGTGAGGTGATAATTATAGATGGGGTGGAAATTATAAACGCGGTGAATATTGTGAGGTGATAATTATAGATGGGGTGAGAAATGCAGGAATATAATTGGCGGTAAGGAGCCACCGTATCGTCATGACCAAAACAATTTTCGTTGCTTATTGTTGTTTCCGTAGCGTCTTCCAAAATGGCTGCCCTACTCATCACGTGACTCACTACAGGCTACAGGATATTAATTATATTGGCCATTCAACTCAATGTTAAATGATCTTACTTTGACGGTCCATAACACCTTCATAAAAAAATCCCAGCCTAACCACTATGCTAGTTTTATCCCTCAATGTATTGGGCATTGCGTGGTAAGCATGAATATATTTGACGACGCATCGGATTTTTCGCTATTCTGCCTTGAATGGACCCGGGGTGAAAATACCCAAAATTATGGGTACTGATGCCCATGCAAAACCCCTTCGATTCCCCAGCTCCTGAGAAGACCACCAACGAGATACCGCCTTGAAAACTGGGTCATTATTTCCCAGCAGTGCATTCTTTCAGGTGAATATACACTCGTCCAGAAGTCTGGCCTGAAAAAAATATATGAGGCGATGTTTAACAACAGTTTCCCTTTAAATTGCCTAAGTGAGGTGAACGCTCGCTGATTGGCTGAGCGATTACTGTACTATGCCCTACAAGAAAGAGTAATGCATTTTGTTGCACTGTTGCAGTCACGTTTAGAACATTTTCGTTGCGTTTAAAACATTTTCGTCACGTTTAAAATGATTTTCAACGTGCTTAAGACATTTTCGTTGCGTTTAAAACTATTTTCAACGTGTTTAAAATATTTTCGTTGCGTTTAAAACATTTTCGTGCGTTTAAAATGAAAATATTTTCGTTGCGTTTAAAACTATTCTCAACGTGTTTAAAACATTTTCGTTGCGTTTAAAATGATTTTCAACGCGTTGAAAATATATTCGTTGTGTTTAAAACTATTCTCAACGTGTTTAAAACATTTTCGTTGCGTTTAAAATGATTTTCAACGCGTTGAAAATATTTTCGTTGCGTTTAAAACTATTCTCAACGTGTTTAAAACATTTTCGTTGCGTTTAAAATTATTTTCAACGCATTGAAAATATTTTCGTTGCGTTTAAAACTATTCTCAACGTGTTTAAAACATTTTTGTTGCGTTTAAAATGATTTTCAACGTGTTTAAAATATTTTCGTTGCGTTTAAAACTATTTTCGTTGTGTTTAAAACATTTTCGTTGCGTTTAAAACTATTTTCGTTGTGTTTAAAACATTTTCGTTGCGTTTAAAATGATTTTCGTTGCGTTTAAAATGATTTTCAACGCGTTTAAAATATTTTCGTCACGATGAAATTGATTTTCGTCACGTCTAAAATGATTTTCGTCGCCATCATAAATTTTACATAAGTTCTTGAAAATAAAATAAAAATTATGGCCGAAAGAAGCCACCGTGCATTGGGGTGTAAATGCTACACAAAAATGTTGATTTCGAAAGATTGCACTGCTACAAATGCACAAAATTGGGTGAGGACCCAGAAATTCAGTGATGGACTTGAATTTAACATTAAGATAGATTGCAATTTCCGTGATAGCAATCTGAAATTTGGTAGATAATTGTGGTTTGACTCCCAGGTACGGTGGCTTCTTTCGGCCATAATTTTTATTTTATTTTCAAGAACTTATGTAAAATTTATGTTGGCGACGAAAATCATTTTAGACGTGACGAAAATCAATTTCATCATGACGAATATATTTTAAACGCGTTGAAAACCATTTTAAACGCAACGAAAATGTTTTAAACGCAACGAAAATAGTTTTAAACGCAACGAAAATATTTTAAACATGTTGAAAATAGTTTTAAACGCAACGAAAATGTTTTAAACACGTTGAAAATAGTTTTAAACGCAACGAAAATATTTTAAACACGTTGAAAATAGTTTTAAACACAACGAAAATGTTTTAAACACGTTGAAAATCATTTTAAACGCAACGAAAATGTTTTAAACACGTTGAAAATCATTTTAAACGCAACGAAAATGTTTTAAACACGTTGAAAATCATTTTAAACGCAACGAAAATGTTTCAAACGCAACGAAAATAGATTTAAACGCAACGAAAATATTTTAAACACGTTGAAAATAGTTTTAAACGCAACGAAAATATTTTAAACACGTTGAAAATGTTGCGTTTAAAACATTTTCGTTGCGTTTAAAATGATTTTCAACGTGTTTAAAACATTTTCGTTGCGTTTAAAATGATTTTCAACGTGTTTAAAACATTTTCGTTGCGTTTAAAATGATTTTCAACGTGTTTAAAATATTTTCGTTGCGTTTAAAACATTTTCGTCACGTCTAAAATGATTTTCGTCGCCAACATAAATTTTACATAAGTTTTTGAAAATAAAGAAAAAATTATGGCCGAAAGAAGCCACCGTACCAATCTGTCTTTTAGTCTAAAATTACAATAATACTTTGAATCCTGATGAATATTAACAGGACCAAATCCTCGAATATGCTCAGATTCTCGAGATTTCGTTTTGGGCTGAAATTTAGCATTGGGATAGATAGCCAATTTGTAAAATTTTTGCTATAGAAGTCTGAAATTTGGTAAAAAAATTTGCTGTTTGCTCCCAGGTAAAATATTCCAAGTTATAGAACGATTCAGCGTCTCAAAAATATCGTTAAAACCGATGAAACGTTTCAGAAAAATTAGAGTAGATGTGAAAAAAACATTATAATGCAGTAGGTCTATGAATAACATCGTCAGGTTAAATCAATACTGACCAACACAAATAGGCTATAGTTTCATGGCGATAATTCGTACAACTCGGGAGTAAGCCTAAACCTTTTTTAAGACCATCGACTCTTTCTGGTATGATGTAGACCACAAGGCCACGTGTTTAACTGCATATGGACTGTTGTTGTGAGTTTGCAAAATGACGCACACAACTCAGATATACACACCCGTGCATACTAATATTTCATGAAAACATCCTCACTGCCACACGGGAACAGAAGGCGTGGCGGGGGTGAGACAATAATTGATATTCTGTTGCTGAATTATTGAGCAGCAGTGGCGGTGTTCAGATTTAACAGTGTACCGCAACACACATGGTTAGCGATATGTGTCAGGGTCAAGGATAATATGACATTGTTGAGCATAAACAGAAAAGCATTCCCATATATTTTTTAAAACTGTATCCGCATCTCGGAATTTAACTTAGCAATACTGTAAAAGAAACCTACTACCAGTGCTGCTATTGGAGTGGATATGTTGTGACAGCATGAATAAGTGAGGGAGGTGCGAGGCATGTGGATTGTGGAGACAGTTGCCAAGCGATGGGTGTCACCAGACAACTCCCTGTATTGGTGTGAGGTCGTTCCCGAGCACTGGGAACAAAGTGTTCTTTGGATGTTCAAGCAGGTCGGTGTTAATTATTGTTAATTGTTGTCGGTCGATAATTATTATACAATTAATACAATTACCGATTTGGTCGTATATCAATAGCTCATTTACATATTCAAGTACGTAATGTCCTAGTAATCGTATTGAACTGAAAACATGTGTTCTTTTACGAGAGGCGTGTGAAATGTCTCTAATGAAGAATTATTCTTACCATTCAGCAGCTCATGCAAATATGTACACAATCAGGGAGGGAAAATCATGTCACAGGGAGGGAAAATGTGAAATTCAACGATCTCCTTTTCAGGTTTCGAACGCTATGATAATTGGGTTGAATTTCCGATTTGAAATATTAAATAAACTGATTCGATTGATTTGTAATATCTGATTTCAAATTTTATTTGAGAGCAATTTAATCATTCTTTTTTCAGTGAGAAGCCGGAACATTGAGTTTGGTTGGTTTCATTCACAGTGGTTATGGTGGATCAAGGGACTTATCTCGATGACATATGGCAGGCTATAATACCTTGGACATGAACTCAAGACCTGTGTGGCACTTGGCTTTCCTTCTTCTCTTGAAGACAGGTGAATTTACGAAAAATACCTCAAAGATGTCAAATAAAATGTATGTTTGCATAAATGCGTGTTCAGGGAAATGTAAATCTGACTCTTTGGACAAACAGGTGCCCTGGGTCTGGAGGTAACCTTGGGTCATGAGCCGATCTTACACGCCCTGGCGCCCGCGACAACAGAAGTCCACGAGCTCATCATACCCGATCCGGAACTGCCGTCCCCAGTGGCCGGACGTGTGACGTCACTGCAATATTACAACAATCTTGCAGACTCCCGCTTCAAAGTGGCCACGCTAAGGCAGACTGACACGGGCAGCGACCCAAACTCAGGTAGCTTCCAGGTGATCAGCCTCTCCGATATGATCTCTGGGCCAGACCATCCGGATCAGGTCACCAAGACCTTGGACGGTATGAAGATGGACAGGGGTGACTTCATCGGTTTTCTGATTTTGCGCGGCAACCCGTTCACCTTCGATATCAAGACAGGAAACTGTGTAACGTCCAGGAAGATTCTGAAGACGAGGATGACTGAAGGTGAGGCGAAGGACTCCACAGCCTGTGACATGTTCACCTTCAGAAGAAGCGAAGAGATCCTTCCATGCCGGGAATACTCATACTCCGTCAGGGTCGAGGAGATTTCAGGTACATTCTACCGAAGAGGCTAGCTCTCACTATAAGGTAGTACCAAATAATGGGGTATCAAACCATTTCTGTGATTTTCACATGGCTTTGACTTTGATACCTTAGTATCTCTCGGATTTGACTACTCACACTGATCTTGTAAAATTCGTCCATGGATTCGGTCTTGGAATATGAATTTGTCTGTTTGTCGGTATACATTTCTACTTTTCAATCCCACCACTAATCAGCATCTACTCTGAGGTTATACTGTTATATATTTATTTAGAATGAGTATGCATGTCACAGATTGTTAGATTTGTCAGATACATCGTGGGGTTACTTTTGATGAGACGTATTTTATTGTTACAGCTAATGATCCAACCTGGAGTCCCAAGTGTGATGTAAATCCTGAACACGATGATGCCAACAACGAAGTCAATTGGATAGCTACATATATCTGTGTGCCACTGATGGCTATCATCTTATTAGTCATGATTCTAGTTATTTATGTGAGCAAGCGAGAGTTGTCCCGTGGTCGAGCGCCTACCCAAGACACATCTATGAAAGAGACAGGACAGGTGGAGCAGGAGACCGGCTCGGGAGGTGATGGAGGTATGAACGTGCGAACAGGTAACAAAGTCAACCACGGAGAGGAGACGGGAACTGAGGATGATCACGACCACTTTGAGAAGACAACGAACGTACTACCTACAACTCACACCCGGGAGTATGAGTCCACAGACCAATATTCGGAGAAACCTTGCCCCAGACAACACCGACTGCCTGCTCTCAAAGCACTGGGCAAACGTACATGTAGCCTCTCTCCCTTAGGGAGAGACATTAAGGAGAACCAGACTGCTGAAGGCGATCCCATACCTGACATACTTGTAAATGACCAACAATTGCCTGACAGTAAACCAGTTGTCGATAAAGATGACAGTCACAGTGATGGCTTCACAGGACTACCTGACGTTGATCCAGCGCGACCAATCTCTGCCAAGAAACGACACCGCAGGCGCAGCAAACCTCGGATTTCCACAGGGAAGCGAGACGATCATGTTTCACAAGCATCTGTCCATGTCCAAAGCGGGCACCTATCTGCAGCACATATCCAAGCCCAGAACGAGCATACAGCTTCAGCACCTTCTGACGACCACAATATGAGCCTGGTGAGAGCGCCTAACCAATTGTCAGATGACAACGCCTCGTGTAACCAGTTTGATATGTACGGACAGAGCTCACTCACATCCCAAATGACGTATGAGTACTGAACTGGAGATGAACGCTGCGTGCATGGCTATGTGTGTTATTATGTACAAACTGTATGTACTGTTGATGTTCTCACAAGTGCCTGTTTGTATCAAAACTGTGATTGGTATTGATAAGCTGTGATATATTTGTATGATGTTGGTATTTGTGTTGTTTTTTCATAGTTAACACATGCACTTAGAAAAAGTATTGAAGTCTTGTTCACGTTCTTTCTCCTCATCAAAACAAATATATACGGCGGCATGGGATGTCATTATTGGATTCACCCAGAAATGCAATGAAATATTGCGATACTGACAGTCTGACATATCATTGAGTGATAACAATCGAAATGTAAGATCACAACATTTCGGAACTGTCGCTCTTTCTGGATTTTGAACATGTATCAGCCAGATTTCAAAGAAAAACACGAGAATAAATAATACCTTGGAGAAACGTTCAGTGAAGTGCACCAACAAGCTAATACTATTCGAGTATTATGATTAAATTATGAAATAAATAGATACATCATGATGAGTATCATTCACAGGTTGGTGTATTTAGCGTGTAAATGTTTTCAGCCAGCACCTGTCAAGTGTCGCTTGGAACTATGGTTAAATCACAGTATTGAAGTCAAATGCCATCATATTTCAGCATCCTTGTCATTTGTCACGTCCAACTCCAAATCCTGACATTCGTGCCCGGTGCTGTCAGCTGTGTGTTCAGCTATGTCGTGACTTTTATCCACCTTGATTTCATTCTCAACGGAAATACTGGTATCGGTATCTGTGGCACACTGGATGTCGATCCCTTCCTGTTTGTCCGGTAATGTATCCACTGTGTTAGGAGGCACAAAAGACTCAACGCCTGCCATGTCGTTCAAGATATTCTCCCTGGGTGTATCCTCCATGAGAGATTTCATAGCAGTCGCTTCTCTAGATTTCTGGAGAGGAGCTTGATCATTGGCTTGTACTGGTGGCTGGGGTGAAGTCTTGTGGCTGTCGATCGGAGATCCTGGGGTTTGAATGATCAGTCCCGAATCCGGCATACTCCTAGTGCCTTTCTGCTTGAAGCTGAACTCCAATCGCAGTGACCGTCTAGTTGATAGTCCTTTGTGCCAAGTTCCCGTTCGGTTCACGAGATCTGACTCCGGAGGTGCCGTCAAATTCACAAATTTTGTCTGAGGTGGTGACATCGATCGTAAGCTTGTAGAAGTCTTAAGCTTGGCAGCCTGTAGGATATCTGATTCTTGTGTCCTGTTCAAGTCTTTTTCCCAGTTGTCTAGATTCGCTCGTTGTTTGTCAAGTTTGTAATTAGGCGGCCTAAACACTGGGATGTGGCTGTGTACACTGGCGTCCTCTTCAATAAGACGTCCACGATGACTCGTTTCCGGACGTCTGTTCTCACCGAACACCTCCAGTTTCTTGAACTTTCTTAGTAAGAATTTCTTCCGTCCATCATTGACGTGTTGGCCAAAGCGTGGGTACTCGGCAGGTGAAAAATGTTCAGCATTGTTCATGCTGGATGCAAATTGTGTCTGGACCCTTGGCGACTCCACTCGTTGATCTTGAGTCATCTTGAATTTTGGTTCCCGTTCATCGATATCAAGATGTATGAAAGCAGTTGATTTAGGATTACTGATCTGAGAAATATGTGATCGATTGGAAATATTTGTGTGAGATGAACGATCGAGTTTGACAACTGGGTTATAGCGAGGTGACTGATCATGCATGTGATGTGATATTTCGCGGTTTTTCTCACGATACTGTGAAAATGGTGTAACTGTGTCCAATCTGAAAGTCGAGTTAGAGAACGGTTGTCTTTTACGACCTTCTGCTGTTGATACGGGTTGGAAACTGCCATCTAATCGCTTATTCTCACGGCGTTTTTGATAGTGTGGATACAACATTTGAGGATAGTCAGTTTTATAAAAAGGCAACCTCTTTCGCGTATCATTCCCGCAGAGGCCTATGTGTATCCTCTTGCTGGCATTTGGCCCGGCCTTACATCCACTACCGGAACCATGTGGGCGCTTGTTCGATATATCCGATTTGAATTTGAGATTGGACTGCTGCCGCATCAAGTAGGTGTCTCTGAATAGTTCGAGGTCGTGAGTTTGGCTTTCATGCTGAGGTAAGCGTAAATCCCTGTATTTTTCCATGGTGTCTTGTGTGTTGTCATACTCAGGCGAAATTTCCGATTCAGATCTTTTGCTATTTATATTTGGGAGCATGACGGCTGACAGTGGCTTGCTGAAGATGTGACTCATACCGTCAGGAATTCCAGGACTTGGAATGGCAGGGAAGCCCTCTCTGGCATCAATATCATTTTCAACATTTTCTGCTGGAGAACCCACTGTACTTGTCCCTAGTCTTCCACGAGAGACCTGATCATTTTGATCTTGGCCGTTCTGCAGAGAATTGTCATTGCCGGGGATCGGCGGTAGTCTTTGATGATCGTTGTTGGGTACAGCTCCAACAATCCTGTCACTCTCTCCATGAATCCCCACTTCACTCAACGAGCTACGCATTCTAGTTGTAGACGAATCGCTTCTTGGTCTCACCAGAGCAGCTTGCTGAGGAACGTTTCTCAGCAGTTGTTCCGTCTTCTCCGAGTCGTACCACACCCTGGGGTCCGTCAGGTTGGGCCGAGCTTGTGCGACACCTCCATGAGTATCCATGGGAACTGGTATGGTGGTCACGTCGGGGCCACACCGATCTGTCATGATACCTCGTCTGTTCACATACAGGGTCCACGTTCACACGTTTGGATGTTCATGTTTGTGTTGACAATCTGCCAGCTTTTAGATAGTTCCAAGGCTGTCGATGCCTTTGAAGTCTGAAAGCGGAGATAACCATGCAATATTATTTGAAATGCATATTATGGTAGATAATTCGCCCAATTTGAACAGTATGCCATTATGTTTCAAATTTAACACGCACTAAATAATGTGTAAAATAACTATGTTTCAAATTATAATGTCACAATCTAAAACACAATGTAGTTGTTGAAAACTTGTATGTATTTCCAAAGAATATAGTTTGCTAATGATGCGGTACCGTATGTTACTGAAATGTTCTGGCCATAATGACACGTCTAAGCTGACAATGAATTCTTTATAACAGTTTTGTGAATTGATAAATTACCTTTACAAGTCAGGTATACAGTATACGACCGATAATCGCTCACCTGACGAAGTACACCCGTCCCGTCGATCACCGATTTGTTGAGTGTCTGTGACAACAACCAAGGCAGAAAAGGAGCGCTTCGATTCTCGAGTGCTCGGTCCCATGGGCCCACGCTCTGCACACATTTATGTACCCAAGGCATTAAGCGGTGATTCATTGACAAGACAGACGACACCGCAGATAAGCTTCATCTAGAGCTCTTATGTGGCCACTTGATATTTCACTGCGTGTGGGAGATCGCCAGTAAATCGCCTGGCTCAAAGACTTTTAACGGCTGGCCCATGTACATGCTTACCTGGGGGTATACACTTTGCTTATCGAACGTGTCAACGCCGCACCCAGGACCAGCATGTGTTGTTACTCCTGGTAACAGGGCACGAGTCGTTTACACGGTTGGGGGTACGGTATCGGTCATATTCCGGGATAGTTTACTTTATTATTAGCTAGCTGGCTAGAGCGACTCCCGATCAATTGGCTCACAAGTGCCCTGTTTCTAGGACGATTGCTGCAATAAATACGAACCGTGGGAGCTGATCCATATTACAAGTGGCTTACGTGTGTGTGTAGCACATAATAAGCCAGGGACGATTGGCTGCAACATCGAATGCAGTGGAAACGCCCGGGATTTGTTCGATAGTTTCATATCAAATAAATTGTTTCCGCACACATATATGCTTGTGTACAGTACCCTTATATAAGTTAATAATATGAAACAAGATGACCACGTACCTATCATTATTAATTCATTCCAACAGCAAAAATCTGATAACAATAGACTCATTTTCAGGTTGTATGGGATTGCGTCCGTCTTCTGTACTGACGAACATCGAGGACTCGGGGCTTACAATTAGGGGTGGGGCGGGGGAATGGGGTGCCCGTAACCACTGTTTAGATCAACATTTCGGTTTATAGGCTATTTTTCGCCAACTTAGGGGCTAAGTTCGGAAAAAATAGGGCTAATTAGATGGGAAATTTATCACGGGAAAGCCCGTTAGCACGAGCCGTGCAGACGTTCGTCCGTCCATCAACATTTTTATCTTCAAAATTAACTTTTCTGATATTTTGCACATACCTAAAACTAATTCGAGAGGTGGGTATATGTTTTTTTAAAAATGATTTTCGCAATTCTAGGTTGCCAGACCTATGATCCGATAACCTATTGGTCGTCCGACGTCCGTCCAAATTTTTATATTTGAAGTGTACGGGTGAATATATATATCTGTAATTTTGCGAACAAAAGTGCCTAAAATAATTCAAAACGGTCATTTCTCAGAAGTTTCCAGAAAGTTTTGAGTTTATTGCTTTTCCATCTTATTTACCTTCATAGTGTGTACAAGTTTCGTTGCCCTTGATTCGTCGGTCTGTGTGTGGCCGCCATTTCGATTTTTTGAAGGGTCAGTCAATTTTGGTTTTGTTCTTTCAGTGATTTTGTATCTGACTTTCAGTGAATTTTATATGTCAAAGTGACAGTTTTACTGGGGAAAAAATTAAGCCTAACACTGCAATTACTAAAAAAAAACATTTTCACCTCGAAAAGGAGATGTCCAGTAAGCCAGTGCTGTCTGTTGGGCAGCTAGCGTAGAAGCAAGAGAAATAAGAGACATCAATGTATTAGTAATCATTTCTGATTGGATGATGTGCGGCCGTCCATATCCGAATCTGAATTCCATATATTCGGAATAATTTTGTGCTTCAGTTGGTGCATTTAAAATAACCAAATAATCCTTAATTATGCATACAGATTCCCCGACCTGACTTCAAGACTTGATCAATCGAACGCGAGACGTTGTATCTTGCAAGTATGGAGGGATATGGGCGATGGTAACTCACAGTGATAATACTACTGTAACGGTTTTGGGGCGTACCCAAAGGTTTCCCCTAGGTAATTCTGTTAGTGTTTTGTGATATTATGGTTAAATAACCGCTTATTAGGGTGTATATGTGTTTAAAGGTTCATACGGTTCCGTATTGTTAATGTTTTAAAGGTTTTCCGTCTCGGAACTTAGTAATTTATGATGTTGGTAAAGCCGGAGACGGATCCGGAGACGGAGACGGAACCGGACACGGAGCCGGAACAATGGAGTACAAAAACGTAATGACGTTATTTCCGGAAGGTCATGTGATCAGCCTCGTTTTCGGTTTAAAAGGTGACGTGTCAGCCACTGATTGGTTCTAGAGTGTTTTTAGAAATCCGGAAAATATCAGTGTTTTGGCGGACTATGACGTCACAATAGGTTGGTCACGTGACGTGGGTCTCAGGTCTATAAAAGCCCCCGCTTCACAGCGGACGGCGGAGTTGGTGTCCTGACGTCGACCTGTGCAGACCCCTTCTCCCATAGCAGAGTACTCCCTTGTTCCGGATAGAGTCATCCAGATGATAGCAGTTAAGTCTTCCGACTGTGCACTTGGAAAATAAACATGAAAACTTCAACCGAGTTGTTTTTCCGTGTTCGTTAGGAAACTGGAAGTTATAATAAAGTTAGTTCACCGGAAAAGACAGTTATACGGAGTAAAGGGAGATAAGACTACAGTCGGTTAAGACCAAGTTGTAACGACGTCTTAGGGTGATCTAAGAACCCAGATCACCGAGGAAGGAGTCGGAGACGGAGACGGAGGTGGAATTCGACGGAGCAACTACGGAGGCGGTATCGGACGGAGCAGTTGCAGAGACGGGAACGACGAAGCAGTTGCAGAGGCGGTACCGGACGACGGAGTTGCAGAGGCAGTACCTGACGTGGCGGTTGCGGTAACCGGAAGTGGGAACACTTCCGAGATACTCCATTTCAGGTGCGGTACCAGGTTGCAGTGAGACGGAGCCAACCGGAGCAGATTGCAGTGCGGCGGAACCTGGCAGAGCGGTTGCAGTATTCGGAAACGGCAACGTTCCCGGATTCTTTATTCCAGGCGCAGTCGCAGTTTGCAGTAAGACGGAAAACGACGGAACTGTTGCAGTAAAGCGGTTTCCCGACGGAGCAGTTGCAGTACCCGGAGACGGAAACGCCTCCGGATCCTTACTTTACAGGTGCAGTTGCAGATTAGCAGTCGGACAACGGTTAAGAGGTCCATTCCAGACCACGCTACCAACCTTAGAGACTTCTAGCCGGAGTTCAACCGTACAGCAGTAGCAGTTTTCCGGAGTTTTACCGTTTCAGCTCCGGTTAAACAATAACTCACCCACCTCCCTAGAAAACCGGTTCATCAAGACGTCACAGAAGGGTGCAAACCCGTTACAACTTTTTGGTGGCAGCGGTGGGATCATCTGCAGTATGACTACTAGACGGGGCAAATTGGCGGAACAACAGCTGAAGGCAGCCGTGTCGGACACGGAGCAGCCTGTAGGAGCAGTAGGAGCTGAGCCGTTGCAGATGCCGGTTGCGGAAAAGGAAGCAGTTCGCCCTGCCGAGCGAAAGCTGTTGCAGCCGGAAATGCAGAAAGCAGTTGCAGAAGAGCCCCTTCGGGTTCCTCAAGGAGTACAGCCTGCAGAGCAGTTAGCAGAGGCGGAAATTAACTTTCCGGACCAGGCTGGCGATCGGGAACCGGATGCGGACCCGGAAGGCGGAGAGAATTTAGTCGACAACCTGACCAGATTATTGGCGACCCAAATGGAGGTGTTTCAGCAGCACCTGGCAGTAACCGGAAAGCAGCAGCAGGCAGAAGCAGTACAACAACCAGCACCAAGGGCAGGAGTAGCCAGATTAATGACATACGACGGAACTGATCCGTGGCCGGAGTATGAGGCTCACCTCCTTGAATACGCTCGGTACTACCGTTGGACAGCAGAGGAAAAGGCGCTGAACTTATGTGTCAGTTTGAGGGGTAACGCCCGCAGCATACTACTGGATTTGTCCGCGGAGCAGAGACGCAGCTTTGATACGGTTGTGGCGGCATTAAAACAGCAGTTTTGTCCGGGGGAGAAAACATTTGTTTTCCAGGCGGAATTGCAGACCCGGAAATTGCAGCCGGAGGAGGAGCTGTCCGAGCTGGCCAGAGACATACGGAGCAAGACGCGGCTAGCTTACCCAAAAGCAGATCCGGCAACAACAAAAGTGCTCATGAAGATGCATTTCTGCAACAGTCAGACTAACCGAGATATGCGGTTGTCGGTATTGAAAAACCACCCGGAAACGCTGTCGCAGGCTCTGGCTTTCGCCACCGAGTATGAAAGCATTATGAAGACTGATAGCTGTAGGACGGCAGAGCGGCACCGGACGATACAGCTGAACGCGGAGCCGGAATGGAGCCAGCAGGTGAACGAATTGCGGAAGCAAGCCGAGCAGACTCAGCAGCAGTTGGTGGATCTGATGACTCAGGTCAAAGAAGCGGTTAGCAGGCAGCAGCAGCAGCGCAGTTCCCGAGCGGATTTAGAATGCTTTAACTGTGGTCGGAAAGGGCATATTGCCCGAGACTGCAGATTGCCGAGACAACAGCAGCAAAGGCGGCAACCCCAGCAGCAGCAGCAGCAACAGCAGCAACCACTGCAGCAGCAGCAGAGACAGCAGCAGCAACAGCGGATTGCCCGGATTGTCCGACAGACCCGAAGTAGTGGAATTCCACAGCCCAAGCCAAGGAAGGGAGGTCGTCGGAGTCAGTCACGGAAACAGCAGCGCCGACCAAGAGCAGATCTGGAGTGTTTTAACTGCGGCAGGAGGGGGCATTTCGCCCGAGATTGCAGGCTCCCGAGACCACAGCAGCAATGGCGGCAACCACCGCAGCAGCAGCAGAGACGGCAGCAGCAACGATGGATTGTCCGAATTGTCCGGCAGACCCGGAGCAGTGAAACTCCAGAGCCCGAACCAAGGAAGGGGGGACGCCGGAGGCGGTCGCGGAAATCAGCCGGAGAAGCAGAGCTGGCAGAAGAGGAGTCTCCGGTAAAAGCAGAATCCAAGGCGGTTGCGGTGGCGGAGAAAGCTGTTCCCGGAAGGCCGGTGGCGGTTGCGGTGACGGAGGAAGCAGCGTCCCGGAAGCCGGTTGCGGTTGCGGTGACGGAGAAGGCAGTTCCAGGAAAAGCGGATGCGGTTGCAGAGCAGATTAGGCTGGCGGAAAATGCGGACCAGGATACTGTGCTGGGGCAGAAATATCGACCAGATGATTTGCGGAGAATGCAGCAAGCAGAACCTTGGTACTCACTGGTGACGTCGCTGATCGACGGGAGCGGTACAGCTGGCAGTGCAGACTTTTCCAGCATGAGCAGCGAGGAGAAAGTGCTGTACGGGATGCGGAAGACCTTGCTGAAAGTCGACGGAGTAGTCTACCGGAAATGGAAAACGGCAGAAGGAACCAGCCGAATGCAGTTAATAACCCCGAAGGAGCTGAGACAGGAGATTTTCCATCTGGCCCACCAGAGCCGGACGGGAGGACACCTCGGAAGCAGAAGGATGGCGGCTAGCATTCGGAGGCGGTATTTCTGGCCGGCTATGATGCGGGACATAAAGCAGTGGGTGCTGAGCTGTGACGAATGTGCGTCAAGAAGTATGCAGAACTTGAAACGATCTCCGATGCAGAAATACCGGGTTGGAGCGCCCATGGAGAGGGTGGCAATGGACGTGATGGGTCCGTTACCTAAATCCACCCGGGGGAATCGGTACATCTTAGTAATCGGCGATTACTTCACCAAGTGGGTAGAGGCTTACCCGATGCCGAATCAGGAAGCGGTGACGGTTGCGGACATATTCGTCAACCAGTTTGCAGCGCGGTACGGTATCCCGATGGAGATACACACCGACCAAGGCAGAAATTTCGAGTCCGACTTGCTGAGAAATGTTTGCAGAATCCTGGGGATTCACAAGACACGGACAACCGCTTTCCGACCTCAGTCGGACGGTTTCATCGAGCGATTCAACCGGACGCTGCAGCAGATCTTGAGCCTGTACGTAAGCGAGCGGCAGACCAACTGGGATCAGCTAGTTCCGTTGGCGATGGCAGCTTACCGGAGTACCCCGCAGGAGACAACCGGGCAGAGTCCCAACTTACTGATGCTGGGCAGAGAAGTCAACACTCCGGTAGAGTTATTGATTGGCAGACCGCCGGGAGAATCAACAGCAGAAGTAACAGAGTATGGCAGTCAGCTCCGGGAGCGACTAGAGGCGGTATACAAGGCGGTTCGAGCGAAATCTGGCAGAGAAATGGAACGGCAGAAGAAGCTGTACGACCGGAGGAAGGTCGACAATCAGTTCCAGCCAGGAGACCGAGTGTGGATGGCGGTCAAAACACGGAAGAAGGGCAAAGCTCCCAAGTTGCAGAGGAAGTGGAGCGGTCCAAAGCTAGTGCTGAGCAGATTTACCGACGTGACCTACGAGATTGCAGAGAGTGAAACTCGACAGAAGGTGGTTCACTTCGATTTGCTGAAACCGTATAATGGTGTCAAGCATCCGAGATGGATGAAGCGGAGAATGGCGGATTCCTGTAGGCAGACGGAGCCGCCGAAGCAGAGTAGTGTTCCGGAGACGGAACCGACGGTCTCTGAGTCGGATACAGACTCGGAGTAAAGCCGCAGAGGACGCAGAAATATGAGGAGACGGAGTGAGCTGTAGAGCAGAAGAAGGAGATAGCTGAGACTCTGGTAAAACGTTGAGTTCCGGCAGAAAGCGACCGCAAGAAGTCGGAGCAGTGAGCAAGTGCTGGTTCCGGAAACAGGGCGGAGAAAGGAAGCAGAGCGGAAAGCGGTGCAGAGACCGGATAGAGACATCCTAGAGGTTCTGACTGGGTTGAGCGCATAGTCAACCAGTCCAGGGTAGCGGCCAGGGGTCCAGAAGAACCTGGGTTAGCGGTCCAGTATCTCCAGAGAAGCAGCTACACGTCTTCCGTATTCGGAGAATTAAGACGGAAAAGTTTCCCGGCTGTAGACATCCGACCGGAGTTTCCACTTAGCAGAGACAGTAAACCGACTGCAGATCGACAGAAACGGAGAAACATCAACCCAGATAGGAAGGCGCCTCCTTCTGGACAGAATGTATGCAGTTTCCAGTGTCGACAAGCAGTAATACCAGTGAGCAGATATGCAGTTGACGAAGCAGTACAGATGGCGGAAACGCCCTACTTGCAGTCTAGATGTTCGTCTGAGAGGCAGATTCAACTGGCTGAGACTCTATTCAACCCTCCTGATGGCAGAGATACTTCAAAATTGCAGATACTTCGCTCGGAGAAGCAGTTGAAAGGAAGCCGGAAAAACCCGGAGAAGCCGGTTGAGCCGGAGACGGACACCTCTCGGTTAACGGTTGAGTTTTTGCATAGTTGTGACGTCACTCCTGAGGCAGCCAATCAGCGTGGAGCTTTTCAAATCACGTGAGCAGAAAGGGTATATAAGGGCCTTGAAATCGGGCTCTGACAGCAGTTGGAGAGCAGACCTCGAGCTGTGCACATCGCAGACAAAGTTTGGCGGAATCAAATCAAGTCCAGCATTTTCCGGCAGCAACAGATTTTGCAGTGAAAAACGACTAAGTGTTTCCCGGAAGACCACCAGTCCGGAGAAGCGGTGCAGAAGCGGTGCAGAAGCGGTGCAGTAAAAGCGGTGCAGTAGATCGACAATTTCAGTTTCCCGGCCTTCCGGAATGGCCTACTCGGCGTTCCTTGATAGACAAGATCGCGGCCGGAGCAGAGATTGGGCAACCCCTCAGCCACTGGATTATAGCCGGCTGTGTAAGCGGTGTGACCGGATGTTCGAGAGTGCGAGGGACAGGAGACGGCATGTGTGCCCAGCCCAGAGATTTCATTGCTGTTTGTGTGCCTTCTACGGCAACCGGGCGAACGACCTTAGGCGGCATCTCCGGGAGATGCACGGATGGAAGTACCCTTCCGGGAACCGTCCTCCTCAGGACGAGGCTACCCTCAACCATGTGGGAACCTTTGATTCGGCCTGGCGGGGAACAGCAACGCAGTCCCGGCATAGGCGCTTCCGGCGATTCTGCACCCAGTCACCAAGGGAGAATCCAGTTCCGGAAACTTATGCGGACCAGCTTCCGTTTGGTCCTGACTGGGATGCCGGAGCGGCCGCCCCCATCGGACAACCGGAGTGGGTAGATCAACCGGATTGGGCCCCGGACCCTCTGGGCTGTCTCCGGGCAGCCGACGACGCTCCTCCGGAAAACTGGGATCGGGAGATGGAGCGAATTGCGGAGGCGGTCAGAGCGGTTATGCCGGATAAAGCAGACGATTGGGAGCCGGAACTGGTGACATCAAAGAAACCCGAAGAGGAAGATCAGCCGGTGGAAGACTGGGAGGCAGAGATCCGGGTGTGGGAATATAGACCACCTTCTCCCACCTCAGATACGGAATCGGAGACTTCCGAGTATGAGACGGCAGATGAGGAGTCTTGGACGGAAGCGAAGGCAGTGTGGCAGTAGCAGAGGCGGTTGGCAGTATAGCGGTTGACGGAGGCGGTTGGCGGTTTGGCGGAGACGGAAGAAGCGGTGGCAGTTAGCAGCAACAACAACACGGAAAAAAAAAAAAAAAAAAAAAAAAAAAAAAATATTATTTATCCAAGAAGACCACCAGGAGGAGTTGCAGTTTGCTGAGCAGCCAATCATCAGGCAGATAAGCCAGTCACGTGACTTCCAGAGACTATAAAAGGGGCAGTTAGCTGTTACCGGATGCAGAAGGCAGTTTGCTGTAGCTGAGTCAACATCGACACAAAGCAGAGAATCAGAATGCCGAAAGTAAAGACAACACCCCGCAAGCCCCGCCCTCACCGGTGTGGAGACTGTAACCTAGAGTTCAAGAGCAAACACACGTTGCTCCGGCATGTCACGGAGCAGCACACGAGCGAAGTCACCGTCTTCGCCTGTCCGCAGTGTGATCATTGGAGCAGACGGAAAGAGGGGACACAGAAGCATCTGCAGTCCCGGCACGCAATGGACGCTAACCCGATTCGACTGAGGGTGGGCAGAGAGCAGTTTGAGGAGAAAAGCCTCCGGTCCAAGATGACCCCACGGAAAAGCAAGAAGCCGGTAACACGGCTTGACCAGTTGTCAGATACGGAGTCGGAGTCGGGAGGTTCGGTTTCGTCCCGAACCCGGTACCGTTCCGGTACCCAGTCGGTGGCCACACTAGCAGCCGACGTCTCGTCCACGGAGGCGGAGAGCAGTTCGGAAGAGGAAGCGGAGCTGAAAATCATGGCAAGTGAAGACGAGTTGCAAGAACCAGGAGACCCGAAGCCGGTTAAGCCACCTGTGACCCGGAGTTCTTCCCGGAACACCTCCCGGAAAAACAGCCCTGACCCATCTCGAGGTACCGGAGCAGATCGAGACCGCGGAAAGAAGCGGAGTCGCAGCCGTTTGCCGGATAAATCCGGACGCCATCAACGCCGAGAATATAGGAAGGAGAGCCCGGAGCGAGCCAAGGACCGAGGCGGAGAACGTGGTCGAGAGGAGAAACGACACACCCCACCCAAGTCTTCCGGAGGCAGCGTCAAGGGAAAAGGCAAGGGGGTGTATGACTACAAGTTCCGGCTGTTGGAGGAAGGTTCCAGCGGAGCAACGGCAGAAGTGGGAGTGGCGGACATTGCGGAAATGCAGAGCCGAGACGATGAGGAAGACCTTTTCCGGAGTCCACCTCCGAGAACAACTAGCAGTGGCAGAGCAGTGAGCAGTGTGATTGTCCGGCCCGGAGGCGGAGCAGAAAGCAGATCCAGCGGCCGAGCCGATAGCAGAGCAGATAGCCGAGCAGATAGCAGAGCAGATAGCCGAGCGGACAGCAGACCCATTGGCAGATCAGGAGGCAGACCGGAGACCAAAACGGAAGGCGGAACCCGGAGCAGAGCTGACAGTGAGACGGAGACCCGAGGATCCACGGAGCGAACTTTGCCGGCAACCATTCAAGCAGTAGCCGGAAGCAGAACCAGTTCCGCGGCTAGAGATGACGGAATGGAGTCTTCCGCGTCTGAACGAGGCCATGCGGACGTGCAGAGAGCCCGGAGGAGTATCCTAGTAGACCAAGCCAGAGCTACACCCGGAATCCTGTCTCCGGTGGAGACCCGGCCTCGACAGTCTTCCAGTGAGCGGTCCGGAAGGAGCCAAGTCCGAGCGCCAACCCAGAGTCCACCCTACACATTCTACCCGTTTGGCGGTCCTTCAACTCAACCGTGTCCGTCACATTGTTTCCCGGTGAATATTGGGGGACGGAGCGCTTCCGTCTTTGCGCCCGCAGTCCCGGAGCACGCCAGATACTATGCAGTACGTTGGGGACCGGAGCAGTGGGGGCCGGCCGAGATGAGAGACTCCGGCGTCTACGTGGAGACCATGGAGCAGAGAGAGTCACCGTTTGGTCTCGTCCCGACCCGTCAGATCGTCCGGATTCCAGATTGGTCCATCCGGGACGAACGCCTCAGGAATGGGTTCTACGTCCCACCCCAGTGGAGCCTCCATGATCCGGATCTTCTCCCGGTTGATGCCAGAGGAACAAGCTTCGGACGACCGTTGGTACCACAGACCTTTCCACCGCGTCCGCCGTCGGGGAGCAGTTCGCGCCGTGATACTGGTGGGCAGTAGTCGTCGCAAGTCGCCGCAAGTCGTCGCAAGTCAAGTCGGCGCAAGGAGAAGAAAGAAGAACCGTTTCCCGGATTCTAGTATAATTAAGAGTTAAAAAGTGGGAAACGGAACAAGCAAGATATCCGGGTACAGTGACGGTAAACTAGTTAAGAGGTACCAGTACCCGGATCACGGAAACAAGTTGTGTTTGATTTTACGGACAGTTTAACGGTTGACAATTTGTATATATGTGATATTGTTCTGTTCGGGACGAACAGAGTCTAAGGAAGGGGGAGTGTAACGGTTTTGGGGCGTACCCAAAGGTTTCCCCTAGGTAATTCTGTTAGTGTTTTGTGATATTATGGTTAAATAACCGCTTATTAGGGTGTATATGTGTTTAAAGGTTCATACGGTTCCGTATTGTTAATGTTTTAAAGGTTTTCCGTCTCGGAACTTAGTAATTTATGATGTTGGTAAAGCCGGAGACGGAACCGGACACGGAGTACAAATCAAAATCCTTTGAAAGCCTGGAATCCTAATTTTGACTTACGATATGTTGTTGATGCATACGTTTGCATTCGATATATTGTGTCATATTAGTGCAGCAAGAGGCAGAGTGAAGATGGTCAGCTCCTCCATGAAGAACCATGCAGAGCACAATATGCTGGGATAAGACAGACGCTACAATGACTCGGCAAAACATACATGACCAACGGGGAGATGAGTGTCACGGAGGCTATTTACAAGGCCACAGGCACACCTCTTAAAAACTGTAGTCGGGATGTTGTTTGGATACTTGCAGCTCCGACAAGTACCAGACTGACACTTCCACTCTTATTGCTGGGTCACGGAGATCCAGGCATTGAAGACGCGTGGTTACATTGTACATCTGTACTAGACAGGTACATGTACCATGCACGCCCTCCTGTAGATATTCTCAAAGACCGGTCTGGCTGAAATTGTATCCCTCTTCAAGGTTGATAGTAAACCAGGTAGAGATTATGAACCATCTGAAGAATATTCTACCTATAACAACGACAACCGATCCAATGTTCCATATGCTTCATTGAAGTTGGCTCGGAATAAAGGATAGATCTCAAGACGGAAATCTGCCAATAAAGCTTGCACATCTGTAGGGACAGCGAGAAACATCAAGTCTCATGGTTCTTTATCTTCACCACTTTGAAATGGATTTAAATGAGTGGGAGCATTAGACTATGGCAAAAGGACAAGCACCAGCAACATTATCAGAGAAAAGCAAGCACTATTTGGAAATAATATCAAAGAGGTTGAAGGAGCCATGAAGAGATCCAAGAAAATCATCTTGCAGAAGATGCCTTGTAGACTGGGGGCCAAATCCGGTTTTTGGGAATTTGGTTTGCACGGAGACACCCATTGGCGAATGTGGTATCGTTGGAAAGCTTAAGACCTAAGGGTCACATTTTGACATATCCCGTCCTTTGGGACAGGGGCGGTCACCATGGAAACGGACTCGGAAGGTCAATGACCTCAAATTTAATCAAGCGTCCCGCTAGGCACCCGGAATGGCATAACATATCACTGAAAGTGCTCCTTCGAAAGAATGGTTCAACCGATTGGGTTTAATTTTGGAACTTAGACAGATGCTGGTACTAGGTATGTGTTGGCGGAGTGATCCCAATGAGGTGTCAAGAATGGAGGTCCCGGGGGTGGGGATCACCACCCCCTGGAGTTCGCCCCTTCTCCAAATAATGACAAAAGTGTGATTTGGGGTTCAAAAGTTTGTTTGTTCAAGAGACCAAGCAATATAAGAGTTATTAAATAGCACCATTCAAGGGTTAGGCCAGTTAGGATTGCAATGATACCAGCATCACTTGTGGGTGGGGCCGGTTGCCATGGCAACAGACGTTACACATTGTAGGCGTCGGGACCATTTTTCACCCGAAAATGGCAAGAATATCGGGGTTTAGGCTATATAAAACTGTTAATGATCGAAGACATGGCTATATGAGGCTACCATCACTGTCATAGATGAACATGATATGGGACACGGACATTCTGATAGCACCGTGGCATCAGGATGGGGCTCGTTTCCATGGCAATAGGTCTATTTCCCCATAAAATATGGCAAAAATAATGAATGTTTGGTTGCTTTAAAGTGTTGATATTTAGAGACAGATCAACGATCTTGTCTCAGATAAAACACACGTGGGACGGAGACGGAATGCTACCTCTGTGGCTCCTGGATGAGGCTCGTTGCCATGACAACAAACGTTTCTAATGGTAAGCGTCGGGTCTATTTTTCACCCGAAAATGGCAAGAATTACGGGCTTCAGGCTGATCAAAAGTATTAATGCTCGAAGACATGGGTATATGAGGTTACCATCTTTGTTATAGATGAACAAATTATGGGACACGGACGTGCTGATATCACCGTGGCCTCAGGTGGGGCTTGTTTCCATGGCAACAGGTCTATTTTTCCCCACACAAAAATGTCAAAAATATTGAAGATTGGGCTACTTTAAAGTGTTAATGATTAAAGACAGATCAACGATCTTGTCTCAGATACAACACACGTGAAACAGGGACGGTATGCTACCACTGTTGCACCTGAGTGAAGCTCGTTGCCATGGCAACAGAGGTTTCTATTTGTAGGCGTCGGGTCTTTTTCACCCAAAAATGGCAAGCATTACGGGGTTCAGGCTGATTAAATTTATTGATGGTCGAAGACATGGCTATTTAGGGCTACTAACTTTGTCTTAGACGAACATAATCTGGGACACGGACATGCTGATAGCAACGTGGCCTCAGTGTGAGGCTCCATGGCAATAGGTCTATTTTTCCATAAAAATTGTAAAATATTGAAGAGGGGTGTTTGAAATGCCAATGGTTAAAGACAGGTCAACGATTGTCTCAGATAAAATACACGTGGGACAGGGACGGGATGCTACCACTGTGGCCCTTGGGTGGGCCCCGTTGCCAAGGCAACAGGGAGTATTAACCATCCGTGCCATTTCTTTTTTTTTGGCACAAAATGGCAACAAAAATATGAAGTTCGGGCTGCGTAAAATTGTTAGTGGCTAAATGGCCAGTATGATCAGTTGGAATAATTTATTACATACAGTTGTAAACGATAAATTCACAAAGAACAATATTGTACATTCAGCGCAATTTCACTGCAATACGTTTTAATTATTTGTTTCTATTGTGAACCAGTTTTGAAGAGCTGATAGTCAGATTCAATTCATATAACTGAATGGATTATTGAGTACAGGACCTATCTTACATTTCTAAACGATAAAGTTTATAGAACAAGTAATCATACTCCGGTGCCCCTGATAGGACATGACAAAAAAAACTACTTCGTTCGCACGACCTATTTCCATGGCAATAGGTCTAGTTGTGCACACACTGTTGCACATCAATGCTGCAACCCTACTCTACGGACTTTCATGTAAATTTGCGATATAGGTCTGTGATGGAAGTTGTAGACTGGATGGTCTATATTATTGATACTTTTTTTTCCTTTATATCCATGCATGTTCGTTAATCTATCTGGCCATGGCTTGGGTTAGCGGTCAGAATAGTAGAATATATGAACGGGAAAGGGCTATGGGTATAATCGGCTCATGTATTATGCAATATATTTCTTGATGTAAATGTAATGTGTAAAAATGTAAATATGTATAATGATAATGTGGGTTATTGGTCAGACTATTGGTCAGTGCTTTGCACTTTTGGCGAAAGGTTCAAGTGACCCTTGCCAATACCGTGATAAAGAGAGTTGTTGATATCAAGCCTGCAGGTAACTAGTAAAAAAGCCAACCTGCTTGCAGATTCCTGATATAATTTAGGTCTGATTTTGCCCAGATGACGCAGATGGATCATGGTCGATCGGCAAGTGGATTTGACCTGTGGAACCATAGTCATCTCACTGTCCATTAGCACACCAAGGTTCCTAACATGGGGGGATTGCTGTGTGATAGAGTCACCAACACGAATTTCAAAGGGAACACCTGGCACACGTGCGATGGTTTACACGGAGGCCAGCAGAACGATGTCCGTTTTAGACTGGTTCAGTTTAAACTGATTTGATGACATCAAGAAGATATCAGACTGACGCAGTAATCCAAGGGATATCATCATGATGACACGTGGTGTATAATTGCTAGTCATCCTCGAGTGCAGCTCTGTACGAGGGCCAAACACTTATCCCTGTGGTACTCACCAAGTCGCTGCTAGTTCCGATCGTGCCGCTCATACATACTGTTCGTGTACGGTTGCAAAGATAGGATTCAAACCAGGTAAGGGTAGCTCCTCTGATGTTGTAGTCGGAGGAAGCCTTGACAGGAGCAGGATGTGATTAACATTATCAAAGGCTGCTGATAAGTCAAGAAATATTATCAGCCCCACCTGACGCTGGTCATCTGCCTGTAACAAGTCGATGTGCACATTGGCCGATGCAGTCTCCGTGCTGTGGTGCCGCTGATATGCTGAATAGAATGCTTCCTCGAGGCATTTCAATGATTTCAGATGGCAATGGAAGGTTCGATACCGGTCTATAGTTTGACAGTTCTTCGGTGTCAGACCCATGTTTTTTTTTCAAAATTGGTGCGATCAAGGCTCGCTTGAGCAAAGACGGAAATACACATTTTTTTCACAGCCAAGTTGGGATAGGTCACTTCGCGATGAACTCGATGTTGAAGATTTGATGATGTTACTGACTTCGTCTGATGTTAGCCTTTTGAAGTTCTCGAGTTTGCATGTGATCAGATTGTCACTATTCTGCACTGGGAGATCATCAGAAAACGTTGATGTATTCTTAGCAATTTTGTTGCTGAAGAAGTTCCCGAAACGATCACACAACTTAACCTCCGAATCTGTGTCAGGAATTGTGCAAACGAATCAGTACTTCGTGCGAATAACTTGGGAATTTGTGCAAACGAAGTATTACTTCGTGCAAACGACTTACTACATCTCGCAAACGAAGTAGTACTTCGTACAAACGACGTAGTATGATTACTTGTTCGATGAACTCCATCGTTCAGAAATGTAAAATCGGTCCTGTACTCAATAATCCATTTAGTCATATGAATTGAATCTGACTATCAGCTGTACAAAACTGGCTCACAATAGAAACAAACAATTAAGAGCAATTGCAGTGAAATTGCGTTTAATGTAAAATATTGTTCTTTGTAAATTTATCATTTACAACTGTATGTAATAAACTTCATTCTTCATTCACAGTTTTGGCTATTTATCTATTGACAATTTAAGGCCAATGATGACCTTTGGGGCTAAATATTTGCTTGGATAGATATCTTTCCAAATTTGATAGTTTGTTGCTATCGACCTTTTGTGACCAAAATGTGAAACGTTAAAAAAATTGACCGTTTGGTTCATGGAATATTATATTTTGAAATGACATGGTGAATTTTTCACCAGATTGTTGGACATTTACTAAAATCCTTTTCAACGACATGTTCAACCGACTGCTGGATATTGAAAATCAATGTGCTTATGTTGCTTGAGTCTTGTATGCCTTGTATTTCTTCCCTATTTGAATAATAAAATATGTTATTAGCTTTCATCAAATATATTATGAAGATATCAGTTCCAACTGTCATCGCAATGCATCCCACAGGTTTGAACTTTCGAGTAATATGTACTCATCGTTGTAAAAATGATATATTTTTTTGCATAAAAAATGATTGATTCCAAGGACTTTCTCAGAACTTTGATAATTACTAAAACATCTGTATATTCGTAATAGCCTCGAAAACAACCTGACTTTCAATCTTCCAGGCGTTAGTTATTGGATTTGACACCACTTATTCCGTTTAAAAATGTTCTCAGTCGAATATTTTGCGATGAATTCCCTCAAAAATCGGCCAATTACATGGAATATCGCATATAAATGGAAACAATGTGTATTTGGTGTTGACCGGATAGTTTCAGAATGCCGTTTGAACAAACCAACCCCTATAGTTTGTGCGCTCGCCAACCATTGGTTTCAACACCACGCTGCACAATGTTTTGATAGTTTTTTTTCCAAAACGGCTTTTGTTATTTGCTTATACAACTCCAATGCACTAATAAACGGCATGACAAGTGATGACATGCAATATGATTAAGAAATACTCAATACATATACCACATAACAAACGGTCATTTGCACAATTTACTCACTAGGCCTGGGGCGCCACCCATCCGTCCACCATGGCCATTCTTCTACCTTGGCCATTTTGTGCAAAAAATAGAACTGACACGGATGGTTAGGACTGCCTGTTGTCATGGTAACGGGCCCCACACAGGGGCCACAGTGGTAGCATATCGTCCCTGTCCCATGTGTGTTTTATCTGAGACAAGGTCGTTGATCTGTCTATAACCAATCTTTATGGGAAAGTAAACCTGTTGCCATATAAAACAAGCCCCACTCGGAGGCCACGGTGTTACCAGCATGTCTGTATCCCATATTGTGTATATATATGACAAAGATGGTAGCCTCATATAGCCGTGTCTTCGACCATTGATAAATTTAATCAGCCTGAACCCCGGAATTCTTGCCATTTTTGGGTGAAAGAAGACCCGACGCCTACCAATAGTAACCTCTGTTGCCATGGCAACGCGCTTCACTCAGGTGCAACAGTGGTAACATCCCGTCTCTGTCCCACGTGTGTTGTATCTGAGACAAGATCGTTGATCTGTTTTCAACCAATAACGCTTTAAAGCAGCCAATCTTCAATATTTTTGACATTTTTATAGGAAAATATAGACCTGTTGCCATGGAAACAAGCCCCATATGAGGCCACGGTGCTTTCAGCATGTCGGTGTCCATATTTTGTTCATCTATGACAAAGATGGTAACCTCATATAGCCATGTCTTCGACCATTAAGACTTTTGAACAGCCTGAACTCCGTAATTCTTGCCATTTTCGGGTGAAAAATAGACCCGACGCCTATCATTAGAAACGTTTGTTGTCATGGCAACGAGCCTCGTCCAGGGGCCACAGAGGTAGCATTCCGTCTCTGTCCCACGTGTGTTTTATCTGAGACAAGATCGTGGATCTGTCTTCAAATATCATCACTTTAAAGCAACCAAATCTTCATTATTTTTGCCATATTTTATTGGAATCTAGACCGTGTGGCCATGGAAACGAGCCCCATCCTGATGCCACGGTGCTATCAGCATACCCGTGTCCCATGTTATGTTCATCTATGACAGTGATGGTAGCCTCATATAGCCATGTCTTCGATCATTAACACTTTTATACAGCCTAAACCCCGATATTCTTGCCATTTTCGGGTGAAAAATAGTCCCGACGCCTACAATTTGTAACGTCTGTTGCCATGGCAACCGGCCCCACCCACAAGTGATGCTGGTATCATTGCAATCCTAACTGGTCTTACCCTTGAATGGTGCTATTTAATAACTCTTATATTGCTTTTTCTCTTCAACAAACAAACTTTTGAACCCCAAATCACACTTTTTTCATTATTTGGAGAAGGGGCGAACTCCAGGGGGTGGTGATCCCGACCCCCGAGACCTCCATTCTTGACACCTCATTGGGGTCACTCCGCCAACACATACCTAGTACCAGCATCTGTTTATGTTCCAAAGTTAAACCCAATCGGTTGAACCACTCTGTCGTAGGAGCACTTTCAGTGATATGTTATGCCATTCCGGGTGCCTAGCGGGGCGCTTGATTAAATATGAGGTCATTGACCTTCCGAGCCCGTTTCCATGGTGACCGCCCCTGTCCCAAAAGATGGGATATGTCAAAATGTGACCCTTAGATCTTAAGCTTTCCAACGATACCACATTCGCCAATGGGTGTCTCCGTGCATACTAACTCTTAAAATAACGGCCTTTTGCAGGTTTGGCCCCCAGTCTATTGGCACACATTGCCCCCAGAAAGTGGCGGCTGGACGCTTGGAAACAAAAGCCAACATAGAAAACGCTTACCTCGAGGACATCAGTCTGGAAGACCTGTCAGATTGAGTGGCAAGCCTCGGAGCTCCAACACCAAGATGGGCTCAGTTGTCAGCAGAACACAGCATCTTGGCAATCCCATAGAACCAGGCTCAAGTTCTCATGCAGTGCATGAACAATATGCAAGGGAAAGTCTTCATTCATACTCGCTAGTGGTGCATCGATAAGATGAATGGAAAATGTCTGGGGACTTTCAATATACTGGTTAAGGAAAGTTTTATATCATCAAAGCTCTGATGTGTGGCTCCAACTGGCAAAGCAGCATTTACCATCAGTGGCGGAACCATGCTTCCATGCAAAGGGGTGTGGGACAAAAGTATATACCACTTGCCGAAGAGCTCATCACTGCCCCCAAAGCTTAGGTATTAATACCTCGACCTGATAATCATTGATGAGATCTCAGCAGAGTCATGCTGAAGTTCATCAGAGGTCATCATGATTCTGGCAGTCGGTGATTTTATCCACTGCCGCATGCAAGAGGACAAATACTGAGACCCAGCTGCCCTTGCAGAGCCTTGGGACGACTTCAAGGTTACTACTTTGACCGACATAATGAGACAAAAAATGTACAAATCGTTTTCGGAGATGTTGAATCATAGAACCCTGAAAAATAGGAGATGCTTAAAGATCACAGATCCAAGCAGAGGTACTTCATGTGTTTCCTTTCCGAAAAGTTGCTGCTACACACAATGTAAAGATGACTGATTCTTTGAACAGACAGGAATCGAAGATTGTGGCTGTGAATGTTATCGAGAATAGATCTGGCTTAAAGAAGAATACAACACCTGTACCCATTGAATGCAACCTTCCTGCTGATGTTACACTCTGTGAGGGCCCAATGGTGACTATGATGAGCAATCCCAATGTATAGGATGGTCTGGTGAGTGGCGCCATGGGAACGATCTTAAGGATCATCGAAGGATCCAAACCTCTAGGCCAACCACAATGTGTGTGTTAGATTTGACAATGATCAATGCCCGTGCCTTATCACCAACAGACCTCCCGAAGAGTTGGCTCAGAAATATTTTTTTTTTGCTGTCTGATAGTGGTTGATTCTGTTGATTTTGTTGGAGTGGGTGCTGTTAGACGGGTTCGTTTACATGTTTCACATTAATTAATGGTTATCTTCGCCTTTGAAGTTGAACACCTCTAAATTGGCCAGTCACCATCTATACACAAGAGTATTTCTTTATGTAGCACCCTCATACCCCAAGCCCAGGACTGGCCACCAAAGTTGGCTTGTTATCTTGATATATATGACGGTCATTGGTGTTTATTTGCGAAATACGGCAGCCATCTTGGATTCTGACCAGCTTCAAACCATCCAATCACAAAACTGGTTATATATTTGAAATCCTCATACCCCAAAACCCAGGGTTAGACACCAAAATTGGCTTCCTATCTCAATTTGGCAGGAAGTTATGAGCATTTGTGTAAAAATCGTGAGAATTTGGTGGCCATCTTGGATTTTTCCATTATGGGGGCATTTAAATCGGTATTATTAGTATTGTTATGAAGAATTTATCTCCATATAATTAATATGTATCATATTAGACCGAAAGCATCATGACAGGAGGATAATTTTGATTTTTTCCTAAAATACCGAATTTTCGGTGGCGGCCATTTTGAAAAAGGCCATAGAAAAGTTAGCCCAGGAGAAAATTTTACACACCCTCTGAAAAAGGTTGTCTTAGACCATTATGAAGCCATATCAATCGACAGAAAAAGTCTGTACTACGTTTCCACCCTGTGTGAAAATTCCTCCTGACTATCCATCGGGTATCAGGAGGCGACATACTCAAATACGATAAAAACGGCCCATGGATAGGTGCGTTGGTCCGGTCCTGCAATAGTACCGCAGCATTTGTTTTAAAGTCATAGTAGCAAGGTACCATTATATGGTTTTATTCCTGTTCATATAAAGACATTCTGGATATTTGGTGATAAAAAAAGTGTTCTTGTAATTGGTAACTAAGAACAGCGACATGTAATGGAGTATATTGAGCCAGTATTGCAATCGCCTTCTCCAGCCGATGAAAGAAATAGCTTCGGCAATTTCCGTAATCTTGACGTCAGTTGAGGCAGGATGTGCTTTGATGGCTCGCCGAAAACGTAAAATACGTAATTTGGTGGCCAGCTCAAAGATGGAAAATCACTTCAAAATGCATGCTATTCAACAGAAAACACGCTGAAACCAGCAAATACTGGACATCTTGCAGTTCAAACCTCCGTTCTGGGTGAATAAATAGTACTGATTCTCAATATCAAGACAAGAAATGCCGCATTTCTGCCATGTCACCCCTTCACTTAAATTGTCAAACATACATCAGAGGAATGCTTATGCGACATGCAGTTTTACCTTGCTGGCTACATGTACTTTCAGGTCTGCCTCAACTGACGTCACCAACCACGTGACCCACACTAAAATCAGGATCAAAATCTTCGGCAATTTACGGAAGGAGTGCCTATTTGGTTTGATATCTCGAAACCCATTGATTGTATTTGTAAAATTCGTTCGAATTTATTGAAAGTTATTCATAGCACTTTCATCGGCATGCTACTAGGTCTTTAAGAATTTTAGTGTCAACAAGCAGAAGGAGGCAATCAGTAAAAAAATATAGTCCAGTTTTGTGAATTGTTCTCAAATTTTCTTCATGCCTGACAACCGCAAAATATTGTGAGTACTTGTCAAGGAGATGGCTTGTTGATATCATCATGGCATGAGCACTGTTCCGATAGATGTGACATGTTCACATGACAGCAACCCAATTATTATATATGGATGGAGGTGGTGGTATCCAACGTCCATTAGCATATTTCTTTGCCATATGAGTTCCATTCTTTGGAGAAACACCATAGTACAAAGTGGTTCCTTTGCAGAGATATCCACCCCACCAACCAAAGGAGCCAACAGATATGATCATGTGGTCACACATGGTAAGTATCGCTAAGTCAATTGTTTCGTTCTGACTCGTGAAGACAACATCCTTTGTGTTCAAGTTCTGCTTGCACCATTTTTGGTCATCGGATGCAATCAAGAATTGAACTCGTTCATATCTCTCCTTGAAGTATTCCATAGCGTGCAAGAAGTAGGAAGCTGGGTGCACAATTTCACCCATTGCCAGCTGTCTTGGACCTGTGCGATCTCCTCTGCGTACATGAATTCCTACGCGAATAAACCTGACTTTCCTCCATTTTGGAGGTGTAACTTTGATGAAAAGCTCCTTTACGTCTCTGACCACTTCAGAACCGAATGTGAACTCTTTGCGAAGTCTCATTTCAACATGTGTGAAATATATGTGAGAATTGAAATTACTGTAAAGTGAGACATTGCCTTCCGGTAGACTCTTGAACCAGCCATGTGGCCCATAACTTTCGGCTATTTTCGATATATGACCAATGTTTGTCAATGTGATATTCATTGCTGGTATGCTGAGGTTGGGGAAAACTCTTCTGAGATTGTTGTAGTGGGGACCCAGAAACGCCTTGCGTGACATGTTGGCACGGGAGGCACAGAAAAGGGTGGCATACTGGAGCATCTGATTGCCAAGGCGTCCTCCACCCATAACCGTTATGTACGATGGCTGGGGGTGGATGTAAGGTAAAATTCCGCCATGTTTGGTGACTTGACTTGGCAAAATCCCAGAGAATGTTGTCGATGGTGATAAACCATACAATTTGCTCAGACTGAGCGTCATTATGGCCATCATTGAAAGAAGTATAGTCGCCAAAACTCTCAGCATATCCATGATTACAATATATAACAATCACATAAACATACCAGTAGTTTCATTGTGCGTGATTGATTTTTTCAGTGCAGGATAAGCAACTTCTGTGCAATAGAGTCAAGCTGTTGCACATCAGCGACATTAGTTAGTGAGAGTACAAATCATCGAATTGCAAACCAATTTTGGATATAATATAAAAGTCGATAATTGGGGTTAATTTCTTCAACCAAGAAGGTGGGTATATTCTTCAACCAATCCAGATGACGTCTATATTGAAGATGAACTTAGTCCATGCTGACGTTCGCGCCACAAACATTATATATTTTATCAGGAACAATCTTTAGTTCAGTTAGATGCATCTTAAATAGCCAATTTAATAATTCTTGATTGTGCATACAGAATTGCAAGAGTTCATCAATCGAAACTGAAACATTTTATACTGCTATTAATGATGCTACATTATGCATGAACCATATGGAATATAGGCTGCATATGAATACAAAACATAGCAAACGGTAAGTTAACACAAATTGTAATCGTATTTGAGCATTACATCCTTGACATCGTTTAGCATGTAATATAAGAAAATTCATAAAACTATGTAAACCATTCAAAACGAGTGTAGGTAGGAACCTTAATCACTAAATATACTTACTCAGCATTCCAGTTTTCTATTTACTTTCCCAGAATTCCACGATTTTGCCTGATACTGACTTGGTATAGAAAGTGGAGTCCGGACCTGTTTTTGGTAACTCGGAATACCATTTTATATATACATACTATACATGTCTATACAATATCACAGGAGTCCCTAATATTCTTTAGAGTCCTTAATGGATGCCAGCAACAAAGAATGATTTTCATCATTATTCCGTCCTTATATGCATGTTCATCCATTTCCCTTGCACGTTCAATGATTTTGCTCAAATTCGGATCACCAATTTGGTTTTGCTCTTCTAGAATACCTTAATGTTGCAAACGGTGCTATGTTCATATGACAGCAACCCAGTTATTATATTTGGATGGCGGTGGTGGTATCCAACGTCCGTTAGCATATTTCTTTGCCATATGAGTTCCATTCTTTGGAGAAACACCATAGTACAGAGTGGTTCCTTTGCAGAGATATCCACCCCACCAACCATAGGAGCCAACAGAAATGATCGTGTGGTCACACATGGTAAGTATCGCCAAGTCAACCATATAGTTCTGATCTGTGAAGACAACATCTGTTCTGTTCAAGTTTTGTTTGCACCATATTTGATCATCGGATGCAATTAAGAATTGAACTCGTTCATATCGCTTCTTGAAGTATTCCATAGCATGCAAGAAGTAGGAAGGTGGGTGTACAATTTCACCCATTGCCAGCTGTTTTGAGCCCGTGCGATCTCCTCTGCGTACATGAATTCCTACACGAATAAACCTGACTTTCTTCCACTTTGTGGGTGTAACTTTGATGAAGAACTCCTTTACTTCTCTGACTACTTGCCAACTGAAGATGAACTCCTTGCGAAGTCTCATTTCAACATGTGTGAAATATATATGAGAATTGAGTTGACTGGACAGTGAAACATTGCCTTCCGGGAGACTTTTGAACCAGCCGTGTGGCCCGTAACTTTCAGCTGATTTTGGCCTTTGGCCAATATTCGTCAGTGTTATGTTCATGGCTGGTATGCTGAGGTTGGGGAAAACTCTTCTGAGGTTGTTGTAGTGGGGACCTAAAAACGCCTTGCGCGATATCTTGGCACGGGAGGCACAGAAAAGGGTGGCATACTGGAGCATCTGATTGCCAAGCCGTCCTCCACCTATCACCGTTATGTAGGATGGTGGGGAATGAACGGAAGACAAATTTCCGCGAGATTTGGCGGCATTACCTTGTTGACTTGGCAGAATCCCAGAGAATGATTTCAATGGAGATAGACCATTCAATTTGCTCAGACTGAACATCAGTATGGCAACCAGAGATAGAAATATAATCGCCACGACTCTGAGCATATCCATGACCACAATATACTCATCTATATCACTATTACGTGCATTTTGTGTGATTGATTTACACTATAAAATAGTCAAATTCTATGCAGTAGAGTCAAGCTGTTGCATTCGTTTATAGATGTGAGGTGTGAATCACACAATTGGAAACCAATTTTGGGTCGAATATAAAATTTGTGATTATAATTTTTTGTATTAATTTGCTATTGTTATACTTTACACAAAACATATTAATATGATTTATGATATACTTTTTGAATTCCAACAAATATCTCGATCGTCAGCATAAACATAAACGGTATCTATGCAAAGATTATTTGTCACAGATATATATGGCGTACTCATAAAACAGATCGTGATGCTGTCCATAGAATTCCTTAAAGGCAGTTATCAATTTCAGCAAAACATATCATTGTCACAACACTGTAGAGAGAAGCGTAGATCTTGAGTGAACTTGTTCGCCATCTGTCGTCTGCTCAGTGGGGATGTACACCCGTGTCTAGACCCTGTAGCCAAAACGCCCAAGTACCCATGTGTACATGTTCCAAGGGAGTCCGACATAACAGTAGTGTGCAGGTATCTCGAGGGAAATGTATGATGACGCAGTTACCCACAACAAGGATATCTCTTTCACGTGCAATCAGTGTGTTGTTCAGAATCTTCCTGGTGACATGACTCATGACAGTTGTGTTGACAACGATCCTGACTCTCCCACAGAAATCGACGGGGCTGACTCAGAGGATACGGTATCCCAAAGGATGCAAGAACTGTTCATGTCGACAAAAGCTTTGCACATGTTGCATTTGAATGTTCGCAGCCTGCTCCTAAAGTTAGACGATATCAGATCGATCACGATGATGTCAAATGCTGCTATACTTGGAGTAACTGAGACGTGTTTAGATGACTCTGTGAGTGACTCAGAAGTACAAGTGCCCGGGTACGTGGTAGCACACAAGGATCGGAACCGTGAATATTAACTGATGTTATTCGACGTTTAAAAGGTTTACAATTAATTTTATAAGTCTATATACGTTCGCTAAAAGTTTGGATATTTTTCGGTGGCTTCAGTTGCTCTTCGGCTGAACTTGGTGGATCTTGGTGGTGATTACGTAAAAGTGTTCTGAAACGGATTTGGGACAATGCATATTGTTACGTCTCGGTTCCTGATTGGTTATGAATAAAAGAAGTTCGGTAAAACATCAGCTTTAATTGGTTGGAGTAGGTCACGTGACACCCCAAAATGTATAAATGCTGCCGACCCGCGGGAGTGGGACACCAGCCAGTTCACATCACGGTACAGTCGAACTGATATCAAATGGCCGAAGAGCGGAATTTACCGAAAAATGTCATCTCTAGATGAATTTACAACAATTTCAACAACCTTGAACTGTAGCCGAGAGTTGATCTTTGAGCCGGCCCAGTCGACTCCCTGTTCGGGTATACAGATGAATTGAAACCGAAATTGAACTTAGAGATTTTCAAGAAGTAAAGTCAGCCGAAGTGATAAGAAATTGACTTGAATACCAGTCGGGTTGAAACAAAGTTGATTACGTCTGAGATAGCTCGAGAACCCAAGCTATCAACCAAAGAAGAAGAGGTCGATAGAAGCAGACAAACTCGAAACTGAATGATTGGCCACCCGTACTTCGGGCACACGAGAGCCGCAGACCCGAACATGCTACCACTGAGACGGCCTGTAGCCGTAGCACCGAAGTTGCCAGAAGTGCCTCAACAACCGAAGAACCAGGGTCACCCGAGACGGCCTGCAGCCGGAGTGCCAGAGTCATTTGAATTACCCCTGCAGCCGAAGTACCAGGGTCACCCGAGACGGCCAGCAGCCGGAGTGCCAGAGTCCTCCGAATTACCCCTGCAACCGAAGTACCACAGTCACCCGAGACAGCCTGCAGCCGGATTACCAGAGTCTTTCGGAGTAGTCCTGCAGCCAAGGAGCCAGATTCGTTTGAGACGGTCTCTGCCGACCGAACCGAGCTAAAGAATCTAGCATCCAAACAATCGGCTAATTGAGATAGACATCGAGTGAAAATTCGACCCCCAGAACCGTTACAATATATGTACTAGGATACCAGCACTGCATAGAATATTCCTTGTAAAAGAGTATTGGAAATATTTACTTGGTCATAAAGTTGGGACAAGTTGTATTTTACACCTATAACATATTGTGATACAAGTCATGGTAACATGACCAAGTGATATTTTGAATGTTACGTTTAGACGTTGTTACTCCAACTTGCCAGTGCTCGTAGTGATAGAGGGTTTTTACCGTTTGTACACGGCGCCGTCACGGCAGTACAGCCCCTTGAGCAAGTGACCTTGCACACGACCTTATGCTTTTGGTTTACCCACAGCGGGTTTACAGGGTTATGGACCGGTATCGGTTTTCCTTATATGGTCAAAAATGGAGCATCGAAGTACTATATTATTTTGAAAATCACAGTTTCTGATCAAACTGCACAGGTAATGAAAGGAAAGTTTTTTTAAGGGTTTCCCTATCTGTTTTCACTTTTTTTTTCCGGTCGAGGAATAAGCGTTCACTGGGCGGAAGCACAACTGAGTACATACTAATTTATTCGGAGATTGATACAATTTTAGCACAAGATACTGAAAGATACTGAAAGCGTCGTGTGCTGAAGCGCAAGTCTTTTCCGGAAAAAAAACATTACAATGGAAGTGTATGTAAGTAAGTATCAATCTATCACCACGAATACAGCCAAATTTCGGTGTTTCCAATAACATACATAAAATACAACATTTTGCAATAGAAACAAAGTCCAACCAAATACTTTATCAAAAGACACACTGGCGTCATCAAGGACAGACAGCGTGATAATGTAGTTGTTTCTACTGTACACCTGATGGAATTAGCATACAACTGCCAAACAACCTATGAAAATAATCCAGAAATCCGAAACAAACCCCATGGAATAGATATATGGCAAGTACATAAGTACCTAATCACAAGCAACGTTACGTCAGCGGGGACGGGTCACGTAGGTCTGACCACTTCGCACACGCATTATTCGCAAGGACGCGCCAGGACTGAGCTCAAGTGACAGTAACTGTAACAGTGTGGTAGTAGTGTGGTAGTAGTGTGGTAGTAGTACCGGTAATACCGGTAATACCAGTAATGTTTGGGACATATACATTGGGGTTGGGATAACTGTAGCCTGGACTAAGCAGTTTCCGTGGTATTAGGGAATATTTTCAACAATAAAATAGCAAGAAAAGAAACAAAACATACATGCTTCATTGTTTAACTTCTACGACACCTGACACAACTAAGTGTCAATGGAAAATAGTGTTTGTGAAATTTGAAGCAGAACAGGGAACTTTTCATATAAGGTATGTTAGAGGCACACATTATGTGATGATGTCTGCAGTTCTCGTGTTAAATAACAGGAACGCATCATTATGAGAGGGTGGGTTTCATAACTCGCCTCATCCATGAAATATTATGTGGTCAATAATGTACAAAATAAACGGAAAATATGTGAACCGCTTCTTTTTTCCCCTCAATAAATAGCCGCTGCTTAGCGTGTGCATATATTTTCATAACGCAACACCATATTTTGGTGACTCAAATAATGTTTTGCCTCCTTCTAGGCGTCCGTTTGCGTGGAAAAGATAATGTTATCTTATATATGGGAAATAATTATGAAGGACAATTTGAATAACATTTTTGCTTGTAGATCTATTTTGAAATTATCCACGCATGGTATGCAACGAGGACGTTTTTCCCCAATATCATGAAAACTGCAATACCACGAAAACTGCTTACTCGACCATACATCGAATTGTTTGGTAATACTTGTATTGTCTTTACTACCGTTTTTCGTATATAATATACTGTGTTTGTTTGTTTCAACGTATTTCATGTCCACGCACATTCAATACATGAAACAGACCTGTTTACAGGGGTTTACTCTCGAATCTTGTCGGAATTTTACCCCAAAATAACTCAATAGATATAGCTTGGATACCCAGATAGAGCTGTAGATAGAGGATGTCCCCAAACGTTGGTAAACTGGTAGGACTGGTACAACAAGAATGATGAGAAAACAAATAAGACTCGAAAAGGGTGCATTCCGTGGGGCCTCTAACTCAAAGCACTCTTATCCTTACGCTAATACTTACAATACTTTTATTGTATATTTTGTGTTGTTGGAAATAAACATTATTATTATTACGCCAACCTTAAGATTTTCTCCCTCTATCTCGACACTGTCTTAGCTGAGATCGCAATCTTAAGTCATAGATTCTTCATCTTAACTTAAGGGAGCTTGGGAGGTGGTGTAACGCCATCTTAGCTGAATTGCAACGAGTTCTGTTTTCAAATGTTTCACATAATTATATTGCAACGACGTGAAAATCGGCGGCGTTTTCCGGGAAAGGGACTTTAAACACACAATTTTTGATTGATTTGTCCATAGCATAAATTTGGATCATCCGTTCAATTTGAAATCCAATTTGAAATTATTTGACATAAACTTTTTTGAAGACTTTTATCTTCAAAACTTAAGACAAATTGCAATCTACTCCAATGTTAAATGTCAGCCGCAAATGGGATCACCTGAATTCGAGCAAATTTAGGGATTTCATGATGTTTGTTTGAGCCCATGAGCAATGTACAAATTGTGAGGTTTTTATGACAGAAAACTACAAGTGTATTCTGATCAAATATCTTCTTGCCAAAGCACTGTACAAATCAAACATCCAACTATTTTTCTTTCAGTTTTGAAGATAAAATGTGGTGGAAATAATATGGTTTTATGCCAAATAGAAAGGGATCATAATTGAACAAAAATAAAGTTATGGCCAAAAATCATTCGAAGTTTTGTGTTGAAGTTGACTTTAGTATTTTCAAACAATGTAATATGTTGAAAAATGACTTGGAGAAGCCAACTGCTCGTTGTATTGCATTGTCCATACCAATGCGAGTTACAACAGTTATCGATCACAGCTCTCCACAGCTCAATGATGACAATCATACTGATGTGCATGGTATCAGTGCCATGTCTGCGTCTCGCTATGTAAACAGTGTAGCTGCTGCAATATGCCGGAGCAATAATAATTTTATACTCTTTCCACTTGATGCTGCGGGTTGTTCAATACTTGTTCAATTAATTACAATTACTTGTTCAATTTAGTGGGCAATTTAATTCCCAGCTGATTCCATATACTTAAGTTCCAGAATGACGATGGGTTATGATAGAAAAATGTTTACTATGACACACCATTTCTTCTTTTCATCTGTGACTATCATTTTGTACAACTGTTGAACTCATCATTATCATTGATTATCACGGAGAAACACAATTGCCCACTAAATTGAACATGTGCTCCGATGCTGTGAGTCAAAAGCGAATCAAAGAGATATTTCATGACACTGCAATTTTGCTAAAGTGTTAAGTGCAACAGAGCAACATTTCCCGTATTTCTAAAGACAAGTCTTACCCAAGTTGGTGTTACCCAAGTGTGTGTTACGAATGCTTCGAGTTACGGACGAGGCTGAGCTAAGATTTCGGTGTAAGTATGTCTTAGGATATACTTAGGATATACGTCATCAAGTTAGAGGCCCCTGGTATTTTGGACAGATTTTCCGTAGACTATAACACGGGGAAGAGGATTTTGCATCAGCTGTGTTCAATTTCAGAATTATTTTCTATTCCAGCAAGTATTTTGATCGGCTGGGTTTGTTTGTTACTTAACTGAATTATAGTAATCGTTTTCGTTTGTTGCTTAGTTTTTTTTAAGTGTTCTAGGTCACAATTGTACCGTGATTGCTACGTCACTGTGTGGTTGTATCAAGTAGGAAACACGCTAGGTGTGATCTAATTTTGGCGTAATTAGATCAAAGGTCGAGTCCAAGGTCATAAATAGCCCCAAAACACGGGAATTGCCATACTTAAGTTAGATTTGTCATAGTAATTCCAAACCGAGAACATATTGTACATTAGCTCGAGGTCTATCTTAGTTGACTTTGACCTATTAAATTTTAAAATCAGCCATATTTAGCATTCTTGTTTGTCACGCAAACTTGAAAGTACATCTCGAGATAGTCGGGAATATATGGGAAATATGCACAATTCGACAACAGATACTTAGAAAACAACAGATACTTAGAAACTTAGAAAACAGATACTTAGAAATACTTAGAAATGGGTGAAAGGTCATTAATCTGTTAAGGTTAAGCCATTGTCTGTTTTGAACCATCTCCAGAAAAGTGCATTGTAATGTTAAACATTGTAATTTTATGTCTCGTTTAACTTTAAAGAAAGGTATGTGCAAGTAAACCATCGTGACATGAACAGATACAACAAAATTTATCTCACATTGTGTCTCCATTTTTCCTCAAGAAGGTGGCTTCTTTCTATCAGTGAGTCATGTTAGTTTATATTCCTTTGTCGGCGGATGGACAGTGTAATTGAATACAAACACCTAATCATATTTACATATTCAGTTGAACATTCCTTGGCATATAATGACAACCATTTTGCGTAATGGTGTCTCTACCAAGCTGTGTCGTGTATCACCTTACAAGCATACAACATCATACAACTGACACCCAGTTATTATATTTGGATGGCGGTGGTGGTATCCAACGTCCTTTAGAATATTTCCATGCCGTATAAGTTCCATTCTTTGGAGAGACACCATAGTACACAGTGGTTCCTTTGCAGAGATATCCACCCCACCAACCATAAGAGCCTACAGAGATGATCATGTGGTCACACATGGTAAGTATCGCCAAGTCAATCGTTTCGTTCTTACCCGTGAAGACAACATCCGTTTTGTTCAAGTTCTGCTTGCACCATTCTCGGTCATCGGATGCAATTAAGAATTGAACTCGTTCATATCTCTCCTTGAAGTATTCCATAGCATGCAAGAAGTAGGCAGGTGGGTGGTAAATTTCACCCATTGCTAAGTATTTCTTACTAATGCGATCTCTTCTGCGTACATGAATTCCAACGCGAACAAACTTGATTTCGCTCCATTTTGGAGGTGTAACTGTGGTGAAGTACTCCCTTACTTCTCTGACCACTTGCGAACTGAATGTGAACTCCTCGCGAATTTCCTTTTCAACATGTGTAAAATATATGTGAGAATTAAAGTAACTGCGCAGTGACACGTTCCCTTTTGGGATACCTTTGAACCAGCCATGTGGCCCATAACTCTCCGGGTTTTTATGTAAACCTTTATAGTTTGTCAGAGTTATATCCATGGTTGGTATGCTGAGTTTAGGAAAAGCTCTATGCAATTTCGCGCCAGTATGAGGCTGGAGGAAGGCCGTTCGTGATGTATTGGCACGAGAGGCACAGAAAAGAGCCGCATATTGGAGCATTTGATTACCAAACCGCCCCGAACTTCTCAGAGTTATGTAGGATGGTTGCGGGTGGATAACAGAAGAAATTCCGTCATGTGTGTCGTAATTGTTCCGTTGAAGTGGCAAAGTTACAGAGAACGCTGCCGATGGAGTTATAATGTCCAATTTGTTAATACAGGTAATCATTATTGAAATCAGTATTAGGAGTGAAATAACCACAATTCTGGCAGTATCCATGTTCACATTCATGTGTATGCTTAGTGCTAACACTGACGTATAGTGACTTCATACCAACCCCATTATCACTTGATTGTTCGTGCAAGCTGCTGTAGTGATGGCACTATCGACAATTGGATATGGAACAATTATATAATATCTTTGCAATTTACGTATTTAAGTTGCACGAGATACATGGAAATCATATATTAGGGCGTTTCAATAGGCACGTTGCATCCTCTAATCAATATTTGTTTGTTTTCAGGTATACTTGTCTTACCGACTTTGTGTTGAAGAACATACTGACTATGATATCAAATGATGGTTTACATCATATTGTTAGCATATATATTTGAATTTTTCATTGGCAATACTTTTGTTGAAAACGTAGGTGCCATTTTCCAACAATGTACTACATATTGTTATGGTTTGTTCCTAAGGTTTTATTCACAAATACTGTCGGGAGGATGAGCAAATTGCAACATCCCTCTACCGAATGGAGTATTTTCGGCACCTGGAATGATTCCTGTGACATCGGTGTTTGACGAGTACAAAGGTACAAAATAAAAATTGTGAGGCTCTCTGCTCCAGATTACAACTGCCAATGCTTCAATAAGAAAGGGCCTATATTCCATCAGCAAGTATGTCCCCCCCTGAAGAAATTAGGTTTCAGGTTCAGAGAATGAACATCAGCAAGTATGTCCCCCCTAAAGAAATTAGGTTTCAGGTTCAGAGAATGAACTTTCACTACATTGAATATTTATTATATGAATAAGACACTTCTTTTCCGCACATACTAAGCTGAATTTACAATCGTGTGCTACCTACCAATATTCAATCTGGTCATACACATGTGGTGTTTGTTTCCTATGTTGCAGGCGGACCACTCGTAAATATATCTGCTTGTTGGTTATCCAAATATATCAGTTTGAGCCAAAGAAGTTAAACCTCAACAGGAAGGAGCTCCGACCTGGCAGCAATATCACGTACGTGTAAAAAGCCTTGGAGAAGGTAACTAGATACATATTGGACGACCACCTGCCCAACAGTCATCTAAATCCACCAAGACCACCACTCAATAGAGTCTGTGTGGTTCGGGGTGCAATCCGACATTGTCTACGCTGATAGCCAGGGATCTGTGGCTGTAATGAATGTGCCGGACATGTCGGGATCAGGGAACCCTAATTCGTCAAGTAGAATAAACACAGGGTATTATGGGCATGGCACTCGGTAGTTGACGCCTCATCATTTGGTAAATGACTATCAATAGTATCATCCAAGCCGGAGAAAGATTAAATTTCACACAGTCGGTGACATCATCAAGCGACACTGCATTAGTACACCACTGTTATGCAGGCGACACCCATGTATTTGATATACATTGTATGCTGAAATCCCCAACTGAGACTCTTACTGCTGTCATTGGAAAAGTGAAAGTTCCTATCCAGGTCCCAAGTATTGGATGTTCTGCAACCATCTTACATTCAACAATGACCAGATCGCGTTGATGAAGGTCACCTCCCAAGTCACTTCTACAGTGGCTGATAAGTGATATTGTAAAAAAACTTATTAATTTCTCGAAGTAATCCTGACTGATATATAATCCACATAATTTACGCAGAAATAGGTTTTTTCTTACGCAGAAATAACGTTATTTACGCGGAAATAACATTATTTACTCCTGTCGTGTGTGATATACTAACCAAATACTGCCTACACATGCTTCTATCTTTCTCTTGGTCGTTGGGGGTAAATAACGTTACTCCCGCGTAGAAAACTTTATTTACACAGAAAAAACGTTACTTAAGCAGAAATAACTTTACTTATGCGTAACTAACATTATTTACGCGGAAATAACGTTATTTCTGCCCAAAATATATCAATTATGAACAAGTCAAAATTATTCCGAAAAATGAATAAGTTTTTTTACAGTGTCATTTATCAGCCACTGTACACTTCAGATGAGAGAACACAATGTGCGGTAAGTTTAGCCATTTCAATGTCATGCTAAACAATTTATGGCTTGTATGACTGAGCTACATATTTTAGGACAATGAGGACTTAAGGGACTAAAGAATATATTGACACATGTTTTTTCTCAAAATGTTATCTTTTGTGAAGTTTCAAGGGATCCAAATTTGATGGAAAATGTGTGGTTTGTTTTCGAATGAGGCAGTAAAATGAGGTAGTAAAATGTTTGCACAAATCTCTAAAATATATTTTGCCATAAACTAGTAGCATCACTCTAAGTCACATCTTGAAGATAATAATGTATTACACAGGGTCAAACTTTGAGACTAATTTTAGTTCAATGATATACATGAGATTTTTTCACCTCCAAACAAATTTTGGACACAAAATATGTTTCTACAATTTCGACATACAAATACCAAATGTTTTTCATTCATAGCCACGTTTCGAATGCTATTTTGAATGTTATTCATAAACACGAATTCATCACCACGTTTTGAATGGTTATATTTTGTGTTATATTTGCCCATCATATTGGTCTTATCACACATATTTTACACCAGCAGTGTATTTTGTGTCTATACAGCCTCTCTGGTGGCCTTCTGTCCAGCAGAGTGGTCAGGTTTAGTTAATTCCGCGTCCCTGCACACCCTTATATCGTGCATATCGTGAATGAGTCTGTTGTCTCGAGCAGGTATTCATATGCCCTATGGTGGAAAATGCCTACGGCTACACATTTCTACGAATATAAATCAATGCGAATTATCCTATATAAAACGTGCATTGAGTAGCAGTATTTTCGTGATGGATGGCATGAAATACCAATAAAATACAAATTTGTGTTACCATCTGATTTCCATTGTTTTCATCGACTAAATATATGTAATATGGACTGAATAATAATACAGATTACAAAGATATCCCATATTTCTGTAATGAAATAAACAGTTAAAACTTTGAGTGTACTTTGTCTACCCTATTGGGCAATTATTCTCACGTGCTACTGGATATACTATTGGATAACAGAAAACGGCACATGGCAACGAAAATGTGGATTAAAACAGCGAAACACTAAAAACATTGAATGACGCAAGAATGGGGTACCTGCTGATGCCATGTGCTTTTGGGTCTCTGAAACAGTCTATTATGCCTAAAAAGTACAAAAAACGTCATGTCCATTGTCTGCATTATGCAAAAACAAACATGACAAAATTTTAATGCAACATTATTACGTTTTTGTATTATATGGCACAGTAGACTGTTTCTATGGTTTATCTATACCCGAATTACATGGTGGCGATCCTGGTGGCAAACAGGAACCTCATTACCTCGTGCCTAATGGGCCTTGGTATATTCTTAAGGTTGTTCGATACACCGAACGCGTCATCAATGTGGCCCGTCTATGGTTGACCAAACGTGTCATAAACAGCGAATGTAACGGCGGGGTGAAATAGGGATCGGCGGGGTATGAATGTTGCCGTGCAATTGGAGTACTGGAAAATCCGGCGGTCTCTAATCAGTACGGCGGAGTCTCGACTTGAACACACAAAGTACTGGAAGCATCACAGCATATGTCTAGTATCTTTCAGTGGGCCAGCCTCGGTTAAGAAGATAATACTACTAGAACATCCATTCGTTACATAGTTTTAATATGTATATGAGTAAACGTTTGCACAACAAAACTAGTAGACCTAACAATTTCCAAATCTTCTGATTAACATAATCAAACAGATCGTAAAATTATTCAAAACACTGTTAAATAAATTGACAACACTTCTGTGGATCATGGCATAATTTTCAATACAACTCAAGCTTAGCGATAATAATATTTTGAAAGACTATTCATGGTATTGCAGATCTCGTAGGGCTAATAAGCATGAATGTACTAGTATGGCATAACACATGGAATTTGTTGCTACTTGACTTGAGTGGACCAAGGACAAAAGATACAACGAATGCAGGAGCAAATTTAAGGGTGGGGGGGGGGGGGGGGAAGTTGCTGGCGCAAGTGGCGCTCATTACTTTGTATATGATATCTGTGTAAGACCAATAAAACAAGTGTGAGGGTTTCTTCCGTTTCTTACCACATCCTCCCATCCGCCGAATCCTGCGTTTTGTGCCCCTGTGGAGTGTTTTCTTCACAATTCCAATCTCTTAGAACTTCAAAGTTCACCACAAAATATCCAGAGGTCGTCACACATTCTTTTATAATAGTTTGTCCTATGCGCTCCTAAGTTTGTCCAAACACGCATATGCATTTCCAGTTCCACTAAGCAACATTCCATTGACATACATCAATTCCTCTATAGCCTGTCCATTATATAGCCTGAATATACCAAATGTTCACTCTTTAAGAGGAATACATCATAAGAAGAGCTCAGCTTCATTGGGCCGCAACATTTACAGCCCACCAGGCTCGATTTCGCGGGGCTCCGTTTTCGTTACAGTTGTCATTTTTGACACGTTTCGTCTACCATACCCGTTCCGCTATGTAAGCCGAATGGGGCTAAATTTTTTGTTTCCGCAGCTTATCTGCCCAGAAATTTACACTATGTTAGGCGATTTTCTGCCAAAATTCATCGAGATGCATGAAATAGACCTATAGACGAAATAATCTCCAAAATTCACCGCGCACAGATCAGCGCTACCCTCTCAGTCAAATCCGTTATCAGCCATTTATATATAATAAGCTATATCCTCACGTTGTCCGTATGTATAGGCCTACAAGTTATCGCAAAATCCTGTGCCAAATGTGGCGGTCATCTTGCTCAAGCTAATTGGGTGAAATTTATTCCTAAAGTTCTACTGACTTGTCAAATTTGATGGGGATATTTCAACTATTAGGCCTACTGAGTTGGCGACCGGAGAGAATCTCATCTGAGCCAATTGACCAGTCAACATCTAGTGGTTCATTCTAGCAGCCATACCGTTCATGCTAATGATCACATCTACCATGCCAGCCTTTTATGCATTTCTGAGTCAAGTCAGAACATACAATATATGAAATATATGATTTTTTTTTTCAATTCATACTCACAAAAACTTGAATAATTTGACATAGTATGCACTCCAAATTCATGAAATTATTGATTTTTTGTTTCCATAAAATGACACTTTTCATGTTTGAACGCTTATATCGCGAAAAGTAACCTGGATAGGTATATTTTTTACATTATTTTTACAAACCCAAAATATCATTGAAGAAATATGTGTAAAAAAATTAGAAAAAAATACTGTATTACTGACCGAGCAGTGATACTCAACGTTGTATGGATTATCAGAAGTTACTCTTTTTCTGTAAAATTTCAGTGCTGAAATATATACACATGTTCTTACTCTTGCCACGAAACATATCAAACTCAGTGCTAGCGAATTTTGTTTCATCAGTTTAATGAACCGTTGCATATACAACAGTTCTGTACTGAAAAATCCTATAAATATATAGTTTTAGGCAAAAATATGCAGTTAGATTGCATGTCATGATGTATTGGATTGTGGCTATTGCTGAGGTACTTTCAAGACTGATAGGAGGTCAACAAAATGCATCATAGCAAAAAATATCATACGGTGACCTACTATTTTTTTCTGCTTTTTGTAACCATCACATATCTAGCTATCAAGAAATATAACTTTTTACTCAATAAAAACACCTTTCCGGGTGTTTCGAACAACCTTAAGTCATTCACATACTGATTGAACCACATGTGCATTGCTCTGACGCTGTATGTTGGACAAACCACGGCTGGTCACAGCTGGGCGATTCCCCGTGTTGTCCACTGCTTGAAAATCAACTCTTGGTGTTTTTTGTGGGTAAGGCCACACCAATTTATAAAGTTGGTCTATGGATTTTTGTCCGGAAAAAATCGTACGTGTGATCCTGTGTAGTGTTGGCATACAATGATTCAAACAATTCCTCGGAAAATAGCAATACTGGCTCTTTAAATGCGGGTTTTGACAACCATTTGGATGGATACTGACGGTGATTTTTATTTGGGCCAAAAACTAAGTTGTTGATGGATTTTATTAGGTCAAAATAGGTGCGGCGATTTTTTTTACCGGAATTTTTAAAATTAATTTTTAGGGGCGGCGACTCCATAGACCAACTCTATAAATTGGTGTGGCCTAAGCATTGCCACAGTGTCAAATGCTCACTCGTGATATTATGTTTTGTTATTTTTATTCTGGTGATATTTTTGTTATCAATTATGTTGTGTTATCTTTTGTTCTGTTTTGTTGAGGAGATACATTTGTAAGCTGCAGCTTCTAGTATTCTACCGTCCAACATCCCTTTTTTGTCAATGTGTAATTTGTGTATATGTACATGAATACAGTTAAAAATTTAATAAATATTTCTGCATTGAATTGAATTGAACTCACAAATCCTTATTTGGACCAAGTACCTTGTACTGCCGCGTAATAGTACTCGTTGTGTTCAATCCTCGATGCATAAAGATGAACAAGCAGCACAAGTTACTTGGGCCTAGGTTTCATGGCTGACGTATAGCGCACTGTACTCTACTAAAATTACCACTCGCCCACTGAATGAATGCCATTTATTCCGTCTGGCTGGACATCTATTTTTAAAATCTTTCTCCCCTCAAATAACATTAGTCCAGCTTTGATCTTCATTGAATATACAATAAGCAGTACTCAGCGATACATGGACCAGTTTCATCTAATGTGTGGCCTCCGGCCGTATTAGTCTGTCACGACATGGAAATACTGATTCCTATTTGGCGACAATTTGGCATGGTTTGCACTGATGCAATTAGAACACGACTTGACATCTACGAATTCATGATCCTAAATCTGTTTCGTTTAATGAATATAATAAGATATCGACTTACAGATATCTACAGATGACAACTATACCTTTAATCAAGTGACAATGATATAAAATCATACAACTGACACCCAGTTATTGTACTTGGATGGCGGTGGTGGTATCCAACGTCCTTTAGAATATTTCCATGCGGTATAAGTTCCATTCTTTGGCGATACACCGTAGTACACAGTGGTTCCTTTGCAGAGATATCCACCCCACCAACCATATGAGCCCGTAGAAATGATCGTGTGGTCACACAGGGTAAGTATCGCCAAATCAATCGTATAGTTCTGACCGGTGAAGACAACATCTCTTTCGTTTAAGTTCTGTTTGCACCATTTTTGATCATCGGATGCAATCAAGAACTGAACTCGTGCGTGTCGTTTCTTGAAGTATTCCATGGCGTGCATGAAGTAGGAAGGTGGGTGTACAATTTCACCCATAGCTAGGTATTTCACACCCATGCGATCTCTTCTGCGTACATGAATTCCAACACGAACAAACTTCTTATTCCTCCATTTTGGGGGTGTAACTCTGGTGAAGTACTCTTTAACTTCTCGAACCACTTGCGAACTGAATGTGAACTCCTTGCGAATTTTGTTCTCAACATGTGTGAAATATATGTGAGAATTAAAGTAACTGCGCAGTGACACGTTCCCTTTTGGGATACCTTTGAACCAGCCATGTGCCCCGTAACTCTCAGGATTCTTCTGTAATTTCATGACGTTTGTTAGAGTTATATTCATGATTGGTATGCTGAGCTTGGGAAAAACCTTTCCGAGGTATTTGCCAAACTGAGGCTGGAGAAATGCCTTTCGGGATTTGTTGGCATGAAAAGCACAGAATAGAGCTGCATATTGAAGCATATGGTTACCAAGTCGCCCTGCACCTATCAAAGTTATGTAAGATGGTTGGGGGCTGATAACAGACGGAATTCCATGAATTTTGCTGATATTGCCTTCTTGACTCGACACGGATCCAGAAAACGCTACCGACGTAGATATAACATCCAGTTTGCCCAGAAAGATCATGAGGGTTGATATCAGTAACAGGATCGAAATCACTCCAACTCTGAGCATATCCATGTTCACATTTATGTGTGAATTAAAACAGCAATCGATTAGATCTATTATGATTTGATGTATGATGTGGTATACAAGCACACACTACAGAATCAATTCATGACTTGTACAACTGTTGCATTGATAAAACTATTGACGATTCAATATGTAGTAATTAAAAGTTTAAAGTTACAATAAAAATTCCCGAGCTATAATACCAGACAATTAGTGCATCTACTAATCAAAATCTGCATGGTTTTGGATATGACTGTTTTGAACAACCATTTGTATCTACATGTTGTACTTGTGTCCAAATTCTATCAGAAAATCTGCAATGCTACTGTTTTCTGTCTGTCTGAAGTGAAGTGATATTGCGAACCTAGATGTCAATTGGCAACGACAGGTGCATGGATCTCACATATTAGTCGGCACTGAAAAGAATATTTGGAGAATCTGGCAGCATCAAAGATCTCATGACCTCGAAACAACAGTAGGCCCGTCACACACGACAGCCGAGTGACAGAAACAGGTTCTCAACCGGGAATCAAAATTAATCTAACTTCAAGAAAACATATCCTCTGAATAAACATGGGAGACCAAGTAAGTGCCCTATCTGTTAAAGCATCTATCACTGAATGCGGGACAGTCTAGAGAACACAAGGCAACATGAATCGAATGTCTGAGTCAGGGACGTGACATAATACAGAAAAGTATTGAATGGAAAGAAGTGGCCTTGACAGGAATGTTCATATCACCAAAGATTTTCTATACCAAGATAGTCCACACTATTTCCAATAGTGACGGTGGTTTTCATTCATAAAATGACGTTTTGGTCACAAATATTCATTCATAAAAACGCAAATATAGTAATTACTCAGTTTGACCGCCAGGGGGATTTTTCGCTTCCGTTTTGGCCTGAGTGGGCTATCTTGGTATAGAAAATCTCTGATATCACGGACCGAGAGTGTCTGATGGACAGATACATCGACCAAATCAGCAACGGTATGATTGTAACGAAGAAAAGAACTTATGCAATGCCATAATAGTTGAAATAATACAGTATAATGTAATGACACTACATATATTATACATGCACTGAGAAAATGGGCTCTTTAAAGTTGAATAATCGGTTTCTGAAATTCCTTATAATGACAAAACTACTAGGTGAGTGTGTTTTCCAGCACGCGGGAAAGATCGAGTTTGAACTGGCGGAAGAACAAAAGAGAGCACGAGACCGAAGATCGAGTACTTTCTGATGTTATTCCGCCAGTTCAAACGAGATCTTTCCCGCGTGCTGGAAAACACACGAAACATGTTTTGTTTTAATCACATAATATGAATTCTCGCACTCTACTGTTCATCTCCGCACTGGACACCAGGGGTGGGTAAAACCCATCCGGCACTCAATTTAGACATCTCCGTTTTTCATTGAAATGAAGAGATTGATACCACAGCTTTTATTTCACGTACTTATAGTTGTTGTCCGTTGGTTTTGAAGACCCCGAAACCCAGTCTGAACTTCCAAGAAAAACACACACTCGTGAGCGCCATTCCCAAACAAATGACCTAATTACTGCCGACGTTCGATTTGTCCATACGCAACTGATGAAAATAAAATAGTTCTCATAATATCATCAATTTGTATAACCCTGTAGTTCATGATATATCGTTTGATTGATGTGAGTTTCTAAAACTACATTTTGCGAAATAATTTAGAGTATGATATATGTGTAAGCCATCCGATTTCGTTTTTTTGGGGTTGGTATCCTCGTGACGCAAATAAGATTATGACGTTCTGGTCTCGTTTTCGTTCACAAGATGTCACCACTGGCGTTCGAGCCGTAAAAATTGCATTGTGACCGTTTTTCTTCTATCATAATGGACCCAGACATGCCAAACTTCGACATTACCGACTGGTACCATACGTTGGTACCAGGTATCACGTTGGACGAGGTTGCGGCTGCAGAAATTCGTGGTAAGTTATTAATTTTCCAGTCACTGAAATTCTAATCCCCATAGTGTAATTTTGCCATTCCTACTGTAGATCTAGCCTAAATTCCATTTTCCCCCACTGTTTCTTGCATTTGAATGCAAATCTGTATTTTATTCTTTAATAAATATTGCAGGATTATCATATGCAAGTAACTCTAGTGAGCTGGACCCTGAAACCGAATACAACACTGTCAACATTGATGAAGTTGTGGATCCGGAAGATGCTGGTAAGTAAATTGTATTCTGGAATTTTAGCAGACTAGATATATGAAACACTGATGGATCCTTTTCCCTCCCTACCTTTTTATGCATTCTGTATCCTATTTTTCCTAATTACTGTTTACTCAGAGATGCAAGCTGCTAGTAGTGCACCTAGAGATCAAGCTCGTGTGAGTCCAACCACTGTATTGGAAGACATGGATTATCAAGTTGGAGGTATATTCTGTTTTTTCATTATCTAAATCAGTCGTATATTGTCACATATTCTAGGCCTAGATTTTAGGCGAGGCTTGTATGAAGACACAAATGATATATACTCTAGTATTTCTGAGTATATTTACCTGTATATTTGTACATTAATTGCTAATGTTTCAGCTGAAGGGGACCCGAATGAGATTCCTGATGATATGGACCTGAGGAGCACACAGCCTTACGATTATGGTACAATCAGCTTATCACATTTAACATAATGTGCAACTGATACTAAAACGAATATCAAATAATATCGCAATTTCTTCTTCTTTTTTCAAGTTTCATTGCATGTACCTTTTTACCTCTATTTTCGATAATTAAAAAATAACATTTTGACCGTGTTCACTTTGATAATTATCATGACCACAATTAGATCTACATGTAGTATGGTTCATTTCAAGAAATGTCCTTTTAACTGTTTTGCAAATGTTCTGATACCAGTCTGATTTCCTTATTTGCTTATCTTTACAATTAGTTGAAGATATATCGGACAACAGCCTCCTGGATGTGGATATTCCGGATGACCATGGCCCAGAGATCAGTAATCAGGACACCGATGGTAAACAATTATTATTTACATCTGGGACCCATACCTATATGTTTACTTGCTGACATGTTCTGTGCATAATGAACTGAATAGTGACGTCACGCCAATTTTGTCACTTTGTATTTGTATGAGTATTTGTATTCCAATAGATGCCTAATTAAATACTACCATAAATGATTAATTTTTTTTCATATTATGTTCACACCTTTGCTTAGATGAGGACATTTCGGATGGAAGCCTGATGGCCATGGAAATTCCTGTCACCGATGCAGACACAGAACATCACAATGAAACACAAAGTGAGCAATACTCAAATTATGATAAAGTAATATTCATCGAAACACCGAATTATATATTTAAACAGTGTTTCTTTTTTAATAAAAAATTCAGCTGCAGTGTGTTATGAATTTTTCCCCCAAGTAAACTTAACTCTATTTACTGCAACACAGGACTTCGTGCTTCAACCCCATGTGACGATGATGACGACGATCCCACGTATGCTCCTTCCCAAAGTAGTGATGGTTCCACTCCACATCCAAAACCTGTCCAGCAACCTGAACCATCTTCCAGTAGATTCACGGATTTCGACACCGACGCCCTGTCTAAATTCATAGAAGACCAAAAAAACCCTAACACTAAACGAAAAACGAGTTCTCACATTAACATCCTGTGCCAGTTCCTGAAATCTAAGAATGAGCATCGACAACCGCATGAAATCCCCCCTGATGAACTCAATGAACTCTTGGCTTTGTTCTTTGTTTCCGTCAAGAAGAGCACTGCACTTGGGGTAGATGGTGAATATGAGCCAGGAACCTTGAAGGGGATACAGTCAAGTATTGAGCGGTTCCTGAAGGAGAGGAAATATTCAACCTCCATCATCACCAGTCATGCCTTTTTCACATCTAGGGAGGCCATCGCCAGCAAATGCCGGATGTTGAAGAAACAGGGGAAAGGCAACCGGGTCAACCGAAAACGAGCACCAAGCGATGCCGAGCTGAACAAGATGTGGGAGAATGGAGCCCTTGGTGCAGATTCCCCACAGGCCTTACAGAACACTATATGGTGGATAATGTGCACCAGGTTTGGAAAGCGCAGCAACAAGGAAAACTACGACCTCCGATGGGGCGATGTCACGATCTCCACTACCACCGCTGGAGCGAAATATTTGACTGCCACTGAACGAGTCACCAAAACCCGCCAGGGTGACACTACTGAGGTGCGGGAACTCGTGAAAGTCTTCGAGGACACAGAAGCACCACAATACTGTCCTGTCAGGCTGTTCGAAGAGTACGCTGCCAAAAGACCTGCAGACATGTGCAACGGTAATTCACCATTCTACCTGCAGCCCAAGAACTTCTCCTCAAAGAGCAGCATGGCCAAGGAGAAAATTTGGTACAAAAACCAGGTATGTAACTAATTACCCGATTCAAATTTATCTTACCCATTCAGTTCTGCCATGTGCCACCTTGACACATGCGTAAATGTGGAAGATTATATTTTCCAGGTCCATGGCCTGAACTCCATTAAATCCTACATGAGGAACATCACTGACAGGGCGGGTCTCGGGAAAGAAGTGTCCTTGAGCAACATCAGCGCTCGGAAACACCTAGTAACCACCTGTCGGAAGTCGGGGGTGCCAGACGGAACAATAGTCAAGGTGGTGACATACATTAGAATGGTTTGACTATGCTATTCATTATTGTTTCAAACCCCAATCAATTTGAGATACTCTTCCATACTTGTCACATTCTTCTAGCAAATCTGTGTACTTTTGCAGATCTCTGGGCATAAGCGTGTTGACAGTCTCAACAACTATTCCGATCTGGCCGACGTGGAGTGTTTGGCGCTTGGACGCGTTTTGGGACGACCAAAACCACCTCAGTACAACCCATCTCCCATCGTTCCAAGCCACACAGTTTCCGTTGTTTCAGACCAACAGAGTTCGTCCAGAATGACTACCAGTGGCCAGATCATCTTCCAGAATTGCACTATCCAAAATCTCAACATGGCGTCAAAGTGAAATATATGCCGACATTAATTGCCTTCTAAATTCACTAATGGCCAGTATTGTACATAACTGATATGTGTAAATTTCCTAAATGTGTTACTGGCTTGTAAGTGTAACATAATATTTATTTTAATATGTGATTTGTAGTGAATATATAATGCCTTGTGAAGCGGAGAAGTTTAAACTTGTAAATTTCATTTATTGAAGGCTATGAACTTTCATAAATCATCTTCACCATGCTATATTGGCAATAAATTTCATTTCGTGTGACTGGTGGTGTCTGGACAATAAAGTTTTCAAGGCTTTGATTTGGTTTCATTGATATTTTTATGGTGTTTACACAGATATGTACTTCACCATCATACTATTCTTTTCACATTAGCTCATTTCCATACATTTAAATACGTTAAATATTCTCGAATACATTCAGGGTACAGAAATATTACAGTAACTATTTACATATAGGTTTGACAAAGAATCAGTGCAGCAGGGTCAGTTTCTTTTCTGTTTCTTGCAATGTACGATGTCATGCGGTCATTGGAACTGCAACATGGATTTCGTGTCGCAAATTAGTGCATGCGTAAGAATATCATTTTTGTTGACACAGTCCAGTTGATCGTGTAGAGAAAGTTGCGAATTGTCTGCTATTTTGTCAAAACTAAACAAGTTGGTAATGTTTTCGTGCGAGAAAATGCATATGGTATTGTTTTGAGTGCGAGATGTGTTTTTCTCAGCACTCGTGTCACCATCCAAGCCTCGCCTAAAGGCTCGGCTAGGAATCGGTGACACTCGTGCTGAGAAAAACACATCTCGCACTCAAAACAATACCATATGCATATATTAATGATTCTGAAATATTTGAAAACCCAACCCCTGTACATTAAAGTGAAATTGTACCAAAGATTGCAAGAACTTCTTACAATCTTTGATTGTACTCAAGGATCCCTTCTACTCATGAGTTGAAGACCCGGGAACATATGCTTTGCTAGGAAACAGTATAAACAATGCAGATCACCGTGTCGTCAAATACTTTGTATTTTGACTTCACAGTGGTTGTACGTTTTCTGCATGGTTATATGTTACTAAGGCTGAATCGCGTGATGTCTCATTGTCACGTCATAGAACACTCGTGCTTGTTCTGTAGCGATTTTACGATTGATGGTTATTTGGTGCCGTGGTTGTTTCTCGTTGTGTTTATTTTTCGTATAGTCTTTTTGTAGTACCTCTCGTCTCTGTGTCCGAACGCTATAGACAATTAATGGTGAGACGTCCGCAATTCCATAGTATTTCTCTGGTTAGAGAAAAGTGTTGAAGACATATTAATTCAAAGACACGGGTTTTATTACCAAATTCGACAAGTTACTCACTCACAAAATATATGAAATGTTTCCCCAAATTACACAGTGACCAGGTTTAGACTAAGTCACCGGGCTTTACAATAATAAAAGGTTACACCGGGTCCAGGTTTAGACTAAGACCCTGCTTTAACTTTAGGCATCCGAACTAGCGTCAGTCTCTTCCTACGCGAAGTCCATGCGGAGGTGAAGGTTCCCTGGCTCCGCAATTCTTCCGTCTCCGGAGGTAGATACTTGCGGAGGTCGTCTCGACGTCGTCCGCGGAGGTGTCGCCGGTGCGGAGGTCCTCATTTCTGCGGAGGTCCTGTGGCTCTGCGGAGGTCTTCCGCGCTGCGGAGGTCCTCTCTTTGCGGAGGTCTTCCGCGCTGCGGAGGTCCCGAGGCTCCGCAGAGTCTTCTCGCCCTTGCGGAGGGTCCTCCGCACGTCTGCTACACCTCCCTCTTCCGCGGGTGCGGAGGGTCGTCGCCTGCGGAGACTGGGTGTCTCCGCACGTCGGGAAACTTCCCTCGCCACTCCCGCGGGTGCGGAGTATCGTCAGAGACTTCCCTCACGCTTGCACCAGTGTGCAAGAAGAGATCGTCGCCTTGCCGTCAGCTGCAAGTTAAGAGGGCCGGGGTTCATAAATTGAAGGGCCGTTGGACCGGATTCATACGATTGTCTTCATCTGGGACCCACACCCTTCCCGTTGAAATTTCCCTTACATCGAGTCCAGGGGCTCCGCACTGCGGAGGTCAATATGTGCGGAGGTACGGCAAACTGCTAAGCCCTCTCCCTCGCCTGTCCAAAGGACAGAACCGTCTCAGGGTGATGTGTCTCCTCTGGTACCTTGCCCCGACTGACTCTCAGAGAGCTGTGGCTGCCTCCTTATATTGGGCTCTCCACCGGAAGCTGTTCTGCGCATGTGCATGCCTGGTCTTCCGCAAGCACGTGGCCGATCCTCCGCATGCACGTGGTCGAACCTCCGCAAGAACGTGATCACTCCTCCGCGGGTGGTTTTGCGGAGGAGGACGGTGGTTTTATGAGTTCGTTATATTTCCACCCTCTCTGGTTTGGACACGTCCTCGTGTCCGGGGTTGTAGGCATCTCTGGTGCCGCTTCCCGCTCCGATGTGCTCCCTCACTCCTGAGACGGAGACTTCGTCAGGAGTCGCCGCAGGGCTTCCTCTCGTTGGTCCTGCTTCCTGCGGAGGCGCTCGTTCTCTTCCCGTAGGGACTGCCGCTCCTCTGTAGCGCGTAGTAGAGCCTCCTCCGCAGTAGCTAGTCGCCGCTGCAACTCGCTGACCCGGGGCAGCTCCCTCAGCTCCTGGAGACGTCGCTCGGCTCGCTCCTGCGCACGGCGCCCTATCCCCACCAGCTCGTCGACCTCGTGTCGGAAGGTGCAGAGCCTCAGCAGGACCCGGTAATGGGCCCCCACCCACGTCTGCACCTCCGCGGCGGTAGCGTCTTCCGGAGGTGCGGCGAACCAGTCTCTGTCGTGGCCATCCAACAGCTCGGGCACTATGCCGACATGACGACGGAGGTTGCCGACTTCTGGCTGGCGGGGGTCTGAGGTTCGTCCTCCTCCTCCGAACTGGATCCTCCCGAGCTGGAGAGGGGTCGCAGACTCTCGGCTTCCTGGGTCGTCACCACCCGCGTATCACCCGACTGTTGGTCCATGAGAAGGTGCACGACTTCCTGGTCCCACTCCGGTTCTCCGGCGGTCTCCGGTGGCGCCATGGAGGACTCTCGCCTTGCCTTCTTCTGGCTCGGGGAGGCCTTCATTCTACTCGGCTGGGTGTCCCGTCTTCGGCTCCCAGAGGACTTCTGCGGGCGCTTCTCCCGCCTCTCGGTGCTCCGCCGACTCTCTCTCGCCCGCCGGTCATGGCCCAAAAGGTGCCGATGAAGGTCTCCGTAGCGGGACGTGCGGTAATCGCACCCAGACCTCTCACACACAAGGAGACGCGGCTTCTCGTGAACTTCCCTCCGGTGCCTGGCCATGTTCTTCTTCAGGACTAGCGTCTCGCACTTCTCACACTTAGTGTGCCGGGGTGTGGCGGACGGGTCATCGTCATCAGTGAGGCCATGGACGTCGTCCATCAGCATCTTCGTCAAATCGTCTTCGCTATGTCTCTCCTTCGACATCCTGTCAAACTCTGCACAGATTTGCGGAGGTGCTGCCCTTTTAAAGACTCCCAAAAGTATTTTTCCCCAAATTCTAGGTATTCTCCATGACATCGATTGTCATTTTACGTCATGACGTCATACCGTTTGTTCGGCTCCGCAATGCGGAGGGTGTCTTCCGCACTGCGGAGGTAGGGTCCTCCGCACTGCGGAGGTCCTCCGCACCGCGGAGGTTGGTCTTCCGCACTGCGGAGGTAGGTCAGTCTCCGCAGCCGGCACCAAACTTCTTTAATATTGAAAATAATTTTCAACATTATTGTCGAGTTTCTTGTAGTGACGAAAATAATTCCCATCATTGGCACCCGTCTCTGCAAAGGCATCGCGTTTCCATCGCTCCCGATTTTATCTCGCCTTCAGAAATAGTATGTCCAGCCATACTAAAAGTATAGCTAGCGCTCCCCCAAGGTATAACATCCACGGGAGCCATGCAGGCAGCCTCGGAGGCTCAGGCCGTACAGCCATCTCCCTCGGAACGGAAGTGCCATGTGGCTTGGCCCGGGTGGGCGCTGGTGCTTCTGTAGCACAATACGCCCAATCCCCGAGCCTCTGCGGCGCCCTCCGACTCCGTCTCGGTCGTCTTGCCTCCACCGTCCCTTCCGGCTCCGCATCCGGCTCTGCGTCCGTCACCTCCCTAGGGTCCTCCGGTTCTTCTGTGCCCGACGCGTCCTCCGCGGCCGTCACCTCCGGTCCGTCCATCTCGTCCTCCCTCGACGCATCCTCCGCCTCCTCCGCAGGGTCTCCGCCACCAGTGCGAACCCAAGGGGCCTGTTCAGGAGTGTACGGGCACGTCTTAAGATGGTCAATATGGACTTCCTTCGGCGCGTCCGTCGGAGACTTCTGGATTTTAACACGCCAGCCCAGTTGGGCGTCCACGACCAGGTAAGGTCCTGTCCAACCCAACCCGAGCTTCGGTCGAGCCTTCGGTGGATACCAGTACAGTACCCAGGTACCAACTGGAAACCGTCTCCGTGCCGCCTTCAGATCGTGGTTTTTCTTCTGCCGCACCGTAGCCGCCTTCATCTGAGCACGGGCGTACTCATGAGCGATGGCAGTGGCTTCTCTCACCCACTCCACATATTCGTGTGAGCACGCAGGTGGGGCCTCCCCCCTCCCTTCAGGGTCCGTCCGATACATCAGATCGAGAGGAGTAGTCGCCTCTCTGCCCGTCATCATCCGATTCGGCGTGCAGCCCGTACTGTCATGAACAGAAGCCCGGTACGCAGACGTCACATATGGTAACCAGTCATCCCAGTCGTCATGGTTGTCATTGACGACCGCTGATAACATCTGGAGGAGCGACCGGTTGAATCGCTCCACCATGCCATTAGATTGCGGGTGATATGGGCTAGCATGGATCTTCTCGCTGCCCAATATCGTGGCTAGCTCTCGGAAGAGGCCGGATTCAAATTCTCGGCCCATATCTGAGAAAATACGGGCCGGAGCTCCCCATCTACACACAAACTCCGTGACGAACACGTCCGCTACCGTCTGCGCCCTATGGTCAGGCATCGCGTAGGCCTCCGTCCATCGAGTGAAACAATCTGTGATGACGAGAACGTACCGCTGCCCCCTCTTTGAGATCACGCCAATCTCCAGCACGTCCATCGCCACCCTCTCTAGACGGTCACCCACCGGTGCATTACCCATGGGCTGATGCCGGGGCCCTGGCCATGGTTTCCGCGCACTGCACCTCGGACAGGCTCCGCACCAAGTCTCGACGTCCTTCGTCATCCCGCACCAGTACATCCGTGCCTTGATCTTCCGGAGCGTCCGGCTGACACCTTGATGTCCCCCAAGAGGCCGATCATGGACTTCCTTCAGGACTGCCTTCCGCACACTGTAGGGTATGATGAGCTGGAGTAGGGGCTCCTTCTGCCAGTCCACCTGTGCACGGCGGAAAAGGAGTCCGTCCTTCACAACCAGCTGGTCCCACTGCTGCCAGTAGGCCTTCACTGCGTGGCTCTTAGTCCTCACATCTGTCCATTCCGGTCTCTCGTCAGCCGCCGTCTTCCAATCGAGTATATGGCGAAGGCCCGGGTCAGAGCTCTGCAGAGTCTTGAGCTCCTCCGCAGAGTAACCAACCCATCTTTCCTCCGCGGCTCCAGAGGTAGAGAGGTCCGACACACTTGTGGAGTCTCCGCTCGGCTTCCGGAGGTTTCGTCGGCGCCGCGGCTCCGGAGGGTCCTCTGCATCAACGACTGGGGTGATCCTCTTCACCAAGGGCAGAACAGAGGTCCGGCCGTTGACCTCCGCGCTCCGCACCTCGAAGTCCATCCTCCCCAGTCCATCTCCGCAAAAGTCATCCTCCTGCCAGCGCCGTCCTTCCTCCGGTCGCAAAGAGAGCAAGAGCCCCACAAGGCCATCCCAGTTCTCCCCACTCAGGGGAGGGAGAAGCTCCTCGTCTGAACCTCCCTCGTCCTCCGTTCCTCCACATCCTTCTCTCTTACACTGCCGACACCGGGACATGCCATCCGCGTTGCTATGCCTCACTCCGGGACGAATCTCACAGCGAAAGTCATAGCTTGCGATCTGTGCAGCCCAGCGGGCTATCATGCCCTCTGCATCCCTGAAATTAAGAAGCCATCTCAGGGAAGCATGGTCGGTCCTGAGCAGGAACTTCCGGCCCCATAGGTAGTGGCGAAAGTGGTGTATCATCGCCACCACCGCAAGGAGTTCCCTCTTCGTGGTACAGTAGTTCCTCTGGGTGGTACGCAAGGAACGACTGGCATAAGCGATCACTCTCTCCTGACCCTCGCGGACCTGGGAAAGGACTCCTCCTATGCCGTACCCACTCGCATCCGTGTCCAGGACGAAATCCTGGGTAAAGTCCGGGTAGACCAGCAGAGGGCTCTTCGTGAGGGGTTCCTTCAGCGCCTCAAAGGCCTCCTGGCAGGCGTCCGTCCATCTGTAGGGGACATCCTTCTTCAGGAGGGCCGTGAGGGGACCCGCCTCCGTGGCAAAGTTCTTGATGAACCGCCGGTAGTACCCGACGAAGCCAAGGAAGCACCTCAGCTCCGCCAGGTCCCGGGGAGGCTTGTAGCGCTTCACAGCCTCCACCTTCTCCGGGTCGCACTCGACGCCTCGTTGAGACACCTTGTGGCCCTTGAAACGGACTTCCCTCTGAAGTAGCTGGCACTTCGAGGGCTTCAGCTTCAAGCCCGCCTCCCGGAGCCTCTGGAACACATCCCTCAGGTTGCTCAGCGCCTCCGCCAGATCACTCCCGATGCAGATCACGTCGTCTAGGTACACGAGACACCTTCTCCACTGCAGCCCTCGCAGCGCAAGCTCCATGAGCCGCTCGAAGGTGGCTGGGGCGGTTGCAAGACCAAACGGCATCACGCGGAACTGGTATAATCCGCTCCTCGTGGTGAACGCTGTCTTCCCCTTGTCCTCCTTCTCCATCTCCACCTGCCAGTACCCGCTCGCCAAATCGAGCGTGGAGAAGTATCGGGCCCCTGCCAGAGTGTCGAAGCTCTCGTCTATCCTGGGCAAAGGATATGCATCCTTTCTCGTCACATCATTGAGTTTCCGGTAGTCCACACAGAACCTTGTGGTTCCGTCCTTTTTACGGACGAGGACTACGGGAGACGACCACGGACTATCACTGGGCTCTATCACTCCCGCTTTCAACATCTTGTCCACCTCTGCCTCTATAAGCTCCTGCTGCTTGTAGGGCGCTCTACGGAGGGGCTGCTTGATGGGTCTGTGATCTCCTGTATCTATCGTGTGTCGCACCAGTGACGTCCGTCCTAGTTCCCCGTCTTCCCCTGTGAACACATCCGTGAAGTCCAAAATCAGGTTGCGGAGGTCCTGGACCTCCGCAGGAGTCAGTGCGGAGGTAACACCCTCCAACAGTGGCTGCAAGTGCGGAGGTAGCGGCTCCGCACCCCGTCTCTGCAGAGGCATGCATCCTGCCACGCACTGCTCCGCGTCTCCGAAGGGAGAAGGCTCCGCACAGTCCGGTTGATGTTGACTCGGCACCGGCATTACCTCCTCAACCTCATGTAGGTGTGCCAGCAGGCTTCCTCCTGGTATCGTCACTTCATGCTCCTCTGTGTTAAGGAGAAGCACCGTCACCTCGTCTCCACATGGCTCTACCAGGGCTCTTCCCACCGTCACGTCACCATCGGTTGGCGGCTGCACGAGGCCGACTCGTGGTCGCCTCGTACCAGGTGTACCATCGATCAGAAGGGAGACCAGGACTCTCACTCAGGAACACCGTCCGCTCTTCTATCTTCATTTCTCCACGGGCGAGGTCGAGTGTGGCACCCAGAGTGTGTAGTACGTCCATAACGAGCACTCCAGGCATCCCCACACGTCCTATGACGACTTCTGATGGTACCTCCAAGTCCCCCAGATGCAGGATGGTAGGGAGCGTGCCGAGGACATCAAGGTAGTCTCCCGTTGCTGCGCATAGGGCGATCCTCGAGGTCCTCAGACGCTCCTTCACATGGTCAGGTAACTTATCAAAAACAGAAACATCCACAACTGTGGAAACAGCACCCGTGTCAACCAGGAGGTTGATTTCTCGTCCCTCAAGGCGACATCGGGCGTACCAAGCTAAGGGTTTAGGTTTGGTGAACTTTATACAGGACAAGGGAAGCTCCGCATCCCTCTCGGGCATGACACCCGGAGTCTCGGCCTCAGTATGTACAGTTGACAGAGGAGGGCCGTCCTCCCCCTCAGGTAAGACACCTGGAGTCGTACGAACATCACGAACATCAATATTTACAGTAGACAGAGAAGGGTTCACCTTCCCCTCAGGTAAGACACCTGGAGTCGTAGGCACATCATCATCATCAATGCTATTTACAGTGGACAGAGAAGGGTCCGCCTTCCCCTCAGGTAAGACACCTGGAGTCGTAGGTACATCACAAACATCAGTATCATAATAATAATAATTGCAAGCTTTTATATAGCGCTTTTCCATGTACAACATGCTCAAAGCGCTTTACAATTATTACCCCTGGCAGACCTGTTCATTCCGACACATTTTCAACCTCCCGGGAGGCATACAGCTGTAACTTAGGCAACCATCTCTGGTGCACATACAGTATTCATACACATTGCCATCTCTGTCTATAGCCAGGTACCCATTTTACTGATGGGTGAAACAGATCCCCCAATGAAAGTCTTTCAGCGCCGGCGCCAAGGATTGAACCCGGTACCTCCCGCACTCAACCCTGACGCCTTAACCAATTGAGCTATCATGGCTGGATAGAGGCTGGATTGAGATCATCAGGCACATCATGAACATCAGTAACATCATCGTCGCGGAGGCAGGAGTCTCCTCCGCAAATATATTCCCATATGAGGTCGCAGAGACTATCCCTGCGGGTAACTCTATTCACACTATGTACAAATCCTGCATCTCCACCTTCCGTCTCGTCTTGTCGCCTTCTAATCCTGACCTGTGCTTGCCAGGAATTGCCCGTCGTCTCGGCGTCAGAAACGGGCCCCTCTAGTTTGACGAGAGGTCCTCCGTCTCTAACTCCTCCTCAGGGACGTCTTCGTCCTCCAGCTGCTTCAGCAGGAGCGCCAGGGACTTGACATCCTTCGGTCTCTGGGGACACTCCCTACTCAGGTGTCCGGGTTGTCGGCACAGCCAGCACTCCCGGTCCCGACCTCGAGGTCCCTGTGCCGAGGTTGTCCGCGGAGTCGTCACTCCCTCCACCTTCTTCAAGACCGTCCCCATCAGTTCGATCAGCTGGTCCATCTTCTGGGCCTGGGTCTCGAACATTCCCTTGAAGTAGGGAAGTCGAGGCCCAAAGCCACTCTTCTTATCGTCCTTCTTCGATGGAGGCCGATCCCCCTTGGTGAAGGCCATCACATCAGGTGGCGCCTCCACCGCTTTCTCATCCTCCACCAAGGCGCGGACTGCACGCACTGGCTTGCGGTTGACACTTTCATACTGGGCGATGAAAGCCGTCGCCTCTTCCAGGGTCTTCATGTCCTTCATCAGGGCCATGAGCTTCATGTCACCGTCCCCGTGACCCTTCAGGAAGCTTTCCAATGCGATGGTCTCGTGAGCTTCATCCCCGAGGTGTGGATAAGACCTCTCAACCAACCGCCGGATATGTTGAGCAAAGGCCTGCGGCGTCTCCCCAGTCTTCCGCGTCCTGCTTCGTAACGCCGCCCTGTAGGTCTCTTCTTGGCAGGCGGGGTCGAAACGCTTGGCCAGTTTCTCCACGAGGAGATCTCAGTCCTTGTACTGGTCCGGTTTCATCCCCGTGAGGATCCGCCTCGCATCTCCCGTCAAGCTGCTTGCCAGGTACAGCCCCCGTTCCATCTTTCCCCATTTATTGACTTCGGCGATCACCGAGAAGTGGCTCAGGTATTCAGGCCACTCCATCGAGACACCGTCATACTTGTCCGGGAACATCTGTCTCCGTCGCTCCGCAGGTGCCGGTGCAAATGCGGAGGAGGATGAGGTGCTCCCGTCGGAGTCACTCCTCCGGCCTCGCCGTCTCTGTGGACCCGAAGACCGTCGACGTCCCCGATGAGAGAGGGTACTCTCGGTGGTAGACCCGTCTGTCTCCGAATCCGTATCTCTCCTCCTCTGCCGCTCCTGGGGTGTTACTGGAGCGGTTACCTGTCCGGGCTGGACGGCCGGTGGTCCTTGGTGGTAGTAGACCACCGGTACTGGCTGCGGAGGCGGCGCTCCCATCTGCGGAGCCACCATCTGCGGAGCCATCTGTGGCAGTTGCTGCGGAGCCACCTGCGGAGCCATCACGAGCTCATACATCGGCGGAGCCGGCTGTACTGCGGAGGCCGTCGGCTGCGGAGCGTACGCGGCTCCTCCCATCTGCGGAGGTGGTACAGCTCCCATCGTGCGGCCGGCGGCTGCTCCGTGCCCCACATCACGGCTGGAAGGCCCGGCTCGGGACTGATCATGGCTCAGCCCCCTCTCTTCCTGCCACCCTCTCTGGACCGAAGGTCCCCCGAGGGTGAGAGACCTCAGAAAGGATGGGGAAGGTGCTCGCTGCCTCCCCTCGGCCGATCGGGTTCTTCCTCGTCCCTCTGATGCGGCTCGTCCTCTGCCTCGCAGGTAGTCCTCAGACACGAGGATCTCGCTGTCCCCCAGGTAAGAGCTGGGTCTCCCCAAAACTCTACTGAGCCCTGGGCTCTCGCGGACCCTCTGCAGGTAACGCTCCCGCTCTCGCCTCCTGTCATGTTCCGTCCATCCAGACCACTCGGGGGTCTCCTCACTCCGGATGGAGCGAGGACATCTGTCATCACCAGCTCCGGAGGCCTCTGATCTTCCGGAGTCCTCCGGACCCGCGTCCTCAGATTGTCTTCCGCACTCCTCTGCATCACCAGATCCTCCGCACTTCCTCGATCTTCCCTCGTCTTCCGCGGAGGACTTCAGATCCTTTCCCTCTGTTTCGGACATCTCGGGCTCGTTCTTCTGAGCTGTATGCTTCTTCGAAGGATCCTGGTCACGGCACCAAGTTTCTGTAGCGATTTTACGATTGATGGTTATTTGGTGCCGTGGTTGTTTCTCGTTGTGTTTATTTTTCGTATAGTCTTTTTGTAGTACCTCTCGCCTCTGTGTCCGAACGCTATAGACAATTAATGGTGAGACGTCCGCAATTCCATAGTATTTCTCTGGTTAGAGAAAAGTGTTGAAGACATATTAATTCAAAGACACGGGTTTTATTACCAAATTCGACAAGTTACTCACTCACAAAATATATGAAATGTTTCCCCAAATTACACAGTGACCAGGTTTAGACTAAGTCACCGGGCTTTACAATAATAAAAGGTTACACCGGGTCCAGGTTTAGACTAAGACCCTGCTTTAACTTTAGGCATCCGAACTAGCGTCAGTCTCTTCCTACGCGAAGTCCATGCGGAGGTGAAGGTTCCCTGGCTCCGCAATTCTTCCGTCTCCGGAGGTAGATACTTGCGGAGGTCGTCTCGACGTCGTCCGCGGAGGTGTCGCCGGTGCGGAGGTCCTCACTTCTGCGGAGGTCCTGTGGCTCTGCGGAGGTCTTCCGCGCTGCGGAGGTCCTCTCTCTGCGGAGGTCTTCCGCGCTGCGGAGGTCCCGAGGCTCCGCAGAGTCTTCTCGCCCTTGCGGAGGGTCCGCCGCACGTCTGCTACACCTCCCTCTTCCGCGGGTGCGGAGGGTCGTCGCCTGCGGAGACTGGGTGTCTCCGCACGTCGGGAAACTTCCCTCGCCACTCCCGCGGGTGCGGAGTATCGTCAGAGACTTCCCTCACGCTTGCACCAGTGTGCAAGAAGAGATCGTCGCCTTGCCGTCAGCTGCAAGTTAAGAGGGCCGGGGTTCATAAATTGAAGGCCGTTGGACCGGATTCATACGATTGTCTTCATCTGGGACCCACACCCTTCCCGTTGAAATTTCCCTTACATGGAGTCCAGGGGCTCCGCACTGCGAAGGTCAATATGTGCGGAGGTACGGCAAACTGCTAAGCCCTCTCCCTCGCCTGTCCAAAGGACAGAACCGTCTCAGGGTGATGTGTCTCCTCTGGTACCTTGCCCCGACTGACTCTCAGAGAGCTGTGGCTGCCTCCTTATATTGGGCTCTCCACCGGAAGCTGTTCTGCGCATGTGAATGCCTGGTCTTCCGCAAGCACGTGGCCGATCCTCCGCATGCACGTGGTCGAACCTCCGCAAGAACGTGATCACTCCTCCGCGGGTGGTTTTGCGGAGGAGGACGGTGGTTTTATGAGTTCGTTATAGTTCTTTTAAATCAAAATGCATTCAGAAAAGTGCATGTGAATATGTGAAATGTCAAGCAAAAATATGAAGAAAAAATAGTGCAAACATTATGTATCCGGCAGAGGTTATTACACTGTCGGAAATCACTGTATGTTCCTACTGTTGTAGTTTAAGATAAATTCATAGCATGTGATAACAATCAATTAGCTAGCATATTAATAAATGATATAGCACCATTACAAGCCTCAAAATACATCCGCACGACCCTGCATTGAAATTTGAACATACCGTAAAAACGCACGATGTGAACGAATTGTTACCCTCGCCCCCGTAGGGGGGGGGGGGCGAGGGTATTGCATTTGGGTCTGTCTGTTTGTTTTTCTGTCTGTCCGCGTGCATAACTCGGAAATAAATGGTCCGATCAATGTGAAATTCATAGGGATGAAGCGGTATGTCAGTGGCTCGGTCCTCCTCAAATTTTGTCAAAATCGGATTGGCATGGCAATGGAAAAAGTGAAAATCACATAATTGGCTCTAACTCTGTTTCTACTTGATATTAATTTTTCCAACTATTTTTGTATTTTTCTCTGGCCAATTGCCGATCGTATGGTGTACGACCGATGGTCGTACGACGAAAACTCTCCATTATCGCCCGATGTCGAAAAATTGGGGGTCACAATTTCGATTATTTCTTGCCAGCGACGTTTCAGTGGAATTATCTGCGCTCATAACTAAAAAAGCAAACGGTCTGATCGATCTGAAATTCATAGGGTTGGAGTGCTATGGAAGTGGTTCAGTCCCATTCGAATTTTGTCAAAATTAGATAAAAACGGTTGCCATGGCAACGGAAAAAAGAAAATCACATAACTGGCTAATATTAAATTTTCAACCTATTTTTGTATTTTTCTTTTGCCAATTCCCAATCGTATGGCGTACAACCGATGGTTTTAAGACCAAAACTCTTAATTATCGCCCAAGGTCGAACATTTGGGGGTCACGATTTTATCACTTGTGAGTGTTCTGAGATTCGAGACCATATTGTGAAGCCAGTTATCAATCTGTTTAAACCGTTTTCGTTCATGAGATGTGCCATGATAATAGAAACATTACGCTGAAATTTTACAGCTCAATATTGAACGACAAGGTCAAGGTCACAGAAGAGGTCAAAATCGAAAAGTTTCTGAATTAGTAATAATTCAGAAACCACTGAAGATATTCAATAGAATATTTTAGGCAGTATAAATCTGAGTGGTCCTGCAAATTTTGGAAGGTCAGTGTCAAGGATTCAGGCCGTGGTCGTGAATATGGTCAAATTAAATAGAGAAATTGCAGTAACTTCTTTTATTAATGATTAATCCTCCCATGATTTTTGTATTTTTCTATGGCCGATTCCTGACCATTTGATATATGACCAATTGTCGTATGACCAAGATCCCCGATTATCGCTTAATTTTGCTGACTATATCTGAAGGGCGAGGGTCTGAAATCTCTGATTGTCTCGTTTACATCTGCGCTAGAATAAACAAATCATGAATTTCCTTATATTCTCGTTTTTGCAACACAAAAAACATCGAACTCAATATTTGGGGTTCCAACACTATAATATAGCATGCATACGTGACTTTCAGGTGATAGGGCACTGTACTTTTCTATATTATCAGCTATTTTTGTTAATTTTGCATCATTGGATGGGAACCATTCCGTTCGAAACTATTTTTAAAATCCAATTTCCAATGTGAAATTCAGAGAAATTCGTGTGCGCATTTGAACATTATAACTCTCCAACTGCTCTGAAAACAGCTATTGATCACTTTGAACCGGAAAACCTAAAAACCGACATATTCGACACACTTGCCGGAATATATTCGAATATATTCACCGTTCACGCCTTCCACAGTAGAGTAGCTCATCAGTAGAAGCAAATACACATCATACGTGTTCCTTTCAGATGACAGCATTGATTGAAGACCGTCCATCAGGATTCCGTGTGTTGCAGATGGAAAAGATCTACACACCGAATAGGCGGTTGTGAGATCTTTTTCATTTGTGTGTTGCGAAATCGCATTAGTTGGTTTCAGTTTCAAATCTGCAGCACCAATATTTGTGCTTGAAGTACTAGTAAAGTGAAAATATGATGTTTTGTTACATGAAAGATCTCATTGATCTGAGCAAAATGGTCTTTACGGTATATCAATATCTCTATCCGTTCAAGAGTTACAGCCATTTGAAACTGCCATTCCGGCACTACATTACAGAAGCCGCTTGAAAAGTTCTAGCAACTCATTAATATGCAAATTAGATGCTAATGAGAATTCATGACGTCACGAGGGGAACAAATTTTAATTAGGATATTCCAGGCCATGATATAATGATACTTATTGAAGGTTCTGACGATCTGACTAGTGATCTGCGCTTTGAGCCCTGGGAAAAGCGCATTAAAAATGCGTTATATGTATGTATGTATGTATATTATTATGTACCATACATAGTCAATATCCACACAAACTGTACTGTTGCTATGGTTACTAGTTGTTCCCTATAGCCTTAGTTATCCATGGTTGCCATGGCCATTAACTGCCAAGTCAGTCTATCCACAGACTTTCTGTCGATTATTTATGAAATAAATTATTATAGATCTCAAGTTGGCACCGTTTTTATTTGTGCATACCCTGTTCTATGTGGGTTTCTGGCCCTAGCAACCATGGTTACTATGGGTCATACCAGGTCACTGGTTACCTTGACAACAACAGAAAAAGTGAAAACACTGATTATTCATATTAAAATATGTATAGAATAAGTTTTGATGAATAATCATAACATTAAATCAATGAAAAATACATATCAAAGTACCTAATTAAAACAACTTCCCCCGATGACGTCATGAATATCTCATTTGCAAACTAATTAGCTAAATTGTTTTGAAAAAGCAAATTTGCCGATTTCAGTCTTCAAAGTGCTATAACTTTTGAACGGATTGTAATATTTACATGCCGTAAAAACCATTTTGCTCAGATCAATGAGATCTTTCATATAAATTCACATCAAATTTTCACTATACTAGTACTTTAAATGACCCTCAATGAACGGATCCAGTATGCGGGATGTCTGATAAAGGCATCCCATTAGTACCCATGTTTGTGGTGTTTCATCACAAGCAACAATATTTTTGATGACACCCATATTATGATATTAGTGTGGCACTCAATTAAATCATAATATGCGTTGTAGTGCGAGTGCTATGTTTTTCTATGCTTCAGTCAGTGACTACAGTGCTATTTATCAGAGGCATGTGTATAATTTTATCAAAAGAAATGAGCATTCAACAAAAAAAAATGTGAGTTGGTTTTGCATGAAACTTATGCATCATCAGTTTATCCAAAGATTTGGGAAAACGTATGATGCAATAACATTCTTATTTTTCATTTACTTAAAGTGCAATAATCGGTTCTTGAATTTCGTTGTCAATCAATTAGCGAGCATATATTAGATGGTCTAGCACCGTTACAACCCCCAGAATACGTCCGCATGACCCTGCAGTGGAGTTTGAACATACCGCAAAAACGCACGACGTGAATGAATTGTTTACATCTGCGTTAGCGTAAACAAAAACATGAAGTTCTCTATATTGTCATTATTTGCAACACAAAAGGATCAAACTGAATATTTGGGGTTCCATCAAAATTATATACCATACATATACGACTTTCAAGTGATAGGGCTGTATATTTTTTCAATATATTCAGTTATTTTTGTTAATTTTGCATCACCGCGAAACTCTTTTTAAAATCCGATTCTCAATGTCAAATTTAGACAAACTTGTATGCGCATTGGAAGTTTTGTACTGTACACAGGCTCTGTACACAGGAAAACCAAAAACCGATTATTCCACGTAAACCTGTGTTGATATTTTGTATTTACATGTGGAATCATGATATATGTATATCACGTATTAGATTGTCTGTAAGAAGGACTCACTACTAGCACAGTTGGAGTGACATGCCCTTTAAAATATATAAAAAAAGCCAGGCAAGAGAATTAGATCCATAATCATGCAGATATTGCCTTATAAACAGTACAATCACTACACTCCCTTTTGCCCCATTGTCAATAATGTTTTGACTACAACAGCTTGCTTGAGCCATCAGCTGAATTCGAACCGTGATACATAGCATGTGTTGTGTAGCACTTAACAGAAAATACATCATAAAACTCGACTTTCATTGTCATTGTTTTTCAAAGGCACAACTGTGAACATGGATGTGCTAAGAATTGCGGCGATTTCGCTCCTCGTGTTGATATCAATACTGATAATATGCATCAGCAAAATATACGTTTTTTCTCCAACTGCAGTGTTTTCTGGGACTTTGTCAAGTAAACAAGGTGACAGCAATAAACACCGTGGGATTCTGTCTGCTCTCAACCCCCAACGATCTTACATAACAGTCAGGGGCCCAGGACGACTCGGCAATCAGATGCTCCACTATGCCGCTCTTTTTTGTGCTTCTCGTGCAGACACATCTCGGAAGGCTTTTCTCCATCCCCAATACGACAACAACCTCAGAAGAGTTTTTCCCAACCTCAGCATACCAACCATGGACTTAAATCTGACAAACAAGGGTCATTTACGGAACAATGCAGATAATGACGGCCCTCATGGCTGGTTTAAGGGTCTCCCAAAAGGCAATGTTTCTTTGTATGGTCAATTTAATTCTCATATATACTTCACACATGTTGAAATGATACTTCGCAAGGAGTTCACATTCAGTTCTCAAGTGGTCAAAGACGTAAGGGAGTACTTCACCAGAGTTACACCTCCAAAATGGAGTGATATCAAGTTTGTTCGCGTAGGAATTCATGTGCGCAGAGGAGATAGGGTGAGTCCAAACCAGATGGCAATGGGAGAAATTTACCACCCACCTTCCTACTTTTTGCACGCTATGGAATACTTCAAAAAGCGACATGAACGAGTTCAATTCTTGATTGCATCAGATGACCAAAAGTGGTGCAAACAGAACTTGAACAAAACAGAAGTTGTCTTCACGGATCAGAACTATACAATTGACTTAGCAATACTTACCATGTGTGACCACACAATCATATCTGTTGGCTCCTATGGTTGGTGGGGTGGATATCTCTGCAAAGGAACCACTGTATACTATGGAGTCTCTCCAAAAAATGGAACTCATATGGCAAAGAAATACGCTTATGGACGTTGGATACCACCACCTCCGTCCAAATATAATAACTGGGTTGCTGTCAAATGAATATGTCACCTCTTAGAACATAAGGTTTTCCAGTAGACCCAAGACTAAAGACATTTATTTCAGGCTCAACATACATAGCAACGAGACAATCAGATATTTCAGACCTTCGCCCCTTCAGATTTAGTAACTAATGCTAAAGCTGATAACCCTTACATTTAGGTATTTTTGTCGTACAACCATTGTTCGTATATCAAATGGTCCGGAGTTAGACATAGCAAAAACACAAAAACTAATCGGAGATATTATTATTAAAAAAAAGTAGAGTTCTTGCGATTTTTCTATCTGGACTAATATTCTCGACCACGACCTGAGTTCTTGATACTGACCTCTCAAGCTCTTTTAGATTTATACTGCATACTTGATGTTCAATATTCTATGGAATATCGTCCGTAGCTTTGGAATTACTACCACTTGAAGTATTCCGAGTCGGTGATTTCAGTTGATGACCCTTAAATTTTCAACCTTGGGCGATCATAGGGAATTATCATCGTACGCACATCAGTCATAATATATATTATAGCAAATGATGGGGAACTGAATATAGAAAAATACACAATTAACAGGGAAAATTAATCATGAATATAAACTTTTTTTTGCAACTTTTTGATTTTGACCTTTTCTGTGACCTTGACCTTGTCGCTCGATATTGAGCTGTAAAATTCACTGAATTGTTTCCATCATGAAGAAACTTCTCCTGGAGGAAAATGGTTTAAAAAGATTGAAAACTGACCTCGGGCGATAATGGGGAGTTTTGGACCTAAGACCATCGGTGCTACACCATACGATCATGAAGTGGTCAAAGAAAAATACAATATTGGGGCGAGGGTAAAAATAATACCAACATTAAAATGTATTAGGTAAATAAACACATAAAGAAATAACGGACAAGAGATATTTTTAATGTTGTATCACACCACAATTTGACATGCTTGATCCTGGTGCTGATCAGCTACATTTTGGAAAATAATTTTTATGACCTTTTGATTCAATTCGTGAAATTGTGAACGTTTTCGCAGTGCAGTGTGTCATTGTAGAGTGAATGTATTAGTGGCAGGTCGAACTTCTGTGTCTATTGATTGAAACTAGAATGGAGTTTGATCTCATGCAGATTGTGTTTATGGTGTCATCAATATTCCATTATTCTCCATTGATGACACAAATGTCATTTCTGTGGTTTCTGATCTTCCATGAACGACCACTTTAAAGTTACATACGAATATGATATTGATATTTTTGTCCTGTTGGTACAATAAGCATGTATTGTATTTGAACGTTGGATATTAATGCGTAGGTCGATCAGGTGTATTTGTACATTGTGTTATAACATGCTACTCGGGGATTCCTAATCATTTATAATAATCACTCTCCAAAAGCAAAAAACTCAGTTGGAAAAGCTGACTCAGGGCAATTTTGGAACAATTATTATAACTGAAAGTATTTTTTTGTACAAACTAATAGTACTGCAAAATATTGGTGCCATGATTCTGCTGTCAAGCGTGACATAATACAGAAAAGTATTGGTTGAAAAGAAGTGGCTTTGACAGGAATGTTCATATCACGGACCAAGAGTGTCTGATGAACATATACATCGACCAAATCAGCAAAGGAAATGGTATTGAGGACTCACGGTTTTATGCTCCCACCCCGCCATGAAAAAAACCTGAGAAAAATCCAGTAAAAGGACCTATCGCACATTTGTCATTTATATTTACTGGTAGTGTCCTGCATTAAATCAAACATAGGTTTGTTTATTCGGGAACCCTTCATACAAAACAACCCTCTTAATTGCTCATGAAGCCACAAACACAAAACAACAGAAAACATTTATTCAGTCATAAAAAGCCGAATCATATAGATCTGTTCATTCACCACAAATACGACCCAATGTTAAAAGTCACGTACGTGTTTGCATGATATTATGAGAATAAAAATTTATGATATATAAACACAGTTATGTTAGACATACACGTTTACGAAAATCCAGAGAAGAAAATTAGATCCATGGCGATGCAGAAATTGGCTTAAAACGCAACACCCTCATTGCACACTCTTATGCCCCATTGTCAATAATGATATGACCACGACAGCTTGCTTGAGTCATAAACGGATTTTGTACCGCGATGTATAACATGTGTTGTGTAGCACTTAACAGAAAATTCCTCATAAAACTCGACTCTCAGTGTCATGTTTTCACAGACTCAACTGTGATCATGGATATGCTAAGAGTTGCAGCGATTTCGCTCCTCCTGTTGATATCAATACTGATAATATGCATCAGCAAAATATACGTTATTTCTCCAACTGCAGTGTTTTCTGGGACTTTGTCAAGTAAACAAGGTGACAGCAACAAACACCGTGGGATTCTGTCTGCTCTCAACCCACAACGATCTTACATAACAGTCAGGGGCCCAGGACGACTCGGCAATCAAATGCTCCACTATGCGGCTCTTTTTTGTGCTTCTCGTGCAGACACATCTCGGAAGGCTTTTCTCCATCCCCAATACGACAACAACCTCAGAAGAGTTTTTCCCAACCTCAGCATACCAACCATGGATTTGAATCTGACAAACAAGGGTCATTTACAGAAGAACGCAGCTAATGAAGGGCCTCATGGCTGGTTTAGGGGTCTCCCAAACAGCAATGTTTCTTTGTATGGTCACTTTCATTCTCATATATATTCCACACATGTTGAAATGAGACTTCGTAAGGAGTTCACGTTCAGTTCTCAAGTGGTCAGAGAAGTAAGGGAGTACTTCACCAGAGTTACACCTCCAAAATGGAGTGATATCAAGTTTGTTCGCGTAGGAATTCATGTGCGCAGAGGAGATCGTATCAGTGCAAAACAGCTGGCAATGGGTGAAATTGTACACCCACCTTCCTACTTCCTGCATGCTATGGAATACTTCAAGAAGCGACATGAACGAGTTCAATTCTTAATTGCATCCGATGATCAAAAATGGTGCAAACAGAACTTGAACAAAGCAGATGTTGTCTTCACGGATCAGAAGTACATGGTTGATTTGGCGATACTTACCATGTGTGACCACACGATCATTTCTGTAGGCACCTATGGTTGGTGGGGTGGATATCTCTGCAAAGGAACCACTGTATACTATGGTATTTCCCCAAGGAACGGAACTCATATGGCAATGGTATATGCTAACGGACGTTGGATACCACCACCTCCTTCCAAATATAATAAATGGGTTGCTGTCATATGAACATGTCACCACTTAGAACATAATGTATTTCAGAAGACCCAAGACTAAAGAAATTTTTTTCAGGCTCAACACCCATAGCAATCAATAACACAGACAGTAAAACGTATTAGGTGAATAAACACATAGAGAAATAACGAACACGAGATATTTCTAATGTTGTATTACACCACAAATTTTAATTTGATCCTGGTCCTGGTCCTGTTCCTGTTCCTGATCAGCAACAGTTTAGATTACATTTTATGACAATGTGAATCAATTCATGAAATTGTGAACTTTTTTTTGAAGTGCAGTGTGTGATTGTAGAGTAAATGTATTGGTGGCAAGTCAAAATTTTCTGTCTATTGATTGGAGCTAGAATGGAATTTGATCTCATACAGCCTGTGTTTATGGCATCACCAATATTTCAGTATTCTGTAATAATTGAGGGATACATGCATCAAGTCACTCGTTGAATTTCAAGTCACGCTGATGGGGGACTTAGCCCATCGAGGCTGGTTTTGACAATAAAATCGCATACGGATTGGTTGATAGGAAAGCAGGTAACAACGATTGCATATTTTAATTGTCATTGCAATATCCTATCGACAACTGTAGAAAGACTTTTAACAACTCATCGTATCACATCTGTCGATGACACAATTGTCACTTCTGTGGTTTCCGATGCGATCTTCCCCGAACGACCACTTTAAATGTAAGTATCAATCTATTACCACCAATACAATCAGATTTTGATGATGACAATAACAAACGTAAAATACAACATTTTGCAATAGAAACAAAGCTTATCCAAAGACACACTGGCGTCATCAGGGGCAGACAGTGTGTTAAATGTAGTTGTTTCTACTGTACACCTGATGGAATTAGTATACAACTGCCCAACAACCTATGAAAATAATTTAGAAATCCGAAACTTAAAAAATTGTTACATACGAATATGATATTGTTAATTGTTGGTGTAATAAGCATGTATTGTATTCGAACGTTGGATAATAATGTGTATGTCGATCAGGTGTATTTGTACTTTGTGTTATAACATGCTATTCAAGTGTTTCCAATAATTCCTAATAATCAGCACTCCAAAAGCAAAAACTCAGTTGGAAAAGCCGACTCAGGGCAATCTTGGAACAAGTGTAATCATTGAAAGCATCATTTTGTGCAAACTAATAGTACAGCAAAAGTTGAGTGCCATGATTCTACTGTCGAATATACATATACTGAGAAAATGGGCTCTTTAAGTGGAATAATCGGTTTCTGAAATTCTTTACCAACCAATTGGCTAGCACATATTAGATGATATAGCACCCTTACAAGCCTCAAAATACGTCCACACGACACTGTGTAATAGGGTTTATTTCCAGTTGTTTGAAGTCATAGTGTGGAAATCATGGTTACATTATGATGAGTTTCCAGACATGAACGATTCGTAATGTTGGTACGTTATGATTTCGTGGATTCATTCCCCAGATGTCGCTAGCGTATGTCCTGTGGTCATGTGACCAGTTTTTCCCCGGTCATGACCGGTTTTGGTCACTTTTGACACCGGCTTTCAACAGTGGCAGTCAGACTCACTTGACAACTTGACACTTGGTCAACTTTATTACTTCATTCATAAATTATCAGCTTGGGTTCAGTAAGCTCTACCAGTTATTGTGCCGTTGAAGCATTAGAACCTACTGCCAGTTACTGCCATCTACTTGGTGAGTTTCATTCATTGTATAGTTGTAGTTTTCTAAATTCGATATTTGTGACCTCGTGGAACATGTGGAATATTCCAGGTCAGCCATCTTGAATAAATTTCGGTTCTGATAATTCAATTTAGACTCAGATAGAATATTAATAATCATTCAATATGTACCTTGTCCCTTTTAGTGTCAACCAGCTTTTACCCATTTGAGCTAGCCAGTTTATGACTGCCCCAGTTACATTCTCTGGGTAAGGTATTGTACTTGTAACTTTGTCAATATCCTAGCACATGTTATTCATTTAATTCATCATATAAGTGTAGCAGTACATTGAATTTCTATATGTTCTCAGTAAACGGTATATTCTACAGACCTTGTATTCATAGCATTCGTATCGGTAACAGATATAAATATAGTCAAAGTAATCTATATTTCACTACGCTATGGTTCAATATTCTGTAAAGGAGTACCAGTGACACATGACAATGTCATATGTTGTCTCACAGTTATTCACGTTCGTGTTGTATGTGTTGTCTACCATGCGTTTACATTTCTTATATTTGTGATTTTATAGGGTGCAATTGATGCACTTCCATTTAAATAAAGAATCAAACACATCGACCTTGTTTGTACATAGTCAAACAAACACGCCTACAACTGCAGTAAAGTCTGAACATACCGTAAAAACGCACGATGTGAACGAATTGTTTACATCTGCACTAGAATAAACAAAGACATTAATTTCCCTATATTCTTTGTAATTGTAACACAAAAAAAATCAAACTGAATATTTGGGGTAACATTACTACAATATTTCATACATATAAGAGTTTCAAGTGACAGGGTTGTGTACTGTTCTATATTATCAGCTATTTTTGGTAATTTTGCATCACTGCATGGGAACCGTTCTGTTCAAAACTATTTTTCAAATACGATTTTCAATGTCAAATTTAGATAAATTCGTGTGCGCATTTGAACTTCTGCACTGTACAGCTGCTCTGAGAATAGCTATTGATCACTTTTAACCGGAAAACAAATAAACAATTATTCCACTTTAATAGTTGGTTTATGACTAGCATACAAATCGAGATGACATATTCGACACACTTGCCGGAATATATATTCGAACATATTCACCGTTCACGTCTTCTACCAATAGCTTATCAGTAGAAGCAGATACACATCATACGTGTTCCTTTCAGATGACAGCATAGTACAGTGTGTCTGCTTCATTAGGAATCTGGCCTTTCAAATCCCATCTTGGATCAGGTACCAGGGTACGGGGTCCAAACGTTACACAGCTCGTTTTCTGTGGATTGAACGAAGTCCATGTGACTCTATGTATTCCGTTGCTATGTTTATGAGCGATTTGAGGCACTAGCTGTAACACTACAGAGCAGAGCGAAAGATCTACACACCGAATAGGCGGTTGTGATATCCTTTTCATTTACGTGTTACAAAATCGCATTAGTTGATTTCAGTTTCAATTCTGCAGCGCCAATTGTTGTGTTTCAATGACCCTCAATGAATGGGTTCAGTATGAGGAATGTCTGACCAAGACATGACTTTAGTACCAAGCAACAATATCTTTGATGACACCCATAGTACAATATTACTGTACTGTGGCACTCAATGAATCTTGATATGCGTTGTAATCCGACAGTAATGTTTTGCTATGCTCGAGTGAGTGACTACAGTGCTTTATATCGGAGGTGTGTGTTTAATCTTATCAAAAGAATTGAATATTCAGCTAAAAATATTGCTTTTTGTCCTAGAAATTTTGATTCATGCATCATCAGTTCATCCAAAGATTTGGGATAACGTATGATGCAATAATAGTATTAATTTTATTTATTTCACCTGTGTTGATATTTTATATTTACATATGGAATCATATTGTATGTATATCACGTATGAGATGTCCGAAAGAAGGACTCACTTTTAGTGAAGCTGGAGTGATATGCTCTTTAGAATATATAAAGCCAGACAAGAGATCCATAATCAGGCAGAAATTGGCCTAAACAGCAACACACGCATTACACAATCTTTTTCCCCATTGCCGATAATGATATGAATACAACAGCTTGCTTGAACCATGAGCTAATTTGGTATTTAATACATGACACGTGTTGTGTAGCACTTAACATAAAATTCACCATAAAATTCGACTTTCATTGTCATGTTTTCACAAACACAAGAGTGATCATGGATATGCTAAGAGTTGCGGCGATTTCGCTCCTCCTGCTGATATCAATACTGATAATCTGCATCAGCAAAATATACGTTAAATCTCCAATTGCAGTGTTTTCTGGGACTTTGACAAGTAAACAAGGTGACAGCAATAAATACCGTGGGATTCCGTCTGCTATCAACCCACAACGATCGTACATAACAGTCAGGGGCCCAGGACGACTCGGCAATCAGATGCTCCACTATGCCACTCTTTTTTGTGCCTCTCGCGCAAACACAGCTCGGAAGGCTTTTCTCCATCCCCAATACGACAACAACCTCAGAAGAGTTTTTCCCAACCTCAGCATACCAACCATGGATTTAAATCTGACAAACAAGGGTCATTTACAGAAGAATGCAGCTAATGATGGGCCTCATGGCTGGTTTAGGGGTCTCCCAAACGGCAATGTTTCTTTGTATGGTCACTTTCATTCTCATATATATTCCACACATGTTGAAATGAGACTTCGCATGGAGTTCACGTTCAGTTCTCAAGTGGTCAGAGAAGTAAGGGAGTACTTCACCAGAGTTACACCTCCAAAATGGAGGATTATCAAGTTTGTTCGTGTAGGAGTTCATGTGCGCAGAGGAGATAGGGTGAGTCCAAGACAGCTGGCAATGGGTGAAATTGTACACCCACCTTCCTACTTCCTGCATGCTATGGAATACTTCAAGAAGCGACATGAACGAGTTCAATTCTTAATTGCATCCGATGATCAAAAATGGTGCAAACAGAACTTGAACAAAACAGATGTTGTCTTCACGGATCAGAATTATATGGTTGATTTGGCGATACTTACCATGTGTGACCACACGATCATTTCTGTAGGCACCTATGGTTGGTGGGGTGGATATCTCTGCAAAGGAACCACTGTGTACTATGGTGTTTCCCCAAGGAACGGAACTCATATGGCAAAGGTATATGCTAATGGACGTTGGATACCACCACCTCCTTCCAAATATAATAAATGGGTTGCTGTCATATGAACATGTCACCACTTAGAACATAATCATGATAATGTATTCCAGAAGATCCAAGACTAAAGACATTTTTTTTCAGGCTCATAACCTATAGCAATAAATAATACCGACATTGAAACGTATTAAGTAAATGAAAACATAGAGAAATAGCGAACAAGAGATATTTTTAGTGTTGTATTACACCACAAATTGACATGTTTGATCCTGGTCCTGATCAGCAGCAGTTATCAACCAATTGGCTCATCTATTAGATGATATAGCACTATGTGAACAAATTGTTTACATCTGCGCTAGAATAAACAATGACATGAATTTCCCCAGATTCTCGTTAATTGCAATACAAAAAAATCAAACTGAATATTTGGGGTACCATCACTATAATATTTCATACATATAAGAGTTTCAAGTGACAGGGCTGTGTATTGTTCTATATGATCAGCAATTTTGTTAATTTTGCACCACCGCATGGGAACCGTTCCGTTCGTAACTGTTTTTGAAATCCTATTCTCAATGTCAAATTCAGAGACAAATTCGTGTGTGCATTTAGACTTTTGCACTGTACAGCTGCTCTGGGAACAGCTATCAATCACTTTCGACCAGAAAACCAAAAACCGATTTTTCCACCTAAACAGTTGGTCTAAACCAGAATACAAACTGAGATGACATATTCGGCGCACTTACCGGAATATATTTGAATATATTCACCATTCACGTCTTCTACCAATAGCTTATCAGTAGAAGCAGATACACATCATACGTATTCCTTTCAGATGACAGCATAGTACAGTGTGTCTGCTTCATTTTGAATCTGGCCTTTCAAATCCCATCTTGGATCAGGTACCAGAGTACGGGGTCCAAACGTTACACAGCTCGTTTTCTGTGGATTGAACGAAGTCCATGTGACTCTATATACTCCGTTGCTATGTTTATGAGCGATTGAAGGCAATTTGCTATAACCCTGCAAAGCAGGATGTCGTCAGCACAGCAGAATACGTTGAAAGTCGTTCCACCTATGTTAATTCCTCCGGGTGATCTCGATAGTATATCTACCATGTCTTGGTATAAGATATTAAACGAGAATGGTGAGGAGAGTCCTCCCTGACGAGTTCCTTTTGATAGCACAATGCTGTCACTGATACAGTTGCCCCAGTGGATTTGAACTGTTAACTGTTAATACCACGACATGAGCACTCTCCAGCAAGGCAAAGGAATGATGTCGAAGGCCTTGTAAAACAATATCGCATGTGGTATCTGGTCAAATGCACCCTTTGCATCAAGCGCACAACTGGACACAGTGGAACCTCTCGTCACACAGTGCTTAAACACATCTGGACCTGCATACAAATTGAGATGGCATATTCAACGCACATGCCGGAATATATTTGAATGTATTCACCGTTCACGTCTTCTAACAGTAGCTTATCAGTAGAAACAAATACACAATATATGTGTTCCTTTCAGATGACAGAATTCTACGGAAGACCGTTAGTGCCAGGTGTGAGAATATAATTAAGTGGCGGCCGCCAGATAAATATATTGTCACACCTTGCAGTATCTGGCCTCAACGGGCTTCCATATAATTCATTGTATGACCTCGCTACCATCAGGATTCCGTATTTTGCAGATGACAAAAAATCTGCACACCGAATAGGCGGTTGTGAGATCCCTTTCGTTTATGTGTTGCGAAATCTCATTAATTGGTTTCAATTTGAAATATGCAGTGCCAATTTTTGAGCTCCATTGACCATCAATGAACGGGTTCAGTATGAGGGAAGTCTGACCAAGGCATCCCTTTAGTACGCATGTTTTGTGGTCTTCCATTACAAGCAACAACAGTGCCATATTTCGGAGGCATGTGTTTATTATTTTTTTTCAAAAGAATTAAATCTTCAACGAAAATATTTTACATTCTCTCTTAGAAATTTTGATTTACATGCATCATCAGTTCTTCCAAAGATTCTGGGAGAAATTTACTACCCACCTTCCTACTTCTTGCACGCTACGGATACGTCAAAAAGCGACATGAACGAGTTAGTCAAATCTGGATTGCATCAGATGACCAAAATTGGTGCAAAGAGAACTTAAACAGGACAGAAGTTGTCTTCACGGATCAGAACTATACGATTGACCTAGCAATACTTACCATGTGTGACCACACAATCATATCTGTTGGCTCCTACATGTATGGTTAGTGGGGTGGATATCTCTGCAAAGGAGCCACTGTGTACTAGTAGTAATCTTTATTTCAGACAATCAAATATATACATAAATGTCCATATCAGTGATATGTATAAAAAAAATCAACACAAGTAAAATAAATAAAAGCAACAACGCACTACATCATGCATGCATACAAACTCTTTTCCCAAATCTTTGGAAGGACTGATGACGTATTTAGATCACAATTCCCAAGACATTGTATTAAAATATTTGTTGAGTGTTCAATTCTTTTGATGAAACTAAACACACATCTCCTATATATGGCATTGTAGTCACTGACTCGGACATTGCAAAACATTTCACTCGCACTACAACGCATATTAAGATTTAACAGAATTCTGAAGGCATTATTATAAGCAACTTTGAAACTCTGTAAGGTACGCTTTTTGTAGACAGCCCATAAAGAACAAAGGTATACATTAGCAATGTATGAGGGAACAGTTTGTATTTAACGTTTGGAGAACAGAAGTAGAACTTGCGAGTAAGTAGTAAGGACCAGTAGGGAGTATACAAACAGTAAGGAGCTCTTGTATACCCTAGGCAGAGGGAGCAAACACCACAAGATCATCAGCCTACATTAAATGATTCAATAAAGTTTTTCCACAATTGCAGCCAACAGATGCTGAATTCAGTGCTACACTAAGGTTATTCATATAAAAGTTGAAAAGAAGGGGGGGGGGGGCGGTAAAATCCCACCTTGCCTGATACTAAGATTAAAGAAGCTAGAGGTCACAGAACCCCACCTTACACATAACATTTGACTGAAATACCAATGAGAAGGCATCTTTTACAAATAAATAGGTACACCAACTGATTCAAGCTTGATAAATAACTTGCAGTGGTTGACTCGATCAAATGCTTTGGAAGCATCTCAAAAGGCAGCATACATATTGGACCCATGAGATATGTAATACCATATAGTTTCTTTATGTAGAAACACACAGATTTCTGTTCCATGATCACAGTGCGGACACGGACTATGGTAAAGTGCTTTACCCAGTTATCACGAAAGCTGTTCACGCAGGCTGATAGATTAAAACCACATAGGCTCGTAAATCTAAGTATGACATTCTAAATTGCTGACAATTCACGTAATTTGAATGCTAAAATTCAACTTTGACCAGGGTAAAGTGAAAGCGAGACTAGGGTAAAGAGGAATGTAACGGTATTCGTGATTAGGGTGAAGTGTGTAGTTAAGATACGGAGAACTCTTCATGAATTGTGTTTCATGACATATACATGACATATATACGTTACACCAACAAAGTTTGTGAAATGTCACATGAACTTGGCTTGTTTTGCAACTTGTTTGGTCGTCCGATTTGGTTGGCGTGCTGGTTGTCTAGGCTAAAAACGACCAAACTACCGTCCACGCCTGTAGCAACCCGAACTGTTAGAACAGACAACGATGTTTGAATATTCAAATTTTTCTGGTCGAAATGTATCCCCTTTTTTCTAGACCTATCAAAAGTTGTTGAGCAATTAAAACATGTATCACTGAGAAATAACAATTTGTTCAAAATAATAGTTCAAATTAAAAGTTCCCAATAAATTGCAGCATCCTATATACAATGATGTAAAGTTATATTATTTTATTAACTGGTATAGTAATCGGACATTGATGTTGGGGAAAAAGAAACAAGGAGATTGGATGGGTGCAATAAATCAAAATCTCCGTGGCTTATTCATCTGAACATCAAAATCGAACAATAAGACGTTCTTACATGTATGTAAAAAGGTCTCGCAAGTCGCGTGACGACATATGAATTGATATTGGTGACAAAAATGTACACCTTTTCTGTTACACGAGGACTCGAATTATATATGCGATCGTGACTGGGTCGGTTTATATAGAATAACTTCATCAATAAAGCAAAGATAACGTTTAAAATTATAGCAGAAAATATTTGTCATGATAATCACTAGGTGTCGTTATCTGACTACCGATATATCTTCCTTCTTCAATACGATTATGATAATACGTGATAATTGGTTCATATGATTATTTTTAGTTATTATTTATTCATTCCACCTGTTATTAACATTATATTCATGATTGATTCGTTGATAATGTTCACCTGTCCTGCTGCCTCGTTTATGTGCTTCAATTCATCACCGTAGGTTACAACGTAGGTTACATAATGCAAATATTGGATGATGGGGAGTCCATTACAGAGTTCACGTGATTAAGAAAATCGCTGTGCAACATAAATTTTTATGAATCCCGCAAACTCTGTATTGGACGACCAGCATCCAATCTTTGTTAAGGATTGATTGCATGTGATCGTCATGAACCTGGCAGTGACCAGCTGTCCATTTACTTACAATGTAAATATAAAGGTAACAAATTCATGAACTTACACACTTCCAACTAACGTGAAATTTTGCCTTTCTGATTGTTAGCCATCAAGGATTACTAACCGAGACTCTGTTTCTTACAAGCAATGTTAAATTCGTTAAATTCATCGTTTTCATATGTCATTTTCCGACCTATTTCTCAGTCTACAAAATACACTCACAACAATGCGAGCGAAAGGATTATGCTGTGCAGCAAATAGCTAGTGAGGCCAGTAAAACTCACAAGTGATATGCACTCGGGTGCACCGAGGTGTTTGGGATTATGAATGTTCAGCTCATTGTATTCATCTCACAGAAAGTATAGCCCTAGATATTCTCATTATTTTGACGACAACAAGGAATAAATATATGCAACAGCCAGTGCTCGTCAAGCAGAACACTCGAATCTTCGTTTTGGTGAAACGTATAAAATGATTCATCTAATCATCAAATTGCACAGCTTTGATGATATCATTTATGAAACCATGTCTCGGTTCATCATCCATGCATATTTGTGTGTGTGCTAGCCAAGTTTTAGGTCAGGGGATTGTATTGTTTTGGAGATTTTGTTACCTTTGCTTTCACATTATAAGTCAATGGAAAAGTGCCTCAGTGCAGTCACCGGTAAGTTACGTGCAATCACACCTTAAATATTATCGATAGAACCAATCAGTTAGTCAAGCTATGTTCATTTTGTGTGTTCTTGAATGGTTTGTGATGAACCCTCTGAAAACGAAAATGACAGGATGAGTTTGTTTGTAACGAGCATGCACCGGCCAATATACGGAATCCCAATGTCTCGAATCCAGTATACCTTTTTTTTTTAAGAAACAGGCATGCTGATTTGTTTAGGCTGTCGCGCTGTCCGATACACGCATGCAATATACCATTTTGAGATCCAGCATACAGTATTTGGGAGTGACACGTGGTACAAATAGACCAATCAGGTAGAAGTATTCGTGCCGATTAATTAATATATCTTGTTATTGCGTGGTTCTTAAATAAAAATATCACCCACTCCGATTTTAATGTAATTTATTTGTGCCGGATATGATGATATTAATATATATGATATTTGCAGTTTTTCCTAAGTTATATATTCCGCATCTACCACTCGTTTATAAGCAAAAATGAAGGTAGCAGCATTCCTTTGACAGTCACTTTAACCTAGTAGTGACAACACTTCACCCTAGTCCTGGATTTCCTTTCGGGACACTTTACCCTAATCCGCCGGTTAAATTGAACGTCGTTTTATAAATCAACGATGTGCAGTTTCCATCAAAATAGTATTGCATTTTATCAAAACAAAATTACCTAATAGCTGAGTATATACAGCACATACTACTGATACCGATAACCGCCTCGATTGTCCAAGCAAAAATCGAACCGCGCGTTGACGTCTGTTGCCATCTTGGACTAGGGTGAAGCACTTTACCCTAATCCGTGTCTGCACTGTTATGATGACGTTTGAAGTCATACTGTTTACTAACAGTTGCTAGATAATTATCGATCCGGTTCATTATAATAACCGCCTCTGTGGCCGAGTGGATGGGACCGGTGGCTCTTGAAGCAACGAAGCTCAGAGACGGTAGGTGACGCGGGTTCGATCCCCGTCACCGGCACAAAGTAGGTGGAGTTTTCATCCTGGCAATGCAAAGGTTTCTCCCTTCGAATGTGCTTTCCAAATTCTAAATTGTCACCCGACGGGGGATGGGGAAGACAGGCAGAATTGCCTATCATCATGGACCGTCGTTAAATAAATCTGATTATTATTATTATTATTATTACTCCAAAATCTTAGTACAAATATTAGACACACATATTGGTATGTAATTATCCTTATCACTAATACGTTTATTTTTATCTTAAAGTATGGGAACTACAACACATTCAATCAGAACATTAGGCATGAAGCCATGTATTAATACAGATGAAGCGAACAATGAAAATAAAACAGGGAACATCATTCCCGCATATTTGAGATGTTCTGAAGTAAGACCATCTAGACCAGGTGATTTACCATTTGATAGATTTTTAATGATATCAACAATTTCACAACCCGGAACAATCATGTCTTTACAGAAGTTAACATGTACTGATTTAAAATGATTACTAAGGTCAGTACAATTACTGTCATTAACATTTTCATAGTTTGTCTGCCACATTTGGACAACGTTATTTTCACCTTTTACACCATTAATAGTTGTGGGCAGATTTACCTTACTATTCATATTTATTTTAATATCTCTCCAAAAATCCTCATCTTTTTTATCGTACAGTTCACTTGCTATTTGATCAGCCACAATGGTGTTTTATTATGCTTACACTTACGCAAGGCATATTTGTCCCTATATCGAGATTTTTTCATGACGTTATGATAGATACCGTGACGAGGTTTACCAGCTTCCCTCCATAATATATAGGCATCTCTAGCAGCAGAATGAAGTTCATCCACTTCTCCTCCTTTCCATCCAGGTACACATGCACCCTTCTGGACAGACGCATGCTTCCTAACTTCTCCACATTCAACCTTGGTTAATTCATAGTAGAACATTTTGATATCTGTCAAGTGGCTGGCATTTGTACAATTAGGGTTCAGACATTTAATACCCTCAGAAATATTTATATTGTCAAATGCAGAGGCATTAAGACATCTTAATTTTACTATTCGGCTGAAAGATAATTTATCCCATTTGATGGACTTATTTTCATTCGAAACACCACTGACACAGGAGATAATGTCATAATGTACACGGATATTGTCTACACAGTCTTGTGCATCACCAGAACACACTATGTGGTCGAGTCAAGAGGTTGTACCCCATGCAGGGCTAATGTACGTATAGGTATCAGGTGGCAAGGAGATTTTATCAACAATAGTTAAGTTAATATCATCACAATATTCATTCAAAATTGTATCAAACCTTGACTGGTCAGACAAGTCAGCATTGAAGTCTCCAACGATCATTATAGATTATACATTATACTGTTCATGACGAACTTTGTCCTGTGGTTACCAAAACCATCACCGAGAGACCACATTCGCCATGGTTCACAGAAGAACTGCATGATCTCAAACTCCAGAAAAGGAGAGCAGAACGCATGTGGAAGAAGACCAGACTTGTGGTGCACCAACAAATCTTCCATCAGGCATGTGTGCTGTATTCTGGTAAGATCGAAGAATAAAAAAACGACTACTATAGGGATAAAATAGCTGAAACGGACAACAGACAACTGTTTCAGCTCATCAGCACAAATTTCGGAAGCACAAAGAAGTCCAGACTTCCCACTCTTTTTGATGCTGAGACAGTGAACAATTTTTTCCTTGATAAGATTCGTACTATCCGAGAGGATCTGGATGGTCAATTGTCAGACTGTGACGTGCCTCCCCCCCTCAGACCATGAACTGTCATCTGGGTGCCTCACAGCATGGAGCAGTATCTCACCTGATGGTCTCAAGAAGATCATCACGGACTCCGTCTGCAAGTCATCTGGATGTGACCCTGTCCCTGCTTGGCTGTTCAGACAAAGTCTGGAACTCTTGCTCCCTGCCCTCACCAACATCATTAATGTTTCTTTGTCATCTGGAATCGTCCCTGCTGTTTTCAAGAATGCTACCATAACTCCGATAATCAAGAAGTCCACGCTCGATCCTGAATCACTCGTCAATTACCGCCCTGTATCTAACCCTCCTTACATCTCCAAATGTCTGGAAAGAGTGGTAGCGGCCCAACTCCATGCTTATCTTGCCGAAAACTCCCTATTGGATGTATTCCAGTCCGCTTACCGCGCACATCATTCGACAGAAACAGCGTTGCTCAAGGTGACCAACGACGTCCTTCTGGCACTAGATAGAAACAGGTGGCACTGGTCATGCTTGACCTCAGTGCCGCCTTTGACACTATCGATCATGACCTTCTGTTCAAACGACTCCAACAACGCTATGGTATCGCTGGTACGGCACTCCAGTGGATAGAATCCTACCTGGGGAATCGAACTCAAGCCGTGACACTGCCAAATGGATCGTCAAGAACAAGAGAAGTACTATGGGGAGTTCCTCAAGGATCTGTTCTTGGGCCAGTCCTGTTCAGCATGTACTTGGCACCGCTTGGAGATGTGATACGGAAGCACAACATGGATTATGTATGTTATGCTGACGACACACAAATTTACATTACCTTGAAGGATAACTCCCAATCGGATGTAATTCAACAAATTGAACTGTGTCTTGTGGACATACGGCAGTGGATGCTCTATAATAAGCTAAAATTGAATGACAGTAAGACAGAGCTGATTCACCTCTCATCTAGATACAGAAACTGTCAACTCATTCCAGGCTTAACTGTCGGTGACACAACAGTGGCACCATCTGACCAAGTCAGAAACCTCGGATTGCTCATGGACAACCACCTAACCATGGACAATCATGTTCAGCATCTCACCCGCACTGCTGTCGCCAGTCTCCGATACATAGGTCGACTCAGGAAAGTTCTGGATAAACCATCATGTGAGAAGTTGGTTCATGCTTTTCATCACATCGAAGTTGGATTATTGCAACAGTCTCTTGTATCGATTACCGGACGATAAACTAAAAAAGCTCCAACGTCTTCAGAACACAGCAGCCAGGCTTGTGAGCGGTGCCAAAAAGTTTGAGCATATAACGCTCGTACTGAAGCGTTTGCACTGGTTACCTATCAGACAACGAATTCAATTCAAAATGCTGGTCATTACCTTCAAAAGTCTCCATCACCAAAGCCCAGGATACTTGGCGTCATTGATCCAACAACATGTGCCAACTCGGTCACTAAGATCAGCACAGGACGTCAAGTTGTGTGTTCCTGCCACCAAAACCAGATCTTACGGAAACAGAGCCTTCTCAGTGAGCGGTCCAACTTTGTGGAACAGTCTTCCAGTTCACTTACACCATTGTACTACGCTCAATTCTCTTAAACAGCAGCTAAAGACTCATCTTTTTACTCAAGCTTTCCAGTAATTTAGTCAATTTCTCTAGTCTTGTATCAGTCAACTCTCATTGTTTTTATTTATATATTTTGTAGTTGTTTTATCTTTCACCTTTCGTGAATACTTGTAAGTGTACAGTGCAACGAGAATGTCTAATTTGTTTGCGCTATACAAGAATAAAGTATTATTATTATTATTATTATTATTATTATACCTTGTATGAACACAGACAGTTTACCAAGACAATCATTATATTCATAAGTATTAGATTCACGTTCATATGGAAGATATACATTGAGTGAAAAGTTTGTTTTATCAATATGTATCATTTTAAGACATACAAGCCAATCATAGTTACTATCTACAACAGTCACCGCACTGTCAAGTGATTTTCTCCACAGAAAGGCTACGCCACCAAATGGACGACCCGAGATAAACCTGTGGCACCATCAACTGGTGCCACAGTGTGGTGCCACACTGTGGCACCATCAGCTGTGGCACCATGATTTTAAGTCATCATATGAAGAACTGAGAAAGAAATGTGAAAAACCACTGTTGTATGTACATAGGTTGAAACTCATAGCGATGCATGTATATAAAACGCTGTGTCATAATGTTCCTCCTTATATCGATGACCTTTTCCATGCGAAGGAGAAAAAATATGATATGAAAGATTCTAGTATTGTCAAAATACCCAAGTATAACAACGTAAGTTACGGAAAAGAAAGTCTTAGATACCAAGGTTCGGCCTTATGGAATAAACTGCCTACCACAATTAAATCTAGTGAAAATTACAACACATTCAAAAGAATGATAAAAGCATGGACAGGCCCAAACTGTGCTTGTACAGTCTGCAAAGTTTGTATTTTGAACCAGCTGTGATGCGCATGTGATGTTTCTATAGTGTATAAATATATTATGCACAACTGATCAATGTATGTTCATTTGTAAATATTTTCCTCTCATTGTACATTCTCATTATGATCATGTCGGTAAATAGCCAATTGGCTAATGTTTTATGGGCTTTGTGTAATCGTCGAAACGAAAGCGAAGACGAAACGAAAGAGCGAAACGAAACCGAAAGTTATCGACAGTGTTTTATCGCGCCATCTGGCGAGTATTGCGGAAATTACCGGGAAAGACAAAGCATGTTTGCCAACTGATTCAAACATTTAATCAGTTTGTGAGAGGTATGCATGCATTTTTGTTCTGATTTATAATCCACTTTGATCTACTTTCGTAGTTTTAAATGTGTAATGTTGGCAACATTGTGGTTTTTCATTCAGAATCACACAAGTTTTGGGCGATAATACAGAATTAGCTACAATTGTCATGGAGGCTATCACAAATTTGCGAACAGTAACATTCAGGTGATTCATTTACAATGGAAATTTATACAGTAATGATGAATAATGTAGTGAAATGTAGATTACAAGGCATTACAGACGGGTTATGTGCAAAAGTTAGTGTTAAATTTATTTCGTAGACAAATGATAACAATGGAACATAGGGGCAACTAGTGAATATATTTTTATTCAATTTCAGATGGATGTGATAGACTTAACGACACCTACGAAGGCCTATGAGAGACTTTTGGCAGGAAAAAAGTATTAAAAATTAATTACTCGTACTAAACATTTGAGGATAATTATGTGAAAACAATGTATTAATTTAAGTTGTAATTTATAGGTTTCAGTTATGACAAAGCTGCACAGTCAGCAACGTAAGATCATTTGATGTTTGATGTGAGGACTATGATAGGCATTTCCTCAAAATGGTCTTGAGGCATTTGTGATATTTTTGTTTCACGCAGGTGACCTTGATTTCGACTCTCAGTGACAACGAATGGTAAAATTGGCAATTTTGGTGCAAAAAAACACATTATTTATTTCTCCGGTAACCTTCTTCCTAGCCATTTTCTGTTTGTACTTGTCTGATGCAGGTCTCTTCAGCAGTTTATTTCAAATGATGTTTTAAATGAATACAAATGTATGCTGACTAAATATCGGTTTCAGTTATGTATCTGGTATTATTTACATTCAGTGATGTATCTGATATTTAATTATTTACCAAGATGTTGGATGTATTTTATATTGGTGCATTATTTGCATTCCATCTTAATAAAATTTATATTTAACATGTGTTTTCAGTGACCCTTTATTCTATTAACATTTTTGTGATTACCAATATATCAGCATGAAACAAATAATTTCCGGTACCAGTTTTGAATGTCACGATTTAGCCACACTCTACCATGACAAGGGGCTTCTTGCAAACAAAAACAAACAAACAAAAATATGGTACAAGCAAATACAAATTTCAAATATTTCCTACCTAACCCACCCTGAAGTTGTCTCGAAAAGTCATGAAAATTTGTCAAATATTTAAGGTAGGGTCCGTGATGGACAATTGAAGCCTGACACAAAAGAATGTATAACTTTGGAACCATGACTACCATATGAGTGGACCATTATGCTTTATACACTTAGAAGCCAATGCAGCCAGTTTCTTCTTGCAAGTGAGGATTAGATCTGTTGCTGGTCACTGGTGAAATAGTTGTGATTTTCAGTATTTATGATGACACATTTCTGCAATGGAGCAGGTAATAAACCACAGTGCGACTTTACATGATTTGCCAAGTCACTTGGATCACATAGTATCAGTTCCGAATATGATTACATACTTCATCGTATTATATACCTAATACCATTGACGTGAAGTCTTCTTCACGTCTATGATAATACCGGTAAACGTCGATGCAGACCAGCACAAAGTATACAGTTCGTAATTTACCAAAACACTGTCGATAACTTTCGGTTTCGTTTCGCTCTTTCGTTTCGTCTTCGCTTTCGTTTCGCCGAATACACAAAGCCTGTTTTATGTTTTGTTGATCCGACGTTAAATAAATCTTATCTTAACTGGTGAAACACCATACCCATAAAATTCATTATGAACATTATTAAGTATCTGGCACTCTTGTTTGAGTATCATCAACTCCTGAAGACATAAAATATCACAATTTTGTAGAACATCAGGTGGAGTAGACCTACAACTTTTGAAGCCATTACAGGTAAATGTAGTTGTTTTTATACCCATAATTTAGTCTATGTTTCTGATCAGAATATTTGCGAACAAAGACACCTGCAGGCCACTTCTCTGCACTGAACAGAGCACTCGAGTCAGCACCAACTGCCTCAACTTTGAAAGAGGCATACGAGTCATGCTTCGTTTTCAATTTCTCACATGTGGATGTTACTGGATCCAGTCGTGATACGAAGACACATGTGCGTCGCGTAGACACCTGGCGAAGACTTGATGTGCTGAGTGCCGTTCCAATCAGTGAGATAGGTTTCTTCTTTCTGCGTACAGCAAGCTGAAATTTATTGTCATTTGTACGAGAGTCACTATTACTGGTTGTCTGCGAATGTCGTTGCGAGCTGTCAACCTCTGGATGCTTCCTCTTCTCACATCGACTATCAGCCCCGACATTCCCTGGAGTCGACACTGGCATGACTGAATTGGACCGAACTTTCCGACCTTCTGAGATCGGTGGAAGATGGACATGTGTGGGTTGTTCAACAGCATACGCAGCTCACGTTCTGCTCAAATGAGTTTTTATCTCCTATCTCATGGCGAGGAATTCCTTGCGCATTGTTTGAAATTCTTCGAGCATTGAAGTCGTGTCAATGTTCTAAACATCAGCAGGAGGTAGTCGAGCAAGGTTACCAGCCAAAAACAAAGGCAAGTCACCTGACTTACATTTGTGTAGCACAGTCAGAATATCATCAACATTATTTCTGTCTTTGTGGTTCCCAGTTCTTTTGATGTAGCGTGTCCCTGTGTTTTCCATTGCAGACAGAAAAAACAACAAGCGCTTGGCTTCTTCAACTTCTGATGAGTCATAGAAGTCGGACACAATCCTCACGATTGAAACGTGTCATAACATCCATCTTATTGAACAGAAAGCATAGTAATTCATTGACCACTTGATTGAATGCACACTTGATTGAATGCACAATTGTCTATGGCACGAGGTCCAGAAACAGGCACAGCATTTACTGGAGTTGTCAGTTCATGATTTGCAGTTGAAATATGTGAGTGTCCATCACTGGCAGCACCTATCATGTTATGCTTCTTCATGCAGCTTCCACACAAGATTTCATCTCCAATGGACATTTGCAAGTTGGGTCCTCTTTTCTCGCACTATTCGCATACGCGCGTTGATCCTGACCCAGGACCCGCATATGGACGATTATTCCCCCACTAAAGTGTAGTACGACTACAGTTGACGACACGTCAACTTCGTAAGTTTTGATTGGGTCAATGTCAACCAGGGTCGAATGACCCCGTGGGCGATAATTGGTGTACGCCGAAGTTTGTCAACAGTTCACCTGATATTTCGAATTGAGATGGTGTAAGGTATGCAGTTTCACACTGTGTATAATTATCCGATCACTATTCAATCTATGCACTTTTATAAAAAAAAATCTCAGCATTCAAAATTTGCTGTTTCAGTAATTAAACACCGACAACCGACTACTATGGTGTCTCCTTAGAAATGGAACTCGTATGGCAAAGAAATATGCTAATGGACGATGGATACCACCACCTCCATCCAAATATGATACCTGGGTTACTGTCACATGAACATGTCACTTCCAAGCCTAAAGACAAATGTTTCAGGCTCAACACCCATAGCAAACAAGACAATCAGAGATTGCAGACTCTCGCACCTTCAAAGTTAGTTACTAGAATTGAAGCGGATGATCTTTACATTTTTTTGCTGGGTTATAATCGGGGATTTTGGTTGTACGACCATTGTTCATATATTGAATGGTCCGGAATTGGCCGTAGGAAAAAAAAAAAAAAAAAACAGAAATAAAGGGAAGAAATAATCATTAATAAAAGTAGAGTTCTTTCAATTTTTTTTATGTTGACCAGTATTTTGACCACGACCTGACTTCTTGATACTGACACCTCAAACGTTGGAAGTTCTCTCACATTTATACTGCATACTTTATGTTCAATCTTCTATAGAATATCGTCTGTAGCTTTGGAATTGCTACCACTTGAAATATTACGAATCGTTGATTTCAGCTCATGACCCTTACATTTTCGACCTTGGGCGATCATATGGAATTCTCATCGTATGCCCATCGGTCATATATCAAATGATGGGGAACTGACTAAAAAAAATACAAAATTAACAGTGTCCTGCATTAAGTCAAACATAGGTTTTTTTTTTATTTGGGAACCCTTCATACAAAACAACTCTTAATTGCTCATGAAGCCACAAACACAAAACCACAGAAAACATTTATTTAGTCATGAAAAACGAATCATATAGATGTGCTCATTTACCACAAATACGACCCTATGTTAGCGTTAAAAAGCACGTGCGTGTTTGCATGATATTATGAGAATTAAAAAAAAGATAAATTAACATAGTTATATTAAACATATATATATATTATATATAATATATAAGTGTTGGAAAATGTGGAAAAAAAGAAAACCCTTCCTACTGATATCCCAAGCCCCCCTCCCCCCCCCCCCCCCCTCCCGAGGTTTCGGCCTGTTAGTTTACAATTTACTGTTGCACCAGATCCAAATCCCAAGTTTGTGCACCGGCAAACGACGGATAGCACGTGATCTTCTAAAGTCTCTTATGAGGGCGTGTGTTCCCGTGAATGTCCACCAGACGGTAAGTGACATGTAGATAAGATTTGGTGACGTGCGTAGCGGTGGACAAGACTTTGCAAGACTACAGAATAAAGTACTAAAAACTATATTTGACCAGTCCAAAATGTCCTGTCCAAAATGTCCTGTCTGTACAACAGTTTATTTCAATTGCTTTGTTCATGCCTCTACACGTGCAAAATAACTGAGAGAACTGACCATAATTTCGATTTGTATACAATGCCACAAAACCTAGCATACACTGGTGCGTGGCTAGCTTGACCACATGAGATATTTCTCGGGTCTTATGTGGCTATACAACTTGAAAGTAACATACACAGACTCTCAGAGCGAGTAAATCATAGGGAACAATCTTCCTGTCTAAATTATATCCTCTGATTAAGGGGTTGTTACCCTCGCCATATTTTAGTCAGTGATGCGCACTGAATATTTTTGAAAATGTTTTTTCTTGAAGAAATAAACACATATTTCACATAAATGTTAAACTATCATGTTAATAACTAATTTAAAGCATTTTACGCGCAGTTATTATGCATCTTATGTTAAAATTGGTGAAATTGACTACCAAAATTTCGGGACATCCGTTCTTGTAGAAAAAATCGATTTCGAATGTTCCTAGTATTTTTCTGAGCATTACTACATATGCTAGTTTATGAGCCGAGAAATATTTTTTTGAAATTCAAATCCATTGCATCACAAATGATTTTTGAAGTTCAGACATTTATGGACAACTAAAAATTTTTCCCAAGTGGCCAGCACAGGCACTATTTTTTAAGGTGGTTCGCTCTCTTTGGACCCAAGCAGAGGGGCTAAAATTTGAAATTCGTTTGATGATTCTCAAATATTTAAACAATCAGCAATATGATATTGCGCATTTGAAAATATAAAATTCTGATCAAATATTCTATTTAGTGTGGAATTATGGGTAATTTTAGCCTTAAAATACCAGCAAAATGGGTAATTTTTGGCCATTTTCACTAAAATCAATATTTAATGAAAACCTGAATATAGAATTTGCTAAATTTTTGCTTGTTTATTAACGAACCTATATGCATGTTTTTGATGGAAAAAAATATGGGGGTCACCATGCTATTTTTTCTGTTATAGTTTGTCATATTTGTGAATGTTGGTGAATTTTGTCGAAATTTTAGCAAATTTAGGTAAAAATTTATGTTTTGGATTCATATAGATGCCCGTAGAGGGAAAATAAGCATGGTGACCCACATATTTTTTTCTACCAAAAACATGTACAGCGATTCGTTGATAAACAAACAAAATTTCAGAGATATCTATTCACAGGATTTCATTATATATTGATTATAGTGAAGATGGCCCAAAATTACCCGTTTTCCTGGTATTTTGGGGGTAAAATTACCCATAATTCCACACTGAACAAAATATTTCATCTGAATTTTCTGTTTTGGAATGCACAATATCCTATTGATGATTGTTTAAAAGTCTGAAAATCATCAGATGAATTTCAAATTTTAGCCCCTCTGCTTGGGTCCAAAGGGAGCGAACCACCTTAACCCTTCAAGACACTGCCACAGTGAGAGGGAGACTTCAATATCATATGCTCCACTGTGCACAATTCACACTGGCCTTTACATGTAGACTGCTACATGCTAGGGCTTCTGTGTGCATTGGGCCATGACACTACTCTATTCACCTGATCAATGCAAATAATAACCTGTATTTCCAAAGTGACAGTTATAAGTTTAAAACTTCTGGGGAAGTAACATCTTCTTGCATTTGGCATAATTCATAACACTCTGTGCTCATCAAATAACTAACAGTACATGTATGTCTTCACTGACCCTATTGTGCATAATGCTCGGTCAATGCATACAAAGAACACAAACCCCAAGCTAGATACAGGATACATCCTGATCCCAATAACATGTAAATGTAGATATCACCAGGCTTTTGATTAATTGTCATCATGATTACATGTGACATTAAAGTATCATTATTGCACATGGGTTGTGTCAACATAATTGATGTGAAATTCACACAGTGGTAACATTTTATTAGTACAATTCATCTTTTGACATACATGGATCACAGGTATGATATCAAACATACCAGACAAGAAATGTCATGAATAAATAGTGTATTTGGTAGTATACTCCTCATCCATATGTTTATCTTACAAAGTTTGTACATGGAAGGTACACAAGAACAAAATAAATCAAATATAATACCAATCAAAAAGATTATGAATTTATCATAATTGGCAAACACTATTGCACATGGCCACTTGATACACTGCCATTCAAATCTTCATAATGTATTTCTGACCTACACATGTGTATCAATAACAAATTTTTGATACATACAATGTGTTGGCCACTTTATCCATTAAAATATAAAATATGAAAATATTATTAATTGGCCATTGAATCCCCAAATTGTCTTATAGTGACATTACAATACCCAAAATGGTGATGTGCAATTCTGTACAGGTGTTTCAGAATTACAGAGCCAACATGCACTCAATTTGAATTTATATATATATTGTTTTAATATACATGTATATATTGGTGCAAACTTCAAAACACAAGTTGTTGTTATGCTTTGACATCCATATTGTTGGCCAACTGAATGATTGCTCCTGGGTGCCTGTCATTGGGGGATCAGTCAAGTGGAGCGGAGCTGCTATTGCCTGTCTTCTGATTGAGACTTGAACCGAGATTTATGGAGCTTCTGGTTGTGTTGTCTTCTGGCTGAGCTGTCAGGAAAGTGGTGTGGAGTTGTCAGCAACATCTGGAGTCAGAAAAATATGAGATGATGGATTTGTCACATGGCACTCTATTCTGTTGCTGATACCAATCACATTGTCTTGAATTGATCATTGGAATATTACAATCAAGTAAACTTCTTGATTTAGAGAAATATATATATGTTGGTGATATGAATAACTCATATAGCTGCTTATTGATAATTACCTTATATACTTGTGCCAATCAGGGCACCTGATTTAAATTTCTTGACAAACATATAGATATACATCTACATACAGTTTCATTTTGTTATCGAAATGTATTTAACCACGAACTTATGGAATAGGTACTCATAGATACTTGATAAGTGTTGATAGAGACGGGGCTCCAATATACAGAATGCTCAAATTACATGTACGTACCTGAACAAATATAATATTGTATTACCTATTTGTGAAAATGAACTCCCAATGTGCAAGAAGGGTCGAAAGAGGGTTAATAATCCGCCCCAGGACATGTGCTCGACGATTTTCCGTGTGGTTCCATGCGATCACTGACCGAGACTGGACTTGAGCAGCTAGTGAGTATTGCTCTTCACATTGAACTCAAAACTCCGTGCACGGATTTCAACGGCTTTCTCACCGGAGCGAATACAAACTCACGTGGTGAGCGATATGTCAGTTATCGTCTGGAAACATGGTTTTCAGTGTTTGTCATTCCCCGATCTACAACAATTCTTTGTCTATGAACTAATATGTCTTCGATTATGTACATTATTCTGAGATAACCTCCGTCATATGCCGATATACATGCATAACACATGGGACTGTTGGTGCCTCGCGGGAAAACATTTGGAGACGAAGCTACCGAATCTCATAGTCGCAAAATATGGTCTTCACAACCGAAGGAAATATTCCGAGGATGACCGCTACCAATTGATATCACAAAACACATGTAATGTGTCGTACTGCGAACATTTCCTGCCGTAGTCCCGTTCAGTACACAGAAAGTGGATTATTTGGTGTGATCAATGGATTATACAGATTGCCAGAATCGACATGACCAAAGATAAGTCTCGCGTAAGGATACATTAAACTTTGACCTGGGAAATATGTAAACACGATTTCGTGGCACCTGACGTTGAAAGTAGCCGATGTTCAGACTCAATTTTACGGGGGAAAACGCAATGTCACATGGCTGTGGATAGCTCGTTATGGAGTCTACGATGTGCCAATCCCAAGAAAGTCAGCTATTCTTTGAAAATCATCAAAATAATAGATGATATTTCAAGTCTGTGTGTTGTCCAAATCCACGTGATATTTTGAAAATGGCGCATTTCGTAAATGTGTCAAAGACAGTGGGGCATTTTGTGACAAATGTAGGCGGTAAATTCAAAAAGTAATTCTCGGCTCATAGACACTGACTGCTCCACTATGTAAAAAGTCGATGTATCCCAAAGATTACGTGGTTGATATTGAGAACGGATGTACCAACTTTATCGTTATGATCCGGAATGATCCAGACGTTTCAGGTCGAAGATTGTATTTTTCTAAAACAAGAAACTGACTCCTTCATTCACTCCAACTGCAAAAAGTCACTTCGGACTACCAGAAGTTTTGTGACAAATGCTCATATTTTGTATGCGGTACTAAAGTCGCGAATTTACTGCCAACAATCGGCAGGGTTTCACCATCTTAAGGTTAAAATGATGATTGTAACAAGACGCGTAATAGCTGAAATAATACAATATAACGACTACATGTATTATACATAAGAAATTATCATAAATACATGGGATATTATTACTGATAAAAAATGGGTTCTTTAACAGTTGACATATTCAACGCACTTGCCGGAATATATTCGAATGTATTCACCGTTCACGTCTTTTACCAGTAGCTTCTAAGTAGAAACAAATACACATCATACGTGTTCCTTTCAGATGATAGCATTCATTGTATGACCTTCCATTAGGATTCCATGTGTTGCAGATGGCGAAAGATCTGCACACCGAATAGGCGGTTGTGAGATCCCTTTCGTTTATGTGTTGCGAAATTTCATTAATTGGTTTCAATTTAAAATATGCATTGCCAAATTCTGTGCTTCAATGACCATCAATGAACGGGTTCAGTATGAGGGATGTCTGTCCAAGGCATCCCTTTAGTACCCATGTTTGTGGTCTTCCATTACAAGCAATAACAGTGCCATATTTCGAAGTCAGGTGTTTATTATTTTTTTTTCAAAAGAACTAAATCTTCAACGAAAATATTTTACATTCTCTCTTAGAAATTTTTATTTATATGCATCATCAGTTCTTCCAAAGATTTTTGAAAACGTATGATATAATAACATTGTTGCTTTTTTATTTTACCGGTGTTGATCTTACTTATTTACATACGGGATCATGATATATGCATATCACGTATTAGATTGTCTGGCAGAATGACTCACTACTGGAGAGGCATGCTCTTTAGAATATATACGAAGCCTGAGAAGAGAACTAAATTCATGGCGATGCAGAAATTGGTTTGAAAAGCAATAAAATCATTACACACTTTTATGCGCCATTGTCAATAATGTCCACAACAGCTTGCTTGATGAGCCATAAACGGTGTTTTTCACCGCGATGTATATCATGAGTTGTGTAGCACTTAACAGAAAATTCCTCATAAAACTCGACTCTCAGTGTCATGTTTTCACAGACTCAACTGTGATCATGGATATGCTAAGAGTTGCGGCGATTTCGCTCCTCCTGTTGATGTCAATACTGATAATATGCATCAGCAAAATATACGTTTTTTCTCCAACTGCAGTGTTTTCTGGGACTTTGTCAAGTAAACAAGGTGATAGCAACAAACACCGTGGGATTCTGTCTGCTCTCAACCCACAACGATCTTACATAACAGTCAGGGGCCCAGGACGACTCGGCAATCAGATGCTCCATTATGCCGCTCTTTTTTGTGCCTCTCGCGCAAACACAGCTCGGAAGGCTTTTCTCCATCCCCAATACGACAACAACCTCAGAAGAGTTTTTCCCAACCTCAGCATACCAACCATGGATTTAAATCTGACAAACAAGGGTCACTTACAGAAGAACGCAGAAAATGACGACCCTCATGGCTGGTTTAAGGGTCTCCCAAAAGGCAATGTTTCTTTGTATGGTCACTTTCATTCTCATATATATTTCACACATGTTGAAATGAGACTTCGAAAGGAGTTCACATTCAGTTCTCAGGTGGTCAGAGAAGTTAAGGAGTACTTCACCAGAGTTACACCCCCAAAATGGAGGGATATCAAGTTTGTTCGCGTTGGAATTCATGTACGCAGAAAAGATCGCATTGGTAAGAAATACTTAGCAATGGGTGAAATTTACCACCCACCTTCCTACTTCTTGCACGCTATGGAATACTTCAAGGAGAGATATGAACGAGTTCAATTCTTAATTGCATCTGATGACCAAAATTGGTGCAAGCAGAACTTGAATAAAACAGATGTTGTCTTCACCGGTCAGAACTATACAATTGACTTAGCAATACTTACCATGTGTGATCACACGATCATTTCTACCGGCTCCTATGGTTGGTGGGGTGGATATCTCTGCAAAGGAACCACTGTGTACTATGGTGTATCGCCAAAGAATGGAACTTATACCGCACGGAAATATTCTAAAGGACGTTGGATACCACCACCGCCATCCAAGTACAATAACTGGGTGTCAGTTGTATGATCTTGTACACTTATAAGATGATGTCACATTGTGGTGGAAACACCGGTACAAAGAATAGCCGTCATATAATCACAAAGAATTTTCAAGTGAATGATTATGTAAATATAGGGGCATGTCATATACTCATTCAACAAGTGGCAGGATCGTAATTGGGGTAAATGTTTGGCGCAAAATCACTAACGAGAATCGTCTGTAATCAATAATAACGTAAATGATGGTGGTTAAATTTCGTTTATATTGATAACGCCAGAAAAACAGAACAGTGACGTCATGTTTAGCCCCCCCCCCCCCCCCCCAAAAAAAAAAACAGTGCTGCCAGCTGGCGACTGCAGATATGTACTAAACATGTCCCATTAAGTATCCAGTTACACTATCCATCAGCCAATACACAACTTATATATCTGGAACTAGTTCAAACATTTATTTTTCACTCTTGTGTCTGATTTGTTCATATCATGATGAATTACTTCAACAATTTTTTTCAAACTTACGTGGAGCCATATCATTACAGTGCATATCGTTACAATGCATTTTTCAAGGTCACTACAATATATGATTTCCCATTCAAATGTGCCAATATTTAGAGGGTATATTTCATGAAAATGTGATATCAGCTTATTTGGAGCCACACGTTGAGCTGAATAGAACGGTCTTTACAGAATGTTGATATCTTGATTTGTTAAAAAGTTATAGCTATTTTAATATTGAAAATCCGGCAAATTTCTCCAGATAGTCTTGAAAAATCTGTCAGCTAATTAGTATGCACATAAGATGTGTGACGTCATTGACAGCTTGTTTTTTTAAATAGGCATCACAATTTAGCATTTAAGCTCATGTTTGTTCACCAAAACTCATCAGATATATCCTTCAGTAGGAACAATCAGCGAGTGCATATAAATTTTGGTTGCCATGGCAACGAATGGACTTATTTGGCCCTTAGCAACCAGGTTGCTAAGGCTGGTATTCAAGTTAAAACACGATATGAAAGTACTAAACTGATTTAGATACCTAAACAGGGTAGTGACTATGTTTTGTGGAAATGATCAACAAACTGTTCAAAAACACACCTTAGCAACCGATACAGGCACGTTTAGAGGCATTGGAAGTTAGTGGATGCTATTACTGCTGGTTTCCCAAGCCTGTATTGGTTGCTAGGGGTTGTGTTCAGACATTTTGATGATATATTCCTCAAAATATTGTCATTACTCTATAGTCTGAAATGGTTTCATACATATATATTTTGTTTTCAATTAGATATTGACCTTAGCAACCATGGTTGCTAAGTGCCAAGCCAAACCATTGGTTGCCATAGCAACCAAGAAATTCTTGAAATCACTGACTGTTCGAACTAAAAAGCATAAAAAATGAGTTTTGGTGAACCAATATGGATACAAACGGTCTCATTATTCTATTTAAAAATGCCTAGTTTAAACGTAGTCTGTCAATGACGTCATACATCTCATTTGCATGTCAATTAACCTATCGCCAAACCAGTTTGTCCGAGTCTTTTTACGTCATTCTCGACGAATTCTGCAAAACGTTATTATTGGCCAAAGAGAAGTTTGCCGACGTAATATGTGAAACTCGGACAACTTTTGGGGGTTTTGGCGATAGGTCAATTAGCTGTCAGACTCTTGTCAGATTATGTAAATATGTACATGCTTAAAGTGTCATAACTTTGGAAGTAATCATGATATCAATATGCTGTGAAGACCATTTTGTTCGGTTCAATTAGTGCTTTCACATACATAACAAAAATCCAATTTTCGTGATATTTTGAAGTGTTTTAAGAATTCACAGACCTTATACAGCCTTTATACAGCCTTATCCTTATACAGCCCCATCATGGAAGAAACAAATTGACAAAACATTTGTTTTCTCAACATATCCTTGAGCATTTACCGATATTTATCCCTGGAGTCCGGAACAAGGGGCAATAAGTGCACGACGGGGAATATGCATCAAAAGTAGAGTGGACAATCATCTAACCCAAAACCCAGTTAGTATACATGGTAGGAAGTGGGGGAGGGGGGGGGGTATCCAACGTCCTTGAGCATATTTCTCAGCCATATGAGTTTCATCCCTTGAAGAGACACCATAGTACACATTGGTTCACCCACCAATCATAGGAGCATAGAGAAACGGTCAGAACGGCTGGTTCAAGGGTCTCCCAAAAGGCAACGTGTCACCGCACAGTTACTGCACAGTTCTCATACATATTTTACATATGCTGAAATGAAAGTTTCCAAGGAATTCACATTCAGTTCTTATGCACTCAGAGGAGTTAGAGAGTACTTCACAAGAGTCATGCCCCAGAAATAAAAGAAAGTGAGATTTCTTCACGCAGGAATTCTTGCGCGCAGAGGTGCAAAACAGCTGGAAATGGGTGATATTTACCACCCACCTTCCTAATTCTTGCACGCTTTTGAATTTTCCTAATTGTTCCTAACAATAAAAATGGTGCAAACAGAACTTGAGCAGAGCAGATGTTGTCTTCACGGGTCAGAACTATACGATTGAATTAGCGATACTTACCATTTGTGACCCAACGATCATTTCGGTAGGCTCATATAGTTGGTGGGGTGGATATCTCTGTAAAGAACTACTGTGTGCTATGGTGTCTCCCCAAGGAATTGAACTCGTATGGCAAAAAAATATGCTAACGGACACTGGATATCCCCACCTCAATTCATGAAAAATCACTGGGGTGCTGTCATATGAAAATGTCACCACTTACAAAATATATATTTCAGAAGACCGAAGACTTCATGGTTAAAGCCTATAGCAGTAAATATTACATACATTAAACCGTACTATATGAAAGAGCGGGATTATAACAATATAAACATATACTGTAATATCATAACCACCAAGTGACTTATTGAACATGCATATAGGGAACTTGTTCAATGTTTCCAGAAACCCCCAATTCCTGGTCAAATCGTACAGCATTTTGCGACCATGTGATTTGATTAATGATGAGAGATCAATCTCCTTTGTCTATTGATTGCAGCTGGATTGGAATTTGATTTTATGCAGCTTGTATTCATGGCATCATCAATATTTCAGTATTCTGTAATTACCGATCGATACGAATATCTAGTCACTCGAAGGTTTTTCATTTTTAGAATTCAAATCATAGTGATATAAAGCTTTATTGGGGGGTAAAACGAAGGTTGGTATTAACATTGAAATTACAAATGAGTTGGTCGATGGGACGACAGGTAACAACTATTGTATATTTCGACGATCAATGCAATATCTTATCGACCACTTTGAAAGGACTCTTCATTTGAACAAACTCATCGTGTTCTCCCAGCGGTGCATTATATCAAATGTCAATTTTCTTGTTCTGAACTTACATGAACGACAACTTTATAGTTATATTTTAATAATGGGGCTGATGGTGTTTTGTTTATTCTGTGGGTACAACAAGTATCAGACGTGTTAATGCATTGGATAATACGTATACCAGTTCAAAGATCAAGCACACAACATGTCCTCGATCGCGTGCTGAGGGATGGAAACCTCGAGAGTCCCCACTCACATAAATCTAAATATCCGAGCATTTACCCCAGCAAGAGGCATGCGACTTCGTTAATTATTCGTTATAAACCATGTGCGCCGGATCCAATACCCATTTGGCTACTGAAGGAATGCATTGACGAACTGCTTCCTTTTATATTATTGTGAACAAATCTCTTCAGTGTGGTATTTTTCTTGACCAATTCATTTGCGCACACGTCCGACCACCTTTTCAAGAAACCAGCACTGGATAGAGACGATGTCACAAGTTACAAACCTGTTTCCAACCTTGCATCAAGTTCTTGAAAAGTTAGTTAGCAGTAGAGTGGATCATCAGTTAAGCACAAATAACTTATACGAACAATATCGATCAGCCTATAAATATCACATTTCAATCGGAACGGCACTCGTTAAATTCACAAATAACATTTTACAATCCCTAAATGAAGGATGTATTAGTGCTCTCATGAAACACTACTAAGTCGGTTACAAGGTGGCTCCGGTATCAGTGACTCAGCCTTCGCATGGTTCACTTCGTAGCTGCATGGCCGGACTCCGGTTGTATCCATCGAAGACGCATGTTCCGCACCAGTTCATCTTGAATACAGGGTTCCACAAGGATCCGTCCTTGGTCCCAAACGGTTTTTCTTATACATCCATCCTCTGGCTGATCTCAGCACGTCAAACCCTTATTCTACCGTCATCGAAGTCCAGGTTGAGCTTTGACACGTCTGAGAACACCAGACGACTCCAGTGATCCTCAGCTGTCCTGTTCTGTACTCGAGTACACCATCTCGCCGTGTGTTGCCTGTTGTCAACTCGTATCAGTGGCTTTTGTAGTGCTACCCGGCTATAGATGGCCAAACGATTGAGTCTGCGTTTGGTTTTTCTTCTAGCCGTTCGGAGATATGTTATGTCATTACACATAGTGTTGATTCTGGCCAGTGATAAAAAGCAGTGCTGTCTGACCAAACGACACAGGACACGGTCATCACTGGCTGCTATTTTCAGAGAGCGACCCGATCGACGCTTTTTGGCTGAGGAACCATCTTCCTGGAGCCTTTTCCGAACTCTGGTGCCTGACCGTCTTTATATCACCATTTGTCTGGCGATCCTAGTGAAGCTAACTCCGGCTTGCCGCATATGTTAGCGATACTTGACATATGTACGTGGCTATTATTTTGGGTGAGAGTTTTCAAAAAAATCTTCCTATATATCATGTATATGCCCATATGTAATAATGGTGTCTAAATTGCACATTTCTATTGCCAAATTACACAATGATACTAATATGGTTTGATATGTTGATATGTTATAATAGGCATGAGGCTATATTTATATCCCATGTCTGTGACATAAACTCAATAGCTTTTTGGCTCGTGATTGGGCATTTATGTACTCGTTATACACATATTGCGGAGTGGACTTCTAAATTGTTCTAGTAGGTCGCTGGGAAAATTGTATACTAATTCCATCTAGTGTTCAATAGAAACATCTATATTTCACACACTCTCTGCCCCTGATGACGCCGGTGTGCCTTTGGGTGTAAATATTTGGTTGGGCTTCGTTTTAGCTTACCGGCCCTTTGGGCCGATAAGCTATTGTCATGGTTTTTCGTCCGTCGTCCGGCGTTCGTCGTCCGCCGTCGTCCGTCCGGGTCTGTAACTTTTTTTTTGACATGATGAATTTCCCCATAAATTTGTGAGAACATACCTTGGGCCAGTATCTAAAGACGTTTTTAAAAATTTTTTGATTGAATCGTTTTTGCCGATTTGGCGGCAATTTTTGACAAAAAATTGCCAATTTGTCTGATCAGTTTTGAGATTTTTGTTTCAAAACATTCCTTTCATGTACCTTTACGACGTGTATAAGTTTCGTTGCCCTTGAATCGCCGGTTCGCATGTGGCGGCCATTTAGATTTTTTGACGGGTCCCAAATTTTGTTTTGTCCCAAATCGAGCCACTATTCGTTTTGAGCCATTTCCAGCAAAAAAAATTGAAAATGGCCATTGACAAATTGGCCATTGAAATTTTTTTTGGACTTTTTCACCACTTTTTCCTTCATAATGGGAGCTGTGCGGAGTAAACTCATAGAACACTTCAAGATAGAGCCTAAGTATTGGCACATTCAAATAGGAAATCATATATTGCGGTTCGAGTGGTGACCTTGAGTTTGACCTACAATGACCTTGGAATTTTGTCTTTGGTGGCCCTTTTCTCAAAATATATTCAGACAATTTTCCTCAAAATGCATAAGATTCTCCCTATGTACCTTTCTGATGTGTAAAAGTTTTGTTGCCTTTGAATCGACAGTCTGTGATTATATGTCATTAACGACAAAAATCTTCCGAGATGTAACTTGATTTGTTATTATAGTCCGTACAGAAAATTGTTTCCGGCAACATTTACGAACATGTTTTGACAACAGAGTTTAAGATCAGTGTAACCAATTTTACATTTTGATACTTATATTTACACCAAATTACAGCGTTCAATTTCGTAGATATGGGATTCATATTTCATTGATGGACCAATTTTGAGCGGTCAGTGCTGTACATACGCTTCCGTAGTAAACAACCCGGTGTCTGTGCGTGAACTGATTCATTACGTAGTGACAGGCGCCTATGTAAGCTGGTAAGTGGCCAATACCGCAATACTCGAACTCTTATTGTCTCCCCGCAGGGGAGACTTCTTAAACGCTCCCTGAGATCCCCATGGGGGAAATACTCTTCGACTGGGGGAAAAACCTGGTTTCCAAGAGAAAACACTTTGAACGTGTGTACTACAGAGCTCGACGTAAATAATTCAGTTAATTGATATAATCTGACGAATATTTTTGTCGAATGGAGCATAATTTTCGACACTATCCCCGATTTACGTGAACATTAGCGTGTCGGCTGGATTTGAGAATAGGGACCTTTAGCATCACCCGATCTAAACGCTAACCTAAACGTAAACATAAAACGAAATTACGTTTCACGGTAACGTAACGTCTGACTGCAAAAGACCTTTAGCAACTGGACCACATACGGTACTTTGTCCATGGTGAATGCATGCGTAATCTATTGGTCTCTTGATGCGAGTACCAGAATGGCTCGATTAAGTGCCAGGGCACTTATTTGTCAATAAAGTTCTACCGACGACGCTCTTTCAAAACGGGCGCTTATTCAAGGGAGGCGTTATTATGACAACAAACTTTTCCAGGTTAAAACACGATCTATATGTTGTCGGTCAATGCCAATGTCCAAGCCTTTATTTGGTGTATTTTTCATAGCACATCCAATATCAAACTAATCAGTTTATGGCCAATTAAGGGATACATTGCAAAGGAGGACCTGCAGTTGAATGAAGCTTGGCACGGGATAAAATTTTGTAGTACTGATATGAAACGGTGCTGTCGAGTGCCAGAAAAATGTCACACTGGGAATACTCGATCCATATATTAGAACTACCCCGACACAACTCGTATTGATCTCTAGTAGTCGCAATCCATGTTATTTCAGTCACACAAAGTTGTTCTTCCATAGAAATCAAACATGTCCAAAGGGGAAAGCCTACGGCAAACTTTCAATTGTAAATTTGAAATTTCACCTGCAGTTACAATTACTAGTATCAATAGAAGCTGAAACAAAGTGCAATTGAAGTGTGAATCACTGATATAAACGGTATTTCTTGTGCAATGCCGGCGCTTTTTTGAGAATGGTGCACTTTCAAGGATTCACATATTTGTCAAAAACTTCAAACCCGCTGGTGCTCATTCGAGGGAGGCGCTCTCTAAATTTATATCCGTACTGTGATTGGTTTGGTAGTAATTTTAATTGATTTGATTTGTGGTAACTTTTTTTGTCTACCTGTAGAAAGTTCTACTACTAGAGAGAAATGGCCTACTAGTAGAACTTCTACTGGAATAGGCCTGATGAAAGGCACACAAAAAAATCTATCTGCAGAAGTTCTACCAGTAGAAATTCTACAGGAATAAAGAAACGCACACAATAATAAAAATAACATAATAATAATAGGAATAATAACAATATCGATCGGGGTATGTCCGACTGTAGTCGTACTTACCCCATGCGGTAAGTGCGACTCTTTTTCTTGTCAAACTATAGTTTAATGAGGAAAAGCCAGTATTCCATTTTAGCTTCACGCCTTCCCAAACTCCCACCACCAGCCCTACAAGGACACCCAGGCCCATAGAAAGAATCCAGACACTTTTATGGTGCCACTAAGTTGGCATGACACACCTAAGTTGGCATGACATGAATGGGGTATGTGCCCGGTGGTATATGTCCCAATGATATTGTAATAATAATAATGATAGATATACATGTAGGCCTGATAGTTATGATGCAGTGTATATGACATGCCTGAATCTGAAGAGATTCAGAAGCTACTGCATGCGTGCATGCGTGCAAGACTGCAAGAGTACCGTAAACTTCTAATAAACGTGGGGGCGTTTATTGATTTCACTTGCCGTCCAGACCATGCGCCTATTAAAGACCTGCGTTCATTAGAGGCCCTCTGTTAATCAAAAGTTTTGCCGTACACCGTACATGAACTTTAACGTGAAATAGATCCGCTAAACCCAGAGTTTACCGTAAACCACGAACGCTAACGTTATGGCGCTTGACGGAGAAGAACGGAAAGTTATGACGCAATGCACATACTTTTGACTTTTACGTTACCGTTCGATATAGCGTAAGCGATGCTAAAGGTCCCTAATAAATACATAACTACGGTGTGCATTCAGTCAACCGAGTATCACTTTTGTCCCTACTGCAGAACCATCGCTCACTTCTCACGCTTACACTTTCTGTCATTGCCTAATTTTCCTTGTTTCGGAGCATTAAAATTAGCCCATTTGTTTCGTTCCATTTTCTGACTGCATCTTTACTTCTAACAATCATATGCGTTTATTTTTCGCTGCCACAGAACGAGCTAATTTTTCGCTAGGAAAGTGCGGAATGTTGGGAACCGTGGTACTGATCGTTGGCAATGTGTAAAAGTCGGAATGGGTTCCGAGTTCAATACAACCGACTTCGACATTGATATTTCGGTGCTTATAACTTTTCCGACGGTACTCAAATTTTGTATACACTTCTGATATGGACATATATTGTCGTTTATGTGTACACTATTGACCAAGAACTACTGTACGAGTATATTGAATTTTGGGCCAAATTGAAAACGGTGCTGAATTTTATAAACACCTTGCTATTTTTGATGGGCGTACTCGATAATGAACTACTATTCATACGAACTATCAATTGTTTGTCCTGCATGGACATCGTAAATACTATATGCACACGAAATTGAATTAAAAACAGTACGTACTAGAAATGAGCGCGCTATTGACTTCTCTTATCCGGGGAGATCTGGTGCTTTGCACCAGGTATTATTCTTGTGCGTACGTGTACAATACACAGCTAGCCACTGTACACAGCAGCCCTTGGAATTTCCAAGAGATCGTGTGCTTGGCTGTGCTGTGTAGTGAGTTTCGATTCACCACGGACCTCACGCGTGAGGTCTGTGGATTCACCAATAACTCTCTGCTTTTGGCTGATACTCTATGATCTTTATGACACAAATTGATTTGGCCGAGGCTCGGAATTGCAGGTTTTCTATTGTGGCGAACGCCACTGTTTGAGTTCACAAATGTAAACAATCCTTCATTATCGCTCACTGAAGTTTGTTTTGTTATGTCATACTGTTGTCATAACCACTTTATATACAGAATAGATACCTGTGTTGGTGTTTACCCGTGTGGGATACTCCGGGGCACTTGTCATGTGTTTGGAGCCATGTAATATCAGATTAACCTCACTTGTCAAAATTTGGGGTATTTCTTCGCCATGTTGGGTGTACTCTCGCGGCCTGGGGTGCCAAAACCGCCAATGTCATCGGGTATTTTTATGTCCGTCGTCGGTAGGTTATCATATTTTGTGTCAGTATAATTAGCGGAGTTTTTGGCCGGCATTGTGTGTATTCTCGGGCCCAAATTCACCAAATATACTGGTTACATATATTTTGGGGTTTGAGGGTAGATTCCCATATTCGCCAGGTGGCGCTCAGAATTTAGGGATGGGCACTCCCGCGTGATATAAAGAGGCGGCAGCCAGCTGTACGAGAGAACCGCCCACCGGAACCCTACTGGAACTGGACTTGGACACCTTGCAGATCTTTACAAAACTTTACTGGAGCCCTACTGGAGCCCTACTGGAGCCTAAGCTGCCGTTGCACTGCAGCTAGCTGGACCGTTACTGGACCCAAGTACCTACTTATAGGCCCTTACTGGATACTGGAGCGATGCCTTAGGCCTATTCAGGGGCTGTACACGGCTTACAAGTTGGGTCCTTAGCTGGAGCAAGGGGGGTACTGGCTTTAGTGTTGCTATTTTAGACTGGTTTCCCATTTAGTCACAGGAGGTCCGATCTGATGATCTAAGGGGGCTGGCATTATTTTATCACTGAGCTAGGGGTGGGTGGTATCCCCATTTTACTAGTCAGTAAAGATTCAATCCCGGATGTTCATGGTATTTTAGGAGATATCTCTCTGGTTTGAGTGTGCAGTGACTTGTGTGTGTTTTATATTAGTTCTCCAATTGTGGAACTGGCATGGTCAATAAAACATTGTTATGACCTGTCATTTGGTAGTTATTCCATTCCCTGAGTTTTAGAACGGAAATATCTAGGACTAGTATATCAAAGTTGTGGTGTATGTTTACACGCTACCAATAAATCTTACATTCGCTACAGCTGATTTGGTGGCAGCGGTGGGATCTTCTCATATATATATTGAGAGGATGGTGCCCGTTTAACCCCTCGTTTTAAATAGTTGGTTAGGACTTGGTGGGTTTTTGTAGCCTTTTACTTTGTCGCTAGCATTTTCTTTTTGTATGTCCGCGTAAACGGACTTGCACTAGGCGTTAGGTGTAGGTTAGTTGGGGCCCCAGAAAGTATTTCAGTTGGTGAGCCAACATTTAGATCAAGTTTCACCGGTTTGAAAATAGAATTTCATAAGAGCTGGTTAAGTTAGTAAGCTAACCATGTGGTCTCTATGGAGCGGAGAAGTTGAAGCTGGATGCCAGGGGTTGTTGAGTCAGTTTGCTTCTGAACCTCGGACACCTAGTCCTTTTTCGGTCGAGACACCGACTTCTGAAGATTTACGGCTGAGAGCTGTGGGACAGCCACTCATCCCCCCTCCGCCAGCCTTGTATGATAGCCGGGACCCGGAAGCCGGGCAGAGAAGGATCCCTAGTCGGGCAGAGTCAACCTCCACCAACCAGTCGGGGGTTGACCGCTACTCACAGGGTGCATTGAGGTCGCTATCCGGCAGACACGGACAGGATGAGTCCTGGGCACCCCTTCCTCCATGGCTCCCAGTCCACCAACACATTTTGACCGGACACCAGCGACCCAGGATACCGGAGGGTCCACAGGGACCAGCAGCCTCAGGGGATGTTCACCACCGCCCATGGACGGGCTGGCAGGCTGAGCCACCAAGGCCAACCGAGTCTACAGGACGGACTGTGCCCCCTGGACTGATGGAACTGGCCCAGTATCGAGGATTGACTGGATATGACGTGCTGGTGGCTCACAACGGACGAGTCGGGACGATGGAACCGGTTGGGGGACCCAGGCCTACTGGACTGACTGCGGGGGCCGGATATGCTGGATGCGTCGAGCCAAGGGGGCACGCTGAGACGGGGAACAGGTCGATTCCCACCCTGTCCAACCAGCAGCTAGGGAGCCGTGGCTGGCCTACCCGCGGCAGTACCAGTATTTTCCGGGCCAAGCGGTGAACCACCCAGCGACATGACACCCTCAGCCGGAGCCCCAGGCACCGAAAGCAGTGACACAAAAAGCTAAGCGCCCGGCCTCTTATGACGGGAAATCAAGCTGCTAAGATTACCTTGTGCAGTTTGACTTGATTGCGTCGTTCAATCACTGGAACGAGCAGGTCCGTGCTTTGGAGCTTGCCACGAGCCTTAGAGGGGCTACCCTAGGCGTGCTAGCCAACCTCGAGCCTGCTCAAAGGACATCTTACGCCGAGCTGTCTCGTGCCCTTTTGAACCAGTTTGAACCGGAAAACCAGGCCGAAGTCTTCAGGGCCCAGCTGAAGGCAAAGCAGCGCAAGAGGTCTGAACCCCTGACGGAACTGGCACAGGAGATAAAGAAGCTTGTTCGGAAGGCCTATCCCACGGCGACAAGGGAGATGCGGGAAGTCATAGCCCAGGACGGCTTCATTGACGCACCGGGCGACTCCGAACTCGAATGGTCCGTTTTTCAGGGGGAAACCAGCTACACTGAACGAGGCGGTGACCCTCGCTGTAGAATACGAGGCCTTCCAGGCTGGACGTTCCCGGCGGAATAACAGACAGTTTCTGAGGGCGCAGGAACTGGAAGAGACGAAGCAACCTGATGGCGCAGGCGACGCTTTCCTTGACCAGTTGGCAGCTATCTTGGACGGCCATCAGAAACCAGCCGACCCTAGCAAGAAGGATCATGGGAAGGGCCATGGAAAGAAGCGTCAGCCGAAGTGTTTCGTTTGCGGAAGTCCGGACCATTTCCGACGGGATTGTCCCGAACGGAAGAAAGCGGACCCGTGTTCTTACTGTCCGAAACCCGGCCATACTGCAGAGAAGTGCTTCAAGCACAAAAGAGACCAGGAACAGGAAACCCCAGCTGTGGTTTCAGGAAACGGCAATTAGCTGAAGGTGAGGGTCATCTCTCAGCTAAGGAATTGGCGGTGATGAGACCCGAAATAGTCCGTACAGACCACAGGAGCATGTACATGACTGTTGGTCTTCACGGAGTGGTCATGGATGCCCTTGTGGATACTGGATCCACGGTTTCAGTGTTGCAAACTGAGAGTTACTACCGGATACCGGAAGGGAAGCGTCCTCCCTTGGAGAACGGTGGTAGTAGGCTGCGAGTAGCAGACGGGGGCTCAGTGACCACTCTTGGGAAAGCCAATTTTTCTTTGCAGCTAGGCGATCACAGCTTAAGGCAGGAACTGGTCGTAGCAGAAACCCAACCGGCGGTGATTTTGGGTTACAAATTATTATTATTATTATTATTATTATTATTATTATTATGTACTCTGAATGTGGGACGGGCACAACTCTGGTTAGCAGGAGAGCAGATCCCTTGTGAGTTGGATGGGGCACGGGGTGCCCTGTGTAGGATTTGGCTCAAGGAAACGACTGAGATACCACCCCTCAGCGAGAAGATGCTAGAGGGATTAGTGGTCGGGGCGGTCGAAGGGAACTGTGCTATACTGGAACCTGCAGAGTCCTTGGTACAGCGAAAAGGGATTGTAGTGGCCAAAGCTCTGGTCGAGCCGGAAGGGGGGAAGGTACCTCTGAGAGTCCTGAATCCAACGAATGAGCCAGTCCGGCTGTACAAATCGACGTGCGCAGCGGTGTGCGAAGGCGTGGAAGAGGTGAGAGGTGGAAGTCAGGAGGAGTTAGTCTGTGCTGTGAAACAGGACAGCTCCAAGGAAGATCTTCCACAACACCTAGCCGGGATCGCCAATGGACTGGAGGATCGGTCGGGGCTGGCCCAGTTGGACCAAGCCCGGAGCTTGTTTTTGAAACATTCACAGGCCTTCTCCAAGGACAAGGACGACCTTGGACGGAGAACCCTGGTGAAGCATACAATCCCGACAGGGGACGCTAGGCCAGTCCGTCAACAGCCGCGGCGCCTCCCACTGGCGGAGCAGGAGGATTGTCAAAAGGAACTGGACCGTATGGTGCGGATGGGAATTGTGGAACCTTCCCGTAGCCTCTGGGCATCCCCAGTCGTGATGGTAAAGAAAAAGGATGGTTGTTGGCGATTTTGTGTCGACTACCGGAGGCTGAACGCAGTGACCAAGAGAGACAGCTATCCCCTCCCCCGGATAGATGACTCACTCGACACCCTGGGCGGGGCCTCCGGGTTTTCTACCATGGACCTTGCCAGTGGTTATTGGCATGTCGAGAGGAACCCCCAGGACGCAGAGAAGACTGCCTTTTGCACAGGGAAGAATGGCCTTTTTCAGTGGAAGGTTCTACCCTTTGGCCTCACATCAGCAGGAGCTACCTTCGAGTGATTGATGGAGCGCGTGTTAACAGGACCCCACTGGGAAACATGTCTAGTCTACCTGGACGATGTCATAGTTTTTGTCATATCAGGAGACTGGACGAGGTACTGGACCGTATAGGAGCCGCTGGGCAGAAGATATCACCAAGAAAATGTCAACTGTTCCATTCGGAGGTCGCCTTTTTCGGTCATGTGGTGTCCAAGGTGGGTATTCCTACCGACCCCCAGAAAATCAGGGCTGTCAGAGAGTGGGAGGTTCCGCGATGCTTGAAAGAAGTGAGAAGTTTCCTCGGTCTCTGCTCGTATTATGGGAGATTCATGAAGGACTTTGCTACGACGGCAAAGCCCCTGCATCAACTGACTGAGAAGTCTGTCCCATTTGACTGGAAACCTGAATGTGAACCGGCTTTTGAGAAGTTAAAGGAGGCCTTGATAAGCGCACCTGTCCTGGCGTTCCCAGTAGCTGGCTTGCCTTATTTGTTGGACACAGACGCGAGTGCAACAGGAATTGGCGCCGTACTATCCCAGGAGTATGACGGGCAGGAACTGGTTATCGCTTACTACAGTCGGACCCTCAGTAAGGAAGAGAGGCATTACTGTGTAACCTGTCGTGAGCTGCTGGCTGTAGTTGAGACAGTGCGACACTACCATCACTACTTATACGGCACCCCAACGATTGTACGGACCGATTATGGGGCCCTGCGATGGATCATGAGATTCAAATACCCGGAGGGCCAGTTCGCCCGATGGCTGGAGGTATTAGGCACCTATCAGCTAGATATCCGGTATCGGCCTGGGCATAAACACAACAATGCGGATGCCCTCTCCCGGAGGCTGTGCATAGACTGCCGGAAATGTGAGGGTCTGGAGTCTATGGAGGCCGAAGCAGTATGTGTCCTACAGGCAGGGCAGCCAGAAACCCAGGAGTTGAGCGGCCCAGATGCCCTCGCCCAGGATCGAGTGCGGGAATGGCAGGAAGAGAATGCGGACCTTTCAATCGTGAAAGGCTGGCTGACTTCCCAACGTCGACCGGACTGGGAGGAGATGAAGGCTGCCGGACGGCTGCTCCGTACCTGCTGGTCCCTGTATCCGGAGTTGGAACTTCATGATGGCCTGATTTACCGGAGATGCAGCCTGGAAGGTGACCCTTCGCCACGGTGTTGCTTGGTCGCACCTCTACCAGTACGGAGGCACATTATGAAGGTGCTGCACAACAGCCGGACCGTGGGACACTTGGGGAACCGGAAAACCCATTTCAATATTGCCCGACGGTTTTGGTGGCCAGGACTCCGAGCCGATGTCGAAAGTTCGTGCCGAACTTGCCGCTTTTGTCAAATGCGGAAGCCTAGACCGGGCCGAAAGTATCATCCCTTGGTACAGGAAACAGTCGGAGCACCCATGGAGAGACTGGCTATGGACATTCTGACAGTATCCCCTGAGTCTGCGAGCGGAAACACCTGCATCTTGGTCATCTCTGAATATTTCTCGAAATGGACTGAGGCGTTTGCCCTACAGGACCATAAGGCTCTCACGGTGGCGGACACCCTTGTGGTGGAAGTGTTCCTGCGAATAGGGACACCCGTCGTACTCCACTCTGACCAGGGTCCTGAGTTCCAATCTGAGCTGATGCAGGAGTTGTGCGGCCTCCTCGAAATCAAAAGTATGAGGACGGCGCCAAATCATCCGTGATCGGATGGACAGGTCGAAAGGTTCAACCTGACTCTGCTGGTCATGCTTTCCACGTTCTGTGAGCAGTCTCGGGAAGACTGGGATGACCATTTGCCCTACGTGATGGCTGCATACCGGGCGACCCTAAACGAAAGCACGGGATTCAGTCCGAACCAGCTCATGCTGGGACGAGAAGTGGACTTGCCGATCGATATTGCTTTACCGGATCCCGACCCACAGCGCCCGTACACGTGCCACGTAGAATACGTGCAGTGGGTCAGAGAGGCCATTAAGGAGAATTTCGATTTGGCACGGGAACACCTTCAGAGGGCGGCTGAGCATCAAAAAAGACGTTTGACAAGAGGGCGAAATGGAGGGCACTTCAAGTGGGAGATTGGGTACTTCATTAATACCTCCGCCCTCGGAACAAGCTGGATTTCCCGTTTGCAGGTCCATACCTGGTCATCAAGAAGATAAGCACAGTGAACTATCTGATCCAGAAGAGTCAGGAAGTCGACCCAATAACAGTCCATATCGACGACCTTAAGCCATACGAATGAGAAGTCCCAAGGTCTTGGATCGGGGAGACTCCCTCTCGGATAGAGCGCGCCACCCAGTGTGACGGGTCCAACCAGGAACTGGACGGAGCTGTACCAGAGGAGAATCGGACGGATCCAGTGCCAAGACCCGAGGACGAGTGTTCGATCAATCACCGACCAGCCATGGTCCAGACGGCAGACGTAGAACACCGAAGGCGGACCCGTCAGCTCCCCAAGCGCTTCCGAGACTACTTAGTCTACTAAGATCCTAACCACGGTACCATAAGGGCCTAGTTAAGGAATGTGGCCGTATTCTAATGATCGGAATATTTGCAGATGGACAAGACCGGACGATTCGAGTGCCCGGATTCGGGGTGTAGCCACCGGTTCCACAAGAAACATGCGCTCGAGAACCACAGATGGCGTGCCCACGGGGACAGGAAGGAGGAGGAAGTGAGGACCCTGTCGGCAGGGCGCTCCCGGAGCCCGGTGCGACGCCAGGACTCAAGCCCGAGGAACCGGAGTGCAGACCCACCCCGGAGGAGCAGGACCGAAGACCGCAATGGAACCGGATGACGCCGACCGTCTCCAGCACCCCAGAACCGGGTGGAGCCAACCGCCCTGAGCCTGGTGGCCCAGGAGGGACTAGATTTGGACTTGGCGGAGTTCCTGGAGCGCTATCGGCCCCACAACTCGTCAGAGGAGGAGGGTGGCAGGATTCAAATGCCAGGTCGAGACCTTACTGGAGGCGCGACGCCTGGACAGGCGGCAACCTCTCGGGATGAGCAGGAACAGGAGCGATGCGAGCCAGCCAACAGCGCGACCCTGCGTCCTTTGGAGACAGTGGACGTGGAGACGAAACCCCGGGACCTGAGGCTCGCCTTTCTGGACGCCCCGTGCGTGTCATCGCCTACTCCGGAGGGGGCCGCCTTGAGGGCTTTCCGAGATCAGGCGTTGCTACAGGGGACCAAGGTGTCCTTTTCCCAGTGTCCCGGCGAGGGAGGAGGCCGTGCTGGCTGACGGCACGCGGTATTCACTGGAAACCGTGTGGTCGCCAGATCCAGCCCCGCCACGCTGCACCTGAACCCGCAGTAGTCAGGTTCCCACCCCGCCGCGTCAGAAGAACAAGGAATGAGCTTCGTGGGACAACAAGCAGTTCAAATGTGACTTTTGTGTTGGACAGCAACCGTTCTAAATGACATTTTCATCTTCAGTTGTTGAGTTATTAAGTTCGGTTCGAACTTCTATTATAAGGGGGGCTGTGTGGTGAACGCCACTGTTTGAGTTCACAAATGTAAACAATCCTTCATTATCGCTCACTGAAGTTTGTTTTGTTATGTCATACTGTTGTCACAACCGCTTTATATACAGAATAGATACCTGTGTTGGTGTTTACCCGTGTGGGATGCTCCGGGGCACTTGTCATGTGTTTGGAGCCATGTAATATCAGATTAACCTCACTTGTCAAAATTTGGGGTATTTCTCCGCCATGTTGGGTGTACTCTTGCGGCCTGGGGTATTTTTATGTTCGTCGTCGGTAGGATATCATATTTTGTGTCAGTATAATTAGCTGAGTTTTTGGCCGGCATTGTGTGTATTCTCGGGCCCAAATTCACCAAATATACTGGTTACATATATATTTTTTGGGGTTCGAGGGTAGATTCCCATATTCGCAGAGGTGGCGCTCAGAAATTAGGGATGGGCACTCCCGCGTGATATAAAGAGACGGCAGCCAGCTGTGCCAGATCTTTACAGAGATATATAATGTTTTATATTAGTTCTCCAATTGTGGAACAGGCATGGTCAATAAAACATTGTTATTACCTGTCATTTGGTAGTTGTTCCATTGCCTGAGTTTTAGAACGGAAATATGTAGTATATCTAGGACTAGTATATCAAAGTTGTGGTGTATGTTTACACGCTACCAATAAATCTTACATTCGCTACACTATAATCACCATTAAAATGGTATTGGAGCATCTACGGTTACAGTTTTTTTTTTCGGTTGCCGAACATTATGGTTCGATTACGTATTAGCATGGTATTGCATCCGTCATCGTCCACATTTCTATTTGCAAAGTTCACGCTCGATATTTTCTGAAAATTTGCACATAAATACCTAGAAGCGGGAAGTATATTCAAGTTTTTTTTTGTGTTATTTGTTCAATAACTTTCTAATTTATGTATAGAACACCATATCGTCGCGTGGCGATTGTTTTGATTTTTCGACGGGTCCGTGAAACAAACATTTTTGGTCTGAAATCAAATCGCTATCAGTTTTCAACCATTTCCAGCCAAAAACATTTTTTCGCCAATGAAAACATTTTGGATTTACAGCACTGACCTCACTTGCGTGTCGCATTTGTTGTCCACTAAACAAACTCAGTGCAAATGTATAATATGTATCTGGCTAATTGAGATATTCATGACACTTCCGTTTGCACCGCCCACCCCCCCAACCGTAGACGTAGACAATACTAGTATGTAGGCCGTCCCTTCATGTACGACCATGGGTGCAAGCAGAAAAAAATATTGGTGCGATACCATGAAAAGCAGAGGGTGGCCAATTTCACGCACAGTAGCGCTTGATGCAGCATGTTCACATCCTCCCAACATCACGGTGTGGGCCCTTTAATGTGATCACATCACGGCGAATCTATGACTCCGAGTAGAGTCCACAGCTACGACAAACACACCCGGCAGCATTACGAGACACGCGAAGAGCAGGATCGGCAGAGTAGGTATTGAAAGCTTTCACTCGTGCATGTGTATCATGATGTTATTATCTAATTATGACTTAAGTGCAGGACAGAGACGTACAATAACATCACTAGCGTAGGCCCTATGACCAATACCACCCCTAGGCAACCTAGGTCTGAGCTCGGTTTTGTAGCCATGGATACCATGTATGTGCTGGGTGGAGTGAAGTGACGAAACATGTGAAGTGTAAGCACAATGCGTTGGGTTCATTTTTCTCGATACCCGCTACGCCGTCCAAACAGCTAGACTTGACTAGAGGCAAGAGCGGAATCGATGAAGCAGTGGCAGGAAGACCACACCAGATCGATTATTTGCTCGATAGACTTTGGTCTCGAAAAGAAGTTACGTATGGACGGACATTATTAGTTTTTTCATAAAAACAAATTTCATTGGATTTTTGCAGGGGTGAAATCGGTACGTGAACTTTTCTTCCTTGGATTTTAAATTGATCAAATACATATATGAACTTTTTGCAAAGGATTATCTCCCCAAAAAGGATCACATTTCCAGCTTCATCATAATTTACCAGCAAATTCGCGACATTTACGAACAATAGATGCTCTCCGTTCGCCGACGATCAATTAATATTACCATTATCATTATCAATAACCTGCAGATATAAGGACGTTGGTTACCAAATGGCCAGTTAATCTCTGGACTGCTGCAAACAACTGAATTTTTAGGAAACTGCGTTTTAAGAAATTATATTCATGCTATCTGGTGAAGATATACACCAAATCTATGACAAATACACAGTTTATACACCAAAGCTTCTTTGCGTGTTAATTTTCACAATTCGATACGGGTGCCTCTAGTAGGGCAGGAAACGCTCGCTTTTTCTGGTGAAGTTCAGTAATAAATATCAGCTTTCACGAAAACATCAGCTCTATACTTTCACACATATCCAGTGACTTCTTTTTCAAAATTAAACCGACTTGAATGAAGACATATCTCGAAAAATTGTTTCTGTGTTTGTGTATCATCCAACATGCCTAGTTGCAATATCAGAGCAACTCTTGTAGAACTAGATGCTCTGCGGGTACAAACGTGCAGTCGGTTTCAACTGCGCGAGTGCATCCCCTTACAAGGGTCATACGTGTCGTGTAAGTGTATCACACGTGGTGCTTGTATTTCAATATAATACTAAATCAAAGTATCTAGTGGTTTCCCATTACGGAATATTTCAAAATCTGCAGTTGACGAGGCTGAATTAGTTCCTCATGATTATTGTTGTAATACGTGTAAGTCGGAAAAACTGACCAATCAATATTATCACTAGAGCTACAAATTTACCCAACAGAGCCAACGTGTCGTTGTTGAGTCCAAAACTACATGTTTTTGTCTCGCCTAAACTGTTCATGGTGTGGAATAAGCACTCAGTTGATACGACCAAAGAAAATCTTTGATACGACTAATATTAACTCATCCATTGGTCAAATAAAACATCAGCGCCGTACTCCTGTCATCTGTCCTTAAATTATACATAGTGGGTTATGTATTGAAAACCATCTGTCACCAGACCACTCTCCTTGGCCCTAAGGATCTTGAATCTTGATCTTGGGGATCTTGATTGTAGATCAGACTGTTACCTCATTAATATAGTATCCAATCATTACAAAAAAGGATAGATTTTTGTGATGGACTTCCGAACAAGCCTGGTAAATATATTCCATTATTTTCTTCTAAAGTTTGCCCTTTTTCCCCTTGATATTCTTAGTGAAATCCATCGTAGAAGTTATTGCTTTGGAGTGGCCTAATCGTGACTCTGTTTCTCAGTACCTGTGAGTGTGTTTGTAAAATAAATTAGCTCCTCTTTGTGTCGATCATGTGCATATAAATTTTTGTAGGTATCATTTAGAGATTTCAACAGAAAATCCTATATGGTTTTGTCAAAATTTTGTTTTTATGTTTTGGGGTTCTCGCACGATAACTTCAGTTCGCCAAGATATATCTTGGTCGAATTTTCACCGCTGGTCAGTAATGTTGTATAGAAAAAGCCCATTGTTTTTGAGCCGGCTATGGGGTCCGTGATGTCCATGAGGATGAAATCAATGTTTCCGATTTCCGCACGATAACTCAAGAAGTATTTGGGCAATGACTGCGGAACTTTGATCGATGGTTCACATGCCACCAGAGAAGAAGCCTATTGATTTTGAGGTAGATCTGTTGAACGACCTTCGACCTAGGGGCTCGAAATAATTTCAGATGAACCATCCCTGAGGCTTCCTGTATATCTCGGGAACGATGCATCGTAGAGAGAAATGGAGCTTATTTTCGGACTCGCCACCCAGACAAACATGTTTAAGGGGTATTAGGATAAACGTTGACCTCGACCTGACATTCTCATCTGTGTGGAATTTTTCATTTTCACCAATATCTCGGAAACGGTGCGTTGTAGGCCCAAACGGACGTTATTTTCGGACTCGTGGCCCGAACAAAGACATAATAATTATGAGCTGTAATATGGATGAACTTTGACCTTGGCCTGAATTTTTTTACCGAGTCGGCATTTTTTATTTTCGTCGATATATCGAAAACGGTGCGTTGTAGACCAAAACGGACTATATTTCCGGACTCGTGGCCCAAACAAAGACATATAAGTTGTATTAGGGATGAACTTTGACCTTGACCTGCAATGTTTTCAGCTGAGTTGGCATTTTTTATTTTCTTCAATATATCAGAAACAGTGCTTAGTAGAGGGTCATCGCCCTAGACACTGTCTTAGGGGTATCAAGTTTGTAGTTCACTTACATATAATTTCATAATTTTCTTGTCGGTTAGTCATGTTTTTCCTGAGTCAGCTTGAAATGCCTCCAATGCCTTCAGGCCTTGACGTCTAGGTGCCCACAGAATATGCTCATCTTGGCGTGCTCATTCACCATGTGAACTAAGAACTCAGAGCACCAATACATGTCATCTTTCTGCGACATCCCATTCCAAAATTTGAAGATTATGAATTTGTCATATATGTAGCATGAACCGGGTGTATTTCGGCTACGGTTACATAATATTAGCTGTTCATATTAGCACATAATATTAGCTGTCGAATAGTTATGAACACTCTACATGCATAGTGTACAACCAATTATTAATATATGATAGACCTAGTCGCACATGCATCCGTTTGTCTCACTTAGTTCAATGCACATACAGAAGGGACGATGTTTTCTGTGTTTAATACACATTCGGAATGCGGTGATGACATATTTTTATGTATGACAGGATATACTATTGTTCAGTATTGGGACAATACAATTTATGGCAACTTCCGTTGCTTCCGTTTAATGTTACTTCCGCATTACGGTTACAAATAATGTGCGTACGTATCATCACTCCATAGCAAAAATCTGAATATTTTTTTACACCAAAATGCCCCCGAGACACCTGAATGTCTTACGTGTAATTTTAATACGTATACACCACGACCACGCTACTAATTATGAAGCACTCCCGGCAGCATTCATTCATTATCATAATCCAATGTTGACCGTAACTCACTGTGGCGAGACTGGTTGCAATAACGATCGTTAGTGCTTCCCGCAATGGCGAACAGCACTAGCGGTTCGTTTTAATTTTCTTCATTTTCCCGATAATTACGATTGTGACCAATACACACATACACCTGCTGATTCTTATGCTCACGAAATAACCGTTCGTTGCAAATACATGGTGATTTATGTTGGTTTGAGCATGAAAAACTCGTCTGAAAAAAAGCCGAAAGATTCCCTAACGATTGTTTTTGTAAAATCGAAGATTCCCTAACGAACATGTAGAGATTCCCTAACAATCTTTTTTTGTAACAATTCAAATCTACGTTATTCAAATGTTAAACGTGAAATAAACTACCAATTGACATGTATAATTGATGTGTACAGATGATCTTCTGATATGAATAACATATTATATTGTGTAGGCGTGTGTGTGGGTATATGAGGTATGTGCATTTTTGTATTCATTGATACACACCATTAAATCCAACTTCACTTGGAGCCGAAGCTTCGTTTGCGAGAGTTAGACAAAAGGTACTTAAGTGTGCATCTAGTTCTGTTTATCTAGTACAGATTTTCTATTTTTTGTGACAATCGCTGATTTATGTCGCATAAATCAACGAATTCACAATGGTGTATGATATGGACCTATTACAATATACACGTGTTAGGCCTATATCGTTAGGGAATCTCACTTTTGTCGTTGGTGAATCTTATCGCTACTTCTTTCCCTCAACATATCTCAACAACAAAGTGTGATCTACTTGAAATAACTACGCATGTCCTTGACCAAAACGCTAAGCTACTTTCGAAGTATCCATTTATCACGAATAGACGTCTCATTTTGATAGAATGTGGTTAAAAACCATACTGACCGTGCTTACTGTCCGCCATTGCAAGATGCACTAACGATCGTTCGTGCATCCAGTCTCGCCACAGTGGTAACTGCTACAACCATTCGTTCTGCGAATATTACAATACCATGCAACTTCAATAGCATACACCTTCGTATCTACTTCGCTCGGTCAATAACCGAGGTCAATAACCTATTGGTCAATAACCAAACTAAAATTAATTAACACCCTGCCAGTTTGAATGTGTCTGTTTTCACCAATACCGATGTTGTTCTGTTTATTTAGGTTGAGCTCGGCTTGGAAGCGTCTCATGATGTCTCGAGTTTCGATATTGCTGTGGATGGTCAACACACTCGCATGGTCAAGCAATACACGAGCAGACCGGACAGGTTAACATGCCCCGCTTCGGCTAACTCTATACCGGTTCAAGGAAAAGTTTGTTCATGTAGTTTAGTAGTAAACCAAGCAATTCGGGATCCGGTAATCGCATCGTGAAATGTATATGAAATGTGGTGTTCAAAAGAATTGCGCAACCCATTACAACCCATAGTCATATTCAATCACATATATTTATCCAATTCAACGACTTTCCAATGGCCATTTGTGAGGGGCCAAATAGCGATTGCACTATTCTTGAGTTTACCTGTGTGTGAGTGGTGGTGACTGAAGTTCATGGTGGCTTTTCCCCTTCAGCGTGTGCACAGAAGCGGCGTCAGTTGGGGAATACCAGTCTCACCTTCAATAGCACTTATGAGGCTACGTCAGGGATATGTCGGATCAGGCATATCTCGTGGAATGATTCGAACACTGTATGCGCGGGTTCAGGTCCGCCTCTTGACTTGTACAGACTGAAAGGGAAGCCAGAGTGCTCCCAGAACGTGTGTCCTCCAACCTTCAGCTTCACTATGGAAAACGTAACAAACCTGACACACGCAGGAACTTACAACCTCATTGTGAATGAGAAAGCTGTTGATGAAGTTGTTGATTGCTTCGAGTTGTCCATTTATCGTAGTAAGTTCCACACATGCAAGCAATAGTACAGTGAGCAAATGTAATGTATCTTATTGCCAAAGGTCACAAGCGTGTATCCTAGAAGTTTCTATGTCACGATCGTGAGCGATTTCTTGATAGTGCTACCATACCACAAGCAGTTCGACATCCTGTGATTACTTTATGATACCATTTCGCTGTTTCCCCGCCACCACTTTGCAGGAGAAGACCTGGTTCTGACGTTGGAATACTTGGACTTAGCTCCCGTGAACATCACCACAGAGAACTGGAGTCATCCCTTCACCACTAGTACAGGCACTGACAGAACAGGTTACGTCCGGGTCACCCTAGACAAGGCTGCCCCTAGCACTGTATCCCTGTACATAAATCGGTCAGACGGCTCCAGTCACTCGCGCGCCGGCTCCTGTCATGACCGAATTTGCTCAATCCACTTCAATATTACCTCCGCTACAACCACCATATTAGTGGATTTTGAAATCGACGGACTTGAAGATAGGTTAATTCCTATCTTCCAAATCGAGAGTTCTATTTCCGACAGTGAGTGTATTGAATTCGCACACATCATTTATGTGTTACATTCTGTGGATTAATGAATTGATAGGTTGAATTATAGGATGAATTGATAGGTCGAAGCAGCAATTTTACTGAAAGAAGTTTTACATGTATGTCTAACAATGCGCATCTCTCCGGTAACCTTTCCTAGCCATTGGACTATTTTTTTTATTACATGCATGATTACAAGATAATTTTTCTGACAAACTTTGTCTGCTGTTTTTGTTTCGTCTTATATGTAGCGGAAGACCCAATCTTGGCTGTGTGGCGAAGGGCATTGATAGCAATAGCAGTTGTAGTTGTAGTTGGCGTCATCATAGTTATTTTGGTAAAAAGACTAAAGAACCAATCAAGCACACTTTCAAACAATGCCGCGGAAGAATTTAGAAAATCAATAGACAAACTTAAAGACGCCGATGGAAGAGACGCCAATGTGCAAGTTTTCTGCAAGAAGAGAACCAACTTAATCCGGAATCCTGGAAATAGACAAGATGATCCGGAAAGTCTTGTCACCATGACAACGCGTACACTCGACGAAATCAAGTTGGTGTATAATATCTAATAAGCCACAAGTTTTACCGAATGAATAAAAACCACCCACATTTAAGATAATATGGTATATATATATATACATGTGTGTGCCAATGATATTGATTAAGGCAGTAATGTTCTCATGTATAGGTCCGAATCTTTCAGGAAGGAGTACGTGTTCCGGTGTCTCGCGGCTGAGGAGCGGACGGTCATACACCTGCCCGCCGAGCCCGAGGGAGTGACATTGGTTGATAACCTGGCGCAGCTGTATATTGAAACTGTGGTCGACATCATCAATAAACGAGCTGATGAGGTAGCACAATACCGGAGTAAATAAATAGCGACAGACGTTTGTGCATTCTTTACAATCGAAAGTTCCCTGAAACTGTTCTTTGATCCCAAAAAGAATTTTACCAAAATAGTCGATAAAATATCGAGGGGAGGGGTATTATTTGATATTATCACAATGAATATTACATTTTCAGATTGAGGATTTGATTCGAGATATGAATATACCGGAGTCAGGAGCAGAATTGGTCCTGACTGAATTAGCTGCATCTGAACAAAAGTTAGTCAATCAACATACATTACACCAGCTACATTTCGAAGTAATATTGACATTGAGAATAGTTGCAAATATTTTGGATTTACAAGACAGTTTTTTTTTACAAATGTAAATACAAGTGTTGGATATACAAGTGTTGCTATTTTTGATGATGTAGGTACCGCAGTGCTGTCGTAGATACACCCCCGGCAGAAGTGGAGAGTTGTCTGGCACGCTATGGAGAAGTACTACTGGAATTACAGGTATAATTGATATCTTATGAGTCGAGCTTAGATTCACGTTCAAGCCTTGTCTCGCTCCCCAGCTGGTGAATAATGACATTTCAGTCCAATACAGTCTTCTGTATTGGCGTAATCGTTAATTGATATCATAACCGCTGAGGACTTAGATACGTACATGTAGCTGACTATAAGTCGATAACGCTAGTTGTATTATGTTCATACTGTCACGATTGTAACGTGTATCGGCGCGGGACAGGAGCAGTCAGAGCTGATGGCATTCGCTGGTCTGGTTGAGAACGAGCAACTGCTCGAGCTGTTCACAGAAGACCTACCCTCCAGGGCTGACCTCAAGCAGCGATTAGCTGTGGACGCGCTGGACGGGCCTGTCGACCCAACTACTGGTGAAGACATCGGGATACGAGCTGTGTGGCTCAGACGGCATCCGCGAGCGGAAAACATCAACTTCCACGCCGCATGTCGCATCGCACTGGTTTATCAGTTCATTACGGGGAAAACGAAAAGTGTTTCAACTGAGGATTTTCGACTGCTACGTGTTTTCGCGGATTATGAGCGGCGCGACACCTTGTCCATAACACAGTCGTTACCTGCAGAAACCCAACGGCTGTGCAAGTAATTGGTCTATGCAAAAACAGTTCCAACTAATTAGCGAAAGTTAATATCTATCCAACATTTCATTGTGATCATTGTAACTCTTACTTTTTTCAGACTTATGAATCGCTACCTGGAGAGGAAGGGTGATCAACAGTTTTCAGAAAAGTTGACCTACATCATCAAGCGGTTCTCAGTGCTCGACTTGGACACCATTGATGCCACTGACCAATTCTCAGACAGTGCAGACACAGCCAAGTACGAGGCGATAGATTTTGTAAGTATTTATTGCTAGAGTCCTCATACGTGCATGTTTATGGCAATCTGTAATCTTCAATTACACAATACATTATAGCGCATACTCATGAAGACCATTCGGGTCAAATGCCGAGTAAAGTGACAATAATTGATCAAGATGTCCAGTCCGTCAGGTCTTGTGGTTCAATGTTTTCTGACAGAGTGACGAGACACGACTGAGAGACACACTGAGGGACCTTTTCGTAAACAGTGAAACACCGGAAGATGTACAGCACTGGATAGAAAATAACATGGTGATGTTCCGCACTCGAGACCCCGTGTTCATTCGTGCCCTGACTAAGGCCATTCTAGAGAGGGGGGAGGAACGTGAAGAATACATCCGCCATTGGGGCGAGAAACTGATATGTCCCCTGACCAGCCACCCTTGCAACAAAAACGAAGTTCTCCACAAAGTTGAAGTGCTCTTTGCAGTCCAGGAATTCGCTGGAGAGAACTACAAACCGAATGTCCTCGACCAATTCCTCACTATTTGTGGAGACGTGTGTATCAGCAAAGACCCGATATTGGAGTGGATAGTGGATCCGAGGAACAGGGATCCAAACAAGTGCGTTCAGGCTGCTAGGAATATCACGTGGAACCAAGAAGCCACCGAGGTGAGCAGATCTATGATTGATCGATGGATGAATTGATTATGACATTCATGTCAGTTCTAAACTTAGTGACTGTCTCCTAATGTGTTCATGTCATGATCACCATTCATGTTTAACAGAAGATCGCCGACTTGGTTGGAACAGGAAAGGAGCCTGAACTGAATACGGTACTTTGCTTCAGTTATTTCGTTCTCAGTGACACACCTACATCTTTGTAAAACCAGCTTGCTTGTGTAAAATTTTTACTGATACAGTGCTTATGTGTTCCACCGGTTCAAATTTTACTGCTCTAGTTCAATGAGTAATATATGCCTATTACTTTTCGTTTCAACTTCCAAACAGGAAGTGCGTGATGAACTACTGAACGAGATACCAAGCAAAACGTGCGAGAGCGAAGCCGATATTCAATCACTACAAGCGTGGCTCGCTGTCAAGTTTGACACGGGCGTTAAGGGGTTTATACGCCAGTTCGTTTTTGAAGTATGCAAAAAAGTAAATGCCGGTGAATTCCGTTTGGCATTGCTAGCAAATCTGCTGCCAGAGCGACTCAAAACCGTGGAAAGTCTGGAGATCCTGGATGGCTTGTTGATGTTAGCTAATGGTGATCGCGGTTCAGCTGCTGTTACCACAATGATTGCAGAAGTGGCTACCCTGGTAGACTGGGGTGTCGTGGTTCGATGGCTCAACCAGGATAGGCGTACTCATGGTGACCCGAGCCGGGTGGAAAATATCCTGAAAGGATTACCGGTAAGGACAGGTGTAAGCTGCTTACATGTTCTGTTCTGTGGACTTCCCCCGGTTTATGCATGGTATGTATGCATTTTTCTTCAACAGACAAATTATTTCATGCAATGATATTTTTTTAAAATTTGAACAGAAATCACACGAAGCTCAGTTAGTGATATGGAAATTGGCAGAAGAGGACGGTGATAGTGCCCTCATTATTCAGAAGATACACGAGAGCATTCCACTGGAATGGCTGGGGGAGTTCGGAAAGAAGTTGGTCCTGCGAGTCGTCAAGGGCGCGCGTCTCAATACGGACTCCGGCCAAGAGCGATTCGACCTGATGAAACTCTACAACAGGATACCACTCCTCTGGTGCGTGCACAGAAACCGGAAGAAGTGGGAGCTGGATATGATCGGGTCCATTATGACGGAGGGTTCACCACAATCCCCACTACTCAGCAGCCCCTGGTACCCTTACATAGTAAAAGTTCTGCTGTTTGGTGGAGCATTCTCTGCGCGTACCATGTTGGAAAGCCACCTCGACCATAGCAAGGCGACACACGCGGAAGAAGAAAAATACGCTTGCAGCAGAATTATCGCGACATGTAATAAAATGTACAGTGTACCTGACGAGAAACCATTAATTGTAACTCAACAGAGTAGACTTTAATAATGTAGGTTTTATGTATTCGCGTTTATAGGTGCTCTAGACACTATCGTTCTATATATCAACTATATGTAATTCGAGCTTGTAGGTTCTGTTGATACGCATTGCAGGATTGATGAAATAATTTACAGTTCTGATTGCAAATTCATTTCCTGGTGGAAATCAGTTTGGAAAACTATTTTCCCGGTAAAATTCATTTCCTGATAACCAATATTTTTGATATTAGTACTAGCATTACCATGTAGATGCTTTCAGCCATGTAGACCTTCATATAGAGGAAAAATATGTCTCTACATATATAATTACATATCTCTTTTTAGGTGTATGAACTGTTATAAATTAAGCCACGATGTGTTCATGTAAGCAAGAAGCAGCTGAAATATTTTGTATTGCATGTAAATATTTGTTTTCTACTGTATACTTGGTGGAAATAATGTAATGAACGATATAAAGCATTCCTACTGCATGTCATTTCTGCCTCAGATGTCAATCACTGTGTATCAACTACTGTAAAATTACTCACAGGAACTGGATAGTTTGATGGATAACCAATAGGGTCAGGGAACCAGTATCTTACATCAAACCAGCCAATCACACCTAGACAATAAGTTACCACACTATACGTCAGGTGAGCTGAAATAGGAACCTCTTGCTGAACGATGGTGAAAACCGACATATAGGTCCACCACTCGCAAATAGAGAGGTTCGTCTTCGATATATAAACTCTAGCAGATCATCCCTTTGTCTCCAGGACAATGAATGGAGACGTGTATGCCTTTTCGCACGCTTATATTTTTCGCCTATATTAAACGATGCTAACTGTCCGAAAGTTTTGTTTGCACATGAGTCAATTAACCCCTTATATGTGACATTAGGATTTAACACACAATGTCGTAAAAGTTCGCGTTCAAGTTCACCATGCTCCTAGTAGCGTTGTTGACTCCAGAGACACATTTGTGCTTATCGGGCCATTGGTCCATTACTTAATTAGCTTTTGGGGGCAAATCAAGATATCCTCTACAACTTTACAAGCAAGTCCAAAGTGCCATCAAGAAGTAATGAACACATTCGAAGAATGTACGGAAAAATACACTTTTGCCACATTCGGCGCATGTACGGAAATATACACTTTTGCCGATTTCGGCTTTTCAAGTGATCCGATACACTTAACCCTGATGAAGCGAAATGTCATGCTTGCGCAAATTCAGAGTCAAATTGTCTGAACTTGCTGGAAAATGGTTGCTTGAATTCTTCAGAAATTGGTCGTATTTCATCGGAGAAAGTTTAACGAAAAAATTAGCCCAAGGGCTAAGAAAGGTTACCGGACAATATTTTACATCTTAGATATTAGTCATTTTGCCCTGTGACCTTGAAAACAAGGTCAAAATCAAATTCAAAGTCACAAGAATATTCAGCATTCAGCATATATCAGCATATTTTGTGCTTTGATCTTGAAACTGAGGTCAAAGGTAAAATTCAAGGTCATGACATTATTCAGCATATATCGTTTTCTTTATGTTCACAATTAATTATTAAGCTGTAAAGTTGATAATAAGCGAGATATTAGGCATTTTTTGCTCTGACCTTGGAAATGAGGTCAAAGGTCAAGTTCAAGGTCATGACAAGATTCAGTATATATCATTTCCTATATGTACACAATTGATTCCTAAGCTGTAAAGTCGATAATAAGTGAGATATTAGCCATTTTGAGCTTTCACCTTGAAATTAGGTCAAAGGTCAAATTCAAGGTCATGACAATATTCAGCATATATCGTTTACTATATGTTCACAATTGATTTGTAAGCAGTAAAGTCGATCATAAGCGAGATTTTAGCCATTTTGTACTCTGACCTTGAAAATGAGGTCAGATGTTAAATTCAAAGTCACGACAATATTCAGCATATATCATTTCCTATATGTCCACAATTGATTCCTAGTCTCTAATCCCAACATTAAGTGAGATATTAGCAATAATGTGTCCCATTATAAAGCATAGGAGAATTTAAGGATTGATCGCATGTGATTATCATGAACCTGGAATTGACCAGCTGTCCATTCACTTATAATGTAAATATAAAAGTAAAAAATTCATACATTTACACACTTCTAATCAACGTGAAACTTTGCTTTTCTGATTGTTAGCTAGCAAGGATTACCAACCGAGACTCCGTTTCTTACTAAACAATGTTGAATGTGTTAAAATCATCGTTTTCATATGTCATTTTCCAACCTATTTCTCAGTAGACAAAGTACACTCACAACAGGGCGAGTGAAAGGATTATGTTGTACAGCAAATAGCTAGGAAAGCTAGTAAAACTCACGGGTGATATGCACTCGGGTGCACGGAGGTGTTAGGGATTAGGAATGTTCCGCTCATTGTATTCATCTCACAGAAAGTATAGCCCTAGATATTCTCTTTATTTTGACCACAACAAAGTATACATATATACGCAGCAACCAATGTTTATCAAGCAAAACACACGAATGTTCCTTTTGGTGAAACGTATAAAGTGATTTATCTAATCATCAAATTGCAAAGCTTCCGCGATATTATTTATGAAACCATGTCTCGGTTCATCATCCATGAGTATGTGTGTGTGTGCTAGCCAAGTTTTGGGTCAGGGGATTGTATTGTCTTCGTGATTTTGTTACCTTTACTTTTACATTATAAGTCAATGGGAAAGTGCCTCACTGCAGTCACTGGTATGCTACGTGCAATCACTCCTTAACATGGGAAAGTCCTATTTGGGTCAAGTTTGGGCCAAAATAGCCCACTTCGAGTGATTCAAGCGCAACGAAACTTATACACATCACGGAAGTACATATGAGGAGTGTTATGTATCAAAAAGAAAAAAAAATACTGAACAGATTTTTGAGAAAATGGACGCCAAAATCCAAAATCAGGCATTTTTCGTCGAAAACCGGAAAACCAAAATAAAGTCTTTCCTGGAGATATTTTTAGGTATTTTTGGCAAAATTTCAGAAAGATTCGACTCTAAACTCTAAAGATAAAAATGTGAACGGACGATGGACGGACGACGGATGCAACGCTACGGCCATAGTTTATCGGACCGAAGGTCTGGTAACCTAAAAATGCATATACCTCCCTCTTGAATTATTTTCGCCATCATATCAACATGATTTCGGACCATCTGTTTCTATAGATGCGGATACATGGAGGAATATATAATATGTCTTCATTGTTGGAATATGATGCTCAGTGTCATAGTGACGATGTTATTTTGGTTACCAGAAAGATTTACATGCACATTCCATCGTGTACGTGAAACAATTTTAACGCTACGAGAAGTACTCACTTGAAATGTATGTACTTGAGTGGTACATTTGCATGATGTCATTAAAAAACGACTTATGGAAGCCCAACCAAACATCTATATTTTACCAAAACAAAAAAACACCATGGGCGTCATTATGGGTACACACTGGGTAATATAGATATTTCTACTGTACAACATACGATTTTAGTGTATAGGTGCCCAACAGTTGAATAAAAAATCAATTTAAACCCTAAACAAACCAGTGAAGTTACGGGTCAGTGCATTACTGCCTAACAATCTTTTAAAAATCTAAAATCGGTCTTATCTAAAAAAAAAAAAAAAAAGACCGTTGCAAACTTGTGCATGACAAGTTCTCAAACACAAGCCGAAACAACACGATATTGATGGTACAAATGTAAGTTACCACCAATACAGTCAGATTTTGATGAGACCGCTAACAAACGTAAAATACAACATTTTGCAATCGAAACAAAGCCCGACCAAATAGTTTATCCAAAGACACACTGGCGTCATCAGGGGCAGACAGTGTGTTCGACATTGTTGTTTCTACTGTACACCTGATGGAATTAATATACAACTGCCCAACAACCTATGAAAATTTTAAATGTATATACCAACTGTTACCGATAGTACAACAAGCTTTCTTTGGTATCAATAAGAGTGTAAATTAAAACGCACATAGTGTATAAACACATTTGAAACAGGATAGCACATACACAATTTCATTATCAGACCACCCCCACCCCCCCTCACCCTTGTCTGTTAGGCCTTGTATGCTCTGATGGTTTCGTCATCACGATAACTATATTCGAAGCGTTTTTCACGCACTTCTCACAGTTTACATTTCAATGAATAGAACCACAAAAGATCACGTGGGATAAATTTCTGCTCACCATAGAGGTACATTATGACTGCTTCGGATAATGTACCCTATGATCCTCATGGAAAAAAGAATCAGTCTCACTCATAGATCACCCCTGTCCAGTGACGATTGTTATGTCTCTGGCAGTGCAGACAGAATGATGACGTACGGCGTGAACAGTCTGAGCTGATTCCAAGGCCAAGTCACATTCCGACCGACTGCACTCGAGCTACTTCAGGACACACTCATCAGAACTCACATAAATGTCAATTATTCAAAGATGCGCAAACGCGCACCTGCTCCTGATAACGGCATATTTTATGGACACTCACAGCAACATTCGCATCCACAAAGTAGTGCAAATTCTACTTCCGTGATTACACTGTGTTATCCACTGATATCGTATATAGAGTTTTTGCAGATCTATGTAAAATTCCTGATATATACAGGTGTCTCGTGAGAAAGTTCTTGAAGAATTTGGATTCTCCTGATCCGATGTCTTCTAAACGCTGGTACACTGTTAGGCTGGTACACTGGTACGCTTGTACACTGGTACACTACAGAACAATATTTCCATAGTTTATCTTTGTGTATCTGGTATGGTATAGTATGGTAGGTGTGACGAGCCCGGCATAAAGCCTTGGCTATCTGCCCTGTCCCGTGTCGACGGGGCTCACCCTTTGGGGAGCGGCACTGAAACAATAAATATCTATTCCAAACATTTTGTACATGTAAAAAGCGCATGAATACGGTAGCCTGGTCGCTTGTCGTTCCACCTATCATTCATCCAACGTCCGTGCAGAATGCTGTTGCGTACATTGTAACTCAATTTGTGTACAAAATTGTTACAAAACGTTTTAAAAAGAAGGTTGCCGTGCATATGTGTGTGTGTATGTTTGAGACAAAATTTCGACTTTTTTTAAATTTAAATGTTTCTCTTACACCCATATTTCATTGAGTCAATGTGATATGTTTAAGTGAACTACGTGAATCTGTGATTCTTATTTGGGATATTTATTTTCTTGTTTTTGTTTTAGTTCACATTTGTTTCTTTCTTTTCTCGCCAATTATCGACATTTCCGAGAAATAAAAACAATTGTGAAATTCATTGGCGCAAATACGACATTGGGGCATAGTGATAAACACACATGTATCAAGTTGTGGTGGTAACAAACATAAATGTGTAATCAAGGGAACTGTGATCAATTTATTTGCTCATAACATCCAATAAGATTGTTATAAATAGAGTTTGAACAGTAATGAGAGCGTCACTTCCCCATTCGTGATTGACAACAACATGAACAACTCTTTCAGGTTGCATGCTTCAAAGGATTGGGAGTTGCCTTCAGACTATTGAGATTTAAGCTCCCCAGACAGTCTAGCACTTTAGAGTGGACAGTGAAGCCCACGTTTTGGGACCCATCAGGTCAGACGTGCCACCCACAGCATCATTCCTTAATCCTTGGCCATTCGGCCTGAAATGGGTTAAACTGCAATTTACAAGTTGGTCCAAATTAGTAGACACAGGTAAATGAAGTAAACAAGTCAACCGCAAGTGTGGAATTCGATATACAGTAGATGCCACCCTCCCATACTCGGGTATATATCTAGTAAAAATCTCGGGGCTTCATGTCGTTGTTGGATCAGGATTGTCAAAGAGACCTGCTCTTGAAATCAGCTCTTGTGGGGTGTATGGGCAACATTCTTTGGATTGATTCATCAGTGCATTGGATTGATCTTTTGTCAACGTTGAAGAATAAATATAATATTATTTCAGGTGTAAATGAACACCCACTTATCGAGCTGGAGGTGGATAACACAGACAAACTCTTATGACACAACCAAACATGCAGAGATCGCAATTAAGGAATCCACAAAAGACTGATCCATCATACAATCTTATTCTGTATACTTTGACAACAATTAATCAGTGGTAAAGAAATAGAAAATTTCAGCTCGAGTGGTATAGTCAATCCTGAAACCATTAACGTGTTTCAAATATGGTTAAATGGAGGAGGTATTGAGTAGGTATTGAGTAGATATCTGTTTGTCAGATGACACGTCGTGGCTTAATGTTTTCAGCTGTCCTAAGAATTACTCAAAGAGTATCTCAATGTAGACGTGCACTTGTATCTGACAGCATACATGATTGTACATATTACTCACGTCTCAAAGCAAATGCCTTCGAAAACAGGCAATATTTTGTTCATATTATATTTCATATTAAACATGTCAAGTAACTGAATGAGACGTACTCTCATCAAATGTCAAGACTACAACCATTCCTTTGGGAGATTTTGTTCATTCGAACAGGAGGTTCACCCGTAAATACAGGTACTGCACCCACCACACGAAGATGTAAACAAAGCATACAAAATGCAAAATCGACCACGCACACCACCTTATACCGCTGATTATTTTCTCATAGCTACTCTATATGGAGATACAAACTGAAAAATTTATTCGATGTGGACTTGAGGGCAATTCCAGCATTTTTTTTTACATATTGATGGATATATTTCGTTTGTTCATACACAAAATTGGGATAAAATATTGGGCCAACGTTGTCATTAAGTCGGCGGCGTCGCCGTTGGCCTAACCACGTTGGCCCAACGTCAAAGAAACCGCAATAAGAAGTTGTGGTTTGACGTCTAACCAACTTTGGGCCAACGTGCTTCTGGCGACGTTGAATCAAGCTTATTTGACTAACGTTTAACCAACGTTGAGCCAACGTCGGTAAATGACCAATTGACCGCCATGGTGGATTTGATACTTTGATAAGTAACAATTTCCATTATTGGTGAGGGGCACTTTTTTATGAAGGCAGAATGGAAAATCAGCAATGAATCCACAATTTGTTGAAAGTTTATGTTTTTGTTCACGGAGGAAATGCGTGATTTCTATTTTAGAAAGATTTGTAGCCATCTTTGGGCTGATGACCAAACGTAGGATCAATGTCAGATGATGACGTTGAACCAACATACACATACGCATTGGCTGAGCGTTGGCCGTACGTTGGTTCTTGGTTTCCAGGTAAAAACGTTGGGCCAACATGAGGCCCATGAGCAAAAATACGTGAGATCAACGTCAAATGATGAAGTTGGACCAATATGACACATAACGTTGGATTGACGTTGGCCCAACGTATGCATGTTGTCTGTGTTATTAGTTTGCCTTCAAAGAGGCAAATTAGCTGGAGGACTATCAACTGTATTTCTGGTGGCAATGAAGTACCGGTATTAGTACTAATGTCTGTCGCTTCTCCTTAATAAATCAAAAATATAATACAATAAATGTACCCATGAACGTTGATTCGGAATCAAGGGGAGACGACAAAAAGCAGTGATGTACAAATAACAGAATATACACACTGTATACAAAATTAGTCGTTTACTAATGCTACTGGTACGTAGCTCTACATGCTGGTTCATGCACATTATATGTACAGCGCTCAGAGAACTTTAAATCAGTCATGGGCGCTTTATCAAAAATAGTTTATTATTTTTTACAATAAAAACGGAACCGTTCTAAATCCTTCACGGCCATAAACAAATTTTGCCGTTGTGTTGAATGGGTGCGCGGCTTCGGTGTGTGACTAGCCCAACCCTGAATAACTGGACTTTTGATAGATATATATGAGGTTGACAGTTTCGAATAAAAGTGTTATGAGTCTCGAGGGAGAGTGACATGAAATTAACGCATGTACACCTTCCCTGGTTTCCAGGTGATCTGCAGGCAGCTGGTTCAGACCCAACTGGTCCAGTCTAGAATATATATTCGATCTTTAGGATGATGTGGATCTATATTAAGGACTTCACTTGTTTCCAAGAACATTATATACAAACAAAACACTGAAAGTTTCCAAACTTTAAAACATACATGTAGCCAAACTAGTGTTCAAAGACCGGCGAGTTTTATGTAAAACATGTGCCATGTTTGTAACGTTTAACTGAAGTGTTTTGATCGATTTTACATGGTTGTCGTCACGAATGCTAACATCAGTGTACCTAGAGGAATGTTGTCTCAGATATTATTTGGAAATGTGAACTAAAATGCCGTACAAATATGAATGCTGCAGAATGCTTCCAGTAACAAGGATGTTATATCTGAAAAGCTAATTAGGTAATCAAGTATTGTAAGATTTTAATCGAATGGTGCAAGGACCAATATGTTCGCAGTTGTAGCAGTAGGATTTAAATATGTCATGATCACACAGAACGCTAGAGCGCATGTATGAACACAGCCCGCTGAGCCGATCCTACATGATTGCATCTTTCAGTTGTGCACAACGTCTGTCTCTGTTGACGCCACTTTCCCTTTGGATGAAATTATCTTGTTGGGCTTAGTTTTCGTCCTGAACTGTTTAATTTTATATTTTGTCATTGGCATCACTGAAATTTCGTGGTATTGGTGGCAATAGGTTGATATATACACTTCAGAGCACAATAACATTGTCTGACCTTCCCTGTCTCATCCTCTGTCAGAAAACGTCATGTATGGGGGATAGTGAAGATTTGTCTGGTGTCACCCAACCCGGGAAAAATCTATCCCAAGTCGTTGTGTCTAGTGGTATGACGTAACAATACACATTACGTACTTGGTTGGCTACAACGATGGATAGTCATGGATGATAAAGCACCAATTTTGCTCCACGTACCGTGAAAAAAACATGGCGAAAAGTAAGGAAATGATGTGAAAAACTCATTACGGGACTGGACGGGTAGAAAAAGAATCCCGTGTCATTTTGGTGTAGGATGTAGATTTCCCGACTCGTCATCAGTGCATCCCATGCTAGCCTGAAGGCTCGCCTTGGATTGTCTAACACAACAATTAGACAATCCGATCAATCTATAGTTTTGTTCACAAATTCGGTGGTTTGAAAGGAAGCAGTGACCATAACCTGAGATGCCCAACCTCAGTGAGAAGAGGCTGTGTAAAGTCCCCACATTTTGATGAGTAAAATTATTGATAATAATCGGGAGCAATTAATATGATTATTATTACCACATGGAAGTTTTAGATTTACAGCCAATACGTTGATTGTGTTTCGTGATTTGTGTTTCATAATTATTTTTGAACATTGCTAATTTAAATGATCAGGTATTGTTGTCACAGGCTTTACTGGGGTGCATGTGTTATTGCTTACTAGTAATTTAGTTGTTGTTAGAACAGAGATGCTGGGTTTTGACCAACCGGCACAACTGAAAGATGCAATCAGTTCTGTCACCGGGCTTTAATAGCTATCGCAACGAAATTGTCTTTTATCCACGTGTTTTAGGTTTTACGCAGGTATGTTTAGTCATCAATTTGTTTTGGTATCACACTTACTCGTGTTATTAGCAGTCTTTCACTTTTGACTATAAGCGCTAGTCGCCATCTGTGCGTTGAGGAATAACTCAACCTGACGTATATCAGACGAATACGACGAGGGGTCGTATCCACGCGCAACTGTCGAAATATGTAACATTATTACATACAACATGTGTATATATGCCAAGTTCAGCACGAAATCATCAATGGTTTGCCCACAATTTTGTGGCTGTGTAATAATTGTGTAGGTGCATTGTTGCCAAAAGACTATTTTCTTGTGAAGCATGTTTTGGCGTCATTATGAACTTTTTTTGTTGATTCATCATCTCTGAGCATTCCTGAGTCAGAATCAGCCGGGTGCCACCTTGGCACCCTTGGGGAATTTTTTTCAGAGCCGAAAAACAAAATGGCTGCCATCGAATACCGCTGAATTTACTTCTTTGACAATATCTCCGCTTCTATGCCACTTAGAAGCACAAACTTGGTGTCTACTACTAGGTTTTCATGGTCAAGGAATCCAAATATAATACTGCCAAACTTGTATATATAACAGCTTATCCGGTTTTCGAGATTGACGAACCCGATTCTTGAAAAAATTTGGTTCTGTTCAAGTCATATGCATTTTCCACTTTAATCAACAATCGTGGTGTTCACTACTAGGTTAGTGAATCTATAGAACTGACCCAACAAAAGCTGTATGATTTTAACTCATCAACTGTTACATGTGACAACATTGTGGGTCATTTACAGATCATAAGTTGATCAGTCATCATTATCGCCTTCCTGAACAGGTTCTTCTTTGTATATATTCAATGCAACAATCTTGGTTTAAAATACAGCCACGGAACTTTGAACAACACATCTGTTGTTGAGCAGCGGATTTCCACAAAACCTGCATTCGAGCATGGTGTACATGCTGAGCAAAGGCATTTTGTGATGGGGCAATACCTTCAGTTTTGCAGCTGATGTGATCTTCGAGTTTGCCTTCAGTACAAATGTCGGTAAACAGACATTGATCACTTCTCCGTTTGGAACAATAACAGGCAGCAATAAAGGCAGTCTTTGTTTCTTCTGTTCCTAGTTAACCAAGTTAGTTGAGGCGATGTCCTCCCATATGGGACTTCAACGGTGAAGCATTCACAAACAGATATCAAGATACAAAATTGCACAGTATGGCCAGCATAATATACCGTTTGGGGTGCTGTGAGGTTTACGTAAGTTTGATAGATACAGGCCAACACAAAGCAAATGACAAGATCTTGCCAGACTGTAAAAAATGAAATAATAAAAAAAAACATCAGCTCAGTCTATACACGATACTATTTCTGCAAAAAGTGGTTCACGAAGTAACCTAAAACAAGGCTCGATTGAAGCCGTTCATCTACTTCAGTGGAATAGCCACCAGTCATGTCTTGAAGACGACCAAGGATTGGGCGCTGATCACACTCTGGCGAAGGCCATTTCAATCAGGTGTTGTGCCGGAATAAATGACTGGTACATGTTGACAGTTGTTTGATATTGTGCGAACTGCTGATCGTTTGGTCGCCTGGTCCTTGTCTGAGACAGCTTAGAAGGATGATGGTCAATCCAATTTCCATCTGATACGGGTCAGCGTCATTCTCCTTCTCCACTCCATGAGTGATATCCATCCGAGGTCATTAGGAATAGCTGTAATGATGTCTGAATGACGATTGTCATAGGGTTCGTTTGCTAGAAAGCTGGCCGCAGATCACTAAATCTTTCCAAGCTGGTTTTATAGCTTGGCCTCATGTGGGCACCGGACCACACAGCAATATTAAATGAGGTCAGATGAGAGCGATATTTTTCCTTTGGCTTGGATCACTTGTCACATTGAATAAGGTTTCTACAAGGGAAGCATAGTGCCCGAGTCGCCGTCGTTTGTGGGTTATCATCCTGTACTGTCCTGCCACCTATGGAATATTGATACATGTAAGTAGCAATAGGTTTTGTGGCCAGTGAAATTCTTACAATGTAACAGTTTTCAGTATTGAAATCCATTTGAATTTTGTAAATTCAGGCTACTAGTCTGTCAATGTCATTATGAAGCAGAATGTGATTCTCAGTTGACGAGAGTTCATGAAAGATCAAACAAATATCTGCACGCAGCCTGGTGGTTGATGTTAAATTCATCGTGATGTCATCTATGAAGAGTAGAAACAGCAGGCACTAGACATTCAGAGGCCAGAATTTTTAGACATTCAGAGGCCGTGGATCTTTTAGGTTGTCTGATCCTTAAATGAACCAATCCATAGAAGATGTTTGTCTCTGATTCCATAATAGTCCAGTCCTGCTTTTTAGTCTGGAGTGTAGGACCCGATCATATGTCTTGCTGAAGTATAGTATGCCCATATGTACTTGTTTGCACCCGTTTGGGGAAGTCAGGTCGTGAATCGCAATGATGAGTTGGGACTCATATGGACGTTTACCTCGGAATCTGTGTTTGGCAGTCGACTAGGACATTGTGTTCGTCAAAATGGTCCATCAGGTTGCTCACCAGAATATATTCCATCACTTTGCAAATCACGGTCGTGCCGCCATATCTTTATCACATCCACAGTGGGACCACATTAACTTTCCTCCAGCATTCGTCAAACTGCTCGAACACACCGAAGCATAGCATAATATATGCCAGGTGTACATGTCTCAATGGGGGAGGTGGGAGTAACAGTGTGTACTACAGTATCTGTTTGGCATTGGAAATGCCACAGCATTGAAGACCCCCAAGAGGGGGAATCACCTAATCTCACTTGGTCAACCAGAAGCAAATGAAACAAACCTGATGCCAGAAACGACTACTTCTTTTGCTGCCTATCATGTTTTCAAACTATGAGATGATATGTTTGTTCACCCCCATCCTGTGAAGATCACATTAGCCTCGAAACTTGAGGTATTGCCCCTATCACAAGGTGACTTTGTTCAGCATCTACATCGTACTCAATTACAATTCTTATGCATAAATCCGCTGCTCAACCAGATCCTCCACACTTTGACCCGATCGATATGGTCGGAATACAGATAGAGACGGCACAACATGCCTCCAACCCCGCTTCCAAGTGGTGTATACACTGTACCTGTCGCCATTCTACAAACAGTCGAATGTGGATGCTCCACCAGCGGACCATGTTCCACTGCTAGATGTGGCTGTGTAGTGCCACAGATGTCTTGTGCAAAGTTCTGTGCCTGTTATTCTGGACCAGATTGTTGCAATGACCATACCAAGGAAGAACCTGTTCAGGAATATGATGATGATGTCGGTTCAGTTACAAAGAATGGCCAATGACCCGTAATGTTGTCTCATGTAACACCTAATTTAATAGTGAAAACATATTGTCAGATTTATTGTCATTGATTTATTGAGCCTGAATACATAGTAGTGGACAGCAATAAATGTTGTACTGAGTGACAAATGCATGAGCATTTAATCACTTGACCAAAACCAGATATCTGGGTGGTTAATCTCGAAAATCTGATGAGCTGTTATATATATAAGTTTGGCATTATTATAAATGGATTCCTTGACCATGAAAACCTAGTAGTAGACACCAAGTTTGTGCTTCTAAGTGGCCTAGAAGCGGAGATATTGCCAAAGAAATAAATTTAGCCGTATTCAGTGGCAGCCATTTTGTTTTTCGGCTCTGGAAAAAATTCCCCAAGGGTGCCAAGGTGGCACCCGGCTGATTCTGACTCAGGAATGCTCAGAGATGATGAATGAGCAAAAAAAGTTCATAATGACGCCAAAACATGCTTTTCTGCAGTTCTGCTGGACTAACGCATATTGTTGTTCGAATTGCTTAGAATTCAGACCACCCCGAATTAAACTCCAACCAACCATATTGCCATGGATGTATGATATGGTAGCCAAGGTGATCGGGTACATGGGTGTGGTATATTTTCTTTAATCAGGCATCAGATATTATATTTCGATGCCATGTATGTAGCATGCAATACTAGTTTGCGTTGACCAGCTACACAAGTACACTGCGATAAAAAGTTCGGCAAAAATCATTGCAGGTTTACATTGAATTTGAATAGGTGTGATACATATCATATATCATATTCACACCTTTCACAATAGCCCAGACCTCCGCTATCCCACATAGACATACCCGTGGTTACAATAAGCTCGAGGATGACTCGGTGCATTTGGCATTCCCGATGGCTGCTCGACCCAGGTAGAATAATGCACTATACTAGTACTACTCACCCAATGAATGAATGCCATATTTAATCCGTCTGACACATATTTAATTTTAATTGAATTTGAAAGAAATAGTATCCTGCGGTACATGGACTGGTTGTTCAATATTGACCAGTGCACGCGGATACGACCCCTCAGTCTATTCGTCGCCTATACGTCAATTTGAGTTATTCGTTAGCTAATAGCGTACGACTAACTGTTATGCGTCAAAAGTGAAAGACTGCTATTAATTTGCATGCTAAACATCACCGGGTTGAACAAACTTCTCTGTGTCAGCATGGCTAGTAGCTGGCCAGATTTTTAATTTGTTAGCTATTGGAGGATTCTGCTTACTGCGCAGTTTCCGAATGATGTCATGTCTTTATTGTCCTTTGTTTGTGGGATATAAAAACCCCATGCATTGTGACCAAGGGGCAGAATTCGGATTTCACACTAGGTACACGAAATATTGGAAGTTGTTAACGGATACGTAGGGCCTGTGCCCGCCGTGCCGGCACGTGTTGTGTCGGTACGGGAATGTGATACCTGATTTGGATATAGCGCATATATGTACTTGTATTATATATTAGGTTTGATTCATTTATGTAACCGAAATGATTTGGAATACCATCAATTGATTTCGGATGAATAAAACTGATGAATGAATCGAGGACTTCACGAGTTTGCTATCCACCAGATTCGATTAGCAAGATCTTGGAATGCGTTTGAAAGTGGACTAATTTGTGAAGCTATCCCAATGCACACGACCCAACTTGAAATGGCGAGACTTTACAGCATGAGTCCATCTGAATGCGAAGTAATATTGTTAGTCTAGATCCCGTTCGTTTGTCAGTATTCTAATTCCAATGCTCATTGACATGATTGTACACTGATTCCATCTGGTGTACAGTAGAAACAACTGTAATTGCACACTGTCTGCCCCTGATGACGCCAGTGTGGCTTCGGATATGAATGTTTGGTCGGGCTTTGTTTCTATTCTGAAAGTTTTTTGATATTAGGTTTTTATTGGCATCATCAAAATTTGGTTTACAGCGGTAATAGGTTGATACATACATTTCAACAGCATGAGCCATCTACACATTACGACACATTACAAAGTATGGACTGCTTATATGGCCGGTTGATTACTATATCACTATGTTCACAGATATATAACGATTGAGATAATTCGATAACACTGTATGGCTAATCACACATACAAGGATCAAGGCCACGACGGTAATCGTGAATCAAGATCGCTCATTTGGGTTTCAATATTCAATGGGTAGTGCTTGTGCGTGCTAGCTCGACCTCGAGGGTAAATGTAACACTCCAGTATCACTAATAGACAAAGGAAGGTGACAAGACAGGACGATGGTTAATTAATTACCGATGCATCATGCACTAATGATACCCAACTAGATATAGCAAGAAAATTACTAGGGAGATGCTGGCCTACTGATTTTCTGAGAACTCTTTCACACAGCTAGAATGCAGAAGAAGCTAATGTTAATTTCCGATACCTAAAGTTTACCATATACATTATTAAGTTCCACATTAGTTAATTCTGCTGACATTATTCAATATAGTTGTGATTATGAATTTTCAGACTGATTACAATAATGCAAACTTGTTGAGTAAAGTTTCAGAAGCTAGTTTTAAACCGATGGTTTTAAAGCGTGTAATATTCCCCTGTGGATATTGAATTTATATGATCAGAATGTTCTTTAGTGCACATCAGAGTAGGCAAATAAATGAAATCCGACATCCGGCGTCCAATGCTCAAGAGGTTTTCGCTTTGTAGTAAATGGATGTGCCAGACACAGCATTGCTGGCAATATGTTCGTCAACGTCGAGTTTTACACCATGACACAACTTGCTGCCCGACCACTTGTATAAAAACAACAGCATACAACATCAAAAAAACTGTTCCATTTCGGTTATTAACGCCAAAGGCGTATAGTATGCAGTGTCAACATCCATAGACTCCACACAGTATAGACAAACATCATCTATATGGAGATATGGATTGATTTTATCAAACGGTAAACGAAATACGGGAAACAAACCACATTCCGTTTTTCGTACCGCAAACGGTAAACGAAATACGGGAAACGAACAACATTCCGTTTTTCGTACTGAAAACGGTAAGCGATAAACGAAATACGAAAAAACAAACTACATTCCGTTTTTCGTACTGAAAACGGTAAACGAAATACGGGAAACAAACCACATTCCGTTTTTCGTACCGAAAACGGTAAACGAAATACAGGAAACAAACTTCATTCCGTTTTTCGTACTGAAAACGGTAAACGAAATACGAAAAACGAACTTCATTCCGAAATACGAAATTCATTCAGTTTTTCTTACCAAAAAACGGTAAACGGATTACGAAAAGCGAATTTCATTCCCTTTTTTTGCATCTGAAACAGTGAAGAAAAACGATAAAAGATGTGCAATCATTCTTTCTTGCACTTGATATGGTATACCATATTTATAGGCTATATCCGCACGGGCTGAGTGTGCTAGGGTGAACGAGTGGCACCTCAGTCGGTTTTCTTGTAGGCCTATTCAATGTTCTATGCGGCAATAGCACGTGCGCGCACGTATAAACTACTAGTATGGCAAATTTAGATATGTACGCCGATATAATTATCGACAAAGTAAGGCAGGGATGTACTTATGAAACAATTTCTCAGTATTTGTTGGAACTAAATACCACTGCAGCAAATACCCGTGGATTGTCCGCGATGAGTGTGCGCAGATTTTGCAAGGAGAATCAAATACACCTTTCCTCCAAGTTTGTTTCTGATGGCGATCTAGAAAATGCCGTGGACGACGCAGTGGGAAAGGTAAATACTTTCACTGGATGAATGAATTATTACTGGATGAATGAAAGATAATACCATATATCAAATCATACACAGACATGGACAGATCGTTCATACACTCAAAGATCTACGATGCAATGCACCGTGGGCGATTTCAAAAACTGAGTTTTGTGCCCTGACCAAAACGATTGACGTAGTGTCTCGTTGATGCTATGGTCACATGTATTTCCGAGTATCCCCGGAGGAAGGCGGAGTAACCCCGGTGTAAAGCTTTCAAGCTACCCCCATTTTCAGGCTACCCCCCAGTAGCTTGAAATCGATTTAAAATTACCGAGGGGAGGGGGGTAGTTTGAAAACGTTTTCAAGCTACCCCCTCTGTTTTCAAATTCCTCCCCCTGTTTCACCTTTCTAGAGGGTGTTTTCAAGCAACCCCCTTCTGTTTTCAAAGTACCCCTCCCGAAGAACAGGAGGGTATAGGACAGAGAATCAGTGATACATGTAGTAGTTAATTCATTTAAATTAACTCCGATACAATGATATATTTTACCGCCAGAAAAAGCTAGTTATTATTTCCAGACACCTGGTATTTTTTTCGATACTTTTATCTTTATGCCATCATTCGGAAAGTATCACATATGCACATTTAGCAACAGAAACCCATCACGACATTATCATACTGGTGTTACACATTGTTTTATGTTTGGGCATATTATTAATATTACAACGTTATGTAATACTTCTTAGTGTAATCAAAGATTAATTTCATCAACTATCTACAATAGGGAATACACAAAGTATAATGTTGCGTGTGCATACAAGTACATAGGTTACACATATACTGGTGTAAATGATGTGACAGCTTGTTCATCAGTATCGTTGTAGTGGTCACAGGGACTTGAGGACTTAAGGGGCTTGTACGGTAGCCACTTGTTTGATTCGCTGCACTTACTGAACACGTGGATTGTATTTGAATCCAGACTCTTCTCAGGGCTGTAGTCCTACTTCATATAAAAACAAAATTAGTCCAACTGTTCATTGACGATTCACGTTGACATCGCCAGAAAATAATATTACATTTTAAATATTCAATGATACCCCTTTTAGGCCTAATTAAATATGCAAATCATGGGGTTCAATTGAGGTGGGTTTTTCATTGAAACACGGATGTATAATATTTTTCCAGGCGTCACTGATAGACCTTGGGTTTATCTCGTGGGTACATGGTTGGTGGACCTATTATGTACTCTCTAAAATCAGCAAGAAATCTATATAACATACTTACTGTCAAGCCATACGCTATATAATAAAGATCCTATTTAGAGGTTTAGGCCTAATGCTATGTAGTGTTACAGCTGCTCAGTTTATAAATATTTGAATTCATATCGATTTCATATCGATTTAAAGTCATATTAAAGCAATAAAAGCAGGCTAGCCTATATATTTTAGCACCCCAAGATCATCCAATCATCCAGCCATAGGAATATACATGGGGGCTAATGGTATTGCCTATGCCTAATAGGCTATACCGGGTTTGCACATTTGTAAGCGAATTTCCATAGACAAGAATACCGGCGTCAGGAGCTTATGACGGCGGTTGGCTAGGATTGGCCCGTATTGCCGCCGGCGTACAAAAGCTCATGAGCGGCGGTGATCACCAGCGCTCAAGATGTTTTGATGGCAGAGAGGCGTATCGGATGGGCGTAGGGCGGCTAGGTAGGAGGTGGTGGTTCACGGATAACCATACTACACATGTACTTCATCAACTGAGTAGCCTTTTGACTTTTGATTAGGTACTGATGTACTTGTCATATATCTACTAGTATTCCATAGGGTTTGTTTCGGAATTTATAGGTTGTTGGGCAGTTGTATACTAATTCCATCAGGTATACGATAGAGACGACTATAGGCTACATTTACCACACTGGCTGCTCCTGATGACGCCAGTGTGTCTTTTGATAAAATATTTGGTCGGGCTTTGCTTCTACTGCAAAATGTTGTATTTGACGTTTGTTAATGGAAACATCAATATGGCTGTATTGGTGGTGATATATTGATACTTACATTCACTTGCTATGGTGATCAGTTCTATTAGGTGATAAAAAATTACAACATGGTTTGTTTTGTATCATGCACTATATCACTGCCCTCGCGCTGCCTCTGCCCTCGTCTTTCGGAATCGATACTGGCACTCTGGGCAATGATACCGGGCATGATACAAAACAAATCATGTCATAATATATACATACACTAGGCCTTTATGATACAATCTGATACCGCCGGGACGGCTAGTATCAGATTGATTATTCCATGTAATTGTTTCTTGAGTTTAGGTCCTACTTTAGGTCCTATGTCCCATAATAGGGGCCTACATAATATTATGTCTACTGCCGCTTCAATTAATTATTGAAAACGTCAATTAGAATATATTATTATTTTTCTTTTAATACCTTGAATATCCGACAAATTTTGGGCGACGAGATATCCTCTACGGAAAAAGTGACCCTCTTCTCCCCCAAGAACAGAACGTATCGGTCCATGATTCTCATACCGTGTACTGATCGGCATACAGTAAAAGGGATCTTTCACCGCATTCCGTTTACCGTTTTGAGTGCAAAAAAAAACGGAATGGAATTTTTTTGTAGGCCTATTTCTTTCACTGTTTCAAATGCAAAAAAAAGGAATGGAGTTCGTTTTTCGTAATTCGTTTACCGTTTTTGGGTAAGAAAAACGGAATGGAGTTTGTTTTCTGTATTTCGTTTACCGTTTTCATTACGAAAAACGGGATGTAGTTTGTTTTTCGTATTTCGCTCATCGCTTACCGTTTTCAATACGAAAAACGGAATGAAGTTTGTTTCCCGTGTTTCGTTTACCGTTTTCGGTACGAAAAACAGAATGTGGTTTGTTTCCCGTATTTCGTTTACCGTTTGCGGTACGAAAAACGGAATGTGGTTTGTTTCCCATATTTCGTTTACCGTACAATGAACGGTAGACGATTGAACGGCATATACACGGACCCCAGACATCAGCTATACCTTTGACCAGCTCTGACCCTTTCCATCCACAACGTGGACATGATGAAGTTGTAATGTGAATAAATAGTGTCAGGACCCAAAAATCTGAGGCTGTAAAATATTTTTGTCTTGTTGAGATTTGTTAAATTATGTTTTCTATTGGTATTTACTCCATAAAACACTACTGACTCTGAAAACAGTCAATCTACCTGTAATTCGATCTATGTTTAGTACCATCCGTTCGAGATTAGATCCAGTTTCCATTTCAAATATCGAGAAACTTGGGGGTGACCCACCCAGGACAAGGTTATGTTCTGCAGCTACTATGAGATTCATGCTCCTCTTCTGGCTCACACACAGTATATATGTTACGATCGGAAAATCTAAATTATATTGGATAAATGGAACCAATGAGGGAAGAAAGTTTCCCAGGTAATAGGTCAACTGAATATCATCAAGATACAAGTATGATGTGGACTGTCTCACTCAAGCTGTTAATTGTTCCTTGACCATATCAACGTTTGCTTTAATGATCTGAATTATGACCATAATTTCTTAGAGAAAAAATAAGGTATAATGTGTGAACATGACGTGAATGATCTACACATGATTCCATAGACACCAACGGCTAAAACAGTCCATGTTACAGTTCATATTTCGTCATAAAATATTTGAATCCTGTTGAATATGCCAACATCACACTATTATACAGGTATCCAAGTTTCGACCTGCATTCCACAGTACATGTTGTATGATGAGAAAATGAGTCTCAGTTTATATTATATCTATACAATGTAGTTCAACTTTCTTCATAATCACACTTGAACATAATACATGGTTCTGTCATTCATTCTGTAAAAACATGCCCGAATATGGTCATTGTGGTGGCTGCAATAATGACAAATTTCACCTTGACATCGTGAAACTGTCGACACATTAGTGCTCACTTTCAGCCTCCAATTTATCCCAATCACGGAGACTGTATCCCTTTTACATTACACAAATTGTCGCGGAAAATGTCAAAGACAACCCTCGGCCAACGAACTATTGTTATAGGTAGGGGAAAAAAACCTTTCTGTACTAGTACGAATACTGCTGCGAGTTATAATACGAAATATGAACACAACTTTCTTGCTTTTACTTAACAATAATCACTATTAGGGTATTGATCAGGGACTGGCGAACAGAATACACCATCATAAATTTAGTCATTTAATCATGATAGTTACTTTGTTTGTACATGCATGAGCTCAAAGTAATATGAACCTTTTTCCACACTCAGGACAGCTTGAACAAATTGCTCACTAATATGAAAGTCAGGTTTTTGTTCGGAATGTAAATGATTTGTCAGAACCAGACACCAATGTCCCTAATGAGCTTTACACCAACTCGGATCGCATACATTACAGAAATCAGCACCTTATTTGATGTAAAACCTTTTGAAGGTAAATATTTGTAGTCATCTATTGCCCGAGAGCAATTGAGTGCACTGGGTGCTGGCCCAGAGCTGGATTCGTATAGTGTAGTAGGAACGACCTTTTCATATGCAAATACATTGAAATAAAATTAGCGAAGTCGGTTCTGCATTTCATTGGAGTAAAGAATGTGTCATATTAGCCTCATGGGCCCTTATCTTTCAGGTATGGTCGGTGTTTATGTGTGCTTGTGAGCACATGTGGTTTATTCCAGATGCAAAGGCTACTAACTGTATGATGTATACATATTTATATACAGAAAGCATGAACAGGAAAGAAAACACAGAGCATGCTGTTTTTTACGGATGATCCGATCAGATCGTGAATGTATGAATAATTGTGATTATCACTTTTATCGACATCGAATGTTAACGATAAAATGAAAAGAGAATGGTGTAGTTTTATTTCATACTGCAGAGGGACTACAGTTATCTCAATTTAATAGAATTGTAAAATTTCGAAAAAAGTATATGGTTGAAATATGTAATCTGTAAAGGAGAAAAGCTGAGTATCTCTCCATTCCTTGCTTAGAATGGACTATATATGACTTCCTATGTTCATAATGCAAGTCGAAGCTCTATGTGCAAGTTTTTCAGCCAAGTTTAGTCCCAGAAGCCAACTCAAGGTCATTTGACTTCAAATTCAAGGTCAACAAAAGATGTGCTATATACGACTTCCTATATGCTCATAATATAATATAATCTTAAGCTCTATCTTCAAGCATTTTGTCTGTTTACACAGATCCCCGTGACCTTGAGATTTAGCCTTCAAGGTCGTTGGTTTAGCCTTCAATCTCAACATTACCAAACGATGCACCATACATATGACTTCCTATATGCTTATAATACAAACCTAAGCCATGTGTACAAGCGTTTTACACATGGTAATTATGGACGTGCATATCAGGCCTTGAAAATATAGTTTTCAAGAAAAAAAATTTGGGCCTCTTGAGCCTATATTTTAGGGGCTTTCGAACAATTCAAGGAACTCCACCTTCTTACACAATGTCAATGACCCCCGTTAGCATGTTTTCAAACAAATATATCAAACTGATCAGACAGTTTTGGAGAAAATGGCCACCAAAGACCAAAATTGGCCGTGTTTTGGTGAAAATAGCCGCCAAATCGGCAAAAACGATTGAATAAAAAAAACCGAAAGCCCAAGGAATTTTTTGGTAAACTTTCAAAACAATTCATCAAGGAAAAAATGTTATTTGCCGGACGGACGGAAGGACGACAGACGGATGAAAACCACGACAATATGGGCCGGTAAGTTGAAAATGGTCCTCATGCATCCCCAATGATATCCTGCTTTTATGTTATTGTTTTTAACCTAATATTTCTCACGTAGATTTTCAAAGGGAATTGCAAATGGAGTTATTTCATACTTTGGGTGGAAGGTTTGAAACTATAATGGAGAAATATGATATTTGTGCAAGAGGGATTTGACAATAGTTTTTTTTTCAAACAAGCGTTAAGCAGACATATTTCGAGATAATGCTAGACTGTAAATCTTCAATCAATCTTAACAGATTAACTCAAGTGGATAATGTTCAGTGCACCCATTAACGTCCGTCCGTAATCAGAGTAAGACAGAACAAAAGCACTATCTAATGACGCAAAGATATTACACAAAGTGGATATGTACTTCTATCTCCCACATTCTCCCCACGTCAATATCACTCATATTTGTTCAAATAGATAAACAATTTTCCATGTTGAAAAATCATACCCTTGAAGACTGCTCCTGATCTACGTATACATATAGTAGACGAAAGACATGTTCAAAGTAAAATAGCCATGCTCCAAACATAACAAAACGAAGATGACATTTGTTATCATCAACTCCGTAGCCATTTGGCTTGTGATTGGGTACGTATGTTCTTGTCATACACCCATTGTATAGGGTCTGTTTTGGATATTCGAATTGTTCAGATATATTGTTGGGCAGTTGTATAATAATTCCATCAGGTGTACAGTAGAAACAACTACATTTTACACACTTTCTGCACCTGATGACGCCAGTGTGTACAATCTTTGAGTAAAATTTTTGGTTTGGCTTTGTTTTTATTAAAAAATATTATAATTTATATTCGCTTTTGGTATCGTCATCATCTCATTGTGTTATGAGTAATAGATTGTGTTATGGCGGTAATAGATTGCTACTTATATTGTGGAGTATTCACAAAAGAATTATGCATTTTGTTGTGAATAAATTTTATGCTAGTTTATGCAAGGCGATAAACATGGAAACAATACCCAAGTATATAGTATCCGAGCTAACAAAACCAAATCCATTATCCAATCTCAAAGTCCGCTGTCAGCGATACTGCAGCAAATCTTTTGTGTCATGTTGATTTTCTCTATCTATGCCGAACAACACTGTGGGATTATCGTTATATTCGTGACTCGTCTGGTAGTTAAATCTTATAATGGCAGACATAGCCACAGTCTTCCAATGAACATTATTACATTGTAAAAATGTAAAGGAAAAATTGCACAACATGCAATGCATTGACAGTCGTTTACAACTTGCACATGGTACAACAGTCGATAGATATTGAATTATTTTCACAACTAAGGTATACATCTACATGTACAGATCCTTATGGTCTTCAAATTTTCACACGCGTCACGATTTGTCCACGATTATAAAAAATTTAGGTCGCAGCAAGGTCGTATCTTGGTCGTATCGTCAGCGTGACTGGGCCTTAATGTATTATTTTTCATGGATGATGAAAATGCTGGATCAGGAAACATGAAATCAATGAGAAACATTTCCTCGAAATCTCACTGTCCTGAATGAGTGTGCCCGCGTGAGTCTTACTTCTTGTCCATCGTTTGGGATTTTTCAATTTTCTTTATCTGAACGATCACAAATAGGTAGACACTGGTGATCTGCGGAACGCATGTACTCTACATGTACTCTCCCGTCCTCCAGTACGAATTGCACAGCCAAGTGCCCCTCTAGAGTACTGATTTTTGCCGGTAGCAGCCACTTTATCATGCACCGACACGAGGTGACTGACACTCGTCACCTAGCTGGCTAAACGTGTACTGGAATGCAGTCCTGACAAGGTTATTTTAGACAAAACATATGCCATTTTCACATCCAAAAACTGTTGTGTCACAGACTGTGTTCCGAGTGAACTCATTTTTTTTATACTTTTTGGCAACCAAATAACTGCTCATAAACATTATTGTGATCGTTAAAACATTATTGAGGACGCTGTTGTCAGAGCCAACCCAAACCTACAGATATTCTGTTAATTCATCGATTTATCGAGAGTCAAATACTATAAGCAAATTTTTAAAGTGCTCGGACCAAAGCCTCAGATGACAAAGCCAAGTATGGAAAATCTATTTCCATGTTCAATGGTGATTCCGTGCAGGTGAACGTACAAACCTTGGCCCAAGTATCATATACTGCTCCTAGTGTATATATATATATATATATATATATATATATATATATATATATATATATATATATATATATATATATATATATATATATATAATATTATTATTATTACTATTATTATTATTATTATTATGAAATATTATTATTATTATTATTATTATTATTATTATTAAATAATTGTTTAAATATTATTATTATTATTATTATTATTATTATTATTATTATTATTGACAGATTAATAAATCCACGGTTGAGGTATATGTGATTCCATACACACATGGAAACATTGACAAAGTAGTACTGTCTGTTTTTATATAGTTATGGTCATTGACACATTGACAAATCGTCAGTTCAGGTATATGTAACTACATACACACATAGACAGATTGACAAACTAGTAAAATCCATATATTAATAGTCAATGACAGATTGACAAAAGGTCAGTGGAGGTATATGTATTTTCAATAGCCATACACATTGACAATTCGACAGTTTACCTAGATTTCATTCAAATTCACACAGACATTGACAAACTAGTATAGCCGATATGTTCATTGACACATAGACACGTCGACAAACAGTACAATCAATATTCGTCATGGTCATTGACATATGGACTCATTGACAAATCGCAGGTTGGTTACATGTCATTCAAGCACACATCGACAAAACTAGTACAGTCAGTATGTATTATGGTCATTGACACATTGACAAATCGCCACTGGAGGTATATATGTCTTTCCATGCATATATAGACAAACTAGTACAGTCAATATGTATTATGGTCATTGACACATTGACACATCGCCACGTCTTTCCATGCACATATAGACACATCGACAAACTAGTACAGTCAATTTGTATTATGGTCATTGACACATTGACAAATCGCCACTGGAGGTATATATTTTTCCATGCACATATAGACTCATCGACAAACTAGTAGAGTCAATATGTATTATGGTCATTGACACATTGACAAATCGCCACTGGAGGTATATATGTCTTTCCATGCACATATAGACACATCGACAAACTAGTACAGTCAATATATATTATGGTCATTGACACAATGACAAATCGCCACTGGAGATATATATGTCTTTCCATGCACATATAGACACATCGACAAACTAGTACAGTCAATATGTATTATGGTCATTGACACATTGACACATCGCCACGTCTTTCCATGCACATATAGACACATCGACAAACTAGTACAGTCAATTTGTATTATGGTCATTGACACATTGACAAATCGACACTGGAGGTATATATTTTTCCATGCACATATAGACTCATCGACAAACTAGTAGAGTCAATATGTATTATGGTCATTGACACATTGACAAATCGCCACTGGAGGTATATATGTCTTTCCATGTACATATAGACACATCGACAAACTAGTACAGTCAATATGTATTATGGTCATCGACACATTGACACATTGACACATCACCACTGGAGGTATTTGTCTTTCCATGCACATATAGACACATCGACAAACTAGTACAGTCAATATGTATTATGGTCATTGACACATTGACAAATCGCCACTGGAGAAATATATGTCTTTCCATGCACATATAGACACATCGACAAACTAGTACAGTCAATAGGTATTATGGTCATTGACACATTGACACATTGACACATCACCACTGGAGGTATATGTCTTTCCATGCACATATAGACACATCGACAAACTAGTACAGTCAATATGTATTATGGTCATTGACACATTGACAAATCGCCTCTGGAGGTATGTGTCTTTCCATGCACATATAGACACATCGACAAACTAGTACAGTCAATGTGTATTATGGTCATTGACACATTGACACATTGACACATCACCACTGGAGGTATATGTCTTTCCATGCACATATAGACACATCGACAAACTAGTACAGTCAATATGTATTATGGTCATTGACACATTGACAAATCGCCTCTGGAGGTATGTGTCTTTCCATGCACATATAGACACATCGACAAACTAGTACAGTCAATGTGTATTATGGTCATTGACACATTGACAAATCGCCACTGGAGGTATAGTCCATGAGCCGAAGGGTGATTTTTTTAGAAATTGCTACCATGAGAGGGCACCAGACTTTTTGACTTGATTTTGTTAGATATATGTATCTCCTACCAGAAACAGCATGATGGACACTTCGGGAGAGTAGCTTAGCTTCAGTACAACCTAAAATGTTAGAGTGGGGTCTTAAACAGATATAAACCCGCTTCAGACGAACGCAATTCAACCCGCTACATCTATCCTCTACATCAAACTGGTTCTTTTTACTATTAATGTATCATAATGAAGTATACAGGTTATGTGGATAGTATGACAAGTCAAAATATGCTGGATCTTGTCTTGGATCATATTATTTTTTCAAATTAGAGTCAATTTGTACATAGCAGAAACCGCAGCAAATGAGATAGCACCACATTTCAAGTAATTTATTCTATTTCGATTGTATTGATGTTTACAAGTATATCAGCGTTTTTTTCTATCGCTATTTCTTTCACAAACTTAATTCGTTACTCCATCCATCCATCCAAATTATCACCCTATGTAAGAACTAGACACTTCCCGCTAACTTACGACCGCTGGGGTGTATCCTCTGTAGCCCTATCATCCATGTAGCCCCATATTCGTGTTATCAACAAGGAGGGGGGGGGGGGGATTAGTGCAACGGCAAAAAAAAGGTTATCATAGAAAAGTGAAGTGTTAAGCCGCACCTGTTTTTTTTTACCAAAATTGCTGCTTTGACATTTCAAAGTCATTGAAGATCAAATTTAAGGTCACCACAAAAATCACTTTGTTTGAATTTCCATTCCGACATGTTCGATATGATGACAAAATTATGGCCAGATCGAACTTTTCACCAAAAGATATTATATTTCAACTCGAAATATTTGACAACGTTGACTTTAAGTGGAAATTCAATATAAAAGTTGACCAATACTGCATCCACAAGCTATATTTCAACTCAAAATATTTGACAAACTTGGTTTCGAATGCAATTTTCAAGTAAAAGTTGACCAAAACTGCATTCCAAGATGACGGAATTGGAGCCAGATCAGTTTAAGACCCCATTCTAACGAACTTTTCACCACAAGTTATATCTTCAATCAAAATAAGTGCCAAACTGGGTTTCAAGTTGAATTTAAAGTAAAAACAGAAACCCATATGCGTTTCAGCAGAAATACATAAGACCTTGGTATTTCTACCACAAGTTATATTTTATCTCAAAATAATTGCCAAATATACTTGGTTTCAAGTTGAAATTCGAAACAACTGTTGACCAAAACTGCATTTCAAGTTAACAAAATTGGAGTTAAATCACACTTTTGTCCATATGTTATATTTTCACTCAAAATATGTGCGTAATCTGGTTGCAAGTTGATATTACAACAAAAAGTTGACCAACACTGCATTTGAAGATGCTAAAACTTCTATTTTCACCCCAAAAATGTACCAAATTTGGTTCAAAATTGAAATTCAAAGCAAATATCAACCAAAACTGCATTTCAAGATGATGAAATTGGAGCCAGATCAAAGCCAGATCGCAAAAAGCTCCATTTTTACCCCAAATATATTCCAAATGAGGTTTGAATGTGAAATTCAACTAAAAGTTAACCAAAAGTGTTGTATTCGAAAATGATGAAAAATTATGAAGCTGGATCAGTATGTCCAATAAAACTTCTATTTCTATTCAAAATATGTGCTAGCTGAGTTCAAAGTTGTCAAATTAATGAATGGGTTCACAGCATGTTATAACTAGCCAAATCAATCTTAACTTATTCAGTATAATCTGTGGTACTACTGAACATAACCTTTTCCCCGTTGAGCACAATAATATATGGTAATAGCATCAAATATCTTTATTGTGCTCAACGAAAAACATAAACAGCAAAATTGATATTAATTTCATTCAGTAATATTGCTGGTAGTAAAGCCATGAAATCAATACTGGACACAACATTTTCCTCATTGATCGCAAAAATAAATGTCACTCACCTCAATTATTTTTATTGTAATAAACAATAATAAACTTAACTAGCAAAATTGATGTCAACTCATTAGGTAGTATCAACATTATTACTAAATTTCAGCTGCACAAAACCTTTTCCCCATTGAGCCGAACAATAAATGTTCCTTGCCTTATCTTTTTTATTATATTCAATAATAGACTCAACTAGCCAAAATAATGTTGACTTATTCAATAATATCAATGGTACTTCAGCCATATACTCAGTACTGGACAGAACATTTTCCTTACTGAGCCCAATAATAAATGTACCCTGCCTTAGCTATTCTTATTGTGCTCAGTAATGAACATACATAAAAATATCAAAATTCATGTTAATTTATTCAGTAATATAATGTTACTACAGCCATAAGATCTTTACTGAACAAAACTTTCACATTGTTGATAAAAATATTCCTCGCCTAAACTAGTTTTATTGTGCTCAATAATAAAATTTACTAGCAGAATTAATATTAACTCATTTACTAATAAAAATGTTACTACAGCCATAAAATCTCTACTGATCAAAACTTCTACCTTGTTGAGCCCAATACTAAATGGTACTCGTCCTTAATATTTGTTGTTATGTTCAATAATAGACTCAACTAGCAAAATTAATGTTAACTTATTCTGACAGTAATATCAATGTTACCATAAAATCTCTGCTGAAACGACCTTTCACTTTGCCGAGCCCAAAAATTAATGTTTCTTGTCTTAACTATTTCTTATTGTGCTCAGTAGTGCAACTAATGGAACAAGCTTTATTTGGTAATATTGCTGTAACTTCACCAAAAACATCAGTTCTCTATTCTGAACAAGAAAATCCAGTGCCATTATCTTTCATAGTACAGGCAATTGGAATGATCATAAATGTCAAAATTGGTATTTCACATATCTGTGATAAGTTAGGCCGTTAACATATTAATATTGATATGATCATTCTGAGAAACTATTCCTTCCCAACAAGATTCACAAATATTATTAAGATTCGTCGAAAACTACCGCCTGTAGAGTGTTCACAAGTCATGTGTCCCAAACAGGCTGATTTCAAGGCAAAATGTGTCCCCAAACCACCAATTAAGTTGGCAACCAAAAACGGTTGGTATCGTGGTTTTACCAATATATATGAGCCTGAAAAAATTACTGTGATTGGGTGAAAATTGGCCTGTAGCTCATTCACAAGAAAATCGCTGCGGACGCAGACGCGGATGCGGACGACTATCGCAAATCCATAGTATCCGCCAAACTTTGTTCAGGGATACAATTGAATACCACTTCTCATACACATTGAAATGTTGAAATTGTATTCTGATATCCGCAGTTGTCACACCTTTAGCTCCGTCAATCCAAGACTAGACTGCTAGAGTGGAATTCTAAAATTTGCAAACAAAATTGTGAAACATCAATACATTGATCAAATATAATTGTTACATATTAATAGATTGATACTTACATTCAATTAACACCATAATATTTCATGTGACCTTTAAAAAAACATACTTGCTGGAATGTGCATTCAAACCGCTCATTTTGTCATTTGCCATAGCATAACATACCGATATGTTCAAAATTCCGTAGAAAATTTAAGCTACTCTTCTGAGAAGTCCATCATGATGTTTTGTCATGTTGAGGGATAAATAAACTGGAAAAAACAGTAAAAGTTTGGTGCCCTTTCATGGTAGTCAATTTTGGATGGGCTCATGGACTATATATATTTCCATTCACGCACAGGCACATCAACAAACTAGTACAGTCAATATGTATTGTGGTAATATGCAGGCATCGTTTTACAACAGTAATTGCCCACGATGGTCGTCACCTTTCAAAACTCTAATATTTACTTGCTGGTTTTAATATTTATGTCCCGCTTTTAATACTTATTTGCAGGTTTTTATATTTATTTCTCGGCTTAAATTGCAATTTCAGGTTTGAATATTTAATTCCAGGTTTTAATACTTATTTTCCGGTTTTAATATTTAATTGCCGGATTCATTATTTCATTTGAGGTTTGAAATATTTATTTCCCACTTTGAAAAGTGAGTAAATAATAAAAGTGAGTAATACTAGTTTTTCGATATGTATATATGTGCATGGAAAGACATATACCTCCAGTGGCGATGTGTCAATGTGTCAATGACTATAACAGATATTGACTGTACTAGTTTGTCGATGTGTCTATATGTGCGTGGAAAAATATATACCTCCAGTGGCGATGTGTCAATGTGTCAATAACCACAATACATATTGACTCTACTAGTTTGTCGATGTGTCTATATGTGCATCGAAAAATATATACCTCCAGTGGCGATTTGTCAATGTGTCAATGACCATAATACATATTGACTGTTCTAGTTTGTCGATGTGTCTATCTGTGCATGGAAAAATATATACCTCCAGTGGCGATTTGTCAATGTGTCAATGACCATAATTTGCTAGTTTGTCGGTGTGTCTATCTGTGCATGGAAAGACATATACATCCAGTGGCGATGTGTCAATGTGTCAATGACTATAATACATATTGACTGTACTAGTTTGTCGATGTGTCTATCTGTGCATGGAAAGACATATACCTCCAGTGGCGATGTGTCAATGTGTCAATGACTATAATACATATTGACTGTACTAGTTTGTCGATGTGTCTATCTGTGAATGGAAAGACATATACCGCCAGTGGCGATTTGTCAATGTGTCAATGACCATAATACATATTGACTGTTCTAGTTTGTCGATGTGTCTATCTGTGCATGGAAAGACATATACCTCCAGTGGCGATGTGTCAATGTGTCAATGACTATAATACATATTGACTGTACTAGTTTGTCGATGTGTCTATCTGTGAATGGAAAGACATATACCGCCAGTGGCGATTTGTCAATGTGTCAATGACCATAATACATATTGACTGTTCTAGTTTGTCGATGTGTCTATCTGTGCATGGAAAGACATATACCTATGCAAAAACTTCCGGTTTTACATGACGACGTAAAAACATTTAAATACCCGTTGCTGGTTTTTACAATTAAACGAATAAAAAGACTGGTGTGGTAAGGTGAAACCAACTATTATTTGGAAGATGATGTGTAGCTTTCAGTGGAGGCGTTGTTGTATGATCTGATCGTCAATTTTACCCTGACATTTCGAACATTGAAATATTGACACTGAAAATCACCCAACCGTGACTGTGAAAGCTACAAGTGTATGGAAAGCCTGTGACGACTCTCATCATGTCAAAAAACACTCAGAAAACCACGGATATTCCTGCCTGGGCTCTTCAATTCAAAAAGGAGATTGAAACCCTGCTGAAAAATACCATCAGTGATGAAATAAAGTCCATTACCAACGAATTTAAAGCCAGTATGAATCAGCTGAAAACCCAACTACAAAAACAAGATCTAGAACTTGCACAAATTCGTGCCAATCAAACTGAACTCGACAGACGTATAACACATCTGGAATGCAGATCCATGAGGAACAACTTGATAATCAGTGGGATTGGGGAAAACGAACAGGAAACTACACAAACTCTCAAAACAACAGTGTCCAAACTTTTCAAAAACACCCTCAAACTCACCCAAAAAGACTTCACAATAGAGAGGCTTCACAGACTCAGACCTCAGCCCAAGCGAGGAGATGGCCAAGAACGACCAAGAAATGTCATCGTGTGCCTAGCCGATCACAACGAGGTATCAACGGTGTTGTCTGCCTGCAAACACTTGAAAAATTACAGTCCACCAACCTTCATCACCGCACAGTACCCTCAAAAGGTTCAAGACAGCAGAAAAGTCCTACTTCCAATTTTCAGAAAAGCCAGAGAACTGCAAATGAAAGCAACTCTGAAAGAAGACATGCTCTACATTAACGGTTCAAAGTTCACCTGTCATGACCTCACCAACATCCCATTTGACACAACTGAACTCAACTCCAAATCAGATGACTCCTCCATCGCCTTTCTGGGACGTTTGTCACCACTAAGCAACTTTTATCAATGCAACATTCTAATAGATGGTAAAAACTACACGTGTGTGGAACAATATTTTCAGGAACAAAAAGCCCTTGCGGCGATGGACCAAGCTCGTGCCAGCAAAATCATGATCTGCAATAACCCAGTTGATATGAAAACATTGGGCGATCAAGTTCAACCCCCGAAATCCTGGCAAGCCGATCACTGCATGAAAAAAGCGCTGCAGGAAAAATTCAGACAAATCAAACGAGCAGAGGAGGCCTTGATAAACACCGGGGACAAACGCATTGCTGAAGCGAGCAATGACAAATTCTGGGGGTGCGGCAAACGACTTAATCACAGTGACATTCTAGACCAAACAGCATGGGAAGGGAAAAACAAGATGGGGGAGCTGCTAGAAGAAATCCGAAACGAACTTTCTCAATAAATGTTGTACACACGTCTATATATGTGCTCGCGAAACCCAAAGACGCTCAAATCAATTGTGCGTCCATTTCCAATTACACAAGTGAACATAGGCCTTAGTGAGAGATGAAAAATTGTTTGAACCCGTTTTACCATTGCCCTCTGAAAAAATGCGTAAAGGGACTTCCATATATACTATTATTGATATTAACAAGGTCAAGGACGTCCAAAGTGTAAAAATGCATCGAATCATGTCGGAATAGGTCTACCTGGTTCTTGTTCTATAATTCTATAATTGGCGGAAGTAATCATAAGTTGATTGACATGAAAGTGAGAGGGAGCTACTCTCGTACTGCGTAAATGGTATGATGTTGTCAGCTGTGTATTTTGACCTGGATCTAGACCCAATAGTATCCCGTACGGTATACGTGCAGATCGAGCGTGTTATGTATATCTATCCACTCACTGATTCAGCGCACGTCATACTGAGTCAGTGATTCACGCAATACAATGTACTGCAGGAATCACTGTACTGTCACCTGATAAATGTGCTCTGAAACTCCTGATCATATACATAACTGATAACACTTACCCATGACATTATGGAGTGTTTTATTGTCACATAAATCCGCCAGTTTCTCATAGATTTCTTATAATCTTGTGTCCTACATGTGATTATTTCACCATCAAGTATATTCGTGTATTTATAATATAGTCTACATTTATATATCTGTAAGGCCGATCACTCAAACAACATGTTCATGCATGTATATTGAATGTAAAAGAACAATCACCAGATGGTGGATGTTCTGTGTCAGTACTAGTTAATAACAAACATGTTAGGTGCAGTACACCCCCCCCCCCTCCCCACTGCTTTAGGCCCCGAGAGGGGCGGTACACGTTCTGTGTGGCTGGCGAAGCCTGTTACAAGCATGCATATGCTATACATGTATGCAATATATTAGAATCTAATTACATTCTGATGACCCTCATCAGATATCAATATCGCAAGTATTCACTTGATGACTTACAAAGGGTGCACATTTTTTTCGATTAAAGTTTCAAAAAGTCTTTACTAGTGCATACTTTATCGGATACAATTTTCAACAAATGTCTTTTTGCGTATTTATGATGACGATCATCAGATATCAATATCGAAAGTATTTGCTTGATGACTTACAAAGGGTGCACATTTTTTCGATTAAAGTTTCAAAAAGTCTTTACTAGTGCATACTTTATCGGATACAATTTTCAACAAATGTCTTTTTGCATATTTTCTGGGTAACAATTTTCAACAATTGTCCTTGGGCATAATTTATAGACTTGATTTCCAATCAAGCTACTGATTTCATATTAAATAACTTGTATATCAAGTACTATCAGTCTTGAATCACCAGCGATAAGAAAAAATGAGGAAATATCAGTACTGGTGTCATACTGATATGGATATCAATTTTCTAAAAATTCTTCGTGCTTATTCTATGGGCCTGACTTACCATCAAGTCACTGTTTGTATATTAAAATTTGTATAATACTATATGTACTATAGCCATTGGAATGCCAGTAATATAATCCTGAGGGAATATCTGTCTTGATGTCACGGACTACTAGCCTGACTCTGACAAAACCACCTGCTGGTACCCTCACACTTTGGTAAAGAAATACATGTACATCACAGAAATATCCCCCACTACACAAAATTCTTTTTTAACATCAAGTCATAGAAGCATGATCGGAAGCAATCAATGCCAACTTGATAAACAATATCAGATAATGTTGATGAGCTACAGGAACTTTGTGTTCTAACCACATCAATTTAAATACACATTGTACATATCAACAACACCAGCATCGGGTAATTTGTATATACGTTGTATGGGAACAATGAATAGACAAATGTATCAGTACGGTAATTCTGAGGGGATACTTGTGCACATGGACTTCTGGGATGGGTGTAGACTCTGGGGGTATGGAGTGGTGATCATTACATGATGGCAACTGTAAATTTGGACCAAGTCAGGAATGATAGAAATTTTGACTTTTCTAAACTATATGATAACAATGATGTTGAAGCTGAGGAGTACCAAGAATCACCAAACAATTTTTCTAATTTGAGTGATTGTAAATACATTGACCCAACTGATTTTTCCAGCCTAACTGAAAACCTTCAAAAAAGTATGTCTTTCTTTCATATAAATTGCTGTGGGTTATCATCTAAATGGGAAAACTTCAATGAGTTACTAGGTATGATGTACGAAAATAACAAATTTACGTTTGATATGATAGGAATGAGTGAAATATTTGATTGTGATAAAGACTCTCGTATCCATTTGCCAGGCTATCACAAATTATTGACTCGAAATCGACCTGACAGCAACAGAGGGGGTGTTGGTTTATTTATTAAATCAGAAATCAATTACAAACAACGAGATGATCTAAGTGTCTTCATACCGCATACATATGAGTCTCTATTTATAGAAATCATTTCCAACAGTAAACATTCAAATAAAATTGTGGGAGTAATATACAGACCTAATACTCAACCTCAAGCAGATCTAGAAATATTCTCGACCACTTTACAAGATACAATAGACAAAATTAATTTAGAAAATAAGGCTTGCACAATTATGGGTGACATGAATATTGATTTATTGAAATACAATACTCATATTAAAACAAATGAATATATTGATGAATTATTTTCGCGAGGTTTTATTCCCACAATTACAAAACCTACACGAATTACTCATTCTTGCGCCACCTTAATTGATCATATTTATACCAATCAATGTCATCAAAAGTTAACATCAGGAATAATAGTCACCGACATGTCTGATCACTTTGGTGTATTTTTACTGGAAGTAATGAACAGACCCACAAAATCTAATAATGATCCATCCATCCAAAGAATAATTTCACAGGAAAATATACACAATCTCGAACGTCAACTAAATAGTCTAGATTACAGCTCTATTCTGCAATGTAACTCTGCAAATGAAGCATATGACACTTTTTCCACAATGTATAAGAATGAATTTAATAAAGCATGTCCTCTAGTTTCTATTAAGAAAAATAAAAAGTACTTTAAACGAGAACCTTGGATGACTGAAGGGATTATGACATCAATGCGACATAAAACTAAACTACTGAAAAAAAAACTAAATAATCCTACTGAGGTCATAATCAATCAGTATAAATCCTATGTAAATTGGTACAACAAATTAAAACGTCTCATGAAAATAAATTATTATTCTGACATAATAGAGCTGAACAAGAATGACATCAAAAAAACTTGGGACACATTGAAAAAAATTATTGGCAAACAACCGAACAAACATAATATTCCACAATCCTTCCAAATTGAACGAGCAACTGTAACGGACAAACAAGAAATAGCTGAATCGTTTAATAATTACTTCTCATATATTGGCAAAAAAACAAGTGAGAATGTAAGAAAAACAGATAAACAATTCACTGAATATTTGAATGCCCCGAATAAAAACAGTATTTTCATTGAACCAATAGAATCCACAGAAGTCTTAAACATTGTAAACAAGCTAAAACCTAAGACCAGCTCGGGTCAGGATGAAATTTCAGCCAAAGTCATTAAAGGTACAATAAACAGCGTTCTAACTCCTCTCACTCACATAATTAATATCTCACTAAGTACGGGAATTTTTCCACAACAATTAAAAAGAGCCAAAGTTATTCCAATATACAAAACTTCAGATCATGATATAATAACAAATTACAGACCAGTCAGCTTGCTGCCTGCATTCTCGAAAATTTTTGAAAAAGTAATGTACCATAAAATAACCAGTTTTTTTGACAGCCAAAATCTTTTCTACAGACATCAATACGGTTTCCGAAAAAAACACAGTACTGTGCATCCCATAATCCACTTACTGAATCAATGCGCCGAATCCCTAAATAGCACGCCTAAACAATCAACTCTGTCAGTACTCTGTGATTTATCTAAAGCCTTTGATGTTATAAATCATGATATTTTACTCAAAAAATTAGATATCTATGGAATTCGAGGTAGGGCAAATGACTGGATTCGAGACTACTTGACAAACAGAGAACAATTTGTTGAAATTGACATTTCTAATAGATCAAGTATCAAAAACATAAAATGTGGAGTTCCACAGGGATCAATTTTGGGGCCACTTTTGTACTTAATATATGTAAATGATATTCCAAACTGTACCTCAGCCAACATTCTGTCATTCGCAGATGACACAACACTATTTTTATCCAATTGTGACATAATACAATTATTTCAAGATGCAAATATTGAGGTTAACAATTTATATGAATGGTTTTGTTCCAACAAACTTCAATTGAATGCCACCAAAACAAAATTCATTATATTCAACAACCAATATGAAAAACAAATTAGGAATCATCTTCAAATTTTCATTGATAATATAGCCTTAGAACAAATAGGAACGAATTTCAGAGAAACATGTACCAAATTTCTAGGACTTCATTTGGATGAAACCCTATCATGGAAGTACCATATATCACATATCCAAAAAAAAATTGCTAAGGCATTATTTCAAATCAAGCAAGTAAAACATATTCTACCAATCCACTCATTGCAAACCCTTTATTATTCAATGATACATCCTCATATACTCTATGGTATACTGGCATGGGGTAACACAGCACCTAGTCATGTTAATAAACTAGTAAACATACAAAAACGAGCTATAAGAATTATTAATAAGTCCAACTATAGGAGTCACACCGAACCCTTATTCAAACGGTCAAATATTCTCAAAATTTCTGACCAATATATATATGAGACAATCCTATTTATGTATGATTATCATCTAGGGAAATTACCCTCATCTTTCGAAAATATGTTCAAACTCACAAGAAATGTACAAGTGAATTATGAAACCAGGCAATCAGGTCATCTCTATATTGAGCGATGTGACTCATCTGCAGCTAGAAGATTACCCCTATATAATTATCCCATATTATGGAATAAATGGCTCCCGAAATTAGCATCTGATCAATCTAGGTATATCTTGAAAAAAAGCTTTAAAAAACAATTACTATCATCATACTCTGAATCTTTAAAATGTTCAAACAAACGGTGTCAAAATTGTAATAAATAAAATCATTTATAATATATTCCTGTTTATTCTTGGTCTTTACCAAATATCGATACCCCTCCCCGCTCCCTCCTCTGCCCCTCCTCGATGTCCGTGTGCGCCCCCCTTTAGCTTCACCAGTACCCATTACCTTTTGTCTCACTCTGCCCATTATGGTTTATACATAAATAGATATTTTTTTTCATGTACATACACAGTATTCGCTATATATATATATATTCAGTCATAGTAACATCATCATTGTTAGGTATATATCAGGTGTATAATCCATATTTTATTTAATAGTTTCTGATGTTAATGTTTTGTATCGTCGTATGTAAATAATTATAAATAGCTATTTTCATAATATTACTTGTACTTGTGGGGGGCCAAATGGAAGACAGCTTTCAGCTAATTTGGTCCCTCAGTTTTTGTTTCTTTCTTCCATTCATTTAATATTTATATACTTTTGCCATTGTTTACCCCACAACTGTATGGAAAGTTAAAAACTGAATAAAATCTATCCTATCCTATCCTATCCTATCCTATACCTCCAGTGGCGATTTGTCAATGTGTCAATGACCATAATACATATTGACTGTACTAGTTTGTCGATGTGTCTGTATGTGAATGGAGGGACATATACATCCAGTGGCGATTTGTCAATGTGTCAATGACCATAATACTTATTGACTGAACTAGTTTGTCGATGTGTCTATATGTGCATGGAAAGACATATAGCTGCAGTGGCGATTTGTCAATGTGTCAATGACCATAATACATATTGACTGTACTAGTTTGCCTATGTGTCTATATGTGCATGGAAAGACATATATACCTCCAGTGGCGATTTATTAATGTGTCAATGACCATAATACATATTGACTTACTAGTTTGTCGATGTGTCTATATGTGCATGGAAAGACATATAGCTCCAGTGGCGATTTGTCAATGTGTCAATGACCATAATACATATTGACTGTACTAGTTTGTCGATGTGTCTATATGTGAATGGAAAGACATATACCTCCAGTGGTGATGTGTCAATGTGTCAATGACCATAATACATATTGACTCTACTAGTTTGTCGATGTGTCTATATGTGCATGGAAAGACATATATACCTCCAGTGGCGATTTGTCAATGTGTCAATGACCATAATACATACTGACTCTATTAGTTTGTCGATGTGTCTATATGTGCATGGAAAGATATATATACCTCCAGTGACGATTTGTCAATGAGTCAATGTGTCAATGACCATAATACATATTGACTGTACTAGTTTGTCGATGTGTCTATATGTGCATGGAATATACATCCAGTGGCGATTTGTCAATGTGTCAATGACCATAATACCTATTGACTGTACTAGTTTGTCGATATGTATATTTGTGCATGGAAAAAGATATACCTCCAGTGGCGATTTGTCAATGTGTCAATGACCATAGTACATAATTTTATTGACTCTAATAATTTTCCGATATGCCTATGTGTGCATGGAAAGAAATATAACTGCAGTGGCGATTTGTCAATTTGTCAATGACCATAATACATACTGACTGTACTAATTTGTCGATTATATACAATAATTATATACAAACAAACAGTACTTTTTTGTCAATGTTTCCATGTGTGTATGGAATCACATATACCTCAACCGGGGATTTACCAATGTGTCTATAATAATAATAATATTATTAATAATAATAATAATAATAATAATAATATTTAAACAGTTATTTAATAATAATCATAATAATAATAATAATAATTATATATAATAATAATAATATTTAATAATAATAATTATATATATATATATATATATATATATATATATATATATATATATATATATATATATATATATATATATATATATATATATACAAACACTAGGAGCAGCATATGATACTTGGGCCCAAACCTTGACAGATTGTTACATGTCCATGAAAACATCAACATGCTTGACCAGGTCTGACCTCTCACAGGCGGTATGTTATCAGATGCCAGCATTCTACTTGTATCATCAAAGAGGTATTAGAATCGATACATATAGAATTTTCCACAATATTCAGGATTGGATTTCTTTCACTGTTCTTCCCCAGTGCTGCTTAGTGTTGGCGTAGTTCTATGGAAGGGGACTGACTCCCGACCACAGAAGAAGCTTACTCAAGTACTGATCTATATAACGGTATGGCCTATTTAGGTTTCCAATATTCATTCTGCTATCTTCAGATATCTATAAAACGCTCAATATATTTCCCCTTTCAACACACACATATTTGTCATTGCAGGAGTAATTTAATATTAACCTTGCTCATCGACTCTGTGATGTTTTGCAAAGTAAACTCGCTGGTGGCGTATTGATTTCTACAGACCCATGCAATAACAATTTCACGATCGAAGTGCTTTTCATATACTGGTGACAGGCATTGCTGACAAAACGTGGGACAGGAATAATAAACATGTTTGGATGGCGGAACAATGCTAGTAATCGATCCAGCTTAATGGACATTGTTGTCCACAGTTAATAACTGCAACGGATTGAGCAGAAGTTAAGTAGATACACAGCTTTATTGTCGACCAATCAGTTCCCCATTTTACTCGCATACGCGAGACAATGCTCTGACATTAAAACTCAGATGGGTCTTTAATACCACTTAATACAACATCCTGAAAAACATAGCTTGAAGGACTTTTTTCAAGGGGACAATTAATCCATTAATTATTATTATTAATTTTAATTAATTATTGTTTGAATAACGAGGTGGATACAATCTGGATGCTGCCGAACATGTCCTGTTCTGTGATAGAATCCAGCTGATCCATAAAGCTTGTACTATTATATACAGTCGGAAGTGAATGATAGCAATCACACACCGACGTCCTGTGCCTCAGAAATTTTATTCTGGACGGCAAGTGGATGTGTAGGACACAGCCATTGCTAGCAATATATTGTTCCAAGTCGAGTTTTACTCAGTCAACAACCAAAAGAAATCTTCCAAGCGAATTGCTGTCTGATGTTGATCATTCATTTCGCGATCTTCTGGCGACCACCTCCTCTTAGTAATGAATGAAATAACTAGAATATTGGATGGAATAACAAGACATTCAGCTAAAAATACTTGATATTAAACATAGACAAAATTAACCAATCGGATGTATATGAGCGTTTTTTGCCATAGACATATCGTATCACACATACTAATTTAAAATGTTCGAATCAGATCATTTCAAATGAACATGGAAAAAGCTTCCAAAAATGATGCTATAAGTATGAAAATATTACCACAAATACGAACTCTTGTTGATGAGGTCAATAACAATCCCACGATACAATATTTTTGTGGGAGAAAAACCGAATATCTACATCCAGAGATACGCTGAAATTAACATTGGCTGAAAAATATATGTTTTAAAAAAAGATAATTGCTCGAATCACATTGGTAACCCAAATTGTTTCGTTCCAGTTATTGGCGTCCAAGATATTTGGTACAGTTTCAACATGTACAGGCATCTTTACGCAGTGTAGTCAGACATCTTCAAATAGGTAAGGATCGATCGAACATCATATGGAAGCTATTAGTGTGCAGTTTGATGTGTTGTGTTCTTGATACCAAGAAGGAGGTGAGCAAATTGTACAGTAAAACCCTTACACAAGGTTCACACAAAATATAATAAGTAAAGTGTATATATAGTGTATATATAGTAAAGTGTTCACCATACACCAACACACTCTTACAGTTCTCTTTCCGATAATAAAGCAATTGAAGCTGTTCGATGAATAAACGGACCTGAAAAACGCACAGTCGGCTGTAATCCAAGACACTTTGGTCCTAAAAAAAACATTGATGCTTTTTTTGTTGAATCACATTGTCTAACTAATCAGAAAACGAGGAATTATAACGGATGAGCACAAATTATGAGAACTGAATGTATCTCAGGGACATACATTCCCAACATCTCAAGATACTTGCATAATAACGTCGTATCAACCACTATTTTAATGGTTTGAAGCATGAAGTGGAAACATAGTCACATTCAAGGCTCGAAAACATTGAAATGTAAAAACAATATAATTATTTGAGGTGTGAACATGAACCCACTACAAAGTCATCGCCGTCAAAGTATTCACTATTAGAATTCAAGTCAACATTGTTTCCATAATGTGTCCATGAGTCCATAATAGTATTATGAGATAATACAATTCAGTTCGCATTACATTCATATCATTTAGTTGATTACACATCGAATCATACATGGATTATATATGCTTCCGTGAGTTTCCCTCCATATAAATGTTCAATTACGACCAATATGGTGGCGATATTAAGGACACACCTTGACACCTTGAAAATGTCGACATATTAGTGCTCACGTTTCAGCTTCCATTTACCAGAATCACGAACACTGTATTCCTCTTACATTACACAAATTGTCGAGGAAAATGTCAAAGACAACCCTCGGCCAATGAACCATTGTTATAGGTAGAAACATAAAGCTTTCTGTACCAATGCAAATACTACGTTGAATTATAATGCGAACCCCATGTACGGATGCAAACTACCCAATTCAACAAAACTTGTTACGCTGTTGCCTAATGATCGACTATACATGTGGTATGTGTTAAGAGTCAAGCATATGAATAACTTTACTGAAACTGCCAGAGTTTACAACAATATTGAAGTGATGAAATACTTTCTCATACGACCATTGCAAACATCTACAATGTGTTCGAAGTACAAAACAATTGATGCGAAATGAGACATTTCCCTCTGCTCTAGAAATATGCACAGCCCGTGCTCATGCGAGTGTGTTCATGAAGGTGTGTATTTTGCATCAAGTTTTCAGTTTGTTTAGATTACGTGTCAAACTCTTGTATGTCAGGTCTCTTTTGACTCGAACTTGACTTCGATTTTCAAGGCTTGTGTTGTGCATGGATCATACATTTTAAATTCTGCGGATATGTCAAACATTGTGGAGTGCATGGATCATAAATTTTAAAATCTGCGGACATGTAAAACATACTCGCGACATATCCCTGTCCTGAGTGTGTAAGACAGCGTGAGTTGTGTTGATCCTGGTCCCGTGTTTGGGATTCTCTATGCTTTTGTTTATTGTAGTCCAAAGAACGAACAGAATTGCGTGAACAATACGGAGATCTACAAATGCCATGTGACACTGCTGCCAAATGGGAGTAGTGATGTTTACCGAGAGCAGCCACTGACACTGACACGAAGCAACAGCTTGTTTCTGCCAATTTCGCTACAAAGTCCGTTGTGGAACCCATTTCATTCAACCGGTCGTGTGTATCACTCCTTTCACACACTCAGAACAACATAAAATTGTGTAGCTATTATTATATAAATTCATAATTTCACCACAATGGCCTGGGATTGTATTGTCTTTATCAACGGATATGTAAAATGTGAACAAGCGGGCATGGTGATGAATTTCTTCAATGCGTATTGTTGTTTGTAAAACTTGTTCGTACTTACCTTTAATAATTAATTTAATAATTAGTGTTAAGTAGTTAGTTGCACACGTGGACAATTCCAGGTGTCCTTGTCTTTTCGGATGTCATATCAATATATAATTGGAACTAGGGTCCTTTGAGTTTTGTGGAATACAGTATGATGCCATATGTCATTGACATCAAAATAACCGTTACACCTAAGTTGTCATTTACAAAACGAGTGTGTTGCAAATATGAGGACTTTGTCTATCGAAGTGCCCAGCTAGTCTCTAAACTGCTACGACAAGGATATGTTTTACCAAGACTTATCGCTGCGTTTAAGAAATTCTATGGACGTCATCATGATCTGGTTGATAAATACAGCAAATCCATGTCTGCCATGCAACTAGATCTATTTTCATGTTAATTTTGGGGAATTCATGACGGGTGCCACTAGTGGGGCAGGAAATGCTCACTCTTTCCGGAACACCTGATTTCACCTCCTGATGGCCATTTACGGGGGTTCATGAGTTTCCCTGTCATTTTTGTTTTCTCTCACTTCGTATGCCTGATATGACTTTCTGTCCCCGGACTATGAGATTGGATAACGGACCCTGTTTTGTTTGCTCGGAATACTTGATACTGGGTATTGATTCCACGTCTATTTGGATAATGGGAAATTCTGAGATTGTCATAAATATTAATGAAACGTACAATCGTTGTTGGTACCACTTCGTGCAACTGCAAATGTCAATACAATAAAAAGTCTCAATTATTTATTGTACTGGTTGCAGATTTTAAATTCATGGACTGCCGAATACTTTCCAAGTGATGTGATAGCAGTTTGGATGACATTATATAAATACAATCCCGTATGTATATTGGTACAGCGGATTATTCCCCGAGGGAGAGATTACAGCCCAAGGCGTAAGCCGAGGGTAGTAATGTCGCACGAGAGGAATAATCCGCGGTACCAATATACATACTGGGTTGTATTTATTATATTATACCGAAAGTCTGTTTTGATAAAATGTCATCGAAGAATGATGCTGCCGGTTAGTATATCAAATTACCAACCGATTGGTATATCGTTTATTGTGGTCGGCTACAGCAGAGCGTATTACTTCACCTGTAATGACCAATCACAGAGCATGATTCTTACATGAGGTATAATATAGCCTATTATAGAAAGTCGACTTTCCTAGTGTGATTAGTGTGGGCGTTTGGGAATGTGAAAACCTTGACAAATGGTTACCTTTTCATGAACACACCAAAATGCTTTTCCAGGCCTGACACCTCACACGTGTTATGATATCGGAAGTCAACGAATTGGTTGCTTCTTATTGCATTTTTCTCCTAATAATAGGGAACATATTTCGTTCATTGTTCTCGACCAGTGCCGTTCAGCGTGGGTGTAGTTCCTTTGAAGAAGAATCCCGACGGCATATCAAAACACGTCTATTTTATATCAATCTACAGTATATTATGATATGTTATGATATCGGATGTCAACGAATTGGTTGCTTCTTTTTTGCTTATTTGCATCGATATCCATATACGTTTTTCTCCTAATAATAGGGAACATATTTTGTTCATTGTTCTCGACCGGTGCAGTTCAGCGTGGGTGTAGTTCCTTTGAAGAATCCCGACGGCATTTCAAAAACACGTCTATTTTATATCAATCTACAGTATATTATGGTATGGCCTATGTAGTTTTTAATATTCCTCAGTTGTGTGGTTGGTTGCTTTCTGCTACATTCAGTGACATGTGAAAAAAGAGGCAATATAGTTCCCATTCTAAATATACACAGTTTCTTTCGTTGCAAGAGCAATTTAATATAAACCTGACATAATGACTCTGTGAAGCTGTGTCAGGTAATATCTCTGGTGGTTATATTGATAATATCTGGCTTGCGAAATAACAACATCACGACCAAAGTTATTCTGACATACTGGTGACTGGCTTTGCTGACAACACAAGTGACATAGAAGCAATGACAAGCTTGACGCCTAGACAATGCTCGCGAATCGATGCAGGTTAGTGGGCACTGGCCTCGATATTTAATAGCTGCAACTGATTGAGGAGAAGTTATACACCGTTTATACACAGAAGAGATACACAGCTTTATTGCTGATCTCTTAGTTCCCCCATTTTCCTGGAATATAAAAGAGTGTAAAACACCGCATATTAATGCTATAAACGTGGAATCAATACCCAGTATTAAGTATTCCGAGCAAACAAAACAGGGTCCGTTATCCAATCTCATAGTCCGGGGACAGAAAGTCATATCAGGCATACGAAGTGAGAGAAAACAAAAATGACAGGGAAACTCATGAACCCCCGTAAATGGCCATTAGGAGGTGAAATCAGGTGTTCCGGAAAGAGTGAGCATTTCCTGCCCCACTAGTGGCACCCGTCATGAATTCCCCAAAATTCCGAGCGAGCAAAACAGAGTCCGTTATCCAATCTCATAATCCGGGGTCAGAAAGTCATATCAGGCATACGAAGTGAGCAAACAAAACTGCTATGTTATTTCATGTTTGATTGATTCACAAAGCATGGGCGCAGTACATCAATCAGTCTTGATGAACCGTGAGGAAACAAAATGATGCGGAGTACATAACATAAAAGTTTCAATAAATTTGTTTAGAATTTCTTTTTTTGGGTTTATGTTCTTGATATTTTGTTTTCATTCTCAGAATTATACATTAAACAATGTTTAGGCTTTGTGTTTGTCTCTTCAGCAACTTACGGGTTTAATTTTGGTATATATAATAATTCTGCCAGTTTATTTCATACCTTTTTCATTATTTATTCCCCCCTATTTCATGTTGTTCTTTTCAATTTACTAAACAAAAAGCCCATTTGTCTTCTTCGTTTTCCTCTTCTTCGCATTCTTCTACTACAAGCTATTATAATCCTGACAGAGAAATGTATGTGACACGTATTATTAATGGACTGCACCATTCCATGGATTAATTGTTCATCGTTGATAAACATGACGTGGACAAGTCTACATACGGGTAGTGTTAACGCTAGTACAAAAAGAACAGATTCGTAAGCTCCGCCAATGTTGAAAAGCACATATGAAGTATAATTTAAATGCAAAGTCAGTTTTAGAAGAATGTACATCTAATAGTATAGGAAAAGTCAAAAATTGTGAAATGTAAAAGACATTCTGTTTATTGTGATATTGACTGACATCTTCAGTATATAAATCGATCAGTAACAACGTATACATCATGCTTCCTGGGCCCACTATGGAATACTTTGATGGGATTTCTTATATTTAGCTCACCATATAAGTTTGTGAATTTCCAGTAGCTCTGACTGTTAAGCAGTTCTGGCAATAAAAAAAGCTTTTCTGTCATTTAGTGACAGTCGATTGAACAGATTGATATTTGGCAGTCACACTTATACTTGCAATATTCGTGGGGATCCTCCTGGTGTGATATTGAAGGTTTATTTTGCATCAATTTTCAATTCATTTTGGTTACATTTCAAATGGTAAAGATGGTCGATCAGATTTTTAAAAAAAACGCGAAATTTAACTGTCATGAGGGAGTGTGCCAGTGTGAGTCCAACTGATCCTGGGTTCTTCATTTGGGATTATTTTTGTCTATATTCATTGTAGCCGCTTGAGCAAACATAAACATGTAAACAATAGGGGATCTATAAACATGATAAAACACCACTGCCAAATGGAAGCTGTAGGTAGAGCATGCTGTAAATCTACTCCAACATATTCCAGTGACGATCACCCAGCAAAGTGCCCCTCTAGAGTAGTGTTTTTTGCCGGTAGCAGCCACTTTATCATGTACCGACACGAAGTGACTGACACTCGTCACCAAACTAGCTGGATGTGCACTGGAATGAAGTCCTGAAAAGGTTATTTTAGACAAAACATATGCCATTTTCACATCCAAGAACTGTTGTGTCACAGACTGTTTTCGAAGTGAACTCATTTTTTAATACATTTTGGCAACCGAATAATTGCTCATAAACATTATTGTGATCTATGTCACCGGCATATGGTGTGTTTGTTTCTCAACTTATACGCTATTCCAGAGCTAGTTGCAAATATGAGGACTTTGTCTATCGAAGTGCCCAGCTAGTCTCTAAACTGCTACGACAAGGATATGTTTTACCAAGACTTATCGCTGCGTTTAGGAAATTCTATGGACGTCATCATGATCTGGTTGATAAATACAGCAAATCCATGTCTGCCATGCAACTAGATCTATTTTCATGTTAATTTTGGGGAATTCATGACGGGTGCCACTAGTGGGGCAGGAAATGCTCACTCTTTCCGGAACACCTGATTTCACCTCCTGATGGCCATTTACGGGGGTTCATGAGTTTCCCTGTCATTTTTGTTTTCTCTCACTTCGTATGCCTGATATGACTTTCTGTCCCCGGACTATGAGATTGGATAACGGACCCTGTTTTGTTTGCTCGGAATACTTGATACTGGGTATTGATTCCACGTCTATTATTGAGGACGCTGTTGTCAGAACCAACCCAAGCCTACAGATATTCTGTTAATTCATCGATTTATCGAGTGTCAAATACTACAAGCAAGTTTTTAAAGTGCTCGGACCAAAGCCTCAGTCAGAAGATCCAAGTATGGAAGATCTATTTCCATGTTCAATGGTGATTCCGTGCAGGTGAACGTAAAAACCTTGACAGATTGTTACATGTCCATGAAAACATCAACATGCTTGACCAGGTCTGACCTCTCACGGGCAGTATGTTATCAGATGCCAGCATTCTAGTTGTATCATCAAAGAGGTATTGGAATCGATACATAAATAATTTTCCACAATATTCAGGATTCTTTCACTGTTCTTCCCCAGTGCTGCTCAGTGTTGGCGTAGTTCTATGGAAGGGGACTGACTCCCGACCACAGAAGAAACTCACTCAAGTACTGATCTATATAACGGTATGGCCTATTTAAGTTTCCAAAATTCCTTCTGCTATCTTCAGATATCTATGAAACGCTCAATATATTTCCCATTTCGAAACACACATATTTTTCATTGCAAGAGTAATTTAATATCAACCTTGCCCGTCGACTCTGTGATGTTTTGCAAAGTAAACTCGCTGGTGGCGTATTTATTTCTACAGACATATGCAATAACAATTTCACGATCGAATTGCTTTTCACATAATGGTGACAGGCATTGCTGACAAAACGTGGGACAGGAATAATAAACATGTTTGGATGGCGGAACAATGCTGGTAATCGATTCAGCTCAATGGACATTGTTGTCGACAGTTAATAACTGCAACGGATTGAGCAGAAGTTATAGTCCAGCAGAACTGCAAAAAAAGCATGTTTTGGCGTCATTATGAACTTTTTTTGCTGATTCATCATCTCTGAGCATTCCTGAGTCAGAATCAGCCGGGTGCCACCTTGGCATCCTTGGGGAATTTTTTTCAGAGCCGAAAAACAAAATGGCTGCCACTGAATACCGCTAAATTCACTTCTTTGACAATATCTCCGCTTCTAGGCCACTTAGAAGCACAAACTTGGTGTCTACTACTAGGTTTTCATGGTCAAGGAATCCATTTATAATAATGCCAAACTTGTATATATAACAGCTCATCAGATTTCCGAGATTAACCACCCAGATATTTGAAAAATCTGGTTTTGGTCAAGTGATTAAATGCTCATGCAATTGCCACTCAGTACAACATTTATTACTGTCCACTACTATGTATTCAGGCTCAATAAATCAATGACAATAAATGTGACAATATGATTTCACTATTAAATTAGGTGTTACATGTGGCAACATTACGAGTCATTGGCAATTCTTCGTAACTTGAACCGACATCATCATCATCTTCCTGAACAGGTTCTTCCTTGGTATGTTCATTGCAACAATCTGGTCCAGAATAACAGGCACAGAACTTTGAACAAGACATCTGTGGCACTACACAGCCACATCTCGCAGTGGAGCATGGCCGGCTGGTGGAGCATCCACAATCGACTGTTTGTAGAACGGCGACAGGTACAGTGTATACACCAGTTGGAAGCGGGGTTGGACGTATGTTGTGCCGTCTCCATCTGTATTCCCACCATATCGGGTCGGGTCAAAGTGTGGAGGATCTGATTGAGCAGCGGATTTATACATAAGAATTGTAATTGAGTACGATGTAGATGCTGAACAAAGTCATCTTTTGATAGGGGCAATACCTTCAGTTTCGAGGCTAATGTGTTCTTCACAGGATGGTGGTGAACAAACATATCATCTCTCAGTTTGAAACCATGATACGCAGCAAAAGAAGCAGTCGTTTCTGGCATCAGATTTGTTTCATCTGCTTCTGGTTGACCAAGTGAGATTAGGTGATTTCCCCTCTTGGGGGTCTCCAATGCTGTGGCCTTTCCAATGCCAAACAGATACTGTAAGTATCAATCTGTTACCACCAATACAGTCAGATTTTGATGATGCCAATAACAAACGTAAAATACAACATTTTGCAATAGAAACAAAGCCCGACCAAACAGTTTTTCCAAAAACACACTGGCGTCATCAGGGGCAGACAGTGTGTTAAATGTAGTTGTTTCTACTGTACACCTGATGGAATTAGTATACAACTGCACAACAACCTATGAAAATAATTTAGAAATCCGAAACAAGCCCCATGAAACAGATATATGACAAGTACATAAGTACCTAATCACGAGCCCGAAGGCTACTGAGTTGATGGTATCCTCGGGGACAGATTTAACGTCCGCCAGCAGTGACACCGACTCAGTGGTATGAATGTAAGTATCAATCTGTTACCACCAATACAGTCAGATTTTGATGATGCCAATAACAAACGTAAAATACAACATTTTGCAATAGAAACAAAGCCCGACCAAATAGTCTTTCCAAAAACACTGGCGTCATCAGGGGCAGACAGTGTGTTAAATGTAGTTGTTTCTACTGTACACCTGATGGAATTAGTATACAACTGCCCAACAACCTATGAAAATAATTTAGAAATCCGAAACAAGCTCCATGAAACAGATATATGACAAGTACATAAGTACCTAATCATGAGCCCGAAGGCTACTGAGTTGATGGTATCCTCGGGGACAGATTTAACGTCCGCCAGCAGTGACACCGACTCAGTGGTATGAATGTAAGTATCAATCTGTTACCACCAATACAGTCAGATTTTGATGATGCCAATAACAAACGTAAAATACAACATTTTGCAATAGAAACAAAGCCCGACCAAATAGTTTTTCCAAAAACACACTGGCGTCATCAGGGGCAGACAGTGTGTTAAATGTAGTTGTTTCTACTGTACACCTGATGGAATTAGTATACAACTGCCCAACAACCTATGAAAATAATTTAGAAATCCGAAACAAGCCCCATGAAACAGATATATGACAAGTACATAAGTACCTAATCACGAGCCCGAAGGCTACTGAGTTGATGGTATCCTCGGGGACAGATTTAACGTCCGCCAGCAGTGACACCGACTCAGTGGTATGAATGTAAGTATCAATCTGTTACCACCAATACAGTCAGATTTTGATGATGCCAATAACATACGTAAAATACAACATTTTGCAATAGAAACAAAGCCCGACCAAATAGTTTTTCCAAAAACACACTGGCGTCATCAGGGGCAGACAGTGTGTTAAATGTAGTTGTTTCTACTGTACACCTGATGGAATTAGTATACAACTGCCCGACAACCTATGAAAATAATTTAGAAATCCGAAACAAGCCCCATGAAACAGATATATGACAAGTACATAAGTACCTAATCACGAGACCGAAGGCTACTGAGTTGATGGTATCCTCGGGGACAGATTTAACGTCCGCCAGCAGTGACACAACTCAGTGGTATGAATGTAAGTATCAATCTGTTACCACCAATACAGTCAGATTTTGATGATGCCAATAACAAACGTAAAATACAACATTTTGCAATAGAAACAAAGCCCGACCAAATAGTTTTTCCAAAAACACACTGGCGTCATCAGGGGCAGACAGTGTGTTAAATGTAGTTGTTTCTACTGTACACCTGATGGAATTAGTATACAACTGCACAACAACCTATGAAAATAATTTAGAAATCCGAAACAAGCCCCATGAAACAGATATATGACAAGTACATAAGTACCTAATCACGAGCCCGAAGGCTACTGAGTTGATGGTATCCTCGGGGACAGATTTAACGTCCGCCAGCAGTGACACCGACTCAGTGGTATGAATGTAAGTATCAATCTGTTACCACCAATACAGTCAGATTTTGATGATGCCAATAACAAACGTAAAATACAACATTTTGCAATAGAAACAAAGCCCGACCAAATAGTCTTTCCAAAAACACTGGCGTCATCAGGGGCAGACAGTGTGTTAAATGTAGTTGTTTCTACTGTACACCTGATGGAATTAGTATACAACTGCCCAACAACCTATGAAAATAATTTGGAAATCCGAAACAAGCCCCATGAAACAGATATATGACAAGTACATAAGTACCTAATCACGAGCCCAAAGGCTACTGAGTTGATGGTATCCTCGGGGACAGATTTAACGTCCGCCAGCAGTGACACCGACTCAGTGGTATGAATGTAAGTATCAATCTGTTACCACCAATACAGTCAGATTTTGATGATGCCAATAACAAACGTAAAATACAACATTTTGCAATAGAAACAAAGCCCGACCAAATAGTTTTTCCAAAAACACACTGGCGTCATCAGGGGCAGACAGTGTGTTAAATGTAGTTGTTTCTACTGTACACCTGATGGAATTAGTATACAACTGCCCAACAACCTATGAAAATAATTTAGAAATCCGAAACAAGCCCCATGAAACAGATATATGACAAGTACATAAGTACCTAATCACGAGCCCGAAGGCTACTGAGTTGATGGTATCCTCGGGGACAGATTTAACGTCCGCCAGCAGTGACACCGACTCAGTGGTATGAATGTAAGTATCAATCTGTTACCACCAATACAGTCAGATTTTGATGATGCCAATAACAAACGTAAAATACAACATTTTGCAATAGAAACAAAGCCCGACCAAATAGTTTTTCCAAAAACACACTGGCGTCATCATGGGCAGACAGTGTGTTAAATGTAGTTGTTTCTACTGTACACCTGATGGAATTAGTATACAACTGCCCAACAACCTATGAAAATAATTTAGAAATCCGAAACAAGCCCCATGAAACAGATATATGACAAGTACATAAGTACCTAATCACGAGCCCGAAGGCTACTGAGTTGATGGTATCCTCGGGGACAGATTTAACGTCCGCCAGCAGTGACACCGACTCAGTGGTATGAATGTAAGTATCAATCTGTTACCACCAATACAGTCAGATTTTGATGATGCCAATAACAAACGTAAAATACAACATTTTGCAATAGAAACAAAGCCCGACCAAATAGTTTTTCCAAAAACACACTGGCGTCATCAGGGGCAGACAGTGTGTTAAATGTAGTTGTTTCTACTGTACACCTGATGGAATTAGTATACAACTGCACAACAACCTATGAAAATAATTTAGAAATCCGAAACAAGCCCCATGAAACAGATATATGACAAGTACATAAGTACCTAATCACGAGCCCGAAGGCTACTGAGTTGATGGTATCCTCGGGGACAGATTTAACGTCCGCCAGCAGTGACACCGACTCAGTGGTATGAATGTAAGTATCAATCTGTTACCACCAATACAGTCAGATTTTGATGATGCCAATAACAAACGTAAAATACAACATGTTGCAATAGAAACAAAGCCCGACCAAATAGTCTTTCCAAAAACACTGGCGTCACCAGGGGCAGACAGTGTGTTAAATGTAGTTGTTTCTACTGTACACCTGATGGAATTAGTATACAACTGCCCAACAACCTATGAAAATAATTTAGAAATCCGAAACAAGCCCCATGAAACCGATATATGACAAGTACATAAGTACCTAATCACGAGCCCGAAGGCTATTGAGTTGATGGTATCCTCGGGGACAGATTTAACGTCCGCCAGCAGTGACACCGACTCAGTGGTATGAATGTAAGTATCAATCTGTTACCACCAATACAGTCAGATTTTGATGATGCCAATAACAAACGTAAAATACAACATTTTGCAATAGAAACAAAGCCCGACCAAATAGTTTTTCCAAAAACACACTGGCGTCATCAGGGGCAGACAGTGTGTTAAATGTAGTTGTTTCTACTGTACACCTGATGGAATTAGTATACAACTGCCAAACAACCTATGAAAATAATTTAGAAATCCGAAACAAGCCCCATGAAACAGATATATGACAAGTACATAAGTACCTAATCACGAGCCCGAAGGCTACTGAGTTGATGGTATCCTCGGGGACAGATTTAACGTCCGCCAGCAGTGACACCGACTCAGTGGTATGAATGTAAGTATCAATCTGTTACCACCAATACAGTCAGATTTTGATGATGCCAATAACAAACGTAAAATACAACATTTTGCAATAGAAACAAAGCCCGACCAAATAGTTTTTCCAAAAACACACTGGCGTCATCAGGGGCAGACAGTGTGTTAAATGTAGTTGTTTCTACTGTACACCTGATGGAATTAGTATACAACTGCCCAACAACCTATGAAAATAATTTAGAAATCCGAAACAAGCCCCATGAAACAGATATATGACAAGTACATAAGTACCTAATCACGAGCCCGAAGGCTACTGAGTTGATGGTATCCTCGGGGACAGATTTAACGTCCGCCAGCAGTGACACCGACTCAGTGGTATGAATGTAAGTATCAATCTGTTACCACCAATACAGTCAGATTTTGATGATGCCAATAACAAACGTAAATACAACATTTTGCAATAGAAACAAAGCCCGACCAAATAGTTTTTCGAAAAACACACTGGCGTCATCAGGGGCAGACAGGGTGGTAAATGTAGTTGTTTCTACGGTACACCTGATGGAATTAGTATACAACTGCCCAACAACCTATGAAAATAATTTAGAAATCCGAAACAAGCCCCATGAAACAGATATATGACAAGTACATAAGTACCTAATCACGAGCCCGAAGGCTACTGAGTTGATGGAATCCTCGGGGACAGATTTAACGTCCGCCAGCAGTGACACCGACTCAGTGGTATGAATGTAAGTATCAATCTGTTACCACCAATACAGTCAGATTTTGATGATGCCAATAACAAACGTAAAATACAACATTTTGCAATAGAAACAAAGCCCGACCAAATAGTTTTTCCAAAAACACACTGGCGTCATCAGGGGCAGACAGTGTGTTAAATGTAGTTGTTTCTACTGTACACCTGATGGAATTAGTATACAACTGCCCAACAACCTATGAAAATAATTTAGAAATCCGAAACAAGCCCCATGAAACAGATATATGACAAGTACATAAGTACCTAATCACGAGCCCGAAGGCTACTGAGTTGATGGTATCCTCGGGGACAGATTTAACGTCCGCCAGCAGTGACACCGACTCAGTGGTATGAATGTAAGTATCAATCTGTTACCACCAATACAGTCAGATTTTGATGATGCCAATAACAAACGTAAAATACAACATTTTGCAATAGAAACAAAGCCCGACCAAATAGTTTTTCCAAAAACACACTGGCGTCATCAGGGGCACACAGTGTGTTAAATGTAGTTGTTTCTACTGTACACCTGGTGGAATTAGTATACAACTGCCCAACAACCTATGAAAATAATTTAGAAGTCCGAAACAAGCCCCATGAAACAGATATATGACAAGTACATAAGTACCTAATCACGAGCCCGAAGGCTACTAAGTTGATGGTATCCTCGGGGACAGATTTAACGTCCGCCAGCAGTGACACCGACTCAGTGGTATGAATGTAAGTATCAATCTGTTACCACCAATACAGTCAGATTTTGATGATGCCAATAACAAACGTAAAATACTACATTTTGCAATAGAAACAAAGCCCGACCAAATAGTTTTTCCAAAAACACACTGGGGTCATCAGGGGCAGACAGTGTGTTAAATGTAGTTGTTTCTACTGTACACCTGATGGAATTAGTATACAACTGCCCAACAACCTATGAAAATAATTTAGAAATCCGAAACAAGCCCCATGAAACAGATATATGACAAGTACATAAGTACCTAATCACGAGCCCGAAGGCTACTGTGTTGATGGTATCCTCGGGGACAGATTCAACGTCCGCCAGCTGTGACACCGACTCAGTGGTATGAATGTAAGTATCAATCTGTTACCACCAATACAGTCAGATTTTGATGATGCCAATAACAAACGTAAAATACTACATTTTGCAATAGAAACAAAGCCCGACCAAATAGTTTTTCCAAAAACACACTGGCGTCATCAGGGGCAGACAGTGTGTTAAATGTAGTTGTTTCTACTGTACACCTGATGGAATTAGTATACAACTGCCCAACAACCTATGAAAATAATTTAGAAATCCGAAACAAGTCCCATGAAACAGATATATGACAAGTACATAAGTACCTAATCACGAGCCCGAAGGCTACTGAGTTGATGGTATCCTCGGGGACAGATTCAACGTCCGCCAGCTGTGACACCGACTCAGTGGTATGAATGTAAGTATCAATCTGTTACCACCAATACAGTCAGATTTTGATGATGCCAATAACAAACGTAAAATACAACATTTTGCAATAGAAACAAAGCCCGACCAAATAGTTTTTCCAAAAACACACTGGCATCATCAGGGGCAGACAGTGTGTTAAATGTAGTTGTTTCTACTGTACACCTGATGGAATTAGTATACAACTGCACAACAACCTATGAAAATAATTTAGAAATCCGAAACAAGCCCCATGAAACAGATATATGACAAGTACATAAGTACCTAATCACGAGCCCGAAGGCTACTGAGTTGATGGTATCCTCGGGGACAAATTTAACGTCCGCCAGCAGTGACACCGACTCAGTGGTATGAATGTAAGTATCAATCTGTTACCACCAATACAGTCAGATTTTGATGATGCCAATAACAAACGTAAAATACAAAATTTTGCAATAGAAACAAAGCCCGACCAAATAGTTTTTCCAAAAACACACTGGCGTCATCAGGGGCAGACAGTGTGTTAAATGTAGTTGTTTCTACTATACAACTGCACAACAACCTATGAAAATAATTTAGAAATCCGAAACAAGCCCCATGAAACAGATATATGACAAGTACATAAGTACCTAATCACGAGCCCGAAGGCTACTGAGTTGATGGTATCCTCGGGGACAGATTTAACGTCCGCCAGCAGTGACACCGACTCAGTGGTATGAATGTAAGTATCAATCTGTTACCACCAATACAGTCAGATTTTGATGATGCCAATAACAAACGTAAAATACAACATTTTGCAATAGAAACAAAGCCCGACCAAATAGTCTTTCCAAAAACACTGGCGTCATCAGGGGCAGACATTGTGTTAAATGTAGTTGTTTCTACTGTACACCTGATGGAATTAGTATACAACTGCACAACAACCTATGAAAATAATTTAGAAATCCGAAACAAGCCCCATGAAACAGATATATGACAAGTACATAAGTACCTAATCACGAGCCCAAAGGCTACTGAGTTGATGGTATCCTCGGGGACAGATTTAACGTCCACCAGCAGTGACACCGACTCAGTGGTATGAATGTAAGTATCAATCTGTTACCACCAATACAGTCAGATTTTGATGATGCCAATAACAAACGTAAAATACAACATTTTGCAATAGAAACAAAGCCCGACCAAATAGTTTTTCCAAAAACACACTGGCGTCATCAGGGGCAGACAGTGTGTTAAATGTAGTTGTTTCTACTGTACACCTGATGGAATTAGTATACAACTGCCCAACAACCTATGAAAATAATTTAGAAATCCGAAACAAGCCCCATGAAACAGATATATGACAAGTACATAAGTACCTAATCACGAGCCCAAAGGCTACTGAGTTGATGGTATCCTCGGGGACAGATTTAACGTCCGCCAGCAGTGACACCGACTCAGTGGTATGAATGTAAGTATCAATCTGTTACCACCAATACAGTCAGATTTTGATGATGCCAATAACAAACGTAAAATACAACATTTTGCAATAGAAACAAAGCCCGACCAAATAGTCTTTCCAAGAACACTGGCGTCATCAGGGGCAGACAGTGTGTTAAATGTAGTTGTTTCTACTGTACACCTGATGGAATTAGTATACAACTGCCCAACAACCTATGAAAATAATTTAGAAATCCGAAACAAGCTCCATGAAACAGATATATGACAAGTACATAAGTACCTAATCACGAGCCCGAAGGCTACTGAGTTGATGGTATCCTCGGGGACAGATTTAACGTCCGCCAGCAGTGACACCGACTCAGTGGTATGAATGTAAGTATCAATCTGTTACCACCAATACAGTCAGATTTTGATGATGCCAATAACAAACGTAAAATACAACATTTTGCAATAGAAACAAAGCCCGACCAAATAGTTTTTCCAAAAACACACTGGCGTCATCAGGGGCAGACAGTGTGTTAAATGTAGTTGTTTCTACTGTACACCTGATGGAATTAGTATACAACTGCCCAACAACCTATGAAAATAATTTAGAAATCCGAAACAAGCCCCATGAAACAGATATATGACAAGTACATAAGTACCTAATCACGAGCCCAAAGGCTACTGAGTTGATGGTATCCTCGGGGACAGATTTAACGTCCGCCAGCAGTGACACCGACTCAGTGGTATGAATGTAAGTATCAATCTGTTACCACCAATACAGTCAGATTTTGATGATGCCAATAACATACGTAAAATACAACATTTTGCAATAGAAACAAAGCCCGACCGAATAGTTTTTCCAAAAACACACTGGCGTCATCAGGGGCAGACAGTGTGTTAAATGTAGTTGTTTCTACTGTACACCTGATGGAATTAGTATACAACTGCCCAACAACCTATGAAAATAATTTAGAAATCCGAAACAAGCCCCATGAAACAGATATATGACAAGTACATAAGTACCTAATCACGAGCCCGAAGGCTACTGAGTTGATGGTATCCTCGGGGACAGATTTAACGTCCGCCAGCAGTGACACCGACTCAGTGGTATGAATGTAAGTATCAATCTGTTACCACCAATACAGTCAGATTTTGATGATGCCAATAACAAACGTAAAATACAACATTTTGCAATAGAAACAAAGCCCGACCAAATAGTTTTTCCAAAAACACACTGGCGTCATCAGGGGCAGACAGTGTGTTAAATGTAGTTGTTTCTACTGTACACCTGATGGAATTAGTATACAACTGCCCAACAACCTATGAAAATAATTTAGGAATCCGAAACAAGCCCCATGAAACAGATATATGACAAGTACATAAGTACCTAATCACGAGCCCAAAGGCTACTGAGTTGATGGTATCCTCGGGGACAGATTTAACGTCCGCCAGCAGTGACACCGACTCAGTGGTATGAATGTAAGTATCAATCTGTTACCACCAATACAGTCAGATTTTGATGATGCCAATAACAAACGTAAAATACAACATTTTGCAATAGAAACAAAGCCCGACCAAATAGTCTTTCCAAAAACACACTGGCGTCATCAGGGGCAGACAGTGTGTTAAATGTAGTTGTTTCTACTGTACACCTGATGGAATTAGTATACAACTGCCCAACAACCTATGAAAATAATTTAGAAATCCGAAACAAGCCCCATGAAACAGATATATGACAAGTACATAAGTACCTAATCACGAGCCCGAAGACTACTGAGTTGATGGTATCCTCGGGGACAGATTTAACGTCCGCCAGCAGTGACACCGACTCAGTGGTATGAATGTAAGTATCAATCTGTTACCACCAATACAGTCAGATTTTGATGATGCCAATAACAAACGTAAATACAACATTTTGCAATAGAAACAAAGCCCGACCAAATAGTTTTTCGAAAAACACACTGGCGTCATCAGGGGCAGACAGTGTGTTAAATGTAGTTGTTTCTACTGTACACCTGATGGAATTAGTATACAACTGCCCAACAACCTATGAAAATAATTTAGAAATCCGAAACAAGCCCCATGAAACAGATATATGACAAGTACATAAGTACCTAATCACGAGCCCGAAGGCTACTGAGTTGATGGAATCCTCGGGGACAGATTTAACGTCCGCCAGCAGTGACACCGACTCAGTGGTATGAATGTAAGTATCAATCTGTTACCACCAATACAGTCAGATTTTGATGATGCCAATAACAAACGTAAAATACAACATTTTGCAATAGAAACGAAGCCCGACCAAATAGTTTTTCCAAAAACACACTGGCGTCATCAGGGGCAGACAGTGTGTTAAATGTAGTTGTTTCTACTGTACACCTGATGGAATTAGTATACAACTGCCCAACAACCTATGAAAATAATTTAGAAATCCGAAACAAGCCCCATGAAACAGATATATGACAAGTACATAAGTACCTAATCACGAGCCCGAAGGCTACTGAGTTGATGGTATCCTCGGGGACAGATTTAACGTCCGCCAGCAGTGACACCGACTCAGTGGTATGAATGTAAGTATCAATCTGTTACCACCAATACAGTCAGATTTTGATGATGCCAATAACAAACGTAAAATACAACATTTTGCAATAGAAACAAAGCCCGACCAAATAGTTTTTCCAAAAACACACTGGCGTCATCAGGGGCAGACAGTGTGTTAAATGTAGTTGTTCCTACTGTACACCTGATGGAATTAGTATACAACTGCCCAACAACCTATGAAAATAATTTAGAAATCCGAAACAAGCCCCATGAAACAGATATATGACAAGTACATAAGTACCTAATCACGAGCCCGAAGGCTACTGAGTTGATGGTATCCTCGGGGACAGATTTATCGTCCGCCAGCAGTGACACCGACTCAGTGGTATGAATGTAAGTATCAATCTGTTACCACCAATACAGTCAGATTTTGATGATGCCAATAACAAACGTAAAATACTACATTTTGCAATAGAAACAAAGCCCGACCAAATAGTTTTTCCAAAAACACACTGGCGTCATCAGGGGCAGACAGTGTGTTAAATGTAGTTGTTTCTACTGTACACCTGATGGAATTAGTATACAACTGCCCAACAACCTATGAGAATAATTTAGAAATCTGAAACAAGCCCCATGAAACAGATATATGACAAGTACATAAGTACCTAATCACGAGCCCGAAGGCTACTGAGTTGATGGTATCCTCGGGGACAGATTCAACGTCCGCCAGCTGTGACACCGACTCAGTGGTATGAATGTAAGTATCAATCTGTTACCACCAATACAGTCAGATTTTGATGATGCCAATAACAAACGTAAAATACAACATTTTGCAATAGAAACAAAGCCCGACCAAATAGTTTTTCCAAAAACACACTGGCGTCATCAGGGGCAGACAGTGTGTTAAATGTAGTTGTTTCTACTGTACATCTGATGGAATTAGTATACAACTGCCCAACAACCTATGAAAATAATTTAGAAATCCGAAACAAGCCCCATCAAACAGATATATGACAAGTACATAAGTACCTAATCACGAGCCCGAAGGCTACTGAGTTGATGGTATCCTCGGGGACAGATTTAACATCCGCCAGCAGTGACACCGACTCAGTGGTATGAATGTAAGTATCAATCTCTTACCACCAATACAGTCAGATTTTGATGATGCCAATAACAAACGTAAAATACAACATTTTGCAATAGAAACAAAGCCCGACCAAATAGTTTTTCCAAAAACACACTGGCGTCATCAGGGGCAGACAGTGTGTTAAATGTAGTTGTTTCTACTGTACACCTGATGGAATTAGTATACAACTGCCCAACAACCTATGAAAATAATTTAGAAATCCGAAACAAGCCCCATGAAACAGATATATGACAAGTACATAAGTACCTAATCACGAGCCCGAAGGCTACTGAGTTGATGGTATCCTCGGGGACAGATTTAACGTCCGCCAGCAGTGACACCGACTTAGTGGTATGAATGTAAGTATCAATCTGTTACCACCAAAACAGTCAGATTTTGATGATGCCAATAACAAACGTAAAATACAACATTTTGCAATAGAAACAAAGCCCGACCAAATAGTTTTTCCAAAAACACACTGGCGTCATCAGGGGCAGACAGTGTGTTAAATGTAGTTGTTTCTACTGTACACCTGATGGAATTAGTATACAACTGCCCAACAACCTATGAAAATAATTTAGAAATCCGAAACAAGCCCCATGAAACAGATATATGACAAGTACATAAGTACCTAATCACGAGCCCGAAGGCTACTGAGTTGATGGTATCCTCGGGGACAGATTTAACGTCCGCCAGCAGTGACACCGACTCAGTGGTATGAATGTAAGTATCAATCTGTTACCACCAATACAGTCAGATTTTGATGATGCCAATAACAAACGTAAAATACAACATTTTGCAATAGAAACAAAGCCCGACCAAATAGTTTTTCCAAAAACACACTGGCGTCATCAGGGGCAGACAGTGTGTTAAATCTAGTTGTTTCTACTGCACATCTGATGGAATTAGTATACAACTGCCCAACAACCTATGAAAATAATTTAGAAATCCGAAACAAGCCCCATGAAACAGATATATGACAAGTACATAAGTACCTAATCACGAGCCCGAAGGCTACTGAGTTGATGGTATCCTCGGGGACAGATTTAACGTCCGCCAGCAGTGACACCGACTCAGTGGTATGAATGTAAGTATCAATCTGTTACCACCAATACAGTCAGATTTTGATGATGCCAATAACAAACGTAAAATACAACATTTTGCAATAGAAACAAAGCCCGACCAAATAGTTTTTCCAAAAACACACTGGCGTCATCAGGGGCAGACAGTGTGTTAAATGTAGATGTTTCTACTGTACACCTGATGGAATTAGTATACAACTGCTCAACAACCTATGAAAATATTTTAGAAATCCGAAACAAGCCCCATGAAACAGATATATGACAAGTACATAAGTACCTAATCACGAGCCCGAAGGCTACTGAGTTGATGGTATCCTCGGGGACAGATTTAACGTCCGCCAGCAGTGACACCGACTCAGTGGTATGAATGTAAGTATCAATCTGTTACCACCAATACAGTCAGATTTTGATGATGCCAATAACAAACGTAAAATACAACATTTTGCAATAGAAACAAAGCCCGACCAAATAGTTTATCCAAAAACACACTGGCGTCATCAGGGGCAGACAATGTGTTAAATGTAGTTGTTTCTACTCTACATCTGATGGAATTAGTATACAACTGCCCAACAACCTATGAAAATAATTTAGAAATCCGAAACAAGCCCCATGAAACAGATATATGACAAGTACATAAGTACCTAATCACGAGCCTGAAGGCTACTGAGTTGATGGTATCCTCGGGGACAGATTTAACGTCCGCCAGCAGTGACACCGACTCAGTGGTATGAATGTAAGTATCAATCTGTTACCACCAATACAGTCAGATTTTGATGATGCCAATAACAAACGTAAAATACAACATTTTGCAATAGAAACAAAGCCCGACCAAATAGTTTTTCCAAAAACACACTGGCGTCATCAGGGGCAGACAGTGTGTTAAATGTAGTTGTTTCTACTGTACACCTGATGGAATTAGTATACAACTGCCCAACAACCTATGAAAATAATTTAGAAATCCGAAACAAGCCCCATGAAACAGATATATGACAAGTACATAAGTACCTAATCACGAGCCCGAAGGCTACTGAGTTGATGGTATCCTCGGGGACAGATTTTACGTCCGCCAGCAGTGACACCGACTCAGTGGTATGAATGTAAGTATCAATCTGTTACCACCAATACAGTCAGATTTTGATGATGCCAATAACAAACGTAAAATACAACATTTTGCAATAGAAACAAAGCCCGACCAAATAGTTTATCCAAAAACACACTGGCGTCATCAGGGGCAGACAATGTGTTAAATGTAGTTGTTTCTACTCTACATCTGATGGAATTAGTATACAACTGCCCAACAACCTATGAAAATAATTTAGAAATCCGAAACAAGCCCCATGAAACAGATATATGACAAGTACATAAGTACCTAATCACGAGCCTGAAGGCTACTGAGTTGATGGTATCCTCGGGGACAGATTTAACGTCCGCCAGCAGTGACACCGACTCAGTGGTATGAATGTAAGTATCAATCTGTTACCACCAATACAGTCAGATTTTGATGATGCCAATAACAAACGTAAAATACAACATTTTGCAATAGAAACAAAGCCCGACCAAATAGTTTTTCCAAAAACACACTGGCGTCATCAGGGGCAGACAGTGTGTTAAATGTAGTTGTTTCTACTGTACACCTGATGGAATTAGTATACAACTGCCCAACAACCTATGAAAATAATTTAGAAATCCGAAACAAGCCCCATGAAACAGATATATGACAAGTACATAAGTACCTAATCACGAGCCCGAAGGCTACTGAGTTGATGGTATCCTCGGGGACAGATTTTACGTCCGCCAGCAGTGACACCGACTCAGTGGTATGAATGTAAGTATCAATCTGTTACCACCAATACAGTCAGATTTTGATGATGCCAATAACAAACGTAAAATACAACATTTTGCAATAGAAACAAAGCCCGACCAAATAGTTTTTCCAAAAACACACTGGCGTCATCAGGGGCAGACAGTGTGTTAAATGTAGTTGTTTCTACTGTACACCTGATGGAATTAGTATACAACTGCCCAACAACCTATGAAAATAATTTAGAAATCCGAAACAAGCCCCATGAAACAGATATATGACAAGTACATAAGTACCTAATCACGAGCCCGAAGGCTACTGAGTTGATGGTATCCTCGGGGACAGATTTAACGTCCGCCAGCAGTGACACCGACTCAGTGGTATGAATGTAAGTATTAATCTGTTACCACCAATACAGTCAGATTATGATGATGCCAATAACAAACGTAAAATACAACATTTTGCAATAGAAACAAAGCCCGACCAAATAGTTTTTCCAAAAACACACTGGCGTCATCAGGGGCAGACAGTGTGTTAAATGTAGTTGTTTCTACTGTACACCTGATGGAATTAGTATACAACTGCCCAACAACCTATGAAAATAATTTAGAAATCCGAAACAAGCCCCATGAAACAGATATATGACAAGTACATAAGTACCTAATCACGAGCCCGAAGGCTACTGAGTTGATGGTATCCTCGGGGACAGATTTAACGTCCGCCAGCAGTGACACCGACTCAGTGGTATGAATGTAAGTATCAATCTGTTACCACCAATACAGTCAGATTTTGATGATGCCAATAACAAACGTAAAATACAACATTTTGCAATAGAAACAAAGCCCGACCAAATAGTTTTTCCAAAAACACACTGGCGTCATCAGGGGCAGACAGTGTGTTAAATGTAGTTGTTTCTACTGTACACCTGATGGAATTAGTATACAACTGCCCAACAACCTATGAAAATAATTTAGAAATCCGAAACAAGCCCCATGAAACAGATATATGACAAGTACATAAGTACCTAATCACGAGCCCGAAGGCTACTGAGTTGATGGTATCCTCGGGGACAGATTTAACGTCCGCCAGCAGTGACACCGACTCAGTGGTATGATTGTAAGTATCAATCTGTTACCACCAATACAGTCAGATTTTGATGATGCCAATAACAAACGTAAAATACAACATTTTGCAATAGAAACAAAGCCCGACCAAATAGTTTTTCCAAAAACACACTGGCGTCATCAGGGGCAGACAGTGTGTTAAATGTAGTTGTTTCTACTGTACACCTGATGGAATTAGTATACAACTGCCCAACAACCTATGAAAATAATTTAGAAATCCGAAACAAGCCCCATGAAACAGATATATGACAAGTACATAAGTACCTAATCACGAGCCCGAAGGCTACTGAGTTGATGGTATCCTCGGGGACAGATTTAACGTCCGCCAGCAGTGACACCGACTCAGTGGTATGAATGTAAGTATCAATCTGTTACCACCAATACAGTCAGATTTTGATGATGCCAATAACAATCGTAAAATACAACATTTTGCAATAGAAACAAAGCCCGACCAAATAGTTTTTCCAAAAACACACTGGCGTCATCAGGGGCAGACAGTGTGTTAAATGTAGTTGTTTCTACTGTACACCTGATGGAATTAGTATACAACTGCCCAACAACCTATGAAAATAATTTAGAAATCCGAAACAAGCCCCATGAAACAGATATATGACAAGTACATAAGTACCTAATCACGAGCCCGAAGGCTACTGAGTTGATGGTATCCTCGGGGACAGATTTAACGTCCGCCAGCAGTGACACCGACTCAGTGGTATGAATGTAAGTATCAATCTGTTACCACCAATACAGTCAGATTTTGATGATGCCAATAACAAACGTAAAATACAACATTTTGCAATAGAAACAAAGCCCGACCAAATAGTTTTTCCAAAAACACACTGGCGTCATCAGGGGCAGACAGTGTGTTAAATGTAGTTGTTTCTACTGTACACCTGATGGAATTAGTATACAACTGCCCAACAACCTATGAAAATAATTTAGAAATCCGAAACAAGCCCCATGAAACAGATATATGACAAGTACATAAGTACCTAATCACGAGCCCGAAGGCTACTGAGTTGATGGAATCCTTGGGGACAGATTTAACGTCCGCCAGCAGTGACACCGACTCAGTGGTATGAATGTAAGTATCAATCTGTTACCACCAATACAGTCAGATTTTGATGATGCCAATAACAAACGTAAAATACAACATTTTGCAATAGAAACAAAGCCCGACCCAATAGTTTTTCCAAAAACACACTGGCGTCATCAGGGGCAGACAGTGTGTTAAATGTAGTTGTTTCTACTGTACACCTGATGGAATTAGTATACAACTGCCCAACAACCTATGAGAATAATTTAGAAATCCGAAACAAGCCCCATGAAACAGATATATGACAAGTACATAAGTACCTAATCACGAGCCCGAAGGCTACTGAGTTGATGGTATCCTCGGGGACAGATTCAACGTCCGCCAGCAGTGACACCGACTCAGTGGTATGAATGTAAGTATCAATCTGTTACCACCAATACAGTCAGATTTTGATGATGCCAATAACAAACGTAAAATACAACATTTTGCAATAGAAACAAAGCCCGACCAAATAGTTTTTCCAAAAACACACTGGCGTCATCAGGGGCAGACAGTGTGTTAAATGTAGTTGTTTCTACTGTACATCTGATGGAATTAGTATACAACTGCCCAACAACCTATGAAAATAATTTAGAAATCCGAAACAAGCCCCATGAAACAGATATATGACAAGTACATAAGTACCTAATCATGAGCCCGAAGGCTACTGAGTTGATGGTATCCTCGGGGACAGATTTAACATCCGCCAGCAGTGACACCGACTCAGTGGTATGAATGTAAGTATCAATCTGTTACCACCAATACAGTCAGATTTTGATGATGCCAATAACAAACGTAAAATACAACATTTTGCAATAGAAACAATGCCCGACCAAATAGTTTTTCCAAAAACACACTGGCGTCATCAGGGGCAGACAGTGTGTTAAATGTAGTTGTTTCTACTGTACACGTGATGGAATTAGTATACAACTGCCCAACAACCTATGAAAATAATTTAGAAATCCGAAACAAGCCCCATGAAACAGATATATGACAAGTACATAAGTACCTAATCACGAGCCCGAAGGCTACTGAGTTGATAGTATCCTCGGGGACAGATTTAACGTCCGCCAGCAGTGACACCGACTCAGTGGTATGAATGTAAGTATCAATCTGTTACCACCAATACAGTCAGATTTTGATGATGCCAATAACAAACGTAAAATACAACATTTTGCAATAGAAACAAAGCCCGACCAAATAGTTTTTCCAAAAACACACTGGCGTCATCAGGGGCAGACAGTGTGTTAAATGTAGTTGTTTCTACTGCACACCTGATGGAATTAGTATACAACTGCCCAACAACCTATGATAATAATTTAGAAATCCTAAACAAGCCCCATGAAACAGATATATGACAAGTACATAAGTACCTAATCACGAGCCCGAAGGCTACTGAGTTGATGGTATCCTCGGGGACAGATTTAACGTCCGCCAGCAGTGACACCGACTCAGTGGTATGAATGTAAGTATCAATCTGTTACCACCAATACAGTCAGATTTTGATGATGCCAATAACAAACGTAAAATACAACATTTTGCAATAGAAACAAAGCCCGACCAAATCGTTTTTCCAAAAACACACTGGCGTCATCAGGGGCAGACAGTGTGTTAAATGTAGATGTTTCTACTGTACACCTGATGGAATTAGTATACAACTGCCCAACAACCTATGAAAATAATTTAGAAATCCGAAACAAGCCCCATGAAACAGATATATGACAAGTACATAAGTACCTAATCACGAGCCCGAAGGCTACTGAGTTGATGGTATCCTCGGGGACAGATTTAACGTCCGCCAGCAGTGACACCGACTCAGTGGTATGAATGTAAGTATCAATCTGTTACCACCAATACAGTCAGATTTTGATGATGCCAATAACAAACGTAAAATACAACATTTTGCAATAGAAACAAAGCCCGACCAAATAGTTTTTCCAAAAACACACTGGCGTCATCAGGGGCAGACAGTGTGTTAAATGTAGTTGTTTCTACTGTACATCTGATGGAATTAGTATACAACTGCCCAACAACCTATGAAAATAATTTAGAAATCCGAAACAAGCCCCATGAAACAGATATATGACAAGTACATAAGTACCTAATCACGAGCCCGAAGGCTACTGAGTTGATGGTATCCTCGGGGACAGATTTAACGTCCGCCAGCAGTGACACCGACTCAGTGGTATGAATGTAAGTATCAATCTGTTACCACCAATACAGTCAGATTTTGATGATGCCAATAACAAACGTAAAATACAACATTTTGCAATAGAAACAAAGCCCGACCAAATAGTTTTTCCAAAAACACACTGGCGTCATCAGGGGCAGACAGTGTGTTAAATGTAGTTGTTTCTACTGTACACCTGATGGAATTAGTATACAACTGCCCAACAACCTATGAAAATAATTTAGAAATCCGAAACAAGCCCCATGAAACAGATATATGAAAAGTACATAAGTACCTAATCACGAGCCCGAAGGCTACTGATTTGATGGTATCCTCGGGGACAGATTTTACGTCCGCCAGCAGTGACACCGACTCAGTGGTATGAATGTAAGTATCAATCTGTTACCACCAATACAGTCAGATTTTGATGATGCCAACAACAAACGTAAAATACAACATTTTGCAATAGAAACAAAGCCCGACCAAATAGTTTTTCCAGAAACACACTGGCGTCATCAGGGGCAGACAGTGTGTTAAATGTAGTTGTTTCTACTGTACACCTGATGGAATTAGTATACAACTGCCCAACAACCTATGAAAATAATTTAGAAATCCAAAACAAGCCCCATGAAACAGATATATGACAAGTACATAAGTACCTAATCACGAGCCCGAAGGCTACTGAGTTGATGGTATCCTCGGGGACAGATTTAACATCCGCCAGCAGTGACACCGACTCAGTGGTATGAATGTAAGTATTAATCTGTTACCACCAATACAGTCAGATTTTGATGATGCCAATAACAAACGTAAAATACAACATTTTGCAATAGAAACAAAGCCCGACCAAATAGTTTTTCCAAAAACACACTGGCGTCATCAGGGGCAGACAGTGTGTTAAATGTAGTTGTTTCTACTGTACACCTGATGGAATTAGTATACAACTGCCCAACAAACTATGAAAATAATTTAGAAATCCGAAACAAGCCCCATGAAACAGATATATGACAAGTACATAAGTACCTAATCACGAGCCCGAAGGCTACTGAGTTGATGGTATCCTCGGGGACAGATTTAACGTCCGCCAGCAGTGACACCGACTCAGTGGTATGAATGTAAGTATCAATCTGTTACCACCAATACAGTCAGATTTTGATGATGCCAATAACAAACGTAAAATACAACATTTTGCAATAGAAACAAAGCCCGACCAAATAGTTTTTCCAAAAACACACTGGCGTCATCAGGGGCAGACAGTGTGTTAAATGTAGATGTTTCTACTGTACACCTGATGGAATTAGTATACAACTGCCCAACAACCTATGAAAATAATTTAGAAATCCGAAACAAGCCCCATGAAACAGATATATGACAAGTACATAAGTACCTAATCACGAGCCCGAAGGCTACTGAGTTGATGGTATCCTCGGGGACAGATTTAACGTCCGCCAGCAGTGACACCGACTCAGTGGTATGAATGTAAGTATCAATCTGTTACCACCAATACAGTCAGATTTTGATGATGCCAATAACAAACGTAAAATACAACATTTTGCAATAGAAACAAAGCCCGACCAAATAGTTTTTCCAAAAACACACTGGCGTCATCAGGGGCAGACAGTGTGTTAAATGTAGTTGTTTCTACTGTACATCTGATGGAATTAGTATACAACTGCCCAACAACCTATGAAAATAATTTAGAAATCCGAAACAAGCCCCATGAAACAGATATATGACAAGTACATAAGTACCTAATCACGAGCCTGAAGGCTACTGAGTTGATGGTATCCTCGGGGACAGATTTAACGTCCGCCAGCAGTGACACCAACTCAGTGGTATGAATGTAAGTATCAATCTGTTACCACCAATACAGTCAGATTTTGATGATGCCAATAACAAACGTAAAATACAACATTTTGCAATAGAAACAAAGCCCGACCAAATAGTTTTTCCAAAAACACACTGGCGTCATCAGGGGCAGACAGTGTGTTAAATGTAGTTGTTTCTACTGTACACCTGATGGAATTAGTATACAACTGCCCAACAACCTATGAAAATAATTTAGAAATCCGAAACAAGCCCCATGAAACAGAAATATGACAAGTACATAAGTACCTAATCACGAGCCCGAAGGCTACTGATTTGATGGTATCCTCGGGGACAGATTTTACGTCCGCCAGCAGTGACACCGACTCAGTGGTATGAATGTAAGTATCAATCTGTTACCACCAATACAGTCAGATTTTGATGATGCCAATAACAAACGTAAAATACAACATTTTGCAATAGAAACAAAGCCCGACCAAATAGTTTTTCCAAAAACACACTGGCGTCATCAGGGGCAGACAGTGTGTTAAATGTAGTTGTTTCTACTGTACACCTGATGTAATTAGTATACAACTGCCCAACAACCTATGAAAATAATTTAGAAATCCAAAACAAGCCCCATGAAACAGATATATGACAAGTACATAAGTACCTAATCACGAGCCCGAAGGCTACTGAGTTGATGGTATCCTCGGGGACAGATTTAACATCCGCCAGCAGTGACACCGACTCAGTGGTATGAATGTAAGTATTAATCTGTTACCACCAATACAGTCAGATTTTGATGATGCCAATAACAAACGTAAAATACAACATTTTGCAATAGAAACAAAGCCCGACCAAATAGTTTTTCCAAAAACACACTGGCGTCATCAGGGGCAGACAGTGTGTTAAATGTAGTTGTTTCTACTGTACACCTGATGGAATTAGTATACAACTGCCCAACAACCTATGAAAATAATTTAGAAATCCGAAACAAGCCCCATGAAACAGATATATGACAAGTACATAAGTACCTAATCACGAGCCCGAAGGCTACTGAGTTGATGGTATCCTCGGGGACAGATTTAACGTCCGCCAGCAGTGACACCGACTCAGTGGTATGAATGTAAGTATCAATCTGTTACCACCAATACAGTCAGATTTTGATGATGCCAATAACAAACGTAAAATACAACATTTTGCAATAGAAACAAAGCCCGACCAAATAGTTTTTCCAAAAACACACTGGCGTCATCAGGGGCAGACAGTGTGTTAAATGTAGTTGTTTCTACTGTACACCTGATGGAATTAGTATACAACTGCCCAACAACCTATGAAAATAATTTAGAAATCCGAAACAAGCCCCATGAAACAGATATATGACAAGTACATAAGTACCTAATCACGAGCCCGAAGGCTACTGAGTTGATGGTATCCTCGGGGACAGATTTAACATCCGCCAGCAGTGACACCGACTCAGTGGTATGATTGTAAGTATCAATCTGTTACCACCAATACAGTCAGATTTTGATGATGCCAATAACAAACGTAAAATACACCATTTTGCAATAGAAACAAAGCCCGACCAAATAGTTTTTCCAAAAACACACTGGCGTCATCAGGGGCAGACAGTGTGTTAAATGTAGTTGTTTCTACTGTACACCTGATGGAATTAGTATACAACTGCCCAACAACCTATGAAAATAATTTAGAAATCCGAAACAAGCCCCATGAAACAGATATATGACAAGTACATAAGTACCTAATCACGAGCCCGAAGGCTACTGAGTTGATGGTATCCTCGGGGACAGATTTAACGTCCGCCAGCAGTGACACCGACTCAGTGGTATGAATGTAAGTATCAATCTGTTACCACCAATACAGTCAGATTTTGATGATGCCAATAACAAACGTAAAATACAACATTTTGCAATAGAAACAAAGCCCGACCAAATAGTTTTTCCAAAAACACACTGGCGTCATCAGGGGCAGACAGTGTGTTAAATGTAGTTGTTTCTACTGTACACCTGATGGAATTAGTATACAACTGCCCAACAACCTATGAAAATAATTTAGAAATCCGAAACAAGCCCCATGAAACAGATATATGACAAGTACATAAGTACCTAATCACGAGCCCGAAGGCTACTGAGTTGATGGTATCCTCGGGGACAGATTTAACGTCCGCCAGCAGTGACACCGACTCAGTGGTATGAATGTAAGTATCAATCTGTTACCACCAATACAGTCAGATTTTGATGATGCCAATAACAAACGTAAAATACAACATTTTGCAATAGAAACAAAGCCCGACCAAATAGTTTTTCCAAAAACACACTGGCGTCATCAGGGGCAGACAGTGTGTTAAATGTAGTTGTTTCTACTGTACACCTGATGGAATTAGTATACAACTGCCCAACAACCTATGAAAATAATTTAGAAATCCGAAACAAGCCCCATGAAACAGATATATGACAAGTACATAAGTACCTAATCACGAGCCCGAAGGCTACTGAGTTGATGGAATCCTTGGGGACAGATTTAACGTCCGCCAGCAGTGACACCGACTCAGTGGTATGAATGTAAGTATCAATCTGTTACCACCAATACAGTCAGATTTTGATGATGCCAATAACAAACGTAAAATACAACATTTTGCAATAGAAACAAAGCCCGACCCAATAGTTTTTCCAAAAACACACTGGCGTCATCAGGGGCAGACAGTGTGTTAAATGTAGTTGTTTCTACTGTACACCTGATGGAATTAGTATACAACTGCCCAACAACCTATGAAAATAATTGAGAAATCCGAAACAAGCCCCATGAAACAGATATATGACAAGTACATAAGTACCTAATCACGAGCCCGAAGGCTACTGAGTTGATGGTATCCTCGGAGACAGATTTAACGTCCGCCAGCAGTGACACCGACTCAGTGGTATGAATGTAAGTATCAATCTGTTACCACCAATACAGTCAGATTTTGATGATGCCAATAACAAACGTAAAATACAACATTTTGCAATAGAAACAAAGCCCGACCAAATAGTTTTTCCAAAAACACACTGGCGTCATCAGGGGCAGACAGTGTGTTAAATGTAGTTGTTCCTACTGTACACCTGATGGAATTAGTATACAACTGCCCAACAACCTATGAAAATAATTTAGAAATCCGAAACAAGCCCCATGAAACAGATATATGACAAGTACATAAGTACCTAATCACGAGCCCGAAGGCTACTGAGTTGATGGTATCCTCGGGGACAGATTTAACGTCCGCCAGCAGTGACACCGACTCAGTGGTATGAATGTAAGTATCAATCTGTTACCACCAATACAGTCAGATTTTGATGATGCCAATAACAAACGTAAAATACAACATTTTGCAATAGAAACAAAGCCCGACCAAATAGTTTTTCCAAAAACACACTGGCGTCATCAGGGGCAGACAGTGTGTTAAATGTAGTTGTTTCTACTGTACACCTGATGGAATTAGTATACAACTGCCCAACAACCTATGAAAATAATTTAGAAATCCGAAACAAGCCCCATGAAACAGATATATGACTAGTACATAAGTACCTAATCACGAGCCCGAAGGCTACTGAGTTGATGGTATCCTCGGGGACAGATTTAACGTCCGCCAGCAGTGACACCGACTCAGTGGTATGAATGTAAGTATCAATCTGTTACCACCAATACAGTCAGATTTTGATGATGCCAATAACAAACGTAAAATACAACATTTTGCAATAGAAACAAAGCCCGACCAAATAGTTTTTCCAAAAACACACTGGCGTCATCAGGGGCAGACAGTGTGTTAAATGTAGTTGTTTCTACTGTACATCTGATGGAATTAGTATACAACTGCCCAACAACCTATGAAAATAATTTAGAAATCCGAAACAAGCCCCATGAAACAGATATATGACAAGTACATAAGTACCTAATCACGAGCCCGAAGGCTACTGAGTTGATGGTATCCTCGGGGACAGATTTAACGTCCGCCAGCAGTGACACCGACTCAGTGGTATGAATGTAAGTATCAATCTGTTACCACCAATACAGTCAGATTTTGATGATGCCAATAACAAACGTAAAATACAACATTTTGCAATAGAAACAAAGCCCGACCAAATAGTTTTTCCAAAAACACACTGGCGTCATCAGGGGCAGACAGTGTGTTAAATGTAGTTGTTTCTACTGTACACCTGATGGAATTAGTATACAACTGCCCAACAACCTATGAAAATAATTTAGAAATCCGAAACAAGCCCCATGAAACAGATATATGACTAGTACATAAGTACCTAATCACGAGCCCGAAGGCTACTGAGTTGATGGTATCCTCGGGGACAGATTTAACGTCCGCCAGCAGTGACACCGACTCAGTGGTATGAATGTAAGTATCAATCTGTTACCACCAATACAGTCAGATTTTGATGATGCCAATAACAAACGTAAAATACAACATTTTGCAATAGAAACAAAGCCCGACCAAATAGTTTTTCCAAAAACACACTGGCGTCATCAGGGGCAGACAGTGTGTTAAATGTAGTTGTTTCTACTGTACACCTGATGGAATTAGTATACAACTGCCCAACAACCTATGAAAATAATTTAGAAATCCGAAACAAGCCCCATGAAACAGATATATGACAAGTACATAAGTACCTAATCACGAGCCCGAAGGCTACTGAGTTGATGGTATCCTCGGGGACAGATTTAACGTCCGCCAGCAGTGACACCGACTCAGTGGTATGAATGTAAGTATCAATCTGTTACCACCAATACAGTCAGATTTTGATGATGCCAATAACAAACGTAAAACAGTAGTACACACTGTTTATACACTCACCTCCCCATTGAGACATGTACACATGGCATATATTTACCCTCGCCCCGATAGGGGCAGAGGGTATTGCAATTGGGTCTGTCCGTTTGTATGTTTGTTTGTTTGTTTGTTTGTATGTTTGTCTGTCCGCGCGCATATCTCAAAGGAGAATGGTCCGATCAACATTAAACTTATAGGGATGAAGCGGTATCTCAGTGGCTCGGTCCTCGGAAAATGAAAATGAAAATGTAAAAATCAATAATTGACCATAACTCCGGTTCTATTCAAGATAAATTTTTCTAACTAATTTTGTATTTTTCTATGGCCAATTCCTGATCATCTGATATATGGCCCGTGGTCGTACGACCAAAACTCTCCATTATCGCCCGATGTCGAAAAATTGGGGGTCACGGTTTCGATTTTTTTTTGGCCAGCGACGTTTCAGTGAAAATGTCTGCGCTCATAACTCAAAGGCAAACGGCCCGATCGATTTGAAATTTATAGGGCAAAAGTGCTATGGTGCTGGCTCAGTTCCTTCAAATTTTTGCCAAAATCGGATGAAAACGGTTGCCATGGCAACGGAAAAAAAGAAAATCACATAATTGGCTCTAACTCCGGTTCTACCTGATATTAATTTTTCCAACTATTTTTGTATTGTTCTTTGGCCAATTCCCGATCGTTTGGTGTACGACCGCTCCTCGTACGACGAAAACTCTCTATTATCGCCCGATGTCGAAAAATTGGGGGTCACGATTTCGGTTATTTTTGGCCAGCGACGTTTCAGTCCAAATGTCTGCGCTCATAACTCAAAGGCAAACGGTCCGATCGATTTGAAATTTATAGGGCAAGAGTGCTATGGTGGTGGCTCAGTCCCTTTAAAATTTTGCAAAATCGGATGAAAACGGTTGCCATGGCAACGGAAAAAAAGAAATTCACATAATTGGCTCTAACTCCGGTTCTATTTGATATTAATTTTTCCAACTATTTTTGTATTTTTCTCCGGCCAATTCCCGATCGTTTGGTGTATAACCGATGGTCGTACGACGAAAACTCTTCATTATCGCCCGATGTCGAAAAATTGGGGGTCACGATTTCGGTTATTTTTGGCCAGCGACGTTTCAGTGCAAATGTCTGCGCTCATAACTCGAAGGCAAACGGTCCGATCGATTTGAAATTTATAGGAATAGAGTGCTATAATGGTGGCTCAGTCCCTTTAAAATTTTGTCAAAATCGGATAAAAACGGTTGCCATGGCAACGGAAAAAAAGAAAATCACATAATTGGCTCTAACTCCGGTTCTACTTGATATTAATTTTTTGAACTATTTTTGTATTTTTCTTCGGCCAATTTCCCGATCGTTTGGTGTATGACCGATGGTCGTACGACGAAAACTCTCCATTATCGCCCGATGTCGAAAAATTGGGGGTCACGATTTCCGTTATTTTTGGCCAGCGACGTTTCAGTGCAAATGTCTGCGCTCATAACTCAATGGCATACGGTCCGATCGATTTGAAATTTATAGGGCTGGAATGCTATGGTAGTGGCTCAGTCCCTTTCAAATTTTGCCAAAATCGGGTGAAAACGGTTGCCATGGCAACGGAAAAAAGAAAATCACATTATTGGCTATAACTCTGGTTCTAATCAATATTAAATGTTCAATCTATTTTTGTATTTTCTTTGGCCAATTCCCAATCGTATGGCGTACAAGCGGTGGTCTTAAGATCAAAACTCTCAATTATCGCCTAATTTTAGTGACTAAATCTGAAGGGCGAGGGTCTGCAATCTCTGATTGTCTCGTTTGCTATGCTTTGGTGTGTTCGAGCAGTTTGACGAGCTGGAGGAAAGCTAATGTGGTCGCAGTGTGGATGTGATAAAGATATAGCGGCACTACCGTGATTTGCAAAGTGATGGAACATATTCTGGTGAGCAACATGATCACGATGATGGACCATTTTGACGAACACAATATCCTAGTCGACTGCCAACACAGATTCCGAGCTAAACGTCCATATGAATCCCAACTCATCACGACCTGACTTCCCCAAACAGATTCAAACAAGTACATATGGCCATACTAGACTTCAGCAAGACACATTATCGGGTCCTACACTCCTACACTAAAAAACAGAACTGGACTATTATGGAATCAGAAACAAACATGTTCTATGGATTGGTTCATTTAAGGATCCGAGAATCACGTGGATGGAAATCTGGCCTCTGAATGTCTAGTACCGGCTGTTTCTACTCTTCATAGATGACATCACGATGAATTTAACATCAACCACCAGGCTGCGTGCATATATTTGTTTGATCTTTCATTAAATCTCGTCAACTGAGAATCACATTCTGCTTCATAATGACATTGACAGACTGGTAGCCTGAAATCACAAAAGGTAAATGGATTTCAATACTGAAAACTGTTACATTGTAGGAATTTCACTGGCCACAAAACCTACTGCTACCTACATGTATCAATATTCCATAGGTGACAGGACAGTACAGAATGATAACACATAAACGATGGCGACTCGGGCACTATGCTTCCCTTGTAGAAACCATATTCGATGTGACAAGTCATCCAAGCCAAAGGGGGAATTTCGCTCTCATCTGACCTCATTTAATATTGCTTTGTGGTCCGGTGCCCACATCAGGCCAAGCTATAAAACCAGCTTGGAAAGGTTCAGTGATCTGCGGCCAGATTTCTAGCAAACGAACCCTATGACAATCGTCACTCAGACAGCATTACAGCTATTCCTAATGACCTCGGATGGATATCACTCATGGAGTGGAGAAGGAGAATGACGCTGACCCGTTTCTATAAGATGGCCAATGGATTGACCATCATCCTTCTGAGCTGTCTCAGACAAGGACCAGGCGACCAAACGATCAGCAGTTCGCACAATATCAAACAACTGTCAACATGTACCAGTCATTTATTCCGGCACAACACCTGATTGAAATGGCCTTCCCCAGAGTGTGATCAGCTCGCCCTCCTTGGTCGTCTTCAAGACATGACTGGTGGCTATTCGACTGAAATAGATGAACGGCTTCAATCGAGCCTTGTTTTAGGTTACTCTGTGAACCACTTTTCGCAGGAATAGTATCGTGTATAGACTGAGCTGATGTTTTTTTTTTTATAACATTTTTTACCGTCTGGCAAAATTTTGTCATTTGCTTTGTGTTGGTCTGTATCTATCAAAGATTACGTAAACCTCGCAGCACCCCAAACGGTATATTATGCTGGCCATACTGTGCAATTTTGTATCTCCATATCTGTTTGTGAATGCCTCACCATTGAAGTCACATATGGGAGGACATCGCCTCAACTAACTTGGTTAACTAGGAACAGAGGAAACAATGACTGCCTTTATTGCGGCCTGTTATTGTTCCAAACCGAGACGTGATAAATGTCTGTTTACCGACATTTGTACGGAAGATGAAGATGGCAAACTCGAAGATCACATCAGCTGCAAAACTGAAGGTATTGCCCCATCACAAAATGCCTTTGCTCAGCATGTACACCATGCTCGAATACAATTTTTGTGGAAATCCGCTGCTCAACAACAGATGTGCTGTTCAAAGTTCCGTGGCTGTATTTTAAGCCAAGATTGTTGCAACGAATATACAAAGAAGAACCTGTTCAGGAAGGCGATAATGATGACTGATCAAGTTATGATCTGTAATTGACCCACAATGTTGTCACATGTAACAGTTGATGAGCTAAAATCATACAGCTTTTGTTGGGTCAGTACTATAGATTCACTAACCCAGTAGTGAACACCAAGATTGTTGATTAAAGTGGAAAATGCTTATGCCTCGAACAGAACCAAATTTTTTAAAGAATCGGGTTTGTCAATCTCGAAAACCGGATAAGCTGTTATATATACAAGTTTAGCAGTATTATATTTGATTTCCTTGACCATGAAAACCTAGTAGTAGACACCAAGTTTGTGTTTCTAAGTGGCCTAGAAGCGGAGATATTGTTGAAGGAGTAAATTTAGCGGTATTCAGTGGCAGCCATTTTGTTTTTCGACTCTGAAAAAAATTCCTAAGGGTGCCAAGGTGGCACCCGGCTGATTCTGACTCAGGAATGCTCAGAGATGATGAATCAACAAAAAAAAGTTCATAATGACGCCAAAACATGCTTCACAAGAAAATAGTCATTTGGCAACTGGACTATTAAGGAGATACACAGCTTCATTGTTGATCCTCTAGTTCCCCATTTTCCTCACATATGCGAGACAATGCTCTGACATTAAAACCCAGATGGGTCTTTAATACCAGTTTATACAACACCCTGAAAAAAATATATGAGCTTGAAGGCCTTTTTTCATGGCGACAATTAATTTATTAATTATCATCATTATTATTATTGTAGCGTTTTTAGCCCCCTTCAGTTGGCCGATATGATAGATTTCTTAACGCCACGTATCCCTCTTGGGAACCACGAGTTGGGGAAAGGGGTTTACTCGGTCGTATAGTCAAGGTTTTATTGCCCCTCTCGTTGTGTATTTTATTTTTAAGGCAAAGATGTTGATTTGTCCGAGAAACTTGCTATCAGACAGTCAGAGAGCCAGGAACGCCCCAACCGTGGCAGAACAATGTGATGATCTTGTTTCAATAACCTTGTGGTGACCTTGTCTCTATCGCAAATCCATAGTACCGTTATATTTGTGAATAAACTTGACAACGAATGATGTTCATTTCGATATATGATTTATATAATAAACCACATATGCATCACAATTCACAACACCAACATTCATGCAACGTGAACAAATTCGATCAAAATAGAGTTAACTGCTCAGTGTCTCAGGTCTTGAGCTATGATATTATTAATCTCTTGGCTGAACTGGAGTGGGTCCAACTCGGTCCTCGAATTGGTATGACGCTGTCATGGCCCCAACTCGGGTCCCTGATGTTGGATGACATGGGTATGGCCTCGACTCGGGTCCTTGATGTTGTATGACCCGGGTATGGCCCCGACTCGGGTCCCTGATGTTGGATGACCCGGGTATGGCCCTGACTCGGGTCCTGGATGATGTATGACCCGGGTATGGCCACAGGCTTGGGTCCTCGATGTTGTATGACCCGGGTATGGCCTCGACTCGGGTCCTCGATGTTGTATGATCTGGGTATCAGTGATGGCGCACAGATGACAGTGTGCTGGAGTAATGTCACAGCTCTTCAGCAATTTACTAGCGTTAACTTGCACCAACAGTCCACGACAGGCACTGACACATGTTATACATTATGTCAAGATACAAGGGACAAACTTACAGTTTACTGTCACAACCCCGTAGGAAATGGCTGGAAGCACGGCATTTATGGTTCACAGCAGTTTTGGTTGCTGTTCTGGACACCCACAGCTGGCTCCTGCGTCCAGTTACCTGTGGTGTCCAAAAATCTTGTCCCTTGAAACGATGTTAGACCCTCCCCTGCAGCTGATTGACAGTCACTTGCAATCCCAGGTGGCGGGCCCCAGATACTAATGTTGAATTTATGTCATGTCCCCCAGCTGGTAGCAGAAGTTCGAAAGGTCAGCAGTGGTGAATGTTGTTGTTTGGAGTCCTGGGCTGACTGTCATGAAGTCAAAGACTGGTCTCACATCTGTGGAACGATGTGGATCTCACATCTGTGGATGTCGACTGCTGGCCTTCGAGCTGGACTACTCACTGAGCACTTGTGCTCAGTCCTTTTTATATACTTTTAATCCACCAGGTGGCAGGGCAATCGCGAGTCCTTGATGGTGATTGGTTGTTTCAATGGACCCACAGGACCCGTGGGACCCGAACTAGACCCGCCTGGGGACCCGAACTGGACCCCCAGTGATAGAATGGCAGAACGATGTATTCCTCCTTATGAGGATGTGTCCGGAGTAGGATCCTTTTTTCGTTCCCTGGCAACAATGTCACGGAGAATACTACAATAGACTTCCTCCCGCCGGGTCTGTAGGGCCCGTTTTAGCTCCACGACTTCAGCGTGGCAGGCAGCAAGGCCCTGCTGACTTTCAAGTTGCTCACGCTCCAGGGGTTGGACCCGCTGTTGCAGGGCTTCCCTCTCTAACTGCCACTAGTGCTGCTTGGTGGATAGTGATGATGCTGGTGCTGTCGAGACCCCGCACTGATCACACGGATTGTCTCCCATGCCTGCCTAATGTACTCCATCTTGATAGCAGACATTTTCGACTCCAGAGACGCCATCCTTGACAAATGTGTCAGACAGTCCTGGCCGAATGCAATGGGATTTTTCACGTGAGCAGGGTCGGCGTAGCGCTGAGCCTCTGCATGAGAGTTGAGAAGGAGCAGGACATCACTGTTATGGTCCAGGAGTTCGGTACCCCGAGCACCCTCTCCAAGCTGTTGCACGAGATGCTGCTCCATGCTATCTTGGGTGAGAAGGCCGGCCTTGGTCGGTGGGGAAAAACTGGTGTCCAGATCCCCCGAGCTAACTGACACCAGCTCGGGACCCAAGTCCAGCAGGGGCTCCTCCGACGTCAACACTAACGCCGGCAGGCTCACTGCAGTCATGTCCTGCGTGGCCTGACGCTTCTTTTCCGCGGGCAAGTCCTCCCCGAAGTGCTGTTCCAAGTTCGCAAGGGCCTGAAACATCGTTAGCCCTGTCCATGCCAGGCTTGCTTCCAGTACAGGTGCCGCATGAATGTCAGGGGTGCCGACTGGGCCCGTTACTTTGCTGTTCATGGCCGGCGGCACGGCGGCAGTCTTCTCTGCTTCAGTCTCTGTCGACAGGGACCGTTTTATAGTAAGCGGCTCCCCCACCAATTCAGGGCTCTGTACGACTGGGCCCGACACGTTGACAACCACATCAGGCGGCCCAGCAGCCATCCCCACTACAGCAGCGTCACTGGAATCGGCCTGTTTCACTATTTGTGCCTCCCCGCTCTGGACAACCAGTAGGCCTACTGCGGGTGCTTCACCATCGAGTTTGGGTGTTTTACTAGGTCTGGACAGACCGATCGTGGGTGGAGAGTCATCCCTGCTTCGTTTTCTACGTCCCTGGTCCCCATCTGACAGCATTTGTGGGCTGCGATTCAACCCAGCCATGAACGCTAAACGCTCTTGGATCGTAGGCGAGGCCGTCTTCTTCTCTTTCGAACGGCCTCGCTCACTGTCTTCCATGTTGCTCAGAATATCAGAAGCTGCGAGTTATAGAACAAACTCATCACCCGACTTTGTCATCGGGAGAATGACTCTGTCTCACAGAGCGACTCTATATATATAGGCCTATAGTCTTAGCTCCGCCTCCCCCTTTTCATCCCAACCTATCAGGATGCGTTTCTAACACTGCACATAACACTGGACCCGCAAAATGCGACCAGAGTGTTGATATGGGACCCGACTGGTGATATGGGACCCGACCTGAATCCCACCAATGTCTCTGTCTCAGGTAATGTTGATTGAATGAAACGTGTTGTGTCTTGTGTCTTACCACAACACCGCTTTTACAATATTCACGTCTGCATATATGTGTAATATTTTGCATTAATTTCAAATGAAACATAACCTACAGGTGTTTTCACCAAAATTTTGTTGACAGACCTTCAGGGAACTTTAAATCTCGTGCAGTAGCCATAATGCATCAATATCGCACAGCCACGGTGAAATTACTGGTGGTATATTAGATGCAGGCCCCGTGAATTCGGTTCTGGTTTGTATTTTCTTTGCCTGATACACTGTTCATGTTGACAAGGAACAGTTGAAATCTCGGCTTGATTGTAGGCCCAGTACGTGTGTACGTGTTATCGATTCACGTCCTGTATAAATCCTTTCATTTCCTCTGCCCAAGGAGGAGGCGACGCTCAGAAGTCCCCATGACAACCACCTTTGATCGATACATAGGCGTAGGTGGCTTTCAGAGGCAAGCCTAGCCTATGGATAAGACAACGTACAGAACTTGATATGTGTGGAGGCTGAGATGGCGTTTCGTGGTCTCGATGACAACCACTTCCAATCGATACACATGAACGCTAGAGGTAGGCCTAGGACAGGTTTAACCATTCAGAAGTTTCCATAACAACAACTTCTGGTGGATTCTCATACCATAATTGAATTTACCATGAATATATATATATATATATATTTTTTTTTTGGAATGATATCATTTTATCTCTTCAGGCCTATACTTGTGGTTGTTTTGCGTTGTCATAACACATGCACACGAGACACATATATTCTTCAAAAAGTTCAAGAATGGCCCAAATGGCAGTCAAAATTCGAACCATGACAATCATTTATGGAACTTTTCAGTATTTTTAATTAAGCTCAATCCTGATTAGAGCTAGGGATGATAAACTGGTTCTAGTAGCAGCTGGTCAGATGTTGATGACCAGTGAAGGGCCCAAAGTTACCACTCAGTGTGGCAACGAGCGGTCGGGTATTATGGAACTATAGAATTCACCAGCCACATCGTATTCATTATATTTTCCATGGACGTAAGTCTATTTTACATCCATGTATTTTTAACCGCTGTTCACGGGAAGACCGATGGGAGTTGTGTGTGGGTGTGTGCCATGCCATTATGGCCAAATATATGCGTTTAACGCCCTGAATCAGACCGTATTATTAGAAGGCGCTGTATATTTTCAGTTAATAAGTACAAAAGAACAAAAGCAGAAAAATTAGCCAGCTATAGTAGATGATATATCTATATGAGGCAATACTCTGATGGGGCAGGCTGACGTCTAGAGTGGTCACCGGATCCCCACTTCTGACAGGGGCCCAGACTCTTCTCTTTCCTTCCGCTCGTCGTGTAACCTGTTGCGCTCTATTCGTACCACGGCCTTCTTGTTCCCCGTATGTAGCTGGCCCCCTAGGCTTTTGCTGCACATTCGTGGACCCAGTGTGTCCCGACTCATCTTCTGTCCCATGGTCATAATCTATTTCAGGACCATGGCCTGGCGCGGGGCCCTCATCTCTGTGAGAGCTGAGACCTGAATCTGAGAATTGATTCGACCCAGACTGATGACTTGCCTCAGGCTCTATTCCGAGGTGGCCCTCCTGTCGGGCCCCAACCTCAGCACACTCAAAATCGTGCCCCGTCTAGAGTGTGCACCGGATCCCCATATCTAACAGGGGCCTGGACTCTTCTCTTTCCTTCCGCTCGTCGTGTAGCCTGTTGCGCTCTATTCGTACCACGGCCTTCTTGTTCCCCGTATGTAGCTGGCCCCCTAGGCTTTTGCTGCACATTCGTGGACCCAGTGTGTCCTGACTCATCTTCTGTCCCATGGTCATAATCTATTTCACGACTTGCCTCAGGTTCTATTCCGAGGTGGCCCTCCTGTCGGGCACACTCGAAATCGTGCCCCGATGCCCCTTTACATGGCACCCATGGGTCCTGGTTTACCGGGTATGGGCAGAGTAGTCGTCATACGTCCGTTTCTGTCGGTCAGTGGCTTTTAGGGCCTGTCCCCTTGCATGTTCGCCAGCCTGTTGGTAGGCCAGTCGGACCCACTCCACATATGCTTGGGGACAGGCGGGTATTCCAGAGCCACTATCTGGTACACGCCCGAACATGAGATCGACTGGCAAGGCTATTTCACGTGCGAACATAAGATAATATGGTATGCATCCTGTACTTTCATGCACTGAAGATCTGTAGGCCGCCGTGACACACGGAAACCAGTCGTCCCAGTGATCTTCTGCTTCATTTACCATGGCCGATAGCATGTTTAGTAGAGATCGATTAAACCTTTCCACCATGCCATCAGACAGGGGATGGTAAGGGCAGGTCCTGGTTTTCTCCCCTCCCAATAATGTCATCAGCGAGGTGAAAAGCTCAGATTCAAACTCCCGTCCCCTATCAGTATGAATTTTCAGTGGTACTCCCCAGCTACATATGAATTTTGTCACGAACACATCAGCCACGGTCTGGGCCGTGTGATCGGGGATGGGATATGCCTCGGTCCATTTGGTGAAATAATCTGCTATCACCAGTGCATACCGGTTACCTCTCCTGGAGATGGTGCCGATCTCCAGCACATCCAGGGCCACTCGTTCCAGTCGATCACCCACAGGAACATGTCCCATGGGCTGTCTACCTGGTTCTGGACGAGGCTTCCGGGCCACACATCGAGGGCATTGAGCACACCAGCGGATCACATCCCTGGTCATCCCCGGCCAGTACATTTGTGATTTTAGCCTCTCTAAGGTCCTCATCATCCCGAGATGTCCAGATAGCTTCTGCTGGTGTACGGCGGCCAGCACCTCACTTTTCAGTTTTTTAGGAACCACCATTTGATAGGTCACCGCAGTATTCCATTTTGGGTGGTATTCACGGTGTAATATTCCGTCCCATGTATGTAATTTTTCCCATCCCTGCCATAGTGATTTTACGAGGGTGCTTTTCGCCCTCACTTGAATCCAGGGGGGGTCGTACCTCCTGAATCTTCTTCCACTGCATGATGTGCCGCAGGTCTGGGTCACCGCAGTATTCCATTTTGGGTGGTATTCATGGTGTAATATTCCGTCCCTTGTATGTAATTTTTCCCATCCCTGCCATAGTAATTTTACGAGGGTGCTTTTCGCCCTCACTTGAATCCAGGGGGGGGGGGGGTCGTACCTCCTGAATCTTCTTCCACTGCATGATGTGCCGCAGGTCTGGGTCATTCTCCTGCATTGCACGGATTTTCTCAGTGGTGTAGGCGGGAAACCATTCATCATTGGACTCCTTGGTGGTGGTGACGAACCCGTGGTCATGGCGAGCTCCGACACCTCTGAAATTTCACGCTTAGAGCCGCCATAGACCTCCAGCCCCTCCCCTGTTCTCACCAGCCCCACCATCGGCCCCTCAGGCCAGCTCCATGCAGTAAACGGCCCAGTTCCGTCACCACAGTAAGGGTAGGTCTCCCAGTCGCCTGAGATCGTAGTGACGATGCCAAGCAGGGCGTCTAGGTCTTCCCCCAGAGACATCGGACAGTTCGTCCTCGTAGGAGGCAACCTGGTGGTATGGCTGTCAGCAGGACATCTTTCCCGCTTGCATTGCATGCAACGGGACATACCATCAGCATTGCCATGTTTTACACCCGCCCTGATATCACATCAGAAATCATAACTGGCAATTCTAGCTGCCCACCTGGCTATCATGCCTTCAGCGTCTTTGAAGTTTAATAACCACCTGAGAGAGGTGTGGTCAGTACGCAGGAGAAATTTTCGACCCCACAAGTAATGTCGAAAGTGGTGCACCATGTACACCACTGCCAACAGCTCCCGCTTAGTAGCGCAGTAGTTTCTTTGAGTCGTCCTCAAGGCCCCGGCTGGCATAACGTGTTCATGTCCTTCTTCCATCTGGGATAACACACCTCCGACCCCATACCCACTGGCGTCCGTGTCCAGAATAAATTCATTGGACATGTCTGGGTACACCAGGACAGGGCTCTGTAGTAGAGGCTCCCTGAAGGTCTCATAAGCTTGCTGGCACTCAGCTGTCCACACGTATTTATTCTCCTTTTTCAATAGATTTGTCAGTGGCCCAGCCTTCTGGGCAAAATTCCATATAAACCGGCGGTAGTAGCCCACAAAGCCAAGATAGCTGCGTGGTTCTCCCACATTGGTCGGGGGCAGACACTCCTTCACAGCTGAAATTTTCTCAGGATCACACGCTGTGCCCTGCTCAGAGACCACGTGACCCAGAAATTTGACTTCCTTGCAGAGCAATTCACACTTACTAGGCTTCAACCGAAGTCCCGCCTGCCTCAGCCTTCCCCACACGGTTTCTAGACTGTCCAGGGCCTCAGTCAGATTATGACCCATCCAGATGACGTCATCAAGATTAACGAGGCATCGATGCCACTGGAGACCTCTCATAACGACTTCCATCAGGCGCTCAAAAGTGGCTGGGGCTGTGACAACCCGAAAGGCATGACGTTAAATTCATATAGGCCAGTCCTGGTAGCAAAGACCGTTTTTGGCTTGTCTGTTTCGCTTATTTCGACCTGCCAGTACCCACTGGCGAGATCCATTATTGAGAAATATTTGGCACCCGCGAGTGTGTCAAAACTCTCATCTATGCGAGGCAATGGATATGCATCAGACTTGGTAACAGCATTGAGTCTCCGGTAGTCCACACAAAAACGGAATGATCCATCTTTGTTATGGACTAGGACCACTGTAGATGACCATGGACTGTCACTTGGTTCAATGACGCCAGCCTCCAGCATCTTCCTGATCGGGTCGTCATTCCATTCAGGGGGGAGGTTATCAAATAATACCCGAAGATGTTCGGGCAGGTCATCCTGTATGCCCTCCATCCCTTCTAGACTGTGGTCATTTCCTGGTTTTACCGAGCCCACTGAAGCAATCTCTTGTTCTGGCTCAATGTCAGCTCAGGCCTCGGACATCTCAGGGGTCAGGTAGCATTCAACCACCTCGCTCAGAGATCCCACGAGGTCCCCACGGGTCAATCACAGTGGGAAGTCCCTGCATGTTCCCCACTAGCACAGGAATATGGGCCCTGGTGCAGTCAACTAATGCTTTACCCACAACAGCACTATGGAACTCTGTCTGCTCTACTGGGCTGACAATGCCCACACGGGCTTGGGGTACTCCCGTCTTCATGGTGGCTGCTACAATGAGTTCTATATGAGGCGGGATCTCCACGTCAGAGAGGGATAACAGATCTACTTCTCGGATCTCCTCCTCTGTCTGGAGAACCAAGAAACTTATACACATCCAGAAGTACATATGAGGAGTGTTATGTATCAAAAATAAAAAAAAAAATACTGAAAATATTTTGAGCAAAAGGCCGCCAAATTCCAAAATCAGGCATTTTTCGTCTGAAACGGCCACCATTCTGAAAAAAATGCGAAAATCGGAAAACTAAAAAAAGCATTCCTGAAAATATTTTTAGGTATTTTTTGCAAAATTTCATTCGACCGTAAACTTTAAAGTTAAGAATGTGAACGGACGGACGACGGACGGACGACGAACGCAAAGCCACGGCAACAGGTTATTGGACCAAAGGGCCGGTAACCTAAAAATGCATATACCTCCTCTTGAATTATTTTCGTCATCATATCAACAGGATTTCGGACCATCTGTTTCTCTAGATGCGAGTCGGATACATGGAGGGATATATAATTTGTCTTTGTTGTTGGAATATTATGCTCAATGACATAGTGACGATGTTATTTTGGTTACAAAAAATATTTACATGCACATTCCATTGTGTACGTGAAACAATTTTAGCACTACGAGGAGTACTCACTTGAAATGTATGTACTTGAGTGGTACGCTTGCATGATGTCATTAAAACAGGACACATGGAAGCCCAACCAAACATCTATATTTTAACCAAAAAAAACACCATGGGCGTCATTATGGGTACATACTGGGTAAATATAGTTATTTCTACTGTACAACATACGATTTTAGTGTATAGGTGCCCAACAGTTCAATACAAAATCAATTTAAACCCTAAACAAACCAGTGAAGTTACGGGTTAGTGCATAACTGCCTAACAATCTTTTAAAAATCTAAAATCAGTCTTATCTAAAAAAAAAAAAGAAAAAGACCGTTGCAAACTTGTGCATGACAATTTCCCAAACACAAGCCGAAACACCACGATATTGTTGGTACAAATTTGAGTTACTACCAATACAGTCAGATTTTGATGATGCTGATAACAAATGTAAAATACAACATTTTGCAATCGAAACAAAGCCCGACCAAATAGTTTATCCAAAGACATACTGGCGTCATCAGGGGTAGACAGTGTGTTCGATTTTGTTGTTTCTATAGTGTATAAACACATTTGAAACAGGATAGCACATACACAATTTCATTACCTGCCCCCCGAAGCCCCCTCCCCCCCCCCCCCCTCAGCCTTGTCTGTTAGGCCTAGTATGCCCTGATGGTTTCGTCATCACGATAACTATATTCAAAGCGTTTTTCACGCACTTCTCACAGTTTACATTTCAATGAATAGAATCACAAAAGATCACGTGGGATAAATTTCTGCTCACCATAGAGGTACATTATGACTCCTTCGCATAATGTATCTCTATGATCCTCACGGAAAAAAGAATCAGTCTCACTTATAGATCACCCCGTCCAGTGACGATTGTTATGTCTCTGGCAGTGCAGGCAGACTGATGACGTACGGCGTGAACAGTCTGAGCTGATTCCAAGGCCAAGTCACATTCCGACCGACTGCACTCGAGCTACTTCAGGACACACTCGGCATCAGCACTCACATAAATGTCAATTATTCAAAGATGCGCAAACGCGCACCTGCTCCTGATAACGGCATATTTTATGGACACTGCACAGCAACATTTACATCCAGAAAGTATTGCAAATTCTACTTCAATGATTACACTGTGTTATCCACTGATGTCGTATATAGAGTTTTTGCAGATCTATGTAAAATTCCAGATATATACAGGGTGTCTCTTGAGAAAGTTTTTGAAGAATTTGGATTCTTCTGATCCGATGTCTTCTAAACGCTGGTACACTGTTATGCTGGTACGCTGTTACACTGGTACGCTTGTACACTGGTACAATACAGAACAACATTTCCTTAGTTTATCTTTGTGTATCTATTCCATACATTTTGGACATGTAAAAAGCGCATGAATACGGCAGCCTGGTCGCTTGTCGTTCCAATTATCATTCATCCAACGTCCGTGCAGAATGCTGTTGCGTAACTCACTTTGTGTATAAAATTGTTACAAAACGTTTTAAAAAGAAGGTTGGCGTGCATGTGTGTGCATGAATGTTTGAGACAGAATTTCGACCTTATTTAATTGTTTCTATTACACCCATACTCTATTGAGTCAATGTGATTAAACATTCTTTCTTTTCTCGCCAATTATCGACATTTCCGAGAAATAAAAACACAATTGTGAACCAAACCAGATTAAATTGACGTCAGGGGCGAAATTCATTGGCGCAAATACGACATTGGGGCATAGGGATAAACACACATGTATCAAGATGTGGTGGTAACAAACATAAATGTGTAATCAAGGGAACTGTGATCAATTTATTTGCTCATAACATCCAATAAGATTGTTATTAATAGAGTTTGAACAGCAATGTTAGCGTCACTTCCCCATTCGTTATTGACAACAACATGAACACCTCTTTCTGGTTGCATGCTTCAAAGGATTGGGAGTTGCCTTCAGTCTATTGAGATTTAAGCTCCCCAGACAGTCTAGCACATTAGAGGGGACAGTGAAGCCCACGTTTTGGGACCCATCAGGTCAGACGTGCCACCCACAGCATCATTCCTTAATCCTTGGCCATTCGGCCTGAAATGGGTTAAACTGCAGTTTACAAGTTGGTCCAAATTAGTAGACACATGTAAATGAAGTAAACAAGTCAACGACAAGTGTGGAATTCGATGTACAGTAGATATCACCCTACCATACTCGGGTCTATATCCAGTAAAACTTTCGGGGCTTCATGTCAATGTTGGATCCGGATAGTCAGAGACCTGCTCCTGAAATCAGCTCTTGTGGGGTGTATGGGCAACGTTTTTTGGATTGATTCATCAGTGCATTGGATTAATCTTTTGTCAACGTTGAAGAATAAATATATTATTTCATGTGTAAATAAACACCCACCTATCAAGCTGGAGGCGGATAACACAGACAAACCCTTATGACACAACCAAACATGCAGAGATCGCAACCAACGAATCCATAAAAGAGTGATCCATCATAAAATCTTTTTCTGTATACTTTGACAACAATACGTACCTCTTATTCAGAGATGGAAACAGAAAATTTCAGCTCGAGTGGTATAGTCAATTCTGAAACCATTAACCTTTTCACTACTCATGGTTACGCTGCGTAACCATGCCACACCCCTGCCGCCGTACTGATGGTTACGCAGCGAAACCATAACTTTGCCCGCCCGCACCACACTTCCAATCGATTTTTTCCTGTCGCTAAGTGGTAAAATGGATGCATTATGATGTGGAGGAAAGATCCTCATGATTTCAGTTCATTATTGATTCGCTAGAGCGCGCTTGCCCAATTCTAATAATAACAATGTCAAGGTCATGATCAATCGTCTGTCAAGTATCAACAACAAATGTTGGGTCGGCGAGATCGAAAGCGAAAGTTTTCTGTCGAAGAGGCTTTACAGCGTGTGCTTGCAGATTCAGATTCTGACGATCAAGATATTGATCTAGGGGACGGATTTGCTTGTACAGATGAACCTAACAGCGACTCTGATGTGGATTTTTCTGAGGAAGAAACAGCTGACGTGGGCGATAACGGAGGAGTTAGCAATGATCATGCCAACGCCGGCAGCGATCATGCTGACAATGACAGTGCTGATGATGGTGATCGGCCAGTGGAGGGACAACGAGAGAATGACATGTAAATATTTATGTAACGGCCATCTACTATACTAGCTAGTGTTCTAGACTATATAAATTACTAGATGTATAACCAATATAGGATGCATGTAAACAGTACTAAACAGTCATCAATCAAGTGTATCATATGTATGTCAACACGAGACAAGTATATGTCATGTTGTTACATGTATGAGATACGAAGCAGTGATTGCCCCCCCCCCCATCACTATGATACAATGGATGTGAAACTCTTCAGAATCACTCGTGAAAACAGTGGTACCACAGCAGTATGAATATGAATACCAACAATGCTTTTTGTATATTCAGTTCTGAGGATGAATCCAGTGCAGACGAAGAGCAAGCTGAACGTAGACCACAACGTCGGAGACGTAGGAATCGTGTCGTCCCTCAGCCACCCTGGCAGTGGAAACGTTGCGAAAACAACACCAGATTTCAACCGCGCACAGTTCCGTTCACTGGTAATCCCGGAATTCGACAGCCTCTCCCCAACGATCCATCTCCTCTTGATTACTTTCGGCTTTATTTCACGGCTGGCATCATCGGTCACCTCGTCACAGAAACTAACCGCTATGCGGAACAGTTCCTGGCAGCACAGGAGGAACACCTGAAAGCACACTCGAACGCAAGGAATTGGACCCCCACTTCGCCTGATGAAATGATGGCTTTTCTCGGTCTTGTGATACTGATGGGAATCGTTTTCAAACCACGCATGAATATGTATTGGACAAACGACGACCTATACAAGACTCCGATCTTCGGTGAAACCATGCAGCGTGACCGCTTCTACTTGCTCCTCAAATTCTTCCACTGTGCCGACAATGACCATAACCCTGGAAATGACCGACTATTCAAAATTCGAACAATCATAAACATGATTACAAGAAGATGCAAGGACGTGTTCTACCCCAGTCAGGACCTGTGCGTTGATGAATCTTTAGTGCTATTCAAGGGTCGCTTGAGTTTCAAGCAATACATCAAAACCAAACGGGCTAGATTCGGTATCAAGTTTTATGAACTATGTACAAGTGATGGAATTTTGCTGGACTTTCTAATTTATCATGGCAATATGTCGGATGAGCTAGTGAACCCAGCCGAAGGATTCCTAACGACAGAAAAGATTCCAATAACGCTGATGGAGAGATACCTCGGACACGGACACAGGTATTTAGATGATTATGGATGAAGTGATAAAGGTCCAGTTATTCCCTGATTTCATACTTATAAATAATAGCTTGCATACATATTGCTAGATACTATTAAATGATGATTGTATTTTCAATGATTTTTTTTTGCTTGAAGAAAACCTTATCATTTATAATTAGGCCACTTTCGCCTGAAAAGCCGGACACAACTTGAAATATAATTTCATTCCATTAGGGTTTTTTGTCATGGTCAAGTTGATTAAACTGTCTTTGTCTTTTGTCAGACTCTTTGTAGACAATTTCTACACAACACCCCGACTGGCTGAACATCTTCTACGCAACGACACCTACCTTGTGGGGACTGTGCGCCCCAACAGGAAGCAGTTTCCACGCGAGCTCAAGAACATGACTGTCGAGAAAGGGGGATCCGCATATTTCCATTCACATGAGATCCTCGCGGTCAAGTACAGAGGCATCAAGAATACATCCCAAAACAAGCCCAAGGTGGGTTAATGTTCTATTGTTATAGTTCTATAGTCTACATGTGCAAAAATATTCATGATTTATAATCAATCATACATTGACAGAATATACAAAGTTTAATACCATTTCCTGGCAGTGGCTCGATAGTGATAGAACCTTGCAATCAAATTATTCATGCTCTCTCTTTGGTTTTTATTTTGTCACACACAACTGTTCAGACATAATTTTAGATACTGTCGTTATCATACGAAAATTGATAATGATCATTAATATAATAATATTAATTTAATAATATTCATGAATATGCCTGTGATGTCCGAAAAACCTGAAGCAGAGTGTTCTGCACTCTGTCTGAGCAAGGAAAGTAACTCACGGTTGCTAGGTTACTTCACGTACATAACATTGTTCTTTCACGTAATATTATTGGTCTTTACTTAATCTGCAGTAAAAAAGTAGTTTCGGCCGGATGTGGCTCAGCGAGTGATACAGATTATATCTGAAGTAGTGTGATACAGAAAAGGTTATCACACCTTTTGGAGTCCTATAGCATTGTAGTTTATAATGTGTGATAAACATTAATATAGAAATGCATGAAATAGGATAAGTAACCTAAACTGTTCCATTTCGGTTAATATCGCTAAAGGCGTACATGGTGCAGTGTCGACATCCACAGACTTCACATAGTATAGCCAAACATCATCTATATGCAGATATGGATTTATTTTATTGAACAACCTTATCAAATTATTGTGCGGTTTGATGTGCTGCGTTGTTAATATCAGGGTGGGGCGGCGAGTAGTACGACAGCGCTTTGATTTCCAAGCACCAAAACTTAGAAATGTAGGAAAGTGTTCGCCAGACATCAGCTATACCCTTGACCAGCTCTGACCCTTTTTATCCACAACGTGGAGATGATGAACTTGTAATGTGAATAAATAGTGTCAGGCCCCAATGAAACACGACGCAAAAAAACTGAGGCTGTAAAATATTAGTTTTTTGGAGATATGTCAAATAAAGTTTTTCATTGGTAGTCACTCCATTAAACACCACTGACTCTAAAAACAGTCAATCTATCTGTAATTCGATCAATGTTTGGTACCATCCATTCGAGATTAGATCCAGTTTCCATTTCAAATATAGAGAAATTTGAGGGTGACCAACCCAGGACAATGTCATGTTCTGCAGGTACTATGAGATTCATGCTCCTCTGCTGGCTCACACAGTATATATGTGACGATCAGAAAATCAAAATTATTTTGGATAAATGGAACCAATGAGGGAAGAAAGTTTCCCAGGTAATAGGTCAACTGATTATCATCAAGATACAGGGATGATGTGGACTGTCCCACTCAAGCTGTTAATTGCTCTTTGACCATATCAACGTTTGCTTCAATGATCTGAATTATGACCATGTAATTCTGAGAGAAAAAAACAAAAAACATATGACGTGAATGATCTACACATGATTCCACACCAACGGCTAAAACAGTCCATGTTACAGTTCATGTTTCATCATAAAATATTTGAATTCTGTTGAATATGCCAACATCACCCTAGTTTCCCTGTCATTTTTGTTTTCTCTCACTTCGTATGCCTGATATGACTTTCTGTCCCCGGACTATGAGATTGGATAACGGACCCTGTTTTGTTTGCTCGGAATACTTAATACTGGGTATTGATTCCACGTCTATTACATGTATCTAAGTTTCGACCTACATTTCCACAGTACATGTTGAATGATGAGAAAATGAATCTCAGTTTATATTATATCTATACAATGTAGTTCAAGTTTCTTCACATCACACTTGAACATATGACATGGTCCTGCCATTCTTTCTGTATATATACATTCTCGAATATGGTCATTGTGGTGGCTGCAATAATGACAAATTTCACCTTGACATCGTGAAGCTGTCGACACATTAGTGCTCACTTTCAGCCTCCAATTTATCCCAATCACGGAGACTGTATCCCTTTTATATTACACAAATTGTCGCGGAAAATGTCAAAGACAACCCTCGGCCAACGAACCATTGTTATAGGTAGGGAAAAAAAACATTTCTGTACTAATACGAATACTGCTGCGAGTTATAATACGAAATGTGAACACAATTTTCTTGCCTTTACTTAACAATTATCATTAGTAGGGTATTGATCAGGGACTGGCAAACAGAATACACTATCATAAATTTAGTCACTTAATCATGATAGTTACTTTGTTGGTACATGCATGAGCTCAAAGTAATATAAACCTTTTTCCACACTCAGGACAGCTTGAACAAATTGCTCACCAATATGAGAGGCAGGTTTTGTTCGGAATGTAAATGATTTGTCAGAACCAGACACCAATGTCCCTAATGAGCTTTACACCAACTCGGATCGCATACATTACAGAAATCAGCACCTTATTTGATGTAAAACCTTTTGAAGGTAAATATTTGTAGTCATCTATTCCCAATTGGGTGCACTGGGTGCTGGCCCGAAGCTGGATTCGTATATTGTAGTAGGAACGACCTTTTCATATGCAAATACATTGAATTAAAGGTAGCGAAGTCGGTTTGGCATTTCATTGGAGTGAAGAACGTGTCATAGCCTCATGGGCCCCTACGTTTCAGGAATTGTCGGTGTTTATGTGTGCTTGTGAGCACATGCGCTTTATTCCAGATGCAAAGGCTACTAACTGGTTCATCGTATACATGATGCATACATAACTATATACAGAGAACATGAACAGGAAAAGAAAACATGGAGCATGCAGTTTTTTATGTATGCTCGTGAATGTATGAATAATTGTGATTATCACTTTTATCAACATCGAATGTAACGATAAAATTCCGACACAAGTCTATGGTTGAAATCTGTATTCTGTAAAGGAGAAAAGCCGAGTAACTCTCCAATCCTTGCCTAGAATGGACCGAGACGCGAAGCGTCGAGGTTCGTTTGAAGCAAGGAATGGAGAGTTGCGAGGCTTTTCTCTAATTTGAAATCCAACAACGCAACGACTCTCCATTCCCTACTGAGAATGTAGCGTTCAAACAAAGGACCTCACCTCCGGTTGGATTTTAATACCTATCTATTAAAATGCAAAAACATAGCACCAATCGCTGCTGTAGCCTTCCGGCTATAGCCTTTGAGCAAGTAGTCAGATCTCAAGTTGAAGGTCAGCAACAGATCCACCATATATGGTTCCTTACATGCCCGTAAAACAAATTTAACATCTATCCGTCACCATTTTGTCAAGTTTACACATTTCAGGTCAGATGTCCCCTTCAAATATACTTGATCAGGTTGTCTGAGATCAACCTCAAGGTCGCCAAAAGATGCACTATATCTGACTTCCTATATGTTCATAATGCAAGTCTAAGCTCTATGTGCAAGTTTTTCAGCCAACTTTAGTCCCAGAAGCCATCTCAAGGGCATTTGACTTCAACCTAGGGTCAACAAAAGATGTGCTATATACGACTTCCTATATGCTCATAATATAATATAATCTTAAGCTCTATCTTCAAGCATTTTGTCTGTAGATTCCACTTTACACATTTCAGATCCCCGTGACCTTGAGATTTAGCCTCCAAGGTCGTTGATTTAGCTTTCAACCTCAACATTACCAAAAGATGCACCATATATACGACTTCCTATATGCTTATAATTCAAACCTAAGCCCTGTGTACAAGCGTTTTCGCCTCATAAGGTATTCATGTGCATATCAGGCCTTGAAAATATACAGTGGGGTCCAAAAGTCTTCGACCACCTTGAGAGTGTCATCATAACTGGCGTACAATAGAAGACTGTGTTTATTATATGCGAGCTCTAAAGCTGAATCCTCTGCCTGCACATTATAGTCATGTATCTCAAAATGACAGCAAAAGGTTTATTTCAGAAAAATTTTAAAAAAATTACCCAAAAAACTTAAATGAATATAGAAATGTAACATATTTATTTATATATCACCAACTCTTCTTAAATTTGTGGAACACATTAAGATAACTGGGTACAATGAAACTGAAACCTACACACAATCACCAACCACATTGCACCCTAATCCCATTATTATTCGCATTCCATCATTTTTCCAAAGCAAATTTAAAAACATTCAAATTTAGTGTTTTTCCCCAAAAAATGAATCCAGTATTCTTATGTTGCACAATCAGACTTTCAGAATATTTTATTTTTTTTTGTGCTTATATACATGGCAGTGACTGACCGTTTTTTGGTGAAAATAGCCGCCAAAACGGCAAAAACGATTGAATAAAAAATACGAAAACAAAACCGTCTCACGGTATTAGCCCAAGGAATTTGTTGGTGAACTTTCAAAAAAAATGATGAGGGGAAAAAAAGTTCTTTGACGGACGGACGTACGGACGACGGACGGATGAAAACCACGACAATATGGGCCGGTAAGCCCATGGTCCTCATGCATTCCCAATGATATCCTGCTTTTATGTTATTGTTTTTAACCTCCTATTTCTCACGTAGATTTTCAAAGGGAATTGCAAATTAAGTTATTCCATGCTCTAGGTGGAATGTTTGAGACTATAAAGGAGAAATATGATATTTGCGCAAGAGGGATTTGACAATAGTTTTTTTTTCAATCGAGCGTTAAGCAGACATATTTCGAGATAATGCCAGACTGTAAATCTTCAACCAATCTTACCAGATTAACTCAAGTGGATAATGTTCAGTGCACCCACTAACGTCCGTCCATAATCAGAGTAAGACAGAACAAAAGCACTATCTAATGACGCAAAGATATTACACAAAGTGGATATGTACTTCTTTCTCCCACATTCTCCCCACGCCAATAACACCCATAGTTGTTTAAACAGATAAACAATATTTCATGTTGAAAAATCATACCCTCGAAGACTGCTCCTGATTTACGTATACATATGGTAGACGAAAGACATGTTCAAATTAAAATAACCATGCTCCAAACATAACAAAACGAAGATGACATTTGTTATCAACTCAGTAGCCATTTGGCTTGTGATTGGATACATAAGTTCTTGTCATACACCCATTGTATAGGGTCTGTTTTGGATTTTCTAATTGTTCTAATATGTTGCTGGGCAATTGTATACTAATTCCATCAGGTGCACAGTAGAAACTATATCTAACATACTTTCTGCGTCTGATAACACCAGTGTGTCTTTGACAAAAATTTTTGGTTTGGCTTTGCTTCTATTAAAAAATATTGTAATTTATATTCTCTATTGTCATCATCATCATCTCGATGTGTTGGCGGTAATAGGTTGATACTTATATTGTGGAGTATTCACAAAAGAATTATGTGTTTTGTTGTGAATAACTTTCATGCTAGTTTTTGCAAGGCAATAAACATGGAAACAATACCCAAGTATATAGTATCCGAGCAAACAAAACCAAATCCATTATCCAATCTCAAGGTCTCAAATAGATATTGATCTATATTCACAACTAAGGTATACATGTACATGTACAGATCCTTATGGTCTTCACATTTTCACACAAAATATTTACCTGAGTTTCTCAATATGACAGAAAGAGGCCTATCTGGTTATGTACATTCGATTACTGGTAGCTCTAGCTAAAGGCCCAGTCACACTGAGTCGTACGATTTCATGGTCGCACGATCAGGTTCAAATTTGCTGAGTTACGACTGATCACCAGTGATCGCCACTGCAATCGCAAGTGGTGACTGCTCATACGATTGATGGTACGCTTGGAGGCACGTTCACCGAAAGAACGGAAAAGATTGATAGCAAGCAGTCGAACGACCGCATGGCAGCGACCATCGACCTGTCGTGCCTTCAGTCGTAGCGACCACCGACCTGTCATACAACCAGTCGTTGCAATTAATGACCAGCCGTATGATAAATCGCAACCTGACGCACGACCGTCCATCTGATTAGACAGAAGGACACAAAACTTGAACAGAAACCATATTTTGCAGTTTCATAGTTTAGAAAAAATGCTGAAAATTTTCGTTGTGTTGGGTAAAATATTTTTCACTGCACGTTTTATCCTCTTTTATGGGAGGCTTCAAATGGGTGGCACCACCAAAAATGAGGTCGTACTACAAGTCGGCACAGGTCGTGATTAATCGCACCACTGATCATGAAGTTGTACGACTGATTGCACCACTAGTCGCTAGGTTGTACGACTAGTAGCACGACCATTTTGGCTAGTCAATAACGTGCGACAAGTCTGATTGGTGGTGCCACCTTTCCCGACTGGTGGCACGATTGCTCAAGACCAATGTGAGACTAGAGATCGTAGGTTGGGAGTTTTGAACATGTCCATCGATCTTGCTGCGACTAGTTTCTTGTTTGCGACCATTCACGATGTGTACGACCAGTCCTACGTGTACGACCAGTCGTACGTTCGTGGCACGATTTGTCCACGATTACAAAAAAAATTAGGTCGCAGCAAGGTCGTATCTTGGTCGTATCGTCAGTGTGACTGGGCCTTAATGTATTATTTTTCATGGATGATGAAAATGCTGGATCAGGAAACATGAAATCAATGAAAAAACATTTTCCTCGAAAATTTTGGTCGCAGCAAGGTCGTATCTTGGTCGTATCGTCAGTGTGACTGGGCCTTAATGTATTATTTTTTATGGATGATGAAAATGCTGGATCAGGAAACATGAAATCAATGAAAAACATTTCCTCGAAGTCTCACTGTCCTGAATGAGTGTGCCCGTGTGAGTCTTATAATTGTCCATCGTTTCGGATTTTTCAATTTTTCTTTATCTGAACGATCACAAATAGACACTGTGGTGATCTGCGGAACGCATGTACTCTACATGTACTCTCCCGTCCTCCAGTGCGAATTGTACAGCCAAGTGCCCCTCTAGAGTAGTGATTCTTGCCGGTAGCAGCCACTTCATCATGTACCGACACGAGGTGACTGACACTCGTCACCTTGCTGGCTAAACGTGTACTGGAATGAAGTCCTGACAAGGATTTTTTAGACAAAACATATGCCATTTTCACATCCAAGAACTGTTGTGTCATAGACTGTGTTCGAAGTGAACTCATTTTTTGATACTTTTTGGCAACCGAATAATTGCTCATAAACACTATTGTGATCGTTAAAACATTATTGAGGATGCTGTTGTCAGAACCAACCCAAGCCTACAGATATTCTGTTAATCCATCGATTTATCGAGTGACAAATACTATAAGCACGTTTTTAAAGTGCTCGGACCAAAGCCTCAGATGACGAAGCCAAGTATGGAAAATCTATTTCCATGCTCATTTGTGCTTCCGTACAGGTGAACGTAAAAACCTTGATAGATTGTTACATGTCCATGAAAACATCAACATGCTTGACCAGGTCTGACCTCTCACGGGCGGTGTGTTATCAGATGTCAGCATTCTACTTGTGTCTTCAAAGAGGTATTGGAAGGGGACTGACTCCCGACCACAGAAGAAGCTTACTCAAGTTCTGATCTATATAACGGTATGGCCTATTTAGGTTTCCAATATTCATTCTGCTATCTTCAGATATCTATGAAACGCTCAATATATTTCCCCTTTCAACACACACATATTTTCATTGCAAGAGTAATTTAATATTAACCTTGCTCATCGACTCTGTGATGTTTTGCAAAGTAAACTCGCTGGTGGCGTATTGATTTCTACAGACCCATGCAATAACAATTTCACGATCGAAGTGCTTTTCACATACTGGTGACAGTCATTGCTGACGAAACGTGGGACAGGAATAATAAACATGTTTGGATGACGGAACAATGCTATGAATCGATCCAGCTTAATGGACATTGTTGTCCACATTTAATAACTGCAACGGATTGAGCAGAAGTTAAGGAGATACACAGTTTCATTGTTGATCCTTTAGTTCCCTATTTTACTCGCATACGCGAGACAATGCTCCGACATTAAAACTCAGATGGGTCTTTAATACCACTTAATACAACATCCTGAAAAACATAGCTTGAAGGACTTTTTTCAAGAGGACAATTAATTCATTAATTATTATTATTAATATTAATTAATTATTGTTTGAATAACGAGATGGATACGATCTGGATGCTGCCGAACATGTCCTGTTCTGTGATAGAATCCAGCCGATCCATAAAGCTTGTACTATACAGTCGGAAGTGAATGATAGCAATCACACACCGACGTCCTGTGCCGCGGCAAATGGATGTGTCGGACACAGCCATTGCTAGCAATATATTGTTCCAAGCCGAGTTTTACCCAGTCAACAACCAATAGAAATCTTCCAAGCGAATTGCTGTCTGATGTTGATCATTCATTTCGCGATCTTCTGGCGACCACCTCCTCTTAGTAATGAATGGAATAACTAGAATATTGGATGGAATAACAAGACATTCAGCTGAAAATACTTGATAATAAACATAGACAAAATTAACCAATCGGATGTATATGAGCGTTTTATGCCATAGACATATCGTATCACACATACTAATGTGGCGATTTTGCCAATAGATCGCGGCAGGAGTCTTTGCAAAACACTAACCAGTTTTACGGTCTATTTTTGGACGCTTCAGTTCGAAGCACGCGTTGCCCCGGTAACGCCCTCTAATCCTCTCTCGCCCAGTAAACTATAACAATGGTTTGGAGATCTCCTTCGTGTCTCGTGTATTGGGGTTTATATACTCTGGTACCGTTTTGATCTGTGAGTTGTCTCAGAGCAAGGCGAGAGAGACGAGAGCTCAGCCATGAGCTCTACGTCCTCGATCCGTGGCTAAGGCCCTTGCGGGCCCTGGGGACGACTTCAATAGGGGGCCCGGGCTGGGGTAGACCTTGATGACTCGGGGGCGCACGCCCTCTGGATCACCGGTCTTCTCCACCCGGGATGGTGCGACACAGGATCTGGCAGACTGTCGGGCTGTCCGGGGTTCCATCCCCGAGGCGGACCGCGGCGAGCCAAGCCTCACAAGTTAACACCACGGTGATGATCCTGTATCTGAGTGGTGTCCGCATGTTTGGGCTCGTTGGGCGGGCTGCTACTTAATTAGAGTTCTGATGATAGAGTAATGACTGCGCCCGCAGTGACCCTCGGTGAGCGGACTTCCACGAGGATCCGGGGATAGCCGGTGCACGTCCGCGATGACCTGTGGTGAGAGGACTATCCTCGAGGATCCCGGATAGCGGACGACGTTAAAACTTTACACTAATTCAAAATGTTCGAATGAGACCATTTCAAATGAACATGGAAAAAGCTTCCAAAAATGATACTACAAGTATGAAAATATTACCACAAATACGAACTCTTGTTGATGAGGTCAATAACAATCCCACGATACAATATTTTTGTGGGAAAAAACCGAATATCTACATCCAGAGCTACGCAGAAATTAACATTGGCTGAAAAATATATTAAAACAAGGGCCACTGGCCTCAAAGGAAGAGCTTCGAAAATGTTTGCACAGAATTATTAAAAAATCCTTGAATACTGTATTTGATTTATATGTTGTGGCCATATTGTAACTGTACTGGGCAGAATCAATATCTTGTTGGGCCAATAAATGTTTCTTGTATTACATGTAACTATTTTTTATTGTGGTCAATAATAGAACTAACTAGTAAAAGTAATGATAACCTATTCGGTTACAGCCATGATTGGATAGAACTTTTTAGGGCCCGGGAGAGTCAGAAATTTCCGACCCGGGTACCTGTGTGGTCTGACCCAACCCGTCCAAATATATAACAAAATTTGAATGCCACTCACTGGAGCAATTTGTAACTTGTAAACGCCAGACATAGATCTTTGACACTTTTCTATTCTAAGTGGTTTTTTTTGCAAGTTTGAAAAAGATCACAATGTCATGACCTCACAAAACTATACTTCGCTTTTTTTTTCCCGATGAATTCCTTGTCATTCTTGTGATTTTGATACTGTTTATCATAAATATTCAAAAATTTATCTTTATTCGTTCTCAGTTATGGATAACGAAATTCCGACCCAGATTATTGTATATTGACTCGTCCGGGCCCTAGAACCTTTACATTGTTGAGCCCAATAATAAATGTTTCTTGTCATAACTATTTTTATTGTGGCCAATAAGATTATAGTTAGTTAAACTAATGTTACCTTATTCAGTTACAGCCATGAAATCTCTACAAGTCAGAAGCTTTACCTTATTGAGCCTGTATAAAAATCACCCGATTATTATTTGGACCAATGTGTAAGATTTTCAAGTTTCTGAATATTTTTCTCTTATTTAGGAGGCACAATGTTTTTTTTTAGCTAGATCTAGATCAGAATCTTTTTCATGTTTTTTTTCAGTGTTTTGATTTATACTGCAGAGACATTTCAACAACTTGTCTGCATCTCCAATAATTTATGACATGCATGGAAGCTTTTTTCATCGCTGCTAAAAATTTGCGATCATGTTTTTCTTTGCACAAAAAGCTGGTTTGAAGATCATCGTATATGTGAGTGAATGAGTGTCACTGTCAGCAAAGACCGTCACCTGTCAAACAACCAAAATTGCCGCTAGCGTGACTGCTATCAAAATCAGCACTGACAATTTTCGTCGGCAATATGAAACTATCATAAACATGATAAATGAGCTAGTATCCATTTGTCTCTGCTTATTTCAGAAGGAAACTAAGTTTTTTTCCCCCGACAAAGTGTACTGTAAATCTGCCAAGTTTTGTTGTTTCTGACTGTTGAGTCTGTTCCTAGATCTAGTCAAATCTCGTGAAATCTCGCTTCACTTCAGTAGGCATTTCTCATTAAATTTCCCCATAAACAAGGTTTGTATGGTGATATTTTTACGAAGTATTCCCAGTGAAGTAGGAAAGAGTAATAGAAAAGACCATTTATTTGGGTCGTAATAAGTACTTCCACAAATACCGCACGCAGTAGATTCCACGATCTCGTGGGAGCATTTTGACCTTGACCCCAGTGCGCCAATATTTATCGCTAATTGGCGGGACTTGCTCACGTGATAATTCGCATATAATTATATCCACGTGTAAATCATAAACATGTGGGTGTGTCCGCCAAGACAGCTCCTGATTGGACAATTCTGTGACTATCTGGCTGGCTGGCTGACTGGTTCAGGGGCCACAGGCTGACTGAATTTGCCTACTGGAATATGGAATACCACCAGTAAAACGATAATTATTATGTTGCCGTATCAACTTGTTTTTCATTTTTGCAATAGCATACTGTATCTATATATTGTGCGGAATGTATATGCAAAATTTTGAGTGCATATGATTGCAAGAAAGCACTGTTTCAGTGAAGATCAAAACGGGAGTGGTGATGGGCATGAAGCGGTGACATACAAAAAAAAAACGGTCGGAACACACGTCTCCTGTGATCATTATCGCTAATAACTTATTACATTAACCATGATTAGGTATACGGGCGTCATTTTCCTCCCAACGGGCCCCGGGCCCTTCCAATTGGCCACAGCTGAATGGCCTGTTGTGGTTCCAAGTGGCACTTTCAAGAATGTAAACGAAAGAAAAATCCAAAAAAAAAAACATCATAGAGGAAGAGCCCTGCTCTTCCTAAAAAAAGATAATTGCTCGAATCACATTGGTTAACCCAAATTGTATCGTTCCAGTTATTGGCGTCCAGGATGTTTGGTACAGTTTCAACATGTACAGGCATCTTTACGCAGTGTAGTCAGATATCTTCAAATAGGTAAGGATCGATCGAACAACATATGGAAGCTATTAGTGTGCAGATTGATGTGTTGTGTTCTTGATACCAAGAAGGAGGTGAGCAAATTGTACATTAAGACCCTTACACAACGTTCACACAAAATATAATAAGTAAAGTGTATATATAGTGTATATATAGTAAAGTGTTCACCATACACCAACACACTCTTACAGTTCTTAGTAAAGTGCATATATAGTGTATATATAGTAAAGTGTTCACCATACACCAACACACTCTTACAGTTCTCTTTCCGATAATAAAGCAATTGAAGCTGTTCGATGAATAAACGGACCTGAAAAACGCACAGTCGGCTGTAATCCAAGACACTTTTGTCCTTAAAAAAACATTGATGTTTTTTTGTTGAATCACAATGTCTAACTAATCGGAAAACGAGGAATTATAACGGATGAGCACAAATTATGAGAACTGAATGTATCTCAGGGACATAAATTCCCAACATCTCAAGATACTTGCATAATAACGTCGTATCAACCACTATTTTAATGGTTTGAAGCATGAAGTGGAAACATAGTCACATTCAAGGCTCGAAAACATTGAAATGTAAAAACAATATAATTATTTGAGGTGTGAACATGAACCCACTACAAAGTCATCGCCGTCGAAGTATTCACTATTAGAATTCAAGTCAACATTGGTCCATGAGTCCATAATAGTATTATGAGATAATACGATTCAGTTCGCATTACATTCATATCATTTAGTTGATTACACATCGAATCATACATGGATTATATATGCTTCCGTGAGTTTCCCTCCATATAAATGTTCAATTACGACCAATATGGTGGCGATATTAAGGACACACCTTGACACCTTGAAAATGTCGACATATTAGTGCTCACGTTTCAGCTTCCATTTACCAGAATCACGAACACTGTATTCCTCTTACATTACACAAATTGTCGAGGAAAATGTCAAAGACAACCCTCGGCCAATGAACCATTGTTATAGGTAGAAACAAAAAGCTTTCTGTACCAATGCAAATACTACGTTGAATTTTAATGCGAACCCCATGTACGGATGCAAACTACCCAATTCAACAAAACTTGTTACGCTGTTGCCTAATGATCGACTATACATGTGGTATGTGTTAAGAGTCAAGCATATGAATAAATTTACTGAAACTGCCAGAGTTTACAACAATATTGAAGTGATGAAATACTTTCTCATACGACCATTGCAAACATCTACAATGTGTTCGAAGTATAAAACAATTGATGCGAAATGTCTCCGAGACATATGCACAGCCCGTGCTCATGCGAGTGTGTTCATGGAGGTGTGTATTTTGCATCAAGTTTTCAGTTTGTTTAGATTACGTGTCAAACTCTTGTATGTCAGGTCTCTTTTGACTCGAACTTGACTTCGATTTTCAAGGCTTGTGTAGTGCATGGATCATACATTTTAAATTCTGCGGATATGTCAAACATTGTGGAGTGCATGGATCATAAATTTTAAAATCTGCGGATATGTAAAACATACTCGCGACATATCCCTGTCCTGAGTGTGTAAGACAGCGTGAGTTGTGTTGATCCTGGTCCCGTGTTTGGGATTCTCTATGCTTTTGTTTATTGTAGTCCAAAGAACGAACAGAATTGCGTGAACAATACGGAGATCTACAAATGCCATGTGACACTGCTGCCAAATGGGAGTAGTGATGTTTACCGAGAGCAGCCACTGACACTGACACGAAGCAACAGCTTGTTTCTGCCAATTTCGCTACAAAGTCCGTTGTGGAACCCATTTCATTCAACCGGTCGTGTGTATCACTCCTTTCACACACTCAGAACAACATAAAATTGTGTAGCTATTATTATATAAATTCATAATTTCACCACAATGGCCTGGGATTGTATTGTCTTTATCAACGGATATGTGAAATGTGAACAAGCGGGCATGGTGGTGAATTTCTTCAATGCGTATTGTTGTTTGTAAAACTTGTTCGTACTTACCTTTAATAATTAATTTAATAATTAGTGTTAAGTATTTAGTTGCACACGTGGACAATTCCAGGTGTCCTTGTCTTTTCGGATGTCATATCAATATATAATTGGAACTAGGGTCCTTTAAGTTTTGTGGAATACAGTATGATACCATATGTCATTGACATCAAAATAACCGTTACACCTAAGTTGTCATTTACAAATGTTGCTTGCAAAACGAGTGTGTTAATTTGGATAATGGGAAATTCTGAGATTGTCATAAATATTAATGAAACGTACAATCGTTGTTGGTACCACTTCGTGCAACTGCAAATGTCAATACAATAAAAAGTCTCAATTATTTATTGTACTGGTTGCAGATTTCAAATTCATGGACTGCCGAATACTTTCCAAGTGATGTGATAGCAGTTTGGATGACATTATATAAATACAATCCTGTATGTATATTGGTACAGCGGATTATTCCCCGAGGGAGAGATTACAACCCAAGGCGTAAGCCGAGGGTAGTAATGTCGCACGAGAGGAATAATCCGCGGTACCAATATACATACTGGGTTGTATTTATTATATTATACCGAAAGTCTGTTTTGATAAAATGTCATCGAAGAATGATGCTGCCGGTTAGTATATCAAATTACCAACCGATTGGTATATCGTTTATTGTGGTCGGCTACAGCAGAGCGTATTACTTCACCTGTAATGACCAATCACAGAGCATGATTCTTACATGAGGTATAATATAGCCTATTATAGAAAGTCGACTTTCCTAATGTGATTAGTGTGGGCGTTTGGGAATGTGAAAACCTTGACAAATGGTTACCTTTTCATGAACACACCAAAATGCTTTTCCAGGCCTGACACCTCACACGTGTTATGATATCGGAAGTCAACGAATTGGTTGCTTCTTATTGCATTTTTCTCCTAATAATAGGGAACATATTTCGTTCATTGTTCTCGACCAGTGCCGTTCAGCGTGGGTGTAGTTCCTTTGAAGAAGAATCCCGACGGCATATCAAAACACGTCTATTTTATATCAATCTACAGTATATTATGATATGTTATGATATCGGAAGTCAACGAATTGGTTGCTTCTTTTTTGCTTATTTGCATCGATATCCATATACGTTTTTCTCCTAATAATAGGGAACATATTTCGTTCATTGTTCTCGACCAGTGCCGTTCAGCGTGGGTGTAGTTCCTTTGAAGAAGAATCCCGACGGCATATCAAAACACGTCTATTTTATATCAATCTACAGTATATTATGATATGTTATGATATCGGAAGTCAATGAATTGGTTGCTTCTTTTTTGCTTATTTGCATCGATATCCATATACGTTTTTCTCCTAATAATAGGGAACATATTTCGTTCATTGTTCTCGACCAGTGCCGTTCAGCGTGGGTGTAGTTCCTTTGAAGAAGAATCCCGACGGCATATCAAAACACGTCTATTTTATATCAATCTACAGTATATTATGATATGTTATGATATCGGAAGTCAACGAATTGGTTGCTTCTTTTTTGCTTATTTGCATCGATATCCATCTACGTTTTTCTCCTAATAATAGGGAACATATTTCGTTCATTGTTCTCGACCGGTGCAGTTCAGCGTTGGTGTAGTTCCTTTGAAGAAGAATCCCGACGGCATATCAAAACCACGTCTATTTTATATCAATCTACAGTATATTATGGTATGGCCTATGTAGTTTTTAATATTCCTCAGTTGTGTGGTTGGTTGCTTTCTGCTACATTCAGTGACATGTGAAAAGAGAGGCAATATAGTTCCCATTCTAATATACACAGTTTCTTTCGTTGCAAGAGCAATTTAATATGAACCTGACATAATGACTCTGTGAAGCTGTGCCAGGTAATATCTCTGGTGGTTATATTGATTATAGCTGGCTTGCGAAATAACAATTTCACGACCAAAGCGATTCTGACATACCGGTGACTGGCTTTGCTGACAACACAAGTGACATAGAAGCAATGACATGCTTGACGGCAAGACAATGCTCGCGAATCAATGCAGGTTAATGGGCATTGGCCTCGACAGTTAATAGCTGCAACTGATTGAGGAGAAGTTAAAGAGATACACAGCTTCATTGCTGATCTTTCAGTTCCCCCATTCAACAGAATGTGAAACACCGCACAGTCATGCTATGTTATTTCATGTTTAATTGATTCCCAAAGCATCGGCGTAGTACGTCAACCAGTCTTGATGAACCGTGAGGAAACATAAAATGATGCAGGGTACATAAAAATAAAAGTTGCATTAAATTTGTTTAGAAATTCTTTTTTGGCTCATGTTTTCTTTCCACATACTGATTTCTAGATATTTTCTATAATTATACATTATACAGTGTTTAGGATTTGTGTTTGTCTCTTCAGCAACTCATGGATTCAATTTTGGTATATATAATAATTTTGCCAGTTCATTTCATACCTTTTTCATTATTTATGCTTTTTTATTTCATGTTGTTCTTTTCAATTTGCTGAATAAAAAGCCTATTCGTCCTCATCCTCGTTTTCCTCTTCTTCATATTCTTCTACTACAAGCTATTATAATCCTGACAGAGAAATGTATGTGACGTGTATTATTAATGGACTGCACCATTCCATGGATCAATTGTTCATCGTTGATAAACATGACGTGGACAAGCCTACATACGGGTAGTGTTAACGCTAGTAAAAAGGAGCAGATTCGTAAGCTCCGCCAATGTTGAAAAGCACATATGAAGTATAATTTAAATGCAAAGTTAGTTTTAGATGAATGAACATCTGATTGTATATTAAAAGTCCATTTTGAAATGTAAAACACAACCTATTTATGTGATATTGACTGACATCTTCAGTAACATCGTATACATCATGCTTCCTAAACCCACTATGAAATACTTTGATGGAATTTCTTGTATTTAGCTCACCATATAAGTTTGTGAGTTCCCAGTAGCTCTGACTGTTGAGCAGTTCTGACAATAAAAACATTTCTGTCATTTAGTGACAGTCGATTGAACAGACTGATATTTGGCAGTCACACTTGCGATACTTGCAATATTCGTGGGGATCCTCCTGGTGTGATATGGAAGGTTTATTTTGCATCAATTTTTAATTTTATTTTGGATACATTTCAAATACTATGGTCCCAATCATAATTGTCATGGATGGTGAAGTTGATCCATCGGAAATTTCGAAAACATCATTTCGTTAACGCGAAATTAACTGTCCTGGATGAGTGTGCCAGTGTGAGTCCAACTGATCCTGGGTTCTCGTCCTTCATTTGGGATTATTTTTGTCTATATTTATTGTAGCCGCTTGAGTGAACATATATATGTAAACAATAGGGGATCTATAAAACACCACTGCCAAATGGAAGCTGTGTGTAGAGCATGCTGTAGTCGGTTGGGTTATGTAATGATTTTAAAACCTATGGGAAATTTCTGATACAATCTTTGAAAATTTCAGGGAATATAGCCAAAACATACCCTAACTCGAAACCACTTGATAACAAATTTTTCAATGCCCGGTATGACCGCCATCTTGATTTTCAAAATGGCCGCCATTCTGCACTCATTTTCACCATGTTTTTATTTTAGGGGCGTTATTAGTCCAGTTGCCAAACCATTATACACACAATTTTTGGGTTTTGTAAGGCACTCAAATGTCAAATCGATCGACTTCCACCCATACAGATTTGAGAAACTTTTCTAATTTGCATAAATCCAAGATGGCCGCCACTAATTTCAAGCAAAACAAGACATGACTATAACTTTTGATAAAATCAAGCTAGAATATTGATTTCAATGTCTACCCATAGGTTTTTATATAGCGGATACAATGAGCATATTTAGAAATAGCCAAGATATATCTGAACATCTGAGATTTAGGCGAAACTATATTTAGAAATAGCATATTTAGAAATAGCCAAGATATATCTGAATATCTGAGATTTAGGCGAAACTGATAATTAGGCATCCGATGGGAGGCCTTATGTTTTTGGGTTTTTTCCCCCGCCGTTTGGTTTCCTGATCAAAAACTCTTGAACGCCTTATCTATCTTTCAGAAACTTTCACAGCTCATCTGAAATGCTTTGCTTCAGCCCCCTATTGTGTTTCTGTCAAGATCCGAAATCCAAAATGGCCACCAGCAGCCATTTTCGAAAAAAATAGGGCAATTCCTGTCAATGTCATATTTGTTTCAGGGAATTTTCCAGGATATTTTTTTGGGAGTATTTATTTTTTGTACTTAGAATTTCTCCCTCACCTGCACCCATTCAGATGCTGGCTATACTATGAAGCCTGGTCAGTCATGGAGTCACTGGTGCTGGGACCTACTGTAACTAAGCATGGTTACTGTATTCATTGACTGACAGTTCCAGTGCCTGGGATCACTGTCAGGTGCGCTAATCTAATAGTAACAGTGACTTGTATAGGAGTCACCCCCTCCCCCCTTTAACTCACCTCAGTTTACAATACACTAAGTATGCACAAGTCAAGCCTCCTCCTCCTTTCTTTTCTAAAAAAAAAACAATGTAATAAGTGGTCATATATAATAGGCTGCAGATAACAGCTGGTTTGCCAGTCAATTGTATTTAGCTTAAACAGCACTGTGATTATCAGGTTGAAACTCCATGTATCATTTTGTTTCTTAGCTATATTTCACATGCAGTGATCAAATTATCATTGCTTCACTTAGTCAGAACAAATTCCTTTTTTGTTTGTGTTATGAATGTAGAAATTGTGAATAAATTGAGGAAATTTGGGTATTCCTCGAACTGTCCAGGGAAAATAGCAATAACACACTCGAACCTAGAACCACTTGATAGCAACTACATCCTTTTACGGTATAGCTGTCATCTTGGTTTTCAAAACGACTACAATTTTCGCCTTCATTCCACTGTATTTTCATTTTCTTTCTTTGTTTGGGGGGGGGGGGGGGGCGCTATAATGAATAATAAAAAAGGTCAATTAGCAGAGAATTCGCGTAGATGTCATATTGATTCTGAAGATTGTTCTCGAACAGTGAAACAAGCATATATTGGCCTTTTTCAGGTCATCCTTTTCAATACAACACATTTGGGCCATATTTCAACAATTAATGAACCACTATAGTTAAACCTAAATTTGTGAATTGATCGTCTAATTTTTAACATTGAGGTTAATCTTTGATATGTCTTGGAGGAGTCTACCCTCATCAAATATCCACCCAAGCTGCGGTGAATCTGGAAATTCTGAATGAGTGTCAAAGTCTTGTTCCCACAGAGCAGCTTGAGATGTGCCAATCTGATGTGCTTTATCCAAGCATATCCAGTTGGAAGGACCATTTTTATACCTCTTTCTGTCCATTGTTGCTTGAAAACCAGCCATTGTAAGTCTTGTAGAGTCTTTATGTTTGTGCTCATTTTATGAAAGAGGCCAAACAGGTATCTCAGACATCATGCAAAAGTTTTCTCGGATGGTTCCGTTCTAGACCAAGAGCAGAGATACATTGAGCAGCAAAAGTGGCTGAAGCTTCGCTCAGGAATGAATCCAAACATGCTTTTCTACTAGCCTCGGATACTGATTGATAGCTCATTGATGCAAATCACAGTTCGTTGGAGAAAAAATATGTGGGGAAGCCTATCCCTAGGAGAAGATGACAAGGCAAATATCAGGGCAAGTCAGAAATGCACGTTTTGAAGCATTCGTGAGAGAATATTCAGCCATCTTTGCTGCTTCTCTTCTCTAGAGATAGGAACGTAAATATCCAAGGAAACTTTTGAATGTAAGTATCAATCTATTACCACTAATACAACTAAGTTTTAGTGATAACAATATAAAATGTAATAAGCAACAGTTTGGAAAAGAGACAATGCCCTCCAAATAGTTTATCCATAGACATCAGGAGGGGCAGACAGTGTGTGAAATGTAGTGGTTTCTACTGTATCACCTATGAAAATAATTTGGAGATCCGGAACAAATCCCTTGGCAAGTTGTATGGCAAGTACCTAATCACAAGTCCAAAGGCTACTGAAGTTAGGATGGTGCCCGAAATACCTATGTCGTAAAAATTGCATAAAAACAAACTATCCGCAAGACTTAAAATGGATGATTCACGAACAAAATGGATAGATAATGGTATGGAGATGTTCCCTTCAACTCGATGTGCACGGATACCGCATATCAGATCGTCACATATCAGGCTTCCCTGTGGGAACAATAATTTGACGCTCATCCAGAAGTTTCAGATTCACTGCAGCTTGGGTGAATATTTGATGAGGGTAGACTCCTTCCAGAAATATCCAAAATTGCGCCTGCACCAGCATCTGTAATGGAGTTATGGAGATGCATAACTATGTGCGGCGAACAACTCAGATGGAATGGAGTTTTCATCTACCAGGTGTTCATACCAGGCGAAACACTAGTGTAAACTGAACTCTGTCACTGCGAAGCAGAATGTTCAAACTTGTGAAAACATGGAGTAGTCATCAGGAAGACACACATTGTCAACTAGTGGTCCACTGTTGTTGAAATATGATTCAAATATAATAAAATGTATGATCTGAATAAAAATGGTCAACATATGCTTGTTTCATTGTTCGAGAACAATCTTCTTGTGATTTGGTAAGGTAAATTATACGACACTGGCTACCAGTTTACAACATTTGTAATGAAAACAAAACTATTCTGATACCACTAAGGTCAAATGGACACTATCAATTGTGTGACAATTATGCAATTCCACTGCTAGGTGGCAACTCTGATTATCCATAATAGCCCCCGAAAATATAAAACATGGTGAAATAAAGGCAAAGTGATGACCATTTCGAAAATCAAGATGCCAGCTATACCCCAGGAGGAAAAACTGCTATCAAGTACTTCTTGATTCAGGTATATTATGCCTATTTTCTCTGAAAAATTCAAAGAGTACCCAAAATTTCCTATCTAAGCCTCGAGCCCACAGAAACCTATGGGTACACGACACAATTACCATTATAGTTTGATTCTGTCAAATATTGTAATCGACTATCATTTTCATTCTGAATACATTGTGGCCATCTTGGATTATTTTTGTCCAGGTATATCATAGCAATTTATAAACATACTCAGTGTATCCTCAATATATGAAAACCTGTGGGTAGACCTAAAAATCAATATTCTAGCTTGATTGTATAATAAGTTACAGCCAATTTCCTCTTTTGCTCGAAATGAATGGCGGTCATCTTGGATCTATGCAAATTAGAGAAATTTCTAAAATATTCCAAGGTAGCAAACGATGAATTCAACATCTGAGTGCCCTATGGTTAAAAAAAAATATGTGTATCGTGGTCTGGAAACTGGACTGATAGCCTCAAACATGATGAAATGGGTTAAAATGGCGGCCATTTTGAAAATCAAAATGGCGGCCATACCAAAGAACGAAAAAATTGGTATCAAGTGGTTTTGGGTTCAGATATGTTATGGCTATGTTCCTTGAAAATTTCAAAGATTGTAGCAAAAATTTCCCATTAGGGTCACAGGCCCATATACTACTGTAAGTGTGAAATAATACACTGTTACTGAGGCGATATACACGATATCATGCCGAGCGTCAGCGAGGCGTGATGATCGTGTATATCGCCGAGGGGTGACAGTGTATTATTTGTCATACATACCGAGTAAAACCGATTGTTTTTATTGCCAAAAACGACCAGAACCTCCCCAAATAATGTGGAATGGTCCTCATATCGCCCCTAGAGCGGGATATGAACAATGGACTCGCCCGTCTCGCTTCACTTCAGCAAGGCCTGTACATGTGAGACATACGTCTGCTCTACACGTAAGAGCAATACATAACCTTGACTAGGTGGCGCCAGTGTTACCTGGTATCGACACCATTTTTATGTTCTATATCCTGGCTATGATAAAGGAATGAATTTCGATTGTTGACACAACTCCTAGTAATGCCATACAAGGCTATAAACGTTAAATTTGTCGTGCGCCTTCTACTTGCAAATGATAGATTGAATACATCTAGACTGATCATTGATTGGTCATTCCAATCATACACCAGTATCATTGAAAATTATACTTATATCACCAACCCTCCTGTTTGGTCGCTGCTTTGACACCTATCGTCAAATGGATATGGGTTCAGTATGAACACCACAAACATATTGCAACATGGTATCTATATAATTCTGCCTCGACCCAAAGTGTGTGCCGTCAACCGAATTAACTTTCGGCAATGATGACAATGACTCAAGCAAACAAACACGTGTTGTTGTTGTTTTGGCATACACAGTTTGTACACTTGTTGTTGGCTGGTTCCACGCATGAAGGCGCGATATCGCCTCGTGGGATTTTTCATATAACACACTCTCTCTAGGTATGTATGTCTAATCCAACATACTCCAGTGACGATCACCCAGCCAAGTGCCCTTCTTGAGTAGTGATTTTTGCCGGTAGCAGCCACTTTATCATGTACCGACACGAGTTGACTGACACTCGTCACCAAACTAGCTGGAAGTGCACTGACGAGCCGTCAACAATTTGTTTTGACCAGGTTATTTCTAACGAGCAAGCACACCCTAGAACCGTGGTGTGACTGACTTCGTTCAGGTCGTCAAGTATGTCACTCCTTTCACACACAAACAACTACGTAAAAGTGTATGCCTTGGCCCCTAAAACAAGGTATATTCGACGGTAGGTTTCTGAAGTATTCAGATCAAATATAAGTCCTCATATATCCATAATGCATCATGTTGTTTGTACCACTCATTTGTATTTACCTGTTGGTGTTTCTTAGTATAGTCGCACAACACGTGTGCAGTTTCAGGTGTCCATACCATGCAAATTTCAAGTAAATATTCGACTTGAACTAGGGTCGTCTACGAAGTTTGAGAAATATGATGTCTTATATGTCGTTGACATCAAAACTAATTCTTAAATCTAAGTTGTCATTCACAAATGTTGATTCGAAAAACGAGTGCGTTAATTTTGTTAATGAGAAATTCTGAGATTGTTGAAAACATTTATATTCGTTGTCGATACCCATGTTTTGTGATTACAAATGTCAATACGATAAAAATATGCCAATCATTTATTACACTAGTTGCAGATTTTATGTATCGACTGTCAACGTGCTGTGACTGCAGCATTAGATGGCGGTCTGTTATATGAAATGTATGTATCAACCTATGACCGCTGATAACCAAATTTTGATGATGCCAATTAAAAAAACCCAACATCAAAAACTCTCTGAATAGAAACAAAGCCCGACCAAATATTTGTATCTGAAGCCACAGTGGCGTCATCAGGGGCAGACAGTGTGTATTTATAGTTGTTCTACTGTACACCAGATGGAATTAGTGCACAACTGCCCAACAACTTATTGAAACAATTTAGCAATCCGAAACAACCCCCGTGAAATACCCAACCACAAGCCAAAAGGCTACTGAGTTGACGGTATCCTCGGGGACAGAATTAACGTCCACCAGCAGTGACACCGGCTCAAGTCTACCTCTCTATTCGAGTGTGATTCAGTGTAGGTGTTTGGGAATGTGAAAGCGATTGTTACTTTTTCATGAACACATCAACATGCTTGACCAGGTCTGAATCATAACGAGTTTATGTGATTTGATGTCAACCTACTGGTTGCTTCTTCTGAGAAGTGTCCGAATCGATATTAACATATATATATATATTCTCATAATGAAAAGAAACATATTTCCTTTATTGTTCTTGTCTACTGCAGTTCAGTATGGGTGTAGCTCCATGGGAAAACACCGACTACATGTCATAAACATCCCCGTACCTATCTGTATTACGGAATGACCTTTTTGATTTTCTAATATACCTCAGTTGTGTGATTATTTAGGTGCATTCTGCTACATTCACAGACATGGAAGCTGTGAAGCTGTGCCAAGTAATATCTCCGGTCAGTGTATTGATTATAACTAGCCTTTATTGAATAACAATGTCACGACCAAATTGCTTCTGACATACTGGTTACTGACACTGCTGACAAAACAAGTGGCACGGAAGCAATAACATGTTTTGACGGCGAGACAATGCTCGTGAATTGATCCAGCTTAATGGGCATTGGTCTCGACAGTTAATAGCTGCAACGGATTGAGCATAAATTGAAGAGATACACAACTCCATTCTTCATCTTAGTTCCCCATTTTCCTCGAATTCAAAAGATTGTAAAACAACACACATCCATGCTTTGTTGTTTTATGTTTGATTGATTGACACAGCATTGCGCAGTACATCATTTATGATGAACATAAAATGCTGTGTAGTGGAAGACAATCATTCGCCGGAAGATACGCGGGATGATGCTAGAAAGGTATTTCATGCCAGTTGTCATACTAAAACTACCTTTGGGGTAGTCAGTAAACACATGAGCTTTCCTCTGGCAAGTGCTTGCTTTTAATTAGTCTACCACTAAGTGCTCCATTTTTTAAAAAAAATATTTTTCTGTTGGGCAACGGAATAGACGTGGAATCAATACCCAGTATTAAGTATTCCGAGCAAACAAAACAGGGTCCGTTATCTAATCTCATAGTCCGGGGACAGAAAGTCATATCAGGCATACGAAGTGAGAGAAAACAAAAATGACAGGGAAACTCATGAACCCCCGTAAATAGCCATTAGGAGGTGAAATCAGGTGTTCCAGAAAGAGTGAGCATTTCCTGCCCCACTAGTGGCACCCATCATGAATTCCCCAAAATTAACATGAAAATAGATCTCAATGAATTGATTGTGACATAAACAATTATGTCAGTATATTTCACACCCATTTCCTTATTTATTTCTATCATTTCACGTTATTTTCTTCAATTTCCTGGATAAAAGGCCTATTTCTCTTCCTTTTTTGCCGACGTTTCTACAAGTTAATAATAACCTGACATGGAAATGTATGTGACACGTATTGTTTATCAATGAACTGTACCTTTTCTTGGATCAATTGCTCATCCTTTGGAGAACACGAGATAGACTAGCCCATTTTTGTTAACGGTGTTAAAAATAGGATTAGATTCGCAAGCTTACGTGGAGCTCTGCAAACGGGTCATGGACAATACATAACATAGCTATCATGGTTACGTGGGCCACTATGGACTACTACATTGGTATGTTTTGTATTCACTCGTCAAATGTTCCGTCCACTTCCAGTAGCTCAAAATGTTGGAGCCTTTCTGGTAGTTACAAGTACGGGATAAGTAATACAGGTCTGCAGCATTAGATGACAGTCGATTGAACAGACTGGTGAATACTGGACAATATGACTAATATTGCAATACCCAATATCCATAGTCCTCATGCTCTACAAATATGCCTACAATGCCACATGTGATATGAAGGGTTCATGTTGCATGAATTTCAAATTTGGTTATATTGCAAATGCTAGGATCAAAATTGTCATGGATGGAGAAGATGATGGATCATAATTAAGAAAACTGTATAAAATATTCTCACTGTCCTGAGCGAGTCTTACCAGCGTGAGTCATACTGACCTTGGGCTCTGGTCCCTCGTTTGGGATTCTTTCTGGCTTTAATCGTTGCAGCCACCTAAAGGATAAGGAATACATCAACAATATGGGATATGCAAATGTGCAATAGCAGAAATACATAAGATATATATAGTAATGTGTCGAATAGTAATTCGACACTATTGGCACATATGTGCACAAGTGCCCCTCCACAGTAGCGATTTTTGCCGAGAGCAGCCACTTCATCATGTACCGACACGAGGTGACTTTGTGTATTGACAAGATTATTTTTTTTAAAAATTATTTCATTTTCGGATTCGAGAACTGTTGTGTAACTGACTTTGTTTAAAATATACTCACTTTGATACTTTCCTCCAATCCAATTGTTGAAAAGCTAATAAGTCCTATTGTGATCGTTATGAACATTATTAGGGCATTTCGGCATGAAATGTCCTTATGGTTTTGTCAGAATTTTTTCTTTCTTTTTTTAACTTTTCGGTTTCCGAACGATAACTTGAGAACGCGTTGACGAATCTTCAAGAAATTTTCACCAGTTATCACATATATTACATAAATGAACCCTATTGTTTTGGAGCCGGCTCCAAGGTCCGGTTAGTCCGTGAGGACGCATTTTGTGTCAAATGGTTTCCGGATGATAACTCAAAAAGTATAGAGAATAGCCCGTAGGCATTTCATGTGCTTTTATTCCGTAGTCATGACACACATTGGCAGAATGATACAACTGAAACAATAGAACAAAATGAACACACAATTATAAGCTGACGACACACACTGTGAACACAGTAAAGGAGAAGAGATAACACCATTACCAGATAATCATGTACATACCACACAGAATGTCCACAAAGCCAAGCTATGAAGTGACCACTCACTGTTATATCAGTCTGCCGTTAAACCAGTGCTTGGTCTACCTGTGGAAGCCACTGGATTACACGGTCCAGTGGAGGCCATGCCCTGTCATGCATATTTCTCTAAAGTACTTGTGCTACCCTTCTGAAACTTGACATATACGTTGGTATAGTGTCGCAGAGGAACCCTATCGATTATGGGGTCAATCCCTCAATCGACCTTTGACCCAGGGGCCGGCCCATGTAGCGCAGCTTACTATTTCTTCTAAATTCAATGAAGATTAAAAATGTGCCAGACGGATTAAATATGGTATACAGTGAGTGGGTGAGTAGTATTAGTAGAGTAACGTGCGCGGCCCAAGTATCATACCCTGCGCCTTAATACTACTCGTCCACTAAATGAATGCCATTTAATCCGTTTGTCACCTTTTTAATCCTTATTGAATATAGAAGGAGGCGCAGTGTATGATACTTGGGCCAGGTGGGCTACTTGGGCCCAGGGGCCGAAAACAATTTTGGTGAGTCATCCATGAGGCTCATTGCATATCTCAGAAACGGTGCATCGCAGAACGAAATGGACGTTATTTTCGGACTCGTGACACTAGACAAACATGTCTTAGGGGTATGTTCGGTGAACTTGGCCCTGGGCCAAATTTTTTTTTGCTGAGTCGGCGTTTTCCATTTTCGGCCATATCTCGGAAACGGTGCATCGTAGAGCGAAACGGACTTTATTTTCAGACTCGTGACACTAGGCAAACATGTCTTAAATGTATCTTGGGTGAACTTGGCCCTGGGCTTTTTTTTGCTGAGTCGGCGTTTCTGATTTTCGGCCATATCTCGGAAACGGTACGTCGTAGAGCGAAACGGATGCTATTTTCGGACTCATGACACTAGACAAATATGTCTTAGGGGTATGTTGGGTGAACGTGGCCTTGGGCCAAATTTTTTTTTGCTGAGTCGGTATTTTTCATTTTCGGCCATATCTTGGAAACGGTGTGTCGTAGAGCGAACGAACATTATTTTCGGACTCGTGACACTAGGCAAACATGTCTTAGGGGTACGTTGGGTGAACTTGGCCCTGGGCCAAATTTTTTTTGCTGAGTCTCGGAAACGGTGTGTCGTACAGCGAAACGGACGTTATGTTCGGACTTGTGACATTAGGCAAACATGTCTAAGGGGTATGTTGGGTGAACTTGGCCCTGGGCCAAATTTTTTTTGCTGAGTCGGCAATTTTCATTTTCGGCCATATCTCGGAAAATGGTGCGTCGTAGAGCAATTCGGACGTTATTTTCGGACTCGTGACACTAGAGAAACATGTCTTAGGTGAATCTTGGGTGAACTTGGCCCTGGCCCAAATTTTTTTTCTGCTGAGTCGGCATTTTTCATTTTCGGCCATATCTCGTTTATTTTCATTTATATCTCAGAAACTGTCGTCTCAGAGTGTCAGTATAGCTCAAGCATACAGATATCCATTTACTTAGCTAATCTTGTTCACATCACTGGTTCCTCATTCCCATCAGTTGCTGACGTGAAAAAAAAATCGGAGTTCATTAGATTCCAAAGTGGGACCGATAGTCGCTTACCAAGCTGGTTCAATTTTGTGTCATATATGTCGACGAAATCAAAACTAATTCTCTCATCCAATTCGTCTTTTACAGGAAATTATTAGAAAAATGGGTGTGTTAATTTGTATAATGGGAGATTCTGAGAATATTGGTAACATTAATAAACACTATGTTTCTTGTTGGTTCCCATGTGTTGTATCTGCTAATGTGAAAAAAAATTGCAAAGCATTTATTGCATTGGTTGTTAATTATAGATTTGATTTGATTTGGATTTGATTTGATTCATTTATATACCGCACATATATTTGAACATTCTAAGGCACTTTACACTGTTAATATAGAAGTACATGATGAACATAACATTATGGGTGATACAGTTTAGTGAACAGATGTGTTTTGAATTTCTCCCGAAATGTTGTAACTTCGGTGCACATCTTTATCTCACAAGGAAGGGCGTTCCAATACCTTGGCCCTGCAACAAAGAAGCTTCGTGCGGCGAAAGTGGAACGATTTGTGGGCGGGACACGAAACTGAATCATGTTGTCAGATATAGATCGGGTGTTACGTCTTGGTGGAGATATGATCAATAAATCTTTCAAGTACAATGGAGCTAGGTTGTGGATGCATTTAAAAACTAGCAACAGATGTTTGAATATGCATCTTTGGCGAATGGGAAGCCAGTGCAATTCCGTCAGATCATCTGTTGCACTATCGAACTTACTCCTGCCAAGAATTACTCTAGCAGCAAAGTTCATCAGAAGTTGGGCTGGACGGATTGTTGATGCGGGTAAGTCGACAAATGCCGCGTTGCCGTAGTCGAGATGAGACATGACAAGGGCTTGAACAAGGGTTCTACACGAATCTTTAGATAGATGGTTGCGGAGTATGCGTGTTTCGAAGATTTAGAGCGGCTATCCTGTTTTTTTTCGCAATGTGTCGTTTGAAGGTCAGTTCACTGTCTGTCCAAATGCCTAGATATTTCAGCTCATCGGATTTGTGGACGTCAGTGTCACTCACTTTGAGATGGGTGGGAGAGCATTTGTTCAGTTGAGTACGGTGTCCATGGAGGATTCGGTTTTGGTGTCATTCATCTGAAGGCGATTTTGCGCCTTCAGATTTATATACATCAGTGGTCAAATACTTCTGGATAGATTTCCCAAATGCTCTGAACACACCTAGATGACGGGCGTGCTGTAGGGAGGTACACAGGTCCAATGCAGACCCCCGTGAACGCGAACAGCTTGGCGGATTGTTACTTCTTCACTGAAACATCGACATGCTTGGCCAGGTCTGACTCCCTCGCGAGTATTATTTCATCAGATGTCAGCTTCCCCGTGGTGTCTTTTGAGAAGTATCCAAATCGATATTGATATTCCAATAGTTCCAAGGAAGTCAAAAACACACGTCAATCTATATATCAATCCATATTTTGGTATTACCTATTTGGTTCTCTGATATCCCTCGTTTGTATGGTGGCTACATTCACAGACACATGAGAAAAGTGGGAAAGTAGTTCCCATTCTAAAACACCCATGTATTTTTGTCAGTTGCAAGGGTTTTTCAATATAAAATTTGCACATTGACTATTATATGTGCAGCTGCGCCAAATGATTAGCTCTGGTGGTTGTATTTATTATAGCTAGCCTATGATATAACAATTCCAGGACCAAAGTGCTTCTGACATACTGGTGACCGACACTGCTGACCAAACAAGTGGCACGGAAGCAATAACATGTCTTGGCGACGAGACAATGCTCGTGAATCGATCCAGCTTAATGGGATACCTACGCCAATTGCAAATTCATTGAAATCGTTCAGTGAAGACCCACGTTGCATTTAATTGCCTCTTCTGGGAAAACCTTCCATGCCTAACAAAGTCAGTATTGTTAACAAATTTTAGTCGCCTTACTGGTCAGCACTGACCATGTCCTATGAATATCGAATAATTTCAGTCATGCATGATTAGACTGTCAATTTTGGAATGCCGTTCTATGGCAACGTGGGTCTATTTACAGGAAGACACAAATAACTTGTACCTTTCGATAATGAACCCCATTGTCATCGGGTCGACAATTATTATCTACAACAGATTCAGCAAAAGCTAAAGAGATACACAGCTTGATTGGTGATTCTTCATTGTTGATTAATTTCGGGTTTTTAGCTTGCCGGCCAATATGTCCGTCGTCCGTCCAGCAAATAACTTTTGTTTTGCCTTGATGAATTATTCTGAAAATTTACTAAAACATTTACCATAAACGTTTTTTTCGTTTCTTTGATTCAGTCGTTTTTGCCGATTTGGCGGCCATTTTTTGATGAAAAATGGCTAATTTTGGACTTGGATGGCCTTTTTCTCAAAAACTGTCTGATAAATTCTGAATTTTTTGGTTCAAGACATTCCCCTCGAGTACCTTTATGACATAAGTTTCGTCGCCCTTTCATCGCCGGCCAGCATGTGGCGGCCATTTTTATTTTTTGACGGGTCGTGGAAAACATTTTTTGTCCCAAATCGAGCCAATATTCGTTTTGAGCCATTTCCAGCGGTCATTAAAAATTGTTTGGGAACTGGTGGTCACATGTTATCACATACACTCCAGAACATTCGACATCAACTCGTGTTCCCTGTACATAAGAAATAAACAATCCTGACCTAAGCCGACCAACTCCAGTGAGAAGGTATGCCATTCCAGCTTATTGCACGCTGATCTTATCGTCGGAGACGTTTGCCAATGTTCGAATGTTCGTGGGCGATCTACACAGATATATTCTGCGGTATTAGCTGCGTGTGATGTTCATGAACCGTTGTTTCGTCAATCCTCATGTTTCAGATTAGTTAACGATGTGTGATGATATAACTATGATCAAGATATGTGACAAGACTGAACAACGGATTGGTTCCGATTCCTCAGGTACTATGATGAGGCTTAACTGGATAGAGCAGGCAATCAATCACTCATTAAGTGATGTCTTGCCTACTGATTTTGTTGAGATGTATTGCTAAAACATTACGGCGCCACAACATGCACAAATAATATAATAAATAATTTATAGAATAGCTTTCTTTAGTGAATGCCCTACTTAGTAGGACTCCAATATCTCCTATATTGACATAGTGGCTAAAGAACACGTCGTGTTTTGCAAGGATGATCTGTGTGGGTGTAAGCCTGTTATATCCGATGTGACAGGCTCTTGAGCTTCAAAGAACTCTCATCGAGTCAGCAAGCCTCGGGTCTGGTCCCATCTGGTCTACATAGTTGAACGAAAGAAATAATCCAAAAATTAATTATCATTCAGAATGGCGTGAATTGTCCCAGTTTCAAAAGTATTTTTTTTAGGTAAAACAACTTTGGTAGAGCAACAACATCACCAATGATATGCGTTATTTGTTGAGTAAAAGGTCATCAAACAACAATCGTATATACTTTCGAGTGACTTGCTCCGTTACACTTGCATACGAACATGAACCTCTAGAATCAAGACATCGTCTAATAGTTACGTTATAGTCATCGATCACAGGATTATTACTCATTTTGTAAGAAAATATGCGGGTCACATCCTCGTATTTTATTTTCTTCATCGACTTTTTGATACACTGTAAACAACTTTGTCACTTGCCTGGTTTTATGGGTGTTCACAGTTAACCTGGTTATAAAATATAGTAAACAACTATGTGCATCATTCTTCTTGAATTAATTAATACGAGTGTGGGTGACACACCTATTCCTCCCGTGAATGACGTCAAGAATTACCCTTTAGTGGTTGAGAAAAAACGAAATACCCATTTCCTAGCTGATGTTAGGAACTTAACTCCCTGGACGGTCTAGCACGTTAAGTAGACAGTCCCAGGCAGTGGAGCGAACATCCCACGTCTCCTAACTCAGTGCTCTCGCCAGGAGGAATCCACATCCCAACTACCACGATCTTACCGAGGGTGAGAAGAAACTGCTCTGATTTAACATTGGCTACATGACCTTGTACCTGCCTGTTGGATTTATCAAAATTGAAACGACGTTGTTCGCTTGTTTAAGAGGTATTTTTTGTTGTAATTTCACAAACCGTTGAGATGGTTTTTTTTAATGTTAAAATTTATTATTATTATTATTATTATTATTATTATTATTATAAGGAGCATGTATTTTCCCATTTCGTATGTTGTCCGTGGAGGGTAATATCGACCTAATAAGGGTAATATTGAAACCCTCCACTGCGGTCATGTGTAATTATAATTTTATTGTGTGGCAACTGCCCCCAAATGCTTGTGTTATTACTGATAAAGGTATTGTGTTTCTCAAATTGAACTGTATAACTGCCAGCTATGTGGAGAATATGATTAAATAAAAACAACTGCAAATTTGTTACAATTATGAATTTTGTGCTTCTTGGTGTGACGTTGATGTACTGAAATCTGACAATGATGATATTCATCAATATTTGTAAACTGATCGCTATTGAATGAAGTATGATATTGTATACATTGTAATGGTAGTATATACTCAGCACAGCCATATGTAAATATGTGATCACATATTTAGCCATATGTGATCACATATTTAGCCATATGTGATAGCCATATGTGATCACATATGTAAAATTTGACAACTACCAAAAACATCAGACCATTCATTGTATATCACAAGTCATGATATCGAGTAAAAAAAATTCTCGAAACATTAAATTATCATTATCTGCTTGTGACATGCGTCACAAATAAAAACATACAAATACGTACATTCCATGATGAAAAACCAATACATTCTCCAAAATATGCCCTCAAGCGAAGTTTGAGCACACCAAAAATGTGCACTATGTGAACGTGCTATGTGATCACTATGTGATCATAATCACACGATCATACGATAATCATACGATACTATGCTATGTGATCACTATGTGATCATAATCATACGATACTATACAAATGTCTATGAGAGAAACTCGAATACAGGTCAACAACATTCCACTCAACGATGAACCGAAAAATATTGTTCTTGTCCATGTCCTCAAATATACCAAAAAAAGCAACAACAGACAGAATACTAATAGTGTACTCCTGGTCCATTGAGTCAACATATCTGACAATAGAATACATTTTCCTCGATTGCTAGTGGAGATAAGAGGGACTCCAGGAAGGTGTCTCAGAGCATCAGATGTGCCAGCATCTGCCACACTTGTTACATCCCACCCACTGCTGACATTCCTCCTCAGAGTGAGCCGCTCTTGTTGATCTCCTCGTCGTTACTTCCCTTTGAATGGGATTGGGTCATCGTAATCTTCAGAAGGTTCAGGATCATGGCGACACTTCGCCTGTGTTTTGGCCTCTGTGAGAATCTTTTTCATTTCCTGTTTCAACTCACGTTCAGCCTGTTGTACATCTTGTTTCCTCTTGCTTCCTCAATTCACGACCTTCGTTCCGTTTCTCCATCTGTATTATTTTGATGATGGAAAGCCAGGGCCTTTTTGACTAACAGGTAGCAGCTGCCTCGTTTGACGTTTTTGCCTCCGTGTTGATTTCGGAAAACTGAAGCCGCGGGAGACATCAGGATGTGCAGCAATTTGAGGCGAGGGGTTCATTGATGACGTTTGTGGCGATAATAAGAGAGTGATGGGTGACAGTACCAAGTATCCAGTCGGTGATGATTGAGGAGATGAGCGGGAAGATACTCATTTGGACACTGATCACGGAGTCCGCCGATACTGGTGTTGATGTCGGGGAGACAAAATTGGAGAGGTAACATGAGGAGACTGGATGGGGGGGATGTAACCTGGGTAAAGGCTTGTACTGTTCTGTTCAGTTTTGATGCATTGATGATGTTTGTTTATGTCGAAAGGGAAGGGATACGATTTCTTGAGGCAGAGTCAAGCACTTAAGAGTGTGATAACACTCGGAAACTTTTAACACTGCAGAAAACACCTTCTTCATAAGGATCTCTCTCGGTTGCGGCATCTGCCACACTCGAACCTCACGTTTCCAAGATGACTTTAGCTTTGAAAATAGGCCAACGTCGGATGGCTGGGATATATGATTTGCATTGGGAATGAAGCAATAGAAACGCTCAGCGGAAATCCACTCTCATCCACATTTAAAATCCGTGTATGGTGGATGAAGATGATATCGATTGGGAATTCATCATGACATGCGCACGACACTCTCCCTACCCACGCCTCCAGTTTCTCCATGTTGACCATTGGTGCGTTCTCGGCCGAGCTGTTGTGGTTTTCTTTCGCTAAGATGGGCACGATACCGTTCGGCAAATGATGCGAAGCAATCCTTTGCTGGAAATGAATTATTTGATTGTAAATGACGAAAACAGTTTAAGCACATTTTGTAAGAGTTTAATCATTCCTATAGTATTTCAATAGTATCATCCAAAGCAAAACGTATTTTGGTATAATTGCCTTGACTTTAAATTGAAATTGTACCTGGTCGGTTATCTTTGAATGAATTTTTCCTCTGGTGGACATCCAGATTTTTCTGACCTCATTAAGCACATTACTGCGAGTGTGGGGGTATCCATTCTTACACAATGAAATGATACAAGAGGCGAGGATGTACTCTTCGGTAGCCCTCATTACCGCCCAATTGAAGAAATGAACTTTCTTATTCAATCTGCATAAAAGCAGTAGGTTACCAATATCGATAACATGTCCCAGTAAACGTGAAAGCTTTGATCTATATCATAATCTTCCCACAAATACATACCATGTTTGTCCAGGTCTGAGCAACTCGCGACTGTTATTTTATGTCAGCTTCCTGGTTGTGTCTTCTGAGGAGTATCCAATCGATATTAATATAGATTGTTTTTCATAATAATAAAGAGCAGATTTCTTTCACTGTTCTTGCCTAGATTTGTTCAGTGTGGGTGAACTTGCTTGGCAAGGTGACTGACTACAGTCTACATGTACCTGCATGTAACAAAAACATAATCTATCAATCTATAAAACGGCATGGCCTATTTAGTTCTCTAATATTCCTCAGTTGTCTGGTGCTGTGCATTCTGCTGTCTTCAAGGACCTGTAATGATCTTACCATTCAAATACACATTATATTTTTGTCTATTTCATATTTTTGCAATTTCATATAAACCTGGCAAATTGACTCTAGTAATATATATCGTGGTTGTATTGATTATAACTGGCATATAGAATAACATTTTCACGACCGAAGTGCTTCTGACATACCGGTGACTGGCACGACTGACAAAACAAGTGGCAGGGAAGCAATAACATGTTTTGACGGCGAGACAATGCTCGTGAATCGATCCAGCTTAATGGGCATTGGCCTCGACAGTTAATAGCTGCAACGGATTGAGCAAGAGTTAAAGAGATACACAGCTTCATTGTTGATACATTGGTTCCCAATTTTCCTGGAATTCAAAAGAATGTAAAGCACCACATCCACCACATTTTTTTCACATCCACCACTGTTATTTCATGTTTGATTAATTCACAAAGCATTTGTGCAGTACATCAATCAGAACTTCTGATAAATCGTGGGGAAACATAAAATGCTGTGGAGTAGAAAATGAAATTATCTGCCAGACAATACACGAAACGATGCTATGGGCCATGAACCCAGGCGGGTCTTTAACCAGTTATTACACTTTACTTCCCTTGGGGTAATCAGCGTGAACGTTAGCTTTTGTCCGGCAAATGGTTGGGGTTTTTATTCAATCTACCACAAAGATCTTCATACTTTTTATTAATAGACAATCTATGTGTCACACAGACAAAAGTAATTAATATTCTAAAAATGAACAAATTGAAATTTATAATTTAAATTCAGTTTTAAAAAAATGTACGCCTAGTACATTGGTGTGTCGTTTGATACGTTCTCTGGCTATCCTGGTACGGTCTGCATTCAGTGTACGCATTCACGAGTATGCAGAAAAACTGCCGAGGGTCGCACAGAAACTGCCGAGAGATGCAGAAAACACAAAACATCGAACAAAAAGTAAGTAATTACATATGCTTATGTCAATGACATTGGATGAATGTAAGTATCAATCTATTATCACCAATGCAGTTAGATTTTGATGATGCCAAAAACAAACGTAAAATACAACATTTTGCAATAGAAACAAAGCCCGACCAAATAGTCTATTCAAAGACACACTTGCGTCATCAGGGACGGACAGTGTGTTAGATGTAGTTATTTCTACTGTACACCTGATGGAATTAGTATACAACCAATGGACGAGGGAAAATTCACATTCAGAATCTCCCACTCATAAGAAGAAAATTTAATACCGAACTAACGTCCACTAACGTAAAATGTTAACATGTCTTAAGGGTATGTCTTAAACATGTCTTAATGGTATGTTGGGTGAACTTGGCCTAGGCCAAATTTTTTTTTGCTGAGTCGACGTTTTTCATTTTCGGCCATATCTCGAAACTGTGCGGATGGAAACGCTGTCAAATGGTTTCCGGATGATAACTCAAAAAGTACTTGTGCTACTATTCTTAAACTTGACATATATGTTGATATAGTGACGCAGAAGAACCCTATCGATTATGGGGCCAATCCCTCAAACGACCTTTGACCCAGGGGCCGAAAACTATCTTGGTGAGTCATCTCGAGGCTCATTGCATATCTCAGAAACGGTGCATCGTAGAGTGAAACGAACGTTATTTTCGGACTCGTGACACTAGACAAACATGTCTTAAGGGTATGTTGGGTGAACTTGGCCCTAGGCCCAATTTTTTTTTTTGTTGTTCGGCGTTTTTCATTTTCGGCCATATCTCGGAAACGGTGCGACGTAGAGCGAAACGGACGTTATTTTCGGACTCGTGACATTAGACAAACATGTCTTAGAGGTATGTTGGGTGAATTTGGTCATCATGGTCATGGGCCAATTTTTTTTTTGCTGAGTCGGCATTTTTCATTTTCAGCCATATCTCGGAAACGGTGTGTCGTAGAGCGAAACAGACGTCAATTTCGGACTCGTGACACTAGACAAACATGTCTTAGGGGTATGTTGGATGAACTTGTCCTTGGGCCAAATTTTCCTTCTGCTGAGTCGGCATTTTTCATTTTCGGCCATATCTCGTTTATTTTCATTTATATCTCAGAAACAGTCGTCTTAGAGTGAAATGGATGTATCTACGTAAACCATTTTGGTTGCAGAGTTGTCAGTAATTGACAATTCACCTGTGATTGTGTTGTGTATCGAAATGCCCCAAGGCCTATAGGCCTCTACGTCTAGTTTAGATCAATGTTAATGATAGAAACAATCATTGGTTTGTCTGAAATGCTTTCTTTTATGAACACAATCCCCAGACTTACTGAAAACCACAAAAATGGTTCATTCTGGCCATTTATGCGAGCTGCTCGTGGGTCACCTGACAGTGGCACGATGATCAATATTACTTCGAATGTTCATATATCCGGATGAACCTTGGAGTATATTGATACCTGGAACCATGGCTTCAGTATTTAAGGAAAATGACAGGCAGGCACAAATTTCTGTGCAATCCTCGGTAAGCAACGTCTTTTCTAAATTCTCGCTCACGTAGGCCTACCGTGTCATGTCAAATGCCATAATATCATTAGATTATTATACCAGATTATATGGTAGTTATTCATATCTGCAGTATAATGAATCATCACTAATAACCAAATCATTGAATATCCATGCTTTCTTGGGCAACTATGGAATAGTACAATAGATTACACTCTAATGTTTCTTTAACTCGACCTATCAAATGCTTTCGTCAACTTCCGCTAGCTCTGATGTCAGAGCAGTTCCAGCAGTCACGTGATTGGAAAAATACGTCTCCGATGCCTTTCTGGTTGGCAGACATTCGTTGACAGTCGATTGAACTGACTGGCGAGTACTAAACAAACGGCTGTAAAGGATATTGCGGAATTCTGCTCTGTATACACAGTAAATCACGAAGTTCGATGAAGAGTTGAAAACTTCCAAAATGTTGCTGATTTCCACCATGAAGAATCCGACGCTGAGACAGTTTTGCGGCTGGTATCCCCAGATTATCTGAGCGACCCTGGCAGGTGCGTTACACAGGATGAAAACGAGGATGACGATGATCATAACGAGGCTGATGTTCTGTTCCCGACTGTTGTCCTGTCGGAGAGTCATGGAGTTCCTCCGGACTCGAACTCGGCGATACACCATTGTCAACCTGGTGTTGAGGAACACCAGCAGCGAAAGTGGAAGAATGAAACTAGATATGTAGTAGAGACTGTCAAAGTAGAGGAGGCCGTACGCCTTGGTATTGCCGAATGCTGTACGCTGCAGTGTGTAGTTTGTGGTTCCGCCTCGGACATCACACACGATGGTCGTTTCGAAGAACCGGGGTATATTGTACAGAACTGACGCAGTGAGGACGACTATCACAGCATTCCTGACTGTTTTAATTGTGTTGTAGTGTACTGCCTTATATGGTTTACACACGGCCATGTATCGGCTCACCGCTATGAGGACTATCATCCAAATTGTCCCAGTTTGTCCAATAAACAGCAGAGGATACGAGTAGACGCGCACATAAAGCCACGATACGTGAAAACTGGTGTGAATTTGCATATACGTGAACATATCGGTGAGCGAGAAATGCAGGTACCAAATACATAGGAAAAAGTTGTCAACGAAAGCCAAGGCTTGTAGGAGGAGCGAAGCCACGGGAGCTTCTCTGTCCTTCGACAGCACGACAAACGATATCGTATTGCCGATAAATCCCAGAGAACAGATCGTCCCAGCAATTACCGTGTTAATGACAAACCTGACGGACTCCATACAACTCGCTGGCCCAGACGTTTCTGCGTCATCAAGAGACAAGTTGTGCGCGGAAAAGTCCACGATGTCCGTTAGGTTCGGAAGGTTTGTGGCTTGTCCCATCGCGAGTGCACCTGTGACACCGGACATCACGCTCATATCCACTTGTGGAGAATCCACCTTGTTCTCGCGGCAAAAACAATAATTGCTAACTATCCAAACTGTGCTATGCGTAAAAAAACAAATGCGGTTTTCGTGGTTACATTTTTGTAATTCAGTTCACAAATTTCTTATCCTAGGATCCAAACACGCAGAAGATAATAACATCAGTCCACGCGATTCAACAGCGCTGTCGCAATTATATTTTGCGAATATCCGTCTTGTCGGAGATGTCGTGACTAAGGTTCCCAGTTACCAGACAAATTAGTCGCACGTAGCCTTTAGCCTGGTGATATTCAATATATTCCATAAAATGCCAGTGGAGAGCCATTGCGTGCCAGTCCACGGCCGACTTCCAGACTTTCCGCAAGTGGACGGGCCAAGATTCCGAGTGAGTCTCTCATAGAGTCGCTCAATTCGTGAGGTATTCCAGAGCCCGTCAAGTCGCCAGCTCATGCAATCAGCGTCAGCTCTCCAGTAAGCGTGTCGCAAGTTTGCACAGGGAGGGATTTTCGTCCCCGTCATCCCGGACTCTGAAGAGACATTGATCTCTCTGGGACTGCGGTCTGACCGCACGCGGGCCGCTACGTTACTAATGGTCAGCTCGAGCGGCGCAGCCCCCGGGGCTGTGAACAATTGCGGGATACATCCAGTGCCAGGCGAATCCTGCTTGATCAAGGTTTGTTTTCTTTCCGTCGCGAGGCATTGAACCACGCGGGGGAGGCTGAAGGGCCGGGAGCGGTTTTTCACCTTTTTTTGTTGACAATCCGCTTCGGCTCGCAAATTGCAAAATTGGAAGTCGTCCATGCTTCTAATGACAAGCCTAGCGAACAACTGACGGACTCCAGGCCCCCGCAGGGTTGTCCGCAGGAGGGGCGGGAGACTCGCTTGTGGACAGATACGCGACTCCTCTGATCCGCAGTCTCTCCAGTTACAACACGTCCCGATATGGATCTGGCAACCTGCGGGTCATCGACAACAAACGGTAGTTTTATTTGCTCATGTTGGAATGGATACCACAAATTACATCCACAATGCCATCCATATTCCCCAGTTATATCGATGAATTAATGCAATAATACTATTGCTGGTACTTTATTCTGATTTCAGGATATTGCTCAGATATCTTAATTTTTGTATGGTTTACCATATTGACCACTGAGCTTATTATTATAATATTAGCAAACGTACCTACACTGTATTTTGTACTTAATTAACGACAAACAAGGGTATGGAGAATATTCATCGTGACATTCCAGAGTTGATTAATAGTGTGGTGAAGGAAAGGGCAACAACTATACAGTTGAAGCAAGCTGACAAAGAATCTAGCGGAAGTCCTCCTGTACGAAAAATATATTTGATGTAATAAACTCAAGGGCGATAAGAAACCACACATGTATCGGGGTTGAAAACTTCTATACGTCGCCCCTCGTATTTCTGGTTCACTTATAGCTTGTTGTTATAAGCCTACATCATGTATATTATGTATGTTACAATAACATCATAGGGTAGGTGTCTGTATGGCAGTGTCTAGACAATTTGATTTGATACAACAGTCGAACTTCCCGTAACCAGTTTACCCGAAAGCTGCGTCTTCGTATTGAGAGTGTGACGTGTTTGTGTTTGGTGTGAAATTTCATTTTTGGTGTGAAATTTCATTCGAGCCCTGTCGTCAATCGCGAAACATGTAGTTGTATTTGAAGCCATTTGATTTTGTGCAGTATCCTGAAGACATGAACAGTAGAAAATTTATCATTCTTCAAAAAACCATTGTGAGTGTCTATGTTAGTAGCGGGAAGTCTGCTCTGGGACATCAATGCATTATGCACAAAGTCGATTTCGCTGTAATTATTGAACACACAAAAGCTCTGATATAAACCAGACCTGCCAGACGTCTTTGAAGTATGAACACATTGTGGTGGGGAACCGTACGCTTTCGAGATTTCCTAATATTTTTGTAAGTTCCAATTATAAAACCTGGATAAATATTATATCATGATTTTGTTTTAACAAATCCATGCATTGATCTCGTATTCATACCAACATTCAGTGGTTGCATGACTCTATGTGTGTTTATATTCATATACATATGAATTTCACCGCGGGTATCCAGTTTTTGAACCTGCGAGAATTGGTAGCAATTGCACTTTGATATTGTTATAAATAACACCGGACTATATTATCACAGCCAGTCAAAGATCCCGTCTGTTACCTTTATGTTTACATTACAAATGAATGGGAGAGCGGCTCACCACAGTGTTTGGTCTGTTACCCTTTGTCGGAAATACGAAAAGGTTGTATACGTTTTATTATCATAATTGGCCGAGGCTAAACTATCGCTCCGCCTGGATTGGCATGTAAATGTCTATTATATGGTTTTCAGATCTGTGTACGAACATAAATAACACTATAAATAAGCGATGAATTTCGATTCCGGAATGACAAAATGCCAGTAAAAGTGCGTGTAAAATGCACTGAAATGTAACGACCGACGGTGCTGAATTGAATTCAGCCTCTGCTTCGAGGCTGCTTAAAATGTTTTCCCTGGGAAAATTTGCCTCAAAACAACATGTCATTGGGATCAGTTAATAGACGGAGTTTTAATTTAAGGGGCCTTGCCGATCATCTCCAAAGTGGTCATCTTGATCAAATTGTCCACTTGTGCTGTCGCTCAAAGGACTACGTAATTTCAGGGGCGCTTACAAAAGAAGGTGACCTTGAACTTGTAATGTATTTTCCAGGGCGTTCAAAATGGAACAACCTACGTTAGTCACTTCGAACATATTAGCATGATGGGCCATTATCATGGAAGGAATTTATAGTGAAAGCATGTAAAATGGGAAATTGTTGGAAAATTCCTGTCTGCTCCCATCAAATACACAGGCCTACCCTAAAAATAAACACCATTATGGAGTATGTCTTAGCATCATTGCTGGAGTTTGATCGGTAATGTTTTATTACATACTCGATGTGTTTAGTGTGTGTTTACATTGTTGATAAATGAGGATTTGACACACCACTGCACGACATACACTTCACTACGGCAGATATTCAATCCACTGGAAACATAACAAGCACCGGGGATTATATAGTACAGTCCATTCCACGGGGACTTCTGCTGTGTGTGCGATATGGACGGGACTGAATTGGGTTAATATTCCTCCTTGGAGTGTTTATATCACCCAGTTATGTAGCAGCAGTTAAGGCTAATCATGGTCAGATTGTGTAAGAAGCAATACCAACTTTCAAGTCATGTGTGACATTTCATCTAGTAAAATATACAAGCTAAATCTTCATATTCTCCGCATGTGCGAGTATGTGTTTATTTTGTCCAATTTCATCAATATGCATGCCATTGTTCATGAGTTTCTGCGGAGTTCATGGGTAGGCTTGATTGGACTCCCGTATTGCCCTCTCCCAAATCTATTGTCCATATTACAATACTTGTACATTGTCCCGACAGTGGCGGCTAGTGGTGACAAACAGCACTCCGTCCTTGGCCACTTCCTGGCTAAATCAAAGAACGACGTCAATAGGAAACCAAGGGAATACCGTGTATGTAATAAATAAAGCCATGTGAGACCCAAAACCCCTTTTGTCTTCTTCTTCTTATGCCACTCCGCATGGAAGGACTTTGAATCCTATATAAGATCGTGGGATTACAATAGGACGTTCTAGACTGATTAAGCTGGAATCAGGACTGGATGTTACATCGCGAGTCAGTGCGTCAAAACACGGCGCTTTGATTTGCAACGAACATCGCAGATACGATTTTCTATGTGCCTGGATCAGGACATATACATCTGTATTCCTTGTGAGTATGTCATGTTCCACAGTAAGGTCACAGGCCATCACATCGGTCTGTTGTATCTATAAGCAAGATCGGTGACTGAAGAAGACAGTCAGACGTCAAAAATCACACGATGCAGCTCGAAATACGAGAAAGATTCCACAAGTTGAGGTGAATCTGAAGGATTGTAAAAAGAAACATCTTGGTGAAATTAACAGTAATTCGATGTAATATGTCGATGGATACCGGTACGTTCACATATCGTGAAAAGTAAATATTTATTGCCATTTCTTTGCGTAAGCTTACACACCAATCTAGAGCCTTTTGTTTGAGCTTTCTGGATGCGTGTATTTGTCATTGCAATGTTCACATCTTCGCCAATATTTGTAGCACTTTCAATTATGATATAGTGGCAGAAAGCGTAGAACACTCTGATTCATATACAACAAAAATCTTCAATAAGCATCAGTAAGTCCCTCTTGTGGAAAATGCCAAACTCAGAGACACCTAGGAATTTCCAAATTAATTTAGATTCCCAAGGGTGGCTCTGAAAATAACTCAGGCAGCGTAGAATTAACGACACAAAATAAAGCCAATTTGCGTACAAAATGACCATTTATTAACAAAAGATGTGAAATGGCTAAACAAACTTTGATGTCTCTGTTAATTACATTATTTCCAAGCGCGATCGTCTCGAAAATTTGCCCGTGTGCCGCACTGCTAATTGCTGATCATGATCGTAAGCAGCCAATCAGCGCACATCAAAAATTTCGCGCCTTCTGATTGGCCGTTGTTCAGGTCACAAACCGTGGCCGCGGACCAGATTACCTGACCGTGAACCAGACTACAGGCGTGACCGTCATTGAGGAGGTGGCTGTACGCAATATATTTTAATGATAATGAGTTTGGGACCGAGATTGTTGGCCCCAATATAGGCTTTGACCGTAATTGGAGCTTGACCGTAGTGAGGAGTTCCACTGTACTGTTCTCTTAGAATCTTCCAGCCACTGGGCTAACATCTTTATAATCATTCTGACTGTGTATGAAACCAACACATTTTACATCTGTGTACAATAGTTTACTTAGACGATAGTGTATTGTTTCATTTTCCATACATACAAACACATATTAAAAGACTATGTAATATAACCATTTGACCTCACGATAATATTTGTGATTCAGACGCAATATCAAAATTAGCCAAAGGGCTAAGATAGGTCACCGACAATATATATTTTATATTTCAGATAATAGCCATTTTGTTCCGTGACCTTGGAAATAAGGACACTGGTCAAATTCAATGTTACGAGGATATTCAGCATATATATCATTTCCTACATGTCCACAATTTTTGCTAAGCTGTAAATTCAATAATAAAAGAAAAATAAGGTCAAAGATCAAGTGCAAAGCTATGAGAATATTCTGCATATATCATTCCCTATATACCCACAATTGATTCCTAAGCTGTAAAGTCGACCATAAGCGAGATATTAGCCATTTGATGCTCTGACCTTGAAAATGAGGTCGAAGGTCAAACTCAACATCATCAAAATATAATGGTTGTCAAATTCAATGTCACGAGAATATTCAAGATATATCATAATCTATATGTCCACAATGTATTCCTAATCCTCAATATTAAGTGAGATATTAGGAATAATGTGTCCCATTATAAAGCATAGGAGAATTTAACTTGGGAAAGTCTCATTCGGGTCAAGTTTGGGCTAAAATGGCCCACTCCAAGCGATTCAAAGGCAACGAAACATGTAATTAAGGTACGTAAAAGGAATATTTTGAAACAAAACTCTCAAAACTGTCTGGACAGTTCTGCAAGTCAGAAATTGGCTGTTTTTTGTCAAAAAAGGCTGTTTTGACCTTTCAATGTCATTGAAGGTCAAATTCAAGGTCACCACTGACACCACAATATATGATTCCCATTTGAATGTGGAAATATTTAGGCTCTGTTTTGAAGTTTTCTAGGAGTTTCCTCCATACAGCTCCCATTAAAAGGAAAAATTAGGTGAAATTTCCTAACTTTCTAAATTTTCAAAAAAAATTTCAAAGGGGGAAATCACCCAAACCGAATACTTTAATATTTAACTGGACCCAGTGTCCAGTAGAATCGACTACATCTCACACATTACTTCTCTCTGATGACTCTGATGACACAGTATGCCTCAAAGTTTAGTCGGGCTGTGCAAACATTTCATTTTAGTTGTTTACATTGTCATCGACAAAATTTCGTGGTATTGGTAAAACAGGTTGATACATACTTCCTTCGTAGCATTCACAAAAATCAAGGTGGAGCTTTCGACCATATCTTTAAATTTGATTTTCAGGAATAGTATCCCATCTCATGTAGGCATTGCAAAACCATAAACGATTTTAAGATGGTACACTAGTTTTCGTGTGAGTTATCACTTTCCAATTGTCAAATATATATAATTTATCTGGTTATAATGAAAAGTTGTTTTGTTCTTCAGTGCAACGAGTACATTAATCCCGTCTTTATTGGTCAATATTGCATTACTCTTTCTTTGCACAGAATATTACTCTAGATAATATTACATGTATATCATTGTATACAAAACCATCGCGGTCATGACTGCCAGGTATAGTTTATGCCAAAACCAGATCCGTCGCCCGTAATGTGACACAATTGTAATTCAGGGTTTTCTCAGTGGAAATGGAGGGATATCTAGAGATGCAAGCAGTAATCACTGTGTAACGTTATTACGCCGTGAATCGGAAGTCAACCCAATACTGATCCGCTAGTGCCCTGTGATCCAGTAACCTACAATTACCACCAAGGTTCAGTCCATTAGCTCCAGCATTATACACCCATGTTGATGGGTAAGCTGTCTGCCAACTAAAGACTAGCGTTGGCCTGAAAAAGAGTACAGTGAGGACTCAGTATGCGATTACGAAAAGAGATGGAACGAAAGTTGGTTGTGTAATGGACGAATGATGAAAATATCTATACACCATAAAAATTGTCTGTTACGTAGAGGATTAGATCTCAAAACTGCTACTTTCGGTATCAAATTTAGAGGTTTGATTTATTCCGTATGCAATGGACATTATCACAATGCATTGTGAATTGAGTTGATAGCAGGAATATCACTGCCATCAAGGCCTATAATATGCAGCCCATCATGAACGTAGTCGATTGTGTTGTATTTTGTTCTATGAGCATTCATCCTCGCCAATGCCAAAATTATTACATGCATATTGACGAAAGGTCCATTACAAATTAACATATATTTTCAAACAGTGTCCTCAAGAATATCAAATAAAATGTGCATGTAGGAATCAAAGCAATTTCGAATGGTATTTTCCTGCTTCGTGACAAAAGTGTTCAGCACAGTTGTACTGGCGGGATATAAGTGTGACCTTGGCCTTGTTCTGTAAATGGTTGTCCATTTTGAGCTGTGCCATTGTTTCACATTCACAATTCATTGACGATTGTGTGTTATTCAAATAGTCCGTGAAAGAATGGCCTTGGATTATTTCACTATCATCGGATATTCATGGTACTTGTTAGATTCAGTATGTCCACGTCCATAATGGGGAGAAAAGCAATGCAATTTATATTGGAATGGAACACAATGAGATGTACGTTACTAATGGATATTACATTATTCTGAAGATCTATTTCGTATATTGATTGCGATCGCAATCACCCTAGCCAAAACAAGTATTCTAACATGGTGATGTTACAGCGCCCTTAACATTTCAGTCAATTCGAAAGGCATTATATTTAAGGAATGTATGGATATGGAGTAATTAATATCGCATAATAAACTTCTAGGGCAAGGTGATATGTTCCCGAGACGCCAAAGGCGTCGAGAGCTTTATCACCTGTCCCGTTTATTTTGCAGACTAATAGGACAAATCTGTAGATATATAATGTATAGGTTTGGAGTTATTGTCGCACAATAAACATCAAGGGCAAGATGATAAGGTCCCGAGACGCCGAAGGCTCCGATGTATCACATGTCCCGAAAACTTTATTTTGCAGACAATTTATAGTTCCGACCACATCCCAACAGGCCACGCCCCCTTGGCAACCGCGGAAAAAGTCCCACAAACATACCATGTGCTTTTGTTTGAGCGAGCCGGGAATAACTTTTCCTTGCTTCTGTTTGCACATTCGTTTTGTAAAATAATACACCATATTTCACATGTCTATACTCATAAAGGGATGGTGAATATATTGTAAGCCTAAATATTTAACTTATTTGGCTTTACTTGGTCATGAGTGCGTCAGAAGTACACTATCATCCCATTTCATTCAAGAGATTGGGCTGTTGAACACACCGGTTTTGTTTGTGGGACTTTTACGTTTTGGCGCGTTTTTCTGACGTCTTTGGATTTGGTAGTAAATATGGGAGTGGGCGGGGCTTACGTATCATCGGAATTATGAATTACCACAAATCTATACATTTTTTTCCTATTCTAAGATGGTAAATGATTGTGAGGAAATAAACGTTACCATGGCTACACATGTTTTTGGTGGTCATGACGTTTTGTAGGCCATTGCTCCTAGAAACGTAAATAATATAGGCCCTAAGGCCGTATATCAACTGATATAACACCTTTTGAAATGACTGTAATGATAAGAGCCCTCTGACGTCACCCCAACGATCGTTGGTCACCATGTTAGAATAGTTGTTATAGGGCAGGGCCTATATCAGTTTCCAGAAACCACACAGCTTACAGAAAAGTCATGACCCCAACAATAATGTGTAGTCATGGTAAAGTTCATTTCCTCACAATAATTTACCATATTAGAACTGAAATAATGTATAGATTTGTCACAATTGTACGTGAAATGAATTTCTCTTGCGTCAATACATTAGTACAGGAATCATCAATAGTCTATATTAAGAGTCGTATCTACGCTCGCACCTTGACACACATCAGACAAATTATATGCGTGAATGGTGGTGAAACGTGTATGTGTCCGCAAGATAAGCAGCAACCTACAATTACAGCTGGGAAGTTCGTCATTTGAACACTGGTACTTTTTTGCATGCTTAATTCTTTTGCAGTTGTGGATTAGAAATTGTATTTCGATGAATCATGTTTATTCATTTTTGCATATCGTCCAAGGTACAGCATAAATCGAGAGCCAGTGGAAAACAAATCACCTGTCTTTGGCTAATGTATATTTTCATTTTTGAAACCTTTTTTTTTACATTTCTTGACATTATAAATAGGAATAAAGCTCCAACCTCTGATTTTTGACATTTTGACAAATTTCCACACCCTTCACATCGCCTTTAGAATTAGAAGTATGGGTATTTTCCGCCACAACAAATCACTCCAAAAGCTGCTCTGTTGGGAGTTGTTCCACCGTGAAAGGTCTGTCTGGCCGCCACTTTGCGACGACGTTTTTGTGTTCGGTAATTATGACAAAGTAGTGGCAATATTAACAGCAAGGAGGACATCAACGATCACAGCAACAGCAGACATAACGAGCACAGTATCACCCATTCCGTTTCTACAGATGTTATGGGTAACATTGTTTAATTGATGGTTCAGTTGAAACATACTGTCGTTGTACATATGCGACAATGCCATTATAGAGTAGGTTTCTGTATGGCAGCATGATGGCAGGGTATAATCAATTTTATTTTATACAACATTCAAACTCATTAAACTAAATCGCACAAAATGTAAGTATCCATCTATTACCAACAATACAGTCAGATTTTGATGATGCCAATAACAAACGTGTGTTCTTTTGTAAAGAAGCGGCACATTCGTTACATAAGTGTTGCATGTTTGTCTTGTGAAATTTACACTTGTTTTTTAGTCACTGGCATTTGATATTGTGCAGTATCCTGAGAAATGAAGAGTACAAACGTTTCTTAAATGCTGTAAATGTCTATGTTAGTAGTGAGAAATTAGGTCTGGTCTGGAACATCAACACATTATGCACAAACTCGATTTCGCTGCAATGATTAAAAACTAAAAAGCTTTGATATAAACCAGACATGACAGACGCCTCGAATAATGTGTACATCGTGGCAAGAAACCGTATGATTTCCCAGCATTTTTTAATAAGATTTTGTTTAAAAAAACTTGTAAAATTTTTTATATAATGAATGTTTTTTTCATGAATCCATCCGTTAGTTTCTTATTCATACCAAGATTCAGTGGTTGTGGGCATCTGTGTATTAATGTTTACATACAAATTCCAATGCAGGTATCCAGTTTTGAAACAACAAGAAGCTTTGCCCGTTGCAGTTTGGTATTGTGATAAATAATGCAAGGACATACCAGACTATATTACTACAGCCAATCAAGGCTTCCATCTGTGAAATTAGTGATGTATTATCGTAATTATCAAAGTAGAATATCATTTCGCCTAGATTGGCATGTACACGAATGTCAATAAATCAGATCTGTGTGCAAAATCATTTATAATAACAATACAGACGAAGTGCTGAAATACAGTTCCGGAATGGCAAAAACTAGTAAATGTGTACGATAAATGCACTGATGTGTAAAAAGACAAGTATGATACCAAACACCAAACAATCCTGAAAACAAGTACTGAAAACCTACATATCAGAAGTGAATTCAACACCAGCTCTGAGCCTGCTCGAAATGTTTTCTTCATAAGAAATTTGCTTCAAAACAACATGTTATTGGATTTCCATGGGGTCAGCAAATAGACAGAGTTCTAATTTTCACAGCCTTGCTAATCTTCTCCGACGTGGTAATCTCGATCAAACTGTCCATTTGTGCTGTCCCTCAAAAGACTACATAATTTCAGAGGCGCATGCATAAAAAAGTGACCTTGAACATGTTGAACTTGAAATGTATTTTCAAATGCGCACAAAGCGGAATAATCGACGTTAATAACTCACTTCTGATTTATTAACATTATGGGTCATTATCATGTAAGGAATATATATTGAAAACATGGAAATGGGACATTGTCGGAAAATTCCTGTCTTCTCTCATCAAATACAGAGGCCTACCCTAATATAAACATCATAATGGAATCTGTCATAGCTTGATTGCTTCATTCTGTCCGGTGATGTTTTATTACATACTCAATGCGTTTACTGAGTTAATGGAGTCTACATTGTAGATTAATAAGCATTTTATACACCACTGGACGACATACTATCCATTACGGCAATTAATTAATCCATTGAAAACACAGACAAGCACCAGTGATAATATAGAACATTCCATTCCACACAGACATCTGCTGTCTGTGTGATATGGACGGGACTGTATGATATGGATTGAATATCCCTTTCCGGAGTGGCTAAGTCCCCCAGTTATATAGCAGCAGTTAAGGCTCATTATGGTATCATCATGTAAGCAGCGATACCAATAAAAATCATGTGTGACATTTGATCCAGTACACTGAATATATATAAGCAAAATATTCACATTCCGCAAGTGCGATTATGTGTTTTATTATGGCCAATACATTGATTTTACCACCAATTGTCATAAATCAATTTTACGGAGTTCATGGGTCTGTGTTAATGGGTCACCCTATTGCCCCCCCCCCCCCTCCCCTCTAGAATCCATTGTCCGTATAATACATTGTCCCGACATTGGCACCCAGTGGGCACAGTCAGAAAGCCGTTCTTGGCCACTTCCTGGCTAAATCAAAGAACGACGTCAACCGGAAAACTAAGGCGATACTGTATATATAATAATAAAGCCATGTAAGACAAGAGCCCTTTTTCTTTTTTCACTTTGTTTGGAAATATTTTTATTCCCATCCAGCACTGACAGATTACAATAGGTGATTCTAGGACTGATTAGAATGGGACTGGGGCTGAAACGTCATGTTTACCCTGTCAGTGCATCCAAACAGCGTATTTATTTGTGACGAACATTGCAGATACGAATTTACCTTGTGAAATGTGCCTGGATGAGGGCATATACATGTACATGTGTATTCCTTGGGAGTATGTGACGTTCCACAGCGAGGCCACAGTCCATCACATTGCCATGTGGTATCTATGTATGAGATTCCTGACTCGGACACCCAGAAATATGATGAAGATTACACGAATTCAGGTAAATCCGAAATATTACAAAAGGGAAAAGCTTGGTAAAATTAACAGTACTTCGATGCAATATGTCGATGGATACCGGTATATTCCAATATCGTGAAAAGTAAATATTTGCCATTTCCTCGTGAAAGCCTCACACACTAAAATGAGCATGTGCAATGACAACAACACATTGACCAATACACGAATTTTAATGCATATTGTATTTGCACATCTCACAGTTCACCTTCTACCAGTGGTAATAAGATATTGCAACCACTTCAGATATTGGAAAACGACTACCCTAATGGTCTTGTGAGCAAGAGAAAACAATAGTCCCACTATTAATCCGTTTAACCCGATACTCGGGGAAGCTCAACAAGAAATATTTGAAGATACGAGGGAACCATATTCACATCCTGTTCATCGTGTACACCTGATCATACAAGCATCGATTCTGCACGAATATATGTACCGCCACATTGCAAACTAGTACAAGACATAGATAGTGCCAAGAGAAAACTCAGAAGAAATGCTCTTGGAGTGGAAACAAAGCCCAAGCAAGCATTCTTTGCCAAAGATATACAGGTATCAACAGACGTAGACACGGTATAAAATATGGTTGTTTCCACTTACCACTTGCCCAATTTGAACCAGTGCACAACTGCCCTACAACCTATTCAGAAATGTGACTCCCTCCCCCATGAAAAAGGTAATTTATGCGTATAAGGTGTGTTGCAATTGAGTCGCTCGACTGCCCGTGGTGACTTCGGAAGTTTTTGCCTTCGATACAAATTATGTTTGGCCTTTTCAGACACTTTAGTCCTGGAATGATCTTTGAAATATATCAGTGATGATGTGGAAAAAGTCCTGAAATGTTTGTTTTGAACTTGTAATATGTTGCTGATGTATATATATGCCATCCAGTGTATAGTAGAAACAACTATATTCCACACTCTTTCTACCTCTGATGATGCAAGTGATATACGTCCTCGTAACGCACAACACACCGGTACCCGTAAGATCACCGAAGTTGAGCAACTCTAGGCGCAGGTAATGGGTGGGTGGCCATGTTTGTGTATTGGACTGTGCTGCTGTATGCTGTTCACCAAAACAGTATAATTGGGCACCTGCCTATGGACAGAGAAGACAATGTGTCTGGACAGTCTCTCTGCACAGTCTCTCTCGCGGTATGCTTCCCGGGAAGTTGAGTATGTGCCAGAATGAACAGGACTGCCGGGGATAATAATTATGCAGTCAGAGAGACCGAATGAGTTGTAGATCCTTGACTATAAAATGATCATTATCATAGTGTGTTTTGTGTGAGCATTTGGTCCGGCTTTGTAAGCATACATGTAGTGTACTATGGGTACTAATCCTGTCCAGTCCAAAATGTAATACATGTATAATTTGTATATTGATGAACGACTGAATACAAAATATCAGAATAGAAATGTGTTTTTTTTCCTTCAAAAAGCCGATATCCTCAACAAATTCAACTGAATTGTACGATGGAGGTATGAGAGTGTTATTTTGAAGGAGATTCTCTTGTTTTCGTTTACATGCAACGAAAAACTAACGATTTGCTACCTTTTAAGACCAAACATGCATATAAGCCTGCATTATTCTATTTTATAAGCGGCATGAAGTTAACGGCTGTAAATCTATGGTGCTTTGTTTTCCCGTCTTACTGACAATATTGTGGCCAATTATGGTCGAGAGTCATCGAATATGGTTAATATCGTTAATTGCATATATTTTTCTTACAATGATAGTTGATTTATGTGGAAAACGAGCTAGGCAAAAAGTGGGCGATAATAGGTTGAGACCAGAAAATCCTGGTCGAGGCTTATTTCGAGAATGAAGCGTTTTCACTTACGTGCCCTATTAAGCGCAGACGGCTAGACAGTCATTTCAAAACTATAATTTTTGTTATCAATAATTTAGTTGTAATTTTAGATTTGTGTCCTGGATCTGTTTTTCGGTGAGCCATATTTATTCGGATGTTGTAGAGGTTTTCCCAAAACAAAAGACCAAAGTACGGCCATATTTTACAGATAGTGGAACGCAATGTCAATCAACGATCCGTTCACATTGCCAGAGAGCCCGTAATCTGGGAAGAACAAAGCACCTGTATTTGGCTAAAGTACATTCGGTTTGATCTGCTGTGCATTTCATGATATTATAAATCAATATGGAGCGCCAACCTCTGATCTCTAACATTTTCACAAATTCCCACACCCTTCAAGTTGCTTTAGATTTAGAGGTATGGTTATTTTCCGCAACAACGAACCACTCCAAAAAAGCTGCTCTGTCGGGAATTGTACCAATGTGAAAGGTCTGTCTGGCAGCCACTTTCCGACGACGTTTTTGTGTTCGGTAATTATGACAAAGTAGTGGCAATATTAACAGCAAGGAGTACAGTGAAGAGCATCTCAATAGTGTGATTGCTGATGATCATCAGACACAACGAGCACGGCATTATCCATTTCAAATAATTGTCATTTCGACAGATGTTTAGAGAAGAAATATTTATTTGAGGTTTCAGTTGAAGATTGTCCTTGTACATATTTGCTACGATAACATTATAGAGTAGGTGTCTGTATGTCATGGTCATTCATTTCATTTGATACAACAGTCAAACGTACCAAACTAAATCACTAGGAAGCCGCGGAAGTGCTGCATGTTTGTCTTATGGAATGTTGCACTTGTTTTTACTTGCTGTCTTTTGATTTTTTTCGCAGTATCCTGAGCAATGAATAATAAAATGTTTTTAAAATGTTTTGAATGTCTATGATGGTAGTGAGTATAGTGAGTAGAGAAAGTCTGCTTTGGAACACAGCCAATCAAGGATCCTGTCTGTGAGTTGTACATGGCTAGTCAGTGTCAACAATAATTATTTCCCACTCCTGGTCACAGTGGTCAGACTTTCGAAAAGGAGCTTGACAGGCGATGGCATTATACATTTCATTATTGTAATTGTCCAAGCATAGAATACAACTTCAATTGATCTGGGTACAAAATCATATATAATAATTCATATTATATTATAATTCATATTCATATTATATTCATAATATAATTCGTATTCATATTATATTTCACTGCGATTCGATTCCGGAATGACAAAAACTAGCAAAGGTGCGTTGTAAATGCACTGATATGAAACAAGTACTGAAAACCAACAGATCTGAAATGAATTTAACACCGGCCTTGAGGCTGTTCAAACGTTTTTCATGGGAAATTTGCTCCAAAAGAAGATGTCATTGGGTTTCAATGGGATCAGCTAATAGACTTAGTTTTAATTGACACGGCCTTGCTGATCTTCTCCAAAGTGGTCATCTTGATCAAATTGTCCACTTGTGCTGTCGCTCAAATGACTACGTAACTTCAGGGGCGCATACAAAAGAAGGTGAATAAATTTCCCAGGCGTTTGAAGCGGAACAAACGAAGTTAGTTACTCCCGAGATATAACATTATATGTCAGTATCATGAAAGAATTTCACAGCGAAAACATGGAAAATGGGAACTTTTGGAAATTTCTTGCCTGTTCTCATCCCATACAGTGGTCTACCCTAATACAAACACCATTATTGAATCTGTCATATTTTGATTGTTGGACTTCGGTAATGTTTTAATTACATACCCGATGTGTTTGCTGAGTTAATGCATTGATGATAAATGGGGATTATTCCACCATTAGACAACATACCATCCATTATGGCAATTAATTAATTAATTAATTGAAAACACAGACAAGCACCAGCACCGGGGATTATATAGTACATTCCATTCAACGCAGACTTCTGCTGTCTATGTGATATGGATTAGAATGAATTGGGTTAATATTCCTCCTTGGAAGGTTTTTACCCAACTAAGTTGAGGCTAATCATGGTATCATTGTGCAAGCAGCCATTTACCGACTTTCAAGTCATATGTCACATTTCATCCAGTAAAATGTACATGCTAAATATTCTCATTATGTCTTCTATTGTGGCTAATACATCGAAATTTCTAGCAATATTCATACAGTTGTTCGTGAGTTTCCGCAGAGTTCATGGGTCTGTTTGATCAGTCTCCCGTATTGCCCCCTCTAGAGTTCATTGTCCATGAAATACATTGTCCCGGCAGTGACGGCCAATGGTCACAACCAGCAGTCCGTCCTTGGCCACTTCCTGGCTAACTCAAAGACTGAGGACAACAGGAAAACCAAGGGAATACTGTGTATGTAATAAATAAAGCCATGTGAGACCCAAAACCCCTTTTGTCCTTCTCTTATGGCACTTGGCATGGAAAGACTTTGGACCTTATACAGCACAGATGGATAACAATAGGCGGTTCTACGACTAATTATATTAGAATTGAGATTGTAACGTCATGTTTGACTCGAGAGCGGTGCGTAAAAACACGGCACATTTTACATGTAGAAGACATTGCAGATATGGATATATATTTAATATGTGTCTGGATCAGGGCATACAAATGTATATTCCTTGTAGGTATGTCACATTCCACAGCAAGGAAATAGTAGATCACATCACATGGTGGTATTATATCATATCACATGGTGGTATTATCCATGACCGAGATTTGTGAGTGAAGAAGACGGTCAGGCATTAGAATTCACACACTGTAGCTCAGACACCCAGAAATACGTGAAATATTTCCATAATTTCAGTTAAATGCAAAAAACTTCAATGTGATATGTCGATGAATATGGTACGTTCCCATATTGTAAATATTTGCCATGTCCTTGGGAAACGTTTACACACACCGTTGAACATATGCAATGAACAGACCAACGCACGATTTTTAATGCATATTGTATTAGCGCGTCTCACAGTTCATACACTATCAGTGGTGATAGGATATTGCCACTACATTAGATATTGGAAAACGACTACCCTACTGGTCTTACGAGCAGGAGAAAACAATAGCCCCACCATTAATCCTCTTAAACCGATATTCGGGGAAGTTCATCAATAAATATGTGGAGATAAAGAGAGAACCATATTCAAAACCCGGTCATCATGTTCACCTGATCATACAGGCAACGATCCCGTACAAATCTGTGTATCGACTCATTGTACAAGATTTAGACCATGTCACTAGAAAAATTGGGAAAGGAATGCTCTTGGAATAGACACAGAGCCCGAGTAAGCATTTATATCCAAAGATAGGGGCAGACAATGTGTAAAATACAGATTTCCCCCTATTATATCACTGCTTGAATTCCATCTACATAATCAGTGCACAACTGCCCTACAATCGATTTAGAAATGTTGAGCCCCCCACCCATTCCAAACAAAATGTATGTGTATTGTTGTTGCAATTGAATCGCTCAACCGCTCAACTGAACAACTTTCTTAGGACTTCGATGTTCCCAGCCTGATCCCATCAAAAGTGTTTGCCTTTGATATAAATTTTGTTTGAACTTCAGTCACTTGCCTGTATATAATAATATGGAATGTATGCATCATTACTCCTGGAAAGTATCAAGAGAGAGAGAAAGAGAAAAAAAAGAGGGAGAGAGAGAGATCAGATATCGGCACCTGTATATATCTGACCACGAATATGACCTTCAAGGCCTATGGAAGGCTATTTTCTTCTTCTTTTTTAATTCGCTTTATGCTGTACTTTCCCCCTATAATCTTCCCAGTCCTGGGTTAACATTATTATGAAACCAACAACTGAACGGCAGTGTCTTGTTTCATTTTCCGTACAAACAACATATTAATCATACCGTTAATAATCAGAAGTTTGATGTACCAAGTTGAACCGATTAAACTTCACACCTAAGGCTAATGTCGGTGATGCGAAAGCAATATCGAAAATGAATCCAAAACGCTAATGTAGTTACATCGTATATTGAGATAGATCAATGTAATTTTCCCCGTTGCGATGAATTTTATAGAGCGAACCTTTTGGGAGCAGCAGCCTGCAAAGTCGATCCGTCGAAAGTTTCCATCAAGTTCCCTAATCCATACATTTCATGCAATGGTGGTGTTTCTGAAAGAATGTCTTGGAATTCCAATTCCCCTCAATTCACAGCGTCGTAAATTACATTGAACTCTATTAGTGATAATGTGGAAAAAAAACATGGGAAGAAAATATTTTACCCTCATCTCGTGGGCATTGTTTGGGACCTCCTTAATACTTTGTTGAGCTATTGTTTACCAACCAGTGTCCATTGAAAACAACTATATTTCACACGTTGTTTGTCCATGATGACACCAGTGTGCCTTAAAATCTGGCCAAGCTTTGCAACATTTCGTTTTAGGTATTTTTTTTTGTCTCATCGTCAAAATTTCGTAGTATCGGTGTAACGCGTTGATACATACTTGCTTCTTAGCCTTCAAAATGATCGAGAGGGGTTGTTTCTCTCAATGTGACTCTCAGGAACAGTATCCTGTCATGTGGACATGGGCACACTAGGGTCAACTTCGATTATGAACTCGAGTTAACTCTGCTAGGAGGCGCACAACTGTAAATCGAAGAAGTTATGTTGGATTCGCGTCTCAGTCGCACTCTCCTAAATCGAACAGAGTAGTGTTGAACTCGTATCTCATTATTTAGAGTGTTATATCTTCCATGGCGAAACCAACACACAAACAAGAAATGAAAATGAATCTCGTGAAATGAGTCTTGTTTACAAACAATGGTACATGTTTATTGCATTAATACTCGGTAAGATACCAAAAAGCAGACATTTTTCTAATTTTCCGGCCTCTAGTCGCCATTTTGTTTCCATAAAATCGGGTCGTACCACACCGGGGCAGGGTTGGGCCCGATGAGCACTGGTGACGTCACGCGGTACATATAGAGTTCGTTTCGAACACTAGTCAACTCGAAGTACATAAACTAAGTCGACCTCGTTTTCAGAAAGGTACATTAGTTTTCGTTTGTTTCCAATCAGAACGAAAAATAATTGGGTTGTCCAGTACTATGGGGAAATTAGTCAGTATTGGTGTCTAATATTGTGTTACTATAACTTTTGCACAAAATATTACTCTAGGTGATATTATATCATTGTATACAAAGTCATTATTTTCACCATCGCCAGGTATAGGTTTTTACCAAAACTAGATCCATCACCCGTAATTTGACACAATTGTAATTCGAAGTTTTCTCAGTGGAAATGGAGGGATATCTAGACATGCAAGCAGTAATCACTGCGTAACGTTATAACACCGTGAACCGGAAGTAAACCCAACACTGGACGGCCAGTGACCTGTGAGCCAGTAACCTACAATTACCCCTCCCACCAGGTCTAGTCCATTAATACAGCAGCACATACCCCTGCTAGTAGTTAAGCCGTCTATCTGACAAAGGTTACAGCAGGAATCGGTTCCCGACCATGAAGGGAGCGTGGATGGGATCGGGTTGTGTAATTGATCTCATCGATCGACATATCTCTGTATGTCTCTGAATATTCGTTGAAGAAGTTATATGCATTGGAGATACAATCCCAATTGCTACTTTCGTCAAATGCCCCCACTTACTACTTTCAGTCCTGACCTTAGTGGTTTCTCCTATTCCGCATGTGTATGGACATTATTATGGTGCTCTGTGATGGGAATTGATAGCAGGCCTTCAAGTCAGCAATTTCTATCATTTGCTGAAATGCAGTGTTGTTAAAATGTATTCCGCGCAGTAATCCTCTTCAATGCAAAATTGAATATACATGCATGTTTTTTTAATGAACTACTCGTTGATGGACATGGATAAGTGCTCTTGAAAAGCCAACTTACTGTAGCCTACAAATACAAACAAATGTTGCATAATGGCTTTTTGCTGCATTGTGTCAAATGTGTGTAGCATCCGTACTGACTGGGTGTGGGTAGTTTTTCATTAAAGGTTTGTCCACGTTACCTTTTCCCATTGTTTCGCATTAACAATCCATTGGCGGTTGTTTGTTATTCCAATAGTCAGTGGAAGGATGACCTTGGTTTATTCAAGTTGCATCGGATTATCGTAGTGTTTGTTAGATTCAGCATGCATTTTGCTTTATTCGTGATGTTGGGAAGAAAACAATAATTCATTTATATCAGAATTGGTTCCACGGAGATGGGCATCAATGGTGGAATGTAAGTATCAACATATTACCACCAATTCAACTAGATTTTGATGATGACGAAAGCAAACGTAACATACAACATTTTGGAATAGAAACAAAGCCCGACCAAATAGTTTATCCAACGACACTGGCGTCACATCGGGGACAGACAGTGTGTAGAATGTGTGTAGAATTGTTTCTACTATACACCTGATGGAATTGGCATACAATGGCTCAACGACATATGAAAACAATTTAGAAACCCGAAAATAACGGCGTGGAATTGATATATGACTTAGTCACAGGCCGAAAGGCTACTGAGTTTCATGGTATACGTTGCATTTCTGGAAGTTGCATTATTTTGGTGGATGAATGTTTCATTTATAGAGTGCAAGTGCTATCGACCAATCCACACAATGTAAAGCAACAAGTACTCTAGCACTTGTATTTCTGTATGCTTAATTCTGTTGCAATTGTATAGCTGTGTTCAGGAGTTGTTTTTGGTGAGCCATATTCATTGGTATAATCTACATGTTTTTCAAGATCGAAAGACCAGGCCGATCGCCCAAGTACAGCATAAATCGAGATTATTCAGCGATTCGTTCCCAGAGAGCCCATAACCCGTGGATAACAAGGCACCTTCTTTGGCAAATAAACATTCGGATTTGATTTGCTTTGCTTTGCATTTCATGATATTATAAATCATTATGGACCTTCAACCTCTAATTTCTGACGCCAGTGTGTATTTTTATAAAGTATTTGGTTGGGCTTTGTTTCTATTGCAAAATGTTGCATTTTACGTTTGTTATTGAAATCATCAAAATTTGGCTGTATTGCTGGTAATAGATTGATACTTACATTCTAACATTCTCACAAATTCCCACACCCGGCACTATGCTTTAGAATTATCATAGTGCAGGTATGAGTATGTTCCGCCACAACAAACCACTCCAAAAGCTGTGCTGTCGCGAGTCTGTCTGGCCGCCATTTTTGTGTTCGGTAATTATGACGGAATAATGGCAGTATCAACAGCAATGAGTACAGTAACAACCACAGCCTCTCAATAGTGTCATTGCTAGTTACAATCGGACACAATGAACGCACTATTCTCTATTATACACAACTGTCATTTCTACCGATGTGTTGAGTAGCATTGGTAATTCAACATTTACCCCAGGGGCTAAGATAGGTTACCGGACTATTTTGGTTTCAAGCATTGCATGTGATTGCAGAGGTACATAAATGGAATATTTTGCAACAAAAATCTCAAAAACGTCTGTTTTTGAGAAAATGACCACTAAAGTCAGAAATCTGCCGTTTTTCGTCGAAAACGGCCGCCATTTTGAAGAAAGTTTGAAATTAAAAAAAAAGAAAAATATCCCCTTTTTGAAATATTTTTAGGCTATTTTTTTAGACTATTTTGGTTTCAAGCATTGCATGTGATTGCAGAGGTACATAAAGGGAATATTTTGCAACAAAAATCTCAAAAACGTCAGTGAACAGTTTTTGAGAAAATGACCGCTAAAGTCAGAAATTGGCCGTTTTCCGTCGTTTTCCGCCATTTTGAAGAAATTTTGAAATTAAAAAATATAAAAAAATATCCCCTTTTTGAAATATTTTTAGGCATTTATGTGCAAAATTTCGTAAAGGTTCACCAGTAGACTTTAAAGATAAAAATGTGGACGGACGACACCGATGGTTAACTGGAGGATGTCAAACTACTACGTCTCACCTGTTTGAATGTTTCTCATACATACATAAATATTCAGATCAAAACACGTTTTGTGTTATAATATACTGGTGATAACCATAGCATTCCCGGATTCAGGTACTGGGGCTACTGATATTGATGAAAATATTTTTATCTCGTCATTGTACCTTATCTGGTACTCCAATTCGAAGTTTTCCCAAGATGGCACAGATCTTGGTTCACATACTAGCTTGTTTCCGATTACTGTGTGATAAATAAACCCAACAAATCCAAGGTTATAGTGTTGATGTAGCGCGGCCAATTTACCAATGAATGGAGTATCATACATCAGTGAATCTTTCCTTCCTTATAGCTACAAATCAATGCCAACTTTTACATGCCAGAGACATCGATATTCACAACCAGGTTAAATGTGATGACAAGAGGTGATGTATGAATCACATACGATTCCCATTTGGAATACTGGGAACAGGGAACTGGGAAACAGGGAACTGGGAAATGGTGTTGAATTGTCCATATGTATTATTCAATCATCTAAACACTTTTCACTGTTATTTAAAAACTGCTACAAGTGTATAGAATTCGTGGGTATATGAAGTAGTATTTAGGTAACATCCGGCATCATCGCATATTGCAGTGATGATATATTTATAGCCATTTAGACCGTCTGGAGTGTTATCATTCAGAGCAATCAATAATTATCATCAGATTACTGCAGTAAATTCAATTTCTGTAGATGTATTGGTTTACACCAACACTTGACACCCGTTCTACACACCTGGTCCACTTAATAGACGATAACATTGTTAATCACTGAATAAATCATTTCAAGAAGCTTCAAATTTGTGTTGTACATTGGACAGCAAGACAAAAATCGTTTTCCCTTTATAGCATATGCATGTACTGAGTGGGGAAATTTGGTGATTGTGTTGAATGATATCTCACGCAGTCGTGATCATTCACACAAATGATCAAACCATTATATTAAACAACAGCACATATATGTTTACGTTACAATGATAACACTAGCACCCATCATGCCTTTATTATGTTGGGAGTATCGCACATGTAAGCTTATCTCTCGAAAGATGTTATCATTGAAACCAAACGTAATTTGATGAAAGCACAATTTGATTAAAACCTCTATAGTTTTATTGCTCTTCCTTGTGCCCAGCCTTCATTGCACTCTTTGATGACAAACATTGTCCCATATTCTAAAAATCGCATACAATTGCGACATTAGTCCTAAACACATGCGATCCACATGAGCGTTAATATGGATTGCCATTGCAATTCATACCTCGAGACGTGAAACATCACTCATTGTGTGGCTATGTTTGTACGGCACAAGTCTGGTTCAGCCGTGAGACTTGTCAAAGCGGTCCCCATGTTACCGGGATCCTCACGTGGGGCAAAGTCCGTTATCACCACCATGTCAACCGACTCCCTCGTGTTAAATAACCGGTTATACAAAATGTTTCGAAACTGCGAACGGAATATGCAGTATATGATGAAGTTGGAAGAGGAGTTGAGCACTTCGAGTACATTACTAATTTCCATCAACATGAACCCTATACTCGGACATGCCTGAGGCCTGTATCCCCAGACGATCTGAACAACCCGCGCAGGCGCATTGCACATGATGAAAGCCACTATGACAATGATCATGACGAGACTGATGTTTTGCTCGCGATTGGAAGTGTCTTGGCGGAGGGTCATGGAGTTCCTACGATATCGAACTCTGCGATATGCCAGCGTCAATTTGATGTTGAGGAAAGTTAGCATTATCAAGGGCAGTACGAAACTAAAGATGTAGTACAAGGTGTCAAAATACAATAGTCCATACGTCACAGTGTTGCCAAATTCAGTTCTCTCTAAGACGTAATGAGTTGTTCCATTCTTGATATACTCACAAATCCGGGTTTCAAAAAATCGCGGAATGTTGTATAAAACGGCGAAGGAGAACACCACAGTTATAGCTTTCTTGGTGGTTGCCATGGTACTGTATTGGATAGCTCTATAGGGCTTGCATACTGCAAAGTAGCGACTAATGGCTATTAGCACAATCATCCAAATGGTCCCTGTCTGTCCTATGAATAACAATGGGTATGAATAGACTCTGATCAACAGCCAGGACACGTTTGAGTCGTGGTCCATTTCCATGTAATTTAGGAGGTCGCTTATGGAGAAATGTAGAATCCAGACTGAGAGGAACAGGTTATCCACAAATGCCAGAGCTTGGAGTAGCAGAGAAGCGACTGGAGCTTCTCTGTCCTTCGACAATACGATGAATGATATTGTATTCCCGATCAGACCGAAACAACAGATTAGCGAGGCCGTCACAGTGTTGATCGCGAAACGATAGGACACTGCGCATGTCTGTTCAGTGTCTGGATACCTAAGTGTAGTATTCGACCAATCCATTGTATTTGTCACGTTTAAACACTCATTGAGACATTTAGCGGTATGTTGTTTCTAAAACTCGGGTAATCCTCTACCTTTGCAGTGTGACATTTCTAATGTAATGGCGTTCGCTGTGATAATCTGTTTGTTGTGGTTGCGACAGCTTACTGCACTTTTTGCAGCCGCCCATCCGATCCAATGCGTCCGAGTTATTTCATTATAAATTGTCTGTCGTCAGCTGCGTTTGTCACTTCTCCCTGCATAGTTCGTGGGTTAACCAGGGATACATTCTTTATAAATTTCCGCGAGCCTATCATTATTTTTCTGTGCTTACTAATCCTCACCGAAGAAATATCCCAATGATTAACGCGGCTAAAGCATCGTAAGATGCCATATGTCGCACGGTCAAAAACTTCAATAAGAGGAGTGTCCTGTAAGTCCCCTGCACAAATTCCCACCACTGATGAATGAAACAGCTGCGACAGATCCATTGAGGTCACGATGGCAATGTCACCAAAGGAACTCCGGCCACTCACACGGCCCGTAGTCTGACCAACTTACCAGACACGCCTATTCTTAAGAGCACGGTTCCTCTAATGTCGTGATTGCGGGGGAGCAGACGACATATCGTTACGTTATTGACGTCGGGTCGAATCTACAGTGAAAATACGGTCAATGCATGGATCCCTAATCGCAGCTCGTGGGAAGAAGCGCTCGGTGCAGCAACACGAAGCAGGACGCTTTGGTAAGTTTGCCGAAAAAGCCGCTCTACACAGCGGCCGTCTCTCATGTGCAAGGACGAGGTAGCGATTCGACTTGCAGACCAGACGTGTGGTAACTGATAATTACTGACAGATCGCTCGACAGTGGAGATAATCTATTGTTGCACGTGTCGGATTGTTGACAGGTTGAACCTAGACTGCACTCGACAGTTCTAAATTATCATACCACACAACAGTGCTTCTATTCTTTTCATCCAGATAATTCGAAACAATTGTTCCATTTACAACACATATTTTGGATACACAAAGCCTTTCCTGAAATACTTACATGGAGTGACATTTGATGATATATTATGTGTGACTGCATTTGCTTCGTTAACTGTTGCCGTTGCTTTCGAAACATCCAAAAATCATCGATGGCTCATTGTATTCCCCAGATTTCGTTACTTCTTTTGTTCAATTACTGCGCCTTTCAGTCATTGATTCGTGCCCTGCTAGTCATGGTGAACGGTGATCAATGTTGCACACTCATCTTAGAAGCTTGTCACTGTTAAAATTAACTTGCAATCTAATTGAAATGAACTTGACCCAATTTTATATTGATCTTCTTCACAGTGAAGAGGCAATTCAAGCCGACTGAATCACTGCATGGGGTTCCGTAAAGGTAGTTGAAAAATCTGACAGAACGAAAATATGTATATTCTTTGCGGTCTACAATCGATATACATGTAAAAGCCATAAGACGCTGTTCTGTTCATTAGCCCGTTTCATATTCCATCTATTTCGTTGGATGACACTTGGTGTTTAACAGTAATACACGCAATGTTATCACACTTGAAATGGCTAGTTTTGGTTACATTCAGTTGAGTTTGCAATAACACTAAAACCGCAAAATCTCCACGTGTCTTAACATAGGGATGATAAATTGTGATAATTAATCAATGGACTTTCAAATGGTATACCATTCCATCTTGTAACATATGCGAGGGACATATTACAGATAATAACTGTACTATGCAGTTCGATGGAAAACAAAAACAACGACGCGTGTTGTAAAAAAAATACATATTGTTCAATATATTGAAACATAATTTATTACCAACAAATCACATAAACTGAAGTTGATCTGACTTTTCAAAGTCATCAAATGTTCATTTGAGTCATCAAATGAATTAAGATTTTTTAAAGTAGACTTCACGTGAATGTTTGTACAGGCAAAAGTGTGACCCAGATATTTGGCGAAGGTAACAAACAGAGCACGAACAAAAAAAGCACCAAATTTGGAAACACGTTCAAGTGACCAATAAGTAAGATATTACTGCATGGGTATGATTCTGTAGTCACTGGACCGATGCACTATTGATAACAACGTATCATATATTTCTACTGATTCTAGTTACAGTGACAGATTTCAAGCGAGGAGATTTTCTTCTGAAATCGTCCAATCAAAACGTGTTGCCAGTGTAAATGGAATATATGTCCCGTGTATTTTGGGTCCCCCCGGATATATATTCCTAGGGGAAATAGTCTGCCTGGACATGAGTGCCGGGGAAATATGTCCCTAGACATTTTCTTAGGGAATTAGGTCCCAGGACATGTTTTCCCGGGAATTAGGTCCATCGGACATATATTACTGAGAATATTGTCCCATTGGACATTTCCTAGGAATATTTGTCTGGGAGACTTATTTTACAGAGGACGTAAATTTCTTGTACACCAGATTATTCTGATAAGTGATGCGTGGAACCTCTTGTAACAGGTCTCATCGTCAATTCGAAGCAAAACTAAGAGTTGTTTCGCTTCTGGGCTGAATCCCTTTTTCTTGGTATGCCATAAGCTGTGTATTTTGTCATAGTGTAAGTACACGAGGAACTGTGCACCACTATCATCCACCACGTTCGGATTTCTAATAATCAACATATACATTATCATGTTATACCTTTGGGACCTCAGCAATAATACTGACAAAAAGTCTAAAATATATGGCAATAATGAATTTTCAATAAGCATTCCTCCACTATATTGTTCCACTTTTACATGTAGTTTTATGTCTATTACACCCGCTCCCGTCAACTGTATGTACGTTCTGTTCAAGTAGTTGTTGCTACAAGCTAACGCGTAATTGAGTTTCACACTTGCATGCTTGGTGCCCATCTGATATTGGTATTCTCTACAGACGATATGTATAGTTAGTAGCTAATTCCGACTTTGAAATGACAAATTGCGTTTGGTCTGGATAACGAGATGTTCCATATTTAGGTTCCTACCAAATGAGATTTAATTAGTACCCACACTGCGGGTAACTTTGCCCTCTCTTTTTGAATGAGAGTAGGCGCCAGATGAGTTTTCTGTTTGTGCTCAAATTAGTCTTGTATAATGGAATATATCACCACAATTCTTCAGTTGATGCATATCCTCATTCAAATGCCATTCCATTAGGTGTATAAATTACGTTGCACTTATATCGCATCACGGTTTGGTCTGAAATCAAGACACCATGTATTTTCGGTCATTTTCAACCAATTGGCGAGTTTAAGGGTTTGGAATCAAAAGCCTCACCGTTTAAAAGTTACGAAGCAAAATTAAATACATGGTGCCCAATTTTGTACGATACTTTAAATTTTTCAATAAAATACTGATACTGTTTCACGACCTACTGGACGTATTTAAATCATGACACTCCTCTTTTTAGGATACATACAAAACCTACAGTATGTCCAGGGTCCAAATTATACACCATACAAGTTAACAGGTCGGCATGTTTCAGTTTGGGTGTTGATCGCACAGGATGGGTGGGGTGCTCGGGTCCCCAATTCTTATACTGAATTAAATTGTTTCATTAACTTCACATATTATGAGACATTACAGCCTGGAGACTATATGGGCATTCCCTGGAATCAATCTTATTGTTTTCGTGTATCTTGCAAAGTTTCTGTTGTATTACATCATTCTTAAATAAATGATGCTGGTGATGTAAACCATTCATTTTTATCAGTTCATTAAATCAGCAGGCACTTTATATGTGGTGAAAGTTGTAGATGTTTAAGGTTACTTGCCAAAGACCAACGTTTCTAATTGACGTTGTTTACCCTTTCTGTTAGAATGATAACGCCACGATGACGGAAATTTCAAGGACTCGAGTGTATTCGGACAACAACATACAAGTAAATAATGTATGACGTTGATTTATCGAGATACGTAAGTCGATATATCGATATAATAAGTTGATTCAATGATATATTAAGTCGATTCATCGAGATATGTAAGTCAACAAGTAGAAAAAAAAACTTTAGTTCGTGGGCCCAAATCCTCTTCGTAGTGGGACAGGTGGTATTGATAATTTAGTATCAGAAACATATTTCGATTTGCCGGTGTGAATGTCACATCGAGTGTCACATGTGGGACAGGAGATGCTCTCTCATCTTGAGTACCTTCTTCAGCTTGCCTTTGATAATTCAGTATCACTCGGGTTTGACCACTTAGCGATTTGTCAAATTCATCCATGAAGTCGGTCTTTGAATATGAATTTGTCGGTGCTCATTTGTACCATCAGGAACCATGTCCTGGTGACAGGATGCCAGAGTCCGATTGCCTGAATTGCTGTGCATGTATTGGTAGATGATTCAATGCCTATTAGTTAACATCTTGACAAAATATCGAGTCCTTTAGATGGCGTGAATAGATATCAGTGTTCGGTATCACAATTGTTATATCACACATTATTGAAGCTTTTGTGGTTCTGTGGTGTTCGAACTGTCACTTGTTATTGCCACACAACTGGAAGTCAAAGCGCTAGAATAATGTTTCAGCTTCCCATGGGAAAATGCAAAATACTTCAGCAAAACTTCAGAAATGAACCAAACTTAGATTATGTGTGTTGGGCCACAAAAGAACACTAGGGTTTAATAACGCCCCGAATGTTCCTGGGTGTCTTATCACATTACATTTTTTTATATGAGTACGACATAACACGTTATCAACAATACCAAGGCTATGGGATGTACGATCATAATTAATTTATGTCATGTGGAGTGTTCAGATTAGAATGACAAGTGATACTTGCTCATAATTTGTATTCCAAATCTTATCAGAATGCACTAGAGTCCCCGAAATGACCCTCATTGTGGCATCATCACATCATATAACTTAATATTACCACATAGAGAGTCTATTTCCATGTACAAAATAAGATTATTGTTATATTAGCATGATAATATTTTGAAACATATCTGGATCTTGAGCTGATGCAATGTTTGAATTCTCAGAATGTCTCGTTGGCACTTTTGAATCACCCTGTATACGTACAATAAGAGTAAAATATAAAATACAGGTGCACCCAATGCATCATATATCTCACATTTGGCAACATGATCCAAGCCATGAAACCGGTCTTACTCACACACTTGTGGGCATGACATCATTAGTCTTTGCACAAATCGTCTTCAAACTAGATTTGTCATCTGTAAATTAAGCGATGAAGCCATACATGGATAGCGATGGAGTCAGACATTAATCTAACGAATAATGCACCGCAAATTCTGTGGTATATGATACGCACTGGCAGTATATGTATGAATGTGAGCAATACCACCAGATTGTGATGATACCAAATGTAAACCTGAATACAACATTTTTATACTAGAACAAGAGCTCCACCAAACATTTACAGCCAAACCCAGACACAAATCATACGCATCAATCCACCCCAACGATCTTTCCCCAGATTTTGTCAACCAAATTCCCACCCACCTGTGGGTTCCAGTGGCAGATTAGTCTGTCAAATGCATAATTCATTCAAGTTCATGATTGATGGTATGTCTGGCTTGAACAGGGATTCTCCTAATTAGTGAACTTTGTCGTTCTTATCGTAGTGTGAGGTATTGTTACTGCGGATGTTGGAAATGTCGGGATGAATATTTCATTTGTTTGATCTTACCTACATGGATATCCACTCCCCAAAGAACTTGTGATGAATTTGATCGAGTGAAAGTCAGATCGTGCATGGTATATGGAAGCACCATGTGTTCATTCCATTGCTCTGGAAGCAGAAACTCTGAAACTGCACAAATGTAGAAATCTACTTTGTTCTCGTTAATGAAAACACTTTCCATTTTACGAAGGAAAAATGAGATTGCAATCACCAATACTCACTGTTCCAAATTTGTCGATTGTTTTCTAGTGCTACAGATAAGACCAAAGGAATTTAGTTGTGGAAGAGTTTTTTTCCGACACCAGATCCATCCTGGTTACCACCTACTCCAAATCACTGATCTTTGCAACATGGATTGAATTTTTTTTACAATCGTCTAGAACAAATTGAATACGACCTCTTGTATAACACATTATGTTTCCGCATATTCTCAATCATACATTTCGAACATCAGTATTTCATATATTCAAGGAGGATATTACAGCACAACCAAAAAAAATCCGACATAACTGAAAATAGTATCCCGTATATGTTTTGAAAGTTCCAAGTATTGATTTCTAATTTCCAACCGAAGTATTTAATCACCGATTACTAGTAACCATTTTTTGTGTGTACCAGACAATATCACCGCTAACAATTATGGGGTGTTCAAGGCAAATCCCATTATGGTTTGCAAATCTAGTGCTGTGAACTCCGTGAACATTTTCTACTCTCTTCGTGGCACGAACCAGGCATCACAGACATGTTTGTAATGGAAGCATGTCAACGTGTAGGTGTGAGGCAGACGGTACTGACAAGTCAGTATTTATAAGTAGATATATAGTGATCAAAAATATGGTTTCTTGGTCATGCAGAGCATTTTCTTCCACTACCAGTGTGGAGATTATAATTACACTGGATTGACGTGCATGTGATTATTCATAAACTCTTGGTTGTGCAATTCGTAGATGTTTCTGTGTATATTTTACTTTGGATATCACAATTGATAGCACATTTCATAATGCTAGTGAAGGTATGTAATGTTCAAGCTGTCAAAAGCTGTTTCCACACGACCTGAATGTAAAGCCATAGAATGATGTTTTAGAATCCCATGAAAAACTTTGGAAACTTCAGTAGTGAACCAAACTTGGATTATGTACTAGGCGACAAGGCACACTAGGGTACTGGTGTGCCTTGTATATTGCCACATCGGATATACCTTAGTGTGATATTAAACACTCGCTCATATTTTATTCACCAAATCTTGTCAGAATACAATCGAGTCTCAAAATTGTTCTCAAATTAGCATCATCACATCAAACAGAAAGGTTAAGCGAAAAATCTAAGGGGTTTCGGCTTTGTCCTTGGCAAGTGACCTTGTGCAGCTACAAGTGCTACCCCATGTAAAGTGCCCATTGTCTGCTGATCAAATGGACTGGTGACCGTGAATGGTTTACCTAAGCCTGGTGTCTGGTGTATAGTTCAGACCAAATCCTGACAGCTGCGCATTCAAAATCCGTGTCCTCGTTGGAAGACATCATCTGTGGCTAGTAAAATTTCATATCAAGTTGTCGATCATACATATCTTGCATATCAATACGAAATAAAATATTAAAATATCTGAAAGATTTGGCTATAAACTTCAAAGATAAATGGGCACACTTGATGACGAAAATGAATGATAGAGGATGTACACAACGCATATCAATGAAATACACGGCCAAGTGTATGGTAACCTAAAATATATATATATACATACACATATTTAATCTCAACTAATAACGCTCAAGTAATAATTTCGGGACTCAAAGCTCTAGAGAACCTTTCGAAATCGAACAATGTTTTGAAACGCAAACCACAACAACCATTGACTATTTTATTGTAAATAGTTCACAGTTCTGCAATTTTTAGTCAAATGGCAACATGGATAATTCTAGCACAAAACTAGTCCAATCTGGCTGGCTTTCAATCATCTTTGTATTTACACGAAAGAATTGAGAAAAACACCATATTTTATGCAATATAATAAAGGGGTTATAATAAAGCCATCACAGTCTTAATAATAATAATAATAATAAGAAGAAGTCAAACTTTTATAGCGTTTAAGTTCGTTTAACGAATTCTAAGGCGCAACAATCCTAATTCTATAACCAATATCATAAAACGTGGTCAGAAATAGTTCATGCTCAAGATGACAACCACCAAGTCTTCTTGAATATACAGGAAACATAAATTTCACTTTTCTGATAATGCACACATATCCTTTTAATTTGTTACTCATTGCCAGTGAATCTTTGTATATCCAACGTAGATTCGCTAGCGCCACAGTAGAGCTGAATGCTGACACGAGGTGAAGTTTTCCATGAGTTCCAGAACAAGACAGATAATTGCTCCGGGTCATGACGGGAAGGTTGCACCACGGAGAAGTGTTTTTTACTAATTGACAAGTCATATTATCCTCGCGCATTGCCAGTCTTGTCACAGGCTGTTGGAATCTTCCAATCTCAGGTTTTTACACAGCAGCTTAAATTCCATGGGTAAGAATTAAAAAAATCACGTGTCACATGTGGGAGGAAGATCTGGAACTGCAACATTTAGTTTTCTCAATTATCCAAGACAGAACATATATTATCATCAATGAGCGTACAATGTAAACACCCTGACACTTCCTATTCTAGGGAATGAGGCAAAATAATAGATAATATATCACCCTCTTATCAACGTCCACGAAATTTGTGTTTTTTAATTTCGAAGCGCGCATACAACTTTAATGAATAACTGCTGCCGATATAATAGTTAGTTCTCGTTCACCTCATTCAATCTTGAATAGCATGTATAAAATTCGTTTTTGCTTCTGCATAAGAATATACATTCAGTCGAATGATACCATACGACAAATGAACCCAGTAGAATTCCTGGTAATGGCATTCGTCGGAATCTGGTGTGGGCCATAATTTACATCTCATTATAATACTCATTAAAGTGATATTGGCAGAAAAACTATCTGTCAAAAAAATAGGTTACAAAACAAACTATGTCTGATCAGATGGATGAATCAAGCATATGACAATACTAGCAGCCGCTTTTCTTTCGCCACTCAGTTACCTCTGACTTGACCTTCTTTATGCTCGATTGGCTCGAACCTATACGAGTAAGCTGGAATCGCAATGCATCAAGGTATATAAAGCACCGAGAATGGCGGTAATGTAAACAAACTCAAACTATCTCACAACGAAATAAAAGGGGAAGGGGCACTTGTTTGGGCATACAAGTGCGGATATATAACAATTATGTTTTCTTCGTTAGGTCAGAAATATATGGCAAAATCCATAACTTCCTCCCTTAAAGCTTGATATTTCGCAAGAAATACCATAGACATACAGATGATAACTGTCTACGTTTCTGTTCAGGAAGCGACAATTTTATATTCCAAAGGCTAACTGATCACACTGCTACTGAATCTCATGAATTATTTTATGAATTATCACAATCTCGTCTCAATATTTTATGAGTGTGGAGGAGTGTTTAGTTAGGTCTAATATCGTTCTCCCACACGACGTCTCCACCAATCACAAAACTGTTCTGTGGCAGGTGGGAGATCAGTATACATGTTGATAGATGTGACTAACCCTGGTGATGTATCGGGTTTCAGACTGAATTCAGGGATCAAATACTAGAAAAATCTCCGTGTATACCTGACAGAGTTTTCGGAAGATTGATTGCTTGAAATTGGTCAGGGCCATGGCAGGTTTAATTCTGCGGGTTTAAGGATGGACTGCATATAAGGACGCATAGAGTCCGTTTCCCCTTCACTTCCATGCCCGTTTCATGTAAACATAAATGTGACAAAATCGGGAAGACCACGGGACCCATGTGCCCGACACTGAAATACAGGGCCTACTATGTTTTCCAAAATTATATCACTGGAATCGTACAAATTGATGATCAAAATATCTTTTATACACGCGTCAGCAGAACAAACGTTCGTACCTTCAGCGACAGAAACAAGCTGGTGAAGTTTTGTGTTACGGAACTTGAAGTTATGTGTTACGGAGCCATTTCTTTTCTAGAACGCCTTGGTGAACCCGAGCGCAACTCCGTCAGCTTTACTAGCATCACTAGTTGATTACAGTACAACCTAATTCTGATGCTGGGCATGTTGTGTACACCTTGTCCAATGTCCACCAAGAATGCAGTATAGGAAAAACAAATACAAAAATGACTATCATCAGACATTGAACCATGAAATGAAAGTGTCAGTTAGTGATCTTGGATGACCATTCGAACATAATAGTGAATTCCAGTGTTTATCGGAAATGCGCAATTTAATGATTCTGTATACAACTACCGTAGTATATTTATTTACAGTAATTAAAGCTATAATCACTTTTAGAATTGACAAAATTTATTCATTCTGCGGTAGCTTTATTTTGTCTATAGAATGGGATATCGTACAAATTAGATTCTGAAAATGTGTATTGCGTGCCTAAATTGAGTTGTCAAATCAAGATTCAAATCATTTTTTTCCTCAAAGCGGCCCGCCTTGCGAGCGATTTCTACACACAGTCTCGTGACGTCATTGGTATTTGTGTAGATACTGTGGCAACCGGCAATGTAGGCAGGCCGATCATTCTCTATCCACTGTTTTCATGCACGATTAACGGCAATTTTCTGAGTATCTGTTGCCGAACTGTGCCTATTTCCTATATATTCCTGACTCTCTCGAGATGTAGTTTCAAATTTGCGTGACAATCAATATCGCTAAATTTGGCTGATATTAAAATTGATTCCAACTTTAACTGGTTCCGTTTGCGTGGTCTGCAGTGGCGGGCAGCGACCGGTTGCATGATGGACATGCGTTGCGCGCTTTTGTGCGGGCTTGGTACCGTACTATACCAAGGAGTTCAATAATCGCCATGTAGCTTTACACATCATATTCACAATATGTGTCATACGGCATATAAAAAAATGTCTTCCGGACATATTCTTACGGTTCCCATTCGTACTATTGTGCAGTTTGTTAAGCTGTGTTGTGTTAAGACTTTGTTTAGCGTCCGTCAGAATTCGAAAAGGTATCAGGCAGCACGGAATATCAACACACACACTAATTTTAACACAATCCAATATACAACATAAAACCATAAATTCATTTGCACATCTCAAGTTTCAACGCCAGAAGAAAGGGAAAAAACCCTGCACAACATATTCTGAAGAAAATATCGTTATCTTGCTCATTAATTATCCGACATTGAAGGCAAGACAATTTTAAAGAACAACTACCTAAAATATCGTTATCTGACCAAGATTTCCTGTATGTGTTAGTGCCAAATTTCGTGGAAAAGCTACCCGCACGCGGACGCTGAAGAAACTCTCAACACAACACGGCCCCACGTTTATATTCACATTCATATAAGTGAATGGTGATCTGGCACATTCCAGTTTCGAGATTGTCACAACCAACCCAGAGAGCTTGAGAGATCTGGAGTTCCCGAAAAGCGGAATTTGTGGGTGTGAGTGAATTCCAATTTAGAGGCGAAGCTGGGTTTTGACCTTGGTTTATTAAATTCTACTTCAATAATAATAATACATAACACACAAAGTGTGAAAACTGACACACATACACAATCGAAATGGAGCAACTATATTAAGGTGACAAGTATCTGGATATATTTCACAAACAGGCAGGAAGCCAAATACTGACAGATAGCACACATGAACAGGCTGACACGCCCCAGCATCGAGTGAATCAACTATATTGTAGTAAGATGGCAACCATCTGGATTTATTCCGCACACAGACAAGTAGCCAAAAACTGACAGATAACACACATGAATAGGTTGCAGATACAACATTAAAATGAACTATAAACGTACACTGCTGAAATACAACAACAATGGTACGGCAATAATACATCAGAAGACCAAAAGATACAAGACACTGATGAATGATATATTGAGCTACAACCCTAAGTACAATAACAGACTAAACAGAGCTAAACGCAAAAGCTGATACACAATAGGCGTTCCAATGAAATAACATGAGTAAAATAAAAAAAAAAATGATTAGAGAATTGGGCTGAAGGGAAGGGAGGGCATTCAAAACGAATGTGGACTTTTTAGATTTTCCTTTGTCTGAGAAAAGTAATCCGATTGGCTAACGTTATCACGTGATACTGGACAAAGGGAAGCAGATTAGTGAAATGCGAACTGATAAGTGCATACTATGCAATTGCGGACTGAGAAATTACACACACACATACTAACAAGTAAACATTCTTCACACCCACAAAACCGTTTGCGGTTCAGGTCCCCCAAACGGAGGTAATTATATTCAATACTAAGAGCTTCGTCGAGGTGAAACACCATCACAATTTTTGTTAATGCATGTATCGCAATATGTTATGAAGAATATGAAATACTATTCACGTTGCATCAATCCATCGACATCATAGACATTTTCGTGCACTTACCCGAAATATAGTCTCACGAGTATGAAGACTCACGAAAAAGAACATGGCAGACATCCTCGGAAAATTATTAGTGACGAACCATTATGTCATGCATTTTTGAAGTACCCAAGTACTCATATAGTGCCTAAACCTATGTTTATCAAATATGGATTAGACCTGTATCACAAAGACTCAATTTGTAGATCTGTCTGTCTGATTTAATTATACCACTTCCCTGTACAAATATAGAAGGAATGGGTGAAATTGCCCTAGATGCCATTGGGAATTCACCGTGTCCTTGCTGATACATTGTCATTCATCGTTTCTACGACAGCGATATAGAATCTATCACGTCATCAACGGATCCCTTTCCCCCGAGAGAAGCTAATGTATTCATTCTTCTAACTCTTCGAAGGAGGAAAACATACAATTTGGCCCTGAATCAATCAAATCCAAATAACAATTACCATACTTATGAGCGCCAGTCACACATATGATACATTTTCGTAAATATTTCACATCCAATATGGGAGATACCACTAATCCCACTTATATATATGCATACATCCGGGGTTTCCTCAGTGGGCGGTTCAACAGGCTCGATCCCGTTCCCTCCCCCTTCACCATAAAATTTTGTGAAATTTTTTGACTGTAAGAAACTATTTTTTGACGTAAATCTGACATACACGTGTCACTGCCTTACAGCACACAGAGTGATTTCTTGTTATGAAAAATATCGCAGTTTAGAAATCTCTTGAAATGAGTTGATCTAAACATCAAATTGACAGTCTCTAGATCTAAAACATGACTTATAATAATTTGCACAAAAACGCAGTGCTGGAGAACCTCAAAATTAACACCAGGAGCGCCACGGAGTGCTCCTAATTCACGAAAAAGTTTCAGTTTCTTGGGCTCCATACCCAACCATACCCTTGGTACCCTCCGTCGCATGCCTTTATTCCGTTCGTTCACCATAATTTTAATATGTCTGAGATGCCCCCCCCCCTGTATACTGGTCAGTAACATACTAATGCAAACAATAGCCTTTCATCTCATTGAGTTCTAGCTACTTTTAGTGCGTATACTACAGTTGGTAATTTATCAGCGGTTTACCACATAGTTCAAAATCCAGATGGGGTAACTGTGGTTTTTTTTTCAAAGCTTTAACTTTCAAAACTGTTCCTGGAATAAATTGACCTACAAAATCCGATCAGTGCCAGACTCGAACACTTTTTTCACAAAATGAGAACGTCCAAAATGGCCACTTCAAAGGTATTCTTTTTGCACTTTGGGTCATTATTATATCTAGTAGTGAACATTACATAAACCCTTATAAATGTTAAATACACAATGCCGCAAGGCTCTCGGGGTTTCAACTTTGTAAATTCAATTCTGTGAATCATCTTATATAAATTATTTTGCACAAAAGTTATACCTGATACGTTTTTTTTTAATTTATTTATTCACTTTCTATCATATTTCCATACTCTGTACATGTATTTATATGTATTTAATGTTTTTCTTGGTTTGAAATCACTATGTAGAGGTTTCCAGGCCTTTACTGCCAGCCACGAGATACGTGTCGGCATATGTGATACCAGATCCACTATGAACACTGCTTACATGTTTCTGGGTAGAATCACTGGTTAATGATTTCTTCTTCTTGTGGTTTTGCCCTCCATCAACACTGAAAAACATGTTTTTTGTGTGGAGTGTGTACTGCATTATGTATGTACTCAGGATTTTCATAGCGACCTGTATCAGATCGGGGGTACATCCACTCTCTTTGCCATGAGCGTTCCTGAGAATCCCGGTGCAGCAATCGTTATCCTCCCCCCGGTACCAATTTTAATATTCTCTCAGGGCTGAAATCCACATAGAAGGGACTAATGAACATTGTTTAAATGTGTAGAATCACTGGTTAATCATTACGCACTGTTCGATGAACGACGCAAAAAAATTCAACTTCGGGCGTTACGGTATATATATAATGATTTTAAATCCAGTCCCACAGCTCTTAGAGAGCATGCAGGACAACCGTCCATGTATGTTCACCGGGTAAGAAATCTCCTGGTTAATGTTTTCAAAATAATCAACCAAAAATGTCCATCGTACCTGCATGATATATATACCGTTAAGACAAGTACCTATGACCTTCGCAATGACTTATCACTCAAATTGCCCTATTTTAATACTATCAACTATGGCAAAAATACTTTGTCTTATCAAGGAGCGTGTTTATGGAATCTACTACCGTCTGAAATTGAACACAATACGGAATTGAAAGAATTCAAAAGCAATTTGATAAAATGGAATCCAAAATGTGGCTGTCACTTGTGCAAACTAGGCAAATTATGATAACCGAACCACTGTTTCTTTTCACCGCTCATCTGTATATACAATCATCCCTGTTGTCATTAATGTATCGTTTCATGTCGATTACTAGCTTCGGCTAATGTTTATATTGTACCTTTTATCGACGTTAAATAAAATTTTACTTACTTACTTACTTACTTACTTATGTAAGTATCAATCTATTACCACCGATACAGCCAAATTTTGATGATTAAATGACAAACATTTTGCAATAGAAACGAAGAAACTCGCCAGTGAGCGAGACCTGGGGGTCCAACCTGGGACCACTTGTTTGTGAGACGAACGGTTTACCCAGTACATTGGAATATTATCCACTAGGAATCGAAGTATTATTTTCATTTTTAACCAGAAGACATATTATGGTGTATTCTACTCAAACGTATTGATTGCGAAAGATTGCGTCACTAAAAACCGTGTGTGACCCAGAAATTCAATGCCGGGGCTAAATTTAAACATTGTTGTGGATTGCCAACATTTTACATTTTTGCTATAGAAGTCTGAAATTCGGTAGAAAATTGCCGTTTGATTCCCAGGTGAAGTATGCCAAGTTATAATACGATTAGCATCGCAAAAATATCAGCAAAAAAACTTTATAGAGTTAGACAAATCTGAGTATATATTCGAACTGCAGGTCTCCCGATAAAGCTGATGACACTGCTCTGGAAGACGAAATAAACAGTCTGAAATTCCTCTTTACCACTGCAGATGGATTGATGCATATTAAAGCCTCCTCTACTGCATAACTGCTAAATGGGTTATGTGTACTGATACCTGTGTTTTCTGATTACAGACCATCATCTACATAGAGTATGGGTAAAATCTGAAACCTTCTTCACAAGCTGAACTACATATGATCAATGCATATGATCCCTTCTCCGTACTCCGTTCATTGCCAAGAGTCACGAAAATGTTGCTTTTCTCTCACGTCCCCACATATGTGGGTTTCACTGTTGGTTTAATATATCAAACCCGTTTACTCGTCCAGTTCATGATTGATGGTCTGTCTGGTGTGAACAGCGGTTCGTCAACTTAGAGGGGTTTGTCGTTGTTATCCGAACGTGATGTATTGCGACGGCGGAAGATAAATATTTCATTTGTACTCTTCACTACATGGATCTACATTCCCACAGAGACATATGATGAATCTGATTGAGTGAAGGTTGAATCATACATCGTCCAAGTACATGTAGGTGTCTACATATACTCATATTCTCAGGAACTACACTACACCTTCTTGATACAACAAGAAGAAAAGGGATTCGCACAAAATCCACGCCCATTTTTACAATTGATTTCTGGTACTACAGTCTACAGATAAGACCATTGGAATATATTAATGAAAGACGTTCGTCTGATACCACGTCCGTGATGTGTACTATCTACAACAAATCACCCTGATCTTTGGCACCATGGATAGAAAGTCTGTGCGCAATCGTTCATAACACGTGCAATTTCTCTTCTGAACAAATATTCTTGGCATTATTCTCATCCATACATATTGAAAATCAATATTCTATATGATCAGTTTGATATATTATCACAACAAAAATACCTAACCTTTACTCATTACATCTTTCCTTGCGTCTGTTTCCCTCCTGCACACGAGGTTACAAGTTTAATAGCCTGAATTGTTCTACTTGTATATTTGGAATGTTTCTTATTTGTCTATCTCACCCAATATCCTCCCACAATATCGTGTCTCATGCAGGAACGCATGGAAATTTAGTTAGACATCACAAAATTGCCACTTCTCTTTTATTAATGACTTTGAATGCCTGAAGATCCAAGTAGTCACTTGTTGTCTCCACATAACTGCGATATAAAACCTTTAAAATAAATTTTAAGGTCCCGTGGGAAAATCCGAAAAATGAATAATGTATCGTTATAGGCAAACTCATACATGACAAAGGATGCGCACCACACAAAATGTTTCTTGGAGTTTCAAACAAATTAAATTCATTTACATAATTGTGACGAAGCACGTCATCATCAATATCAAGGACATTGTGCGTAATGATATTAATTCATTACATTGCATGGAATGTTCATGTTAATTGGATAGAAGTTTACCATAAAAGAGCAACGTTGCTTATGATTCATTTACAAGTTGCTGACAGAATACACTAGTCCCCGATATTGCCCTCATCGTGGCAGGATCACATCAAACGGAAAGGTTAAGCAGAAAACTGAAGAGATTTGACTTCGTCCTTGGCAAACAAATACCTACAAGTAATACCCCGTCCGGTCTGCCCACTTTCTACCGATGAAAAAGACTGGTTACCTGAGCCAGGCTGATGTATAATTCAGAACAAACCCTGACAGCTTCGCAATCGAAATCGCTGATTCTAACCACAGACATCTTCTTTTGATATATTACATAAGAGATAACAAGCATGTTTGGTGAATATCTTCAGTTGGTGACAATGCTCTGTGATGTTTGTTAACGTACAGACCAATATCACCCTCACGACTTGATAAATTATGTCTACAATATTTTGGTAATAGTTCTTTTGACGACATCACAGTATTTCTGAATATATTTACATAGAAAACTGACACAATCAATATATGTATAGTGGGTGTTTATTCCAATAGCTCGTTTATGCAGCAGGTTTTACTAAACACATATATGGTTCAAATATCGAATTGTTAGAATATCGTGTTATTACCGGTATGTATTGCAGTCGCCCATTTTTCTTTTTATTTTGTTTTAATGAACCGTTTAATTTAACGTTCGTTTCACACTCGATTGTTACTATATCGAATATAAAATGATGTTTTCAAGGTTCAAGGTCTGCTTTTTAAGACACACTTCATTATACTAGACTAATTTCGGCACAAGCAGAATACAATTTATCTTACGCCTACTCTTCCTAAAAAAAGGTCCGAAAAATCATCTGCTGCATGGGGGTTATTTACAATTTATTTCGTAGGGACATGAAGATAGAGCATCTCGTTATTATCCAAACCAACGGCAATTTGTAATTTCAAAGTTTCAAATTTTCAAAGCTGATGTATAATTCAGAACAAACCCCGACAGCTTCGCAATCGAAATCGGTGATTCTAATGACAGACACCCGTGTCGTCTTATGTTGATGTATTACAAAAGAGAAAACAAGCATGTTTGGTGAATATCTTCAGTTGGTGACAATGCTCTGTGATCTTTGCTAACGTCCAGCCCAATATAACCCTCACGACTTGAGAAATTATGTCTACAATAATTGGGAAATAGAAGTTCTTTTGACGACATCACAGTATTTCTGAATATGATATTTACATACAGAACTGACACAATCAATATATGTATAGTGGGTGTGTCTTCCAATAGCTCGTTTATGTAGCAGGTTTTACTAAACACATATATGGTTCGAATATCGAATTGCTAGAATATAGTGTTGTTACTGGTATGTATTGCAGTTTCCCACTTTTCTTTTATTTGTTTTTAATGAACCGTTTAATTTAACTTTCGTTTCACACTCGATTGTTACTATATCGAATATAAAATGATGTTTTTTAAATGTCAAGGTCTGCTTTCTAAGACACGTTTCATTATACTAGACGATATATTTATAATTCGGTCACAAGCAGAATATAATTTATATTACGCCTACTCTTCCTAACGAAAGTCCGCAAAATCATTCGCTGCATGGGGGTTATTTACAATTTATTTCGTAGGGACATGATGATAGAGCATCTCATTATTATCCAAACCAACGGCAATTTGTAATTTCAAAGTCGCAATCAGCTAAGTATACACGGAGGTAGTGAATACTGCTATAATATGGACATCAACCATACAAGTGTGATACTAAATTACGCAAACTTAAAATAGTCATTGTATTATAATAGGTACACATCTGAATGCAATGAGGATAGTACAGTGTAACACCTACATGTAAATACGAACAAAATGTGTTCATGTAATGTATAATGGGATGCATTAGTGTCATATACATGTAACATTTGGCAGTATTTTCGCTTAGGAATTAACAATATAACATGATAGAGTAAACAGTCGATATCTGATAGAGGAGTGCATGCGTACAATAATAATTGAATGGAAAATTGATGAAAATCTTCAGGCTGTATCACAGTTACACAAGTATGCATGTACATGAGCAAAACTTTGAGGAACAACATGGTCGAGTGTCCTTAACGGGATGGTTATGGCATACCAACAAAGAAGGAATTCATTTAGAAAAGAAAAACGGCCACTGTTATTCCTTTGAATTGTCAATAGGACCTATGACAAGAGGTTCCACAAATCACTCATGAAACCCAGTACCCAGTAAGACTTTCGGGTAGACGGTTTCGGAAGAATCCTCGTTTGATTCCTATCACTGAGAAGAGGAATTTATGTGCAGTTGATCTCAACGGACAGTGTCATTCTGATGACCTCTTTACAATAGTGCCTCGTTTATTGTTCACTCAGATGTTTGGCCCTCCACACTGGGTCAGTCATTATATCTGTTAAGTTTTCATTGAGTTTTTTATTGGTACATATTCTAATAGTTTGAACATTGTCTATTTATTGCAGCTCGCGTTGTTGTTCCCCGTTATATAAGCTAGTTCAGCATTACAAGAGCGCATGCGTAAAAATGTAAATTTGGTGGATAAACAAAACCATGTGACATTGAAAGAAAAACGTCAAACTCTGCAGAGATATTCCCATTGTCTCAGATTTAAATGTGAGTATAATCAACCATGTGCTTTTGTTTATCCACCAATTTCTGGAATGCTGATCTCGCTTATTGGAACATATTTTATTGAATATCAAAGCTATACTGTGTTATACTGTTGAAGTCCATTGATTATCTATGAGCACAATTTATAAATCCAATATTTTCATGGTTCACATCACCGTATTGAAAAACACTGTCTCCCAATGATGTGAAAATGTTTGCGGTTTCACAAACGCTTGCGCCACTGAGTATATCTGAGCAAAAACAGCAGCTACAAGCGGGATAGTATTACTTGTAGATCTATAACTGATTAACACAGTGTCATTCCCTGGAACATGCTGAATAGGAAACAAAATATATGCACACACCAGCGTCCTCTGTTTATATTGATTATTGACCACACTGCAAACACGTATTTTTATGATAATAGACTTTGCAAATGGTTTCAGTCGTCTTGAATTGTCTACTCCTCATGAAGATCAATATACGCTCATGATCAACATGGTTGTTACATGTGTTTTAAATTTGCGAGACAGGTTTAATATCGGGTATGCCCACCACGTGCTGTTATAATGTCCGCGTGGCATGCACTCCACTAGGCTCGTAAGTCTCTGGACAGGAATTCTGTCCCGAAAGCCTGACCCAAATCTCGCAAGTTTGCAGGCTGGTCATTCCTGCACCACACAGCATGACCCAACAAATCCCAAAGGTGCTCTATTGGGTTCGTATCCGGGCTGACGGAGGGTTGGGACATGAACAGAACGTCGCATTGTTTCTTGCACAATGCGAGCTTTATGAGCTGGTGTATTGTCTTGTTGGAGTCTGAATGAAATTGTTCTGGAACAACCCCTCGGCGAATGGAAGCAGTTGGTTCTGTAGGATGTCACTGTGCACGGCGCCAGTCACGTTCTGATCCAGGATGACTAACAAACTGACACCACTTGCACAGGAGGCCCCCATATGTGCACCGAACCTCCACCTGCTGCCACACATTCAACTGGATATTTTCATCAAGTAATTCCGTCTGCGGACTCGGTGGTGACCATCAACGGGGTGGAGCAGGAACATGGATTCGTCGGTGAAGACAACATGATGTCAGTGAGCCACCGTCAAATTCTGGTACCTCTGTACCCACTGAAGTCTGTTGTCCCGATGTCTCGCAGTCAGACGTGGGCACGTGGCTTCCTGACCATCCTCCTCGCACGATACCCACTTTACAGCAACCGACGATTCACGGTCTGGGGAGAAATGCAGATCAGACGTCTTGCATGGAGTTCGGCTGCGATCGACCTGGATGACAGTGTGCGGTTCTGGCGGGAAATAGCAATTATTCTGTGGTCATCACTGTCCTTGATGATACGAGGCCGACCCGTTGATTTACCAGGACTCACACAAAGGCAGCAAAGAAATGTGCAGAACACAGTCAACATGCATTATTATATCTGATGTTGCAATAAATAACAACGACAAGACATAACATAGCGTCATGTACATGATATATCGTCAACTGCCACTACGCGAGCTGTTATATGGAAATAATGTTGGGTGCACTGTCGTAAATTCTTACATGGTTACATCACAGCGCTCTTAGCATTTCAGTCATTTCAAAAGGTGTTATATCAGTTGATATACGGCCCAAGGGCCTATATCAGACTTACGTTTCCAGAAGCAACGGCGAACAAAAACGTCACGACCGCAACAAACATATATAACCATGTTATAGATTTGTTGTAATTGTCTGCAAAATAAATTTCTCGGGACAGGTGATATATAGCCCTCGACGCCTTCGGCGTCTCGGGACCATATCACCTTGCCCTCGAGGTTTATTGTGCGACAATTACTCCAAATCTCTACATTATTCCTTAAATATGGTAATTTAGAACTGTCGAGTGCAGTCCAGGTTCAGCCTGTCAACAATCCGACACGTGCAACAATGGATTATATCCACCGTCGAGCGGTCTGTCAGAATTTATCGGTGACCACATGTCTCTTTTGCAAGTCAAAGCATCGGCTGGATAAATTTTACTTAGAGACCCCCCCCCCCCCCCAACTTATAGGGTCGCCCTGGTGTGTTCCCATATTATGTAACTGCACCTATTGATTATCCTTCTAAATCTGATACATGTATGTAGCAAAATCCATAACCTGAGGGTATTATCTTAGCTAAATGAGCAACTGAGTGATGACACTTCTATGTTCCAATTATCATTCATGATTTCCACATCATCCAAGTCTCCTGACCGAAACTCACGCGGTATTTACCACAATATCAACCACTTTATGGAGCTGTAAAGGACAATGAGTTTTTCCGGTCTCCAAAATATGTAACCCAATGTAAGTGAATGAATCCGTGCATGTTACGAACGGCATATATTCATAACATGAACCACGAATATTTTATATGATAGGAAATCAAGAAAAAGGTATTTAAGAAATTCTCTGTATGTTATGACATAGTTCTTTTTAAAGGATTCCAGACTTTTAAACTTTCAAAACGTATAAACCATAATATTTTCCATTAAAGTGAAATGTGTTTTGTATCATCCTTGGCTATAATGGAATATTGGTTTTCGATTCATGATTGAAAATATGTACTGTGATATTGTGGAAAGAAGACGCAATGTCCTATGTAATTCAGACGATTAGTAAAAGCTACGATCCATGTTGTTGAGGATCTCAGTGATTTGTGATAGGTGGCAACCAAGATGGACCTGATGTCGCACGAAACCTCATCCACTATGTCCACAAATACATTCCAAAGGTCTTATCTGTAGTACCTGAAATCAATCGCGAAATTTGGAAGTGAATATTGTGTAAGTTTTTGTGAATCTCGGTTCTAAGTGTCATCTGAAAATGAAATGTTTGTCTTTGTCCAAAAAGAAATTGTTTCTCTAATTGTTTTCTGGAATGTTTCTCCTATTTTGTGCAGCTAGTATTTTGCATATATCAGTTGTTAAATAATAGCTGGATATATGCTACACACAGAGAGTTCATTGACCATGTCCGAATTGACCATCAAGCAATCAAATTCGCCAAATGTTCTCTGGGGAGTGGACATCTATATGGATGATAGCATAAACTGAATATTTAGTTCAACATTCCCATTTGTTGCCCCCAATAAATTGCACGATGAACGTCTCGAGGAATCCTCGTTCAAGCCAGACAGACCACCAATCATGAATTGGAATGAATTATGCATTTGAAATATTAAATTACCACTGGAACCCGCAGGTGGGTGGGAATTGGAGACTCAAAAAATGTCCATGAAAGATCCCTAAGTATAAGTGGATTCATTATTATTTGTCTGCTATAAATGTTTTATACATATACCAACAGTGCACAAGTTTAAAAAAACTGTGCTATACCATTATTATTATTATTATTATTATTATTATTATTATTGTTAAGATTTATATTATTATGCAGATTATTCCATGTCTGGCTCTACCAATGAGTTTACGGACACCACGTTCAAATCTAATAATTTTATCAGCTTCAACTTTGTAGAGGAGAATTCAGTTACAAACAAACAGTAATGAGAAAGTAGACATGAACAGACAAATAACAAAAATACTGATGAAATTATGCCCACAAATGCAAGTACGTGAGTAATTCCTTAGTAAGATCATACTTACAATGGTGAATTGTTCGAGAAATTAGGTGCAGTATAGCTGTTGTTTTACTGAAATCATACTTCGTAGTTTGGCACATGAACACAGTCGGCATCGGTGTATGCCAGCGTTTTGATGTGTTGTCTATGCCCTCGTAAATTTCATGAAGTGAGTTGATAATGATGTGCAAAAAGTTTCTTGGGTGTTGTTCATTTCCATATGTCAGTTCTTATAACACATTCGTAGCACCTGATATAAGTAATTTCCATCGTCACAAGCCTTGATTCATATATATACATTCATATATATACATATTCAACACAACTTATTGTCCATTACTGCTCCTGAAAGCGGTTGTTATTTTGGCTGAATGGCTTCCGAGTGGGACATATTTACAACCTCCTCGAGAGACTCGGATGTGCGGCTGACGTGAGACTTCCCTGCCGACTGGTGTGGAAATAATAAGTGGGGAACATTAATGTGACAGCTCATGATGTAATACATTCATGATTTAATATATTGCAGTGATAACATTATACGGGACATTGTACATTCGATATTAAGGACACTAGAATCGTGATGATACTTTGTAATGCACTTGAATAATTCATTACAATCAAGTGGCTTGGTTTTGTTTAGATTGTTATATGTACTCAATGTAAATATGCAACTCACATAGTCCGAAAAATATTGGATTTAATTCATAATAGCATGTGGGATGTGACTTTTTACAGCAAGTTTTGCAGCTATGGTGTTGTTTGATTTTGTGCCCATCCAAAGTTACGATAGTGTTTTTGATCGGTTTTTGTAATTACCTTACAGAAAAGATGTGATTATGAACATACACGTTTGAACGCTAATTTCTTCGCCACCGACACACTATTGTAGACCCACAACAGCATATTTAGATTCCAAACTGTTACATAAAAATACTCAGGTGAGTGTGCTCGAACAAAATGCTTGTTTTTAAACATAAAAAAAAACTAAGCAGCATGCGTTACAACAGTACCCAATCAGGTCTAAATATGTGAACAATCTGTTAATGGCCTGAACAAAGTACATACATATCTGTGGATTCAGGGGTCTTCCGAATTGGATGTGAAAAATTTATAACATGATTTATCACATGTGTGACTGGCGCTCATACGTATGGCAATTGCCATTAGGATTTGGCTGTTTCAGGGCCCAATTACACGCTGCTCCCTCTCGCAATGTTTTAGGGATGAATACATTAACTTCTCTCGTGGGAATGGGATCTGTTGATGACGTGATAGATTCTATACCGCTGTCGTAGAAATGATGAATGACAATATATCAGCATGCCATGAAGGACACGGTAAATTCCCAACGGTATCCCTAGCAATTTCGTCCATCCCATTCCTGCTTGGTTTGCACAGTAGAACACAAACGTCATGAATGCAAGAGAAAAGTGGATGAACAATTCGGTAGTTAAATCATACATAAGGATATGTACGACTCTGCCTTGCCCTTGTCACAGCTACAGTTAGGTGAAAGGTCACTATGAGCATATTTTTTTCGTATTGAACAATCTACTTCAACAGTGCTCCTATAACATCAAACAGGCAAATCTGTAAACTGAGTTTATGTTGTATAACCCTACTCTACAGGACATTTGCATACGCCTTGCCGTTAATTCTCAGGGAAGTAGAAAAATGCATGGTGGTTCGTTAATGACATCTCTGCCGAGGATGTTTTGCATGTTCCTTCGTACTATTGTTTTTTGTTGTGGTTGATAATGACAGTATGGTTCAAATGAGTACATACGTGCGCCAGAAAGTTATGATGTGGGTGGATTGGTGCAATGTAAATAGCATTAAAAATCTCCACAAGATGTGATTCATGCAGTTGGGAAAATGGTGATGGTGTTTCGCCTGGTCGAAGCCTTTAGTATTGCATTTACTGACAATATTGCAAATTTTAGTATGCATGCCCAAACCCCCACAAAACTCTGCTGTCCAGTTCTGTAGTCAAATACACCATCCCTCCCCTGTGTCACATATGCTCAACTCGTATCAGTGTCGTGCGACGCTGCAGATGGCCATCCGATTGGGTCGGCGTTTGGCTGTTTTACTAGACGTCCGGAGCTGTATTTCGTCATTCCACAACGCCTTGATTCTAGCAACTTTTGGCTGAGGAACAATTATCCTGGAGCCTTCTCCAAACTCTGGTGACTGTCCAACTGGAAACCCCAGCTGTCTAGTGATTCTGGTCACGCTATCTCCGACTTGCCTCATGTTAATAATGTTTGACCCCTGTGGTTGCGTTATATCTCATCTGAGTCCCATGATTAAGATTTTTGATCAGAGGGTACCGTCAGCTCATCGAAGATTTTTTTGTTCTCTCTTGTTATATCTCATTTGAGTCCCATGATTAAGATTTTTGATCAGAGGGTACCGTCAGCTCATCGAAGATTTTTTTTGTTCTCTCTTGTTATATCTCATTTGAGTCCCATGATTAAGATTTTTGATCAGAGGGTACCGTCAGCTCATCGAAGATTTGTTTTGCAAGTTGTTCTCTCTTGTATGCTCTACAGCAGCTTCCATCAACAGCAAGGTTCTCTTGCCACAACCCCCCCCCCCCCCTATATCCGTCCCTGCCGGAGATAGCATCCCATCCCATTTCGGAGTTGGCATTCTGGCAAATTCACTACGAATAAATTCCAAAGTTATAATAAGACCTCACCGAAACTTGATTGAAGACGTCTCCAGTCTCGGTATCAGCCAAAACCATCCGTATCTGGGAGCATCACCATATGCATAAGGTGGCTTGGTCCCATGTGCCACATGTATCGTATGGATTGTTCATATAGAGGGGTTCCTCCTATGTTTCTGAGTTAGAGGCTACAAATCATACGGTGGGACTTAAAAGAATTCAAAGAATCAAGCACGGGATCCAAGGATCAGAGTGGTTTGTGTCGAACAGGATGGGTCTCCTTGTCGGACGTAACTTATTCGCTGGGAATAGATTGCACATCAACTCCCATTTTCTGTAATAACAGAAACCAATTTCGGAGTGTGCAACTGTATATTGTGTGAGTGTTGTGTTTGTCATCATAGAGTTCGTTCTGTCGATATGCTTTTTTCGGACGGTATAAACGGAATGCATTTCGAGAATTGTGGAAATTCAGAATTCTGGTTCTTTCAAAGCAATAGAAACACTTGGTGATTCACAATGTGCGATTGAACAATCACTCAATCAGATCCACCAGTTGTTCTCTGGGGAGTGGAGATCCATGAAGTGAAGAGCCAAAATAAAATCCTCATCCTGACGATCACATCCACAATCCCAATACACCACACGAAGATAAGAACGCCGAGCTACACTAATTCGGAGAATCTCTGTTCAAGCCAGACAGACCATCAATCAAAAACTTGAATGAATTATACATCTAACAGACTAAACTATTACTGGAATCCACACGTGTGTAGGCATTGGAAATTGATAAAATCTAGATGCAAGATATTTGACTGTTTATGTGTGAGTAAGAATTTTCACCCATGTAATGCCATACAGTTTCCTGTATATTATTATTCAAATTCCTGTCTGGCTTTACCAAAGAATTTATGGACGTCAAATGTAATCATGTAATCAAATTCTACTAAAATACAAATTAAACATGCAAATTAAATTACATACAAGCAGTAATGAGAGAGCAGACATGGACATACAGGCTGCACAAAGACTAATTAAATTATGGCCATAACTGCAAGTGCTTCAGTAAGTCCTTCCTGTCGTCGTCTTAGATCAGTTTTGAAGTAACATTTACAAGTGGGAAAGAAGATGAGAATAACACTTCCCCAACAAAAGTTGTGTCTCTGATCACCGGCTGCCAAGGAATGCACAAACCATATCCCTACCTTTCTTAGCACCGTATATACAGAGGTTTCATGTATTTGCTACAGACAGAGCGAAACCCATTGCCCATTACTGCTCTGAATATAGTGGGACAAATTTTTAACTTCAACGAGAGACTTGGATGGGGAACTCACGTTAGACTTCCCAGCTGACTGGTGTGAAAATGATAAACGGAGATTGGAGGAGGACATAGTATACTTCATTCTAAACGATTCACGTGAGATGTCCGTGGACAAGACCAGGCAATAAGGAAAAGTCAGGAAATAATCATAACTATTGCCGAATGGCAGTGTTGTCAATGTAGCGATCATATGGATTCCATGAAAATCCCCGATCCAAATCGCAAAAAAAGTAGTGTATTCCAAGAAGTGTATGGTATACTTGAATTTGTTTGCAATTGTATTGTATTTATTGTACAATTTAACATTTCGCGTAATGTAGAATGACCTTTTATGTTGTTGTTCCAGGGTTTATTGTATTGGAAATAAAATATTTTAAAAAACAACACCGAGTGGCTCGTCAATTCGCTACCCGGCGACATACGTTTTAGTAATTGTTTCGTTCATGAAGTTGTTAATAAACTAGTTTGACCAATATCTCTTGGCCATTCACAAGTCGCCTGATATTATGGCAGTTTGAATTTATGGACTTGATATAGACTCAGGCCTATCTTTCCTTCAGCAACGAAACTTTTGATCGCATTCGGAGGATTATAATCATGTGTAATTCATGACATACGAAGCACCTCTTTACATGTATGTCCAATTGTTTTTTTACTAGTACAGGGTACATGAATACAATCATTCTCACCCAAGTGTTTTGACTTGAGGTTCCACTAGTCACTGTGATTAAGTTATGCTGTTGCAATCTATTCCTAAACCAGGAACAAGAATACTTTTGTTATTCGCACAGTAGTAAATATGTACTAGAAAAATACTTGAAATTTAACCAACTAGAAAATACGAAATGGCAGCCACACCATGTGCTTTGAAGTTCACCAAAGACAAATTATTATCATTCTGAATCCCAGTCATGAACACAAAATACATTTTAATATTTATTAGGGTTAGAACATATAATAGTACTTACAAGCTGTGTTGATCCAACTCCTTGTGTTGCTCAAAAGCAATGATTCAATAGACATAACAGATATTCAGCATAAACTCTAACTAGTTTGTATGCATGTGACCTTTCCTTGTCAATAGCTGTGACACTACTGGTCAAAATTACATATGCCCCAACTCCAATTGTTTATATGGAGTGGCCAGTCACTGAAGTGACCACCAGAGGCCAAAACCTATAATACCGATATCTAGGGGATATTTAAACTTAAACCATGATGACATTATGACATCTATCATAATGCACACTAATACTTACCTATACACTTTAACATATGGTAAATATATGATGGTTGTCACACATAAAAACTATAAACCAGACTTTGATAACACTTCGATAACACATTGGTGTTGAATGTACTTCGCCCGCACTTCAACAAACAGACAAGTAGCTCGAAAGTAATTCAATTAATGAGCGAATTGCTCATGGAAATATGGCTACATACTTTATATGTTTCGAGAGTACAGGATATTAGATGAATGTATAAATCCAGCAGGTCTGGAGCTGAGTGGTGTTTTAGTGACATAGTACATCTGAGATGTTTCTGATAAGGCCAGTATCAATTTCAATAATGCAGTTCATTTTCAGTTATTAATGACATTGGTAATTACCTTCTAATACTATTCGTCCACTATAAACAAATCCCATCTAATCTGCACTACACCCTTTTAAATCCTAACTGCATATGCGAACTAACATGCAACCGACCTTGGCCCACCTCAAAGTTGGAATCAATTTTAAAATTAGCCAAATTCAGCCTTCTTGTTTATCACAAGAAATTGAAAGTACATCTCGGGAATATATAGGAAATATGCACAGTTCGACAGCAGATACTTAGAAAATTGCCGTTAATCGTGTATGAAAACAGTGGCTAGAGAATGATCGGCCTGCCTACATTGCCGGTTGCCACAGTATCTAGACGAAAACCAATAACGTCATGAGACTGTGTGTAGAACTCGCCCGCAAGGCGGGCCGCTTTGAGGAAAAAATTGATGCGAGATTGACTGGCCCGAATTTGAATCTTGATTTGGCAACTCAATTTAGGCACGTAATACACATTTTCAGACCCAAATGTGTACGATTTCTCATTCTATAGACAAAATAAAGCTACCGCAGAATGAATAAATTTTGTCAATTCTATAAGTGATTATAGCTTTAAAAGTTCATTTGACTACCATCAAGTTAGGCCAATAATACCTATTTGAATTACAATTGTTACATGATAATATACTGTTGAATGTGCTTCGCAATATCCCGTCGAAGCATGACTAAAAGGTGAATAGCTAAAAAAATATTAAGTAACATTCACATTAGCAGTTCCTAGAATGCAGTCAAAACAAATTTAGTAAATTTAGAAATCAATTTACTTACCAGACCATATGTATTATACATACCAGTTGGCCAAATGATGTCTTTCGTGTTGTATGTGAAATAGCTATGACTCGGTTTATCTCATGTGTGACTGGCGCTCATGAGGACGGCAATTGTCATATGGATTTGGTTGATCCATGACCGAATTACATGCTGCTCTCTTTCCCAATGTTTTGGGGATGAATACATTAGCTTCTCTCGATTGAAAGGGGTCTGTTGATGACGTGATAGATTCTATACCGCTGTCGTAGAAATGATGAATGACAATGTATCAGCATGCCATGAAACCACACGGTAAATTCCCAACGGTACCCCGGGCAATTTGCCCTTATTTGTATAGTAAAACAAGGGAAAACATGACACGATTTTCAAGAGAAACGTAAATGAATTATCTCTATTGTTTGAACATATGTATGTTGATATGTAGAATATACTTTTTTTTTAAAACAAAATCACAAGTGATCAAATTCAATCAAGCAGGCAAACTCAGTCTATGCAATATACAATGATAATATGTGGGATGGTTACTACATCAGTGTTGAGTTCATTCACAATGTCCGATTGGACCATCACGCAGTCAGCTTCAAAAGAAGTTCTTCAGTTCATGTCGTGAAGAGCAAAAATGAAATATTAATCCTGAAGATAATTCTGTTTAGTACAACAAATAGTTTTTGCCCATGACTGTTTTTAAGATGGTTGGATTCACCCATACTGAACCATTGGAAATTCGGTATTATCGCCCTATTTATTTTTCCCCTATTGCCTTGACATTGCTCAAAATGCTATTGAGGTCACTTTCTACTCATCTCAACAACTTAACGACGTTGACTGAGCAAACGCTTAGCTCACTTCGGGAACACGTTTGTTGTGGGACTCAGTCTTCTACATGTATATCCAATGAGGCTCAAAATGCGAGAACACAAACTCAATTAAGAGCCTCGTTAGAGAAATAGTATTAAAGAGCTATAAAGACTCTATTTGAGTCTGGACAGTCAGCAATTTTGAGCAATGTCTAGGCCATAGGGGAAAACGCTAGGGCGATAATACTGAATTTCCAATAGTGAAATGGGTGTATCAATTCGAAATATTGATTTTTTAATCAATTTTGAATTCCTGTCTATGTGTGTTAATACATGCAAAAGCAAAATTGGTGCTGGTGTTTTGCAACGCCGTAACTTTTAGTTAGACATAAAATTCTAGACTTTGGAACTTCAAAACTATTCAACTGGTGGAATTCGAAAAGACTTCCATCAGACTTGCCATAGCATTGACCAATTTCAAGCAATCAATCTTCTAGAAATTCTATCGGGTATATAGGAAGTTCCGTAGTATTTGATCCCTATATATTCAGTCTGAAACCCGATACATCACTAGGGACAGAGTTACATTTATCACCAAGGATACAGATCTCATGGACAATTCTGTGAATGGTGGAAACGCCGGGTAGAAGAACGATATTAGATTTGTCTCAGAGAAAGCTACTCACAAAATATAGACTATAAATATTGAGACGGGTTTGTTTTCTGGATGTTCACTGGGAGTGTAATCACACAGCTTTTAGAATATTATTTGTCCCATTTTGAAAAGAAACTGAAAACTAAACGTTGCCGTTTTAGAGCTTTCTCCCATGTGTGACACATTTTATTATGAACTTTACCCATGAAATTTAAACTGCAGTGTGAAACTGCGCAATTAGATTTTAAAAAACTTCCAACACTCTGTGACAAGATTGTCAATTAGTACAGACCCGTGAATCCCCCCCCCCCCCCCCCCCCATTGCATCCTTTTCGTCCTTGCCCGGAGCAATTATCTTGTTCTGGAGCTCATGGAAAACTTCACCTGATGTCTGCATTAAGCTCTACTGTGGCCTTAGTACAACACGGGTGCTGACAATTAGGTGGTATACATGGGTTCTACAATGATTCACTGGTAATGAGTGAAAAAAACAGCACCTAGAGGATATTTTTGCATTCTAAGAAAAGTGGTGCATGTGCTGAATACTATTTAAATGTCAGTTACTTCAGATGGGAAACTCACCTGCTTCAAAGATTATCGGATACACGCAGCATTTGATTGATTTGTTCGATGAATAAAAGTGAAAATTGATTATTACAAAAGTGATAGTTATTATTACAGAAGTGATAGTTTACCAGGATAAATTATATCAGTATGCTACTGCATTGTCACTGCAGACTTACAAACCTTTCTTGTAGTTATGGACAATAAAATCTTGAATTTGCTATGAGTTGCTTGCCAGTTAGTACCGAGTGGACGGCCTGTACGGGTATTAATTTTTTGTGAGTCGTTTTTGAGACTTCTACGGCGGCTTATATATAACAGAATTCAGATTTCTATTTAAGATAGTAAAAAAAAATATTTGTGGCCCCCAGAAGAATGTTAAATAATATGATTGATGGGGGTAAAAAGTTTACCTCGTGGGGAAAATGTCTTCCTCGTGGGGGAAATAGTTTATCCCATCAATTACATTATTTAGCATATTATTCTTGGGGCCACAAATATTTGTTTAATATCTTAAATAAAAATCTAGTCCATGAAGCCCGGGGCTCATCAAGGCGTGCAGAGATCGTTATTTCCCATTCTGCCTACATGAAATAAGTGCCCCTCACCAATTATGAAAATTGCTAATTTTCAAAGTATCAAATCCAACGTGACGGTCAATTAGCGACTTTGGCCCAACGATTGTCGAACGGTAGTCAAATAATCTTGATTCAACGTCGGCAGTTCACTAAGTATACGTACGTTGTCCCAGCGTTGGTTAGACGCCACCTTCTTGTTGGGAATTGAGTGTGGATCATGTGGTTTCTTTGATGTTGGTCAAACGTTGGGACAACGTTGCTAGGCCAATGGCGACTCCGCCTACTTAATGACAACCGGCTCAACGTGTACATGTTATCTGAGGTTAACAGACGGTTATGTGACCGTGATCCTACGGTAGCTGTCAAGGTAGGACTTTTCTCCCTTTCCTTTGTACATCGGTGTAATGACCCCACTCTTCAGACTGGCTGGCACTTGCTTACTACTCAAGATCCGGTTGATAAGAGGCGTCAGCATTTCCAATAGATCTACAATTTTATCGGCACGTTACCGGTTCCCCACATGTCCTTTATTGCGCTCGATCTCCTCCTCACAAACCCGATGACACTCAGATTTTCAGTTGTATGATATGTGCTACTCAAAGAGACAAACTCGCAGACGTCCTATGTCATCATGCTCTGTATAAATGGTAAAAATGAGTCACCATGCTCTGTTTCTGAAGTCACTCTTGTAGACGCATGAGTGAATTGTCGTAATCTCTCAATTACCAGGAGAGGAACACCAACCACGATCAAATTTCAGCTCATTCTTATATGTTACACCATAAATATTGCTTACGAGGTAGTTCCGTGTTTTTTTCGCAGAGTGCGGTGACGCTCTTCTAGTAGGAGATTCCTAAACATGACACTCTTTCGGTGTAGCGAATCGCACTCAGGCTTGTGGTGTTCTGAAATCAGCGAAGTACATCAAAAACGTGGAGTTTTGGAACGTTATGATAAGTCAGGATATTTCCGCGATTTGTACGCGAAGTACGTATCCCCTCATAAAAATATTACTTTGAAACTGAACAAATAAATCATACGTTTCTAAATTGGAGTAAATGTTAATACTTTTAACATGATAATAATATTTTTTAACATTTGATTAATGAGATATATTTTATTACTCGGAATTATTATGAGTTATGCCAACTATTTCCAGCAGTGAATGCTGTCAAATTTCCCCCAAGATGGCGTCTTCCCCAACTCCTGCAAATCAAACTTTGAAAAAAGAAAAGAAAGAAGAGTCTTTCCTTGATAAACTCGGAGGGACTCTTGCACGGAAAAAGAAGACAAAGGAAGGTAATATTTTCAGATGAAATATCATGTGTAAAGGAGATAGGTTTTTGGAACTTTACTTTTAGTTTCAACTTGGTCTTGGTCTAACTAACTGTAGGGACAGCACAAGTACTCGAGTACTCGTCAACGAGTCGAGTCACAGCAAGAACCGAGTTTTAAATTGATAACCGAGTACTCTTTGAACGAAACTAAGACTTTATTTTCAGTAAATATCACGAAATGAGCGCTCAAAACCATGACAAAACGTTGAAAAAAGATCGAAATTTGAGTTCTTGTAGACATTGTTTCGAACAAAAACTAGCTGCGCCACCTGGCGAATCACTGGTGCTGCCTCTGGGCTCTAGCGAGTGCACTGTGAACTGAGTCACATGATGCAAACAAGATGTCTGCACCCATCTGAGAAGGAATGCAACTTAGCTGTTCAGTAATTTAGTGAATATATATCCGATATTTAATTCTAAACTACTTGGCAACGTACGATTCCACCTTCTGAATGCCCCCACTCATTAATTCAGCAGTCTACTGGCAGTCCCAGTGCATTACACGGTGAATTGACGATCTATTCGAAAAATTTGACTAATGCAATCTACATTTGGTAATTTTTTACGAGTACTCGGTTACGAGTCGAGTCACAACACCCGAGTACTCGAGTTACGAAATCTGTACTTGTGCTGACCCTAACTAACTGTTTTGACTCTTGAGTCTTGTCTTGAGTCAATCAACTCAACAGCTCAAGTCAGTGAGTGAGATGAGTACTAATTAGGGCTTCAACAAGTACTCGGTTAACCGGTTACGGTTCGGTTACAGAGTTTGTGACCGGTTAATCATAAACGTATTTTGCAACCTTGTAATTCAGCCTGAAACAGTTCACATCACTCAAATTATCGCCTAAACGCCCAGAATTGAAGTGATTTATCACTCCGATCCAAATAGAATGTTTATTCATCATAATATGGCATATTCTCATGTGAAAATGACGTCTAATGTTTTGACACGAAGATTTGATAAAATGCGAACTGCGAAAAAAAATTGGTGTTACTTTGGACAATATTTAACTCTGTATTTTTGGACGAGTAACCGGTTACGGTTCGGTTACAAGCTAACGAGTAACCAGTCACGAAATTTTGTACTCGTTGAAGCCCTAGTACTAATCTTGTCAACTGTGCTCAGTCCTGTACTGAATATGCCGAGTCGATGGCTGGCCGCTGGGAAAAGTATTTGTGGCATTTATCGTGCAGTGGCCAGTGCAGAAAATGTGCGATCTGTTGCAGCTACTGTACTATGGCTGGTTTACCTGCCTAATCCCATTGTAGGATCACCTCGTATCTCAAAGTGTAAATTAGTGTAATTGCGGACCCTTTTTGGTTTTAATGAAATATTACATCTTTTCATCATCGTCAATTTTATGACGTCAATAATACGAATGAGGCACTTTATTACTATGCTGGGGATATCTATAGTCCGCAAATTGTGTGCATATCTTGAAAAGCCCTTACAAGCATGATCATTCCGTCCACATACTAGTAATAATGTATCAAATCAAATCATTAGTGGTGAGTTACAGTATTTCTTGCATTTGTTTCCAGTACAAGAAATTGAAGCCGAGGGGAAGAGTGCAATTGAATCTCCCGTGTCTCCTTCTAACCCTGACTTTGGACCAGAGTGGTATGCTTTAGGTATGTATGGTATGCTTTAGGTATGTAGATCTAGTATTCCATATTTGTTCATCCGTCACAACTGTTTTTAATCCCTTGATGTTTTGTGTTCAGTATTTAGGTAAATATTGTATATGATGAATATTTAAGTATTTAAAGTACTTTTCTGAAATTCGCTACAGAAAACCTAGAAATAAACACTCAAAACTTTCCATATATTTTGAAAATTGAACTTATATGGACATCAAATTGAAGTAGTTTTACGGTTTACCCAATTTTACATTATCTTGGAAAAGATATTGATCCTTCTGCATATATTGATAACATCTTAGAAATTGCTGCATCACATAGTTGATAGAATTCTGTAGAGTTTTATGTTGTGTCACTCCAGATGACAATGAGGAGCGTTCAATGCTGGACCCGGCCTGTCGGGACGACCCCAAACTCCTTGAACTCAAAAAGGTTTATATCTTTGGACCATGTCAAACCATGTCACACTCTCGAACATTTTCAGCATGTATTCAATATTTTGTTGAGTAACTTAAGTACCAGTATTGTGATGTAGAGTCTGAAGGATAGAACAGATCGAGAACCAATAATTAACCATGAACAAAATCAATTACACATGTTATCAGTCATATACTAGGTAGTAGATACATACAACTACCATTATACTGCATTTGATCAAGTAAACTGCCTTGACAAGTGTGTGTTTTGTGTATGAATGTTCGTGATTCAATCAGAAAAGAATATTGGTAGTAATTCCATGCACTTGTGAAGTGACTACAGTCCAATGTGTGCTGCAGATGTTACTAGACTGGATCAACGATGAGCTCGCTCACTTGCGTATTCTCGTCAAAGACCTCGAGGAAGATTTGTTTGATGGACAGATTCTCCAAAAACTTGTTGGTTAGTCACGTGTTTTGTATCTCATGACTCCAGAGTTGATTTTGAAAGTGTAGCATAGTGAAAGCCATGTTGGTGAAAAACTATTAACTGTTATCAGAAATACATTTCAGACTGATTTCTGCTTGTATATACTTGTATATATAACTGTGCTTGTAAGCATGTCTTTTCAGCAGATTGTATTGTATATGTATTGTAGTCAAATAAATTTAGGATTTTGTGAAGAAATAAAATAAATCTTAAATGTCCATGGAAATCACCATCTCATGATCTTTATTCTGACCTGACAGAGAAGTTGGAGGGGATAAAGATTGAGGTTCCGGAGGTGACACAGACCGAGGTGGGACAGAAGCAGAAACTTCATGTCATTCTGCAGGAGATCAACCGCATTCTGCCGACCACCTGGAACCACCAGAAGTGGACTGTTGATGGTATGACAGCTTGGGAGATCACTCGTGTGTGCAAGGCACTCGTGTGTGTTGATTGTTGTACCGGTCAATTAAACTGTAAAAGAATATAATCTATCTATATTATATAGATTTCTATTTCTGTATATTACTCACATAGTAAAATGTTATAACGTACAGGAACATTATATTCATTATCCCTTCTCAAAGTTCTGAAGTATTATATGTATATACATTTATCATCGGATTGCTGCAAATGGGCGATTTTGATTGGTCAATTCTCCGATAATACCACGCCGTATTTGGAGAGCTGTGACACAACCCCACGATATTTTCTGTATCGTGGGCTTCAGGCGGGTAATACAGAATGGCGTTTTGGAGAGCTCCATATAATCCAATGATAAAATCGTTACCATGGACTTCAGACACCAATACGGTGTGATATCTGCCTTCAGTCAGCATATCCCACTCGGCCTGTGGCCTCGTGGTATATGGTGACTTCAGGCAGATATCACGCCGTATTGGGGTCTGAAGCCCATGATAACTTATAGTATTTTGATATTCCACAGGTATACACGGGAAGAACTTGGTGTCTATCCTGCACCTGTTGATTGCTCTGGCTCGACACTACCGAGCTCCACTCCGCCTTCCAGAAAACGTCCGCGTCTTTATGCTCATTGTACAGGTATGTCACGCTGAGCTAGATTACTGTACTTACTATGTACTTCACAGTGTACCATACTACGCTATGATTCGCAACTACAGTACAGAGATTTGTGATGTTGCCTCAATACAGAGAACCATTGTCTGAATGGCTAATAGTCATCTATACTAAATGTGTATTGGCAAATGATCTTTTCCAGAAACAAGGCAACAACCTGATGCCACGAAGAGTGCCTGAAGACCTGACGGTGGACAATGAGTATGTATATACGGTTACATTATGATTGTCCATAGAGCATCATAATGGAAACAAAACCTTCACATCTAAACTTCTGTATGAATGTTCATTCAATGCCTCTTAATATGCGAGTACATAAAAAAGTTCCTTGAAGTGCTGATATGTTTGTTTAACATATTAAATTGTATATATCTATCCTTCCACAGGGATGTTGGTGCGAGGGTAGGTGAGTAAAACCTTTATTGCTGATTTGGTGAATTGGGGCTTCTCTGAGAAATACAAATCATCAACTGGACAACTACATCTATCCAATTTGTAAAACATTACATTTTCCGATATTTAGAATTAAATTGTGAGTAACAAATTCTGTGGTACATGTGTAAATGTATTTGGAATAATTCTGCATTCGCTTACAGAGAAGGATGCCTTTGATACACTTGTGAGTCATGCCCCAGACAAGCTTAATGTCGTCAAGACGGTGAGTTCTGTACTTGTATATTACATATGTGCATGGTAAATTGTTGTAACGTGTCAGGCATTCTGGTTTTAGTTGTTGAATCATTTGCAGCTTCAAAGGTGATAACACGTGTCAAATATTATGCTGTGATTTATGTGTTACAAATTGGTTGTGGAAATGTTTTCAGTCGCTGGTGAACTTTGTTAACAAGCACCTCAACAAAATCAACTTGGAGGTCAATGACCTTGACACACAGGTTTGTAATCAACTATCACGTGTATAGCAAACCAGAGAAATATCCTAAAGTATCTGTCAAGCAGATTCCTAAACTAGAAGGAGGGTCTTTCATGGAACTGTACCATTCTATATTTTGATGACAATTCGACCCTTGCATTGGTATTCCCTATTAGTACATGTACCCTGTCTTCTCCACTCTCCCCAGTTCCATGACGGTGTATACCTTGTACTACTGATGGGGCTCCTGGAAGGATACTTTGTGCCGCTCTATAACTTTCACCTTACGCCTACGGAGTTTGATCAGATGGTGAGTCCAAGTGTTGACATACTTGTGATTTACCTAAATGCGAGTCAATGGCATCGCCAAATCTATAAATGTCCATGAGATATTCATTACAACTTATAGGTGAGAGTTTTCTTATCATATCATTTATCAAAGAAAAATCTGGTGATATGATGCATGGAGTTCGGTATATCTCCCCCGTCTATCCTGGGCAGGCAAACAAGATTGGTACATGTGCTGGAAATTGAGAAACTGCTGCATGCAATCAATTTAGAGAAAACTAGAGCATTGCAGGTCAAATGTACCTCTTGATTAGGAAAGCAAAATTGAACCAGTTGAATTCATTCTTTCAAACCTTTGATTTCCAAAAGTACATTCAAGTGGGCCATATGTATGTGAGGAGTGTCCTGTAACCACCAAGCTATATGGGTGTTATAATGTTTTATTTGATATGTTGTGTGACCTAGTTGTACCTGTTTTACAACCAATAGCCTCGGGGCAATATTATACAAAACCTGTTTAATATGACAAACATGTATTCAACATGCTGGGATTGAATAAATAAATACATCCCTAAAATATAAAATAGAACACTAGTTAGTATATATCAGAGGACATTGGCATAAGGGCCTCGTCTTCGCTTTTGAACTCACTTGGGTCACTTTTTTTTCCACTTTAGAAACGGGTAGACCCATAAATAATAAACAAACACGTCGATGTATCATGCACTGAGTGGCCTCAGTCGTGTGCCAGACGCAGGCCACGAACGACACACTGCACACTACTTGTGATTCTCGTCGTGTCCATAACGGCGAGGCGAAGGATCACTGCGACCCACGAAAGGTGATCACAGACGCTGTTAAAATTGCCAACAATGACAGCTATCTGGCAAATTCTATCCACAGTGACAAATGGGCACATTGTTTTGCCATGAATGTTGAACAGTGAAAGCTGATACAAAATGTGGTGGCGCATGGTGTAAGAAAGATACAAGGCCGTGTGAGTGACCTTCGACCTCTAGCTACTTGTCCCTCACCAGCGTAAACAACATGATACATCGCGGGTCCTGTGGTTGACCAATCCCTGTTCTATGATTCACTGACAGAGGCTGGGCTGGTGTATGTTGCTATAGCAGTGGTGTACCCGGTACAGGGCCCTATGGGGATGGGCATATGACAGGGGTTGTCATGGTAATAGATCTGTGATGTTCTTTGCTGACTCCACAATTATAATTGAAGGCTTTGTGTGAGTCAGGGATGTGTGTGGGTCTGACACACTGAAGCCCCAGGCATCAACACTGACCACTCTGGGAAGTTGATCACTCGGGACTGCCAATTATAACTCTGGGGGCAGCCACCCAGTCAAACATGACATCCCCCTGGCTGTAGTCACCTTGTACCTGATACGTGTCTGGGCGACAACCCCAACCCCCACCCCCCTCCTTCCTTCCTTCCAAACGGGAGTGCCACCATCACATGTGTATGTACACCAGAGTAATCATAACTCACATGGTACATCAAAGTATCTTGGCAAAACTGTTATGTCAGGCCGGCACCTGAATAATGATCGACTTAGCTATGACATTCATTCATCGTTCATGGGGAGGCAAAGTGCCAGATTTCCTAGCACGGTGAACACATGTAGTAATAAAGACATGTTATATCATATGTAAGAGAGATTCAATAGTTGCATGTGAATGTGATTATTTTGTGGGTAGCAGTCCAAAGCAATCTTAAGTTTGAACCACATAAATCAGTCAGATTTTAGAAGGTAATTGTCTATTGATTAATAACAATGGTAATCTAAATCTTGATAACCATGAAAAAACACAAATACATCTCAATATCTACAGGTTCACTAAATACTCTATCTACACAACTAACGGTTTTTAAAGAGCAAGCAATCAAGCATCAGTCTAATTCCCATAAACATAAACGTGAAGTACCGGTACGAGCGGGTTTTCTGATGTGTAGGCCATTATCCATAATCAAAGCAGTTCTTGAGGCTTAAGGATGTGGTCTAGCACCCTTAAACTGTGACATGTCTGCACAAAAAAACACCATGACGCTTTTATTTATGAGAGCATATACTTTGGTACCTTTTATCTTTAGATCAGCAGTATAAAACTTTCCATAGTCAGATGCTCAAGATGTTGATATATCGTACAATACACCATGCAGGAGAAACTTACTGCTAAAAAAAATAGTTACAAGTGGTGGATGACTCACAGGATGATATCAAATACTACAAAATAATTACTGCGCCATGCCCCCCCCCCCCCCCCAAACCCCACACCCACCCTCTCCACAGAGCACTTGTTGTTTAGCAGTGATGGTGCAGGATTGCGTGAGAATCTAGACCCCTAGCTCTATGTACACAACCCACATGTACCAGGACAAGTACTAGAGTTGTGAGGTTCATGTTCATGAATACAAACTTACTGCCCAAAGATGACACCAGAACAAAGCAGACCTTCATACACTGACTGGCTAAGTTTAGTACAGTTTGTAATGGTACTTATCCACTAAAAGTGCTTACATGTATATTTGTTCTCAGGAAAAATAGTGAAATATGATTGTGCGGCCGTACAAAACTTGTTATGCGAAGCAAAAAAACTTCTGTCAATAAGCAAAAAGCAATTGTGGTAATTTTACTTTTATAGTATATATACTATATAACCTAACAGGACACACTCTTTTTAGACACAATTATATTAAATAGTTGCAAAACTGTAAACAAAATTTCGTAACACAGTAAGGACTTGTAGAAATGATCAGTGATTTATGATACAGTTTCTAGAAACATTATCTCATTTGAATGTGTGAATACGGACAGGTCAATGGGACTTGAGGTGATTAATGGCAGCTTAAAGGCTCCGCACATAGGTATCAGAACTCTTGAACCTCTTGTGTAGTATAGAACCCAGGAAGTTTTTCAGTCCTACACCAAAATAATAGCTTTACGACATGGTAGTGATGTTTATGTTTTGTCATATTTACGTCATAAACACAGCAAATTAGTTCCTGTTTTCAGCCTAGAAATTAGCATTCATTATGAGCTACATATGTCATGTTAAATTTTTTCCTTTCAGTCCAACTAGTTGAATGCAGCCAAAGTATTTAAGAGCAAAATGAACCAGAAATTCGTAATCCAAACTGTATTTAAACTTCTGATTCTGCAGCCTTTTCTGCAGGGATATTTTGATAATCAAAAAGTTTTATCAAACAAATTGAATAGTATAAGCCTTCCCAAATCCAGAAGCACCTTTAGTGTGTTTCACATAGCAGGTTCTGTCTCAATCTGGTTCGGGGACATTATATGGTTGTCAGTAAAGGCAATAATATTCAGAATGGAATGAGACTTTTAATTTGGCAATTTGTCAGCACTCTCCCACCACCAAAATCCTATCATCCCTACTCGAAGTGAATATTGAACATCAACACCACCCAAATAAAAGTTGCATAGATCTTTGCTCAACATGATAAAACTGGCAAACTCCACATAAAAAAAAATCAAACCAACACATTTAATCAAAATGATCCCCCACCAGCTTTTGCCCAAGGTTTGAGTTTGTATTTTCCAATGGAGTGCTCCCATCACCCCCAGACTTCCCCCTCACTGCTACCCAGGGAGTCCACCCCAGGGGAGGCTGGATCTCCCTGACTACCCCACCCCCTCCCTGCCAGTTCACCTCGGTCCCAGGTATGCCTGGTATGTCCGGCATGTGATCAAGGCTGATCAGAGAGGCACTGATGGAGACTGGTGCCTTCCTCTCCTCTCCTATCCCGTCCCCCACCTGAACTCCAGAACGACCTGACGCAAAGACCAAACCTCACTGCAGCTTTCGAGACTCATAGTATACACACATAAACGCACACTCCCCAAAGGGCACATGGGGAAAAATATGGGTCCTGACTTCATTGCATTCCACAGATGACAGCCGTGGACCAGTCTACAAGGGGAGCAGGGAGATTACTGGCATTCCTGGCGAGCTTCCTTGTCCCCGAGTCCCATGATTCCACGGTTTTATTTCCCTCTACACAGCCACTCATTTAGCTTCATCAAACTGTAACACCGCCAGGTCAAATTGACTCCCCCTTTCTCCTGTTCTGGGGACCCCTGGGGGCGATGGTGTTGTGATAAATATGATCAGAGAAATCACTGGATGTGCTGGTATTACTTGATAATATATGCATCCATCTGAAAGTGGGGAGAGGGATGATCTATCACATGGGGTATTTGTGGAATCAAGTATACCTTCTACCGTGAATAGATAAATAGAAAAACTTGTTTGTCTAAATTTCCCCTAAAACCGCCAAAGCATCAAAGGACAATTGAATGATATTGAATTAGTCAAAATATGAAACATCTCAGACAGAAGTAGATTCACGTTTGTACTTGAACATCCAATATCAATTGCCTGTAGATTCTGTTACCTTCAGGTGATACATGTAGGTTCATGGCACGGAAATTTTCAAAACAAATTTTGAATGGGCACTGACTGTAGTTCATGCTATTGTGAATGTTCTGAAAATTTGAGAAGTTTTTCTGGTATACATGTAGGTTCGATCAAAACAGATTAGACAGATCGGGATTCACGTACGCATAATGTAGAACTTTCCAATCCATCCTGTTATATGCTTATAATATAACCGGATATCCGGAATACGATGGGTAGAAGTCACACAATTAACGGTCAAATATCATGTGAACTGGTATGTTGACTAAATTATCGACATGATCAGTTCTATGGTTCCATTGGTCTTCATGATTCCAACATTTCATTGCATTTGTGTAAGTCATTTCATTGCAGAACCATGATCATTGTGATTTTTCCTATTCATATCTTTGATGTGTGTGTTTTTGGTGTTATCCAGGTGCACAACGTTAACTTTTCCTTTGACCTGATGGTTGATGCAGGGATCAGAAGACCCAAGTCCAGGCCAGAAGGTAGACTCAACCTTTGTAAATCTTGTCTCGGAAAAAAGTTGTTTGTTGCTGGTTAGATCCTGTTTATTGTCGGACACTAGATGTGAATATTGTTGAAAGAAACAGTGTACCATTATCAAATTATATATCAAATGTTCCAAATAATTTGAAAAACAGCATCTGATCAGCCTATTGATATTTCGTCTGTTACAGATATCGTAAACAGGGATCTGAAGTCCACTCTGAGGGTTCTATACAACTTGTTTGCCAAGTACAAGTCCATCAGCTAGGCCAACTGACAACGGAGCTGTCTACTATGCTGTTCCTACACGAAATTATTGTCTTCAAATGGGGATATTCACAGAAATGTGTTGTCAAAATTGGTGCTAAGTCGTGGATTCAGCATTCGCAGTAAGAGCTGATATTTGGCCTATCGGAAGAATCGATATGATGTAAAGACCATTGTTGACCTGTCTGAGAGTGTTCTTTCATGGAACTTGTGACAGGCAATCTGCAGCATTTAACTTATTGGTGTATGTTATACTCTGTTCATGTCTAGTTCGCTCGTATTGCATGATTTTATGGTGAGTGTGTTAATGTGTACAGTTTGTATGTTAATATACATGTAGGTAGCATTTAAATATATCAGCCATGTGATGTTAGGAACTACCAGTGTACTAGTGGCAATATAACTTAATTCAGTTGTTATCTTGTTAGTTATTCAGAGTAAGGCAAATACATGTGATCTTTTGAGTGCTAAGAATGCCATCCATCGTGAAGGATAGTGGTGAGCTCAGGATTTGATTTAACTAGGATCAGATATGGGTCCTACTCTGGACTTCACCTCTATGGGAAGAATGAGCACTGAGAAATATGAATGCATCATGAGAAGCTATGAAAATATAACTATGAAAATCTATAAATATTCCTGCTGTTACTGTTTTATGCATACAATGTATGTCCAGTTTGTATTGGTGATACCATTCTCTGCAAGCTTGTGTCTACATGTATTAAAAAAAAAAATACATAAAACACATCATTGTAAATGTTCAAACATTGTTACAAATTACTAACAGAACATCCCAGAAGGAAATTTTGCATTAGAATGATTAGTGGAGGAATGTTATAGATAATACCAGTAAGGGCATCATAATCTGCTGACCATAAATTTTTCAAAATACATTACTGTGTACTGAACTTATCAATGACTGTGGATGAAATACATAATATTGCATGCCAGCAATTTTGTACCCTTTTGTCACTGCAAATGGGAAGCCAATCACTGCCATGTTACAGCGTCTTTCACTCGCGTCAGAACTGTGCTTCATGTAACACTACAATTTTGTGTACCGTTACTGTTTATTTGTGACTGCAGATTGGGATATCTGAAAACAAAAACTTAATTTCAATTATGTAGAAAGCGGGAGGCATTATATACTGTTTTATCATGTACTTCAGTGACAAATTTTTTTATTACGAAGGAAACAGCACAGTTGTGACGTGCGTTATAAATCTTGTATATATGTTATTGCATTGTCCGGATGTCGGACATAACTCTGTCATCCACAATATATCTAACAATGGATCATCCGGGGAATGGAATTTCATGAAGTAGAATGATTTCATCCAACAAAAACCAATCTCTCAGGCGAGTTTCTGGTATTATTGGAATGAATTACACTTTCTTTGTTGTGTAGAATTATGAGTACATTTAGTGGTTGTCCATTATGGTATTTACTTTGTATCGCTGGTGCTATTTCACGTCTATACATGTATATTATACATTTGCAGCATTTTCAATGTTTTCCACTAAGCTCATAAACATGTGTAACCTTTTCGTTGAAATAAACTCATTAGTTCTTGCAATTTTGCACGTTAGAGTCTGGCTATGCACACTCCAGGAACATTCAATCAAAATTTTCTTAAGAAACTGCAAGCATAAACAATCTTGGATGAGCAAGTCAATTATTATAAATCCTTATGCCACCTAGAGTTGTTACATCTGGTCATCTAAAGTTGCCTTTTGTTTGTGTTTTCGAGATGCATGTATCGCATTGTTAATACCTTCGCCAATATTTGTAGCACTTTCGATGGGGCGTGTTTAGTACATATCTGCATCGCCAGCTGACAGCACTGTTTTTGGGGTAAACATGACGTCACTATTCTGTTTTTCTTGAGTTATCAATATAAACGTAATTAACCGCCATCATTTACGTCAATATTGATTACAGAAGATTTTCGTTAGTGATTTGGTGGCAAAAACTTAATTACAATGCTGCCACCTGTTGAATGAGCATATGACATGCCCCATATGATATAGTGGCAAAAAGACTTGATTCATATACAACAAAAATCTTCATTAAGCATCAGAAAGTCTCTAGTGGAAAATGCAAAACTCACTTATGTTTAAAGAATTCCCAAATCAATTCAGATTCCAGTGGGTGGCTCTGAAAATAACTCGACAGAGGATTAATGAACTAGGACCAGAAGTCACTGGGTATTCTACGCGTTCTAAATCCTCCATTATCACATGATGAATTATCTTCATAATACATGATGGACGTCCCAGATTTTTGAAATATTACTGATATATTTATTGATTATTAGTTGGATGCCAAATTGTAAATGTCACAGGTTCAAATCATTGGGAGTTCCAGTGATAATGGTCATCTATTTGATTTAGTGTACAGAAATATGGCCCAAAATATACCAAAATTTTGTGTTAGAATCATTGGAAGTCATTATGGTGCATTTTCTGCAGACCTTGAATGCTTAAGCCCATGTTTTGTGTATTGTAAAATGCACATACATGTGAAGTAGCCTTTCAGATAAAAAGCCTGAAAAAGATTGACTTTTTGATTTAGAATACGTGATGATTGGGCAGGACATGCTATTCTTTTCATCTCTTTCCCACTGCTTACTTTCTCAAGTGAGATCGAGTTAGTACGACCTCACGAGTTATGGACTCATTTCCATGAGTTATCAACTTATTCTCACGAGTTTTACTTACTCCTATTCTGAAAAAAAAGGAACTACTAACTCGGCTCCATAAGTAAACCCAGGTGTCCCACTCTTTCGAGCGCCGAAGGCGTGCCTCCGGCGTTCGAGAGAGTGAGACACCTGGGTCTACTCCATAAGGTATTAACCAGCCATCGGTAAATTGTCCGTCCAACAAGTTACGGTTTGTTTTTACTTGTTGAAGTTCCCTTAAAAAATTACAAAAGCCAGAAACACATATATATTTGTTTCTGCCGAAAAACGTAATTTGGGCTAATACTTATAGAGGCTTTTTTTCGCTTTTTGAATTGAATCGTTTACAAGCTGAAGATGGTGAATTTGGCACATTTTCTTACTTTTCACTAAATATGTTCAGTACAGTAACTGTTTTTTTCTTCTAATTTTGTGTGAGCATGGCATGTTATACCATATATTCTGTGCAATAATATGTTTTGGTTTGGAATCGATTTAATTAGCTTTAATTAGCCTTAAATTAATTAGCTTTAGGGCACCATATGGTTGAAGACCGAGCTCAAGTTTGTATTACCAGCACACAGGAAGTCATACGGTGCCTCTTCTGTGACCCTGAACTTGATCTCGGATGACCTTGAGTGCTCAAGCTCAATATCATGACATGAAGGCGTTTAATTTGGAAAATGGAGAAAAAAGACGCACGTACATATAACTACTGCTTAGGTTTGTATTATGAGCATATATGGTGGATCTTTTGGTGACCTTGGAATTGATTTCAGATGACCTTGAGGAGTAAAGATAAGGTCACGTCTGACATGAAAAGGGGTAAATTGGTCTGTGCAGATATTAATCTTGTAAATAGAGCTTAATATATAGGAATGTATCATGGAACGGAGCACATTCTATCAAGAACATTTAGTAAATCATACATGTATATTGTTGATCTTATCGTGACCTTTAAATTGATCTCAGACGACCTTGAGTGGTACCTCCCCACCTGGCGAAAAATTAGATACAGAATTAGTTCAATTCAATTTATTTTATTGAATACAACATGCAACATTCAATTAATTTTATTGAATACAACATGCAACATTAGTGTGGTTGATACAATAAAAATGGAAATATGCTTAATCACCTGAAGTATTGGATGCGTTAAACATCACGTAGACCGTGACATATATGCTTAATATGTTTTCAACAAATTACAAATTAAAATGCCTCATCAAATTATGAAATCAGTTCAAATGGTGATGGTCACGCCTCGATCATGCAGGTTTTAATAGCTAAGTTAAATTTCATGATGAGTTTAAGGCGCATATCTCAATACATAACGCTATTCTATTGGTTTGATCAGATTAGCAGTTCCAAATCATACACAATCCCATCAAGACCGCAAATAATACTTCCCCATATGATGCGTATTGATTTTTGGCCAGCCATCTCTCGTCTCCTAGAAACGGCATCCCTGTCGCTGTACCTACAGGTGGCTTTGTTGACAACTCTTTGTTGTGTATTGGAAATACCACGTGACTTTGTCGATGAACACAACCCGGAAATGGCGGTCGGTGACCTAATTGATGGGAGAATCCATCATCATGAGTCATCCTAATGGTGCTTTTTCATCATAGTTATTCATCAAAAAACAACATTCAATGTATTTTGTGAAAGAATATTGAATACTGAACCTACAGAATTGCACTATTATTCCTAAACCACGCTGTATTAAATTTCTGCCGTTGAAATAACATCAGCAGGTAATTTAATAGCTATCGAATTCTCCCTACCGCCGGAGCGGTCCAGCCCCTGCGCAGAAGAGATGCGCAATGGAGCCAAACGTTGTCCAGATTCTTTGTGTCATTCCACGCATACCAGGAACAAGTGATATTTCAACTAAATTCAACAAAATTCACTATATTTTCCCACCGAAAAGTGCCTGACGACCGCCTGTGGTGAGTACAAATCTTCTCTCGTTCAAAATATTGCGAAATTTCGAGATTTAGTCGATGGAATTTGCCGTGGAATGGCTGTAATGCAATGTCGCCCGCTTCGAATCACTGAAATTTTTGTCATACTTTGGGAAATGAAACTTCCAGCATAGTTCGAAAAGTTTACAGATATCGGTGTTGACAGTGTCGCGCGGTTTATTTGGTTTCAATACTTAATTTTGTGTTATAATATGGATCAATATGAGGGGATTTTGGTGTGTTTCTGATTTGTCGGCCATATTCGAAGCGAGATCCAGGCCTAGCCGAAAGCCAGGTGCTTGCTTGTGCTAAAAGTAGAACGCATGTAATAAGATGGCTAGGGGCTCGTACATAGGCACACAGCCAACAGTTGGGCTTGTCATTCATACACCGAGAAGCACACTGATTACACGCTTCGTGGTCAGGGCCTGTACCTCTGGTAAACCTACAACCGCTAGACTATCTAGTTGTGTGTGTTGAATTACTGAAGCAACATTTACGCTATTACCATACTCTGTAGTTGGATGCGTGTAGACCTAGTTTCCAAGAACTGCACTCTTCACTTTTTGTGTTGATAAAAAGAGGAGAAAGAGCAGAAAGAAACATGAAAAAACAGACTATTGAACTTGACAGTTACCGCCAATCTTTTGCTTCTATAATCATGACTCAACAAGTTAGATGTTTTTCACTAAACATGTTGAAACGGTTTCTTGGATAAATTACATTTCTGTTGAACTACAAAACTCAAAGTAACATTATATGATTCTCATGCATGCATGTTATTATGGTTTGAATCAGAGACATTATGTGTATTGCAGGGAATTAAAAAGCAATTTCTGGATTTAATTGGAAATTGATGTATCATAATATTTATAGGTCTACATCTATTTTTTCATAGGATCAAAATTGTATATTCTGTGAATTTCCAGTTGGTAACTATACACATGATACAGTAGCCTTATTTTCATCTGTACCAAATAATAACTCCTATTAATATCATGCCATGATTGTGATTTATTTCATATTATTAGGCTGCTTTTTTGCCAAGCGGTGGGATAATAATATCTTACATCTTCCAAATATAGGCTAGATGATACATTTTTTCTCCAATCAAACAACAGAAATTATATTTCCTTGTACTAACTGCCCCTGCCACTTCCCTGTGGAAAACAACCCTTTCTCCCCCCCCCCCCCCCCCAAACAATGTGGAGATGCCCCCAGGGTTATCCCTGCTTTGATTAAATTCAAATTGAGCTCCAGTTCATCCAAAGAAAATTAACTGGCCAGAACCTGCAATGAGGGTCACATATTTGTTCCATATGTGAGCTTACCCAATTACCTCTGCTAGGTTGGTGTTCTCTGGATATCTTTGATGTCCAGTGGTTTTTTTTTTAAAAAAAGGGAGATAGTCTAATAGTCATAATAATGAAACTACAAGGTATTTGGCATTTTATGGTATGTGATATATTAGCTTGTCAAGTAGATGGCAAATTGTTAAGTCTTGAACCAGCTAGAATTTAATATGGTATATATATTAACTTTGTTTTTTGTTAGCTTTTTTTTTAATATCCGTTCCGTCTGATGCTCTTTTAGATATATTCAACAGCATTATTGCAGTGCACTTCATTCTTTTTGTGGTGGAAATCCTCCACATCCCATCATGTTGACTTTTGTGCTAATGTACATGCATTCAGATGTCAGCAAAAAAGTTACCGGTACTTATCTCTTATATGAAAAACTGGGTAATGTAGGATAATTTGTATATAACCTGTCAAGAAAATGTTTTCATAGTCTTGTATGCACTGGTCTTTTCCGTTACATGTGAATACTAGTAGTCTGTGACCATGAAAAGTATGTTTATATTTCATTTTTCTCCGTATTTTTGTTGAAGGTCAGACATTATGGAGTTATCATTCACAATTATGTTTGCATGTACAATGTATGACATGGAACCCACCCTTCAATTGGTGGACAGAACCAGCCAATCAGTGTGGACTCAGTTCAGCTCCACTGAATTTTTGAGGTGTTGTCAAAATATGACCCATTTATCATTTACATGCAAGACTGCCACGGGAGGACGGTGCAATGAACCTGTGCCCACCGGTCTGTCAGTGACAAGGCAAGGTTTGCGCTCAGGGATGTCGCAGGTACATGGCGTACTAGAGCACAGGTGTGTGGGCCATACATAGAAGTGTGGAGGGGGGGGGGGGGGGCAGCAAGTGTGGGTTGTAAAGTCTCACGGGCCCTTCGTTTACATGCGCCAGTTGTTCAATAACAATAGGTCATCAGCTAGGGGGTCTGTAGGTAAAGGTGTGTTCTTGGGAACTGGGGAAAGGACAGTTCACCTCCCCTAAGTCACGGTATCCCCCAAGACTGGCCTCTCATTGGTCGAAACTTTTCTTGTGACCGTCCTCCCTGAAAACCCTCAACATTTTCCCCTGGCGTCTTCAAAAAAAATTGGAAAAAGGGAATATATCACTGAGTGCCATATGACATAGAAGCAAGGGTCTGTCTTGAGGCAGATGGCATTTAAACCATTTGATGTGGATGTTTCAGAAGTCTCTGCTTCCCTTGTGCTGGATGCTAAAATTTGAATTGACTTTACTATTGGATTGATCACTTTTATACTTCATCACTTACTGATGATTGACATTATAAAAAAAGTAAAATAAAAAAAAGTCAAAGCAGATAACTAATGTGAAAAAAACATTAGATTTATTACAAGTCTTTGAGAAATCAACAAAACTCAAGACATTGAGTTGGTGAAGGAGTTTTTTTTTTTGGTAAAGTACAAGTTTGGATATCTCTGAGCTATGGATACGATGGAGGTGGTCTCCCCTCCACTGTGCACTAAAGGCATGGACTACTACTCGGATATCGACTATCAGACTCAGCAGAGCTTTGAGAACCTTAGTGCTCTAGCCAAGGTCTTTTCTCCGTATGGATGGGGAGCCTCACCTTCCATCTTCTACAGGTAGATCTGAAATCTATACACTTGTCAGAATGTCAGGTCTCCTTTCTGATCTGTAAAGATCTTCATGTGCTTGTACATGTAGGAAATGAGGTGGATGGGTTTTCACCTGCCTAGAATTATTATTTATTGATTTAATATTATGCCAAACTCACCAATAATATATCTTACTACATGTACATGTAAGATGTTGTGCTGTTAATTTCGAAAACTCTGCGTTGTTAAAATCTTGGAATTTTGCTGAATTGATACACATGATACACATTTTGTATTAAAAATCTCTTTGGAGCAGATATTCATGTGTGTTTCTTTGAAGTATCGTCCTGTCTTGAGTGTTTAATCTGTGTTAGTTTAGCTATCTAAATTTGCAAATTGTGGCAGGAGTCTTCACAGCTTGCCCATTGTGAAGTGTATTAAGCTAATTAAAAGAACAACTGCTCAATGTCCAGTGCATGGATGATTGTCCCAGGCATTGGGTGTGAGGTAATGAGGACCAGGCTGGGGATCAGACCTGATGATGTAACTCACTCAGTGGGAGGCCTGGGCTGGAGTGTGCTACAAGGTGTCATATCAGACATCTCTCTAGAGCTCTAATAGCCACTTAGAGATTCAACATTGCAGGGGGGTGTATGTGATTTGAAGCCTGTTTTTGATTATCACTGACATGATCATAGTTATTGGTAGCACCTGGCCAGACGGAGATGGAACCTAAACGCATTCTGTATGCTCGTTGCACTCAATGGTACAAGAAATTCAAAACTGATTGTATTTTTCTTCAGACAAGTGCATTGACAAATCTGCAGGTAAAGCTAAAGTCAAGTTCATCTGTCAGTGAAACACGCTTTTTTGCCGTAGTTTTGTTTTGGATAATCGAATCAACTTGAAATTTGGTGTGTCACAATTGGGTATCACGCCGTAATTTTTCATCGAATTTCAGAGTTCTATCTCAAAAAATGAGAAAGTTGGTAATCTACCCAATGTTAAAATTCAGCCCCAACATGGAATTTCAGGGTCTGCACACAAAAACGACTTTTATTTGATGTTTGAGTTATATATACTGATTCAAAATAAACATGTTTATTTAATATACGCTGCGACTATGCCTTCCGACTTCAAATCAACGCATTAAATTCATTCTGTACTGGCATAAACATCATAAAAGCTCTGAATTTGTTGGAATTTATTTGATCTCATTTTGGAGTGAAATTTAACATTGAGGTAGATTGCCAACTTTTTCATTTCTTGAGATAAGATTCTCAGAATTGGTGAAAAGTTACGGCATGATAACCAATTAAGACACACAAAATTTCAAGTTGATTCGATAATCCAAAACAAAATTATGGCCAAAAAGCGTGTTTCACTGACAAATGAACTCGACTTTAGTGAGAAATACAAAGTAATGCAAATTAATGCATGTACATGTATTGATGTCTATGCCTTAAAATGTGTGGCATTTTGTGGCAAAAATAAACACAAAAAATGGGTTGCTTTTCAAGTTTCAAAATTTCATGTTCTCAAATTTACAGATGTACCATAAATTGTACATATGAAACTTAAAAATATTTTGAGCACATTTGAAAACTTCTTACATGGACAGGTGGACATTTGAATGACTTGAGCCATGTCCTTTTAAAAATGGCTGGGGTTGCATGTTTATGGGTAGGATTTGAATTTGACTGGGGAGTAGGGGGGTAACCTTGGGACAGATGGCAGGTGCTGGGGTTGTGTGTTACACCTGCTCCATCTCCTACGAGTATTGTGCGGGCCTGCGTCACTTTCGACCCCAGTCACAGCTTCTTTGAGGTGAATTGGACAAATGGGGCCCCAAGTGCATTAGGTGTGTGTTGACAATGGAGTTTTCATTTCTTAGGGTTTCACTTACTCTCTATTTGTGTACATGTATCTTTGTTAGCTTTATTACAAAGACCAATAAGAAAGTGTAATTTAAGAAGGAGTGATACATTTGTATATATTTGAAAATCATATGCCAAATATGACCCTTTGGGCATGAAATTGAATTTTCTCTTCAAAGTGTCTTGCTGATACTGCACATCATGTTTTTACCATTTAGCGTAAGACGAGAATTTATTGGGCTAACATACAATTAGAACTGAGATGAAACATCAAGCGTTCAATTGTGTGAAAATTAACACCTGATTATGATTCCTTTTGTGATCATTGTCTGAGGTTAGCCTTACATTATAAACTCTCAGAAAAATATTGTTCATAGCAAAAAAAAACCCCTCAAACTTTATTAATGCTGAAATTCAAAGTTAAACCCCAAACTTAAATCAATTAATTTTGTGTTTTGCCTGTACTTTTTGAACTTAAATTAAAAAGTGGAGCTTTTGTGGGGACCACAGTGTAGTTTATGCAGTTTATTCAAGTAGTTCAAGGTCATTACTTGCATAATGACTATTGATTTGTTGCCTCATTTGCAGTTTCCTAACTTCCTTTCCATGCACTGGGCCGTTATTTCTGTGGTTTTGTTTTCATGGTTTTGAAGGTTTCCAATTGTTGCGTGGTGTGTGCAATGGCAATATGGCATGACTTCAGGTGATATTTTTCCGCAAGTCAGTGCGACAGAGGCATTGAAGATTGTTTAATGGTTGGCAACAATGTCGCGAGGGAACCTGACCAGGGGTCAGAAAATACCGACAGAAATCACTTAATTTGTGGGCTGTAGCATGTCAGTGACTGATCGTTCCTGACTTGGAAATATCAATCAAAACTTGTCAGACAAGTCTTGATAGATTTTCTTGGTTTTGATCAATTTCCAAACTGTTGCGGATAAGTTTTGTCATGAAGTTTTTACATAAAGATTTCCATCAAAATTCAGTTAATTGACATAATTAAATGGTAAAAATAGCAATATCTATCGTGTATGGATCCAGTTTCAAGTGACCAGATAAAGAGTTTTCATGGAATGTCCTGTAACGTTTTCCTGTTATCACATTACAAGATTCCAACGATCATGTAAATTACTGTAGCTACAAGTATATCGTGACTGTACAAGTATTGGGTAACATTTACTTAATTGTGTCTGATAAATATGTAAATTGCATACAGTCATGTACTGTGTATGTACAGAGTTACCGTGTTTTACATGCAAACTACAATGTAGGCATCCAAATTTGAATACAAGTTGGCTGCCTTTGTTATATGTACACATACAAATGGCCACAGATCATGAATGTAAATATATAGAGTAATATACATGAAGACACTATGTTCAAGTTTGTTCAATATAATTTGCTACATGTAAATCAATGAATCGGTTTTGACAGATCAAATCATTATATAACCTGGACTAGGCAACTTCACAATTGGTCTGTTCCAGATTGCCGCTGAAGATGTCCACCAATTGGAACGCGGCGTCTCCGGACAGTAATGGCGCCTCGAATCCACCAGGTGGCGCCCCAAACGGGACGGCAGTGCTCAACAACAACAACAACAATGACGCCGGGGACGACGTGGACGACATGGGCAACGATGCCGAGGGTGTGTGGAGTCCCGACATTGAACAGAGCTTCCAAGAAGCCCTGGCCATCTATCCACCCTGCGGCCGCCGCAAAATTATACTGTCAGACGAGGGCAAAATGTACGGTACGTGTCTCGCTCAAAATGATACTGTCAAACGAGGGCAAAATGTACGGTACGTGTCTCGCGCAAAATAATACTGTCAGATGAGGGCAAAATGTACCAAATGTAGTCCAAATGTCATATGAAGGTGAAATGTACGGTACTGATTTCTGGATCGCCTTTATTTTGAAGACAGTTTCAAGAGTATGGCATACACAATGATATATGATCTAATACATGTAGTATTGCCAAGCAGTCCAAACAAAAATTCTGATTGTTGTCATTTACTGAGGGGCATTGTATGATGTCAGATCATGTTCATTCATCAATTGACAACCACCACATTCTACATGTTCATTCGTACACACACGTAAAACAACAAAACCACGATAAGATGACTCATCATTACGGTGTAAATCATGACTGCAAATACACATGTACACCTGTACTTTTTGCATACATGTGTTAGTACTGTATTGAGCCTCAATTACATAATCCGAGTAATGCAGTATATCTCGCCAAGTGATGGTGCGTGTACCTCTACCACAGGTACAGCAGCTCTCCAGACCCACAACAACATGACACACTTTATGGTGTAGATAGATCTGGCAAAAACCAAACAGAGATAAAGAAAACCACAGTAGATGAGGACCCTGCTCGGGGCTGGTCTGCTGTATTTTATATCTCGTACACGCAGATGCAGCTGTCAGATCTTCCCGAGTGTTCCACGGACTTCCAACATGATCCAGTCTATCATTGTGAAACAGCTAGTCTATTAAATAGAGCAAATTTTTTTTTTTCACATAGATCCATGTATTTTTCGGGGAAGAAGAAGTTATTTTATGTATCGTGGGGAGAAAAATCTGGAGCCAAAGCTGCCTGGCTTTCGTCTTGTGTAGCAGTAACAAATTGGCACTCAGAACTTGGCACTCAGATATCAATACTTTATTTCATCGTTGTTAAATGTGAATCTCTTCTAGAGTTTTCTTCCACACTCTGTTACATATTTACATACAATGCATATGTATATATGTACAATAATGAGAAAATTTGACGACATATCTTGAGGTAGAATCAGTCTGATGTTTTCATTTCAACCAATTTGTAGCGAATGGAACTTTTCCGGAGGGATGATTCAATATATTTCTATGTTTTCTAGTGAATTGAACATGTTGAACTATCAATTATTGGAGGGGTTAGTTTTGTAAAAGTAACGTTACTTGTCACTGGAATGATTATTGATTGTTGACACCATGGATACAAACTTTCTCTGTACTGGGAGGGGGGAGGGGGTTGTCATGGCAGCCCTGACAGGGAATTATACATGTCAAGCTTTTCAGTGGCCTGGGATCCAGCCTGTAAAGAGGTTATCAGTCATTATTATACAATTTAATTGCCCTGCCTTGGATAATCAATGACTTTAATAACAGTGTGTTTGATGTGGAGGGGGACTGATTGGTATGCCAAGGGCTGGTGTTCTCTTCATGAAGAGGCCAGTAAAAATGTGAGGGGGCCTGCCTCTTGTGGCCTGTTACCTCTGTGGTGATTGTTCATCAAGGACCCCATGAATGAGGTGTCCTGCCAGTCAGAAATGTGATATCTGCAGATATTACACGCCAAGGCCCCCTGATGCATGGGGGATTGAGAGATTTCCCACAATGGTTTTCTACTCGTGGCACATCTGATGGGACTGTTGAATAGACAACGATCCACCGGTTTCCTCTGCTCCTTCCCCCCCTCCCCCATTTTGGCGTCTAGTCTCCTAGTAGCTGGCGTAATTCTAGGATTCGTGCCTTTGCCATTATCAATGAGTTATCATGGCCTGAAGTTAATCCCAGCACCAGCAACAGCTCCGGAAATTACTGTTACAAACGCCAATCTCGGCAGTGATAGCTTCCAAACCATTGTCAGCAGCTCAGCTAGTGCGGGTGTGAATGTGTGTGACTGTGAGGGAAGTAGGGTGTTGTGGGGGGAAGAATCAACACCGTAGATTGCAGTCCTTCGAGGGACGGGACGAGGTACAAGTAAAACATCGGTGATCCACAGCTTTGCTGGTTCACATGGTTACTGGGACAGCGTGGGGTGTCTTCTTGTTCTCCTGACATCGTCTCCCCCTCCACACAACCCTCCTGACACAGAAATCCCTGTCCGACCTTCCCTAAGCCTATCACCCGAGCTCCCGTTCCCAACACGAGGAAACAATGGAGGGATTTAGCGGCACAAAGCCGGGTGCGGGGTCTGTACCGTGGCAAGCTGTTGTCCACGTGGTTCCTTGTGTCTCCCTGCGAGATCCCATGTCCTTTTCTCAGCTGGTCGAGAGAAGCTCAAGGCAGCAGACAGCTCGTCCCACGGAACCTTTTGTCCCATCCACGCCACACAAACAACCGCGCATTGAGTACCCATTAGAACAGGAATGTGATTAATCTCTCGCCCGAATTCCAATTATGGAACTAGGGTAAACGCCTGTGAGACGCCCTGTCCCGACCTCAGTGGACCCGTCCCCTCTGATCTCAGTTGGCAGGGAGCTTGGCAATTAAACCTCCCAACAAACTACTTGTAGAACAAGATATGGGGTTAGGTAATACCAGACAAGTCTCCGGACATGTTTTGTGCTCCAATCTTGTCAGCAAATAGGGAAATGGAAGTTGTCAACAAAAATGTCATAAGCTATTGCAGGTGGCATTTCTGTCTCGAGGGCATATGTTTTTGTGTGTCTAATTTTCTCTAACTGACAAAATGGTACAGGGAAATTATCCAGTTTCACCACATACACCAAGACAGACTTGCTAACAAGTTGTGATGATACAATCTCTAACCTGACTAATGACTGCCTGCAGCTGATGCATTGTGGTCTTGCTGTTGTGTTACCTTACTGCATGCTGGTGTCCAGTTCACACATTAACACCAATCAAGGGAATTGTCTGTCCACTTGGAAAAGTTAATAGTGGCCAATCCATGTGCTAACGTGACCATTTGTCAGGAACAATGGGCATCAGGTATCTTTTGTGGTGTTCTTTCAACAGTAGCTGAAGTAAGCTAGAACCAGCAGAGCTGAGATCAAAGTGCTAGCCTGCTGGTGTGAAGATTTATATCTGCTTATTGTCAGCTATTGTTGGGTTATGTAAGCTGCTACCTGTGGCTATAAGCCTTCAGTGATTGTTCACAAAATAACTGGGTACCTATATGTACATATTATGTGTGCAGTTGACTTACAATAGAGTTGCAAGGTCTTGACCATATTGACCTTGGTGGCACAAATTTCTAGTCATGCTAACTGGGTGGTAGTGGTCATGATTTAACACAATTATTGAGTGGCAGCTTCTCTACTGCTCTAAATAAACAAGGGGCACCTGTTGAATACACAAGTTGCTTTGTGTCCACAGAGTCCCTGGGTCTGGTCACGCTGCCTGTTGTGTCCGGTATGGTCGGGTAGGGACCTGTGGGTGGGAGTCTCTCTGGTCAATTATTGAAGGCAGCACACTTGTGACACTTTCCAGTGACAAATTATTAGTTCCCTTGGACAATAATAGCAAGCATGAAGCCTGAATGTTCATCTGTTCACATTGCATAGTCTCCTTTTTATTGGGGGTAGAGGGTAGAGGGTGAATTTAGGAGCTGAGGGGAGTAGGGGTATAGGGAAGGGGGGGGGGTCATTGGCCTGCCTTGGAGACAATAGCTCTGGTTGGACATTAGAGATGGGCAGCCTCATCTCTCATGGAGTGGGACCTGTTGCCATGGGGATCAAAGATATTGGGAAACATCCTGAAACCTGATACTAAGTGCAGAATGTCATTGTTTGGTAATTATTGGGCATTGACCCAAAGCTTCTGTTCCATGTACTAGTACTTCCAACATGTTCAATGGAGAATCAGCATGTTTCATGGCTGCATGTTCCTTCATGTATTTTATTATCGTGATTATGGGAAGATGTTGTCAGTTCATCAAAATTATTTTGATGATCATCCAGAGGCATGACTCTACTAGTATATACAATGTATGCTTGATACTAGTATACATGCATGTAGGTATGGCCAATAACCACTGATTTGACGAGAATTTGTTATATGTATTTATATTGTTGAGGGATACAAGTTTAATTAAAATACAGTAAACATCGTAAATGGTCCAATACAATGTAATGAAGCTGCAGCCTAAATGGACACACATATACATTGATGAACCAACATGCATTGTGGGATGGTCTTAGATATAAATAACTGGCTCAAAAGGTCAATGTCTTCGGTCCATAATGCCCAGCAGTTCATTACATAATCTTCTATACATCATGTACATTCACTACCAAAGCATGACTCATTCAGTGCACCACATTGATAAACTTATAGCTAAGATTTTTATGAGCATGGTGAGTCATACATACATAGATTTACATGTACATGTAATGATATGGACTGCAGAATGAAAAAAAAAAAAATAGTGATAACCATGATAACACACGCTCCCTGGGGATATATGTATTGTAATGATTAAAAGTGTAAGTACATGTAGATGTGAAGTTTGCATGTCTAGCGATCCTAAGCGACGTAAATTCATATCAGAAAAAACTTTATCTCCTCCCCACAGGTCGCAACGAGTTGATAGCTCGATACATAAAGCTCCGAACCGGAAAGACTCGGACCCGGAAACAGGTTTCGAGTCACATACAGGTCCTGGCCCGGCGTAAGTCAAAGGAGATCCAAGCCCAGCTCAAGGTATGGCCACAAGCGCAGGTCGGTGCAAGAACACAGCCAGATCTGGCAGTAAACAGGCTCAAGAAAGTAGTTCCCCGGTCGGTCCAGCAAAGTCTTGGACAGGAGGCTGGCTGCATGTAACAGTGCCATAGACATTCAGTGAAGTGGTTCCTAGAATTAATATATCAGTATGTTGTATTTACCCCTTTGTGGGTGTTCTGTTTGATTTTTCCGAGAAGACCTAGAAAATAGACATGGAAAATCACACATAAATTGTGATATACTGGTATTTCTTGAGCCTGTTACTGTCCAAATGATGCAATAAAAACCAACAGTGCAATTTTATTACCTGAAATAATGATAGGACATCAAATGTAGACACATGATATTTTAATATTTGATAAATATACTATGTTGGATTGTTATGAAATATGGAAATTCCTGTGATAAACATTTATTTGTACCTTCTTATTTTGTAATCAGTTATTGATGAACAGTCTGTAATGTATATATAATGTGTGTTGTTGTGTGTATAATTAGTGTGCTAATTAACAATTGAAGCTGGTATATCTATTAGTACACAAACATGCATCTTTGTGGCCTGATTTAGTCATCTTCAAAATCACTGTGTTCACTTTCGAATACTGATGATAGAATCTTTTGTCAATATACATCATGGTGCCATTTTGTTACCTAGTTGATAAATGAACACTGAAAGAAACACAGCTTCAATGAATGCAGAAAAGTTTGATCAATTCGACACAACAAATAAAGTTACATGTGTGTGTGTGTGTACTTGTGTCAAATGGCCGAGGTACCCATGGTAATGAGGTATGTGTAAATGTGCCACATTACCCCCAGGACCAGACATCCAAGGAGAAGGTGATGCAGAGTCTATCGTCCATGTCATCCGCCCAGATCGTTTCTGCAACTGCCGTCCAGCAGAAGTCCGCCCCTCCCCCACCATCCAGCACAGTGTCCAGCAACACCTCCTCATACCCCTATAACTCACAGGTAACCATGGCAACAAGCCTGCTGCATCTATGGCAACCCAATGCTGCCTACCTTACTGTCTTCCGCTCTCCACATATCAGTCTCTCCTGGCTACTAACTCAACCAACCTAAAACTTTTATTCAAGCTTCCTTCAACATTTTGTTCAACAAAGTTTGTTTCTTCATTTCAGGCAATGCCAGTCAGCTCTTAAATTAGGATGTTGTTTTTTCAATAATGGCTTGACCTCTATGTTTCATCTGATGACCAAACATTGAAGGTAGAACCAGGATGCTGCACTTTTTCCCTCTGGTACAGTTAACTGATCCTGTACGTTTCTTGCCGCCCTGTACAGGATCCTAACGCCAAGGAGAAAGTTCTCCAGACCTTGGCGTCGATGTCGTCAGCTCAGATCGTGTCTGCGTCGTCCGTGCAGCCCAAGTCTGGGGCCTCGGGTGTGGGGATGGGGGCAACACTGGGACCTCCGTACCCACCCTACACTGCTCAGGTATGGGGTGCTGCCTCCCTACCCTCATGTCCCCTTCGTCCAGCGTGTGCGTGCTTGGTTTGCTCTTGAAAGAGTCCAGACCTTGGTTCCCATGGCAACCCCATCCCCACACCCGTGGCATCAACCCACACCCTGGCGCTACCAGACTACAAAACTAATCGTGGGCTTCGTCTTAATCAGATTTTTTACTTGTGTTGATTTTTGTGATTTTTCCAACCAGGATTTGCGTGATTTTATTTTGCAATAATCTCATTGATTTTGACACAAGAGAGGACACCAGATCTATGGCCAACCTGAAGACCATTGAGTACATGTATGACAAACTTTACTAACTTTCAGATGTGCATGTTCTCCATGAATATATCTGTTAACTCAATACTGGGATTTACTTTACATTTTCTTTCTTGATATTACTTTTTAGGATTTTCGTTGCTTATCCCAATTGTTACGAAACTAACACCACGGCATGTCATGCAGGGCTTGGCTTCCACTGCAGCCTTCGCAGGTCTATGCCCCGGTATACAATACACTTTAACACCATGCCCCCACAACAGGTGCTCAAAAAACAATACCAACACTTTAACCTTATTAACCAAGGATTCGCCCCCTGCCCATCCTCGGGTGTCTATTTTCCCCGCGCTTCAGGATCAACACTCGCGAGACCGCGCACTACAGACGATGGCATCAATGTCGTCGTCACAGATCGTGTCGGCAACGGCGATCCACAACAAGTCGTCGTCTGGGGTCGGCGGTGGTGGTGGTGGCGGTGGGGGCCAAGGCATGACAGGGGCCATGCCTCCCACCGTTGGAGCCATGCGCAGCCCCAACTCCGGCTCCACAGTAAGTCGCTCGCCTGGTCGCCACCAGGGGGCAAGCCTGTATGCCCAGGCCGTTCTGTCGATGTTTGGCTTCTCTCTTGTGTGTTGTTCAAGCTCTGCATGCTTTGATTGTCACTCCTGTGATTTTTCGATGTATCATTCTTGTATCTGGATGTCGGGTTTAGTGTTGTGTGTGAACCTAGATGTTGAGAGACCATTTGTTGACCATACACTGAAAGCCGTTCTATTTGTAATGATTTATTTTAGAACTTTAAATTTGTGGAAAATTATCATTGGATGAACATATGTCTCGCATGTGTTGGGTGAAATTATGACTTTCAAAACAAGTTGAGTAATCTGACATGGCTTGGATGGTTTTCATTTGTGGGTTCACAAATGTTCTTTGTTTTTGGTGTTGATAAATGTCTATGTGGTTATTGTTTTGTTGTGTATATTTGTAGACTCTACATGTAGCTGCTAGAGACTTGTAAATATATACACATAAAAACAAAGTAGTACAAATATAGACAGAGATGGTGTCCTTTGATTTCAAGATACATGCATTGAGTAAATTATTCTTTTCTAACAAAATTGGAGACTGGTTGACATGTATTAAGTTATTGGTACATTGTAGGTCCTACATCAATTTCTGTCCACATCATATTAATGCAGAATACCCCCAATGAAATAATGTACACAAGCACATGTAAAGTGCAGATAGTGAAACTGTTGATTATAAATATATCCCTCCCTATGGAGAAAGTTTTTTTCTTGCACCAGGATATAAGAAGTTTAAAACAGATCCATTAATGAATACAGTGCGATTTCACCTAAGGTCAAAAAGAGGCAGTTTTTGTTTTATTCTGTGCTAATACGTCTTAATATGAAGTTCACAGTTTCGTCGCCTTTGATGACTGAAAAACATTCCGCAAAACTTTTGGCAGCCTGTAATGAAGTATTGATTGATTTCTTTTGATGGTGCACTTGCCGGGTGATTGCTAGGGGCTTGAACCCTGCTAGAACTGTAGCCGTTAAAGATCTTCACTGGATGTTTATGTCTTCTATCGCACCCACTGTGTATGGATTGTATTCCTCTCCAGGCCTCTCAAACTCATTTCTGATACAAAATCATCCAAGTGTCAAAAATAAACCAGTACTCCAATTCAAAACTCAGCTGCACTAGTTTTGTTCTTGAGATCTACACTCACAGCAAAAAAAAAAGTCTGTCTGGGAAGAGAAGTGTAGATTTTGTTGAAAGGAAGTTTCCGAACACATCAACAATTGTTGATAGCCCTGCTCTGAGTAGTTCTTCTCTACATGTTGTAACTTTCTTTTGCAGGTCACTGTACAATACAATACATGTATGTGCCTCAACAATATACAACATGGAATCATTTTGCTTTCACCAATTGTTCTTTCAGTACCATATCATAAATTATTACTAACTCATTAAATACATGTATAATCTATAGTCGATATATTGATTCTATTTACATGATATCACTTGAATAATGATCAATAATTATTGACCATTTTGATTATAATATCATTCCTAATAATGTACTCCAAGTTTTAAACTTGTAAGGAGTAATTGAAGCTCACATTGATAAAATTATAAATATTAGTGTTTTAATAAAGAAAAAAAAGACGTGTTTCTGGTTCTACAATTCTACTCTTCATACCTTCTGAAAATAATGAACAAACATTCTATGAAACTACATGTACATGACTGTGTATCAGTGGACTAATTTCGTTTTCGATATCTTTCAGTTTTGGAACCCAACCAGTTTAGGCACAGAGTGAGTATCAAGCACTGTCATGAATTCATTTCTCGGAAGATGCTTTGCATATTCGATTGTAATTGATATCATATGGCTTATGGCATAAGCAAAATAATAACAATTGATAAAATAACCAATCATTTTGTGCATGATTGTGAAGCCCCCAATGCCAGTGAAAATTTATAACCAAGGCTCATGTTTCCCCCAGTGTCAAGCCACCGTATGGGACCCCAGGGTACCCCATGGACAAGTCCTCCATGCCCGGAGACACCACCCCTGCCTGGCAGGGCCGCAGTATCGCTGGTCCCAAACTCCGACTGGTCGAGTTCACCGCTTTCCTCGAACAACAGCGAGACCCGGACGCTGTACGTACTCATTCATAGATCCTCACTATATCCTTCAAATTTGTTATATCAAGCATATATCACTGACTATAGCCAGAAGATATAAAGATGTGCATGTACATTGTACATGTAACTGTACGCCACACTAATTTATAATGAACAGATATCTTTTATGGAGCCATAGGCAAAATTATTTGAAAATATAAATGTATTATATTATGTTGAAAATACATTTAAAAACCATACCGTCTCACTTATGTTTCGTGTTTGACTATTTCAGTACAACAAGCATCTGTTTGTACATATTGGAAGTGTGACCAGTGCTTCAGACCCATACCTAGAGGTGAGAATCCCGTGTACAATCAGTCTCGGACACCCACCACCCTGAAAGTCATGAAAAGTGACCAAAATTGAGACTGACCATCTGTTAAACATTTGAATGTCATTTTAAATCTACTGCCCACGTTTTATTATATTCAAAGTTCATAAAAACACAAATGTTGAGGTGTGACAGTGTGTGTAGTCTCATAATATATACATGTAATGCATGCAATCACACAAGATTGCAATAAAATACTGGAACTGAGACACTATATACTGAATGATGAATGACACAATTGTTGACACAAATTCTCCAACAGCTGATTGTCAGAAATGTAACCCAAATATTTTTTGAGCTGGACATTTAAATTATGCAACTGCCACTTTTCAAAAAAAAAATTTAGTGCTGGAATTTTCTTTAGGGTGTTATGCGACTTGAAAGTCAAACAGATGTTGTTTGTAAATCAGACGAGAAAAGAACTTTAAATATTTAAAGGGACTGAGTTACCATGCCAACCCGTCACCCAGTCCTCAGTATCTCACACCTAAGCTCCCACAGATTAGAAGCAGTTTGATTGATTATGACAATTTGTCCGTGTGTTGCACCTGTCCCCATTCGGTTCCCCGCTCTCCGATTGGTCGGTTTGAAGCAGGCACGAGCCACCACCTGCCACCCTATAGAGCAGTCCATGAGACGTCGCGCTCCAGCGACCATCGTGTATCAACAGCCACCTACTTGTTGAGCATGTCAAATCCCATTCACACGGCATATTGCTTTGTAGCGTTTTTATTCTTGGCTGCTCCTCTCCGTAAAATGAACCTTTTTCCTTACAATAGCACCCAACCTCCCCCCAACCGCTTTCTTTGCGCAGTCTCTCTGGCATCTTTATATGGAAAGCCCTGGCACGAGACGGCTACATGCTAGCAGCAGTTTGTACCTCGTAGCCTGTGTTTTACAGACACATAAATAGAGACCAGAGGCCATATAGGATAAAGGCCTAATTGCCCCCAGTGGTGGGTTACAGGGGACTGGGCTGGGCTGGGGAAGTCGCCTCTCAGGGGGGCTCGGTCAGGGCTGGGTCCACTAATGATGAAACAGGTGGACACTTGGTCCGGGAAGTGCTCTATGAGCTTGTCGAGGGGCGCGGATGACCTGCCATGACAGCACTGGGAACCCATACTTAGACCCTAATGGCAGGCTGGGCCATCTAGTATCATCTTCCCATGGTGTTTTCCATGGACAGGGGAACGCTTGTGTGGTCACGGTCCAGTGAACAATGTCTGGGGACAGGTGTTTTGATAATTAAAAACCCAAACTGTCCCTTTAAATGACATTCATAAGCGTTGTGTGTAGGAAATTGTTGTTCTCTGGGTGATGGTTTCTAAAAGTGGGGTATTTAAATTTCCAGAGGAGTTTGTTATTTTGGCAAGATGATACTCATTTAAAAAATTTGAATTTTGAAATTCCTGTGACATATGGCACCAAGATCATCCATACATACAAACATAGATGGGATGTATTTGAGGCAAAAGTTATGCTGGTAACAGAGTTATGCCGGGGTATTGTTTTGAGTGTAAGGCAATAAATCAATTAAATCAATTTTGATATGATACCCTACAGTATAAAATTCAAAACAAATGACCAACACAAATTACTATTTGTATGAGAGAACAAAATTAATGTTATATTTAACTATTAGTTAAAATGGTTAATTTGTTTTCTTCAGGCTGTTGACATCAGACAAATCTATGACAAATTTCCTGAGAAGAAAGGTGGATTGAAAGAACTTTATGACAGCGGCCCACAAAGTGCATTCTTTCTGGTCAAATTTTGGGTAAGTTATCTATCGGTTGCTTGCTCAGCCGATTGTGGATTGCTAATCCAATAAATAACATCAAATACATGTTTATGGCTGTTTGTATGCAGTACAGGATAAGATATTCAGCAAACACAGCACTAGTATGTTGAATAAATGCTAAATGAACATGTGCATCTTTTTCTAGTACATTTACTCTATGTAACGATTATGGTTTTTTCTCTGGTACAGGGTGATTTAAACACGAATATGCACGATGAAGCAGGGGCATTTTACGGAGTCACAAGCCAGTAAGTTTACAACTCCAATCTACAGTGTATAAGCTACTCTTGTGCTTTTGAACATCACGTTTGCAAGGGCCAGAAGTAGGTGTCCGTTTAGTTTCTGATTTGAATGCGTGGAGGGGACAGACTCATTATGTTGATGTATTACAAGTTAATTAATTGGATATAAATGGCCCATTCAATGGTGTACCATGTATTGGTCATCACGGTGCTCAGTAATTGACTTTTGTTGCTGGCAATCATCAAATACAGAGCAGGCAGGTGCTTGTCACAATGTCACACCTACCTCTTCGACTCTGAAGCCAGAGACCATTATATCGCCTGGAGATGTTAACCAACCATTGTCCAACATGTAAATTAATATTTGAAATATACTTTATGATGTATATACACTAGCATGAAATGTGTTTTGACAATAGGGTGCTGTCATTAAATGCGATGAGCATGTGTGCTTGCCTCGGGGATATTTGGCATACATGTGACTTTGTTACATGAAGAGTTGATATCAAAAAGATCAAAAGACAGCTACTAAAAAACACTTCAGTCATGATGTCCTGTCAGAAAAATTATGCAAGTTTGAAGCGAGATATTATTACATGTCCACAAGTTGAAACAAAACTCTTTGTGATATATATTGTATATAGCACACACGTGGCACACTGTAAGTTTCGTCGGTACACTACATTGATCGTGTGTTATGTACCTATACTTGGTATGACTTCCTAATGCCACACATATCTCTGTATTGTTTTCCATGTTCACAACAGCCTTTCTAGACCTAGTACCCACACGTCTGTGAAGTATTGGCTGTCGTGTCCATGGTATTTCTGATGGTTACCGTAGTGACCACATGACACGACCATGTGACCTTGCAGGTGTCATGTAGTTGTCATAGCGACAAGACTGTGGGTGCAGCTGACTCCCATGTATGAATGTGTCACACTCACAGCTCTTGGCTTGAAAAAACATTAGACAAGTCGGGTCCAAAACAGATAACTACACTCTCCTTAATGGCCAAGAAAAATGAAAAAAAAGACTCCCTTTATGTCTCTTGTAAGATGTCTGCTCTATTCAAACTATTCCCATAAAAACGTTGTAAATGTTCCATGTGAGGTCTGTTTCCAGCCTTATGAATATTCAGTTGATTGATGTCTGGTGACAGACAATAGGCCCTAAAGGCTACCTTGCTCTGAAGCTGTTATGGACATTGTGTTATGAGCCTGGCTATTGCAGCCTTGGTCAAAAGAAGTAACATTAAACTTCCATGCATTTTGCTCATGTTACATAATGATCAGGCATTTTAGCATTCATTAACATTTGAATGAAACTCATGAAATAATCATTCTTCGCTGGATTTTTTGTTGTTGCGTCTGTCGTATGTTAGGCAGACATATTACATTAAAAAATCTTAGTCTTGGCAGTTTCTATGGCAAAAGCAATATATGCATGTTCAATGTATTCCAATATTCTATTCACTAACAAAATTGTCTGATCACTTGTTCCCTTCTCCTTACAGGTATGAGAGCGCAGAGAATATGACAATACAGTGTTCGACAAAAGTCTGCTCGTTTGGCAAACAAGTTGTGGAAAAAGTCGAGGTAATATCAAGGCCTAGTAAATTGCCAACATATTTTTTTCTGCCAATTTTAGGATAGAAATCTGAGGCATGACAGAAAGTTGCAGTTTGAGACACAATTGATCATTGAGCTGTGTTAAATTTCAAGTCGATCCAATTTTTTTAAAGAAAAGAGCATTGTAGATTTTGTTAAAAACATGACCCAAAAGTTTATTTTATCATGCATCTAGGTAGTACTTTTAATGTGTGATTTGTCACCCACACGATGAGATCAGTGTAAACAATGTAAGTTTTCTTCACTTTCTCTCCCTATAACAGACAGAGTATGGTCATTTTGAGAATGGACGGTTCGTCTACAGAATTCACAGATCCCCAATGTGTGAATACATGATCAACTTTATCCACAAACTCAAGCACCTGCCTGAGAAGTATATGATGAACAGTGTGCTGGAAAACTTCACAATACTCCAGGTACGCAGATTGTAGAGAACACTTATGCCAGGTCACTAATACATCACCAATACATGCTCCTCTACTCAGAAACTCAGAAAATCACAGTAAAATGATTGGCTTTTTCATGTTGCCAGTTGCCACAGTATCTGGACAAATACCAATGATTTCATGAAACTTTGTATAGAACTCGCCTCCATAGCGGGCCGTTTTTGGGACAAATTAATGAAAGGTTAATTAAGGCATTTCGGCAGAAATGCCTTTATGGTTTTAGCAGAATTTTTTTTTTTTTTTTTTTTTTTTTTTTCTTCCGCCACTTTTGGTTTCCGGACGATAACTTTAGATTGCCTTGACGGATCCTTGTCAAATTTTCACCACAAGTCAGAAATGATATGTGGAAGAACCCTATTCTTTTTGAGTCGGATGGTCCGTGAGGTCCGTGAGGATGAAATCAAGGCTAATTTTGAGACTTGGTTTCCGGACGATAACTGGAAAGATATTTATGCAATAGTTGCAGAACTCTGCATGGAGGTTCATATGCCACCAGGGAAGAACCCTATTGATTTTGGGATCGATCCGTCAAACGACCTTTGACCTAGAGGTCAAAATAATTTTTTGCTGATTCATCCTTGAGGCTTCCTGCATATCTCAGGAACCGTGCATCGTAGAGCGAAACGGACGTTATTTTCGGACTCGTCGCCCTAGACGAACATCTCTAGGGTGTACTTTTTTTTTTGATCCGGCTCCGAGGTCCGTGAGGATGAAATCGAGGAACTTGGTTTCCGGACGATAACTCAAAAATTATTCAGGCAAAAGTTGCAGAATTTTGCACGGAGGTTTATATATCACCAGGGAAGAACCCTATTGATTTTGGGATCGATACCTCAAACGACCTTTGACCTAGAGGTCGAAATAATTTTTTGCTGAGTCATCCTTGAGGCATCCTGCATATCTCGGAAACGGTGCGTCGTAGAGCGAAACGGACGTTATTTTCGGACTCGTCGCCCTAGACAAATATGTCTAAGGGGTATTATGGATGAACTTTGACCTTGACCCGAAATTTTTTTGCCGAGTCGGCATTTTTCGTTTTCGTCGATATCTCGGAAACGGTGCGTCCTAGAGCGAAACGGACGTTATTTTCGGACTCGTCGCACTAGACAAACATGTCTAAGGGGTATTATGGATGAACTTTGACCTTGACCCGAAATTTTTTTGCCGAGTCGGCATTTTTCGTTTTCGTCGATATCTCGGAAACGGTGCGTCGTAGAGCGAAACGGACGTTATTTTCGAACTCGTCGCACTAGACAAACATGTCTAAGGGGAATTATTGATGAACTTTGACCTTGACCCGAAATTTTTTTGCCGAGTCGGCATTTTTCGTTTTCGTCGATATCTCGGAAACGGTGCGTCGTAGAGCGAAACGGACGTTATTTTCGGACTCGTCGCACTAGACAAACATGTCTAGAGGGTATTATGGATGAACTTTGACCTTGACCCGAAATTTTTTTGCCGAGTCGGCATTTTTCGTTTTCGTCGATATCTCGGAAACGGTGCGTCGTAGAGCGAAACGCACGTTATTTTCGGACTCGTCGCACTAGACAAACATGTCTATGGGGAATTATTGATGAACTTTGACCTTGACCCGAAATTTTTTTGCCGAGTCGGCATTTTTCGTTTTCGTCGATATCTCGGAAACGGTGCGTCGTAGAGCGAAACGGACGTTATTTTCGGACTCGTCGCACTAGACAAACATGTCTATGGGGAATTATTGATGAACTTTGACCTTGACCCGAAATTTTTTTGCCGAGTCGGCATTTTTCGTTTTCGTCGATATCTCGGAAACGGTGCGTCGTAGAGCGAAACGGACGTTATTTTCGGACTCATCACCCTAGACAAACATGTCTAAGGGGTATTATGGATTAACTTTGACCTTGACCCGAAATTTTTTTGCCGAGTCGGCAGTTTTTGTTTTCGTCGATATCTCGGAAACGGTGCGTCGTAGAGCGAAACGGATGGTATTTTCGGACTCGTCGCCCTAGACAAACATGTCTAGCGGGTATTATGGATGAACTTTGACCTTGACCCGAAATTTGTCGACATTTTTCATTTTCGTCGATATCTAGTATTATAAATTATTCATCACACCGAAATGCCTCCAAGGCATCTTTAGGCCTTGACGTCTAGTTGGACATAGTTTAAAATTTGGTTTTGGCAACTTATCTCAAGCACATAATGCCAAATTCCAGACCCATTCAGGCGTGATTTGTAATTCTATGTGTGAAAATAATGCTTCTGCAGAAAAAAAATTGATGAATTAAAGTACAGTACACTGTTTTGATTGTGGAACAGAATGTTGTTGAGAGTTTTCTTTTAAGAATGATGAAAAATCATTACATGTAATGTTTAACTTGTGCTGCATTATCAGAATATAATCCCAAGTGTCTGTTTGATGTTGCAGGTGGTTGCCAACCGCGAGACGCAAGAGACTTTGTTGTGTATCGCGTACGTGTTCGAGGTGTCAACGAGTGAACACGGGGCGCAGCATCATATCTACCGCCTGGTGAAGGACTGAGTCGCCCCAAGGCTCTTCCCCGCGCCCCTCGCTCTCCTGCCAACCAACCAACGCCCGCTGATCTCCGTATGGTGCTGTCCTCTAGGGAGTAACTCCCGCACTAATCACCTATTTTTGTATACGCGTATTTATTCATTGACATGAGAGGATTCAACAAGCCATACAAGTTCAAGTGCTGGATTGTCCATGTAGGAGAACAGACTTCCTCATGATTATGACCGTGGCCAGGGATAATCCGGAAGAGATGGTTACTGAACTCAAGTGCTTATTGTAGTGGTTTGAATGTTGTGTAGCAAGGGACACTCGACCAAAGTGCATTGCTGAGAGCCCTCATGAACGTCCAGAATATCCAGGCATGGACTACCAGTTGTAGCCTCGGGACTGCATGAGATTGCGATTTCTTAGGTACAGAGCGGGCGTCACGCTTACCTGATGACTTGGACACACTCAGCATGTTCAATAGCTATCGTGGTCATATGCAAAAAGCATTCTCCTGCGAGGCAAAGTTTGAAATGGCTATGCAGTAAATAGCTTATCACCCGTCGCTGCCTATTACCTCCCACCTTCGCTTCAGCTGGCCAGAGTTTTTTTCAGCTCTTTACTTATGTTACCAAATCACCACAAATGGAGTGAACTGATTACCCACCGTGTAACTTCCTAGCCACCACCTATGGAGCGAACTGTATACCCACCGTAACTTCCAAGAAGTCGACTTCACAACTCGTGCCCAACGAATGCTCCACAGCCTCGCTACCCTACCGTCTACGGAACTGTCTAGTGCGTGACGCACATTCAATGTTGACTGAGCTGCTATCATTACAAACATAGTCCTTACTGACAGTATGATGTGGAAAAACAAAGTCACAAAGGCCTGATTTGTCGGTTCACAGTAATCATGCATCTACAGTACAGTAGATTGTTGATGTGTACTTTTTGTGTTGAATGCATTTCTGAAATGTCTTGATTTGAACTATGTCCCATATGTTGTTGTGTACATAATGTCTGACCATGTCCATGTTGTCCGAATGTATATTTGTGATACAGTCTGTGTTTGTCCGATGCTACAGTCTTGATTGACGTAGTGTTGGCTGGTTGAATATGTGTATGATTTATAATGTTTGTGAAGTATTCTCACTTTTGTGCCTATGATGTTGCTATTTAAGAGAAATGTCGAGTGAACTATTGTTGATTTACAATCTTCGTCATTTTTGGCTGATCCTGTACATTGAAAATGCCTTTAGCTTATGTAGGAGTGACTTAATTGCCTTTAGTTTCAAATCAAGTTTTACTGAATTTCATTTGAGACAATTTCAGGTGATCAGACAGATTCAGTAACAGTGCCTATTACAGATTACATTGTAAATGTCGGACGGATTGATTCGTGCGTGTCCTTGATGTCTCTGATGACTTGTGATGTATGATAAACCAAAGTTTTACGTGAGGCCAAAATGCTCTGCTGAGAACCAAAGGTTTCTCTGTGAACCAATTAAAGCATTTCAGCTTGTGTCCAATTTTGTCCCTTAGAGATAAATGTAGCTTATAGTGCTTTGTAACAAATCAATTTTCTTGATCAGGTCACAACTAAATTACCATGTAGTTTAGAGTGAACAAACGAAAAGCTTTTGTGCTGGTTGGTCCTGGACAATTGTATTGTACTCAGTGAGGTCCGTGCTGTTATACCTCACCCAGTGATGACTTGCTTCGTCAAAGGACTGGATGAGATGTTGGTTGTTGTGTGTTAGGCTTGTTACCATGGTTACACCTGTGTGTATCATGCCCGATGCCTTGATTGAAAAAAATTGTTACGTTTTTGTTATGTACCACATATTTATTTTAAATCATAGATGACAATTAATACATATATACATATACATACTTATATCTATTGCATGTAAGTGTGCTATTATGTGTTGCTTATATTATGGATGTAAATGTTTATAATGTTTGTTTTGTGACCATATTGTAAGACAATATACCACTTTTCCTTTCGATCACGTTCGTTTTTGATACATTTTTTTTGATGGTATTTAAATAGATAAGTTTTATTCCTTATACATATAGTGTGCTCCACGAGGCAATCAAAACATTGTGTTTTATACAGAATTGTGGACGATATATATATTTTTTGTCCTCCCTGATATTGTACATGGTATTCAATTTTATGAGAGAATGAAAAGTAACATTGAACAAAACATTTTCAGCCAAGTCCAAATCAGGATGTTGACTCAATGAGCTATTGATACATTTTACCACCTGGATCAGAATTTTAGTTCACCAAATGTCGCAAAAATATGTAAAATCTGATGGGAAATAGGTTTGAATTATTCATGCTTGATGCATGGCACTGAATCCATGCAATGATGGATTTTTGCTACATGTGTTGAAAACCATTCTGTAACAAGTACAAACCAGTATACACAGATTTTTACCTGTATATGTTTTATCACCGTTTATGCCGTTTTTATATTTGATGATGATTGTTTATTCGGCTTGACCAAATCTTCACAGTGTGGTCAATCTGTTAGCTAAATCGCGAGAACTTTTCGCAGATGTCACAGAGCTGTTAGTGTGCTGGTAACAGTAACACTTTGGGACATGCTGAAGCGCTCATCATCGCCTCTTGATTACATTTGATTTGTCCTGATGGAGATATGTATCTATAGAACTACCAATATTTGTAAAAATTCTACCATTTTTGTTCATAGACAATCGGAAAGTTCTATGTGTGTTGAGCTTGTGTATTTTGTGCATTGTGCTATGCTGAGTTGTAGTTCCATTTATCAGTTTGTTATGTCCCATATTGTATGTATAGATGTATGTTCATATACACACAAATATATTGAATATTCACGTGTCAAGTTATCAACAAATCTTTTGGGTTTTTGAGCTTCCGGACAGGGTCATAATCATGTTGTTTACTTGTGTGTGTACATGTAAGTGAAGACGAAAATATATTTTAATTGTGAATCACTGTATCTCCACCTGTCGAATCAATATGTATCCGTATACATGTATAACAAATATATAAAGGCCATGTTTTCATGATAATTTATCACTTGTTTTGTTATAGATAATGTTGTACTCTTTTAATCATGAAGAAACAAGTTCAGTTTCAAAATCAAATATTTAAAAAATGAAGGTATTTAATTTGACAATTCTTCTGTAAGATTTATTGTGACTGTTAAAGATTAATCTATTGTGCTTTAATGGGAATTTTTGCATCTGTAGAATCGATGACCATAGTTTTTTGGTGCTTTCTAGAACATTTAGAATGAAAATATTTACCCGCAATCAATCAAAATATGTTCTCGACCATTATTGGTGTGGAAACAATTACAGTGTTCTTTCTGATGACAGCATAATACTCTTCAGATTCATCTAGTTAGACCAGAAATATACAAGGAGCCTATGTCCCTTATAATAGAAAAAATGTCTTGCGATTCCACCCCCCCCCCCCCCCCCCACCAAAAACAAAACAGCAAAACATTTGTTAGTGTTGGTTATCATGCTAGAACTAATACATGACTATTCCATAAGTTTATTGTGAACATATTTAATATATTGTGAACTTATTTAATGTAAGTCCCATTATATTGGTGTGCTACTGTCCGTTAAGCTAACATGCTCATTACGGTACATTTAAGTTAAATATATTTTTTTATACAAAACCATTATCGTTGTGGGTAATTTTCAGGTACTGTAAGTGGTAATATAAGAATATTATGATGCCTTACTGGATGTCTTGTATATCTATCTGTTCCCAATGTAGTACATGTATACAGTTTTGTGAACTTCCAAGTAGTAGAACTTCCAAACTGTCCTTTTGTTGTATCAACTACAATTATCACTGACGCTGTGTTCTATTGTGACTGCCTCCCCATCTCTGATTTCTATTTCCTGTCCTTGCGTAATATTGTGAATGATGAATGTATCGGCTATGTGCTTGAAAATGTATGTCCTATTTTGAACAAAATGGTTTGTTAGTCATAAATAGGTCTTTTAAATATTCAACAGTGTCCTTGTTGTCCTGTGCATACATCACACCTTGAGTTTACCTGTAAGAACACACTGTGGGCTAATATCTGAAGACATTTAAAAAACAAATTTTATTGAATCATTTTTGGCTATATTTTGCCCAAAATGGCCAATTTGACACAATTTCAAAATACATTAATAATTTCATTGAAATCCTTTGCATAACTTTTTTTTAGAAATCTATACAAACATGACTTTTTTGGCCGTTTGTAACATGCATCTTGAATGGCTCGAAATGAATGAAAAGTAGGTCCAAAATTGTTGAAAATGCACGATCTGGCCCCTGGGGACACAAGCAGGAGTGAGAGTTGTTTTAGGTCACTTTGGTGCACAGTATAGACGAAAACGGGCCAAGAAACTGCGTGGCACGAGATGCTCAGCGCCCTACCTAAGCTAGTGTGGTCCCCACACATCACCTGTGAATAGACCTTAATTTTGTATCATGAGCACATAGGAAGTCATATATGGTGCATCTTTTGATGACCTTCAATTTGACCTCGTATGACCATGAGTGGTAAATTTCAACCTAACCTGAAATATGTAACTTGCTCTGCAGACAAAAAGCCTGTGGATTGGTCTTGGGACTGTATCATAAGCATATAAAAAATAGATATGGTCGGTCTTTTGGTGACCTTGAAGTTGACCTATGATGACCTCGAGTGGTAAATTTCAAGGTCACGTTTGTGCTTAAATATGTAAATTGGCATCTTCAGACATATATACAACAAAATATGCTGAAGGAGATTTTCAGGAGTGAATAATGAGCATATATAAAAAGGATTTTTCAATGGCTTGACAAATAGTGTTTTAACAAATACTGACAAAAACTTACATAAAATATTCATATTGGGGTAGTTCGTCAATTTCCTACTTTTTTAGGTTACCGGACCTTTGGTCCGATAACCTATTGCCGTGGCGTTGCGTCCGTCGTCCGTCGTCCGTCGTCCGTCCGTCCACATTTTTATCATTAAAGTTTACAGGCGAATATTTCTGAAATTTTGCACAAAAATACCTAAAAATATTTCCAGGAAAGGGTTTTTTTAGTTTTTTGATTTTCGCATTTTTTTCAAAATGGCGGCCGTTTTCGTCGAAAAATGGCCAGTTTATTTTATACATCACCAATCTAAACTACTACATGCTCCTTTTCGATCCTTTGGATCGTTCTGGATAGAAATTCGCGTACTGAAAGCAAGGCACGATCGTCTGCCTGCATGACTCGAGCGCTCCTTTTGCCGCCAAAACCGCCGCGCATATGCGCGCGCAGCTGCGCAGAAGCTTCACTTTTCTGTCCACCGCCATTTTTGCTTGGCAGCTTTGGATTTTGGTTCCCGGTGAATTCGTAGAATTTAGTCTGCAAACTAGACTTTTGCGATATATTCTTACGGAATTTCACTTGCCACGTTCATAGACATTGTTTTGTGTCTATTTGGATAAGTATTGGTCGATAGTTTGTTACTTGCTAGATCGTCAGCGATTGGTATAGCCAGTTCACCCTATTATCGTCCATCCGTCGTACTTGATAGTGTACTTGTTGTTTACATCTATCAATAGTTCTACGTTAATTTTCTACTGTATATATTGTGTATACGTATACTGTAGTTATATATTCGTAGTCCTCTTAGGGTTCTCTTTCAGCGCGGTCTCAGGTTTGCGTATTTTGCCCGCCCTGTTACTGTGTGTGGTTAGTTCCCTTGTGTGATCATGACTTCACAATCCTCCCTTGGTACCGGTGCCATGGACGAGCGTCCATGCCCGAAGTGTCTGGTCAATACCCTCCGAGGAGGGGAGAAACACAGTTTGTGTTTCGACTGTTTAGACCATGGCCCGGTATCTATGGAGGATTTGAGGTGTGATCTGTGTCGTTTCTGGCGTCCCTCTTCCTTCGTGCAGGCGACTGCAAAGTATTCCGAAGCCTCGTTGGCTCGTCGGGATGCTTTGAGGCTTGCGGAAGCTTCGGCTCCGCAAGTCCGCCAGTCGCCCATGGAGGTGGAGACTCCGCCTGTGACGGCACAGATTGCGTCCGGTGTTAGCCAGCCCCTGGGGCTAACACAGGACATGGTCAACGCGGCTGTGCAATCTTTCTTTGCACAGTCGTTATCGTTTCTTCAGGGTCCCCTCCTGCCGGGTCTCTCTTCCCTGCTTGGACAGGGAGTCCCGGCCGGTTCTTCGGCTGCCCCTTCGTCGCAGGGAGAGCTTGCTCCCCCTGCTGGCAAGAAGTCGTAATCTTCTAAGAAGAAGGTTTCAGTTCTTGCCAAGGCGAAAGCAGCCAAGGAACCGCACTCCACCTTCGTCGTCCCTCAGTCGGGGCCGATCGAGGTGGAGGGGTCCGTCGTCTCTTCCCCGGGGCCTTCCAAGAAGAGGAAGCGTGCTTCCTCTAAGCGCCGTGGTGCTGAGACCACATCGATTTTCGATGTGGCTCAGGCTTCGTCCGACCTCTCGGTGGGCGACGATCAGGCTTCGGGCTTCGATCGGCGGAGCGTCTTGGATGGCTCATTCGGGTCCTCGGTCTCGAGGTTCGAGGGGGGAGAGTTCCCATTGTTTGGGGGTGAGGCTCTCGATCGTTCGTGCGATCGGGAGTCTTCACTTGGCGGTCTTGCTCCTGGTCCTCGATCAGGGCACGATCGGGCGGGTGGTGCTGGGGTCGTTCCTCAGGGCCACTCAAGTCCTGTGTACGCGGATGTAAGTCGCCGGACGGGCGCGATCGCTGAGCAGGCATTCCCTCGCCCGTCCTTTGATGTACCCTTGGGGTCGTCGAGGTCTTCGATCGGACCTGTGAGGTCCAACGATCGGGGGGGTCGAGTGGAAGCTGATCAGGAGTCGTCCTCCTCGGAGGATGAGACTTCCGATCAGGCCGGGGGTTCTAACTTCCGGTGGGCTTTGGAGTCGGTCGCAAGGCGAATGGACTTGCCGATCGATGCTCCAGGGCCCTCACGGGGAACCGGTAGGTTCGCGTCGGCGCCAGTTCGTCGGCCGATCCGGCTCCCTGTGGCTCCCGCGTTGGTCAAGTCCTTCGACAAGATCAACAAGGGAGTTACGGCTAAGAAGGATGTGGCTCGTACGGAGTCGACATTCCCGACTAGCCGTGTTCGACCTGAGTCGATCGACACCTATCGGACTGTAGAGTCCGAGGGTGGACATCAGACTTCCGTCCCGGTCGAAGACCCTAACCTTCACCTGCTTTCCCGGAAACAGGGTACGGTCTGGTCAGCTTATGTGAAAAAGGCTCGCCTTTCTCACTGGCAGACGCTGTCTCATCAATTGATGGGGCAGCTCTCGTTGACAGATCACCTGACCACTTTGGTTCAGGAGTTTGTGGACGAGGCGGATCTGGAGGAGGGGAGTCGCGCCAACATTCATGCAGCACTCGGCGTCTTGGCCGGAGTGGTCCATGCTGCTGAGCGTGACAGTGCGCACCTGGGCGCACAATTGGATCTCACCATGCGTGATGCCGATCTCCGTCTGCTTGACGTGTCCGCTACGGACGTCGCTGAGCTACGTGGGAGGCCGCTTTTCTCAGGCTATACCTACGCCAACCTCTCTCGATCGGATATTTCCGTCATGCGGGAACATCTCCGGGATGAGGCTATGGCCAAGGCTTTGCTTGGGAAGTCGGCGGGGTCTGGGACAGGCAAGAAGACCAAGGGTCAGAAGCCTGCCCAACCTCAGGCACCACATGCACCCGCTTCTACGCAGCCGCCCTTTCGTGGGGCGCAGCCTCCCCCTCCCCAGGGGGATGGCAAGCGCGGAGGCAAAGGGGGTGGACGCTTCAAGGGCAAAGGGAAAGCTTCTGGTAAGAAGTGACTCGTTGCGGGAAAGCGTAGGCTCTGTGGAAGGTTCAGTTCTGTCGGAATTCGATCTTCCACAACCTGGTCCAGTCGGGGGACGCCTGGCTCAGTTCGTCCAGAACTGGAGCGATCTGGCGTCGTCAGAAAATTCAGTCGTGGCATGGGTGAAGTTCGGTCTCACCTTCAGATGGGAGGCTGGAAAACCACCGATCAGACCCAAAGCGTGGTTCTTCCCTGTGCCCGGCGATCGGGAAAAGTTTCAGCTTCTGCAGCACGAGGTGCAGCAGTTGCTAGAGAAACGTGCGATCGAGGTGGTCAAGGACGAGAGAGGATTCTATTCTCTCATCTTCCTAGTGCCGAAAAAGACAGGCGGGTGGCGTCCCGTTTTCGATCTGTTAAACCTCAACAAATTCCTGATCATACCCAGGTTCAAGATGGAGTCGGCGCTTTCCGTCCAGAAAGCTCTGTCCAAGGGGAAGTGGGCAGTCAGTATCGACGTCAAGGACGCGTACTTACATGTGCCAATACACCCAGCCGATCGGCGATACCTCAAGTTCGCCTTCGAAGGTTCGGTGTATCAGTTCAGGGTACTTCCTTTTGGAGTAGCCACCGCCCCTTACGTGTTCACCCGTATCGTAAGGACGATGGCAGCCAGGTTTCGATCGGTTGGAATTCAATTCCACCATTATATCGACGATTGGTTAATCATAGCCGACTCCCCGTCTCAGGCTATAGAGCAATCCGGGTTCGTACTCAGGTTGGCGACCAGCCTCGGCTGGATCCCCAATTGGGCGAAGTCTCATCTGTCCCCGACACAGAGGTTCGAGTATGTCGGGGTAGATTACGATCTAGAGCGAGGAGTAGCTCTTCCTCCGCGGAAGAGAGTTCTCAAGGCGATTGCGGCGATGGAGGTCGCGCTGACGCAGTCGTCGATCACAGCTCGACAGTTTCTGTCCATCATCGGTCTGTTGGCGTCGATGGAGAAGCAGGTGCCGTTCGGCAGGTGCTTCCTCAGACCCATTCAATGGTGTCTAGCGTTGCAATGGCGGATCCTCACCGATCGACTAGACCAAGTCGTATCGGTGGACGATCGTGCTTGGGAAGCAATGCATTGGTGGCGGGACCATCGGAATCTTTTCCGAGGGATGCCACTGGCGGAGTATCTGCCCGATCGGACCTTCTTCACCGATGCGTCAGAATTGGCTTGGGGAGCTCATATGGACGAGCACGAACTCTCTGCTGTGTGGAACACGAGCGAGAGGGAGTTGCACATCAATGTCCTAGAGCTGCGAGCGGTGAGACGTGCGTTCGAGATCTGGGGGCCTCAGAGTCCCCCAGGGACGAAGTGGTTGGTCTTCACAGACAACAGCACAGTAGTGGCGCACATAAACAAACAAGGTGGAACTCGGTCGAGTCAGCTTTGTTTGGAGGCCGAGTGTCTGATCAGGTTTGCCTTCAAGTACCGTCTGTTTATCAGGGCGAGGCACCTGCCGGGTCACAGGAATGTCCTAGCGGACGCTCTGTCGAGACCGGACAAGATCATAGGCACGGAGTGGAGTCTGCATCCGGGGGTGTTTCGGCGCGTTTGTCAGGCGTTCGGGACACCGAACATAGACCTGTTCGCAACCTCTCGGAATCACAAGCTCCCGGTCTACTTCTCACCGCTGCCAGAGAGCGAGGCACTGGCTGTGGACGCGATGTCTCAGTCGTGGGACGGGATGTTCGGGTATGCGTACCCGCCAACTCGGTTCCTAACAGAAGTGCTGCACAAAGTAGCCAGGTCTCAGTGCGAGATTCTGTTGGTGGCGCCATGCTGGCCGATGCAGGCATGGTTCCCCCTGCTACTGTCCCTCCTGATCGATGTACCACGGGTTCTCCCGATCGAGGACAGGTTGCTGAAGCAACCGGGGCGGGATATATTTCACGATTCCGTCCACGTGCTCAAATTACACGTGTGGAGGCTATCGAGCGATCCTTCCAGGAGGCAGGATTTTCTCAGCAGGTGTCCGTACATCTCGCGAGAAAGAATAGGAGATCCTCCTCTAAAACGTATGAGGCTAAATGGAGAGTATTCGTACGTTGGTGTAACGGAAGGCGCATTGATCCGCTCTCTGCCCCTCTGAATGCAGTGCTAGACTTTCTCTGCTATCTCTTTGATAGGCTTAATTTGAAGCCTACTACGATCGAGGGATACAGGTCCATGCTGGGCCCTGTATTCCGTGCTAGGGGGATCGATTTAACTAATAATCGTATCCTTGCTGATCTCTTGGCGTCCTTTAGGACGCAAAGGCCACGTGGAGTTCCTACTATACCGGATTGGGACATGGCTTTTGTGCTATATTGTCTTACTAAAGCACCTTGGGAGCCTCTCAAGGAAGTTTCCTTGCAGAGGTTAACTCTTAAGACCTTCCTGCTAGTTATGCTAGCAAGTGGTCGAAGACGCTCAGATGTCGCGGCGATCGACGTATCGCGAGTCGCATTTGGCGCGGATGGGTCCGTTTCCTTATACCCAGTACGTGATTTTATGCCTAAAACACGTGCTGCAGTTGAGGGCGGGAAAGCGTTCTCCCCTATCGTAATTCCGTCACTGGGCGGTTACGTAGGACGGAATGAGCCGGACGCTCTATTGTGCCCGGTAAGAGCGCTGAAAATCTACATCGATCGTACCAGATCGATCAGGAAAGATCGCAAGCGATTATTTATTTCCTATCAGCCTAATAGGGCTACGGATATCTCCACAGCTACACTATCCCGATGGGTGAAGGTTGTAGTGAGGACTGTCTATGCGGAGTCAGGTGCTGACGATCGAGTCACTTACAAAATATCGTCCCACCAAATCCGACACATCTCGATGTCTTTGGCGGCCAGGTCGAATATTCCGTTGGAATATATCGTGAGGGCTGGAATGTGGACTAATTCTACGACATTCATCGGGTTCTATCTGTCCAATGCTGCCGAACTTCAGGACCAGTCGTCCAGATTTAGACTGGGTCCGCTGGTCGTAGCGCAAGCTGTTGTTTGAACCAGCTGGACAGAAAAGTCTTGGTTTTAATGTGCACGTGTATATAAGCAACACTTTGTGTTTGTGTTTGAGTTTCTTTATGTTATGGTCTCAAGTAGAGTTCCGTTTTCCACCGATGGGTGAAGAAGAAATTCGTGCATGTCGGAGGCAAGCGATCGCACCGCTAGGTGAGTATCTTTATTATATTACTAAAGATATATCGAAAATGTAGCATTTTAGCGATTCGCTTGAAATCAAGACTATCGTCTGTTTTCATGACTCTCTAGCACTACTGCTCCACCGCCTATCCTTTGATTCTAAGGAGCATGTAGTAGTTTAGATTGGTGATGTATAAAATAAACTTCCCAAATTTTAATTGTAAATTTGCCGTTTATTGTTATTACTCACCTCTAAACTACTACAGTAAAGGCCCTCCCATCCATCCCCGCCAGTTGTGTGCTAGGGGCTTCCTTTTGTCGTTTTTTGGACAGAAAAGTGAAGCTTCTGCGCAGCTGCGCGCGCATATGCGCGGCGGTTTTGGCGGCAAAAGGAGCGCTCGAGTCATGCAGGCAGACGATCGTGCCTTGCTTTCAGTACGCGAATTTCTATCCAGAACGATCCAAAGGATCGAAAAGGAGCATGTAGTAGTTTAGAGGTGAGTAATAACAATAAACGGCAAATTTACAATTAAAATTTGGGAAATTTTGGACTTCGACGGTCGTTTTCTCAAAATCTGTTCAGTAACTTTTTTTCTTATTGATGCATGACACTCCTCCTATGTACCCCTGTGACATGTATAAATTTCGTTGCCCTTGAATCGCTCAAAGTGGGCCATTTTGGGCCCAAACTCAGCCCAAATGGGACTTTCCCATGTTAAATTCTCCTATGCTCTATAATGGGACACATTAAGCCTAATATTTCACTTAAAATTGAAATCAGAGACTAAGAATCAATTGTAGACATATAGGAAATGATATATGCTGAATATTCTCGTGACCTTGAATTTGACCTCTGACCTCGGTTTCAAGGTCAGAGCGGCCGTTTTTGTCTAAAAATGGCCAATTTTGGACTTTGATGGTCGTTTTCTCAAAATCTGTTCAGTAACTTTTTAGGTTACCGGACCTTTGGTCCGATAACCTATTGCCGTGGCGTTGCGTCCGTCGTCCGTCGTCCGTCGTCCGTTCACATTTTTATCTTTAAAGTATATGATCGAATCTTTCTGAAATTTTGCACAAAAATACCTAAAAATATTTCAAGGAAAGTTTTTTTTTTAGTTTTTCGATTTTCGCATTTTTTTCAAAATGGCGGCCGTTTTCGACGAAAAATGCCTGATTTTGGACTTTGGCGGCCATTTTCTCAAAAACTGTTCAATAACTTTTTTTCTTTTTGATACACAACACTCCTCATATGTACTCCTGTGATGTGTATAAGTTTCGTTGCGCTTGAATCGCTCGAAGTGGGCCATTTGGGGCCAAACTTGGCCCAAATGGGACTTTCCCATGTTAAATTCTCCTATGCTTTATAATGGGACACATTATGCCTTATATCTCACTTAATATTGAGATTAGAGACTAGGAATCAATTGTGGACATATAGGAAATGATATATGCTGAATATTCTCGGGACCTTGAATTTGACCTCTGACCTCAGTTTCAAGGTCAAAGAACAAAATGGCTAATATCTCGCTTATTATCGACTTTACAGCTTAGAAATCAATTGTGGACATATAGGAAATGATATATACCGAATATTTTGATAACCTTGAATTTGACCTTTGACCTCATTTTCAAGGTCACAGGACAAAATGGCTAATATCTTACTTTTTATCGACTTTACAGCTTAGGAATCAATTATGACCATATAGGAAATGATATATGCAGATTATTGTCATGACCTTGAATTTGACCTTTGACCTCATTTTCAAGGTCACGGGACAAAATGGCTAATATCTCACTTATTATCGACTTTACAGCTTAGGGATCAATTGTGGACATGTAGGAAATGATATATGCTGATTATGCACGTGACCTTGAATTTGACCTTTGACCTCATTTTCAAGGTCACGGGACAAAATGGCTAATATCTCGCTTATTATCGACTTTACAGCTTAGGAATCAAATGTGGAGAAAGGATATACACTGAATATTCTGATGACCTTAAATTTGACCTTTGACCTTATTTTCAAGGTCATAGCACAAAATGGCTAATATCTCGCTATTATCGATTTTATAGCTTAGGACTCAATCGTGGACATATAGGAAATGATATATCCATAATATTTTTGTGACTTTGAATTTGACTTTTGGCCTCATTTTCAAGTTTCTTTTTAATACAGAACACTCCTCATATGTACTACTGTGATGTGTATAAGTTTCGTTGCGCTTGATTCGCTGGAAGTGGGCCTTTTTGGCCCAAACTCGGCCCAAATGAGACTTTTCCATGTTAAACTCTCGTATGCTTTATAATGGGACACATTATGTCTAATATCTCACTCAATATTGAGATTAGACACTAGAAATCAATTGTGGACATATAGGAAATGATATATGCTGAATATTCTCGTGACCTTGAATTTGACCTCTGACCTCAGTTTCAAGGGTCAGACCACAAAATAGCTATTATCTCACTTATTATCGACTTTACAGATTAGAAATCAATTGTGGACATATAGGAAATAATATATGCCGAATATTCTCATGACCTTGAATTTGACCTTTGACCTGATTTTCAAGGTCACAGGACAAAATGGCTAATATTTCGCTTGTTATCGACTTTACAGCTTAGGAATCAATTATGAACATATAGGAAATGATATATGCAGATTATTGTCATGACCTTGAATTTGACCTTTGACCTCATTTTCAAGGTCACAGGACAAAATGGGTAATATCTCACTTATTATCGATTTTACAGCTTAGGGATCAATTGTGAACATATAGGAAATGATATATGCTGAATATTCTCGGGACCTTGAATTTGACCTTTGACCTCATTTCCAAGGTCACAGGACAAAATTGGTAATATCTCGCTTATTATCGACTTTACGGCTTAGGAATCAATTGTGAACATATAGGAAATGATATATGCTGTATATTCTCGTGACCTTGAATTTGACCTTTGACCTCATTTTCAAGGTCACAGGACAAAATGGCCAATATCTTGCTTATTAGCGACTTTGCAGCTTAGGAATCAATTGTGAACATATAGGAAATGATATATGCTGAATATTCTAGTGACTTTGAATTTGACCCTTGACCTAAATTTCAAGGTTAGTCATTTTATTTACAAGGTCAGAATACAAAATGGCTTATATCTCGCTTATTATCAAATTTACAGCTTAGCTTAGGGGTCCATAGTGAACATATAGGAAATGAAGTATGCTGAATATTTTGGTGATCTAGAATTTGACCTTTGATCTCATTTTCAAGGTCAGAGAACAAAATGGCTAATATGTCGCTTATTATCATCTTTACATCTGCCCCTGATGACGCCAGTGTGTCTTTGGATAAACTATTTGGTCGGGCTTTGTTTCTATTGCAAAATGTTGTATTTTACCTTTCTTATTGGCCTCATCAAAATTTGATTGTATTGGTGGTAATAGATTGATACTTACATTTATACCACTGAGTCGGTGTCACTGCTGGCGGACGTTAAATCTGTCCCCGAGGATACCATCAACTCAGTAGCCTTCGGGCTTGTGATTGGGTACTTTTGTACTTGTCATGTATCTATTCCATGGGGTTAGATTCGGATTTCTAAATTATTTTCATAGGTTGTTGGGCAGTCGTATACTAATTCCATCTGGTGTACAGTAGAAACAACTACATTTAACACATTGTCTGCCCCTGAAGACGCCAGTGTGTCTTTGGATAAACTATTTGGTCGGGCTTTGTTTGTTTCTATTGCAAAATGTAGTATTTTACGTTTCTTATTGGCTTCATCAAAATCTGATTGTATTGGTGGTAATAGATTGGTACTTACATTTACAGCATATGAATCAATTGCGAATATAGAGGAATGATATATACTGAATATTTTCATAACCTTGAACTTGAACTTTGACCTCATTTTCAAGGTCACATCACAGAATGGCTAATGTCTCACTTATTATCGACTTTACAGCTTAGGAATTTATTGTGGACATACTAGAAGTGATATATTTGTTGAAAATTCCATGGCCTTGAATTTATCAGTGAATTTATTTTCAAGGTCACTGGACAAAAGGCTAATATCTAAAATGTATATTGTCCGGTAACCTTTCTAAGCCCTTGGGCTAATTTTTTAGGTTACCAGACCTTTAGTCTGATAACCTATTGGCATGGCGTTGCGTCCGTCGTCAACATTCTTATGTTTGAAGTTGACCGTCAAATTTTTCTGAAATTTTGCACAAAGATACATGTACTAAAAATATTTCAAGAGGGAGGTATTTTTTATTTTCGCATTATTATCAAAATTTTGGCCATTATTGTCGAAAAATACCTCTTTTTTTAGCTTTGCAATAATTCAAATGCCTTCTCCTCTGAGACCACTTGATGAACTCTTCTGAAACTTTGAACATGTATATTGATACTATGGGAAAGTCCCCACCAAGTTATCTTCTTGAAATTTGAAATACTTTTTTAGTTTTTTTTTCGGCATTTATTGACTTTTATCTTCAAAGTTTACATTCGAATCTTTATGAAATTTGAAACCAATATGTTGAAGAATACTGCAAGAATAAGGTGTTTTCTTTGTTTTCAGGGTTTTCGCATGTTTTTTCAAAGTTTTTTTGGACTTCACAATATTCAAACGTTTTCTCCTTCGTGATCACTTGACGGAATGTTTCGAGGCTTTGTATGTTAACAATATGGAAGAGTTCCCACAAACTGATTTTTAAAAAAAAAGAATTTTGAATTTGTTATGCTAAGCGATACTTACCTCTGACTATGGGGTCGTGTAATTAGCGAACCCTCATTTACCAACCACACATGAAATATGGGTGAAAAAGCTAAACGAAGTTAGCTGGTCCGTTTAGACCCTGCGTTAGTAATGGTAGTTACCTGAGCAGTTCACCCTCCGTGTGGTAGCATGAACGTGCCGGTCCACTGCCTCCCAGTTCACTTTTGTTTTTGGCGAGCTCCTGTCAACAACAACTTTGCGTCGCTCGCGATTGCTTTGAAGTTTAGATTTTGGAACTTAGCTGTTTTGCCTACGATGGAGTCGTCTTCTGTCAGGAGATGTGCCAAGTGTGGACACTTCTTGGTTCCTTTCGACCTCGATCCTCACGATCGCTGTCCGTCCTGCAGGCCGTTTGTTTGCTGTTCGTCTCAGCGTTGCAAGATCTGCGAATCTTGGCCTGACGAGAGATTTGACGTGATTGATCAGCGTAGGATCGACAGGGAGAAGAAGAGGTCTCGTTTGGCAGATCGACGTTCAGTGGATTCTTCTTCCTCCTCTCGTCTGGATTCCCTCGAGCAGACGGTGGGGAATCTGCAGACATCGATCGCTTCCATGTCGGCGATGTTATGGTCGTTGGTTGGGAAAGGAGTAGCGACACCGGCCACCCCCACGTTGGATGAAGTTCCGGCCCCGCTTCTCTCCGGTGATCCGTTTGTCGGCGGCAACCCCCCATGTCACAGTCCAGCTGACCAGCCGTCGTGTTCCTGGGGTCTGCCCTCGTTGGATCCGATCTTCTCAGAGGCAGCTGACGCGTCGACGGTGGACTCCCGTTCCCAGGCTGCCGAGACCGGCGAGTCGGTCTCGGGTGAACAGTCAGGTGAAGGCAGGGGCCCCGTTGGTCGCGCCAAGTCTGGCCCGCCCGACTACTCCACCGTCCAGCTCTCCGACGGCCCGGTTGATGTGCTCGTGGTGGACAAGTCTCTCGCTGGTAGCCCAGGCCGTGTTCAGCACCGTGATGTCTCCACTGCCCAGGGTTCCTCTCCTCCAGCCGCCGCCGTGCCGTGCGGGTGCTCACCCGACCGTGATCGTGATCAGCAGCCACGGGCAGGCAGCCCACGGGTCTCTCAGCCCAGCGTTCTACCCCACGACCAGCCTCCGTCCGTCCGTCAGTGTGTTGATCGCCGCTCGTCTTCCTCCAGTGGGGATTCTCACCGCGGGTCAACAGCCACGGCGGATAGTGTGTCTTCGGCAGTGAGCCGCCCGTCCTCGCCTGACCGCTGCCACCGTCCAGCTCGGCCTGTGGAGCAGCACCGTTCCAGCTATTGGGATCGCCCTTCCTCCCGCCGTGCGGATCGTTTCCGTGATTGGGTGTATGATCATCGTCGTGATTATGACTTTGACCATTATTACCATGAAGAGTTGGACCGTTACTACCGTTCCGGCCGTTCTTCTAGGGACGATAGGGATTACTACTACCGTCGGGAGCGTGCAGACCGCAGGGACTACTCCTCCAGGGATTCTCGCGGTTTCCGTGGTGACAAGGATGCGCGCTCGGACTTCGACCGTGAGCGGGAGCCCGAGCGTTCTTCTTCAGACCTTGCCCCTAGGTCTGAGTGTGAGCAACACTCGTCGGAGCCTTCCCCTGCAGCTGTGTCGGAGCCTCCAATTTCTCTGCCTCCCCCGTCCCCCCCCCCCCGGCAGACCAGGATGAACCTCCAGTCAAGAAGCCGCGGGTTGCTAGCCCGGGTAGGTCTATGGACACCTCGGCTACGGCTGGTACGTCCAAGCCTTCGTCCTCCAAGTCAGACGACGACACCTTTGCCCAGGTCCGTCTTTGGGTACAGGAGGCCTTCCCCGACGAGATCAAGTTGCCAGCGGCCAAGGAGTCTTCCTTTACGTCAGTGGGGGACCGCGTTCTTCACTCCCGTCATCAGCCTGAGCCGGACGTGCGTTTTCCTTGGTCCGAGCGGATCTCGTCTGTGCGTTCGCTAGTGGAGGAGATTACCCCCGTCAATGGACAGCCCCTATGAGCCGGCAAGTTCGCCTCTTGTTTTCAAGGACAATTGAAGCACTACCAAACTTGGATTGCGGTAGCACTCTGGAGGCAGCAGCGGTGAATGACGATCGATCTGTCAGTCATCGCCCCTGGGCTCAAGTCCTCGAGTGTTACCTTCACACTTTTGGACTCGGATCTCAAGACCTGGGAGTCCTACCCGCGTCGGGTTCAGCTCATTGCCAACACCCTCGACTGGCTCTCAGGCCTTCTGAGTGTTCAAGTGGATCACCTGGCTCCCGGTTCGGTTCCTGCGGACGCTGATCTGGATACTGACGCCACCGTCCAAGTCTCTGTCTCGGAACTTCTCAGGATGAAGAGGGCGCTTTCCTCCGTGAATAAGTGCGTGGGCCAGATCACAAAGGAGTCGCACGTCGAGTGGACCAACATTGTTCTTAGGCGGCGGGACGCCTTCCTCAAGAGGTCGACCTCGAAGTTGTTGGACGCCTTTAAGTCAAAGCTACGCACGTCCTCGGTGTTTGGTCCTCATCTCTTTGAACCGGATGTCCTGGCTAAGGCTGGTCAGGCGGTTGCCCAGGATGCTGACCTGCTGAGTAAATTCAACCTGGTGAAATTGGTGGAGCGTCAGGAGAAGAAGCCTGCGTCATCTTCTTCCTCGTCCTTCAAGATTCCTAAGGTCAAGCCTAATGAGTCGAAGCAGCAGTCACAGTCTCCTCAGTACTCTAAGGGCTCCAAGTTTGACAAAGTTTGACAAGGGCAAGAAGTCGTCTAACTCTTCGCGTAGAGGTCGCGGCGGCGGTGGATCCTCGTCCTCTGCCAAGCCTCAGCCCCGCCCCTGATGTGCCTCAGACGCTCCCACGGAACCAAGATTCGGATGTATCCCCCATGGGAGCTTGTCTTCAGGCCTTTTGGCCAGTCTGGGATACGGAATTCGGGGACTGTCTAGTTACTGCCATACTGCGTCACGGGTATCGGATTCCCTTCAGTCAGGCGCCTCCTCTCTCCCCTCTTCCGATAGCATTCGCATCCTACGCCCCGGCGTCGGAGAAGTTTGCGGTCTTGGACGCCCTTGTGTCCGAGATGCTTCTCAAGCAAGCCACGGAGAAGGTGACACAGAACTCTCTCCGGGCTTTTACAGTCATCTGTTCGTCGTCCCCAAGCTCACGGACGGTTGGCGACTGATAATCGACCTCAGCCCCTTGAACAAATTCGTCTCCAAGGAGAGTTTCTCCATGGAGTGTCCACGGACTGTTCTCCTGTCTCTTCGCAGCGGGGACTGGATGACTTCCATAGATCTGAAAGATGCCTACTTTCACATACCGATTCATCCCTCGTCTCGGCCCTACCTTCGTTTCCAGTGGGGCAACGTGGTGTACCAGTTCCGCGCGCTGTGTTTTGGCCTCTCTACTGCCCCATTCCTGTTCACACGGGTCTTTCAGCCGCTGTCGGCCTGGGCGCATCGCAGGGGCATTCGCCTCACGAGGTATCTAGACGATTGGCTGATTACGGCCGCGGTTCGGCAGACGGTGTTGTCGCACACGGAGATGATCGTTCAACTTTGTCAGCGGGTCGGTCTTGTGATCAATTTCAAGAAGTCCGACTTGGTGCCCGCCCAGCGTGTTACCTACCTCGGGATGGACATCGACACGCAGTCCTTCCTGACCCGGCCGACGGAGGATCATATTCAGCGTTTGAATGGTGTTCTACGGTGTTTCTCCGTAGGGGTCCCCGTCGCGGCGGTGCTTTTTCTACGGCTCCTGGGTCATATGGTGTCGCTGGAGAAGATCGTCCCTGGTGCCAGGCTGCGCATGCGGACGATCCAATTTCACCTCAAGGATCACTGGGACACAGAGCAGGACCTCTCGACTCTTGTTCCGGTGGTCTCAGCACTTCAGCCAGATCTCCTTTGGTGGTCCGACCCTGTCAATCTGCTGCGGGGTCATCCGATTCACGAGCTGGAGCCCGATTTTCTCCTGTTTTCTGATGCTTCTCGCCTCGGTTGGGGTGCTCACCTCGGCGAAAGTCAAGTCTCCGGTTTCTGGTCAGCAGTCGATCTTCGCCATCACATCAATTGGCTAGAACTCAGGGCGGTTTGGCTGGGCCTGCGCCATTTTCAACACACGGTTGCTGGGTCCACAGTCCTGGCCATGACCGACATACCGTACTGCGTTGACTAATGTGCTGGCTTCGCACAGTTTGGATATTTCTTCTTCGCGGAAGATTTCTGCCTTGTTCAAATCCTTTGCTCAGGATTTACCTCCGGTCTCCCGCGCACCGAAGTGGGACTTATCTTTGGTCCCTTTAAGTCTGAATGAACCTCCATATGAGCCTCTCGAGAAAGCGGAGCTTCGTTTTCTCACGCATAAGACTGTGTTCCTGTTGGCCCTTGCTTCCGCGAAGCGGGTCAGTGAGCTTCAGGGACTGTCTCATGGGTCTTACACCCGGAAGATTGGTCTTCTGTTACCCTGCAGTATCATTTGGGGTTTCTTGCCAAGACCGAAACTCCTTCTGCCCTGGTGGCTGGGATGCGAACATTCTCCGTCCCCGCCTTGTCTCAATTGGAGACTGACTGTGGGGATCTGTCCCTGTGTCCGGTGCGTGCTCTACGTCTGTACCTGGAGAGGACTAGAACTTCACGACCGAGTGACACGTCTCTTCCTCCCGTTTTCGGCGGCGCGTCTCCAAGAACACGATTTCGCTGTGGATCAAGGCTGTCGTCACTCATGCCTACCGTCAGGATCGCCGCGATCTCCATTGGCTTTGCGGTCGTACGGCTCACGAGGTCCGCACCATCTCTACGTCATGGTCTTTCGCCCACAACATGTCGCTTCCCGATCTCATGAAGGCAGCCACTTGGAGGTTGCACACTACGTTCTCCTCGTTCTACCTGTGCGATGTGTCTCTCCTCGCTGACGATCTGTATCATCTGGGTCCCATCGTCGCGGCTCAAGTCATCGTGCGTCCTACTGCCAAGAATCCGGGGGGGGGGGGGGGGGAGGGGGAGGGGGAGCGCCGTGTCGACACCTAGCTACGGCTCATCGCCTCACAAGGGACTCGTCGTCAGGTATGTAATCTCAGTTTCTTCTGAATTACAATATACCTTTTCATATATGCTATTAACCTCCGAGCTACTCTGTGGTTAATTAGTATTATAATTACTATAGGAAAGGAGCGGGTTTCTTATCCTTTATACAGTAATTATAGTCACTGGTATTATGCATAGTTCTCATCCTTCTACTTTCAGGGGATGATCTTGTGCAAGGCGTACTTACTCTCTGAAGGGCCCACCACCGGCAGGCCATTCCCCATAGTCAGAGGTAAGTATCGCTTAGCATAACAAATCAAAAGTTTTAATCTAACTTTTATTTTTATACTATGCATACTTACCTCTGACGCTGGATGGTCCCACCATCTTTCCCTACTGATTATCTTTTTCTCTTTTCAGAGGATAACCTGGTCAAGTGTTGCAACTCAACAAAAGTGAACTGGGAGGCAGTGGACCGGCACGATCATGCTACCATGATCAAGTGTTGTAACTCAACAAAAGTGAACTGGGAGGCAGTGGACCGGCACGATCATGCTACCACACGGAGTGTGAACTGCTCAGGTAACTACCATTACTAACGCAGGGTCTAAACGGACCAGCTAACTTCGTTTAGCTTTTTCACCCATATTTCATGTGTGGTTGGCGAATGAGGGTTCGCTAATTACACGACCCCATAGTCAGGTAAGTATGCATAGTATAAAAAAAGAAGTTAGATTAAAACTTTTGATTTCTCTTTTATTTTTTTTTTCTACCGATTTTTTTAAATTGCCAATTGTTAAAAATTGTAGTCTTTTTATTTCTAATGTTTCTGAAAAATACTGCAAGAACGAGGTATTTTGTTTTGTTTTGGGAGCTTTTTAAATTATTTTTAAAATGGTAGCCAAATTCGAGGAAAAACGTCCAATTTTTGACATTGCAAAATGTTCAAATATCTTCCCCTCCTAGAAAGCTTTATGGAATCTTTTGAAACACAGTAGATGGATACTTTGGGATAGTGATCCATTTTGTACCGGCTTGAAGGCGCCTCTCTGTGGGCACAAACCAGGAGATCTCTCATGTCTGGAGCTGAAGATGGTCACTTCGGTTTATGTCTGGTCCAGGACATCGACCTAAGTAGTCTCCAAATATTAAAGAATACCTTATATCTGTTCCTCCCATGTGACCGACACATTCCTAGTTATTCTATCGATATCATTAATGAATGCTGGTACATCCATCGATTTACGATGGGTACATCATTCTTTCTTGATAGGAAGCGTCAAAACATCTCCAGTCCTGATGGAGCTGACACGAAGTAAGACAAGCAGAACTTGGATGCCGGCCAGTCCGCCTCGTTGTTGCTCAAATGTTTCGTAGGTCCTTTGAAGGCTGCAAATCCATCCGAGGCTCCACTTACCCTTTTGGTGATCTGCTCGACAAGTAATCGAAATATACTAAAATCTAGCTTATCTAGGGGTGACATCATACCCTCCCCCCACCACAAACAACAAAAACTTATCTATATTTCTTACCTCCGCTATGCCGAATGGCAGCGGAGCTTTAGCGATATCGTATTGTCCGGCGTCAATCCGTGAGTCCGTCGTCCTCAGCATTTGTTATCTTTAAAGTTTAAGGTCGAATCTTTCTAAAATTTTGCACAAAAAAGACTAAAAATATTTTAAGGAGTTTTCTGATTTCAGCATTTATTTTCAAAATGGCGGCCATTTTACATGCAAAACGGCCAATTTTGGACTTTGGCGTTCATTTTTAAGATTTTAAGATTTTTGTTTCAAAAGACTCTCCTGATATATTTTTGTGATGTGTATAAGTTTCGTTGCCCTTGCCATTTTGATTTTTCGACGGGTCAGCGAAAAAATTTTTTTTGGACCCAAACACACGTCGCTATTCGTTTTGAGCCGATTCCAGCCCCCCCCCCCCCCCCTACCCCCCCCAAAAAAAAAATTCTCCTTTGAAATTTATTTTGGACTTTTTGGAAAATTAGATACAAAGCTTAGATATTGGCACTTTTAAATGGGAAGTCATATATGTGATGATTTGTATAGTGACTTTGGATTTGACCTTCTATGACCTTGAAAGGTCAAAACGGCCATTTCTTGGTCGAAAATCTTCCTCCCCCAATTTTAGCAATTGGCCGCCATTTTCTCATAAACCGTTCGATCAGTTTCGAGATTTTTGTTTCCAGAGATTTCCCTTATGTTCCTTTGTCATGTGTGTAAGTTTCGTTGCCCTTGAATCGCCGGTCTCCGTGTGGTTGCCATTTTGATTTTTTTCTGCTGTCCCAAAAAAATTGTTGTCCCAAAGTCACTATTCGTTTTGAACTATATTTCCAGCAAAAAAAAATTCTCTGAAATTTTTTTTTGGATTTTTGGAAATTTCCAGCACTTTTTTTCCTCATTATTATTATGAACTCATATAATGCTTGAAGATAGAGCTAGGATATTGGCACTTTCAAATGGAAAATCATATGTGATAATTTGTGTAGTGACATTGGATTTGACCTTCGATGACCTAGAAAGGTCAAAACAACCACTTTTTGTTGGATCAAATTTGGAATTGCAACATTACAAATATTTGAACTTTTGTAGCGGAGCGCTCAAGGCCGACAGGCCTCTTGTCTTCCTTGCTGTACATTCTGATTCTCTGACACATCATGGAGTAGACGCCTGGACTGAAAATCAACATTTCCAGAACAGGATACCTAAAAATACAAAAGATGCATATGCATTGATAAACAATTGGTCAAGAAGTCCCTATATAAATTGGCAATAGGCCTATAGCAATGACTAATTTGTTTTCATCGTTTTGATTTTTTGATTGCAGACAGGCTGTCTCACGACAGCGTAAAACATATATATTTGAATAGTGAGACTATGAAAGTGACCTGTACCAAACTGTACGGCTGTATATCGGTGATAAACGATAAAACGTTATGATTTTGATTGTATAAATTAATTTTTGATTTACACTTCCCCATAACATCATTGTGCGGTCCTGTTATTCTAGAAGGTCAAGGTCTCTGGACAAAAAAAAACCAATTTAGTTTTATGAACGTGATTCCTCTCACATTGCGGTCACCTTTGTTTCATTTCCGACCGGATATAGTGTGGCTATCTACCTAGGTCTACTTGTTAATCGTCTCCTGTACCAGCATATAACAATCTGCACGGTTTGTATACGGATGCCCTATAAACTAAAAATCGCACCATGACACACGTACATGATGTTTGCCAGGAATGGCTCTGGGACAGAGCCAGGCAGTAAAGTCGAATAAAAAACGAGGTACTGCCAGACTATCCAAAACTGTTATAAATCTATTGTGTCATGAATAATATACACAAAGTGCGTGAATAAAGAAAGTTTTTCCCACCTTTCACTGCAAAGAAGGAGTTTTAGTATTTTTTCTTCAAATCTGACAAGAAATTCTGAAACTGAAACAGGAAATGGCTGTGTGTATACTGTTGGTCAAAAATTTGGTATGTAGTACATAACTCCCATCCTCCAAAATGCCAAAAGTTTCACTTCGACAGTCGCGCAACCCCTCTGGAAGATTTCATCTCACCTTCAACTTCTGATATAAATCTGCTAAACCAAATTTTGGTTGATTTGGTATCGATCAGAAGATCGAAAGTCACTTTTGCCGAGTTGTATATTTGTGCACCAAACCTCAGAGACCCCTGGCGAATGAAAGCTCACAGACAAAAATGACCGGTGGGAAAAACGAAATTACACCTCGTCTGAGATTGTGGAAATTTCTTGTATATAACTCACTTCCTCGACTGCTAAACTGCTGCTAATGGAGAGATTATAGGTAACTGAAACTAATTATATTAAAAAGTCGTGGTGCTCAATGAAAAATAATAAACCGTCGTGCCAACATCATTATGTTCTGCCTGGCTCTCTCAGAGCCATCCTGGCAAACATGATGTAGGATACAGTCGGCCCAACCGACGGCGACGCGGAGCGCGTCCAAGATGGCCCACATTGGTACTCGGGACGAAAACAAACAAATCGGCCTTAACGTGAAATAGGTCCCGCTTATTTCGTACTTTATGATTTTAGTGTGTCAGCCCAAGCGACGAGGAGAGGGTCCAAGATGGCCCACATTGGTACTCGGGACGAAAACAAACAAATCGGCCCTATCGTGAAATAAGTCCCGCTCATTTCGTACGTTATGATTTCAATGTGTACCTCCATCCACCCCCACCACCACCCTCCAGGATTAACCCTGCTCCACGTCTGAACCTGCATTTTGGATCAATGTTTTAACAGTAGGTTCAGCCATGTAGGTTTTTTCACTGAAGCCGGAATGGATCAGACGATTTTGACGCTTTGATTTAAGTGCATGTAAAGAATTGTCATGCGTGAAATATGATGCTGATTGGTTTTAACTGACCTTTATGACATCAAAAAATTGACATGTCATCGATTCAGAGGGTGTAAATGTGAAAATAAAGCAGTGCAATTTAGCGCGTTCATTTTGTTTATTTTCCAACCTTTCAAGATAGCGGATGCTGCAGTGCGCATGCACAGTAGACCATCTCGTCAACTTGGGAGACGATGTTAATTGATCTTTATTTTTCTATCGGATTATTCAATGAAAGCAATTCATATGTTGCTTTTTTACATCAAATAATATAATAATTTGATCTATTTTCCTTTGAAAACATCGTCATGATAATGTCACGCAGGTGTCACGTTTCAACACAGTTTCAGACATGCCCACTTCTTACCCATGATTCTCTGCGAATCTCGTGTGAGTGCCATGGCAAAATGGCGGCAATATCAACACGCAGTTGGCAGATTTGACAGCTCAGGATATTTTGCGTGTTATTTACGATAAGTACACAGTAATTTCGTTTTTGCTCCAGAAAATGATTGCAAACCATTCCCTCTTGTCAATTACAGAGCTACATGTATATCCGGAATAAATGTCGTTTATTTGTGAATAATGGCGAAGTACGCAGCCTGTGTACCGGGCCAAAATTCGGCCTGTTACCTGATGGCGAATACGCCATAGCGTAATTCCCTGCCTTTGGGAGAATGGAATACGCTTGCCAGAGTTAAAAAAACATTAAAATGGTGTTACTGTTTCAACTGAATAAGCCTTGTCATAATGTAGCGGGACCTATTTCACGAGAATGCCAACAAATCACGATTATGACCGATTAATGGGCTGACACACACACTTTTAGTATTGTATGTATGGTAATACATGAGAGGACCCAAATTACATATGATAACTCGATACAGAATGAATACAAAATACCTCGATATATTGCTCAGAATCCCCTCCAAACATCGCCAATCCTTCCTGGTGAAATTTGTGGTCGGTGCAGCCAAGGCTAAAGTCAATGTTTGAAGGGGATTTTCACCAATATTTTGAGGTATTTAGGTGCGTTGTGCAATGATTATTGTTTTGTATCGTACGTTAAATTTTTTTCCAGAATCATGTCTTGGAAAACACCCGCTCTGTTCATGGCAGCTCCAATGCCTGGAGGCTTTGTGGCATCTATACTGAAACGGAGGAATACAGAGGACTTTTACCGGGTGGGATGAATAATTCTACTACATGTATATATATATAAAAACAAGCAGTAATTATGTTTTTTTCGATATATAGCTGTAGCATGCTAAATTACTATAAATTGACTAATTTTGGCAGATGGTTTATTTGGGGTTTATTTTATTTTATATATGTGTGGTTTTAAAACCGGCAAATAGTGTGGGGCTCATAACCGCCAAATTTAATAGCCACCAAAATTAGTTGTTTTACAGTATCATTTTGATGCCTAAATTTGCATCAGCTCAACTACAGTGTGACGTATATTTTCCCTGGTATATTGCAGCACCTGAAGAAGCCGTCATGGCACCCCCCTCGCTGGCTGCCGGGGCCGGTCTGGGTGGCGATGTACTCAGGGTCCGGGTACGCCTCGTACCTGGTCTGGCGGGATGGGGGCGGGTTCGACGGGGAAGCAAAAACTGCCCTCGCTGTATACGGCAGCTGTGTTGCTCTCAACTGGCTTTGGTCGCCGATCTTCCTCAGTGCTCGCAGGATGGATCTGGTATGCGCCGGTGATGTTGATATCATATGGATGATTATTTCACAAAAGATGATCTCTGATTGAGTGCTAAGATTGATAATGTACAGCCTTTGGGTCTTGATTTTTATCTGTATCCAGAACTCATACACTGTCTGAAACTTGAAAGTATTGTTTCCCAATTACAACTATCTTCAGACCTATTTTCATCATTCCACGGTCCACTTTTGTATGTATCTTTCTGAATATCATGCCTATAGCTCCAGAAGTCACTATTATGTCATTTTCACCCTGTCGCCAGGGCTTCTATGAGATCATGGGTCTGTGGGGCAGTATTGCTGCCTGTATCTTCACGTTCCGTCCTATCAACAAGACTGCTAGCTGCCTGATGATCCCGTACCTGGCCTGGATCACGTATGCCGCTGCACTGAACTACAACATCTGGCGTAACAATCCCGAGGGTGTGAAGGCCGTCAAGGAAGAGTGAATGGCTTGATGAGTGGTTTTATCAAAAGTGTGCTTGTAGTTGTGACAAGTGGTAGGAAATTAATATTGTGTTATTTGTTGTATTATGTGTGCTGCAGCTACTTCATACCACAAGGCATAATTGGAACATGTGGTAGATAATATGTATCTCAGAAAGTAAATATCATAGTGAGGATTTTGAACTCTCCCTGAAGACTTGAAAGCTATCAATGTTGATTGCAAGTTTGAACAAGTTTTTGAATCAGCCACGGAAATGTATTATTGGAAGGCTTAATAGAAATTCATTGTTCAGTAAACAAGTAGTAAAATCTCTAACCTCTGAAAAATACATATTTCCTATGCATAAATAATGTTTATACATTACTGGATTATCAAACCAAAGAAAAGCGTTTATGGTTGGTTGAACATATCTTTGTAGTGAATATTTTGTGCTTTTTAAGTGATTCATGTCACGGCTATGTATTCATTAGTTTCACAGTGAATAAGTGACATTCAGGGATATGTCATTATTTTTCAGAGTTAAAGGTGAGGTGAAGCACTAAAACATATTTAGCACAACGGTTAATTTATCATCAGAGAGTATATTTCCACCAGCAGTTCGGCTTTTTGCTGCCTGTGAGATGTTTTATCTGGATTTGAATATCCCGCTGCCACTGCCTTAATGACCGTGGGAGCCGCCATTAATCTTCTGGGCTGTGCAGCATGCTGTGTGACGTCACTGGCTGGGTTAGATTATCTGGGTCAGGCTGAGACCAGCATCTGTACATACATGTAGGGGCCTTGCCCAGCACTTTACCACATGGCAAGATAGCTTCTGGTTTTCGGAAAAATGAGGAGAAAAAGCACAAGTTGCCTTGCATTGTCCCAGGATGCACAAATATTTTCTATAAGAAAGCAAATGACCGTGTCCATTTTCATCATCCATACGTCCATGTGTAGTGAAAACTAGTGTTTGTCATGAATATTACATCAGTTACATCAGTTAAGTGTCTCATAACAAGATAATAATAGCACCTGACTTTTTCTCATATTTATTCTCTCATCTATCATGTCTATATGCCCCTGTACCTACATGTCATTATACATATTGTCATATCTGGATCAGGTTATAGTCAATGCTGTACACATTTTAATGATAAATGAGTATACCTTTACTGTACTAAAAAAGTTCATCCTTCAGTGAATCACGCTTTTTGGCCTTAGTTTTGTTTGGGATAATCGGATCAACTTTAAATGTTGTGTGTCTCAATTGGGTAACATGCCGTAATTTTTCTCCAAATTTCAGAATTCTATCTCAAAAATTAAAAAGTTGTCAAACTAACCCAATGTTTAATTTTCAACCTGGAATGAGATCAAGTAAATTTCAACAATTTATTCAGGGCTAATATCGTGTTTATGCCCGTACATAATGAACCTATTGTGTTGATTTGGAGTCAGATGGCATAATCGGTTTATATTGACTATGTTTTTACTGAAGCAACATATATACATCGAATAAAAGTTGATGTTTTTGTGCAGATTCTGAAATTCCATGCTGGCCAGTGAGGCTGAAATTTCTACTTACTCGCTGTTGACAGGTCGCTGCAGGGTCGCAATGAAATATAGGCCTACACATATTAACATTAATGGGAAAAAAAACCAATTGTATTAATTAAAAAGGAAAAATGATAAAAAGAAAACCTTGGACAATTATCCCAAGTGCGTGCCAGTTATTCACAGTTTATTTGAAATCAGTGGGGTCAAAAGAATGATGGGTCATGGTTTATTGGTCAATAGGTGAAGGCCACGTCTGTAGTATTTAATCAGTATTAAATAGAACAGAACGGTATATGATCCTCCATATATTGTGTTGTTGTTAGCAAAATTGAATTGTATTGCAGTTACATGCAGTATTGCTGCCAGTCATAAAAACCTTGGTATCAATGATGCAATCATGCATGAATGTATGTCTGTGGTTTTATTTATTTTTATGTACTTGTGTACGAAATAAATATAATGGTTAAGATGGCATCTGTTGAGTGACAGAGCAGGCTAACATTCACTGATGCGTGATGGGCCGCCACAGAGACAATGACCTACATGGTCAAAGGCTGGTGAATGACGGGACATCTAACAAAGAAATGTCGACGCCATTGAGCCAACAGCGATGTTCTGAAATTTTCTGACGATACCTTTACACCAATAATATATTGAAATAACATGGTTTTGTGTAGTTAATGGCCCATTTCTGCATTATCCACTCCGATTCCACAAATCAGGCCCATTTCTCTATTCTTAGAGTAAGGTGCGGTATTCGACTTTCACCATGGTGATCTAACCCCCCTCATTGGTTAGATAGGACCCTAGCACCAACTCAAATATACCATAGCTCACTAATGTGCTCATACCGCACCTTAAACTATTCTTACGCACCACAGTTCTTGACAACAACAAGATTTGGTGTTTGTAGCATTAGGCCCGGGCTCCTGATGTTCATCGTGTTCTACATGTATGTCACTAGAACTGTCAGTGTCTCCTGCATTATCCACCTGAACATAACAGGCTCAAAAGCATTAGCCAGTTGATTCATCGGAACAATTTCATCAATAAGTTCCCTTTCATTATCCGATGAATCCATCACATACATTACTGGTGTTCATTTTACGACAACATGTAGGGCAGAGCCGCTAGTATCATGAATATAGGCTACTGTGTATAACAACACTAGGCAGTGTGCCAGAGAATGTCTGGAGCCTGAGAATTGACCCAACCAGTGACGTCACTGGACAGAGTACACAAGATGGCGCGCTCCAGGCTCTGCCTGGGCTGTGCTGGCCTAATTAAAAACCGCTGTATACAATAGAGGGGGTCTTATCACTCTATCTGAAAGTGTTAATCTTTGTTTACAGTGTATGTCAGTACTCTATACAAGTTTATTAGCAGTGTAGCATGTCCCCTTTAAGAGTATCTCAATTCTTACTGTTCAGTTTTCGCTGTTCAATTTTCAATGCTGTCAATTATATATTTTCAGCATACGGTAATCTAGATGATAGCAGAAATAATATTTCTATTGTACTTCTGGTATTAATCAGTATAGCACATGTTCTGTATGATAGTAGAAATAATATTCATTGTGTAATGTACATATAAGACTAATGTTGGAAACATATGTTTTAATCATGGTTATTGTGGTGTAAATTGAAAGTCGCATTCAATTTTGGTTGATGTAAATTTACAAACATGCCTATGTACATAGTTCATGTGTTGAGACGTGTACAGTACCATTTAAGACAATCCAAGTTGTACCTGAGATCTGTAAGAATTTAAAAAACATTTATGAAAAGTTGTGTACATATATGTATATGATCAAAATTCCTTGAATTTGGGACCAATGATAATCAAATGATCTTTGTTGAAGTGATTTGCTTAATTGTGTTCATCCAAGTTTGTTTTGTTTTGAGAATAAAATTTACACCAAGGAAAATTTTTGGCCAGGAATAACTTGAATATCTGGTGGTACTTGCATGAAATTACTCCCCCATAAAATATAAATCGATACCATGAAATTCTCAATATATTTCACATTCTCGACATCATACAATTACATGTATAAAGAAACAAACAAAACATGACAACACACTGTGCATGGATCATTTCGTGATGGATAAGTCCTTGAGCATGATGTGAGTCTCTGTAGTATATCGGAGGCGAAGTGTTGTGGTCGCAGCATCATCGATGGGAGATGAGGCTTGATGATGGAGAGATATCTCTGTCATGGCAACATCTTTCTCAGACTCACTTCCTGAATCACAATTACATGACAAAAACAAGTGAGCACAACTTGATTCTTTTGTCATGTAACGCACAATTTACTTTTGTGAATTGAGTCAATCTCTTCAAAGGGACCACGATGTCTATAGGAGATACTAGGGTACATGTATCTTTCACATCTTTTGATTATGAACTACAATGTATACATATTTCATTTCTCTACAAGCCAAGAGTACCTTTGAACTCCAGCATACTGATGGCATATCTCTGACATGTAGACTTCATCATGCCTCCAGTGTCCATTATAGACACAGCTACCATGCAGGGGTAGCCACTGTTCATGGGGAATGAAAAGCCAATAAAATATGGCAAAAATACAGTGGTCACAAGATGATGTGTCAGTTGTACGTTTGAAAAAAAAAACCCTTCATATCAAGACATCACAAACAATAATCCAGAATGTTGTACCTTTTGTGACTGCTGAACTTGGCTGCATCTTTCAGTAGAGAGCAGAGCCTGGCCAATGTCTGAGGTGATGGTGCTCCCTTAGAAAGACAAGAGATATACATATCACCATTTAATACTGACATGCTATAGCTTTTGGATGAATGTAATAGATCTTTTGGTCAAAATCAGGAACTGGAATATTCCTATGGTACGTGTTAATCATGACGTACACAGCGGTCAAATTATATCATTATTTTTGCAGTGGAATGCCTAGATTTACGCTTATCCTGCCTGTTTACCTACTACTCTACAGTGTCTAGATTGAAAAGAGGTGAAATTTGGTATAAAGTGAAGCAGATTGAGTACCTTACCCCTGCCTGTTTGGTGTACAGTTCTATGTTCTCCACAATGATGAGCTGGGGATGAAGAGCTGACTGATGTATGCCCGCCAAGTACTCTACCAGGTCTGTGACAGTCTCTAGATACCTGGTGGTAGAATAAATATGAGGTAAATGGAAGAAAGTATTGCAGTAGTGATGTGCAAACTACTAGTTGATGGTTTTGCTGTCAACAGTTACTTTGATAGACAGGACTCGGAGATATCTGATAGAGGAAACGTCACAGCTCACATCATTTTGAGATGCCTCATGATGTTGGGGTTTGGTTCCGGCATCCCGTGGACTGGCTTGGGAAGTTGTTTGTATGGAGTCTGTGTTACCATGACAACATGGTTGTCCCTGCTGCACTCAGACACTGCCAATTGGAACAAGAGAGGAGAGGTTTTGCTGAAATAGAAACATAATCAATATTCAGTACTCTGGGTGGTACTATTGATAGGTTATCCTAGAATACACTAAACATAAATTGAATTTCATATTGCAGAAATAAATTTGGACCATGTATTTATTTGTTTTATCAATGATCCGAAAAGGCAATGTGTTTCTAACCAGGTTTCCATTAATTTTTTCGTCTGCAAAAATTTTGAATATATTTATGTGGTCAGAATCTACAATCAATAATACATATTTAATTTATTTATTTTCTACAATTTTTTTTCATCGGAAGATAAAAACACAATCTACAATAATCAATAGTACACATTTAATATATTTAATTTGTACCTTTTTTCATCTGAATATAAAAACACAAAGTCTGGTTTAGTTGACTGGTGCAGAATTCCATCACACTCCTCTTCTTTCTTCCAATATAAATGTTCTGAGGCCAATGGAAACATCAACTTCAATAGTTCCATGTTCCTATATACTCATCTGAAAGTGAAACCAGTATAGATGTTTTGCTCACTATTATTGACAGGTTGGCTCACACAGGTGGGCTTAGAATGGAGTGGTCAACTTTTTTTTACTTGTGTTACAACATGGTGTGCCTTAATGGGTGCATTATGATTTGGCTATGTTACAACATGACGATTAAAGATTAGCCAATGTATCCATGTGCTTCGGAAGGTTTCATCATATCAATTAACATTTATCAAAGTATATATTCAAAAGTATTATCGCAGCACATGTAAGAAACAATGGGCAATTTTTGTCTTCATCATAATGTACTCAATAACGACACATCATGTTTTGTGAACATGTGTCAACAAAAAAATTACCAATTATTCTAGATGTAAGACGAATTATCAATTCAGAAGCATTTTTAGACAAGTTATGATTAGGTATGACATTTACCGTATAATCGCGCTTATAAGGACATGTTCTTATATTCGGAATATTGCGTTTTGGGGCTCTCGCCAAAAAAACAGTGTCTCGAATATAGGTACATGTTCTTATATTCGAATATAAGGACACCCCCAATAACCCGCATATAAGAACATGGTAAGCTCAATCAAATAATAGCCACATAAACCTTCGTGTGCAAGTAGCCTAGACCATTTATAACCACCACTGATGTCAAATTACATTATATATGTTGACTTAGGTAGGTATTGGAGGACTATTTCTAATGAGCCCCCAATAACCTCGTGTATATATTTCCGACAGTGGTCGTAAGCCTGGCAGTACGTGATAGCACGTGCAATGGGTGTACTTTTATTCGGGACACCTTTGCATTTTGGGTGCCAAAACCTAAGTGTCTCGAATATAACGACATGGGTGTCCCTATAAACGAATATTGCTTTATGGCACGAAAAAGGTAAACCTTCTCGAATATAGGGACATGTTCTTATATTCAAATATAAGGACAGGCTCGAATATAAGGAGTGTCCTTATATGCGCGATTATACGGTAGCCCTTTTGTTTGCGGGGTGACTGAACGCAGCCTTAATCATAACGTTACCATTGTTTTCTCTTTAGTTCTTATATTATCGCCCATTTTCTCCTGGTCTCATAAACTTGTCACATAACGACAAGTATTACTTACAGATCACACAATGTTAGACTCCATTCCGGCAGATATAGAAGTGGATAGTCTTATGATACAAATATATTTGAAAACAACTACCATGGAATGGAAATGTCGTAGGCCTAGCCAGGGTATGCCAAAGTGGAAAAAAAATTACTGGTCCATTGGACCAGTAAACATTTCGATATTACCAGCCCAGAGCAATTTTTACTGGCCCAGAATTCATAAGTCACACCCAACAAAATAGTGGAATTGAGATATGCATGGCGATATGTAGATACGTTGTAGTATATTAAGCAAATAAATTGACATTGTCAGCTTGAATTGTGCATATATCATTTATTTCCAATCAGCCGTCTTACTTCCCCCCAGCCTCAAGCTGAGGCGTATCATTCTCATGATTTGAAGATCCAAGATCTGGTTGAATAATATATTACTGACAAATGAAATATTTTACTATATTAAGAATTTATTTTACTAGAGATATGATATTTTTGCTGATGAAAACTTTCCGGCCATCTGGGCCAGTGAAACTGTTATTATTACCAGCCCTGGATGTTTTTTACCAGTCTTGGGCTGTGGGCTGGTGACTTTGGCATACCCTGGGCCTAGCTAAAATTTCGGCGGGAGTTCCCAATCATAATGTCACAATACATGCATAAATCCATGCGCACATTATGATGCACCCGTTATGATTTGACGGCATGAAACCAGAGATAATACATCTGGGTGATAATACATCTGGTGGACATCTGGGTGATTTGGCCAAATAAATCAGAAACTTATTATATGCTGATTTTCACAATATTCAGTCTTGAGAAATGTGACAATTCAGATTGAGATAGGAACATCAAATGAAAAGTTCCAAAGGGTTTTTACTTCACAAGTCACAGGAAGGCCCAAATCTGATCTAGCTTACATAGGATTGATCGGTAATGAGTCATAATACTCGTGCAAATTGACATTACATATACTCTCATGCTTGAGTACTAATCGTCTCACTCCTTACTTAAAGCTGCTGTCTTCGAATGTATGCAATATTTTTTTTCAAAACCAATGTTTTGTTAATGCAATATAACAAAAGATGTGCTCAATGATTTTGACGATTACAGTCCGTCCAAGTTGTCTTTTCATCCGTTTTAGTGCCCATTTTGTACCGGTTTTGTAAATAAACAAACGAAGTGTATCCATCAAACCCGAATGTAAACAAATGCTCAAATCGCGCTTGAAAATCCACATCGAGTACATTTTCCAGTTCGTAAGTGCAGATATAGTGTAGTTATGAGAAAATAATCAGTGATATACCATGATGTGCGTGGAATTGTCAGTCTATCTCACATGTCCATGCTTTGTTTACATCTGCGTGTGATGGATACAGTTCCTGTATTTACGCGAGAACCGCCTGTTCAAATGAGCAAAATTTCCCTCAGGACTGGTTATTTTCATTACATTTGATGCGAGTATGTTTCATTCAGTTAGTTTAGCATGTTTAATATGAAATATAGTTTTGAAAAAAATATTGACTGGTTCAATATTTTCGAAGGTCGAAGGCAGCTGCTTTAAACCAGCATCATTCCAACAGGTTCCAGCCCTGAGAGAAACAATGCACGCTTTTCAGCGGTGAAATAATAAATTTTGAACACCCTCAAATATCCCCATGCAGCTCAATAGTACCAGTGAGAGATCATTCAACAAGCATACACCAATTTATTACAGATTTTCTTGTATTATGCATAATTTCCACATCGTGATAATGCCTTCCTAGGAATAGTATAACGGTTCATTCTAGCAGGAATTTGTATTCATTTGAGATTGTATTTGTAAATGTAAACAACACAATATTCATATTACAGTTAGTTGTTTATTATCAGAATGACTTCATCTAACAAATGTGTATAGGTATGACAATACTTCAAATAAAAATCATATTCTTTGGGAATACGAGATATGTATTTTGTTCAAATCACCAAGTTATACATCTTTTGTGAGTAAGTTATGCATTCTCTAACATATGATATCATTTTACAATGTACGAATATGTAAATAACAAAATTGACATTTTTGTACATACTCACACCAAATTTGAAAAAAATTGACAGTGTGTAAAAATTGACATTTTCGTACGTAGTCACACAGAAAGAAACCTTTGAAAAACCACGGTTTCATCCAACAATTCGGGAGGAAAAAGGTAGCCAACATGGGTAAATGGAAAAAGGTACAATGCATGTAGAGCCATTGTATATCATACTAGTACATCTACAATGTAAACATTTAAATATTTTACCGGGCATAAATATTGACCCATATAATGGAACCTGACAAATCAACATGACTGGCAATGTTTTGTAGCGTTATACTCCGCTTCAAGTTCTAACACAATATCATGGATATAAATGCATAAACCCTAGATATAGGTAACAACGTTGAAACACTTTAATCTGCAAAAATTTGCAAAGATGCTTTCAACTCAATGGAATGTCATGTGGAACCAACAACTTCAATCGTAAAAAAATAAGCACTTGAGGTACCTTGGGCAAGACTAGTCAGTTCATGAATGTGAAATGACAAAAAAAAATCATATTCTCATTCAATATTTGGAGTGTGAACGACTTGAATAAATAATATAGCAGAAGCTACATTATATGATAATCAACATATTGATATTCCAAAAATTCTTACACTTCCACACATCACCTTGAATGACTTCATCGACTTGAGCAATGGTGTAAATGAATACTAAAAACTTTTCCAAGAATAATGTCTTACTGATATCATCAAAATAAGGCCAATTGATGATTTGATACCAATTGATGAAGCCAATTGTACTTACATCACAGGTACAACCAAATATCCTTCAGTTTGTTCGAGGTCATAGAGTATATGTCAATAACTAATACAGCTTCATTCACATATCAACGACTGTTTTGCACACTATCCAGACATACATTCTAAAACATGGAAGTACGTCGCCAAAAACAAAACCATTGAACAGATCAGCAACATAATTTGAATGCAGGTATTGCAATACCTGCTGAATTATTCTCATGATCATTGAAGTTTTATTTGGATCGGATAAAAGCCAAAAAAAACAATTAAATACTGTGACATTACATCTACAAATGCATTGCAAAAGGCCCCGAGTGTTCAGCAGACTGTAACATTGGCTGGGTTGACTGTGACTCTGTCTTGGATGAGATCCGCGGCTCTTTCCGCAATCATCACAGTTGGGATATAAGTGCTGCCAGAGACGGGGGTCGGCATCACAGACGCATCGACAACTCGCAAGTTCTGGACGCCACGCACCCTTAAAATTACAGTATGAGAAAAGATATACAACATGTCAAAGTATAGTCATTATATTCCCCGAAACTCCAGAAAGTGTGCACATATATCAGAAATATACATGAGTGATATGATGATTTCATATTTTGATTTTGATGTGTTGTACTGAAAATAAGTCGAGTTGATTTGTGATTCCATAAACACCTTGATTAAGCTTCATCATAGTGATTATGTTTTCACCTTAAGAATGGGTCGACAACAGCAGATTTGTCGTTGACTGCTCCCATGCGACAAGTGCCAACCCTCCTGTTAGCCGACATGACGTTGTGTCGCAGATAGCAGTCCCAGTAGGCAGAGCTGCCGTAGGGTTCCCCTCGGCACATTGGGTGGTTCCTCTCCAGCGGCTTGGCACCCAGGAGATTACGGAAGATGTCCGTCTTTGCTATCTTCTCAGCTAGCCGTATACCTGGGGAATTATTGGATTTTTTGTACTTTTATTGAAATTTGAAACTCACAATTTTTCAGAATCGGTATGGAATCGGGATAGCATTACTGTTCCAATTGAGCAGTGTGCTTTGCTTGGAGAAACTTTGTGAATATTACTGCAATATGTCGTGCACCTTCATCAACTTGGTGTTAATTTATTTATGAAACAACTGAGGGCGACATCTTAACGATATCAGAGTAAAACCTCAATAAACATAGTAAACAACTCAAGGTATTGTAATCGAACTGAACAATTTCCTCGTCCTTTACTGCCGGTAAGTCCGGAAGTCAACTGAATGTATAAGTAATGCTGAGCCAAACACAGGCACAAACACATACCCTCGGTGATAACTTTGATGTCGCGGGGGTCTTTGAAGTAGTTAGGGTTGATGACCGGTCGATCCCTGGGGTCAGGACTCTGTAGCCTGACCGTGCCGTGACTGTACGGGTGTAGCAGGGTGGGGTAGAGACCGATCCCGTCCTTTCGCTCACAGGCCCCGTGTAAGTACTCATAGAGCTAGGCATGGTCAAAGCAGAGAGACAGGATGTGGTATAATAGTCACACGAGGGATATCATACATGTAGATTTGTAGCCAGTAGCTGGTCAATACGAATCGAATACTGAACATGCTGAAGGGATATCATACATGTAGATTTGTAGCCAGTAGCTGGTCAATATGAATCGAATACTGAATTTCATTTCATGTTTAATTCATCATTCCACCACTTGTCTTGGTTTGGTCAATTTGAGCATCACATTACTGGACACGGTTGTACACAGATGAATATGCAGAAATCATCATGGATATCTGGGAATATTGTTTAGGAATTATTGACCTATTTGTGGAAACACCCAGGATATACACCTTCTCTCTAAAGTTGAATAATTCCTTGTCTTTCCTCATGGTTGCTGGATCGTTGCCAAGCAGGGATGGGATCAGAGATACTTCAATGTCTGGGACAAATGACTTCTTTTTGTCCGTCTCAGTCAGGAAGTATGCGACACCTTCTGTCAGCGGTGAAGTCAGGTAACCTGGACAAAATCACAGGTTCATGTATGTTCTTAGATACACTGTAGGAGTTGTACTGTGGAATATTGTCAGCAATTTTTCTGTCAATATATGATAACATCTGAACTGCAGCAATCTGTCACTTATATGCCATATATATTGTACTGTGTAGTGTGCACATCATATCATCCTGTACATTTTTATTCTGTATCACACTTTTCATTTTGTCACATTTCACGTGTAATTAAGGCATTTCGGCAGAAATGCCTTTATGGTTTTAGCAGAATTTTTTTTCTTTCTTTTTTTTCTTTTTTTTTCTTTTTTTTTTTTTCTTTTTTTTCTTCTTCCGCCACTTTTGGTTTCCGGACGATAACTTTAGATTGCCTTGACGGATCCTCGTCAAATTTTCACCACAAGTCAGAAATGATATGTGGAAGAACCCTATTCTTTTTGAGCCGGATCCGAGGTCCGTGAGGTCCGTGAGGATGAAATCAAGGCTAATTTTGAAACTTGGTTTCCGGACAATAACTGAAAAAATATTTGTGCAATAGTTACAGAACTCTGCATGGAGGTTCATATGCCACCAGGGAAGAACCCTATTGATTTTGGGATCGATCCGTCAAACGACCTTTGACCTAGAGGTCAAAATAATTTTTTGCTGGTTCATCCTTGAGGTTTCCTGCATATCTCGGAAACCGTGCGTCGTAGAGCGAAACGGACGTTATTTTCGGAGTCGTCGCCCTAGACAAACATCTCCAAGGGGAATTTTTTTTTTTGATCCGGCTCCGAGGTCCGTGAGGTCCGTGAGGATGAAATCGAGGCTGATCTTGAAACTTGGTTTCCGGACGATAACTCGAAAAATATACAGGCAATAGTTGCAGAATTTTGCACGGAGGTTTATATATCAACAGGGAAGAACCCTATTGATTTTGGGATCGATACGTCAATCGACCTTTGACCTAGAGGTCGAAATAATTTTTTGCTGAGTCATCCTTGAGGCATCCTGCATATCTCGGAAACGGTGTGTCGTAGAGCGAAACGGACGTTATTTTCGGACTCGTCGCCCTAGACTAACATGGGGGTATTATGGATGAACTTTGACCTTGACCCCAAATTTTTTTGCCGAGTCGGCATTTTTCGTTTTCGTCGATATCTCGGAAACGGTGCGTCGTAGAGCGAAACGGACGTTATTTTCGGACTCGTCGCCCTAGACTAACATGTCTAAGGGGTATTATGGATGAACTTTGACCTTGACCCCAAATTTTTTTGCGGAGTCGGCATTTTTCGTTTTCGTCGATATCTCGGAAACGGTCCGTCGTAGAGCGAAACGAACGTTATATTCGGACTCGTCGCCCTAGACTAACATGTCTAAGGGGTATTATTGATGAACTTTGACCTTGACCCGGAATTTTTTTGCCGAGTCGGCATTTTTCGTTTTCGTCGATATCTCGGAAATGGTGCGTCGTAGAGCGAAACGAACGTTATTTTCGGACTCGTCGCCCTAGACAAACATGTCTAAGGGGTATTATGGATGAACTTTGACCTTGACCTGAAATTTTTTTGCCGAGTCGGCATTTTTCGTTTTCGTCGATATCTCGGAAACGGTGCTTCGTAGAGCGAAACGGACGTTATTTTCGGACTCGTCGCCCTAGACAAACATGTCTAATGGGTATTATGGATGAACTTTGACCTTGACCCGAAATTTTTTTGCCGAGTCGGCATTTTTCGTTATCGTCGATATCTCGGAAACGGTGTGTCGTAGAGCGAAACGGATGTTATTTTCGGACTCGTCGCCCTGGACAAACATGTCTAAGGGGTATTATTGATGAACTTTGACCTTGACCCGAGATTTTTTTGCCGAGTCGGCATTTTTCGTTTTCGTCGATATCTCGGAAACGGTGCTTCGTAGAGCGAAACGGACGTTATTTTCGGACTCGTCGCCCTAGACAAACATGTCTAAAAGGTATTATGGATGAACTTTGACCTTGACCCCAAATTTGTTTGCCGAGTCGGCATTTTTCGTTTTCGTTGATATCTCGGGAACGGTGTGTCGTAGAGCGAAACGGACGTTATTTTCGGACTCGTCGCTCAAGACAACATTTATCTTATATGTATTATGGATGAACTTTGACCTTGACTAAAAAATTTTTTGCCGAGTTGGCATTTTTCGTTTTCGTCGATATCTCGGAAACGGTGAGTCGTAGAGCGAAACGGACTTTTTTTTCGGACTCGTCGCCCTAGACAAACATGTCTAAGGGGTATTATTTTAACGGTAAATTTTTTTGTGGAGTCGACGTTTTTCATTTTCGTCGATATCTAGTATATATTATAAATTAATCATCACACCGAAATGCCTCCAAGGCATCTTTAGGCCTTGACGTCTAGTTCTTTAGAAGATACCTGTCCCAAAGAGGAAAAAGTCCATCCACACCCAGAAGGAGGAAGCCTTGAACGTTGTAATGCCAATCGGTTCTTTGAGCACGAATTCAGGAGCCTTTAGAGTGAGCTGATCTTGTAAATTCTCACCAACAGGCAAATCCGCAACTTCCCGGATCTAAGAAGGTAATAAAATGCTTGTAAAATCTCAGTAAAAACAAGACTCATTCCAGTCCGGCAAACAAAATTTTGAGAAAATGTGCATAAATATTTGAACGATACATGCACTAAATTGCTAATTTTATACGATATAACCGTTTAATATTCATAATATTCCAGTGACTCACTACAAACCTTCATCTCTCTCAGGTGTTCTCTGGGCCCTATGCCAGACAGGAGCAGCAAGTGAGCGGAACCGATTGTACCCGCGGCAACGATCACTTCCTTACGAGCCATCACTTGGTGTGTGGTGCTGTTGTGCTGGAACTCCACCCCCATCGCCATCTTGTCTTGGAACAACACCTGCCGCGGAATAGGAATAACGTGACAAACTACATGTACATTATATCAGAAATCTCTTGTTGTGTATTTCTGATTATATCGAAACACAAATTTTGAATATTGATATCGCGTCAGAGTTAAAGTTTTATCAGAAAGAAAATTTCATAGCACACACAAAAACCTTTCACAAAGCACAAAGTTGCTCTTGGGTGATTTTTCAAGAGTGAGTCAAAAGTTTATGAGATTTTTTTGAAAATCCTGTTGATATTACTTGAATAACATGACTTATCCACATTTTACCCCCATTGTTTCGGACTGTTACCTTTGTGACGAAGGCATTTGTGAGCAGGTGCAGGTTTTTCCTGTACATAGCGGGCTGGAGGTAAGCTTTGGTCACGCCCCAGCGACGACCGCGACTGATCGTGGCCTGTGTGTGCATGAAACCTGCCGTGGGAGAAGCCAAACATTCACAGAAACTCGTGATAGGGATATTATCTAACATATATGTCTATGTATTAACATGATTAAGGTTCCAGAGAAAGTTTGAGTTGCATTCATTCATCCTGAATTTCATATCAGTTATAAATCTTTAACATGTTCCTGAGTACCGGTAACTATGGTAACACTACTCTATGACGTTTTGTCAGTGAGAACTTCATTACCTGACTGAGATTCCCCATTGATGTCTGTTGCCTGGTAACCAAGTTCTTGCCCTGCTTCCAAAAACGCCTCTGACAGGGAAGTGGCACGAACATCTGATACCACCAAAGGGCCTACATCGCCGTGGAAACCTGAATAGCACACAGGTGTTTAATCATAGACAGAAGACTTGTTTGCCTATACATTAATCCTTTTACTACCACATGTATGAACTGGTGATAATAGTGAACATGCTGATTGATGAAGATTTCTGGGAAGCAATAATTTTCTTGATATTTTCTGACATTGAAGATCATCACAAATAACGAAATACAGGAGAACTCCAGCCTGCGGTCACTCCAGAAATGTGGTCAACCCATGCATTGTGGTCAGATGGATTGGTCCCGAACGCCAGCATAGGCATTTACATGTTAAGGTTACTCCTATAATATGGTCACTCCCCTTATCCACAATGCGGTCAGTGAATCTGGTCCCAAAAGCCCATAAAATCACACAATACGGCCACCAAGCAGCCAATGTCCCCCCCCCCCCCCCCTCAAACTCACTGATGCGGTCAATTGAACATTAGCCTCATGCGGCCAGCCGTCTGCATGTCTTCCTTGACCGATGCGGTCAGCTGAACATTTACATTAGCCAAGAGCAGCAGGCCGACCGGCTGTCTGTGTGTCACTTCTTCACACCTCTCTTCTCTTGGCTTACACAAACGTTGATAAACACACACAAGTAGATTTGTCAGCAAAGATATCGCATCATGTTCTAAACGCCGCCAAACAACAATCACATCTTTCTTCAAAAAGTGACATTCAGTTGTTCTAAATATTCTGTTAGTAAACTGTATTGACATTTTAGTATTTGTGTTTCAAATATTACATTTATGATATAACTTGGTTCAATAAAATGCTATTCACATATAAACTACATGTTTTATCTAACTCATACATATGTACAAATTGTATAATATATGTTGAGTTTCGCTTGAGTTAACATCAGATGAACAAAATGGCCGGTGCAAAATATGGCTGGAGTCCTATAATGTGGCCACTCCTATAATGTGGCCAAAATCACTGGTCCGATGGGTGACCACATTACTGGAGTTCTACTGTACATGCACATGCACAAATGCACATCTTACTTAAGTGCAAGTAACTGACCCGACTGCAGGAACTTGTGGTTGCTGTTGGCCTCAGCTTTGATGAAGTAAGGCAGCACGTGTTCGTAGCTCCACCCTGCTGCCCCCTGCTGGGACCAGCTGTCGTAGTCGCCACGGTTACCGCGGGAGTACACCAGTGTGTCCAGCAGACTGCTGCCGCCCAAACCACGACCGTGTAACACCGCACATTGCTGGAAAACAGGAGTGAGAAGTTAGTGTAGAATCCTCAATAAAACTAGACGTCAAGGCCTAAAGATGCCTTGGAGGCATTTCGGTGTTAAGACTAATTTATAATATTTATAACATGTTTACCCTAGGCTCTACGACACACTGTTTCAAAGATATCGACGAAAAAGAAAAAAGCAGACTCAGCAGAAAAATTCAAGGTCAAGGTCAAGGTCAAAGTTCATCCTTAATACCCATCAGACATATTTGTAATACCCTTTAGGCTTAAAACATGTTTGTCTAGTGCCACGAGTCTGAAAATAACATCCGTTTCGCTCTTCGACGCACCGTTTCCGAGATATCGCCGAAAACGAAAAATGCTGACTCGGCGAAAAAATTTCAGGTCAAGGTCAAAGTTCATCCATAAAATGCCTCAGACATGTTTGTCTAGTGCCACGAGTCCGAAAATAACATCCGTTTCGCTCTTCGACGCACCGTTTCCGAGATATCGACGAAAACGAAAAATGCTGACTCGGCGAAAAAATTTCAGGTCAAGGTCAAAGTTCATCCATAGTACGCCTCAGACATGTTTGTCTAGTGCCAGGAGTCCGAAAATAACATCCGTTTCGCTCTTCGACGCACCGTTTCCGAGATATCGATGAAAACGAAAAATGCTGACTCCGCGTATAAATTTCAGGTCAAGGTCAAAGTTCATCCATGATACCCCTTAGACATGTTTGTCTAGTGCCACGAGTCCGAAAATAACGTCCGTTTCGCTCTCCGACGCACCGTTTCCGAGATATGGACGAAACAAAAAAATTCCGACTCGGCGAAAAAATTTCAGGTCAAGGTCAAAGTTCATCCATAATACGCCTCAGACATGTTGTCTAGTGCCAGGAGTCCGAAAATAACATCCGTTTCGCTCTTCGACGCACCGTTTCCGAGATATCGATGAAAACGAAAAATGCTGACTCCGCGAATAAATTTCAGGTCAAGGTCAAAGTTCATCCATGATACCCCTTAGACATATTTGACTAGTGCCACGAGTCCGAAAATAACGTCCGTTTCGCTCTACGACGCACCGTTTCCGAGATATGGACGAAACAAAAAAATTCCGACTCGACAAAAAAGTTTTAGGTGAAGGTCAAAGTTCATCCATAATACCCCTTAGACATGTTTGTCTCGTGCCACGAGTCCGAAAATAACGTCCGTTTCGCTCTACGACGCACCGTTTCCGAGATATCGACGAAAACGAAAAATGCTGACTCCGCGAATAAACTTCAGGTCAAGGTCAAAGTTCATCTAAAATACCCCTTAGACATGTTTGTCTAGTGCCACGAGTCTGAAAATAACATCCGTTTCGCTCTACGATGCACCGTTTCCGAGATATCGACGAAAACGAAAAATGCCGACTCGGCGAAAAAATTTTTGGTCAAGGTCAAAGTTCATCCATAATACCCCTTAGACATGTTTGTCTAGTGCCAAGAGTCCGAAAATAACGTCCATTTCACTCTTCGACGCACCGTTTCCGAGATATCGACGAAAACGAAAAATGCCGACTCGGCGAAAAAATTTTAGGTCAAGGTCAAAGTTCATCCATAAAACCCCTTAGATAGGTTTGTCTAGTGCCACGAGTCCGAAAATAACGTCCGTTTCACTCTACGACACACCGTTTCCGAGATATCGACGAAAACAAAAAATGCCGACTCGGCGAATAAATTTCAGGTCAAGGTCAAAGTTCATCTATAATACCCCTTAGACATGTTTGTCTAGTGCCACGAGTCTGAAAATAACGTCCGTTTCACTCTACGATGCACCGTTTCCGAGATATCGACGAAAACGAAAAATGCCGACTCGGCGAAGAATTTTAGGTCAAGGTCAAAGTTCATCCATAATACCCCTTAGACATGTTTGTCTAGTGCCACGAGTCCGAAAATAACGTCCGATTCACTCTACGACACACCGTTTCCGAGATATCGTCGAAAACGAAAAATGCTGACTCGGCGAAAAAATTTTAGGTCAAGGTCAAAGTTCATCTATAATACCCCTTAGACATGTTTGTCTAGTGCCACGAGTCCGAAAATAACGTCCGTTTCGCTCTACGACGCACCGTTTCGGAGATATCGACGAAAACGAAAAATGCCGACTCGGCGGAAAAATTCAAGGTCAAGGTCAAAGGTCATGCTTAATACCCTTTAGACATGTTTGTCTAGTGCCACGAGTCCGAAAATAACGTCCATTTCGCTATACGACGCACCATTTCTGAGATATGCAGGAAACCTCAAGGATGTCTTCCGACCTCTAGGTCAAAGGTCGTTTGACGGATTGATCCCAAAATCCATAGGGTTCTTCCCTGTTGATATATGAACCTCCATGCAAAGTTCTGCAGCCATTGCCTACATACTTTTTGAGTTATCGTGCGGAAACAAAGTCCAAAAAACGACATTAATTTCATCCTCACGGACCTCGGATCCGGCTGAAAAACAATAGGGTTCTTCCACATGATATGTCTGACTAATGCTGAAAATTTGGTGAAGATACATCAAGGCAAACTAAAGTTATCGGTCGGAAACCAAAACGGCGGAAAAAAAAAAAAAAAAAAAAGAAGAAAAAAAAATCTGCTAAAACCATAAAGGCATTTCTTCCGAAATGCCTTAACAATTAGAAATGATGAGAAATAATTCATGAGAACCAATAAAATCATACATATTTTGAAATCAATGTGGAATAGAATGGAATCAATGGAATGGAATGTAAATGGAGTTCGAGTAGGGATATATACGGTACTTTTTCATGCATGCCGAGGCAGGCTTGTGTTTGTGGGGCGGTGAGGTCACGCTGTGCGTACTCTGAGTGTCGGAGGGCCGCGGCTGCGAGAGGGATGTCCGTGTCGGGGTTGTCCGAGTCCTCTCCGCCAGCCTCCAGCAATAACACAGACACTGAGCTGTCCTCCGCCAGCCGGCTAGCCAGCACGCAGCCTGACGTACCCGCACCCACTGTTTTGGGGGAGAATGGAATGTTAGTACAACACGACATGATGTGGATGGAACACAGTTTATTGTAACACAAATTAGCAAAATGTGCATCTGTTTCATTTAGACGATTTAAAGTGAGGAGAATATTTTTGAAAGTGTCAGAATTTTTGTCACCCTGAGCAGTGGATTGCTTCCAACTTGCCACTAGTGCAAGCAATCCACAATGCGTACCACATGAATGGAATGGAGCATTATGAATTGATAATCAGCTCATAAACATGATAAACAAGTCCATCAAAATTGATGTTTAGGACACATTAACCATTTAACTGTCTAACTATCCGAACCCCATACAGTTGAATGACACAACATGAATTTATGCAATGAGCGGTTATTAGGAATATCTGCAATCACCAGCTGGCAGCACTGTGTTATCAGTCTTATGACGGCATTCTTATGACGTCATTCCTGGCATTATCATTATAAACGTAATTTTTCCGCCAAGAGTTACATCACTGATGATTACAGACGATATTCGTTAATGATTTTGGCGCAAAAAAGGACTGATATTACAATGCTGCTCCCCTGTGGAATGATGTTCGATAACCCCCTATTTAACGAGCTTTTACTAGAACTGGTATTCAAAACCCTATGAGAATTTTCGTATAACAGTCAAGAGATTTCGCTGGCCATGTGTCATCTTACCTATGATATAGTCATACTCTGGGCTGGGTTTAGCTATGATCCGGTACTTGGTCCCTCTGCCATTGAGCATGTAGGCGAGAACCACAAGCATGGCTGTCAGAAACATCATTCGTGGGCTCATCATCTTGGCGGGTATGATTTAGTCCTCAGTCTGTTGAAATGAGTGAGCAACAGCTGGAGTGAAAGAAGAGATTCTCAGTCAAATGATTTCTTTCTGATTTCTTTGGGAAAATTCTTGATGCAACCAGTGGCGCATACATGTACTGTACACATGGTACACACACAAACACATGTTGGTTTTCTGTTTGGCTTCTACATAATGGAAATCATATACTAGTATTGAACAGCATTAGTTGAATTATTCCACGGTTATCATTGCCTGATCAAGCATTTAGTCATTCACCAATTGTGCACAGCTGTGCCTGAATTGTTAGTGACAATATGTTCATGATGTTTGTAAATTCTATCAGGTCCATCACATCAGATTCACATGCCTAAGGGGGTGAGGGGTTGAGTACAACCATACAAGCTGGGTTTTTTTTTTTTTGTAAAATAGAAACTCATAATATTTATCAATTTGTTATTCTTTATTATAGACAAGCACATGTATACTTTACTCCATGACAAAGTACAACTTTCAGCTGTAAACTACCGAATTCTTTTTTCTCGTAGTCAATGGAGCACCTACGGTATGCTCTGATTTTTTCTAATTCATTTACACTGCTTTTAGCTGATATTATGGCGATGCTGAATGGTATCTGGGGCAGTGGGGCTACAGCAACACACATTGATGCATCAATATCTTACTACTTCTATCGCAAAAAATTTCAGTCTACCTCAATGTTAATTTTACGGCGATATCGATAGGGCGATATAGAACCAGCTTATTTTGGACATTATGATTCTAGTGTGGTCCATCCACCGTCCCCAACCACCACCTTCCAGGATTTTCCAAGATAGAAGTTGACTGAAACATTAAAATGGTGTTATTATTTTGACTGAATACGAGAAATATTCATATAGCGAGACCTATTTCACAACTAGATCTATACCAATCTTAGCCCCATCAAATTATTCTTAGAATTATTCTGTGTTGACCGCAGCCTGAGCGACGCGGAGCGTCTGAGATGGCTGTCATTCACCCTCGGGACGGAAATCGTTTGGACATCTTTTCAACTAAAAAATTAAAATCTTCCACAACTGTACCTTCTAGGCCTCATCAATATACCGAGAGGACATAGGGGATACATATTTGACAAACAATCAATGACTTTATCACTGAAGTATCCCAACTTGAAAACGCGAACCAGATTTTGACAAGCTCTTGGCCGGGCCATGGGTTTATCCATTTTCCCGATAGTATGACATCGAATTCGCTTGGTGGCGCCACAACTCCATCTCAGATAATGAGAAGTGGCGCCACCAAGTGAATTGTGAGGTCAATACAGCTGAAAAAATGGATGCGCCCATGAGATGTGTCAAGTTGTCACAATCCAGTTCGTGTTTTCAAGTTGGGATATTTCAGTGATAAAGTCATTGATTGTTTGTCAAATATGTATCCCCTATGTCCTCTCGGTATATAGATGAGGCCTAGAAGGTACAGTTGTGGAAGATTTTAATTTTTTAGTTGAAAAGATGTCCAAACGATTTCCGTCCCGAGGGTGAATATTATTATTATTATTATTATTATTATTATTACAGCCATCTCAGACGCTCCGCGTCGCTCAGGCTGTGTTGACCGGGGTTATACTAGTAACCTGGTGTGCCTTATTCATTAATGTGTCTTGGCCTGGGTATATAGGTATATCATTGTGAGGCCCCGCTGGATGCCCTAAGTAACCTGGGTACATTATGGTTTGCCTAGTCTAGACTGTCATCAGATTCTAGTAGCCAATACTACCTTAGCTTAGTACAGTTGAGTAGGCCTAACTCGTACAGCTATTCAGGTTTGACATGTGCTGCCTACAGTGCAGGCTTACTTACGCAAATGCAGTCAGAATATGTATTTTAACATGGTTTTACCGTTGCGGTATGTCCACAGTTTGACATGTGCCCCTCTGGGACAGGTCGCGCCGCTGATTACAATCTGCGGGTTGGTCGATTCTTACTTTATCTCCTCAAAATATCGCTGATTAAGGTGTATAATTCTATACCTCTGACATTTATGTTGCTGTATGACATGTACTCTAAATGTCTCTTCGAAACATAACTGCAATACAACATCATTTATTCAAATCAAAGAAAATTCGAACAGCGCGCGGCCATTTTGCCTGTGTGGGTCGCACTAATAACCGTCCGAAACCGTCCTGGACCTTCCAGGGGGCAAATACCACTGTCCGGGACCCGAGAAAACCGCCTAGGAGTGTTTTCTATATTTTTATTCAGATCTCTCATATGATTCCGAACTATACATAAAAACGAGTTAGTCACAAGACATTGCAAGAAATATTTCAATGGTAAAAATTTTATAACATCTATAGGGAAATAATGTATAATAACTGATGGGGTTTTAACACCACAGTCCTTGACTCCTTTGACATTAATAATATTTATTTGTCTCCAAGGCACGGAGAGAACACAGTAAACATACTTTTAACTGGTGCATGAAACATTTCAAGTGGTGCATTCCACTGGTGTGTTTCTTTGCGTGCAATTGCAATCACTACTGTTCAAACTTCAAAGGGTGCCGATTGAAATATCAGCAAATTATTAACTTGGCTGTGATAGTGTGATCTATGAAATTATTTGAGACCGGCTTTGAGCGGTCTCCGAAACGAAAATAAGTGGCATGACATTGATGCCATGTTATTTATTTTTATTTATTTTTTGTTTGTTTTCTTTTTTGATTGTCAGACCTATACTCTGATTTTTCATACTTGTTACATTGTTTCTTTGCTGATTATCTTGCGATTCCAAATGGTATCATTCTATAACTTGGCATACTTGGACTGGGAGTCAAACAGCAATTTCCTACCAAATTTCAAACTCGTATCGCGAAAATCTACTTGGCAATCTACTAGTAACTCCTTGTTAGATTGGCCCCATCATGGACTTTCTGGGTCCGCACAGGAATTTGCGTATTTGCTCGGTTGTCTTCCGGAATCAACATGTATACAAAAAGGCGAAAGATAAAGCAGAATATATCGGTGAGACGTTAGCAACATATTTAAATCAATCTGGTAATTAGAGTCATAAAACTGTAGAAGCTGTCTTGTGCTGTTCACCGTGGCTTCATCTACAGGACATTTCTCCAAAGTCTTACACACTTGATTGAATTAGGAGTCATCTCTGATACACTTGACTAGATTAAACTCATATTCACGGCAGACCTCCAGAGGCAGAGATTGAAATAAAAGATTGAAGATCGAATAAATGTCTATCAGCAGATTTTCCTGATAAAATCGAACTTCACATATAGGAATGAAATCAAATACTTGTTGATGAGCTACATAAGGCAGTTTTGAGAAGTTGTGGCAGGTAAGTCGAAGACGATACCTTCAAAATGCAGTAAGCGTCTATATTTTCTTTTTGAAAGCATTTCAGAATAGAGGCATCGATGGGTATCTAAGCTGAATTTTTGTCCAAAACCGGCCATTAAGCTATTTCAAAATTCTGAATTCTTGATCTGCCCCTGACATGTACATGTATAGTGTATATTATGTGGCAGTGGAAAATCATCACACTTTTTTAAGTGTTGTTTAATATGCAGTATGTTTTTTTTTCATTTTGATGATGTTGAGTTCAAAGTATAGGGTTTTAAATGAAAAGACTGGTTGATACGGTATCACCAACACATCTCCAAGTTCCCAGAGCCCCAGAATTCACCGGATAACATCTGCACGTAGAGGTCGTCTAGAGGTATTCGAACCAACTGCGCCACCTTTTTGCCAACGTTCTGTATCCACCCATGTGATCTGCTGAAGCTTGACGAGTATTCAACTCACTTTTGAGATAAAAAACATGATAACCAATTGCTGGTAAGTCGATTTTCTCATTGCCAGTATGTTCATGAAATGCTGATGTTCTGGTTAGTTCAATAACAAATCTCGAACTGCATTGAAATCTGTAATCATTATGTAATTGGGACTATATTTACCGGTATGTGGAAGAATAAAATTTTGCTCCTGTTTTTTCTTGCTTCAGCATTCTTTTTTGCTTCGGTATTTTTGTTTTTTCAATGTAGATTATCCATAAAAGTCGAATTGAGGGAAGTTTGGTTATTCATTAATAGTTTAATATTTTACTTTATATTATGATATTTTATTCATTTTTATGGTAAGTTTTAGTACTTTCGATTGTGGTTTTATTTCTATGCTTCTGACTAATTTATTTTATTTTGATGGTACTATTATCAGTATCACATTCATATCTGAGTCAGAAAACATCTTGTCAATATTCAAATTAGTTCTTTAGTAATGTCTGTGATGAACAATGAACGCATTTCTCCTGTGGTTTTATGTTTGTATATCCACACATTATTAGTTATTAGCACAATGACATCACCCAAAAAGTTTTTCTATACAATACTGATTTTCAAACATTGATTATTACGTGCTCGTCGAGGCTGGCAATACAATCCAGTTCCCGGGTGGTTTTCTCGGGTCCCGGACAGTGTTATTTGTTCCCTGGTAGGTCCAGGACGGTTCCGGACGGTTTTTAGTGCGACCCGCACAGGCAAAATGGCCGCGCGCTGTTCGAATTTTCTTTGATTTGAATAAATGATGTTGTATTGCAGTTATGTTTCGAAGAGACATTTAGAGTACATGTCATACAGCAACATAAATGTCAGAGGTATAGAATTATACACCTAAATCAGCGATATTTTGAGGAGATAAAGTAAGAATCGACCAACCCGCAGATTGTAATCAGCGGCGCGACCTGTCCCAGAGGGGCACATGTCAAGTCCACAGTGTGCACACTCCACACTGCACGGTCGATTGAAGTTTGAACTGCCCTGGCCCGAGTGTCAACAAGCCGGGCGCCGGTACAATTTGTACGATAATAACTATCATGGGCTATCGCTAACCAAATAGATCAAAACCGACCAAAATGAAAAGCGAATTTATTTCCATTGCTTTTAACACAAAACTAGTACTTCCCCACACTGATGCACTGAATGATTGTTGCACAGAAATGTAGTGTACTTTTTCCCATGAAACCATTTTTTTTCACTTTCTAATTTTTTTTCCTTTTTTGACATGAAACCATTTTTTTTCACCAAATTTCAGACTCCAAATTTCAAAACAGATAGAAGTTCCAAGATTTCCATAGCTTTCAATCATAGAAATAGATCCTCTATTTCTATTTCTATGCATTCAATGCAAAATTTTGAATGATTTTTGCCCGTATACGGTATAGATTTCCAGTAATTTTAATTTGGATTTTTTTTTCATTTGGTATAAAGCCACATTTATTCCCCAAATTTCCAACTCAAATCTTCAAAACTGTAAAAAAAAGTCTTCAGATTCATTAGTACAAAAAGTTATATCGCATATATTCTAAACATTTTTCAGCTGTGGACTGTCGTGTGCACTATTCTTTTCAATGATAAACGCATTTATTCCCACTGTAATTATGCGTTTGGTATTCATAATACATTCAGGACATAGGATATATGGGATATATATATATGTTATTCATATATTGACTTCAACCTTATCCAAGTCAAGATACTTATATTCAAATCAAGACATATTTTCTTTTACATTAATTCTATGGAGTGATATATGTAGCCGGGTATTCATTTATGGGTTTGTGCTAATGTTATTTATATGTAGTAATTGTTATATTTATTGAAGTATGGTATTTCACTAGTGACGTTATTTCCCCTGTAAGAAAATAATATAATAGTCTTTGGCGCCAAGTTCAAGTGCCACTATACAGAATATATTCGTCTCTGGAGTCTGGACCGGAGGTCTCAGTCCTCGGGGTCCAGAGACAAATACTTTCTATAAATTGCCACTTGCCAGTCTGACAGTCATCATCGCACATGTATATACACCTCTGTGAATAAACTGCACTGAATCTACCTGTGTGTCCTGGAGTCCACTTCTAAATGACGACAAATAGCGGAGTCGGCAGGATACGAGCCTATGCGGGCAGCACAGTTTTCACAGCATGTCAGTGTCTCGATCTAGTATAAGTGACAAAAAAGTCTTGCTAAAATAACAAACCACCCACCCCTGTACAGAAATAGGCAAATTCTGTTCAGCATGGGTGTTTTTTGTTTGTTTTTAATTCACTTTTCGATCAGGTGTATTTTATTCCATTATTTTAAACTTATTGTGACATTGTTGTTCACGTGTGTTGTCTACTGCATGAAGAATCACATCAAGCAGATCTTAGATATTGGTTCCTTTGCAAGAGTAAAAGTCCTCGGGAATCAAATATAGTGGTGTTAAAGAAAAAAAACCCAATAGCTTATGACTACACGAGTTGATTATTGCCAAGTTGATAAATGTACCATACAGGATATGTAAGCGCTATTACAAAGGTCTGACCTGCTAGTAGTCCGGGCGATTAAGGCACATTTTTTGATAAATCGTGGGTTTTATCATAAAAGCATGAAAATTGGCACAATTGTATAATACAGCCTACCGAATATGTGACGTCATGTGACGTCTTTGGCGGCCATTTTGTTTCCGCCATTATAAAAAAACACATTTTCTTCCATATCTTCACAATGACTGAACCTATTTTAGTGAAATTGGTCTCTATCCCTATATTTTCATGGTCAAGGAATCCAATCTTGATGTTTTCAGAACAGTAAAAACACAGAGGACCCCCACAATCGCGTTGCCATAGCAACAATGTCCCAAATTTGGCATTTACTACTATTGTACAATACTCAAATCATTTGTGCCACCAGTGTCTGCAAAATTGTCAAAAACTACATTCTGGATATTTTCAGATTGAGAACCATCGCGAAAAAGTCATATGACGTCCTCAGCGACCATTTTGTTTCCGCCATTATCAAAAAACACATTTTCTTCCATATCTTCACAATGACTGAACCTATCGGAGTGAATTTGGTGTCTGTCCCTATATTTTCATGGTCACGGAATCCAATCATAATGTTTTCAGAACAGTAAAAACAAAGGGGACCCCCACAATTGTGTTGCCATGGCAACCAACCCCCTCCAAACTTGCCATTTACAACTACTATTCAATACTTAATCATCTGTAACATCAGTGCCTGCACAATGGTCAAAAACCACATTCTGGATGTTTTCAGATTTGGATACATCGCAAAAAAAGCTATATGACGTCCTTGGCGGTCATTTTGTTTCCGCCATTATCAAAAAACAAATTTTCTCCCATATCTTCACAATGACTGAACCTATCGGAGCAGAATTGGAGTCTATCCCTATATTTTCAAGGTCAAGGAATCCAATCACAATGTTTTAAAAACAATAAAATCAAAGTGTTCCCGAGCAATATGTTGACAACCAATGTCCCAAATTTTACATTTACCACTAATATCCATTAGTTAACCATTTATGCCACTGGTACACTCGCCAAAAAATGTCAAAAACTACATGCAATTGCCAAAAACTACATATTGGATATTATTGATGTACTGAAAACAATAAAGTTAAAGTGTACCCGACAGTTGTGTTGCAATGGCAACCAATGGCCCAAATTCGACCACTATTACCACTATTGTTTGATACTCTATTGTTGTTCAAACCGCCAATATCAAATTGATGATTGGTTTATCAGTTTGAGAATGCTGCCCTTAAAACAAAATGATACCAGTATCCAAGTATTACCTCGCACCATTATTAAGTATTGGAATCCCCACATCTTTGTGAAATTTAGTAATATCAGATTTGTGAATATTGTACACAGGTTTTATAAAGCTGTGGAATAACTTGTATACACTATTGCAGCCCAGACTTCGTATTTTTGATAGTAACACTTGAACATGATGAACATCCTATCCAGTAACATACTGGACTGCCTGTGTATTTTGTCGAAAACGCACATCGGAAAATGCAATGTGCTACAAACACTACCACGAGTTACAAAATGGCTGGTTATCATACTGTTTCGAACAATCTGTTCCAGTTCCATAAGCCTGAGTATGCGAGCAAACAAAACCGTGTCCATTATCCAATCTCAAAGTCCAGTGTCAGACAAAATCGAAAAAATTTTAATGGAAATTCATGAACCATCTTATATGGCCATAAAGGGGTGAAATCAGGTGTTCCGGAAGGAGTGAGCATTTCCTGCCCCACATGTGGCACCCGTCATGAATTCCAAAACATTAACATGCAAAAAGGTCTTGTTGCATACTTGTCACAGATTTCGTGTACTCATCAACCAGATTGTGATGACGTCCATACAATTTCTTGAAAGCAGCTATTAGTCTTGGTAAAGTATATCCCTGTCGCAGTTGTTTAGTCCTCATATTTGCAACTAGCTCTGGAATAGCGTATGAGTTGTGAGACAAACACGCCATATGCTGGCGACATAGGAATGTTGCTGCTTAGAAAAGGGAAATTGACAATGGAAAATTTGAAATCATCACGTTTGTCATACTACCTAGTTGACAGATTAGAATCTTCATCAATCTCCAACCTTAGGTCTAAATAGTTGAAAAAAATTAGAAGAGTCTGTGGTTTCTTTAACTTCAATTTCCTTAGGATATATATCATCCAAATAATCACCAAACTTGGGATTATTTATTGACAATACATCATCTATGTATTGGAAAGTGAAATTAACGTAGTCCGCTACAAACAGTGATGTAACGAAGAGTCAAAATTTCATTTCTTGAATATTATCTCTTCAAAATGACATATTTTGTAGAGTAGATGATCAGCATCTTAATACTGAAAAGAAAACAGGGGGTCACCGTGCTCGTTTCTTCTACATATTCGATCGAAATCACACACATTTACCTAAAATGACATAAATTAAAGTACTAGTATAGTGAAAATATAATGTGAACTTATATGAAAGATCTCATTGATCTGAGCAAAATGCTTTTTACGGCATGTAAATATCAGAATCCGTTCAAAAGTTATAGCACTTTAAAGACTGAAATCGGCAAATTTGCTTTTTCAAAACAATTTAGCTAATTAGTATGCAAATGAGATATTCATGACGTCATCGGGTGAAGCTGTTTTAATTAGGTACTTTGATATGTATTATTCATTCATATAATATTATGATTATTCATCAAAATTTATTCTATACATATATTAATATGAATAATCAGTGTTTTCACGTTTTCTGTTGTTGTCAAGGTAACCACCAACCTGGTATGGCCCATAGCAACCATGGTTGCTAGGTCCAGAAACCCACTTAGTACAGGGTATGGACAAATAAAAATAGTGCCAATTTGAGCTCTATAATAATTTATTTCATAAATAATCGACAGAAAGTCTGTGGAGAGTTGGTAGCTATTGGCCATGGCAACCATGGGTAACTACGGCTAAAGGGAACGACTGGTAACCATAGCAACAGTACAGTTTGTGTGGATATTTACTATGTATGGTACATAATAATATGCACTAGTCAGATCGTCAGAACCTTCAATAAGAATCATTATACCATGGCTTGAAATATCCTAATTAAAATTTGTTCCCCTCGTGACGTCATGAATTCTCGTTAGCATCTAATTTGCATATTAATGAGTCGCTAAAACTTTTCAAGTGGCTTCTGCAATGTAGTGCCGGAATGGCAGTTTCAAATGGCTGTAACTTTTGAACGGATAGAGATATTGATATATCGTAAAGACCATTTTGCTCAGATCAATGAGATCTTTCATATAACAAAACATCATATTTGCACTTTACTAGTACTTTAAGGCATTTTTGCACATTTTTTCGTCCATATTCACATCTTGCATCGTGTTTTCCATGCGAACGGATACGGTGACCCCCTATTTTCTTTTCAGTTTCAGGATGCTGAACAGTTACTCAATGAAATATATCATTTTGAGCTCTAGATTATGTTGACACAGTTATTTATTTTTAAAAAACTCTTTGAACCCTCCCCTCGCTGTTTGGAGCGGACTACCTTAAAGCTACTGGTTTGGATGTTACACATAATTGATGTTACACAAAAGATAAACTATATAATTCAACACAACAAAGTTACTGAGAGCTGAAACACGAAAATCATCTGATAAAAACAAACCTGTTGCACATAAGAAGTACACCCTGGGCAATGTTTCTTCTGCAATGGGTATTCACCTGAATTGCTGCATGATGCCAAAACACTCAAAGTTGATAGCCGCGTCGGAACATGTGTTGATAACTGGTGAATGAGAGACTCATAGCGAATATGAGTGCATGTGGTATAATTGCAATTGGAGCAAAATATCACGGATGATGCCTGGGTACATTGCGCAACAGATGCAGTTGTGTTGATAATAGCAAAAATGGCCGAAAATGTAGACAAACTGAATGGAGACATAGCATTTGCAGAGTTGGTTTCAAACATGGAGGAACTTCGTGCTCTTACAAATGTTGGAACTGTCTTCAAACTGGCTGATCTCAGGAAGAAATCTTCTGGATTGCAGCAAATGGGAGGAGACACTGCTGTTCACAGCACCGGCTTGAAAAAGAAAACCACTTTCTAACTCATTTTCCAACCTGGAGTGTTTTGAATTCATGCATACTTTTCCATGTGAATATCCATTGCTGAAGAAGCATATTACCCAGGCGAATTATATGCCAGTACATGATCATCAGCGATCCGGGTGTATTTCTTATGTGCAACAGGTTCGTTTTCATGAGATGATTGTTGTCTTTCAGCCCTAATTAACTTTCTTGTGTTGAATGTCATGTAATTTTTCGTGCCATATCAATCTTGCATTAGCATGTTCTATATTCCTCCCTCACAATCTCTTCTCATGATATCTATCAGCATCGGTAATGCATTCAGATTATGGAACTGCAACAAATTATTCGAAACGGTGTAACCAGCCCCTTTGTTACTCGTGGTGCTGTTTGTATACTCTAATTTTTCTAACTAGTTTACACCGTTTTTGCCTGATCTTTTTGCGATGCTAAACAGTTTCGTTTTGTAACTTGGCATATTTCACCAGGGAGTCAAACGGCAATTTGATACCGAATTTCAGACTTCTATCGCGAAAATTGAAAAATTTGGCAATCTACCGCCATGTTAAACTTGCCCTAACATTGGATTTCTGGGTTCGCACACGATTTTGTATATTTTTTCACTTTTGAAGTAGCGTAATTCTTCAAAATCAACATGTGTGTGTAGAAAACACCCAAATATGTCTGTTAGACCAATCATCAAGTGAGTATCAAACAGTAGTGGTAATAGACTCAAATTTGGGAAATTGGTTATCATGGCAACACCATTGTGGAGTACACTTTGAGTTTATTGTTTTCAATACATTATGATTGGATTCCTTCAACAGGTTCAGTTTTTGTGAATATATGAAAGAAATGTGATTTTTTTTTTCGATAATAGCGGAAGCAAAATGACCGCCAAGTACGTCACATGTCTTTTTCGCGATGGATCTAAATCTTAAAATATCCAGAATGTAGATTTTGGCTATTGTAGGTTGATTTTGTTAATTTTAGCAAGCATGTGGTGATTTCAATACTTAATTGTAATATTAGTGCATGGTAATACTTGAATACTGACATGATTCTGCTCTCAATAGCAGCATTTTCAAACAAATTGGTTAACATGGCAACACAATGGTAGGGTACAATTTTATTCTATTGTTCTCAATACATTTTGATTGGATTCCTTGACAAAGAAATATATGGATAGACGCTAAGTTTATTCCGATAGGTTCAGTCTTTGTAAGATATGGAAGAAAATGTGTTTTTTTGATAATGACGGAAACAAAATAGCGGTCAAGTATGTCGCATTACCTTTCCGCGATGGTTCCAAATCTGAGAATATCCAACATGTAGTTTGGCGATTGCATGTAGTTTTTGACATTTTTTGGCAATTGTACCAGTGGTACAAATGATAAACTAATGGATATAGTGGTAAATGCCAACTTTGGGACATTGGTTGCCATGGCAACATATTTCTCGGGTACACTTTGATTTAATTGTCTTCAAAACATTATGATTGGATTCCTTGACCTCGAAAATATAGGAATAGACACCAATTCTGCTCCGATAGGTTCAGTCATTATGAAGATATTGAAGAAAATTTGTTTTTTGATAATGGCGGAAACAAAATGGCCGCCAAGGACGTCATATGACTTTTTCACGATGTATTCAATTCTGAAATTATCCAGAATGTGGTTTTTGACCATTGTGCAGGCAGTGATGGTACAAATGATTAAGTATTGAATAGTAGTTGTAAATGCAAAATTTGGGACATTGGTTGCCATGGCAACGCGATTGTGGGGGCCCCTTTGTGTTTTACTGTTATGAAAACATTATGATTGAATTTCTTGACCATGAAAATATAGGGACAGACACCAATTTCACTCCGATAGGTTCAGTCATTGTGAAGATATGGAAGAAAATGTGTTTTTGGATAATGGCGGAAACAAAATGGCCGCCAAAGACATCACATGACTTTTTCGCGATGGCTCCACATCTGAAAATATTCAGTAGGCTGTGTTTTACAATTGTGTAAATTTTCATGCTTTTATGACAAAACCCACGATTTTTCACCAATCGCCTGGACTATAGAGAGTCTTGAAGGCAACAGGTAATTACATAACACTGGACATAAAAAGTGGCTATCATCAATTATCGCAGGAAGTGGAACACATATCACTGACAGCGTTTACCCACAGTGCGCAATCAGTTTGAAGATTTGGTCACTGGAGGTGGTGCTTTTCTGCAAATTTCACGGAAAACAGGCAAGTTAAATTTTAGGCTGTTGAGTTTGGTGATGCAAATGCATACTAAATTCGGAGAACTACTCAATAGAATACTGTAGATACGTTAAATATACTCAAAACTGATTATTAGCAGCGATTAAACAACATGACAGCAGATATTTCTTGATGCAGAGCGAGCACAATGTGAACATTGCCCATTTATCACCCATTTCACACCCAAACGTATCAAATGTTCTGTTATACTTGACTGTGTCACGCATTAAATTTGACATTAAATGAGTGATTCAACACTTTATCGTAAGCACACGCTAGAACTATGGGGGCTCTCTGATTTTGAAAAAATCCATTTGTTGTTGTGGTTTGCCGAATCCCATATGAGATGCAGTTGTGACCCACTAGGCGATGCATCATTGACCCACAAGGGGCTGAAGAAATGTATCATGAAATTCATTTTTCTTTGTAGAAAATCACCGATTTACTCATTTCATGTTATTTTTTCCTAATCCAAAACTCCTAGAATGGAATAGATGATGTTAATATTAATAGGTGGAAATGTCTTCCAACAACACCTTGAACATCTGCAAGTAGTATTTACCAGATTGAAATAGACGAGCATGAAACTAGCGCCAAAGAAGTGTCTCAACTTCCACAATCGGAAGAGTATGTAGGGCATATTGTTTCTGGTGGTGGAATAGAAACTGATGCATAAAAGCTGACTCCTGTAAAAAAAGCAAATGCTGCTGCTGACCGACTGTCGATTCTACCAGGCTCTGATGAAGGGGTCACAAGACCATCTCCCTGGATCAAGTAAAAGCTTTCAGTCATCACATCAGCTGTGAATCAGTCATAGCTACAGTTTCCATGTCAATCGATCTACCAAAAGAATTCGATCTGCACAGTGACTTATTTGCATTGTTCTCGCAGGTGTTTAATCAATGCGGTATGTTGGTTAAACACCTGTCGGTCATGGCTGAGTAGTTTTCTGTATGGTTTAAAATTGAGAAACCCCTCGAGTAACAGGGAGTTATTCAACATAGTCTCGGGCTAACACCCTCAACCATGTTGAATAACCCCCTGTTCTTTCTAACTAGAGAACAAACCAGAGACAGGATCCAATCATTGGTAAGTTCCCAAAAGCTGCGGCCATCGATGCAAGTGGCCGATTTTCAATTTATCATAAACGGCTTTCGATAAAAGTGGCACTTGAGCCTACGTCCAGGCTCCAGTTAGGTATTGTTCAATCAAAGCTTTCATATATGCAGATATATTTAACCAGGCATTAGATTAAATACTCAAATTGGTTGTAATAGCAGTCAAGGGTAAACGACATTCTGAGGAATGCAAAGTAAATTTTCTCCATCATAAACACTATTTATTGACCCTCAGACGACAATTTATACTCGCTAACTTTCTTCATTCCATGAGAAAAAAATATATTGCAGTGTGATCCCATGACTATGGAGTTCCTGGAGGGACACTACGACTTACCACTTACCACTTACCGGTACCACTTACTACTTACTATATCAGGGACATTACGACTTACTATTTACTGCTTACTACTTAGTGCTAAGTAGTAAGTGGTAACTAGTAAGTGGAAAGTAGTAAGTGGTAAGTAGTAGGTGGTAAGTAGTGAGTGGTAACTATAGTATGTAGTAAATGGTAACTAGTAATTAGTATGTGGTAAGTAGCAAGTTGTTATAGGTAAGTAACAAGTAGTAGGCCTATGTGGTATAGTGGTGAATAGAAGTAAGTGGATCTAGTAAATGGTGAGTAGTGAGTAGTATGTGGTGAGTAGTAAGTCGTAATGTCCCTTCAGGAACTCCATACATAACACAATATTAGTATAGCACGATATATACAATTTAGCATCTCGCATAGTTTGAGCAAAATAAAAGATGCGCACAAGTTTTAGAAAATATACTAACACAGTAGATCCGAAAAAAAAGATTTTACACTCTTTTTCTAGAACTATAATTCCACGCTAATGACGAAATTACTCCGCTGTGGTTTTGGTCCAACTTAGGGCAGCCAGCCTCACCATGCTAGTTTTGGTCAGAATATGTGCTCATACTTGTAGGTATTGTTATCGTACATTTGGAGCTGCAGATAGTCTTGATGTCATTTGTTTACTTCCGGTGGTGAAAATAGTTTTGTGACTGGAAATTAATTCCATTTCAATTACGGGAATTTACAGTGATTTGCTACGATTTCTGCCGCAGTGATATAATTCAAGCTAAACTGGACGATGGATTTCAGTAGACCTTCGAGTTGTCGTCCCCAGAGTCGGATCAACCCAATTACTGTGAGTTGCTAATGACGCCATGACTCGTCTCGTGAGCTTGCAGACGGGCAAAATGCCGGTACCTTGTATTGGTAATGCTGCGCACTTTTTGACCTTAGCTAGATCTAGGTCTAGTTTTAAATTGATCTTATATATAATCGGGAAATGACTAGGTGATAATTTTTAACATTCATTTGTGTTTATAACAGTAGCTATTTTTTTTTCGATATAGAGTAATCCATACAGTTTTCGGACACTTAAGGTTAAATCTCAATAATGACTGTAGAGAAAAATACCAGATGATTTATTATACATGCAACGGCATATGCACGTAAATGTGGTAAAAGTTATAAAGTCGTATGGAAATATTATTTTGTCCTGACTTCGATATTGGTGAATTATGAACTGTGAGTTCAAGGGACAGTAATCGGACACCCCAGACAGAAATCGGACACCTTCTGTGTCTTTAAGAATAATAACTATATCATTATAATTTTAGGCTATATACATGAAGCTGTCAGTCGGTAGTTGTTGCAAGGCTAAAGATCAGTTACTGTATGAAAGAAAATTACGCAGCCCTGAGGACAGGAAGATCATATAGAGTACACTAGACAGTTTTCGGACACTAACACTAACAGGGAAGCTAACATTGTGGAACTTATCAAACTAGATACCTTTGCTAACACTTCGCAGAAATTTCTTCAAACCAGCAAAGACCACAGACACTTGGCTCGTTTCAGTGCTGGAGAAAATTTGTTTGCGACATAATAACTGACATAGAAAATTGGTGGTAAATCATGAAGTGTCCGATTTCTGGTGGTGTCCGAAAATAGGCTGGATTACTCTACTATGAAAGCCAGGTCCAGGTTTGGTCGGGTCCCACTTAATACTAGCAAGAACAGCGTTTCTGGAAAATGGCTTCTCCCATCTGTCACCATGTTAAATGGCTAGTGTTCATCACCTCCTGGAATGCTCAAATTTCTTTCTAAAATTAAGCAGGTATATTTTTCTGGAAGAAAAATACAACCTCTTCCATATGTATATTTTAAAATATTTTTTTTTAAAATCAACAACACATGTAAATAATTATTTGAAGTGGGGTGGGGTAAGCGAATCGAACGGAAAAAATGCACATTTTTTTTCGGGCGCTCTCAGTGGGGTTATAAATGTTGGTTAGTGTTTAGACGGATGCTACTTGCGTCGCGGTTTCGTTTTCGATGTCATATCAAAGACGGAGGTTTCAACTCTCTACAGATGTAAAAATTTATGAGATTTGATATGTTTTTCTGGTGTTGCTGAGCAACTGAAGTTCGTCAAAGTTCAGGTGATGATTTCTATACCTATTTATTAACGGATAAGCTCGAATAAGCTTCTGAATGTGCAGTATTGTATGGGCTTCAAGATACATGTATCAGTTTTACTAGGGCTATCAGCGCATCCCAGCGCATGACCCATATATGACTGCACCCCCCTTCTGGCAAACGTAATTTTTGCCGTTTTGAGCGTGCACGATTGACTGTACGCCTTACTGCTCGGTTTCAATGAATTTCTTTCAGGTTCGTTGTATTCCCTGGTGTTTACTGATTGATTACTGTTGTATAATGATGTAATTGGTATTTTAATATTGTTTGCTTAATTGTTTTACAGTTTATCTTCATCTGATAATTTTAGGTTACCGGACATATGGTCTGAAAACCTATTTGCATGGCATTGCGTTCATCCATCAGTCATGAGTACGTAACAATTATGTCTGTGAAGTTTACGGTTAAATCCTTCTGGAATATTGCACACAAATATGAAAGAAATATTTCAAAGAAGTTTTTTTCAGTTATTTACTTTTGTTTAAAATGGCAGCCGATTTCAACCACCACAAACACCCAGTTTTGGACTTTGAAAGTCATTTTATCAAAATATTCCCATATGTTCCTTCATGATGTATATGTTTCATTGAACTTGAATCGTCCTGTTTTTGATTTTTCGATAAATTCCATCTAACATCACGTCAGTATCCGTTTCGGGCCATTTTGTGCATGTTAACACTATTTTTGTCCGGTAACCTATCTCAGGCCTCTGGACTAATTTTAATAATTATGTTCTTAATTTTCAGAAAACGAAATAAATATCAGTTGTGTTCTTCATCAGTAAAGAAATGACATTGGTCTTTTACCGTTTATCTATTTCATATATTATCACTGTCTTATATTATGACTAATCATGAAAATACTACTAGTAATACAGTATACCAATGATGCAAATTCATAACAGCATTATATTATCCCCTACCCCCTCCCTTTAACTAATTTTTCCCACATACAGTGACACATTGGAAGTGACTCCGGTATTTCTGAAGGTAACATTTATATACTACGTATCGACACAAGCCTCACGTTCGTGAAGTAGTGAATTCCATTCTGCCCTGTTCCGGTGATGTCCACCGAGAACTGCCTCAGCGTCCACACCACGATGTTCATTGCATGATTTTCGCATTAACAACAAGAATAAACATAGACTATAGTAAAATACCATCTGATGTACCCTGCCTCATCGCTCACGATCTCATCAAATCACTCATTGGAATCATTTGTGACATGTTGAAGAACATCATCAGTCATCAGAGGTGGTGGTGTGTTTGTGGCAAAACTGAAGTACTGCATCAACATGATCAATGAATATTTATCACACAGCCTTGAAGGATATGGACTGATATGTGAAGTCTATTCATCATATTCATTCATGAGAAACTTTGTGAATGCCGCGGAAATGAAGGAAACTATACATACAATGCGAAGATATTTCCAAGCCTTTGAACAGGTCCTCCTGGATTCTGAGTTGTCTCCTTTGCGAGTACTAGATTTCGCGCCTTGTTCAGATGAACTTTTGAATTGACTTCATGCACTGATTGAACTGGATACCATTGAAGACAACAATCTGATGGAAGACAACAATCTGATGTATAATAATCGTTCACCATCATTGATCATTTTGATGACTCCCTCACAGATCACCTATCACAGTTGATCAATTATTTCCTTTGCAGTACAGCTGAATACAGAACCTGCACCTTGCAGTACATTGTCACCAACACAGTGAACTTAGGGAAAGAGAGTCAAAGATGTATGTTTTTTTTACGATAAGAATTTATTCCATCAATCAAAAGTACATGCCTATACAATAATGAATCTTTAACATAGAGCCATGTGGTCTTCTTTTTTTTACCATGTATCCTTACTCATTACCATGCTTTTTACAGCTTGTCATTATGATGAAAATTGGTGCATTTATAGTAGATGATACGAGTACACCCTTGGCAAAACCAAAACGCACCAATTTTGACAGACAGATATTTCATCATAAATTTCTTTTTTTTGAATAACTTCGTCAATTTTCACGATAGAAACGTGTTCGAGGTGTTTTTGTGTTTCTAATTTTGAGTTCTAAATGGGAAAAATATGTAAAATTCAATTTTCCCCAAAAATCCAAAAGCAACTGTTCTTGCTAATATTATTAATACACGAAAAACACGTTTTTAGTGATGTTTTTGGGGACTTGTGAAATGTTTTTCATGTACGGTTTTCCTACTTGATAAAGCCCCCAAAAACTTAGATGACTATGGAAATTGGTCCAATAGCTGAAATGATTCGTATATACGCCCAAAAAGTAGTATTTTCATACATACATTTCATTCATTCATACAAAAACATTTCTCCCGTACACTAAAAACATTTCGTGTCCCCCCAAAAAATTCTCCCATACACTAAAAACATTTTCCCGTATACTATAAGTCTTCTCCCATACACTGAAAACATTCCGTGTCCCCAAAAACATTTCTCCCATACACCAAAAACATTTCGTGGTACATGTAATATGCACCAGACCCCCCAAAAAAATCTCCCATACACTAAAAACATTTTCCCATATACTATAAGCATTCTCTCATACACTAAAAACATTTCGTGTCCCCAAAAACATTTCTATCATACACTAAAACATTTCGTGTCCCCCAAAAAAATTCTCCCATACACTAAAAACATTTTCCCGTATACTATAAGCCTTCTCCCATACACTAAAAACATTCCGTGTCCCCAAAAACATTTCTCCCATACACTAAAAACACTTCGTGGTACATGTAATATGCACCAGACCCCAAAAACATACACTAAAAACATTTCATGGTACATGTAACATGCACCAGATCCGAAAAAAACATTTTCCCGTACACTAAAAACATCCCGTGTCCCCAAAAACATTTTTCCAGACGCTGAAAACATTTCATGACCCTAAAAACAAACCTGAAACACGTATGTCTGCTTAAAAACCAGATCGATTTATTACATGTATTACATTTTATTTTGCCGTACAGAATCCAATGAAATGTTGCGGATAAAAAGAGTAAATATCAAATATCTCCATCGTATGATGATGATGCCACATTTCCGTACTGTCCTCTGTTGACGTTATGATAACTTAGACCCCAAAAACATTTTCATGCTGATGCACCGGAATAACGTGTTCGTTCGTCCGATGGCGTTATGATGCATTTCTGTAATGACTAAATACGATTAATTCGACATAAATTGAGTGTATTACGCTGCTATACTGCACCAATTACACTGATATACCATTATTGACGCTTAAAGAATAACTGTCAATACATTAGGAGTCGAAATAATAAAGAAAAATAGTACACGAAAAACATTCCTCATGTCCCCAAAAACATACTAAAAACATGTTTTTCGTGTATAAAGGGAGACCAGGTTTGGTCAAGGTGCCGCTTTTATTATCAGTCGCTTTTGACATCGATGCGAGTGGCCAATTTTCAATTTATCATAAACGGCTTTAAAAGTGGCACCATAAAAGTGGCACTTGAGCCTACGTCCAGGCTCCTGTTAGGCATTGTTCAATCTGCAGATATATTTAACCAGGTATTAGATTTAATACTCAAATTGGTTGTAATAGCAGTCACAGGTATACGACATTATGAGGAATGCAAAGTCAATTTCCTCATACCGTATTTATGCGCTTTTAGGCGCATACACTTATATGTGAATGTACTTATACTCGAGTATAAGCAGTTGGGAAGAATCCCATTTGGGCATATCCCATTTGGGCATATATGCCACCAAATGGGATTCTTCCCAACTGATAAGCACATGAGCTTATCTGCGGGAAATTTGTATATTCGTGGGAACGTCAGGAATAATCTGAGTATAAGCGCAGGTAATTACAATATCAAGCCTGCAAATCACTTTAGCACAAATTTATAACTGCACTATTCAAGCAGCAGATAAGTTGACACCCATCTTTAATCACATGTTAATGACACATATCAAGTCAGCCTATGCTAGAAGTTTGATGGTAATTTCGAACATATATTTATTTCAGAAGTTGAAATAAATTATATCATTAATAAAATGGTTAAACTAGGAAAGTATGTTTTAGAGATAAATAAAAACATAATTGAACAAATAGATCTACGATGTTTCCAACTTCAAACTCAAATTGGGGTGTGCTTATGTGCTTATATTCGAGACAATGTGGTGCACCTATACTCGAGTATAAGTGCATGCGCATATAATCGGGAAAGATGAAAAAATAAAAGATCTCAAAAAATGCAATATTTTTGCGTATAAGCGCATGCGCCTAAAAGCAGATAAACACAGTAATTATAAGCCTAAAAATGTAATGTTGACTTGTGCTTCAGGTTTCCTGACCCTACCCAGACATTTAATTTGACCCCCTAATATTTTATTGGAAAATGTCTTGACAAAATTTAGATTTTTGATTTCAATACATTCCTGTATGGTGTATATGTGAAGTATATATTTTTTGCACAAAAATGTATCCAAATATCATATACAAGGACCCTCTCCATGACCGAGAAAAATCCTGACCCTACCTATAAATTCGGCCAACACAACATTGGTTTTTTTAGGCCTTATGCATATATTTTGATGCATACTGTTCTGTATGTAAATATGGTATTGTTTTCATGAAAATAATCCCACACATGTATGTGCCTTGGCATTCATGATGTAAACACATCAACTTTATTGTAATTTCACATATTTCAAGCCTCCAAAATTTTCTGGTTGCTCTTACAGGGTGAGGAGATGCCTGTGAGTGCTAGAGAGGGACCTCCGTCCAGTGTGAGGGGTACAGCGGCCCCCAGCGCTTACAAAAACACACGGTCTCACCAGCCACAGCGGGATCGTGGTGACAGCAGCCGCGTGAAGCCATCACACCACAGTTCTGGAGAACAACAAAGTCACTTCAAGTACACGCAGCAACCACATCACCGACCTGATGGGTAAAGCTTAAAGATACCAGCTTTTGTCTGTCAACCCTAAAGTAAAATTTGTTATGCATACACTGGACATTCAGTTCTCTGAACTTCAGAACAAATTCTTATTATGGGAAAAATATGGAGCAATGTTGATCATGTTAAACAAGTGGAAAGGCTTCAACATATTATATACCGGGGCCCCAACAAAATTTTTATTATTCTAGAAAAAAATATTTATTATGTCATATATTGGAGCCACCGTACCGGGGTATGTTGCATAACATACATAAAGGATTGTAAACAGGACTAAAGCATATGCACACTGAAAATCCCAAATTCATGTTGCCTGAAACCTCCAAATGGGGCATGTTTAATAATATCTGCAATCGCCAGCTGGCAGCACTGTTTTTGGGGTAAACATGACATGTTTTTCTGGCGTTATCAATATAAACATAATTTAACCGCCAAAATTTACGTCATTATTGATTACAGAGGATTTTCATTAGTTATTTTGCCCCAGAAAATTACCCCAATTACAATGCTGCCCCCTGTTGAATGAGTATATGACATGCCCCCATTGTGAGTGATAACATCACACATATCAATGAGTTGTGTCCCGGTCTGGTCGTGTAGCATCCCGCGTCTACACCTGGGACAGCTGACCGGGCCGGACGACGATCCGGATCTGACGCTACACATGGATCCGTACCAGTACAAGCTAAACAGTCCCGGGGCCGAGTCTGCTGTCAGGTCAGTCGCTGTTCTCGGCCAGTCGTATTTGTCGTACATACAGGAACAGTTGAGATTGATTCATGAAAAAACAAGCTACTAGTCTTCATGGTCTTTGAACTCACCAGTCTGTTTGTTTACAGTTGGGGAACTGCTCCACCATCCAGTAGGCGTCAACATATTCAGGTTAGTGCCTTCCAGGTACACATTGACTACATAGAGCAATGAATGGTGTATCCCAAATTTACTAGGGATACATGTCTGTACTATGATGATGTTTCGAATATACACAGATGCCAGATGCCAAGAATGCTCAGAATCAGTTCGTGAGGAAGGGGAAGTCCACTTCACAACAGAAACAGGTGTATCTTCATCATGTTTATGTAGATCAACATACATGTACATGTACATTCATGTAGTACAAGCTTGATATCTCTGTGTGGCTTGGTTTGAATTGGTGTGTAAATAATTTTGTGAATTGAGCATAATACTGATCAAATGTATTTTTTCCAGAGAACACAGTTGGAGGTAGCAAAGGTTGTACCTGAAGATCTGCCACCACCTTCACAAAAATACCGGGACCAATACGCACAACTACAGCAAGATATACGAGACAGTTACCGCAACCAGTCATCCCGCAGTGTCTCACAGGTAACCATAGCAACAGTTGCCACAACCAGTGTCACACAGGTAACCATAGCAACAGTTGCCACAACCAGTGTCACACAGATAACCATGGCAACAGTTACTGCAACCAGTCATCCCGCAGTGTCACACAGGTAACCATAGCAACAGTTGCCACAACCAGTGTCACACAGGTAACCATGGCAACAGTTACTGCAACCAGTCATCTCCCAGTGTCACACAGGTAACCATGGCAACAGTTACCACAACCAGTGTCACACAGGTAACCATGGCAACAGTTACTGCAACCAGTCATTCCGCAGTGTCACACAGGTAACCATGGCAACCGTTACCACAACCAGTGTCACACAGGTAACCATGGCAACAGTTACTGCAACCAGTCATCCCGCAGTGTCACACAGGTAACCATAGCAACAGTTGCCACAACCAGTGTCCCACAGGTAACCATGTCAACAGTTACTGCAACCAGTCATCCCGCAGTGTCACACAGGTAACCATATCAACAGTTACTGCAACCAGTGTCACACAGGTATTCATGGCAACAGTTGTCACGGCAAAAGTTTTTTTCACGGTAACCTGACTCTGTTGCAGTCGGAAGTGGAGCGGAAAATTGAAGAACTACGACTGGATATCCCGCAATATGTGCCTCCAGAGAACGATGACGAAAAAGATCAGCTGCAGAAAGATTGGACAGAGCAGCCGTACTCCAAGGCTGCTCAGCTCCGCAGACAAGACAAGGTCATGATTACATGTAGTGTAGCCTTGAAACATTGAGGTCTTTGTAGTCAAGTATAATTCCCAGTATTTCCATTATGTTCATAACAATATGTATTGCTTTTACATCAACAGGAATCTCTTGAAGAAATCAACAGAAAGAAGAAGCTGTTGGAAACTGTGATGATTGACCAACTATCACGGTAAGTCTCTTGAAATGGAAAACACATTTAGACATTTTCATCATCTCAAACATGTTAATGATTTAGCAACTTGCTGAGACCCATCCACTACTCCCCCTCTTTATCATCAGGCCAGTGATCAGTTGTCCCCAGGAGTCTCCGCTGTCCTCCAGTCGCAGTCAGATTTACCGACCCCGAGTCAGGGGCACAGTCCGAACCCTACACGACAGCAGGTCTGTAGACTTCTGTGTTGTTAGTACATGTACCTCACCATGTTCACAGTCTTGCTGCCATTTATTGATTAGCGAGCCATATTTTCACGTTTGCTCGGTCATGCATTCGGCCACAATAAAGTTTACACCAGTGTAGTGTCACATTGAAATTAATAAATTTTGACATCTGAAACTACATTCACCATCACACATGTACTCTTTACTGCCATATTTACTCGCAGTCGTATCACCACCGCGGCCACACCGACCGAGAACCTGCTGTCCCGGAGAGTACAGTTTGAAGCTCGAGTTATCACAAGGTCTGCCTTGTCTACCACTTACATGCTTTATCATTAGTATATCATGTATATCTGTCATATTAAATGTGCCATCAGTGGTGACTTAATAATGCAGGATGGAAACCTCAGTAGTCATATTAGTCTATGAAACGAGAATGTGTCTTTCATTGGCCTGTTTCAGAGTCGGACGAGACGCTATCAGGGAACTGACAGGTTTCTACTTCGCTGTGGACAACAGCATCACCGTCTACGAGTTCAAACAGTTTGGCAAATCGTGAGTTCACTACAGATATCATCCTTTTCAACATGCATCTTTTTTTACATGTAGTCATGCACCCTTTTGATATAATTTTGGGAATAAAATAACGTGTTCAACATAGAAAAAAAATTTTCGTTACAGAGCTAAGGCCCTGCCATTCATAAAACGCGGAACTTACTGTCATCTGTCAGGCCAGCGACAAGGCCAGCCATATGCGCTCTCTGACATCAAACAGGTAAATATAGTCATTGTGTTCAAAGGTAGGTGTGTGACACTCTGGGTCAAAGTTAATCTTTCTGTCCTGTACAAAATGCATGACACTGTTGCTTTTTATCGTGCAGGGTGAGAGTATCATCTTGGAGACAGCCGATCAGCCCGTCCCAGACAGCATGAAGTCCTCACCTCGGGCCACCATCAGAGTCACCAGCGTCGACGACGAGGGAAAGGCTGCAATTCTGTGAGTGATGCGACTCTCAGTGCTGCTGTACCAGTATATCTGACTATAGGATTCATTCCTTTCCCACATAACCGTCACTTTGGCTGACTATGGCTGCCATGGTTACAGGTTTGAGGGGGTGCAGGTGCGGGACCAGGACGATGTGTGGAAGAGGGCCCACATCCCTCAGACTAAGGAAGAGATCGACGCCAAGCTGCTTCAGATCAGAGTGCAAGGTAGCGCCAGTCAGCATTACATCCTTATAGCACTCACCCATGAACACAAATAATATTCATCAAAGCCATTTAACCTTTCAAGCACTTTTTGAAGACAAGATATTATCAGGATATCTTCCAGTTTTTGGACGCAATTCGTTTTCAATATGTATTTCACTTTCCCTTGTCACTCAAAAACACCCCATAGGAGTGTATATGTCTAAGCAATAGGCCTGATCAATCCTGTTTTCCATATGCAAATCTTTTTCACCCTGCATTCTACGCAAAACAGACTGCGTTAGGAAGCAGATTGCCAAGCGAGGACTGAAGGTCTACACTGGCCTCTACAAGAGATTTAGCCAGCTGGACGAGGTCGGTGACGGGCGACTGAACAGGGTCGAGCTGGAGAAGGGTCTGATCGATTTCCACATCGACCTGCCTCAGGAGGTGAGTGGAGGCGTGGTTCGTGAACATGTCCAACCATCTGAACATCTAGGTTTCTAGTCGCACTTAGGACCAGATCTAGCCTATACTCTTTGTACACAGCCAGGGAACAAATACACATCAACGTACTGAGTATTTCCTATGTGATTGTCTCACAGAAGTTTTGTGCAATGTAAAGAGATACAACGTACACGAGACCTCCTTATGGACTTTTTATGACGATAGTTGCAAATAGAACACACAGGAGTTTCACCAAAGTAGACAAACATCTGTCGTTGCAGTTGATGATTAATATAATTGCCTTTATATTTTACTGATTGGTTCACAAAACCATTTTAAAAATTGTTTGGTTACAGGATTTTGATGACTACTGGGAGATCCTGGATTCTGACTGTACCAGTTTCCTAGAGTATGACACTTTCATGCGAGGGTATCTTGGAGAAATGTCAGAGCAGCGCAAAGCTTTAGTCAGAAAGGTGAACAAAATATTACCATTACACGCGTGTAAATGATCGTCTCACTGTTAAAGACGAATATTTTGATAGCCTAACAACCGTTATTCTGATTTCATGCAGGCATTCGCAAAAATTGATCCTGCCAAGAAAGGAGAAGTCACCTTTGATGATGTCAAGAAGTTCTACAATGCTTACAAACACCCAAGAGTGAAAAGTGGTGAGTTAATATATATCTGTGGTATATTTCAAATGAATAACAAAGCATGCCCTCTACACCAGCATGAATTCTGGCCGAAATTAATTTTTATTTTCCATGTCCACTTTCAAACTAATAGGCGAGTGTACGGAGCAGGAAATACTACAGAACTTTCTGTCTCACTTTGGCGGTGGCCCGTCCAAAGTCATCACGTTTTTTGAGTTTGAGAACTATTACGAAGGACTCAGCGTCTGTGTTGAGTCAGAGGAAGACTTCGCCAAAATCTTGCAGAATGCCTGGAGTATCTGAGGATTTGCTACGTTGCCAATACCGTTTGACTCAACATTCCAGACCATAGCTGTTGAACAGTCCATGTCAATAAAAGTCAATGTGTAAATAGTCGAAATGTTAGTTATGTTGTTGTACCAGGTAAATCAGTGTATATCGACTGGTGAAATATGTTCAGTACACATAATTATAGGAGTGCCTGGAAATTAATAATTTTTGCCACCTCTCACTATGTATGAGTGCATTTGCCATGGACAAAATCTATGTTATCATAAAGAGTGCTTGATAAATTGATAGTAAAACTAGACGTCAAGGCCTAAAGATGCCTTGGAGGCATTTTGGTGTTAGGACTAATTCGTAATATTTAAAACATGTTTGCCAAGGGCTCTATGACACACCGTTTGCTAGATATTGACGAAAATGAAAAATGTCGAAAAATGCCGACTCGGCAAAAAAATTTCGGGTCAAGGTCAAAGCTCATCCATAATACCTTTAAAACATGTTTGTCTAGGGGACGAGTCCGAAAATAACGTCCGTTTCGCTCTACGACGCACCGTTTCCAAGATATCGACGAAAACGGAAAATGCCGACTCAGCATAAAAATTTCGGGTCACGGTCAAAGTTCATCCATAAAACTCCTTAGACCTGTTTGTCTAGGGCGACGAGTCCGAAAATAACGTCCGTTTAGCTCTATGACACACCGTTTGCTAGATATTGACGAAAATGAAAAATGTCGAAAAAAATGCCGACTCGGCAAAAAAATTACGGGTCAAGGTCAAAGTTCATCCATAAAACCTGTAAGACATGTTTGTCTAGGGCGACGAGTCCCAAAATAACGTCCGTTTAGCTCTTCGACGCACCGTTTCCGAGATATCGACGAAAACGAAAAATGCCGACTCGGCAAAAAATTTCGGGTCAAGGTCAAAGTTCATCCATAAAACCCCTCAGACATGTTTGTCTAGGACGACGAGTCCGAAAATAACGTCCGTTTCGCTCCACGACGCGCCGTTTCCGAGATATTGACAAAAAGAAAAATGCCGACTCGGCAAAAAAATTTTGGGTCAAGGTCAAAGTTCATCCATAATACCCCTGAGACATGTTTGTCTAGGGCGATGAGTCCGAAAATAACGTCCGTTTCGCTCTACGACGTACCGTTTCCGAGATATGCAGGAAGCCTCAAGGATGAGTCAGCAAAAAGTTATTTCGACCTCTAGGTCAAAGGTCGTTTGACGGATCAATCCTAAAATCGATAGGGTTCTTCCCTGGTGGTATATAAACCTCCATGCAAAGTTCTGCAACTATTGCCTGAATATTTTTCGAGTTATCGTCCGGAAACCAAGTCTCATAATCGGCCTTGATTTCATCCTCACGGACCTCACGGACCTCGGAGTCGAATAAAAAAAAAATACCCCATAGACATGTTTGTCTAGGGCGCGAGTCCGAAAATAACGTCCGTTTCGCTCTACGACGCACCGTTTCTGAGATATGCAGGAAGCCTCAAGGATGAATCGGCAAAAAAATATTTTGACCTCTAGGTCAAAGGTCATTTGACGGATTGATCCCAAAATCAATAGGGTTCTTCCCTGGTGGTATATGAACCTCCATGCAGAGTTCTGCATCTATTGCCTGCATATTTTTCGAGTTATCGTCCGGAAACCAAAAACCTTGATTTCATCCTCACGGACCTCGGAGCCGGCTCAAAAAGAATAGGGTTCTTCCACATATCATTTCTGACTAGTGGTGAAAATTTGATAAGGATCCATGAAGGCAATCTGAAGTTATCGTCCGGAAACCAAAACGGCGGAAGAAGAAGAAGAAAAAAAAAAATTCTGCTAAAACCATAAAGGCATTTCTGCCGAAATGCCTTAATTAATAGCAGTGAACTTGATAAAAGTAATATTTTATTTTTCTAATAATGGACATGTCATACATGACACATGACCATTTATAGGCCTCTGCACAAGTGATGGATACAGAAATGTCCCGGACCATGCAACAAGCAGAACTAACAGTTAAGGCTACGGTATCTCGCATGGAAAATTATGTGCTTATGAACGTTTCACCACTATTTTTCATTAAAATTTTGCATCCAAATAGCCCAGCAGATGAGGGACATATATTTGGGGTAAATCCTTTCTGCATGTATTTAGTATTCTTCTCGAATCATTCCCAAATGGAACCAGATTAACTCGTCTTGTTTGATATATCATAATGGACTCTTCCCGAACAATCCCTCGACGATTTATAAGGCCTTCACAAATAGGTCAAATGCTTGTAGAATATCCAGTTTTATTTTTGTTCGCTCTCAAACAGTTTCAATCGCTTTTCAAATGCTTCTGGAATAGCAAGATTTTACACTGATTTTGTCCATGAAATTGTCCAGAAAAATTGTGTTGAGTATGTTCAAGACAATGTCTTCACGACCTGCCAGAACACTCATGCACTATCACAAAGCCAACTAGAAACCGAATGGAAATAGTGTTATTCGAGAAACGTCCAGAAGCACATATTTTTCAGAATGGGTGCATCCATGGGAACCAAATGAGATTTAGATGTGACTATTTTCGAGAAACAAAAATCACATCATATTTGATTAAAAATTCTGAAAGGTGACTCCTGGGTTGATGAGCTTATAAGAAACGTACCTTTTTTTTATTGGGATTTGATCTTATATTTCTGAATAATTATTGACTAAATTTAGTAATAATTAAAGATATAAAACTTGGAACTACACACGAAAACAGGATTAAACATTAAAACCAGGGAATAAATATTTAAAAAAAAACAGGGAATAACATATCAACCCAGAAATAAACATTAAAACCGGGAAATGAAAAAAAAAAAACACATGGAGTTAAAAATTAGAGCCAGGAATTGAATATTATAACCAAGAATTAAATATTCAATGCTGGAATTAAATATGAAAACCAAGAGTTGAGAAACTGGACAATAAATATTAGAACCTGGAATTAACTGTTGAAACCAGATATTCAATACTATGGCTCAGAACTAAAAAAATGAATATTTAACATGGGGAGATTTTCATTGAAACTGAATTAGATTTTGAATCCTGGAATTAAACATTGAGATCAGGAAATAAATATCAAAATGTGTTTGAAATGTTGAATCCCGAAATTGAACACGAAATTCAGGAAATAAATATTGAAATAAAAAATGACAGATTTAAACCCGGAATTAGGGCATTTCGGCCCGAAATGCCCTTATGGTTTTGTCTGTTTTTTTTTTTTTTTTTTTTTTTTTTTTTTTTTTCACTTTCCGCCGTTTGGTTTCCGATCAATAACTCGGGAACGCCTGAACGGATCTTGTCCAAATTTGCACCACTGGTCAGAAATATTACATGGAAGACCCCTATTGTTTTGGAGGCGGCTCCGGGGTCCGTGAGGTCCGTGAGGATGAAATCAAGGTTGATTTTGAGACTTGGTTTCCGAGCGATAACTAAAAAAGTATTCATGCAATGGCAAGTATTCTATGCATGAGAGTTCATATACCAGAGCGAAACGGAGCTCAATTCCGGCCTCCTGGCACTAGACAATCTAGGCTTATGGGTATTTTGGGTCGAGACGACCCCTGGTGTCGAATTTATTTTCGCCGACTCGGCACTCCCTGTTTGGCCGTATCTCGGAAACAGTGCGTCGTAGAGCGAAACGGAGCTCAATTCCGGCCTCCTGGCACTAGACAAACTAGGCTTATGGGTATTCTGGGTCGAGACGACCCCTGGTGTCGAATTTATATTCGCCGACTCGGCACTTCCTGTTTGGCCGTATCTCGGAAACGGTGCGTCGTAGAGCGAAACGGAGCTCAATTCCGGCCTCCTGGCACTAGACAAACTAGGCTTATGGGTATTTTGGTTCGAGACGACCCCTGGTGTCGAACTTTTTTTCGCCGACTCGGCACTTCCTGTTTGGCCGTATCTCGGAAACGGTGCGTCGTAGAGCGAAACGGGGCTCAATTTCGTCCTCCTGGCACTAGACAAACTAGTCTAGGGGGTATCTCTTGTCTAGAGACGACCCCTGGTGTCGAATTTATTTTCGCCGACTCGGCACTTCCTGTTTGGCCGTATCTCGGAAACGGTGCGTCTTACAGGGGAACGGAGCTCAACTCCAGCCTTCTGGCACTAGACAAACTAGTCTAGAGGGTATCTTGAGTCGAGACGACCTCTGGTGTCGAATTTATTTTCGCCAACTCGGCACTTCCTGTTTGGCCGTATCTCGGAAACGGTGCGTCTTACAGGGAAACGGAGCTCAACTCCAGCCTTCTGGCACTAGACAAACTAGTCTAGTGGGTATCCTGGGTCGAGACGACCCCTGGTGTCGGAATTTTTCTTTGCCGACTCGTCACTTCTTGTTTGGCCGTATCTCGGAAACGATGTGTCGTAGAGCGAAACGGAGCTCAATTTCGGCCTCCTGGCACTAGACAAACTAGTCTAGGGGGTATTTTGGGTCGAGACGACCCCTGGTGTCGAATCTTTTCTCGCCGACTCGGCACTTCCTGTTTGGCCGTATCTCGGAAACGGTGAGTCGTAGAGCGAAACGGAGCTCAATTCCGGCCTTCTGGCACTAGACAAACTAGTCTAGGAGGTATTTTGGGTCGAGACGACCCCTGGTGTTGAATATTTTTTCGCCGACTCGGCACTTCCTGTTTGACCGTATCTGGGAAACAGTGCGTTGTAGAGCGAAACGGAGCTCAATTTCGGCCTCCTGGCACTAGACAAAACTAGTCTAGGTGGTAATTTGGGTCGAGACGACCCCTGGTGTCGATTCTTTTTTCGCCGACTCGGCACTTCCTGTTTGGCCGTATCTCGTAAATGGTGAGTCGTAGAGCGAAACAGAGCTCAATTCTGGCCTTCTGGTACTAGACAAACTAGTCTAGGAGGTATTTTGGGTCGAGACGACCCCTGGTGTTGAATATTTTTTCGTCGACTCTGCACTTCCTGTTTGACCGTATCTGGGAAACAGTGCGTTGTAGAGCGAAACGGTGCTCAATTTCGGCCTCCTGGCACTAGACAAACTAGGCTTAGGGGTATTTTGGTGCCGTATCTCGAAAACGGTGCGTCGTAGAGCGAAACGCAAAGATGCCTAAGGGCGGGGTATGTCACTTAAACTTTGACCACGGACAGTTCCAGAGTCATCATGGTTCTAGACACGGTCTCTTAGGTATATGTTAGCTAGGAATAGAACTCACACGAAATGCCCCAAGGCATCTTCAGGCCTTGACGTCTAGTTGAAAATAGTATAGACAATCAGGTGCTAAACATCATCAGGTGCTTAACATTTCTCTGGTGAGCTCCGGCGTCCGTCCATTCAGTCGTCGCCAGCTTTGTTATCTTTATGGTCAAAGTTTATGGTCGAACCTTTCTTAAATTTTGCACAAAAATGCCTGAAAATACTTCAAGAGGGAGTTATTTTTGGTTTTTTGAGTTTTGCATTTTTGTAAAAATGGGTATTTTAGACTTTGGCGGCCATTCTCTCAAAAACTGTCTTATCAGTTTTGAAAGTTTTGTTTCAAAAGACTCCATTTATATACATTTAGAATGTGTACAAGTTTCGTTGCCCTTGAATCGCCGGTCTTCGTGTGGCGGCCATTTAGATTTTTCGACGGGTCGGCGAAAAAAACAATTTGAATTTTTTTTTTGACTTTTCAGCACTTTTTAGCTTCATAATGGGAGCTGCCACAGCTGTACTCATAGAATGGTTGAACATGGCTTAGATATTGGCACTTCCAAATGGGAAGTCATATATGTTGATTTGTGTAGTGACCTTGGATTCGACCTTTGATGACCTTTTTGTCAAACATTTGGATCAAATTTGGAACTGCAACATTACTACCATTTGAACTTTTGTGGCGGAGCGCTCAAGGCCGAGTGGCCGCTTGTTACTTGCCGGAATCTAAAGATTTCGGCAAGTATGTTGGTTCGTTCGTGGATTTGTGGATGTGTTTGTTTGTTTACAGCCTAGCATCCACATTTCTCACCCGATTTCCTCCAGTTTTGGTGCACATATTCTCTAGTATACCGCGCAGTAAACGTCCTATTTTGGTGTATCTAGGTCAAAGGTCAAGGTCAAGGTCACACAAAACGTCGAAAACACATAAGTGGCCATAACTTCGGTTCTAATGGTCCTAGAGACTTCAAATCAAGTTCATATTGTAGATAAACTCGAGTTCTATCTTTTGTGACCTTGACCTTGACATTTGACCTTGACCTTGAGAAGTTCGCCTGAGGTCGAATATTTGACCTTGGAGGTCACCTCGATTTTCGATCTGATGCTTGGAAACGATGTAGGAACGGTTTCTCATGCTCAATCTCAATTTTTAGCCCGATCGGCCGATTCGTTATGACGTAATTGACGTTTCTATGGCAACGAATCCGGTCCCATTATAAGCGAAATTGCATGTTTCAAGCTGTCGATGCTGATAAAAGCGTCAATAATGTGCGTAAAAATCTGATAATACACCAGTTTATAGTCAAGGATAAGTTCTTTTTTCCAGAAAATTTCAAGGTCAAAGATCGAAAGTCAAGGTCAATATTGACCTGCAAGTGAAAACCATGTGGGTCACTATATCTCAGGAAGTAAGCAAGATAGAGACACGAAAGTAAATCCACAGTATTGCACTCACTTAGCCTAACAACTTTTGCCTTTACACCTAAGGCGTATGACCGATAGCCTTTGCAAGCGCCTGAGGTCGAAGTTGACCTAAAAAATGACATTGACCTTGACCTTTTGCCAAAATATCGAGTAGTAGCTCGTTTGAAAGGTCTTGGAGAGTCCTTTCCAAAAATGTTGTCATTTTCGGAATCGGACGTCAATTGACGTCATAATGACGTCAAACGTGATTCCAGACTGACATTTTGGCCTTTTGAGTGTCAGATGTGCAAAGTTATAACATTTACTGCATATTTAGCATATGCAAACGATGTGGAGTCGTCCTGTGATGGTCTCTGTCAATTTTTAGCACAATTGATATATCCGTTTTGACGTAATTGACGTTTTTGTGGCAACAAATCGGTAAAATTTCAAAGGAAACTCATCATTTGAAGATATTATGATTTTGTCTGGTTATAATATAACATATATAAACACGATTATATCATGCATATTTAAAAACTCCATTCACAGTAAGTTAGCAGTATGGAATTGACGACAAATGACGTCATAATTGCGTACTTAGTCCGGCAAGTGTGTGGCCTATGGCCTCTCGTTTTATTGTACATCATAATGCAATAAAATTTTTAAAAATGTAAAAAAAATGTAAAAATACATGCATAAAAATGCATACATAAAAATACATACATACACCAGTGTGTACATCGTTTTTCTAAAGTTGATGTGCACGATTCTACAGGAAATTAATTGAATCCTATGTGGGTGTTTGGACAGCCAAATTCCATCGATTACATCTTTTCTGTTCTACGATCTAGCACTAAAATTTATGGGGTAAAATACTATCTACTATTCGTAGTGTATCTGTTTTGAAGATATGAAACATTTATTATAGTTGTGTACACGTACGTGTATGCAAAAACAACAAAGTATCTACTTGTACAGTAGTCACAGATCACTGTGGACGCTAAATAAGTTGCCAGAGACAATTATTTTATCATAGAAATAGCTAGTATGTTGAATAATACGGTTAGTATAGTGTTGAGTGATATGCTTCAGCGCATATTTTTTTTTTGCTCCAACTATAACAACAACACTGAATGGTTAACAACCATATAATTATGATATGTTTTTATGGTTTGATACGTATTTGTGTTGATACCATGTTTAATGTGCACTTACCATTTCTACAACCAGTACAGGACACCAGGAAATAAAGAAAATAACTATTTTTCTATCAGAATAAAAGAAGAGTGGCGCTTCATGAGGTATTTTCATATCGGATATTGCACATTATGTCCAGGTGATCAACACAGGAAAACAACACTGCTTCTTTTAGTGGACATCAAGTTTTTATTAATAACTGAAGGAATTGATCATCATATTTCTCAGAAGCCTATAACGTGATGATGCAATGAATGTAGATAATTCGTTATCTGGAACTTAGCTAAATTGAAGGTACGTTTTGGAGAACAACAATTCATATTCAAATATAATGTATATTGAATTTTCAACAGCATTATGTTCATGTAACTAGAAGGTATACAGTCAAACACCGGGTTCATATTACATGAACGTCACAACATCGCTGTAAACCCAATCCACACAGTCTATACAGTGCACTGGATTAATTAGTGAATTCAGCTCGACGTAGTCCAAGAACTCATTTTCAGAAAATTAAAGAGCCATGTGTAGTCTAAATATACGCAATCATTTTGAAAACAAAATGATAACACAATGGAGTAGACGTCACGAACTTGCAATTTTCCCAGTGGGTGTTCACGCAATTGTGACACCCTTTCACTGTCAGTGACACCCGGAACATGAGTTCTTGCTTCCCACGTCAGAAGAGTTGATTGCATGGCAAAAATACTTACTGTAGAATGTCTTCTGAATGTTACGTAAGTTTATAACAGACCGTGCCTGGACCCACCGTTGGAGGAACAATTTCTTGTCAAGTTTTTCATTTCTCACGATTGAATTCGGCATGTGCGAAGGTTGATTGGATGTGGTTGTTTGAAATTGTTTTGTACATAGTGCTACATTATTGTTAATATTCAGGTTTGTGGGTAGGTAAAGAAGATATCCAGAGAAACACTAATTGGAGTAGAAACAAAAACATAAAAAAACAGAGCAAATTGATTGTGATAAGTTCAAGATAGTTCTATCACCGGGCTTTGACCCCAATAGCTATGGCAACGAAATTGTCTTGTATCCACGTGTCCCAGGTTTTACGCAGGTATGTTTCGTCATCTTGTTTTGGTATTGCTGATTCATTTTATTGCAATGTAAACATCACCGGGTTAGACAAAGTTCTCCAGGTCTGTAGCTGGCCAGATATTGTAGGCTGTTGTAATGACTATCAGATGGATTCTGCTTACTGTGCAGTTTCCGAATGATGTCATGTTTTTATTGTCCTTTGTCTGTGGGATATAAATACCCCATGCATTTTACCCAGTGGGCAGAATTCGGAATACACATAGAGAAAAGAAGTATTGGAAGTTTTAATGGACACGTAGGGCTTGTGCCCTCCGTGCCGGCACGTGTTGTGTCGGTACGGGAATATGACAATGCCTGATCTGGATATGACGCACATGTACCTAGTTGGAGTATATATTAGTTTTGATTGATTTGTGTAACCGAATGATTTGGAACATCATTGATTAATTTGGGATGAATCAAACTGATGATTGCATCGTAGACTTCATGAGTTTGCCATCCACCAGAATAATGAGTAAGAACTTGGAATGCGTTTAAAGAGGACTAATTTGTGAAGCTAGCCCAGCGCACACGACCCAATTTGAAAGGGCTAGAATTCACATACTTACAGCTTTAAGGCGCAGCGTGTGGTACTTGGGCCGAGGCCGGTGTAGACCTTCAGTCCTCGCTTCGATGCTTCTGAACACAGTTTGACTCGCGTGGGATCTAGGTGGGAAAATATTTGGGCCCAAGTAACGTACACTGCTCCTTAATACTACTCGTCCACTGAAAACACCATTTAATTCGTCTCGCACCTTTTTAATCCTTATTGAAAATAGAGGAAAGCGCAGTGTACGACACTTGGGCCACAAGGGTTTAGCCAGCTGAATGAAGTCGGGGACGGGTGACTGAACAGGGTCGTATTGAGCTGGAGAAGTGTCTGGTCGATTTCCACATCGACCTGCCTCAGGAGGTGAGTGGAGGCGTGGGTCGTGCGCGTGTTCATCCATCCATCCACCCATCCCTCCATGGGGCCGGATCAAAATTGTGTATGTTCACAGATGCAGGGAGAGATGAACGTCAAAGTCCACATTTCCCGTGTGATTTTCTCGCAAAAGTTATGTGCCACATTGAGTGCTGCCAGAGTATATTTTTGGTCCGATAACCGATTGACTGTTGTGTTTTCAACATCTGTGCAGTATCTTTTTTTTACTCACCATAAAACCGCGCTGGTAGTACTGCATAGGGAATATCGACAAAATGCAAGAAATCATATGTAATTTCAGTTAATGGTTCAAATAAATGCGTTGATATTTCCTTGGTTCGCACACAATACTTCGTTGGTACTTCGGTAATCAATTAGAAATTTGGGACAGGCTTTTAGCCCTGTACTAGAGTATGACACTATTTTGCGGGGATCTCTTGGTAAAATGTCACAGAAGGTGAATAAAACTGTCGCACAGCTGTAAAGGGTTGATCCATATCCTTCAATGACAAATACTTGGATGATCTAGCAACTTTTCTTTTGTTTTCATGTAGATATTTGCAAAGATTATTCTTGCCAAACTAAACATTAAAGAATGGGATCCAGATCCATAAGAGCCAGATAATTTTTGTGTGCCACAGTTGTTGTCTATGTTATGCCATATCACTCTTGATAATCAATGACTCTCAATTGAAATCTAACTCAAATTAACCTGAAATTTAGGTCATCACTTTTTTAAAAAATAGAAGAGTCAAACACTAATACTCTGGATTTTACAGAACTTGAATATCTTGAATCTTACTCGAGGTATTATCAGTTTCGTGTTGAAATGTTTTACTGAAATTTTGGAGGTCATTATCAAGGTATTATAACGAGTATTCATAACGTCAGACGAATATATTGCTTTAATTAGTTGAACACTGATGATCATGCCAAACAATGTGCATGCCTAGTAAAGTACAAATAACCGACATAAATGGTGAAGAGTAGAAGTGTTATTGGCCTAATATTTTCGTAGAAGAAGGTAAAGAAAAATAGCACACATTTTCACACTAAAATTGTCGTATCTTCATAACTAACTAATATATTGACATGCTGTAAAACCATAATGATCCATGAAATTTACTCTACCATCCTTTAGTAATGAATATCCTGACTTTAGTTGGACTTCAATAATCTCTATCATATAATGTAAATAATCAATAACTTCCACATTTTCAAGGAGATTTGTTGTCTCTACTTGCACAAAACATACCCTGTACACTGAGATGACTTCTGACCGAAGTTAATTGTATGTTTCATGTCCACTTTGAAACTAATAGACGAGTGCACGGAACAGGAAAGACCACAAAACTTTCTGTCTCACTTTGGCGGCGGCCCGTCCAAAGTCATCACGTTCTTTGAGTTTGAGAACTATTACGAAGAACTCAGTGTCTGTCGTCTCACTTCGCCAGAAATCTTGCACAATGCCTGGGTAGGTTATATGAAGAATTGCAACGTTGCCACTACTGTTTGACCCAACCATCCAGACGATAACTGTTAAACAATTCATGTCAGTAAACGTCAAAGAATGTGTAAATACTAGAAATGTGCTTTTCACCGGGTAATTCAGTGTTTATCGACTGGCCAATGGCTCGAATATATTCAGTGTACATAACTACCCACTTCAAGTACATACCGGTACATGTTACCACGGGTAATGGTTATTGTGTGATAACCAACGACTTCAAGACGGGTGCTTACCCTGTGTAAGATTGCATTTGCCATGAAACCAAATTTACATTATCTTAAGCTGTGTTCCGTAACTTAAAAAAACATGAGGCATTAATATTTCAATAATGGGTCAGTCATACTCAACCATAAATAGGCCAACTAATAAAAATTAGCCCAATGGGCTAGTAAGGTTACCGGAGAAATATACAGAGTTAAGCCGAGAAAGTTGAAAGTCAAATTCAAGGTGACCACTGAAATCGCCATATGTCTAACCGTGAAAATGGGATCAAAGGTTAAATTCTAGATCACCAAACTATTCAGCATACATCATTTCCTATATGTTCCCTGTAAATTTGATAATAAGCGAGATATAAGCCATTTTGTAATCTGACTTTGAAAATAAAATGACTGACCTTGAAATTTAGGTCAAAGGTCAAATTCAATATCATTAAAATATTCAGAATATATCATTTCCTATATGTTCACAATTGATTCCTAAGCTGTAAAGTCGATAATAAGCAAGATATTAGCCATTTTGTCCTGTTGACCTTGAAAATGAGGTCAAAGGTCAAATTCAAGGTCATGAGAATTTTCAGCATATATCATTTCCTATATGTTCACAATTAATTCCTAAGCTGTAAAGTCGCTAATAAGCAAGATATTGGCTATTTTGTCCTGTGACCTTCAAAATAGGTCAAAGGTCAAAGGTCAAATTCAAGGTCACGAGCATTTTCAGCATATATCATTTCCTATATGTTCACAATTGATTCCTAAGCTGTAAAGTCGCTAATAAGCAAGATATTGGCCATTTTGTCATGTGACCTTGAATATAGGTCAAAGGTCAAATTCAAGGTCACGAGCATTTTCAGCATATATCATTTCCTATATGTTCACAATTGATTCCTAAGCTGTAAAGTCGCTAATAAGCAAGATATTGGCCATTTTGTCCTGTGACCTTGAAAATGAGGTCAAAGGTCAAATTCAAGGTCACGAGAATATTCAGCATATATCATTTCCCATATGTTCACAATTGATTCCTAAGCTGTAAAGTCGATAATAAGAGAGATATCAGCAATTTTGTCCTGTGACCTTGGAAATGAGGTCAAAGGTCAAATTCAAGGTCATGAGAATATTCTGCGTATATCATTTCCTATATGTTCACAATTGATTCCTAAGCTGTAAAGTCGATAATAAGCGAGATCTTAGCCATTTTGTCATGTGACCTTCAAAATGAGGTCAAAGGTCAAATTCAAGGTCATGAGAATTTTCAGCATATATCATTTCCTATATGTTTACAATTGATTTCTAAGCTGTTAAGTCGCTGATAAGCAAGATATTGGCCATTTTGTCCTGTGACCTTGAAAATGAGGTCAAAGGTCAAATTCAAGGTCACGAGAATTTTCAGCATATATCATTTCCTATATGTTCACAATTGATTCCTAAGCTGTAAAGTCGCTAATAAGCAAGATATTGGCCAATTTGCCCTGTGACCTTGAAAATGAGGTCAAAGGTCAAATTCAAGGTGATGAGAATATTCAGCATATATCATTTCCTATATGTTCACAATTGATTCCTAAGCTGTAAAGTCGATAATAAGCGAGATATTAGCAATTTTGTCCTGTGACCTTGGAAATGAGGTCAGGGTCAAATTCAAGGTCATGAAAATATTCAGCATATATCATTTCCTATATGTTCACAATTGATTCCTAAACTGTAAAGTCGATAATAAGCGAGATATTAGCCATTTTGTCATGTGACCTTGAAAATGAGGTCAAAGGTCAAATTCAAGGTTACGAGAATATTCAGCATATATCATTTCCTATATGTTCACAATTGATTCCTAAGCTGTAACGTCGATAATAAGCGAGATATTAGCCATTTTGTCCTGTGACCTTGAAAATGAGGTCAAAGGTCAAATTCAAGGTCACGAGAATATTCAGCATATATAATTTCCTATATGTTCACAACTGATTCCTAAGCTGTAAAGTCGATAATAAGCGAGATATTAGCCATTTTGTCCTGTGACCTTGAAAATGAGGTCAAAAGTCAAATTCAAGGTCACGAGAATATTCAGCATATATCATTTCCTATATGTCCTCAATTCATTCCTAGTCTCTAATTTCAATATTAAGTGAGATATTAGGCTTAATGTGTCCCATTATAAAGCATAGGAGAATTTAACATGGGAAAGTCCCATTTGGGCTGAGTTTGGGCCCAAAATGGCCCACTTCGAGCGATTCAAGGGCAACGAAATTTATACATGTCACAGGGGTACATAGGAGGAGTGTCATGCATCAATAAGAAAAAAAGTTACTGAACAGATTTTGAGAAAACGACCGTCGAAGTCCAAAATTGGCCATTTTTCGACGAAAACGGCTGCTCTGACCTTGAAACCAAGGTCAGAGGTCAAATTCAAGGTCACGACAATATTCAGCATATATCATTTCCTATATGTCCACAATTGATTCCTAGTCTCAAATCTCAATATTAAGTGAGAAATTAGGCTTTAATGTGTCCCATTATAAAGCATAGGAGAATTTAACATGGGAAAGTCCCATTTGGGCCGAGTTTGGGCCAAAATGGCCCACTTCGAGCGATTCAAGCGCAACGAAATTTATAGACATCATAGAAGTACATATGAGGAGTCTTATGTATCAAAGAGAAAAAAAGTTACTGAACAGATTTTGAGAAAATGGCCGCCAAAGTCCAAAATCAGGCCTTTTTCGTCGAAAACGGCCGCCATTTTGAAGAAAAAGCGAAAATCAAAAAACTAAAAAATACCTCCTTCTTGAATTATTTTTAAGTATTTTTCTGCAAAATTTCAGAAAAATTCGCCCGTAAACAAAAAAGATAAAAATGTGGACGACGACGACGGACGACGACGGACGACGGACGACGGACGCAACGCCATGCCAATAGGTTATCGGACCATTGGTGCGGTAACGTAAAAACTGACAACCAACGAATATACAAACAGACACCTAGACATGTAGCACTTTGGTACAAGCCACGGAATGGATACCATGGAATATTTACTGAAAATGAAACAGGCAATGACACGGTGAAGCGAATTAACTCCAGATGACCACCAGGTGGCCAACGTGTGATGTATGAGGCACATCCAGTTTTTCACGTATTTCAATTGTCGAGTGAATACTTAGAGAGCTGGGTAGTACCTTGTGGAAATTGAATTTTGACATAGTGGATGACTCATATAGAGAGTCAAGCTTGGATACAATTTATGCTCCTCAAATGTTCAGGCTAATGTAGGACCTGTATATGAAATTAACATTACCGGTTACCAACGGGGTGCAGAAAATTGCTATCCTGATCTCATCCATTAGGTCTATACGGTAAAGTGTGACATGCCCATAATCAGTTTGAACTCTCGAAATATATATTTTTTATATATTAATAAAATATATTGCCTAAATTTAAGCTCGATTGAATCTAGAGAGGGTATTTCATGGTCAGTTGTTCAATATACACCATATTCAATATTTATTGCATGTATATGTATGTTTATATAGTTTAAATTAGCAAAATGTCTCACAATAAAGTATGAAAATGTGAATAATCATCACTACTGATGATTTTAGTCTCTACGATTGCCAGTGCTGAAAGGTTCTAATTGTGTTACCTGACATTATTACCACTGCTATAAAACCTCTAATGGACGAAGGGCCGAGTGCTGATCCTTCACTTTAGCCATACTTTCATGAGAGTTTAACTATAGTAGCACTTTCCTGGTGCTGACAACTTACTATATGAGAAAGTAGCCCTTTCGAAGGCCAAATTTTAAGTGAAAACTTAGGGAGGTATGGGATTCCCTAAACGGCCACTTTCATGATAGTGGCTCCGATTTCTCTGAGTCCTTTCATCGATATTTTTTCGATGCTATGTGATATAGTATTATAAATTAGCAGGCTTCACCAGGGAATCATACGGCAATTTTGTACCGAATTGCAGACTCCTATGCCAGGAAATTGAAACGTTGGCAATCTACCCCAATGATAAATTTCAAGCCGAAACAGGATCTCAGCATACTTCGGGCAATAACACACTTTAGAGGTGTATCCTACAAAAACAAGTTGAATTCGAATGATTGTACCGTTACAAAAGCGAGCAAATAAACAAAATGGTGTGTACGGGTATCCATAATAGGGCTAAAATTGAGATTGGGGTAGATTGCCAACTTTGTATGCCAATTTATAATACGATACTATTTAGCATCGCAAAAAAACGGTGTTAACGGGTTAGAAAATCGAAGTATAGTTGTCAGCTTTCCATGGCACAATTGTGAAATTTGATATCTACGATGATTTCCTTGATCAAAATGATAATGTGGGGATACTGGTTTAACCAGGACAGGTAGACCTATTACGTGACAGGCAGCACCCATTTGAGATTCCACCTTTTTAAAGCTTCGCATAGCTAGAGGGTAGTTGATAACATCAGTTCACCAATATTTTTAGTACAAGACTCGCATACATGCATGTTGTAGTGCGTGAACTATCTGTCAAGTGTAGTGAAAACTAGACGCTTCCGGTCGCCTACGACCGCTTGGGTGTATCCCCCGTAGCCCTATCATCTCTGTTGCCCCAAATATATCACTGTTAAGTGTGGAAAACTAGAGCAAGGGCTAAAAAAGATTACCAGAGAAATGTTAAATCCCAAGTCACAACTTTTTTCTTTTCCCCACCAAAATTGCTGCACTGATCTTCCGAGGTTATTGAAGGTCGAATTCAAAATCACCACTGAAATCTCTTTATATGAATTTCCATTCGACATGTTTGATAAAATAATGAAAATACAGATAGATCAATCTTTTCACCTATTTATATTTCAACTCAGAATATTTTACAAACTTGGTTCCAAGTTGAAATTCCAAGTAAAATTTGACCAAAAATGCATTTCAAGATGACGAAATTGGAGCCAGATTGAACTTCTCACCATAAGTTATATTTCGACTCATAATACATGTATGTGCCAAACATGGTTCCAAGTTGAAATTCAAAGTAAAAGTTAATCAAAACTGCATTTCAAGATGACGAAACTGGAGCCAGATAGAACTTTTCGTCATAAGTTATATTTTAACTCATAATATGTGCCAAGCTTGGTTTCAAGTTGAAATTCAAGCTAAAAGTTTATCAAAACTGCATTTCAAGATGAAGAAATTGGAGCCAGATCGAACTTTTCATCATAAGTTATATTTCAACTCATAATATGTGCCAAACTTGGTTTCAAGTTGAAATTCAAACTAAAAATTGACCAAAACTGCATTTCAAGATGACGAAAATGGAGCCAGATCGAACTTTTCACCATAAGTTATATTTCGACTTATAATTTGTGCCAAACATGCTTTCAAGTTGAAATTCAAAGTAAAAGTTGACCAAAACTGCATTTCAAGATGACGAAATTGGAGCCAGATCGAATTTTTCACCATAAGTTATATTTTAACTGATAATTTGTGCCAAACATGGTCTCAAGTTGAAATTCAAAGTAAAAGTTGATCAATGTTTTCATAAAAAGCTATTGTGATAAATAATAGACTTACCTAGCAAAAATAATAATGTTAACTTATTTGGTCACAGCCATAAAATCTCTACTGGACAAAGCCTTCACCTTGTTGAGCCCAATAATAAATATTTCTTGTCTTAATTATTTTCATTGTGGTCTATAATAGACTTAACATGTTAAAATAAAGTTAACTTATTCGGTTACACCCAGAAATTTCTACCGGACAAAACCTTAACCTTGTTGAGCTCAATAATAATTGTTTCTCATCTTAAATATTTTTATTGAGGTCAATAATAGACTTAACTAGCAAAAAAAATTTAACTTATTTGGTTACAGACTTAAAATGTCTACTGGACAGAATCTTTACCTTGTTGAGCCCAATAATAAATATTTCTTGTCTTAACTATTTTTATTGTGGTCAATAATACACTAAACTAGTAAAAAATAATGTTAACTTATTCAGTACACCCATGAAATCTGTACTGGACATACTTTCACCTTGTTGAGCCTAATAATAAATATTTCTCATCTTAACTATTTTTATTGTGGTCAATAATAGACTTAAGTATTTTTATTGTGGTCAATAATAGACTTAACTAGTGAAAATAATGTTAACTTATTTGGTTACACCAATGAAATTTGTACTGGACAAAACATTTACCTTGTTGAGGTTAATAATAAATATTTCTTGTCTAAACAATTTTTATTGTGGTCAATAATAGACTTAACTAGTAAAAATAATGTTAACTTATTCAGTCACACCCATAAAATCTGTACTGGACAAAACCTTTACCTTGTTGAGCTTAATAATAAACGTTTCTCGTCTTAACTATTTTTATTGTGGACAATAATAGACTTAACTAGTAAAACTAATGTTAACTTATTCAGTAATATTGTCCTGTTTTCACTGAAAACTTCAGTTCTCCATTCTGAACAAGAAACCAGTGTCATTACCTTCCATTGTACAGGCTATTGGAATGATCGTACATGTCAAAATGGATATTTCAAAATTCTGTAATAAGTTAGGCTGTTAATATATTAATATTTATATGATCATTCTAAAAAACGATTGGTTTCGTGTGACAGCCCTTCCCAACAATACTCCCAAATATTATCGAGATTTGTCAAAAATTGCCATCTGTAGAGCGTTCACAAGCCATGTGTCTCAAACAGGCTGTTTTCAATGCAAAATGTGTCCCCAAACGACAAATTCAGTTGCCACGGCAACCAAAATCGATTGGTGTCGGGATCTTACCATAATATATGTGCCTGCAAAAAATAATGGTGATCGGGTGAGAATTGCGGCCTGTAGCGCGTTCACAAGCCATGTGTCTCAAACAGGCTGTTTTCAATGCAAAATGTGTCCCCAAACGATCAATTCAGTTGCCACGGCAACCAAAATCGATTGGTGTCGGGATTTTACCATAATATATGTGCCTGCAAAAAATAATGGTGATCGGGTGAGAATTGCGGCCTGTAGCGCGTTCACAAGAAAATCTCTGCGGACGCGGACGCGGACGCGGACACGGACGCGGACGCGGACGATGAAGCCAAATCCATAGTATCCGCCGAACTTTGTTCGGGGGATACAATAAATGCTAAGCAGACATATTGGGAGCGGCACATGGCATACAGCTGAACTTTAGTTAGTTCTCGTGGTTCCAGTGGATGAGCACTCCAAGTTGAACTTTGTGAAAGTGACACTAAAGTCACACTAAGTAAAGATCACTAAACCAGAAAGTTCTACTTTAGAGTACTGCGAGATCATCACTCGGGCCAAAGCCTCTGCCTTGATTAGTCTATTAATTTCTAATGACCTTCAACCAGTGAAATTCATGTTGAATCATTCATTAAGAGTAATCTGTTATTAACAAAACATCAATCTTAGACTAGTACACACATTAAGTGCGCTGTTTGAACGCTTGATAAAATGGCCGTCAAAGTCCAAAACTGGTCATTCTTCGTCAAAAACGGAAATATAAAAAATATATATAAAATATCTTTCTTTTGTATTGTTTTGAGGCATTTTTGTTCAAAATTTGTTCAAAAGTTTCGGCCGTAAACTTTAAAGATAAAAATGTAGACGGACGACGACGGACGGATGGTAGACAGACACAATGCCATGCCAATAGGTTATTGGAACACATGTGACCTAAATTAACTGCAGTAAAAAAAAATATTAAAAAAATATGCAAATGACTCACATCATAATTGAACGCAATACTATCCAGTGGGCTGAAGAGTTTTATTGTGATGCAATGTGAAGTGCAACATTAAAACCACAGCAGCATAAATGCTTAAATAATGATTAGATAACTGAATATTAGCCATCAAAAGAGCTGCACATACACGGAAAATAGAACAAAACGGAAACCAACAAGAGGGCAATACCGTATTGGTCCTAATAGATAATCATGGCCCCTTATCATGCTTATAGAAGTGGACGTCCTCCTTTTAAAAAAAAATGCCTTGTTCTTGATTTTATAACTGTCATTATTTTCCTATAACAAAGTCTTATATTGTTTCCAAAATCATATTTAGCGCATTTAATCAAACTAGCACATAATAAACACTGCATGCATTTCAACTCAATGTCCAAATATTTCCCAAAATGTCTCTGAAATTACGGACGCGCGATAATCTTGAAAGTCTTGCATTAGAGCGCCATTTTTCTATCACGACCGATACGATACCATCGTCTGTGTGCTGGGTATTTCTTAAACTCACAGAAAGAGAATATTAAACATCAAAAGGTACTTCAAAACTGACAATACATACACATAATGCCTGGAGGAATGACATTGCAATAGCTTGGACGTTAACTGTATGCAACTCTAGGCAGATGGTGTTCGTACAAGTTACCAGAATCAGGGGCCCGAGACCACCCAGTGCTGTTGGGGCCCGCCCACCTCGTCCACGTCTTGTGCTTCTCCGAGCTGGACTGCCGCCATTTGGTCAAGTGACTCCCACCAGGACGGGGCGGCTGCAAGCATGACCTGGCCTATCAGGCCTTTTTGTGTCACATCGAGATCCTCCAGAAGCTCTCGGTCAATTTCCTCGTCAGTCTTGTCGTCGATGTTGTGAAGCTCGTCATCGACGGCACCTTTAGTGCCGAAGGGCTCCTTGGTGGTCAAGCTGTTCCGCTTGAAAGGACTGTTGATGCGCACTGTGCTACAGTATTGTTGTAGCTCATCTACTCTGCACTTGTGAACGCAGCACTCACACGTGATGGTGCCCGTTGTGCGCCATGATCTCTTGAAGACGGACAGCGCCTCGTGCTTCGGCATAAAAATATCTGGGTTCATGTTTTTCGTAGACGCCTCCTTCTCGGTCACTGGTGTCGGGCGGGCGTCAGTTGGCGACCCTGCGAGTAAATGACGATTGTGATATATATCTCGGGGAAGCACTAGTGTTTGTTTAAAGTTATAGGTATGTCGGGGGCATATGGCTGATTTCAGGACAGCGTCTAAAGATAGCAATGCGGAATGTGTAGTACGACATGTAATTTCCGACAGGGCAGACGAGCCACAGTTTTATGACACGCAGCTATAGTCTTTTTCCCACTCATCCTATCAGCCAGATTCAATTAACACTTTTGATGACAGCGATTCAATCGATTGGACAAAACGTAGATAATATTAAAGAAAATTTACTACAATTAGGAAGCACAGTGATGAAATTTATTCCATTTTATGTGAAATATTGCGACATGCAGAACTCGTAAAAGTATATGTGCTAGGGTCATATCTTACAATTGAACTTTGTCCGAACATAAAATATCAGGACGGAAAGACTGACTGGCAAAAAGTACATTACACACATATCATAGAAACAATAATGATGAGAAATCATGGATAACAAAAAATATGATAATTATGAATCTACCAAAACAATATGCCAAATGCGAAGTCCAAAATTCATCGAAGTCTTGAGGTGAATCATGAACTGCACATATAAAACAACTTCAGGTGTATCATGGAAAAGTGGAGGCATACTGTTCCACGTGACATCCACTGTCAATTTCTTACAATATATTGACAGTGTTTTGTAACCTTTCCAATTTGACATAATTTACAAGTTGCAATTATATACAATATATTGACAGTGTTTTGTAACCTTTCCAATTTGACATAATTTACAAGTTGCAATTATGATACAACACGTCTCAAATGAGTCCCAATAGAAAGCGCGTTTCTATCATATCATGGGAAAATTTCTACGGATATGTTGGTTGCAAATTTCAATGCGTATTGTACTGGCATCACGCGGTTTACTATGACGTATTATGGCGTCCATAGTTCATTGTGTAATCTCAATTGTTCGCGGTTACCAGGTTTCATATAGTCAACCACGTACATATAAACACTAATCGAAAAAAGTATATCAATGTATAGTATCAAACGATTAATAACGGACACCTGTTCAAACGCATTAATGACCTCGGAAGTTGGTCAGGCAAGATCTCAAGAACTGAGGACATTTGAGATGAACTCTCAATGAATCTATTTATGCACACCTCAGCATAATGTAAGGGTGTGTTAAAATCATCAACCAATCAAGTGAAAGTGATCCGTGTGAATTGATGTATTGATAAGGTGAATAAATGCAGATGTCCACATGCATTGAGAACTGACCAATGTTTCATGTTGACTAGATCTTAACTGAATTTGAACACCTTTAATTTGCTTTCAATGTCGACTTTTTGTCATGATATGCCCATTACTTGTGACTCATTGGTGGGTGCCTACCTCGTTTGTTGTACTTTCCACAGACGGTTGCTAGGATCATGGACAGGTGTTGTCCACAGTATCCCCGGTTTGGTTGCCTCTGACGACTGCTCGTGCACGTGCGCTCAAAGCCCGCACGCGTTGTGTGCGCGCATAACGTGATGGACAGCATCAGCAATAGCATCCAAGATGGCCACGTCGGTAGTCCGTTCATCCTGAAATTGTTCATTCATATAGAGTTTCACTGAGAGGGGCAGCAGCAAATGTTGTAAGACGAGATGCCAAAAAGCGGTTATACGTTTGTAGCATGTTCCCGGTTAGTTGGAACAAAATTATTTTCAAATACACGAAGGTAATACCTGTTTCACACTACATACTATAAAATATACACTATATACTATAAAACAGTCCAGCACTTTCATTCTACACTTTGTATCAAATGCCATCCACTTCGCAACGCAAATTGAGTATCGAATTCCTTTACTGCAAGATATTACTGGGTCTTATATTACTTCATTCATCGCAAAACTCCACAGAATAAAACTATTTGAATTAGGCTCACATCGTCAGTTACGGTTGTGCAGAATCTATTGAATTGAAAATACTTTGACTACCGACTACAAAAGTCGTGATTGGATTATTTAGTTTGGCTTATACAATATATTATGTGACATTATTCATATAAACCTAATAAGCTGAAAAAATAATTATAGTGACAACCTGAAGTTTTGTATTAATTTGTTATACTTTTGTCATCATGAACGTGTGCCTTTTTATCAGATAGTGGTTTTCTGAATGTATTTTCTCATTTCAGGTTGACACTTGTTTACTCGACTAAACCTAAAAATGTGCATTGTATGTAGATACTTAAATTACACGACGAATATAACTTTTGGAACGTAGTAAAGTAAAATTACAATAAAATTTCGCCATATGATAGTGAACCCTCGAATGGGTTTTAATACTCAACTGCTCCCCCACATATGTACAGTATTGAAGGACACATGGAACATCATTTTGGTATGCAATAATATATTTGCAATATATTATCGTCATATGACGTTAAACTTTTGAAGTGTTATTTTGAAGAAAAGAAAACGATAGAGATAATATAATGGTAGTAATCAGTATAGGTACTTCTTTAGAGTAAAATTTACTAACATAAACACAGTCAGTATTAATCATACATCCACAAAATATTGTAGTAAAATGCTTACCTCGTCCAGCCTAAGTTGGAACGTACACCAAACAGTCCTGGAGAAGTTGGGTATACACCGACGTCTGGTGAACGGATTCCAAGTTGGCACAACTTGGTGAAGTTAGGAGCTGGGAGAGTTGTCACCAGTGACAAGAGATGGTTCTGACGACTGACGGATTCATTGACAATCAACTCGCTATTTATCTGTCTTACTCGCAATAAATGAGACACAGGAACAGTAGGGACACGAAGGTGCAGACTGGGCGGTGGTTAGTAGGCGAGATAATACACTATCAGGGGGTCCATTCGTGTGAAAGTGAACTGAGATATAAGTGCCACTTGCTGAGTTCTACAGGCCCATCCACAGGGTTCAGGATAGGCATGGTTTCACTGAGTCCATCCAGGACGGCAGGAGGTCTCAAGGCAGCTAATGAATTTTTGATGAGTTCTGAGAAATAAACTTGGTACGAAAAATAAACTTGATTCTTCGTACCTAATGAAAATATATTGAATCAATCTCATAATGCTATTGAAACCTTTGTTTACAGGAGTTTGTGTTACTGATTAGGACCCCATTCTAGTTGAGAATGCTCATTATAACACTCATAATATTAAAATGGAACCATTTGGAACAGTTCCACTTTCCTGACGAGAATGTTCATTTTATTACCCAGCATATCAAAATGAAACCATTTGGAATCCTCTTTTCTTACGAGACCGTTCATTATAATACCCGAGTATTAAAATTGACTGATCTGAGAGCAAATGCTTTGATTTCCCGGTGATATATTGGCAGGGCTTTGCGTCTATTATCCACATTTCTTCTTCAAAGTTCACGGTCGAATATTTCTGAATGAAAAATGCAACTGAAAAGAAGAAAAAATGTTTGGAGTTGAACTCTTGGAACACTTCAAGATAGAGCTCAGATATTATTGACACTCAAAATGGAAAGCAAAATGAGAATCATGTATTGCGATTTCAGTTGTGACCTGGAATTTGACCGTCAATAACTTGACGGTCAATACCGCAATTTTGGATGAAAATACGAAAATATGTGTGGTTCACATGGTTTTAGCTCATTCATATATCATTCAATTGGTACATGTAGGTGGTATCGATGTAGTAGATACTCGCACCCGTGGGTATGGCTCATACACTCGGTAATCTCTCGGCTAACGACTCGAGAATAACCTCGTGTATGAGCCATACCCACGGGTGCTCGTGCTCTATCTACTACGTACCACGGGTTCACTCAAGCGTGTTCCTATATTCCACGGCAGACAGTGGTGTATGTTGAATAGACCACAGTCTGGCTTATTGTTAAATGTGTTACCCGTGATACAATTATACTTGCATGCTTCACCTTGGTGTCAACCAAATATGGATGTGCGATCTCTACACTACAATACCGCGTTCAGAACAAAAGTCTTTGCCTCAAAAGCTCATACATAAATCCCTTTTCTTCAGAAAGAGCAACGTCGTTATCAGTATACTGTAATCAAATTTAATACAGCTTATTTTGTTAGAGATGATTCAGATGTTCCATGTAAATATATAGAAACGGATGTTGCGAATACGGTTAATGTTCTTATTGATAATATCTTTGTGGAGTTATTGACAGACCGGTTTTCATACCCATAGGGATCAGAATTCATCCTACATTTACAAAGAGCGTGATCTAAGAAGCAAACTAATACCTTTATTTTCACTTTGTGATACATAGATATGTACTGTCACTGAATAATCCGAAGTTTGGTGATTATTGGGATGCTATAAATCCTTGAAATTAAGGATACTACAGACTTATATAGATTAAAAAATGTTATAATCTGTCCACTAGATTTTATGACAAGCGTCATGTTACAAATTTCCCATACTCTAGTAGTCAATTTCCCTTATCTAAGCAGCAACAATCCTATGTCTAAAGCATAAGGTGTGTTTGTCTCACAATTTATAACTTTTCCAAAGATATGAGAATTTGTTCATCGAAGTTCGCAGCTAGTCTCTGAACAACAGCGATATGTTTTACCGAGATTAATAGCTGCTTTCAAGAAGTTCTATGGACTTCATCTCAATCTGGTTGCTAAGTATACAAAATTTGTCACCAGTATATAGCAAGACCTGTTTGCATATTAATATTTTGGAATTCATGACGGGTGCCACATATAGGGCAAGAAATGCTCTTGTGAAATACCTGACTTCAATCCCTTATTACCATATATGGGGGTTCATGAAGTTCCATGAATATGTCTCGATTTTGCCTGACACCTTACTTTGAGATTGAATAATGGACTCGGTTATGTTTGCACGAATACTTTATACTTGGGTATTGTTTCCATGTATTATTTCCATGGAAATGATATATGCTGAATATTGTCATGGCCTTGAATTTCACCTTGGATCTAATTTCCAAGGTCACATGACAGAATGGCCAATATATCGCTTCTTATCGAGTATTATTTCTCGATCACCTTTCAATTGAATCATGAGAGCTATGGTTATTGTTTCTCGGTCACCTTCAATTGAATTCATGAGAGCTCTGGTTATTATTTCTCGATCACATTCAACTGAACTCATGAGAGCTCTGGTTATTATTTCTCGATCACCTTCAATTGAACTCATGAAAGCTCTGGGTAATATTTCTCGATCACATTCAATCGAACTCATGAGAGCTCTGGTTGGTACTTCTCGATCACATCCAATTGAAGTTTTGAAACCTTTGTCAAAATAATGCATAACTATAATTTCATGTGACTTTGTATCAATCTGGATACATGGCCAACCATGACCAACACAAGACCATATGAGATACATGTTTTCGCAATACTGGGTGCAAAAAACGAACATATACTATAGGTTTCTTGGCCCAGTGGAAAAACAGTATTTCATAGTATGATGTGCCCGCAAACCACATTACTAATATTTTCTGTCTGTATGATTATATATCCTGTGTGTATTGTGTTGCAAATAAAATTACCATTATCACTAGCTTGGGAATGAAATGTGGATATACAGGAAATGATATACGTCAAATATTTTGTTGACATTGAAATTTGACCTTTGACCACATTTTCAAGGTCAAAGCACAAAAAGGCTAATATCTCGCTTATCGACTGTACAACTTGAGAACCAATTGTGGACAGACAGGACATGTCAAATATTTTGATCTTCTCTAATTTGACTTCATCTTCAACGTTACAGAACAAAATTGCTAAATATATCTCTTACTATTGAATTTACAGCTTAGCAATCAATTGTGGATATGTAGGAAATGATATATGCCGTATATTCTCGTGACCTTGATTTTGACCAGTGACCTTATTTTCAGGGTCACAGGTCACAAGAGCTAATATCTAAAACATAAAACGTATATTGTCCGTTACGTTTCATAGCCTTTGGGCTAATTTTTAAAAATGTCAGAAAAAGCCAGTTTATAAATGTGTTGAAGGATGTCCAAATGTTTTGTGTTTGAATCTCTGCTCAGTGTCTAATGGCAGTTTCGAGTTTCCAACAAGCTGGCTGGGGATTGCCGGAAATTTTATTTAAAAAGTTAGCCCAAGGGCTAAGATACGTTACAGACAATTTTGGTTTAAACTCCACAAGTGAATTTACCAATCGAGGTCATATTTGTGAATATCAATCTCATGGTTACGAAAAATACACCATATACGAATTCCTATATGTTTATAATGCAATCCTTAGTGTAAGTGTTTAGTCCCAGAGGCCAATTCACACATTTCGTGTACACGTGACATCGAGATTTATCACTCAAGGTCATCTAAGATCAAATTCAAGGTCACCAAACGTGCTATGTACGACTTCCTATATGCTCATAGGCTCTATCCCCAAGCTTTTTGTCCGCAGAGGCAAAAAAAAACAGCTGAAAAATTAGCCTCTATAGACAATGACTTCCCATAGGTCCGGTAACCTAGCAGTTAGTAACTTTTCCCTTCATGATGGGAAATGTATTAGGACGCGCGAAAACTCTCACATTGCTGATAGATAATCCCTAAATATTAGCACATTCTAATGGGGAGTCGTGAATGGCAACTTCTATGGTGTAAAATTCGTGATTTTCTCCATATTCACAAACTTTACAAGTCTTATTTCTGTCCAGGCCGGACTGGCCAAAGCCAGACGACAGACAACAACGATGTAGATACATGTAGTTTGAAGTAAAATCCAAAACTGCCTTTATTGAAAGATTTGCTGGCATATATGTACAAGAGCACATTAATTGGATCCTGACTCCTCCTCTGTACATGTACATTGAATAAACACAGACTAGCTGTGATTACAGTCCCCTGGCGGGACTTGGCATCTTGATCAGTATCTGGAACAGCAGGGGTTGGAGTCACTTAATGAAACACATAGCTACATGTGTACATGTCATGCAAGAGCAGATGTCCCATCCAGATTACATTTTCTGATAATAATTAACATTTTGAACTGAATTAATTACTGTAATGAGGATCTTACAATGGCGAGTTTTGAGTGTGGCCTTCAATGGCCTTGAAATTACTGAATTCATGACCGGAAAATGAATACACGTGTATCTTTAGATGCTTTAGAAACCAACACTGTTATCAATTGCTTTATCAGAGAAACTCAAACACAAGATCACGAAGACGGAGCTGCATTTAGTGCTGACGACAATTCGGTCAGTTTATTCAATCTCGCGCATTTTCACTAACGACCTAATTAGTTCACCCTTTGTGACATATTTTCGGCATGTGGATAAGCGGGCTCTCTTTATCTTCAACCTATAGGACTGGAAAGCGGAAGTACTGATCGATGACAAATTCCAATAAATTTATTCGGACTGGGGATAAGCATCTGACGCCTCCCTATCTTTTAACATGGGGGTGCATTTAAAATGGTGATTTCAAGTATATAAAACGATGTTCTGAGTGTATCATAGTATCCATACACGATGAAGATATACAAAAACTGTAGAATATAAAAATTGTTTAATTCCACAGCATATTCAAGCTTTGAAGAGGCACTGAAAAAACGGCACTTCGAATAAAGCCTTGCTCCAGCAAAATTGCCGGCAAAAGGCCTGCTATTCTGACGAATTTCGGCACATGTATACCTGCTTTGTGCTTTTCACAAGACATGCTATTTCAGTAGTTTTTGACGTTGTTAGAAATTGAACGATAATAGGTTTATCCCCGGCGACGCCTTATTCACGAATATTTCATTGGGATTTATCACCGATCATACTTCCGCTTTCCAGCCCTATGGACACATATTTTTTTCAACGATTGGCTGTGGGATCATCTGTTCTGATGGTATGGGTATGAATGGAGAGTGCCACTTCTGAGTGTGTGGTGCAAAAATCTGAGACTGAATTATTGATGCATTTGAGAATCTGAGAGTTTTGCGCAAATGAATTATTCATCATAGTTGTGTACGCGAATGTATTCATCAAAACAATATCAAAGTATCTACTTCCATATATACATATGGACAGTGGAAACAAATAATACTCAGTTTATACATATACGAGTACATGTAGTAGTTATAATGTTTGCTGTTATTTATAGTAACATAATTTCACTTTTATATATTTGATCAGCCATATTTAGGCATATGATAAACTACGCAGTCGAGTTGGTCATGTAAAATGTACTGTTGGCGAATCTACAATCAGTGATGGTAACCAGGGAATACTGCTCACGTTGTCAGTGAACAGTGCATTTTGATCGTGATAAAAGAACTGCGCTTTATGAGGTATTTTCACTGGCGGATTTAGGGGGGGTGCACCCGGCGCGCACCCCCCCCTATTGGGCCGTGAAAAAAGAGAAAAAAAAGAAAGAAAAAAGCGAGAGCAAGAAGCTATAGGAAATGTGGGTATGCACCTACATGTAAGGAAATATAAGTGTAATTTTCCTCGTTTGATGTTTTTGACCGAGGGGGGGGGGGGGGGGGGCAGGATATAATTTCGACAAAAAAATCTGTGATTCAGAAATATGTTAAGGTGCATTACAGCGTTACATAGGCCTAACATTCGTTGGTCAATAATTATGCAATTGAGTGTCATTAAAATTGGAATCAATTTTAAAATCAGCCAAATTTAGCATTCTTGTTTGTAACATAAACTTGAAAGTACATCTCGGGATAGTCGGGAATATATAGGAAATATGCACAGTTCGAAAACAGATACTCAGAAAATCTTGCATGAAAATAGTGAATAGAGAATGATAAGCCTGTCCACATTGCCGGTTACCACAGTATCTAGGCAAATACCAATGACGTCATCAGACTGTGTATAGAACTCGCCCACATGGCGGGCCACTTTGAGGAAAAAATTGTGGCGCCCGAATTTGAATCTTGATTTGGAAACTCAATTTGGGCACGTAATACACATTTTCAGACCCGAATTTGTACGATTTCTCATTCTATAGACAAAATAAAGCTATCGCAGAATGAATAAATTTTGTCAATTCTAAAAGTGATAATAGCTTTAAAGAGAATTAAGTTCTATGACATATAATATGTAAAGTGGCAATGAATAGTTTTGGGATAAATACATTTAAATACCAGCAAAATTTATATGCATGTGTGGAATGAAAAATACTCAATCAGAGCCAGAGAGAGCTCAGAATCAACCACAGAACATGAAAAAAGCTCTGGCTTCTGGGGCCCTTGAGCGGGCCCCAGACCCCACGCCGTGCAGGCTACCACCTATAACTTTGAAGATAATTATATCTCATCTTTATTATTAAACGATTGATCATCACCATGTCTGGTGCATAAGAACCTTAGAACAGCCTTAGAATGGTAGGACGATTAGACCTTCCTTTCTTTGAAAATCTATCCTTCATTTACAACAGAACTAAGCAGACTTCTAAAGTAAAATTCTACTTATTGATTTCACAAGGAACAGTTGTAAAATACACCTCAGAAACCATCTCAGAGACACTAAATTCCAAAAATTTCTCGGGGGGCTTACGGCGCCCCCCGAACCCCCAGACCGCATAAGGCTTTGCTCGCTACGCTCGCTCACATAATTTCAAGTTTACGTACAGTTGAGATTAGCACCCCCCCTATTCAAAAATCCTGGATCCGCCCTTGATTTTCGTTTCGAATATTACTCAGTTTGTGAAAACAAAAGAAAATTGGTCCATTCAATTGATGCCAGTTTTTTTTATTATTAACTAAAGCAATTTATTATCACATTTATCGTTGCCCTGATGTGATAAATCAATGTAACATTATTTGTCATCCAGCACTTTGCGATTCCACAAACTTGGCTATGCCTAAGTCACATTTGCACCGATGCCTCCTCGGATGTGGTTACGATGCGTGAAAAGGCTGAAACTTGGCCATTTAGGCCGGTCACCCACCGAGCGCCGGAGGGTCATCCGTGACTATCGGGCAGCAATCGGACATCGTAGACACGTCGGTGGAGGCATCGGAAGAAAATAACGCAGAGTTATTTTCTTGCGGCGACCGCTGGAAAAAATGACATCGCCTGTTAATCGTTATCACACCTGCCGGCAACCGATCACAGCTCCTCCATGTGTGTTGCATGGCTGATTCAGGCAAATCTAGGATTTTGAGGGAAAGCCTAGTTCTGAAATGTTGTTAAGGAAGTTGAAGCAAGCCCCTGTCGGCCGAGGTCTGGGGCCCGCTCAAGGGCCCCAGAAGCTGAAGGGATATGCAGCGGTGTGTTTTATAGGTTTCCTTTGGTCCATTTGCCATTCCCCTAAAGAGTGTGTTGCATGGCTGATTCAGGCAAATCTAGGATTTTGAGGGAAAGCCTAGTTCTGAAATGTTGTTAAGGAAGTTGAAGCAAGCCCCTGTCGGTCGGGGGTCTAGGGCTCCAGAAGCTGGCGGTATTCGCGTGCCTAATACAGCATCCCAGAGCTCTCCTGGGTCTAACTATCAAGCATTACTTAACACTCATAAATGCATGATCACTGTAGTTGAAACAAAATATGACTTGAAATATTACTTGGTTTTGGACCCCATCAAAGGATTAAGTGCATTTGGCCATTCAATGCTTTCAAATCATTTATAGAAGGTGAAGGGTATAAAGTGCTTCCACTGAGAATAGGTGGGTTGGTTATAGAATGAACACACTGCTCGCGACATGGGGCCCCAGGAGTTAAAGCTACTTCCCGGTGTAATGTATGTTGAAAACACTTCCTCCCCTCTCTTTTTCCCCCTTTTCCTCCTTTTTTCTTCTTCTTTTGGGGCCCATTGCCCCCCCCCTCCTAAACCCGCCCCTGGGCACCCATGAATGTGCGGGAGGTGCTTTTCCGATATTCGGCCTATATACGAGACGGTCACCTAGCAGTTATCAGAAGGGTACCGTGGGGTCTCCGGTAGGGCGTGATTGGTTGGCCTATCGATACCCATAATGTTATGGATAAAACCGTAGGCCTACATGAACGAGCACAGCGATTTGTTTAAAAATTTGTATTCATTATTTTTTCGTCTATTAATTAATTTTTATCAATTAATTTTTTGTTTATTAATTTGTCTAATAATCAATTGTCTATTAATTTTTGTGTAAGCGATTTGATAATAATTTGTATTAACTGTTATTGTCTAAAATTAAACAGGGTCTCCAAAAGTACTGTGAAACCATCTATTCTAGAAGTGGTATAAACCTAATGTGGATATTAACAAATTTCAAATCTTTATTGGAATATCTACATGCTCACACACTTTCAAAAGTAACGTCTATCAAAACATTTGATTTTTCCATTTTGTACAAAACTATACCTCATCCTGAACTGGAGTCTCAGCTGAAAAAAACTCATCAATAATTCATTTTTCTCTAAAAAGGGACAACGTCGGTACCACTATATTGTAGTTAAATATAATACCGCTCATTTTGTTAAAGGCGACTCTGATGCCCCATACAAATATACTGAAATAGATGTTGTAAATATGGTTAATTTTCTGATTAATAGTATTTTTGGAATTTGGTGGTCGAATATTTCAACAAATTCCCATTGAGTATTCCCATGGACACAAGAAACTAACATGTAATTTAAATGACACTTTCCGAAATATAGACGGTGTGTTGTCGCTAAATAATCCCTAGTTTGGTGACTATTTGGATATCATATATCCTAAGGAACTCGAAATTAAGAATACTACAGGCTCCGCTAATTTTTCCAACTATCTAAACCTGAGGTTGGAGATTGATAATGATTTTTTCATAGTCAATTACCCTTTTCTAAACCATGTAAACAGCAACATTCCTGTGTCACCAGCATATGGTGTGTTTGTTTCTCAAATTATACGCTATTCCAGAGCTAGTTGCAAATATTAGGACTTTGTTTATCGAAGTGCCCAGCTAGTCTCGAAATTGCTGCGACAAGGATATGTTTTAGCAAGACTTATAGCTGCCTTCAAGAAATTCTATGGACGTCATCATGATCTGGTTGATAAATACACCAAATCCATGAATGCCATTCAACTAGATCTATTTTCATGTTTATTTTGGGGAATTCATGACGGGTGCCACTAGTGTCACATCCTAATGGCCATTTTCGGGGGTTCATAAGTTTCCCTGTCATTTTTGTTTTCTGTCATTTCATATGCCTGATATGACTTTCTGTCCCCGGACTATAAGATTGGATAACGGACCCTATTTTGTTCGCTCGGAATACTTAATACTGGGTATTGATTCTATGTCTATTCCAGGATATTTAGTCCACAAATTTAGTTGGCAGGATGGTAATTCCTCTTCAGAGAGTGAGGTTTGCTTGGCTGCAGATGCAGTAGCCTATGCCCGTGCTCGTTACCTCCAAGGAGGAGGTGCAGGAGGAGGAGGAGAGGGTTGCTAGGGTGCAACGTCGCAGCCGCCGGAGATGGTGGATCCGACCGTGGCTGATGAGACGCCCTGCTATATGGCCATTTTGATACCTTGATGGCAGAGCTGGAGAGGGAGCATCATGGAGACTTCAAGCATTTCCAATCTATGAGAAAGTTCGAAGAATTCTGTAATTTTGCATGGACACTCTACGCGCCATCTAATGTGTATCTGACGGGCAACCACCGACTGCCTTTATATATCGGAGGCAGACTGTCCGGCAATCGGCCGATGTTTCGGCGGCCAGGGAAGAACCGTCCGGACGTCAGTCGGTCACCGAACGATGCCTGCTAGGTTACTGATTGGTCTCCCGTAGGCATCAAGGTACACATTCTACGTATGCATTCCTACGTATGCCGGCCGGTCAGTGTACGATGTCCGGATAGGTGTCCACCGGTGATCTGCCAATGCCCGGTGTTTTCACGATCACTTGAGAGATATGTAAAAGATGCCTGAAAAAAGTTATCGGCGACCGGAACATCGGTGAGAACCACCGATGTATTCGCATCGGCCGGCGACCGGTGCAAATGTGACCTAGGCATAAACTGGACAGTAAGAACCATAATATTGGGGGTCTTTCCTTCACACTTTTCTACCCCTCTCCCTAGGCCCTGCAGTGAATAAGTCATATTCCCTGGTCAGCAACCACTAAAGCAGAAATGAAATACCTCGACCCATGGTTCGTGATCGGACATTACAGTTACTGGTATGTTATCAGATTTTTCAATAACACGATTAGAAAATTAAACTGAGATCCATTGACATGCAAATTAGCAAACACATTGAATAACTCAACAGGGCGTGCAAATCGCCTGCGGGAGATTCATTTGGGTTGTGTTCCGCCATTTTGGTTGTGACTACCTTTTCGTAATTTACGGATGGATGGATGGTTTATTTTTTAACTGTAACATTGAAAAGAACATTTAACAGTGTAATTACAAGAAAAAGGTTACAGCTCAAGGTTGCCAGTTGAGCGCGAGCTGTAACCAGAAGGTGCTAAAAGAATCACTAACATCAAGGTGAACAAAAACTGGTAACTGACACCCTTAAATAAATTTAAAATAGTAAAGTAAATGAATGACAAATAGTAACAAAACGAAAGAGAGAATGGCGGTAACATAACAGACTGTGAGTTATCAGTCAACACAAAGGATCACAATATCAGAACAAAACCTCAACTGTTTGCTGCAATAGGGAACTCAAACTTATCTGTTGCAAACTGTTATATTTTAATTTTGTAATTCCATGTAATAGGATAAGTCATAGGAACTAATACCTATGGGGTTCACCTTAGAATTGTACCGTTTAAATTGCAACGTAGTACATGCCTGTTGATGTATTTGTACACAATTCTGAAATTAGACACCATACCATACGATGCCATACCGGTTCAAGCAAACACGTTAATTAAAGTAGCCTATGATGGCGAACACATCTAAGTTTCAAACATATTGTGGAACCAACACTTGGTGGAGGCATTTTTTAAAACTAATATCTATGTAAGTGGTCACTTGGCCTTCTTAGATCAGTCTGCCTGTTGGTAGATAGGTATTCTATTTATTATATTTCTAGTTACTATGCCAATGTATCATGAATATATACTATATATAATGTACTGTAAACCCCTTAATTTTTCGCAGCCATTAATATTCGCGAATTCCGCGTTTTCATAAAAAACGCGAACATTTCTGGACGCGTATTTTTTTGGCCAACTGCATTTTGATTCGCGAATATAGGCCTATCTAATATTGAGCATCATGAAATGTCAGTAGCCGAATTAGCGTGGTTGAATTGGATGTTGATTAGGAAATTGACTTTGCAATGTGTGTGGTATAAAACAGATGAACGAATAATGTTGTATATTAGAGTTGGCATAACAAAACCAACTCCAAGTTTACATGTACGTAGTTATTTTGTACTGTGACTGTTTGCATTTAATTCGTGTTTACTAAGCCAGAAAATAAAGATATAATAGATAAAAAATAAAGATATAGTAAAGATGCAATTGTGATGATGTCAGTATTTTGCCAATTGTTGGGTTACTTAGGGAGTATGTTATTGGAAAATACCTCTGTAATGCGTTACCAGTAATAAACATGTTACAGAAAACGCGAAATTAAACGGCCGCGAATATGTCCAAATCCTGAAAACGCGAAATTAAACGGCCGCGAAAGTAAGTATGTAGTGTATTAAAAATGCCCAGGCATTCAATAAAGCACAAAATGCTTTGTGTGAAATTTATGCATGATTTATGTCCCATTTTACACGCTACATGTTTTCAGCAGTTTCAGACTGGTTAGTTTCACACTCGTGATGTCATCCCCTGATCAGCGTCCATATTATCGGTACCGACTGTGCTCCCATTGTTCCACCAATGTTCCATGTAATAACTGAACCATAAAGTATACAGTTCGTCCGGAGATATTTGAGACTTTCTCAGTTTTACCCAACTGTTTCCCTTACACGTGTAACACCTTCTCTTTCCGACTCAACAGTTCGACACTTCTATGCAATGAGATTTTGATGAAATGTCAGAGCAGCTCTGATCTGTACTGTAATCGAATAACAAATTCCACGTCTTAAAAACAGATCAATCTAGTTTGAAAACTTCTTTTCGAACATGAGGCATGGTACCAAAAGGAACCTTGAGATCGATGATTGGCTAGAATACTCCCAAATATACCATCTTGTTCAATAGACTCGGGTGGCTTGTGATATCCATTCTCCTATACTCAATAAGGGTGAACAAGTTCTTCCCAAAGGTGAAGTGAATCGTCAAGAATGGCGATGCAATTTGAAGACCAGTGTTGTTCATCATCATAACGTGTTCGTTTTTGGCCAGGTGCTGCGATCCTCTGTTTGTGCGGCATTAGCCGTACTATATCTGTTAGTGTAATTTTGACCCCATGGTACCACTGGTGAGGAGCTTGTCCATGCGTGGACTTATTGTTACCGAATTAAGTCAGCGATGACATGATCCATATTTTATGTCACAATCCCAGATTACAACAAAGTCCCAGATTACAACAAAGTTAAGTAGCAAATATTGAACAAAGAAAACATACACCTTGGTCGTTTGTGGGAAGTGCAACTAAAACACATTTTCTAAAGAATAATGGACGAATCGACAAACAAATGCGAGTAATAATCAATTTTCGCATGGACAAGCTCTGCACCAGTATTGGAGGTATTATGGTAGTGTAAGACCATTTACGAGAATTGTTCTCTGTGAGAGGGAAGTATAGAGTTATTACAATACGAGTTCGAGTTACAATACGATTCGAGTTCATTGTTTCATATTGTTATCAACAAGACCCACAATATTTTGTTTGGTTGTTTAACCAAGAAATGAGTTTCGTGTCTACTTATCCTTGATTTTTTTCGTATTCACTCAGCTTCGAGTACTGGTTCTACTCTCCTTTGTCCCTGTGGCCGCACACGTAACCTCAAGTTCTGCTGTTGTGATGCTTGTTATTTATTACTCACAGTCCACAAATTAACAAACGCGAAAATCAGGTGCGAGACGGATGAATTGGTATGTTTTCAGTTTTTCCATGCACAAAACAAGATATATGGTTTAAGATATATGCATATCTTTATTATGTAAAAGTCCTATTATTATCAGATCGTCTTGATTTGATTCACATATCGCATTGCATCGAGCAAACAAAGGGATATCAGGAAAGCTCGTCTGGTTTGCACAGCACTACAAACTTGCTCATATTAATATTTATATATTTAAACCGTACAGACACTTTTTTTCACAAATAGAATGCCGAGGATAACAAAATACTGAATGGACTGAATTTATGGTTGGGATACATGCTAAGGGTTCACCATTTTAAATAGCTGATATATCTACAGACATCATCAAACAGCATTTGCTTTCCAAATGAATATGATAATGTTTAAATGGTTTCATGGAACACATTGTATCTATATTTGTTTTCAAACAGGAAAAACTATGGCATAGCGTTGCGTCCGTTGTCTGTCTGTCCATCGTCCGTCAAGGTCAAGTTTACTGTCGAATATTTCAGAAATTTAGCACAAAAATACCTAAAAATACTTCAAGGTTATGTTTTTTTAAAAGTTTTTTGTTTATTTTCGCAAAGCCTAATTTTGTTAATTCGCGACCATTTTCTCAATAGCTGTCTAATAACTTTTTTTCTAATTCATGCGTAAGACTCCCCATACGGACGTTTGTTATGTGTTAACGTTTTGTTGCCCTCGAATCGCTGGTCTGCGTGTGGCGGCTATTTTGAGTTCTCGACGGGTTGGCGAAAAGCTATTTTCTGTTTCAAATCAAGTCACTATTGGCTTGAGACCATTTCGAGCCACAAAAAAATGACACTGAAAATTTTTGGGACATTTAATCCACTTTTACCTTGATAATGTGAACTGTATGGAGAAATCTTCTAGAACACTTCAAGACATAGTTTAAATTCACACAATCAAATGGGAAATCATATATGGCGGTTTCATTTGTAACCTTGAATTGTGGCTCAACATTGTAAATTACTCCGGTAACTTTTCTTAGCGCTTGGGTTAATTTCTCAATGAATTTTTTTCAAGGGTGTGGTCACATGTAATGCGTTCGTGTGTAAAATATAATTTGTGTCAAAGGAAAATGAAAAACTGAATGGTCAACAATAAAGGTAGGAGTGTCTGAATACTAATGTAAAATATAGACGGCAACGAAAAACATATATTTAATATAATGTGAAGATTGGTGTAATGAAGCGTGAAAAATCGATCAAAAAGTTAAGAATGTATACATATTAATACATGTGTATGTAAATGTGAACTAAGACGTCAGGAAATATTTTGAAGCTTTTAGATTCTTTCTGAATGTAAGTAAATTCGCCTAAATGTTCAGATTTAGTGTGTGGGGGTAATTTGTTTCATGCTAGAAGATCTAATGGTGCATGTAAACAGGTGCACGTATATGGATGACATGACACATTTCGTTTTGTGGTCATTGGGCCTTACTATATGTACTGAGAAGTACATGTCCATCATGAAAATCAACAAAGGTGACAGGAACGCTGATTGTCCGAAAGTGGCGAAAGAGCCGAGCTGGATTGTTTGCGCCGAGTTGGATCAAACAATGCCGTTTTGGCCAAGAACCATCATGGACGAATTGGAGGAACAGAAAATGAGACCAAACATAAAACAAGAAGAGAAAGAGGCTATTGAGAGTGATATGAACTTTCTGAGTAGCATGATGACAGATGACAGTAGCATCTCTGCCAGGTGACGCCATTGAGCCAGGTTCAAGGGAATCAGAAGAGGATGATTTAGAATCTGGATCGTCACATGAGGCCGAACCCAAGAGGAAGCACAGAAGAGTCAACAAAGGCGTTGATATCCACATACCACCAGACATACTCAAGAACCAGATCGTACAATCCACTGCGATTCGAAACAAGATATCTCCGACAGCTCTTACGGCCTTAATGCATTCTCTGATTTCTGCATGCAACGATGGGGACACAACGGGCATGTACTTGCACTACACACAGTCTTACATGTACGTGAAGACAATTAGACATATTGTTGGTGAATGATTTCCGGTTGCTAATATCCAAAACCTAATCCAACAAATTTTACAGATACCGTGTGGCAACTGCAAAAAGTATCAGTGACAATGTCCGTCAGACGTGGGAGTCTCCACCTGTTGGAGCTCTACATTGGGATGGAAAGTTGATGGATTCCCTCTCATCCAAGTACACTGCCGAGGAAATACTTCCTATTCTAGTTTCTGGTATGGAATATTATAACGGAGGTCCATCAATCTAACTGTCTGTACACTGTGTCATTTTGTCAACTTTTTTCCTGTTCGTGTTCCACTGACCGCATGCCTATGGAAGGTGAATAATAATATATTTGTCTTGTGAACTGCTCCTGTCTCCTGGTTATCTGACAATAGTGGACTATGAAATAACCACTACTTATGTATATTTTGGCTGCAGGTGAAAGTTGTGTCAAGCTTCTGGGGGTTCCAGCTTTGCCACAAAAATCAAGTACAAACTGCAACCTGCAACCTGCAACCTACGAACTCTCCAAGGAATGGGAATGCAGTGACTACAACAGCAGCTAATACAGGTGAATTATTTTTCACTTTTGAGTCGTAGATCCATTTATTCATGTGGATTTTGTATTTTCCAGTGTCCATTATAATAGGTATATATATATGCTATGATGTGGTGTATCTTTTCCAGGCAAAGTAACAGCTGGTTGCGTGTCTATCCAGCAGAAGCTTGGTCGAGCTCTCTTGTGGTTAGCTTGCCGTCATCATGTAGGGGAGATCCTCCTGACTCACATTTGGGAAGCTCTGAAGATCGAAACATCCAAAGGACCTGACATCAGTGTCTTTCTGAGATTCAGACAGAATTTCCAGCACTTAGATGCCAGCAGTGATCATGATTTCCGTTATCCAGACTTCCAACAAGATGTATCTGATGCTGTGACAGAAATCACCACGATCCTCTCCAATTGGGAGTGTTGTTACAGAGGCGACTACAAGGAACTGCTCTCCTTGGCGCTAGTGATGTTAACTAGACAACCCGATGCCTTCAAGATGCAGGCTCCAGGAGCGCTCCATCGCGCCAGGTGTATGGCGAAGTTGTTGTACGCTATGAAAATGATTCTATTGTCTGACCAGATAACTGGCATCCTTTCAAAGGGAGCTGTATTTGCTGCAGGCCAAATTGACAAGCTGATGAGGTTGGTGAGGTTCGTTCTACTGGTGTACGTACCTTGGTGGATAAAGTGCCCTCGCTCGTCGGATGCTCCAGTCAATGACCTACAACTGATGAAGCAGCTTCAAGCATATGAAGATCAGGTAATCTCGAAAGCTGCAACGAAAGCATTCTTCAAATATCTGTGATATACTAGTATCACGGAAGAGCTTGTTCCTTTGGCTTTGTTCTCTAGTATCGTATCAAACGAAGAGAAGATTAAAATGGTCGACGTCCTTGGTTCCTCAAAGATTGAGGAGAATGGAGACATCTTCAGTAAGCAGACAGGTACAGGCTTCGGGAAACCAGTCTTCCCAACTGTAGTTGATGATTCGACTTCCTTGCACAGCTTAGTAGGGCGTGACTCCTGGGGATTCTTCAGGACACTTGGATTACAGTCGTCCTTCTCGTAACTGCCAGTAGATGCCTGGCCACTTGACAAGGACTAGCAGACGGCATTGAAAACAGTTGCTGAATTACGACTCGTGAATGAAAGTGCTGAACGAGGCGTGAAGCTTGGGAGCGATTTCCTCTCATCAGCCAAGATAGAAGGCCAGTATCAAAATGTTCTCCAGGTTTGTAACATATTTTCAGAACAATCGTATATGAATGGCGGATATTATTTTCTGCCTGATTGTACAATGTACACGTTTGCATGAAACAGTAATATATTGTATAAAAGTATATATTGTATTGCAGGTGAGCGAAAATGACAGAAAACGAGTCTCGGACCAACGAACATGACGAAAGCGCCATGTAAAGTCTGAAATGTGTTTTTTGCATCTCTGAATACTGCGCACACTGAACAGCTTCCTGTGTGAGGGAGATGCATGAACATGAACTGCATGAACTTACTGTATTTCCTCTTCAAATAAAACAAATGAAATGAAAACAGTCGTTTGTTCCTCTACTGTTCGTCAGGGAGAAGTTGAAAATGACACATAGTTTTTCGCTATATTCAGCCAAAAACGGGCGAACATGTATATCATGACTGCTACACCTAAAATTGCTCCAATCAATCTGAAATTTCTGGAATACATTCAATTTATGCAATCCTCACAACAACAAAAAAGGTAGGATTGTTTGCTTCATGTTGGGGCTCTGGCTTCACCCTAATGTCAACTTCTCATTGGTCAGCGCGTCGCACTGGTCTTCCAAGTTTGGGTAAAAACAGACCCACGGAGGGTAGGTATGAGTAGGCCCGGTCCTGCTATCCTTTGTTAAATATAGTAATCTCAACAAAAGGATCACAGCACTTTCAAAAATAATATTTCTGATTGTTTGAATGAGGTTTGACATTTTGATCTTGTGATTAAACTCAAATACTGTCCGAGCTTTGCGGTGTTTGTTAATTTACTTAATACATAAGTACCGCAACAAAAATATTGAGCTAAGTTTCTGATGTTGGCAGAACTATTACGAAAGATTTCCAACTTGAATAGTTTCCGACATGAAAGTGATGACAAATATGTTATTTACACCACAATAGACGCAAAAACTATCAATTTGATCCAAAACATTGGGCAATATTAAAACCATTGAATGTCTGAACTCGGATATCTTTCTCATCCCAACATATTTTCGCTGGCCACAGAAATAATTCTCTCCACCGTAGGTTACTCGTGTGATCTTGTGTCGGAGGCGGCTGATAAATCAATCAGGGCGAGCATGGCGTCATTAGACTTTCATCAAGTGCACGGATTTCTAAATTATTTTCGTGGGTTGTTGGGCAGTTGTGTACTAATTCCATCAGGTGTGCAGAGGAACAACAATAACGTTTCACACACTGTCTGCCCCTGATGACCCCAGTGTGTCTCAAGATAAACTATTTGGTGGGCTTCGTTTCTATTTAGGAATGTTGTAATTCACGTTTGCTATTGTAATCATTAAAATCTAGCAGTATCAATGTTAATAGGTTGATACTTACATTCTCAATAGTGACGTCTCGGCAATTGAATTGGCCTTTATATCCTGGCAGGTACACCTTCTGGATTCGCATGTTCAAACGTTGTATAGCAAGATTATGGTAAGAAGCAATGGTGAGCAGATTATATACTGACCCGTAGCCTGTATAATTTTAGAATGGGTAAAATGTACGCAGTCGGTGATGTACAACAACACATCCTATGCGGTTTTGGACGGCACTGAAAACCCAGGACGTCTGTGTATGGATATGATATAACAGGGCTCCAGCGAAGCTCATAATATTTTGTCTACCTGAGTTAGCACAGTGCTGTTCTATTGTATAAATCATATATCTATACTTTTGTTTGGTGACTCTCATTACTGATTGTTGTGAACTATTCTATGTACTCAGATGTGGAGGTGTTATTCATATACCATACCATTTCGCCCATAGTACAGCGACTCTTGAAGGTATATATCCTGGAGACACACTTCACATGGTTGTCAAACGACACTTATTTACTAAGTTTATTTCACCTTGCTGACTCAATTATCTCGGACGAAATGTGGGCGATTCATCTCAATGTGGTTTTTAAAACCATCATGGAATTTCTGGGTACGAATACAGCCTTGTACACTGTTTGATTTTTGATTTGCAAAATCTCTCAAAACCAATATGTGTTGCTAGTATGCAAAGAAATCTTCTGATTCAAAATTTTAACAATACACTCCTTCATGGATATAAACATGAACAAATCCCTGGTTTCCCTCATATCTCCGGAAACCAATTTTAGAAACTGTATGATTCCATGAGGACATCAACTGCTTCACATGTAGGCATAAGTAATCATGTGGTGATCAGATTTGTCGTTTTCAACACTGGTGACCTGTGACGTAACAGTTGTCATGAATGATACGATACAATGAATGATCCCGATACGTCTGTTGTCATGTTTTGCTTCTGCATGGGACTTAAATTGCGGGCGAACAATTCCTTGTTTTATATCAATTTCTTTCGGAGCCAGGTGTCCTTTTAGAACAGAAGTCGAATCCATTAAATGTTCACCAATTGGAACTGCTTTAATTAGGACTAACACGGTATGCAATAGCAGCAGGCGGTCGGGGGCATGATATCGCTGGATCATTGACTGTAAATACTTGAATGGGATTACGGCGATTCACTTGCAGTTAATCAAGCACAACCTCGCTGATAAGAGGCGTTAGTCGCTATGAATTTTGTATCCGATTACAAACGTGTATATATGCCTCGATGACCAAGCCTTTGAATGAGAAAAATTGTGAAGTAGATGTATTCAATAATCCAAAGTTGGTTATATGAATAGGTATTATCGTTTTTTGCACATTTTTGGCCAGTATTATACCACTTGAAATAGAAACATGTAGATATGGTAAGGTACGCTCAGAAGAAGGTATCTAAATCAGAAATTGAGGATGAATACCGTTTCCAAAAATAGCCATACAGATAGAATCAATATCTATAACCATATCACATACAGAACAAAGTTATCTGTTAATGTAACAAAAATTTGCCCGTTTCAGGAATATATCGGTAGTGGGAGGAAACTACAGAGCCGCTGAAAGGACATGGGAGAAATATTTTTTGACATAATTATGGTTATTGCGTTCCCTCGCAATATTATCGCATTCCCTCGCGATCTTATTGCGTTCCCTCGCAATCCGGATCGCGTTCCCTCGCGATCTTATTGCGTTCCCTCGCATTCTGGATCGCGTTCCCTCGCATTGTGCTGAGGCCAATGACTTCTGAGAAGGTTATTCTACAAGATCGCGAGGGAACGCGATCCGGAATGCGAGGGAACGCAATAAGATCGCGAGGGAACGAGGGAACGCGATCCGGAATGCGAGTGGCCGCGATAATATTGCGAGGGAACGCAATATTATTGCGAGGGAACGCAATAATATAGCGAGGGAACGCAATAACAATGTGCTAAAAATATTTCTTCCATGTCCTCTCAGAGGCTCCGTAGGAAACTCATAATCCCAGTCATTATATCAAAATAATGGAGAGCGCTGGTTCAAAATAAAAATCTGTTCCAGTTTTTGGTCCAAGTTCAACACGATAAACTTCGGAGTAACCAGAATGGAACTGAAATATCTTGTTCTGTATCTATGTCTTCTGGAGTCAGGTTTGTTTCGGATCGCATCGTTCTTTGGAGGACATGTTTGTGGTAATAATTATGTGAATACTCTGTTAACACATGCCAACCACGACTACGTCCGACCTTGGGCGCTATCGACTGGCTGGACTCTTTACCTGTATTTCTAGTTCCCACCTCGACGAGTCCTTCGTCCATCTAAGAACTTGTCATCATTTGATTAATTGAGTTTATTGTCGTTAAAAGATTACCTGAGGCCTGACGTGGTCTGTCACCTTTCTGTACTTCCTCGAGCTAGATTTTGAGGAAATCCGTTTTTCTAAACGCGTCAGAAAACGCTGGAAGGCAGATATCGTGCAGTCTATATCATTCCACATTAGAAAGAGTGTTGTGGAAATCGTATTTGTGCAAAGTCTACGTTGGTTGTATGTTCACAATATCTTTTTTCAAGTATAATATACATATATTGGGATTAAAGATATGATACCAATGATAATCCCACTACTGAACCGCATATATGTGAGGTTATTTCTCGACAAGTTACCTGCATGATTTGTTTTTCTGAAGTCAGTTAATACTACGATACGCCGAACGAGATTTAACTAACGCCAAAGGTACGGTCATCGATTCACATTATTGTATTATCAGAGCGAAGTGTGATTATCGCTTACAAGAAGAACTTTCCGTTAGCATGGTTAGACGTAAATATCCGCCCTCGGCTGTGCTACTAATGAATTAATGTGTTTGTATTAGGCCTTGGTCAAATTCCAGCAATCGCGTTGTTCTTCAGCTAATGTCATTTCCCCTATAAATAGTTTTGCCTGTCTCCGATATATCTTGAGTTTCCAAGCTGGCGTAAGAATTTACACATATATCTTCCTGATAGCAAAACAAATGAATAATAAAACATTTGTTTTTGTCTACATCAAAATCTACTTGGATTGATGGAAAAGGTTGGTACTTATTAGCAGAAAATGAGAATGTATTCTTGAATATATTGAATAGAATGACTTTATATTGAATTGAATGTAATGATTACATTTACCTTTTTGATGCCATGGCAGCTGGCTTTCTCGCTGCTAAGACAGATGACAGATGTCAATTTCACGCTTCATGAATGACAGGGCCTAGCTCTGAGATCAGAAATAGTTTCATTTACTATGGTGAACACAATGTTATTTTCAGAAGACCAGTAGATAGGAGAGAACATGTTCATGCAAAGGGTGCTTTCTGAAATGGACTCATTAAAGCTCATTTATTCTCATACAAAATGATGATATAGATTTTACATCTTTTGTAGAATAAATCAATTAAGACTTTGACGTGGCAAGATATTCTGTTTGGTATGCCAGCTTTCTCTCGTAGCTATTTAATATCGTGGGATGGCGATTTTACTCTACGAGAATTGCCAGTGATGGTTGTGTCAGCAACTTTGCGAAACATACATCTTCCACACTTTCGGCCAAATGTATCCCCATCTGATAAAAAATATGCCTACAGTGCGACCAGTGGTCCGTAGGTAAGACATACTGGTTGAATTACGCAACGTTATGGTAAAGGCAGCCGATGCCAGAGTAGCCACATACGCATTCATCTCATGTTCATAAACGGTGTCCCGTGTAGTGACGTCATCGAAACACCACACAGGAATGCTGTCTTAGGTCTAGATGCTGTCTTAGGTCTAGTCTTAGATCCCCAAAAACAACGATCATATGGCAAATGTGTTGAAAATTCGCGTGGGAACATGAAAACCTATGATTGTGTAGTTTCATAGTATCACAAAAAAGTTCCAAAAACAGCATCATGATTTGAGGATCACAGCAATGTCTTGTACGTTGGAGATCGAGTACTTGTCAACGTCTCTGCAGTTAAAGGCAAGAAGAATTTCATACACCGATCGGAATATCACATATATATTGTCCGTGCACACCCCGATCTTCAAACTCACGATGGCCAAGAAACTGACTCTGCATCATAAACACTTGTTTCCAATGGCCGCTTTACCAATATACCAGTTTCAGCCTTCAGACATGAACACGCTAAGCGGGAACATGGGAATAAAAACACACAGCCAGTAGCCGAACTATCACCTCTTGATCCAGATGATGCAAGTCCTGGTGGTTTAGTAAACGGCACCGAAGTCTCAGTTGTTATTCCATCACCCAAGTTGAGAATGAAGCGCAACATTAGACAGTTGAATATATCTGTAACACAAAATGGTGAAAGTAAGTATCAACCTATTACCACCAATACAGCCAAATTTTGATTATTCCAATGTTAAACGTAAAATACAAAATTTGTAATAGAAACAAAGCCCGACCAAATAGTTTATCAAAAGACACACTGGTGTCATCAGGGACAGACAATGTGTTAATGTAGTTGTTTGTACTGTACACCTGATGGAATTAGTATACAACTGCCCAACAACCTAGGGAAATAAATTAGAAATTCGAAACATACCCCATGGAATATATATATGACAAGTACATAAGTACCTAATCACAAGCTAGAAGGCTACTGAGTTGATTTTATGACGCCAAATATAAAAACTCACCCGACACTCGATAGTTGCTGATTGAGTACCATATTGTTTACGATTCGGGTTTTTACAGCAGAGTTGTCGCTGTCTGGAGTTTTGTTACTTTATCATCGTTGGATTTTATTATGTTTTCGCATACTGATGATTTCCATCTAAGTATTTAGCCATGGGAACAACGCCTGATCCATGAGGTTAATTGACGTGGCGGTAATGAGAAACATTCTGTTAGAAGTTGAGAATATAAGAATTAACCTCATCACCCGCCCAACCAGATTTTGATGATGACAAGAACAAACCTAAAATAAATATTTTAGAATATAAACAAAGCCCGACCAAACAAAGGAAGTCAGGGCATTATATATCGCGACGTCTATGCAATGTCAGGAGCGATTGAACTGTTCATATACATGCGAATGTATGTATGTTCAAATATATATATGCTCAAAATCGAATAGATTTTTTACAAAAGATTTGTGTTGAGATGTTGCTGTCCATGATGATACCAGCCATAGAAATATACGCATATATTTCTATGGTACTAGCATTGAAAAGTTAGGGGAAAAGGCATTTCTCTCACTGAATGCCCGATCGACGGTGGTCTGCACTCTGCACAAAGACACTAGATCTACCTACTTTTCTGAACTCTGATTTTCACTTTCGTATCCTAGATAATTTTGGGCAAAAAGGTATTCATCCATCGTTTGGATGGATTTAATCTTTAAAAAAAAGTTCATATCAACATCGTTTGGACCCAGGGGCAGTAATTTCAAATCACAAAAAGCGCGAAATCAGTGAGGATATGTGGAATGAAGATTCCACAATAGACTGCAACAGATCAGGTGGGACTGGTCAGTGATTTTTCACTGTTTGGGATGATCTGGTAAAGCATTTTATAGCTTGCTAGTGTGTGTTTCTCGCAATCAGATTAACATTGTATTGGACGTTCGAGATATCAACATCCCATGCCTAAATTGGAGAAACTTTTCCAACAGTGTAAAAACACGTCAAACCAAAGAATCACCAGGCATCTGGGATTCCATGATACGATGAAAATTCATAACCAAAAGGCTAGAACTGACTTTTGGAGGGAAAGAAAATGAGCAGGTCGCCTAAAATGGTGCGTTTTTAGATCTACATGTGTGGAAGGCATTGCACCACGAGGAACAGAAGATGACAGGAGGGATATAGCCACGATTCAAGACATTACAACACATTACTGGATAGATGCTACAGATAGACCCTCAGGTAAATTACTATACATCCAAAATTGCACAAACCATTCCCTCAATCGTATTTATGAGACTATGAATATTGGTCTCATTCTGACACTATGGCTGATGAAATGACAGAAGCTAGACAGGGTTAACTTTGTGTAACGTGGAAGAGAACCAAATTCACGAAAGGCTTATGTGCCATGAGACGACTATGTTGACGAGGCCATATATATGTAACCATGTATGTATCAAACTTGTAGCACTAGCACCACACGATTTTGAGGATGACAATAACGAACTTCAAAGAAAAAAAGACAAGCCCGACAAAACAATAAGTGAAATTAGCATTCCCCCAAAAACGTAATTATTTGGTTGAGTAACAAGTGCACATGATTGATTATGTCTTACATCCAATCTGAGACATTGGCATTAGCTGTGCAAACGACGTTTTCTCCAATAGACATCATTGTCACATGCTTTTGTTTATCCACCTAATTTCTACGCATGCGCTCTCGTTATGCTGAACTTGCTTCCAAAGACACGCTGGCGTCATCAGTGTGTAGAATGTGGTTGTTTATACTTTACAACTGATGGATTGTCAGTATCAACCTATTACCACCATTACAACTGAATTCTGTTTATGATAATAGCAAATCTAAAATATAACATTTAGGGGACACCCGAAAACGAGTTCCAAGTTCCAAGTTCCGCATTTAAAATTCTAAGAAAAAGGTATCGTCGATGTTCGGTCAGTACCGTACAACTTCTTATAAACGCCCGGGCGTCTATTGATTTCAGCTACACTCTAGACACGGTGTCTATTAGAACCCGGCGTTTGTTAGAACCCGGCGTTTATTGGAATTGGCGAGGCTTGTGTTACGATATGACAAATCGGACGACAGTTTAGATATTAAAAGCTGGAAATTCCCGACTTGGACGCGTTGACGTTGTCGATATTAGTATCTATACGTTGCTATGTTACACAATGTACGTAGACCCGGCGTCTATTAGAATCTGGCGTCTATTAATTTCTGTATACCTGAACCCCTGGCGTCTATTAGAACCCGGCGTCCATTAGAAACCTGGCGTCTATTAGAAGTTTTACGGTATTTCTACATATGCCACGCTTTTTCAGGAGTTCTTTGAACATTGAGTCTAAAAGTTGCAGAGACGAGGGATCATGGCGTCAGTTTGAAGGCGCAGCACCATATGTTACACGTTCGAATAAATGATAAATATCAACTTCTTCTATTAAATATTTGTTCAGTCATCCACAGCATAGTTCGTTGATGATGCCTGAACAATTATCTAATGAAAGAATTTGACAAGATCCGAATTTATTCTGTCATAATGCAATAAGTATTATTTTCATTCCCCTTTGTTTTCAATTTTCCCATCATTTGTATTTAATTTTGTTAATGTAAAATATAGAAATGATATAAAAATACATTTGAACTAAATAGAATTGAACGAAAAACACACCCAAATCCGCAAACTATCCGAAATTTCAGATCATACCCGCGTGGCACTCTGAGGTCCGCCCGTACCAGGCATCAGCTTGGAAGGTTAATTTTCGGCTTTGTGATATATTGAAAGGTGGCACAAGAAAGTGATTTAATGAGTTGGAGAGACCCGATGCAGAAATATAAAAACAATAACTGCACTTTCTTGGGACTTTAAATGCGGAACTTGGAACTTGGAACTTAGAACTTGGAACTTGGAACTCGGAACTTGAAACTCGGAACTTGAAACTCGGAACTTGGAACTTGAAACTCGTTTTCGGGGGTGCCAACATTTAGGAATAGAAACAAAGACCTGCCTATATTTTTTTCGAAACAAACATACTGGTGTCATTCAAGAGAAGTTTGTAAAATGTAGCTGTTTCTATGTACACCCGATGGAAGTAGCATGTACATATGTACGATATGGGATGACCACGTGAATGCAATATTGATATACATGTATACTAACAGATATCAGAGTGGGCATTCGGAAAACCATTGACATGTAAACTACTCGCTATCCACGATGGCTGCTTTCTCCTCTTCACTTGTGTGTTGATTGTGAATCTCCAGATAATACGGCGAGGTCTAACAGATCTTAATGTTTCGTACTTCACACGGTATTGTTTACCTACCTGACACAATATTGTTTTGTATTACCATAATTTTAGCCTAGAAGTTACAGATTTTCCAAGTTCATTCAGCTTCAGCGACCCTCGAGCAGATCCCAGCCTTATAGAGTCAACGTATGGTACGAGATCACTCTTGTACAAATTCTGAAGTTTCTGAATTTCCCAATATATCGTATAACCCACTGACACTCATAGGTTCTCATTGAATGAATGAGATGAATTCTATTATACACCGATGTATTTTATTGTTCGGTTATGGAGTTCTCATGAACTATATGGTTAATTTTGCGGACATGTTAATTCACTAAGAGAAGTGCACGTTCGCGTAGCTAATTGTATAGTATTGTATTATCATCTGGAGCATTATTGGGTTTCAAGTTTTATTTAAAGTAGTAGTAATTCGTTCGTCTCGTTCAGATATTTCAGTTGGAGGATGTTACAGATTTGGTATCATATTGCTCTTGCACTATGATGAATCTGGCTACATTATGATGTAATCATGATCTTATCAACTCGCGGATGTTATGTTCATGTGAATGTCGTTATAGTGACGAGAGCTGTATGCTGTGTGATCATATGATTGATTAATTAGGTTTTCCCTAGTTTGGTCACTTATTTCGAGAGGTGTGTACATTTAATTAAGCCGCCAATGTACTAGGATTCAATCTACTGAAGTAGATTGAGATAAACCTATTTCACAGAAAATCTTAATCTACGTTAAACGATAGAGTTCAGCATGTATTCTATTTTAGCAGAGTAAGTTTATGGTTTAGTCTACTACCTCCTAAAATCAGTCTAGTCTACTAAATCATAAATTCAGTCTTCTAAGGTAGATTTAGATTATTTGTGAAATAGGTACTTGGTTCCAAAAACACAACTTTATGGAACTCTCATTCACAAATTATTAGCTCGAAGTAATCTTTGCCAGGTGGAGTATGTTGGAATCCCTCCTGGAAAGCACAGATGCTCACTGAAATCTATTTGGTGCGTTGCATTCTGAATATAGTTGTATCTTTCTGACTTTGGTACCCCATTGCACGTGTGAACTTTCATGGGTCAGCCATCATGAATCGTAGTCATTTCTGATAATTTAAGTTAATTCCACTAGAATATTAATAGTGTGTATCATTATGCCAGTAACATGAGACAATGTAGTGTTATTGGGCGGTGTTAGCCGTACTATATCTGTTAGTGTATTTTTGACCCCATGGTACCACTGACGAGGAGCTTGCCCGTGCGTAGACTGATTGCTACCGAATTAGGACAGCGATGACACGGCCCATAATATTATACTATGTCACAAACTCACATTAGAACACAACTAAGTGGCAAATATTGAGCAAGGAAAACACACACCATTCTCCTTTGTGGGAAGTGCAACTAAAACACGTTTTGGCAAGAATAATGGGCAACTCGACAATGTTTGCGGATGAGAATCCATTTACACATGGACAAGCTCCACCCCAGTAATAGAGGTATTTGGGTAGTGATGAATATTTACGAGAACTGATCTCTGTGAGGGGGAATTTTTTTTTTGAGTTTCTTTATATATTATCAGCAAACTGATCAATGGGCTTTAGTTCGAATATTATTTATTTCTTATGATCCTTTAACTACTGAACGGTTTTGTGTCCACTAATTTTTAAATGTTTTTGTGTTCGCTCAGCCCCAAGTATTGGTTCCAGTCTCATTTGTCCCCTTGGCTGCACACGTAACCTTAAGTTCAGCTGTTGTGATGCTTGTTTGCACGCACATGTATTCAGTATATTTATGAACGTTGTCTGTGTTGCTTCAGCGTGTTCACTATGATCGTTAAGGATTGACTGCATGTGATCGTCATGGACCTGGCAGTAACCAGCTGTCCATTCACTTATAATATAAATATAAAGGTAACAAATTCATGAATTTACACACTTCCAACCAATGTGAAACTTTGCCTTTCTGATTGTTAGCCATCAAGGATTACCAACCGAAATTATGTTCTTACTAAGCAAAGTTATATTTGTTAAATTCATCGTTTTCATATGTCATTTTCCGACCTATTTCTCAGTCTACAAAATACACTCACAACAATGCGAGCGAATGGATTATGCTGTGCAGCAAATAGCTAGTGAGGCCAGTAAAACTCACAGGTGATATGCACTCGGGTGCACCGAGGTGTTTGGGATTATGAATGTTCAGCTCATTGTATTCATCTCACAGAAAGTATAGCCCTAGATATTCTCATTATTTTGACGACAACAAGGAATAAATATATGCAACAGCCAGTGCTTGTCAAGCAGAACACTCGAATCTTCGTTTTGGTGAAACGTATAAAATGATTTATCTAATCATCAAATTGCACAGATTTCGTGATATCATTTATGAAACCATGTCTCGGTTCATCATCCATGCGTATTTGTGTGTGTGCTAGCCAAGTTTTAGGTCAGGGGATTGTATTGTTTTGGTGATATTGTTACCTTTACTTTCACATTATAAGTCAAAGGAAAAGTGCCTCAGTGCAGTCACCGGCAAGTTACGTGCAATCACACCTTAAATACTGTGTAGAGTGCAACTCATGCCCGAGATAGAGATCCACCACGACTCTTCTTGTATGCCCACAAGTAACGCTACAATGAACAAACACACCTAGACGTATATGCAGTAGTGAACTTTTGCCATGCCAGATATAGAAAATATATTTGTTTTGTTGTGACGTGTGTGAAATTGTATGCATATGTTTGCAGCCACAAACAAGTAGTAAGTAATTTAGATAGTGATGACCTGACATACTATCAACCCAATGGAACCCAAACCCCTGCACTTGCATTTATTTACCAGTCATATACCTCTACGGGTAATATCAGAAGTGTGTCACCTTGATTACCAGAAACAGATACGAACAACATGCCGTGGGATGCATATGAGAGATAATTGTTAGATACTTGGTATTTTTCTGATAAAAATCTCGGGTCCGAAGGCCTTCGGTTTTACTCAGATATAGGCCCTCATCAAGAGTGTTGATTTCTACTATATGCACGAACCAGTTTTCCACGTTATTTCAGGTGACCAGAAACGTTATTTTGGCACATTATATGAGGTGCATGTAGTACACATGTACAATACAATGAGATTACATCACTAAAATAATGGATCACTAATGGATCACTAAAAGAATTGTCTATAATAATTACGGAGTCTTTCATTTCCATACATATGCAATTTCAAGATGGATATTATATTCCACATGGATGTGAGGAACATGCTGTAGAATATTGAATATATATTATATAAATCATATATAAGAGTAAGCGTCAGAAAATATAGTACAAGACATGTGTCGCCCCTCAGCAGTGCGTACCTCGGTTCCAGTGTGGAGAATGTGAAGTTTATTTGAATCTGGACTTCTGTAGTTATGACATACTGCAAATAACATATATATGTTGACTCAATTATTTTTATGCCAATCCTGTCAATGTTGTTGTTGTTGTTGTTGCCGTGTGCATAACAAGATATATGTAGCATTTAGTGTTTATTATTGCTCAGTCTCTTCGAGTGATTAATTTAAGTAATGTGATATGTCATCACGTAAGCCAGTTGTGGTAAAAGGCGGTAAACAAGTCGCCGTAGAAGGACAGGCTGTGTGTGCGGTTGGGTGTGATTAACATTGGGTGCATGCATAATAGGCATTGTTCTATGATTAACATACAAATGTATCGGCCGCTTAGCGGCATAGGGGAGTTTTGCACTTGGCATTATATCGCCCCAATACTCCTGATAGTACTGATATGTGCAAGTAATTTTGACGTAGTATCAATGAAGTTCGTTAATTGTCCATCACCTCCATTTGTCTAGTAATTTATGTGAGTAACTCACATACTTTCCTTTTAGGAAAACGCATCATCTGCGAGTGCATCTGTTTTTTTGTGAAGTTTTTGGGTGAGAGATTGTTTTTTTTCTAGTTTTCATTCCATGAAATTCATTGTTAAAGACAAGCTGTAGTGAGGGATTCTCTCATGGGGGAGGGCGGAGGGGGGGGGGTAGTGCTTGGATGTGAAATTCATTTGATTGTTTTAATACTTTCAAACATGCCATCAATATGACATCGTGCATATGAATACATATATGTAGGATTGAATATATACTCTCCAATGCGGATTTTTTTCGATAAATTTCGACACCTGGCCAAATTATGTATGAAATGTTTTTTTTTTGTCATTTTCACTCGAGACATATTCTCGTTAATTTTGTTTATTCATCAATGAATTGGTATGTATGATTTCGATATGGAAAAAAATATGAGGTCACGAGGCGAAATTTTCACTACAGGCATCCATACAGTTCAATATTGAATGAAGTTTACTAAAATTTCCCAAAATTCACTGACTCGTACAACTTTCACGGCATATAACGAAAAATTAAATCGGTGATCCCCATATTTTTTTCAACATCTAACACATCATCACCATGCCGATGACATGAAAGAAATGGAGTCATCACGCTAATTGTCTTAGTACAGGCACCCATACGATCCAAGATTAAAGAGTCACCGAAGCTAACTAAAACTGTCACGACATGTAACATGAAAAAAAGAAAAGAATCGGTGACCGCCTTAATGTAAATGTCATAATGTGGTATGTCCATGTATGCATATGGGCCAGTGGCCTGGATGAAGAGTGAATAAACACTATACTTTTTGACATCAATAACATCCAGATCAGTCTTTTGATAGATAAACATTTTTTTTTTTTAGAAATCTGTCTCTTCATTTTGTTCAAAGCGAAATGGCCAAAGATTACCCTTTTTACCCATATTTGCACATTGAAGACGATATTCATCCCAAAAATTCTCGAAACGATTAAAGGAATTCTACATTTCAGCTCTTCTGATCTGTTCCATCACTAAAGTTTGTTCCTAAGGCCTTTATTTCTTTTTTTCCTTCTTCCGGTTTTATTGGTTTCCGAACGAAACCTTAAATTTTCTTTGATGTATCTTTACCTATTCTTCATCACTGATCGGAAATGCTGCATGAAAGAAGCTATTGCTTTTCAGTCGACATGGGTCCGTGAGGATGAAATCAATATTTTTTTTTCATTTTCGGACAATAGTTACAAATATATTTGGGTAATGGCTGCGAAACTTTGCATGGAGGTTCATATACCAGCAGGGAAGAAGTCTGGGGTCTGTTCAGAAGTATTTTGGGGCCAATCTGTCAATCGACCCCTATTCCAGAAGCGTTGTATCGTTGAACGAAACAGACGATACTTTCGGAATTCTCGTCCTAGACGACCATCTCGATGGGGTGTATTAGGTAAACTTTGACATTGACCTAATCCTTTGCTGAGTCAGCATGTTTCAATTCTGTCGAAATTTCGGGAACGGTGCATCGTATAGCGAAACACACATTATTGCAAGACTCGCGCCACAGACAAACCTCTCTTATGGTATGTTGGGTAAACATTGACCTATACCTGATTTTTTGCTGAGTCGTTGGTGTTTTGTGTGTTTGTTTATATCTTGGAAGTTGTGCGCCGTAGAGCGGAACAGACGTTATTTTCGTGACTTGTGACCCTAGACGAAGAGTTTGTATTGCTGAGTCAGCAATTCCTTTTTTTTGTCAAAAGTTTGAAAACGGTGTGTTCTACGGAGCTTTATTCAGAACTCGTAGACAAAAAACAGGTCTTTTATGGGTATTAGGGATGAAATTTGTCCGTGACCTATTTTTTATTTTTACTGTGTCACATTTGTAGTTTATGTCGAAATCTAGAAGGTGCATCGTTGAGCAGAAAGTACACTATTTTGTGACTCACAGATCCTTTCACAGAGTGGTACAGTTATCAAGGATCAAGTTTGACCTTGAACATAGTTGGAAATTCGCTTTCTCGTGCACAAGGGTACACATTTTTAATATACCATCTGCGCAGGGAAAAAGTTTCTCTGATGGGAGAAATGGTTACCTCGCAGGGAAAAGATTCTTTTCATGGTGGGAACGATCCCTTCACGGCGGAAATAGTTGTCTCAGTCCATCATATTATGTCAGACACTCTTGATAAATCTAAAAATTATAATTTCATACATGAGCCACGCTAAGCAAGAATTTTTGCATGCTAATTCTTCGGAGTCCACGCCAAGTGCCATAAATGAGGCAGGAAAATCTTACACTAAAAAAAACTTGATTTCACATTATTATGGCCATAATATGAGTCTCATGAATTTCCCTAATTTTGCCCGGACATTGGAATCAGGAGATTTGATGAACGGACAATATTTTGATAGCTCTGAATACTTTACACTTGATATTGGTTCATGTCTTTTGAATTCGATAGAGATGTACATAAGAAAATTATAATAACTCAGCGTCCAATATACATTTTCCCTGGTGACTTTTACCCACGTTCATGCTGTGCCTACTTATCTGTATGCATGCGATAATCGTGGGAGGGTGTTCTAATTACCTTCACCTAGGAAATAAACCAGTGCGGGTAATATGATTATAGTGTCGAGTGCAAATACAGATGTATGTGAGCTTCATTTAGAGGTCACAAAAGCGGCAATATAATTAGTCACAGCTGTTCGTTAGCGGGATTGTTTTTCGGCACAGTGAAGTTTGGAAAAGGTGAGAAAACTGATTTGATATTATGCGGACTTTTGAATAAAAAGAAAAACACTATAAGTATGAAACAATGAGCACATGGAAATTCAATCAAATTCATTCCATCAAACAAACCGCAAAAATCGATATCTTGCACACAGTCGTGCAGAAATCATATCATGACTTTGTCTTTTAATCCTTCCAAAAACAAACAGACAACACATAGTGTCCTACAAATGGTACAGCAGAGTTGTAAATGCGGAAGCTCCCTGTGAGGCTATGACTCTTGGCCTGATACCTTCAATATATACCCTATTGAATATGTACTAGTAACGTCTCCCAAATCTAGAATAGACCACGCTTTACGATTGTCCACTTTGCCTCGTGGATAGGGTCGGCCGTCACGTTTAGCGACACTCTGTGTGGTTGATTTATACTGTTCAATGAATTTCATCAGTATTTTATGGCCTTGCAGATGTCGACATGATATCCAAGGACGTAGTGCAATCTACCAGACAAAATGCCGTTCAGATGTAGTTCACATGCTAAATCGGGACCCAAAATGGAAACGTGTGTTGCATATTTCCTGAGGACGACTCGGCTGTTATCCCAGTGCACATGGTGCAGTTTTTGTGTGTATGGGCTTCCATAAACTTTTAACGTTGCAAATAATTTTTCATACAAACTTATATACAGCGAAGTTCCCCCACACTCAATGTATCAATGTTCTACTTCAAATATCTAGTTGTGTCTGTCATATTTCTGACAGATGACATCTATAGGGGTTGTGAATCCACTTTCCCTTTTTGAGATATATTTATTTGCCATCAGGTAGGTTGTTCGAGTTATGATCATTCCAAAATTAAAATTCCGTTTTTGGAAATAGGTATTAAAAATGTTGTGTTGTTTCTGAACTTAATTTGACGCAGGACATGAAAAATTTGTTGTACAATACGGCAAAGTAGTGTATAATGAATGAGAAACATCAAGCTCATTCGGAATATGTAGTGTATATAAAGTTTACATGAAGGGGACAATTAATGCTTATATCGTTGTTGAAACTCCATTCATCATACATTGTTGTTGTGGAGTTATTAATTCATTTGTGTGTTTACATATCTAAATTCCACGAACCACGCAATACCATCAAAATAACACCTACTCATTATATTAGAGCAATTCTAAGTACGTTGACTTTAATTTCAAGAATCGAATAGATAATTCTTTGAACGCAAGATATGATGTTCGGGAGTTTGAGAATGAGAGGCAAGTACAATGTTCTCTGAATTGATCTTGGGGAGCACACCGCGTTACCTCGGAAACCTGTCACAAGCAGACCTTGACGGGGAAAAGACAGATAGTCGCATGTCAAATAAATGCCACTGACATGGATTGGACGATAAGCGATTTGTGCTCGTGCATAGAGTCAACAAAAACTACTTCCTGTGTGAGTGATTTCGAGCAAATATGGTAATATATCCAACAGCTGACGTTTGTCTTCTTATCTGGGACAGGCAAAAAAACCCGCCGCAGTTATTACCAGCCGCCCACGCTCAATGAACACTCGGCACCAGTTGTCTGCTAGTTCCGTAATTTCTACAAGACATCACAGACACACCCGCTACACCCCTGCCTCACCCCTCCACCCGGTAGCCCGAACTCGACAAGTGGTGTCCCTGTCCACCTTCTCACGTATGGACCCCCGAGAGCGTGTCATCCTTGGCTAACCCCCACCCATCCTGCATGGCCAGGTCTCCGCTGTCCCCACTGTCGCATGTATGGTGGCTTACATAGATAAATAGCGATTTGGTAGCCAGTGGATCCGCCAGTCGTCAGCGAAGTCCCCCCAACCACTGTGTGTGCCACCGGGCCCTGCAATAACACAATGGCTTATGCTTCATGTGTGTCAACTTTCGCGAACACCTCTCAAGTCACCGGGGACAACTCAGCAAGCTCGTAACTTCAAAACGTAGTGCCAACTACCAACTTGAAAGCCGTCGATCAGACTTCGGTGCGTGCCAAACTTCTTGAAGACTTTCTGATGTACGTTCAAGCATAACCTGGACACTTTACACCACGCGGGAACGTGGAATTACTCTATTTTTATCCGTGACCGTAACTGCTACAACTTATTACACTCCACACAAAACAGTAAAGGTATGTATTTTACCACTCTATCAAATATATGCGCTTAAATATACACTGAATGTATGCCTAATTAAATCAAATATTATCAAGTTGATTTCCAAATCAAAATACTATTTTGGTATCATTTTCATCAGAACTATTATTCCACTGTAACATCAAATTCCCATACTATATTGACACACATCTGTGTGTGTCATTCGCATTATGGAATGTGTCATTTAAATCTATTCACTGGGCTGGCAATATGGTATAGTTAAAAAAATGAAACTTTAACATAGTATTATATTATTGTAATTCTACTGTATTACATTCCAAATAATATGGAATGTGTCCTTTAACTTTATAAACAACATGTGCAGTATGGCAGATCAGTTGAGAAACGCGTTCGGAACTTATTGCAATGAAAAAATTATATATAATGTTGCTATGCGAGAATAATCCGAAAAATGCATTCCAAATTAATAGTAACAATCACATTTTAAATACCATTATTTGTTTCTGAACGTGAATCTCGCCCGATTTCTTGTTTCATATATTATATTATATAAACGAAAGGCCTGTTACCGACCCTAACATATCATATTGTAACGTTCCTAGTTAATGCATATTCATATTGAACGTATTTGCACAGCTGTAACTGACGACCTAAATGTGATTAGAATCCTGCAATTCATGGTTTTGACATGCTTCCAAACAAAACTGTGTAGACCTTAGGTTGCCAAAGCACAGAAAGAAACATACATGTAGAGGTCCTGGCGACTATTTGACCAGGAGTACGCGGCTATCAATACGCGTGGGAGGTGGTGTATAGTAGGAAAATTGTAAAAAGTGTTGTTATTTTCCATTTTTCATGTGTACAGACATGGGAAGTGTTATCTAACCATTATTGACTGTGCAGTACTACCGTGTCTAACGACATCTGTGGAATACTTGAGTAATGAAGAAAGGACGTAGAAGCTTTCATTGCAAGAATTAACTCTTTTAACCTGACATACAAGCAGAATAAAAAAATATACAGGCATCCTTAGATTGTCATAATTGCATCTGTGTGTAAAGTGGTGATGACGCTGTAACATGACGTAAGTGGGTTTGTTCCTTTGTTGGCTCGGGTCGACGGAAGTCGTCGTGTTCAGAAAACTCGCCTCGTTGTCTGAATGAATGGGGTCTGGAGCTGTGTCATCTCTGCCGAGAGCTCTGTGTTCTGCGACACTTCGCCACTCTACATCTGACCTTTGCTTTGGTCCCAATCAATTACTGTTATCGTCTTCATGTGTAGCTACATAGAGTGAACCAGGATACCGGTATACAATAACTGGGCAAGCTAGGTGCTTGAGGATATACCTTTTATACTCATAGTCAATAAAGACATGATTTAACTTAGGTTACCTAGTAAATGGCATGTAAATGAACATTTGTTTAAAAACGATATTCAATAACCAATATAATGAGTGCTGCACTATTTTGTGGCATTTGTGTGGAAAGTATTACCTTCGTGTACTTGGTAATTTCACATTTGGTTGAACATTAATTTTAGTAAAAAATAAAACGTAAAAGAAAAAAAGAAGAAGCTTGGAATAAATTGATATCGCGTCGTCGTTAGGAAAGATTTCTTTCTCGCGGACGGCGTTGTTCAGAGATTAGATGCTGACGGAATCTGATGAGCATTCAATCGTAATTAGGCGCGTAACAATATCGCACTGTGCATGCTCATGTGCGGCAGATTATGCGTCGTCGTCCAAAGAAGCGAAATGACGTTGTTCACATCATTTCACATCCGGACAAACTTGTGTGAATACGGAGCTGATTACGGTGCTGGATCATGCACCCGCTAGCCCGGCAAAGTGGTCGGGGATAAGTAATCTAGACCGTGATGAGCATAACTCTGGGCGCCAGACAAAAAGCCGCGGCTAAACTTTGAGCCACGTCTGTGTGTGACAGAGATTCTGCGGGACAATTCCGTTCCTCCCACGACTGTCCGAGTTCAGGCCTTTTTAGAGGCACCGAGCTGTCGTCGGTCCTCGATTCGTCAGTCTGACCCGGAGCCTAAATTGACCCACGACACCTGTAGGTAAAATCAAAATCGGTAGGGCCTATAATAGAGAGTAAAAGAATATGACATCATAAGCACTATCATAAGATCAGTTGCTTGGTTCGAACATGACAACACGCGTACCAGATGTGGCAAATCGTGGTCCTATATATGTCTCTAACTCTGGCAGACACTTCTTCCATTGTCAACACATATCAACGTCACTGACGACTTAATGTAATAAACACTTCCGACTTGTTAATGAATGCGTGTAAAAGAAACAACAAAGACGCACAGGTTCAAATAGAAATGCAGTACGTATCATTAACACGGGAGCTTGTGATAAATAATCGTTCCGTCATGGCGACAATCGGTGTTAACAATTGTGTTTTCTGTACCTATTGCTATTGACCAAGTTTTAGCCAGTAACCTACGAACTGAAGTATGCAATGCAAGTGTACTTCGTCCAGTTATCCATTTCAACCTGAATTTTATCATAATACTGTGATTGTAAATTGGAAATGAAAATAAAGATTCATTCATAATCGAATGCCATGCAATCTCACTTTGTACGATTGGAGCTGAATATTGAGCAATCCAGCAGTTATACAAGGGTGTATCATGTATTTACAAATTATATATGTTGAACAGCACTGACACCTAATGGAGTCCTTGTACTGGCCTGAGACACACTTCGCGACCTCCGGAGTGGCAGGGCCTTTACATGGGATTCCAATCGAGTCGTGTCCATCCATGCAACTTAAGTCAGTGGAGTCGGTGCACCAGTTGTAGGAGGAGAAAAACAATGAATAAACACTGGTGTAAATTTATTCACGGTAGAGTACAGAGGACCTAGTTAGGAGCAAGGGGGTAGGATGGGGTACACAGTACACAGTTACAGGGACATGCGTGTTCCGTGGACGGAAAGACGTCATTACTTGTGACATTACAGAGCATCGTTTCCGCAACTAAACAAAGTCCACGATCGATTTTACACCGGGGAAGAAGTAGATGCACTCATTCGTATCCATCAAATATTCATATCCGGTGTTCAGTATGGGAAGGGGCTAAGTTGTTTATGATAAACAGCTGGTTCACTTGTAAATAAGTGTGCCATACATTTGTTTGTGGAACATGTTGAAGAGTGCCTGAACGTTGCACCTTTGCTTGGGGCATTTTGTGTGGAGGCAACTTCCTGTTATACGCTAATAATAGTGGTATTTGTTGACCTACTGCCTCAGGGAGAAAGGTACAACGAGAGTAGAATTAACTATAACATGTAGTATTCCAAACTTGGACATCAATGCGCAAACACAGAACTGAGCAAAAGTAGGATGATTGCTCTCCCCAGAAAGAGTACTATTTGTTTTTGTTTAAACGGGGCATCGATGATATTTCATTCGTATTTTACAAGCAAAAAGCCACAATTTTAACATGACTGCAACCGGCCTTAGACACTCATGGATGTATGTATATGTGGGTATGTATATGACTATGAATAATAAGATCATTGAACTTACCGATTTAAAATCTGTCCCTAGTACCCTTGAGCCCAACTTGAGATTTCAAGTTTTTTTTTCTCGGAAAGAATGGAGACCAATGGAGCGAGGCGTCGATACTGCTGCTATAGTTCTATATTTGTCAGCCACTTGTCCCAATTGTCCGTTTATGGTCACCGATGAGCCTGGAAGTGAGGAGACTCGGCGACAGAACAAAAAAAAAATCCCTGACCGGATTTCTAGGCAAATTATGGGAATCGATGACAAGGATTGCTTCAGACCCAATGATGTCAGGGTGGCGGTGTGTCTGTCAGTTCCAACTGGCGTGTCACTATGCGTCGCCACCCCCACCCCCACCCCGTTCCTACCTTAGACACCCCGGCCATTGCTGCCATGCAGCCATGGTCGTCCACTTGTCGCCGGTCAGTTTTTGTGTGCAGCCATCGTATTTTAGGAAGACACCCCTCAATGACACGACCGAAATGAGTTTCTCTGGCTGTAATTAAATCTATGCACCATACTTGATCCACAAATTCTAGAGATGACGCATTGTAATCGCATATCTATTATAGGAACATGGTATTTTAAATGAGTCATTCGACATAATTTTGCACGATTACCCGTATTATTCAAATTTGAATGATGAATATTCCCCAACACTCTCCCAAATACATGTGGACTAAGTCCCCTATGTCCATGACGGATCCGATCGAGATAACCTGTTCATCCAGACGATATATGTCTCATGGCACGTACACTGACTGGTGTGTACCTCGACACCTCAGGCATTGACATCCTAACGACTGAACTTTATAGACCACAACAACACCCATGCACTCATTGATAAACAATTCCGTTTTGTTTTGATTGAGATCCATCTGTTCGTAAAAACAAAGCTTTTGAAACGTGATATGGTGAAATTTGCAAATAACAAATATAGATAAACGAGAAAAACAGCAAGTGACATGTAACACTACTGACAGTCGCAAAAAAAGTAGTGCAAAGTTTTTTTCTCCGAACACTTGTGAACGTGTACAGCATTCAGTGTTATTAGTAACATCTGTTAATACACTTATCACATATTTATGACAGAAGACTAATTACTTATTAATCAGGAACAATGCATACATGAGCACACTACACTGTAATAGAACTGAATGAACAGTTTACTCTGTACGTAGTAGGCGATAGTTTGCAATAGGGGAGAGCAGATCTATTTTGGTAGGGAGCCACCTGTGATGATTCCCAGCTCTGTCCACAAGACGAGAGGGAGGCACGCTCTCGTCGCTATGGTCACCTGTGTGTTGAGGGCTGCACGTTCTCACGGGGTCTGCTCACCAATGGCTCATCCCTTGGACAATATAATGTCACATCGCTCTTTTTTTTATTCACTGACAAACAAAAAGCATAACAAAACTGATCAAGTCCATTCTGATCAAGGTACAATCCCTGATAATAAAATAGCCAAAATAATAACAGTTGAGGACCATATTTCTATTTTCGCATTTGACAATCTCCAAGCAAAACCCCATACTCATTACTGTGAAAATATCAAATCTAGATGTTGTTGTGTGGGATCGCCTGACACACTTTCAAACACGCCAATGTGTTTCACTCTATTTTAGGCGACAAATATGTTAGAGGTGTACTTATTTCAGGGCACCAAAGTAACTGTTTGTCCCTCAACATGATCACGGGGGAGAATGAAGAAGACCCTAATATAAGTCGCCTAACAATGCCAGCGCGCCGCCTATCTCGACCGAACCGGTCACGAACTCGTCATTGAAGGGGCAGAGACGTCAGCAAACGGCGTGAGAGTTTTGCGACAACCTGTTATCAATTACAAGGAACAGATATCAATATAATCACGATTAATAATTGGTCTCAGCTAATCAAATGAACTCGTCTCTTTGATTATCGCGCGAAAATCTCAGACGCCGCGTTGTTGCCATGGCGCCGGAGTCACGTGTTCAAGAGTATGGGATAAATAGTGTCTGCCTTGCGGCGGATGACAGGCTAACTTCATTGATAATTGTTAGTGACCTATTCGAACGTAGGCGATGACGCAGTTCCCACACATTCAAATGACCATTTTGTCTTTTTATTGTTTCAACACAAAACACTTTTACAACACCAGAAATAGGCCTACATAAGTATCTCGTTATGTGTTTCTGACAACACCTATAGGTGTTAAGTCAAGATAACGGGTGGTGTAATCATGAAAATTCACGCATTTACGAATGTTGCACTACTTGGTTTAGATACAACGTTGTCGGTGTAAAACCAACAAAGTTTGATATCAATCAACACGACTGTTAACAAGTTGTAAACAAGTTGTTGGTATTATACCGTCAACGTGCTACTCAAATCAACACGATGTCAAAATCAACAAATGTTTCCAGGCACTTGGCTTACCATGTGGATAAACATTTGTAACATATCCAGGTGACATAACCCTGGTGACATTTCACTCAATGATACATGTAGTTGGGGCGTGGGTGGAATAAAAGATATGCGTCTAACTGTGGCTTGACAATTGCAAAAACAGTTGGGAGTCAAGTGAACTGTTCGGATCACACATTACTGGTCAACGACTCTGCTTGAGCTAAAGTTTCACTTGGAGTGTGCAGGCCAATTAGAGAATGCACCTTTTGCGCGTCACTAATTGTCCCAGTGCACAGCTGAGGTATCGAGTCGAGTCGAGGATTTTGTGACAAACAATATTTTTATTTTCATCTTACTTCGCACGTTGATCATTCACAGTACATTATTGACTGTTACGAACACCCACCGTACTCTAGTTCATCACTTTGAGTGAAAATTCCAAACACTTGCTTTTATTCACGATCGACGTCCAAATGGTGCCGCGAAGTCATCATTCAATGGCTAACATCATAAACCAATCCATATTTCCATCAAGTAAAAACTAGGGGAATTGATTGCTAATCACCAAATATACTAGCTGCGGAAACTTGAAAGCAGGTACCTCCATGATACACTCTCAATTATATTAACAAGTTCCAAGGCAACAAACACCTAGATAATGAACTTTGTAGGAACTGAAGCTTTCGGGACAAACAGGCATCATCGATATGAAGTTCACTTCAATCTGTAGGCCCTACACACATACGTTTTTTGTTAAAGTATTTTGGGACTGAGTGACTTGTGTAAGTTGAGTTGCGTATTGCAAAACTACCTATAGCATTGGTAAAACAAATCTGAAAGCGAATCAGAGATTGAATAGTAACGAGACGCAGTGCTAAACGCGCAAACTATGAAGTGATACTATCTCATTTCAACTGATCGGGACCATGCTACACCATGTTGAATATTCTTGTAACATTTAATAATAAGAGTCATTTCAATATAACTATATATTGAATGAACTTCGTCGTTTTCAGGATGAACAGACTACCGACGTGGCCATCTTGGATGTTACTGCTGATGCTATCCATCATGTTATGCGCGCGCACATCACGAGCGGGCTTCGAGCGCACGTGCGGACGTGACCGCCAAATGCAGCCAAACCGGGGGATGTGTGGACCGGATCTGTCCATGATCCTGTCAACAGTCTGCAGAATGTACAACAAACGAGGTAGACACTTGTACCAATCAGTGACTGACGTGCATACAATGACATAAATTGTGTCGATAATATATTATGTAAATGTTGCTCCAATACACGTAAGATTTAATTAATACAAAGAACTGTTTCTATTAGTAACACATGTATACTTAGATTTGCCTTTACATAAAATCGCGATATATTTTACTAGGTGTTGGTTTATGATATATCGCTTTTTCGTTATGTTGAGGTGTCCCCCATATAACTTTCCGATGATAACTTCACAATTTCCATTACTTAGTCTAGAGTTCCTTGCAAACCTATATACTATTACACAGTCTGGCATCAAGGGCCCTGGAGGAGTTATTTGGGAACCTTCAATATCCAATTAATCCAAGACAAATGCCATATTAGATCACTTTTCTGGTTTCATAGGCATTAGACAAATGCCTCGAACAAAGAGCTGGACATTTTCTGCTTATTGGTTTATTTGCAATTGGGTTTTGATCTATATACGGCTTCCGGATTCAGTTGCAGTCAATGGTTGCGTTTCACTTTCGAAACTGAATGATGTCTTAGTGCTTCGTCTCAAATATCCCCAGTTCCTGTAATGTTGTCTTGCCGACATTCGAAGTCATTATTATCTGACCGGGTGAACAGACGTCCTTGATTAATTGGCTGACACACTGCCACATTAAATTGTCTGACAATACATCTAATATGGATTTCTTCAGAAATATGAAACATGCCATACACATACATTCAGGTGTTTGACTATGTGTAATCTGGAAGTATATAGCGATAGTTTATCTAATATTGCATTATGAGAACAAGGGATAGTGGTGAATAATAAATGACAATGGTAGTGATGTAGAAAATTGTCGAATCGAATGGGTGATACCAACACAGAAAGGGTTAGAATTGACACAAAACCAATCTAATCACTAGTAACTCCTACTCATGACAATGGTGAAGCATTTGTTTTAAAGGAACTTACAATCAATTAAAATATGATATTGATGTGAATTAGACAGATTGTCACTATAAAAAGAATTGTAGGAAATTCATGACGTGTGCAACGTGGAATAGTAAGCCTTCTTTGCTGGTGGACTTCAAATCTGCCCACGAAGATACCATAACACTAATTTCATCAGTTGTGCAGTAGAAACACCTATATTTTACACACTGTGTTCCCCTGATAACACTGGTGTGGCTTTGGTTGAAAACATCTGGTTTTATTCCGATAATGTTGTATTTTAGTTTTTTTATTGTCATCCTGAAAATCGAATTTCATTTCCAGTGATAGGTTGATACATCTGTCGTCAATTTTCCACAAGCAGTTGGATCTGTATTCATATGGAACTCATAAATTTATCCCCCCAAGACCTTGTTAATGAATTTGAGACTCCATGTTTGGCATACTGATTTGGTTTTGTATAAATTATCCTATAAATTGTAGTGATGTAGTTGTCCGCGACATATTATATTATAAACGTGTCAATATTAGTGCGTGACGAATGCGCGTAATGACCATTTTGTTAGTTGTACCTTTCATGTGATCTTGTCTCGGGACAGAGGTCAATAGTCAGGACGTTATACCACCCCACCATGTCATATCACGCAATAAAAACCCAGGTTCCACTAGGGTCTAGAAACTGCCGATGATTTATGAGATGCCCCTTCTTCTACGACTTCCGAAATCCGTTCGCCGATGTTGTGATATGTCACAAAAACTGAAATGCATTTCATCACTTTTACTTTCTATGTTAGTATATTTTACTGTAACTTTAGCTCTGAATTAAGGCGCACTCGGTCCAACTATCGTAAATCAGGATAATGGCGATCCTTGTGCCCTTCATTGCCCTCCATTGTTCCCAGCCGGATGACAGCAATAACATTTGTCCAAGATGGATTACATCTCTCAGCCTATTCTAGGCAGCTTATGGTCGTTGTGCAAACAGACCACTTTCTAGAGTCTCGACTCAGTCGATTGGATCGCTATCATTGGAAGGTTTTGATTTATAGGTTAAGGGCCACTAGAGCAGAGACAACACTCACCGTGTGTTATGAGACATTGCCCCGTCTCATCAATCAGGGATTGTACATCGACATCTTCTGGCATTGCTCGACAGCAGTCGTGTAACCCCTGGGACACCTGATATCACATTTAACTGTAATCAAACACTGTGGCCCCAAAATAGATATCATAATTGTTCGTTTGCTTGCAGGCTCGCCAAGTGATGCCCACTCGACATCAGTGACCAGATCCGAGGAGTCTAGCAAATACGTGAACCCGGATATCTTTTTACCGAAGCACGAGGCGCTGTCCGTCTTCAAGCGGTCACGGCGCGCGACGGGTACAATCACGTGTGAGTGCTGCGTTCACATGTGCAAGATACAGGAACTAAGACAATACTGCAGCGAGGTGCGCTCTGACGACGAACCACTCAAGCGGAACAGCCAGCCAGCCCCGACCACAGAGGAGCCATTCGTCACAACGGATGCCATGGAGGATGATCTTAAAAACGGCGACCACAACGACACGGAGCACGACATTCACGACACCGACCACAACGACACCGAACACGAGCAAAAACTGGAGAAGGACGCGTTGAAGACACCAACAAAAATCGACGAGAAATTTGACAAAGAGCTTCTGGAGGAATTCCACAGGGCACAAAAACGCCGGATCGGCCAGGTCATGCTTGCAAGCGCCCCGTCCTGGTGGCAGTCACTCAACCAGATGGCGATCCGGTTCGAAAATGCCCAAAAAGGCAGGGATGGGGCGGGTGGATCCCAGCGGCCGGGGGTGGACCAGGGCCCCTGAGTCTGGGAGCTTGTACAAACTCCATCTGCCCGAGGTACCATGACATCCAGGCTATCGCAGTGTCTTTCGTCCGGTCATTTTGTATGTGTAATGTCAGTTGAAGCGAATTTTATTGTTCAATATTTATTTGAGATGTGACATGAAAAATACCCTGCACAGAAATGATATTATTACCTCTTGGTGGCTATCTTTGGGTCGTATTCTTCGTATGTGCAGCTGTGTTGTTGGCAAATATTCAGTTCTGGATGTCTAGTTCTGGAAATACATCCGTTATACCCACTCCATTATGCTCATGCACGTTCTCTGATCACATACGTAATAACGGATGGCCAGTTCTCAGACACAGGTGCTCAAAGATGTCGCAGACAAGTCAGTCAGTCATTGCTCGTCCGTCCGGGTGTGTTGGTTGTGACCAGACACACCCAGAACCCGGTCAAGCGATATCGACCCATGCCAAACTCATCATGTACAGTTAGCGGGCTACCAAAACACTCGAGTTACACGTGAAACAGGGTGGGGCTCCAGGGGCGGGGATTGTCCTTACGGCTACCTTGCTTGTACGAAAATAAATCAGTTCGTGAGTTCGTGTGCATAGTGAGCGTGATAGTGTCTGATAGAATCCTAGTCCGCGCATTCTTACTCCACCATTTGTAAATAACGAATAGCGAAAGGCTGAGCAATGTACCGCAATATTATCCGTTCGGTATGGTCTACATACCATGAAAGTTTATATGTAAATAGTAAGCTTCATATCTACACGAGTCGGTTTATACAGAATAACAACTTTCATATGATATACATGCAGCCGTTTATATGTATGATCATTTACAGTGTAACAACTAGCGACACAAGGTGTCCGTGTAAATGTGTGAGTCAGAATTGATGGAACTATTTATATATTCTTAGGTAATTATGAAAGGCCAGTGTTAACCTATAATACTATATAACAGCTGTTTAGTCAGTGACACCAATCGGTTGTCCGTTCGAGGTGTTTACACGTAGAAGATATGGATGATTTGTGGATGGCAGTGAGGTCATCGTGAAAGCATCATACTGTTGTTGTTTGTAATCTTGCTTTCCAGAATGTATCACATAATAATTCATATCAATAAATGTTTATTTATTTTGGACCGGCTCTCTGGATTGTGTTGGTGTTCTCGAGCGTGTGAAGATCTTCATTATAACCAGATGTAAGAACAAATTTGTCAACACAATTATAAAATGTAAATTCTTAGAATAGAAACAAAACGGTCAAATCTTAATCAAATGATTATGGGATATAGCGAGCCATTCGTATATTAAATCTTGGGAGAAGTTGGGTATTGGAAATACCTATCGCAAAAGGTGAGAATGTTTTCATCTTAGCATGAACAGGTCATACAATCTTTACATGGGACTAACACGGGGTGTGATGGTATTGAGATATTTCTACATATACCATGACTACCTATTAGAACTACATTTCGTATGAAAACTTATAACAAACAATTCTTACTACTAATTTCTCCATGGATTTCCTTCAACAGACATTTTAAAAACATGGACGTTCTTAATAATAATCTATTATCAAAAGCTCAGATGCTTTTGGAAATATAATTGTCAAAGACAATTTATCTTGCTATAAACGAACTGAGAGGACAGTGAACATGCACTATAATTTTAGATGTAGGAAGAAAATGATACACGTTTATTACAGCAAAAATATGGCAACAACTTGGAATTGAGGAAAATCGAAATGATTATTTCTGACATTCTAATATAAATTTATCTCATAAACTTCCCAATAAGAGAACAGAATGACACGTAATAGGAAACAGAAATTCTATCACTGTAGGTAGATTCTTACGTTGTTGCTTTTTCGGGAAAATACACTTGGATACCACAATTTAGTTAATCATGTTCCTCATTCAGCATCGGTCAATTCTGATTTATGATAATTGGCAAAATCTAAGACTATGTACATAAATTCCACATTACATTCAATATACAGTCTTGGTAATGGAAAAGTGGTTCTGTGTATCTTCATCATATGTAAATGAACGAGATTTTTATGATTTGTCGTATGGGAACTGCGATCTATTCATGAAATGTATACATGCTCAAAATATCCATTATTCGAATGAATGATGAAAAGAATATATGAGAACCATTGCTTGTCAATTTGTTTCATCATTTCTCCATTATATTGTAGGCATTGATGCAAAATTGAAATGCGAATATCAGGAAAAGGCAAGACTTGACTACTGGGCTTGCAAGAAGACTGAACGAAGTTGCACAATTACATATGATGCTGCTTTGAAATAAATTATTATGACGTTAATATTCAGATACAAACAATTATCGGTGTTCACTGCAAATAAGCCCCAAACTCATATCATACATATTTCTACCAAAAATCAAGGTAACTTATTCCCAGCAAGGGACCTGACCTACTATTATGTCAGTCAGCATGGAACAGGTGGTTATATTTCGGATTGTGAATTCTATTTATATCACAGTTCATGAAAAAGAGGTCATGAGTACTTATGATTGGCAGTGAGTGGCTCGAGACAGTGATGAACTTCCGGATGTATATGGAACTACTTCAGTATTCCTCCGCGTGGGAGACAGACTGACTACAAAACTGGGCACCTAATTCGTGTAGCTGTCATATGCATGGGTCACAGGCTATTTAGCCTGATGTGTCACCCATGTCTACTGTTCTAAAGCCACGTGTTTAACTCTCGATGGTGCAAATGAAGAATCAATCGCTTAGGATCCTTGACTCACATTATACGGCATTGTGTCGGCCTCACGTTGAAATTTATGGCCGAGTTCTAATGCCTACTTGCAGTCCATCACCCGAAATCTGGTTATACAAAAACCTCCCTAAATCCCGGGATGTTCATAGGCGACATATGACCGCCCACGCCCTATTAAATACTACAAGTACAATACCCAGGCAAATGATACCATATCCTCCAAGTTGGTCTCTTTTTGAAAAAAAAATAGTATAGACGTTGTCTGATGAGCGAACCAGTGGATTAGGTACGAGACTGGCTGGGGCTTGTATGATTTGACTTACACGAACTTCGTCCAGGGCGAAGTTCCTAAAGAGAAACAAGGTCCGATCAGCAGGGTTAAATAGTGATTTTCCTTTTGATGTTTTGGGTTGACAACAGAACACCTGGCTCTCGTATATTTATGAGTTATCGCTGACGCTCTTGAAATTATAAAGGAAACAAGGTTCAGTGGCATCGTGACAATGACACGTGTCACATCCGGTCTGGGATGGATTCCATGGAAAGAACACGTTGGTTGGGTGATTAAATCGTTTGGAATACCACTAGACTGATACTAAGGAAATGCTGTCCTTGGAGCTTTACCGCCGCTGATCGCCATTGTTTTGAGCTTTATAGCATGCACATATTTGTACAATGCGGCAAGTCAGATTTAACATCGAAACGATAATATAGTCCATGTAATTATGCCTTCACCATTGCCTTTATATTATACATTACAGGTGATTTGATACAGTGTGTGCAATGTTCCTCGATTATAGTCAATGAGGGTTGTTCAGTGTGTCTTCGGATTCAAATATTCGGTCAGATTTGTTTCTTTTCTGTAATTTGGGAACATATAATGAAGTTTTATGGTGGTTTTTTATTTCTGTAATGGAGTTTTAGTAATAAATGTTTCGTCCTCCGTTAAGAAAATCCAAATGGCCGTCACACACAGACCGGCGATTCGAGATCGATGAAATTTATACACGTTACATACGTATCAACGGGGAGTCCAGTTTCCGTGTCGTGGATGTAAGTATCAATCTGTTACCACCAATACAGTCAGATTTTGACGATGCCAATTACAAACGTAAAATAAAACATTTTGCAATAGAAACAAAGCCTGACCAAATAGTTTATCCAAAGAAACACTGGCGTCATCAGGGGCAGACAGTGTCTTAAATGTAGTTGTGTTCACTGTTCACCTGATGGAATTAGTATACAACTGCCCAACAACCTATGAAAATAATTTAGAAATCCGAAACAAACCCAATCAGATATATGACAAGTACATAAATACCTAATCACAAGCCCGAAGGCTACTGAGTTGATGGTATCCTCGGGGACAGATTTAACGTCCACCAGCAGTGACACCGACTCAGTGGTATGAATGTAAGTATCAATATGTTATTGGTATCATCAAAATCTGACTGTATTGGTGGTAATAGATTGAAACTTACACCAATACAGTCAGATTTTGATGATGCCAATAACAAACGTAAAATACAACATTTTGCAATGGAAACAAAGCCTGGCCAAATAGGATGTGTTAGGCCTATTCATCACTGGCTGGGATACTGTGGAAGTAAAACATCGTATCTTGTCAGAATTAGAAATGTTTTAGGGGCCGGTCATTATTTACTGGGTGGGGTGGTTGGATGGTTTTTCCGAGAAATGAGTTTTCAAAGTTTGACCCCCCCACCGATATCGAAAACCAATCTATGACCCCCCCACCAAGATCCAAAATGAAAGTATGACCCCCCCAATCCCCATATATGAATATAAGGCTATGCTTCACAATTGATGACAATTATAACGCACCAGTATCATAATATATATATATGATACTTGAATGCTTTTTACGCTTTATTTACATTTCTATTGAAACAATTGTGACTTTTGTCGCAAATTCATGATACTTCAAGGTCAGTGAATTTTATGATTTGTGCTCTTCGTGTATCCACCATTCCTTCGCTTCAAGTGTGAATGCCATTACAATTATTACTTGTATGCATACTATATGGGCACTTAATTATGACAGCTGTTTGAGGGCAAAACCAGATCCACTCAGGTTCCCTCAGTATATTGTACCCCAAAATTCTTCAAAATCACCTTAATAACAAATTTTTTTTCTTAAAATCTCAGGTTCCCTCAGTACATTGTACCCCAAAATTCTTCAAAATCACCTTAATAACAACAACAACATTTTCTCAAAATCTCAGGATCCCTCAGTACATTGTACCCCAAAATTCTTCAAAATCACCTTAATAACAACAACAACATTTTCTCAAAATCTCAGGTTCCCTCAGTACATTGTACCCCAAAATTCTTCAAAATCACCTTAATAACAACAAAATTTTCTTAAAATCTCAGGAGTCTGGTTTTGCCCTCATTTGAAATATGCTTCTAGAAGCCAATTGGTTCCTAAAAAAAGTTGAATAGGAGCGAAATAGGAGCCTTTGGCTCCTGGATAAATTTATAAATTTTGAGCCCTGATGCACACGGATTGCAGTATCTCTTGATGTTAGTGTTCATGGATGGTCCTCTGCGGGATCCGGTTTCAGTGAGATTATGGTTTTACTGAAAATGTTATGAAATTCCATTGCATACTCCAATCAGTACATGTACTGATATTGAGTGGATTGTTTCCACCTAATTATTTAACTATTTTACTATTCAGATTTTCTCAAAATAACTCAATTTCAAACTCCGACCCCCCCAGTCCCATCGAAAATAAAAGTATGACCCCCCCAATAATGTTGAAAATGAAAGTGTGACCCCCCCAGTTTTTACCCAACCCCCCCCCCCCCACCTGATAAATAATGACCGGCCCCTTATGTCTGTAGGGAAGCGACAGACATTATCTCACCTTTGCAATAAAATTGATGTCCATCTGAATAAGCACGATTATTGTTTATTTTGGGGAAACGCTCTTTTGTGATCGCATCTGCAATTCATTTTCAGTGATAAACATGAAATCATCTAATCAGACTTGCAGATTTAGAATCTTTGTGGAAATTGAAGAAAATAAGTTTGAAACAGTTATAATAGTAACAACAAGGAAACAGAATAATACAACAGATGCAGACGTGACATGAAGCACAGATAATGTGCGAGTACATAGTATTACACATGTATAACACCAGCATTCATCTCACATGCTTTTGTGCGTTATTATTCCATTTCGTTGTTGTTTTTACACAAGGGAATTCAATATAACACATAATCATAAACTACGAATGTATTTGAAATCTCGTTTACGTGGATCGTTGTGGAACTAAGTGAGGTCCAATACCAAACGGGACTATTTCAAAACGGTGAAAATATTTCCTTTAATATTTTGTTCTTACATGATATTATTCAATGTTTTTCCGCTTCCTCCCGGCGGACACCACGTGACCAGGACCACGGTACAAAGTGTATCACAGATGGGTCGTCTCCTGGCTGTGAATATCCAATATCCGAGCACCGTCTGTGGTTACAGGACCTAGATACTTCACCCAAAAGTGGAACCTCCCACACTACCGAGCTCCCGGCTGGGTTATCAGGTTCTCTTTTTGTGGGTAGAATATTCCAAACTGATGTATGAGTGCAATTTTTTTTACAAAGTCTATGTATCGTTTTGAAATTTTCCCATATTCCAAATTGGTAACTTCCCAATCCCCGTGTGCTACATAGCTTGGGCTCGCATTTTCAGTTATATGTAGTGAATATATTTAGTGAATATTCATAGTGATCGTAGTTGAATTAGCAATCAATATTTTTCAGATGATGTATTCAACATGCCAACCAGACATTCTTCAGTTCGTCGCTGTGTCATTAAAACTCAAGTTTATGGAAACGAATAATATAAACTTGAGTATATTGATGTATGTGCAGAGCTGGAAATATTGATTGAGTTTTTGCAAGTCCAGGTTATGGAAATGAATATTGAATACACAATAGTATGCACATGCATATATATATGTTTGTTATAAAAAAAAAGTTATTCTGGAGAGTTCTAATCGAGACTTACAAATTTTCCTTGGGCCCCGGTTTTAATTTCATGTCAATTTAGTGTCCGATATTGATCGTGCATGTAGGGATTTTACATGCATGACTACTAAATTGGATCAAGTCTCAATCTTCCAGAATACTGGGTAGTTATGTGTCCGTGTTTATGATATATGCACCGTAAACAACACCAACTGTCATGACATGATAATTTCACACTCGTATGTTTTCACTCGTCATTGAGTTCAATGTACCAAAAATATAATCATAAGTTTGATGACCCATCATTTTCTTGTTGTTTCTGATCTATTGTTGATATTGTAAGCATTATTATTTTTTTTATCATTTAAAAATAATTAACATAGTTACTTATGTGTTTCACAAGTTTCTCGACACCATCCACATCACTAATAAATGCAACAGTCCAGAGATAGGTGTGATTACCAGAGCGTTAGTTCAACTCATGAATGGAGTTACCGAACTTAGATGTGTTTCATTCGTATTGAATATGGATTATCTATGGATTAATATGAGCAATTAATTTTGGAAAAAAATATTTGATCAAAACTTGTGTCACTGGTCAAGTATCAGAGTACGTGTTGCTATGAGGGTTTATTTCTGAATGTAATACTGTCAGAATATATATTCGTGTAATATACTTGTGATCGATGCAAACTGCATTTATATTATTCATCGTTCTTATATATAGCGTTTTCTTCACTTTATGTGCATATCAACCTATCACAACTACCCAGAAGTTAATGATTTAAATGAGAAACTTAAAAAAAACATATGCCTATTAGCAAGATTGCTTGCTATGCACCATCAGTGTGAACACTCAAGTCACCTGAGTCACCTTTAGTTCAGAATCACCAAAACAGCAGCACATTCAACTTTGTTCATAATTAAAGCTCATTCAAGCTAATGATACAAAGTACACTGTATCTTCAACCATAGTTAAATAACGGTTAAATAACACACATCTCATCTAATCAACCAGGGATTTGTGCACTGTCACTCGTTGAGATAAAAATTTTTTGGACAAAAGTGGCCGTGTTGACCTTCCAAGGTCAAATTTAAGGCCACCAAATAATGGCTTCCCATTTAAATGTGCTGAAATTTAAGCTCTATCTCAAGTATTATTGGTATTTACTTCGACCAGCTTCCAGATGGAGAAGAAAGTGGATGAAAAGAAAATTGAAAAAAAAAATCAATAGAAAAAACCCCTTTAATTTCTGGCTGGGAAAGGCTTCAAGCTGCATTGTATGAGAAAAGATCCAGAGAAAATGGATGTTAAGTTGGAAAAATTACCGCATGTATTTCAGTTGGGACCAAGGTCTATTGCATTACTGTTGACAAAACATTTCTTATACTGTCAACATATCACGTTCTTCAATAGTTTTAAGGTACAGACTCCAAGTAAATGTTAAACCAATTATTGAATATTACCTGGAGGACACGTCCACTGCAAACGAAAGTAATAACCTGGTGTATTGTCAGATGTCATACCTCCATTAATACACAAGTTACATCATGTACATCAGAAACACATCAAATATCATTAAGAATAATTTGTGTTGTGCACACATTTGTGTTGGGTTTTATGGAATGTAAGTATCAATCTATTTAATACCACCAATATAACTATATTTTGATAATGCCAATAGCAAACGTAAAATACAACATTGTGCAATAGAACACACAGCCCGACCAATTGTATTACGTCAATAAAAATGATCGAATAATGATGATGTTGACAATACACAGGAACACATATATTGTATCAAGTCAGTTATGAATGGAAAATAGATACAATACAATCTTTCAGATTTGATGCTGAATGTGATATGCTGTATTGTACACAGATGCTTGCCATAAATAAGGTCGAAGCTATCGCAATGATCATCCGCATTCCCTTAGTATCAATCTAGTGGTATTGTGTCACGGTTTCACTGAACCTTGATTCCTTTATAATCTCGATGCAGCGAGGGATAACTCATAAATATGTGAGTGTTGGCCTTTCCATTGTTAACTCGGACAAATCACTATTTCAACCTTCTTCATGGAATCGGTTTCGTTGAGAACTCAACTACGATGCACGGACACTGAACAAGCTTAGCATTGACTGGAATGCAGTCAGATGTCACCCCCATATTCTGCACCCCACGCCCCGTACGACCTTCGTCTAAGTCAGAGCGTACACATCACAGTAAGCTTTGTACCTAATCCACTGGAGTTGCCCGGCAGATAGCGTCTTCACTAATTATGTAAAAACAATAACCAGACGAAATTGAAGGATACCACAACAGTGTTTCATTTGTCGGGGTCTTGTAGTGTTTAATAGGGCGTGGGCGTTCAGATGTCGCTTATGCACATCCCGGGATTTAAGGAGGGTTATGTATACTAGTAACCAGAGAGAGTGATGGAATGGAAGTCAGCATTAAGCTTTGTCCATAGGTTCCAACTTGATGCCGATACAATGCGCGTATCTGAGTCAGGGATCCTAAGCGATTGATTCTTCATTTGCACCATCGAGAGTCAAACACGTGGCTTTGGGTTGGTAGACAAGGGCGATACATCTGGGAAAACAATCCGTGCACATGACAGCTACACGGACTAGATGCATAGTTTTGTAGTCATGGTGTCTTCACCCCCCCCCCCCCTCCGCAGAGGAACGTAGTTTTGAAATTATATACCTCCGGAAGTTCATCACTGTATTGGGGGTACTTACGGCCACTCATAAGTACACAGGACCACTTCTTCATCGAGTGTGATTTAAAATAGAACTAACAATCCAAGATAAACACGGCCTGATTAAGACTGACTGACATCATATTAGGCCAAGTGGCTTGCTGAGACTGAGTTGGTTCACGAAAGATTTGATTGAGAGAGGAATTATTATGATATAAAATGTACTGATCTCTCGTTGTAGTGAACATAGTGAATATAAACATGTGCTTGTACCTGCACACTTCTGAACTAGTCATGGACAGAGAAGCAATAATATATTCCAAAGCTGTTACTTATGTAATGGAAGCATGTATAGTCTTCTTTTTGCCTGCCTATCAGTAATTGCATTCCTTCTAGTGACATGCATATGGTAGTTTCTATTACAAAATTCCACCTGCAACAATAAATTTAAATTTTTTAATGTCTATTTTTGAGACTTTCAATACCATACTTTTGTTTCATGAAAGTATCCACACTTACAGAAAGAGAGCTTATGAAAAAAAAAAGCAATCATTTTTATTCACCCCTGTCTCATGAGTACGAAAGAGTATTAGGGCCATGCAGAAAAAATATTTTGGCCAGTATATCTCGAGATAATATGACGTCTTACTTCAATATCTCGTAATAGTATGACGTCTTATGGATATATCACGGGATGTTATCACGTCTTATTCCATTATCTCGTCTTATTATATCGTCATATCTCCACATCACGTCATAAATCCACATCTTACATCTCGTCTTGATATTCAGTCGTATTATGTCGTCATACTATCATGTCATATATCTCGTCTTATCTAGAGATATCTCGTATTAGATCACGTCATAAAATAGAGTTGACATATCACGTCATAACATCTCGTCTTATCCCCTATCGGCATCAAACTTGTAGAGAAACATAAAGATATTTCTAATTTGAGCTTAGAATTCACTTCTTTTAACAAATATGAATGTTTTTGAAATGCTCATGCCCCGATATGCAACACATACTGGCGATTTGGGAGTATGATCTCATAGTAATAGGGGATAAGACGAGATGTTATGACGTGATATGTAGACTATATAATAAGACATGACCTAATACGAGATATTTGGCGTGATATCAGTTGTAGGGACGAAATATATGACATGATGGTATGACGACATGTTATTTCGTAATATCAAGACGAGATGTAAGATGTGATGTTATGACGTGATGTGGGGATATGACGACATAATAAGACGAGATACTAGATTAAGACGTGAAACATCACGTGACAGTGTCCTAAGACGCGATACTATGACGGGATATTCACATAAGACGTCATAGTATGTCGAGTTATACTGGCCAAATTATTTTTTCTGCGTGGCTCTAATACTCTTTCGTACATGAGTCATGCGACAAATGCTCTTATCGTGAGCATATATATTTTCCTTGTGAATACATAGCGACAGTTCCTATACGATAACTATTCCAGATACACAAACCACATCTTCATCATCATGACGTGTACATACCGACTGTAATGTAGATGTTATGTAATTAGTCTTTACTTCGTGTAGCATATGTGTAATTAGTCACCATTTTAAATCAGGCTACACATATATATGTTCATACTCAAATTATTGTAATATTCATTTCTCGTCACCTTTGAGTTTTTCGGTTCTGCATATACTGTACAGCGATATTCCTGAGCTTTTGTTATGCCTTTTCCGTCGCCTCGAGTTTTAACGTCACAGCGATGAACTGACGAGTGTGAGTCTGGTCGGTATGTTGAATGCATAATTTGGATCATTTTGCTTCCTAATTCAGTTACGGTCATATTCCATTTTGAGTTGATGATTATATTTAATTTTTAGCTCGAACAGCGAGCCAAAATTCGGACGTACATGTAAATTTGGAACTACGAACTTCGCGATATAATGGTGCACATACATCAGCTTGGAATATGCTATCCACAAAAAGGAATACTTTGATATCCAAGACGGGACCTAGAAGGTGGGGGAGGTTCCACTTTTGAATGATTTAGCCGTTTCATGTAACCATAGAATGTGCTCAGATATTGGATATATACAGCTGAGAGCTAGCCCGTTTGTGATACAGTTTGTGCCGTGGTCCTGGTCATATGAAATACGCTGGGAGGGAGTGGAATGATTTGATAACGTAATTGAGACGAGAATAAAAGTGTGAAGAAAACTCATACATGGGTAGAAAACCATTCTGGGTCCTGCTCCTTGGCTCATTCCATACCATTAAGTAACCGATATTGATCGTAGACGCAGGGGATTTACAAGCTCGACCACTGAAATGGATCAAGTCTCAATCCTCAAGAAGTCTGTGTAATTGTTTGTCGGTGTTCACGACATACGCGTCGTGATAAACACGAACTGTCATGAGAACATAAATCCACATACGCACGTCTGCACATCATGTACCCTAAAAAATGACACAAGTTCGATGACACAAATTTTTGTTGTTGTTTCTAATATGTTTTTGACATATTTCTCGACACCACACCCACATATTTAATCAATTTAACAGTCCACAGATTGATGCGATTGGCCTATCGTTAGTTGAACTCGTGAATGGAGTTACTGCACTCACATGTGTTTCATACATCTTGAATACGTAATTCGTCTGGAGTAAATCTCAGTCATAATTAATGGTGGAACTGATTTTATCATGACCTGTGTCATTGTGCCAGTACTAATGTATGTATCGCTATTAGGGCTATAATGGTTATAGCTGAATATAATACTGTAGGAACATATATTTGTGTATACTTGTAACTGATACAAAACTACATATACATGTATATTCATCGTTCATACATATATCGTTTTGTGCACATTGTGTGCATATTAACTTATCAGCAGTAACTCATACAATTTGAATGATGTAAATAAGAAAATTAATATGAAAAAAAAACATGGGAACATTGCTTAACGGGCACCTTGAGTTTGATAATGCATGCCACCGGAAGTCTAGTCCAAACTCACTAAAAATTGCAGCACATGCAACGTTCTTTATGCTCATAATGCAAACTGGGCTCTATGTCAAGCCAAACTGGGCTCATGTGATTTTCAGCACAATGGCTAGGCAAGATATGCATGGTCTTTACATAGTAAATAGCCAATGGATACAATAGGGAAAAAAATCATTTTATCTATGATACATCCTCGAATTTGGTAATTCTCTTATGACTTGTGCCAACAGGTAGTGATATCAGATGTAAGTCAGTTGTGGCCAATGTCTGCTGCATAACAGAATGTTTCTTATTCTGTCAACATATTATGTTCTATTTTACAGAATCCCGGCAAATGCTAAGCCAATTATTGATTAATACCCGGGAGACACATCCACCGCGAAATGACGATGAATATCTGATGTACTGGTGATGTATATGTCAGCTGTCATACCTCCATTATTACACAAGACCATTATGATCGAAACATAAAATATTATCAATTAGTTTGAGTTTTTTCTCACATGTTGTTTGTGAGTGATTTTATTGGCGTCAAACTTTTTTTTGACAGATAGAATAAATCTCACAAAGTATTTATAGTATTTACAGCACGTCAGTATCTCAGTAAAATATCAAATGTAAGTCAGTTGTGGCCAATGTCTGCTGCATAACAGAATGTTTCTTATTCTGTCAACATATTATGTTCTATTTTACAGAATCCCGGCAAATGCTAAGCCAATTATTGATTAATACCCGGGAGACACATCCACCGCGAAATGACGATGAATATCTGATGTACTGGTGATGTATATGTCAGCTGTCATATCTCCATTATTACACAGGATCATTATGATCGAAACATAAAATATTATCAATTAGTTTGAGTTTTTTCACACATGTTGTTTGTGAGTGATTTTATTGGCGTCGAACTTTTTTTTTGACAGATAGAATAAATCTCACAAAGTATTTATAGTATTTACAGCACGTCAGTATCTCAGTAAAATATCAAATGTAAGTCAGTTGTGGCCAATGTCTGCTGCATAACAAAATGTTTCTTATCCTGTCAACGTATTATGTTCTATTTTACAGAATCCCGGCAAATGCTAAGCCAATTATTGATTAATACCCGAGAGACACATCCACCGCGAAATGACGATGAATATCTGATGTACTGGTGATGTATATGTCAGCTGTCATACCTCCATTATTACACAACAAGATCATTATGATCGAAACATAAAATATTATCAATTAGTTTGAGTTTTTTCACACATGTTGTTTGTGAGTGATTTTATTGGCGTCAAACTTTTTTTTTGACAGATAGAATAAATATCACAAAGTATTTATAGTATTTACAGCACGTCAGTATCTCAGTAAAATTTATGTGTCAGTATGTGACCTTTCTAACCTAACAACCTCGTTGCCATGGGCCGTATGTAGAGTATACGTGCCATTGTGACCGGTTACATTTTATGAGTATGATATATTTTCTATCACCAGGCTTAATTTCCTAGTGTTTAGCGACACTATGCTCACGTAACTCAGAACAAGATTCTACAAGCAGCTAATTAGAAAAAATCGTATGATGTCACGAATATTCATTATAATAGCTAATGAACTCCCAAATGTAAGTAAAGATTTTATTAACTAATTGACACGAAATCGTTAATATCTCGGGAACGGTTGGAGATATTCAGGTTCTGTGAAGCCAGCACTTTAGACGTTTTCTATCACACAAGACATTAAGAATTACATTCGTTTCGACTCGAGTTAGAATTTGAATATTTAAATCAATAAATATTATAGAATAATGATGATGGTGACCTGACACCATTGTATTAATACCACATACTGTTATAATGCATAATACGTGCACAATGGAAAAGATATACGACAATATTCTCGTTTTGATTTTAAATGTGATTCGCTGCATTTTGCGAGGTACATTCCATAGATATGACTCGAAGCTCTAGTGATGAGCATCCGTATAGCCTCAAGGACAACATTTCCAGGAAACCAATCCAGTGGTATTTTATACGATGGGAGCATCCAACCAACCTGGTCTTTCCAGTCCATGTCAGACCGGATGTGACATGTGTCACCGTCACGATTTCACTGAACCTTGATTCCTTTGTAATTTAAAGACAGCGAGCGATAATTCATAAATATACGTGAGCAGGGTGTTATTGGTGTCAACCAATACCAAAAGAGGAAAAACCACCATTGAACCCTACTGCTGTGCTGCTAACGTTTGTTGTTTCTTTGGGACCTCGCATCAAATACGATGCACATACACTGAAAAGACTAGACATAGACTGGAATACAATCAAGTTTGAATCCACTTGCTGAACCCAACGCCCGGGACGAACTTCGTGTAAGTCAGACCGTACAAGCCCCAGGCAGTCTTGTACCTAATCCACTGGATCGCTCAGCAGAAAATGTTTCTACTATTTATATTCTCAAAAAGGATCTAACTTTGGAGGATATGGTATCATTTGCCTGTGGTTGTACTTGTAGTATTTGATAGGGCGTGGGAGTTCATATGTCGCCTATGAACATCCGGGGATTTAGGGAGGTTTGTGTATGACCAGAGTTCGGGTGATGGAATATAAGTCGGCATTAGGACTCGGCCATAAATTTCAACGTGAGGCCGACACAATGCCGTATAATGTGAGTCATGGATCCTAAGCGATTGGTTCTTCATTTACACCCTTAGGAATTAAACACGTTTACACGTGGCGTTTAGAACAGTACACATGGAAACGTCAGGGGGTAATCATCTGTCATCTGTTCACGAAAACTACACAAACCGGATGTCCAATTTCATAGTAAGTCTCACTTCCCTGTGGAGGATTACAGTCTGGAGCTATACATCCGGAAGTTCATCACTGTCTCGAGGTACTCAATGCCACTCATTTATTGACTGAGATTTAAATAGAGTTTGGAATCCAATATATACACGGCCTGATTTATACCGAGTAACTGACATAATAGTAGGCCAACTGGCTTGCAGAAACTGAGTTGGATAGTTGTGGGAGGAATTATGATTGTGGGAGGAATTATGTATGATATGAGAGTACGAATCTCTTGTATTGAACATGTACAATGCGCGTGTTGTGAAAATTGTTGAACTAGTCATGAATAGAGATACACTAATAATATATTCCAAAAATGTACATACATGTAGTAATCGTTTTCAACTAGGTTCCACATAAACATATTTACAATAATATGTTCCCGATATTCATTGTCACCTTGAGTTTTGAAACCCAATCAATATTTTTACCACTTTCGGTACTTCAATATGCTCGAGTTTCCATTCTTCTTGTCACGTCATCTTGAGTATACAGCGATGAACTGAGGAGCGATTCAAGCTGGAATATATAGTGCTTGTCAATTCAATCATGATCGTAGTTCATTTTATGCTCAATTTGCGAGACATTATTTGAACGATCATGTAAATTTTAAAGTTACGAATTTAGCAGTGGTGAAAATTACAAAACGACACCAAATCTTTTTTTTTCAAACCGTTCAAGATCTGAAATGAAAAAAAAAGATACATTTGTACGTATATGTCAGTTTGGAATATTCTGTTCCAAAAACAAGAACTTGGATATCCCAACTGGGGGCTAGGTAGCGTGGGAGGTTCCATTTTTGATGATTTAACGGGCCCCTGTCAACAGAAAGTGCTCAGATATTGGATACTTATATCTAGGCCAATTTGTAATATACACTCTGTACTGTGTCCTGGTCGTGTGATGCTCACCGAGAGAGAGAGAGCAGAATAATAAAAGAAATATTGCCACCGTTTAGATACTCTATATTGTGTGATATTGAACCTTATTTATATCTTTTGTACAAGTTCAACAGAGTAAGATGTACGTGAGCTACACTGTAGTTACAAAAGGTTGTCCGGAGATATCAAAACTTGTGATTATGTGTGTTATACCTCAACGCACTTTGTTTTCAAGCTCTTCTGAAGGAACATGTCTGATTAGTCGGTTTTATATTTAGGTTTAAGTTATATGTTTTATTTGTATTCACATGACAGCAAATTATTGTGATCAGAAACTGTAATCGTGCTTATATAGACCGACAAAATGTATCTCATTGAAAGATAAGACAGGGAAGCGAGATTTTGAAAAGGTCAAGAGATAAACGTAATAATATCTTATATTATTATTTTATTGTGATGCATTCAACAATATTTTTCTTTGGAACAGAATTCTTCTGTATGTTGTTTATTCAGCGTGTGATTGGGAATGGTGAGGCAAATGTTTAGTAATAATTTTTGGTTATTTTCAATACATGCAGAAAAGAATACATGCAATTGTGGGCAAAACTGTTTTCTGTTTGTTGGAACAGAAAGGGCTATTCTGGAGAGTTGTAAACGTGACTTCCATGCCCCATTGTTATCCCAATAAAAGTGTTGAAAAGAACATGGATACAAACTACTTTCATACGAGACGCATAGATTTTACTCGCGCAAGTACTGAATTGAATCAGATCTCAAACATCCAGAAGACTGGGTGCAGATTATTTCATATCCCATGTGTCTGCACTCGTAAATGTGTCTTATCTACTATGAAAGAAATATGTAACAAGTTCGATGACACGCGTTTAAGTTGTTAAATTAAGTTGTTGTTTCTAATCTATTGTTGTTATTACACGCTTTTCAATTTTAATATCATTTGACATTATACACATCTATACACATCGTTCCGTATGTTTTTCATCTTACATCTTCGCACCACTAATATCATTCGTTCATTTACCAGTACACAAATGTCATTCGCCGAACGGTGTCTGATCTCAAGAAGGGCAGGAACTGAACTGGGTTTCTTACACATTGATATTCCGTATTCTCGTTACAAGCAAATCTGAGTAATTATCATTGTTAAGACTGTTTTGATCATGACTTGTGTCAGTGTTCAAATATTAATGTATGTATTGCTATAAGGGTCATTTATGAGTGTAATACTGTAGGAATATACATCTGTATATATATATACTTCTAAACCAATGTATGTTTATGTCAATAATACAGTATAACGTTTTGTTAAAGTTTTGCGTCTATCAACACATCCCTACCAACAAGACAAATTTTCAAATGATATGAAACAATATCAGAAATTTATTAATTGTATCTCCCGAACAAAGTTCGCGCTGCCGTAAATATTTTCTTGTGAATGTTTTAATCGTTGCAAATCTGAACCGATTCTAATAATATTTTACATGGACATGTCTATGGAAGCCCACCACACCTAATGATTTTTGTTGCCATATATAGCGACCAAGATGGCCGACTGGGGAAACATTTTGTGACGAAATCAGCTGTTTTGACATACATGACTTGTGAACGCCTTAGTCTGGTAATTTTATTGGCATCTCTGTGATATTGAACAGGAATATTGACCAATGCTTATTCACAAAACCTTTTGTTTTTCGGAGTGAAAATAAGTTGGGGGGTTAAAAAAAAGAACCTTTTTAAAACAATGTGAAATATCCATTTAGAAGTTTATGATCATTCCTTTTGGTTGCAATCTGAAAACACACTGAATGCATGTACAAATATACAGCTGATGGTCTTGTGCAAAATAGATTACTGTTACTGAATAGGTAATGAATTTCACTAGTTAAGTCTATTATTGCCCAGAAAAAAAATAGATAAGGTGAAAATTTTGTATCATTAGACTAAACAAGGCGAAGCCTTTGTCTGGTATAGAGTTCATACCTGTAGTAATAATTTGTATTACTTAATTTCTCGAAATTATTGCAACAGTTAAATTATATTTATCATCAGCGAATGTAGATATACAAATTATTGCAATGTTGGGGATAGGTTATTCCAATCTTGTAACAAGCTTTTGTGAAAAATATTTAGTAAGAAATAAGTTTACGAATATTTTAGTTGTTAAGATTATTACTGCATGGAATAAAAAATAGTTAAGGCTTGGAACATTTATTATTGACATTGATGAAAGATACGGGCCCCACAGCAATAATATTAACATAGATGATGGGCCATCGGGGGGATACACCCATGCGGTCTTCGGCGATAGAAAGCCCCAAGCTATGACTTTGATTTCACTTTCTGATACATATCGGATGTATCGTCACTCAATAAAGTTTGGTGATTATTTGATGCCATAAATTTCTTACGGAACTTGAGATTCAGGATAACAAAAACTCCTAATTTTTATATGCACAGCATATTGTGTGTTTGTCTCATAACTTATAGCTTTTCCAAAGGTAGTTGCAGATATGAAGACTTTGTTCACCGAAGTCCCCAGCTAGTCTCTAAACTGCTGCGACAAAGATATGTTTTACCAAGAATAATAGCTCTTTTTAAGGAATTCTATGAACGTCGTCACCATATGGTTGATAAGTATACCAACTCAAGACATGTTTGCATGTTACTTATTTGAATTCATGTTGGGTGTCACGTGTGGAGCAGGTAATCATCACTCATTCTGGAACACCTGATTTCACCGCCTTATGGCCATACATGTATTTGCGGGTTTATGAAGTTCCATACAATTCTTGCTCTTGCCTGAGATTGGGTAACGGACTCGATTTTGTTCGATCGGAATACTTTTTGCTTGTATCGGTTCCAATTTTTTATACTCATACATCAGTTTAGAATACACACAAAAGAACTTTGATATCCCAGCCGGGAGCTGGATAGCGTGGGAGGTTTGGATGATTTAGCAGGGTCCTGTAAGCACAGACATCCTCAGATATTGGATACTTACAGCTAGGAGCCAGTCCAGTTTTAATGCACCCTGTACCGTGGTCCTGGTCATGTGGAGTCCGCCGACAGGGAGCGGAATAATATCACGTAAGAGCAAAATACTAAAAGAAATATTTCACCCTTCAAAAACTCTTGTCTTGTTTGATACTGATTCTGACCTACGTTGTACGTACATCAGATGTAAGTGAACTAGATTCGGACTACATTGTTACCTTGATAACTTGACTCCCACCCCAACATACAGGGACCTTCCATGTGTGTTTTTTTCATGCATGCATCTTCACCATGTTCATCTTGTTCCTGTTCGATTTTGACAAAGATCCTAAATCTAAAGATCTCATATTTATGAACGATTTTTCAAGGTGCAATCACACAACAGCGTTTTCAGAAAAGAAATTTTAATCATGTTTATTCAGACCAACAAACATGCATTTCATTGCAAAGATAGACATTGAATCGATATTTTGAATGCTGCGAGAGATGAACGCGATTTGACTTTCGTATATTCATCCAAGAATCTTAATAATAAGTTATCAAAACAAATATATAGTGATCATAGTTGCTTTTTTTCAGTGTAAACTTATGATACAAATTGTGTAAAATGTGTAAAATTATGAAACAAACGTGTGGTTAAAAAGGCATATAAGTGTAGGCAATACTAGTTTGAAATCACGAGGGGAATCACAAGGGAACATCCGATAAAACAAAAAGAATTTTACAGCTCCTGATAAGAACACCATGCCATATAAATAATGATACGTATATTTTCGTATCACATACAAAATAGAACTGAGCAATAAGTATACTTGTGCAGAGAAGAACAAATTGTTCAATGTTCAAATTGAACAAATTGTTCAATCGTTGTGTGAAAACAGATTTGAACACATGTAAATGGAATGTTTAAGTATCAAAGGTCACTGAAGGTCATACACTGAGTTTTGATGTTACTCGATATATAGAACTGCAGATATCCATTTATGAATAGAATAATGACATTGCCTGATATTGATATTATTGTAATACTATAGATTGGCTACCACTGAAAGCTGATTTATAGCGTAATTGATGAGAATACAGTATAGAAGTGAAGAAAACGTATTTCTATGGATAAAAATCCGTACAACAATTTTCCCTTAGTCATGCTTCTGTGCTAATTCCATGTCAATTAGTAACCGATATTGATTGTACACGCAGGGAGTTCACGCTCGCGACTGATGAATTGGATCAAGTCTCAATCCTCAAGGAAACTGGGTAATTGTTTGTCGGTGTTTACGACATACGCGTCGTAATCAACACGAACTGGCATGAGAAAATATTTTCACATGTGTCTGCACTCGTGATTGAGTATCATGTACACTAAAAATTAACAAGTTCGTTGACACAAATTTTCGTTGTTGTTAACCAATATAGTATTATTATTTTGGTATTACTTGAAAGTTTACACAACGTTCTATATATATGTTTTCGACATACTTCTCGACATCCACACAATTTTTCAATTTAACAGTAAAAAAACTGATGCGATTGGCCTAGCGGTAGTTGAACTCATGAATGGGAGATGTGAATGGAATGTGAATTCATGAATGGAATTTACACGGGTTTCTTATGTATTCTCGTCCAAAGCAATTTTATTGCTATAATCACTTTTCGAATTGACAAAATTTATTCATTCAGCGATAGCTTTATTTTGTCTATAGAATGAGAAATCTTACAAATTTGGGTCTGAAAAGGTGTATTACGTGCCTAAATTGAGTTTCCAAATCAAGATTCAAATTCGGGCCAGTCATTCTCGCATCAAGTTTTTCCTCAAAGCGGCCCGCCTTGAGGGCGAGTTCTACACACTGTCTCACGACGTCATTGGTATTTGTCTAGATACTGTGGCAAATTATATTTATCATCAGCGAATGTAGATATACAAATTATTGCAATGTTGGGGATAGGTTATTCCAATCTTGTAACAAGCTTTTGTGAAAAATATTTAGTAAGAAATAAGTTCACGAATATTTTAGTTGTTAAGATTATTACTGCATGGAATAAAAAATAGTTAAGGCTTGGAACATTTATTATTGACATTGATGAAAGATACGGGCCCCACAGCAATAATATTAACATAGATGATGGGCCATCAGGGGGATACACCCATGCGGTCTTCGGCGATAGAAAGCCCCAAGCTATGACTTTGATTTCACTTTCTGATACATATCGGATGTATCGTCACTCAATAAAGTTTGGTGATTATTTGATGCCATAAATTTCTTACGGAACTTGAGATTCAGGATAACAAAAACTCCTAACTTTTATATGCACAGCATATTGTGTGTTTGTCTCATAACTTATAGCTTTTCCAAAGGTAGTTGCAGATATGAAGACTTTGTTCACCGAAGTCCCCAGCTAGTCTCTAAACTGCTGCGACAAGGATATGTTTTACCAAGAATAATAGCTCTTTTTAAGGAATTCTATGAACGTCGTCACCATATGGTTGATAAGTATACCAACTCAAGACATGTTTGCATGTTACTTATTTGAATTCATGTTGGGTGTCACGTGTGGGGCAGGTAATCATCACTCATTCTGGAACACCTGATTTCACCGCCTTATGGCCATACATGTATTTGCGGGTTTATGAAGTTCCATACAATTCTTGCTCTTGCCTGAGATTGGGTAACGGACTCGATTTTGTTCGATCGGAATACTTTTTGCTTGTATCGGTTCCAATTTTTTATACTCATACATCAGTTTAGAATGTTTTATCCACACACACAAAAGAACTTTGATATCCCAGCCGGGAGCTGGATAGCGTGGGAGGTTTGGATGATTTAGCAGGGTCCTGTAAGCACAGACATCCTCAGATATTGGATACTTACAGCTAGGAGCCAGTCCATTTTTAATGCACCCTGTACCGTGGTCCTGGTCATGTGGAGTCCGCCGACAGAGAGCGGAATAATATCACGTAAGAGCAAAATACTAAAAGAAATATTTCACCCTTTAAAAACTCTTGTCTTGTTTGATACTGATTCTGACCTACGTTTTACGTACGGCGGTCGAGTTCGACGACATCAGATGTGAGTGAACTAGATTCGGACTACATTGTTACCTTGATAACTTGACTCCCACCCCAACATACAGGGGCCTTCCCTGTGTGTTTTTTTCATGCATGCATCTTCACCATGTTCATCTTATTCTGTTCGATTTTGACAAAGATCCTAAATCTAAAGATCTCATATTTATATATAAACGATTTTTCACAAAGATCCTAAATCTAAAGATCTCATATTTATATATAAACGATTTTTCAAGGTGCAATCACACAACAGCGTTTTCAGAAAAGAAATTTTAATCATGTTTATTCAGACCAACAAACATGCATTTCATTGCAAAGATAGACATTGAAGCGATATTTTGAATGCTGCGAGAGATGAACGCGATTTGACTTTCATATATTTATCCAAGAATCTTAATAATAAGTTATCATAACAAATATATAGTGATCATAGTTGTTTTTTTCAGTGTGAACTTATGATACAAATTGTGTAAAATGTGTGAAATTATGAAACAAACGTGTGGTTAAAAAGGCATATAAGTGTAGGCAATACTAGTTTGAAATCACGAGGGGAATCACAAGGGAACATCCGATAGAACAAAAAGAATTTTACAGCTCCTGATAAGAACACCATGCCATATAAATAATAATACGTATATTTTCGTATCACATACAAAATAGAACTGAGCAATAAGTATGCTTGTGCAGAGAAGAACAAATTGTTCAATGTTCAAATTGAACAAATTGTTCAATCGTCGTGTGAAAACAGATTTGAACACATGTAAATGGAATGTTTAAGTATCAAAGGTCACTGAAGGTCATACACTGAGTTTTGATGTTACTCGATATATAGAACTGCAGATATCCATTTATGAATAGGATGACATTGTCTGATATTGATATTATTGTAATACTATAGATTGGCTACCACTGAAAGCTGATTTATAGCGTAATTGATGAGAATACAGTATAGAAGTGAAGAAAACGTACTTCTATGGATAAAAATCCGTACAACAATTTCCCTTAGTCATGCTTCTGTGCTAATTCCATGTCAATTAGTAACCGATATTGATTGTACACGCAGGGAGTTCACGCTCGCGACTGATGAATTGGATCAAGTCTCAATCCCCAAGGAAACTGGGTAATTGTTTGTCGGTGTTTACGACATACGCGTCGTAATCAACACGAACTGGCATGAGAAAATATTTTCACATGTGTCTGCACTCGTGATTGAGTATCATGTACACTAAAAAATTAACAAGTTCGTTGACACAAATTTTCGTTGTTGTTAACCAATATAGTATAATTATTTTGGTATCACTTGAAAGTTTACACAACGTTCTATATATATGTTTTCGACATACTTCTCGACATCCACACAATTTTTCAATTTAACAGTAAAAAAAACTGATGCGATTGGCCTAGCGGTAGTTGAACTCATGAATGGGAGATGTGAATGGAATGTGAATTCATGAATGGAATTTACACGGGTTTCTTATGTATTCTCGTCCAAAGCAATTTTAATGCTATAATCACTTTTCGAATTGACAAAATTTATTCATTCAGCGATAGCTTTATTTTGTCTATAGAATGAGAAATCTTACAAATTTGGGTCTGAAAAGGTGTATTACGTGCCTAAATTGAGTTTCCAAATCAAGATTCAAATTCGGGCCAGTCATTCTCGCATCAAGTTTTTCCTCAAAGCGGCCCGCCTTGAGGGCGAGTTCTACACACTGTCTCACGACGTCATTGGTATTTGTCTAGATACTGTGGCAACCGGCAATGTAGGCAGGCCGATCCTTCTCTATCCACCGTTTTCATGCATGATATACAAAACTGATACGGCAGTTTTCTGAGTATATGTAGTCGAACTGTGCATATTTCCTATATATTCCCAACTATCTCGAGATGTACTTTCAAGTTTGTGTGACAAACAAGAATGCTAAATTTGGCTGAATTTAAAATTGATTCCAACTTTAAAGTCATAGTAGCAAGGTACCATTATATGGTTTTATTCCTGTTCAGATAAAGGCATTGTGGACATTTGGTGATAAAAAGGTGTTCGCGTTAATTTGTAATTAATAACAGCGACATATAATCGAGTATATTGAGCCGGTATTGCAATCGCCTTCTCATGCCGATGAAAAAAATAGCTTCGGCAGTTTCCGTAATCGTGACGTCAGTTGAGGCAAAATGTGCTTTGATGGCTGACCAAAAACGTAAAACACGTCATTTGGGCGGTCAGCTCAAAGATAGAAAACCACTCCAAAATGCATGAGATTCAAAAGAAAACACGTGAAAACCAACAAATACTGGACATCTTGCAGTTCAACAAACCTCCCTTCTGGGAGAATGAATAGTACTGATTCTAAATATCAAGACAAGAAATGCCGTATTCCAACCATCTCACCCATTCATTTGAATTGTCAAATAGACGTGGAATCAATACCCAGTATTAAGTATTCCGAACAAACAAAACAGGGTCCGTTATCCAATCTCATAGTCCGGGGACAGAAAGTCGAGAATGAATATATGCGACATGCAGTTTACCTTGCTGGCTACATGTACTTTCAGTACTGCCTCAAATGACGTCACAAACCACGTGACCCATACTAAAATCGTGATCAAAATCTTCGGCAATTTACGGAAGGAGTGCCTATTTGATTCAATATCTCGAAACCCATTGATTGTATTCGTAAAATTCGTTCGAATTTGCAGATAACTATTCATAATGGACTAAATGAAAAGCACTTTCATCGGCATGCTACTAGGTCGTTAAGCTAATCAGATGTAAAAGGATTAGAATATGATTGGTACCGGTGTACGTTGATCATTGTATGTGTCGCCATTGATAGTACTTATCATTATTATATGTAGAAATATATAGTTTTCTTATATAAAATCGACGCTATGTACATGTGTATGTAAGTATCGACCTATTACCACCAATACAGCCAAATTTTGATGATTTCAATAACAAACATACAACATTTTGCAATAGAAACAAAGCCCGACCAATTACTTTATAAAAAGACACACTGGCGTCATCAGGGGCAGACAGTGTATATATCAATCTAATGACATTAACATGACACAGTTTGATTATGTCTATAACGAGACTTGCATGAAACGTTTTTGGGAATGGAAACAAAGCCCGACCAGATAATTGTATCCGAAGCCAGACTTGTGACTGATTGTGAATCTATCTGTAGGCCTACTGTATACTCGATGGAATTAGTAAACAACTGCGCGACATACTTCAGACATTGATAAACGCCCCTATCTATTTTTGTATGAATATTTAAGGATCAACACAATAAACAAAGAACCCCTTAAAAAGAAATGTTATGAATGTGAGGCGGCAAAATAGTACATCTTTAAATTCAGAACTTTGTTTACGACTGGTGCCCATATCATGACATGTCTGGTTTTTATGTGTGGCCGGTGTCTGTTGCATTGTTGCCGACATACCCTTCTTACACTGTCAACATATCACATTCTATAATATTCCCAGGGTACGGAATCCCCGCAAATGTTAAGCCAATTAATGTATATTACCTCTATGACACAGCCACCGCTGAATAAAATAAAACCCTGATGCGTAAGGTATCCACATGGCACATGTCATACATGTGGGGTTGTGCTATCTGCATGAATAATATAGAAAAACAATGATGTTGAAAAAAATGATAGAGACCATGCCAGCCATTCGTCTCGGAATCTTTGCTTTTCGCAAATAACAGAATAACCATTGTCAAATAATTGAAATCTGACATGTATCAACCACGGACATTTGAAATAACAATATATGAAAAGTAAAGTGAATACCATTTCATTAATTATTCAATACAATGCGCTGAAGTAAAGCTTATTTTATTAATTATTCAACTCAAGCGACAGGGGAATACACATGGCTGAATTAACACACAATATATATGCAAGTTTGGAGACAATGTGTTTGTTAACTAGAATCTAAACTGGATGGAAAGGAAGACATACACCTGTCATTACCAAGCTGCTGTAACATCACTCTCGAAATAAACAGAACCTCGAGCTATATATAGGTTTATCACAACATACCACCAATAAAATCATCCAAAATATTGAAAACAAACAATACATACACACGACATCTATGCGTGAATGGTGTCATGAGCACAACACTAAATTTGACGGTGAGAACAGCAGCGGACTCATCTTGGGAACTCGTTTTCAGTGCTCGTATTGAAAATGGACGTTCCGAGATCTAGTATACAACACGTACATAACGTTTTAAGAGTATTCAATCAAATTCATGCATCGACAACTCATCTTTGGGTGATTATTTAACTATCTATCATGTAGGAACATAAGTCTCACAAATTAGTATCCAAATTTATTAGCTTTTATCCTGATATCAAAGTGGTCAAAATACATTTCATTTTTTCACTTTGTAACCAACTTTAGGTGATATATGCACATGTGTAATAAATTTGACGAATGACTGCTTTTGGATGGATATGTCTTCTAGTACCTCCAACTAAACACCCACGCATCTTACAAAGCCAATCTTACCTGTATTCAAGTGTGTGCCGTGATGACTAGTATCGTCATAATGACCCCGGTTGAGAAGATTTCAGTGTTCGACATAGCCCTGACAATTATTCTGAAATGTTTGTAAATAACAATGAAAAGTACACATACCTGATATGTGCAGTCCACATAAATACGTATTAGGTACTCATTGGTGAAAAAAGTTATAGCCAAATATCATTAGTGCCAGAGAAAACATGTACCTAGCAGGCCTACCCCCCTCTAAATTCGCCCATTTCAGATAACGTCCTTATGAAAACGTCCTTATTCCTTATTCTTAACTGGACAAAAGAATACCGTGAGCCGTGAACCCGGCCAATACAAACTCGACCGGGTCAGTCATCAGCAACCAATTTTAGGGGGGGGGGGGGGGGGTTGGAAGAAGAAAAAAATGCATCACCGCATCACTCTTTTGGGGAACCTACTAACCATGATAATCATTTTTCGGCCTCAGTGACTGTCGTAAGTTGATTGCAGATCTTCGACATTTGAATTTGATCCTTATGCAGGTTGCTCATTTTTCAACGTGGCATGTCCCATCAACTGGTTGGCATTTTGTATTCTGACAAAAAATTGGGGATATTCATCTCAATTCTGATGAGCAAATGTTTTGTACGCTGAGGAGAGTGAGTACTGATCTGTTTAGAAATTTAAAGCATATACATGTGACCGGACTTGACAGTTGACCCTTTACAGTTTCCGTACCTTGCCTCGATTAATTATGCGTAATAATTAATATTCAACTAAAGCGAGACTGCGTCCCGTCAACAAATATTTAAGGGGTCGCGCATAGCAATCGGCGCCATTTGTTTGAAATGCGACCCGAGTTGCTGCATCGCACAACATGTATACATACACTACATGTTTTCCAGGTACGTGGGCAGTCTAAATTGGTTAGGAAAGGGTTATATATCAGGTTTTATGACTATCATGTATGTAAAATTGTCCAGCCATTCATGGAGCACGTAACTTTGATTGATTTATTTATTTGTCCATGATTGGAAATGTAGAGTTTTTACTAAACAACTAATTTAATCTTGTTAGGTATCTTGTTATTGATTTATGATTTTATCCATATTGTTAATAAATAGCCATTTGTTTGAAATGCGACCCGAGTTGCTGCATCGCACAACATGTATACATACACTACATGTTTTCCAGGCAAATCGGCCATTTACAACTAACAACCCACAACGAACGAACTGTGATCGGCCCGTTGACGAAATAAGGGTTGCAATGGCGCAGTCGGCAGGATTTTGGTAGATGAGGATGACGTACTGATCTCCATTACCCCAGTTAGAGCGGTTCCGATGACGTCAGTGACATCCCGGGGCGAGGACGTCGGAAAGCACTATACCGTCAGGAACACCGGACCCGTGGCCTCGCGTATGTGATCGATTGGAAAGAGCGCGCTTTTCTCATATCTCCGCTTGTGGCATCCATCGCACGACGGACGGATCACACTTCGCGCACACACAGACGGACGGACGGTCTTCGCTTGAAACCGGTATACCCAACTTCGTATGCATACAGATGTAACAAAACCATGCAACTGCCGCGCTGAAACGTTCGTTAGGAACGGTCACATGATCTACAAAGTCCACTTGCGAAGACACCGTTCGCGGAAGAACCGTTCGCGGAAGCACGATTGCGGAAGCATCATCAGCGGAAGCATCGTTCGCGGAAGAACCGTTCGCGGAAGCACGATTGCGGAAGCATCATCAGCGGAAGCATCAGTCGCGGAAGCACCGTTCGCGGAAGAGGAGCCTTCGCGGAAGAACCGTTCGCGGACGCAGTCTTCACCACGTGGAGAAGAGTGCGGAAGATACGTTCGCGGACGAAGATGCGCGCGCAGCCACCCTGGCTATATAAGGGAGAGCGGACGGCCGCTCTGAGAGCACTGCAACAGCGACATCGACCGTGGGGAGATCGTCACCGCCACAGCCAAGGGACTCGACGAACTCCGTGCGGACGACTCCTTCTTCAGGGCCTTAGAGTCAACCGGGATTAGACCGACTACCTGGAGAAACCATTCGACTAAACGGGACGGGAAACTTCAACGGGAAGGGACAGAGAGACGCCGCCGGCTAAGAACTCTTTTTAGTTGTGCCCTCGTGCACTATTTATTTTTGAAATGTGATCATACAGTGCTCCATGTCTGAACTTCATATTTGTACGTCACGTGGGTGACCAGCCATACAATTGTAAGTTGATTTGATGTATATAAATCTTCAATTTGTTTACATCTGAGTTGCTTCTTGCCTAAGTGAAGCCGGTAAGCTACGGAGTGATGATACACCAGCGTTGGGGGACACCAATTTAGTGACGGCTCTCGAATCACAACGAGCGGGAGTTACATAAAGTCTATACGATCAGAGAAACCAGGTTTTTTGGGCCACACCGAAAACAAGTCATTACCAAACGTCACAACTTGGTGCCGTGACCAGGATCCCCGAGGGTCTACTGCCAGGGAACGAACCTCAGCATCACTCATGTCCGGCGAAAACGACGAAACTGCCCCAGGGAAGACAGGAGGTGAAGAGGAAGACTCTTCGCGGACGGCCTCACTTGCGGACGAGGAAGACAGCGGTTCGCGGAAGCCGACCTTTGCGGAAGAGGGAGACGACCGTTCGCGGAAGACGTTCGCGGAAGACGACCGTTCGCGGAAGACGTTCGCGGACGACAACCGTTCGCGGAAGACGACCTTGGCGGAAGAGGCCGACGACCGTTCGCGGAAGACAACGTTCGCGGAAGACGACCGTTCGCGGAAGAGCAGCTTCACAGCCAGGGGTAGACGGGACGTTTCGACGAGTGAGGAGCAACCAGGGAGGTCGAGACCTTCCATGGGCCAGTCGACTAGTCAACAGAGACCCCGGAGCCAGACACCCGACAACCGTTTTCTTTTCAGACACGACTCTGGGTGGCAGCACGATCGAGACAGGGAGAGGTCAACCTACCTTGAGAGCGTTAGGAGGGGCCCCGAGTTCCGACGAGTGCTGGGACCGGAGTACGTCAATCTGGACGGAGAGGACGGCGAAATCTGGGCGAGGAGGGATCGGCTACAGCTACCGGAGCAGAGTCCAAGTGTGGCACCTCCAGAGAATGCAGCATTGAGACGGCTTTGGGACCAGTCCCAGCAGCAGTCTGGTGCAACAGAGCAGCAGTCTGGTGCAACAGGGCAGCGGTCGGGTGTGACGAGTCGACAAACGGGAGTGACTGGAGGACGGGTTACTTGGGCTCCGACCCAAGAGAGCAGCTCGAGAGGGAGAGGACTTTTCGCGGAAGAGAACATTCGCGGACGAGAGGCATTCTTCGGCGACAGGGACGCTTGCAGCCGGGGACCCTTCGTGGATGAACGGGCTCGTGGGCGAGGGGGAGTCTTTGGTGACGAGGACGCTTGTGACCGGGGAGGGCCCTTCGCGGACGACCACGTTCGCGGACGAGGACGACTCGCGGAAGAGAGTGTTCGCGGAAGAGAGGAGTCTTCACCCAGACGGCGGCTCGACGAAAGGAGTGATCCAGGCGACCAATCTTCCTTTCCAGTTTTTCAGAGTAGACGGGGAAGACCATTCGCGGATGAGCCGGTTCGCGGAAGACTCGCGGAAGATGGCGTTCGCGGACGTGCATCTTTTGTGGAGGGACGTCTCCGAGACATCTTGGCGGACGAGCCCGTTCGCGGAAGACTCGCGGAAGACGGCGTTCGCGGAAGAGGCCTGTTCGCGGAAGAACTTCTTCGGGAGCTGTTGGCGGAGGAGTCCGTTCGCGGAAGGTTCGCGGAAGACAGTGTTCGCGGAGGGTTCGCGGAAGACAGCGTTCGCGGAAGAGAGAGGTCTTCACCCAGTCGACAACCGAGACAGCCAGCCTCCTGGAGAAATCCAGCTTCTATTTCAGTCACCCAGGGAGGCCGGAGACAGCACCCTTTCTCATCATCGGGCGATGAGGGGCCTTCATCTGATGGAGGGACCGACAGCAGCCATGGTTACCCAGGACGGGGGAGGAGACCACCGAGGCGGGGACCGCCGCTGCACCGACGAAGCCCTAGGCCGAGACGGAGGCAGGAGGACTCGTCGTCCGAGGACAGCACAGCCTGGAATCAGAACGGCAGAAGGAACCGGAAGATGCTGACCCCTGACAAGTTCGATGGGACTTCCATAGAGTGGCCGGTGTACCGGGCCCACTTTGACGTCATCGCAGAGGTCAACGGATGGAGCAAGCGGGAGCAGGGCGTCTACTTAGCCGGGAGCTTGACAGGAGAGGCGCGACGAATGCTGACCAGCCTGAGTCCTGCAGACCGGAGGGACATCGACGTTCTGACCGACAAGCTGACCCTACGATTCGACCCTGACTGTCAGGAGGAGTCCTACAAGGCGACCTTGGGACAGAGAACCCGCAGGAAGGCAGAGACACCCCAGCAGTACGGCTATGAGTTGCAGCGACTGGCCGGCCGTGGTTATCCGGATCTGAACTCCGCAGCTCAGGAGGCTATCGCCTTAGACCACTTCTGGAAGGGCCATCCAGATGGGGACATGAAGGTGATGGCGCTCATGAGGAAGATGAAGACCATGGAGGAGGCCATAGCGTTCGTGACCCAGTACGAATGTGTCAAACCCAAGCCTGGGAAGCCGGTGATGTCCATAGAGTCGGAGGACTCCGAGCCAGCTCTAGGACGGGTCCTACAGCTGTTGAAGAACCAGCAGGGAGGCGAGATTACCACCAGTGGGCAGCAGAGCAACCAGCCGAACGTAGCGGGTCTACCCAGACTTCCCTACTTCAAGGGGCTCTTTGAGAGCCAAGACAGGAAGCTGGATCGACTAATCGAGCTGTGTGAGCAGGTGCTATCCATCAAGCCGAGGGCCGCCACTGCTGAGAACAAGGGACCAAGCGCTAGGCCGGGACCAGATGACTGTTGGTACTGTGGGAAGCCGGGTCATCGGAAGTACCAGTGTCCAGATCGGCCGCCACCTCGGACCAAGGAGGAGCGCTTGAGTCGACTAATCGAGGAGATTGGTGAGCGGAACAGTTTGACAGACGAGGAGTCGGAAAACCAGTAGGGCTCATACCAGCCCCCAACCGTATGGGCCATTGGCAGGTGTGTGCACGGCTTCACAGGCGAGAAGCTCGACGAAGACGTGAAGAACACATTGCCAGGGGGGAATTTTTAGTTTCACAGATTTTTAATAGGTTTTTCCGGTGTGCATCCGAAGTAACTGGATGGGCACAGGAGGAGCTCGAGGATCGAATTCTCGACTATTTGGAGGGCAAGCCTGTCAACACAGACGGGAGTGCCAATGTACAGCAAACCGATGGAGCCGTGGAGCGTCTAATGCCCCGCGGAGACGTCAAGGAAATGCAGACCGATGGAGCCGTGGAGCGTCTAATGACCCGCGGAGACGTCGACGAAATGCAGACCGATGGAGCCGTGGAGCGTCTGGGGACCCACGGAGACATCAACGAGGTTTCTGCTAGCAGCAAGGAGAACCAACAGGTTACAACCTTGAGGCTGGAGGCTGCGAAACAGCAGGGACCCCCCTATGCAACTGAACCACAAGCGGCCGTGAAAGAGGAGACGGAGGGCCGGTGGAGCGGAATGACCAAGGGGCCAGCGCAGCAGCTATTGCTGGTGGACGACTCATTACTTATCCGGAGCGGCGGTTCCGAGGGGAGTGATTCCCTTAAGACTGACAGAGAGGACCAGGGTGGTGCATCACTGTGGGTGGACGACTCAGTACTTATCCAGGGCGGCGTCCCTGAGGAGAGTGGCAGCTCTCTTAAGATTGACAGAAATGGCCAGGTGGTGTCGCTGTCAGCCGGTGCCCGAGGCACATTGGCGTGGTATGCGGCGTGCCACGTTATGGGGAAGGCGACTCGTATGTTGGTGGACACGGGTGCCTCTTCCACCGTTCTGGACGAGTGTCTCTTCGACCAAATGGATGACGAACATAAAGCAATGATAAGGCAGACGAGAATAAGGTTACGGGCAGCAACCGGAGACTACTTACAGGTTCAAGGAGAGATGACAGTTCAACTTCTACTGGGCACACGACTCGTGTCGGCAGATGTACTGGTAGCCAAACTAGGGATCCCGGGAGTGTTGGGGCTTGATGTACTTCAACAGATTGGGGGACAGCTGGATCTGCGTAAGGGCGAGTGGCAGGTGGGCGACACTACCGTAGTGATGAGCTCGGGCCACGAGGACGCCGTCTACACACTGGTGACGGAGGAGACGGTCGTCTTGCCACCCTTTTCAGAGATGATGGTGGACCTCAAGCTGACAGGAAGTGAGGGAGGAGTTCCGAAGGCCGGCCTCGTGCAGTCCGCAAGAGAGCCGTTGGAGGACGACCCCCTCGTAGTGGGACGAGCCCTGGTACGACCCCGAGGACGCCTGGTACCGGTGGTACTTCTGAACGCCGGCGCTGGAGCTTGCACTGTGCTGATGGGGACCATCCTAGCCGAGCTTCACGGAATAGAGGCCGTGATCGACCTGGGATTTCGTCCCGATGGAGGGAAAACAACCCAGAATGAACCTAAAAGGGAACAGTGGTACCGGGAGGAGAGCGGGAGGGAGCATGAGCCCCTTACACCAAACTCCACCAAGTGGCGGAACCGGACGCCTGAGCAGCCCGAAACCAGAGTGCACGCCATGCACGCAGAATCGTCGACGAAGACACCAGAGTGCCCGGAGCATTTAAAACCGCTCCTGGAGGGAATGCATCCGGACTTGACGGAGAAGGAGGTGGAGGTCGTCAGCGATCTCCTTCGACGCCACCAGCAGGTCTTTATGGGACCAGATGGGAGGTTGGGCCGGACGTCCCTGGCGAAACACGTCATCGACACGGGAGATCACCCCCCGATCAAGCAGCCTCTGAGGAGAGCCCCGTACTACCAACAAGAGCTGATCGAGGACGAGGTCGACAAGATGTTGAAAGCTGACGTTGTGGAGCCAAGCGACAGTCCATGGTCGTCTCCCATCGTGCTAGTGAAAAAGAAGGATGGTGCACTGAGATTTTGCGTCGACTACCGCCGTCTAAATGATGTCACCCGGAAGGATGCGTACCCCCTGCCTCGAGTCGACGAGAGTTTTGATACCTTGTCAGGAGGACGATATTTTTCGACGCTAGACTTGGCTAGTGGTTACTGGCAGGTCGAGATGGACGACAGGGACAAGGAGAAGACGGCGTTCACTACCCGTAGTGGACTCTATCAATTTAAAGTGATGCCGTTTGGATTGGCGACGGCCCCGGCTACTTTTGAACGTCTAATGGAGCTGGCACTGAGGGGACTCCAATGGAAGCATTGTCTAATTTATTTGGACGATGTCGTCTGTCTTGGAAAGACTTTCCAAGAAGCCGTGGACAACCTCGAGGACGTGTTCCGGAGACTGCAGGCTGCCGGGCTGAAGCTGAAACCCGCCAAGTGTGAGCTGTTTCGACAACAGGTCAACTTCCTGGGCCATGTCGTGTCCGACCGAGGCATCCAGTGCGACCCTGCCAAGGTCGAAGCTGTAACAAAAATGGTTCCTCCGACCACCTTGACAGAACTAAGGAGCTTCCTTGGGTTCGTGGGGTACTACCGCAGATTCATCACTGACTTTGCCACCCGAGCGGGACCCCTCAACCACCTGTTAAAGAAGGAAGTCAACTACCATTGGAGCGAGGCTCATCAGCAGGCGTTCGAGGCGCTGCGTCAACCCCTGACCGAGCACCCCCTGCTGGTGTACCCTGACATGGACCAAGAATTTATTTTAGATACTGATGCTAGCGGCTACGGAGTGGGAGGCGTCTTATCCCAAGTGCAGGACGGACGAGAGCGGGTGATCGCCTATGCTTCCAGAACCCTGAGGGACACCCAGCGGAATTACTGCACCACCAAGCGGGAGCTCCTGGCCGTCGTCAGTATGATACACCATTTCAGACATTTCTTGTGGGGGAGAGCGTTCTTACTACGAACCGACCACGCCTCTCTCAAGTGGCTACTGAACTTTCGGGATGCGGAAGGAATGATCGCTAGATGGGCAGCTCGCATCGCCAGCTACGCCTTCAGGTGTGAGGTCCGACCGGGAGTACAACACGGGAATGCAGACGGGATGTCCAGATGCCGACAGTGCCGGAGATCGGATTGTCCCGCCCCTCGCCACACCACAAGACCCGAAGGAGAAGAGGAGGCCTGTCCGACTCAGGAGGAGTGTCCCCTACCCCTGGAGGACCTCTCTGACGAGGATCTGCTTCCACCGATCAGCGGAGAAGGATGGAGCCCCGGAGGACCTCAAGTTAACATCTTGCGGGAGGTCCCTGTGGAGCCCTGGACGGAGGACTACTATTGCGGAGATGGAGTTGGGATATTCCAGATCTGGGAGGTGCGCTGCCAGGAGGACCCGAGGACGACTACCCAGCCGACCGAGGAATGCCTGCCTGACCGGAGCCCCCCACAGACGGAGGAAGGAGCCAGGAGCGTCTGCAGAACCCTGCATCAGCTCCGCCCCTCTGCCTGGGTTTGGTTTCTCCTGATGATGCTCCTCGCACTGCATGGTTTGGGACCGGAGGTTGTGGCCGGAGCAGCGATCGGCGCGACGGCCGACGTGTGGATGCGCTGCCGAGAGGAGCCCTTCCTGGACCCATGCCCCAACCCTGTGATCCGAGATCCAGACAAACAAATGCTAGCTGTCACGCGGGCTATGGCTACGGGAGGACGCCGGAATCCGATGGAGGGAGCCCCGGAGGCCCAGGTCCTGAATGGTTATTCCCAGGAGGACCTAGTGACCCTTCAACGAGCCGACCCTGAAGTTGGAGGCATCCTCGGGTGGAAGAATATTTTTACTGAGAGACCTGCATGGCCCGAAGTCAGAACAAAAAGTCAGCAAATGAAGACTCTGTGGCAACAGTGGGACCAGCTGGAGCTACGTGATGGGCTTCTGTACCGGCGGTACCAAGCGGCTTGCCAGAACGCACCAATCCATCAACTGGTCGTTCCACAGGTCCTGAGACGCGCCGTCATGGAGGAGGTCCACACCGGCAAGCTGATGAGTCACCAGGGAGTCACCAAAACAGTCCACCGACTAAAAGCGAGAATGTACTGGCCGGGTATGACGAAGGACGTGGAGCGTTGGTGCCGGGAGTGCCTGAAGTGTAGTGGGAGAAAGCCGCGACCGGGGCCCAAATACCACCCCATGGGAAATCTACCGGTAGGCGATCGGCTAGAAAGGGTGGCCATGGACATTTTGGAGCCTGGAACGATCACCAATTCTGGGAACCGGTATATACTGGTCGTGGGTGATTATTTCACCAAGTGGACTGAGGCCTACGCTCTACCCAACCATGAGGCTCAGACGGTGGCGGACGTCTTTGTGACTGAGTTCGTGTGCCGCCTGGGAATGCCAGCCAAGATACACACCGACCAGGGACGAGAGTTCGAGAGTAAGCTTTTCCTTGAGATGATCAAGATCCTAGGAGGGGAGAAGACTCGGACGACCCCTTATCACGCCAAATCAGACGGGATGGTCGAGCGATTCAACCGGACCCTGCTGAACCTTCTGGCCGTGGTCGTGGACGAGAACCATGACGACTGGGACGACCATCTGCCCTACGTGATGGCGACTTATAGAACCTCAGTACACGAAAGCACCGGGTGTACACCATTTCGAATGATGATGGGACGGGAGGCAACCACCCCATTGGACCTGAGGTACCGGACGAAACCGGACGATTTGGGAGGACCAGTCCCCGAGTGTGCGTCCGAATACGTCGAATGGGTGAAGGAAGCCACCATACAAGCTCACGAGACTGCCCGAGAGTGCCTGAAGACGGCTACGGTGCGACAAAAGCGCCATCATGACGTAAAATCAGCCGCTCGACATTTTCCGGTGGGCACCTGGGTGATGTATTGGTACCCTCCAAAGGCTAGACCAAAACTAGGACTAGGGTGGACGGGACCTTATCTCGTTGTGAAGTCTCATCTCGGATGGATGGTGTCCATACAAGATCGACCCGGTGGCAAGATTAAAGATGTCCACATTGACAATATAAAAAGGTGCTGGTTCACCCCTGAAACCGACGCCTGGATACCCAATCCGGACGATGTGACCCCAGTCCGGACCCCCAGTGATGACGAGGGACGAGTGGAAAACAGCGGGAATGCAGTCCAAACGATGTAAACGACGACGGGAGCGTTCGCGGAAGAACCGTTCGCGGAAGCAGCGTTCGCGGAAGCAGCGTTCGCGGAAGTACCGTTCGCGGAAGCACGTTCGCGGAAGCAGCGTTCGCGGAAGAACCATTCGCGGAAGCAAGCGAAAAACGTTATTTCGTTCCACGACAATGCTTTTTCCCCCAGATCCCTGGTCCGCGCCTTTTCTATATAAGCAGGCCGGCCTACGATTCCGTCATCACTTCAACCATGAACACACCAACTCTGCAGATCATTGAGATACCCGCATTTGCAGACGAAGATTTCGGGGACGTTCCAGATTTCGACTTGGCTGACTTTCTGCCCCTTGAAGTCGACAAGATGAGCGACCCACCTACCAAGCCTGACCGGAAGCGGGAGCGCTCGAGGAGCCGGGAGCGTCGTGAGGAGCCCCGAGGAGGTCGACGGTCCCCTGCCCGGAAGTTGTCCACCGAGAGAGGGCGACGCTGGTGCAGCCCCTGCCGGATCCACGTGACGGCATCCAACTTTAGCCGACACGTGGCGACCAAACACACGCAGAAGGAGGGGCGGCACCTCTGCAAGATGTGCAGCCAGCGATTCGCCCGCCGAGCTGACAGAGACCGGCATGAGACGTCGCATGCCAGCGGCAACACCCTCAAGCCAGGACGGAGGAGGACGACGACCGACACGCCCGTGTCCGACCCCCGAGATGGTCCGACTACTGTGTCTGCCCCTGAGCTGAAGACTGTCAGCTTTGCGGCCAGCGGGACGACCAGCTCCACGCCGTCGAGCCCCCGGGAGGACGCCCCAGACCCCGAGGACGACCCCCCGAATAGCGAAGAGGAACCGGAGTCTCAGCAGGAGCGGAGAGAGGCGGAATCCCCGGAGGCCCCCACCCCCGAGGACGACGGACCCCCCGTTCCCAGAGACTCGGCCCCTACCTACAAGCCCCTAGACCTGAGTTGGTACCTCAAGCCCGTTCCGGAGGAGGAGGACCAACTGCGACCGTATGTGGAGGGCCTGGGCAGAGCGGTCACTGCCGGAGAGAAGGCCCTGGAGGACCTGGCGTCCACGATAGCCATGGGACGACGCCACCTCACCCAAGCGGAGGCTCGGCTCCAAGCCAAGGAGGAGCAGAGACAGCTCGAGGCCGAGGTGCTGCAGCTGCGAGGGGAGGCCTCTCAACGAGAGAAGAGCCACCGGAAGGAGCTGCGAGCCCACGTCCGAGAGATCAAGCTGCTCCGGGAACAGCTCCGAGCATATACAGACACTCGGGACAGGCTGGCGGAGACGTCCGAAAGCGAGGTGGATCGCCAGTGAAGTGGAGGGAGAGAGCCCTGTAAACATCAGACAGGCAGGAAAAGACGAAGAAGGAGGAAGAAGAGAAAAGAAGAGAGAGAAAGGATCAACGGGGACGTTGATCTCCAGAAAGGGTGGAGTTGTAACAAAACCATGCAACTGCCGCGCTGAAACGTTCGTTAGGAACGGTCACATGATCTACAAAGTCCACTTGCGAAGACACCGTTCGCGGAAGAACCGTTCGCGGAAGCACGATTGCGGAAGCATCATCAGCGGAAGCATCGTTCGCGGAAGAACCGTTCGCGGAAGCACGATTGCGGAAGCATCATCAGCGGAAGCATCAGTCGCGGAAGCACCGTTCGCGGAAGAGGAGCCTTCGCGGAAGAACCGTTCGCGGACGCAGTCTTCACCACGTGGAGAAGAGTGCGGAAGATACGTTCGCGGACGAAGATGCGCGCGCAGCCACCCTGGCTATATAAGGGAGAGCGGACGGCCGCTCTGAGAGCACTGCAACAGCGACATCGACCGTGGGGAGATCGTCACCGCCACAGCCAAGGGACTCGACGAACTCCGTGCGGACGACTCCTTCTTCAGGGCCTTAGAGTCAACCGGGATTAGACCGACTACCTGGAGAAACCATTCGACTAAACGGGACGGGAAACTTCAACGGGAAGGGACAGAGAGACGCCGCCGGCTAAGAACTCTTTTTAGTTGTGCCCTCGTGCACTATTTATTTTTGAAATGTGATCATACAGTGCTCCATGTCTGAACTTCATATTTGTACGTCACGTGGGTGACCAGCCATACAATTGTAAGTTGATTTGATGTATATAAATCTTCAATTTGTTTACATCTGAGTTGCTTCTTGCCTAAGTGAAGCCGGTAAGCTACGGAGTGATGATACACCAGCGTTGGGGGACACCAATTTAGTGACGGCTCTCGAATCACAACGAGCGGGAGTTACATAAAGTCTATACGATCAGAGAAACCAGGTTTTTTGGGCCACACCGAAAACAAGTCATTACCAAACGTCACACAGAGTTCTAGTACTGAACCTGAATTTTACTTTGGTACCAAAACTGTACTAAATTGAATATTATTTGGTCAGTAAGATCAAATTTTCGTGTGAAGTTATATAGGCCTATGTGTGAATGTAGTTTGTGTGTGAGTGTGTTAGTCAATTTATCGCGATTATAGTATTTGTGTTCGTGTATTTAAACTTTTACTCAATTATTATATGTCCCGAACGTGAACCAGGTATTGCTAGGCAGGTATATACTCCATACTTTGGTGTTAAATGTTATTTGGGGTAGGCTACCTAGATTAGTAGTATTAGCCCACCACGTACCGTCACAAATATTCACACCTCAATACATCGAAACACAGCGGTCTGCGTTCGGAAAAACGTGCGGCGGTTTTGTCGAGCACTAGCGCCTTAAAGTGCATTGCCGGTTTGAGAATTTACTCCCGTAAAGTTAGCGGTGTTTTGCGCTCCGATCGGAATTTTCCTTCGCGATATTTGCTTTTGTTTTTGCGTGTTGTGACTTTACACTGCTGACGGACATATTGACTGCTTGACAGACTCACTGTGGTCAATTATTTATCCACATTATATTATAATAACCATATCATTATCCTTATATACCAGTCGTATACATATATATAACGTGTTCGATTAATTTGTTTATTTTACTATAACTTAGTGAGAATCTTGAACATGTTTATTATGTGTATACATTGGTAAATTGTATTGTGTGTTTACATATTACTCACATACATCTTACAGTATTCCATCATTATTTGTTGTGTGACTATAATATAGTTACACATTGTATATTATACCATTATATACCTTGTTGTAAAAAGCGATACTGACTCTGCCTGCTACAGTGATCAATCCTGCATGTGGATTGGCATGATTGATTGTCGTATGATTTGGTTGGGTACCTTATCTCTTCCAGGTTCATTTCCTATCACATGCCATTGGTTTTGATTACAACTGATTTGTCGAAGACACATATTAGCCCAGTTTTCCTGTTGTTTGTCGCACACTGTTTCATTGGTCATCATGTCACTAAGAGACATGTTGGAAAATCTCTCAGGCTTGAGTGAAGATGAGAAAAAAGAAGCCATGGAGCATCTTCAAAAATCAATTGGCTCACCAGCCACGGTATCTCGTGGGTCTACTAGACCGTCACCTAGGAAACTGAGATTGTTTTCTGGGAAAGTTCCCACACCCTCCAGTGAAGTTGATTTCGAAACATGGGATCTTCATGTGTCACAGCTGCTTGAAGATGAAACATATGAAGACGTGGATAGGAAGATCGTTATTTTCCAGTCACTTCTTAGACCAGCACTAGACACAGCCAGAAGTGTTAGAGATTCTGACTCAAAGACATGTGTTGATCTGCTTCGAAAAATATATGGCAAAGTGACAGATGGACAAGAGTTGCTCATATCCATATATTCCACATTTCAAGATCCCAAAGAGTTGTCCTCAGCGTATGTCCAACGCTTGTACTTGCTCTTTGTAGAAGCTGCAGAGAAAGATGGTCTTAACGTTTCCAGTGTTCCTTTGGAGCTGCTGAAGCAGTTCATTCGAGGCAGTCATGATGAGGACATGATCCAGAAATTACGTCTTGAAGATAAGACTGACTCACCTCCCTCGTTTGCTGATCTCCTGTTGGCAATCAGAAGGGAAGAGAGCAAGAGGACAGAGAAACGACTCAGACTGAAATCATCCACACCTGTCAAGGGTCAGGTTGCAGCTGCAAACGTGATACCAGCTGCAGCTGAAGCCAATACACTGGTGAACACAGAGCTGGTTGCTCTGTTGCAACAGATGAACACACGCATGGACAGACTCGAGAAGCAGCAAGATAAAAAGAAGCCTGCTTCTAGTGGCTCTGGTGGCTCTGGTGGTCGTCGGGAACAACCTCCTAGGAGGAAGGCACAGAACCGTCGTCGTAAGATGTTCTGCTATAAATGTGGAGATGAAGACCACAAGATGTCAGAATGCACCAATGACTCCAATCCCCAACGTGTACAAGAACAGCTGCAGTCTAATTTACCATCAAACTAGATGAGACATCTATGCCGGGATCGATAGATGTCTCAATGGCCCAAACAAAAGATCCCAAAAGAGTCGAGGATTTGCCCCCATCCATCATTGGTAGTGCCAGTGAAGCTGTCACAAAGGTGCATGGTGCTGAATGTCGGACCTTGATAGATTCTGGATCAATGGTCAGTACAATTTCACAGTCCTTCAAAGATCGTCACTTGACAGATTTCACAATTTACCCTCTGAATGACCTGCTGAAAGTTCAGGGTCCTGCTGGAGATGTATTGCCCTACAAAGGGTTCATAGAAGCACAAGTAGATATTCCGTGGGATTCAGGGTTCAGAAACGTTGGTGTATTCCCAATTCTGGTGGCTCCAGACACGCACTATAATGCTCGGGTACCATTCCTTTTGGGGACCAATATCCTCCATGTTTTCCGAGATCACTTAAAGCCTGGATCACGTGAGCATCACAGTCACCCATCAGTTCACATGGGACTTCAGATTCTTGAGATGCGGGAACGTCACCTGAATAGGTCGCAGGGTACATATGGACACGTCAGATGTATACAACCAGTATCGTTGAAGCCAGGACATTCCACAGTTGTCTATGGTCGTGCTCAGATAGCCGTACAGGCTGTACGTGGTGTTGCACTTGTCCAGTGCCAGCAGATATCAGTTTCCCCTCTTACTGTCACCCCAGGTTTGGTAGAGATTTCAGAGAAAGGTGATCGTGTCCCTGTGGAAATATTCAACTGCAGTGATGAGGAAGTTACGCTAGACTGCAATGATATCCTTGGCGTAATACAGCAAGTGACAATAGAAGATTCGCAGTGCATCCTTACTGAAAACCAAGAATTCCTGGAAAAGTTTCATCTGAATGACTTCCCAGAGGGTGTCAGTGAAGAGCAGCTGCAGCACTTGAAGGCTCTGCTCTGTCAAGAGAAACCAGTGTTCTCCAGCAGTGATGTTGAACTCGGTCGCACTTCCGTCGTCAAACATGATATCAAATTGAGTGACAACAACCCATTCAAGGAGAGGGCCAGAAGAATTCCACCTGCACTGTATGGTGAAGTGAGAGAACACCTCAAAGAGATGTTGCAGGCCGATGTCATCCGAGAATCTGAGAGTCCATGGGCCTCCAATGTTGTGCTAGTGAGGAAAAAGGATGGCTCATTGCGCTTCTGCATCGACTTCAGGCGCCTGAATGAACGAACCATCAGAGACGCTCACCCACTTCCTAGGATTGAAGAAACCCTAGATGCCCTGGGTGGAGCCAACTGGTTTACAAGCCTTGATCTCAAAAGTGGGTACTGGCAGGTGGAATTGGAAGAAGATGCCAAACCAAAGACTGCCTTTACCGTGGGACCCCTCGGCTTCTTTGAGTGCAATAGGATGCCATTTGGCTTAACCAATGCGCCAGCATCTTTCCAGAGACTGATGTCACAGGTAATGGGCGATCTACACCTCAAAACCTGTCTAATATACCTGGACGACATCGTTGTATTTTCGAGCACCATCGAAGAGCACCTACAACGCCTCCAGGAAGTACTGCAGCGGATCAGGAAGGCAGGTTTGACATTGAAACCCACAAAATGTCATTTCCTGAAACAGAAGATCAACTATCTTGGGCATGTTGTTTCCAATCATGGGATTGAGTGTGATCCTGAGAAAACCAAAACCCTTGAAGATTGGCAAGAGCCAACTGATGTCAAATCTCTCCAGAAGTTTCTAGGGTTTTCAGGCTTCTACCGGTGGTTTATTCGAGACTATGCAAAGGTAGCAGCACCACTCACCAAGTTGATTGGGGGACCCAGTAAGAAGAAGAAGAAACCAAAACCAGAGTGGCAATGGGAACAGCCACAGAAGGATGCTTTCCGGGAACTCATCAGGCTCCTGACATCGCCACCAGTTCTGGCATACCCTGACTATTCCTTGCCGTTCCTCCTCAGAATTGATGCCAGTCATGAAGGACTTGGTGCCATACTTTGTCAAGAACAGAATGGTCAGACAAAAGTGATTGCTTATGCCAGCAGAGCATTGAAGAAGGGTGAGAAGAACTACCCTGCACACAAATTAGAATTCCTCGGTCTAAAGTGGTCTGTCACTGAGAAGTTTCGAGACTACCTCTATGGTCACAAGTTTACAGTCACCACAGATAACAATCCCCTGACTTATGTTTTGACGTCAGCAAAACTAGATGCCACAGGGCAAAGGTGGTTGGCTGACCTAGCAGCATTTGACTTCCAGCTCGTCTACAAGCCTGGACACACAAACATCGATGCTGATGTTTTGTCACGATTGCCAAGGGCGAAGATGGAGTGTATCCCGGAAGATGTTGTTGCTGCTGTCTGTAAGCAAGACTCCAGTGAAAATTCTGGATATGTTGAAAGTTTGTCTCTACAGGCCTCAGTGTTAGCACAAACCCATGTTCCAGATATTGATTTGTCTACCATGAACATCGACTGGGTGTCTGAGCAACAGGATGACCAAACAATCAATCATGTGACAGAGCTGATCCGTGATGGGAGTCATGTTGATGTGAAGAAACAGCCCATTGAAGTACAATTGTACCTCCGTGATAAGAAACATCTGGAAGTCCACGACCAGCTATTGTACAGAGTGCACCAACAAGATGGTCAGAAGAAGTACCAGCTCGTTCTTCCAGCATCACAGAGAGATAAGGTATTCCGATTATTACATGACAACATGGGTCATCTAGGAAGAGACAGAACATTAGCTTTGATCAAAGATATATTCTTCTGGCCGAAGATGAATGATGAAGTGGATCAGAGGATCAAAACCTGTCCAAGATGTTTGAGGGCCAAGGCACCCAACCTTCGACATCGAGCTGCATTGGAATGTGTCAGCACAACACAACCTCTTGAGCTCCTGTGTATAGACTTTTTGAGTCTGGAAGAGTCGAAGGGTGGAGTGGGTAACATCTTGGTCATAACTGATCACTTCACCAAGTATGCGCAAGCCATCCCAACTCGCAATCAAACAGCAGTGACCACAGCTCGTGCCTTGTTCGACCACTTCATAGTGCATTATGGGTTTCCCCATAGGATTCATAGTGATCAAGGGCGTAACTTTGAAAGTGGTATAATCAAAGAACTCTGCAAGATCACTGGGGTCAAGAAATCCAGAACAACGCCCTACCATCCGATGTCAAACGGAATCACTGAGCGATTCAACCGGACCTTGCTGTCGATGCTGAGCACCATGACAGAAGAGAAGAAACAGAACTGGAAGCAGTATGTTCCCTCATTGGTACATGCATACAATGCAACTCGTCATGACAGTACAGGGTTTTCACCATTTCTGCTCATGTTCGGCAGGGAACCAAGACTGCCAGTAGATGTCTTGCTGGGCTTGAAGTACCCGGAAGAGAAGCCAGATCTTGACACAGAGTTTGTTTCCCGGCTGCGAGAGAAATTACAGTATGCATACCAGCTAGCCAGTGCAAATATGAAGAAAGCTAGTAGAAAGCAGAAAAAGAATTATGACACTCGAGTCCGAGGAGGTATTGTTGAGGTGGGCGACCGTGTGTTAGTCCGTAAAGTCGGTTTCCAAGGGAAACACAAGTTAGCGGATAAGTGGGAGAATGAAGCATTTGTGGTTGTTGAGCAGCCAAAGGGAGACTTGCCTGTGTTTACCATCCAGAAAGAAGGTACAACAGGTCATACTCGGACGTTGCATCGCAACATGCTGCTTCCACTGAGCTTGCCTCAGAAGCTACCAAAACCAGTTGAGAACAATAATACACCACCTGAAGAACCTGTCACAGCCGTGAGTGAAGACAGTGAATCAGACGAGGATTACTATACAGGAGTCACACCAGCAGTTCATGTTGAGCCGCAGGAGCAGAGCTCGGCGGACGAACCAGAGTCTGAGGGTGAGGCGAGCACTGGCGATGATCCTTCATCGGTTGGAAATCCTGAAGATCCTGACCCTGTTGTGCCGAGGAGAAGTGCTCGTAACAGACGTCCTCCACAGTGGTTGAGAGATTACCAGACTTTCGCCATTAACAAGACTGAGGAGTTGAAGTCTACACCAGATATCCTGCAAGTCATAAAGGAGTTCTTCCAGCATCAGCAAGTTTTGTTTCAGACATTAATTCAGTCTTGTACCCACACTAATTAACAGTTGTTTGATTTATTTCAGGTACAGAGTTGGAATTTTCGTCGTTCATTGTACATAGTCATTTGTTTCAGGACATGTCGGGAGACATCCCATTTTTAAAACGGGGGAGTATGTGACCGGACTTGACAGTTGACCCTTTACAGTTTCCGTACCTTGCCTCGATTAATTATGCGTAATAATTAATATTCAACTAAAGCGAGACTGCGTCCCGTCAACAAATATTTAAGGGGTCGCGCATAGCAATCGGCGCCATTTGTTTGAAATGCGACCCGAGTTGCTGCATCGCACAACATGTATACATACACTACATGTTTTCCAGGTACGTGGGCAGTCTAAATTGGTTAGGAAAGGGTTATATATCAGGTTTTATGACTATCATGTATGTAAAATTGTCCAGCCATTCATGGAGCACGTAACTTTGATTGATTTATTTATTTGTCCATGATTGGAAATGTAGAGTTTTTACTAAACAACTAATTTAATCTTGTTAGGTATCTTGTTATTGATTTATGATCTTACTGACCAAATAATATTCAATTTAGTACAGTTTTGGTACCAAAGTAAAATTCAGGTTCAGTACTAGAACTCTGTATGCATACGAAGTTGGGTATACCGGTTTCAAGCGAAGACCGTCCGTCCGTCTGTGTGTGCGCGAAGTGTGATCCGTCCGTCGTGCGATGGATGCCACAAGCGGAGATATGAGAAAAGCGCGCTCTTTCCAATCGATCACATACGCGAGGCCACAGGTCCGGTGTTCCTGACGGTATAGTGCTTTCCGACGTCCTCGCCCCGGGATGTCACTGACGTCATCGGAACCGCTCTAACTGGGGTAATGGAGATCAGTACGTCATCCTCATCTACCAATTAATATTCAACTAAAGCGAGACTGCGTCCCGTCAACAAATATTTAAGGGGTCGCGCATAGCAATCGGCGCCATTTGTTTGAAATGCGACCCGAGTTGCTGCATCGCACAACATGTATACATACACTACATGTTTTCCAGGTACGTGGGCAGTCTAAATTGGTTAGGAAAGGGTTATATATCAGGTTTTATGACTATCATGTATGTAAAATTGTCCAGCCATTCATGGAGCACGTAACTTTGATTGATTTATTTATTTGTCCATGATTGGAAATGTAGAGTTTTTACTAAACAACTAATTTAATCTTGTTAGGTATCTTGTTATTGATTTATGATTTTATCCATATTGTTAATAAATAGCCATTTGTTTGAAATGCGACCCGAGTTGCTGCATCGCACAACATGTATACATACACTACATGTTTTCCAGGCAAATCGGCCATTTACAACTAACAACCCACAACGAACGAACTGTGATCGGCCCGTTGACGAAATAAGGGTTGCATACATTACAGGTATACTCTGATTTTCAACCGTTTTTGCCGATATTTTTCGCTATGCTAAATCGAGCGGCGATTACAAACCGTACTGTATCTTCTTTTGCAAAAATTTAAAAAGTTGGCAACTCTGATCTTGATGAGATGTGGTTGTTGCGTCCGTCGGACGATGACGAGTTTAGACAAAGGACCAAGAGTCGAACTGTAGCTCTTGCAAATGGTCAGGAAGGTATTTTGACATTGCCGGATAAGGAGGCAGCATGTGAGGGCATGTTTGACCTTTTGAAAGATCACAACTAAGGCAAAAATTTTTAACTGACTGACAGTCAAGATGCGAAACACTTTTCCACTTACAAGCATACATTCTTACTGAATGTTTTGTCCTGTACTGATGGGTAAGAATACGAAGACGTCAAAGCATTTGGTTCGTCCTTGTCCCTTATTCAGAGTTAGGTCCACAGCATTATGGGGCCCTCGGATGGCTTTTGAAAGAAGATGTATAGAATCGGCACTGCTAAAAAACATTGCATCGCGACATCGGTGAGGTATTGGGCTTGCTTGAGAAACCAGTGTTGCTGGTTGGGCAGGTCAATGCTACATTGCTGTACCAGAGGCGTCTCAATGTTCTGGTCAAAGCTATACGGGATAGCGAGATGGCACAGAACTTGCCTTGGGGCAAAACTCGCCTCAGATGATGAGTTGCTTGGTGCCAGCTGTAACTCTTTCAAGGAAACAACAGCCAAAAAGAAAGGTTTCACTATCCGGAACGAATCAGTACCTTGCGAAAGAAGCAGTAGATCTTCTTTGGTAAACAACCGTTCAATAAGCAGCCCTGTCGAAAGGAGGCCCCACGCTTCCTCAGGGAACGTGAGGGCCGGAAATGGCATTGGAAGCGCCCATGGATTCCCAAGAAGGACTCAAAGAAAGGCAAGCAATACATATACCCGAACTCGAGGAGACACAACAATTTCATGTCTGTTGCAGAGTCAATTGATGAGAGAATGGCGACGTGAGTGGACGTGGCTTTAGCTGAGCTGGCAGAAATTGAAAAAATTCCTGTGCCAATATGTGTGTTCAAGAACTGTAAACTGGATCATAGCTGTGTGATATTATATGGATTATCTGTGGACATCTGGATGATCGATCAGGCCTGAAATGTGAGTGTTTCAAGTGAATTTTTGTCGACATTGTGTGGGCATTTCTAGTCAACATTTGAACATTTATCCACGCTTCGGTGATCGCTGACCACTCGTTGTTGGACTGGGTGGCCCTGCTTGTTGTCGTGACCCACTTACTCTGGTGCAGTCAGTCGTTTCATGCTTGATATTGCCCGTGTGTACTCTACTGCCAATACCCCACTCTGAACTCTAGATTTGTGACATCTTGGACTCTGAAAATAGAAAGACAGAACACCAATCATTGCTCCTCATATGTCATCAAAACGATATATGTCATCTGATAGTAGCTGCGACAGCTATGTCACTTCTCCTTCTATAGTAAAATCAACAAAACGTTCAAAAATGGATCAGTCTGGTGTCGTCACAAAAAGTACCGAGTTCAACTCTGATTTGGGCATTTCAGACAAATTAGACCAGCTTCTCAGAGGCATTACACAACTGCAAGTATCTGTTGACAAAAACACTGCTGAGATAGCAAATTTGTCTGCCCATTCCCACGTTCAAATCTCAGAGCTTCAATCGCGGGTTGAAACTATGGCTGAGGAAAATGCGACTTTGAAATTGGAACTTGATGCTCAAAAAATCGCTAACGACACCCTGAATGACCGAATTTTGAAAGTTGAGAGCTACATGAGACGTGACTGCCTGTTGTTCTGTGGAATACCTGAAAACTCCGGGGATGACTGTTGGTCAGCTGTGAGCGACGTTCTGAAATCCCTGGATATTCCATATGACAAGCGCATGTTCGTTCGCATCCACCGTTCCGGCAAGTTCCGCAAAAATCACACAAGGCCGATCATTGCGAAATTCCAACACTACCAGGATAGAGAACTGGTGTATTCCAAGCGCGGAGACTTACCTAAGCCACAATACATCAAATGCTGTTATCCTGAGGAGGTGGGTCGACGTCGACGCATTCTTCAAGCCATAGTTGATAAGGCACATTCAATGGACAAGTATCGTGGGACTGCTTACCTATCCAATGACAAGCTGATAGTCGACGGGTATCGTTACACGGTGGACACACTCCAGTCCCTCCCCGATGACTTGAAGGTCGCCACTGGCTCCAGCTCGGACAGAAAAACCACAGCTTTCTACGGCATCGAATGTCCCCTCTCAAATTTTTATCCAGCACAGTTTCAGTTAAATGAAGTGCCCAGCTAGTCTCTAAACTGCTGCGACAAGGATATGTTTTACCAAGACTTATAGCTGCGTTTAAGAAATTCTATGGACGTCATCATGATCTGGTTGACAAATACAGCAAATCCATGTCTGCCATGCAACTAGATCTATTTTCATGTTAATTTTGGGGAATTCATGACGGGTGCCACTAGTGGGGCAGGAAATGCTCACTCTTTCCGGAACACCTGATTTCACCTCCTAATGGCCATTTTGGGGGGTTCGTGAGTTTCCCTGTTATTTTTGTTTTCTCTCACTTCGTATGCCTGATATGACTTTCTGTCCCCGGACTATGAGATTGGATAACGGACCCTGTTTTGTTTGCTCGGAATACTTAATACTGGGTATTGATTCCACGTCTATTTCAACTGCATCGAACAGTGTTACTATTTCCATAAGTGCAAACACTACGACAAACCCCTTGTTGCTCGTCAGATCATGGCCACGTCCGATCCAGTCAAACAAAAGGCTCTAGGGAAACCAGTTGACAAAAAGGATGCCGAATGGAACAAGTCTAAAGCCTGTTCCGACGTCATGTTGTCCGCTCTTCGTGCTAAGTTCACCCAGTCCAGCTACCTACGTTCCGTTCTAATCAACACCGGGATTCAAACCCTGGCTGAAGCGAACCCTTACGATGAATTTTGGGGCACTGGTGTTGGACTCGACAACTCGACACTGGATGTGTTTGACCCTGCTACATGGACTGGTCACAATCACCTAGGCAAGATGCTGATGCAAATCCGTGATGAACTTATCTGACTTATGATCTAAACGAAAACCCATGTTAAATTGATCATGTTAGTAGTTGCATAATATTGCTCACACTTTGCTTTGCCGGTTGACATGCAAAAACACGAATATCTCTATGCAATGTTATGCTCATATTTTGTACACTGCATACTCGCTGGTTTTTTTGGTTTTTTTTACCTTGTCACCATTTCCTAACATATGTTATGTTTTGGACTCTTGAACTTTCGCTTACATTCATCTGCCTACACTCAGTTTCTCTATCGCCATTCCATGTACTATATACCGTTCTGTATAATTTGTGTATTTGCTGGAACACTTGCAACAGATGTACAACACAATGATTTTAGCGCAAATGTGCTAAATATTAGTCACGGTGTTTCCATATCTGTGCATATTGCACATAACAGTCAAAAACATTATGAAACTTGCTGTCTTGTTTTCGCTCTGAGGGGGGCGACTGTGTCCAGCATGATTTATTTCCCACACAGTTACCCACCATGATTTGCATAGGACAGTATCGGGCAGCGATAGGTCTGTGGCACTTGCACTGTTATCGAAATCCTAAAGTGCCCAATCCTGGACATCCTGCTCCACGGTCGGCATCAAAGGGAGCATCGATATTGCTTTCGAAATCAGTATTATTTCTGTTCCTCTTGTTGCTTACCGCAGGTGACGTACACCGAAATCCCGGCCCATGTGATTCTCCAAATCAACTGCGCGTCTGCCATATGAATGTTCGCAGCCTTGCATGCCGAGACGCTACTACAAAAGCGAATTTCAAATTGGATGAAATTGAAAGTTTTGTCCTCCAAAATAGATTTGACATAATATGCATGTGTGAGACGTGGCTTGATGATTCTATAACCAATACTGATATTTCCATCAGAGGCTTTTATCCTCTTCGTAAAGATAGAAATCGCCATGGCGGTGGTGTGATGATGTATATTTCTGATTATTTGGTAGCGAACAGAAGAGCAGATCTCGAGTCTGATATAGAGTGTCTCTGGGCTCAGCTGAATGTCGGACGGCAGCAGGTGTTATTTGCGGTTTGTTATAGACCTCCTACACCAGGTATGCGGTCCACAAATGGAGACGCACACTTTATTAACCAGTTACAGACCAGTATTGATGCAGCTCTATCGTTTGATCCGGACTGTATAATCATGATGGGAGATTTTAACGATCGTTGCTCTGACTGGAACGATATGCACTTTTCTAGTGATCTGAAACTGCAACTTTTTGATCTTGTGAATGCTAACAACCTGTTCCAGTTAGTATCCGAACCGACGAGGTATACGGAAACATGCGCTAATTTGCTCGATTTAATTATCACTGATTCGCCAGGCTACGTGTCGGACGTTTCAGTACATTCGCCTATTTCGAGCTTTGATCATTGTATTATTTCCTGTACACTAGCGTTTTCTCTATCTAGAGATCGGCCGTACCGCCGAAGTATCTGGGACTATTCTAACGCAAACTATGTTGGTCTGCGATCGGCTCTCACGGGGTTTGCATTTCAACCCGACAATAATATTGACGAGCATGCAGAGACCATTACCCGATTGATCATAGACAAGGCGAAAATGTTCATCCCGTATAAAGACGTTTGCATACGACCGAATGATAAACCATACTTCACTAGCGCCTGTCGTTATGCTGATAGTGTCCGGGATAGATGGCACAAACGCTATCGCCATTCCCGTAAGCCCGAACACTATGAAATATTTAAGGAAAAACGCCACAGGGCTAAAATGGTAAGAAGTATGGCTAAGCAGGAGTATAACAATAGAATGGTTACAAGATTAAGTAACATCAGTTCGCCTAAAGAATATTGGAAAATATGCAAAAGTTTGCTGGGCATGAAAGCTAAATCTGGTGTGCCAACATTACAGGACTCGGGCGTAGCTTACTGCACGGCAATTGAGAAAGCTACACTCCTGAATGAATATTTTGCCGAACAGTGTTCTATATTTGAAGAGCCAGGGGCTTTGCCTCCTCTGCGCTTCTGTACGCGATCACGTTTGGAAAATCTGAGTGTGTCAAGGGATGACGTTCACAAAATAATTTGTGCCTTGGACATTAGTAAAGCTAACGGGCCTGATGGAGTCAGTGCTAGATTGTTTAAAAATATTTCTCACCCGGTGAATGAGTATTTGGCTGAATTGTACAACTTTTCCCTTTCGACGGGTACATTCCCGCAGAAATGGAAAATCGCCAATTTAACCCCTTTATACAAAAAGGGTGATCATCAAATGAAGACCAACTATCGGCCAGTGTCTTTACTGTCTATAATGGGTAAAGTCTTGGAGCGCCTTGTTTTCAACCATCTGTATAGCTATTGCTGTGATAATCGGTTGCTAACGTGGCGAAACTCCGGCTTTAAGCCATTAGACTCCGCGATGAATCAGCTGCTCAGGATAACTCATAATATTCACAGAGCGCTTGAAGACAAACATGATATTTGCATGGTATATCTTGATATTTCCAAGGCTTTTGATAGAGTGTGGCACAAGGGACTAATACACAAGCTACAAAAGTTTGGTGTCTCTGGGCCTATGCTATCTTGGATCAATGATTACTTGTCCCATAGACAACATTGTGTGGTCATAAATGGGCAAAGTTCGACTTTATTGACTATCGATTCTGGAGTGCCTCAAGGCTCGATCCTGGGGCCGCTACTGTTTCTGATTTTTATAAATGACATTACCTTGGACATACACAGCGATATATACTTATATGCTGACGATACAACTTTAATGAAAGTGATCACAGATCCACAGCAAAGTATTGCTGAGATCAATCTTGATCTTCAAACCTTGAATAGTTGGGCAAAACAGTGGGCGGTATCATTCAGCCCGGCAAAATCAAAGATGATGATAATTACAAAGAAACAGTCACCTGAACAGTATGGACAAGTAATCTTTGACAGTAAGTTGATAAGTAGGGTCCACAAACATTGTCACCTTGGTGTAACATTTACCGACCGTCTGACCTGGGACATTCACATTCATGAGCGACTAAAAAAGGCTGGTCCGTCAATAAATATGCTGAAGCGCATGGCGAATATATTTTGCCTAGAACTTGCAAGGAAAGAGTTTACAAAACATTTATCCAACCAGTTCTTGAATATGGTTGCCTTTTGTATGATAACTGTTCTATGAACATGATTGAATTGTTGGAGAAATGTCAGCGCTCAATCGCAATTACATGCACTGGAGCATATGCCTCAGTAAGCCATATCGCGCTCTTAGCTGATCTTGGGTGGCCCACATTGAAGATGCGACGCAAATATTACCAGCTGAATTTAATGTTCAAAATTTTGAATAACATGACGCCGCAGTACTTACGTGAGATCTGTCCAGGCTTTGTATCAAACACGCATGATTATAACGTTCGCAGTTCTGGTAATATACGGATACCACGAGCCAGAACGGCATCGTTCAAACGTTCTTTCTTTCCCTCTGCATCTAAAGCATGGAATGATTTAGATCAATCCATACGTTCTTCTACGTCATTACCTATGTTTAAAAAGAAGGTGAAGGACTCTCTATTTCCGGAGAGCAATCCGTTGCATTCGTATGGCACAGGGCGCGCCCCAGTTCATCAAGCCAGAATGCGTATGGGTCTCAGTGGCCTAAATGCACATAGAAGGAAATACAATTTTATACCTACGTCATCATGCGGTACCTGCGGATTTCGAACTGAAGACACGATTCATTATTTGTTCGACTGTCCGACCTATCAATCTGCCCGTCAGTCATTGCTCGACACATGTACCCCCCTCATGTCAATCGTAATTGATAACCTTATTGTAAATAACATCACACCAGCACAGAAGAAAACAATTGCAAATAGTCTGCTACACGGACATCAAGAACTTACCGTTGATCAAAACGTTGAACTGTTTGCTGCGTTGCACAGTTTTATCTTGAAAACAAAAAGGTTTGATTGAATGTCTTTTCGCTCGTTGTTGTGTTGTGCAGATGCTCCATCTGTTCTGGCCGAGGAGATTACCTCGTGCCGTATAGGCGTGTAAAATCCTCGCAAAATAAATTACGTTTAAATAAAAAAAAAAAAAAAAAAGTCAAGGGGAGTCTGTCACAGAAGCAAACGGGTTCCCCACATCTGTCACCAGTGCATGTACATCCAGTAGTATTAGCACTAAATTTCAGAACCATAACGATTAACTCGAATGCAGGTATATGAGGTCGTTTGTGTGCCTTTCTGTCTGACTAGAAATTGATCACTCAGGACTAGTAAGAACTGAAGAATATTCAGTGTTATATATGATAAATTTTGTGTGAAGCCCCGTGAAGGGTCATCCATTTCACTGGCCAAGATTCTCCTAGGCAGAGACCCCGAGAGATTGTGAATTTGCCTCTGCGGTATCTGCGACCACGTTGGGGACATTGGGACGGGAGGCTCCATTAAAGTCAGTAGTGTCTCTGATAGTGATTTATTTTGAAAACATTCTCATGATGAATCAGGACACAGAACAATTATTGAGGGATCGACACACAATTTTGTTTGTCCTCCAGCACCTGGGTCTGGTCGTAAATTGGGAGAAATCTCATTTGGTCCTATCACAGAAGTTGGAATATCTAACTTTTGTTCTAACTTTTCAGACTTTGATTCTAAGCTTATCTGAAGACAAATGGAAGGTCATTCAGAGGTATTGTCGGGATTTGTTACGCCAAGGGTAGGCTGGTGTGAGGACGCTGTCGGTTCCGATAGACAAGTTGACAGCTTCCTGTTGGCAGTCCTCCCTGCTCCTCTGTACTATCGGTTGTTGCGAATGCAGACGTCCGAAGGCCTTTTAAAGCATTAAGGTTACGAGAGTATATTGGTTCCCAGTAGATTGTGGTTCCCCTATGTGTCCTGATTGCACACCATCCTAGTTCTATCCGATCTTACTACATCCTAGTGCTTGGAACACTTCTATATTCGATATCTCGTGCATGTACGTCCGTTCTTTCAAGCAAATGAATTAAGATTACACTACATGTTCGGTAATTATGGGTTTACATTCTTGTTGAATCATATTGTTTGATGTCCTAAATAATTATTTTATGTTCAAAGGGGCCAAACAGGAATGCATCATACGCTATTGTTCATAAACATATGTATTATTATTGAAGTTTTGTCTTGGATTTGAAGATAAACTTCTTGTCTTGTCTCTTCTTGCGTTGAGCCCAGAAAGTAAAGCGGCATTACAGTGGTGGATTTTGCACCCAGAACATCGTAACGGGAAGGACATGATCCCACCAGGTCCTGATATGATAGTCACATCCAAAAAGGTGTGAGGGCGTCATATGCAAGCCAATGCGAGCAGTGCCGTGGAACCGTGGTATTTTTGGGTGACAATGTGTAAAAGCTCAACACTACCGAATTCCACATTGAGATTTCGGTGCCTATAACTATTACGACGTTATTTTTGTAGACACTTCTCATATCATCATATGGGCACATAATATAAGCGTCTATTTGTACGATATTGACCAAGATAAACTTGATGAATATATTGGTGCTGAATTTTACTGAGACCGTGGTATTTTTGATGGGCCTACTCGATCAAGGACTATTATTCCTATGAACTACCATTCCTTTTACTACGATATTAGTCCTGCATTGACATCGTATATAAGTACAAACTTGAATTTAAACAGCACTAGAAATGCATGCGCTATTGACTTCTTATATCCGGGGAGCTCTGGTCCTCTCTACCAGGTACGATTCTTGTAAATGTACAAGAATGAACAGCTACCGAATTCGCGAGACAATACGTCGACTGCAGCTCACGTGAATCACATGGTGCACATGTTTTTTTTTTAGGTTGCCGGACCTATGGTCCGATAACCTATTGGCATGGCGTTGCCTCCGTCGTCCGTCGTCGGCGTCGTCGGCGTCGTCCGTCCACATTTTTATCTTTAAAGTTTACAATCAGATCTTTCTGAAATTTTGCACAAAAATACCTAAAAATATTTCAAGACGGGGTTTTTTTTTTTTTTTGATTTTCGCATTTTTTCTCAAAATGGCGGCGATTTTCGCCGAAAAACGGCCAATTTCTGACTTTGGCGGCCATTTTCTCAAAAACTGTTCAGAAAGTTTTGAGATTTTTATTTCAAAAGATTGCTCTCACATACCTCTGTGATGTTTATAGGTTTCGTTGCCCCTGAATCGCCGGTCGGCGTGTAGCGGCCATTTTCATTTTCTCAACGGGTCCCAAATGGGACTTTTCCATGTTAAATTCTCCTATGCTTTATAATGGGACACATTATGCCTAATATCTCACTTAGTATTGAGATTAGAGACTAGGAATCAATTATGGACACATAGGAAATGATTTATACTGATTATTGTCATGACCTTGAATTTAACCTTTGACCTCATTTTCAAGGTCAGAGCACAAAATGGCTAATATCTTGCTTATTATCGACTTTACAGCTTAGGAATCAATTGTGTACATATAGGAAATGATATAATCCGAATATTCTGATGACCTTGAATTGACCTTTGACCTCATTTTCAAGGTCAAAGAACAAAACAGCTAATATAACGCTTATTATCCACTTTACAGCTTGGGACTAAATTGTGGACGTATAGGAAATGATGTATGCCGAATATTTTGATGACCTTGAATTTGAACTTTGACCTCATTTTCAAGGTCAGGCACAAAATGGCTAATATCTTGCTTATTATTGACTTTACAGCTTAGGAATCAATTGTGGACATATAGGAATGACATATGCTGAATATTCTGATGACCTTGAATTTGACCTTTGACCTCATTTCAAGGTCACAGGACAAAATGGCTAATATCTCACTTATTATTGAGTTCACAGCTTAGAAATCAATTGTGGACATATAGGAAATGATATATGCCAAATGTTCTGATGACCTTTAATTTGACCTTTGACCTCATATTCAAGGTCACAGAACAAAATGGCTAATATCTCATTTATTATTGATTTTATAGCTTAGGGATCAATTGTGGACATAAAGGAAATGATATATGCTGAATATTCTTGTGACCTTGAATTTGACCTTTGACTCGGTTTCAAGGTCAGAGCACAAAAATGTCTCATATCTTGCTTATTATCGACTTTACAGCTTAGAATCAATTGTGACCATATAGGAAATGATATATGCCGAATATTCTGATAACCTTGAATTTGACCTTTGACCTCATTTTCAAGGTCACAGGACAAAATGGCTAATATTTCACTTATTATTGACTTTACAGCTTAGAAATCAATTGTAGACATATAGGATATGATATATGCCGAATATTCTGATGACCTCGAATTTGACGTTTGACCTCATTTTCAAGGTCACAGTACAAAGTGGCTAATATCTCACTTATTATCGATTTTACAGCTTAGGGATCAATTGTGGACATAAGGGAAATGATATATGCTGAATATTCTCATGACCTTGAATTTGACCTTTGACCTCATTTTCAAGGTCGCAGTACAAAATAGCTAATATCTCGCTTATTATCGACTTTACCGCTTAGGAATCAATTATGAACATATAGGAAATGATATATGCTGAATATTGCTATGACCTTGAACTTCACCTTTGACCTAATTTTCAATGTCACAGGACAAAATGGCTAATAGCTAGCTTATTATCGACATTACAGCTTAGGAATCAATTATGAACATACGAGAAATGACATATGCCGAATATTATCGTGCTCTTGAATTGACCAATGACCTTTTTTTCAAGGTCACGGGACAAAATACTAATATCTAAAATATATATTGTCCGGTATTCTTTCTTGGCCCTTGGGCTAATTTTTTTTAGATCTTGATGACGAAAATAGCAAAGTAAAATACAACATTTTGGAATTACAACAATGCCCAGCAAATAGATGATCCAAAGACACACTGGCTTCATCAGGGGCAGACAGTTTGTGAAATGTAGTTGTTTCCACTGTAAACCTGATGAAATCAGTATACAACAGCCCAATAACCCATGAAACTAATTTAGAAATCCGGAACGAACCCCATGGAATGGAAGTATGACAAGAAACATAAGTACCTAATCACAAGGCAAAAGGCTACTGAGTGTATGGTATCCTCGTTTTGAAACATATGTACACATACATATAAATGGCATACGTTTTTGTGTGTGTAATGATTCCAATGGACTCATGGTTTGCATCGGGTGCACAATGACAAGAATCATGCCATTGGACATCATGTTCGCGAGGTGTCGCTTCATCAAACCAGTCCAATAACCTGAGTCATGTGGAAGCAATCCTTTTGCGCATATTTTCCAGAACGCATCTTTCATTCAGGTTCTCCCACGCTGTTTCTGCCTCCTGTATTATTTTATTTCTTTACCATGTTTACAAAACAACCCAAATTCAATGCTAAACACAAAGCAATAAAAGCAATGGTCCTGGGGTGTCACGCGGCAGCAGACGACATATTGTCAAGCAGACGACATGTCGCGCGCCGAGTTTCCCGCCATTAATGAGATGCGGAGGGGACGGGGACGTACGCTCATGGCAGCCGGGGCAATCAATAGCCCTCCCCAGCTCCTCGGTGCTAAGGGTCGCTCGTATGGCCTGATTGTGACGTAGGTTGTATGGCTTCCCAGCGAAAACAGACGAATCATTGGACATATACTGGAAATATTTAGAGGATAATCCCCACCTATGTTCAACGAAATAGCGTCTCTTGCTTCTTGCAATTACATAGGGATATATATGAAAATATAATGGAGGGAAGAAGATTTTCTTGATTTTCACCAGAGAATATTGATCACTAATGGGATGCTGCCACCCATTGATGGACCCTTACAGCTGACGGATATCCTCTAAAATACACTCACAACAAAGACAGGATTGCGTAATTTGCTTGGTGTGAGGGTCCATTACCGTCATCAGAGAAATATACAAATATTGACGCATGGCAAAACCCTCACGACTTGGGTTTCAAGTGTTAATGAGATGAAACATATGTCGAGTTGAATAACGTCGTGGGGTTTTGTATGGCTTGAACTCTTCTACCCACGCTTCTGTTGGCTAAGAATGGGGTGTATCTAACAAGCCGCTCCCCAATATTAATTGTTGCTGTATACATAGTTATTTAAAATGGTGGATGTTGGTCTTTATGCCATAACTCCATTCCAATTTCGGTAAGTTTACAATTTTCATATAATATAATATAATATAATATAATATAATATAATATAATATAATATAATATAATATAATATACACGTATTGTGATCAGAAATCCGTATTTGTTCACACTGGTTTGTTCGAACTACTTTTCATAAACTATTATTGTATTATTATTGTTTTGTTAACTCTGTTGAGACTGAACATGTCCATAGAAATGTATAATATATGACATAATAATGAAATCACATTCGTTGGTCCGTATGTCATTCTGTTGTCATGTCATCTATTATTGTTTTCACCCTCTTGCCCCGTGCTTCGTCATACATGTATATAATTCCCTGAACATATCACACACGCCCAGATATTCGCGGGGTTGCTTGTGGGTGGGCAAAACTGTCGGCAACAGCAACCTTGTTCTGTTGATGTGATCTGCTATTTGTGATCACCATGTCCATGTTAACCCCCCCGCCGTGCCAATCATTCCCCTGTTGGGATTTAGATCTATGTGCCATCAATACTGGCATCATCTCCCCTCGATTGGGACTTGTTGCCTGCAGCTGGTATTGGTTGTATTTCCGGCTCAGTTCTATCTGTTCTACATGGCATTTATGGAAAATAGGTCTTGTATTCGAACCACCCGTGTTTTCTACATCGGGGGTAGATCTATAGGTACTGCTTTGGAAGATTGAGTCATATCTCACAGGGTGATGTGTTCGATAATATATCAGGTCACGGTGAAATGAGGCACTTCATACTTATACTGTCCAACATAAAATTGTATGGATTTATATACAATATGCATATCATGGGTAGGAAATTTGAAAATATTATTTAAATCATTCAACACCATAATTATGCTTATAGTAAACATGTGTCCTTTTCGCAATTTTCCCGAACCAAAATTTGAAAAAGGTTATATAAATCACTCAACACTATATGCTAATATTAAACATGTGTCCTCTTCACAATTTTTCCGAACCGAAGGCTTGCTCATGACATCGGCTTGGAAAACTTTCTGTCGCCGTCAGAAGAACAGCCAAATGGCCACCAGGAGGATGACAACAACTACAACAGTGCCAAAGTATGCAGCTCTGAGACGAACCATCGTCGAACTCAGAGTGACGTCATCATTCGTGCCACACCAGCAAAGGCCAAAAACGGCTTCAAAAACAACGATACACGCGATGTAGACACTGGTATTTTCACGCTAACTCTTGAAAAGAGGCCAGAGAAGCGCGAGAGATCACGCTCCGGAAGTGACGCAATAAGTCCGGAACCGAAGCGCGTGATTGGTCAAGTTGACAATGACGTCACGAGCATTGAAGAATCACGTGACGAGTCTGACAATGGAAATATCAGCCCGAGCACAGCGTCAAGTGACGGGTCTTCAGTCTTTCATACCCGGAGTAGCTCGGACACTGACGATACAATCGGTAACGCTCCGACGTGTACTGCTGACGTCATCACCATAGTTTCGCCCGAGGCAGGCTGCAGCTATGACTACGGCACTAGGGCGTCACGTGGCATGGATGGGCGACAGTCCCCAGATGATCCGCAAGCACAGGTAATAAATTCCCAGAGCATATATACCAGGTATATATGTTCGATTATAGTTTTATTTGACTGGATATATAAGATATCGAAAAACATAATTATATAACATATCCAGAAAAGAACTCCAACATTAGGTTTATGGTTTCATCATGAACATTGCACAGTATGAAATTATGAATATAGGCCTACTTGTCTTGCAAGTAGAGCACATTATTCAATACATGTAGTTTACTGGAATATATCTGAGGAGATTGGCAATACAGTTTGGTGGTGACGTGAAGAAGGGTTAATGCCTACCCATTCCACCCCTATCCACTGTTGCTTGTATCAGCATGAAAACAGACTATAAAATGCCGCTATAAAATAATCTTGCATCCATATTTTCCATCATTCCACATGTTCCCAACTTAACACATCATGCGTCCCACGGCCAATTTGAGTCATCTCGGCCTGTTTCCATGGAGACGACTTTAGACTGGCGACATCCTGGAGACAACAGGACCTTACTGACGCTTTATCCATCTTTATTCCCCGCACCTCGGGAGAAGGAACGTGTGGGGGCAGGGAGGGGTGTAACATCAGGCGGGCTTTGATATAGAGACGCGTGGGAATCAGGGCCTACATTCAATTAACATTGCCAGTATGATGTACATGTAAAACTGACACGTGTATTTAATATTGAAATGGCAGCCGAATCACGCGATGACATTTATCCATTCGAAACATGTGTGAAACATCGACACACAAGAAAACTGTGTATGCCATGTTGTGTATGAAGTCTGTTGTTAGAAAGTTTGAAAACAGTGATGTATGAATTTTGAGAATACCAAATTAAATATATACAGGAGACAATGAAATATTGTCTTGTGAATGTGCTGTCTGTGGTATAAGTTGTGCGTGGGGGGGGGGGGGGGGGGGGTTGCCAGTTATATTGCAGTTCGTCCCACATCCTCTCTGATGGTGATCACGAAGCTCCAAGCGACCCAGAAAATCTATAGATGAATCCCCATGTATCTTGGTTGTATGATCGACATATCTGCCATGGGAACTGATCTAATTCACAAATCTGCCTGGGTACAGTCATTTTGGGACTGTTTGAACGAACTGACTCCGCTGCGGGCAAGGAAAAGGGCCGGGGTGGTCCGTGCTTTCCTCATGTAACTGACAGGGTACGGGGTGGAGGTTACTGCTGGGGTTTGTCAGTGAGCGACTGGTGACAGATTGAGGGTTCCAAGAGAAACAGAGGGACGAGGACTGAGTGGACGGATAAAGGAAGAACATAACCGTTAAGAGTCATGTCATTGCACTCCACCTCCTGCATCGATTGTCACAGAAACCATGGATACATTTTGGGAGTTAACTTGAGTGTGCACAACAGTTTTATCCTGTCCCCCTCATCACTGAAATTCCGGAATGGCATAATTATTAAGAGCACAAATAGAAGTACAGTCTGAAATGCATCTTCGTGATTATTAACGTTAAAACTAGCATACAAAAACTGCTAGATTGGCTCTCAACAGATTCAATGAACAAGACCAACGCCAGTTTTTAGAAACATGTTGATGTTGTCGGATATTGTTCTGGCCAGGGATATTGTTCTGGCCATAAAGTACACGTAATGCAATAATTGCTTTTTTTTTTAATTTACCACGATATTATTTCAATTGGTTTCATCTGATAACATCATTTTTTTTTCAAATGACGCCTAAATTAAATGTCACACAACACCTTATAATTAAAGCAAAAATAGTAGACTGTCTAGTATTCTTGATCAAAGTAGCCTCCAGTAGTCAATTATAGGTGTCCTTATCCTGTTCTCCATTCATATTATGCCATAAAAATTTATGGATTGACGTACTTATTGACGTAAATTATTGCACATTGTATGAGAGTGCTACCATAGGCCCACACTGGCTGTGTTCATAAATAAGATATTAGGTTGATTAAGGTGATACACGGTCACAAGCCTGATCGTGGGTCTGGAGCATTATTGTAACGCGCAGCTATTCTCGTAAATGCCACGGGCCTGAGTTCTCCAACAGCGCAAAGATGGAACAGAGTAAATAAGCGCTCCAATTAATATATCGGGTGTTGCTAGTCGTATTGTCTTCAATTAGTGTAAATATCTGATCGTCACAATTAAAATTCTACAGCAGATTTATTCATAGAGTTTTACTGCATTGCGCTGGCAGAAGACAAACGTTTCACCCCCTGACATGTATACCGGTACACGTGAGAAAGATAAAGGGAGCTAACCCTTTTGCTTCCAGCTACCGTGTTAACCCTTCACGTCCATCGGCCTTGGACCTTCCGTTGTAGAGTCATTATCTCTCCGTGAATGAAGATACATTTGGTTGTTTCTTTCGGGAGCTGGTCCAATGGAAGGATTCTGCTCACATTATCTTCCATGTGTATGCCACAATAGGTCACATGTAGATCAAAACATGATTTCTACGGATTTTGTTTACGAACCAATGTTACATGTACAGTAATCATGCGGCATTAAATTTTTCACATCATAGCCTACATACGTGTACTCTCCTGGAGAAATCAAATCGTACAGTTTGACACCTGATATTCCAAGCCCTAATCAAAGCTAATCAACTATCGATAACCAGGTGCCTGCAAATAACTTCATGAAAACAACCATACCATAATTAAATCCTTTTTCATATTCATTCTATCATTCTGTGCATTCAAACGCCTCTGTGTTTGTGCACCGTTGCTCATTCGTTCTTGGTTGTACCGTAAGCAATAGTGGTGTTGCTACAATATATAATTCAGAAATAAAACATCAGAAGTAGACACCTGTGCTATTGTGTGCTTATATTTACACGGAATTCAAAATTGTACACTTGTATTATTTACTTAGATTTATCAACACAATATAAATATTGATGACCTATTTCATTTATATACCTAGATATATTTTGTTTATATTCATACAACATAAACAAAAGTGTACACATATTTTTCAGGATGCGTACCACGAACGACCCGCAGTTGTCCGGAGAAAGAGAAGACCTCGCAAACTGCCTCAGATCCCGCCTAACGCCCAGAGGAAATGTAATTGTTAATATGCATGTAATTCGTAGATCGATTGTGGAACCCGACAGGGCACAAGGAAATAATTTTTTCTTCACATTTTATACGTTATAGCGTTGTATTCATTGACCTCGATAGTGAAAAGAGCAATATGATTAACTTCGACACATAATCATGAATAACCGATTTCTAGACGCACATAAGACTTTTGATTTGTCATAATACATGCTACAACAAGCGTCCCATCCGTTGCTGTGTGCTTGTAATAACCCGTCCTCCATGTTTCCCTTCCTCAGCTGTGGCCACCCTGATGCAGTCCCAGTCTATCGCAGACGAGCTGACAGGAGCTGACCCCTGTCCGAGCCGGAGCCAGCGGGCTCTCAAGGCCATGTCCTGGATCGAGACGACTGCTCGGACTTCATCCACTTCTTCCCAGGACAGCGGTTGTCATGGCTACCAGTCCCTGGACGAGCTGGGGTCTCCGGAGGGCGTGGACTCCTCGCACCTGGAGCTCGTGGAGAAGTTGATCCTGCAGAAAGACCTTATGGAGAGCAAGCAGTTCATCAACAAGAGTGTCACGCTGGAGAGTCTGAACGGCGGCGGTGGAGGCGCTAGCGCCACTGATGCTGAGGCACCCGCAATGGCTGCCACTGTGGCAGTGTCTCCCACAGCTAACGAAGTGGCGCCGTCGCTAATGACCGCCTCGATGTCCATGTCCCTGATGGAGGAGCTGGAGTCGGAAGGCGTACCCATCAACACTGACCTCGGCTCCACCTTCTGTGACGTCTCCGAGTACATCGATGACGACATGCCCAAGTTGAAGCGCTTCTTTGGCGAGGACTCACCCAGCAAGAGATCGACTCCCACCCCTACCCCGCCCTCGAGTAGCCGGGTCCGCACCGGCGCCAACAACGTGTTCCTTGCCGATGCTTCCACGACAGAGGATAACAGACGCAAGCGGTCTTCCAGGGGTCAGGGCAGGCGGCGTCAGCTCAGCTCTGCCTCGGGTAGATATCTAATTTTGATGACGTTTGTCATCTACGTATTGGTAGTGCCCACATAAATTTCCAACTCATGGATTGAGTCCCATGATAATTTCTCAGAACCAACAATACGGTCTTCTTCGTCTGTAGGGATATAAGTTAATATATTTTAAATTAAAATTTTCACGAACTGCCCCCAGTATAGCCACGGAGTCAAATAGACAGATATTGAAGTCCCATCCTTTTACTTCCAGGTCCCTCTAGACACGGATCGACCTCGGGGGAGTCGTACTGCGGGGACCTGGAGGCTCTGGACGCCACACACCGCGGCTGTCATAAGTTCATCCCCAGGCACGACGGGGAGCTCTTCATCGAGATCGGAGACCTCATCTCTGTGGAGGTGGAGGCCGAGGACCTCTGGTGCGAAGGTGAGGTGACAGTTGGTGGGTCGTGGGAGGGGCGGGGGGGGGGGGAAAGGATTTTAGTTAGTTCGAGTCCATCAACAGAAAAAACATCAATATACCTTTGTTGTCGGATTATTATTCCAGGTGTGAATTTAACGACAGGCAAGCGCGGTATCTTCCCTGCAGCATATGCGACCGATCTCAGTCTGCTTGGTAGGTACACTCAACATGTTTAACCCATCGTCATTCCTTTCCAATCCCCCCCCCCCACACACACACTAAGATTAGACTCATCAAGTATTCAGTGGTATAGCCCATTTATACTTTGCATTTGCTAGGATGGTATCCAGACTGGACATTCATAGATGACATGCACTGTCCTTGCATGGGTGACTATAATATAAGTGCTGTTTCAGATGGGGATGGTACGAGACGGTTCAAGCTCAGGTTCCTGGGCTCCGTGGAGGTCAACCAAAACAGGGGCAACGACGTCATCTGTACAGCAATACAGAAGGTATATCTGATATGGATATATAATTTTGAACACTTATTCCAAATGTACACTGTGTCGCTACTATCAAATATATGCGTGTGTTGTCACGGATTGAGAATTTTTACCATGGTTACCCACAAATTATCCAGGTTGTTATGTCGAGGCGGCGAGCCCTGGACGCCGATTCCCCACCACTCTACTGCGTACAGATCAACGAGTATGGGATTAAAATGGTCGACATGGCAAAGGTAAATGTACCTCCAAATAATTATAGTATAGCAATATACTCATCTATATTAAATTATTTGCCATGTTATACCAAATTGTGTGAATGTTCTTGGGAACTTCTGAATGACGTTACGGTTCAGCGATTATACTGATTGCAGAAGCCCACTTCGCTGACATATAACACAAGTTTTTGATCAGGTGTTATTTGAATTTCTTCACAGAAAAACAAGAAGGGACCACAAATAAGGCCTTCGATACGGGAGAGATTAGCCAAAATATTAAATAAGGTAGCCATCCAACGGAGTTTTGTACAAGTGGTCGCATCGGTCATTTTGGTTGACGAATAAAATTTTCATTTCCTGCCATTAGGCCTACATGCAATTTTTCATTCTGCAGGAATACAAAGAAGAGAAAGACACAGATCATTTTTTCACACTAAAGAACGTGTCGTTCTGTGGATTCCACCCTCAGAACGAACGGTAAGTGGCGCACTATAACTTTATATATATGTTATTGATACAACTAATGTCTTCAAGGAGTCCATATATATACCTGATACTCTGCACTGGGACAGGTACTTTGCGTTCATCACGAAACACCCCCACGAGCTGCGGTTTGCGTGTCACGTGTTCCAGAGTGAGCGCTCCACGGTCCCCGTCTGCGAGGCTGTCGGGTAGGTCTGGGTAGTACGTGACATATGGCTTTACTGCCTCTATCCTTAATAAGCAATTGACTTCTAGTCATTTACCCTGCCACATTAAACTGTTTGGTGCTTGGGTTGGGACTAGTTGTTACAGTACATGCCTTTCATTCAATCAATTCGTTTTTGGAAGTCTTGACCTTCTGGTTACTCTGTCGAGTATGAACGTGCCATCACATTAAAAAGTGAAAGAATGCAACATATAATTCGCTTTATACAATATACATTTATTTGTGTATTACAGAGCGGCTTTCAGGAGGTTTTATGAGGAGTATATGGCTTTCGCTCACCCCACTGAAGACATCTACCTGGAATGATATTAGGCGAACTAGCTAATAACATTGCTGTACAATTTACTGCTGTACCTTTACTTATATGTAGAGCCATCCTACCTTCCAAGTGACGAATCTGACTCGCGAATGCATTTAATTATCACATTGTATATTGTCGTGTATTATCGCATCTGCAATCAGATGCCCTACTTTGCACGCACTGCTAAAACTACTTACGACATGATATACACATGCTTTGCCGACAATAATGTTTTAAGTAAAGTGAACGTCAGTTTGAAGCACATAGTGGTGTTGCATAATGTGTATATATTTTGGCTTGTACTGGATATACATGTACATATATAAAGTAAATTCCATGCCAGTACTAATTTGAGGAACATTTCCATTGCTGTTTCACGAGGATATGTTTGTTATTCACAGTACCGATATTGCATTTCTGGAAATATACAGTGTGTATAAATGTCATATGAACCTCATCGAATATGAATCATGATTGGATTGTTCTGTTTCATTTCATTGAAAGTAAAAAGTTTCAATCATTGTTGGGTATTGAATATTCAATGCTAGTTTCGATAGTATGCCCATGAGTTAAGTGTTACAATGTTACAATGTTTTGCTTCCGTTAAACTTGTGATTATTGGTGCTTCGTTATTATTTTCTGTGATAGGCATGTTTTAGTTGCTTTCGATAAATGGTATTGTGTGTCTGTATGAATTATGTTATGTGAAATACATTTGGCAGTAGGGGAAGGTAGGGCAAGCAGGTACAACAAGGCAATACATATGGTATAAACGTCATATTTCACAGCAGACAAGATTGTACAAATGGCAAATTATCGCGTTTGTACCATCTTAACCTCCCTTCCCCTAGCTAATGGTACAGTTCAAAATTGTGGCCTATTATTATCTCGTGTTTTAGTACGTGTTGATGTATATCAATTTTAAAAATATGATATTACTGATTCTGAATGTTCATCCTGTGATCTTGAGAACAGCTATAACCACATGTCGATATATAAATAGCGTATCAACCTTTTGTTGAATGGAATACATCTGAATGTCGTATATGCAGAGGAAGTTATCTTAGTTTATACCAAATGTCTTGTAAATACATTTTTTTTTGCGTTTTTTATTTAGCGCATAAGATATGACTAAAAAGGGTACATGCATAATTCTTGTGGATGTATACATTCACGAAGAGACCTATATCGTTCTCCCATTCGGTATGTAGTGTACTAATCATTAATGAGATCCTAGCATGTGGCTTCCGAAGGGAATAAGATATAATGTAATGTAATGTGGATGTAAAGACTTGGGTACAAACTGAAGTACAACCTGATTGAGTTTTGTCAACGCGCACGGAGATGTTAATGCTATTTCTGTCCGAAATATATTTCACTCTGGTTTCACACATTCTGACAAGTTATACGTACATTTGCCTTTCATGATGAATTGATGATTGACTGAGTTTGAAGATGGACTTTCGGATAAACTTTCAGATTAACGATTCGATACTACGTTGCTTTCGTATGTACAATGTAAATGTATGTTTTGCATTAAAATTGGACTTTGTTGGTTTTTTTAGATCACGTGATTTTAAAATTTAAGGAATTTCGAGAAGTCAATTATAAACACTATTTGTTGTGTTGAAATGATGTTGTCTAATAAATTTCATGCAGTAAAAATTGAATACATGTGGGTTTTTAAAAGTATAACTACAAGCGCATCACAGCCACGACGTACAAAACGAAATAATTGAACACAAACTAAATTTTTTTAAATCCTCATCATTCCAGGAATTCTACCTCGGAAGGGTAAGATACAACTCAGCATACACAAACGCAATTTTACTTTCATGTCAGCATAAAATGACATAAAGAACCGCTTCATACATGTTTCAGTTCTCTCTGCGTGTATTCGAAAAAAAAAACTAACTTTAAATTATTTCGTCATCTGGCCTACTTTTGATAACACCAAATATCAAGTCATAACGGTTTAGTCTATTATGAATCTGCATTCAATGTTTCGTAATGACGAATCGATTCGAACATGACACATCCCGTATTGGCGTGAATCTGTGGCCTTTTATGCATACACACAATGGTACTATTTTCTAACTACTCTGTGATAATTTCTCGAGAAATGGTAATAACACAACCAAAAACTATCTTTACACAAATTTGACCAGATTCTTATCGCACATATGTGTGATTAATCATCGTCAATACACGAATATTTGAGATATTCCGTACCCGACCACCATGCACGACATCTGCTATATATACCCCGGTTAGAGGCCTCTCGTTGTGCTGGCTTTGTCGTGTGGTTACTTCGTTATATGCCAAAAACAGGTATGATTGCTCGCTCTACACTACACCACTGACGCTATCCACGCACATGTTTTATAGGCAATGTGTTTTATTTTTATTTGCAATAAATAAATGTTCATTGCTGTTTGATGAGGATAGGCCTATGATATTGATCAATTTTTCACGTTTACAAGTGGAGAATATACAGTAGTTTATAAAAGTCATGTGAATCCCTCCGGTATAAATTTGATTTATTTTATTGTTTCATTACAAATTCAGGAATGGAAAAATGAAAGATTGCACATTCCGTTGTTACGATTTTCCCCCACTTCCATTAAGTTGACATGGTGCTACTTTGCGAATAGGTGTCTCCATCCCACCCCCTCCTAAAATACGGCGCTAAATTGTCAATACACATCAGAAGTGATCTCAGAGACATCAAATTTGGTAAAAAAAAATATGATTTTCAGGCAAATGGAAAAACATGAAATTTCAAATTGATCCGACGGTCCTAAAAAAAGTAAGCTAAAATCATGACCAAAAATCATTAGAGGTTTTGTGTTGAATTTGACTTTAGTTCGTAGTATACAGTATACTTGTCCAGTGCCAGTCTGCAGAGAAACTTTTGGATAAAACTCGATTTGATGGTTTGCTGCGTATTAATTTGCTTTTATATACACTTATGATCTCTGTTTAATTTGAGTTTCTTTGTTTGAGATCAAGTCGTGATGAAAGTTGAAGAAAACATACTAAGAAATCAAATTCACAATTATTCGTTGTGTTGAAATGATAAAAAAATTGTAAATGTAGTTAGTCTACTAAGGAAGCCCGTTAATGTCACATGTGAAAATATATTTCACACCTGGCACTAACGGGCTTCCGTAGTCTACAGCACGAACAAAAAGACAAACTTAAAATGCCTATTTCAATCATCCAACTCTCTTTTCCTAAAAAAGAACAAAGTTATCTTACCAGAGGAAAGAATCATATCATTCAGCATCATGATCAGCTAATACGGACGCACTTAAAGTCAGATGTTCATGGAATTTCATGAAAGAATCGTTCTATTGGTGTCTTGGACACATTTGTCTTTTTGTAATTATCTGTATGATTGTTTTTTGCTGAAGTTTATCTCGTCGGGTATTTTGATACCACGAAAAGTCTTCGCCGTCAAGTCATAGCGGTCTAGCTTATAACGGTCTCACTCAATATGTACATCCATGGGCTCGTAATGACGAATCCATCGAGTTACACTACGAATCGATTCGAAAATAGCACAGCCAACAATCATGGCGTCCAAATTTCTGTAGCCTATACACACGATGGTAATTATTTTCTAACTATCCTGCGATAATTCCTCGATGAATGTTAAAGGCACAACCTACAAATATTCTTGCACAAACTTCACCACATTCTTATCGCAAATAGGTGTGATCAATACTCGGTTAGACACGAATATTTGAGATATCCCGTACTCAACCCCCATGCACGACATCTACTATATATACCCCCATGAGAGGCCTCCTCTCTGTGCTGGCTCTGTCGTGTGGTTACTTCGTGAATGTGTATTACATTGGCCCTTTGGCTGAGGTCTACTCGCCCCAGACCACTGACGCTATCCACGCACAAGTTTTATATTTGGAGACTGGAGTGATTAGTGATATTAGCCTATCAGCAAAAGTGATACACAATTGTAATGAATCATGACATCATGGTATTCTGATAACGATCAAGGAAGTACTCACAAAATGAAACTAAGAATAGAGTACGAATTGTTCTAGTATGCGGGTCTTATCTAAAATCTCGACAAGAAGCTAATAGCTATTAATTAATAAATAAAATGCTGTATGTTACATTTGACCAAACGTTATTTGTTTACAATAATTATTTTGTATAATTGGGATAAAATTCGTGAAACTATGATGGCTTACAACCGCCCTCGAGTGTTAGTTTCCCGGGGTTAGTTTCCAACTAATATTATCGGGTTGCGCTAATTTCTTAGTCAACAAGATATTTTAGTTTCCAACAACATTTATTTTTACCTTCCAACAAGATTGTTCAGTTTTCAACAATATATCTGTATATATATATTATTTTGTTTCCAACAAGATTTTTGTTTTGTTTCAAACATGATTTCAACAAGATCTTTTAGTTTCCAACAATATTTCTTTAGTTTCCAAATTATCTTGAAGTTTGTGCTGAGACTTCTTAAGTTCGGACAATTTTTTCCGCCAAGATATAAGATGTTTTTGTTTTCCAACAAGATTTTTCTACTTTCAACCAGTTTTCAACATTTTTCGTTATTTCCAACCGGATTTTTCATTTCTAACAAGATTGTTTTGTGTGTTTCCAACACGATTTTCTCTTTGCCAACAAGATTTGTATTTGTTTTCAACACGGTTTATCAAATTCCAAAAATATCTTTTAGTTGCGTCGATATTTTTTGGTTTCCAACAAGATTTTTCATTTCCAACAAGATAAATTTGTTAGTTTCCAGAAAGGGCTCCCAGTTTCCAACAATTTTTTCAGGTTCCAACAATAATGTTTAGTTTCCAAAAATAATATTTTTTTGCTTCCAAAAAAGATATTTCAGCTTGCAACAAGAATTTTTAGGTTAAAGTCCGATAACATATTGCCGTAGCGTCTACATTTTTATCTTTAAAGTTTAGAATCGTATCTTCCTGAAATTTTGCACAAACATGCCTAAGAATATTTTTACTAAAATTGCATCATGAAGTAAACATTGTGATTGAAAGACACAAAATATATAATTAAACATATCATACCAAAAGGACGTAATACTGAAAAATATTTGAGTGCAAAAAGTTTTATCTGCCACTTAGGACTTTATTTCAGCAAGTCATGTAGGTTTGATAATCCATAGCCGAGTAGGCTAAGTCGACTCACTTCCATATCATGATTCAAAAGAGTACTGTGGTTTTAGAGTGGTATAACCTTTTAGGGAAATATAAATGCGAACGATTCAGAGATGAAAAATCAGATCTGTCAGTTGTGTCCAAATGGATCCGAGAATAAATCGTCACCTCAGAACAGAAAGGGCCTAAGTGCGAAAATGCATTTAATTCTCTTCTGCTTGTACCAATTTGAATGCTTTGCTCATTTTATTTGAATACTTGGGTCGCATATTTAACATAATAAGTTATGCAACTCCTTTCCAAATAGTCTCCCGTGTGGAGATGATTTCATGTTTTTTGCCTCTAGTGTAAAATTGTGAAAAGTACACTTAGGCCCTTTCTGTTTTGAGTTGACGATATAGGGAATGATATACGCTGAATATTCTCGTGACCTTGAATTTGACCTCTGACCTCATTTTCAAGGTCAGAGCACAAAATGGCTAATATCTCGCTTATTATCGACTTTACAGCTTAATATGAAACATTTGTGGACATATAGGAAATGATATAAGCTGAATATTCTTATGACCTCGAATTTGACTTTTGACCTTATTTTCAAGGTCATAGCACAAAATGGCTAACATCTCGCTTATTATCGACTTTACAGCGTAGGAATCAAATGTGGACATATAGGAAATGATATAAGCTGAATATTCTTGTGACTTTGAATTTGACCAGTGACCTTATTAATAATTTCTAAGGTAAATGAGATAAAATGGCTTATATCCAAAATATAAAACATATATTGTCCGGTAACTTGTCTTAGACTTTGGGCTATTTTTTTCCAACAAGATTTGTAAATTCCCAGTCAGATTGTTCAGTTTTTAAAAAAAAAATTGTTTTCTTAGTTTCCAATAAGATTTATCATTTTCCAACAACATCTCTTAGTTTGCACCAAGATTTTGTAGTTTCCAGCAAGATTCTTCATTTCAAGTACTATTCGTTAGTTTCCAGAAAGATTTCACAGTTTTCAAGTTTTTTTCAGTTTCCAACAATAATCAGTTTCCAACAAGATAATTGTTTTGCTACCAAAACAGTTTTTTTTAATTCGCGCAGAAATATTTTTAGTTTCCAACATGATTTTTTTTTTAGTTTCCAACAAGATTTGTTCATTTTCAATATTTTTATTTACAACATCTCTTAGTTTGCACCAAGATTTTGTAGTTTCCAGCAAGATTCTTCATTTCAAGTACTATTCGTTAGTTTCCAGAAAGATTTCACAGTTTTCAAGTTTTTTTCAGTTTCCAACAATAATCAGTTTCCAACAAGATAATTGTTTTGCTACCAAAACAGTTTTTTTTAATTCGCGCAGAAATATTTTTAGTTTCCAACATGATTTTTTTTTTAGTTTCCAACAAGATTTGTTCATTTTCAATATTTTTATTTTCCAACAAGATTATTTTGTAGTTTGCAACAGGACTTTTGTTTGTTTCCAAAAAGATTTAATAGTTTCCAACAGGATTTTTTTGTTTGCGCCATAATCTTACATTTCTACTACGAATTCATAGATTTTCACCAATATTAGCTTTTCACCCAAATTTTCTGTAGTTTCTAGCACGGTGGTAACCTTTCATACAATGCGGAAAATTACGTGGTGAGAATTTGTGGGCCAAATATCAATCAGATACGGTGGTTTCCAACCGCCCTCAGTGCAGGGGCGGATCCGGCGCCGGGGGTCCGGCTGTTAGAGGTGGCAATCATAAACGTGCAGATTATCATGAACCATAATCACAAACATGAACCATAATCATGAACATAATCACATTCATTAATATATTTATAATAATGATCATATATACAAAATCACAAACTTCAACCATAATCATGACCGTAATCAATAATCAACATAATCCTTTTCATTATGATCTTGTTGGAAACTAACGAATTCTGTTGGAAACTATAGTTTGATAAATCGAGGCCAGTTATAAGTCATCGTCGGAAACTGTGTCATTCAACAAATTTGGTTTATATATATAGTTTTGATATTGTATACATGTTTATTGTATCTCGCAAGAACACTCTGGGGCCTTTTTACCTGAAGGAAGCAACATTAATTTTTGGAGAGTTAACATTGTTAAGGGGTTGTTACCCTCGCCATATTTTAGTAGCTGATGCGCACTGAATATTTTTGAAAATGTTTTTTCTTGAAGAAATGAACACATATTTCACATAAATGTTATATTATCATGTTAATAACTAATTTAAAGCATTTTACGCGCAGTTATTATGCATCTTATGTTAAAATTGGTGAAATTGACTACCAAAATTTCGGGACATCCGTTCTTGTGGAAAAAGTCGATTACGAATGTTCCAAGTATTTTTCTGAGCATTACTACATATGCTAGTTTATGAGCCGAGAAATATTTTTTTGAAATTCAAATCCATTGCATCACAAATGATTTTTGAAGTTCAGACATTTATTGACAACTGAAAATTTTTCCCAAGTGGCCAGCACAGGCACTATTTTTTAACCCTTCAAGACACTGCCACAGTGAGAGGGAGACTTCAATATCATATGCTCCACTGTGCACACTTCACACTGGCTTTTACATGTAGACTGCTACATGCTAGGGCTTCTGTGTGCATTGGGCCATGACACTACTCTATTCACCTGATCAATGCAAATAATAACCCGTATTTCCAAAGTGACAGTTATAAGTTTAAAACTTCTGGGGAAGTAACATCTTCTTGCATTCGGCATAATTCATAACACTCTGTGTTCATCAAATAACTAACAGTACATGTATGTATTCACTGACCCTATTATGCATAATGCTTGTGTCTATGCATACAAAGAACACAAACCCCAAGCTAGATACAGGATACATCCTGATCCCAATAACATGTAAATGTAAATATCACCAGGCTTTTGATTCATTGTCATCATGATTACCCGGTACATGTGACATTAAAGTATCATTATTGCACATGGGTTGTGTCAACATAATTGATGTGAAATTCACACAGTGGTAGCATTTTATTAGTACAATTCATGAGTTATGAATTGGAGCACTTCATCTTTTGACATACATGGATCACAGGTATGATATCAAACATACCAGACAAGAAATGTCATGAATAAATAGTGTATTTGGTGGTATACTCCTTATCCATATGTTTATCTTACAAAGTTTGTACATGGAAGGTAAACAAGAACAAAATAAATCAAATATAATACCAATCAAAAAGATTATGAATTTATCATAATTGGCAAACAATATTGCACATGGCCACTTGATACACTGCCATTCAAATCTTCATAATGTATTTCTGACCTACACATGTGTATCAATAACAAATTTTTGATACATACAATGTGTTGGCCACTTTATCCATTGAAATATAAAATATTGAAATATTATTAATTGGCCATTGAATCCCCAAATTGCTGTTGTTTAAGATATCAAATTGTCTTATAGTGACACTACAATACCCAAAATGGTGGTGTGCAATTCTGTACAGGTTTTTCAGAAACACAGATCCAACATGCACTTAATTTGAAATTATATATATATTGTTTTAATATACATGTATATATTGGTGCAAACTTTAAAACACAAGTTGTTGTTATGCTTTGACATCCATATTGTTGGCCAAATGAATGATTGCTCCTGGGTGCCTGTCACTGGGGGATCAGTCAAGTGGTGTGGAGCTGCTATTGCCTGTCTTCTGATTGAGACTTGAACCAGGATTTATGGAGCTTCTGGTTGTGTTGTCTTCTGGCTGAGCTGTCAGGAAAGTGGTGTGGAGTTGTCAGCAACATCTGGAGTCATCTGGAGTCAGAAAAATATGAGATGATGGATTTGTCAGATGGCACTCTATTCTGTTGCTGATACCAATCACATTGCCTTGAATTGATCATTGGAATATTACAATCAAGTAAACTTCTTAATTTAGAGAAATATATATATGTTGGTGATATGAATAACTCATATAGCTGCTTATTGATAATTACCTCATATACTTGTGTCAATCAGGGCACCTGATTTAAATTTCTTGACATACATATAGATATACATCTACATACAGTTTCATTTTGTTATCGAGATGTATTTAACCACGAACTTATGGAATAGGTACTCATAGATACTTCATCAGTGTTGATAGAGACGGGGCTCCAATATACAGAATGCTTAAATTACGTGTACGTACCTGAACAACTACAGTATTATATTACCTATTTGTGAAAATGAACTCCCAATGTGCAAGAAGGGTTGAAAGAGGGTTAATAATCCGCCCCAGGACATGTGCTCGACGATTTTCCGTGTGGTTCCATGCGATCACTGACCGAGACTGGACTTGAGCAGCTAGTGAGTATTGCTCTTCACATTGAACTCAAAACCCTATGCACGGATTTCAACGGCTTTCTCACCGGAGCGAATACAAACTCACGTGGTGAGCGATATGTCAGTTATCGTCTGGACACATGGTTTTCAGTGTTTGTCATTCCCCGATCTACAACAATTCTTTGTCTATGAACTAATATGTCTTCGATTATGTACATATTTCTGGGATTACCTCCGTCATATGCCGATATACATGCATAACACATGGGACTGTTGGTGCCTCGCGGGAAAACATTTGGAGACGAAGCTACCGAATCTCATAGTCGCAAAATATGGTCTTCACAACCGAAGGAAATATTCCGAGGATGACCGCTACCAATTGATATCACAAAACACATGTAATGTGTCGTACTGCGAACATTTTCTGCCGTGATCCCGTTCAGTATTCAGAAAGTGGATTATTTGGTGTGATCAATGGATTATACAGATTACCAGAATCGACATGACCAAAGATAAGTCTCGCGTAAGGATACATTAAACTTTGACCTGGGAAATATGTAAACACGATTTCGTGGCACCTGACGTTGAAAGTAGCCGATGTTCAGACTCAATTTTACGGGGGAAAACGCGTTGTCACATGGCTTTGGATAGCTCGTTATGGAGTCTACGATGTACCAATTCCAAGTAAGTCAGTTATTCTTTGAAAATCATCAAAATAATAGATGATATTTCAAGTCTGTGTGTTGTCCAAATCCACGTGATATTTTGAAAATGGCGCACTTCGTAAATGTGTCAAAGACAGTCGGGCATTTTGTGACAAATGTAGGCGGTAAATTCAAAAAGTAATTCTCGGCTCATAGACACTGACTGCTCCACTATGTAAAAAGTAGATGTATTCTAAAGATTACGTGATTGATATTGAGAACGGATGTACCAACTTTATCGTTATGATCCGGAATGATCCAGACGTTTCAGGTCGAAGATTGTATTTTTCTAAAACATGAAAATGACTCCTCTATTCACTCCAACTGCAAAAAGTCACTTCGGACTACCAGAAGTTTTACGACAAATGCTCAGATTTTGTATGCGGTACTAAAGTCGTGAAATTTACTGCCAACAATCGGCAGGGTTTCACCATCTTAACGATGTTTAGGGCAGAGAGACCGCTTGTTAGTACTCTGGGTGGAAGCGGCGGCGCCACGCTTGAGTTGTGCTCAGACCGTGACGGTCCTTTCACTGGTCACTGTGTGTACATCTAGTGTTATTCCGTGTTATAATCATTCACTTGTTCTGTGTCATACTGTACGGATTGAATTACTGCCACTGTCGAGAGCATTTTGTGGAAAATATTTTACAACTGATTTTATATTGTGGAGATATTGGTGGATGCTAAAATGGCACCTACAGAAACACAAGTGGATGCGAATAGCAGTGGGACCAGTAGCACGGACGCGGATAACTCCAAAAGTACAGATGTGTTCAACTTTGACACTTGGGCAAAAAACAATGGTCTGCAACGCAAAACAACGCAGGCATTACGTGCTGAGGATCTGGCAGTGCCAGAGGCGTTGATGTTGTTAGAAGAGGGAGAAATCAAGGGCTTGGGCCTGACGCTCGGCCAGTGCAAATTGCTGCGATCGGCAATTGATAAGCTTCGAGCCCTTGCCACTGATAACAGTCCTGACAATCAAAGTCAACAAGATGCCAGGGTGGTTCGATATATCCTAAACGCCCCACCCAGAACCCACATAGGGTTCACCGAATTTGAGCAGGTCCGAATGTTGCCTGTGGAAGCCCGTGTTCAACAACTCAAGCTAAATCACATCCACAATATCATACACGGTACAGCCCCCACTTATCTAACCTCTCTCTTTCACATAAATTCTTCCCGCCACAATACCCGCTCTGGCCCCCTGTCTTTGGTTATTCCTTCAGTTAAATCTTTTGGACAGTCTTCATTTGCTTATACTGGTGCTGTATTATGGAATAGTATACCCCATCAAGTACAATCATTGTCAAGTAGGTCGTCTTTTAAATCCAATGTCCGAGCATTTTTATTTCAAAATATACATCGATGGGAATTAAACCCTTTCATTACATTTTAATCGGTCATATCTAGTCATTTTGTACCTGTATACACTTGTTAGTTATCCCTATCTATCCATGTTTCTATTATAATTATCTCTAGTCATACTCATGTTTGTCATTTTACTATATTTATGTCTTTACATACTGTTGTCAACTTATAATATTTATCTCTTTACATACCGATGTCAATTTTCATGTATATTATTTACAAACCAGTATTATAAATATCCACATTTAATATATTATCTACTAGTAGTAATATCTTAGTCATTCCTCCATTTATCCCCATTGTTGCTATCGGTTGTTTACATCTAAGGACCACAACGGAAATAAGTGAATTTTTCACTTTCTTGTGTCATCCTTGTATTTTTTTTAATGTTTACAATTTTATGTATACATTGAAATTTTACTGAATAAATTCAATCAATCAATCAATCATGCCTCTACAGATTGCGCAGGTGAAAAAACTTTGACGATACAGAACATCCGATCCCAGGCTGGACTGCTTGCCACAGCAGGTGAGAACTTTGACAATTTGTTCACTGAATCGAATCGACGGCACCCTGTTGATCCGATGCCTATGTCAGACGATAACACACCATCTAACAGATTGAATAATTGCCCAGCAGCCACAAATGTTGCATTCCACCAACTATCGTGTCAGCAGGTATCTCCAAGTAGTGCATCAGTCTTCGACCCTAGAGTTTCTCTCACGCTCAAAGCCAGTCACAAAAAGACGGTACACATAACAGATTTTCTGGGTGACAAAGCAAAAAAGCGCATCTCCAATCGACGAAAGGACCTAATACTCACACGAACTGGTGACGACAACAACCTGGTGATTCGAGCTGATGAGACTCATCCATATGCCGGCATACCCATTGAGGAATGGGGTGCAGCAAACACCCGGTTAATGAACCGACTCCTCCAGACCGGTGAACTGTGTCGAACAGATGTGGAGTACTATCTGGCATACACAGCAATCACCTTCGATTTTGCTGTTAATTATGACTGGAACTCCATCTTAGACTTTGACCACATGTACCGTGAGCAGCAGAATCAACACGGGTTCCAGTGGGGAACCATGAATCCTATGACCGAGCTCCAAATCCTGAAACCACGACAAGTCCGACACAGTGCAAACCTCAACAGACAAGGCTCGGGGGCAAAAAATGATGGCCTGTGTCACGTGTTCAGAAAGTATGGTGAGTGCAACCGTTCAAATTGTAAATGGCGACACACCCCATCTGAGACCTCCAATCACACAGTCAAGCAGGCACCAAAAAACTGAACAGGCAGCTCCATCAAAATGTCAATGCTGATGGAGCTCTGAAGCTCAGTGCATGGGAGAGAGAACTTCAAAGTGATGACCCAAAGCGGGAATATATCTTGCAAGGTGTGGCCCATGGTTTTCACATTGTGAACCCTGATGCCATTAACGAATCAGTGTGTGTTCAGAACTATAAATCCGCCACATGTCCCGAGAACTTCAAAAAAGTCGAACTCCAAATCAGAGAAGAACTGGATAACAACCGATACAAGATCGTCTACACTAAACCTACCATTGTATCTGCAATCGGTGCAATCCCAAAACGCAATTCAGCAAAAGTTAGACTGATCCATGACTGTAGCAAACCCGATGGAGCATCATTGAACAGTTTTGCCGAACATGAATCTTTCAGCTACCAAACACTCGACGATGCTGTCGAGCTCATTGGCCAAGGATCGTACATGGCAAAAGTTGACTTGTGCAATGCCTATCGTTCAGTCAAAATTCATGAATCCAATTACACAGCCACTGGTATCCAATGGACTTTCTCAGGAGATAGCGATCCAACAGTCATGGTTGACACGAGGCTTCCGTTTGGAGCGCGGTTGTCTCCCTCCATTTTCAATGACCTCAGTCAGGCCGTTCGGCGAATGATGAGAGCCAAGGGTTATCCAAATATCACAGCCTACCTGGACGATTTTCTCATCGTGTCAGAGTCGGAGGCGGAGTGCATCAAGACTATGAACGTTCTCACGAGACTCCTTAGAGATTTGGGTTTTGCTATAAACTACTCCAAAGTAGAGGGTCCCACCCAACGAATAACTTTTCTTGGTATCGTCCTGGACTCCATAAATATGACTTTAGAATTACCATTTGACAGGATACAAGAGCTCCATCACCTCCTCTGCGAAATGAAGGCGTCCACGAAAGTCACAAAAAGGCAACTGCAGTCGCTGGCTGGGAAGCTTAGCTGGGCGACACGCTGTGTGTATGGTGGCCGGTTTCATCTTAGACGTGTATATGACAGAATTGCAACTCTACGTGCCCCGGGACATCGTACGAGACTCACCAGGGATATGATAATGGATATCGACTGGTGGTTGAGTTTTATGCACGTCTTCAATGGAAGCATGCCTATGCTCGAGAACCACCCCATCACCCATGTGTGTATCGATGCCTGTCCCGTTGCCGCTGGTGCCTTCTATGACAATGAATTCGTGTACACGCCATGGTCGTGGTGGCCGGAAGCAACCAATCATCACATCAACTTTAAGGAGACTCTTGCACTCGAACCAGCGGTGACACAGTGGGCGCACAAATGGCAAAATCGGCAGGTCGTAGTGCGCTGTGACAATCAGGCTGCTGTCGGTATTATCAATCGAGGCTCCTCTCGAGATCCTGTTGTGATGGCTTCTCTGAGACGCATCTTTTGGTAATCAGCATTGTATAACTTTCGAATAAAAGCTGTCTACCTCCCAGGGGTTCACAACCAGATCGCTGATGCAGTGTCACGATTGCATGAACCAGATGCTTTTGAAAAGCTATTGTGGCGATTTTGCCCTAAGCACGCGGCAGGTGATTGTAAACATAAATGCCATTTATGTGGCCTTTTCGTACTTGGCCTTGTTTTGACATGCTCCGTTCGAGCGTGCGTTGCCACGGCGACGTATTGTAATTTACGTTCCAGTAAACTATAACAATGGATCGATTTAACCTCGCGTGCGCCCTACAGTTTTCTGGTGTATTATATATACACTGGAAGCGACTCGTTCGAGGAGATTGTCCAAGATCGAGAGACAGGACGCACACGAGGCTCGGCCATGAGCTTTGTGTTCCCTGTTTGCGAGTAGTGGGCTCCTAGAGCCCTGGGGACGATTTCCGTGGGGAGGCCCGGGCTGGGAGAGACGAGTTGCTGACTCGGGGGCCTTCGGCCCTGTGGATCGCCAGCTCTCTCCCTTCCCGGGACATGTGACAGAGGCTCTGGCCAGCATGTCGGACTGTACGGGGTTCCGTCCCCGAGGCAGACCGCGGCTCGCCAGGCCCCGCCAGTTAACACCGTAGGGATGAACTAGTTTCTGAACGGTGTCCGTAGGCCTGGGAGTGTCGGGTGGGCTGTTACCTGGTTACCGTTAATGCTGAAGTAGTTACCGTGTCCGCCGCGACCTCCGGTGAGCGGCCCTGCCGCGAGGATCCGGAATAGCGGATGCGCGTCCGCAAGGACTCGGATGAGAGAGGACTATCCTCGAGGATCCTGAAGAGCGGACGGTAGTCAATAACTTTACATTGGTGCCGTGACCAGGATCAGTCCGACAGTGTTCCATCGCAGCCTACCGTCACAGCGTTGTAGCCTCCTTAGTCCCTGGGGATCGCCCGCTCCTCAAGGACGTCTCGAAGAATGACTAAAGAGAGAGATAAGGCCAAAGATAAGGCCGATGAACCCAAGGGGAGGGATAAGGGTGGAAATGTCGCGGACCACACCCGGTCGCGCGACAGCCACTGTGAGACGTCTCCGGACGACTCCGGTGGCCGGAAGGAACGTGCGGAGCCCTCCGCGGACAGAACCCAGCCTGCGGAGTCGACTCCGGCGTCCCTGACTCCGTCTCCGGATGTAGAGTCTAGCCCCGCGGGGCCGCAACAGGAGTTGTCATCAAGGCCGGGCCTTGATGTGTTAGGCGCGGTAGGCGGAGCCGGCAACGGCTCTACGCCGCGCCCGCCCAGGCCCAGAATGAGTCCGTGGCAAGCGACACTCTTCCGTGGGACGTCTCCGGACGTCCGGAATCGAGCGCCAACTACTGCGGGCACTTCTGGACAGGCGGACCAGCAGTACCAGATGCCACTCCTGGCCGGGTGGGCTCCCTCGCGAGCCTCCGGCATGGGCTCTGATCGGTCCGCACCGGGTGATGTGGTAGACCAGCTCGCCGACGCGCTTGGTGAGCTGGCCCCCAGAGGGCGCTATGACCGCGCCCGGTCGCCCCATCAGGGACGATCTGACCGGCGGAACCGTTCCCCCTCTCCGCTGTCACAAGGCAACTCGGGGCCTTTGACGGAGAGGGAGAGGTGGCTGATATCCGAGGCGCTTGTACTGTTCAAGCGGAATCAGCCGCCTTCGAGCGTTGACCCGTTGGCCATCTCAAGTCCGGGGATGTCTGGGCCAGTAGCCCCTCCCCAAGTCCTGCCGAGTCCGCAGGCGCCAGTGGCCCCCGCAATGGGACCCGCGCCTGCCCCGCGGCTCGGAGGCACCACGTTGGCGACCGCGTCGACCGTTCCGACGGTTGGAGCGCAAGCCGCGTGGCCGACTTACCCTGGCACGTACAGTGTGTCGGACGGGCAGTGGCAACAGGTGGCTTCGGCCCCAAGCTTTGCCGCCCCTTCTGGAGCCTACCCAGTAGGTTCGATGGGAGCCCCGCCCGCACTTAGCCAGAGTGGGTTTTCAGCGAGAATGATCCCGGCGGCAAACGTGAGCTTCCCTGCTCCTATGTCCGCGGCGTCGATGTTTGCTCCGGCAGACTCCGCCGCAGGCGCAGGAAGCGCGCGGAACTTGCCGCTGTACACGGACGACCCCGGAGCCGGGACCGCACGTCGGGCGCGTAGCAAACGCGATGACGGGCCCGACCACTCTTCGTGGCGGAAACGGTTCAACGGGGATAACGCCGACTTGGAGGACTACTTGCTCCAGGTATGGCGTACCGCCGTGTAAGAAGGATGGTCCCAGCATGAAGCTGGACACGTCCTCGCGGGGAGCCTGGAAGGGAAAGCTCTCCGCGTGATGCCGTGTCTGCCGGTGGGAACAGTGACGTTCGGCGAGGTTGCTCGTCAACTTCGCCTGCTGTTCCCGCCGACGACCAATCGGCGGCAGTCTGAACGAGAGTTCAAGGCACGTATCCGCCAGCCGACTGAGTCCATGACAGACTATGCGTACAGCTTACGCATACTCGGCCGGAGAGCTTTTCCGGACATGGACTCCAGACGGTTTGAGACGATGCTGATCGATCAGTTCATCGATGGCCAGCCTTACCACCTAGCGTACGGGCTGGCCACCCATGAAAAGCGATCGATGGAGGAGGCAATAGACTCCGCGCTTGCGCTTGAGATGGCTGTCCGCCCTAGACAGTTGCCTCCAGCCCCGGCTCCGGCCTCGGCTGTACCCGCGCAGGCGGCGACTCCTCCTCCGGTCAAGGCATCGCAGGTAACCCCGTGGCAGGACCCGGTCGTCCGGGAACCCGCCAGGGAACCTACCCAGCAGTGGGTTAGTGCGCCGGCACCCTCTACAGGGGCGCCCGCACAGGCGGCACCGGTTGCCGCGCCGTCCTCATCTCTGGATGAGTACGACTATGACGAGTATGATTTCAGCGCTGCGCAGATGATTGCGTACTGCGCTGGGATCGACACTCCGGGGCCCGCTGAATGCTGTGCGTTCACATCCGGACCAGCTCAGAACCGCCCCTGTTATTTCTGCGGAAAACAGGGACACTTTTGGCTGAAGTGTCCGGAGTTGTTGGAACGCTTGCGGGCACGCGGATACCAGGGGGTCCTCCCCAGTCCGCGCCGGAGTAACTACTCCCGGCCTGGTCCCGCGGGACAACAGGGCCGTCCCTCACGGCAGGGAAACTGAACTCGGACGTGGTGGCGACCAACACTACGTCCGAGGACAGTTGTTCCGTGGCAACGGATGCCGCCCCACCTACGGATGAACTGGACGAACCTCAAGTAGATATAACTTCTCCGGAAGTGGTCCTTGAGGATCAGTCTGGCTCGTCCGCGGCTGAGGCGGATCACGGGCAGTGGCAACAGGTGGCTTCGGCCCCAAGCTTTGCCGCCCCTTCTGGAGCCTACCCAGTAGGTTCGATGGGAGCCCCGCCCGCACCTAGCCAGAGTGGGTTTTCAGCGGGAATGATCCCGGCGGCAAACGTGAGCTTCCCTGCTCCTATGTCCGCGGCGTCGATGTTTGCTCCGGCAGACTCCGCCGCAGGCGCAGGAAGCGCGCGGAACTTGCCGCTGTACACGGACGACCCCGGAGCCGGGACCGCACGTCGGGCGCGTAGCAAACGCGATGACGGGCCCGACCACTCTTCGTGGCGGAAACGGTTCAACGGGGATAACGCCGACTTGGAGGACTACTTGCTCCAGGTATGGCGTACCGCCGTGTACGAAGGATGGTCCCAGCATGAAGCTGGACACGTCCTCGCGGGGAGCCTGGAAGGGAAAGCTCTCCGCGTGATGCCGTGTCTGCCGGTGGGAACAGTGACGTTCGGCGAGGTTGCTCGTCAACTTCGCCTGCTGTTCCCGCCGACGACCAATCGGCGGCAGTCTGAACGAGAGTTCAAGGCACGTATCCGCCAGCCGACTGAGTCCATGACAGACTATGCGTACAGCTTACGCATACTCGGCCGGAGAGCTTTTCCGGACATGGACTCCAGACGGTTTGAGACGATGCTGATCGATCAGTTCATCGATGGCCAGCCTTACCACCTAGCGTACGGGCTGGCCACCCATGAAAAGCGATCGATGGAGGAGGCAATAGACTCCGCGCTTGCGCTTGAGATGGCTGTCCGCCCTAGACAGTTGCCTCCAGCCCCGGCTCCGGCCTCGGCTGTACCCGCGCAGGCGGCGACTCCTCCTCCGGTCAAGGCATCGCAGGTAACCCCGTGGCAGGACCCGGTCGTCCGGGAACCCGCCAGGGAACCTACCCAGCAGTGGGTTAGTGCGCCGGCACCCTCTACAGGGGCGCCCGCACAGGCGGCACCGGTTGCCGCGCCGTCCTCATCTCCGGATGAGTACGACTATGACGAGTATGATTTCAGCGCTGCGCAGATGATTGCGTACTGCGCTGGGATCGACACTCCGGGGCCCGCTGAATGCTGTGCGTTCACATCCGGACCAGCTCAGAACCGCCCCTGTTATTTCTGCGGAAAACAGGGACACTTTTGGCTGAAGTGTCCGGAGTTGTTGGAACGCTTGCGGGCACGCGGATACCAGGGGGTCCTCCCCAGTCCGCGCCGGAGTAACTACTCCCGGCCTGGTCCCGCGGGACAACAGGGCCGTCCCTCACGGCAGGGAAACTGAACTCGGACGTGGTGGCGACCAACACTACGTCCGAGGACAGTTGTTCCGTGGCAACGGATGCCGCCCCACCTACGGATGAACTGGACGAACCTCAAGTAGATATAACTTCACCGGAGGTGGTCCTTGAGGATCAGTCTGGCTCGTCCGCGGCTGAGGCGGATCACGGGCAGTGGCAACAGGTGGCTTCGGCCCCAAGCTTTGCCGCCCCTTCTGGAGCCTACCCAGTAGGTTCGATGGGAGCCCCGCCCGCACCTAGCCAGAGTGGGTTTTCAGCGGGAATGATCCCGGCGGCAAACGTGAGCTTCCCTGCTCCTATGTCCGCGGCGTCGATGTTTGCTCCGGCAGACTCCGCCGCAGGCGCAGGAAGCGCGCGGAACTTGCCGCTGTACACAGACGACCCCGGAGCCGGGACCGCACGTCGGGCGCGTAGCAAACGCGATGACGGGCCCGACCACTCTTCGTGGCGGAAACGGTTCAACGGGGATAACGCCGACTTGGAGGACTACTTGCTCCAGGTATGGCGTACCGCCGTGTACGAAGGATGGTCCCAGCATGAAGCTGGACACGTCCTCGCGGGGAGCCTGGAAGGGAAAGCTCTCCGCGTGATGCCGTGTCTGCCGGTGGGAACAGTGACGTTCGGCGAGGTTGCTCGTCAACTTCGCCTGCTGTTCCCGCCGACGACCAATCGGCGGCAGTCTGAACGAGAGTTCAAGGCACGTATCCGCCAGCCGACTGAGTCCATGACAGACTATGCGTACAGCTTACGCATACTCGGCCGGAGAGCTTTTCCGGACATGGACTCCAGACGGTTTGAGACGATGCTGATCGATCAGTTCATCGATGGCCAGCCTTACCACCTAGCGTACGGGCTGGCCACCCATGAAAAGCGATCGATGGAGGAGGCAATAGACTCCGCGCTTGCGCTTGAGATGGCTGTCCGCCCTAGACAGTTGCCTCCAGCCCCGGCTCCGGCCTCGGCTGTACCCGCGCAGGCGGCGACTCCTCCTCCGGTCAAGGCATCGCAGGTAACCCCGTGGCAGGACCCGGTCGTCCGGGAACCCGCCAGGGAACCTACCCAGCAGTGGGTTAGTGCGCCGGCACCCTCTACAGGGGCGCCCGCACAGGCGGCACCGGTTGCCGCGCCGTCCTCATCTCCGGATGAGTACGACTATGACGAGTATGATTTCAGCGCTGCGCAGATGATTGCGTACTGCGCTGGGATCGACACTCCGGGGCCCGCTGAATGCTGTGCGTTCACATCCGGACCAGCTCAGAACCGCCCCTGTTATTTCTGCGGAAAACAGGGACACTTTTGGCTGAAGTGTCCGGAGTTGTTGGAACGCTTGCGGGCACGCGGATACCAGGGGGTCCTCCCCAGTCCGCGCCGGAGTAACTACTCCCGGCCTGGTCCCGCGGGACAACAGGGCCGTCCCTCACGGCAGGGAAACTGAACTCGGACGTGGTGGCGACCAACACTACGTCCGAGGACAGTTGTTCCGTGGCAACGGATGCCGCCCCACCTACGGATGAACTGGACGAACCTCAAGTAGATATAACTTCTCCGGAAGTGGTCCTTGAGGATCAGTCTGGCTCGTCCGCGGCTGAGGCGGATCACGAGGACTCCGAGAATGGGCCCAGTGCGTGCGAAAGATACCGTTCAAGAAACGCACTGGTCAAGGACACTTGCTGGTACCTGCCCCTGCCACTCGGGCGGGAGCCGGTCCGGTTCCTTGTAGACTCAGGCTCGGAGGTCACCCTCATAGCCATAGGAACGTTCCGGAAGGAACCCGTGCTCCGCAACCTTGAGTTGCGGGATTCCGGTCCTTACCAGCTCTACGGGGCCGGTAACAACCGCATCCGTGTCTACGGTATCGTCGAGTTGCCTGTTACACTTGGGGACAAGGTGTATCCGACAGAGGCAATCGTCGCAGACATCGGAGCGGCCGGGATTATTGGAATGAATTTTCTCCGGGCCCACCGGGTCACCGCTAACTTCAGTGCGGGTGAATTCCGGATGGGAGAGGATACTCACTACCTCTTCCGCATGGGTCCAGTGCATTTGTTCCAAATGCGGGTGGCGCGCACCACGGTGGTGCCGCCTATGAGCGAGATGATCATCGAGGCGCGGCCGCGTCGTCCCCGCATGCCCCTCGAAGGTCGTCCGTGTATAGTGCAGCCGGTGAGCAGTTTCGCCAAGGGAACTGGGCTCGTGCTGGGCGGGACTCTGGTCAAGTCCGACGCCCGCATGATGCCCCTTCTCGTGGTGAATCCCACGGACTCACCCGTTGTGCTGCGGCGCGGGTACCTAGCAGCTACAGCTGTGCCCGCGTCGTCTAGTCGTGTCATCCCCGACGATCCGGTCTGCCGCGCTGCGTGCGCGGCGGCGGCCGCCGGAGATGATCCATTCACCCTGCCGGACCATCTGGAATCTCTGGTTCCGAAGGACCGGCTGGGTGGAGAGCAGCGCCAGGCGCTCCGCAGACTGTTGCGGCAGTATGCGAATGTGTTTATGGGTCCGGATGGTGCGGTCGGCAAGACAGACGTTGCCAAACACCGCATCGACCTCCTAGACGAGCGTCCGATCAAACAACGTCTACGGCGAGCAGCGATAGTGCACCAAGAGGTCATTGACCAGGAGGTGCAGAAGATGCTCGAGCTAGACATCATCGAACCCAGTGACAGCCCTTGGGCGAGTCCTGTGGTTATGGTGAAGAAGAAGGACGGCTCGTGGAGGTTCTGCGTTGATTACCGTAAGCTTAACGATGTCACGCGGAAGGACTCATATCCTCTCCCGCACATCGAAGACACCTTCGATTCCCTGGCCGGATCGCACTACTTCTGTGCTCTGGATCTGGCCTCCGGGTATTGGCAGGTCGAGATGGAGGAGAGTGATAGGGCGAAAACTGCCTTCGTTACTAAGAACGGGCTCTACCAATTTAAGGTAATGCCGTTCGGGCTCTGTAACGCTCCAGCGACGTTCGAGCGCCTCATGGAGATGGTACTTAAAGGGTTCCTCTGGAAGCGATGTATGGTCTACATCGACGATGTCGTCGTGTATGGCCGGTCGTTCGAGGAAACCCTCACCAACCTCCAGATGGTACTCCATCGCATCCGCGGAGCAGGGCTCAAGTTGAAGTCAAGTAAATGCGAACTTTTCGCGCAGGAGATCCTGTACTTGGGCTTCATGGTAACGGGCACCGGAGTTAGGCCAGATCCTAAAAAGCTAGAGGCCGTCAAGAACTGGCCTCGGCCTTGCAACGTGGCGGACGTGAGGTCCTTTTTGGGCTTCGCGAGTTACCACCGCCGGTTCGTGCGAGGCTTTGCGGAGGTTGCGCGCCCCCTTACTATCCTTACGGAAAAGGGCGCCGACTTCATCTGGTCTGAAGAGCAGGTAACTGCCTTCGGGGAACTCCGGAGGGCTTTGGCAGATGCGCCGGTGCTGCGGCACCCTCGTCCGGATTGCGAGTTCATCCTGGACACTGACGCGAGTAACTTTGCACTCGGCGGTGTCCTCTCGCAAATCGTGGACGGGCAGGAGCGGGTAGTAGCTTATGCGAGTGTGGCTCTCAGCCGCTCTCAAATGAACTACTGTACCACGCACCGCGAGTTGCTCGCGGTTGTTACTATGACCAAGTGCTTCCGGCACTATCTGTTGGGACGCCATTTCCGCTTGCGGACCGACCACGGTTCGCTGAGATGGCTCCTCAACTATAGTGAGGCCGACGGCTTGGTGGCCCGGTGGCTCGTCAAACTCCAAGAGTATGACATGAAAATTGAGCACCGCGCCGGTAAGTTGCACGGCAACGCGGACGGCTTGTCCCGTTGTCATAAGTGCAAGAATCCTGGCTGTGCAGGGATGGCTCCATTCCAGCACGCCGCGGATTCTTCCTCAGACTCGGAAGTGGACCTTCCGGGGAGACCGCAGGCCGCCGCCCCCTCTAACAACACGGCGGCCGGAGCAGCAGGAGTTCACTCCCGCGCGAGGACCCGCCGTTACCGGCGTTGGCGCCCCGCGTTTGAAGCGGAGGTGCGGCTCAGCTCCAGCGAGTCTTCCTCAAGTCCGGCGGTGTACTCCTCGTGGGTACCCTCGTCCACGGACGAATCTGAGTATGAGCGGTCCTTACCCCCTGTGGTGATGGCCGCTGCGGCGCAGTCGGACGCGTCGGATGAGGGGCCTAATTACCTAGGTGGCTACTCTCCGGCGCAGCTGGCTGCGAAGCAGAGAGCTGACAGTGCTCTGGCACCGGTAATCCAAGCCCTCGAGGCCGGCCAGAAACCCTCTAAGGATGAGCGGAAAACCTACAGGGAGGAGACCCAGTCTCTCATCTCCCAGTGGGAAAGGCTCTCCTTGAGGGATGGCCTCTTGTACCGGCGCTATGAGCCTCCGACTCCACTGCCTCCTATATGGCAGTTGGTGCTTCCGGCGGAGCTGCGGAAAGAAGTACTCCACCAGTTGCATGACCTCCGGGTGACCGGTCACTTGGGAATCCGGAGGACCGTCCATAGGCTACAACAGCGCTTTCATTGGCCTGGTAGCAGTTTGGACGTGCAACGGTGGTGCGCAGCCTGCCCACGGTGTCAAGCTCGGAAAGGAGTTCCGGCTCCTGGCCGCCACCCCTTAACCACGGTTAAGGCTGGCGCGCCGTTTGATCGGATAGCTTTGGATATACTGGATACCCATCGGGTCACCCCACGTGGCTTCCGGTACATCCTGGTGATTTCCGACTATTTCACCAAATATACCGACGCGTACCCGCTGCGCCGCCAGACTGCGGACGAGGTAGCTCGGTTATTGGTGAATAGATGGGTGGTGTACCATGGGGTACCTAAACAGGTACATTCGGATCAGGGCACGCAATTTGAGAGCAACCTGTTCCGAAACCTAGCACAGATGCTAGGCAGTACCAAGGTGCGGACCACCCCCTACAGGCCCCAGTCTGATGGCCAGGTCGAACGCTTTAATCGATCGGTCCTCAACATGCTGGCGGCCTTTGTGAATGATCGTGCGAATGATTGGGATGACCACCTCCCGTATGTCTTAATGGCGTACAGGTCGTCGGTCCACTCTTCGACCGGAGTTACTCCGCACGCGATGTTGTACGGCCGGGAGCTAAATTTGCCCGTGGATATTATGTATCCAACTGCGGCAGAGACCGGCGCAGTACCCCAGTGCGGTCCGGAGTACGTGGAGTGGATTCGCCGCGCCCTGGCGAACGCCCATGATTTCGCGCGCGCGCGCCTGGACAAGTCTGCCATCCTGCAGAAGCGAGGCTATGACGCCCATGCTAAGGGTAGGCCAGCTTTTGCGGAGGGCGACAAGGTGCGCTACTATTATCCGCCGCTTAAGCAAGGCGATAAATTTGCTAAGCCGTGGATAGGCCCGTTTACAGTACTGAAACAGGTGACAGATGTGGACTACCGGATCCGGAGGGATTCCGATCCGGACAGGGTTCTGGTTGTCCATATCGATAATCTGAAGAAGTACGAGGGCCCGCTTGTCATGGATCCGCTAATTCAAGATGCGGAACCGGATGATGCTCCCGTATGGGATCCGTCCGGTCAGCATCCGCGGACTTCGACCGGAGTTACTCCGCACGCGATGTTGTACGGCCGGGAGCTAAATTTGCCCGTGGATATTATGTATCCAACTGCGGCAGAGACCGGCGCAGTACCCCAGTGCGGTCCGGAGTACGTGGAGTGGATTCGCCGCGCCCTGGCGAACGCCCATGATTTCGCGCGCGCGCGCCTGGACAAGTCTGCCATCCGGCAGAAGCGAGGCTATGACGCCCATGCTAAGAGTAGGCCAGCTTTTGCGGAGGGCGACAAGGTGCGCTACTATTATCCGCCGCTTAAGCAAGGCGATAAATTTGCTAAGCCGTGGATAGGCCCGTTTACAGTACTGAAACAGGTGACAGATGTGGACTACCGGATCCGGAGGGATTCCGATCCGGACAGGGTTCTGGTTGTCCATATCGATAATCTGAAGAAGTACGAGGGCCCGCTTGTCATGGATCCGCTAATTCAAGATGCGGAACCGGATGATGCTCCCGTATGGGATCCGTCCGGTCAGCATCCGCGGACTCCGGACGAGCGTGTGCGCCGTATGGTGGGCCTCCCGGACCTCTCTGACCCGTCAGATGATGGACTGGGTGGCTATCAGCCAGATGACGGCGATCCGCAGGTACCCCCACTCCCTCCAGTACCTGCGGATGACGGGCGGCCACGCCGGAAACCACGTGCGCCAGCCCGGTATGGGTGGGAATAACCTTCCGCCCATGCGGATGCGTCTGCGGTACCCGTCTGTCATACTATGGATGGGTTTTAGGTCGTTCCGTGAGAGTCCGCACGACTTACCTCCGCGGGTGGCTACTTTGTGGCCATCTTCGGAGCTGAGGTCCGCGGAGACTTTCATGTCGTAACGCCGCCGCTCCGCATCCGCCCTCCTGTAGTTTCTAGCGCCAGGGACGTGCGGATGGCCTGTCCGCACCTTGTGGACAGCTGTCCGGCGTAATCCGCACAACGGTTACGCTGGCCGGACGAATTTACTGATTCGGCCGGACGCCCCTGGTCCCGGGACAACCTCTTATATGGCCAGACTGAGGTTGGGATTTACGTCCGCTACGGGAGAAGCGCCTTCCCACGGATTTGGGGAACTGGCTCTGGACGCGGGGATAGTGTCCGCAGATGAGGACTGATGTCCGCGGTTCGTCCGCGTGACTCGTCCGGCGTCCGCGGCGCTTTAAGATGACGCACTTCGGTGTAGTTATCCCCCGTGAGCCACTACTGTAATTGCGGTTATGGTAGTTTAAGGTTTCTACGGCAGGAAACCGTTTACCATTATTTATAATGGACCGGCTGTTAAGTCCGCGCGTGCGGACCAGCCGCGGCAGTGGGGGACGCTCATTTTCGTCCGGATCGCACCTTATAATACGCGGTCCGGCCGGGATGACCGGATCCCCGGCCCCTTTCTAAGAAGGGGGTTGTATTGTACATGCGCAGCATGCTTTGTGGCTTTTAATCCCTATCATTGTCATTGGATAAGGTCAATATGCCAAATTTATGGTGGGCGTTCGTTCTGGACTCCGTCCGCGGGCAGTTCCGGACGTCCACCGGCTATTGATTTCATCATGTTAGGGATCCTCTAGATTGGGCGCCGGCATGACGGGCACGTTCCCCCTAGCCATAGGGGCTACGGACCATGCCGGCTCCGCGTCTAATCTATTGGTTCCGCGCTCCGGTAGTCGTTTGGATTGGCTCTGGGTTGGACCGGACACCGCTCCGCGGTCGGGCTGTACGTTGGGATTGCTAGTGGGCGGGTCGCTACCGCCCATAGGGCGCCCAATTGTCTGTCCGGACGTCATGGGTATGTCCGATCGCCCTGTAAGCGTACCAGCGGCTATGGGGAGTGATTTTGTTTATTTTCCATCTCACCTTATTATTTAGTGAGTGGATTATATAAGCCACAAGTGTGCGGCATGTCTCTGGAGAATTCTGTTCTTGCTCGATTAATGACACAATTGAGACAAGTATGTGAAATTTCCTTTCCGGTGCAATAGAGAGTAAGAAATCGGGAGATTTCCGCTCTCGAAAGAGGGGTGTAAGGAATTGCGTTAATTTTGACAGTGACGGATTGATGTGCATATCCGAAAAGACTGGAGAATGACAATTTATTGTTGTTTTCGTCTGACATAATCGTAACAACCACAAGTTAGTGGTTACTGTCAATTTTAAGCCCAATTTCCACCTTGCTGTGTGATTAATTTTACGTCATTGACCGCCGGTGCGGACGCTAAAGCGAATGACTAATCTTAATTACAATATATATTTGCGAGGTCCCCCGGGATAGAAATACATTTTCTACCCGTATACATGGAGTGTGAGGAGTCACCGGAGGGAAATGATTGTTTCCGCATGAGTTTATAGTGTTTGAATTTTGGTTCGAGCAATGTGTCATTTTGACCGGGGACAGAAGTTTTCAGTGACTCCGCGTGCGCTGCTACGCGTGTAGAATAGCTGTCAACATTTGCTGCATGTATATTTATACAACAATGTCGAACCCGGATTATTTATTTAATCTCCAGATGTGTAGCGCATTTGTTTTGTGCCATCCGCATTTCGTCCGCCGATGCGGCGCTGAATTCCGCGGGATCCGCGTGTCCGGTGTTCGAGATGCGGGTGATTTTGTCAGTTGTAAACTCCCCATGCGGGCCGTGCTGAAGATGTGCGGGCGGGCGGGCGGCTGCATGAAAGTGCAGACGTCCGTCCATCTGCGTGTCTGTACACAGGCCTGTGCGGGTTGCAGTATACAGGTACTGGCAGTCGATGCGGCTTGCCGCGTTGGCTTTGATAGCTGTCTGCGACAGCTGTCCGCAGGTGTATGTGTGTCTGCTAGATGTACATATGTCATGCGGGCGTGCCGGAGTCGCTCCCGCGGCTCCGCCCTGCCTCAGACCCGTTCTGCGGATCTGAGGAGCCGGCCGGCAGGGCGGTCGACAACATTTTTAGAGGTACTATTACTTTTGATCACTCGGTGTGTCGTTTTACAAAATTTCTAAATTTAAAGTCTAACCTTAAAGATATTCCAAAGACTCGACACACCGTCCTTTTATAACGGATGACCTTCCAAGGTCATCACACAGTTTTGGACCACCTCGGTCAAAATTTTAGCTTGTTTATGAGGATTTATTCAAAATTGCAAAGCGCATTATAGTTTACTCCGTAAGTCCGGGGGTAGTTCCCCATTCTTCCAAAAGGGACTCTTAAAGTCCTAGTGTGTTGCGCCGTGACTTCTGGGTACCGTTCACCTTGCTTCCTTCGGTCCGCCATGCGATGCCTTCGTCGGGTTTTGGCAGTTTTGGGCGCGGGCGGAACATGTTGGGGACCAACATTGTAAGAAGGGGGTAATGTGGCGATTTTGCCCTAAGCACGCGGCAGGTGATTGTAAACATAAATGCCATTTATGTGGCCTTTTCGTACTTGGCCTTGTTTTGACATGCTCCGTTCGAGCGTGCGTTGCCACGGCGACGTATTGTAATTTACGTTCCAGTAAACTATAACAATGGATCGATTTAACCTCGCGTGCGCCCTACAGTTTTCTGGTGTATTATATATACACTGGAAGCGACTCGTTCGAGGAGATTGTCCAAGATCGAGAGACAGGACGCACACGAGGCTCGGCCATGAGCTTTGTGTTCCCTGTTTGCGAGTAGTGGGCTCCTAGAGCCCTGGGGACGATTTCCGTGGGGAGGCCCGGGCTGGGAGAGACGAGTTGCTGACTCGGGGGCCTTCGGCCCTGTGGATCGCCAGCTCTCTCCCTTCCCGGGACATGTGACAGAGGCTCTGGCCAGCATGTCGGACTGTACGGGGTTCCGTCCCCGAGGCAGACCGCGGCTCGCCAGGCCCCGCCAGTTAACACCGTAGGGATGAACTAGTTTCTGAACGGTGTCCGTAGGCCTGGGAGTGTCGGGTGGGCTGTTACCTGGTTACCGTTAATGCTGAAGTAGTTACCGTGTCCGCCGCGACCTCCGGTGAGCGGCCCTGCCGCGAGGATCCGGAATAGCGGATGCGCGTCCGCAAGGACTCGGATGAGAGAGGACTATCCTCGAGGATCCCGAAGAGCGGACGGTAGTCAATAACTTTACACTATGTACACTTGTAAATGGTTTGTGATTTCAGAGAGTGCCTTGGAGTCGGCCCTGGATAAGGATGTGGACTACTACAAGTCTATGACGTTCGCCTCATCGACATCCCGCACTTACAAGTCACAGCGTCAATCATACATAGCGTTCTGTCAGTACATGGGATACTCTCCAGTGCCGGCATCCACAGGTACCCTCTGTCGATATGCTGCCATGCTAGCACGCACACTTAAGTTTTCATCCATAAAACAATACCTGAATATTGTCAGACAATTGCACCTGGAGTGGCAATTGCCAAACCCTCTCGAAAACAACTACCAGCTGGACTGTGTGTTGAAGGGCATACGACGAGTGCTCGGAGATAAGGTCAGCAGGAAGGAGCCCATAACGCCAGACCTTCTGCTGCAAATCCTCGCCTTCTTGGACATAAACAGGCCATTACATGCCAGTATCTGGGCAGCATGCCTCTGTATGTTCTTCGCCATGTTACGTCGCTCTAATGTCCTCCCAAACTCAGCAGCAAGCTTCGATCCATCTCGACACCTTCGTAGGAAGGATGTGATGTTCTCACCGCACAGTTTGAAAATCATAGTCCGATGGTCAAAGACCATCCAATTCCAGGACAGAACACTAGAATTGCCACTCCCGCGCCTTCCAGGAAACCCTTTGTGCCCTCTGCAAGCGACTTTCCATGCTTTCCAGCTCACTCCACACGCGGATCCCGAGGGCCCTGCTTTCGTCTCCCAAGAGCGAACAGGATTTCTACCAGTGACCACGGGCATGTTTCTTTCCACTGTCCGTGATGCCGTTAAAGCTGTGGGTCTCAAGCTGTCCGGCTATGCAGGACACAGTTTCCGTAGGGGAGGAGCGTCCTGGGCCTACCAGTCTGGTGTACCAGTGGACACAATCCGTCAGATTGGTGACTGGAAGTCTAATGCTTACGTGAGATACATATATGAGAGTCCACAATCAATTTCTAATGCTATGTTACTGCTAGGCTCTGATCTACCCGTGATCCACTAGTTTTATCCACTACATGTCTTTTTATATTTGTAAATACACCTACAACTATTGTTTTCTACTTGGGTCTGGGGATCATAATTGTGTATACACTACTATCATATATCTCAATTTTATCAATTTGTTTTTACATGTCATTTCGTGTTAGTGGCGTTATCCACTGTAAGTAGATGTAGCATTAATAAACGCCGTTTTCCCCCTCTGTTGTGTGTTTCTCTGCGTTAAATTTAAATGGTGCAGAATCTGAATGCACCATCACTTGACGTTCTGAGTATGAAATATCAGTTGCCATTGGCATAAGGTGTCCAAATCATAGAGGTACATTATGACGGGTTGCAAGATGCAACCCGTCATTATGTATCTCTATGCCAAATATAATTTGGACTGGATTTAGGTTGGGCTGCCTAGTTTCAACTTATTTCCCCATGTTCATGATACTAGAGGAATTGTTGCTGTGTAAATAAGCTGTATACCCATAGTAATGTAGTTCATCATCATAATAGTTATAATGGCAAAACTAGTAATATGTGCAGTATTTGTTTGGTTCTCCAAGATGTAAGACGGCCCGACGGCCCAGGTACATTAGACGTGTGTGTGGTAGAAATATAATATGAATATTTGTCCTTGCATAGTGTAGTGAATATTACATTATGTTGGTACTTTCCTGAACATTTAAATTTCCAAGTTAACACACTGCTATCAGAAATTGTACAGATGGATGACACAATATTGCATATAATTCCATTTCATATAGACTGGCCTAGACAATCTTTTGCTATGACATGACCCTGAAGGGTTCGACTCTACTACATGACTTGATACTGTAACTAGAATACATACACTCAAAAATACATACATCTCTCATGTTTTCTGATACACTGAAAATGAGGTTATTGAGTATATTATAAAAAAAAGATATTATTTAGGTAATATCTTCAGTATGCTGTTAGTCATTGGACATAAACCACCAATATTTCAAACATGAAAATTTATTCATGGACACAATATAAAGTTGAATGGAATAATGTACATAGTTACATATAAATATGTATGTCGAGTACTTATTATCAAGTATATATCCAGTCTTTATACTGGCAGCATAAGTACGCTAATTTATCATGAACACATACCAATGAGTGGGCTACGAATGGAAAACAATGACAAAATGGGATGAATCTGACAATCATTCATACAGCAGACTAGACAAAAACAGTTAAATAATCATAAATACTCACAACACCACCTTCCAAGTGCACTGGGACAGTTCAATGCATACATTTTCCCTTCTCTATCATATATTGTTTCTTCTGTCCTTAGAGATTAGGTGAAGAAGTTTGATGTAAACAAGAATTTCTGAACATGATAGGCACGGAACATGTCGTTGAATGGATCTGAATCGTTCTGGAAGCAACATACGAAATCAACTTGTCCAGACATGAACTGTGATACAGAACTAACAAGTGGTTATACTTGAAACATGCATGTATGATCAACTGTTTTTCTACAAGACAATTTTTTTACATTGAATAACTCGCACTGAAGACAACATTCCCATTGCAAAACTGCATGTACTTGTGATATAGCTGCTACATTTTCTGTTCACACATAACTCCATGAACTCAGGCAATGAATTCAACATTATGATCAGACACTATAGCGGTACTATCCATGTAGACAGTGAAATCCTATTCAATTCATATATTGCGCAACATGCCAACTCGGAATGTCCAGACAAATATCACACCGACTTGCTCACATCCCGCCCTCCAGTCCCCCACATACACATGTTGTTCTCACACCCCCAAACTCGTCCACACTAGTTGAGCATGGTGTGTCTGTCAAAGATGTTCTTGCGCTGTTCCTGGACGGTTCCCTTCCACTTCTGTTGCTCGCCGCGGACGCGACTGACCTCGTTCCGTACGCGTGAGATGATGACTCCGCGAGGTCGCGGCCCTCCCTCCTCCAACATCCCCCCGGGCTGTACGCTCTGGGTGTCCTGCAAGTCAACAATTAATACTGGTCTTGATGGAAATGATTGATGGAAATAAATGAGTTTCAAGATGATGATAATGAAATCATTACTCTGAATAATTAAAATGTTGTATACTATTTTGTTCTAACAATAATACAACAAACGAGCAGTAAATTTCAATACTGTAGATTTAAATATATTTGCAAGACACAAAACATCCTTTTCAACTAACTCACATTTGAATATACATGTACTGGGTAAGTATTCAGGCACTACATACTCATAAGAAACAAAATTACCAAACACACAAACAAACTATTTTATGAACAAAATTGTATAAATAAGAACATAAGACAAGAAATTATACCAAACATATACAGTGTATACCCATAACCTAAATGAAACAGTAAATAAATTTGTACATAGTCATGATTTACAGTAGAAATTCTTTACGAACATTTCGTCATGCACTGTGAAGGTTGAGAACTTGTGGTTTTGAATTGACTTCTTCCAAAAGAAGGCAGGTTTTTTAGAGTTGCAATAATGTGAAACTTGGCAGCATGCATTCATGCACAGATACGCATCCTGTAGATTAGGTGATTGAATCGATGTTGCAGTGTTAACAGACATTTCACACACACAATACCAACGCATATATTAGTACACGAGCAGGGGGAGTGCAGTGAGACCAAAGCCAGCCCAGGCTATAGATAGTTACCAAATTCACCTCCTCATTGTGCTGTTCCTGGTAAGTTTTTGGACGTCTGCTCATCAGTGGGTCGAGACAGAGCAGGAACAACATGTACAGGAACAGCATCGCCACGATACAGATGATCAAAATCACCACAACCTGCAATCACAAACAAACTGTGGGTGGTATTTGTCTACACCATGGTCCATTTCTAATGGAATAGTATATTACTCAATAATCATGTGATATACAATGTACCAGTAGTTATTTTTACCACAATTAACACACCCATATATCTCTCTGTTGTATATTCAAATACATGTAACTTCTAATATTATTTGATTGGAAAATTACTGATTACTTTAAATTTTTTTATATGTAGCCTTGAAGCAATGTATATAATGTAATGCCATTTACTTGTTTAGTGATCACCATACCATGCATACTCATAACATACCTTGATGGTGGTAGTGTTGCGTCTTTGCCACTGACACTCGCAGCGATTGCAGAAGTTACTGACATCCTCGGTCTCCAATATAGACTTGTCCACGACATTGCGGCAGTTGCTGAAATTCACACAGATTTGTCATGTACTTTTTCATGTCTGTCACATAGATCTACTAGTAATAACATTATATACATCAATTCAATTCACCATGAACGCAAGTTTGTCATTTGAAGTGTTATAATGATTTTAGTCATGTTTTACCAGTTTCCAGGCTCGTTGAACGTGCGGAGGAAGACTTTCCTGCTGGGGATGGTTGTGTTATTTGGGCCTTGCTGTTGTACCGAGGGACACACACACTTACATCTCACATCCTCGTACTGAGCCTGGAACAGAACAGGGTAATCAGTAAACACAAACGGACACAGACTTGAAACAATAAATCCTCATATTTGAAGTACCAATCTGCTATGGCATAACTTGTCAATCTAGGCCCTCAACAGCAGTAAGGGCAATGCTGTCCGACACGAAGACTGCTCGAGCCTAAAAAAAAAAATTCTAAGCTTGAAGTTTCCTTGAATGAGGCTTACAGGCCACATAAACTTCTTACAAACAATGCCCGATAATTAATTAAGTACAAGGCTGATCAAGGTATCCTGATGCAAGCAGGCTAAGGAAAACGGCTCTTATGTGGGGATTATGTTTTTTTTCAAAACATTGTAGATCTGGTTTACTGAAACCGCCTTGTATATACAGTTATTCATTCAGTGTCACTGTCAGCAGGTCAACTGGCAGAGTGACTGGCTGCTGAATGTTAGTCTACTGACAATACTGTTACTGAGTCAGTGAGTGTCGTTACTGTGTGCAGCACTGTAGTGTATACATCGCTGTGCCGAGCCAATGGCTCGCGCCTGGCCGCGAAAATTGAAAATCTTGATCAAAGTATTTGAAGCATAATTATCGCGCAGTGCATTCCAAAAACTGTGCGGTCTGTTCCAGCTAGCGTGCAGTGACATCGCTGCAGTCTTAGTTGGGCGATTTCTACCGAAAATTCCAAACAAACTCACTATTTATTTCCACACGTATTTCGTGAAGTTTTTGTTGACATCTGCCGCCATATTCTGGGCTGTTCTGCATACGCATGTCAGAGGTCAACTGAATATTTGCATACTAGGTCGAGGTCACATTATCTGCGCATGTTCGTGCGCATGGGCAGCTAATGTGACCTCGACCTAGTATGCAAATATTTAGCTGACCTCTGACCTGCGCATGCGCACAATGGCTTATGGCGACCTGAGATATCAACGGAAACTCGATAAATGTGTCCTGAAATAAATGGACATTTACATTATAATTTTTCATAGAAATCACCCAACTAAGACTGCAGCGATGTCGCTGCACGCTAGCTGGAACAGACCGCACAGTTTTTGGAATGCACTGCACGATAATTATGCCTCAAATACTTTGATCAAGATTTTCAATTTCGCGGCCAGGCGCGAGTCATTGGCTCGGCACAGCGATGTATACACTCAATACAGCGCTGTACACAGTAATGAGTGTCGGTGACTGTCATTGTGCTGTGAGTGCGACTGTGACTGTGTCAAGACTGTCATCAAAATGGATCAATCAAGGAATGAGATGGCTTACGTTCACCGACGCTGTTAAGGCAATGAACACAATTAATACTGGCAAATAATTATTCATGTTTCTGCTAATTTGCTGCAGAAAATGTAATGAAGTGAAGTTTTATGCGCTTCTTCGCTCGCCCACTTCCATTATTATTTACATTGGTTCCTAGCGCCCTCTCGCGAATAGGCTTTGTAAATCCTCCCGCTAGGTGGCTCAGACCGCATGGAATCTAACGGCACTATGAATTATTGAATAAACGCTACTTGTTTGAGGGGGGGGGTGGGGGGGGGGGGGGGGTTTACCAGGTATGTTGGTACCAAGTATGTTAACGGTAAACACAGGGCCGTATAGAATATCAGCCAAAATCTCTAAGGGCCTCAAAAATTGACTTCGCCCCCAGGGGTGGGGAAGGGTTTGAATAGGCCTACACTAAAATTTAGGTAAATTATGTATCAGGAATCCAAATCCGATTTGTTGTTCGTCCTATCAATGGATCGAACCTATGTCTCAGGACGGCCTAGACTAAGTCAACACTTTGCTCAAACTTGTAGATTAGAATTGGAATTATTTATTTACTATAGCGCACCATAAACTATCTACAGCTGTAGGCTAAGGCGCTGAACATGGAAGTTGATGATATAGGGCCTACATAGAGTCAGTTCAGCTCAACCGGGACATCAGAATGACCGGGACATCTATTGTTGGGAGTCCCACGTGGTATTACGCATAATGCGGTGTGGCATAAAAATGCTTCAATCGCTGCCGCCAGGTGGAGAACCACGTGCACTAAATCGCGTCAGAAGTTTGGGATATTAGAAGTCGCGTTCGTGATCACGTGGTAGTGTTCTAGTGTGCTATTTTTCATAAGATTTCTAAACTCAGGGATTCATTGCTACAGACCCCATACCACTTTGATATTACAGCATGATATATGTTATTGGTGTCATTGGACTGGCTATTGTTGCCGACTCTGTTTGGGCGATAATAGGGGATAAAGTGTAGGCATCCCGCTCGACCTGAATGTGATGTATTGACTGGGACAGATACATCACATCACAGATACATCACATTCTGATTACAGAGGTTCGCCTCTGTAATCAGAAAAGTTATCGTGGATGTGGGTAGTGGGGCCCATGCCTAGCTTCAGCAATGGCTCTCTCCAATCTAGAAATCAGTGGGGGCAGTTCGGAGGCCGTCTCACCGATTTCTAAGTTGGAGAGAGCAACTGATGGGGCTAGGCCTAAGCCTGTACTGGAGGAGCGCATGTAGCTATCATAATTGGATAAAATGTCAGTGGGGAAAAAAAACTTTCCAAAAGGCGGCCACAATGCAGCCCCCGGATACATCCATATTCAGGCGCTTCAGGTGATCATATGAGCTCAGCCCAGCCGCTCATCTGCCAGTATAGCTGCCCCACCATCAGTAGCCACTCAGCCGTCAGTAGCTGCCCTGCCACCAGGAGCTGCCCTGAGGCCAGTCGCCGCTCAGCTGCCAGTGGCCGTTCTGCCGCGGCCAGTAGCTACTCAGCTGCCAGTAGCTGCCCCACCACCAGTACCACCAGTAGCTGCCCTGCCATATTTACTTCACTTCTGGATGAAATTAGAAATACATGTATCTATCCCTGAGAAAACAACTGTTATTCCACACAAATCAGTATTCAGAGAACCTTGGATAACACCCGGTCTCATCAAGTCCTCTCGAAAACGAAATCGACTGTACAAAAAGGCTCTGCATGGGCGCGCGTAAGGACAGCCCAAAGTACGCAAAGTTCGTGAAGTATAGAAATCTTTATAATATTACGAAAAAGCATGCAAGGGAAGTTTACTTTGAGAATCTGTTGAAAGAATATCAGGATGATATACGAAAAACCTGGAAGGTACTGAATAATTTAACTGTGTAGTAATTTTAGCGACTGTAACCCCCGTCCCTCCCGCGCATACATATTCCACAACAAACATTCATTCTACATGACTTACATACAGGACAGGTACAGACTATACGATCACAAGCATAAACTCCATGTAGTCATGGTTACATACACAGGTCAATCCACATGCACTTGCGGCCCCATTCATTCGGTACATCGACCCAGTTAGTTTCGGCCTTGACCTTTACAAGCACCAACTTCTAAACATAGAACATGACACACCCACCGCTCACATCACGTGCACAGATATAAGCATAACAAGTCTCGTTCACGCGCCGGGGGAAACCCACTTTCCCGGTGAGATCAGCACACATCAGCACATACATGACCAATCACAACACCGCATGCATTTGGCGGGAAAGTCTACACCACATGTTGCCGGCCACACAGTTTTTGCTGGGAGTTGAGTAAATGGCCGCCACGAGCACAGACGTGTTGAAGTATTGTTAAGAAGTTTGGCCGTGCTCGTATGGAATACCTGGGATAATTGTGGACTATTTATACGTGAATTGTGATAAAGAAGGACCATAGTTTTCGGCTATCTTATCGACAGGGAATCACCGGACGTAGGTGTATTTGCGGCCTTGATGTGACTGTCTGAATCATTGGACATTGTCGCCCAAATAAATTATTGAACTGAACTGCCGGCCTTGTGATTTGCACAGCGATCGCAGACATTTCGGCCTAATATCGGCCATAGAACGATATTTATCACAACTGGGAGGAAGAAATGTAATAAAGGGGCGTATCTCAGAAACTTTTATGGTAGGTGGGAAAAGAATAAGTGACAAACTAGTTATTGCGAATGGATTTTGCTCATATTTCACTGATATTGGGAAAACTTTTGCGTATTTTATACCCAGATCAAGTAATAGCCCAGCTTCGTACCTTGGCAATTCTCCATGCAAACCATCAATATTTCACCAACAGGGCCTGTCGAAATATGTAAACTTATTAAATCATGTAAAGCAAAAACGAGCACTGGTGATGATGGCATTAGCATGGAATTAATAAAATATCTAAACGAATCCATAAATCTACCTATTGCTATTCTTATTAATAAATCTCTCGAGCAAGGTAAGGTCCCCGACGCTATGAAACTAGCGAAAATATACCTATTTATAAATCTAAATCCCAAGAATCATTCACTAATTATAGACCAATTTCGCTTTTGTCGAACATATCCATAATAATGGAGAAAGTCGTTCATTCGAGGTTGTATTCCTTCTTGGCTAAAAATGAAATATTATATGAGAGACAATATGGCTTTCGACCGAAACGGTCAACCATAGATGCCATCACCGAATTTATGTCTGACGTGCTGCCTTCTTTGGATGCTAAGAAAGCCGTCAAGCTGTTTACCTTGACCTCTTCAAGCCTTCGACACTATAAATCATCACATATTGTTGTCAAAGCTAAACTACTATGGAATACGTGGGAAGGCCTTGGAGTGGTTCATCAGCTATCTCAACCAGAGGAGGCAGTATGTAAGTTATAGTGGTACTAACTCAAGAATTATGAGTTGTACGTACGGGGTTCCACAGGGGTCGGTGCTGGGGCCTTTGTTGTTCATTATTCTAATGACATTCCGAACTCCTTGAAATATTGCAAATCTCTGCTTTTTGCTGATGATTCCACTGTATATATCAGCGGCCTTCATAAACAGGCGTTATTTAATAAAGTAAATCAGGATCTCTGTGTTCTTAAGGACTGGTTGCGGGCCAATCAACTAACCGCTAACCCTTCCAAAACCAAATATATCTTGTTCTCAAAACAACACTTAATTATGGACAATGTTGTATTGGAGAATGTCTAGTTCACTAAATTCCTCGGTATAATAATTGATCAACATTTGACATTGGAACATCACATTGAATATTGCAAGAAAAACGTATATCTAGTGGGCTCTATGCCATCAATATCTCGAAACACATTTTAACAGGGACTCATCGTAGAATATTATACTACAGTTTGATACATCCACATCTGCACTATGGGGTGAGGATATGGAGTTATGCATGCAAAAGATATAAACATAAATTGGAAATTATTCAGAAAAAGGCGATCAGAGCTGTTACGGGGGATATAATGATACTTCGTCCCCTCTATTAAAAGAAAGTAAATATTATAAAATTTAGGGATAAATTTGTATAACTTGCATATTATGTTACTAACTTATGATTTTGTGAATGGACATTTTCCCAACTCATTATCTGGTATATTCAGTTACCATGGAGATATACATGAGCATCATACAAGGATCAGCACCGATCTCAAACTCAACAAAGTGAACACAGACATTATGCGAAAAAGTTTTTTATACAATGCACCTTTTGAATGGATGAAGTTGGATGTAGACATCAGAAGCTCGAAAACTAAATTTATTTTCAAACGAAAAATGATGCATAAATTTATTTAAGTTATTAGTAATTATGTGGATGATAGCTGGATTATATTAATAACTATATTCAGAAGCGTAGACACCATAAAATTATCGGTCCGGCCCTAGTGACACAGCACATAACGGTCTGGGGGTTCAGGGGCGCCGTAAGCCCCCCCCCCCCCCCCCAAAAAAAAAAAAGTTTGAAATGAGGAGTTTGAAGTCTACTCTCTGTACGGTGCTCTCCGGTGTATGTCTGGGAGAGTAACTGCTGATTTCTAGACACTTTCACAGCTGGTATCTTTTTTGCATTTTCGAGGAAAAGTCACTTTGAAAATAAATAGTATTTATGCATAAAAAACTGCATGGCAAATAATACTTTTTTGACACATAATAATTCCCCAGCATGCAATTAGCAAAAGATTATAGAATAGTCAGATCGACACCAAATAGCCCTGCATTGGGCATGCAACCTAGTACTACATAGAGGCGGACACAAAATGTCCCAAAGGAGGGGACAGTTGGGTAGACTGACGAATGCAACAGGCGTTAGGGTGCCCCGCATGAGGCCCCAGAAACCAACGACTTTTAGATGCCTTGTGGTGAAATATGAAGCTCTCAGAGCTCGAAAATGTGCTGCTATTTTTTTTATTATTATCATACGTTCAAATCAACAATGTTTTCATATTCATTAAATTGAAAAATAACTATCAAAATAATATTCACTGCTAGATACTCAACACATTAACAAGTGTGAGGATTTTCTATTGCCATATACACTATACTCGTACGCACATGTATAACAAACCCGTTTCTGTGCATATACTTCTTATATTCTTAAATATGTCGTTGGTGTTTATGAATTCAATAGCCTTCCTCCAATTAAGAATATACAATTATTTCCAGGTTGATAATAATTGGCATGTATTTCTCCAATACAGGCATGTCAATCGTAGGCTAATGCCCATTCTGACATCATCAGTGGCATAAAGAACAACAACAAAATATGTATAAGTTACTTCACCCGTTCACTCTAAATGTCCCAGCTTGTTTTATTTTCCAACTTGATGTCACTTTTTGTAATTCAATTGAGAGAAGAATTAAGTTTGGGTTAGATTAATACAACAAGCAGGCGTGGGCTCTGTGCCCGTCTAGGGCCCCAGAAACCAACTACCTCTCGATGCTCGGTATCGAATTTTTAGGCTCTCAAAACTGGAAATGTGAAGAAATGTGAAGCAATTCCACGAGGGTGCTAAATGAAGATCAAACAAAATACAGCTTGTGCAACGTAGAAGAGGGGCAAAATAGAATATGTATGTCCTGCAAATAGATGATTTTGTCACATGCACGTGTACATAAGAAAGTAATGCTACTTCAATATTGTCAATAGCGATTACTAGTTTATTTCTCATGAATTATGTAAAAGCAGTCTACCATAAGGTAGACTTATGGAAATATGTAAAAGCAATCTCCAAATTATTGGTCACTAACTCCGAGTTTGAGGGACAAATGTTGGTCTAGGCAATTGTGATTTTACAGTCATTGACGGGAATTAGCCGTGTGGCACATTTCCCTAACTGCTGCTTGGAGTCAAATGAGGAGTGAAGGGATATGATGAAGAAAATATATATAAAGCTAGACCTATATAGTGTAAAGTTCGGTGACCCCACGATAAAGAGACATACCCCGTAACTGGAGTATCACGGAATGTCTTATTAATCCGCCCGCAATGCAGCACCATAACCTTGGTGTCACTACTCGTGCAGCCCCCACGTCATAATGCGACAGTGCTTTCCCCTTTCGGAGAAACTTCATCCCCGAGGTCAGCTATATCCCACTGTTGAGCCACATCACCCTAGTCATCAGGGATCAGGAACCTGATATTCACATACATCGCTTGTGATGTGAGGACCAACGCCGAGAGAACCCAGTGGTTCGAAAGGTACGGCACCAAAGTAAAGTTCGGCGACCCCACGATGAAGAGGTATACCCCATCACTGGAGTGTAATATCTTATAACTCCGCCCGCACTGCAGCACCATAACGGTGGTGTCACTACTCGTGCAGCCCACCACGTCATAATGCTACAATAGAAAGGTCAGTTTATGGTGAATAACCACCCAAATCCACAACAAACTGCAAAACAAAACTGGGTATACTGATCAACAGAAAACAATCTTCCAAAATCTGACCCCCGGGTTAAAACTGAATCATTTCCAACGCTAAGATGGCCACCGTGCGGCTACGAAATCACCTAAACGGCTATAATGTCCTCAATAATTGTGATTTTAAGGGATGAGCAATAAGTGTGGTTTTAAGGGATGAGCAATCCATTGGTGTCTATGAAATCCATTGGTGTCGATTGGTGTAGATCTGATGAGTACTTAACCAACAATCTAAGAGGGCGATGGAAAATGAAGGTTGTAATATAAAAGAAGTTGTCCAAACTCGTAATATGCAGCCATATCAGTCAGTGGTATTCAGTGAACGGTTCAATAAACGTTATTGATATTGTTAACATATTATCTGTAAAGCAGAACCATAGATCTACATGGATAGCAAAGTTTTGTACTTGCACTTTGTAACAAAGGAAAAGAAATCCTATTTAATGCACATCCACAATACCCAAAGTACCAGTAGTTCATAACACGTGACATATCCCTTCACTCTCCATCACTGTCGTCACTGTCTTTACAGGCTTTGTTCTTGTTCGCACAGATGTCAGAACAGTGGCATGTGTCAGTGCATGTGAGTCATGTACATGAAAACCTGCTTATACTGGAGTCACTTTTACATTTACAGATGACCAGCTCTTGCAGAGATGATGGAACATGTGGAAGTTGACTTCGATGTCATTGTGTACTACGGTCCAGCCGTGGCCATGTGGACTTCCGGATTTCAGGCTTTGATTTCATTGGAAGTTTCCACACCGCACCTTGGTAGTTGGATCGCTCTCATGCTTGCGGAGAGTCCTTCTAGGGTGCCTTGATGGGTCACAGCCCTTGGTGCAGAAAGTATCCTACCGACCTTCAGTGATGTCGTCCACTTTAGGTCCGTACAGCCGGCAAACACGTTCTTCGCAAGTCATGTCCCAGTGCCTTTGGAGAGTTGCATAGATCGTCATCATCTTTGATTATTTGGAGAGCCTTCTTTTTCCCATGTCCGACAAAAGCGCTTGTGATGGGTTTTGGCTCATGGCCTAGTAGGCAACCAGAGAATTATGAAGAGGACCAAAGGGTATATAAATGACCATATGAGGCAATCGCCTCATTTGAACGAAATTGGAAAATGTATTTATTTTTAAGGGGAATTTATCTAAACTAATACTAACTGCTTCTGGACATATTTCCAGAAGAATGTCCAGTTCCACAGGATCAAAGATCTTTCAAGCAAATGAACATCTTTGATTACACAGCCTACAATTTACCCTCCCACTTTAGTCTTGCCCCCCCCCCCCCCCCCCGAAAACATAAAGCACTGGCTAGTTTGGGATACATGTAAATTCTTTTTGATTTTTTAATTAAGTGTGTAAACTAATGACTATGCATGTATGGGTTGCATGTATGGGCAATATGGGTTGGCCAGCCTTTGTTGCCGTTTAAACTTTGTTTTAATATTTTAATAAATGTGTGAACTAATAATTATGCATTGCATGTGTAAACTATTAATGTGCTTTCTTATCATATCTGACTATGCTCTTAACAATACATACAAATAGATACTTTTGACGAGGTCAATACGAGGCTTTATTTTCATGTTATATTTATAACAATACTTGATGAGTTGAATATACATGAAATTTCTAGCGTATATTCCATGTTATAGCTCATAGAATTCAAGGCAACGCCCTGGTTACCGTGCATTGAATGTAAACACCTGAAACACTCTAAATGTGATTACGTTTTCATGTTTTGCATTTGCGTAAAGAAAGACTTGACTTGAATTGAATCGACATGCATGGTGATCATTTCCGGTAAGTTCGTGTATGGGCCACTTATGTATTAGTTTATTCAAATAGGACTATTACTCAATTGTATCCTGTGTAAAGATTATTAATATCACTGACTCTTAGATTTTGACATTTGTACTTCTGATATTTGTGCTTCTGATAACCGCGTGGATGCGATGCCTCAGAACTTCGTACAGCATGAGGAAGCATTCCTATATTCGTGCTGGTGAAAGCTCTTTTTGGCCACGTACTCAACAAAGAAACCAGAAACCGATGTGCCCAGTTCACAATAAGCGGGAATTACAATGATTACATGCCATATTTTCACCCCCCCCCCCTCCATTCAAATGGTGCTCCAGGTTTTTGGATCATGTTTTTGTACAACATATTATGATCAGTACTGCATTGTACTCCATTTGCATTGAATACGTCGTACCTTCGAATTTGCACGTGTTGCATGATCACCAACTGGAGATATTCACAACATAGAACTATGCTTCAACTTTATATAACACATTTTACGTCTTCACATACCAGCATCTACATGTATATATTCAACAATCCATCACGTTAAAAAAGCATGATGTTTACGAGGACACAGACACCCATATGTCATCGCCATGTACGTGTATAGGTGAATAAAGAACTGGAATCGAATATAAAACATTCTCAAACAACGATTGAGAACAGAAAAATAAGAACAAAAGAACATTAGAACAGTACAGCAAGTCACAATATGCAATACTTTCATGGAAGACATTTTAGACAATAACTCAATCGAGTAAACCTAAAATTTCCATTTTTTCAACAGCGAACACATTAGTCAGAACCTCTGAGATATGCAGGATATCGATATTCGAAATTCATGGCTATCGGATAAACAGATCTCATGATTCTACATTTATATCTCAGTCAATTACTGAAGTACTGTCAACCAAAAAAAAAACATACATTTTGTACAAAGACTTATGGACGAGAAAGAATGAAATGCTAAAAACTGTGAAACAAAATTATTTGCATAACATAACATTATTCGACAACTTGTAAGAATTGGTAATTATTTGCAGTACCGTTCATCACATATATGCCCCTAAAATTAGCGTGTACTTTGTACACTGGTTGTATTTACAAAAAAAATATGATTGCAAGAGATTCCGAAGCGTTTTACACACTGTCTGATCAAGCATCAAACGATACCCTGCTGCTATCGTTGGCCAAACTGAACACTACTTTGTTGTCATATTCCACATCGTCTGGATCGGGCACTGTTTTGAAGGAGGCCTTCGTGCTGTTCTGGCGCTGTGTGCCCGACGCTGAATAGTTCATGTCATAGGGCTGCAGGACAAACACCTGTGTGGGGAATAATGGGACCCGGGATATCAGCCTAATACACTTATCTCGAAAGTTGAAGAACGGTAATACTTCAGATGCCAAATCACTATCTTGAACTCTTATCGGAATTCATGACATATTTGCAATGGTACGTGTACAGTATACATTCCGTTCTTCAAGTAGTTGAACCTCAAGTAGTGTACACCACTAAATGTGATATGGTCATTGACTCTACGTTATACAGCCTAAATGTCGGATGTTTGATTTTCAGATCAGTTTTGTTGCCCGTTTAGTATATTGCACTGACCCTGTCTGACGGGAGCAGGTTGAGCCCAGCTGGCGGATTACTGATGACGACTCTCCTCCTCTGTCGTGGATCCGTGTTCTCGGGATCCATCAGCCGGTACAGACCCAGGCACACCACCTTGTATGTGCTCAGGGCTTGCAGGAACAAAGCTCCATAAACGTTGTTATGCTGTAGTAGCAAGATAAAAATATATACTGAATCGTATGGGAATAAAATAATAGCATGCCTAAAACTAGATTTGATATCCTTGTTGATATCAAAATTCAGACATATACCATAAGCAATTGAATGAGAACATCGGCACACCCAAAACAATCTTAGAAAGACACCAAACTATATACATGTACATGTACGTACTTTCCTGCTCAACACAATATATCAAGTGTTCTAACGTCTAATAATGCACTTCGTACTAGAAGCCTCCAGAAGTTCATGTTCAACTGTGTCTTCAAGTCACCTGTAGTTTTTCGAGAGGACCACACGACAAACTGAACTGTCCCAGACGACATCTGTCTCTAGCAGACGACACGTCAAGTAACGTATCTTTCCGGATAATTCCGAGTCCTTCCGAGATGATTTTTTCAAACTCCGTGATCTCCCCGCCAGTGATCAGAGCCCGGATGAGGGTCAGCACGTCACCATTCAGGTACGTCTGCATAGTAACCAAATGACATCAATATACCTAGAGATTTCCATAATAATACATGTATTCCATCTCCAACAAGTATGGGCAATCGAGAAACCAAACGATTTCACCACCCATCAGTTCTGATGAGTTCCGAAATACAAGTTCCTAATTGCTTCAAGATTATTGCCAAATATATAACCTTCGTCTACTGGAAGCAAAATAATTTTATATATAACATATACGTATGTTTTGATCTGTTATACTTCACGGTTATTGTGGACATACACAGCTGAGGAGGGAGTCCAGGACACTGCTGACAAAGACACTGCCACTGACGTACGGAGTGGTCAGGTACAGAGGTACTGAAGGGTCATCCTCATCGTCAGCGTCAACATACGCCACATTACGGTCGTCCTCTGTGAAAACCGGCAAGAGTCAACAGGACTTCATGTCAGATTACCGGTAATTAGCTTGTTGCATTTACTACATGTATCATTGTCTCTCCACAATCTCTGACGAAATACAAAAATGTAGATGGTATCCTTCGTAAATCCAGAAGTAATAAATTTAATACCTAATTCGGTAACAGTGGGCACTTCACCAGCAACCGCCATATCTCGCCTGAACGCCTCTGGATTAGTTAGCACTGTAAAAGAGACACTTCTGCTTCAAAACTTCCATAACCACAGAGAATCTAGAGCTTTGGCTGAACGTAAATTAAGTGTAAACACAAGAATTTCCATCAGTCTAGACAATAGAAGCAGAAAATTAAATATATATATAAGTAAGAAGCCGTATTGTATCTGTATCAATAGATACTTTCTAACATTTGACTCCTGGCTAATCCCTCAAACAAATTGCAGCTATAGCGAGCCATTTAGTGGGAGTGTCATCTTACCCATAATAAACTCTCTCGATAGAAGCCCCAGTATGCCTACCTCCGACGTCCCTGATGCGGTCCTCAAAATCACGACTGTACATGGACCTGATGGTGAGGGTCGTGAGGACTGCCTCCTTGTCTAGAAGAGTCTCGTCCACGGTGATCTGGCCCCCGGCCGTCAGGATCACACACATATCACACTTCTGGATGTTGACAGCCCGCAAGTCACGCCGGATCTGTCGGCTCGGCTAGAAGGAACAGTTATATATACTTCTGTTTGATTCCATATTTCATATTTTGACAGTATAATAAGTGCTCGAATAGTTCCTGCAATATAAGTAAAGGACGGAGTGACTCTCAATTTGATTCTGATTCGTCATACGACAAACTGGTTGAGTTCTTACTGGAAGGATGTAGATTCTGGGGAAGTTGCAAAGATCATTCCACTCGCTGGCGATGGTGTCAGGTTTGCCGACAATGACAATGTCTTTGAGCTCGTACACTCGCATGCTGCTTGATCGCAAGGGCCCGACAAAATTCACCAGCCCAGGCTCTGATGAAGAGTCGTCCGAGTTTAGGCAAACAATCACGTGGTTCTCTAGATTCAGACTGCTCGCCGTTTTCTGGTCCTGATGTGATCATAAAATATATGTTATCAATATTTAACGTTACCTAATTGTGCTGGGTCTGAGGTACTGGGTCTTGGGTTTACTGATCAAACGTTCACCCCTAAATGGTATACTATCTTCGTAGAGAAGTAGGCCTGGTGAATAAGTGCGACCATCGATTGTCAGAATTTCTCACCACCACACACTCCTCGATCTCCCGCGGTGGAGTCCAGTGAACCATTCCAGTGATGTCCAATTGCTCAGCATTCTCTGTTTGAGAGTCCAGTCGTTCTGTGGTAGTCTTGAGTATCGTCTCCCCTTCGTGGTGGGCGAGCCGACCCCCGCCCGTCTCCATGTACTTGAGATAACTAGTATCCAGGTTACCGGAGCTGGCCTCGTGATTGGTCAGTGGCTCTGGAATGGGCGGGGCTAATATACGGGTGATAGGTTAGAGGTTAGTGCGCACTTCATGGACCACATCTATGGGCCAAAAGTACTTGCAACTGTCGTCACAAAACAATTTGGGGGAAATTGCAACACTGAAGCCTCCGGGTTTTTCATCAAAAAGCGAGAAATTTAGCCGTAATCATGCACATTATATTATTATTGATATTTAGAATTGAGCTTTGAGACTAGCATCTTCGGGAGCTGTTGAACACGTACATTAGGCCTACATCAACTTCAATTGTGTTGGTCAGTAAATTATGCTTGAGTGAGGATAAAGGTTGTTTCAACAAATTAGCATACTTGGTTGTCAATTACAGTAGGCCCCTGTTCCAAATTGTGCTATTTTGGTGGTACACTGGTTCGTAATCGAGGAATGGAATAAAGAAAGGCTAGTTCTTTGTTGATTGAGTTGTTTGGACCCCAATATTTTTACTGTTCTTATAAGACGTATAAAAGTAGTTCAGGAAAACAATTTGCATAAGTAAACCAACTGAAACCGGGCAGAGAATACCCATCAAGTTATGGCCAAACCAAGTGACATGTTGATCATGGAGTTTCGGTTGCCCTTGATGTACCGTTAATGCTACTGTGACATGATACATGATACCCCCAGAAGAGCCAACTAACATGGAATCAGATATGTATGACTGTGTGGAGAATTTGTACAGCCCAGATCGAACAAATCTTACCGAGCTCCGACTTTGATGTGGATGCGTTGAACTTGGGTCGCCGGGTGAGGGATACCTTGGACTCCTTCTCGCCCTCGGGCACGTGTTCCACCACCCTAGCGGTCCCAGGAACGTTAGGGTACAGGATGTGAGGATACTATTCATGACATTCACGGGTACACGTGTTTAAGTGTGCAGCGAACCGATATAGATAAATATCATCTTGTTGGACAGGTGTATACTATCTCCACCAGGTGTACAGTGGAGAACTAGTCCATTTTACACATTGTCTTCCCAAGATGACACCAGTGTGGCTTAGGATATAAATATTTGGTCGTTCTTTGTGTTGTTTTTCGTTTCTGACGTCATCGAAGCAGTATGTCATTGGTAATACGTCGATAAATGCATACATATATAAAGATCATGGACATAGACTGTGTCCATCACTGGGCATGACTGACAAGTAAAATTTGCGTAAAAAATCTTCAACTAACCGGTTGACCTCCTGTGGTGACTGGGCGATGAAGAAGCCGACGGTTTCTGCTGAGATGATGTAGCCCTCGCCAGGATTAACCTTCAACACTCTCTTAAAGCGCTCTTCTTGTGACTCGTGGACAGCCAACAGCAAAATATCCAGCTCCGAGAAACATATGCTGAATGTAGAAAATGATGTTGGTACCATGTCAGGTATTTGTTGCAGGTGTCGTGCTTATCAGGCTTCTTTCTTGTGGAACGTATCAAAGGGGTGTGGGACTATTCAGTATATTTTGAAACATCAGCCGTCTCTATACCTTGCAGCCTGTGAGAAGGACATTCCGTGGAAAGAGCTGGAGAAGTTCCTCGCGTAGATCTCGTTCCCCGCCCCTGTCTTGTACAGATCCATACAGTCCGTGGAGTAGGATGTCTATAGCATAGGAAAGAAAAACATTGATACTACCAAGTTAAAATTCCCTTGGGCGTTTAGTGATCGAGTTGTGACCTCTGACTGACCTTGGATGACCTCATAGTGAAGAGATTCGAGAGGAGAGTGCAGACTCCAGGAGCCAGGCAGTTCTGGGCGAGGATACCATTCCTCAACTCAGAAATACATATAACGTCATCCCCATTTTTCCAGTGCCAGTTCGGAATGTGCAACAAGTTCATCTGGAGGGATATAATGGAACCGTTCAACGTAACTTTGAGAAAAGCTTCGAAACGTTGTACTGGAGTATTTCAAACACATAATGGAACTTATGTGTCCACATGTCCAGGCACCGTCATTCATTCCGTTGTTATTGGTCAACCTAACGAAAAACATAACTCGGGAATATTCGAGTTGAGAAAACATAATATGTATTACATTTCCTCCTCCTCTTCCATGATAAAACAGTACGTTATACCTTGCTCCCATGCTGCAGCAGCTGTATGATCAAGCGTATTTGCGGGTTGTAGTTTTTGACGGCTGTTGCCCTCATGATGTTCGCGGCATCCTGTCCATCTGGGTCCTTGGATCCTCGGTCTGAGAGAATCAAACACGCGCTCGCGTGCCGCAACTGGTCGTTAACGAGAAGTCTGTAAGTATTTGGCAATCTTGAAAAGACGTTTATGGTGTGATCGTGCCGGATATTGTGCGAAACCAACCTTGACATCTTCCAGTGTTTTGATGTTCATCACAGTGCCCTGCACGAACCTGACGTCGTTGAAGTGCCTTTTGAAGAATGCCTCCATCTCCAGCGTGGGTTTTTTTCTGCAACCGGCAGAATAGAATATCAAAACTTATTCACGGTAATCATATGTCTACATTCAAACCTGAGTGAGCTGCGATGACATGTCAGGGGTGAATAAATGTATTTGACAGTTGACATACATCTTCTGCATGTATTCTTAAGGCGTACGCACTTCTCCTTCAACTACGTCTGTTTTGCATATAAATCTACAGATTGAGACCAGCTTTTGCTCCACACGTGAATGTCCACTCACAGGTCGACGAAGACGATGTCGATCTCCTCAGTGTCCGCGTCTTCATGCAGGAAGTTCTTGATGAAGTTAGACAGCGCCGGCTTTGTTAGATTTCCGCACACCACGATGTGCCTGCACGCCAGTGTAGTCAATGGTATTTATTATTGGTATATTAGGGGTTGATATACTGTAATGTAAGAATAGGAGGGTAATACTACTATTCCACGCAGCATGTGGTTATACTGAGCCATCGGGAAAAACTTTTACTCTACGTCTTTGGCCATGCTACTAATATCTAACCACGTCCACTTTCACTCACCGTTTGCCATGGGTTCTCTTGAAAGGTTTTCTATATCTATTGTTCTTGCCGAGTCCCGAGGCTAGTTCCGGAACTATATTTGTGAACATGGCCTGTGTGAAAATGATATGAAAATGCCAGTACACATACAAATTTATGTGGATAGCTATAGTTGATTGTTATCATTGAAAGACTTGTAATTTAATTTCTTAGGTCGTTTCTTTCTCAACGACCCATCATCAGAAAGGAAAACGTGGGTAGTATAATGTCATCAACAATCTGTATATTATTTATTGAGTGCATGTCAGTATGAATAAAATACTGACGAAGGATCCCATGATGAAGATGACGATGAAGGCCCTGGTGATGTCTGTGGTGGGGGAGATCTCTCCGTAACCCACGGTTGACATGGTAACCAACAGCCAGTACACACACATCCAGTAGGACAACCCTTGGCCGTTCTCGTAGTCATGGTGAGGGTCACCATTGTTTTCAGTCTGGCGAAAAAGGTGACATATTAGGCCTAACAGAGATGTGAAATAAGAAGTTTAGGAAGCCTAACAGAAAGGGGATAATTATAGCATAAAGGTTGAATATTGTCAGTCTGGTGAAAGTAACATCTTAATGGGAAACGGATGTGGCTTGACTTGGTAAACATCATCATATGCAGGAATTACCTATATACTGAAAGTACACATAATAAATAATATAATACACATGGATATTGTTGATTTTTAAACGATGCCATTCATGATTAAATATATGGAGACCCTAATTGCAGATGACTCACAATGTGTACGAAGCCGGACGAACAGAGCCAGATGGCGAGGAATATTGAGGCGATTTGAGTCAGTCTGATCCCAAGCCGGGACTTGACGAGATGAGCTTGTTGTAAGAAGTCTGGCATCTGTAGTAGATACAGCAACCGCAGGCACCGCAGTCCTGTATAATAGCACGGTTGTTACAAGGTTATAAGGTGACTCTTTCCTCAAGAGAAGATTTGCCATTTTGTATCACTATTTCATACCAAAATTTAGACATTTATCCGACTTTGAGGCTGTGTTTTATATTTATAGTCAAGTTAAAATTTATGTTCATTCAAGATAAGACAAACATTCACTCATCGTCGGCTACAGGAGATTGCGCCGCGCCTCATGAGACCAAGACATGCAGAGTTTACTGAGCACACGCCAAATTACCTTTATGTACAGTGGAGGTGTGATATAGGGTGTATGTATGTTTTTCCATAGTTTTACTGTCTGGTACTATGGTCTATTTCGTATTTTCAAAGAAAAAAAATCACCAGTTCAGAGTTACGAGCTACAAACTGCTCCATTACTTGCACGTCTCCAATATAGTATGTCAGACTAAAGTGGCTGATTGTCAAGAAGGTGAAATGTCTCGTGGAGAGATTTTGGTGATTATGTTAGCATATTCAATTGTTTATATTGGCATTCCAACCAATCTCAAACGTCACATATTTGTGGATATGTAAATTCATAAATCCATTCGTTCAAGTGAACAAATATGATAACAACGATTGCGCCAACTGCGCAATTATAAATTGTTAATTGTTGAATTGTTATTCAGCCAAACCCAAATGCGCCTTCTTAAAACAAGTTACAACAATATTGAATTCCTTGTGGATATAAGCATGGCGAAATCCCTGCCTTGGTCCATATGCCCGAGACCCCATCTTAGGCTGGAATTTATCATTGGGTGAATTGCCAACTCTACATTTTTTAGATGAATTTTGGTAACAAATACCGTTTGTAATTACCGCAAATACTCTAGGTCAAAAGTCAAAATATTCTATGAAAAGTTGACACAAAATAACTGGTAATATCACATAACAACGGGCAAATGTATGCAAACATGCAAACAAATCAGAGTAAAGTATCTTGCGAAATTATGAGAAATCCGTGAACCAATCATGGAGGCAAAATTGTTTGCCCCGGAAAGGGAGCATTCCCTGGTCTTTATCTTCTAATTGATGGCAAACAAATCTTGATGTATAATCTTCATGCAATGTCGTCACCCAAGTAAATTTAGGGTTGAAATACAGATTAATATTTTAGAGATATTAAAGATGTTTTTTTACTGTTCACCCGGTGTTCAAAATCAATGATCATAAAAGTTGAATGTACGTTATGTATAATTTATTTACCTCTTTTGTACCCTAGTTAATTTTGGCGATGCTTCTCGAATAAAGTTTTGGTAAACAACGTCTGATGAATACGCCTCAGGTCAGTGCACATAGGTCGTACTCTATTTTTTTTATGTCAAAAATACAGAACAATAATTTTAAAAGAATGTTATTTTTGTGATTTAGTTATGTGATATTTCTCCGTCTCAGGTCATGTCGCAAACAAATGTCATGTTGCACGTGAATGTGAATAACACATTAACAAGTTGAAGATGTCTGCCTTGTGGCAAAAATATCATGTCAGATGTGCTCACAGAGTATTCACAAAAAATATATCGTCAAAAGTAGACATACACATTTTCAAAACTATTTTGAATGCTTGTAAACATTTTTGTTTAGGTGATTTGTTCGTCTGAATAGTTTTATTGCACAGCCTCTTCATGCCCAGGACTCCGGCACTGATGAAGAGTGGCATCCATGACGACTATACAATGGCAACACACGATGATTACCGTGCCATGGAAAGAAATATTGCATTTTGGTGACCCAACGTGCACGTGCATTTTTTGTCCTTTTATCAACAAGACAACAGAGAAGGATCCTTTTTTGATGTATCCAATGCATGCCTTCATGCATGATTTTTTTCTGCACTACATGTACTCGTATTTATTATATACCTGCGATGTTATTCGTCCGCATAACACTGTTTGTGCCCTGTACGATAACAACGCTTATTACACATCTAACTGATACTGAACCGTAATGTGCACGGTTCAACGAATCCGATATTGTCGTATGTCACCAAACAATATCAGCCCACCCGGTCCGATTTGTGCCCCGCTGGTCCGATATGAGTTCGCAATGACGTTTTATAGTAAACTGAATAACAGACCGATGCCGCGTCATACGCTCCCAGCATGCACAGTGACTTCATAATACCGAATTAGAATGTTTTCTTACGAACAATTGACCGGAACAGATGTAATGTTATATTTGAACAAATTTCCCAACAATTAAATCTAATGGTTTCTAGTCTATTGACTGGTAGTTAAGTTTCGATATGATGTGTAATAAGCAAATTAATACATGGTTAATTTCATAACAGACCGGTTATCGGGACCGCGTCATAACAGACCTCGCTGCCGCTCGGTCCGTTATTTGCCACTTGGTCCCGATAACCGGTCCGTTATGAAATTAACCATGTATTAATAGGTACTTAGCGGGCAAATATCAGGGCAAATACTGGCCGGTATCCTGCCCGCTGTCAACGATCGCTCATGCGTATCGAATGACGTTGCCATAACACATGCACGTGTCCTGTTGTCGTTTACTTTATTCTTTTCACGGTATATAATAAACACATCACCTGGTTTTTCCAGCATGTGCCCCGATGTTTGCCCTTGATCCCGGCATTTGCCCTTGGCCTTCGGCCTCGGGCTAATACTCGGGATCTCGGGCAAATATCAGGTCACATACTGGATAAACCAGGTAATATTGTCTATTCATTACACGAGTCAATGAACTTCTGTGATAAATGTGTATGTTACTTGAATGAATGAAATACCCATCATGCATTCTAATATCTTTACTGAAGAAATTATTTATCAATAGTTTTTAATGGAATACTATTGTATTCCATTAATGGAATACTTTTTTTAATTTTAATGGAATACTTTTTCTTATTGCGAACATATGTGTATGTTTTATTGTTGGATCATCTCTCGTATCGCAACCTTTCGGAGACCTTGTACATACCTGGAAAAAGGGTATTTCCACAGGATTTGAAACCTCAGAGTATATGTATCCGACTTTCTGTGTATCCATGTATGTTACATTGATCATGGTAATTGCATAGCTCAAGTCACACCCACGTGATGCATAATCTGCAGCACATGTATCCAGGACACTGATTGAATTAGATGAGGTATAACTTATATTCGACAGATTTACGTACTAAGTGACCACGTACCGAGCCAGTTGCGGTCCAGGTAAAGTCCCATGAACAGTGGTACTACCGTGAAGTGGTCGACGATCGAGTACAGGTCCACCCACATGTAGCACTTGTCAGAGGCCGCTATCAGCTGACAGGTGGACAGGGAAATGAGCAATAGTATACTAGATTTTGTTTCGATGCAAGAAATGATGAAATAATGCAATGATGATCTGGAATATATTCTTATTGGGAAAATGTTCTGAAAATGGCGTAATCATTGATGATACTGAAGTTGTTCTGGTAAAATTATATAGTTTTCATTTTACAATATCATGCCTGTAGCTAATACCACTTGTAACAGCGACATACCCGAGTAATGTAATGTAAGACGAAGACACATGAGAAAGCGAGCCAGACGTACTGTGTGGCGTCACCAATCACTGGCCCACAATCGTCCACGGAAAACCTGTCAAAATACGTGTCATTCATCAGCATCGTATCGGTAGGCTTGGGCAAATAAAAATGTATATTTCTAGCGATATAGTCAGTCTGCAGTTTACGAAACTTACATAGTCGCCTCTACCAGGTACAAAACGATGGCAGCCAAGTTCACGACCCATATCGAGAATATCTAGGTAAATTTTGACAGATATCAAGCATAATGCCTTTATTATACATCATTTTTTTATGAGGTGAGGTGAAAATATATATCCTATTGCAGTTCAATAACAGCAGAGAAGTTTAATTAGGGTCATACAGTGTTTTTGCATCTTATTGTGATAAAAGTTAACCGAGAAACTTCGGGATATCAGTCAATGGATTAGTACATCATATGTGTACCAATAGCAAACATGTTGATAATATTCAGTCATATTAATAGTCTTGTCTGATGAAAACACCACAAAATAACATAAGCAGTGTACATACCACGGCTTTGCTGACGCCGGAACGTCCGGACAGGATGTATGCTGCTTTAGCGCGCATGCGCGAGAAACAGCCGAAATTCTTGCGCCTATTTCTCCAGGATTCGTAGCTGTGTGGCGTCTTGCGGCGGTACGCGATGTACCAGCATATTCTGGCCGGGACCAGGAACAGCAGACCGCCGAAAAACGTCACCGCACTCGCCGCTATATAGTAGTACCAGTATATCTCCCTCGAACACGCAACCATGGCCTACACGGGGAAATACAAGAGCAACTGTGGATATACTCTATGTGGACACATATTCAGATAATACAGTCCAATCCTTGTCCACTCACTGCCAGTCCTGTTGTCCAATCACTGCTTTTTGGCAAATGATTACTATACTATCTGGAACTACTTCTAGGCACGTGTGTACTCCAAGACATCTATGTCTCATGCGAATTTATTGGCAAGTTATTAAGAGTGACCTTATTTAATATCACCCAGAACCTAATAATGATAGGGAAGTACAGTGTCGTTTAATTATACGGGAATATCAATTGTCATATAAAATGGTAATATCATGCCGTGGATGTAACCATTTAATATATACTCTGCGTGCACATGTCCTACCGCACCCCTCCGACATTTTGTTCGGTCGTGAATTGGGCGTAGGCCCTATCATGAGAGTTTTACCAGTGAGTTATGGCGTGTTATGTCCGGTGTGATATGTCGAGAGTAGATTGCGCCATTTTGTGTGTGTGTGGAACTCGAACTTGGTCTGACTTGACTTTTTAAAATTTCAATGTAACACACCTTTGTGAATTCCACCGTCAATTTGTTCGTCATTTCAAAAGTCAACTGTTTCTGGGTCTGGTGTTACTTTATAAAGTACAGTTATGAATTCCGAGTTATTTCAACTCAGAAGTAGAATTCGTTTTGCATTGAATCATGATGTAGTTTCAGCATTTATTATTGCAAGATATTCCAGGGTATATACGTATAATAATTACACCAACATTATAAATTGTTGATACTACCCAAATATTTGGAAGCTGATATGGACTGAGTTGTGAGTGATAAATACGCCCGTCTTATCTATAATACCAGGAACTTTCGCATCAAATGAATTCGTACTGTTGCCTAACAACTCGATATATAAAGTACTGACAGTACATCCATTATGTCAATATAGTAAACTGTTTATGAGTACTTTAATGGTGCGTAAAATACAAATTGTAAAACAATCACATCTGTAGATGTTGAAGTATCAATTTACAACACAAGCATTAATACACACCATACAACACCTTCAATTGTGTCTTTTGTACGTTGCTTTGCGGAAACACAGTTTCGCCATTTGTCGAACACGTATACGCATGCACTAACAATGTATCCCTGAACCGCACACCGAACAACATAACATACCCCCTCCCCGCGCCTCAAATGACTCCGTCCTTGTGAGCTTCTGTTATGTATAGGGCCAATGTTATTGTGTGTTTTAGTGTACCATAATAATAATAAAATTGAACACATTTTAAAAGCTACTTTATATCGTTGCCTTGTTTGCCTGACTACACCATAAATTGGCGTCTCCTAGTTGCGTCCTCATGTTAGCAATGGTTACCTTACTGTGACAGACCAGTGGTTATGACATTTTGATCTTATACTATACAAGGGTGCTGCGGGGTATGACCATTGATATATTATTACCAGAAAACATATTCTATAATATAGAATTCCTTGCCATATTCTCGTTACATTATTTACATCGTTAGTATTGAACTTTCATTACTTAATTATCATCATTAATAAAACGCTGAGGTAAAATTTCCTCACAATAACTTATCTTGCCAAATAAATTATTCGATTGACATAATGATGCCTGAATGTATTCATGACCCCATGTCATGGAAAACCGCAATGACATAGCGGTAAAAAATTCCCACATAGTTAATGCGACACGACATAATTATTATACATACCGTTTTGTGATTCCGCCCCTTTAACTGTTTAACGATCACAGCCTAGACCATCAACGTTTAAGGATGGCGCATCGCTCTCTTATTTATCACATTAGATGTAGAGCTTGTAGTCTACACGACACATCGATCGTCAAGCGTGCCTCTGTTTGCGGAACAACAAGACTCGAAAGTTACCATAAAATGTGTCTCATCAGGAACCACCCCCCCCCCCCCCACTTCACAGTCATGAAGACATACTCTACGTTTCTAGGTGATGGCGTGGCTGCATTGTGAATGCATCAAGATTCAACGATAGAGAGAAAATCAGTGGTAAATATATCTATTTTTACCAGCTAATTGCCACTGGAAGCAGTCGACCGCAAAAGGGGTTGCAAGTTTTTTTAACCTCGCACACGTGAACAATTTGCCCCCGAGGGTCACTGCTCCAGCGGTTAGCTCCACACATCGACTGAAGTTTACATGCTCCATTACAAACTATGTTCTATGTCACCACCAACAACAAGTATATTATAAAGTGTTCCACCTTATACTAGGTATAAGGTATAATAGAATTAAAGTGTTTAAGGTTTCTTCATATCTTCAAAACAATACGAATATTATACAAAATGATATCCTTGTCGCAATATTGTTTTATTAGATTGTGTATTTCATAATAATTCTCGGATGACTGGGTTTTCCTTATTTTCTTTTTCACAATGTCAAAGTTATCGCAAGCATAACATGATATCTTATTGAATCAGTATGATTCAAGGAGACTACTTAAAGACGCGGACACATGCTCCCGATATTCCGACACGTGTTAATGATACTGGAGAAGGGTGCAATAACTATTTGTTTGTGCTATAAATATATTACATAGTTACGGAAACGTATTGCTACCAGGCCTGAAATTTTTTATCTCAAAATTTAGAGTTAATAATTTTTGATTAATTTTCTCAAACTTTTGAGATATTTGTGAAGAATATCGTTCGCTGGCCGATATCAAGCCAAATGTCTGTGATCGTCGTGCAAATCACAAGGCCGGCAGTTCTCTTCAATAGTTTATTAGATGAAACTGTTCAATGCCGCAATCACACTATACAGGCCGACACATTCACCTACGTCCGGTGATAAGCGTATCCCAGTCAGGTATAATATATCCGAAATATAGTCCTCGTGTATTTCAAGTTTATCACAATATAGCTATTTTACTGACTTCTTGTAGGGCCTTTTCTATACAATCATGGCCTTACTAACACGTCCTCTCACATGAACGTCTATTTCTCAACTCCCTGAGAATGGCGGGGCCGGCAAAATGTGTTGTAGGTTTTCCCGCCAAATGTCTGCGGTGTTGTGTCATTGGCTGAATGCATGCTGATCTCACCGGGAAAGTGGAATTCCCCGGTGCGTGTCTTGACTACTATGGTCTGTATCTGTGCACGTGATGTGAGTGTTATGCATGTCATGTTCTATGTTTAGAAGTAGGTGCTTGTAAAGGTCAAGGCCGAAACTTACTGGGTCGATGTACTGAGTGAATGGGGCCGCAAGTGCATGTGGATTGACCTGTGTATGTATCCATGACTACGTTGAAGTTTATGCTTGTGATCGTATAGTGTGTACTTGTCCTGTATGTAAGTCATGTAGAATGAATGTTGTTGTGGAAATATGTATGCGCGGGAGGGACGGGAGTTACAGTCGCTAAAATTACTACATATTAAATCAAAATTTCAAGATATTAACTCGAAATTTGAGATAGTAAGTCGAACTTTCCATTTCAAAATTTCGAGATATTAACTCAAAATTTCGAGATGTAACTCGAAATATCGGGATATTAACCCAAAATTTTGAGATACTACTATATATGATTATTTCGTAACTTTTAGTTCATTCTGAGTTATTATCTCGAAATTTTGATTAATTATCTCGAAATGTTGAGTTAAAAAATTTCTCCTTTGGCAGCAATACGGCTCCGTACATAGTGAATACAAAATCTACAAAAGAAAATTCACTGGATTAAAATATCATTTTGGTATCGGATATTATTATTTTCATGTTATTCTTTTGACATTAATACATTCGGGACAGACTGATGCGTCGATTGCTTGTTTGTTATTATATACCTGCGATGTTATTCGTCTGCATAACTCTGCTTGTGCCCTGTACGATAACAACGCTCAGTGGGCAAATACGAGGGCAAATATCAGGGCAGATACTGGCCGGTATCCTGCCCGCTGTCAACGATCGCTCATGCGCATGGAATGACGTTGACATAACACATGCACATGTCCTCTTGGGGTTTACTATTCTATTCATGGTATATAATAAACACAACATCACCTGGTTTTTCCAGCATGTGCCCCGATATTTGGCCTTGATCACGGCATTTGCCCTCGGCCTTCGGCCCCGGGCTAATACTGAGGATCTCGGGCAAATATCAGGTCACATACTGGAAAAAACAGGTAATATTGTCTATTTATTCTCGTTATGATGCACTTGCTCCGTCATAACGTCCTTGACAGAGTCGTAATTGGTCATCATAAAATGTATCCCATTTCTATGGCTGATACGTGGATAGGCGTGTACCGTGCAATACTGTCAAAAGTCCTTGAATTATGTACATCTATAGCGTGTTGAAAAGTCGGGGGTTGTCTCAAACTAGACTGTCGGAGAACGGAGCGTCCAGTAGCCTACTCGGCAACAGTATCATGTTCTATAAGGTCGGAAATTCATAACTGTTATTGCCTATTAAGAACGCTCAAACCATGTTAAAGTGTAATTTCAACAAAAAAAATCCCTAGCCAGTTCCGAATCACTTCTTGTATAACCCATAATGTTACCCACCCTTTTTTAAATGTTCTAGTATGTGTTCTTGAGATGTGTTTTGATGCTTGTTCTTGAAGGTCACTAAATAAATGAACCGAGAATAAATAGATAAATAAATAAATAAATATGACTAGAATTTTGTGTCTGATAGTTGTCATGTTTAAGGATATTTTTTATATGCAAGTTTTCATCAAATTGAAGCTAGGATGTTTTATGGAGCCTATAATATGCCAGTTTGGTAGAAACTATCAAACAAAAACTATTTTCTTTGCCTGTTGCTTGTTATTACACTGCCAATATACTGATTCTAAATCTATATACCCATATCGTAACGAAAACGTGATTTAATGACCGTGATTTGATTTGATTCCAAACAGACAAAAGATATATCTCTCAATCGCACGAAGTGCTTGCAAGTACTGGTTGCGCGCCTTTAATCAGGAATTGTATCGCGCAGTAAACCAGTCAATCACGTAAGTTGTTTTATTTCGCGGTACAATTTGATTTAGATCGCGGAGTAAGTCATCCAATGACAACCTGTGAGTTCATGCCCGCAATAAATATCATTTGAAATGCATCGCGCATTAAAAGACGGGTTATGAATGGTTGACAATATACAGCGCGACAAAACTATATTTTGATCGCGATATAAATCACCTTACTTGATTAGTTGATTTATAGCGCGACATAATTCCATATTTATTGCGCACAACAAAGTTCAGTTCTGACTAGTTTGGCCAACCATATGTATGCAGATAATTGTCATGATCTTGAATTTGACCTTTGACCTCATTTTAAAGGTCACAGGACAAAATGGCTAATATCTCACTCATTATCGACTTAACAGCTTGGGAATCAATTGTGAACATGTATACTAGAAATGATATATGCTAATTATTCTCATGACCTTGAATTGACCAATGACCTTATTTTCAAGGTCACGGGACAGAAGGCTAATATCTAAAATATATATTGTTCGGTAACCTTTCTTAGCCCTTGGGCTAATTTTTTCGTTTCCTTTCCTTCTATTCCCTTATATGGCGCCTCCAGTAAATGGGTGAAGACGATAAAGCACCTGCTTACGTACTAGTGACGTGCTTTCACTGAGGTATTGTGTTTGACATTATCACGTTAATGGTCATTCTGTGACCCAGTGATCTAATTTATAAGGATGATGTTACACACACACACACACATACTTTTTATGATACTTTTGCACTGAAGTTCTTGCGTTAAATCGCGAAATCGGCTCAAGTAATCGCGTAACCACTGTGATCTCGCTTGACCCTGGCACAAACAGAGGTTGTCCATTAACTGAGGGACCTCTGAGGGGCCTCAGGAACGAGAAGACAACTTAAACCCACACAACGGCTCGTGGTACGCGGACACATACTTCAAATGTAGCAGCACGTGTAAAGGAAGGGGGCAATAACTAGGTTAGGTCCTTATTCCGGGAATATCAACTTTTGGGTCTGTTTATATGACATCATGAGTTCACGGCCAGTGCTGGAATTAAACAATATTACGTAAATGTGTCCCTGTCGATTATTCACAACCTGTGAACAGGGGCGGATCCAGGATTTTTGAATAGGGGGGGTTCTTAAATGTACGTAATCTTGGAATAGTGTGAGCGAGCGTAGCCTTATGCGGTCTGGGGGGTTGGGGAGCGCCGTAAGCCCGCCGATAAATTTTTGGAATTTAGTGTCTCTGAGATGGTTTCTAAGGTGTATTTACAACTGTACCTTGTGGAATCACTAAGTAGATTTTCACTTTAGGAGTCTGTTTTTGTTGTGAATGGAGGATACATCACTGACTAGCGAGTGAAGCCTTATGGAGCGAGTGAAGCCTTATGCGGTCTGGGGGTTCGGGGGCGCTGTACGCCCCCGAGATATTTTTTTTAATTTAGTGTCTCTGAGATGGTTTCTAAGGTGTATTTTACAACTGTACCTTGTGAAATCAATGAGTAGAATTTTACTTTAGAAGTCTGCTTAGTTCTGTTGTAAATGGAGGATAGATTTTCAAAGAAAGGAAGGTCTAATAGTTCTACCATTCTAAGGCTGTTCTGAGGTTCTTATGCACCAGACATGGTGATGGTCAATCGTTTAAAAAAAAAAAGATATAATTATCTTCCAAGTTATGCCGACATCCAGAATTATATCCAGAGTTTTAAAGAACACTGTCTGTAACAAATAAATAAAATAAAAAATATCCCCTGTGTATATTAAATGACAGTTTCAGTATGAAGTCAAGTGTGTCGGTCTAGATTTATTATTGGAGGGGTGTGTGGGTGTGGGGGGATGGTGGCAAGCTGGTTAGAGGAGTCAAGCGACCGAGCGAAGTGAGGTGGATAGGTGGTAGCTTACACGGCGTGGGGTCTGGGGCCCGCTCAAGGGCCCCAGAAGCCAGAGCTTTTTTCATGTTCTGTGGTTGATTCTGAGCTCTCTCTGGCTTTGATTGAGTATTTTTCATTCCACACATGCATGTAAATATTGCTGGTATTTAAATTTATTTATCCCAAAACTACTCATTGTCACTTTACATATCATATGTCATATAACTTGAAGCACTCATGATTAAAGTGATATTGACAGGAAAACTATTTTTTCCAAATCAATTACATATATGCCTGTGGTCTCAGAAAAATTGGTCAAAAATGAAACTTTGCTTGATCAGATGGATAAATCAAGCATTTGACAGTACTAGCAGCCGCTTTTCTTTTGTTTTGTGCGCCACTCAGAGTTACCTCTGACTTGACCTATTTCACGCTCGATTGACTCGAACATACACGAGTAAGCTGGAATCGCACTGCATCAAGGGGTACAAAGCACCGAGAATGGCGGTAATGTAAACAAACTCAAAATATCTCCATTAGAAACTCGCAACGAAATCAAGTAGACAGGGGCATCTGTTTGGGCATACAGGTACAGATTTATAACTGCTTTGTTTTCTTCAGAAAGGTATGGGAAAATCCATAACTTACTGCCAATATCACATTACCCCCCCCCCCCCCTGCCAATACCCCCCCCCCCCCCCCCCTGCCAATACTCCCCCCCCCCCGCATGGTCAAAAATATCAAACGAGGAAAATTACACTCATATTTCGTTAGTTAGGTGCATACCCACATTTTCTATAGCTTTTTGCTCTCTCTTTTTTCTTTTCTTCTTGCTCTCTCTTTTTTCTTTTCTTTTTCTCTTTTTTTCACAGCCCAATAGGGGGGGTGCGCGCCGGGTGCACCCCCCCCTGAATCCGCCAGTGTGTGAATATAACATAAGGGTCGATGTATATACATCAAAGACACCAAAAATACAGAAAACAATCATTGGCAATAAAGAATGCATCTTGTTGGATTTTCAAAAAAGACTCACTGAACAGTATCCATCACGTTTGCGACGAATGACTATGACGGATGATGATAGTGCTACGGACTCAAATGAACCATGTCGGGCTTCAAATCATCTCAGTCTGGCCTTAAGTCACCTCAACGCTATATAGTGTTATTGCTATGTTGAATATGGCCTTGATTCTGTCTGTCATTTTGTGAAACGATTAGATGTACTATTAATTTACCTCTTGAATGTACAATTTGCAACATCATATCATAGCTGGAAATTGGGAGTGTGAAATAATGATATATGCATTCAAACACTGAACGGTTTTCATGCTATCTCAAACTTGCAGATTTTAAACGAATGTGTTCACTTGCATTTAAAATAATGCAAATTTTAAATAAATCAAATAATGATAATCTATCGTTTGATTTTATTTCTGTAGGCAAGACCATGTTGCTGATTTCGTTCTTGTTTTTAAATACAAAATTGATCATTGTAGTGTCGCAGCAGAATTGAGACCAGACAGTAATTGAACAACATGCTCTCGCCAGATGTTACAAGAATATTGACCCATCAATTGTGCCTCATCCTTACAATACAGTTAGCTAGCATCAGTGAGTATGTGCGTGCAACATGTTAACCGCGAGAATGTGCATTTACCAAGCTCATGCATTCACAGAATCACCAATTTATACGGGCACGACATACCGACCACAAACCCATTACGCTTTATATATATCTACAGCGGTCGTGTAATTGTACTGATTAACACCATTCACTCTCCGGATATCAAATGTACATCCATTAAACTCTGATTGAGGATATATTTTTTCGACATTGCATCAGCCTTTTTGCTGTTCGTGTGGCATCGTGTGTTGGAAGTCGTGTTACTGTCACGATGGACGATGTATAATTATTACATAGAATGACACGGATGACGCATCACCGCACTGACGACACGACATAAATGCCAGGATGTACAGGCTTAACACCAGCTCAATCCCTCACCCCGGACATCCATTGTCGTGTCCGACTAGTACCATGTGACAGCCACATCGATATCCGAAATTGTAGAGTATGATCTTGGAATACAGTTTTTTGCTCTTCTTGAAGATGGACAATCTTTGTGATTTGGTGTGGACCACCACACGGTAGATCACAAGGGAAATTGGGATATCAAGCTGTTCACACTGGTGTTAAACATTAGGTAAATATTACGTCCGGGATCGCTAAGACCATGGAAATCAGGAATATTCCTACTACAGAAATGTGTTAAAACCTGTGTAAATATATTGACAACAAACTTGAACTATCGATTGTTCTGCACACTATGTATTGAATAATCCCCAGTTACGTTAAATTTGATCGAAGCCTGCCGTGGCGACAGGTGGTTGCACAGGTGCCCGCTCAGGTTGTGTTGACTGCCCTACAACCTTACCGCTCGTATACACTGTACTATATATCACGACAGCTGCTGGTGTTAATATAGGAACTACATTGTACATATGATGCATGTGAGAATGGCACTCATGAGTGAATGACATATGTATGAATTGCAAACATCGATTGTTACCATCAATCATCCGTTGGTAAGACCATGCATTTCATAAAATCGATTTAATATATATCAATGTTGTGATAATATACATTATATACATATACTGATTTATGGATGAGTCACCGTTTAGACACAATATACACAATATACATGGTGAAACTTTTGTCGCATATATTAGAAACAGAAACGTGACCAAATTCTGCCTAATGGCGTATGAATCTAGATGCGTTTAAAAGATTCAACACTTTCTATAGGAAAATAGATGATCTAATGAAGTAGCTTGATAATAAAGTCACAATCGGCATTGGGTAATGAGAGTCGATACAAAATGACCCAAATTAAGCATGGACAAAAGAGTATTATGTCGTGGTTGAATCTGGAGAAAAGTGTGAAAATTTTCAGGGATGAAGAACCTGTCAGGATATTGGCATGTACAAGTAGTTGTTCGACTTCTCTCAGTCATGGACGGCTCGAGTTATCCACTTAGGTGATCGACACCATACTTGACAGGAGTCAACGACCGGAATGTGTCGCTATTCCCGAGATCTGACGTAAACAGCCTTTCAGACACGCTGCCGACGGCGAGACGTGATCTGACATTGTCACTTCCCTTGTGGATCAGATTTCTGGAAGCGCGATCATGCCAATTAGTTCGATATACCAGCTGTCAATTGCAATACAGCATAATACGTTGTTCGTTCAGTAGGTCTTCATCATATCCAAATATCTTCATATTCAGTGTATAGATGTTCGGTGTATAGATGTTAACCTCTATTTATAGCTTTCAGTTATGAAAAAAGGGCCTGAAGCACTAGGTGGGAAATGGTGAGCGGAGGGGGGGGGGGGGGGGGATTTATTAGCGTCCGGGTCGAACGAAGTGGAAAAGAACCTCCCGTAAACCTGCTTGACATGACTCTATTATATCGCAAAAGTTCCCACGAATTTCCCAGACCGCACTGGCCATGTCAACCACAATAAACGCCCCCTCCCCCAACTCTAAATCCTGGATCCACCTAACACCTACATATACACAAGAAACCGTGCTTTCATATCAATCTGTTACATTCTGTAACATAAATACCAACAAAAAAATATTGTCAGGAGAAGAAAAAGTTCCCATCTATTGCTTTATTTGCTACTTGGTAAAGGGGGTTTCCCTTGTTTTGGATTCACTTTGGTACTGTCTATATTTCCAAGTATAATTCTATACATATACATATGTTTTTCATTCTCATGACATCGAGGAGATGTTCTACACTGACGTATCGGATTAACGTTGACTTATCAATCATCAATTAAATAGGCAACATATATAATATATGTGATATTTTTTGGTTGCCAATTTTGGTTGCAATATGATATAGATGTGGAGAAAACTGCTGAATTTTGCAGTCTATGATTCACTCTTACTTGTTGAATTCGGCTGTAGCTTGCTGCTTGTCGTCATCATCTGGTCTCACTAAACCCAGACATCGTTCCCTTTCTTGACGGATATTTTTAATCAAAAATGTAATTGTGGGATGAGGCGATTCGTTTAAGCTGGGTTTGACACAAATTGTGTCCGTAGTTTGATGTGCATAATACTTTATATCAAAATTCTCATATGTCGGTAAGTTCCTGTATGTTTTTCCTTCACCAAACAATTCAGTTTAAGACCAGACTGTCGTGTGGAGCATGCAGACCTGCATGTTCTCTGAATCAATAGAGATGACGGTAAAAGTGGGAAGAAAACAAATATACAGTATACAATCGTGTATACTTACAGTTATTCATATACTTCAAGCATTACTATGACAATGATAAAATTCAATAGTTTAATTTTGAACATCTGTACCTCCGTGTATTCTGTTACAGGCGATGACATTCCGGAAGCCCAGGACGACTTCGGAATGAATGTGTGGGTTTGGTTGGGACCTCTCATAGCCATCATCCTCATCATCATCGGTGTCATCATCGTCATCGTTGTCCATCGTTGGCGAAAACACCCTCGCGTCACTTCCGGTAGGATGTCACGCTTCACAGAGTCCTTCCGGCGCAGGATCGGCAAGGAAGGCATCTCCAACCCTGTGTTTGTACTGGATAACGTGCGGATCCAGAACGCTAGAACACTACCAAGGACGTCTGAAAATACCGCGTCTGCAACAGAAGAGTATAGGTTCAATAACAATGTGCACAGTGACCATGCAAACAGAGATTCGTCTGTCTACGATCTAGCAAAGGATATTAAAACCGACCTCAAGATATCCACGTTGGAATCTGTCGAGAACGTTTACGTTGAGCACGATCTTCCATCACGTGAACTTCAACCTGCCCACGTGGCCGAGCCACCTTACAAGCCGGTTCCTTCGTTCCTATACTCTAGTAACGACAGAAAGGACAGTCATGCCTTCTCTAAAACGTGTAAGATCAAACCATTCCTGAAAGAAAATTCAGTGGATCAAACATATGAAACTGTTTCCAAACCATCACCACTATATGACACGCCTAGGTCTGAGGTACCGGATACAAACTATGACACGCCTAGGTCGCGGGTTCCAGATTCGAACTATGACATACCTAGGCTACACGTTCCAGACACAAACTATGACATACCCAAGTCGCCATCACCATCATTGAGACCTTCTTTCAAGCTGGGGCAGTTACCGCCGACACCGGAGCCTGCGAAGAAGGCTCCGGAACTTCCGAAAGAACACCGAGAGAAGCGTAGGAGCAACAACAAAAAGCACAGCCGCAAGCGGAAACCGCCTCCGGTCTACGGGAATGTTGAGTTGGAGCCCTCGGAGGCTCAACGTGTGTCAACAGGTTCCCAGTCAGAAGACTCAAGGACGACGTCCGGGGAGTACCTCAACGTCGACGGCGCACAGCTACGGAGGAGCCGGCCGCACAGGGCTATTGCCGAACCCGAGGACGCTTATGACTTTGCCCCGAGGGCCCCCACTGGGGCTGAGGACATTTACGTTGAGCACTCGCCAGGGGCCACGCTCCCACCTGGTCAGTCGCCAGGTGTCGCCATGAGCGGACATGGCGATGCGACTGGTACGTCCAATAGTGACGATTCCAATATATACGACTCCATCGAAGAGGAAAACTCGCCAAACGAGGAGCCAGTTATCGGAACAGACATCGAAAATCCTCTGTTTGGGGTACCGGAAGTGACGGACTTGTATGAAAATCACGGTACACCGGATGAAAGATGGGGATCAGTCACTCTAGGCAGCGACCATGTGTACGACACCATTGCATAATGTATCAAAGTTATTGTGTTATTTTGGTCACACTAATACTACCAATAAATCTTTATCACTGTAAAATTGAGACGAGATAAAATATATATGTCTATGTCTGCATGAGTGTTGTCAACCAAACACTAGCAATAACGTGACTAAGGGCTGGGGATATCCCACACCAGTGCGAACTACATGTGCGTGTTTGTTTCGTTTCGGAGTTAATATGACCATAGATGTTATCGCAATTCGCCTACTTATGAACGAAATATGATTTGCTTCCAAACTACAATAAAAGTGAGCTCAACTTCAAATGCATTATTCAAACATATTTGAGTTTTCTAGCACACAATGTATATAAATCTACGGAACAGGAGTAAGGCCACCAAATAAACGTTTCTTTTTTTTGTATTTGTCAACTTACGTATCTTGATATAACGACTTATTATCTCTATAAATCTAGCCTTATAGAGAGCACATGATTGATCATTATAACATTGAATTTATAATATACCTATTTAAAGACAATAGTAAATCATTATATTGTAACGGATCTGGGGGTCAACCGGAGTTGACGGAAAATTCGGGACTACTTGCTACACGGTTAATACGACTAGAAGTCTCTGTAGTCGAGTTGTGGGTTATATCCCTTCCACAGTGAACCTAGAAATTGTTGAAACAGCAAGGTTTTTTTACTGATATGCATTAACATGTGTCTCCAGGTGATTTTGAGCTTTGTTGGCACTGCGCCAACTTTGGGGAAATTTTTTTATTCGTTAATTAGCATACTAACCGCCAGATATGGATAATTAGCATTAAAAAAAATATAACTGTTTTAGTAATAGGCCTAGAATCAAGTGTGAGAGCACTTTTCTATACAAGTCTGACCCAAGGATTTCATTTCTGGTGAAACTTTTGTGATCCATGGTCAAGGTCACCACATAAGATCACGATCAAGGTCAGTTTTCACACAAACTTGTCAAAACTTCTGGATTAAGGGGATATGGCAATTTTCTTGCATTTCTAGATTTCACTGATTCACTCCTGTGTTTATGTAATACTGCTACATGAATGCCTTTTGAATTAACTGAAGATGGTTCATTAATTACTGATGTGCAATATATCGTTGACCAATATTCAAATAGCCTTCATCGTGGCGTTGGCTTGACATGTGGCATTGATGTGATCTACAGAGTTGCTGTTCGTAGTCTTTTATAATTCTTGTCATTATTTGGTGCGCACAAACGATAGAATCTGACTATAATGTGTAGTCATAAGTTCATGTCCATTACTGCTTGATCAATTGCTCATCCTCACTGTTCACTACCATCTTCTCTTTTTGGGACAACGTAAAAGCGAACATCACGAACCGGTTCACTGTGCATTTGCAATATGTGCATGTTCTTAACAGTTATGGTCCAGATGGGCCTCTGTTGATACAATGAGATGAAATATCATCTTCCATTTCCCAAATATAATCTTTTATGCTGACATCTAGAGGACACAATTTCAAGTGCCTAGCATAGCAGCATAGATGAGTAGGAGGCCTCTGAAGTTACAAGTTCTTGTCTGGCCGAGTTAGTGACACAATCCGTAGCGCCTTCTCTCGACATACAGATTATCACATTTTTTTTTACTTGTTGGGGTTTCAATCGGTTGTCAATACGGCACTGCAAAAACATGCTCCCTAACTGGTCCGATGTTGCTTCTGTTGCATTATCCTCACCTGTAAAGTTGAACAGTTATGAGTCACCTTTCTCCAAAGTCAGGCATCTTCTTGCATGAGGAAGCTGGTGTCTCAAGCCGTTGATTCTCTCTGTCAGGTGGTCAGAGTTCTCAGCAACTACACTGATATTTCAGTGCTTCTAGTTATTGGACGTGACTGATGTGATCTACAGAGTTGCTGTTCCGATGAAGAAGTAGGAACGGACTCGATGCCAACGTCACATATGCCAACTTGGGAGAGAGGCTCTGCTCCCAGCTGCTTGTGCCCATGCGACCTTGCTTACCAAAGCAAGGTTTCATTCCTGAAGAAGCTGAAGACTGCACATGCTAGATGAGGACAGTGCAACAGAAGCTGGTGTTGGACAGCAGTTTTTTTGCAGGTGTCATGTGGGTAACGGATTGATACTTCAATAACACAAGTCTCTCAACCACGGACATATGACAACTTGTCTCTTCATGGGTGCTGTGCTCATATTCATATGCTGCTATAGTCGGCAGCTGACAAAATGCGTTCAAAGAATATGGTTAGGAATATGGAATATGGTTGGGAAATGACGGGTGACATTGTGTTAGAAGAGGCCCACCTGGACCACCACTGTTGACGAGGGCCATCAGTTGCGGCTACTGAGCAAAGGACAAGGCCTGCTAGAATACCAGCTGCGGTTGTCACCATCAGAACTGAGCCGAACCACATATTTTTTTCTTCAGGTGACGATTGTTATAAACTGTTCACAAAAAAGATAAGGCGGTGGTGAACAGTGTCGATGAGCAACAACACAATAATGAATTTGTCCTGTAGAATAATCTCGGCATGCTGGGAGATGATACGTTGGATAGTAAGTTTTCTTGTACAAATTTACAACCGCAGCTGATCACAGCTATTACTACCATGAACGCTACAATCGTGATAATTTGTTTCAATGCTACGTCCAATGTAAAATGGATATTTTCTGTCGAATGTTTCACCCTGTGTTGACCTCATTATTTTAAAAATGTAGTGAATGCTTGATGGGTCATGAATTGACTTTATATTTTACTGGCAGTTGCACTGTTTGTTGTCATTATTGCGTAGTTGAAGATAAATGTTGTAAATCTGAAGCCACGTTTGTTTACAAAACGATATTCTCTGATATTTATTCTAACTCATTTACATCGTTTTTTTGCAGATATTTTCGAGATGCTTGACGATATTGTATTATAACTTGGCATACTTCATCGGGCAGTCAAATGGCACTTTTTTAACGAATCTCAGACCTCTATAGCAAAAATTGACTATCGACCCAAATATGAATTTCAGCCCAAACAGAAATCTGATCATATTTCAGTAAATGGTCATGTTTACAGTTATTAGAGTTGGAAGTATTGTTGTAGTTTTGGAACAAAAAACACATTAGGTTGTATCCTACACAAACATATTGATTTTGTACAAAAGCAAGCAATTACACAAAGTTGTAAGTGAACCAATAAATTCAATGATGGAACTAAAATTAATATTGGGAAAGAATGCCAACTTTTGCGATTGAAGTCTGAAATTTGGTAGGAAATTTCCGTTTGACTTTGCTCAGAGTGAACATTGCTCAATGGTTTATCACACATAAGTAATCAATACACCATTACAGGTAACAATTATCATTCCAACAATGCGAACTACACATAGAAATGAAAAAGTAATATCAACTGGTGTGGATGAATGTCCATATCCCCTAAAACCGGGAATTGTGACAATTTTATGTGAAAACTGACCTTGACCTCGATCTTATACGGTGACCTTGACCTTGGATCGCAAAAAAATCACCAGAAATGAATTCCTTGGGTCAGACTTGTGTAGAAAATTGCTATCACACTTGATTCTAGGCCTATTACTAAAAAAGTTATATTCTGGTTATGCTAATTATCCATATGTAGCGGTTATTATGCTAATTAGCGAATAAAAAAATTTCCCCAAAGTTGGCGCAGTGCCAACAAAGCTCAAAATCACCTGTAGACACATATGAATGCAAATCAATCAAAAAACCTTGCTGTTTCAACAATTTCTAGGTTCGTTGTCTGGCAACTGGACTACTGAGGGTTGGTAGCGTGGTCTGGAATGGACCTCCAACCGTTTCCGACTGCAATCTGCAACTGCACCTGAAAGTTAAATTCCGGTTGCGTTTCAGCTTCTGGTACTGCAACTGCTCCGTCAGATACCGCCTCTGCACTGCTCCGTCGTTTCCGTCTCTGCAACTGCCCCGTTAATTCCGTCTCTGCAACTGCTCCGTCAGGTACCGTCTCTGCAACTGCTCCGTTGATTCCGCCTCTTCAACTGATCCGTTGATTCCGTCTCCGTCTTCTTCTCTGATGATCTGGGTTCTGGATCACCCTCAGACGTTATCAGCTTTATCTCAACCGACTGTTAACTTGTATATCTCTTCTCCGAATTACTCTCTTTACCGATTACCATTACTTTTATCATTCTCCAAGTTTCTTCAGGAATACGGAAAAATGATCCGGATGATGTTTTCAAGTTTATTTTCCAAGTGTACAGTCGGAAGACACAAATTGTAATCATCTGCATGACTCTGCTCTGGAAGAAGGGTCTGAACAGGTCGACGTCAGGACACCAACTTCAGTGATCCTCGCCGGAGCGAGGGCTTTTATAGACCTCAGACCCAGTGTCACGTGACCAACCGATTGTGACGTCACAGACAGACAAAAGACTGATTTTCCCGGAATTTCCAAAAACATGCTAGAACCAAGCAGTGGCTGCCACGTCACCTTTTAAACCGAAAATGAGGCTGATCACATGACCTTTGGAAATTACGTAGTTTGACGTTTTTGTACTCCGGGGTCTCCGGCTCAACCGTGAGGGTGTCCGGCGGTTCCGTCTCAACCGTCTAAAAATTATTCTAAGTTCTAAGCCGGAACACCTCTCTAATACCACCAATATGAATCCGTATGAACTGTTAAACACATATACATTTTGATGAACTGTTATTCAACCGTAATATCACGAAATAATGTACGAAATACCTTGGGGAACGATTGGGAACACCCCAAATCCGTTACAATATCACTAACGGCTAAGATTTGCAAGATGTTTTTGAATAAAATTGTTCTAATATATTTTTCTTTATATTCGTGACGTCAATTGGGACGGCTTCTTCATCTGGGTAGTTTGGTCTGTATTATTCCAGTGTTTAACGTGACGATTTTATTATATTATTATTATAATCTATGAACCATGTAGTTCTCACTACCAGTAATCAGTTTCTTTAGTTTGTCCTATGGCTCGCTCATACCGTTGATCGAAATATATTTTCATTTTACTAGTACTTTGAATGCGTAAGTCAATAGCCGAATGATGGAGTAATATGGAACCAATAGATGGTTTGCTATTACTCAACTCAACGTCATTTAACAAAAGAATTGACTGGACGGCAACACCTTGAGTGGACGGCAGTACAATACTAATCCTATTCTCAAAACAGGATCATGACGTCATCTGCAATTCATCTATACCCGAGTACAAAGTATAGGTGGTTTGCTATTACTCAACTCAACGTCATTTAACAAAAGAATTGACTGGACGGCAATACCTTGGGTGGACGGCAATACAATACTAATCATATTCTCGAAACAGGATCTGCAAAATATCTATTCCAAGTCACATACTGTATTTATGGATTTATCGAGATAATAAGTCAATTTATCGCAATAATGATTCAATTTATTAAGATGGGTAAGTCGACAAATAGAAAAAAATCATCTAATCATTTTCCGTAATAATGGTTAGCAACACCATAAATAAAAACTATACAATATTTAACCATTCACCCCTAAGATAGATTGGACGTTGGACATGTGTAATCAATGATTATGGTTCTTGATATGTACGGACATTTTGACAAGTCGGAATTACATTTATGCATGAGAGTGATCACGTGCCAGACTTTGGATAAAAAATACTGGATGTGGATAAACATGTCCGTCAGACATAACACAAAACCAGTTTCCGGTGTCAACAAATCCCTAGAAATATTGTGCCACTTCATATTTTTTGAGTGGTTGGTCTAAACAGAGATTTAAATAAAATTACCTCATATCGATCAGTGTTTGAAATGTGTCACTTGCTCCTCACATCGTAATACTAATTTAATATAATTAAGTGGACAGCTCTATACAAATTCAATTCAATATTACTGGCTACCATGATTCGTGTTTTCCAGATATATTCAGTTGCTGGCATCTCGCTGGCACACTGATAATACTGAAACACATATTGTAAATCCTCATTTGACATTCAGTTGACACTCAGCTCGTGTGTAGGAGCCAATGTGCAGGTTTTCAATCTATCTGACATTTAGAGAAATTGTCTGTACCCAGACACTGTGACAAACGATATGCGTTTATGCAACAAACGATATTTTAATCCTTAGAGAGAATGAAACATACAACCTACCCTCTTACAGAAAAATTCATGACAGTTCATAATATGTGAGATGACCGCGCCAAGCCATTTTCCCTTAATGACGCCAATCTCTGGACTGTGTATTGCGAATAATGATGTCTACATGAGATGTTCCAGATATTAACATCATGATAATAAAAAAAGCTAGTTAAATATTCATACAGGCATTGTGGTGAATGTGGGCGTTGAATCACTTAACTGTTTGTTAATGCGGAAGTGAGCATAAATAATGCCAATTAGAAAGTCAGTGTTTCTGTGATTGTGGTAATGTAATGTTTATGTGATTCGACTCCAAATGTTTCAAATGTTTGTTGATTTTTAAATTGTACTTAAAGGTTGTTGAGCAGTTGAATACTAACTATAGTAAAAAAAAACACCCATATTTCACACATTGTCCGTTTCTAATGACGCCAGTGTGGCTTTGGTTATGAACACTTTGGCGGGATTTATTTTTATTCCCAAAAATGTTGTACTTTTTATTGTTTCACATTGATATTCCTGTAAGAAAAATTCATTTGTTACTAGCAGGAATTCATAAATTCCATAAGCTTAAAAAATTTCCGGACAATAATTTCCACATAAAAGCTGACTGCGTGTTATACAGTGTGAGTAACACGATCACAGCACACACATCAAACTATTACAACTCTATTTACACGATTCTTATCATCTTTATATAGATAACTTAAAGTGAAACATGTTTCGAGTAGAAACAAAGCCTGATAAAACGAATACATTCAAAGGCACATCGATGTCATTAGACACACATCGGTATTGAATAGTAATTCCATACCAGTTTCTACTGTATATCTGATGGAATTGGTGCATGTCTGCCCTAATTGTAAGTCCAAAAGATATTGAGTGAATACATCGCTGACAGCCAGAATGATTGGAGATCGAATCGGCTTACGATAACCGAAATCAAGATCCCAGGACAAGGAGCTGACTTTGATCGCTTTTGTATTAATTCCCGTCACGAAGGATCTGATATTTATTCCAGCAAGTTAACTGAAATAATGAATACATGTTCTAAGATGAAATAATGAATACATTTAATATGTTGCTGGAATGATTTTTTGATATAGCTTTAAAAAGCTGTGATTCGATTATTTTAATTTTTCACATTGCAATACAAAGTAGAGTATTTAATTCTGCCTAGTACCCCCAGGTTCCCGTGTACTTGGAGAGTTTGGTTAGTGACCCATGCAGCAATGTACAGAATGTATCAAGCAGTGATGTTATACCCCGTCTCACCTATACGAATTTCTATGCTAATGCCATGCGAATCACAATGCTGATTGGTCGTGTGGGAGTCGTACGGGAGTCGCATGGGTTTCGCATACAATTCGTACCATTGCAAAAAAACATGGTCGCGTGGCAGTTGCATAAAAATTCGTATAGGTGAGAACGGTGCATTACAGCCAGACAGCATAATACAGTGGATGATTAAGGGTTGGAATGTGCAGAAGCAAGAAGATAAGATGAGAATCATAAGAGGAGAAATAAGTAGGCATTGCCATAGTCGCTAGGTTCGTGGCGATAAATGACGCTGATGACGTCATGCCTAATGGCGGCCGTTTTTTTCACCTCCTGCACATGTGATTTTTGGAATCGATACTTTAACGGTTATTGTGTTGATATTTTAGGAAAACACTCATCAAAAAAATTAGGCCAAGGGCCAAAGATAGGTTACCGGACAATATATGTTTAATATTTTAGATGTTAGCCAGGTCACTGGTCAAATTCAAGGTCATGCGAATATTCAGCATATATCACTTCCTATATGTCAACAATTGATTCATAAGCTGTAAAGACGATAATGAGTGAGATATTAGCCATTTTGTGTTCTGACCTCGAAAATGAGATAAAAAGTTTAAGTTCACGAGAACATTCAGCGAACATCACTTCTTACATGTCCACAATTCATTCTTAGCTTTAAAGTTGATAATAAGCGAGATATCAGCCATTTTGTGCTCTGAACTTGAAAGTGAGGTCAAAGATCAATTCAAGGTCATGATAACATTCAGCATATATCTTCCATATGTTTTGCATATGAGGTCATAGATCCGGTAAGCTAAACATAAATAAACAACAATTGGAATCTCCCAGACACCCACGGGAGCGTTTGAAATTTCTCAAGATGGCGGGCCGGGAGGCAGAAAATAAGGTAGGCATAAAAATTTGAAAAAAATTGACTAATTTTAGGAGCCATCACTTTAAAGGTTAGATCCATCATAAACTACATGTATTTCTGCACAGTTTGATGTAATTTTCAACGCGATATCACCAGGAACAGACACAGTCAAGTGAAGTACAAAACTGTCTGTTCATAAGTTGGTGACCTTGCGAGCCTCGATTTGACTTGGCTTGTGCCTGATAAAAATGGCGGATGACATCAGCGGTCTCCCCCGCGGGAAATCCCAAATTTAGTCACAGAATATTTTATTTTTATTCAGATTGATTTGCTATTTGGTGTTTATTTATAGATCTAGGTTTATAATATTTAACTCTGGTATGGATATATTTAAAAAATGTAATGATTCCAATTGCTTTTGTACGAATTCAGAAATACTGCCTGGTGAGGGGTAAAGTATGTAAACAATGGTACACGTGATGTGACTGTGCATGATCATGTGGGAAAATGTTGGGAGGGGTGAATACAAGCTGGCCTGCGCCTAGAGGGGGGAAGTGCTACTCAATTTTTTAGTGTTGTGGGAGTATGCATGAGTTGGTATGAGCTGACCAATAGCTCATGGCGAAGGAAAGAAAAACACTATGCATAATATTGACAACTATGATACAGATTGGAATTGGACAGTATGTTTTTTGTACATAAGTATCATACTTCTGTAAAATTAATAAAAAAAATTGTTTAAACGAATGTTCGCATGTGCCTTCCGTGTTCTGCCTGGCCTTGTCAAACTTGAATACAAACAGCCACACCAATCAAGTTATATGTAGTGTGCTCCCTGGGCGTCATCAAATCAGCAAACGAGATACTTCACAATTCTGGCGAGATCTCAGGTTTGTTTGAATACTAATAGCAAAATATACGGTTGTGATAGGTTTAATGAAAAATATTTGAAAAGATATTAATGAGGAAGAAAAAAAATTATTTATAACTAGCTCATTTACCCTCTTTCACAAACAAGGAAAAAGATTAGATGAAAGCATAAGCTGCACAAATACAGTGGGGTAGTCTTAGACGACCCTGAAAATATAACTTTTTCTAAAACCTATCATTACAGTATAATTTATTTCATCTAAGTTATCTGTTATTTGTTCTTCCAGTCACTCCCATGTATGTTAACACAATCAGTATCAGATACTCAGAAAGTTTGATTGTGCAACATCAGAATATTTGATTAATTTTGGGGTAAAAACACTAAATTTGATTGTTTTTAAATTTGCCTAGGTAAAATGATGGAATGCGAAAATCAATAGGATTGGGGTGCAATGTGGTTGGTGATTGTGTGTTCGTCAATATCAGTTTTATTGCAATCTCTTATCTTAATGTGTTGGTGACATATAAATAAATATGTTACATTTTCGTATTTATTCAAGTTTGTTGGTAAACTTTGTTGATTTTACCGAAATACACCTTCTGGTATCATCTGAGATACATGTTATAAATATAAACAGAGGATTCAGCTTTAGAGTCCGCATGTATTAAACACAGTCTTCTATTGTACGCTAATTATGATGACACACTCAAGGTGGTCTAAGACTCTTTGACCCCACTGTACATGATTAAATGCATGAATGTTTAAAAAAAGACATAATTGCATAATTTACTAAATAAATAAATGAACAAAATTGCTTCATGTGTATTTCTTAGGGACGGACCTTGTCGCTCGAGGGATCTTCAAGTGTCAGTAATCTTGGCTGAGAGTCTGTAGACATATGCATCCCGACTGAAACAAGATCACTATACCTCAGCGCACGTATAGAAAGAGAAAGATCACAGCTCAGCCAACATCAACCCTCTCGCCACCATCTAAAATGTCAAAATTTGAAGATGTGAATGATATTACGGACCAAAGTTTGATGTTGGACTACCACCAGTTAAAGCAGCTGCCTTCGAAACCATTCATAAATTTTTGAAAACTATATTTCATACTAAACATGCTAAACTAACTGAATGAAACATACTCACATCAAATGTAATGAAAATAATCAGTTCTCAGGGAAATTTGGCTCACTTGAACAGGCGGTTATCGCGTAAGTACAGGAACTGTATCCATCACACGTAGATGTAAACAAAGCATAGAAGTGCGAGATAGACTGACAATTTCACGCACATCATGGTATATCACTGATTATTTTCTCACAACTACACTATAAATGCACATACGAACTGGAAAATGTACTCGATGTTGACTTTTAAGCGCGATTTTAGCATTTGTTTACATTTGGGTTTGATGGATACACTTCGTTTGTTTATTTACAAAACCGGTACAAAATGGGCACTAAAAATATAAAAAGACTCGGACGGACTGTAATCGTCAAAATCATTGTGCACACCTTTTGTTATATTGCATTTGATGTGTTTAACAAAAAATTGGTTTTGAAAAAAATATTGCATACATTCGAAGGCAGCAGCTTTAAAGACCACGTTACAAGACGATGAGAAAAAATATCTGGATCTGAAGAGAGAAAACTTGCGACTGTGCGCAAAACAAGTTCCTGCGCATCAAAGTTAAATCATGGTGTCCCAAGAGACAAAATCACAGGATTGCACATTCAAATAAATCTGCACAGACGTGGCGTTCGGAGTTCAGAGCTGTACAGACAGAATTGCGGCAGCTAAAAAAACAGCACCAGTGAGTAAAATGTTGCATTTGAAAGAGCGCCAAGTAAACGTCAGGGATCCAGAGGAGCAAAAGTGGTCGCCGCATGAAACAAATGCGTTGGCCAAAATTCTTGCTGTGAGATCGTCAGTCAAATAAACTAATAAAATTGAATGATGTTTGTGCTAGAATATCAGTTCGTGCGCTGAGCGGCAGGTGGAAAAAGGTGCACTGTGCTAAGCGGCACCGGAAGTTAAAGTAACTTTGTATTTGATATAGGCCGCCGCTGATGCGGCGACCAATTAACGCTTAACAGAGAGAGAAAAACAAACTGAAGAAGAACAAGCGGCAGAGCAAATATAGCAGAAGGAAACAACTGGCACAGGCGAAGGAAAGAAAAACCCAAGCTGCCACGATGAAGATTGCACAACTGCATGAGACAACAAACATTGAATCAGGAACTAGGGAGAGAAAAACAGCAACTGAAGAAGAACAAAGGGCAGAGCAAATACAGAAGAAGGAAACAACACAAGCTGCTACGATGAAGATTGTACAACTGCATGAGACAAAAAACATTGAATCAGGAACTGAAGAAAACCAGGGATAGCGGATTATACTTTCAAACAGTTTGGCACCATTTCTTATCAGTACCAGAGAGGGAAATAGCTACACATCAGCAATGCGCAAGGCAGTTTACAAGTGTATCTCTCGTCAAGTACCTGTTTAGCGTGTGTCTTCAGTTCTCGACCACACAATCAGAACAATCACAATCAGCCCAGTATTTCCACTGTGTGTCGCGCTGCTCGCGAAATGGGAGTCCTGAGCGATCTACAGGTTGCCGACACGCTTGTCTCATGCAAGAACAGTACAGTCGCATGGGGTGGAACTTGCTTAGATGGAAAACATGTGAATGAAGTCAATCCAGCAACATCGAAGGGAAGTGTTGTACTTGGCGTTTCTCAGCTACCGGATGGACGTGATGTATCTTACTATGACAACATCACAGAGGTTTCTCGAAACACCCTCGAAACATATAGCAAATACAACGGAGCAGATGTCAAGGCACTAGAAAACAAGGTCAGATCCAACGTTGCAAACTCGTCCTTGAACGAGTTAAACTGCAACGTCCATCCACCGGCCTCGGTGGTAACAAGTGCTAGAGGAACTCCTGAGCGATTGGTGGCCACTGCAACATTTTATGACCTGACAACATGACCTGAACCCTAAACAAAAGAACTAGGCCGGACAACGCTCTATGCCATTTGGCAGGGTGTATATACATGCATATGAATACATCAACAAAGTTTTTCACAACCAGTAGGATTCTAATGCACAGAAAATGTTGTCTTTCCACAGATACGTTGGTAATCGCCTTCACGTCCTCTTCCACTTGGCTGGTGTGGTGAACGCTCTGAAGGATGTTTTCCTCGAGTACCTGCGACATACCTGTCCTGTAGCCTGGCGAACTGCACTCATCTAAAATCCGGAAGACGGCCTCGTTGTGGAACAGCTGCAGAAACTGGGGCTTTTCGGAAAAGTGTTCATAGGTTTTTATGACACAAGTCTGATATACATTCTTATTGTGTACAGTATTGAGATTCATAAAACTAATATACATTTAGGCTGTACTGCGTTGAAAACCCTAACAATGATAATAATGCTACTGATGCTGCATGAATTTCTGTTCAGGGCCTTGGATGGCAGCGTTTCATGGAAACAAGGCCGGTTTGTCACAACTAGAGATAAAGGGACACATGCACAAAACTGTTAACACTCTGACGGAGCTGCAGGTGCATCCAGAACAACTGATCCAGATACAAACGGATGTGTTTGGCGGAGAACTGGAAAATGAAGACAACTTCTTGTGTGATAAATTTTATGCTGCAAGATAACTCATTACATACTGCATGTAGTAACTTCAAGTTTTGTTTCCCTCCGTGACATAGCTATTTCATATATGTACGGTAATCATGCATTTTACATAAGTTGAATCGAAACACACACACACGCACTTTCTTCTTTTCTGAAACGTTATGCTTCCATGTCATAAGAATTAAACAGCAAGAAAACAGCAAGAACAGTTCCCATCCGGATAGGACAGCCTCCTGGAAAGAAACAACGAGCCAGCTCGCCCGACGATTCCTTGAAACCTTGTGAACCGACAACTCAAGCGTTATCTGTCTGTTGGTCTCTCAAATCCTTCAGAAGAGCTGTTGCTGCAAACCCCAGATGCACCGACTCATAACATCTCCACTGAGGAGACACTGGGGATGATGGACAGCAAGAGCCGGCGGGCGCCCAATGCCCAAACCCAAACACTGAAAGCAAAAGTTCCTTGTAAAACAAGGTCAAGGTCATATTCAAGGTCATTGCTTTTATTATATTTGTATTCTTCACATTTTTCCCTAAATGTTGATATGTAGTTTTATATGTATAAAATAATCAAAATTGGACGTTTTTAATTATTTCACCGAAATTCGCGAAATTTCTTATAGCATTTGGACACGATTACAAAAAGATTACGCAATAGTCTCAATTATCGATGTCATTTGTAATCTGAAAGAGTAGTTGTTAATATTTTAAACATGATGGAATTGATACATGTATACATCAATTATACATACGAAAACAAACCTTCAAAAGGAAGCATAACAAGTAAAGCACATAACCCCAATTGCAAGCCCAAAAAATATTGAGTGAATACATCGATGAACGTCGATGTATTTTTCTTTGTCACAGTAGTAGGTCATGTGGTAATCTGTGACCATATACTAGGTGATGAACTTCTTTACTAAACTTGTGGGGGAATATATACACTGGATATAATGTCCTATATTGCATAATAATTTCTTGGAATTTATTCCTGATGCTAATGAAAATGAAATACCCAATCACGTATCTCGCGTTTTGACAACCAGTACATTTAGAAAACAATTGTGATAACAAATTTTGAGTTTGAATGTAATCAAAGAAATTATAACTTATAGAAATGAAAAAAATTTAAGGCACCTCTATTTTACAAATAAAGGTGCAACTACACTGTTCTATCATTTCAAATCAACTACGAGCGGGTATTTCTTCCGTGTTTTGAAGAATGAATGAATTTGCTTCATTTATCTTAACTATATATGGTTGCTGGATTCCAATCTTCCAGTCTCATTATATACGTTGGGTGTGTCCAGAAAAAATGCCAGACAATATTTATTAAACAATATACGAGGGCTGTTCAAAAAGTTTCAGGAATTTGGTCATAAAATTGTCAGTATTGTAAGTACTTCTATGAAATTTTCAATATTTTATCACTAGACAGTTTTGAGTTTGTGCGCGAATTAATATGTAACCATGGCAATGCATGCATGTGTAGAGCGGATCAATTGTAATATTGCTCGATGTGACAAATTATTGTCCCTTAAATGTAATAAATCGTGTCATACTGATAATGTATTTAAACATCATACAAATGGCATATTGCGCTTGTGTTGATGATAATTGACGTAATCGCTAACATGTCAACCCCACCATGCCACGGCTCGGGCAGCCGTGTTCAAGTTTGTCGGGGACTGTTCTATATTTAGGCAATAGGAGCTAGCGTTTGCACGTATAACAGGACTGTCCTGGTGCTTGATGAATAAGCATAGGCGAAAGACACAATTCTGGAGAAAATACCACATATGTGCAACATAGAGTTGGAGTGTTTTTTGTCACTTCCTATGGTCTCATAAACACACTGTACGTTTGTGGTTTGAGACTTATGTATTTTCCATTTTAATCTGCATATATACTCGTCTCAATATTTGTAGCATCGGCAATGACAATGCATTCGCAGCAAGAGTTTTCATAATATTATGCATGATAATACTAATGAATGTCAGGCCTCACTCAAGTTTTACAAAATGTCACAATGTCCCCCATCGACTGGGTATGGGGAAGACAGGCAGAATTGCCTATCATCATGGAACGTCGTTGAATAAATCTGATTATTATTATTATTTTGGATTAAATATGCAAATTCAAACATCAGTAGTTTTCCTGGAATTCTTCCGAGCTTTGAATTATCTGGGGGCAAAACTAATGAGGATCAGCTGTGGAAAGATTTAAGACGATATTTTTTCCTATCTTAGTGTTTCAAATCTCATAATTTTTTCATCGCTCTCTTAATATTCTAACGATTACGATATAAACTTGCCACTGCAGAAGTTTCTCCACTTCGTGATTTGGAAACAACAACAAACTTGTATATATTGTGTCTCACTTGATCAAATCAATAAAGTCTGTTATCTAATTATCACAGACACCTCCAAAAACGTGGCAATTTGTGCATCAGATTGCACCATTTCTTTAATCTGCTCCAGCGTTGAAGTTAGTTTGAATGAATCGAGCCCATCAGTCACGTGGAACGGAACTCACAACGTCTTCTCGAGTAAAATATCTTCAAATGGTTAACGCATCTTCATTTACGGAAACAACTGATCGACAGGGATTAAGCAGACTTACATACCTTTCCTTATTTGAACGAAATCGTAATAAATTATACTCGATACAGTGGAAAAAGAAACAACTCCGACCTGGTATATGGTCACCAGTGATCCATAATCAGCTTGTGAGAAACTTGATAAGACACAATAACCGAAAAAAATAAAAATGACCATTAGCGGCATTAGAATCACTAGATAATCCAGGTTTCTCATTGAGACAGTTTTTATTTTTCACCATATATATTTACATGAATTTTCTGCACACAAGAAAATGTGTGCAGATGTGTTTTTTGTGTCAAATTCGTCAGACTGTGGTCTCGAGATTAGTTTTTTGTGTCAAATTCGTCAGACTGTGGTCTCGAAATTAGGTCTCGCATTTAAATGAAGAGTCGGTCAAAATATTAGAAAACTTATTTCATATTCACTTCTGCTTAGAATTCAGAACACAAACAGAAGAAACCCGAGTCACCAGCGAATGATATGTAACGAAGGCCTGAAAAATATGCAGGACAGTTAATTAGCGTCACAGAATATACGACATTATAGCTGCACATAAGGTTAAATATTTATACGGTTAATGCGGTGTGGGTGGAGGTGGGTGTTTAGTAGTTGCTGGGTATTTGTAACCAGAGATTTAAGCATCAACCAAGCAACCAGGCTTTTCAGGAAAGCAGTTCTCTCCACGGGTTTGACGAGAAAGTTTACTGGACTACTGACGGAATATCATACTAGATGAATTTAACTTGAGAACACATGAATTTGCATCCACAATTTTTATTCTGTTATTTCTGAGCTGATACGTTTTGTAACCCCGTTTTATGTCTAATGAGAGAATATCCATCATCGAGTGATAACGCAAAAACATCATACCATAGTGATCATTCGATTAAACATCAAATGTCAGATGATGCCCCCAAAGATAGTATTATGCATATTGGATATGATGGGCTGTTTACCCAATGCGTAATGGAATGGCCAGTTTGTTCGAGTCTGTAGGAAGGGTTTCTATATATGGACAAATGAGGAACTATGGGTTTACGAGCATATTCTGCTGATACGTTTCTTGATACTTGTTAAATATGCGTTGTCAAACGTCAACACCACTCTGGCTGAAAATCTGAAGTGTGATGACACCAACAAGACCCATTCGGCCTCTCACCTCCATATGTGTCATTCATTCATTTATTGAATGAATGAATGAATGCTTCAATGAATGAATGAAAGTCCTTAAATGCTCCATGCTAAACCAACCAGTGTGGTAGTAGTTGTTATCATCTCATGTTTGCTAGAAATGACAAACGTGTTTGCTATAACAGTAATATAATTTGGTGAAGGGGGAACTAATTTACCTTGTTGCAAGTGTGGAAATTCAGCAAGCAGGTTGCGATGGCAGAAAATTTCTCACCATGATATGGAAAATAGCATGCTTTTTTCGTTAGAGAAGATGACAGTAATTAGAATCGCAATTTTTTCTTCACTAATGGCTCGAGTGTTGCTGTTGACACGGCACTGGGACACAGGAGGACCGGGTGTGAGTGGTCACGTGGTTTTACCCACTCATCGAACACAAAACTATATTAGCTGTCGGCGAATTAAGTTCCATCGTGGTTCGAAAACACATCACCCATCATGCGAGATATCGCACTGATAGATTGTGTCCGACATTGGTGTCAATGTATGTATTATGCAATAACACTTCAGAGTACGTACATTGAACTGTTGCTGAAAGCAATTTCAGAAACTGGAGTTAGACAGAAGCATGAGCCATCCAGACTACAAGCATTTCATTCAGCAAAAATCTGATCTGTCAATTGATGTGAATTTGAAAGGAGTGTGTGGACGTTGGGTGTTTTTGAACCAGGTGCTGAATATATAAAAAGACGTTGACTTGTGAAATGATGTAAAAGGAGCTGGAATTATTAGGTTCAGAACATCATGTGAGATCATCAGACACACTGTAGACCGATGTACGCTGATGTCTAACAATATGAGCCCCTGTGACGTCACAACGAAAACGTATGTCACAACGAGAACGTATGTTGATCACAAGCATGAGTCATGAATGCCTCTGAAAATCTATGAATATGGCTAGAAACCATGAAATATCTGTTTGTCACGTCGACTCAATTTCTCTCTTACCCCCGATAGGTATGGTAGTGGCTCGGCCCTCTCAATTTCTTTTCAAAATCGGATGAAAACGGTTCCCATGGAAACCAAAAATTTAAAATAGCATAATTGTCTATCACTCCTATATAAGATCACGCTCAATTTCTCCAACTATAATTTCTATGATCAATTCCCGATCGCATGTTGTACGCCAACGGTCGGACGACCAGAACTTCCCATTATTTCAATTTTTATGGGGGGTAGGGGGTCACGATTTCACAGCTTTTAGGTGTTCCGAAATTTAAGAGCATATCGTGAAGCCATCATAAAAACAATACAGCTCAATAATGTCACAGCTCAAAATAATAAACGATAAGGTCAAGGTCACATGAAAATCATAACCGGAAAAATTCAAAGATTTAATCATGAATGCATACATTCATGATTAATTTTCCATATTATTATTTTTTTCTCATATTTGCTCTATGACCGATGGTCGTACGATCAAAATTCCTCATTATCGTCCAAGGTCGGGAATGTAAGAGTCATCAGCTGAAATCATCTAATCATCTAGTGACTAATAACAACGACATGTATCGAGTATATTATTGAGCCAGTATTACAGTCGCCTTCTCATGACGACGAATAAATTAGCTTCGGCAGTTTCCGTAATCGTGACGTCAGTTGAGGCAAAATTTGCTTTGATGGCTCGTGATACGTGATTTGGTGACCAGCTCAAATGCATGCGATTCAACAGAAAACACGCTAAAACCAGCATATACTGGACATCTTGCAGTTCAACAAACCCCCGTTCTTGGTGAATGAATAGTACTGATTCTGAATATTAAGACAAGAAATGCGGTGTTGCCACCATCTCACCTGTTCACGTGAATTGTCACACATACACCACGGAAATGGATATGCGACATGCAGTTTACCTTGCTGGCTACAAGTAGTTTCAGTTCTGCCTCAACTGACGTCACCAACCACGCGACCCACACTAAAATCAGGATCAAATCAGGATCTATTTGATTCAATATCTCGAAACCAATTGATTGTGTGTCTAAAATTCGTTCGAATTTATTGAAATAGACGTGGAATCAATACCCAGTATTAAGTATTCCGAGCAAACAAAACAGGGTCCGTTATCCAATCTCATAGTCTATATGCAATCTCTGTATGCAATCCAATCTCATAGTCTGTATCCAATCTCATAGTCTGTATCCAATCTCATAGTCTCTAACTGTATGAAAACTATTCATAATAGAATAAATGAGGAGCACTTTCATCTGCATGCTACTAGGTCTTTAGGGTCTCGGTAGAAATATCACACTTTTATTTAGGTTTATTTGTCCTATAATTTTTGTAGTTTTGTATGACCAATTCCTCAACAATTTGATATACCAGTATGACCGATAGTTATACGACTGGAATAATATTGTTCATTTCATGTGGATGTACATGTATATAGGTGTGGCATTATGGTAGTTAGTGAACATAATGACGTGATACATGTTAATGTCATCATATCAAACTACTCTTCAAATCGGCATTCTCGCCATGGACGTTGAAAACAGTTGGAATCCATTGAAAGTATAACAAGTCGTATGCCTCTCCTGACATCAACCTTTCTTCATTATCATGACGGATGCAATGACTTCGGGTGATTTGGACCATCACACAATCACACAAAATGAGAAGAATAATTAATAACTGCCTTTCTCTTCAATATTTCCTTTCCAACATATCTCAAGCACAGACGTGATTCCCCAACATTTAATAAGAAGCTTCGGATGCATACATGGCGGTATTTGAATAGAATCGCAGACATGCCATTCAACAGAGAAAAAAATGGTATTTTCACATGAATCTGACCTGATATATAGCCAGAGATTCGCACGTTCATATTTTGAGACTAACGCAAATGACCGAGTTCTGGGAAATGGTAATTTTCGGCGATATCTTTGGCTATTTTCCTCGACTGGGATTTCAATGTGCTTATCTTATTTTTCTACTTGAGGCAACCTAACCATAAACCCTTCAACAGGTTGTTGATCTGTCTGATATGTCTAAAATTGCTTGAAAAGATTTTGACGTAATATGTCATATATTACATACGTAATATGTCGTAATATATTGTCTAAAATTAAACAGGGTCTCCAAAAGTACTCTGAAATCATCTATTCTAGAAGTGGTATAAACCAAATTTGGATATTAAAAAATTCCAAATCTTTATTGGAATATCTACATGCTCACACACTTTCAAAAGTAACGTCTATCAAAACATTTGATTTCTCCACTTTGTACACAACTATACCTCATTCTGAACTGAAGTCTCAGCTTAAAAAAAACTAATCAATAATTCATTTTTCTCTAAAAAGGGACAACGTCGGTACCACTATATTGTAGTTAAATATAATACCGCTTATTTTGTTAAAGGCGACTCTGATGCCCCATACAAATATACTGAAATAGATGTGGTAAATATGGTTAATTTTCTGATTGATAATATTTTTGTGGAATTTGGTGGTCGAATATTTCAACAAACTGTTGGTATTCCCATGGGTACAAACTGTGCACCATTATTGGCAGACCTGTTTTTATACTCATATGAATCAGATTTTATCCAACATTTACAACGAGGAGGTTCTAAGAAACTAACAGTAGAAACAACTACATTTAACACACTGTCTGTCCCTGATGACGCCAATGTGTCTTTTGATAAAGTATTTGGTCGGGATTTGTTTCTATTGCAAAAATGTTGTATTTTATGTTTGTTATTGGTATCATCAAAATCTGACTGTATTGGTGGTAATAGATTGATAGATACATACACCCGTTGCTAGACAGCATGTACCGGTAGGCTGACTTAATTTGCATTCATCTACACGTACAATGACCCCCTGTAAGTAAATGGATACCAGTGGAATCTAGTTTTATGCCCTCTCAAAAGGACATGTTTTTCCATATCCGAGAAATTTCTCATCAAGACTGACACGTGACAAATCAAACACACTGTCTTGTTCTGTACATGTCGTCGGGAACGTCAAGCTTAGATACAAGTATTTCCAGGATATTTACAGATGATAGGTTCATTTCAGACAATCGTCGCGATTGAGTACCTATTATGAAAATGTTCTCGTTAAATGAATGTCAAACAAACATCAATGTGAAATGCAATGTGTATTTTTCAATGAGAAAAATACTAAGAGACAGGTGATAGGAACCTGTTTATTTATTGACGAAAATATTGGTTGTGAGTTTCTATGTCCGACAGATTCATACGTATGAAATATCATACGTGAGTGATGTGCAAAAGACATTAGAGGGTTTCATTCGATATTTCGACGCGAGATTTTATTGGTCAAAATTGTGTGTTGTGTTGTGTGTTTGACGTACAATATACTAGATTGTGTGGTCAGTTGACATCACCCCACGGGTCGTGAATAACAAATCCTGTTGGAGATTAATATCAATCTGAACAAAACAACGGACATGAGAGCCTGTTCTGAATACATGTAATAGTCAATATCCTAGCGATGTCATTGTCCGGTTCTGGGTGGCATGGCAATGTCCCGAAATTTGTTTGTTATCACTTAGAGTTGGCGTAAATAATGTCATGATGATTTTCAGCGCCTCTAGTGAATTCTCGCTGTCTGCTGACAACGATACCGACTCTCCGGAATTCAGCGGATTAGGATATCATCATTTTTTTTTATTTGCAAGATACTATCGCAGAGCAAATAACAAATGTATTGGGTATCAACCAGTCATAGACCACCTATTTTTGATGATAATATGTGGCTATATAATTCCTGGGCTGGATTGTTTAAGAGCATTCGAAAAAAATTCATAGACGTCATCACGATCAGGTTGATAAGTACACAAAGTCTGTCACTAGCATGCAGCAAGACCTGTTTGCATATAAAAAAAATTTGGAATGCATGACGGGTGCCACATGTTGGGCAGGAAGTTCTCACTCATCCCGGCACACATGATCTCACCTCCTTATGGTCAAAGACTCTGGACTTTGAGATTGGGTGATTGACTCGGAATACTCTGTACTTGGGTATTGGTACCATGTTTATCGTCTTAGGTCTAAAGAATGAGAAAACATTCATGATCCAGTGAAACCACAAAAAGATCCCTCCATACTGTTGATTCGAATTAAACATTAGATGAGAGATAATTCTTGACCCGTCGACATTTGAAGTATTTGATATGTGTATTTTCTTACTTAATAATAGCGGGCCAGATGTATTAGTTTTTGGGAGGGGTTTCTAGATATTGACAAATGAGAAACTAATGGCGAATCCATTAGTAACTGATTGTTATTTTTATGCATTGGCTGACACACGAGGTGTGATGATACCTTGTTGCATTCGCATGTGGCATTCATTCATTGCCCCATCCAGTCATTCATTCGCATGAGGTTTTTATTGATATCATCCAAAACTTTACTGCGAAGTGTTCGCAGTAATAGATTGATACATACACTCGCTGGAAATGACGAGAAATCTGTGGTTGCTAACACGGAATGATCGACTGTTGAAAGCATTCTTTTCAGATGAAACATTAGTTCTACACATCTAATACAATATAACAATGTATGTGAACAATGATTTTGACAATTCCAGTATGTTTAAATCGTATTTCCATCCGTTTGAACACACATTTTTTATGCGGTCTTTTTTTATATAAACAAACAAAGTGTATCCATCAAACCCGAATGTAAACAATTGTTTTCAACGAGAGTACACATCAAGTAGTTTTCATAGTTTGTGTCCGCATATATAGGGTATTCATAAGCAAAATGATCGGTCATTTACTGAGACGGGCGCGGAATTGTTAGCTGAACTGCCATTTTTTTGCTTTGTTTATATCTGATGTGTAATGTAATGCAAATGAGTCCTATTATCTGACGTAAATTCAGTTTATTGTAAATTTCACATTTTTAATATGAAATATAGTTTTGAAAAACATTGCCTATTTTCTTTGTCTTTTATCTAATTGGAAACATGAACATTCAGCGAACATGTTGCAATGTCAGGAAATTTCCCACCATGATATGGAAAATAGCATGCTTTTTTTGCTGGAGAGAGGATGGATGTAATCGAACTAGTAAAATTATCTTCACCAACGGCTCAAAATATTGCTGTTGACACGGCACTGGGACATTGAGTACTGTGGATGAGTGGTCACGTGGTCACGTTTTAGGCTTCATTCACTCATCGAACACAAAACTGTGTTAGCTCTCAGCGAAATATAGTTAACATAGTTCACATATCCATGCGAGATATCGTATGCTAGAATGTGTCCACTATTGATGTTAATGTATATTATGCAATAACGCTTCAAAGTACATTGAGGTCTTGCTGAAACCAATATAAAAAAACTGGAGTTGGACAGATGTATATGTACACCCAGATGAAAAACCATTCATTCAACAGAAATCGAATATATCAATCGATGTGAATTTGGTGTTTGTGAACGCGACGAATTTTTTTAATATGGTTCTGAGCATGTTCATCTTTCCAGCAGTTCATAGTCAGAACATAGGTTCTTACTTCCAAAATACTCAAATAGGGACATGTAATGCCTAAATTGTGGTCGATATTCAAGAAGATTTACAGGCATTACTATGATCTGATCACGCCAAGCAATCCACACACATGATGGAAGTAAGTATCAACCCATTACCACCAATACAACTGGATCTTGATGATGATAAGAGCAAACGTAACATACAGCATTTTGGAATAGAAACAAAGCTCGACCAAATAGTTTATGCAAAGACAGTGTGTGAAATGTAGTACACGATGTAAACTAGTATAAAACTGCCCAACAATATACCAAAACAGATTTTGTTATGTTATATTTGTGCATATATTTGAGTCTCGATCATTGTGAAATCTGGGCCTGAGCTGGCTGGATGTCTGTGATGTTCACATGGCTTCAAAGTTGAAATCAATTTTAAAATCAGCCAAATTCAGCATTCTTGTTTGTCACGCAAACTTGAAAGTACATCTCGAGATAGTCGGGAATGTATAGGAAATATGAGCAATTCGACAACAGATGCTTGGAAAATTGCCGTTAATCGTGCAGGAACACAATGGATAGAGAATGATCGGCCCGTCTACATTGCCGGTTGCCACAGTATCTAGACAAATACCAATGACGTCATGAGACTGTGTGTAGAACTCGCCCTCAAGGCGGGCCGCTTTATGGAAAAAAATGATGCGAGATTGACTGGCCCGAGATTGAATTTTTATTTGGCAATTCAATTTAGACACGTAATACACATTTTCAGACCCAAATTTTCACGATTTCTCATTATAAACACAGCTACTGCAGAATAAATACATTTTGTCAATTCTAAAGGTGATTATACCTTAAACTTCGACACTAGTATCATTCGGATTTGACCACTCACAACTTTTCACAAGGAGTTTGTGAAATTCGTCCATTGATTCGGTCTTGGACTATTAATGTGTCTGATATTCATTTTCTACTTTCCTGAATATAAAACGTTGACTTTTGAAAAATTGTCATGTATCTTCAAGGAAGCTGAAATTGTTGGGTTCAGAACATCATCGGACATACTGTGGACCAATGTACCCTGATGTCTAACAGGATTATATTATACCCTTCTGTCATGAGTGACTCACACTGAAAACACACGTTGACCAGAAATGTGATTCATGAATGTCTCTGAAAACATATGAAATTGGCTAGAAACAACGACATATATGTTTGTTGTGCTTCATTTTGTTGCAACTGTGATTCATTTGTTCCTCTGTTGATAACGTATTTTATGATCTTTGTTTCCCTGTTGTTGCCGTTGACGTACACTTGGCCATAGTAAACACTGCCCGGGTCGTCCTGTGTGAAATTGCGGGTGAGGACATAAAGTAGCTTGTTCGGATTTAGCGCTTTCGATTGATTATAGAAATTGAGATGCTATCATGATCATGGTGCAGTAGGAATGGATGGAATGACTCTGTCTCAGAACAAAATTGTGAAATATTCCATTGTGAAATATATCGAAAGAATACTGCAGATGCCTGACAATATCGTTCAACTGATGTGGATGCGAATAGGTACGACATCATGGTGTGAAAATAATAACATGATACACTTTATCGTCCTACCAAACTTCTTTTCAAATTGGCATCGTTCTTCATTATGGTCACACAAAACGGAAACAGTGATAAATGATTGCCTTTCTCTTCCACACTATATCTTACCAACATATTTTCAACACAGACGTGATTCCGCATGATATATAATAAGCATGTTTGCATGAATATATATAGCGGTATTCAGATAAAATCGCACATGCCATTCAACGAAAGAAAAGATGGCATTATCACATGAATCTGACCTGGTATATAGCCAGAGACTCAGACGTTCTGATCTCGAGACAAACACACGTGATCGAGTTCTTGGGAATGGTCGTTCCGACGATATATTTGGTTGTTTCCTCGACTGGGATTTCAAAGTGTTCAGCTTGATTTTCTATTTGAGGCACCCTGCTAGAAGAGGCCATTAAAAACTTGCCATCTCGTAATACGTAGACACCTCTATGTTTAGACCTGGTGTTTCTCTGTGATTCTGACAAATTCCCATATGTGGCCACGTGTGAGACAAAATGGTGAGATCAAAGCAGGTTGTTAAACTTTATCTGCTGCGTTAAAAAATGCCTTTTTGACATTATGTAATATATTTACATTTCGTAGCTTTATATGCTGCCGAGGGGATATTCATGGTGTTATTTTAGCTAATGGGTATACTCAATATACTTCACAGACAATGCATAGGAAACCTTTTACACAGCACTCACGTGCACGATAATAACCCCACCAATTAAAATGACTGATCAATCGACTGATTTTCATACAATCATTGTAAGAGCGGTGTTTCAGCAGTATGTACTTTAGTACACATCGAGTTGTTTTCGCACCACAAATATGGAACTCCATTGCATGAATGATGAACCCAATCTAACCTTGTATATATTCAACCTGCAGTATGGTCAATGGGGATGACCTTGTCCATCGTAGAACCATTCCTTCCGAGTTGAGACCGCGATGACATTACTCGTTGACTAAGTCGCAGTACAATACAATGAAGTAGCAATTATTGACCTGATGTTGCCGAACACAATGGACAACTCGACGAAAATCTCCAGTGAAATTCGGTATATAGATGGGCAAGCTCTGGTAATTTTGGTTGTAACCTCATTTCGCACACGTAACCTTTAGTTTTGCTGCTTATTGTTGTCTCTCCACAGGGGAGACTTCTTAAACGCTCTCTGAGATTCCCATGGGGGAAATACTCTTCGACTGGGGGAAAAACCTGGTTTCCAAGAGAAAATACTTCGAACGTGTGTTCTACAGAGCTCGACGTAAATAATTCAGGTAATTATTTTAATCTGACGAATTTTTTCGTCGAATGGAGCAAAATTTTTGTCACTATCCCCGATTTACGTGAACATTAGCGTGTCGGCTGGATTTGAGAATAAAAACAGAACTACGGTGTGCATTCAGTCAACCGGGTATCACTTTTGTCCCCACTCCAGAACCATCGCTCACTTCTCACGCTCATAATCCTTTCTGTCATTGCCTGATTTTCCTTGTTTCGGAGCATTGAAATTAACCCATTTGTTTCGTTCCATTTTCTGACTGAATCTTTACTTCTAACAATCATTTGCATTTATTTTTCGCTGTCCCACAACGAGCTAATTTTACGCTAGGAAAGTGCGGAATGTTGGGAACCGTGGTACTGATCGTTGGCAATGTGTAGTCGGAAAGGGCAATGTGCAGTCGGAAAGGGTTCCGAGTTAACACCACCGACTTCCACATTGATATTTCGGTGCTTATAAATTTTCCGACGGTAGTCAAATTTTTTATACACTTCTCACATGGGCATATATTGTCGTCTATGTGTACACTTTTGACCAAGAACAACGAGTATATTGAATTTTGGGCCAAATTGAAAACGGTGCTGAATTTTATAAACACATAGCTATTTTTGATGGGCGTACCGATCAGGAACTACTATTCATACGAACTACCATATGTATTCGTCCTTCATGGACTTCGTATGTGCGCACGAAAATGGTCAAGGGCTGACTGTTACTGGGGACAAAATTCGGGCTATGCTGCCCAGTTGTTCATAGGACGCACAATAAATATTGGGAATGTACGGCTTCTAAAGCGTGTGCTTTCAGTTTTGATTGGTGAGCTCGGATCATCCAGGCTCATTTTAACTATGTGTTTAATGAGACAATATCCACGTCTAGATGGATAGCGACAATGTTGTTTGCTCTTCTATGTTAGGAATTAAATTTGCTCCATGAGGTAGAAGCGGTCGTTGACTGTGCTGTGGGTGCACAAATTACACTTCCTTGATTTTGTTTCTCGTCCTTTGGAAAATCGAAAGTTAGAAGGGAGGGCGAAAAAAACAACCCTCAAACAAAAACGGATATACCTTGCAATGAGTCACTGAATGCAAACTGTCTTAGGTCATGTATATGAGCATCTAATAATGTCCAATGCTACCATATTAAATCTTAGAACCTTAATTGTGGTTAAAACCTTAATTGTTTGTTTCAAATGTTATACTTTGAACCAAACTGAGAATACATCCTGAGTGGTGCTGTGAGATAACAATGAATAAGCGCCATGGAAATTATCTGAATTTCGTTTGTTAAAATCAATTTATTTCCACAATATTACATACTTATTTGTTTGTTTTTCCTCAAAATTTCGCGAAAAGCTATGCGCGCTGGGACGAGGAACAAGAAACTAAACAGGAATGGCCTAAAATAGTGACCAGCGGGAAGTCTAAAGTTGCTATAATTCGATGTACCACTCACAAGTGGTGACAAATCACCCACCATGAGATTTTGAGACAAAAAGGACATCGTCATTAAATTCGTGACCTGTCTCCTGCCTTCGTAGCTCTGGGACTGTCGATTTCCTCAGTTTGTGGTGGAAACAACATCGAGACCCGGCAGGTTGTGTGTTAGGGTCACGTGCCACTCATCCCCTGTCTGAGATTTAACATACCAGTTGATAACAGATAATTTGCTGTGGAGATAATTATTTATGTTGCCAGCAAAAATATTTCGGGAAAACAAAATACTATTGTATATTGGCTGACCAGCGCTGGCTGAGAGACCAGCTCAAGCAAACGAGTATATTGCTTGTCGACTCGAATAGTAGTTTGAATATGGTTATTCTTGTAGGAGGCACCAGGGATTATGGCGAACACCAAAAGAAAACTTTTCTAGCAATCTGACTACCATAAGTGAAATATCCATGGGAAATTTGTTCATGTTGTGAGATATTGTAACACAGCTTGTACAATACTATATTGATATGGAAATATTTGCATATAATGAAGGATAACAACTCGGAATATATTTATTCTGTTTCAGTAGCGGATCTAGGAATTTTATTGGGGGGAGCAGTGATCTCGCATGCTCATGTATTACGGGAGAGAGTCCTAACCCATAGGCGTGGAGTTTGGGCCCACCCAGGGCCCCACAAGCTGAAGGGGGTTTACATGTTCTCTGGTTGATTCTGGGCATTTTAATGACATCAAACATAGTCTCCAGATCTAACGACTTTTTGTGTGAATTTTCTGGAGAATGAGATTGAGATTCTAAAAATTGAAATTTTCACTGAGCAATCCATGACATTACATTCCATTGATGATCGAACATGTCGTCTGACACATATCTGATCCAAGTTTAAGGGGTTGTTACCCTCGCCATATTTTAGTAAGTGATGCGCACTGAATATTTTTGAAAATGGTTTTTCTTGAAGAAATGAACACATATTTCACATAAATGTTATATTATCATGTTATTAACTAATTTAAAGCATTTTACGCGCAGTTATTATGCATCTTATGTTAAAATTGGTGAAATTGACTACCAAAATTTCGGGACATCCGTTCTTGTGGAAAAAGTCGATTACGAATGTTCCAAGTATTTTTCTGAGCATTACTACATATGCTAGTTTATGAGCCGAGAAATATTTTTTTGAAATTCAAATCCATTGCATCACAAATGATTTTTGAAGTTCAGACATTTATTGACAACTAAACATTTTTCCCAAGTGGCCAGTACAGGCACTATTTTTTAACCCTTCAAGACACTGCCACAGTGAGAGGGAGACTTCAATATCATATGCTCCACTGTGCACAATTCACACTGGCTTTTACATGTAGACTGCTACATGTTTGGGCTTCTGTGTGCATTGGGCTATGACACTACTCTGTTCACCTGATCAATGCAAATAATAACCCGTATTTCCAAAGTGACAGTTATAAGTTTAAAACTTCTGGGGAAGTGACATCTTCTTGCATTTGGCATAATTCATAACACTCTGTGTTCATCAAATAACTAACAGTACATGTATGTATTCACTGACCCTATTGTGCATAATGCTTGTGTCTATGCATACAAAGAACACAAACCCCAAGCTAGATACAGGATACATCCTGATCCCAATAACATGTAAATGTAAATATCACCAGGCTTTTGATTCATTGTCATCATGATTACATGTGACATTAAAGTATCATTATTGCACATGGGTTGTGTCAACATAATTGATGTGAAATTCACACAGTGGTAGCATTTTATTAGTACAATTCATGAGTTATGAATTGAAGCACTTCATCTTTTGACATCCATGGATCACATGGATGTATGATATCAAACATACCAGACAAGAAATGTCATGAATAAATAGTGTATTTGGTAGTATACTCCTTATCCATATGTTTATCTTACAAAGTTTGTACATGGAAGGTAAACAAGAACAAAATAAATCAAATATAATACCAATCAAAAAGACTATGAATTTATCATAATTGGCAAACAATATTGCACATGGCCACTTGATACACTGCCATTCAAATCTTCTTAATGTATTTCTGACCTACACATGTGTATCAATAACAAATGTTTTGATACATACAATGTGTTGGCCACTTTATCCATTAAAATATAGAATATGAAAATATTATTAAATGGCCATTGAATCCCCAAATTGCTGTTGTATAAGATATCCAATTGTCTTATAGTGACAATACAATACCCAAAATGGTGGTGTGCAGTTCTGTACAGGTGTTTCAGAATTACAGATCCAACATGCACTTAATTTGGATTTATATATATATTGTTTCAATATACATGTATATATTGGTGCAAACTTTCAAACACAAGTTGTTGTTATGTTTTGACATCCATATTGTTGGCCAACTGAATGATTGCTCCTGGGTGCCTGTCATTGGGGGATCAGTCAAGTGGTGTGGAGCTGCTATTGCCTGTCTTCTGATTGAGACTTGAACCAGGATTTATGGAGCTTCTGGTTGTGTTGTCTTCTGGCTGAGCTGTTAGGAAAGTGGTGTGGAGTTGTCAGCAACATCTGGAGTCATCTGGAGTCAGAAAAATATGAGATGATGGATTTGTCAGATGGCACTCTATTCTGTTGCTGATACCAATCACATTGCCTTGAATTGATCATTGGAATATTACAATCAAGTAAACTTCTTGATTTAGAGAAATATATATATGTTGGTGATATGAATAACTCATATAGCTGCTTATTGATAATTACCTCATATACTTGTGCCAATCAGGGCATCTAATTTAAATTTTTGACATACATATAGATATACATCTACATACAGTTTCATTTTGTTATCGAAATGTATTTAACCACGAACTTATGGAATAGGCACTCATAGATACTTGATCAGTGTTGATAGAGACAGTGCTTCAATATACAGAATGCTTAAATTACGTGTACATACCTGAACAAATATAATATTATATTATCCTTTTTGTGAAAATGAACTCCCAATGTGCAAGAAGGGTCGAAAGAGGGTTAATAATCCGCCCCAGTACATGTGCTCGACGATTTTCCGTGTGGTTCCATGCGATCACTGACCGAGACTGGACTTGAGCAGCTAGTGAGTATTGCTCTTCACATTGAACTCAAAACCCTGTGCACGGATTTCAACGACTTTCTCGCCGGAGCGAATACAAACTCACGTGGTGAGCGATATGTCAGTTATCGTCTGGAATCATGGTTTTCAGTGTTTGTCATTCCCCGATCTACAACAATTCTTTGTCTATGAACTAATATGTCTTCGATTATGTACATATTTCTGGGTTTACCTCCGTCATATGCCGATATACATGCATAACACATGGGACTGTTGGTGCCTCGCGGGAAAACATTCGGAGACGAAGCTACCGAATCTCATAGTCGCAAAATACGGTCTTCACAACCGAAACAAATATTCCGAGGATGACCGCTACCGATCGATATCACAAAACACATGTAATGTGTCGTACTGCGAACATTTTCTGCCGTAGTCCCGTTCAGTATTCAGAAAGTGGATTATTTGGTGTGATCAATGGATTATACCGATTACCAGAATCGACATGACCAAAGATAAGTCTCGCGTAAGGATACATCAAACTTTGACCTGGGAAATATGTAAACACGATTTCGTGGCACCTGACGTTGAAAGTAGCCGATGTTCAGACTCAATTTTACGGGGGAAAACGCATTGTCACATGGCTGTGGATAGCTCGTTATGGAGTCTGCGATGTACCAATCCCAAGTAAGTCAGCTATTCTTTGAAAGTCATCAAAATAGTAGATGATATTTCAAGTCTGTGTGTTGTCCAAATCCACGCGATATTTTGAAAATGGCGCATTTCGTAAATGTGTCAAAGACAGTCGGGCATTTTGTGACAAATGTAGGCGGTAAATTCAAAAAGTAATTCTCGGCTCATAGACACTGACTGCTCCACTATGTAAAAAGTCGATGTATTCTAAAGATTACGTAGTTGATATTGAGAACGGATGTACCAACTTTATCGTTATGATCCGGAATGATCCAGACGTTCAAGGTCGAAGATTGTATTTTTCTAAGACAAGAAAATGACTCCTCTATTCACTCCAACTGCAGAAAGTCACTTCGGACTACCAGAAGTTTTATGACAAATGCTCATATTTTGTATGCGGTACTAAAGTCGTGAAATTTACTGCCAACAATCGGCAGGGTTTCACCATCTTAAGGGTGGGAGTCGCCTAGCATTTGGGAATATCTTTAATTTTGTATTGATCCATGTTAGTCTTTATAGCTTCGTCATATGAATACCAAATTGTCCCAAAAGTTGACCATAGCTACTCTTACTCTGGTCAATGAATACTTTGGCAAGAAAATTATAATTTGCTCGATCACGCAATGAATACATACACTGAATGTCACTGTTAGATAACAAGGTAGATCTTCAATTCATTTACATGCCTCGTGGGGAAACTTTCAAGGTAGTGGGGTGACATGATATAGATCACTAACCGAGACTTACTTTTTGTTTTGGATGATGTCCATGGATATGTAGTATTTATCGGATTTGTAAAGCAAATTTAGCAGATGTAGCGGATTTGTCGGTGAAAGCATGCGGCATTCATAATATCTCACTCACTGCAACGGTCGGTGCACATGAACGGATTACGCTGTAGGCATTACAGTGACCATGACTCTACTCAGCGAATTATAGCGATCTGACTTTTCTCAGGTATTGAACTCAATGGAACTCATGCCATACACTAAACTCTGAAAATTTAGCAAACAAGTCATTGTTTGTCGGCTCGTTCTTCTCATGGGCCCAAGTATCGTACACTGCTCCTTAATACTACTCGTCCACTGAAAACATACCATTTAATCCATCTCGCACTTTTTAATCTTTATTGAAAATAGAGGAAAGCGCATGGGATATGATACTTGGGTCTTTTCATGTATGCAATAACAAATGGGGCTTACCGTTTTGAAATACGCCAGACTTTTGTCGACGTGCATAGACCTACTGGAAAAAGAAGCATCAGTATAACTTGCTTGTATCATGTACACCATTTCTCACATTATGTGCAGTGAATTTCAGTAAACTAATTCTCGATTCGTGATCACGAACATATGAACTTATTGTTGTGCAAGTATCATCACGTAAGCCACCTTAGCGGGATACTACCTTGTTATCTGTTGCGTATATTCAGTTATCTATCATAGACAATCCTAGTAAATCCTCGTTTTAACATAGTATAATATATTAAACAAACACGTAGCAACTACAGACCAAGTTTGATATAAATTTGATCAGAATTCGCGGAGATATAGACATTAACGTACACAGGTATGATTTGCGTGACAATGGTAATTCCTAGGCGATTCCCCACTTTGAATGCAACCGTCTATGTTCTGATCCTAAACTTTAAGAGCCCAAAAAGGGAAATTGGAACAGGGAGAAAAAAAGCGAAAGCAGAAAAAAGAGGACGGAAATGGAATCAAAACAATGGCATTGAAAGCAATATTTGTACTGAACAAAACGGTTTTTGCAGAGTGTTGGTATCCTGATCGGAACACTGATTTTTTCTCGAAAATGTTTTATTTGACTTTCGGGGGAGCAGTAGCTACCACCGCTCCCCTCCCCCCCCCCCCCTGGATCCGCCAGTGTTCTGTTCACATGTGCAATTGAACAGAGAGTATAATGTGTTACTCACCACCATAAAGCCCACCCAGTACTATACGCTAAGGAAACACAAAAATGTCAAATACAAGGTTTCTCCAGGACAACAACAAATATCCATTCCGTGACTCCCAAGAATCAGACGTAAGCCACCTTAGCGGGATACGCAGACAGGTCCCAGGAACCTGGGAAGTATAAAAACAGCAATCAGTTATTGTGTTTGCCTGTTGTTTATTTGTGGCACCCCTTCTGGCTGTTTCCTGAGACCGACAGTTTTCAAGGCACGCAGACATTCTTTTTTAATTGTAGCCCAGGGAAGGAGCTGACATCCTCAGAGTCATGTTCCAAATTGGCCCAATACTGACAATTTCGGGGATAGTGCAGGTATAAGAAAATATGACAAACAGGGTCGTTAACTTTAACAAAATTATCGAATAAATACAATCACACTGGATTTTCGGTTCTGGTTTGACATTGATCCGGACTGAATATTACATATGGATTAAATGAAAAAGAAATCTGACGAATTCAAATCTAGTGGCGAGAAAAAAGTGGATACAGGAATAGTAGAATATTCAAAACATCTGGCTGCGGAATGCGAGATCAGATAGTAGAATGGAGCATTGCCTACCCACCATCAAGTTGAACTGATAGCTAGAAAAACACACTCCAAAGGTTAATAGAGTTCAAATGCAATGAAACCAGGTGAGGTCATTAGGCTCAGAGGGCAAACGTTTATTAAAAATACCCGGTCTTCTGTCTTGAGCTGTCCAATTTGACACGAAAGACATTCATCGAACTAACTCTGACTAATTTCGTAAATATCATTTTGCCAAAACAACTTGTTATACGTGATAATTTTCCCTCCGGAAATTGTTTGCGAAAAAATTGAAATACATGTGTACAGATTATAACGCAAGGTCTCAGGCGGGGATTTTATACATAGGACATCCGTTTCTGGACAGCATATACCGGTAGGATGACTTAATTTGCATTAAATTTTTACACGTACAATGACCCTATGTAACTGAATGGATACCAGTGGAATATACGTTTATGCCCTGTAAGAAGGACATGTTCATCTACATCCACGGCATTATTACCCCCAAGACTGGCACGTGACAACTCACACGCACAGCCGTGCAGTGGAGCATGTCGTCCGGAACATCAACTCTAGATACAATTATTTTCAGTATAGTTTCAGATAATATATAGGTCCCTGTCAGACATCCGTTGTGATTGGGTATGTATTCTGACAATGTTTTCATTGTCTGTATGTCTGTCAAATGAACATCATTATGAATGAAAAGTGTTTATTCTTTGTTTTTTTTGTCCAATAAATGTGGTTTTGTGCCCAATAGAATCATGCAATTTCAAGAAGGAACTGATGGACAAAAGAGTACACGGGAGAGTTCTTTTGATCTTTGAATACTGAGATGTAATGTGTCAAATACTAGCTTGTATTGTTCGGCGAATACTGAAATAGACAGCACGTGGGCCACTGCATCATCTCACACATGCATCAACATCACTTGCTGTTGAATCTCAATCTGAACAAAACAACGAAACTGAGAGCCTGTTCGAATTATTAGTCACTATCCTAGTGATGTCATTGCCCGGTTGTGGGTGGCAGGGCAATGTTCTGAAAGATGTTAAACATATATTGATGGGGTATACGAGTCAACCTGTTCACGTCATCGTGATCATAATGTGAATAATTCAAGATGACTGCCACACAAAATCTACTTTTATTATCCATTGTCTGTCAAGTATCGTCAGATATTACGTCAGTTGTCAATGTGTTCTATGTGATATTGTTGAGATAAACGATACTCGTAAGCATTTCATGACCTTTTGTAACCGAAAAAATGCATTGAAAACAGAGAAGTTTGTAGTGCCAATTAATTAGCTATGAGCAATAAAATCAAGCGAAACTAAACCGTCTGATCACAAAAGTATTTTTGGTTTTTTTTTTCGATTTTTATCTAAAAATTTAACATAGCGGTATTGATACTAAAACATTCGAGCATGTCGGCAGTGAACTATTATGAATTGACCCATACATCATAAGGATAACTGTTCGAATGACACTGCCATACCATTCTATTGCACCGCACAACTACAGTCGCTAATGGCATTAAAAAACTTTTGGTTGCTCATCTATGTTATTTTGATTCTATATTTACGCACAATGTTCCCTTGTTTATTTACTCTCCAATCATTTCACTTAAGGGAGAAGCGTGATAACTGTTGATGGATGAGAAGTAGTGGGAGGCACGATCGCATCTGGGTTATATTTTTTTTGGTGAAAATTGATATCTCGTCACAGACTTTCCACGACAGCAGTCAACAGCTGAAAGTATCATGTTTTTACTGCCAAAGTAGCAAGTGTTGAATCTGATAGCAATAAATTATCGCACAATCGATCTGCATCACGTTGTAATGTTGTCAACAATTTTTTAGCCTTGTTCACACATCGAATTAGAGATATACCTCTGTGAAATTAGTAGTTTAACATCATCTCTTCACTTGGGACAGACGATTATTTTTTTGGTGGGGGGGGGGGGGGGAGGTTACCTAATATTTTCTCTAATGCAAGATTCAATTTCCAGAAATAATAACACCTATTACATGGATTTTGTTTCAGGTCTCTGAAATATTTTATTATGATGTTGAGCAGTTCGATATTTTTTATATTTTTATTAAAGAAATCCAAAACATTCCCTTATTTTTTATTTCCCTTGAATCGCCGGCCTGCGGGTGGCGACCATTTCGATTTTCCGGCGGGTCAGCAAAGAATTTATGCAGCCCAAATCTAGTCACTATCTGTTTTGAGCCATTGCAGTAAAAAAAAAATTCCTCCATATTGGGAACTGTATCGAATACACCCCTAGAACACTTCAAGATAGAGCTCAAGTATTGGCACATTCAGATGGGATGTTACATATAGTGACTTCTGTTGTGACCTTGAATTTGACCTTCGATGAACTTGCAAGGTCAACACGGCAATTTTGATGAAAAAGGGACTATCAACACTATAAATTTCTTCTGTAACCTTCCTTAGCATTTGGGCTAATTTTGTTTTGTTGTACGAGATACCGTCGCAGGGTTCCTGTCGGGGTGCCTTGAATCTGGAATAATTCTCGAAAATTATTGAAACCGGTCATAATGGATGAACTCAATTTGTGGTGATAAAACAAACTGTGCACCATTATTGGCAGACCTGTTTTTATACTCATATGAATCAGATTTTATCCAACATTTACAAAGAGGAGGTTCTAAGAAACTAACATGTAATTTTAATTTCACTTTCCGATACATAGATGATGTATTGTCGCTAAATAATCCCAAGTTTGGTGATTATTTGGATGTCATATATCCTAAGGAACTTGAAATTAAGGATACTACAGAATCCGCTAATTTTTCCAACTATCTAGACCTGAGGTTGGAGATTGATAATGATTCTAACCTGTCAACTAGATTATATGACAAACGTGATGATTTCAATTTTTCCATAGTCAATTTCCCTTTTCTAAGCAGCAACAGTCCTATGTCACCGGCATATGGTGTGTTTGTTTCTCAACTTATACGCTATTCCAGAGCTAGTTGCAAATATGAGGACTTTGTCTATCGAAGTGCCCAGCTAGTCTCTAAACTGCTACGACAAGGATATGTTTTACCAAGACTTATTGCTGCGTTTAAGAAATTCTATGGACGTCATCATGATCTGGTTGATAAATACAGCAAATCCATGTCTGCCATGCAACTAGATCTTTTTTCATGTTAATTTTGGGGAATTCATGACGGGTGCCACTAGTGGGGCAGGAAATGCTCACTCTTTCCGGAACACCTGATTTCACCTCCTGATGGCCATTTATGGGGGTTCATGAGTTTCCCTGTCATTTTTGTTTTCTCTCACTTCGTATGCCTGATATGACTTTCTGTCCCCGGACTATGAGATTGGATAACGGACCCTGTTTTGTTTGCTCGGAATACTTGATACTGGGTATTGATTCCACGTCTATCAAACGATATTACATGGGAATTCTCACAGAAAGTCGACATACGAGAGCTGTTCAGAAAGTTCCAGGAATTTGGTCATAAAATTTTCAATAATGTAAGTACCTCTATAAAATTTCCAATATTTTAACATTAGACAGTTTTGAGTTTGTGCGCAAATAATTGGAAGTTTGCGCGCATTATTGTGTATATGGCTGTGACCATGGCAACGCGTGCATGTGTAGAGCGGATCACTTGTAATATTGCTCGATATGACAAATAATTGTCCCCAATATATGTACATTTATTTTAGAGAAATATAAGGAACAAGTTCAGAATTAGCTCTGAACTACTGTGGAACAAGTGTTAATTCTTTTCTAAAATATCGTCCATCAGCAATGATGTATTTACGGTGATGTAAATCGGAGACTTTAATTTGGTTCCTGTGCACTGCCAATTTCAGATTGGGAACATTCTAGAATTGCTTGCCCCATAACTCAGCCTTCGGGAAGAGGCAGGAATCGCAGGGTGAGTATAGTCAGAGTGTCAGGAGAGCATAGTGGAAGAGGGAGCATGTCAAGACCAACAGTTTTGATGGTTTCCATGGTAACAGAGAATTTGATCGAATTTCGTTGTGCCAGACGGAACTAAGACACCATTTTGCAGTGTGAATTAATGTTATTTCATTTCAGATATAGATTATCGTGTGATATTCGTTTTACCCGGCAACTGATTAATAAGGTAAAACTCGTTAGTATCCACGAGTATTTCCAATATTTGAGGAGTTATTTTGCGGTGGTTTTGGGGTTATCTAGCAATTTCTACAGGTGATCCAGGTTACACATTCACGTGTTGCCATGGTTACAGTCATACGCATAATAATGCGCGCCAACTTGCAATAATTTGCTGATAAACTCAAAACTGTCTGAAGATGAACTATTGAAAATTTCATGTATGTAACTACATTATTGACAATTTTATGACCAAATTCCTGAAACTATTTGAACAGCCCTCGTACCTTATTAATCAGTACAAAAATCAGAGCACGTTTTATAACGTTATCTTTCTGGTCTGCTAATCCAAGTTGCCTAAAAGCCATGCTCGGAAAATAGTACGTTACTTTAACCTTTTCTTGAGGCTTGCATGCATGATATTGTTGCTACTTCCATATTTTTTTCAAAATGATGTGTCCTGTAGACAGTAACTACAGAGTCAGAGTAGAATGGGGTTCAACATGTCTTTCTGTACGTCTGAGATTTTGGACTTTGTGAATCACTGGAGAATTCATGTCAGTGTCAATGTTATGCTGTATTGCTCCGATGTTGTCTTGCAGAGAATGCATTGATTCTGCGGGAGTGGAATCACTTGATCACATTTGTCCTTGGGTTAGTGTTCGGGCTAATGATAGTGACATAGTTTTGCCAGATTAATGATTGAATAACTACATTCACTAGATAAACGATAGTGAGGGATATCTGTAAGTCCCTTCGATTCAATTACATGAATAGCTAGTTATGTTTTATTGAAAATCATCAACTAAGAGGAACTACAGCCTATTCTGACATGCATAAACACTGAATCAAACAAAGCCCGACCAAATATACATGTCCAAATACACTAAACGCTGGCATATTACAATCAGTAAGTTCATTTGAGGCTATGACACTATGCGCTGTACTGACTTACAGTGTTGCTTATACAACTGCAGGTGATAGTAGTGTAAGTGGGTTTAATTGACAGATGTTTCTGTACTAAATTTGGCAGCTATCCTCAGTTTCTCTTCGACATTCAGCACCAACATCTTAATTGCCACCTGAGGCGGTGGTTTCGGTTGCCGGTTGGTAAGACAGGTAGTACTAATTATCATTCACTATGGGGTGTGTCTTTATCGTGCTAATGCGGGATGTGAATCCGGTTTCGGTCCCTCGAGGGATGACGTGGGGTTTGTGTGGTACTCTAGTATGTGCCGAATCACGTGATTCCACTGGCTCACGTCATGACGTCAAGGACAGCTCAAAATGCACGTAGTTTAGCATTGTATACCTCAAGAAGAACATTTTAAGTCATCTCATCGCAAACACGTCAAGAACGTCAGTATTATCAGGCAAAGATGCAACCTCATTTCTTTGTTCAATTTTATTGAAAATTAAAATATTGTTAGTTTCTTCAAATGTTGTCACTACAAACAAAATTTCCTGACGAACACTTTCGCATGTCAAATAGTAGCTGGGGCTGTATGAAACTTAAAAAATATAACGAAAATTATTAATTATTAAGTTATTTTGACAAAATGAATTCAAATATGATACAGCATACAGTGCACTAATGTAAGATACTAGTATCATAATTTTGTTCCCCTTATGTTTATACAGTCTTATCATGCAAGTAGCAGGCTATTATTTCGTGATTGCAGGGGGAATAACATCATCCAGCTGTGAGAATAACGACACACTGCAGTTCATTATATACCACTCAAATATTGAGTGCACTGGGATGCGGGTGCCGCCCTTGGGCTCATGTTTTTTTCACCGTGTCTGTGTCACTTGTGGTCGGAGTTTGTGAGAGCCAACAGCCAGTCACGTGATGTGTACTGAATCAGCTGATCAGAAACACTGCGAAAGATGAGAGACACCGATTGGTTAATGACACCATTTTCTACGCCTGACACCGAACTATATAATGATGGAAGCCAATTCTATAATTAGCCTGATAATTGTTATGTATATGCATGGGATGCAAGCCTGTGGGGGTTCAATGGTGACCATGAATGGCCTTGATATTTAATTCTGGAGACACAATCAGTAATCGACGACTCCTTATTCTATGTTCATGAAGGATAATTTTTCCAACTATCTAGACCTGAGGTTGGAGATTGATAATGATTCTAACCTGTCAACTAGATTATATGACAAACGTGATGATTTCAATTTTTCCATAGTCAATTTCCCTTTTCTAAGCAGCAACATTCCTATGTCACCGGCATATGGTGTGTTTGTTTCTCAACTTATACGCTATTCCAGAGCTAGTTGCAAATATGAGGACTTTGTCTATCGAAGTGCCCAGCTAGTCTCTAAACTGCTACGACAAGGATATGTTTTACCAAGACTTATCGCTGCGTTTAAGAAATTCTATGGACGTCATCATGATCTGGTTGATAAATACAGCAAATCCATGTCTGCCATGCAACTAGATCTATTTTCATGTTAATTTTGGGGAATTCATGACGAGTACCACTAGTGGGGCAGGAAATGCTCACTCTTTCCGGAACACCTGATTTCACCTCCTGATGGCCATTTACGGGGGTTCATGAGTTTCCCTGTCATTTTTGTTTTCTCTCACTTCGTATGCCTGATATGACTTTCTGTCCCCGGACTATGAGATTGGATAACGGACCCTGTTTTGTTTGCTCGGAATACTTGATACTGGGTATTGATTCCACGTCTATAAATATGAAAGCAGAACATACTGTGTTTGGAATTCTGGTAGCGAGCCACGTGGTGTTCGTTGAGTGTCACTGTTCTCTTACGCCAGTGACTCCGATAAGTCATCAGGTGGTCAGTTTTGACACCAATCAACAGAAATAATAGTTTGAGTCATTGCACTTCCTGTCCACTCGAAATTGTGTGTTCTGCACCATTAAACTTTCACTGGGACTTGCCAACTTGTTATCAAACGTGAAGAGAACCGCTGCATCCACTGGCAGATCCAGGAGGGCCCCCTAATAACATTTTTGTAGAAAACATTGATTTAAAAAGTGAGGAATACTACCTACTCCAGTGCGAGTCAGGTAGCTTACGGCGCCCTAAGATCCAAAGAACAGAATGTGTATACATTGAGATTTAACCTGTATGAATACTGTTGTAAACTACACGTCACAAATCATATGGAATACTACCGAATCCCAAAATATTTTTAGGGGGCTCACGGGCCTCCGAACATACAGACCAGAATGTCCATAAATTACAAGATATCCAAACTGCACAAATTTAGTTGTAACCTACACTTCAGAACACTATCTGAAATAGTACAAATAACAGAATTCTCTCGTGAGGGTTTTGACGCTCCCAGAGCGCTGGACTGACATATCCATCTATTTCGAAATATCCAAACTGCACAAATGCAGTCGTAAATTCACATCAAAAATCATCTGGGTATTACCGAATCCCGGAATTTCCTGGGAAAGGACAAGATAACTGTGCCCCCACCGACCCCACACCGGCAGTAGCTGCGATTGCTCGCGTTTATCCAGAAAATTCGCAATATCCAGACTACACTCCCCTACGGTAAATTCCTGGATCCGACCCTGGCATCTATCTAGACAATGATCATTATGAATATGTGAATGTTTCGGTGGTTTACATCTATCTGGGGAAGGCTTATTGCCGAGAAGCCAGACTCAAAATCATATTTTGAATGTCAATAAAACAACGACCATCCCGCGTGCGGACAAATAGTCACACAATCAACTGATTACACATTTTCTTACACATTACACACGACGGCTTACGATATATATGATGTTCTGTGATTAATAAACTAATAGCCATGTGTGCAATGGCTACAGTGCTAGTACAGTAGGGATAATTTATAGCAACAGGTTGAGAGTATGTGTCTATGACAGTGATAATTTCAATCCACATGTCTGTGGGAAAGGGATGTCTGTCAACAATGCTGGCCGGTGTCAGAACCACTTACAATGTAACATGTTGAACCGATTGAACATAAACAGTCCAATGTTTGTATTCAGAGCAGTGCACCTGTAATGTCGATGACCAAACAACAATTAATTTTCATTCGTTGGTGAATACAACTTTAGATTTGACTGCAGATTTTAATTATAACGGACGGAACACTGAATTGGTCACTTTTGAATAAAATTCCATACTGCATTTTTAAATCTAGGCTATATATTATTCTACAATCTCATCCATTGTACTACATTGCCCTCACACAATATGAATTAGTTGTACTGATTGATACCAACTCGTCAAACTGGGGATATTACCTAGTAACTCCCACATCCGCCATACAGGTGATAAATCCGCTTTAATGATACATCACAGCGCCCATGCGGCAACTAATTAGTCTCTCAGGGAATTAGTGGTCACATATCCACCATCAAATGTCTTTCTTCCGGGTGTAGGAGGGAAGAAACATGCATTCCAGCTTTGTAGTGATATAATGATATATTATATTGATAAAACTGCAAACACATTTCTTCTTTGGATGAATCCGATACATTAACTGCGTCAGTCGGGAATGTTCGTGCTAGGGAAACCAATCTTGGATTATTTAAAAAAACAAAAAAACATTGATATTCTCAATCAATGCTGTTTTCACTTTTTTGTGAGGCGTGAGTTTAAATGGTTGATAAGATGGACAGTATTAAATTGACAGATTGATACAGATCAAATAGATAAATTTGAGACATGAGGATAATGTATGGTTACTTTGACCTAAAAACATCATATTTACTAGTAACTAAAATTGTGTTCGTATTCAGACGTTGTCTACCTGGTACATTGTTGTCATCCTCTCTTGTACAAAATTCCAAGATTTCAGATGGATCATCAGCTAAACCACATTTAATTTAACTAATTGGAACCAGACGTCAACATACATTTCGACATCCCAGTTATATAACATATTAAGGTCATTGAGCTTCCTCAAGTGTGCAAACACCCAATGTTAATTATTTCCTGGCAAAGATTTTTGTTCATACACAGATCTTGTGCAAATTAGTTTGGATTACAATGGTCATTCCCATTAAAATGAGAAAAAAAATCTTGAACCAAATGTGCTGACACACATTCTAGGCCATGTACATGTTCACAAAAGTTGTTGTTGTTTCATCATCTTGGTGTTCATTCAATATAATATTTCAGCCTGACTATTCCAATCCACGTATGCATGATTCAGCAGTCCCTGCGAAGAATACAAGATGTAATAACTATTTTGGGTAACATTTTCATGTGCTTCAGATAATTTGTGACACAATACCATTAACCGGTTTAGTATTTATTACATTTGGGATAAGCACTTCCAAATAGGAACATGTTTCCAGGTTTGCACACATGTTTTCCCGCTTTTAGTGCTTTATTTACTTCACAATCACCCCCACTTGTCCAAGAAGCGCGATAACTGCTGTTGGCTGAGTTGTGGGAGGCACTGTTTATATCTCAATCGCGTTCTTGGCGAAATTTGATACATCATCACGTACAGCTACTCAAGCTGACAAAGTCTTTAGCTGATGATGTCTTTCTTCACCATCAGCAGAGTATCAAGTGCAAGATACAGAAGTTTCAGATTGATGCTTATTTCAATTACATATAATCGTGCACATATATATGAACTTGCAGGGTTTTTCTTGCGATGAGGTTCATTCCGTCATTTCTACGTGCTTTCCAGAAGGAACATTGCTAATGTGGGGAAACGGTTTACGTTCCGAATAATTAATTTCTGTTAAGAAAGACAGTACTTGGGTAGGGGTAGATACACCTTAGATGGTCCAGGTTGTTAGACTGTCCCGTTATCTGATATCTAGAATGTATTTGTCATGTTCTGGTAATGATGTCTAGAAGTTATCATGATTATCGATGATTTTTGGAATCAGTGATAATAGATGCATTCAATCGGTGGTGATAAATCATATCATATACGTTGGAATTCTACGAGAAATCTTGAAAGTAAATACATCATAGTAAATTGGTATGGGAATCAAGGCATCCATAGACGTGGAATCAATACCCAGTATTTACCCAGTATTTACTGGGTATACCCAGTACCCATTACCCAGTACCCATTATACTGGCAATACCCAGTATCCATATTTCCTTATATTTTTATCTAGTGATATACATTATGAAGCTGCCTAAAAAGTGAGCTTAGTAAATAAACGTTTGCTGCAGCAAACGTCACCTATAGTTTCGCTGCTAGTTCCTTGTTTCATTCCAGAATTCTTAAACTAATGTCTCTTCTAGACAGGGAATACAAAGTAGAGTACATATCAGTGTCCACGCACAGCTATACTGACATCATGTCACAATGGTGTCGCGCAGAGAACGTATTGATTTGTGTGGGAGTGAGATCGTTGGGTCATATTGACACGTGTCCTTGGACTGGTGTTTGGGCGATCAGATGTTGACACCTCAGATTGACCATAGGATTGGGAATTCCACAAATTATACTAGTTATCCCACTATATAGTGAGTGACATCTGTGAGTCCTATTGATCCAATTAAACTGTGTAAATAGCTATGTATATTCCTCAAAGTTGGCAGATTGTTATGGATTTTGCAATGAAATCTGACCGAACAAAGAAAACATACTAGCTATATAGTTACTTGATTTGTTCAACAGATGCTCCTTTCTCGTTGATTTCGTTGTGAATTTCTAGTTGAGACCGCTTGTGATCGTTTTCGGATTATACGTGACACAAAGTCCATGATATCCAGATGATTCCATATAGTTTCCAAAATGTTATCACCACACACAAATAACAACACGTCAACCACATATATCATGACGATCTTGCATACATGTTCAACAATATCTGGAATGAAATATATTGATGAAATTTAACCTATATTCAAGTGATAGTGGGGGTTTTTAGTCAATACATTTGCATAGTGCAGTTTTTGGCCTATTCAAGATTTTTCGCCTTGACATGTAAGTTTAGGTCGGTGTTTGTGAGAGTCAGCAGGCAGTCACGTGGTGTGTAGTGAATCAAATGACCGGACTGACACTGGTGAAGGTGAGTGACGCCGACTGGTTAGTTACGCCACTTTCTACTCCTGGCAGAGCACTACGTAAGGGTCAACTGTATGTGGTGGACCCCTGGAGCCACAATGGTGACATTACATGTCCTTATCACAGGAAACACTGACTGACTAACGAAGTTAAGTATCATTCTACTAAAGGTGTTCATGAAGCATGGATATTATGAGAGCCGAACAAATATTTCGTGGTTCTTAGCCTTACCGGCAATAAAAGCAACATATTATATTTTTTGGGATTACTGTTGCTGCCTTGGGGTGTTGAATTATTGGTATTTTTCCCCTGCTTGGGTGATGCTTATCATGTGATCAATTGTAAACATCAATCAACAGAATTGATAGTGTGAGTCGTTGCAATTCCTGTTTACTGAAATTGGTGTACTTTGAATATGTGAACATTTCAGTGGTTTACATCCTGTTGAGAAATGATTATTACCAAAATAGCATGACACAAAACATATTTTGAATGTCAGAAAAACAACCAAATAATCACCCAATCGATGGATTACTCTTTTTCGTTATTTATTCTGTAATATGACAATTCACCATATACATTCAGGCGACGTTTGTGATGATTGTATCCTAAATTGCTACGTAGGCAATTGCTACGCACTCCGTACAGTAGGTATCTTTATACCAACTAGTTGAGAGTATGTCTGGTAGTGATCTTTTGATTCTGCAGTTTGCGTGGGAGGGAATGTCATCTCTGTCAACAATACTGACACTAATCACAACCAGTTCCTTGCGTAAACAGATCCACGACACACACATTCCAGAGTTTGCACTCGGAGCAGCGTATCTCTCATGTCCAAACAACACATAATTTCCATCCGATGGCAAATACAACTTAAAATTGAACATTGAGTATACATCATAAATATAATGGTCGAAACACTCAATCAGCATACACATACTCATTTCCTACTTGGATAAATATGACCGATTCAACGCGTCAGTCGGGAATCTTCGTGCTAGGGAAATCAACCATGAATGTACTGAAAAGCGGCATTGATATGTTCAACCCTCGGCGTATTTATGCTTATTTTCATTTCTTTGGTTTGTTTATTTGGCAACCCATATTATACATTAATATATGCATGAATATAAAATCACCAGGGATTGCAAAAAATAACCTAATATTTATTTCCATTGTGGTCCCTGACTGTTTTTGTTCTGGATATTGATGATGATGTTTTTGCTTTTGCTGTATTTACTCCGTATGTATCTTCACTTTCGGAAGCCTGTTAATCATGTTAATTTAGGTGTTCTCAGACTCCAGTGGGTTGTATTGTTTTGTGGCGACATGCCTTTAGTCAAAGTCAATGACATGCCTCTGCATAATTTGACTGCCAATGTTCGTACAAATACATGAAATGAGTGGGTCAATATCAATATAGCGTGCATCGACTGCAATATCCTTGGACAAATAATTCGTAAGCTCGTGTTGCTTGCTTCAGCTGCACATTCCGTCTTCCATTGTGAGGTGACAAGAATAGACTGCAATGATTCAATGCCTTAGTGGTTGTAAATTCGCCCATAGCTCATGAGATTGTGCGCGTGTATAATTTTGATTTTACTCTCACAAAATCTTCCCCTTTCGGAAGCTACTCTTTTTTTCAACAAGGTTATAGATAACGTGAACTATGCTTGGTTTTTCACATAGGTAGTCCATGATACTCTAGCATCCTTCCGTATATTTCCTTATCACATGACTACGGATGAAATATATTCAGAACCAGGAGTCAATAAACTTTTGATATTCCTGTTATACAACAGAAGTTCATTGGACTTCCCCATAAGAGTGCAAACACCTGAGTGCTAATTATTTCCTGGCAAAGATTTTGTTAATAGAAAGAACTTGTCTAATTAGTTTGGATTACAATGGTCATCCTCATTACAATGAGGAAAATATCTGGCAAAAGTGTTTCGCCCACATTCCATGGGTTGTACTTGTTCACGAAAGGCTCTTCGTTGTTCCATCATCGTGGTGTTTGTTCATTATATAATGAATGTTCCATTCCACCTAGTTATAAGTGAGCAGTGGCTGCAAAAGAACAAGATATGATAAATATGTACACTATATACCGCATTAATATACATTTGTGTGTACTTTGGGTATTTTGTGTGACACTACCATCAACTAGTTTGTTAGTATCTGTTAGTTCAGTATATTTTTGGATAAACACTTTCCGAAACAGAAACATGTCTTCAAATATGCACATAATGTTTCCCTGCTTTATTTATATTACAATCATCCCACTTGTGGAAGAAATGTGATTACTGCTGTTGGCTGAAGTAGTAGGATTCACGTTCTCAGTTACATTATTGGCGAAAATTAATACACCACACCCACAACTAACTACTTATGACAACAGAATTTCCAACTCTAAAATATCATTCCTCACCAGCAGAGTAGCAAGTACAAGGTACAAAAAGTTCAGATGGACGCACATTTCAATTAAAGACGAACTGCATGTAACAATCGCGAATCTGTAATACGCCAGTTTCCCATTCACTTATATTGTAAATATAAAGGTAGCATAATCATGAATTTGCAAAAATCCATTTGGCACCATAATTTACTAGGCAATCTTTTGTCATCAAGGATAACCAACCGAGACTTGGTTCTTGACTAAACATCATTAAATGTCTGATAATTGTAATTTCAAACGTCAATTTGTGACTTATTTCTCAATAGACAAGGTACATTCAGAACCTGCCGCCAAGCGGGAGGATTATATTTTACTGCCAACAACAGCCCAAGTATGTAGGTATCAATCTATTACCACAAATACAGTAGATTTTGATGATGCCAATAACAAACGTAAAATACAACATTTTGCAATAGAAACAAAGGCCGACCAAATAGTTTATCCAAACACACACTGGCGTCATCAGGGGCAGACAGTGTGTTAAATGTAGTTGTTTCTACTGTACACCTGATGGAATTAGTATACAACTGCCCAACAACCTATGAAAATATTTTAGAAATCCGAAACAAACCCCATGGAACAGATATATGACAAGTACATAAGTACCCAATCAATAGCCAAAAGGCTACTGAGTTGATGGTATCCTCGGGGACAGATTTAACGTCCACCAGCAGTGACACCGACTCAGTGGTATGAATGTAGGTATCAATCTATTACCACAAATACAGTAGATTTTGATGATGCCAATAACAAACGTAAAATACAACATTTTGCATCATACACTACACTGCGCCTTAATACTACTCGTCCACTAAATCAATGCCATGTCACCTTTTTAATCCTTATTGAATATAGAGGAAGGCGCAGTGTATGATACTTGGGCCCGAACGACTGGTAATCTGGTAATGCTAGTAAAGCTCACTGGTGAGTTGCGTTCGAGTGCACCAAATCCGCTGAATGGGAGAGTGACTCATTACAGTGTTTGGTTTGTTACCTGCAGTCCATTCTAATGTAACGTGCACATACAGTATATACGTACTTGCGGGGGGTCGGTGTTTGAGGCCACGTCTGTCATTTCTACGTGGGGAAGCGTTTTGTGTTCCGAATTGAGCACTTATTGTAAGGAAGGTCATTATCTGGACAGGAGGAGTATATTAACCTTCAATGGTTCAGGTTGTTAGCCTGTAGCATAGTGTGATGTCTGGAAGGTACTAGCCAGGCTCCTGTCATGATGCATAGAAGCTAGCATGATTATCGATGGTTAATGAAATCAGTGATAATAGATGCATTCAATTTGTAGTGATAAATCATATCGTGTTACATCGGAATTCTACGGAAAATCTTAAAAGTTAATACATCTTCTAAATTGGTATGAGAATCAAGATACTCATTATCATATTTTAAGATGCTCAAAAGTCGAGCTTGGTCGGTAATTGTTCCCTGCAGCAAACGTCACACGTAGTTCCTCAGATAGTTCCTTGCTCCATTCCCCATATCTCAGTTCCTTGCTCCATTCGACATATCTCGAGTGAAAACAAAGTGGAATGGGATGCTGCTGTTTTCCAAGTATGTCTATGAGTTGATGCTTTGTAAATATCTGGAGAGTATAAATCAGTGTCCACCCACACCTCCTATACCTTTCTGTCACTCTAATGTGATAATATTTTATAGTGGCAAAGAATGCATGGGATTGTGTTGGAGTGGAAACATCGTATCATCGTGACATTTCATGATGAATAACAATCATGAAAGTTACACACATTATCAGGGCGCTTGAATTTAGTCCGTCGATATTATTCACTGCCAGGATACATTTCGTTCTCAAACGGGTATTTTACATCACTTCACAAAATTTATTAGAGATTTTATTTATTAGTCATGGGCACAAGAATCTCCCACAATTACCGCACGTACATGACACTTGTCTTTGGCTAGTACTTGGCGAATAAGATTCTGTCAGGTTGACTATATGATCAGGATTCTTACTAATTATAGATAGTGAGTCGTATCTATGAATCTACTGAAACATGACTATATAGTGTATTTATGATAGGACAACGCCAGGGAGCCATGCGCCGTTTCGGTGGATGTAATGTATATTGACCTATTACCACACGATGTTTAAGATAACAAAAATCGAACAGTTTTGAAATTGTGGAAAATATATATATTTGAAGACACGCCGGCTTCATTAGGTGTAACTACTTTTTATTGAATTCATTTTTGGGGTAATTTATATATTGCAACATGAATGTATATTGCAAGATAAATGTGTTACTGTATAGATACGTTTATATAATTTAGCATAATTATATCCTGATATTAGCCAGTTATCATCATTTTCTCTTTTCACTGTCAGTTTTGACACTACTTACTACGCTTAGTTATAACGTGGATCACAGTTCTAGAACAATCTTCTATCAGCCTGATTGCAACCTGAGGCTGTGGGGTCGGATAGTAAGATAGCTCGTACTAATATAGCATCCACGAAAGTGCAGGTGGGTTTAGTTTCGATCCCTCAAGGGACAACGAAGTGTTTGAGTTGTATGTACCGAATCACGTGATCACACCAACTGACGTCATGACGTGATTGGCCTTTTCTAGAGAGGCGTACACTTCAGAGATGCGTAAGTCCATTACAATGCCACTCATCCAGAGCAGCACGAGGGAGTTTGGTTTTTCCACCAAAGATGCAAGGTGGCAACATCATATTTTTTCAATAAACAATATAAATATATTATTGAAATTGTGCTTGACTGAAATTCTGTTATCAATTATGTGGAGGTACTGCCAGATACTTTCCAAGATGATATCATACCTACAACCAACAACATATATATCATGTCTATACTGGTGCCTCGTGATAACTTATATTCAACTCATAGAAAACAGTGTCCTCAAAATAATCGACATATCATTTACTACATACGCCCCCTCTTAGTCCATACACTTTCATCTTGTAGTTTGTATGCTATTATCATGAACTCTAGTGTATTTGCTATTATTTTGTGATTAAAAGGGATACAAAACCACCCACACCATCAACTGCATGATCAACTGTTTGATGAACGGAATGTTATAGTTTTACCGATGGAGCATCAAGTGCACTGGAATATAGTTGCAGCCCTCAGGCTCGCGTGACTTATTTTCTTGCCCTGACTTGTAACTTGAGGTCGGTGTTTGTGAAAGTCAGCAGCCAGTCACGTGGTGTGTACTGAATCAGCTGATCGGATTCACGCTGGAAAAGGTGAGGGACGCGGGCTGTTTAATGACGCTAGCTCCTGCTTCTGACATAGCGCCACGTGTTGGCGGAGGCAATCTCTATATTTAGCAACACGATGGACATGCATGTATGGGATGGATGCCTCCAGGAGTCACAATGGTGACCAGACATGTCCTTGATAGCTTTATCAGAGGACACAATAGCTGACACACGAAGCTTAAGCATTATTATGTTCGAGGTGTTCATGAAGGATAAATATTATGAAAGCCGAACAAATATTTTTGTGGTGCATAGCCTCACTGGCAGAAAAAGCAACATATTATTGCCGACTTGTGGTGTTGAATTAGTGACACAGCTCACGTGCGCTGTTGACGCTAATCTCGCTGTCATTTGTAGACGTCAATCAACAGAATAAATAGTTTGGGTCGTTGCACTTCCTGTGCCACGGGAATCTATATGTTTTGCAATATAAAATATTCATGATTTTGGACTCGTCAACTTGTTATCAAACATGTGGTGACTCGCTCCACTTATTTAGCCAATGGATCATCATAAACATGGGTAGGATTATTGCCAAGATAGGACATAAAAACACTGAAGTAGGATGTCAGAAAAACTGGCAAACCTATCACAATGCGAATTGACTACTATTCACCGTCGTTCCGGCTGTACACGCTAGCTCAATGCACATGTTTTCTAAGTGACATTTGTAGTGAAAATACCAAATCTTCGTATTCTATAATGCTGGTATGGTAGATAAAGTGCATACCAAATAATTGAGGGTATGGCTAGAAGTGATATTTTCATCCCGCTTGTTGTCACAGAGTGTGAGTCACTCTGTCAACAATTGTGATCGAAGTCACATTCATTATACATTCGAAATCGACTTATAGAATGAAATTGCAAACATTTCGAAGTTTGCTCCCTTGACAGCACTATGGCGAAGGGTATTTATCCTTGGATGATTACAATTATGAATTCCTCCGTCATATTTTTTTTCAAATACATGTATGCATGGCACAATGAATATTCTCAATCGGAAGAAATTAAATTATTGACCACAAAGCACTCAATTAATCACTAATTGTCAATAAACGGTAGTGTATCCTGTACACAACATTTTCCAATGTGTATTTAGTGTCCTGATTGGTGGAAACACGCCCCACGAGGGAATGACCTAGTAACCCAGAGATCCACCGTATCGGTGATAAAGCTGCTTTAGTGGTCCGCCACAGCTCCCACGCGGTAATTAATTGGTCTCGCACGGGGTAATATCGTCACAGACACCCATGATCACATCTCTTCAGGTGTATTTTTCTGGCGCATCTGAGGAGAGACATGCATTTCCACATCATAGTGATACAATATTGTAATATGCCTACATACTTCAAAGTTTTTGGTTTTCCGATTTTGGCATTCTCTACAATTATGAATTGACCTCGGACCAGTATTGATACGTTTAATATTTTCAAAGTAAATACTAAACAAGGGGTACCTGGTGAGAGTTTCACTGCTTTATGAGCACCACTGTGCCACATGAACAGACATACATGGATAAAAATATATATATATATCCAAGACAAGAGAGGAACGCAACTCTATTTTTATACACATACACCACACACAGGTACCGTTGCCCCGCCATTTATGGATATAGCAACTAGATAATATTCATTAGGGTGAGTTGTAAGCCAATTGTTAGGAACTATCAGCTACAAAACTGCACATTTTGACGTATCTGTCTGTTAAATAAATGTCATGTCGTGCTCAGTTCCGAATACGCATTTCGGCCCATGTAGCGCAGGTTACTATTTCTTCTAAATTCAATGAAGATTAAAAAGGTGCCAGACGGATTAAATATGGTATACATTCAGTGGTTGAGTAGTATTAGTAGAGTAAGATGCGCTACTTGGGCCCGCATTTCTTGCATTATCACCAAAAATTAATTAGCCAGGTATGGAATAGGAATATCCCTCCGGCGTCATGGGATACGGACAGCTAGACGTAGATAAAATCCCGTATTCCATATGAACAAACATGGTATAACTAATAGTATTCTTGTAAGTGAAGTATTCTCTGAGACTCCATGGATTGGCATTACTTGCTTCCTGTGAAAGTCAACGCCATGCCTCCGATGTAACTCGACTGCCACAATGCGAACAGATATAGCGTTAGGTGCACTGATTTCTATAAACCAAGGACATATTCTGACAGTCATCAGCTCGTACTGATTGCTTCGGATGAGCACTGGGTATTCCATTGTGAGAGGTGACAAGAACTAGAGACTGCAATGATTCAATGGCAAAGTTGTTGCAAGCCAACTATCACACATAACCGAAAAGCAAGAACCAGTCACAGTGTTGCAAACTACCCACCAATATGAACATCACGTTTTACGAAGTAATTTCTTCCTTCCAGGAACAAGCGGCGCCATGTGGTCGCTGATGCTGATTTAGCTCAATTTCACAAGTACATACCAATAACAAAATAGTTACTCGAAACATAACAAAATAGTTACTCGAAATATTTAAATTTTTTCCCTCTAAAGTAATACATGTGAAAGTACTCTGAATTAGTTACCTGCAATATTTATACATTTGTACAAAAAAACCCATGTGTTTTGACAACACTCGCTGTTCTAATCGTAGTTGAGAGTACGTTTCTGAGCCATTTTCCTCTCGTGTAGTTCCTCAACACACAAAACAATTAAAAATACAAAGTCGTTCAAAAGCATTGCCATTGTTTTTACTGTCAAAGTTATGACCCCCAATGCCCAGAAACATAGGTTGTTTCAACCATTGAATCTGCAGGAAATATTCATATAGTAGCGTCGAGACAATGTGTCAGTAATATTGATGTGAAATTCTAAAGATTTTCAATAATTTTAACTATAATATACAACACTACGGAATAGAATATTAAATTGTCGAAGTGAAGCGAAACGTGTGGAGCGGAAATATTTTTTAAAAATTTCTGATCCTGGATATTTCATCTCTTTTCGATCATAATTAGAAAGGAGATCCATGATAAAATCATGAAAAAAAAACATCTCCCAATCTTGATGCTTTTACTAAACGTCAGACTGAGGGAGATAAACGCTTGTCCATACACATTTGATGTAATCCTTTGTTGCCTCACTGCGCTATGACAGTTGTCTATGGGAGGATTTTCTATATTTAGGCACGAGGAACCAGGATTTGTAAAGCGCATTCTGGTCAAATTATATTTCAATACTTGTTGAATGAGGAAACAAAAATTGAAAGCCGCCTGTAGAAAACGTTGTGTACTCTTAAGAAGTTTATGAATTCCTATTATACAGAACTTCAAACAGTGTCGACTGTATTACATTCAATAACATGGTAAACAACATCTGAAAACATGATACAAATAAGAGTTACTGTGAGAAATTTGATATAATTTGTAGGTCAATCTTATGTACGTTCTCCTAATGTGTCAATTACATGTGTATGTAGCCTTTTTTTAATCCATTTGATTGACCCACTGTCGTTGTCGCAAACCATTTAAACTCTAGCGGTATATTTCTGATTCATTCAGTAGTTATATCGTTGCCAGTACCCATAAAATGTATTAGCTGTGTGATTTTTCATAAATAAGCAAATTTTGAGTGTCGGATGCTTTATTTAACGCATTCAAAAGTAGGCCCAGTTCTTTTCCTAGCACATATATTTCTTGAAGGAGTTCTGAAGCAATCAGACATATTTACATGCAAGTGGTATACGTTAGTCGGCGTGGTACGATATTCCGCCAGGAAAGCGTGTTTCTCCTCAGACCCATGCGCACGACAAATGGGCATTTTGTGGTGGGGTTTCTTGACGGCTAATATCCTCGGTGAAATTAATTAATTACCTCATGGGGATTCATTCAAAGCAGCTTTGTCACCCGTATGGTGGGTTTCTTGGTTCTTGTCTCATATCCGATTCGAAATCAGTCAGGACGATCCTTGACGGTAAATATAATATAATAGATGAAAATTATTTATTGATATGTAAATTAATTTTTGAAGATACAATATGAAGTATTTAGCAGTTATTGACTTTTACGGAGGTCATGAAAATCAATAAGTGTTTTATTATATGATTCGAGGTATGTTCAAGAACTTGCCAAGTTGTAGAGCTCATTCTATTTGCCAGCATTCGTTACCTGAAAATAGATTGAAGAAGAATACATTTACGGTTGATCTACGCACGCTCGCCCCAGTCATGATGAGTGTTAATCCGAGTACCGATAAAAATGCGGAAAATTCATGAAAATGATGAAAAACAAGAAATAGAAGGTTTTGGTAGCTATCGATCTGCTGTCGTTTGTCATTCTGACAGCTCTGATTAGCGCCATATTCAGACAAAACACACGTTCGTGATTTGCTATGAATGAATGTGACGTCACGATCGGTCAATACCATAATTTCATGACTCGTCAATACAATCTATGCGCTGACCGGTCTTCGAATCGTTATTTATGGTAATATATAAGGACGCGTTTTTTGCACAATTAAAGTTGGTAATATATAGCTATTATATAATAACAATTCTTAGCGACTAGTTGAGTGCCTCATATATTATTTGCCGGCAACTGATAACCTACAGACAATATGTCGTGTATAATTAGAACAAAACAACGAGGGAAAGTTGTATTTACCAGCGGATGAAAGACCATTAGGTTTTGTTTGCCTTTCGCCATATGTGATGTTCTGTGTGCAAATTTCAAAATATTCAGTGACTTCGATTCGATCATTGCTGTTGATAGAGGTTTAATTCCCTCCCACACTTCATGCATAACGGAAATATCACATTCAAACATATTCTTAATCCTTTGGTGTCAAGAAACCTAACTGTGCCGGTAATGCAGCTGTTTTATGCGAAATACATGCATTAATGTATCCATTACAAACGTTACATGGAACTATACAGATATCAAGATCTATGGTGTTACAGAATAGATAACGGCAAAGAAAAATTAGTTGTGTGATTAAATGGCCACATGTTTTGTTACATCCTGTATTGGCAATAACCGGTCCCATGTTCTCAGTGCCTCATTCAGTTCATTGACTGAATGTGGAGACCAATTCTTCTCGCGTTTGATGAAGAGTTGACAAGTCCCAAGTGGATGTTTATGGTGCAGAACACACAGTTTTCCGTGGAACAGGAAGTGCCACGACCCGCACTGTTTATTCTGTTGATTCGCGCTTACAACTACATAACCAGGTCATTAGCGTCACCTGCGCACAAGAGGAAGCAACCAGAATCCAATTGTGTTGTTTTTCATTGCTGGTCATGCTATTATATTTTACATATATTTTTTTCAGCTTTCAGAATGTTTCTCAATATCAACATCTCAGACTGAATACTGCTTCGTTTTTTAGCCGTAGTGTCCTTACATTGATGGTTACCATTGTTACTCCCAGAGTCTTGCAGCCCTTACGTGTATGCCCATTATCAGGCTGAATATGGAATTGGCTTCCACTACCAAATAGTCCTACACTATTGTCCGTGTGTATTTGAAATTTCTCAATATTAATCAGATCAGTTGATTTAGTACATACCACGTGACTGGCTGCTAACTCTCACTGACACCGACAAATGAGGACAGTGGAAAATTGATGACGTGAGCCCATGGGCAACTAACCAGATGTGTGAACGGATGAGCCTCACGGGCTTTCCCAATGTTAAATTTCCTATCTAACCCCCCCCCCCCCCCCACCTAAGTTGATGAAATATAGCCCGTAAACCGAACTTTTGGTCTAAACCATGGTAGGGGCTATTTCTCCAAATGTAGCCCATAAACCGTCTACAGTTGTTTGCCCGACCAACCGTATCCCCGGGAAAACGGAACGGAGTTATGGGGATTTCTTAGGGGGAATAAAGCTGAAAACGCCCCACAACCACAGTTTAAGCCAAAAGTGCGGTCTTATGAGGATTTTTTCAGGACTTATGGGGAAAGTTAAGATAGGAAATTTAACATTGGGTCCGCCCGTAACGCCCATCCGTTCACCCGTCCGTGCACATGATGGACAACATGTTCGCAGATATTCCACTTTTCTTAGTAACAGTATCAGATATTGTTTCACCAATACCAACCGAGAACTACTTATCTTACATGTAGGTAATTGTTGGATTCAAAACAGACGAGTTTGAAAAAAACACTGCTCTTTGTCTCATCATGAAGGGCTGAAATGTGTTCCACAAAATTGCTGGAAGGAGTTTTGGAGCAATCAGACATATTAAAGAAGGAATTGTGTATCTAAAATCCAAGGGGTATACGTTTGTACGCATGATAAATATGCCGCCACCATAATGCAGGAATGCATGTTTCTCCTCACACCCATACCACGAGGAATAGACATACTGTGGTGTGTTTTCCTGACGGCTAATACCTTGGGCGAGACTAATTAATTATCGCTTGGGTGCTGCGGTGAATATTTAGAGCAGCTTCATTACCCACAAGGTGGGTATCTGGGTTACTTGGTCATATCCAACATGGGACGAGTTGACACCAATCAGGACACTGGATCAACATTCCTTGAAAATATTTATATACATGTAGTAGATGAGTATAATGTTTTTGATACATATCTAGATTAGGGTTTTAAAGATACGATGTTAAGTTTTAATCCTTAGAGACCAGTTAGTCCAAGAGCTCAGACACTTTTATTTGTGTTTTATTTGCCAAAAGGTCTGAATAGTGGGTTTTGTAGAGGAGTATATGTAGTTTTCAGAAATCCATTTCTTACAAAATTCTACTTGGAACTTTTTTCAAAATTCTCATTTGAAGTGGGGTACCCCCCTTTTACAGTATTTTCGCAAAGCGATATTTTCGATAGTTTGCTCCCGATTGTTTTCCATAATAAAACCATTAATATTAACTAGACAGTCACAAATAATATACCAAATGGAAGCTCTTACTCTCAGGAATATCATGGAATAGATTACATTTACAATCCATGTATATCTGATAGTGAAATTTGGGATTTTCTATCAAAGCCATAAGAACGTCAGAGCCGCCTTTGAAAAATAACTTTTGTGTGTGTTGTGTTTGTATGAGTGGTGGATAGAAATGAATGTCAACTTTTTAATCCACCCTGTTCCATGACCTGAGCAATCAGCTTCATTTTGATACCAAATTTGTACTGTTATGTCCATTAGCCGACCAGATGTGGCACTTTTGAGTTGATAGATACTGTACGGATGCAGATACTCGAAATCGTAATTTCACCATATGGGCTATATTTACCAAGTGCATCCCTGGAACAGAATGAAATTGTGCAATGAAATTCAGAATGAAATTCAGAATGAAATTCACAACAATTTCAGAATTGTTGTGAAATAGTTTCATCAATCACCGGAGACATTCATAATTAATTAGAGATGGAAAGTATGATCGAACACAAATCGGCATTCAGACGGCGTTGCCGATTTTTCTAAAGCATCATATCATATCGATTTTAGGTCACAACTATAAATTTGGTATCATAATGAAGCTTATTGCTCAAATAATTGACCACGATCAATTAGAAAGCAAATAATTTTTTTGGGTTGACCACATATATGAAAAATATTCAAACAACAGTTATCACCCGAAGATCGCTCTGACATTCTTATGGTTTGGATAGAAAATCCCAAGTTCCACCATCAGATATACATGTATAGCAATGTAATCTATCTCATGATATTCCTGAGAGTAAGAGCTCTCATTTGGTATATTATTCGTGACTATCCAGTTAACATTAATGGTTTTATTGTGGAAAACAATCGGGAGCAAACTACCAAAAATATCGCTTTGCGAATAAAAACTGTAAAGGGGGTACCTACGGTGCCTCATTACTGCCAATTACATTCGTGCATTTCTCACCCCGTCGATAATTATCACCTTACAACATTCACCAAGTTTATAATATCCACCCCATCTATAATTATCACCTCATAATTATCACCGCATTCATAATTTCCACCCCATCTATATTTGTCACCTCACAATATTCACCAAGTTTATAATATTCACCCCATCTATAATTATCATCTCATAATTTTCACAGCATTTAAAAATTCCACCCCATCTATAATTATCACCTAACATTTTTCACCGAGTTTATATACACCCCATCTATAATTACCACCTCAGAATTATCACCGCGTTTATAATTTCCACCCCATCTATAATTATCACCTAACATTTTTCACCGAGTTTATATACACCCCATCTATAATTACCACCTCACAATTTTCGCCGAGTTATAATATGCACCCCATCTATAATTACCACCTCAGAATTATCACCGTGTTCATAATTTCCACTCCATCTATAATTATCACCTCACAATATTCACCGAGTTTATAATATCCACCCCATCTATATTTACCACCTCAGAATTATCATCACGTTTATAATTTCCACCCCGTTCATAATTATCACCTCGCAATTTTCACCCCGTTTATAATTTACACCCTGTCCACAATTATCATCTCAGAATTATCACTGCATTTATAATTTCCACCCCGTCTGTAATTATCACCTCATATTTTTCACCCAGTTTATAATCTCCACCCCATCCATAATTATCACCACGGATTAACACCTCGTTCATAATTTCCACCCGTCTATAATTAACACCTCAGAATTATCATCGAGTTTATAATTATGGGTACAGAATTTCAATTGGTGCATTGAGTAAATGTATGGGCACTCTTGGCATTCTGTGCACTGTATTGACGAGCATATAAGGACATGTCCTCATATATGTGCACTTCCTTATATCCGGACATAAGAACATGTCCTCATATGTGAACTTTTTTTAGAAATTGCCTATAAAACATCACACCCATATCTGAAGGACAATTTGCATGTCGATGATCAGGGGCGGGTTTAGGGGGGGGGGCAAGGGGGCCTTGCCCCCCAACCGCTCCCAAAAAAAAAGAAGGAAAAAGAGAAGAAAAAAGAAAGAAAAGGAGAAGAGAGGGGAGGAAGTGTTTTCAAGATAAATTACACCAGGAAGTACCTCTAACTGCTGGGGCCCCATGTCGCGAGCAATGTATTTACTCTATAGCCTACCCACCTGTTCTTATTGAAAGCATTTCAATGGTTCAAAACTAAGTAATATTTTATGTCATATTTTGTTTCAACTACAGTGATCATGCATTTATGGGTGTTAAGTAATGCTTGATAGTTAGATCCAGGAGAACTCTGGGATGCTGTATTATGCACTCGAATATCGCCAGCTTCTGGGGCCCTTGAGCGGGCCCCAGACCCCCGACCGACAGGGGCTTGCTTCAACTGGCTCAACAACATTTCAAAAATAGGCTTTCCCTCAAAATCCTAGATTTGCAAAATCAGCCATATAACACACTCTTTAGGGGGATGGAAAATGGACCAAATGGAAGCTGTGAAACACACCACTGCATATCCCTTCAGCTTCTGGGGCCCTCAAGCGGGTCCCAGACCACCTCGCTTCACGACATTTCATATCTTGGCCCTCCTTCAGAACCCTCGATCCACCCCAGATCAGGCATTCATAAACTCTCCAAGGCCATGAAATTGGTTCAAGGAGAGCCCTAGAACACACCATTGGCTCGCTTTGCTCGCTGCTCTGTTGATCAAAGGTTTTGCCCCACCCTCCCCCCCCCCCAAGTTGTGAAAAATGACGCAACTGGAACACGTGTAGCACGTACCACTACGTATACCATGTTCAGCATATTAATCTTGAATATTCTTGTGGTCTTGAAATTAAATTGTATAAATGTCGAGTGTATGTGATATAGACCTACAGGGAATTGTGTGTCACTCAAATGGACATAATTCATTGCGCCAACGATTTAATTAGGTCCCCATTTTCAGTCTATAGTAGTGCATATAGTGTCCTTACATATGAATAAATGGGATCTTTTTATGTCTGAATATAAGGGCGTGTCCTTATAAGTGAACACGTTTTGAAATTTTGATATATTGTGAAAATGCACAAATCCAGAACCCGTCCTTATATGTGCTTCAATGCGGTAGCTATAGAAGCGCTCCCACAAGCGTTTTGTTGCTCTAGGGCTGCAGATGTTCACGAAGTAATCCAATTTTGGATATTACGGACTCGGTGAATATTCTGAGGTGATAATTATAAACGGGGTGGAAATTATAAACGCGGTGATAATTATGAGGTGATAATTGTTGACTGGGTGGACTGGGTGTAAACTATAAACGGGGTGAAAATTGTGAGGTCATAATTATAAACGGGGTGGAAATTATAAACGCGGTGATAATTCTGAGGTGGTAAATATAGATGGGGTGGATATTATCAACTCGGTGAATATTGTGAGGTGATAATTATAAACGGGGTGGAAATTATAATCGCGGTGATAATTCTGAGGTGATAAATATAGATGGGGTGGATATTATAAACTCGGTGAATATTGTGAGGTGATATATTATAGATGGGGTGGAAATTATGAGGTGATATTTATAGATGGGGTGGATATTATAAACTCGGTGAATGTTGTGAGGTGATAATTATAGACGGGGTGAGAAATGCACGAATGTAATTGGCGGTAATGAGCCATCGTAGGTACCCCTTTACAGTTTTTTCGCAAAGCGATATTTTCGGTAGTTTGCTCCCAATTGTTTTACGTGTATATCTGATAGTGAAACTTGGGATTTTCTATCCAAACCATGAGTATGTCAGAGCGGTCTTCGGGTGATAACTGTTTTTTTGTGTGTATATTTTTCATATATGTGGTCAACCAGAAAACATTATTTGCTTTCTAATGTCCAATTATTTGAGCAATCAGCTTTATTATGAAACCAAATTTATAGTTGTGTGACCTAAAATCGATATGATATGATGCTTTAGAAAAATCGGCAGCGCCGTCTGAATGCCGATTTGTGTTCGATAATACTTTCCATCTCTAATTAATTATGAATGTCTTCAGTGATTGATGAAACTATTTCACAACAATTTGGAAATTGTTGTGAATTTCATTCTGAATTTCATTGCACAATTTCATTCTGTTCCAGGGATGCACTTGGTAAATATAGCCCATTATGGTGAAATTACGATTTCGAGTATCTGCATCCGTACAGTATCTATCAACTCAAAAGCGCCACATCTGGTCGGCTAATGGACATAACAGTACAAATTTGGTATCAAAATGGAGCTGATTGCTCAGGTCATGGAACAGGGTGGATGAAAAAGTTGACATTCATTTCATCTCCACCACACATACAAAAACAACACACACAAAAGTTATTTTTCAAAGGCGGCTCTGACGTTCTTATGGCTTTGATAGAAAATCCCAAGTTTCACTATCAGATATACATGGATTGTAAATGTAATCTATTTTATATTCCTGGGAGTAAGAGCTTCCATTTGGTATATTGTTTGTGACTGTCCAGTTAATATTAATGGTTTTATTGTGGAAAACAATCGGGAGCAAACTATCGAATAGTCCAAGTCCAAGAGCTCAGACACTTTTATTTGTGTTTCATTTGCCAAAAGGTCTGAATAGTGGGTTTTGTAGAGGAGTATATGTAGTTTCCAGAAATCCATTTCTTACAAAATTCTACTTGGAACTTTTTTCAAAATTCTCATTTGAAGTGGGGTACCCCCTTTTACAGTATTTTCGCAAAGCGATATTTTCGATAGTTTGCTCCCGATTGTTTTCCACAATAAAACCATTAATATTAACTGGACAGTCACAAACAATATACCAAATGGAAGCTCTTACTCCCAGGAATATAAAATAGATTACATTTACAATCCATGTATATCTGATAGTGAAACTTGGGATTTTCTATCAAAGCCATAAGAACGTCAGAGCCGCCTTTGAAAAATAACTTTTGTGTGTGTTGTTTTTGTATGTGTGGTGGAGATGAAATGAATGTCAACTTTTTCATCCACCCTGTTCCATGACCTGAGCAATCAGCTCCATTTTGATACCAAATTTGTACTGTTATGTCCATTAGCCGACCAGATGTGGCGCTTTTGAGTTGATAGATACTGTACGGATGCAGATACTCGAAATCGTAATTTCACCATAATGGGCTATATTTACCAAGTGCATCCCTGGAACAGAATGAAATTGTGCAATGAAATTCAGAATGAAATTCACAACAATTTCCAAATTGTTGTGAAATAGTTTCATCAATCACTGAAGACATTCATAATTAATTAGAGATGGAAAGTATTATCGAACACAAATCGGCATTCAGACGGCGCTGCCGATTTTTCTAAAGCATCATATCATATCGATTTTAGGTCACACAACTATAAATTTGGTTTCATAATAAAGCTGATTGCTCAAATAATTGGACATTAGAAAGCAAATAATGTTTTCTGGTTGACCACATATATGAAAAATATACACACAAAAAAACAGTTATCACCCGAAGACCGCTCTGACATACTCATGGTTTGGATAGAAAATCCCAAGTTTCACTATCAGATATACACGTAAAACAATTGGGAGCAAACTATCGAAAATATCGCTTTGCGAAAAAACTGTAAAGGGGTACCTACGATGGCTCATTACCGCCAATTACATTCGTGCATTTCTCACCCCGTCTATAATTATCACCTCACAACATTCACCGAGTTTATAATATCCACCCCATCTATAAATATCACCTCATAATTTCCACCCCATCTATAATATATCACCTCACAATATTCACCGAGTTTATAATATCCACCCCATCTATATTTATCACCTCAGAATTATCACCGCGATTATAATTTCCACCCCGTTTATAATTATCACCTCACAATATTCACCGAGTTGATAATATCCACCCCATCTATATTTACCACCTCAGAATTATCACCGCGTTTATAATTTCCACCCCGTTTATAATTATGACCTCACAATTTTCACCCCGTTTATAGTTTACACCCAGTCCACCCAGTCAACAATTATCACCTCATAATTATCACCGCGTTTATAATTTCCACCCCGTTTATAATTATCACCTCAGAATATTCACCGAGTCCGTAATATCCAAAATTGGATTACTTCGTGAACATCTGCAGCCCTAGAGCAACAAAACGCTTGTGGGAGCGCTTCTATAGCTACCGCATTGAAGCACATATAAGGACGGGTTCTGGATTTGTGCATTTTCACAATATATCAAAATTTCAAAACGTGTTCACTTATAAGGACACGCCCTTATATTCAGACATAAAAAGATCCCATTTATTCATATGTAAGGACACTATATGCACTACTATAGACTGAAAATGGGGGCCTAATTAAATCGTTGGCGCAATGAATTATGTCCATTTGAGTGACACACAATTCCCTGTAGGTCTATATCACATACACTCGACATTTATACAATTTAATTTCAAGACCACAAGAATATTCAAGATTAATATGCTGAACATGGTATACGTAGTGGTACGTGCTACACGTGTTCCAGTTGCGTCATTTTTCACAACTTGGGGGGGGGGGGGAGGGTGGGGCAAAACCTTTGATCAACAGAGCAGCGAGCAAAGCGAGCCAATGGTGTGTTCTAGGGCTCTCCTTGAACCAATGTCATGGCCTTGGAGAGTTTATGAATGCCTGATCTGGGGTGGATCGAGGGTTCTGAAGGAGGGCCAAGATATGAAATGTCGTGAAGCGAGGTGGTCTGGGACCCGCTTGAGGGCCCCAGAAGCTGAAGGGATATGCAGTGGTGTGTTTCACAGCTTCCCTTTGGTCCATTTTCCATCCCCCTAAAGAGTGTGTTATATGGCTGATTTTGCAAATCTAGGATTTTGAGGGAAAGCCTATTTTTGAAATGTTGTTGAGCCAGTTGAAGCAAGCCCCTGTCGGTCGGGGGTCTGGGGCCCGCTCAAGGGCCCCAGAAGCTGGCGATATTCGAGTGCATAATACAGCATCCCAGAGTTCTCCTGGATCTAACTATCAAGCATTACTTAACACCCATGAATGCATGATCACTGTAGTTGAAACAAAATATGACATAAAATATTACTTAGTTTTGAACCATTGAAATGCTTTCAATAAGAACAGGTGGGTAGGCTATAGAGTAAATACATTGCTCGCGACATGGGGCCCCAGCAGTTAGAGCTACTTCCTGGTGTAATTTATCTTGAAAACACTTCCTCCCCTCTCTTCTCCTTTTCTTTCTTTTTTCTTCTCTTTTTCCTTCTTTTTTTTTGGGAGCGGTTGGGGGGCAAGGCCCCCTTGCCCCCCCCCCCCCTAAACCCGCCCCTGATCATCGACATGCAAATTGTCCTTCAGATATGGGTGTGATGTTTTATAGGCAATTTCTAAAAAAAAGTTCACATATGAGGACATGTTCTTATGTCCGGATATAAGGAAGTGCACATATATGAGGACATGTCCTTATATGCTCGTCAATACAGTGCACAGAATGCCAAGAGTGCCCATACATTTACTCAATGCACCAATTGAAATTCTGTACCCATAATTATAAACTCGATGATAATTCTGAGGTGTTAATTATAGACGGGTGGAAATTATGAACGAGGTGTTAATCCGTGGTGATAATTATGGATGGGGTGGAGATTATAAACTGGGTGAAAAATATGAGGTGATAATTACAGACGGGGTGGAAATTATACATGCAGTGATAATTCTGAGATGATAATTGTGGACAGGGTGTAAATTATAAACGGGGTGAAAATTGCGAGGTGATAATTATGAACGGGGTGGAAATTATAAACGTGGTGATAATTCTGAGGTGGTAAATATAGATGGGGTGGATATTATAAACTCGGTGAATATTGTGAGGTGATAATTATAGATGGAGTGGAAATTATGAACACGGTGATAATTCTGAGGTGGTAATTATAGATGGGGTGCATATTATAACTCGGCGAAAATTGTGAGGTGGTAATTATAGATGGGGTGTATATAAACTCGGTGAAAAATGTTAGGTGATAATTATAGATGGGGTGGAAATTATAAACGCGGTGATAATTCTGAGGTGGTAATTATAGATGGGGTGTATATAAACTCTGTGAAAAATGTTAGGTGATAATTATAGATGGGGTGGAATTTTTAAATGCTGTGAAAATTATGAGATGATAATTATAGATGGGGTGAATATTATAAACTTGGTGAATATTGTGAGGTGATAAATATAGATGGGGTGGAAATTATGAATGCGGTGATAATAATGAGGTGATAATTATAGATGGGGTGGATATTATAAACTTGGTGAATGTTGTAAGGTGATAATTATCGACGGGGTGAGAAATGCACGAATGTAATTGGCAGTAATGAGGCACCGTAGGTACCCCCTTTACAGTTTTTATTCGCAAAGCGATATTTTTGGTAGTTTGCTCCCGATTGTTTTCCACAATAAAACCATTAATGTTAACTGGATAGTCACGAATAATATACCAAATGAGAGCTCTTACTCTCAGGAATATCATGAGATAGATTACATTGCTATACATGTATATCTGATGGTGGAACTTGGGATTTTCTATCCAAACCATAAGAATGTCAGAGCGATCTTCGGGTGATAACTGTTGTTTGAATATTTTTCATATATGTGGTCAACCCAAAAAAATTATTTGCTTTCTAATTGATCGTGGTCAATTATTTGAGCAATAAGCTTCATTATGATACCAAATTTATAGTTGTGACCTAAAATCGATATGATATGATGCTTTAGAAAAATCGGCAACGCCGTCTGAATGCCGATTTGTGTTCGATCATACTTTCCATCTCTAATTAATTATGAATGTCTCCGGTGATTGATGAAACTATTTCACAACAATTCTGAAATTGTTGTGAATTTCATTCTGAATTTCATTCTGAATTTCATTGCACAATTTCATTCTGTTCCAGGGATGCACTTGGTAAATATAGCCCATATGGTGAAATTACGATTTCGAGTATCTGCATCCGTACAGTATCTATCAACTCAAAAGTGCCACATCTGGTCGGCTAATGGACATAACAGTACAAATTTGGTATCAAAATGAAGCTGATTGCTCAGGTCATGGAACAGGGTGGATTAAAAAGTTGACATTCATTTCTATCCACCACTCATACAAACACAACACACACAAAAGTTATTTTTCAAAGGCGGCTCTGACGTTCTTATGGCTTTGATAGAAAATCCCAAATTTCACTATCAGATATACATGGATTGTAAATGTAATCTATTCCATGATATTCCTGAGAGTAAGAGCTTCCATTTGGTATATTATTTGTGACTGTCTAGTTAATATTAATGGTTTTATTATGGAAAACAATCGGGAGCAAACTATCGAAAATATCGCTTTGCGAAAATACTGTAAAAGGGGGGTACCCCACTTCAAATGAGAATTTTGAAAAAAGTTCCAAGTAGAATTTTGTAAGAAATGGATTTCTGAAAACTACATATACTCCTCTACAAAACCCACTATTCAGACCTTTTGGCAAATAAAACACAAATAAAAGTGTCTGAGCTCTTGGACTAAGTGGAGTGTCTGGTACATTATTGGCAGGAAACACTAGATTTCCCATACGCTACATTGGCAGTAATCGTTCCCTTGTTCTCAATGACCCCTTGACTGAATGCAGAGAGTAATTTTCCTCACGTTTAATGACGAATTGACAAGTCCCAAATGGATGTTTATGTCGCAGAACACACAGGAAGTGCCACGACCCGCACTCTTTATTCTGTTGATTGACGCTTACAACCAGTCACGTGATTAGCGTCACATGTGCACGTGAACAGTGTCACATAGTCAACACCACCGACAGTAAACAGAATCTAATGTTGTTGTTTTTTTTATTGCTAATGATGCTACGTTATTTTAAATGTATTTATTTCAGATTTCAGATGTTGTTCGCACATCAACATCTCAAACAGAATACTGCTCCGATACAACCACTTTGTCCTCTAGTGAGTATATCGAGGACATTCATGATTAGCATTGTGACTCCCAAAGACTTGCATCCCATGTGTGGATGCCCATTATCATGCTGAATATGGAATTGGCTTCCACTAATATGGAGTCCTATCCTAGTCCTATCCTAGAAACTGGCGTCATTAAATAGCCCGCATTCATCAAATCCCCCAATGTTTATCAGATCAGCCGGTTCAGTACACACCACAAGACACATAAACACGGCAGAAAATAAGTGACATGAGCCCAAGGCCGGCAACCGGCCAACCGTATCCCACTGTGCACATGATGTTCGAGAGGTATATACAATTCATTAGTTGCTTGCTCTATTGTTTAGCAGAGCCCAATAAGTCAGTTATTCTCTAGAGTAGAGATCAATAAATTACGGACAGGTCATTAAAATTATATGATAATCACCTGTTGGGCGGGTGTTCAAATGAAGTATATGTCACACAACTGGATGGTATTGTACCCCTGTTACCGTGAAAGAGTACTGTAGCCTATAAACAACCAAACAAAAATGCATGGAATGAAAGGAAAATTATAATATTTAGTGCACCAAAATAGTGCTTCATGCTATAATATATCTGAAAATTTGTTAATGAACAAATGAAGACAGTTTCTTTTTACTGTATCAAGTTGTATATCAGATACATTTATAAGTATATTTTTTACAACCACAAACATTGTTCAATATCCCCGATTGATTGTTATGTTATTGTTATAAGTTCGTGCTATAGGTACACAGTGATGCTGTTCAAAATGTCTGTGCTTATATTCTAATAGTAATATGGGGGTTCATATTTGCATGATTCCAATTATTGCTCAATTCTGTTCATAATGCATTTGGTTGAACTTTCTGCATGTTTGCCTGATAATACTGACTTTTTTTTCAATATTATCAGAATTGCCTGTGTGATTTGAAATGTAAGGTTGTCGATGCCTACACACATCTCTGAAGTACAAGGCTGTCTGGGGCTGTCCTTGACGTCAAAGCGTGTGTTGGCGGGAACACCTGATTCGGTGCACACGACTCGAACCTCACGCCATCCCTGGAGGGACTGAAACAGGACTCGCACCCATCACTAACCTTATAAAGACACACACCTCCATTGGACGCTAATTAGCACTGGCTGCCTTACTACCTGATACCAAGGCCTCAGGTGGCAATCCTACAGATTGTAAGTAGGAGATATGGTTCCCGTAATAACTAGGCGTAGGAAGTAGCAGCCGAGTGTCAAAGACAAACTAAAGTTCACTGACTGATGGGTGTGGGAGACATGCAAAATATAAACACGTATATATTATTATTATGTTGCAAGATATGCATATATCTCAAAATGAAAGTAATTTGTCTGCCCTTGATGACGTCATGTCCTTCGGGACGGGACTGGTTTTTCACAACAGTGTTTCCTGTTCATTTATCATCACCATACAATTCGGGTACTTGTGGTAGTAGATCGATACGTAAATTATGCCCGTTAAAGCCGTTTGTGACTCGCACTCGTCGGTGTTTCAATTATACATGCATACCTATTTATACAAACATCTCAATCAATGGGAGTCATAGATATGTCCTTTGCTGTATGCATCTATGCGGCTCCTAATCTTATGGTCAATCTGACAGAACTGTCATTATCTTATCGCCCAAATACTAGCTCAAGGACAAGTGTCGCACATCTATTCCCACACAAATCAATATATATTCTGCAAGACACCATTGTGACATGGATTCAGTGTAGATGTACGTGCAGTTTTGCCATGTACACTTTCGAAATTTACATGGCCATGTGACAGTCACAGAATTAATCAAAACCTATTTGATGACATTCTACTTTGTAATGACTGCATTGAGGAGATTTTAGACTAGCTTTAAATACTGACGTTTATTGTACAATCCAATGGCAAGGGTTCTTCATACTTCGTACTATAAATCATGTGAATGTTAGTGTGAGTGACTAAAGTTATTCGTGAGCTTGACGTTTGGACGGTTTGCATTCGCATCTGGAAAAACAGAACATCATAATATACGTGCCTTGATTTCTATACCAAATTGGATACTGTAAACACTTTCTGAGGGCATTCCGATGTGAATATGGTTTGATTTTCCCGACCAATTTCGATTTCTAGCCATCCCGACATGAACCCAACGAAGTAGGCCTAAACTCATAATTTTTACACTGATAAACGTCATGTATTTACAGTATGATATCAGCACCTAGGAGATTCCACGTATATCTACACGTGTGTTTCATAACGGACATCACTGAAATCGGAATAGGACAGCTTTAAAAAATATTTTACTGATGTTTTTTTTTACAAAGTGCGTAACCATGACAGAATACACTGATCCTAATCACGGAATCCTGCATCTACAACATAATGGCACTTAGCTAGGAAATATAAATACATGTAGAATGTGTAACCCTTCGAATGGCATCGCTGTTCAATACACCTATCAAAGTGCGTAGCCCACGGGTATCATTTTACATGAATTATTGAGTTAGACAGTAAATTTGTCTCGAGTATGTATATTTGCATTACAACAGATGGTGAAGTTTTCTTGATATACATAGTGTAAATGTAGTATTAGCGTATCCGGAATGAGTGAAAATTTTGGTTTCATCTTACCATTCATTAGCAAAATTCACATGTAACTTACCTAGAAATATAACTGCCAACCGAATTCGTTGTTTATGTAAAACCCTGATTTCGCCTACATATTCTATTTATGAATTTTATTAATGAATTCATGAATAAGCGTTTATGAATTTCCCTACAATTTCCCGATATTGCTTGATATTGCACATTTCGGACGGGCTTAGTTTTGGTTGTTTGAACAAATTTCGTACATGTTCTTGGTAGTAGTTTATTTGTGTTTCTCAAGTCATATTATTTTCCTTATTTTTTTTATTTTCCGAAATACCAGAAGACTACATTATGAAGGGTGTGTACAATACAATAATATATAATTATCAAAACTACAAAATTCAACACACATAGAAATTAACCCCAAAACATTGTCAATCTCGAATGATCAAACTATCTGATTACTATTCAATCAGATGTGATTCGACGCCATTATGGGTACCAACGAAGCTACCCCAGATTGGTGTCATTGAAATCGTCGACATGTCGCTGTTAATCAATTATACATTGCACATAGATAGTAAACAAGGATATTTTCAGCTAGTTTTTTTTTGACTGAGAGAAGTTTCACCTGATGAGCTATCGATATTCCCGATGAGGAACAAAGATATGATGGTTGTTCCTACCACTACAGCATTTATCATATATCTTCCAAGAATGGGATGATTGGAAAGTAAACAAAATAGGTGAACAATGAACAGGACATGGCAATCTCGGACACATACAAATACAAAACATACAGGAGCTTCTTATGAACAAGTAGCACACCCTGAATGTGTGTCAAAATATAAGTGTTTTTCAGATACTTTTAGGGTTATCGGACCATGGCGGTGAGTCCATCGTCCGTCCGTTGTCGTCGGCGGCGGCGGCGTTAGTGCCGTCCGTCTATGTTTTCATCTTTAATATTTACGTTCGGATCTCTCTGAAATTTTGCAAAAAAATACCTTAAAATATCATGGGGATATTCCACGTTTTTTTTCCAAAATGGCGGCTAGTTTTAAGGAAAAAGTGCCAAATTTAGACTTTGGCGACCATTTTCTCAAAAAATATCTCATCAGTTTTCAGATTTTCAAAAAAAAAAAACCTTATGAACCCTTGTGACGTGTATTAGTTTTGTTCTCCTTGAATCGCCAGTCTGGCGTGACAGTCAATATGATTTTTGGATGGGTTGACAAAAAAAAACAGCCATAAGCAATAAAATTCCGCCTTTGAAAATCTTGTTTTTAGAAAACTTCATCCATTTTTCCTTCATAATGGGAGCTATATGGAGTGAACATCCAGAACACTTCAAGAGAGAGCTTAAATAGGAAAGCATATATTGAGGTTTCAGTGGTGACATTTAATTCGACTTTGAATGACCTTGAAAGGTTAAAGCGGCCCTATCTGTAGAAAAATTTCTATTAACTTCCTCACAAATGGATGCATCCGACCCCGCATACCCCTGTGATGTGTTCATGTTTCATTGTTCTTGAACGGTCTGTCTGCATGTGGCGGTCATTTTGATTTTCCAAATATTTAGTGAAAAAAGTTTTGTGCTAAATTAAGTCACTATCTGCTTTGAACAAATTCCAAGACAAAAAAGTTTTTCACCATTGAAAACATTTTTGGATCCACTTTTTATCCACTTTCTGCTTCATAATGGGAGCTGTATTGAGTAAACGCCTAGAACACTTTTAGATAGCCTAAACATTGGCACTTTCAAATAGGAGGTCACATATAATGATTTCAGTGGTGACCTTGAATTTGACCTTCAGTGAATTTGAAGGTCAAAACAGAATTTCGGTGAAAACAAAAACTCCAGTTGTGTCTGAACACTGTACATTTCTACCATAACCATTTCTACGATAAGGGAATATCTATTATAATCCGAACTAATTAGGCAAGTTTGTGTATTGACAAAAATCATTGCCAGGAAATAATTAGTACTTGGGTGTTTGCACACTTTGGGGAAAGTTCAATGGACTTATGTTATATAATGAGCAGGTCAAAAAGTACGTTGACTCCTGTTTCCAGTATCCAAGTAAAGTATATTTCAGTTGATACTTCATTTCATATTCTCTCATGGGAACTTGTGTACATGAATGTATTCTAAATCATCATGAACTAGCGATGTAGAAATAAAACAAGTATACAACAAAATATTTACCTCATCTAGAATAATAGTTATCTAGAATAAATGTTCCCAAAGAAAATCCTACTTTCTAGTTTGATCATCATGATCATTTGTGGGAGAAAATCTAAACTATACTTTACATGAATTTGTATTTAACAACAAAGGTTTTTACATTATATTCATAATCAATGAAGTTAGGTAGCGGTCGAATCCACAACAATTGAAGCTCGTCAACTATGACTCAGCATCGACCCAATCTCCAGTTGTGCACATCTCACAAAGAAATACCCGATCGGCAGCTGGAGCAATCAAGCCGTCCGTGAATCGGCACTATATATATGTATTATCGCCTCGGACGCTTTCTTGCGAGCACTCTTCAGGGGCCTAGTGCACCAAACCGTCGGTGAAGCGTCGGTGACAACGTCCGTCGTAAAAACACCAACGTCCGTCGTGAATTCTGCTTCCGTGTGAAAGTTGGTGTGCACCAAGCTTTCGGTCGTTGAAAACTAACGTCCACTGGACGTAAAAGCTGCGACTCCTACTGAGCAGTCGTAGATGGGTCGTACATCATCTGAAATCGTGTACCACACAATATAAGTGGAGTAAAATATTTCTTATCTGTGCGATATGTTCACATAACATTCTGATAGCGTTGGGAACGAGCTGTTATCAAAATTTTAATGATAGCAGAGTGTTAGTATAATTATGCTACCAACTGCGCTATTATGATGGTTGCTTGAACACGCGAAGAAAACTCAAATTATGAAACTGTTCTATATCATTTGTTTCGAATTTACTGTAAATAGCCTTTTTTTCAAATACTTAGATATATTTACACACTAAACCAATGTACAGATTATATTGTCATAAGCGACGATAACGCTGGTTGATGGTTGATCCTTTGCCATTATATGCATCATGTGTTAACCAATGCTTGAGTACAATACATGTGTGAGATATTGGAATCGCACAGGTAAAATATACATTTATTGTCAAGAGATTTATTTTACGCTTCAATAGGTTTATGTTTGCAGCTGCAGTGCACACCAGAGTGATTACAGTAAATGTTTGTAAAATTTATTCTCCACACAATAGTTTTCCAGAATTATACTTTACGTGTATTTCCAACATCAGCCATCCATATAATATACATTTAACAGTTAAAACTGATAATCTTGACAATTAAAAGCTCAAACAAGTATGCACCGATCCGTCGGTAGGCACGCCGACGCGTCGGACCAACGACCAATTTGCGACTTCTCGGTGCACGCCACACGGGCGGTGATTTCACGACGGACGTTTCTACGACGGACGTAGGTTCCCCCGACACTCCACCGACGCTTGTTTTACGACGGTTTGGTGCACTAGGCCCCAGGTCGCATTCCTCATCTGAACAAATAATACCTAAAACTCCGACACAAAAATTGCCGATTAGCGATACATTTTGTGATGATATCAGGCTTTTTGACACATATAGCTTGCGAACACTCTAGGGCTGGCATTTTTTTTCCTACAGGAATTGCCATGTTCTTAGACAGGCATGTTGAGAAACACCCCGACACCAAACCTATTTTTTTTTTCGGAAAGATTGAATTCATTTTAATAAGTTTATCATGTCAGAAATAATATTAAGTTTATGTTTATTTGTTATGTTTGCTACATGGAATGTGAATAGTAAAGGCTTTTATTAGTTACATTGATGGCAGACACTGGCCTGACAGAAATGATATTTTGTTTGAATTAACTTATTTGGGGCAATGGAGATACTAGAGGATACACCCACGCGGTCGTCGGTGACCGGAGAGCATCTGGTTGGTCTATTCGTTTCATACAATATGTACGACTTGTCGTGGTTCAGAAATGGGGGGAGGGAGGCAGGTGTCTGATTTTTATGATAACAGGTCTGTACAAAACAACTGGAGTACGTAATTACACTTATGTATTCACATTACAACAGAGTATGACCAAAATACTAGAATGCAGATTTATCCTCACGTAGGCCTACAATCGGAAGAAAGACATTTATTCACTGGTTTTCGTGACTGCTAATTCCCTGAGATAGATTAATAATCACCCCGGTGGGAGGTGTGATGGATAATTAAAGCGGTTGTATCACTAAAATGGTGCTCTGTGGGTTACTATGTCATAACGACATTGTTGGCACCAATGCGCTCACTGAATTCCCATTGTTCGGGGAAAAAGTATAATACCAGATAAGATAATATTACAACATGTAGATTTTGTTTTAGAGATAAAATATCAAGCAAAGTCATTAACGACTAATTGAATAGTTCATTCATCATTCTTGCTGGCAACTTTATTGTGTGATTATCTGTTCGTACGTTCATGGGTTCGTTATGTTTCTTACATCAAAATATGTTTTTGATATATCACATCTTCCGAATAATCGTTCTCGAACGGAAGTCAACCACTGAAACATTCACATATTTGAAATAATCCATTGGCTAAATAAATAGAGCTAGTTCCAAGAGTTGTCTATGCTGCATAACATACAGTTATGTAACAGGAAGTGCAACGACCCACACTACTTATTCCGCCGATGGACGGTTCTAACTGACCACGTGATTGGCATCACCTGGGCGCGTGAACAGTGTCACTAATGCTACAACGCGGGCAGTAACCAGAATCCAAAAAAGTAGATCTTGTTGATTGCCGATCATAGCAACAACATGTGAAGTTACATGCATTTTGTTTGACCTTCTAATATCTCGAACAGAATGGTGCTTCAGATGTTAGCTATTGTGTCATCTGAAGAAGATATCAAGGAGATTTATTAGCACCATTGTTAGTCCTGGAGGCACCCGGCCGTACATCCATGCCCATTATCTTGCTTAATATAGAGTTGGCTTCCACTGGCGTCACTAACCAGTCGGCGTCCCTCACCTTTCCCTGTATTTAACAGATCAGCTGATTCAGTACACACCACGTGACTGGTTGCTGACTCTCATAAACACCGACCACAAGTTACCTAGACACCGTAAAAAATAAGTGACATGAGCCCGAGGCCAGTATTAATATCCCAGTGTACTTGATGCTTGAGTGGTATGTATTACACTACAGAGATCCGCCCATCACAGAGCTGGGTGGTCTTTTATCCCCTGTAGTGATAACAAAATTATGGGCTGCAAGAGAGCTGTATGTCCTCTGGGGTGATTGAATCATGTAGTGCATTATGGTGCATCATATTCAAATTCGTAGTAATAATATTGTGAAAACCGATCAATAACTGTTGAACATAATTTATTGTATATAGATGAATGATACAACTCCAGCTGTTATTTGATATGGAGTTCTCGAACATGAATTTTCGCATGGTATATGTGCACATTTTGTGTAGCGATAACAGATGGATCAGTCTGTGGCAATATGTGACTATTGTGGACATCAATCTTGCATAACGCTTGTGCTTGGGTAGTCATGTACTTGTCAATTGTCTTTTGGCTTGTGCTTGGGTAGTCATGTACTTGTCAATTGTCAAACATCACCTGTGGCTTGGTTGGGGATTTCTAGTTTGTATTAGTAGGTTCTTCGAAATTTATATATTAATTCCATTACGTGTACAGTGGAGACAGCTATATTAAACAAAATTTTGTATTAAACAAAATTTTGTATTTGAAGTTTGATATCATCAACATCTGGTTGTGTTGATGGTAGTAGATTAGTACAGGCACAGACATTGCTGAAATGATTGTAGTTGTAATTGCTGTTGATGTGGAACTTACACACTGCTTAAGTACATGCATCTCTGAGACTGTCCATCACAGTGCCGAAACCGACTATGGTAACGCGCATTACCATAGTCAAAAATGGCGACAGGCACTTGTGGTTCGAACTTGCTCGTGAATTTTTATGCATATAACGTGTATAAATCGAGGGGATCTTGTAAATATAGCGATATCCATACATGTAGGTTATTCCCGATTATGTGCGATGAGTCATTTGGTGATATATTAGTGGAAACGGAGTGTGGACAATTGTGTCCTGACTAGGGTAACGCGAATGTCAGACTATGGTAATGCGATTTGTAGGAAATTTAATGACTATGGTAATGCGATGGGGCTTTCGTACACAAACACAATTCTATGTCAACATAACAATGATTTGAGGGGTAGAATATATGTGTTGAAAACTCTCGAATCGTCTGTTAGTATCACAAATCCATGTAAAAAACCCATATGCGATTTTATTACTGTACACAGGTCAGCAACTCCATCAATGTTATTATTTCAGACCTATGCTACACATGATGTGAAACATCAAGTTGTCGATTAAACACAGGGTCTGGCATGAAGCCACATTTGAATTTTTACAAATCTGTGCATTTCCTCATCTAATTGTCAGAAATATTGAGAAATTTCAAAACCGGAGACAATGCAGGTTTGATTTAAGCTTGCCCTCAGACTATGTGAGTCAGTTGCAGCGACTCGGTTGCACGCCAATCGCATGCGATCTGGTCGCGGCGACCGTCACTTGTCACACTGTGCGTAAATTGACGATATTTGAGTGCGATTTGTAGAGAATCTGTAGGCAGACGGGTCTTTTTGTCGTGTGAACATGAATCACCGTTAATGTAGGCTATGTCGGTGCCTTTTCACGACAACAATCATGCCTAAAATACGAAAGAGAAGGCAAAATAGAGGTCACAAAAGGAGCGTGTTGGGCCTGTGGGTCATACCTGTGGCACCGTTCATCTTGTTTTCTATCTAGGCCTTTTATCCTATCGAGAACAAACCATGTTTGTCTTGCTAAATATTAATACTGGTATGTCGGCACTGACTTTGGGACCATGCTCTTTGGGCCTCTGGGAATTTGCTCCCCAATTATACTACTATTATGTTACACCATGATCCACTAAATGTGGATGCCATTCTATCTGTCTGCCACCTTTATCTCTGATAAATATACTGAGTAGTAAGAGGAGTAGGGAACTTAGTTCGAGGCAACTTTCTTACAACTGATGTGCGATGGGGTAAGAAGTTTCCCATTTTATTAAATTATTTCAATATTTACTAGTCCGACGCACCCTTATCCTTGTTCCTGTATTCAGGGCAGTGACGTCGGGAAGTGACGGCCTGTATTTTCATATATTGGAACATCGTCCGCAAACTGTGTTCAGTCCGTCGATCCTGTTGTCATCAAATTATCAAGTGTCAGCATGGAATCGGGACTAATCACATGCGACTCAGTGGTTCTACATCTCACGATCTCAGCATGGGTTTCAGCACGGTACTACACTTAGTATATACCGGTATGCAGTTTTGAAGAAAAAAATGTACTGTAACCTGAAATAGACATATTCCCTGTAGTAAATATACGAATATCGTATGAATTACAGTTCAATTCTTGTGTTATATATATATATATATCATTTGCAGTGAAGTAGTGAATGCATTACCATAGTCGACACTATGCGTTACCATAGTCAATGTATCCTTGGACTCGGGCGTTACCATAGTCAGTCACGATTTTCAGTCGCCGATATCTCGTAGAAAAAGTCTATTTTTCGGTAACTCGCCTTATTAATTATGTGCAGCACAATCAACTATATATCACAGACTTCTGAATGCTTCAAAATAGCCTCTCATTCAAGTTGTTAAGCTCGATCAAATTCGAACCACAAATACCTGCCGCCATTTTTGATTATGGTAATGCGCGTTACCATAGTCGGTTTCGGCACTGTGTCCATGGCGTCATGGCGTGAGTTGGTGCGATCACCTGATTCGGTCGGTGCATACCATTCAAACCTCACGTCATCCCTCGAGGGACTGAAACCGGACTCACATCCCCACTACAACGATAAAGACCCGTCCCACAGTGGATGCTAATTAGTACTAGCTGTCTTACTATCCGATACCAAGACCTCAGGTGGCAATTAGGCGGATTGAAGATTGTTTTAGAAGATCTGTTTCCCATAAAACTGCAGGCAGTGAGAGCTGAGTGTCAAAGAGAAACTAAATATTACTGATGAAACATGCGAAATATGAATAATTTGTATTATTGAGTATTATGTATAACACTTAATATGCACGATACAACAAAGTGCAACTTATCGGTAAAGTACAGACACCCCGGAATGAAATTAATTTCTATGCTCTTGATACGTCTGGCCGGGCTCTTTTTATTACAGCAATGTTTCATGTTTAACCGCCTCTGTGGCCGAGTGGATGGGACTGGTGGCTCTTGAAAAAAGAAGCACAAAGGCGGTAGGTGACGCGGCTTGGAACCCCGTCACCGAAACAAAGTAGGTTGAGTTTTCATCCTGGCAACGCAAAGGTTTCTCCATTCGAATGTGCTTTCCAATTTCAAAATTGTCACCCGACAGGGGATGGGGAAGACAGGCAGAATTCCCTATCAATATGGACCGTAGTTAAACAAATCAGATTACTATGATTGCTATTTATTATTTTATAGAAACTACACGTACGTTACATCTGCTGAACTTTGTGTTTGAACATTAACATGCATATCTATTTATACAGATATGGCTGATTGCATCCATATGAGTAACAATTTGTTCCTCGCTATATGTATCTAATGGGATTGATCCTATGGTCGTTCTGACAGAATTGTCACCATCTTTTCGACAAAATACATGTCACTATCTTATCGAGTGTCAATACAAATCAAATTCCACACATGGCCACAATTCAAAGACAGGTCCTTTATACGGTCAATATTATAAAACAATAAGAATAGAAGTTTTGGAACACAAAACTAGCTGCATAAGTCTTGCATGATGTTCGTTCATGAAAACACCAAGAATCCAATCAGTCATGTTTCATACTTCAGCTCAGATAAACTCCGCTCGGATTTGTAAATAATAAAACCTTCTATGTGAAACATTATTCAACGTATCAGGTATAGGTTAAAATGCTGGTTGTTAGCAGAATAATAATAACGTTGAGAAATTTTTATGGATTTACATGCGTGTACATAGTCACGAGTACTTACCAAACATCTTGCTAATATAAATTAAAAGATTAAATACGACCAATATTTCAAACTTAACAATGTTTGGGGTCTTGGAAGTTTCCTGGTGTTTCCTGATATCCGACAATGATGATGGGCTCCTTGGTGGGTTTTACTGTAAAAACATGAGAAGTTTCGAGCGTGCAATTCGCAGTGGTTTCTGAAATAGAGTAATAGAATAACTCCCTGTTACTCGAGGGGTTTCTCTATTTCAGAAACCACTACGAACTACTCAACTGTGACCGACAGGTGTTAAACCAACATACCGCATTGATTAAACACCTACTGCTTTGTTTGCAAACAAAAATATTTAGGTCAGTGACTCTGTTGGCTTGAGAAGTTGTACTTGATAAGATATCAAGTTTCGCAAGAAGGTAACTGAGATGTGAAGGTACCTCCCACAACTTCTCGGCCATCTGCAGTTATCACGCTTCTTCCTCAAGTGGGATGATTGAAGAGTAAATAGAATAGGGGAACATTGTGTGCAAATTTAGATACATGTTTCTGTTTTTGGAAACTGTTAATCCCAAAACACAATAACAAGGAAACATGAGTAACTGAAAACATTTCAGACAAGTTTCTCTCTACATCGATTCATTCATGTTGGATAAATCCAATCAACGAAATATGATAAGCTTATTGATACCCGACGACGAAGTACACATATCATATAATCAAGGTAGATGATAAGCAAACCAGTGAACTGGAGAATGAAATTCACAAACACGACATGTGATATCATTCTTGAGATCGTTGGCAGCAATCGTCATACCGATTGTTGACAAGCAATAATTAATAAAAGTATATTTTGTAGTGTAGTTATCTTGACATGCTAATAATGTGATCACATTAACGAACATAGAGTAGGCAGTTGAGATGCTACATCAACAGATATCTTGCCAACTGCAGATGAAATACTTTTCACATAAATATGACAGGAACGGACTCGTGAGTGTCAAAATTCGCAAGCCTATTCCGGAAATATGATAAATATGGTATGATACATTAATTTCAAATGTGAAGCTGAAGTTACAACTATTACCATATATCTATGATAATTGGCTTCGAAGATATGTGCAATTATGTATCAGGACCTGAATTTGGTCAAGATCGACCTGATACGAAGTTGACACTGGCTTTCTCTTTGAATATTTACCTTTTGGTGTTGTTTTCGTCAAACGTATGAAAACCCTCTGCGTTGGAATAACAAATAATTGTTATTTGAGCATCGAATCTGCAATGAATAGTAGGCCTATAACTTCGCATATCTGACACAAGAAAGACCCAAAATACCCTTTTAAATTAGCTACTACTGGATCAGTGTGTACTACTGGAAAAGGTCAATGCCAATTTCATTTCAATGGTATTTTTGTTTTCATAAGTTCCTGAGATACTGGAATTCTACTTGAAGGTTAATGATGAATTTGAATATCGACTCTGATATTATGTGAGTTGAAAATATTTCATGTGTTTATGAAACAGTTTACTGCATTGCCAATTTAAATTCACGGTGTCAAATATTAACATGGTACAAGTAAAATGGGGAAATGATGTAGGTTCATCAGACAGCACTCGTTCATTATGATTAGTATGTTTTTACAACGAGCCACTGAGCCGATCAGTTAAAAATTTATATGTCGGTGGTGATAGTTTTGAAATGGTCATTTTCACACGATGTCAATGAACGTTTTAAAACAATTCTTGAAATTTTCCAGCAGGTTATTAGTATGTAAATGAGATATTAATTAGAATTCATGATGTCCTTGATCACCTCAATATATCCCTTCTTGTTAGAGCTACAGCTGTTTATCATATCATACATTCATACACATGATATTTATATATACTCATATTCATACACATGATAGAGTTGTTATAGGTACCTGTCAATTCTTAGAGTCCTAGTAACCACCGGATACTAGGCCACCTAATTGGAAATTGTGAATTTCAAAATCTACGGTCATTACCGCCACATAGTGGCCTACATAATAGTATCGGTGTCAGGGTGGTTATGACGTGGGTTCTGGCCACAGGAACAATCGTTGCTATAGATGTGCCAACTCAGATCATTCACTACCTTATCAACAACATAATCATTGTAATCGTTTATATTCCTATTTGGGACTCCATAGAATAATTGTTATGGTCACTGAACATTTTTTTCTGCTCATTTTACAACTGTAAGTACCTAACTGAAAACAATTCCCCCTATGATTTCACGAAGATATCATTTGCATACTAGTGAACAAACCGATTTTGAAAGAATGTATTCTCGCCACTTTAAACTGCTGTAACTTTTGAATAAAATCACGATATTGACATTCTGTTAAGACCATTCTGCTCAGCTAACCGAGTGCTTTAATATAAGCCCATATCATATTTTCACTTTACTAGCACTTCAGCTTGGTAACGAATTATCGGCTTTTGTGCGGCAGGTCAAGCTAAAAATGACAATCAAGGTCATATGAGATGGGTCTTGTGGCCATTTATGTGAACCCAGGACTACGTGTGGAATGCACCGTTATACACAAAATATCTGAATGTTTTCAATGTTTCAAATTGCTGGGAATTCAATTTTGAATTATTGGGGAATCAATGATCATCATATTGTACTTTTTCGTTATTTTGAAAATATAGAAACGCATGTATTATGAAAAACGTTAATTTGAAGTCGTGGGGGAATAACGGAATAATGTTCGTAATGTTTACCGCTATTTCAGTATATTTGTGTGTGTGTTGATTACTGGTTGATGAACAATTAAGGTTTTTGTCTGTGATAATATCTAGAAAATGAATTAACATAACGATATCATAATCTGCTGACTCTCGGAGCCGATATCACCGTCAGTAGACAGGCGCAGTTTTCGTGAATCACTGAAAATCGACATGAAAATTACATACGCCTACTCGAAGGTATCACAGACAATCTGATTTTGGGACATTGCCCCGGAAGTAACAACCGGACAATGACATCTGATAGGTCAGTGACTATGCAAAATGGACGTTCAGTTCTATTGTCTCGTTTGGGATGAGGTTTATTCGCAGCATGACTCTCTTTATGATGCGTGGAGTGATGTCATAGACCACGTGATCTATTTGAATGTGCACCAAACACTGCATATTTAAAGAGCCATCACATTTCAGTGTTGAAATTTAAAATAAAATTTTGTATGTTTCCATTGAGCACAAAACAATGTTTGGTCCTTTTGCATATCTACATCTCATATCTTTCTTTATTTGACAGACATACAGACTGCATATCATTGTCAGGTGGAGTTAGAGATGACTAAATACATTTGTATATGTGGGTGACGTCAAAGAGTTTAATATAACAAGAGACGGAACTCTCTATATGTTCCTATGTGCAAGCAAGAACAATAGCACCTTCGCAGGCGAGGGAGTGGCAAACAACAGCACCTTCGCAAGTGAGGGAGTGGCAAACAATAAGACCTTCGCAGGCGAGGGAATGACAAACAATAAGACCTTCGCAGGCGAGGGAGTGGCAAACAATAGTACCTTCGCAAGCGAGGGAATGGCAAACAATAGTACCTTCGCAAGCGAGGGAATGGCAAACAATAAGACCTTCGCAGGCGAGGGAGTGGCAAACAATAGTACCTTCGCAGGCGAGGGAGCGGCAAACAATAGTACCTTCGCAAGCGAGGGAATGGCAAACAATAAGACCTTCGCAGGCGAGGGAGTGGCAAACAATAGCACCTTCGCAAGCGAGGGAGTGGCAAACAATAAGACCTTCACAGGCGAGGGAGTGGCAAACAATAAGACCTTCGCAAGCGAGGGAGTGGCAAACAATAAGACCTTCGCAGGCGAGGGAGCGGCCTCCTAGCATTGAAATGTACCCTGATTACACTCTCTGGTGACGTTCCCGACGACACGTACTGAGACATGTCCTCCTAGCAGGACACAAAACTAGATTCTGCTGATATCCATTCAATTACGTGGAATCATTGTACATTCAAAGATTGAACGTCATGAGATTACCTCATCAGTGCGTGCTATCTAGCAACATCTGTCCTGCTGGGTAGAGGATTACTGTCCAAAGTTGGTGACATTGGTATTCAACTATTCAAGTTGTCATCAAATACTTGTATTTTTTTATAAAAGTATATGTCGGTTTCTTACATGGACGATCGTGCTGAGTAGAAGATTCCTGTTCAAAATGATTCAACTATTCATAAAATACTTGTAAGATTCGAATTAAAATCAAACAAACCTTTGAAGAAAACTCTTGTCACTTGTCCAAGAAAAGGATTGAAAAGTATCTGAGAACAATCCGTTAAGAAACAAAAAAGTGCTCAAGCATCAGATCAGAATACACAGGAGCACCTGTCTAAGCATACACAACAAACACTCCGATGGAGGTGCTGTCTAGGGATATCATATTTCGATTAGTTGTTGTGGCCACATCGTTAGATATGTCAAATCACACGTGTTAGCATTGTCTTCACAAACAAAAGCAGGGCCGGTATGGACCAAATTGACCCGTGACAAGCCATTGGGACTAGTAGCAGCAAATCAATAATTCCGATATCTTGAGCGATTTATGAGACTCCAGGAGAGAGTTGGTCTATATTGGTGTGGGAGCAACGTCACTGTCACAGAAATGGTGCAAAGGTATTATGTAATGTGGTTTGATTGCCGGTATAGATCTGGAACACAATGTGCATCCTAGTAGTATTGGACAAAGATATGAGCAAGATATATCGTTGATAAGTAAGTAGTAAGTTTCCTGTAACCTTTCACCTCTGTCACCTTGCTTATGGCAATTGCATTTGCTCACATGTACATTTATTGCTATGTGGCACATGTAACAAGGCCGATGTGAGAATTCCCAATACCACATCGCGAATTACGCTTCCCAAGGTCACCAGTTCACACGCAAATAACACAGTGGAGAACATTTCCCTGATTGCAGGTTTCCTGGGGATTTCTTGCAATACCCATAACAACAGAGTGGCGTAAATGTTGCCAGAGTGGCGAAATATAAGACTGATCCGATTGCGTGGTATTGATATGATGTGTTTCGTTTCTTTGTTATCATGATATATTCCAGGAGTATCAGATTATACATGATGAAGGTAATTCAGTGCAGAGTTCGCAGTACACTAAGGTGATGAGTAGGACATGTAATTTATGCATGTGCCTGAATTACACAAGGACGACAAGGTGTTCTATCTGGGCCAATCATATGGATGTGCACCTCCAAACGGATAAGGTTCCCCAGCTCGTGCAACTACTGTAAATGTCACATCTTATAAGTGTGTGACTGTGCATATGATAGAACAGACGACTTTAACTGAAATGTTATCACATCTCAGGTGATTGATATTACTGACAGTTTAAATGTAAATACAATGATATCCCACAGATCAATAAGTGCATCAAATTAAAAGAAACATAATCTATTGGTCACAAGGGGAAAACATGTAACACAAGTTCTTCACGAACCTGTTATCGCACAGAATAGTTTTAGTTTATCACACTAAAACTCCTGACATGTGAGGTATCATCATGTCACGAAACTGTCTTCTAAATTGTATTATTTATTGAAAATGCACGATTTAGAATGTCACAGTATGGGATCATTTGAAATGCACACAGGCTTAATGATAAGCTCTAGTGAAGGGCTACAATGTTGAATTCCTTTGATTGTTTTAAGACTTTCAAACAACCATCAACACAAACATTTTGGATCAAATATCCTCTTCAATTGAGAATTATGGGCAGTTTTAGCAATTTTAAATTTTCACAAAACCGACGAGACATAATTCGCCTAATTTGTGTTTGTTCATCAACGGACAGGTGCGCATGTTCGTGTTTTCAGGAGGCGGTTCAGAACAAGTTCCCCGGGACAGCGCCTACAATGTACAGTTCATACCTCAACCCTCAGGTATTAGATTGATTTATTGGTGCGGTCTCAAGGAGAAATACAGGTAGATTTTGGAAGAGGCGGTCCTCGCTGGACTAGGAGAAAATATGAATAGCTACAATGGACACTTCAACATTCCTGATACCCTACTGTGAAGTTGTCCTAGGTCTTTGTTTGGATGGTTATATCAAGACACTGGACTTACTCAATTGATCTCCGGACATGTCGTCCATTCTGCCTGCGGGGATATATATAGATCCTCATATACGTGTACCTAGACATGTTTTGCATCAGATGTCACAAGACATCTCCTGAGATGTCGTCCATTCTGCCTGTGGGGATATACTCACAAGGAGCTTAATATTATAATGATTTACACGATGGGTGCATATTCCCAGTTGACATAATAAATTTTTGTTTTGTTTTTCTATATCTTGAGAGCAAATTTGAAAACAAACCAGTTTTATGTATATTCAAGGTAACTGCACTGTGGTTTCTTTTGGATGTCGTTGCATGTTGTAATCAAAATTAGCCAGAGGAAGATCTGCGGCAATGCTTTATGGACAAGTATGAATTTATTATATACTTATCATTCGGTTCTATCTCCACAGCAGTAAAGTACCAGATTGCGTCACTGCGCACTTTTTCACATGTTTATGTCTGTGCATTACCGAAGTCCATGAGAGAAATGATATAAAAAGGCTCAGACAATCACAGTTGCACTAGCTACATTGACCTTGGCCACTCTGTGTTGGTCGGAATCAAAAGCCATGTTGATTGCTTCAGGAGTTTTTATGGAAGGTGAAAAAATACATAGCCTGTAATGATGGTCCGAGTCACATTTCTTGTGCATTTGATGTTGTATGGATGTTTGCATACGGCTATGTTATTCCGAATATTAGGTGCCCAAACAAAACAGTGTCGGTTATTGAACTTCTCTGGTTGTGCACAAACATCTGAGTGCTAATTATTTCCTTACGAAAAATACCTCTATTCCGGTGTGGTTATTGTATTGTGTTTTCATCTTGCAGATTATCAGTGAAGCGGGCCATGTTATGTCTTACATGAATTTGATCATAAAGTTGTTTGGACAAAGACTATGATGGTTAAAGTGTTATTCCTAGATTTCAGATCTGTAGTGTTCACTATGCAAATGGACTAGTTCTCCATATACAAGCAGTATCCGCATCACATCATTCCATTTTACCTGAACACTATTATGCAGACGGTGCCCACCTAACACCATATAATGATTTTGTTCCAGGCAAATCTGATATTTTATATTATATGCCAGTGAATGTACAGCTTTATTCTTTCACACAGCTTCCCGTCGTTATTGGTGTTCCTTCACCAGTGTGGAACATATATTGATGTTACGGTTCCATACAGACATATGGAAATACTGAAGAAACTAGATCACAGATAAAGGACAAGCTATTAAGGTACATCCAAACAATAGATTAATTCTACATGTCTTCAATACAGGATTTCAGGTTTCAGTTTCTTGGCATGAATATAATATATTCAACCCCTTTCCCTCGTATCGCATCATGTTCGTGTATTTATTAGAACAGAACCATATCAATAATGACCCATGGTAACACACATTTCCCCGTTGTTATTTGAAACTGTGGGCAGGTGCAATTTTACATGATGCAGCTGTCCAAAGCAACATCAAAACTCAACAATTGCACACGAAAGGCGGTGGATAAATATATGATTACATATGTGTATAACCAACAAAAATAAAAGTTCTCAACCTCAAACAAAAACTTTAGGATAACATGATTCATGTGTATTGTATTCACCTGTAAGCATAATACTTGATAGAAATACAACTCAAAAGGATGCGGGATATCTCTTGTCAGACCAAAAGTGCATAAATAAATGTACATACCCCATCCCTATTTTGGGAGCTCGCGTGTTATGAGACGTGAATACTGGATATTTTATATTATGTTTGTCCCATACAGGATCCAATATAATGCATATTTAATGTTATAGCAGTTACTTGACAGGAGTTGTGCGATGGGTGCAGGAATCTATCAAAATGTGTATTCGCATCACATCCAAGTGGGCAAATTAAACAGGAAAACATGACTATATATGTCGAGTGGGGAAGCATATTGTTATTTACCTTTGGTTTTGTTATCCTCGGACGAGTGCATAACATGATAAATTGGCTCGCACGACAAACCCTACATCAACATTGGATAAATGAATAATTGATATTTTGATATTTAACAAAATATCTTAGCATCGAATATGCAATAAATAATATAACATCACCCACCTCATACGTGAAAGGCCCAAACGACTTTTTAAATTAGCTACTACAGGAACAATGCAGAAAAAGTCGAGGTCATGTGCTTCTATTTTTTTATATGATCAATGATGTACAATGACCTACTACAATTCTATAGGTCCCTTTTGATCATGATGCTTGACTTTGTGAGTAAAAAAGGAATTGCATGTAATTATGAAACAGTTATTACATTTTGATACACGGTGGTATCAACGTGGTTAACTTGTAATACGTGTGTAATTCTTGCCTATAATGGGACAGATCGTGCGGCCATGGAAATCTCAATTACATAATAAAGACTCATCGAATTGGGCTAAAAATTGACATGGAGCATGAGGAACCACGAATACATCATACCCAAGAACCGAATCGAAAATCGGAGGAGAGTACTATTTGTGTGGTAGGTAAAATTAAACGATCAAAAGAACGTCCAGTGTTTAGGTACGGAATACCACGGTATCATATTCACATATGCACATAATACTGCATATGTCATGTTAAATGTCAACGTGCTCCTCATCACCGTGACTAGGCCTACCATAGACATAGAAGAGGTCTCTCTTCTATATCTATGGGCCTACATCACGCGGTATTATCCACTTAGAAATCTGTATATCTATTTTACTGCATAGCCTACATTAGGCCGGGCTTGCGCAGTTTTAGCTCAGTTTGTTCGTGCGAACGACTTAGTACTTCGTGCGAATGAAGTAGTACTTCGTGCAAACGACTTAGTACTTCATGCGAACGAAGTAGTACTTCGTGCAAACGACTTAGAACTTCGTGCAAACGAAGTAGTACTTCGTGCAAATGACTTAGCACTTCATGCGAACGACTTAGTACTTCGTGCGAACAAAGTAGGTTTTTTTTTCATGATGTCCTATCACGGGCACCGTATATTACATTTCAGTGTTGAAAATTTAAATTTTCATCAACGTTTGCTTCGTGGGAAAAGTTGAACACTTCGTTTGTTTCCATTGGGCACAAAACTATGATTCGATAAAGAGCACGTTTTATTGCCATACCAGACATTTCACATATCTACATCTCATATTTAGGTTAATGTGGCATATATGCAGACTACAAGTTCATTGTCAGGTTGAGTTACGTGGAACGAGATGACTAAAACATTTGTATCTATGGGTGACGTATATTCATTCAATTACATGGGACTATATGTATGAAGATTGCATGTCATGAGTTACCTCATCAGTACGTGCTTTCTAGCAACGTCGGCTGTGCTGACTAGATGATTACAGTCCAAAATTGGTGACTTTTGTAATTAATGATTCAATTATTGAAGTATACGTCGGTTTCTTACATTGAAGATCGTGCTGAGTAGAGTTATCCTGTCCAAATTGGTGATATCTGTCATTAATAATTCATTTTTTTTTATAAAAACGTACTTGTAGTTTGTATAAAAGTATATGTTCTTACATGGACCATAGTGCTGATTAGAGGATTCCTGTCCAAAATTGATGACATTTGTCATTGATGATTACATTTTTTAGCATGTGTGTTAACATAAACCTACACTATTGAACACGTACAAACTTTTGTAAGATTCGAATTTAACAAAAACTGGAGAAAACAGCCCAAAGAAATTACTCAAGAAAAAGATTGACAAGTATTTGAGAACAAGTTGATAAAAAATACGCAAGAGCATTTGTCCAAGCATACAATGCGAACACCTCAATTTAGGTGCTGTCTATGGATATCATATTTCGATTAGTAGTTGTAGTACATCAGTAAATATGTCAAATCACATGTGTGAGCATCGTCTTCACCAACAAAACCAGGAGTGATATGGACTAGTTTAAGCGGAGAAAAGCCCATTGCAACCAGTAATAGTAGATCAGTAGTTCCAATATCTTGAACCAATGATGGGACTTCAACGTGAACTTCTTCTGCATTGCACAGAAAGTAATGTCACTCTCACAGTAAGAGCCCAGGATGTTATGTGAATATGGATTTCTAGTTGGTATGGGTCTGTAAGACAATTTACGTCGTAGTATTGGGCAAAGGCATGAGTATATCATCGAGAATCTAAGTTTGGAGTGAGTTTCAGTGGGATTCGTCACTGATAACGCCAGTGTGTCTTTGAATAAACTATTAGGTCGGGCTTCGTTTCTATTGCAAAATGTTGTATTATACGTTCCTTATTGGCATCATCAAAATCTGACTGTATCGGTGGTAATAGATTGATACTTACTTTCTTTACACAGAAGCAAAATCACACTGGTTTCATTGCTGCCGTTCTTCTCTTACATGTGTATGTGTCTTCGTAACCTTTCTGACATCCTTTCTTGTAGTAAATTGCATTTACCTATATGCATTGTTCTGTGGTACGTGGTACACGAATGTGTGAATTTCCAACACCCTCACCGCGAACTACAATTTCCAAGGACACCTGTTAACACGCAAAGAACACAGAGCAGAAAACCCCTGATTGCACGTATCCTTGGGATATTTCGCAATGCATATAATAACAAATTCATTTTGATAGAGTGGTAAGACAGAAGACTTATCACAAACGTGTAATTGATATATCATGTGTTTCGTTCCTTTGTTTTAACGATAGCTTCTAAGAGTATCAGGTATGGCAAAGGTAATTCGGTGCAAAATCAGCGCCGTTCTGCCGAACACCATCCTAGAGACGCGGAGTCTCTTTGATTTATGGGTGTTCCTGAATTACACAAGGACGACAAGGTGTTCTATCTGGGCCAATCGTATCGATGTGCTCCTTCAAACAGATAAGGTTGCTCAGGTCGTGCCACTACTGTAAATGTCACATCTTTTAAGTGTGTGTCTGTGCATATAGTAGAACGGACAACTTGGACGGAAGTGTTACCATATCTCAAGTAGTTGATATCACTGATAGTTTCATGTGAATACAAGGACCTCCCATAGATAAAGTGCAAAAAAATAAAAGAATTATAAACTATTGGTCACAGGTGGAAAATGAGAGAATGTGAATAACTTGTTCATGAATCTAATACCGCACACACATATTTATTTCAGATTATTACACTCCTGGCATGTGAGCTATCATCATATTTTCATGAATAATGTCTTCTACATTTATGTATATTAATGTTATCATATAATTGTAAAACTTTCACAGTATGGCATTTTTTTGGAATCCACACAGGTTCAAGCACAATATCTAGTGATGGATATGCTGAGAGAGGGTAATGTTAATTATTTCGATGATTTTACGACTGAAAGAATTATCATACATGACATTGTGCATTTGAAAACTCCGAACTAGTGAATTCGAACTAATAAATTTCTTCAAAATGTACATCAATCATTTGACAACAACTAGATTTCAATAGAACACAAATATACGAACATACTCCTTGCAGCTGACAAGTGGACATCACATGTCGGCTACTCAGGAGGCGGTTTAGAACAAGTTCCTCGGGTCAGCACATACGGGTATTTGATTGATTTATTGGTGCGGTCTCGAGGAGAAATAAAGGTTGACGTTGGAGGAGATAGTCAGCACTGGACTGGTGTTATGATTAGCTACAAGGGATAATTCAAAATTCCTGATACCCTACTGTGGAGTGTTTGCTTTGCCCTCGGTCTTCGTTTGGAGGATTATATCTTTGTCGATATCAAGGCACTGGACCTGATAAACTGACACTTCGTCCATTCTGACTGTGGGGATATATATATATATCCTCATATACGCGTACATAGACATGTTTTGCATCATATACTCATAAGTAGCTCAACATTATAATAATTTACACAATGGGTGCATATTCCCATTTAACATTATGTAAGTTCTGCATTTTTTTTCATAACATTAAAACCAAACTGGAAAGAAACCAATATAATGTAGATATATGTAATATGTGCTCACGAGTGTTTCATGAGTGACACAATGTCACAATGATAGATTGCTTGAATGATCTCAAATATCAACATTCGGCACAAAACTAGCTTACCGCGTTTCTATCGTGCTATTGTTTGACATTATATAGTCAATGTAACTGGATTATGTATTCTTTTGTATGTCATTGCATGTTGTAGTCAAAATTAGACAGGTGAATATTTGTTACAGTCCTTTTTTATATGAGTTTGTATTTGAGTTTTTCCGATATAGATCAATTTTGTTGAGGATAAAGACAAACAAATACAATTATATTCTGCCTCCACAACAGTAAACTACCAGATTGTACAGTGACGCCACATGTTTTTGTCTGTGCAGTAACAAAGACCATGAGAGAAATGATATGAAAAGAACTCAAGCAATCACATTTGCAATAGCTACATCGACCTTGGGCACTTTGTGTTGATCGGAATCAAAAGCGATGTTGACTGCTTCAGGTACTTTTTGTGTGAGGTAAACAATATAGATATAGACTGCAATAATTGTCACATTCACAGTTGTTGCACTTTTGATGTTTGCGTACCGCAATGTAGATCAAAATATGTGACCAAACAAAGCGGGGTCAGTCATAATGATTGAACTTCTGTGGTTGAACATAACATCTGAGTATTAATTATTTCCTCCAAAGATTCTCAAGTTAATAATATTGGGATTCTTCTTGTGTCAAGATACCACAACGCTACATATGTTGCAGTTGGATTTACAATGTCATGGCTTTTCAAACATGTACTTGGGTCTTCCATAACATGGCCCTGGGCGATCTTTAAAAAAATGGCATCTAAACGAATAACAATCGAATCCGAATTATGATCCATGGGCGATCATTCTGAAAAACGATTACATCAGACAGAAGAGAAAAAATCGCACAAACAGAGAAAAATGTATGCTTCTACATGTAGAGTACGGAACACTTTGGAATCTTGAGATCTTTCCAACTACTCCTGTGTCATATTTTGTTCACACGAAAATGATCATGCTTTAGTAACACAAGTAGTATATAGTATACTGTTTTTACTTGAAACAATCTGCAGTGCAAGTTGCATCTCACATTTTGATTATAAATAAAGCACACTTCAATAGAAGAAATTTGTTATTCCTTTGAGGTGAAAACTCGGCCACGTAATCACCTTGTTTTTTATAAAAAAAAAATCGTTCCGAATTATGGCCCATTGGACATCTGTTGATATTTTTCCCCAGAAGATGGCCCATGGACAATAAACTTGCTGGGCCATATTACGGAAAATCCCGGCATTTCCATCTTTAAATTTGTTAATGAAACGGGGCCTGTTTTTCTAATACCTGCATTTGATCCCAGCAATCCTGATAGCTACGTTGTTATTTGTGCATTAATACAATTAGTATTCGCAGTGCATCATTCCATTTAACCTTTCATGCAGACATTCAGGTAACGATAGTCAATCGCTATATAACGATTTTGTTCCACGCACAAATTGATACTTAATATAATACACTATCGAGTGTACAACTTTACCCACTACGCAGCTTCCATCGTTATTGATGTATCTCAACCAATATGGGATCCATGTTAATGTTATATATTTATATCTAAGAATATAAATCTAATGAACTTTTATCTGAAGAAACTTGATCGCATATATAACAAAAGCCATGGATATGACAAATATAAGCAGAAAACAGATTGATTCTATTTATTACAATAATTGATGCTCCAGTTTCTTGACACAAATCGGTCTAATTTCTGGACCTTAATGGAACAGAACCATGGCAATAATGATCCAGTGGCACCTTCCCCCTTTGCTATGTGACACTCTTCCTATAAATGGCATCAATGTTTTACACGATGCAGCTGTCCACAGCAAATTTGAAACTCAATAATGGCACACGAAAGGCAGTGGATAATTCAATGAGCTGTATATAACGAACAAAAACAAAGCGAATATAATATAACAAGTGAATATAATATCAAAATGTGAAACCTAATATTATATTCACATATATTTAAGACACTTTTTGGAGAGAGAAACAACTCAAAGGATAAAGGATAACTCTTTCACGTTTCAAAAGTGCATGAAAATAAATGTGCATACAGACGACGGTGGTTAATTTACGAGACTGGTGACTGTCCTGACAGCCATCCGTATAATAGTAGCTTGTGAATCAGCGTGTGTTATGAGAAGTGATTAGTGGATAACTATCCAATGTGATGCATATTTAATGTTACAGCACTTGCTCGGACGAGTTGTTCATTGCTAGCGTGGACAGGAATATATTAATGTTTATTCACATTACATCCCAATGACAAATGAAACAGGTAAGCATGACATCGTATATCGAATGGGGTAAACATACTCTGGCGCCACAGTATTTTTCACTTGACTTTGAAAAAACAAATTTGATACTGCATTTTTTCTGTTTATTTGAATGGGATGTTAGTATCAATCTATTACCACCAATCCAAATTTTGATGATGCCAACAATAAACGTAAAATACAATGTTTTTTGCAATAGAAACAAAGCCCGACCAGATAGTTTATCCAAAAACACACTGGCGTCATCAGGGGCAGACAGTGTGTTAAATGTAGTTGTTTCTACTGTACACCTGATGGAATTAGTATACAACTGCCCAACAACCTATGAAAATAATTTAGAAATCTGAAACAAACCCCATGAAATAGATATATGACAAGTACATAAGTACCTAATCACAAGCCAAAAGGCTACTGAGTTGATGGTATCCTCGGGGACAGACTAAATGTCCACCAGCAGTGACATCGGCTCAGTGGTATGAAGGTAAATATCAATCTATCACCACCAATACAGCCAAATTTTGATGATTCCAATAACAAGTGTAAAATACATTTTGCAATAGAAACAAAGTCCCACCAAACAGTTTATCAGACACACTGGAGTCATCAGGGGCCGACAGTGTGTTGAATGTAGTTGTTTCTAATGTACACCTGATGGAATTAGTATACAACTGCCCAACAACCTATGAAAATAATTTAGAAATCCGAAACAAACCCCATGAAATAGATATATGACAAGTACATAAGTACCTAATCACAAGCCAAAAGGCTACTGAGTTGATGGTATCCTCGGGGACAGAATTAACGTCCACCAGCAGTGACACCGGCTCAGTGGTATGAATGTAAGTATCAATCTATTACCACCAATACAGCCAAATTTTGATGATTCCAATAACAAACGTAAAATAAAGTTAAGTTTAGTTATCATATTTGATATAGCGCTCTTTTCAGCCGAACTAAATCCGCTTTCAAAGGCGCTTTACACTTTAACCCCAGTCTGAGGGAATGTACTTGGAGCAGCCACACTCAAAGCGCTCTATACAATACCCATTATCAACCGGTAACCATTTCATCCTGGGTGAAGATAGGCACATTGGTAGGAAATGCCTTGCCTAAGGACACTAGTGAAATAGCATAGCAGTCCAGCTCGAGACTCGAACCCATGATCTTTGGATTACGAGTCCGACGCCTTATCCACTGCGCCACTCACTCCACAATATTCTATTGCAAAATACAACATTTTGCAATAGAAACAAAGCCCGACCAAATACTCTATATTTCCAAATATAATAGAAACAAAGCCCGACCAAATACGATATTTCCTCATGTGAAAACAAGAAGTTAAAGGGTATATATCACGAAAATATGAAGCCACTCGTTGAGCTGAATAAAGCAGTCTTTACAGAATCTTGATATCTCGATTTGTTAAAAAGTTATGGCTATTTTAATATTGAAAATCCGGCAAATTTCTCCAGATAGTCTTGAAAAATCTGTCAGCTAATTAGTATGCAAATAAGATTTGGACGCCATTGACAGCTTGCCTTTTAATTAGGCGATTTAACATGACACAATTAAGCATTTAAGCTTATATTTGGTCAACAAAACTCATCAGATATATTGTTCAGTAGGAATAGTCGGTGAGTGCATATACATTTTGGTTGCCATGGCAACCAATGGGCTGATTTTGCCCTTAGGTTGCTAAGGCTGGTATTAAAGTTAAAATACGATATGATAGTATCAAACCAATTTAGATAGCAGGGTGGTGACTCTATTTTGTGGAATTGATCAACAAAATGTTCAAAAACATACCTTAGCAACCATTCATAGATAATGGATGCTATTACTGCTAGTTTCCCAAGCTATTGGTTGCTAAGGTTGCCATGGTTGCTAAGGGCCCAGCCAGACCATTGGTTGCCATGGCAAACACGAATTTCTTGAAAACACTGACTATTTGAACTGAAAAGCATAAAAAATGGGTTTTAGTGAACACATATGGATACAAACGGTCTCATTATTCCATTTAAAAATGCCTAATTAAACAGCAGTCTGTCAATGACGTCATACACCTCATTAGCATATTAATTAGCTGTCAGACTTTCTTGTCAGATTCTGCAATTATGTACATGTTTAAAGTGTCATAACTTTGGAAGGAATCATGATATCAATATGCTGTGAAGACCATTTTGTTCGTTTCAAAACGTGCTTTCACATACATACCAAAAACCAATATCCAATTTTCGTGATATATACCCTTTAAGTTAAATATATACCTAAGTTGCATGCTGTGATTCAGTGTTTCGATCATTCACTATAATCAAAACATGGGCGGGAACACTTTTTATTCTTTATTTGGGTATTGCAAATAAAAAAAATCCGGGAGGCTGCTTTTAACACAGGCGGGCGGGGACGAGAAACAGAAAATTAATTTTATTAGGCCTAATTAGCTATAGAACCATAAAATATACACACACAGCAGCACCTCTCCAAGCATAAACAGCATACGCTTTAAGCCAGTCTGTTGGTGTTTAAGCCAGTCTATGTCCATTCATACATTTGACCATTGTCTTCGCAACGAGAGCAAGGCCAGTATGGAATATTTTCTCCCGGTGAAGAGCCATTGGAAGCAGTAGTAGTAGGTACTGAATAGCGTGAATCAATAGTGCCAATATCTTACAAGATTTATTGGATTCCAAAGTGGACTTGGCCTACATTTGTCTGACAAGCATTGTCACTGAGTTAGAAATGTTGCAAAGTATTGTATGAATGTGATAAACAGGTTATAGGTCCGAAACAAAAGGGTGCAATATGCACTGAAGCTTGAATGTCTTAGCATCGAATGAGACATACGAATGTTCTATCATATGTACCGGTACTTGGCTTTGCTGCAGCAGCTCGACTTCACACCTCTCCGTGACATTTCACCTCTGTCAGCCTTGCTCGCCGTAAATTGCATTCACCTTCGTCTTTTGTTCTGCGGTATATGTAACACAGCAGATGTGAGAATTCCCAACAGTGTGCCGGGAATTAGGCTTTCCAAGGTCTGTTCACACGCAAAAAAAAACCAGGAGAATATATCCCTGATTGCATGTATCCTTGGGATTTTTCGCACTGCAAATAACAAGTACATTTTGCTGGAGTGGAGCAATACAAGACTGGACCCTTTGCGTCTGATCATCCACCTGTAATTGATATGATGTGTTTCGCTCCCTTACAACGATAGATTACAGGAGTATCAGATTACGCATGGCAAGGTTGATTCGGTGCAAAACCAGCCCTGTTCTGCCGAACACCACCCTAGAGACACGGAGTGGGATCTCTGTAATTTATGCATGTCCCTGAATTACACAAGGACGACAAGGTGTTCTATCTGGGCCAATCTTATCGATGTGCTCCTTCAAACTGATAAGGTTCCCCAGCTCGTGCAACTACTGTAAATGTCAAATCGTACAATGTGTATGCATGTGCACATAATACAAATGATATAGATGAAACTGTAATCCCGTCTTAGCTAGTCGCTAATACATGTTGTTTCAATCTAAATACAAATAAATTCCAGTAATAAATGTATCCAAAATAATTAAAAGGAATGTGATTATTGGTCACAGGTCGAGGCTTATACCCGCCTTGAAGTTCAGTGTGTCAAATAGCTTCAAACAAGATTTTGTAGTCTCTTGCCAGGAATTCTAATTCTAATTGATTTTTTTTCAATTTGTATAAATATTTCTTTGTTAGTTTCTGCCAAGATATTTCAGTTCTAAAGAAACGGTCTCGGTGATTGGGAAAATATCTTGGCGGAAATAAAAGTATACTGGCGAAAACTAAAGAATGCTCTGATATGGCGTACAATGAGTCAGAAGACGGTTTAGCAGAAGTTTCCCGGGTCAGTACATACAGTCCACATTTCAAACCCTCGGGTATTTAGTTGATTTATTGGTTTAGAAGAGGACTTGAGACATCGGAGAGAACCAGCACTGAACTAGGAGAAGAATTGTGTGATGGAGAGCTACAAGAAACAGTTCCAGTAACATTCGTGACATCCTACTGAGAAGTGTTTGCTTTGTCCTCTGTCTGTGCTTCGATGGTTATATCTCTGTCGATATGAAGACACTGTATTTACTCTATTGATCTTCTGAAACATTGTCCATTTTACTTGTAGGGATATATCATCATCTCATTCGTATACCCATGACCCATGTTACATTTGCTTTTGTTTGCGGATCTGTACCATAAATGGCATAAATTTGTCATCGATCGAAAAAGTACTGCAGCATTCACAATTATTTTTGCCCATTACAGCTGAATGAATGCTCGACCCTGCTAGAATTTGATGGTATATTGATAGTTCTTTGAGTGGGCTATTTCCAACGATGTGTATATAGATTGTCATGTGGAAACAATCTGCATCTCCAATATATGGTGGCGCATATACATTATGACATATTTTTTAGGTTGGCTCAAAACCCAAATAATTAGAGTAGACGTGTGACCGAAAAAACGTTATCTGCACATGGGTATTTTAGGTTGTTATCTTAATTCCTTTTCCATGGAGCATTACTATTTTAACTAAAATATTTCACTTTCAGATGAAATACATGGTGAGTGCACCTTTCCAAATAGAGGGCCGGCCCAACCAAAATTGACGTCACATTTCGGCACTCACAGAGTGTGTGTGATGCTGCTGACAGTTTTGATTTCCGCGGATCGTTACAAATAAGGGCATTACGCTCGTACACAGTGTTATCTCTACTAATTTCATCCCAAATCAGTAAATATGAGAACTATACATGTGATTCGTGATAGGAAGAGACGTCAACAAGACCACTACAACATCTACATATTCAAGAATATTCGAGTGGATTTTGTCCAGGAATATCCTTTAAAATGCTCCTGGAGCGCAAATTTCTGGCGCAGCACAAGTACATCTGATACAGGTCAATTATTGAAGCAACTGACACAGTTTTATCTCCATGATCTGGCCTTGTCATGGCGTGTGCTGGTATCCTGGCACATTAGAATATTCAGATCGAATAAATGCCACTCATACATTTCGATTTGGATTCATGCGTTCAGTTTTAATACACAATTTGAATACTCAACTATCACAGAATGGCAAATTTTGAAACCCACATAGAATATAGTAACAGTAACACCAACACCCCAAACTGAAATTTAGGCGATCCAGGGCACAATCTTTAATCAAGTCCTGGACAGACCCAGAAAATCCTGGATGGTTCGGGGTGATCTGGGGAGGCCCGGAAGTTTGAAACTGCCCAGATGGTTTGAGATAGACCTGCAGTCAGGGTTCATCTGGTTGCATCCTGGACTACACTGGTGGGTGCGGGGAGATTCAGAATGGTTTGGAATGAATGCTTAGCATACCTGCTTTGCCAGATATGGCCGCTGTGTATAGGTCTTATGTGACTGGGGCTTTATACATTATGTGTCGAACACGTGGTTCCCTACAATGGTGATCTAAGATCATTCGTTTATGCATACAGAGTATTCATATTGATTGAATTGTCGTATAGGAATATTATCATTCCGAATATTTGTTATAGAAACACTCACTGCATTGCAAAACGTCCACTTCATAACTCATGTAATAGGGCGCGGGGTCAATAAAGGTATGGATGGAAAGAAGTACAATTTTACCTATTTGACTGTCAGATGTGAGGGCGCCATGAACATCCTGTGTATAACTGGCAATACACGATCGCAGATATATGTATCTGAAACGAATCACTTCAGTTCAATGTACAAAACTATTGTTGCTATATTCATTGCAGAGGGCTTATTTTTAATGTCGTAGCAGATATCACAACACACAAATATTCCGTATCCACATCAATCGATTGCCAACGATTAGATTTCAACAAAAGGAAACGAGAGCAATAAGAGTGATCTTGAGTGAACATGGTATTACCTATACTTGGTCACAAGATGGGGTAAAACTAGTTCCCGGGGTCAGTACATACAGTTCATATTTCAATACCCTGGGGTATTCAATTGATTTATTGGAGCGGTTTCAGGAGTGGACTGGAACAGTAATTGTGTTATGGATAGCCGCCAGGAACATTTCAACATTCCTGATACCCCACTGAGTCACTGTATTTACTCTATTCATCTTTCGGAATGTTGCCCATTCTGCTTATGGGGATATATATCGTCACACTCGTCTATCCATGACCCATTATGCCATTTGTTTGGAGATCTGCACCATAAATTTATCATTGATCGAAAATGCACTGCTGTGTTCACAAATATATTTGTCCATTACATGTGAATGAATGCTCAACCCTACTAGAATTTGATAGTACATTGTTAGTTCTTTATATGGGCTATTTCCAATCCCGTTTGGTACATAATAGAAGTTAATCACAAGCATCTACTGCACGAAAGTATACGTGTGACCTAAAATACGTAACGTGCACAGGGGGTTTTAGGTTGACTTTTTAATTCCACAATAAATTGCTAGTTTAACCAAAATATTTGCAAAATAATTTGTGACAAAAAGTGATGTCAAGAAAATCCACATCTACGTATCTAACAATATTCGAGGATATTTCGTTTTACATATTTATTAATATTCGAGGAGATTTTGCACACACATTTCTGGCACAGCACAAGTGAGTCTGGTGCAGCACAATTATTGAACCAGCTGATAAAAATTATAATAGTGTGCGAATATGAACAGGTAATCTTCATCAGCTGACGGTTGTCGTGGCGTGCGGGTGTATCGAATGAGTGCCACTCATGAGTGCATATAATCGCAGCCAAATCCGACACTTCATTTCACCTGACAAATCTTTCACAGGGGTTTGAAAACACCTACCAGTACACCGTACATTGCGTGCGTGAGGGTTGCGTTGCTTGGAAGAGCCCGAGATTCTGGGGTTACTTTCTTCTTACTAGTTCACTAGATATGGTTTATTCCGGCTTATACTAGACTCTGTAAAACAAGTTCCGGAGATCAGCTTATGCAGTCATTTTCGAAACGTCCATTTTGCTTGTAGGGATATATATCGTCGAATTCATGTATTCATGACCCATGTTGCCGATGCGTTTTGTTTTGGGATCTGTACCATAGATGACATAAATTTGTCGTAGATCGAAAAAGCACTGCTATATTCACAATTTGTTTTGCCCATTACCTGTGAATGATTGCTCGACCCTACAAGAACTTGATAGTATATTGACAGTTCTTTAAGTGGGCTATTTCCGACATTATTTGCATAGAATAGCATGTGGAAACGAATTACTCTTCAATATGGTGGCTTATATATGATATCTTCAAAAGTTGGCTCAAACCAAAATAATTACAGGCATCAACGAAAGTAGATGTATGACAAAACAACCGGGGTTTTAGGTTGACTTTCAGGCAGAGGGCATCAGGTTAACATCATAATCGCACAAAATATTGCTAGTATAGCCAAAAGATTTCATTTTCATGCGGAATATATAGTAATGCATTGTGTACCGTTCCAAATATGGCCAAAGCTGATGTCAGTAATGCTATTGGGCTGACATCAAAAGTATTCCAGAGGATTTTGTCCAGCAATACCCTTCAAATTGCACAAATTTCTGGCGCACCACAAGTAGTTCTTGTGCAGCCCAATTATTGAACCAACTGATCAAAATTATAATGGTTGGGTGGCCCCAGACCCCCGGCCGACAGGGGCTTGTTTCTTCTGGCTTAGTTACATTTCACAAATGGGCCTTCCCTCAAATGCCAGATCTGCGCAGAATTAGCCATGCAAAAACTCTTAGGGGGATGGGGAATGAACCAAAGGAAACCTATAAAAACACCACTGGGCATGCATATAGGCAACTCGCTTTGCAATATTCCATATCTTGGCCCTCCTTCAAAACCCTCGATCCACCCAAGATCAGGCATTCATAAACTCTTTAAACCCATGAAATTGGTCCAAGGAGAGCCCTAGAACACACCATTGGGGATGCATAAACCTTCAGCGTCTGGGGCCCTTGAGCGGGCCCCAGACCCCCCCCCCCCCCCCCGACATTGGCTCGCTTCGCTCGTCGCTCTGTCGAACAAAGGTTTTGGCCCCCCCCCCTTCCAAAATCCTATACCCGCCCCTGCACGAGTACATTGATCTCTGTGTGTTTTGCTCGGTAGAGCCCATAATAACAAATCCTAACCTTACGTAATATTTTCTGCTGTTACTTTTTTCTTGCTCGTTCACTCATGACATAGAGCTGACATAGTGGACATGGTATGGTTTATTCCGGGTAACGAGACAATACAAAACAAGTTTCTGGGGTCAGAACATGCAGTCCATATTTCAAACCCTCGGGTAATTATTGATTTATTGGCGCAGTCTAATGAAGGTACGCATTAAAAGAGATAAACAGCACTGGACTAGGAGAAAAATTGTGTTATGAAGAACTACAAGAGACTGCCACATTCCTAATTCCCTACTGAGAAGTGTTTGCTTTGTCCTCTGTCTGAGCTTGAATGGTTATATGTTGATATGGAGACACTGTATTTACTCTATTGATCTTCTGAAACGTCCATTTTGCTTGTAGGGATATATATGGTCATACTCGTGTATCTATGATCCATGCTCTTTGTTTGCCGATCTGTTTGCCGATCTGTTCCATAAATGGCATGAATTTGTCGTCGATCGAAAAAAAAACACTGCTATATTCACAATTATTTTTGCCCATTACATGTGAACGAATGTTCGACCCACTAGAATGTGATGGTATATTGATAGTTCTTTAAGTGGATTATTTACGCCTTGGTTTGCATATAATTGCATGTGAAGACAAATTACTCTTCAATAAACGGTGGCTCATGTATGGTATCTTTATAAGTTGGCTCAAGGACAAAAATAATCACAGGCATCTAGAGTAGATGCGTGACTTAAAAATAACATGCCCAGGGGCATATCTGTCTGAGCAGGATCTCTTAGTTCCATGAGAAAATGCTGGATTAGCCAAAAGATTTCATTTCATGCGAAATACATAGAAATGCGTTGTGAGTACACACTTCTGAATGTAATAAATGCTGCTGGCGGTGTCGCTTCGAGAGGATCATTGCATTAAGCACATACGCTCGTATGCATTGTTATGTGTATTAATTTCGTCATAAAACAACAAATATGGAACCTACACAAGTGATTTGTGATGCAAAGAGGTGTCAAGAAGACCAGTACAACATATTCAAAAGTATTGGAATGGATTTTGTCCAGCAATACCTTTCAAATTGCCCCCAGCACAAAGTTCTCGCAAAGCACCGAGTAAATCTTGTGCAGGACAACTATTGAACCAACTGATCGAAATTATAATGGTGCTCAATACGATCGGATTCATCTTTATGATCTGGCCTTGTCTCGGCGTTCGCTGTTACATTAAAGTGTTTCGAATGAGTGCCACTCCTCATGGCATAAAATCACAGTTGAATCCGACACTTGTTTACTTCACCTGACAAATCTTTCACAAGGCTTCGAAAACAGCGACCAATTTACCATGTGAACAATGATCCTTTGCATGAATCACTGAATATTAAGTGTGTGGGTGTTGCGTTGCTTGGTGTAGCCGAGAACAACAAATCCTACCTTACATAATATGTTACCTTTTTCTGCCGTTAGTTTTTTGTTTTACTTGTTCACCTATGACACCCTCGAAACGAACGCGAGAGCAATTCGTAGATACCATTTAATATAGAGAAGAAACAGACAATTAATCAAGAAGCGCGTATCACATTCCCGCCTACGCCTCCTGTGACACGACGAAATTACGCCGATATTCAATCTCGGCTGCGAATTAGTCTTGTCGTGAAAAGTCGATTGTTGGCGGAAGTTGGTCATTGGCCGGAAGGCAGGATTCATGCACAGTGCATATATACCTTAGCTGACGATGAGTCTTCGGTATCAGGTGACCGCCATGAGAGTTCATCGTAGTGTTGATTTGCCAACACTACAAATCACATTTGCAGTTACAAATACATCTAGCAATGACTAACACTCTTTGATGGAATAAACAAAATCATAAAACATGTGTAGACATGGCGCTTCTTTTTAATTATTGAGGCCAAGGAGGACCTTTGGGGCAAAATTTTTGCTTACAACGATATCTTTCAAAATTTGATAGTTTGTTGCGATCGACCTTAGTGACCAAAATGTGAAATTTAAAGAAAATTGACCGTTTGGTTCATAGAATAATCTTGAAATGACATGGTGAAATATAACCAGATTGCTGAACATTTCCTAAAATCTTTTCCAACGACGTGTTCAACCCACTGCTGGATCTTGAAAATGAATGTGGATATGTTGCTGGAGTCTTGTATGCCTTGTATTTCTTCCCTATTTGAATAATAAAATAGGTTATTAGCTTGCATCAAATATATTATGAAGATATCAATTCCAACTATCATGCTAATGCATCCCACAGGCTTGAACTTTCGAGTAATATGTACTAATTACTGCAAAAAATGATTTATTTTTGTATAAAAAATGATCGGTTACAAGGAATTTTCCCAAACTTTGATAATTACTCAAACTTACACTGCTGAAGGATATAGCGAAGATTCGCAAATATTACCCAATCCATTTATTCGTAATAGCCTCGAAAACAACCTGACCTTCAGTTTTAAGGCATTAATTATTGGATTTGACACCACATATTTCTGTATCAAAACTGTTCTCAGTCGGACATTTTGCAACAAATCCCCTCAAAAATCGGCCAATTACCTGGAATATCATATATAGATTGAAACCATGTTTATTTGGTGTTGATTGGATGGTTTCTGACAGAATGTCGTTTGAAAAACCCAACCCCTGTAGTTTGTACGCTCTTCAACCATTGGTTTCGATACCACACTATTCCGTGCACAATGTTGTGACAGGGTGTTTTTTTAACGGCTATTGTTATTCGCTTATTTATAACCAGTGCACTAATAAACGGCATGACAAGTGATTGTGACATGATATATAATTGAGAAATATTCAATACATAGACCACAAACGGTTGTTTGCACAATTTACTGACTAGGGGCGCCACCCATCCGTCATCCTTGGCCTTAAAACGGTTGAAAAATATATTGAAACATTCATTAAAGACGATGAATGTTGTTCGAACCGGAAAGCAACCGGAAACCAACAAGCAAGTAGTGTCATTTCCGTTCATTTTCATCTCCTGTTTTTTTCCTGAAGTTTCTGATGAATCGCAGGTTTTGCGACTGTCTCGAATACGATATACTCTAGAACAATAGTGAAATATGATCTGTTGTCGCGGATGTAAATATCAAGCACAAGTTTCTGATATCCTGGTTCCTCAATGTGATAACACAAAAATCACTAGAATGCCTTTCTTCCCATTTTTTGCCGAGTTGGCGATCACAATGAATCAATTAGCAAATTTAGAATAGAAAATATCTATTCAAAATATATAATGGAAGAGAATGAAATTCGGTCGCAACGTTTATACATCTCCACACTAACATTATCATTGGCAAAAGTGTAGAATATTATGTGACTAGTATCTTTTGCACATCAACATAGCGGTTTAAATAATAATAGTGGCGCAGATATAAAATTTTATTGATACGAACAATATTAAAATATACTTTGAAACGGTAACAAGACACATTTGCACGTTATGACATCCATTTGTAAACATTTTAAATATACATTACATTATCACATATATAGATGATTACAGACGCACATCCACGTCTAAGTTCGTGTAATTATTTGTAGAAAATTTACATGAACATTGCTTTTGTACATGTAGATTACACAGCTCTCAATTATATCAACAACTCGCACTTTGAACTTGCTCTTCGCTATGTACACACCAGTAGAAATCACAAATATAAACTAGTTCCACTACTAGTATCATACGCGGTTATAGCAGCATTTTTTTTCACACACCACGTGTGAGTAAAACCGGGGAAATGTAATAGCTTCGAACAACAAAAATACACGGATAATATAACTAAAGAACCATCGTTGAAATAAAAAAAAAGAATGAGAACACTGTATCATCACATGTAACTACCATCGTGAAACACTTGCTCGACGTATTCTCACAGTCAAACCGAGTATGCAAAACTTACGGATATAACACAAATAATGTATGTTTTCATTCTGTAAATATGCGTAATATGTACATCATATGATTCCTATGTGACAGGCATTCAAGAAACAGTTCAGACCATCAACCTTTCGCAGTCAAATATGACGTATTCACCAAAATAAATGTTTTGAACATAGAAGTGGCAGTTGGAAACTTTTTACATATGATTACCCATGAGTGTGGAAATATAGTCAGCAAAGGTATACAAGTTCAACGCAGTTTTGTCACGACTTCGAGTGCGTTCGATATGCAACAACAAATCACGTCCTTTACTTACTACTATCATAACATTAATACTGGAAGGCTTAGTCTCAAAACATTCGTGGTGCGATGCTACGTATCATATCACACATGCTAAAATGTTGTGCGGAATCGGCGTGTGTCGTATTTCAACTGAACACTGTCACGTTTGGTGGCACCCTTCGATCCAGTGTTGCACACGCAAATGTACATATGTCAGCCATCAGCATTTACCGACTGTTCCACCAGGGGTCGCTCCTGTGTCCCACAACGCTTGCCCATCTCCAGGCGCCCGGCAACCAGCTTACGTTTGTCCGCCCGACAGCAACAGTTCGTCCACACACGGCGCACACTGCGGTTACCGAGTCCGTAGAGGAACGGGTTCACGGCGGAGTTCCCGAAGGCAAGCGTTATTCCGATGTTGTAGAACCAGTAAGGCAGTGAAGGCTGAACGTCTTTGGCCGAGTGGATGGTGAAGCCTTTGAAGAGAAGTGAGTACCACACTACTACAGGCAGCCAGGACAAGACGAAGTAGCCCACAATGACGGCAAGGATCCGCAGCGCTCGCCAGTTCTCTTTCATCCGCCACGAACTGTGTCTACGCACTGACGGGTCACTGCGACCGCCAGGGCCAAGGGAAATCGAAAGTCTTCGCACTTTCTCCTTGGGCTGGTGTGAACGTGAACGGAGGTAGATTTGAGCGTAGAGTACGAGCATTGCCAACCATAGAGGCACGAAATGTCCCGGATACATGAAGGCCACGAAGCTGCCACTGACGACCGTCTGATAGCGACACTGCCACGGGGCCGACGGCCGGCGTCTTCAAGCATCTACTGCACGAAAGTATACGTGTGACCTAAAATACGTAACGTGCACAGGGGGTTTTAGGTTGACTTTTTAATTCCACAATAAATTGATAGTTTAACCAAAATATTTGCAAAATAATTTGTGACAAAAAGTGATGTCAAGAAAATCCACATCTACGTATCTAACAATATTCGAGGATATTTCGTTTTACATATTTATTAATATTCGAGGAGATTTTGCACACATTTCTGGCACAGCACAAGTGAGTCTGGTGCAGCACAATTATTGAACCAGCTGATAAAAATTATAATAGTGTGCGAATATGAACAGGTAATCTTCATCAGCTGACGGTTGTCGTGGCGTGCGGGTGTATCGAATGAGTGCCACTCATGAGTGCATATAATCGCAGCCAAATCCGACACTTCATTTCACCTGACAAATCTTTCACAGGGGTTTGAAAACACCTACCAGTACACCGTACATTGCGTGCGTGAGGGTTGCGTTGCTTGGAAGAGCCCGAGATTCTGGGGTTACTTTCTTCTTACTAGTTCACTAGATATGGTTTATTCCGGCTTATACTAGACTCTGTAAAACAAGTTCCGGAGATCAGCTTATGCAGTCCATCTATCAAACCCTCGGATATTTAATTGATTTATTGGCGCAGTCTCGAGGAGAACTGAAGACAGACATTGGAGGAGATTATGTTATGAATAGCTACAAGGGACAGTGCTGCATTCCTTATTCCCTACTGAGAAATGTTTGCTTTGTCCTCTGTCTGCGCTTCGATGGTTATACCTCTGTCGATATGAAGTCACTGTATTTACTCTATTGATTTTCGAAACGTCCATTTTGCTTGTAGGGATATATATCGTCGAATTCATGTATTCATGACCCATGTTGCTTTTGCGTTTTGTTTTGGGATCTGTACCATAGATGGCATAAATTTGTCGTAGATCAAAGTTTTGTTTTGGGATCTGTACCATAGATGGCATAAATTTGTCGTAGATCGAAAAAGCACTGCTATATTCACAATTTGTTTTGCCCATTACCTGTGAATGATTGCTCGACCCTACAAGAACTTGATAGTATATTGACAGTTCTTTAAGTGGGCTATTTCCGACATTATTTGCATAGAATAGCATGTGGAAACGAATTACTCTTCAATATGGTGGCTTATATATGATATCTTCAAAAGTTGGCTCAAACCAAAATAATTACAGGCATCAACGAAAGTAGATGTATGACAAAACAACCGGGGTTTTAGGTTGACTTTCAGGCAGAGGGCATCAGGTTAACATCATAATTGCACAAAATATTGCTAGTATAGCCAAAAGATTTCATTTTCATGCGGAATATATAGTAATGCACTGTGTACCGTTCCAAATATGGCCAAAGCTGATGTCAGTAATGCTATTGGGCTGACATCAAAAGTATTCCAGAGGATTTTGTCCAGCAATACCCTTCAAATTTCACAAATTTCTGGCGCACCACAAGTAGTTCTTGTGCAGCCCAATTATTGAACCAACTGATCAAAATTATAATGGTTGGGTGGCCCCAGACCCCCGGCCGACAGGGGCTTGTTTCTTCTGGCTTAGTTACATTTCACAAATGGGCCTTCCCTCAAATGCCAGATCTGCACAGAATTAGCCATGCAAAAACTCTTAGGGGGATGGGGAATGAACCAAAGGAAACCTATAAAAAACACCACTGGGCATGCATATAGGCAACTCACTTTGCAATATTCCATATCTTGGCCCTCCTTCAAAACCCTCGATCCACCCAAGATCAGGCATTCATAAACTCTTTAAACCCATGAAATTGGTCCAAGGAGAGCCCTAGAACACACCATTGGGGATGCATAAACCTTCAGCGTCTGGGGCCCTTGAGCGGGCCCCAGACCCCCCCCCCCCCCCGACATTGGCTCGCTTCGCTCGCCGCTCTGTCGAACAAAGGTTTTGGCCCCCCCCCCCTTCCAAAATCCTATACCCGCCCCTGCACGAGTACATTGATCTCTGTGTGTTTTGCTCGGTAGAGCCCATAATAACAAATCCTAACCTTACGTAATATTTTCTGGGGTCAGAACATGCAGTCCATATTTCAAACCCTCGGGTAATTATTGATTTATTGGCGCAGTCTAATGAAGGTACGCATTAAAAGAGATAAACAGCACTGGACTAGGAGAAAAATTGTGTTATGAAGAACTACAAGAGACTGCCACATTCCTAATTCCCTACTGAGAAGTGTTTGCTTTGTCCTCTGTCTGAGCTTGAATGGTTATATGTTGATATGGAGACACTGTATTTACTCTATTGATCTTCTGAAACGTCAATTTTGCTTGTAGGGATATATATGGTCATACTCGTGTATCTATGATCCATGCTCTTTGTTTGCCGATCTGTTTGCCGATCTGTTCCATAAATGGCATGAATTTGTCGTCGATCGAAAAAAAAACACTGCTATATTCACAATTATTTTTGCCCATTACATGTGAACGAATGTTCGACCCACTAGAATGTGATGGTATATTGATAGTTCTTTAAGTGGATTATTTACGCCTTGGTTTGCATATAATTGCATGTGAAGACAAATTACTCTTCAATAAACGGTGGCTCATGTATGGTATCTTTATAAGTTGGCTCAAGGACAAAAATAATCACAGGCATCTAGAGTAGATGCGTGACTTAAAAATAACATGCCCAGGGGCATATCTGTCTGAGCAGGATCTCTTAGTTCCATGAGAAAATGCTGGATTAGCCAAAAGATTTCATTTCATGCGAAATACATAGAAATGCGTTGTGAGTACACACTTCTGAATGTAATAAATGCTGCTGGCGGTGTCGCTTCGAGAGGATCATTGCATTAAGCACATACGCTCGTATGCATTGTTATGTGTATTAATTTCGTCATAAAACAACAAATATGGAACCTACACAAGTGATTTGTGATGCAAAGAGGTGTCAAGAAGACCAGTACAACATATTCAAAAGTATTGGAATGGATTTTGTCCAGCAATACCTTTCAAATTGCCCCCAGCACAAAGTTCTCGCAAAGCACCGAGTAAATCTTGTGCAGGACAACTATTGAACCAACTGATCGAAATTATAATGGTGCTCAATACGATCGGATTCATCTTTATGATCTGGCCTTGTCTCGGCGTTCGCTGTTACATTAAAGTGTTTCGAATGAGTGCCACTCCTCATGGCATAAAATCACAGTTGAATCCGACACTTGTTTACTTCACCTGACAAATCTTTCACAAGGCTTCGAAAACAGCGACCAATTTACCATGTGAACAATGATCCTTTGCATGAATCACTGAATATTAAGTGTGTGGGTGTTGCGTTGCTTGGTGTAGCCGAGAACAACAAATCCTACCTTACATAATATGTTACCTTTTTCTGCCGTTAGTTTTTTGTTTTACTTGTTCACCTATGACACCCTCGAAACGAACGCGAGAGCAATTCGTAGATACCATTTAATATAGAGAAGAAACAGACAATTAATCAAGAAGCGCGTATCACATTCCCGCCTACGCCTCCTGTGACACGACGAAATTACGCCGATATTCAATCTCGGCTGCGAATTAGTCTTGTCGTGAAAAGTCGATTGTTGGCGGAAGTTGGTCATTGGCCGGAAGGCAGGATTCATGCGCAGTGCATATATACCTTAGCTGACGATGAGTCTTCGGTATCAGGTGACCGCCATGAGAGTTCATCGTAGTGTTGATTTGCCAACACTACAAATCACATTTGCAGTTACAAATACATCTAGCAATGACTAACACTCTTTGATGGAATAAACAAAATCATAAAACATGTGTAGACATGGCGCTTCTTTTTAATTATTGAGGCCAAGGAGGACCTTTGGGGCAAAATTTTTGCTTACAACGATATCTTTCAAAATTTGATAGTTTGTTGCGATCGACCTTAGTGACCAAAATGTGAAATTTGAAGAAAATTTACCGTTTGGTTCATAGAATAATCTTGAAATGACATGGTGAAATATAACCAGATTGCTGAACATTTCCTAAAATCTTTTCCAACGACGTGTTCAACCCACTGCTGGATCTTGAAAATAAATGTGGATATGTTGCTGGAGTCTTGTATGCCTTGTATTTCTTCCCTATTTGAATAATAAAATAGGTTATTAGCTTGCATCAAATATATTATGAAGATATCAATTCCAACTATCATGCTAATGCATCCCACATGCTTGAACTTTCGAGTAATATGTACTAATTACTGCAAAAAATGATTTATTTTTGTATAAAAAATGATCGGTTCCAAGGAATTTTCCAAAACTTTGATAATTACTCAAACTTACACTGCTGAAGGAAATAGCGAAGATTCGCAAATATTACCCGATTCATTTATTCGTAATAGCCTCGAAAACAACCTGACCTTCAGTTTTAAGGCATTAATTATTGGATTTGACACCACATATTTCTGTATAAAAATGTTCTCAGTCGGACATTTTGCAACAAATCCCCTCAAAAATCGGCCAATTACCTGGAATAGCATATATAGATTGAAACCATGTTTATTTGGTGTTGATTGGATGGTTTCTGACAGAATGTCGTTTGAAAAACCCAACCCCTGTAGTTTGTGCGCTCTTCAACCATTGGTTTCGATACCACACTATTCCGTGCACAATGTTGTGACAGGGTGTTTTTTTAACGGCTATTGTTATTCGCTTATTTATAACCAGTGCACTAATAAACGGCATGACAAGTGATTGTGACATGATATATAATTGAGAAATATTCAATACATAGACCACAAACGGTTGTTTGCACAATTTACTGACTAGGGGCGCCACCCATCCGTCATCCTTGGCCTTAAAACGGTTAAAAAATATATTGAAACATTCATTAAAGACGATGAATGTTGTTCGAACCGGAAAGCAACCGGAAACCAACAAGCAAGTAGTGTCATTTCCGTTCATTTTCATCTCCTGTTTTTTCCTGAAGTTTCTGATGAATCGCAGGTTTTGCGACTGTCTCGAATACGATATACTCTAGAACAATAGTGAAATATGATCTGTTGTCGCGGATATAAATATCAAGCACAAGTTTCTGATATCCTGGTTCCTCAATGTGATAACACAAAAATCACTAGAATGCCTTTCTTCCCATTTTTTGCCGAGTCGGCGATCACAATGAATCAATTAGCAAATTTAGAATAGAAAATATCTATTCAAAATATATAATGGAAGAGAATGAAATTCGGTCGCAACGTTTATACATCTCCACACTAACATTATCATTGGCAAAAGTGTAGAATATTATGTGACTAGTATCTTTTGCACATCAACATAGCGGTTTAAATAATAATAGTGGCGCAGATATAAAACTTTATTGATACGAACAATATTAAAATATACTTTGAAACGGTAACAAGACACCTTTGCACGTTATGACATCCATTTGTAAACATTTTAAATATACATTACATTATTCCCGGCCCCTCAGGGCCGGGTATATGTGATTGTCGTTGACCTCACCCTATGTATCTCCTGTCTTCCGATTTCTCCGGACGACTCTCTTAGATTCAGCATACACTGGTGTGGGTTTCGCAAATTTGCGATAAAACCCGGTACATCCCGTTAAACTGATCGAAGAACACTGCTGGCTTTAATGTATTAATAACAGTAATTGCATGACAATGGAGAGCGCTGTTTTGAATTAGTTTGCGGCTGGTATGCGCAAGTCCAATTACCGAATCTCCTACCAGTTATCTTGGAACTCGCATAAGTCTGACCTGGTTTAATTACTATAATTACCTATATTACTACGCCAACACGTAACCAGTAGAAATATGTTGTATTGCAGCGATGGACAGTGATACATTAGTTGTAATCATTTCAGACAATAGTTTGAAATTCTCTTTCCGAATTGATTTCATTGTATCAGGCCTATTAGGCTACTTCTCTGAATATCACTGGGGATTATTTGTTGGCAATGAGCTTAGTCTATAGCATAATGAATGTGAAGCATGAAAATTGCTTTACAAGCGCGACCGCATTAAATAGCCAAGACCACCGTGACGAAGCCGAGCTTTTACCGTACACCAGTCGTTGAAATAATTAGCTAATAAAGGCATAATTTTCCTATTTTATATGAACCCTATTATATAATTTTATTATTCCCAGGGGCCTAGGGTGCAGAAACTACACATCTATTCATTGTAATAGGCCTAAACGTATTCATCAAATCCTGCCACCTGTTTATAAATATTTAAAGGGAGTGGAAATTCGTTTTTGTGCATCATTCATGATAGGCTGTTATGCCCTATCGATAATTTTCTTGCATATCTACGGGAAGGGGTTAGACCCGACCAGATTGCGGAAAGTGTTAAGAAGATTATAAAGGCGCTTTGTGTATACCCATAGTGATGTTTGGAGGATATTGGTAATGCGGGATTTTAAACTAGAAGGTTCAGAGTTCTGGGGCGACTTATGGAACTGGAATTCAGTGGGATGTTTTTAACAGAGCCCGGCTAGCAATCTTGGTATCTGACAAAGATACAGTACATCTAAATAGACTTGGGGGAGATGAATTGGCTGAGGATGCACACAATTTCAACACAATTTCCCATATCATTTACTTTGATGTGACTGATTGTCTGACTTTCTATATGAACTGCATACATATCGGTATGACTTATTCATATGGAAATAAAATGTGTACCCAAGTTTTATGGGACATCTTCTTACAATGTGAACTCGACATTGTATTGTGAGTCCATAGAAAACATGTAAATATAAAAGGGCCGGGTTTTCTGCCATGTTTTTCTAAAAACATGGCGTTATACTTGTCACATATATAGATGATTACAGACGCACGTCCACGTGTAAGTTCGTGTAATAATTTGTAGAAAATTTACATGAACATTGCTTTTGTACATGTAGATTACACAGCTCTCAATTATATCAACAACTCGCACTTTGAACTTACTCTTCGCTATGTACACACCAGTAGAAATCCCAAATATAAACTAGTCCCACTACTAGTATCATACGCGGTTATAGCAGCATTTTTTTTCACACACCACGTGTGAGTAAAACCGGGGAAATGTAATAGCATCGAGCAACAAAAATACACGGAGAATATAACTCAAGAACCATCGTTGAAATAAAAAAAAAAGAATGAGAACACTGTATCATCACATGTACCTACCATCGTGAAACACTTGCTCGACGTATTCACACAGTCAAACCGAGTATGCAAAACTTACGGATATAACACAAATAATGTATGCCTCTCATTCTGTAGATATACGTAATATGTACATCATATGATTCCTAGTTGACAGGCATTCAAGAAACAGTTCATACCATCAACCCTTCGCAGTCAAATATGACGTATTCACCAAAATATATGTATTGAACATAGGTGTGGCAGTTGGAAACATTTTACATATGATTACCCATGAGTGTGGAAATATAGTCAGCAAAGGTATACAAGTTCAACGCAGTTTTGTCACGACTTCGAGTGCGTTCGATATGCAACAACAAATCACGTCCTTTACTCACTACTATCATAACATTAATACTGGAAGGCTTAGTCTCAAAACATTCGTGGTGCGATGTACATATCATATCACACATGCTAAAATGTTGTGCGGAATCGGCGTGTGTCGTCTTTCAACTGAACACTGTCACGTTTGATGGCACCCTTCGATCCAGTGTTGCACACGCAAATGTACATATGTCAGCCATCAGCAGTTACCGACTGTTCCACCAGGGGTCGCTCCTGTGTCCCACACCGCTTGCCCATCTCCAGGCGCCCGGCAACCAGCTTACGTTTGTCCGCCCGACAGCAACAGTTCGTCCACACACGGCGCACACTGCGGTTACCCAGACCGTAGAGGAACGGGTTCACTGCGGAGTTCCCGAAGGCAAGCGTTATTCCGATGTTGTAGAACCAGTAAGGCAGTGAAGGCTGAACGTCTTTGGCCGAGTGGATGGTGAAGCCTTTGAATAGAAGTGAGTACCACACTACTACAGGCAGCCAGGACAAGACGAAGTAACCCACAATGACGGCAAGGATCCGCAGCGCTCGCCAGTTTTCTTTCATCCGCCACGAACTGTGTCTACGCACTGACGGGTCACTGCGACCGCCAGGGCCAAGGGAAATCGAAAGTCTTCGCACTTTCTCCTTGGGCTGGTGTGAACGTGAACGGAGGTAGATTTGAGCGTAGAGTACGAACATTGCCAACCATAGAGGCACGAAATGTCCCGGATACATGAAGGCCACGAAGCTGCCACTGACGACCGTCTGATAGCGACACTGCCACGGGGCCGACGTCGTCGCGTTCTCACTCGTCGAATTGTCATCTGATATGATATTCCAGCCGAGCCAAGGCAGCGACCCGATGATGATGCTGTATATCCAGCAGCAACAGATGATGATCAAGGCAGTTCTCGACGTGAGGAAGGCGTGGTGCTGAAGAGGTTTGGTGATCGCCAGGTACCTCTCGATGGCTATAGCCATCAGAGTCAGACAACTGACCAGCGTCTGCGCAATGGCCACGGAGAACACTCGCAGGCACACCTTTGGAGATTCACCCAGGACACCCTCCTCGGCGGCTACCATGAGAGGCACTATGAACAGGCCCAGGAGGAGATCGGACAGGGCCAGCGACAGCACGAAAAAGTTGGTGACGGTCCACAAGGTCTTATGTCGGGCGATAATGTAGATGAGCATCCCGTTACCTAGCACCATTAGGACGGATAGGGCGGGCAGGGTGATGTGTTTGAGACCCACCTCCTCGTTCATGGCTCACAGTGATGGCTACCAATCATCTATCATCCAGCACTTCTACATCAGTAATCTAATTTCGGCGAATACCTTTTCCTCGACATTAATGTCTCAGGGGCACTCAAGCCTGGGACACATGTGCCTTTTCTCAGGCAATAAGTTTTGCCATTTCTAGCTTGCCGAAGTCGTATATCAATTTCCTGCAAGTTTTTGTCGCTCGCAAAAGTGAGTCTCCTTTGCCGAGGTCTGATCCAGAAAAAACAAAAACAAATTGGCCCCCAGTTGGTATGGCTACTCTGACGACTTTATTACATCTATCAACATCAGGATCTCTCCTCCGCGGGACTGATTTATTGTGGTGGCCTTATTTAAAGCTGAGCAAAACTTTTCTCGGTCGCTTAAATCAAACAGCTCGATTTATCTTTCCCAGAGCGTGGCGCAGTTTTTTTATCAGCTTCCATTGTAGTGGGCTCGGTGGATTATCGCTTACATGGTATCCATGTCACGGCAATTTATATCCCGTATCGTGCGCTAACGTGGGGCTTCACTTCGAGTAAATGGCTAAAAATTCCATAATGGAGCACGTGCATGCTCGTAACACGGAGAAAACACGATCTAATTTAGAAAAAGCCTGTTATCACCCACTCCTTGTGAAGAACCTCGGAGATTATACAATCTCGTATTACTTAGCGAACAACAAGAAGTCTGCGGCAAAACCGTTGAATTTCGTATCCTTTTTATCGTGTATCAATGTTTTAATATCCTCGATTGAGCCCTCTAAACTCTGACAAAGACACAGGCAGTCGTGTTTGATCAGCGTGCGATGTTATCTCAAAGTTCGCTCACATCTCGCTCATAAACATTTTCCTGACGATAGATTTGTTAACTTTCCGGCGGCGTATTGTCTGTGATTTTGTTGAATGACTTCTGACTGGAAATCGATCGATATCCCGAGAGATTATTCCCGTTTCAATCGAGAGATTAGTCCCATTTCAATTAACGTTCTTATATTTTTCTTCAACTGAACATTCCATTGAGTCCGATCAACGTTCGAATTCGGTCCGGAAAATGCACCGACAGTTTTCTCCGACAACTGCCGATTGTCCGTTTGATGTCTATGTATCAACTGTCCCATACTACCAACATGCCCTGTACATCCCGTCAGGCGCCAGGAGACACGGGACCGCTCGCGACACCCAGGCGATCATTGTCGCACTCGTATGTGCTTTCTGTCCACGTGTGACATTTCCATGACCCAGTGAGGGATTTTCCGCGCGGCTCACTGGCAACTAAGCGGGAGAAAGTGCGTGGTATCGCGGCCACGGGGAGACTGGCTCCAGGAGTTAGACGAGCGAGAGGGGAGACCGGGGCAAGCGGGGACACCAACTAGTCGTGGTCATCCTGTCGGCAATCCACGCAGTGGCGCTCGTGGAGGAAGCCGAGGGAGAACAGGGGCAGTGAGACGGAGGCGCGGCAGAAATGCGATATCGGGTTTCACTTGGGACGATTATCTTCAAGAGAGACCCACACACGCAGCATCAAGTGCTCTTGGGGTGACAGCCACGGGCTCGAGACATCAGAGACAGTGGCACGGACTGGGTGGGGCACCTGTCCTGGCATATCGAATCGTGGTGTCCCAGTGACCCAATGAGCACTCAGCCATGTTTTATAAGCGACTATAATGTTCGATAAGGCGTGCATAAATCTCCCATTCCCACTGAACCACGTTTTCAAAGTATTTACATACCAGGAAAAGACCAATTGGCATTAACTCAATAAGTCTTCAGTTTGATTTTTGTTGCCTCGATTATTTTGTTAGGAAAGACTAGACGTCAATAGTACTTAGGTAGGAGGAATACGCAACCTATTTGTACTGGCTGCTCACCAATACACTGCGTACATCGCAGGACAAATTGCATGGCATGGGAAGATTTATCACCGTGGCAACAGGGTCATTTCCGTTGGCTGGTGGCCGCGTGAACTGTTGCTGGGGTTGTGTGGGTCGACTTCCGCGTAGCGGGCAAGTCTTCCGTAATTGGAACGTGTTTCAGAGTCGCGTGTCCGGGGATATTGTGTTATTGTGCAAAAAGTATGTTTGATTGAGTTAGCTACCATCTTTTTGTCGGCAGATATAAAGGAAGAGCGCCGGAGAAATGCCAACTGTCGGAAGAAAGAAACGAGAGCTTTTAAACTCTTGCAGCCTTGGGAGGCAATTAATCCAATCTGCTCTCAGAAAGCTCTCGGGACCGAGAGGAAGACGTCGGTATATAATTACCGAGGCATTGGTCAGTGATGCTGCGTGGTTGCTGACTGCAGGGCTACAGAAGAACATTGCTCTGGTGATAATAACAGGACGGGAATTTCCCTTGCACTTGTATGAAAAGAGTACCATGATAAATATGTGTCTTGTATTAATGTTAATGTTTTTTCTTAAATATATATGATATCGTTGCAGTCTACCGGTAAGCTGGTTTATAATAATGGTCTGTTATATCAGATACCTCAGTCAGTGAAAACAGCACATGTTTCTAAAAAAAATCATATGTTCGAAATTATATGTTGCTCTTCAACATGAGGGATATGTTGAATTTCCCTTAAAGAATCACACACACTCGTTTCCTTCTTCCGACAGATGGTATTACTGTTAAACAACTTTCAACAACATGTAAAATATTTTTAATATCGGAATTCGATACCGTTATAGAAGAACAACTATTTCACGGACACAACAAATGTGGCGATTTTGCCCTAAGCACGCGGCAGGTGATTGTAAACATAAATGCCATTTATGTGGCCTTTTTGTACTTGGCCTTGTTTTGACATGCTCCGTTCGAGCGTGCGTTGCCACGGCGACGTATTGTAATTTACGTTCCAGTAAACTATAACAATGGATCGATTAAACCTCGCGTGCGCCCTACAGTTTCTGGTGTATTATATATACACTGGAAGCGACTCGTTCGAGGAGATTGTCCAAGATCGAGAGACAGGACGCACGCAAGGCTCGTCATGAGCTTTGTGTTCCCTGTTTGCGAGTAGTGGGCTCCTAGAGCCCTGGGGACGATTTCCATGGGGAGGCCCGGGCTGGGAGAGACGAGTTGCTGACTCGGGGGCCTTCGGCCCTGTGGATCGCCAGCTCTCTCCCTTCCCGGGACGTGTGACGTGTGACATGTCGGGCTGTACGGGGTTCCGTCCCCGAGGCAGACCGCGGCTCGCCAGGCCCCGCCAGTTAACACCGTGGTGATGAACCAGTTTCTGAACGGTGTCCGTAGGCCTGGGAGTGTCGGGTGGGCTGTTACCTGGTTACCGTTAATGCTGAAGTAGTTACCGCGTCCGCCGCGACCTCCGGTGAGCGGCCCTGCCGCAAGGATCCGGAATAGCGGATGCGCGTCCGCAAGGACTCGGATGAGAGAGGACTATCCTCGAGGATCCCGAAGAGCGGACGGTAGTCAATAACTTTACACAAGTTTACAGATACTGATATAATACTGATACTGATATAGTCATTTATACTCTGGTTTTTCTAACTTGTTTACATTGTTTTTTGACGATATTTTCGCGATGCTGAATGTTATCGTTCTGTAGTTTGGCACACTTCACTCGGGAGCCAAACGGTAATTTTCTACAAAATTTCAAGACTTCTATCGCAAAATTTGAAGAAGTTGGCAATCTAACCCAATGTTAAATTTCAGCACAAAACGGCATCTCGAGAAAATGAGCAATATGAGCATCCATCAGGATTCAAAATAGTATTGTTATTCTCGACCAGAAATCACATTGGGGTGTATTCTACACAAACATGTTGATTTTGAAAGATTGCAGTGATACAAAACCGAGCAAGTGCACAAAATTGTGTGCGGACCCAGAATTTGAATGACAGGGCTAAATTTAAAATTGCCAACTTTTTCAATTTTCGCGATAGAAATCTGTAATTCCGTAGAATGTTACCGTTCGACTCTCAGGTGAAGTATGCCAAGTTATAGAACGATACCGTTTAGCATCGCAAAAATATCAGCAAAAAAAACTGTGTAAACGAGTTCGAAAAATTTATTTTCAGCACATATCAAGTATATATTGCTATGTTTAATATGACGGTAATAATCGAAAATAATTCAAATCGTTTGATTTTGTTTGTTCCAAGAACTTATGTTTATTCCAAAACAAGTTTCATTCCTCATCAAAACCATATCCTAGGCTGAATGAACTGTCAAGATTCATCGTATGACATAATGTATGGATTCATTTAGGAATCTCAAATGTCTCATATTGGTATTATTCATGCATTGAAAGCATGCAGAGCGTAAATACATTACATGTATTTTCCGGTGGTGCTTCATTTATTGCAACTCTTGACAAAACACTACATGGACAATAACGCAAAGGGTACCACAGGATAAACTGGTCCGTCCGGTAACGCACGCATATGTTTACATTTCATCTCAAGCGAACTGCACGGTTGCCTCAATGTGTCCCCGTGGTACACCGCTGACAGGACGCTGAATATTTAATGGCCCCATCGTTCTGTCTGGGACAGAATGTCTGCCTTCCCACGTCAATCAGTGCATGGTACCGGCTCAGAACGGCTGCACGTCCGCTGTGGTTGTTTCGCAACACCACTAACTTGTTTGTCTTATTGATGTATTGAATAATGTATAGACTCTATAGATATTTCGTGCAAAACCAACATGTATGACAGGACCAACAGCTAACTTCAGCAATATTCATTGATGCCATTTAATAAAGTGACCAAAACTACGACACAACGCCACAACTCAGCGGCATCTGTGCGCAATATACAAGTTCGTGGATTCGTACCTGATTTCACATGATGGACAGAACATTATTATCATTCCTTGGTTTCAGCTGCTCATTAACATTCATATGGCGCAGACTTTATTAAAAAATACCTTTTCGTCAGGGCCCATACACAGGCCAGTATAAAAATCAAGGAATAATGTTATCTTCATCCTCTACAGTATGCTATCTGAAACTGTTGAATCCTTATTGATTATACATGTAGCCAGAACATGGCATAGGCCTACCTGGGCCACGAATTTTCTCTGGATATCCAGTTTATATAAGCATTGAGTCTTTGTGCTTGCTACTGTAGTCACATTGTCTTCATACTGTATGATGGCGATATGAAAACCCAAGCAGCGTCACTGATTAAACATATGATATAACTATTACATTTGGTATAGATTCCGGGTCGCAAAATGTCATTTGTCTACTCAAATAAATAAATTATTCATCTGACGCCGATTAATTGTGTCTGGGCTGGCATTTTAGTGAACCTGGCCCGGAATGAATGCAAATATCAACCTATTACCAGCAACATAACTAGGTTTTGATGATGTCCCTAGCAAACCAGGCCACTGAGCCAAAGTGTGTTGATGACTCATTCCCAAAACTCCTTATAGCGCCTATCGAGGCAACGGAACTTTGGACTTTGGACTGACTCATCGGCAAGCAACATTTCGAATCCTGTCAAAAACACACACCTCTAACACATGAAACTAATTTCATGCTCTCCCGGGAAATTTTTATGAAAGCCTGCTCAGACGGCTGAATGCTTTTGGCGAGTAAAACTTAAAAAGTTTCCCAAATCTTGATGCCCCTGTGGATGATATCTGTCTCGATGTCTGTCTCTTTTGGACGTGATTTTCGATAACTACGTAGCGTCAGAAATACATTCTCTTTTTGTATTTCTGTTAGCATAAATGTGGAAATAATAGATGAACTTCCCAACAGAAATGATGACTCCCCTCAGAGATAGACATATCATAATATATGTATTTTTAGCGATCAATCAGCTTCAAATCAAGATTCAAAGCATACTTTCATTGCTTGCGAAGTGGTTTCTTCAGGCCTATCCTGTTTGTACCACGGTAGGTCGTGCATAAGTAGGTCTCAACATGATTTAACGCCCTCGATCTTGATTACTAAATCACTTTCTCTTTAGGTTTCTCTATTTCATATTCGTTATGCCAGAAGATGTAGTCAGTAAATAAACTGGCCTGTTAGTCCGTGAATATGGATATACATTACTCGAAATTTGCCTTTGGACTAGGAGAGTGCACTACAGTCGCATGCGAACTGGTCGCGACAACCGCACTGGTCACATTGCATTCGAATTACACACTTATGCTGCGTTCATTAGAACATGTGAATATCGTGATTCCCAGTTCACAAGTTGTGATTTGCGTTCATTCAGCCATTTTCACTGTGATCACAACTTGTGAACTTAAGTATGAACTTTTGTCTCGATCTTTACAAGTCGTGAACAAGATGGCGGCAAGCCAGGAGAACGTTCGCGGTAAATATGATAGGAATATGTATTTTCTCACTTTTATGAGCTTGAAGCGATTAAAACAGCCGTGTGCGTGGGGAAAACGATTGTTTGAAAACTAGTCATAATGTTCAGAATTTAAATTAGCACTGGCAAAAAATAACAAAGTACACATCTGTCAAGCTAGTCCTATCCTAGTAGTTAAGATGACTATTCTTTTAAACAATTATCAAGTAATAACCATGCAATGCCTGTATATGTTGTTGAAATATTGCATGAAATTGTTCAATGAATCAACATTATAATTCAATTTAGTTCAAATATGTTGGTCAGTAAACAAGTTAATATATCCGCCATACACGTGCAGTGCAAACCACTCTTCAAATGTGTGATAATTATGTGTGATAAAAATGTGATAATTCGCCCAGTGGAACATTTTCAACTGCTCCTGCTAGTCGGATTTGCGCTGTACCTGGCTAAGCTCCTGGTTGTAATGACATGTGATCCTGCAGACAGACAGGAGCATCACATTTTTTCTCTCAAGATTTGGCAAAAACCTAGGCGCGGAGAAGAGAAACAGAAAATTGAACAGGAATGGCCTTATGTCTTATGAAGTTGAAATTGTTTGATATATACGACCGAATCTGACCTCCCCTGCGTCTCAGTCGCACGCCCATGACACACTGCTGGACCTGTGACACGCGAACCAATCGCTACAACTGACTCGAATTATAGAACGACAGTTTATGAAATAGAGTTTTACAAGATATATCACACCCATTGTCAGGCTTCGAGTATGCAAAAAATCATAATATCCCAGCAAACGACTTGAAAGGGCGAGAGAGAGAGGTGCAATGCATATCCACGACCTGTCCGATCAGATGTCCACTCGTATTACCACTTCTAGCAAGCGATGTCTCCTGTGAGATGTAATGCTGCATGCATAGCTTCCGCGGACAACGCTAGTCATAATTATCATCTCTAAAGACAGTATTCACGACGATAGACTGTTGGATCTAAGTGATAATTAATTACCTTTATCCCATTATATCATTCATGCTAAACGTCATCCGCTCCTGTGTGCAATTTCCAAGAAAGGTGTTGGAAAGTGGGTGTATTCATTAGTGCCAAGCGATATGACAGCGTTGTTTGTGTTGGAAAATCTGAAGCGTTAACTAATGATAAGATATTAACACCCTCTACGCCATGATAATAGCTTCTCTTGTATCTAATCAGTCACCGTTTTTCGGTTAGACAAACATCGACATGATTGCGTAATATCATGTCATCTTGTGCAAATTACATGCACGATTTCCTGATCCGAGGAATTTTGGTTATCATGGGTGTATTCATTAGTGCCAAGCGATATGACAGCGTTGTTTGTGTTGGAAAATCTGAAGCGTTAACTAATGATAAGATATTAACACCCTCTACGCCATGATAATAGCTTCTCTTGTATCTAATCAGTCACCGTTTTTCGGTTAGACAAACATCGACTTATTCGAATGATAACAACATGTAAAACAACACGTACATGTAGAATACTGTTTATGATCATACCAATACATGTATATTATTCACGTCTATATATGATTGTTTTAGTTGTATTCTATCTCCATTTTAAACATTAACACATCTGACATGGTGCTTTCATATTCTTGTTCCAGTGCAGTTATGTGCACACATTCTATGTCTGATATACGTACATTATTACTGTAAAATCAACAGCAGAGGCAGTCTGGTATCTTCTCCCATGACAAGCACGTGTAATTTATGTGAACTGTTGTTGCTATCATTTTTCTGGAATGTTGCTTTTTTATTTATCTTTTTTATCTAGAAGAATAGTGCGGCATTATTGCGACATATATACCATGCATGTACTGAACATGATACAGCACTTGTGTTGTGTACATACACATGGATATGTGTAAGCCTTGCACTGTGTATGTGCAGGGGACATACATGAGGGTATTTTTATTTGATAATACTGGCGTGTCAACATTATATGTTCAATTAATAACGCCATTTGAAAGTACGGGACTATGTAACATAGTCGATATGCTTCCACGTGAGCTTATGCAAATTTATTAAGAGGTAATAGTTGTGTGATATAATCAGTTTCACAAGCCTGTGACGCTCATGTTGTAGGATGAAAAGCTAACACAACACAAGTTTGTGCATAGATCGACTTACATGTATTACGCTACTATAGGTAATAGTGTCATCATATTTTGTACACAACATAGCTGACCAACCATAGGCATATCGGGGGCTTTGTATCCACTTTTTTGCACCAACCAAACCTTTGACTTCTACTTTTAATAAAACACTCCACCTTCAACAGAATCACTTCCTGTGGTCGACAAAACCAATTCAATTCAACCCAACCAATCTATCGCAGCGTTTATTTCCCACCACAAGCGAACGATTGCTACTTTAGCAGCCCTATAACCCCGTGGGACATTGAATGTGTTCGTGAATATTTCATGCACCCTAGAACCAAATGATCAACCGATTTCCCATTGACTGCATTGGCCTTTGCCAGTATATTTAAAGAGCTTTGATACCAACAGTATCAGTTTTTAACTATTCCCAGTTATAATATTATCAAATGCCATTCATTGCACTGGTGTAGGGATATGATACTATTTGTTTTGGTTTCATTACTTGTACACACATAGATGCATATTGCAATGGGAAACACCTATCTGTAACTCTCACTTCCGACTCATGTTATGACCAGTTTCTTTCTATTTCTCCGCATCATTTTGATATAACATAAACTTACATATCATATGCATTCATTATAGATCACATTCATTTGATATCAAAGACTTCCAGCAACTGAATGGAACATTTTCCTGGACAACTCTCTCTAGTCTAGTGTCTGATACTATTTTCACAAAATATTCTACACAAACACGAAAAGCGTGAAATCTCGATTTTATATAGTCAATTTGCATGCTGAAACATACTAGATTTGGTCCAAACCATTCCTGTTGCCCATCAGGCACAGGCAAATTGTCATACATTGGAATGAATCTTCATTATGGTCTATTTCTAAATATTCTCGAGAATTTATTGCAGGTGCCACGAATTTTCTTGATATAGTATCATTGTTGGAACAGAAGCATAACCGGAATGTAAGAACTCTGGTCCCATTTTATGATCGGAACTGTTATCATACATTTGAATAATACTGACATAGGATCATCCCCGATGAACCTTACATAAATAACAAGATGAACACACTTCCAGGAAGCACGTGATACGAGTATCTGGAAATGCGCTGAGGTATAGGTAGATTATTGTATTCTTACATTTTTTCTTTTAATTTTTTCTTTACAAGACATCGAACCTGGACTAACCTTGATTATGTTCTTAACCTCGGAGTACTTATGTATGATATATGAGGTTATATTGCGCCAGCATCCAGGGTCCATTATGAGCACAGCAATGATATTTTAAGTCGTCTCCGATTTCTTATTCAATACCTTTTTCATGACAGGACCAAAATCAATTGTTTTTTCACGAACCTGTCACCATATAATGAAAGTGTATGTAAGCAACCCAAACTCAGTCGATATTCCAACAATAGAACTCCGGTCTCCTTAACATTCATCGGAAATTGTCCATACACCAGGTCCTTCATGGGATGCCCGTCTCAAAGATAATACCCTATGGGTGAATCAAGAATGACTGTTTGAAGATGCATTACTTATCGTTCACTTGGAATCTTCCATGAATTTATTGCAAACATGTTATGATGACAAACGCAAAAAAAATACGTCATATATGTTTCATTCATACATATATGGTTGTTGCCCAAAGATCAATGTGTGTACTGAAACGTGATGAGTCTTTTATTATCATATTTCTATGCTGATGCAATGAAGAATATTACAAAACTGCTGAGAATAGTTGAAAATTCGACTGAAGGTGAAGGTTCATATCAAATCAAAGCTAATTGAATATCACCGCAGGGACTATCGCAGGCAATGCTAAATCGGTCGATCATATTGTTCTAGACGCAGCTGAGTGCATGAAGTAATCGAGAGTACATGCATTGTCCCACAAGGAAAGTAGCAATTGTAATGGGATGAATACTGATATAGAATGGTTGGGCCAACCACATGAGATGATTATTGAAAATAGGGTTGTTGATCAACACTAGAAGTCAATGGTCAGTTCGTGCTTGCAGTTAGGTACAAAGATTGAGATGTTTCTTCCACTGCCGCGGCAGCCGTAGAGATTTTCTTGTGAACGCTCTACAGGTTGCAAATTTTAATAGATTTTAATAATTTTTTATACAGACACATCTTATATTAATATGGTAAGATCCCGACACCAATCGATTTTGGTTGCCATAGCAACCAAATTGGCCGATTGGCGACACATTTCATGCTCAAATTAGCCTGTTTAACACATATGGCTTGTGAACGCTCTATGGGTGGGAGTTTTCTATGAATGGTGACGAAATCGCACAGGCTTCATCATGAGAAAGACCATCACACGAAACCTATTGTTTTTCAGAATGATCGAATAAATATTAGATAGTTAACAGACTAACTTATTACGACCATTGAAATACCCACTTTGGCATCTGTGATCACTCCAATACCTTGTACCATGAAAGCAAATGGCACTGGATTCTTGTTCAGAATGGAGAACTGATGTTTTTGGTGAAAACAGAACAATATTATCGAATAAGTTAACGATAGTTTTACTAGTTAAGTCTATTATTAGTGGAGTGGGTAGCTCAGTGGATAAGGCGCTGGTCTCGTAAAGCAAAGGTCATGGGTTCGAGTCTCAGGCTGGACCACTGAGTTATTTCGCTAACATTCTTAGGCAAGGTGTGCACCACTAATTGTCTATCTCTACCCAGGATTAAAGGGGTACCGGTCATTCAATAGGATGCTATAGTGTTGCGCCGGATTGTGGCAGCTGTGTAGTCATTCTAGAATGGGGTAAAGTGTACAGCGCCCTTGCTTAGAACTACGTTCTATAAAGGAGCGCTTAATAAATGTTAACTTTACTTTTTACTTTTTATTGACCACAATAAAAATAGTTAAGATGAGAAACATCTTTTATTATGCTTAACAAGGGAAAGGTTTTGTCCAGTACAGATTTCATGGGTGTAACCGAATAAGTTAACATTTTTTTTACTACTTAAGTTTATTATTGACCACAATAAAAATAGTTAAAACAAGAAATATTTATTATTGGCTCAACAAGGTAAAGGTTCTGTCCAGTAGATATTTTATGGTTGTAACCAAATAAGTTGACATTATTTTTGCTAGGTAAGTCTATTATTAACCTCAATAAAAATAGTCAAGACGAGAAACCTTTATTATTGAGCTCAACAAGATGAAGGCTTTGTCCAGTAGAGATTTCTGGGTGTAGCCGAATAAGTTAACATTATTTTTACTAATTAAGTCCATTATTGACCACAATAACAATAGTTAGGACAAGGAATATTCATTATTTGGCTCAACAAGGTAAAGGTTCTGTCCAGTTGAGATTTTATGGCTGTAACCAAATAAGTTAACAATATTTTCTTGCTAGTTAAGTCTATTATTGACCACAATAAAAATAATCAAGACTAGAAACATTTTTATTTAGCTCAACCAGATGATTGGAATTTAACATTCGAACCTAATTTTGGAACATATTTGGGGTGGAATTGGAGAACTGACTAAAAGAAACATTGATCTGGCTCAAATTTTGTCTTTTTGAAATGCAGTTTTGGTCAACTTTCACTTCAAATTTCAACTCAAAACCATGTTTGGCACGTATTATGCATTAAACATAGACATAGAACAGAGATGGACTGCCAACTCTGATATCAATCTCTCTGTTTGTAGTTATTGAACTTGAGGTCACAAAAGGTCAGAGGAAGAGGGTAGTTACACTTCCGTTGTTAACTTATAACGTCGTATTGCCATTGTTCAATCTTGACGATCTTCTGAGTGATGATGTCACGTACGATATTTGACGCATTTTGACAATTCAATTTTCCATGAAAACGCCAAACCGGAAATAAAGTACCCCTCTTCCTCTGGACGCAAGCTCAAGGTCACAGAGTACGAGTTGGCAGTCCATCTCTGTTCTATGTCTATGGCATTAAAATATAATTTATGGTGAAAAGTTCGATCTGGCTCCAATTTCTTCATCTTGAGATGCAGGTTTGGTCAAGTCCATTATTGACCACAATAACAATAGTTAGGACAAGGAATATTCATTATTTGGCTCAACAAGGTAAAGGTTCTGTCCAGTTGAGATTTTATGGCTGTAACCAAATAAGTTAACAATATTTTCTTGCTAGTTAAGTCTATTATTGACCACAATAAAAATAATCAAGACTAGAAACATTTTTATTTAGCTCAACCAGATGATTGGAATTTAACATTCGAACCTAATTTTGGAACATATTTGGGGTGGAATTGGAGAACTGACTAAGAGAAACATTGATCTGGCTCAAATTTTGTCTTTTTGAAATGCAGTTTTGGTCAACTTTCACTTCAAATTTCAACTCAAAACCATGTTTGGCACGTATTATGCATTAAAATATAATTTATGGTGAAAAGTTCGATCTGGCTCCAATTTCTTCATCTTGAGATGCAGGTTTGGTCAACTTTCACTTTGATATTCAACTTGAAACCACGTTTGGCACATATTATGAGTTGAATTATAACCTATGGTGAAAAGTTCGATCTGGCTCCAATTTCGTCATCTTGAAATGTAGTTTTGGTCAACTTTTACTTCGATATTCAACTTGAAACCACGTTTGGCACATATTATGACTTGAAATACAACCTATGGTGAAAAGTTCGATCTGGCTCCAATTACGTCATCTTGAAATGCAGTTTTGGTCAACTTTTACTTTGAGTTTCAAATTGAAACCAAGTTTGGCACATATCATGAATTAAAATATAACGTATGGTGAAAAGTTCGATCTGGCTCCAATTTCTTCATCTTGAAATGCAGTTTTGGTCATTTTTACTATGAATTTCAATTTGAAACCACGTTTTGTACATTTCATGAGTCAAAATATAACTTATTGTGAAAAGTCTGATCTGGCTCTAATTTTGTCTTCTTGAAATGCCTTTTTGGTCAAATTTTACATCAAATTTCAGCTCAAAACCATGCTTGGCACCTATTATGCATTAACATATAAGTTACGGTGAAAAGTTCGATCTGGCTCCAATTTCTTCATCTTAAATTGCAGTTTTGGTCAACTTTTACTTTGATATTCAACTTGAAACCACGTTTGGCACATATTATGAGTTGAATTATAACCTATGGTGAAAAGTTCGATCTGGCTCCAACTTCGTCATCTTGAAATGCAGTTGTGGTCAATTTTTACTTCGATATTCAACTTGAAACCACGTTTGGCACATATTATAAGTCAAAATATAACTTATGGTGAAAGTCGATCTGGCTCCTATTTCATTATCTTGAAATGCAGTTTTGGTCAGCTTTTACTTTGAATTTCAACATAAAACCAAGTTTGCCACATATCATGAATTAAAATATAACATATGGTGAAAAGTTCGATCTGGCTCCAATTTCTTCATCTTGAAATGCAGTTTTGGTCATTTTTACTATGAATTTCAATTTGAAACCACGTTTTGTATTTTATGAGTCAAAATATAACTTATTGTGAAAGGTATGATCTGGCTCCAATTTTGTCATCTTGAAATGCAGTTTTGGTCACCTTTTACTTTGAATCCCAACTTGGAACCAAGTTTGGCACATGTCATGTTTTAAAATATAAGTTATGGTGAGAAGTTCGATCTGGCTCCAAATTTGTCATCTTGAAATGCAGTTTTGGTCAACTTATAGTTTGAATTTCAACTTGAAACCACGTTTGGCACATATTATGAGTTAAAATATAAGTCTGGTGAAAAGTTCGATCTGACTCCAATTTCTTCATCTTGAAATGCACTTTTGGTCAATTTTTACGCTGAACTTCAATTCGAAACCAAGTTTGGCACATATTATGAGTTAATATGTAACTTACGGTGAAAAGTTCGATCTGGCTCCAATTTCTTCATCTTGAAATGCAGTTTTGGTCAATCTTTACTTTGAATTTCAACTTGGAACCAAATTTGTCAAATATTCTGAGATGAAATATAACTTTAGGTGAAAAGTTTGATCTGGCTGTATTTCTGTTATTTTATCGAACATGTCGAAATGGAAATTCATATGCAGTAATTTCAGTGGTGATCTTGAATTCAACCTTCAATAACCTTGAAAGATCAATGCAGCAATTTTGGTGGGAAAAAAAGTTGTGGCTTAAGATTTCACTTTTCTCTGGTAATCTTTTTTAGCCCTTGCTCTAGTTTTTCACACTTATCATTAATATATTTGGGGCAACAGGGATGATAGGGGGATAACCCAAGCGGTCATAGGCGACCGGAAGCGTCTAGTTTATATTTGCTACTGTCATCATCAATTCTGGTAGTGTTGGCGGTAATAGGTTGATATTTACAATCCACAAGATTGGTGATTCTAGATCAATACCATTAATGCTTTGGGTGTGGCTTATTATACGTGCATCTAACCAAAATGGTTAGCTATATGGAAAATGTTGACGATGCCATGGGGTAGAAATGATGCCGTGTCAGCCTTAGCGCTTCTGATTCAGTTGGAAAAAAACAACGATTGTTTGATTCATTTCCATCAACGCTTTCATTGAAAGCATGACCCACTCGTAAACATACACCTTTATAACCCACACATCTTAACAATGGGCGTAATTTGCATGGTAAATTGGACAGTATGACATAATGTTTATCAGTTCTGTAGCATACTTTCATGTGGAAGTACGTCCCCATTGTCTCATGGCAGACATTAGCCGCCCCTCTCTCGATCGAGGTGTCGTATACGTGAAGTATATGATCAGTAGCATATATGACACATCTCTTTGCAAACCAATTATACGTGGCACATATGCTACCAGCGATACACTTGTTCGTCCATAATAGCATTCTACTGGCTATCTACAAAATTAGGTTGAACATTAGGCGGATATGGGAAGATGGAGCAGTACTCGTGCGTGTAAAGTAACCCAAATGATGACCACTCGGATACAAGAGACGCTGTTGGTAATTGCATGAGCAGTATTAATGTTATATCATAATATGATTAGACACATCTTATATTAATACAGACACATCTTATATTAATATGGTAAGATCCCGACACCAATCGATTTTGGTTGCCATAGCAACCAAATTGGCCGATTGGCGACACATTTCATGCTCAAATTAGCTATAGCCTGTTTAACACATATGGCTTGTGAACGCTCTATGGGTGGGAGTTTTCTATGAATGGTGACGAAATCGCACAGGCTTCATCATGAGAAAGACCATCACACGAAACCTATTGTTTTTCAGAATGATCGAATAAATATTAGATAGTTAACAGACTAACTTATTACGACCATTGAAGTACCCACTTTGGCATCTGTGATCACTCCAATACCCTGTACCATGAAAGCAAATGGCACTGGATTCTTGTTCAGAATGGAGAACTGATGTTTTTGGTGAAAACAGAACAATATTATCGAATAAGTTAACGATAGTTTTACTAGTTAAGTCTATTATTAGTGGAGTGGGTAGCTCAGTGGATAAGGCGCTGGTCTCGTAAAGCAAAGGTCATGGGTTCGAGTCTCAGGCTGGACCACTGAGTTATTTCGCTAACATTCTTAGGCAAGGTGTGCACCACTAATTGTCTATCTCTACCCAGGATTAAAGGGGTACCGGTCATTCAATAGGATGCTATAGTGTTGCGCCGGATTGTGGCAGCTGTGTAGTCATTCTAGAATGGGGTAAAGTGTACAGCGCCCTTGCTTAGAACTACGTTCTATAAAGGAGCGCTTAATAAATGTTAACTTTACTTTTTACTTTTTATTGACCACAATAAAAATAGTTAAGATGAGAAACATCTTTTATTATGCTTAACAAGGAAAGGTTTTGTCCAGTACAGATTTCATGGGTGTAACCGAATAAGTTAACATTTTTTTTACTACTTAAGTCTATTATTGACCACAATAAAAATAGTTAAAACAAGAAATATTTATTATTGGCTCAACAAGGTAAAGGTTCTGTCCAGTAGATATTTTATGGTTGTAACCAAATAAGTTGACATTATTTTTGCTAGGTAAGTCTATTATTAACCTCAATAAAAATAGTCAAGACGAGAAACCTTTATTATTGAGCTCAACAAGATGAAGGCTTTGTCCAGTAGAGATTTCTGGGTGTAGCCGAATAAGTTAACATTATTTTTACTAATTAAGTCCATTATTGACCACAATAACAATAGTTAGGACAAGGAATATTCATTATTTGGCTCAACAAGGTAAAGGTTCTGTCCAGTTGAGATTTTATGGCTGTAACCAAATAAGTTAACAATATTTTCTGTATAGGAGAAAGGACGAAAAAGTGTGGATTCTTTGAATTGAATGCTCGAGGCCGCGAAGCGGCCGAGAGCATTGAAATCAAAGAATCCACATCTTTTGAGTCTTTTCTCCGACTTAAAACATGTGTAGGCCTAGTCATGTGTAGATACAATATAATAGTATTACAAACGTGAGTTGCGTCATGTATGCTTTGCGCGTCATGCATACAGACTGAAAGTGTGGATTCTTTAAATCAATGAACCATTGCGAGTGACATGATATAAATACAATTGCGCGAAACCCAGAAAATCACTCGACTTGACACTGACAAAATGCAGGGGCAAGTAAGCGACGATGACGATATCTTCATCACACAGAGCAAAATCAGTTTTGATTTGAATGCATCTGTAGATAGCGATCGAGCGTTCGATGTAGCAAAGATGCTCGGAAATATTGGTGACAAAACACTCCGAATTGGATATCGGACTACGAGTGGCGAAACAGTATGTATAGACTATTCGAAGTTGCTGTATATCTGATTAAATGTTTCTATAATGACAGTTTGTGGTAACTGGTATAATAACTAACAGTAATTATGATTCATGCTTTTAGGCCTAATCTTCCGGCGTATCGACCTGTATATTCTGACATCTCAGACGACAAACTCGTGTCAACATGCCGGAAATTCGAGGCTTCGTTGGATAGCGCATATCAGAGTGGAATGCCGACACAGAACAGCTGAGATTACTTTGCATAATGAACATAAACGACAATGTCAGCAAATTCATGTAAAAATTTGAAAAATTACCATATCTGGTAAAGTAATAACGAGAGAATGAGTTGATGAAAACTGTCTCACGTCTCTGTAAGGATGCTGGATTAGATGGATATCGAACAAATAATTCCTTACGAGCCACAGCCGCTTCGCGTATGTTTGAACTGGTCATCGTTCTCTGGCTGTCCGTCCGTACAAGAGCGTGTCCGACGCCAAGCGCAAGAAGATAAGTGCAGCAATCTCAAGCACAGGTAGCGCTACGGAGGATCCACGCTCTGAATGTCCCATAAGAAACAAAGACCAGTTGCCAATCAACATGACTGGCATGAAATGACTTGAAATATGCTGTTATGTAATATGTAATATCACATATACTGGTTATGTACACGAACTTATCCAAAAATATTCTGTGTGAGCTCTGCAAATAAACATGTATCATGAATAACCGTTGATTCTTTTCAAAGTGTTGGAAATTGTGCGTTAAGAATCCCCGGCTTCTAGTTGATTCCTCAAAAATAATCCACACTTCACACAATAGTGTGACGTCATCATAATGTTTTAATGCTAGTTAAGTCTATTATTGACCACAATAAAAATAATCAAGACTAGAAACATTTTTATTTAGCTCAACCAGATGATTGGAATTTAACATTCGAACCTAATTTTGGAACATATTTGGGGTGGAATCGGAGAACTGACTAAAAGAAACATTGATCTGGCTCAAATTTTGTCTTTTTGAAATGCAGTTTTGGTCAACTTTCACTTCAAATTTCAACTCAAAACCATGTTTGGCATGTATTATGCATTAAAATATAATTTATGGTGAAAAGTTCGATCTGGCTCCAATTTCTTCATCTTGAGATGCAGGTTTTGTCAACTTTCACTTTGATATTCAACTTGAAACCACGTTTGGCACATATTATGAGTTGAATTATAACCTATGGTGAAAAGTTCGATCTGGCTCCAATTTCGTCATCTTGAAATGTAGTTTTGGTCAACTTTTACTTCGATATCCAACTTGAAACCACGTTTGGCACATATTATGACTTGAAATACAACCTATGGTGAAAAGTTCGATCTGGCTCCAATTTCGTCATCTTGAAATGCAGTTTTGGTCAACTTTTACTTTGAGTTTCAAATTGAAACCAAGTTTGGCACATATCATGAATTAAAATATAACGTATGGTGAAAAGTTCGATCTGGCTCCAATTTCTTCATCTTGAAATGCAGTTTTAGTCGTTTTTTACTATGAATTTCAATTTGAAACCACGTTTTGTACATTTTATGAGTCAAAATATAACTTATTGTGAAAAGTCTGATCTGGCTCTAATTTTGTCTTCTTGAAATGCCTTTTTGGTCAAATTTTACATCAAATTTCAGCTCAAAACCATGCTTGGCACCTATTATGCATTAAAATATAAGTTACGGTGAAAAGTTCGATCTGGCTCCAATTTCTTCATCTTAAATTGCAGTTTTGGTCAACTTTTACTTTGATATTCAACTTGAAACCACGTTTGGCACATATTATGAGTTGAATTATAACCTATGGTGAAAAGTTCGATCTGGCTCCAACTTCGTCATCTTGAAATGCAGTTGTGGTCAATTTTTACTTCGATATTCAACTTGAAACCACGTTTGGCACATATTATGAGTCAAAATATAACTTATGGTGAAAGTCGATCTGGCTCCTATTTCATTATCTTGAAATGCAGTTTTGGTCAGCTTTTACTTTGAATTTCAACATAAAACCAAGTTTGCCACATATCATGAATTGAAATATAACATATGGTGAAAAGTTCGATCTGGCTCCAACTTCTTCATCTTGAAATGCAGTTTTGGTCATTTTTACTATGAATTTCAATTTGAAACCACGTTTTGTATTTTATGAGTCAAAATATAACTTATTGTGAAAGGTATGATCTGGCTCCAATTTTGTCATCTTGAAATGCAGTTTTGGTCACCTTTTACTTTGAATCCCAACTTGGAACCAAGTTTGGCACATATCATGTTTTAAAATATAAGTTATGGTGAGAAGTACGATCTGGCTCCAAATTTGTCATCTTGAAATGCAGTTTTGGTCAACTTATAGTTTGAATTTCAACTTGAAACCACGTTTGGCACATATTATGAGTTAAAATATAAGTCTGGTGAAAAGTTCGATCTGACTCCAATTTCTTCATCTTGAAATGCACTTTTGGTCAATTTTTACGCTGAACTTCAATTCGAAACCAAGTTTGGCACATATTATGAGTTAATATGTAACTTACGGTGAAAAGTTCGATCTGGCTCCAATTTCTTCATCTTGAAATGCAGTTTTGGTCAATCTTTACTTTGAATTTCAACTTGGAACCAAATTTGTCAAATATTCTGAGATGAAATATAACTTTAGGTGAAAAGTTTGATCTGGCTGTATTTCTGTTATTTTATCGAACATGTCGAAATGGAAATTCATATGCAGTAATTTCAGTGGTGATCTTGAATTCAACCTTCAATAACCTTGAAAGATCAATGCAGCAATTTTGGTGGGAAAAAAAGTTGTGGCTTAAGATTTCACTTTTCTCTGGTAATCTTTTTTAGCCCTTGCTCTAGTTTTTCACACTTATCATTAATATATTTGGGGCAACAGGGATGATAGGGGGATAACCCAAGCGGTCGTAGGCGACCGGAAGCGTCTAGTTTATATTTGCTACTGTCATCATCAATTCTGGTAGTGTTGGCGGTAATAGGTTGATATTTACAATCCACAAGATTGGTGATTCTAGATCAATACCATTAATGCTTTGGGTGTGGCTTATTATACGTGCATCTAACCAAAATGGTTAGCTATATGGAAAATGTTGACGATGCCATGGGGTAGAAATGATGCCGTGTCAGCCTTAGCGCTTCTGATTCAGTTGGAAAAAAACAACGATTGTTTCATTCATTTCCATCAACGCTTTCATTGAAAGCATGACCCACTCGTAAACATACACCTTTATAACCCACACATCTTAACAATGGGCGTAATTTGCATGGTAAATTGGACAGTATGACATAATGTTTATCAGTTCTGTAGCATACTTTCATGTGGAAGTACGTCCCCATTGTCTCATGGCAGACATTAGCCGCCCCTCTCTCGATCGAGGTGTCGTATACGTGAAGTATATGATCAGTAGCATATATGACACATCTCTTTGCAAACCAATTATACGTGGCACATATGCTACCAGCGATACACTTGTTCGTCCATAATAGCATTTTACTGGCTATCTACAAAATTAGGTTGAACATTAGGCGGATATGGGAAGATGGAGCAGTACTCGTGCGTGTAAAGTAACCCAAATGATGACCACTCGGATACAAGAGACGCTGTTGGTAATTGCATGAGCAGTATTAATGTTATATCATAATATGATTAGACACATCTTATATTAATACAGACACATCTTATATTAATATGGTAAGATCCCGACACCAATCGATTTTGGTTGCCATAGCAACCAAATTGGCCGATTGGCGACACATTTCATGCTCAAATTAGCTATAGCCTGTTTAACACATATGGCTTGTGAACGCTCTATGGGTGGGAGTTTTCTATGAATGGTGACGAAATCGCACAGGCTTCATCATGAGAAAGACCATCACACGAAACCTATTGTTTTTCAGAATGATCGAATAAATATTAGATAGTTAACAGACTAACTTATTACGACCATTGAAGTACCCACTTTGGCATCTGTGATCACTCCAATACCCTGTACCATGAAAGCAAATGGCACTGGATTCTTGTTCAGAATGGAGAACTGATGTTTTTGGTGAAAACAGAACAATATTATCGAATAAGTTAACGATAGTTTTACTAGTTAAGTCTATTATTAGTGGAGTGGGTAACTCAGTGGATAAGGCGCTGGTCTCGTAAAGCAAAGGTCATGGGTTCGAGTCTCAGGCTGGACCACTGAGTTATTTCGCTAACATTCTTAGGCAAGGTGTGCACCACTAATTGTCTATCTCTACCCAGGATTAAAGGGGTACCGGTCATTCAATAGGATGCTATAGTGTTGCGCCGGATTGTGGCAGCTGTGTAGTCATTCTAGAATGGGGTAAAGTGTACAGCGCCCTTGCTTAGAACTACGTTCTATAAAGGAGCGCTTAATAAATGTTAACTTTACTTTTTACTTTTTATTGACCACAATAAAAATAGTTAAGGTGAGAAACATCTTTTATTATGCTTAACAAGGGAAAGGTTTTGTCCAGTACAGATTTCATGGGTGTAACCGAATAAGTTAACATTTTTTTTACTACTTAAGTCTATTATTGACCACAATAAAAATAGTTAAAACAAGAAATATTTATTATTGGCTCAACAAGGTAAAGGTTCTGTCCAGTAGATATTTTATGGTTGTAACCAAATAAGTTGACATTATTTTTGCTAGGTAAGTCTATTATTAACCTCAATAAAAATAGTCAAGACGAGAAACCTTTATTATTGAGCTCAACAAGATGAAGGCTTTGTCCAGTAGAGATTTCTGGGTGTAGCCGAATAAGTTAACATTATTTTTACTAATTAAGTCCATTATTGACCACAATAACAATAGTTAGGACAAGGAATATTCATTATTTGGCTCAACAAGGTAAAGGTTCTGTCCAGTTGAGATTTTATGGCTGTAACCAAATAAGTTAACAATATTTTCTTGCTAGTTAAGTCTATTATTGACCACAATAAAAATAATCAAGACTAGAAACATTTTTATTTAGCTCAACCAGATGATTGGAATTTAACATTCGAACCTAATTTTGGAACATATTTGGGGTGGAATTGGAGAACTGACTAAAAGAAATATTGATCTGGCTCAAATTTTGTCTTTTTGAAATGCAGTTTTGGTCAACTTTCACTTCAAATTTCAACTCAAAACCATGTTTGGCACGTATTATGCATTAAAATATAATTTATGGTGAAAAGTTCGATCTGGCTCCAATTTCTTCATCTTGAGATGCAGGTTTGGTCAACTTTCACTTTGATATTCAACTTGAAACCACGTTTGGCACATATTATGAGTTGAATTATAACCTATGGTGAAAAGTTCGATCTGGCTCCAATTTCGTCATCTTGAAATGTAGTTTTGGTCAACTTTTACTTCGATATTCAACTTGAAACCACGTTTGGCACATATTATGACTTGAAATACAACCTATGGTGAAAAGTTCGATCTGGCTCCAATTTCGTCATCTTGAAATGCAGTTTTGGTCAACTTTTACTTTGAGTTTCAAATTGAAACCAAGTTTGGCACATATCATGAATTAAAATATAACGTATGGTGAAAAGTTCGATCTGGCTCCAATTTCTTCATATAACTTATGGTGAAAGTCGATCTGGCTCCTATTTCATTATCTTGAAATGCAGTTTTGGTCAGCTTCTACTTTGAATTTCAACATAAAACCAAGTTTGCCACATATCATGAATTAAAATATAACATATGGTGAAAAGTTCGATCTGGCTCCAATTTCTTCATCTTGAAATGCAGTTTTGGTCATTTTTACTATGAATTTCAATTTGAAACCACGTTTTGTATTTTATGAGTCAAAATATAACTTATTGTGAAAGGTATGATCTGGCTCCAATTTTGTCATCTTGAAATGCAGTTTTGGTCACCTTTTACTTTGAATCCCAACTTGGAACCAAGTTTGGCACATATCATGTTTTAAAATATAAGTTATGGTGAGAAGTTCGATCTGGCTCCAAATTTGTCATCTTGAAATGCAGTTTTGGTCAATTTTTAGTTTGAATTTCAACTTGAAACCACGTTTGGCACATATTATGAGTTAAAATATAAGTCTGGTGAAAAGTTCGATCTGACTCCAATTTCTTCATCTTGAAATGCACTTTTGGTCAATTTTTACGCTGAACTTCAATTCGAAACCAAGTTTGGCACATATTATGAGTTAATATGTAACTCACGGTGAAAAGTTCGATCTGGCTCCAATTTCTTCATCTTGAAATGCAGTTTTGGTCAATCTTTACTTTGAATTTCAACTTGGAACCAAATTTGTCAAATATTCTGAGATGAAATATAACTTTAGGTGAAAAGTTTGATCTGGCTGTATTTCTGTTATTTTATCGAACATGTCGAAATGGAAATTCATATGCAGTAATTTCAGTGGTGATCTTGAATTCAACCTTCAATAACCTTGAAAGATCAATGCAGCAATTTTGGTGGGAAAAAAAGTTGTGGCTTAAGATTTCTTTTCTCTGGTAATCTTTTTTAGCCCTTGCTCTAGTTTTTCACACTTATCATTAATATATTTGGGGCAACAGGGATGATAGGGGGATAACCCAAGCGGTCGTAGGCGACCGGAAGCGTCTAGTTTATATTTGCTACTGTCATCATCAATTCTGGTAGTGTTGGCGGTAATAGGTTGATATTTACAATCCACAAGATTGGTGATTCTAGATCAATACCATTAATGCTTTGGGTGTGGCTTATTATACGTGCATCTAACCAAAATGGTTAGCTATATGGAAAATGTTGACGATGCCATGGGGTAGAAATGATGCCGTGTCAGCCTTAGCGCTTCTGATTCAGTTGGAAAAAAACAACGATTGTTTCATTCATTTCCATCAACGCTTTTCATTGAAAGCATGACCCACTCGTAAACATACACCTTTATAACCCACACATCTTAACAATGGGCGTAATTTGCATGGTAAATTGGACAGTATGACATAATGTTTATCAGTTCTGTAGCATACTTTCATGTGGAAGTACGTCCCCATTGTCTCATGGCAGACATTAGCCGCCCCTCTCTCGATCGAGGTGTCGTATACGTGAAGTATATGATCAGTAGCATATATGACACATCTCTTTGCACACCAATTATACGTGGCACATATGCTACCAGCGATACACTTGTTCGTCCATAATAGCATTCTACTGGCTATCTACAAAATTAGGTTGAACATTAGGCGGATATGGGAAGATGGAGCAGTACTCGTGCGTGTAAAGTAACCCAAATGATGACCACTCGGATACAAGAGACGTTGTTGGTAATTGCATGAGCAGTATTAATGTTATATCATAATATGATTAGCGCTTCAAATGTCCTAGACAAACAAAACTGTCATATCGCTTGATTCCAGTGGTCACACCAAATGTTCCACGAGTACCTGTAATACACACCATGGCATAGTAACGGACAAGTTGTGCATGTGTTATCTGCCCAGGATGACCTAATAATATATAATCGGGTGAAATTTCCAATACGCTTCCTGGAAAGTTGTACAAGTTTATTATAGCTTAAATCCAACCCCATCCTTGTTAATATCGTCCGTTATGACGGAGTACATCAGGGTTGTCTCCCATGACACATCACTTGCTGCGAGTGGGTACCAGTGTGATCTGATTCGGATAGGCAGGAGGTGAACACGCAATCTTTCACTAAATTAGGGAGTAATTGTTCGTTAACTGAGACCACCAAGACAGGCAAACACATACCAGTATAACGAATAGAAAATACCCATGGCTACCATTTGAAATGTATCACAATTTCATACGACCTGGAAGAAAATGTGCATGCTTGTGGACAATGGATTCTCTAGTAATCAATAGCAAACCAATTCATGATTAATGGAAATGGCTTTGACCACTTGTGGCTGGGCAGGAGAAGCATGTTAAATACATTATGCTCATATATATATTTCAAAAAGCATATACTGCACACTCTAACAAAAGTGTGATATTAGTTTACTGTATGTTTTCAAAAATATAACTGACATTTGAAGATTTCCTAAAATAAGAAATATGTTATGCACAATTTTTATGAGACACTGTTATCTTCCTACACGTAAGTGCCCAAGAAGGATATGCTGCACTTTATTCTATTCTAGAATGCAGCATACCCTACTTGGGTCTATTTTATCCATAAGACCATACTATAATGCTCCTCGTTTTCAAGGTGGTACTCTAAGCGCTCGACAAGTGAAAGATTATATCAACAACAGTTCTTGTATTCCGATTGACGCGTTCTGAATATGTGTTTTTTTACTGCAATTCTGAAAATCCATGTTGGGACTGCAATTTAACATTGGGGTAGATTGCCAAATTTTTTCCATTTTTAGAGATATAATTTTGATATTTGGTGGAAATCCAGTTAAGACACAAAATTTCAAATTGATCCGATAGTCCAAAACAAAACTATGACCAAAAAGCATGTTTCTTCACTGATACATGACCTTGACTTTGGTAGGAATGCCGACTATCAAATTCTCCGAAGCGCATTTGGGCCCTGGTACATACCCCTTCCTCTTTGAGAATCTTTTCTCTGATATTTGGGCAAGTCCAACATTGGGCGACAATGAAGCAGGGCGACAATGAAGGGGATTCGAATCCAGGAAACTACGAACGATAGTCCAACACTCACGTGTCATGTGACCTAAAGAAGAATCCCTACTAGCATAATACTGACTATCAAATTAGGTGATGGGCCCTGGCACACTTATTTTATCTTACGACCGTAATAAAAGACGCTTTAACATCAACAAGTGCTTGCAGACGACATAATGACCAAGGGCCTAGCTCTAACTACGCAAATTACTGTCAAAACCACCTCATCTACGCCCCTGATAACGAAGAACCACTTGTGGACGACGATGTGTGGGCATTCACCGACCACCTGCTGTCTATGAGATGGAGAGAATGCAACCACCCGGCGAGCAATAGAACACTCCCATTAATGCCTGGGTCACATTTGTACAGGTCGCCGGCCGATATGGGGACATCTGTGGTATTTACCGATGTTCTATCTTTCGAGTAGTCATGAAACCACAAGGCATTGTCTGCCGGTGACCGATATAAACACCTACGATCGCGTGTCTTTACCGTGTCTGTCCAAATTTGAAAAATTTGGACAGACTGATCAACCAACGAAAGACTGACCAACCAACGATGCCCTACCGAAGTTCGCATGATACCCTACTGACACCTGCTCAGTGACCGTCTGATATGGACAAATCGGCCGATTATCTGAAGGGCACCTTCCGGACATTCATCGGCGCCCGGCACGATACCCTGGTGAGCTACCCACATTGGTCGGCCGAAAAATTTGGTCGATTCCCTCGGCACCTGGTGGGCATCTGAAGGGGCTCTGGCCGATCGCCGACAAGCATGCTAGCAATTCACTACCGATGTAATTTTTTCCATCGGACGCCGCAAGAAAATCACTCTGCGTTAATTTCTTCTGATGCCTTCACCGACGTGTCTACGATGTCCGATTGTTGTGCGATGGTCACAGATGATCTTCCCGCGCTCGGTGGGTGATCGGCCGAAATGGCCAAATTTCAGCCTTTTCGGGCATCGTATTCTCATCGGCATAGGCATCGGTGCAAATGTGGCCTAGGCATAACTGAGGAGAGACGATTGCCACCTCAGAGACACTTTTCTCAGGCCCTTGGACCATCTACATTGGTGAAACAGGACCAGCACGGGACGGGAAAATTTACGGGAACGAGACCTCTTTTACTTGTGTCCTCTTCCAACATTTAATTTTCATATGTTCAGTGATATATAAATATGAATATGTACTTCACCTTGATAACCAACCATTGTATGTTTACTCACTCAGATGTGAAGCAACAAAGTCTATAGACTTGCTTCACATCTGAGTTTTTCCTTCATTGAGTGAGTAAGAAACCGTGGAAGACCTTCCGTGGCAGCTCGTGAATCACGTGTGGCGGTTATTAAAACTCTACGATCCTGAGTTTTAAATGTCAGTTTTTGGTGCAGACAAAGCACATACAAAGCCACAATACCACACGTCACAAGTCAATGTACTGCAGGCATCCTGGGTTCGCATGCGATATCACGATCTTTCATATTCTCTCACGCCCGACAACATCCACGCAGCCACACAGGGAGTCATCTCACGAGTTTTGGCAAAGGCAAACAAAGAGCGCTATGATGACAGAGCTGTTGCTTTCTGAAAATTCTATAAGAATAAAAATCAGGTTCAAGACTTTTGTATAGGGACCACAATCGAGTGCCAAATGGGACAATATTATTCATGTATATTTTCTGCTTTTCAAAGACACACATGGTGTTATTTCGTGTTATTGCCCGAAAAATGTTACGAATTGATGGGAAACGTTAGTCTATATGACATTCGGGACTGGCCATTTAGGCAAATATTTTATCTGAGCATGGGCGTCAGAATGACAGTGTTATTTAGATTCTCGGGGCACAAAATAGTGCATTATACAACTTACAGCTGGATCAATGGGTACGAAGTCCTTTTGTCAATGAATGCAAAATTATTCCAAGAGTTTTATCACACCGGAAATGTGCAGATGGCATCATGCTTGGGCACTCAATTTAGCGACTTCGTTAAATGTATCTATGAGCACCGCAAAAGCTGAACCGTCAAGATGATTATGACCTAACTAAACTACTTATTTGCCACATAAGTGACATACAATTTCCTGTGTCTTCCGGGAGGAGAACTTACAACTGCCTTGTGAATTCTACAAGTGACCCAAAATCACCCGACAGCGTCACTGATGGATCAAAGCAACCATATGAATGTCAAGGTCGCGTTTGATTGTGTTGTCATAAGCTCCTTGTCAGGTACCCAAAAATGTGTTGGCATGGAGCTATGATTCCATAGAAATATACTGGTATGTTACAATTGTGAGCCGATGTTCAATCAGTAGTTGTATATTTGATGTCACACTAATTTTACTACACCAAGTTTAACACAGTGCACAAGGTCTGGGATTCACGCCTAGTGAATGGTATCATCCAACGTGAAGCTGTGAATTACAAGCCTCGACTTCTCACAATACATGCGAATGGTAACGTTGTAGAACCAAAAGTTTATTTAAGATATTATTAAGACCAAACTATCAGGATGGTGGGAGCTCTGTTAAACGACCTGTAACTGGCCTTCATCTAAGAATAATATGCCTAACAGCAGTTATGTATTAGAAGTGTTTTGTCTAACACGAGTTATATCACATTTTTATTGCAAATATTTAATTACACGTATTTTTCGGTAGCTGTGAACACTGACATAGCACGAACCACGACCATTTATCATCCACACTGGTTGAAATGTATCCTAGCAAGTGTTGGGAGAGAGCACTGGGGGCAATCAACATTAACCACGGTATGATCGATCGTCAATGGGGATCATATTCTGCAACAAGACTCGTTAATCATGAATAGTTTTGGGGGGGCATTTTCAACTGACAATTTACTTGTTATGTAGAGCGCTACATTCTCAAACAACCCCTTGAGAAATAACTGGCGCTCGAAGATGGCCAGAGCAGCAAAATTGTGAATGAGAAGTAAATACAGATGCGTGTGCATGTAATCAATGGTGATTGAATCACAAAATTGTATTAGCAACCACAACTTAACTACTAGGGAACGGCATAAAGGAGATGTATTTTGCGCTTGCATCAGAGCTTCACGAATATAGTCGAAATGGAAACGTTCATTCAAGTTGTTCTAAAGGTTTGGTTCGAGTCCGTTTCGTGATTGGTTAAATATAGAAGTATATTTCTATAGCTCAGCAAATTTATATATGTACAAAAGCACAGGGTGAACAACAGAGCCAATAGACTGTAACCTTAGATTGTATATAGTTTACATACTTTACATAATGTTGTTTGACTCCCGTGTGAGGTGATAGTATATGTATGATACAATAATAAATGTTAATAAAAAAAATGAGGCGGAACGATAGAAAAACGTTACGGGTCTAGAATGGTACTGTGTATAATGACATTCCATCTCGATATATCACCAGGTGCTCGAAGTGCTTGCCCATGATTACGTCACGAACCGAACGCTGCAGAAACGCTCTGTCCGTTGTTGCATTAAAAACTTTGATTAGTCCATATCCATCATGTGGTGTTTTTAGTATTTTTGCTGTCTTCAACAATGTCATATCTTAACTGTCTTAATATCACTGTTTCCATTATACCCATGTACATAAAACATTCATTTTTGTATGTGTGTACACAATTCATGGATGCAATGATAAACACATTTTTATTGTTATTACTATTATCTAACTGTCGATATATTTCCAATAAAACAAAAACCATGATAAAACCTGAACAACCTGAATATATTAAAAAGAGCGCACCAAAATACAAACGTTGGGCAAAAGGTACCCATGAAGTGTTATACAGCAACTGCCTGGGGAATCTAGGGTCGGCAAAATGTGAAAATATAGAAAGGGGTGTGTTTAAAAGCAATGTCATGTTCCCATTGACACGGATATCACTGACAGCAACCAATTTCACAAGGAACATTCTGATTTCAAGAGACAATGACACAAAAGGTTTTGTGTGAGAATATTGATTTTCGCTCAATCATGTGCCTCAAAACTGCTTTATAGATTATCAGTTGTCATTCTTGACAAAGGGAAAAACGAAATATTGAGGCCTCATTATGTTGTTCCAAAACTAACTGCCGACTTACAGTCCTGATGTCGTATTGTTTCAGAGAACATTACTTACGTCATTTTAAAGTACCATTACATATTGGTTGGTTAAAAATTCGCAGGTTTGCGTGCTTTCAATAATACGTGTCTATTTCAGCACCAATTTTCCGGGCGTATTAACAACCACCACTTATGCCAGCACCAAAAATGACCCATCAACTCTAGCACTTGAAGAGCAATGCTATCGGTACCTGGAATGCTTGCAAGGCAGCACGAGATCTAGCATTACGTCTATAGCCTTGTATATGATGACTCCAATCATATGGATTGCTCGGTGTCCTTCTCGAATACAGGTCATATTCAGCATGGACAGGCTCCCATGTAAACATAGTCCCAAAGAACAAACGTAATGACCTGCTGCAGTATGGCCGTCATCATTTCCTCTGGCCAATATTTCGCCAGAATGCCGTGTGATCTGACTGGTGGATGAATATACACGACCCACAGGGCGGACATGTAAATAGACGTGTTTCACCAGCCATACGTTAAATAGTATCATTCCAGTGACTTCATCTTCTGACATACCTGAAATATTGGTGTGGCCCACATCAAGCATATTTTGTGTTTTGAAATACAAAACTATCGTTTTAGTTTGATCTATCGGTTATTCACCATCATATATGTGCTAGTCTATTTTTCTGTAACCAGCCCCATCAACACATTAGGCTACTTAGAAATTTGTACCAAGATTCAAAACATGTGAGTCGTGTACAACGCTGGTAGTAATAAGATTTTCCAGTATTCCATATATGACCCATTGAATCATAGAAGTATTCAACTTCTATGAGTAGATTTATACAGCACATTACTCACTAATTGTCATAAATAATTCGAGATCGAAACACGTTGTTAAATAGAGGGTGCACCCATTTAGCAACAATGAAGGTGATCGTGTAAACGAGGACACGACCTCCGCCAATACAGCAAACGACCCATTAACAATCCCCACCAGGGTTGACTGGGGATACTGTGCAATTATCTTGGTGAGTGAGTGAGTGACAAGCGGGGAATTCACTGTACATGTCAGTATGTGACAGATAATCCAGTAATCCTGCAGAACTTGCTTTGGAGGGATGAGCCCATGAGGGGAATTGAAGCGCATGCAGATCACAGATATCAATCATGTGGTCATTTCTTTCAACTAATCGATATCATGCATACCAAAAAATCAATGTGGACAGTACCATCACACAAAATCCACAAAACATTGAGAATCAGATGAACCAAACTCCTATATAGACCCTATAAACATGGCACTAATGCTGTGGACATGGGTGGAGGAATACTGCCTTAATCTAGTGTCCTCCGTCAAATTGATATGGTGTTTTATGAGTGGTATATCCCTAATCCATACCAGGTCCATACCTGATAAAGCAAACATATGTTCCCACTTGGACAGTAACGGTTCCAAGCGATGTCACTGTTCAGGATCAAATTCTCAACGAATTTTCTGCGATTGCTTGTCATCATCAGGAAAAGGAATGTCAGGTTGTTCAGAAGTATGGAGTTAACTCCTGATTTCCACATTGACCTGATTAGACAGAGCTGAGGTCGGATGGAAACCCACAACAAATAGAATAACCACTAAACGTCCATGAAGTGCGTCCACTAACACAGATTCAAGAAGGGTCAAAATCTTCGGATGATTACCGTTTCCACAAACCCGTGTCAGTCCAGAGACAATTTTGCATTCTTCAGGTGCATTAGGTGCAATTTTGCATTATTCATCTCGAGTACTCTTGACATGTGCCAGTAGACCATCATCCCGCATTGGTGCCTAAATACTCTTGAATGCTATGGACCAGGTTATACACAGCACACATCCCCATGAAGTTTGTTCTCAATATCACTGGCACATCTGTGCTATATTGTTGTCCAGGCAATACAAAGGCATGTTCGTTGTAAGATGATGTTCAGGAATGGGATGGATGTGAAGTTCGGTTAAGAGCTCCACCATTTATTATACGATTATGCCATTATTATGTGCTAAGTTGATCCACATAAAAGTTGGTTATCATAAAAAACCTTGGTTTTGAAGTGGGAGTGAGTGTTATTAGACAGGTTCGTTTACATGTTTGACATTAATTAATGGTTATATTGGCTTTTGGGCAGCTTTAAACTGGTCAGTCACCATGGAAAGCGATATGATCCCGATATTGGCCTTGTGAGTTCGGAGGAGGCAATTAATTCACTCTTGATGATTGTGTATTATCAGAATTGGTTTTGAGTAATATATAAACTATTTAAAATTAGCAGACAACTGTTTTGTGTGGGCTATTTTGGTGAACCATGATATTTAAGAGCCACTAAGGAGACCTCGCATAATAGCAAGGAATACTAGTGTACTGGTACATAATGTATATGTTCAGTGTCGGCAATTTTTCTTGCAAATTTTTCTCCAAAGTACTGATGGTCAGTCGAGAGCGGTAGTAGCTACGTGTATCCCATCCACAGGAAACCCGAAAATCATAATATTAACATAACAAGGGACGAAAAAAATACATCCTATCTACATGATTCGACACACGTTCCAGTACAAGCCTTTGGGTAACAAGCTTCCACAGATAACGTGTATGGTGCTCTGTTGTGCAATTGTCCTTCATGGCATTTTGGCATTGACTTCATGAAATATTGCAAGTGAATGAAAAACAGTGCATTGCCAAAAACATCCCTTGTCTCCCACAGTGATTCAGCTGACAAACGTGCATCCCATAAAAGATTTTCCATGAAAGGCTGGTGTCTGGGCCAGTTTTCGATGATTGTTAAGGAGGCCAAAGTTCTGTTTTGTGGAATATCGATTGAGTTGGGATTGTTCACGTACACTTCTGGTGGTGACACGCTCGTATGAATGGAAGCCCAGTGGAATTCGGTCCAAATATGAGCAGAGGCATTAGGTACTTCAGCATATATTACCTTTTATAAATCATTGTTTGGCATTATATGGAATCAAAAAAGTAAAATCAGTGGTGTGTTTATAACGAAGACCCTGGATGCTGGTATAATACTTGATATAGCACACCTAGATTCTCAGATCTGAGGTTACGAACATAATCAAAGTGTATCTAGGTTCGATGTTTTTATTTTGAAAGATAAACATACAATGAATATTCATACAGTTAATCCATACAATGAATATAATTAATCTATACAATATCCACACAAATGCACCTCAAGGACTTCTATCACGACTTACAGAAAGTCTGTCCATCCTGTTATTAACACTAAACATGGTGCATTTTATCCTGTCAGTGTGATCGATGATTGGATGAGTGAAAATGAGAAAGAACCTTCCCGCGGGGAAAACTAGAAAGAAACATTCATATTGGCAATGGCGTTAGTTGTAGCCTGGGTAAATATGTTAACCCGTTGCTGTCAATTATAATCCCGTGCTTCATGAGTTATGTTGTTATTTCGATAAAACGAAATGTTGCAATGTTGAATTCTATGTTGGAGCATTCTAATGAAATATTCATGTGGAAATGTTGTTGTGGATGTCAATTTGTTTTATCTCTGTAAAAATGATTCATTGTGCACGGGCAGGTGATATTGAAGTTCCAAGTCATCTTGACCCATGTTCCTGGGAACCACAAGGAACTGAACCCCCATATAAACTGGACTTCGGTCCTGTTCCAGTGGCGTTCTCACATGACTATGCAAATATCCCGTCTTTGTGAAATCAAACTAAATATATCCTCGATGTTTATGAACATGTTATTGCCATGTTTACCAGTAACTTTGGACTAGATGGTAACTGTACTGTGTGTAGATCATCAGATTCCTGGTGTCAATGGGACAACCTGCGTCTGTGTAGAATATCATTCAAAAGTATTGAATGTCATAGTTTCGTGGATGACGGGGACCACTATTGACGACCAAATGAATTTCATCATATTCTTATACTGATGAAATGGACAAAATTAAAACTACCGTAGTTGAAATAAAATAGTTGAAATATGATTGATACTGTTGATATACTGTCTTCATCAAATCGCAGTAATTTAATATCACAGTATAAACCATTGTAGGAAATGGAGGAAACCACTGTAGGAAATGAGAAATCGGTCGATCAAATCGTTCTAGACACAGCTGGATACATCGAAGTTCGCTGACGTATTCTACATCCTGCAAGGAGACAAGGCTGTCAAATTCCAATTTTTAGTGCAATGATCTCGCATGATCATGCATATGTACACAAAAATCTCGCATCATGTTCAGTACATGTATGATGTATCAAAAGTCAAGCTCGAAACCTCACATGATTTTCAGCCTTATAACTTCGTTTGAGATCTTTTCTTTCACGCTCAGTGTAAACTCATCCCAGGAGATGAGATAATACACAATAAGAGGAATAATCTATCAACTCCGCTCCAGCAATCGACACACCGTAATAAATCCGAACAGTCACACAGAAAATGACCTTGCAAGTTGTGACAATGACGGAGATGTTGCATTCTGAAAATTTCGCCAAACTTCTGTAGTGACACGATGATATATGGCGATGGAGCATCGTGTGTGCATTATGTATCGTGTAAGAGATGAAGCAGCTATATCCGCGTAAAATAAATAAATTTGCCTCGCGACATATGTATATGCACAATACACCTGGGTGGCAAAAATAGGACATTGTAACGGTCAGTTAGAACACATTTTGAAGCAGACGTCAGAATTGCATCATTCAGGAGAGGGTTGATCCGTGTATGTTATAATTTTCAAATACACACACGGTGTTTTATTTTTCGAGCAGCAATAGATATTTGAAGTTAAAACTGTTCTGTGAATGGCTGATTGATATGACATTTGTCATTGGCCATGCGGGCGTCAAGATGACCGTGTCGTGTAGTTCCCCAAGATAATTATGCGAGACAATTCATAGCAGGATCAACGAGTTCAAAATGGTTCGCCAGTGAATGCCAACTTTGGCTTTTATACTGGTTTGGCTAAAAAGTCGTGAATGTATTATTCGTGTTTGAATATCAGGAAATATACAGTCACGATGATTTTGACATTCATATAGTAGTTTCTACTCACAAATGACACACAGTTCCCTCTGTTTTCAGAGAGAAGACCTCATGACTTCTAAGTGAACTCTATGACAGTGACCGGGGATCGTGTGACACCATGTCTAATGGGTCCGAGCAGCCGTATGAATGTCAAGGTCACGTTTGATTGTGACAGTACCTTGTTGTCATGTGCTCGGCGCCATGTGGCACCCAAAATGTGTTGGCATGGAAATTTGATTCTGCATTAATAATATGGTTGGGTAATTAACACTTTTCTGTCATGATAGTTACACTAATATTTTAACGACATATTCTTGTATTGGTGAAACGTTTTGTGAAAGAGGTTTCTTAACAATCTGCAACTGAACTACACCAAACCTAATTATAGCCAACATATCACGTTAGACAGATCACGTTTTTGTTGAAATTTATTGAATTAGCTGTCAGGTTTATTGTGCCGGTGGACGTCCATACTGAAATAGCATGAACCACGACCATTCATCATCCACACTGGACGAAATGTACATTAACTAGTGTCATGAGAGACCATTATCACCAATCACCACTACAATGATGGATCTTCAGTAAGATTTTATTATTCTACAATTAGATTCATTTTGACCATGAATGTTTTCGGACATTTTTCGTATATAGAAATAATATGCTGTAGCGAATTTTCAACACATCGAGTAATAGTGGACCGCCAAGATGACCACAACATAACAACAACAAACGTGCAAATAATAAGAACTTTCCAAATGCAGATGCGAAGTAATGAACCGGTCAACAAAAGTTTTTAAACGTAGTCAATTGTGGTTGACTATGAAAATTTAATAAATAACTGCATGAAAACTGCAATGAAAGTGACTAAACACAATCAAGGTAAAAAAAAATGCTTTCTCAAATGGATAAAATGTAAACGCTTTGAGCCCCATATCGTAATATATAGGAAAATGTGTTCTACAATCTGGTCATTTCACATTCTTGATAAAAAGACTAATTTACAAAACAAAATGCATATGTACCTATATTGCACATATCTACAATATGCACATATCTATGCATTGCAACTATAACATAAAACCAGCGATCCTGTGGCTACGCTATAGGTTCGCTGTTGATACTATGATGGAACCAAAGTAAGTGAATAGTTTTGGCACAAAATAACCAACAGTATTTACATGCATAGCCACAATTTGGTTATTAGGGCAGTCAGCTAGTGGGTAAAATGTATTCATTTTTGCTGTACACCTAGTGTTTTAGTACACAAATATTCAACAACAGAAAGAACGCAGGTTTAGGGACAAAAGCAGAACAACAGATACACATGACTTGTTTTAGCTGCATGGAAAATTAAGAGTCTTCGAAATTTAAATATATAGAATATCTTGTGTGTTTATTTCTGTGAAAAGGTCTTGTTTAAAAGCAATTCCATGTTCTCGCTGACACTGGCACTATTAGAAGCTATCGATCTCACATAGAATTCTTGATTCCAGGCTTTGTGTGATATTATTGATTATTGATTCTTCATGCAAGTCATATAGGGTTCATAGATTATCATATAACATTCAAGACTAATTGACTCAAACTGCTGCGACTTAGTTGTTCCAATATGTACTACACATTTACATTCCTGATGACACACGCTCTTGAGAACCATATTTGTATCATGCTGCATAACTTTGTTGATTCCTTGTTATTTATTTATTCAATTATTATTGTAACTCATGTTGCACAACACTAATGCTTATGCTGTTCAAATTTTCTCGAATGAGACTTCATAGTGTGATTTAGAATACAAAACCAGCTGATCTGTATGGACCATGTACATATATACTTCTGTCGCATTTACCTGTGATCGAGATAGATAGGTGCCGTGGGGCATTTTGCACGAAGATTATAAATCTAACCTAACCAATTATGAAAGTGCTGAACGTATGTAGTTTTCTGATTTAGTATATCGGATCTGGCTTCTGTGGGACACATGTCTTTCAAATTTACATGTACCCAAATGACCCATCAACTCGAGCATTTGAAGAGCAATTCTATCGGTACCTGAAATGTTTGAAGACGGCAAGAGATCTAGCATGACGACTATAGCCTTGTACAAGATGACTCCAGTGATATAGATTGTCTGGTATCCTCCCCAAATATAGGTCATGAACAGAGTGGAAGGTTTCAATATAATTATGGTCTGCAAACGGTGCCCGGGAACAAAAGTAATGGCTGCTGAAGCATGGCCGCCATCACTCCCGCGGGCCAATCCATCGGCAGCATGTCACGTGGCCCAGCTAATACGTGAATATATAGGAATCACAAGGCGATTATGCCAAAGGTAATATATCATCAGACACATGTGGAAGTGTGCCTCCTGCATGTTGAACTCTGGTGTGTCAAGCGTCACTGCAGAATCAGGGGGACATTTCGAACTATTGTTTTTCCAAATATTATAGGCTAAACTATTGATCTGTACACACTTACACCAACAGAATGTGCTACCTGGTTTGAACTGAGACAAGAAAAACAGATGAAGTCTAATCGATAGCTGGACTATTATTTTTCTCTTTTGACAATTTATTCACTTTTTGTTATTGAGAATATTATTAGTCGGTTTTGAACAAAAATAACCGTTAGGACAACTGACAACTCTCTGGTATAGACATTTGTGCATTAGGTTTCTCATGACTAACATACGTGTAGGAGACCCCATAGGACGTGTATGTTGACATACATGTGACACATAACATACATGCTTAATGTAGACAGTGTGTACATCAGTGAACAGTCCACTGCTGAGGACAAATATAAAGTACTCAATGTGTCGCTGATGAAGAAATATCACACTTAGGAGGTTGCGTACGAGTCAAGAAGTGACTATTCAGGGGTGGACAAACCTGAGTTAAGTCGTGTATTGTTGATTCCACAAAAACAGCACTAGTTATTTTTTCCGATATTACCTGTCACTTATGAGTATATATTTTTAAAAACAGTATTAATGCAAATGCAACAGAGTTTAACAATGAGAATAATGACAAACAAATGTTTTACGTTGTTATAGAACACCCCTATGAGCCAAATAGTTGTCATCGATGAAGCATGCATTGGTACATGGAATATTGTTGGGGACACCGAATGAATTATGTTAGGTTAATAATACATGATCAAGCAAAACTTGTTCAAATATATTTATTATCACATGGGCTTTGGGTTTGTGGCATTAATATCAGGGATTATAGTGTATAGGTCTATACGTGTGTGACTCAAATAGTAAGATACGTTTCCTTGGTAGTGGCACACATATTGTGTGCCACATATTTCATAGTCTAGGATCACCAACTGAAGTCGGTCTCTCTGACTGCACAATTATTATCCCGGGCAGACCTGTTCACTCCGACACATACTCAACCTCCTGGGAGGCATACAGCTCCATGTGCAACCATTATTTGGTGCAGGGAAACTGTGCACACACAATTGCCATCTCTGTCTATTGCCAGGTGCCCATTTATACTGTTTGGGTGAACAGCATACAGCAGCGCAGGTGAATGGACAAACAGGGTCACCCATCCATGTATTACCCCCGCCTAGCGTTGCTTAACTTTGGTGATCTTACGGGTACCGGTGTGTCATGCCCTACAAGGCCGTATTTCTGGTGGATTTCCATGTAAAAATACGTCGAAATACAGGACACATCTTGTACCTGACACCAATCAAACCCAAGGCAAAGTGAGCGGCTATATACCATGAAGGGTATCGCTAGCAGGGAGGTCGGAGGTCGACATGACCCCAACTTCTAACGGAGATAAACGACTCGATAGAGGTGGGTGAGTGACCCATGAAACGCATGACAAGATCCATATACTGATACTGTCATTATGGAGATATCTTTATAGGATACTGATAAAAAATGGATCATATTTTGTTTAAAATGTTTTGTATTTTGTACTTGTCTTCTTGAATAGTAGGCCTACATGTACTGATACTACACTATCATACACTAGATATATTAGTTTCTCTTTTCAAAATGTCAAACATCAATGAAATAAACGATATTGGCATATTATAATATGGTGTAGGAACCACATGTTTAAAGATAACTGGCATTTTGCATATCAGATGTGGAAAACTGAAAATGAATTAGATAACAATTTACACTGTACACTGTCCAGGCAAAATTTTTGATGATAATCAAACAATAAATGAGAAACCATCTCAATTAGCTCATCGAGATTGATTATTAGGTTACTTATTTTATACAAAATGATTTCTTTTTTTTTCATCAAACATGACCTATTCACAAATCTTTAACACATTTGATGTTATATACAGTATGTATGTATGTATATTTAGGACGATATATACGTACTGTATAAACCCCTGATAAATGTGTGTTTATATCCAGGATGTTTCCGATAACCCGGAACTCAATTTACTTCAGGCTTTTGAGCCTTTGTTGTCCTTGTCGCGGGAAGGTCGTGAGCACAAAGAATTGCCTTTACATCACAGAGACATATGGGGACGGTCGCCCTCAAGTGCTCTCGCCTATGATCGCTGGCAACACATGATGTCAACGAGTTGATGGAGTAACAAAACATGTCAACACAGGCTTTATTTCACCATACAATAGCACAGATCTACAGTATACATTGAACTGAAAAAAAAAGTTGTTTCTGTTGCATTGTGATTGTATTGTAATTCATACCAAACTTGACCGCATTGCATTTTGTTGAAAGATGAGTCGGATCAAGGCAGTTGACCGTTTTCGGGCATTGTTATATTTATTTAGTTCTAATATAAATATACATTAGTTTTTATAAATGTATACCTATATATTGTTATGATAGCAAGTATTTAAAATGATAACTTATACTAACTTCGTTACACAATTGAAATTGTCTTCTGACTGAAACCCCGAAAACACTTAACAGTATAATGAATAAGAAATACCCGTGGCTATCTTCCACACTACACATGAGTGTTTTTTATAATTAAAGATGAAGTGTTAGGAAGTTCAACATCAGCCAGAGTCTACTTCAGACGACCTGTATGAAACTGGAATTCTCGTGGACAATAAATCATTCACGATATTGAAATTTAAATTTTTCCTGAAATCCGACAGATCCGATAGAAACACTAAATAACAACTGCAACACAAACTGTGAAAGCCACGACCCAGTGTATTACACCTACAGGATTGACATTGCGTCGGTTATACCCATTCATCATAAACACTGGTTGAATTGTACATTTGCGGGTTTTGGGAGAGACCACTGGGCAAGCATCGATCACAGATGTAAGATCGATCGTGAATTATAGGAATTATGTTTAACAATGAGACTCATTATTCATGAATTTTGTGGGACAATTTCCCAATTTATATCCAACATGTTCTATCTAACATGCTCGTGAACATTCTAAGAGCAACGCATCGATATGGATACAAAGATGACCACAACACGTGGTAAAACATGTACACCAAATTAATATTCGCAACATGCATATATCGTTCTATCAACACTATAACATAATATTGTCATGGAGCCAATAGAAAACTTGAAGAATCAGTCAGCTTGGGCAATAAGAAAGTAAGAACCAGTATTACGTCCTAATCCACATTTTGGTTATCTGGACAGACAGCCAGTGGGTAAAATGTACCCATTTTGCTACATACCTGGTGCTATAAATTATTAGCACACAAATTTTCACACAAAAAGAAACAATAGTTACATGTACACATGTTTTAACTGCATGGGGAATTGAGGGTCGGCCAAATTTAAATATATAGAATATTGTATGTTTTTTTCAGGAACGGGTCGTGTTTGAAAGCAATTCCATGTTCTCGCTGACACTGACACAGCTGGAAGCAATCAATCTGAGAGAGAATTTCTGACTTCAGGCAACAAGGATACAACCGGTTTTGTGTGATTATATTGACTTTTAATTCTTTATAAACTCATCGTGGGTTCATATATTATCATATGTCATCTGTCATCATAGTGACTGGAAGAGAAGAGACCTGGTTATTCCAAATTGCACTGTGCATTTACATTCCTGATTTGTCGCGCTGATCTTGAGAACAAAAGTTGTATGATATGACATAACTTTGTTTATTTCTCGACCTTTATCATTGTCATTCGTTTCTTTATTTATTATTGTAATTTATGACGCGCAACATCAACTACAGCTATGTTTTCAAATAAGGCTTCAGTGTGCTTTAGATTATGAAGAAAAGCTAATCTGATTGATAATATTATCATCATATTGATAATATGATGGACATCATAAAGTGTGTTCCATGTATGCTTCTGTCGCATTATATATGATTCAGTCGGGTAGCTTATTACCTTGGGCATATTGCACGAAAATCATAAATCTTACCTCTCCAAGTATGAGAGTGTTTCTACGTTTTTTTCAATTACCTAACCAAATAGGAAATTGTTGAAATTACATATTTTTAAAATTTAGTGTATCGTATCTGGCTTCTGTGGGACACAGCTCCTCCAGATTTACCTGTATCAAAATAAACTATCAGTTCGAGCATTTGAAGAACAATGCTGACGGTACCTGGAATATTTGGAAAATAACACGAGGTCTACAGTAGCATGACGTCTATAGCCTTTTACATGATAACTCCCATCATATAGATTGCCTAGTGTCCTTTTCGAATATAGGTCATATACAGAGTGGAAGGATCCCATGTAATTATAGTCTGCAAACCCAGGTGCCCGAAAACAAACATAATGATTGCAACAGAGCCATCATCATTCCCTGGACCAATCCATCGCCAGAATGTTAGGTGACTCGGCTGACATAAATATACAGGACCCACAAGGCGAACATGTCAACGGTCGTATATCATCAGCCACATGTGGAAGTGGAGCACGTGAGTGATGTACAATCACCTTGCCAACATTGTGCTACTGGTCTGACTGATATTAGTATATTTTGTGGTTCAAAACAGCAAAATATACATATTGGTTTCGCCACAAATTATTCACAAGTTACTTGTTCATTTCAACCAGGCAACGAATTGAAATATTTTGCAATTGAAATGGTGTTTCATATAAGCATAATCAGTTCCTCTTTAGTGGGGATAGATAGTGATATTTTGGATGATCTACCGATTCTTTATCATTACATATTTGCTAGTAAATTTATCCTTAACGTGAGCATTCAACATATCATGATTTTTTTAAGTTGGACAACGATTCAAGTTGGTAATTAGATTTGTCAGTATTCCAAAGATACGACCCATCTTAACCGAAAATTGACTCCATTGCGATGTTATAGATTTATACAGCACATTACTCGCAAATTGTCATAAATAACTAAGAGGTGACCCATTTATCAACAATGGGGATGACCATGTAAATGAGGACACGACCTCCGCCAATGCAGCAAACGACCTATTAACAATCCCCACTGTGGCTGACTGAGCATACACTATCACTCTCTCGGTGAGTGAGTGGGTGAATAGCAGGGAATTCATTGTACATGCTCAAGTGTCAGCTTGTGGTAGATAATCCAGCTACTGTGTTGGCAACATGAGGGAATGAGCCCGTAAGTGGGATTGATGCACTCGGGGATCAGATTATATCAACTGAAATTGTAACATCTTTCAAGTAAATGATATTTTGCCAGACATAATAACTTTATATATTATTTCCTTGACAGGGTAATATATATTTTCAGCTTACCACTGGACTATCCCTACACTGATATTGTGCTGTATATTTTGATCATAGACATGATATATCACAATCCCAGAATCTCAAGTTTACCAGCTGTTTATTTCACATTACAAATCCATTATAATCCATATACTTAGAAACATGATCCCAATAATTACTCCGAAATGACATCACAAGAAGCTAATTTGGTTTACTCTTGGCGATTGCGGATTGCCGGAATTGTTCTTGAATAATTTAAATAATCTTTTAAGACGAGCAGACAAAGGATTGTACTCATCATTCGATAACCAACAGATTGAACTGAAAAGGATTGAAAGAATATTTTGACACATACAAGTTTGGTGTAGGCAATGCTTCAATTCAGTGCGCTTTTCCTGGGAGTCCATCGTGGATAGCAATTGTTACATCCTAATATGTCCATATTAACACAGTGTTGTTTGCGTCACTCTAATATATTATGTCATACTAATTTGAGTTAATTTGCAGCTGTCTGTTTGGATGTGACCGTGATTAAGGACTGTGTTGGCAGATGCCTGTGACCAGCAGAATGCCAAGCACATAATTGACATCAGAGGGACGGAAGTGCTGTTGCTTGTTCTTGAGAGTACCTCGCTTTTGTTTCACTCAGTTATAATGCTGGAATATGTAACCTGCAATAGCTTGGATTCACATGGTTTGACAAGTCTAAGTCAATGGGCAATAACATTCTGCTGTACATATAATGTATATGGGGCAATATCGTATGAGCCTCGTTCATGGTACATTGGTACCAAACCCATGGGATAATACGTGTGAATGGAGAGCGGTGCATTTGTAATGTGGTATTTGATGAATCTTGCACAACGTTTTGACAAGTATACATCCCATTAAAAGATGGTGTATCGGACAGTTTTTGATAAATGTTGAGGAGGACGAAGTTTCATGTCTTGTATTAACGATTGAGTGAGGGCTGGTTACGTAAGGTTGCATGGTGACACACTCAGGAGAATAGAAATCTTTGTGAAGTTCCTGGTATAAGAAAAGACATCAGGTACTTTAGAATACATGATCTTTTATAAGTCATCGTTTGTCATCATATAAAAGTCGAAGACGACTAAAAATATCGTCAGTGTGTTCATAACGGAAACCCTGGATGCTGTCGAAATCTTGGCATTCCATACTTGGGTTCACTGAGGTTAAAAACATATTCAGAGAGCGAGCCCAGCTTCGATTTTTTTCTATAATTAATAGATAAACACAAGAATACAATGGCCCATATATACCTCAATACACCTAAAAATACTAGCAGCATGCTACCAGGAAGAATAACATCCTGTTATTGATACCAAACATGACGTATTGTATGATATCAGTTCACTGTGATGAGAAAAAGTGAGTTTTACACTTCGGTAAAAGGATAGTAAAATATTCGTCCTTCCATTCTGCATATATGTGTATCACAACTTGAGCGCGATATTATTAACTGTAATGTTAACTCATAATTCCATTCATCAATGTTTGTTAATTTATGAGCCTGAACTTGCAGACTTACATTCCTATTTTTTCAGACGAACTTATTGCAATTTTGCGTGTATATCGATGTGTTCTGATAATGTGGATTTATTATTAACTGAACGAGATTCCTGTTTGTGATTGGTTGAAATGGAGCCACGTGACTAAAATGATACTACAATATCATGGCCGAGATGTTCTGGAGAAAGTGATATTTCCGAGTGAGAGGTAAATATCAGTTTTAGTTGATCCTTTTCTGACCTCGCCAGATGGCGCGCATCGCCCGATCACTCGCTTGGAGAGTAGCTATTTCCATTTATTATTAACTTGATAAGATTCCTGTTTGTGATTGGCTTAAATGACGCCACGTGACTAAAATGATACTACAATATCCTGGTCGAGATTTTCTGGAAAAGTGATATTTCCGAGACCGAGGTAAATATAAGTTTTAGTTGATCCTTTTCTGACCTCGCCAGATGGCGCGCATCGCCCGATCACGCGCTTGGAGAGGTGTTGACATGTGTGCTTTTGGTCGATGCGTTCTTAGTTCACTCTGTGTGGACTGAATTGTCCACACAGTTATAATAAAACAAATATTGACATTTTAGCTTTCGGTTGATACGGGATTTTCTTCACTTGTTGGGAACAAGTGAAGATAATCACGTATCAACCTCAGTAAAAGTCAATATTTGTATAATATTGGCTTGGAGGTGTCTCGGTACGAATGACGTAATGTGTCAGGGAGCTGGGATTTAAAGCACCATGTCAGCTTGACCCGTGTTCCAAGAACCAATACAGACATATCTCCCTACCAATTTGGACTCCGGCCCTGTTTCTGTGGAATTTCCACATGAAAATGCTTTTATTTGTCTGCGGAAATATTTCGTGTGGAAATATGGGGCGATATTATTATGTTCACAGTTTATGGTAACTCAAATGTGCATAGCAATGTACATAGCATCGTTTGGGTAGATATATTCATATTTTGGATATTATTCAAAGGTAATGTGACAGTTTTTATGATAAAGGGGCCAGAAATCTGCATGTATTCCGTGTCTTGGTTCTGATCTCTGAGTACTGAATCAAAAAGATACGTAGCATCTACAATAAATTCCTGGGAAAGCCTTCAAAACATGCACCACATCGCAATACATGTATACTTTTTGTTCATCTTAAGCATCATGAGATGGTTTGGAATCAACATATTCCATCAACATATTATGCTATTAAGAATTGTGTACCATGTTTGCCAAGGACCTGAGTCGCTGTGCAGCGCTGGCAGTACATGTACTAAGATTTGTCAGTAGTCCATATGCGACATACTGAACCAAAGAAGCATTCCACTGCTATGTAATAGAATCATATCGCGCCTTACAGGCTAATGAGGTTCCCGTTTGCCACCAGGATCGCCACCATGTAATTCGGGTATAGATAAACCATAGAAACAGTCTACTGTTTATATACAAACATAAACGTAATATTGTTGCATTAAAATTCTGTCATGTTTGTTTTTGTATAATGCAGACAATGGACATGACGTTTTTTGTACTTTTTGGGCATAATAGTACGGAAGCGTATTGCTATCAAGTGTGTAAAAATTTGTATCTCGTACGTACGACTTACTAACTCGTATGTACGACTTATTAAGTCATACGTACGACTTATTAAGTCGTATGTACGACTTATTAAGTCGTATGTACGACTTATTAAGTCATACGTATGACTTATTAAGTCATACGTACGACTTACTAACTCGTACGTACGACTTACTAACTCGTACGTACGACTTATTAACTCGTACGTACGACTTATTAACTCGTACGTACGACTTATTAACTCGTACGTACGACTTATTAACTCGTACGTACGAGTTAATAAGTCGTACATATGACATATAAGTCATACGTACGAGATACATTTTTTTGCACACTTGATAACAATACGTTTCACTACGGAAGCGTATTGTTATCAAGTGTGTAAAATTTCTTATCTCGTACGTATGAGTTATATCTCATACATACGACTTATTAAGTCGTATGTACGACTTATTAACTCGTATGTACGACTTAATAACTCATACGTATGACTTAGTATCTCATAAGTACGACTTACTAACTCGTACGTATGAGTTAATAAGTCGTACGTACGGGTTAATAAGTCATACGTAGGAGTTAATAAGACGTATGTACGAGTTACTATGTCGTACATACGAGATACTAAGTCGTACGTACGGGTTAACAAGTCGTACGTACGAGTTAATAAGTCGTACGTACAAGTTATTAAGTCGTACGTACGGGTTATTAAGTCGTACGTACGAGATATAAGTCGTACATACGAGATAATATTTTTTACACCCTTGATAGCAATACGCTTCCGTATAATAGACTGTTTCAGAGCCCCAAAAGCACATGGCATCAGCAGGTACCCCATTGCCATCAATAAGTCGAGATTGGTAAACGTTTTCGGATAGAGAGTGCCCCCATTTAGCAACAATGAAGATGATCGTGTAACCGAGGACACGACCTCGTACAATACAGCAAACGACCCATTAACAATCCCCACCAGGGTTGACAGGGGATACTGTCCAATTCTCTTGGTGAGTGAGTGAGTGACTAGCGGGGAATTCACTGTGCATGTCAGTATGTGATAGATAATCCAGTAACGCCCAGTTCTTGCTTTTGGAGGGATAAGCCCATGAGAAATAGAAGCACATGCAAATCACAAATATCAATCAAATGGTCATATCTTTCAACTACATTTCAGCCCATACATTGAAATACATAAATTAATATATTTATTTCTCGAATGCATCTAATAATAATAGATATTTTGACTTGAGTTGGACTATTGGTATATCGAAACTCATGACGCTTCATGTCTTTTAGTGCTACACGTCACATTGTATGTGACCGTTTCATGTTTGTTCCACGTCTACAAGCTGTTTATATCTAAAAAAAAAAACAATCTAATTCCATATAATTATGGCAAGCAATATGACCCGCCATTGCTTTCGAGAGTTTAGTTGAGGCAATTAATTCCCAAGCTGTTACTGTGGATTGTCGGGATTGGTTTTGAGTAACCTGTAATGTTATTCAGACCAGTAGACAGCTGATTTGTGTGGGCTATTTCAACCATGAGGTTCAAGAGCCACCAAATTGATCTGAGACCTCGTGACATAGCAGGGAAAACTAGTGTACTGATACAAGATCTACATGTTCAGTGTGGAGGAGTCGAGACCTGTGGGAGCTACATGTCTCTCCCATACACAGGAAACTTGAGAACATAGTATTAACATAACAAGGGAGGGAAGACATATATCCTTATGAAGTATGGTACGCTTAATCGTTACCCAAACCTATGAATTATAGTTTAATAATGCGATAATATTAACTATGAAATTAATGTATGAAGCAATCAGTGAGCAAACTAGTCGATTTCACTAAGCAAGGTTTGACAGTTTTTTGTTGCGATTTTCATTTACGACTCATATATTCTTTGTATTCCTCAAATTGACGAATATGAGCCACCGTACAGTTCTTGTCTCCCACAACGTCCTAGCTTTCAGACGTACACATCTTGAAGAACCTGGTTTTTCGGTCGGTTGTTAATGGATGTTAAGCGGACCAAATTTCTGTGTTGTTGAACATCGATTGAGTAGATATGTTTACATTGGAGCGGGCATTTTTTTGTAGATTTTGGTCTTAATATGAACAACGTATTATTTTATGCAACATACTGTACATTACCTTTTACAAGTCATTATGGTGGAGTCAACCCTGGCTGCTGGTGTAATATAACCTGACATATCGTACATAAGTACTCCGAGGTTAAGAACATGATCAGTGTTATAAATGTTTTGATGAGTGAAAGTCAAATAACCTTCACGTCCGACAAAAATACAATGATCTAGGTGTATTATATTACATCAGTGTTATAAATGTTTTGATGAGTGAAAGTCAAATAACCTTCCCGTCCGACAAAAATACAATGATCTACATACACCTTAATGCACCCCCCCCCCCCCCAAAAAAAAAAAAACTCGTAACGCGTTCTTACAGGAAGTGTGTCCATACTGATATTTGTACTCAACATGGTGTATTATATTATAAATAACCTTCCCGTCCGATAAAAATAAGAGGACATTTCCATATTACCATTATGAATATGCATTTATTACAACTTTCAGAGCAATATCGTTAGTTATGATTTCGGTGAAACCGTTCATCTGCTGCAGTCAATTTATAAGCCCAAGCTCAATGAATTATTTGCTATATCATTCAAACAAACTTATTACAATGTTGACGTCTATGTTTGTGCATTCTAATAAATATTCATGTGGTAATGACAGTGTGAAGGTCCATTTGTTGTGTCTCGGTACAAATGACCTAATGTGTTTAGGAAGCTGAAATGAAAGTTCCAGGTCACCTTGACATGTATTCCTGGCAACCAATAGGGGCAGATCCAATATATAATCTGGGCTTCGGTCCTGTTCAGGTGATATATCCCGTCCGCGCGAGATTGAACTAAAGATACCCTCGATGTTTATGACCATGTTATTGCTATGTTTACAAACTTTAGGCTTGATAGTAACTGACATGTACATGAATAAACATACTCCTCGTGGCATTTGAGGAATATGTGTCAATGTTGGATATCATTCAAAGGTATTAAATGTCAGAGTTGCGTTGATACCGAGGACCAAATTTTTCTCCACATTATTGACCACCATATATATATACATGTATTATTATAATGATATAAAAATCCATTTGTGGAAGATGGAGCGTACTGACACAAAAGCGGCTGTCAATTAAGAGAAAAAAAAATGATCGTAACAGTTTTTCACTACACTTACAGTATATGATTATTCAATGTCCATTACACTGTATATATGAACATTTTTACATACACGAACGTATCATGCATATGCAATAGTAACGTTTATATCATAGTACTATTTTATTTGAAGTGATTGAAGCTCCATTCGTTTTGGATCGAAGGATCGTCTAATGGAGATGCAATGGACAAATTTACAAAATCAATGGAAATAGTAGGAAAAAGACTGATACTCTTAATATACTGTTGTCATTAAATCAAAGTCATTTGACTATTACAATATGAATCATTCTAGAGACAGGAATGAGATATCGGTCGTTCATAATTATCGTTCTAGAAAGAGCTGGGCATATAAACAAAATTCACGTACACGATGTTAAATTCCAAAGTGCTAAATGATTTTCAGCCATAACTTTGTTTTGGATCGAAGGATCAATTACAAACTTTATTTATTTCCATTTGACATAAAACCATAAAATCCAATTGCCCTAGGAGACTGTGAATATCATTTGTCCATTGGAGTTATGTGGCAGAACATTGACGTTGTCTCACAAGAGGGCATCACTTGCTGCACTTGGTATGTGGCTGGTTATGTGATTACGAGAGGAAATCTGATAGATAGAAAAAAGTTTACTATGAAATGAGATGAGATGCGATGCATGCAGGCATGTTATGCATGCTCTAATTTTTAATACACATCTTGGTAATGTGTTCCTATTGTGAATCTTAAAGTGGGGATTGCTGAATTGCTGTAGTTGTTTTCTTTGATCGTCCAATGATTTTCCCATATGCGGATGAATGAACTGGCAAAATATCTACCAAGGATCCTATAGATAGATATAGGATCCTTGATATTATAATGTATAAATGAGTATGTTGAATTAATAAAAGGAGCGGTGGTATGTAGGTCTGTATGCGTGTCACACCAACAAGTCAGATAGCATCAATGAGTCATTTGGCCTGGTGGCGGCATCTCTGATGGACATCCGTGCAAGAACGTCAAAATATAGGACACATCTTGTACATGACACCCCCGCCAATTGAACCCAAGGCCCCTGTGTAAGCTGAGCGTTCACCTATCGAGTGTAAGCATGAAGGGTATCGATGTCGTGGGGAGGTGTCCATTCTAATTTATGGGCCGGTTTCCCATCTTCCCTCAGAGTGTCCAGTGTGAGGTCGACATGGATATGCGTCTAATGGAGATGAATGATTCGATTGAGGCATGTGAGGGACCCATAAATCGCAAGAGAAGAGGTATATGCTAAAATTGTCATTATCAAGATATTAATCATATACACATTTTAGCCTTACTAAATTCGAAAGAATTTCTTAAGACATTGATACATCAATGAACGACAGTCACAAATGATACATATAATGAGGGGACTGCGTGGTCATAGCTGTGTTTCTGCATATCAAACCTGAAATGTATATTTTAAAGCTGCTGCCTTCGATTGTATGCAATATTTTTTTTCAAAACCAATTTTTTGTTAAACACATATAATGCAATATAACAAAAGGTGTGCTCATTGATTTTGACGATTACAGTAAATAAACAAACGTGGTGTATCCAATAAACCCGAATGTAAACAAATGCTCAAATCGCGCTTGAAACTCCACATCGAGTACATTTTCCAGTTCGTATGTGCATATATAGTGTAGTTGTGAGGAAAACGTCAATGATATACCAGGATGTACATGGAATTATCAGTCTATCTCGCACTTCTATGCTTTGTTTACATCTGCGTGTGATGGATAACGTTCCCGTATTTACGCGAGAACCGCCTGTTCAAATGAGCAAAATTTCCCTGAGGACTGGTTATTCTCATTACATTTGAGGTGAGTGTGTTTCATTCAGTTAGTTTAGCATGTTTAGTATGGAATATAGTTTTCTAAAAATATTGACTGGTTTCGGAGGCAGCTGCTTTGAAATGATATATATTTACTGTGAATAAAACCTAGATAGATATGTGACTACGTCCAGAATGTCCTGATAGCATGGAACTTGACTCACTTCAGACTCCTCTTCTTTTGTTATCCCTGCCGCGTAAAGGTCATGAGTGCGGAGAATTGTCATTACACTCAGAGACTACCACGTGGAGTCGGTCTACTTCGAGTGGTTCTCGCCCTGATCGCTGTCAACACGTGTTGCTGTCAACGAGTCGAGGGCGTAGTGAAACATGTCAACAAATGCTTTGTTCGGTGGTGGAAAAGCAGCGTTGCAGATATAGATTGAATTGCGAAAAAATACATGTTCTGTGGTATTGTGCTGTAATTCGGACCACACTTGAATGATGAATTGGATCATCAAAGTGGTTGGCAGTTGGTAATATCAAATTATGCAAAACGTAACAATGGATATATAGTTGTATTTTCCAAACACAGAGCCAATAACAAATTAACATCTATAGGTGGTTGCGATAGTAAAAGCTTGGTCGTTTCCACTAGCTTTATTAAAAACATGAATTGCATCAGCTGATGCAAGGAGCACTAACCAAGGAGCACGCAAACCTGTAAATACACCCAAATAAATTGTATAGAACATGTTCATGGATTTCTCTTCTAGACATGATTTATTTGGGAATCAATTACAAAGACGTAATGTAAATATCAATCTATTACCACCAATACAGCCAAATGTCGACAAGGTTTTCACGTCATCTAGCGTCTAAGTTAGAGGACCTGGATGAAACCTGCATGCTTGTGCACAATAAATCACTCATGGTAGTTAAATATGCATTATCTGAATTGTAAGTCCTGCAGAGTGTCAAGGGACTAATGATCAACAGCAAACCGCTTTTTTTATGTCAGGGCATTGATTAATGAAACGTGATTTTGACCATTCTTGGTTGGTCAGGTGAGACACATAATATTATTTATCATCAAATAGAAAAAAGACACTTGCAGCATATCAAATCCACGTTGTTGGAGCAAGAATATTGCGCTGGTCGCTAACAATGTGGTTTATAAAATATAACTGACATATAGGCATGTGTTGTGAATAAAAAAAATAATATGAACTATATCTTGATGAAACAGCATATTAAGCTTATGTAGTATGTATTAGGCACATGAGCAAAATTCATAGACTTGATCAATCATCTTACCATGATTGTGTACATGATTTCTACTCTACTGTACACAGAGACGCCATGACGGGTGTCGACGGAAGCAGGAAAGCCCCAACCCTATGAACACATTCTGATTTTAAGAAAATACTTTCAAACATGTCCAATCCGTGTCCAATTATCAATGCCATTATGTTCAATTATCATCGATTTTATCCTCAATTACGCTTGATGTTATTATATCACATAGTGAGTTATTACCAAACAGTTCCAGGAGATATTGACAGTATTATACGAATTTATACCAGTGGAAGAAACTTCTGGTCTAGCACAAAACCGAACAGCCACATGAGAGGTGACTTTCCAAGTCTTAACGATGATGAAGATGTTGCATTCTGAAAAGTCACTGAGTATTTTATTATCATGACACACCCTCTGAGCATTGAGAAAGCTTGGTTCTTGACGTTATGTATTAGATACCTTTTTAATAACTTCATAAGCACTAAACACTTGGGTGGCCAAAATAAGACAATGTTGTGGTCAATCGAAACACATTTTGAGTCCGTTTAAGGGGGAGTTTATTCATGATTTTCTAATTGTCACCTCATGAACAGAAAGGTCCTAACTCTGTAACTGACAATTTTGTTGAAACTCGTATTTCGCATAATGTGATAGAGAACGTCATGACGCATATTTCAATCTTATCAGCACTTGATTATAATGATTAGTGATCGAAATTTCACTGAAAACGAAGGATCGATATATATGTATATCTGTGAAGACAGAATAGAAACGGCCTATCTGCAACTAATCCAGCAACCTAGTACGTTGCAATATGTGTGCCAGGTTAATTAACTTCGGTGGATGGGTTCCAACCATTATTTTAAAATAAATGTATACTGAAGATACAAAATATATAATTAAACAATGAGGGCATAAGCAACACATACGACCAAAGAAATTTTCGTGGGTTAAAAAGTCATATCTGCAACTAATAATTCAGCTAGTCACATGTGTTTGAGGACCAATATCTTTGCTGTTGTAGACGATTTACTTCAAGGTCACAGTTCAAAGGATAAACTTCATTCTAAAATGGTATATGCACATTCTTTTAGGATACAATCAATGATTATGATCCAGAGTTGAAATGTCCTATGTATCAGTTGGCTCCTTATGGTTCTGAAAATGACCAATAGAGAAAGGGCCTAAGTGTGGATACGCGTTAACTTCTCTCCTGCTGTACCAATTGAATGTTTTGCTCAATTCAAATTATTATATGAGCTCACATGTCTAGCATGACAAATTATGCAACTCTTTTCAAAATAGTCCCCGGTGTGGGGATGATTTCACGTTTTTTTTGCCTCTGATGTACATTTTCGAAAAATGCACTTAGGACCTTTCTGTTCTGAGGTGACGCCACATGCTATATGGTCCTTCACGGCAATTCCACGAAATTTTATCAGGTTAATGGAAATAACTGACTTGTATGACATTTGGGACTGACCATTTATGGAGAGATTTTATTTCAGCATGGGCGCCAGATTGACCGTGTTATATAATTTCCCATTTCACATTACTGCATTGGACAACTTATAGCAGGATCAATGGGTACGAGATCGTTATGCCAATGAAATGGCTATTTTATTCCAAGAGCTTCATCACACTGGAACGGGGTAGATGACATCATGCTCGGATACTAGAATTAATTGTATCTATCAGCAAGAAAAACAGATTTTGTCCTTTTATAGTTATTTGCTACACAAATGATACACAATTTCCTCTGTCTTCGGGAAGCGAACCTCATACCTTCTAAGCAAATTATATGACGCCGACCCATGTGGCAACTTGTCGAACAGATCAGGGCAGCCACGTGAATGACAAGGTCACGTTTGACAACGCTATGGTGTTGTGTCAAAAATATAGTATGTTGTGTCAAAAATAAATTGATATGGAATGTAGATTACACAGTAATATATACTGGATGTCACAATTGTGCAACATATACGATTAAAAATCATCGGCTTCTGTGACGAAAATATCATACACATATTGGATGATGGGGAGTCCAATACAGAGGTTGCGGGATTCAGAAAAGTTATATTGCACGAGGCGCATTATTAACTTGGCACGAATCATCTTCTCTGATTGGTTCACACGTGTCACTCCCAAATTATGTATGCTGGATCCTCAAATGGTATATTGCATTTGTGTATCGGACAGCGCGGTCGTCTCAACCAATCAGCTTGTCTGTTCCTCGAAAAAAAAGTATATTGGATCCGAGTCATGTATATGGGATTGCGTATATTGGAGGTGACGCGATAACAGCCAATCAGCGTGGTTGTTACAAACAGCGTGTTAATAATATAGCAAAGATTGGAAGCTGGTGGTCCAATACAGAGTTTACGGGTTTCAGAAAAGCTATATTGGACTATAATGCGCCTCGTTTAATATAACTTTTCTGAATCCGGTAAACTCTGTATTGGACTCCCCAGCATCCAATATTTGTATAATATTGGTAAGATATTAATCAGTCCATTGTGACAGTTCGTGATACTAGTAGTTTGAGTTGTGATAAAGTACTCTTTAAACGACCTGTAACTGGACTACATCTAGATGAATATGACCATCAGCAGTCGTACATTTGACGTGTTTTGTCTAACACAAAATATCACTTTTTATTGCAAATATTTAATTAGTTGCCGGTGGCTACCAACACTAGCACGAACGACGACCATTCATCATCCACACTGGGCGAAATGTACATTAGCAAGTGTCAGGGCGATCACTAATAACCCCTGATATGATCGATCGCAAACAGGATCCATGTGAATTAACAGGACATGCTAATCTTGAATAGTTTTTGTAGAACGTTTTCCACCTGAGGATTTGCATGTTTTCGTCAATATTCCCAGATCGAGCAGCCGAGCTTGTTATTGGCGTCATCAAAATCTAGTTGTATTGATGGTAATAGATTGATACTTTCACTAAGCCACACTTCGGTCATCAGGTGCAGTGTATCGTATACAGTTATTACTCCCACAAAACAAAAGTAAGGCAACAAGTACCTGTGACGGATTTAGCTGCCTGGATTATTGAGGGTCTGCGAATTTTAAATATAGAAAATCTGGTTTTTGGGATTATGGGAAAGGGTTGTATTTAAAAGTCATTTCATGTTCTCACAGACACTGCTATCTCTGAAAGTAACCAATATCCCAAGTAAGATTTTAATTTCGAGCGAGTTTTTGGTACAAAAGCTTTGTGTAGAACATTGATTTTCGGTTTGTAAAGCGCTGACACCGGCTTTATACATTATCTTGTGTCATTCCTGACAAGACACAAATTAGCCCGAGGGCTAAGGAAGGTTTAGTGTTAAACCAGCAATAGGTTATTAGACCAAATGTTCGGTAACCTAAAAAAAGAGCTGCAGCCTTTATTATGGTGTTCCAACATTGACTGCCCAATCACAGTCCTGATGACATATTTTTTTCTGAAAACAGTAGCATATTACATAATTCTGTTCAACCTGTCTTGGATTTTTTACAAATCATATTAGCTGATCTTATTGACATTATGTCTCCACCACGGACGTCACGGAGTGTGCTTTATGCTCATACCACCATCGCATTTTCCTGTGATCCAGTCAGGTAGGTTTCCTGGGGTAATCTGCCTGAACAATCTGATTCTTACCCAAATATTGAAGTTGATCAAGATGAGTGCGAATTTCAGTTGTCTGAGTTAGGTTTGACTTCTGAATTGGCATAATATTATGTTGTGGATCGGGGAAGTCTCACATGTACTCTTTGGCAGTTATCGTTTAGCTGCGTATGATAATGATAATGGAAAATTCCGAACCTACCATCGGTTGTTTATACATCTACATGTATAGGTTTGGGTGTTTGATATTACCACTTGTCATTTTCAACATAAAGTTTACCGGTAAAGTTCAAGCCTCCACCACCTGCACCAAAGCGAGCAGACAACTAAAGAATTTGAAGAGCAATGTTATCGGTACCTGGAATACATGGGAGACGGCACGAAATCCAGCATGGCCACTATAGCCTTAGACAAGATGACTCCAAACATATGCATTCCACCAGGCATGTACAGAGTGGACAAATTCCTATGTACATCAATTACTGGTATGACCTGCAAACCCAGGGGTCGGGAACAAACGTAAATGTCCGTAACAGGGCCGTCCCCATTCCCTGGACCAATCCATCATCAAATGCCAGTCTTGCCAGGTGACCCGGATGATAGGTAAATATACTTGACCCACCTGTCGGACACGTCAATGGTCGTATATCATCGCGTTTGCTCGATGAAATCGATGTAAATGACTGTTTTGAGTCCCTAAACCTTAATGAGAATATGGTCACATACATATTGTTCACAAGTGTCATGGGTAAACATTGCACCATTCGATCCGAAATCAATACACCACAATATTATGGTGGAAAGATCGAGTAAAAATCTGAAAGTGATCAATATGTACAAAGACCGACCAGGTCTCCGCATTCAATGACCCAACATCATTATCAGGGATCCACTTCAATGTAATTCAGTTACTGGTTGTTTCAAACTCTTCATCACAACACATATTACCGATACCGAATATGTGCTTGAAACTACATAGTATAAGTTACATGACAGCAAAGAAATGTTTACCCAGTCGTTTATGTTGCACAAACACCCAGCGTATAGTACTGTAAAATCAACTCTCCACACCAACACATTGTGGGTGCCACATGGCGCCAAGCACATGACTGTCACAATACTGTCACTGTCACAAACAAACAAACGTGATCTTGACATTCATATGGCTGCTCTGGTCCATTAGAGGCGCTATCACATCCTGGATCACTGTCATAGAGCTCGCTTGGATGTGGTGAGCCCTGCATTAGGAAGATAGAGGAAATTGTGCGTCACTTGTTTTCAGCAAATACATATCATAGGAATGTCAAATCATTTCGACTGTATGTTTTTCTTGGTGAATAGACACGAATGTTGCATTTGCAAATTTTTTTCTCCAAGTATGAGTTCATCTGCACTATTTCAGGAAGGGAAAGTTAAGTGGCAAAACAATTTGCACTCGTTGATCCCTTTAACGAGTGACTCGTTGTTGCAAATAGTGTTCTGGAGAGACCACATAACACAGTCATCCTGACGCCCACGCTCAAACATAATGTTTCCATGAATGTCCAGTCTCAAATGTCCTATAAATCAGCCGACATATTCACGAAAATCGCGACTCAATGACAGTGCATCATGTGTTTATTCGCAAAGCAGAACATACAGGAATGAACTCTCTCCAGAACGATGCAATCCTGATGTCAATTGACCACAGAACTGTCCTATTCTAGCCAACCAAATGTTTTTCGCCTTTACAGGCGCCTCAAAGCTAATTTTTTCTTATTTGACGGTAGAAAAGGTAGCTACTTCATATGGGCCAGGAAATTGAAGCTGTATCTGCTCAGCTCTGGCAGCATTGGCAGGTAACAGACCCTGAGGATTACCAATCAGGGGTCACAGTGTGAACATATGACCTTGAGATTTACCAAGGTCATCCGTGTGAACTTCGATGTCATCATTACATGTATGTGGCATTTGATATTCTATATGTTCATAATACAAAGATATATCTGGGTGGAATCGTTTAGGCCACTCACTGGTAAATTTTTGGTTAATTTTTGCTTTGGCAGCAAAATGGCTGCCAAAGTTCAAAATTGGCCATTTTTCGACAAAAATGGCCGCCATTTTGGAAAAAAATGCGAAAATAAAAAAAATAAAAAATACCTCTCGAAATATTTTTTAGGACATTTTTGTGCAAAATTTCGGGAACATTCGATTGTAAACTTTAAAGATATTAATGTTGACGGACGACAACGGACGACGACGACGACGGACGCAACGCCATGGCAATAGTATCGGACCAAAGGTCCGGTAACCTAAAAATTGACCAAGTGGCAAGTGCGGTACTACAAGCTGGAATCAATTTTATTCCATCAAGTATATATCCTGGGCCTCACATATAAAATTTGCCTAGAATCCTTCTGTGGCATCATGCTCAAAAATAAATTTCAAAACATATACATGTACCTAAATTACAAAAAAAATCGAAGTTTTCGAAAGCTGTATTAGAAGGTATACTTTACCCTAAGAGCCGGGACTTCGTGTACATCATCATCATCATATATCGTTTTGCCTCAGACCTTTTCAGAATGCAACACCTCCATCAATGTCGCGATTTCCAAGGTCATTTTCTCTGTGACTGTTTGGTTTTATAATGTTCTGTCGATTGCTAGGGCGGAGTTGATAGATTAATCAACAGGGAGGAAAATTTGACAGGAAATTTTCAGGAAATTTGACAATGGAGAGAACCTACCAAAGAAACAGACAACATCATCTGATTCATTGACACAACCTTTTTTGAGATCTAGCTCTTCAGGAAGGTCATCTAGATCCCCAACCTCATAATCATGGCCCTCAACCCTGAGTTTGTCCTTGACAAAGTGGCATTTCTTGCCAGCTGCTCTGGCAGATTTCATAAGTGGCAGCAGAGTTTGTCGTGCTCTGATGTAGTCCCCAGGTAGGTCCTCACTGATGGTGAAGTTTGTTCCCCGCAGGTTTCTACGTGCATCCCATACCAGTTCGCGATCATGTGTGTGGAGCAACCGGAAATATATGGGACGGTGTTTGGATCTCTGCGTTGGTCGGAGATAATGCACTGCCTCTACCGGGATCGAGTCAACATTTTCTATTTTCATCTTTTCCCGCAGGAATTTGGCGAGTGTGTTCTGGATGGGAACGTCGGCGACCTCAGGGATGTTGTACAAAATTAGGCTATTTTTTCGGGAGTAAGCCTCAAGTGCACTCAGTCGTCTGGAGAGTTCATGGTTGGTCAGTTTTAGTGTGTGGTTTTCACTTTTCAGTGTATCAATGTCATTTGACACATTTTTTATGCAGCCCTGTATCTCGTTGATTTTGGTGTTGTATGTGTCTTTGAGAGTCTGGATTTCTTCTTTTATAGTTGGTACTATCTGGGAAATAGCAGATTCGATTCTGTCCAGACGTTGTTCAAGCCTACATATCACGTCAGCGTCTGGTTGAGTACTATTCCCTGAATCAGACATGGCTCTAGAGGCAGTACTGGACCTTGTATTGCATTTAGATTGTTCACTCATGGCACTGGCTCAAGTGGGCGATGATAGGCACAGATGGGTGACGACAGGCACAGGTGGGCGATGATATGGTCAAGGCCGAAGTATGGGGTCAGTTCAACAAGTTTTACCTGTTAGTACAACTGCATTTGCATGTGAACAACTGGATATTCCGTGTCCATAACATGTGAGTTATAAAAATGTTACTGTCCGCAACAGCATTTTGTCCAGGTGACACAACACTTTGATATTTTTTGCAGATTGCCAACTTGTGTGTCTAGCTACTCCGCCATTTTGGAAGATGGCCTCACCCCAATTTCTACCTCACCCCAATTACACCACCTGAGCTAATTAAGGTTGCGTCAAAGCTGAAATCTAAAACTAGCCAAGGTCATGATAATATGTCTTCCAAACTTCTTAAAGAAATCGTTGATACCATAGCTATCCCATTGACGCATATATTCAACCAGTCCATAAGTACTGGTGTAGTGCCCCAGGATCTTAAAATTGCAAAAATAATTCCAATTTTTAAAAACGGTAATAATAAGCTCATGAATAATTATCGACCTATCAGCCTACTCCCTGCAATATCGAAACTCCTGGAAAAGCTGATATGCAATCGACTAACAAGTTTTCTGGAGTGTAACAATATCTTAAACAAACACCAATATGGCTTCAGAAAGAAACACTCCACTATACATCCCATTTTGCAACTAATTCAGGATATATCTGACGGTGATAACAAACCAACTAGAGAGTCAACTTTAGCGGTCTTCATAGATCTATCAAAAGCTTTTGATACCATTAACCATGACACTTTGATGAGGAAACTTGAATATTATGGAATACGTGGAATTTGCCTTGAGTGGTTTAGGAACTACCTTACTAATAGAAAACAGTTTGTGCAGATAAATGACTACTGTTCTTCACTTAAAAATATAACCTGTGGTGTTCCTCAAGGAAGCATCTTGGGACCCATATTATTCCTGATTTACATAAATGACGTGAAAGCATCAACGGAATTAAATTTATTGTCTTACGCAGATGACACTACTGTATATATGTCAGGTACAAACGTAACTTATTTATATCAGAAAACTAATTATGAATTAAAAAAACTTGACTGCTGGTTCAAAGCTAACAAATTAGCCATTAGTGTTAAAAAAACCAACCATTCTTTATTTTCAAATAAGCGGATACCGCCTGACGAGGACCTAAATTTGAGTCTAAATGATGTTGAAATACTCCGCCTTCCAACTGTCAAATTCCTCGGGCTCACAATTGACGAGCAACTCTCTTGGAAAGCACATATATCAAAACTTAAAACAAAGTTATTCGGCACTATCTGCATGTTAAACAGAGTAAAAAAATTTCTTCCACTTGATGCACTGAAAGCAATTTATTTCGCACTATTTCATGGCCATATTACGTATGGCATCACTGCCTGGGGACATGCTGCATCTGCAAACAAAATATTTACTCTGCAAAAGAAGGTTATCAGAATAATAAACAACAAAAAATATAATGCACACACTGACCCGCTATTCAAGAAAGACAAAATACTAAAGGTACCAGACGTACATAAGTTATTTACTGCTCTACTTGTACATGACTACAGGTCGAATCGGTTGCCTATATCATTTCAGGGCTTTTTCCCTGAAACATATATACATATAAAAACCCGTCAATCAACCCACGTGACTCTCACGATAAGCCGTTCACATCTGTCACAACGCTCCCCCCGAAATATAGCAGGGAAAAATTGGAATATAATGGGAAATGATATACATTCAATAAAAAATCGTAATACATTCAAGCAAAAAATATCAAAACGTCTTACAGACCAATATAAATCAACCGTAAAGTGTCAAGACAATGTATGTCCGGATTGCCGTCCATAAGTTGGTTCCCCTTCCTGTACAAGCCTCTGACTTGGCTGAAAATATTTTCATTCATGTTACTGGCGGGGTTTTTCATTCACCAGCTATCAACCAACGGCGGCTCTTTCCCGAAAGGACAACTTCATTCTCACTCTCATCCATCATCTCACTAGCATATAATTGTCGTGCACCGTTTTGAGAGCTTATTATTGATTTTGTCCACCTTTTTTAGTATTATTATTGCCATTATTATTATTTTTTTTGTTAGGTTACCGTCACTATTATTTCATCAAAACGGGCTTCATGGGAAGACAGCCAACTGTGGCTATGTGAAGTCCGGACTTCTATCAAACAGTTTTTTTTTGTAATCCCTCATGTAAATACATTTAAGTGTGTCGAAATAAATTCTATTATATTCCTCCAATTGATATATTGTCTCATTTTCTCGGTTAATTTGGTAGCAACACCATTAAGAGCAATGGTAACACTGCGTGAAAGACGTGTGATGTCACATACAAGACCAAATGCTTGACATAATATATCTAAATATAGTAAAAATATATATCATCAGTATATAAACACGGATCACTCAGGTTCAGGATTGAAAAGTGCTTGGTTCAATGGATTATCTCTGTTCCACTTCTGGTACCCACCATGAGGTCGTCGTGTAACGTCTAGTAGATGTCTAGTACTCAACTGTCACCAGTACAAATGAATGATGAAGCTCATGATGTAAGAATCTTTCGTGGCATTCAAACTTGAGGTTGCAGTTGAGTTTCAGTATATCTACATTGTTCAGATTGTTGTACTCTAGAACATGCCTATATATAAGTCGTGTTTCGAAAACCGTACAGTAAGCAAATAAAAAACTTATAATCGTGGCACAGTAACTTGGACTGATATGCTGTACGTGATTGTGTTATTTAATACAATCATAAATACGCTCCACGTGGCTCACCTGACCAAAAGGATGGTCAAAACCACTTCATTTTTCAACATAGCTCCGACATTACAGTGTATAAAATCAATAGTCTCTCGCGACTATGTTGGACTTCAGCTAATGCATATTTCAGTGCTGTGAGTGATTCATTATCCACAAACATGCAAGTTTCATCCAGGTCGCCTTAAGAAGACGAATGTGCACCTTTTCCGACAATTACGTCTCTATGATTAATTCCGAGATAAAACCTGTTTGCGAACTAACCACTGGTACTGTCTTTTCATTATTCATGTAGGTTATGTATTGATGTATCTGCGTGAGTTCCGTTACAGATTTCTGCTGTCCGGATCAGTTGATAAAGCATGTGTGCATGAGGCTGTATTGAATTACATTATTAACTCACTGCCACAACGATATACAGATGCAGATGTATTATCGTCTGTATGTTCAGATTATTATAACCGTTCACTTTCTGTGATTATAACTATATATCCATTGTTACATTTTGCTTTGATGACATGTAAGTGTGTAAAAACCATATACTGTTAACCTGCCTTACCAAGACAAACCGTTATGGATTTTACACTTGCATTGTGTGCGTCCAAAGGTGACCTGAAATAAAAATTCCGCTGTTGGGGTTGATCAAAATATCTGTTATTTTTGTTAAAATAGTTGAATATCATTGAGTAAGTACTTCATTGTTTAGTTACTATGTTTTGTTGTCCGTCTACTTTGCGAACATGGCCAGGGGTGAAACTTCTTGTGGACCAATATGTGAATGTAGGTTCAAAGGGACATCCTTGGAAACACACATTTGACATATGTTTATATAGAGTGAGCCATATAATATATAAGAAAGTGATACAGGTCCATCAATAGGCCACTTGTGAAATAACATTTTGGAATGTTGTGAATAAAACTTTAAAATATGAAAAGAAAAATGAATTTTCTGTACATGTTATTTCAGCAAAGGATATCGATGAACTGATCATAACCTAGATTGTCATAGTTGTGGCAAGATTGACCTTGTTGTGGCAAGCAGGCTGGTCTATCAAATTTATTATATTGACAGTCTGAATTGAATTCACACTAATTGATTCTTTAAAGTTTCATTTCAGGTTCCGTAGAGACATCTATCTGTGACCATACGTTTCATTTGACACTGGTGTTTTTTTTTTATGATATTACAAAGGGAGACGAACATATCTAGTGGTTGACATTGTTGATAGTGGGTTCATTACTTTTGTTAGACAGCTTAAAAATACAAATGAGTACCATTATTTGTTATCTCCACAATGACAATATTAGCGTATACCTTTTCTCGTGTGTCATATGGGTCATTTACATAATTATATCGAGTCGTTTATCTCCATTAAATGCCGATCCGTGTCGACCTCACACTGGAGACTAAGGGAGAAGACGGAAGACCGGTCTAGTAATCAGAATGGACATCTCCCGGAGATATCGATACCCTTCATGATAACACTGGATAGGTGAACGTTCAGTTTACGCTGGGGCCTTGAGTTTAATTTGCGGAGGTGTCACGTACAAGATGTGTCCTATATTTTGACGTTCTTGCACGGATGTCCATCAGGGATGTCACCACCAGACCATTTGACTCATTGATGCCACACGATTCCCAAGCATTGCTTCAGAAGATACTCACAGTGCGCAATCAGTTTGAAGATTTGGTCACTGAAGGTGGTGTTTTTCTGCAAATTTCGCGGAAAACAGGCAAGGTAAATTTTAGGCTGTTCAGTTTGGTGATGCAATTGCATACTAAATCCGGAGAAATACTCAATAGAATACTGTAGTTACGTTCAATATACTCAAAACGGATTATTAGCGGCGATTAAACAACATGACAGCAGATAATTTTTGATGCAGAGCGAGCACAATGTGAACATTCCCCATTTATCACCCATTTCACACCCAAACGTATCAATTGCTCCGTTATATTCGACTGTGTCACGCATCAAATTTGACATTAGATGAGCGATTCAACACTTTATCGTAAGCATACGCTAGAACCATGGGGGTTCCTTTGATTTTGACAAAATCTATTTGTTTCCGTGGTTTGCCGAGTCCCATATGAGATGCAGATGTGACCCACTAGGTGACGCATCATTGACCCACAAGGGGATGAAGAAATGTACAACTATTTCGGTCCATGAAATTCGTTTTTCTTTGTAGAAAATCACCAAATTACTAATTTCATGTTATTTTTTCCTAATTCAAAACTTCTTGTATGGAATAGTAAACGAATACACGTGTCATCGAATATCAGTGTGTTATATAGCAATAAACTTGCATGTGATGGTTATCGTGGTGCATAGATTTTGCATAGTCATGATCGGGATATCTTTGATAATAACAGAAAATTGGCCGATGGAGAATGTAACAATTGGGATATTTGAGTCAGAAGACACAAACGATATTTGATCATGTATTAGGATCAAATATCTTCTTTCGAAAGGGCTTCAGTACATCGAATAACTTATCAGAGTTTGGAAAAATATGGTTTGATACCAAATGGAAACAAATAAATTTTTCAACTGATCCTTCGATCCAAACCAACGTTATAGCTGAAAATCATTACTGGTTTTGAGCCGAACTTGAGGTCACAGACGTGTACTGAACATCATATTATGTGCACAAAGGCATGATTATGCGAAATTACTTCGTGAATTTTGATATACCCATCTGTGTCCAGAACGATATGATCGACCGATTCCTCATTCTCTTTCCTACAATGATTCATATGTGATAGTCGAATGTCTTTGATTTAATGACAACAGTATGAGTACCAATCATTACCCAACTAGTTCCATCGATTTTGTAATTTTGTCCATTACTTCGGCGTAGGTGAATATGTATGGTGCTCAGTAATGTGTGGAGAACTCTGGTCCCCGTCATTCCCGAAACTCTGACATTTAATTATTTATGAATGATATCCAACATAGACATAAATTCCTCAAATGCCACGAGGAGTATGTTTATTCATGCACATGTTAGTTAACATCAAGCCTAAAGTCACTTATAAACATAGCAATAACATGGTCATAAACATCGAGGGTATATTTAGTTCAATCTCCCACAGACGGGATAAATGCATAGTGCGAAAACTCCACCAAAACAGGGCCGAAGCCCAGATTATGTATTGGATCTGTCCCTATTGGTGCCCAGGAACACATGTCAAAGTGACCTGAAACTTTCATTTCCACATGACTATTTATCAGAATGCACCAAACATATAGACATAAACATTGCAATGAGTTCATTTTAATGATATAGCAAAATAACCCATTGAGCTCAGACTTTTAAATTGACAACAGCAGATGAAGAGTTTCCCTCAAATTACAATCAACGATATTGTTCTGGAAGTTGTAATACATGCATATGCATAATGGCATTATGAATATTTCATCCCATTTATTCGGAAGGGAAGGTTATTCAAACCATCGATCACACTGGTGTCATACAATACACCATGTAGAGTATGAAATACCAAGATGGACACTTCCTGTATTGAGAACGTGATACAAGTTGTGAGGTGCATTAAGGTGTAGTTTGATCATTGTATGCTTCTGTTCATCTACTAGAATGGAAAACATTGAACCTAGACTCACTTCCTTCATATTTTTACCCTCGAAGTACTAACGTTCGATATGTCAGGTCATATTACACCAGCAGCCAGGGTCTAAGTTATGAACAAACCAATGATATTTTTAGTCTTCTTCGACTCCACGACATGACTTATAAAGGTAATGTATGCCAGAGTACATAAAACCTTTGTTCAAATTAGCAAAGACCGTCTTTGATATTAGGACCAAATTCCACCACGAATTTGTATCCTCCCATGTAAACAACCCCGATTCAATCAATATTCAACAACATAGAACATTGGTCTCTTAAACATCCATCAACAACTGACCAAAAACCCATGTTCTTCATGGGATGCATGTCTGAAAGCTAGGACGTCGTAAGAGACGGGGACTGGTTTTTACGGTGGCGCATATTTGCCAAACTGAGGAAACAAAGAATTGAATACCGTGAATGACAATCGCAGCAAAAATGCATCATGCACGTCGTATGAAGACAGTTGTTGCCCATGGAACAAAACCTGTCTGAAAAAATTATGTCAAATCTTGTTTGGCGAAATCGACAGGTTTCTTTTAACTTATATCATTCATGAAACTCATATCCAATATTATTGAATAATTAACTTTAATTCATAGTCTTCAGAAATGATGAAAAGGAACCGTACTTCATGAGAATATATTTCTTTCGTCCCTCCTTATGTACTTTGCGACCATCAGTACTTTGCGAAAAAAGCCACAAGTACAAATTGTCTATACTGAACATGTACATTATCTATCAGTACACTTGTATTCCTTGCTAACTTGAGAGGTCACATATCAGTTTGGTGACTCTTGAATCTCATGGTTCATGAAATAACCCATACAAAACACCTGCCTACTCGTCTGAATGATGTTACAGATCACTTGAAACCAACTCCGACAATCTACAATCACCTAAAGTGAACGAATTTTCTCAATTAAAATCTTCAAAACAAAGGCGGGATCATTAAGCTTACCATATTTCATCACGAAATAAACAGCTTGTAGAAGTGGGACAAACATGAAATGGTCTCGAACAATGTGAGGTGTAGCTCTAAGATAAATGATGCATCATGAGTTTCGATATACCATTAGTCCAACACCAGTCTGGATATATACATTGTTTTATTAGTAATGCACTCTAACACGAAAACATATAGTCAGAGTTATGTATTGCAGGATATCGATTAGTTGAAAGATATGACCATTTGATTGGTATCTGTGATTTACATGTGTTTAATTCCCCTCATGGGCTCATCCTTCCAAAACAAGTTCTGCAGGATTACTGGATTTCCCCGAATGAATTCCCCGCTCGTCACTCACTCACTCACCAAGAGAATGGGACCGTGTCCCCAGTCAACCCCGATGGGGATTGTTAATGGATCGTTTGCTGTATTGGCGGAGGTCGTGTCCTCATTTACACGATCATCTTCATTGTTGCTAAATGGGTATACTCTCTATACGAAAGCGTTTACCAGTCTGGATTTATTGATGACAATTAGCCTGTAATGCGCGGTATCAATCTATTGTATAGCAGTGGAACACTTCGGTAGTTCAATACGTCGTATATGAAGTACTGACAAATCTTATTTCATGTACTGCCAGTGTTGCACAGCCACTCAAATAGTTGGCAAACTTGGTACATATTTCTAGTAATATGTTGATGGAACTTGATAGACCAGCACATGTGTGATGAAAATGAACCGATGGATTCGTTTCTGATAGTTCTATGTATGTGTATCGTGCTTTTCAAAACACCAAAAAAGTGCTTGATATGGACCACAATAGTTCAAGTCTGTCAAGATTCAGTCACTCGCATGGTACTATTTAATGTATGTCCGTGGGTCCTATACATTTACCTATCAGCTGGTACGTTCGATATTATCCATTCAAACGCAGTTATACTACTCAGTACTTTCCAGAGCCCACGTTACACAACGCCGATTACAGGTAGTCCAAAGATTGGTAGGGGTTGTGTGATATATCGAACAACTTCCATGTAGTAAGCTTGAGAACATGGTATCTATTGATGATTACATCTTGATGATCAAGATGTAATACTGATGATATAAGAGGCTTTATCATCGGATAGCTGAGAATGCGCGATCCTGATTGGTTAAATCCCCGACAATACCACCCTGTATTTCGAGCGCTGTGACGCAACCCCACGATATTTTCTGTATTGTGGGCTTCAGGCGGGTAATACAGAATGACGTTTTGGGAGTTCCATATAATCCAATGATAAAATCGTTCAGACCCCAATACGGCATCATAGCTGCCTTCAGTCAGCATATCCCACTCGGCCTGCGGCTCGTGGTATATAGTGACTTCAGGCAGATATCACGCCGTATTGGGGTCTGAAGCCCATGATAACTTATAGTATTCAGTCCGTATCGTATGGGTGGCTGGATGTAACGTAAACATAACATGTGTTGGGTACCGACTTATTACCGTTATATCACGACTTATTTCGTGCTCTATTTACATGAGTAATCGATAAATTACCACCTATTTCTAAAGCACAAACGTCTTCATTGATCTTTAGTGTTAAAAAAACTGTCAAGTCACCTCCTGTGGTTGACCAAACCATGTCATGTCTTTTTCAGTGTTTATATTTTATCATAAGTGAACAATTGCAACTTTGGCAACCAGCCATAATATTCATTCGGCTGGCTGTAAGTTCATTGCAATAAAAATAATCATGAAGGTTTTTTTTTCGGATTTTCGGATTTCTCTTCAATCTTCCCCATTGCTGTTTTTATTATATATGCATACCAATGCGACATGGATTGACTTTGCATATGCAGTTGAGTATCAGAGACATATTTGAAAATTTGAAATTTTTATGGGTTCGATGTCATGAGAGTACTCATTTGTATGCTTGGTATACAATGGGTTTATTCCAGACCATCTCATGGTGCCAAGATGCATAAAAATTATACATGTATGTATTGTAGATACATATATGTATGATAGTGCCTGTTCTGAATTCATTCCAAAAAATTTATTGCAAATGCCACGAATGTTTTTGATTTAGTACTGATAGAACAAGATCATGACATGCAATGCATGGAAATTTCTGGTCCCTTTATCATCGAAACTGTCACATTAACTCAATAATAACCAACCTAGGAATATTATCTCCCCGAACGAGAAGTATCGTTTGTTATGTACATTTGAGATACCGTCAACAATAATATTGCTTAATATTTCCACACGAAATATTTCCACAGGCAAATAAATACATTTACATGTGGAAACAGAACTGGAACATGGCCGAAGTCGAAATTACTTGAGTATATGTCCATACTGGTTCACGGAACACAAGTTAAGCTGGCACGGACCTTCCAGTCCCAGCTCCCTGAACACATTACGTCATTCGTACCGAGAAACCTCCACACCAAAATTACCGCACAAATTATTATTTGAACGCACGATACAGATGCAGAATTGCAATAACTTCTTCTGGAAAAATAGAAATGTTTATTGCAAGTTCAGGCTCATATATTTTCGAAATCTGATGAATGGATTTATCACAGGTCAATATCGTACTCAAGTTGTAATGTACACATATGCAGAATGGCAGGACGAATATTTTACTATCCTTTAACCGAAGTGTAAAACTCATGTTTTCTCATTACAGTGAATTGATATCATACAATACGTCATGTTTGGTATCAATAACAGGATGTTATTCTTCCTGGTAGCATGCTGCTGGTATTTTTAGGTGCATTGAGGTGTATATGGGCCATTGTATTCTTGTGTGTAATCTTTTAAATATAGAAAACATCGAAGCTGGGCTCTCTCTGGTTATGTTCTTAACCTCAGAGAACCCAAATATGAATGTCAATGAGATTTCACTAGCATTCAGGGTTTTCGTTATGAACACACTGATGATATTTTTAGTCGTCTTAGATTAAAAAAATGATGACCAACACTAACATATAAAAGATCATGTATGTTAAAGTACTCGATGTCTTTGCGCGTCAGGACCGAATTTCACCAGGATTTTTATTCTCCTGAGTGTGTCACTATTCATTCGCATGTAAACAACCCTCACTCAATCGTTAATCCACAACATGGAACTTCGTCCTCCTTGACATTCATCAGAAAATGTCCGAAACAGCCTGTTTTTACGGGATGTATACATGTCAAAACGTTGTGCATGATTCATCAAATACTGCATTACAAGTTCACCACTGTTCACACAGATTCTCTCATGGATTTTGTGCCAATGTGCCGTGATCGAGAGTCGCACGATATTGCCCCGTATATATACATTATATGTACAGTAGAAGATTATTGCCCATGGACTCAGGCCTGAAACGTGTGTCAAGCCCAGCTATTGCAAGCTACACCAATCAGCACAATAACTGAGTGATGCGTACTCAAGAACAGTCTACACCCTACTTCCGTCCCCAGTTATGCCAATTGTGTGTTTGACACTCTGCTGGTGACAGGCAGCTACCAACGCAGCCCCTAATCATGGTCACATCCAAACCGACAGGTGTAAATTAACTCATATTAGTATGGCATCATACATTAGAGTGGTGCAAACAACATTAAATGGACATATTATGATGAGTCAATTGTTGTAAGTAGTCAAAGATTTTCTATACCGAGATAGTCCACTCAGGCCAAAACGGATGCGAAAAATTGAACAGTGTCGATCCTGGCGGTGAGACTGAAAGTTGGACGTATATCCAATAGTTACGACGGTTTTCATTCATAAAATGACGTTTCGGTCACAGAAATTCATTCATGAAAGCGCAATTATAGTAATTCCTCAGTCTGACCGCCAGGGGGATTTTTCGCTTCGTTTTGGCCTGAGTGGGCTATCTTGGTATAGAAAATCTTTGGTATAGAAAGTCTCAGCCACAGCCACAGCCTCGGCCACAGCAGCTGCAAATGCACTGGCCTGTCAAATATATGGATCCCCTGGTATTCCAGCATCCCTTCACCCTGAATGTGTCGGGACCTACTGGGTGCGGGAAAACCAGGGTGTTCATATATTTGACAGGCCAGTGCGTTTGCAGCTGCTGTGGCTGAGGCTGTGGTTGTAGCTGAGGCTGATGCTGAGGCTGAGGCTGAGGCTGTGGCTGTGGATGTGGCTGAGGCTGTGGCTGTGGCTGTGGTTGAGGCTGAGGTTGAGGCTGTGGCTGAGGCTGGGGCTGTGACTGTAACTGAGGCTGTGGCTGTGGCTGAAACTGAGACTGAGGCTGAGGCTGTGGCTGTGGCTGTGACTAAGGCTGAGGCTGTGACTGTGGCTGTGGTTGCCCATACCGTGTGGTACAGAACTTTTCATGCCCGCTGATAGAATCAGACAATAAACAGGAGAAAATAAATAATAAAATACATTTTAAAATAATAATTACAATGATTATATATTAAAAAATAAAGCATTTTGGGTACATTAAGATATGCATGTAAGGCCCAAGGGTGGCTCAACCTAACAAGTAACATAAATCTCACTAGCATTTATTGGGTTCCTCATGACACCCCTAGCAAGTATAGGACAAATGTTATGGCACCACCTGGTGAGTGTAGGGGTTAACAATGACGTTATTTGGCCATATTTGGAGGCAACCCAGCTCAAACTATGATTTTCGAAGATACATTCATGGGAACATTATGATTTTTTCAAACATATCTGGGTATGTTATGATTTCCAGACATTGATGTACATTGTGATCTTCCAAACATTTATGGGTACGTTATGATATTCCAGACATTTATGGGTACGTTGTGATATTCCAGACATTTATGGGTACGTTATGACGCCACCTGGCGAGTAAATGGCGAACTTTATGACAATTGCCCATATTTGGAGGTGCCTAGGACGTCTTAACTAGGTCAACCTGAGGCCGAGAAACTAGGTCAAGCCTAGCCTAAATCCGGGTGTTAGCTACTGTTATACACAATGGACTTGCAGAAAAAGCGTAGTGAATATAAGAACACATTGTCAACAACAAACTTGTCAATATATTCTTTCAAACCTTTTCAATTCAATCTGTTGGGTTCTCAAATGATGAGAATAATCGTGCGTCTGCTCGTCTTAAGGGATGCTTCACATTATTCAAGAACAATTCCGGCAATCCGCCATCGCCAAGAGTGAACCAATTGTCCCTACTTAACTTATTATGATAACGTTTCAAAGTAATTAGTGGGATCATATTTCTAAGCATATGAAATAAATTTGATTTCCAATGTGAAATAAACAGCTGGTATATTTGAGATTCTTGGATTCTGGATATATCATGTATTTGATCGAAATATACAGAACGATGTTCGATGCAGGGGATATCCAGCAGCCAACTCAAGTTATCTATTAACCTGTCAAGAAAGAAATTCTTATGTCTGACGGAATATAAATTGCTTGAAAGATGCGACAATTTTAGTTGATATAAAAATCCATGTTGGTAATTAGACTTCCAAAGTCGGCATTCCGAAGACACTACCCAACTAGACCATCAACTTCGTCCATTGTGATGGAATAAACTTATGCAGCACATCACTCGCAAGTTGTCCTGAATAACTAAATTTATGACCACACGTTTTCGGATAGAGCGTGCCTCCATTTAGCAACAATGAAGATGATCTTGTGAACGAGGACACGACCTCCGGCAATACAGCAAACGACCCATTAACAATCCCCACTCGGGTTGACTGGGGATACAGTCCCTTCCTTTTGGTGAATGAGTGACAAACGGGAAATTCTTTGTACATGTTCGAGTGTCAGTTTGTGGTAGATATTCCAGCAACCGTATTGACAACATGAGGGAATGAGTCCATAAGTGGGATTGATGCAATCGAAGATGTTTCAATAATCAAAATGGGTGCGTTTATTTATGCCAGTAGAAATTCTACTAGTAGAACATTTTTGTGCGTTTCTTTATGCCAGTAGAATTTGTACCAGTAGAACATTTATCTACTACTTTTTTCGGCCACGCCTCTGTGGCCGAGTGGATGGGACCGGTGGCTCTTGAAGCAACGAAGCTCAGAGGCGGTAGGTGACGCGGGTTCGATCCCCGTCACCGGCACAAAGTAGGTGGAGTTTTCATCCTGGCAATGCAAAGATTTCTCCATTCGAATGTGCTTTCCAAATTCTAAATTGTCACCCGACGGGGGATGGGGAAGACAGGCAGAATTGCCTATCATCATGGACCGTCGTTAAATAAATCTGATTATTATTATTATTATTATTATTATATATATATTCTCTACTGGTAGGAATTTTCTTATTATTATTAGAAAAAAAGACCACAAATCAATTACACTTTAAAGCTATAATAAATCATTATAAGGTTTGTACTTTGGACAAGTTTGGTGAATATCACACATTCATCCATTGTTTTGTGCTATAATTATAGGATTAGATCTATGATTTTGACACTCAACTGAAATCTTGAATGATTTGGTAGAACTTCTACTGCGCGTGCCTTTATGTCAGAAGCTCTACCAACGCGTTTCTTTATGTAATTTCCAGTAGAATTTCTACAGGTAGAACATTTGTAGAACAATCTCGAAAGTTATACCTCATACTAGTAGACGTTCTACTGGCATAAAGAAACGTGCCCGATATGTTGAGGGATCACGCTAAATATAAGTTGATTAGCATATATTTGATGATAAAAAAACCAATAGATCATCCATAATATCATATTTGATATGTTTCATGTGCTTGTAACTTTGCACTCCTTCCATTTTGTATTGAAATTATTTTCATCTCTTGTGTATAAATTGAATGCAAATAACAGGCTCAGTAAATACACTCTAAAAAGGGAACTGATTACCTCATTATGAAACACCATTTCATTTGCAAAATGTTTCAATACGTCGCCTGATTGAAATGATTACAAGTAACTTGTCAATGATTGGTGAAGGAAAAAACCAATATGTATATTTTGCTGTTTTGAACCACAAAATATACTAATATCTGTCAGACCAGAAGCACAATGTTGGCAAGAAGATTGTATATCACACATATGCCCCACTTCCTCATGTGGCTGATGATATACGACCGTTGACATGTTGGCCCTGTGGGTCCTGTATATTTACGTCAGCCGGGTCACCTGACATTCTGGCGATAGATTGGTCCAGGGAATGATGATGGCTCTGTTGCAATCATTATGTTGGTTCCCGGGCACCTGTGATTGCAGACCATAATTACGCGGGATCCTTCCACTCTGGACATGACCTATATTCGAGAAGGACACTAGACAATCTATATGATTGGAGTCATCTTGTACAAGGGTATAGACGTCAAGCTAGATCTCGTGCTGTCTTCCAAACATTCCAGGTACCGATAGCAGTGGTCTTCAAAAGCTAGAGTTCATGGGCTAATCTGTACAGGTAAATCTGAAAGACCTGTTTCCCACAGAAGCCAGATCCGAATGACTAAATTAGATAACTACATAATTACAGCAATTTTATCCTTGGGTAGGTTGGATTTAGATTCCTTTTGCAATATGTCCTGGGAAACCTACTCGACTCGATCGCAGATAAATGTGACTGTGGTATCTATACATAGACTCCTATTTTTCTAACTTGTTCACGGTTTTTACTATATTTCTGCGATGCTAAATGTTAACGTTCTATAACTTGACATATTTCACCTGGGAGTCAAACGGCAAATTTCCACCGCAAAAATTGAAAAAAAATTGGCAATCTACCCTGATGTTAAATTTCAGCCCAGAACAGGATCTCGAGAATCTGAGCATATTAGAGGATTTGGTCCTGTTTACATCTATCAGGATTCGAAGTATCATTGGAATTTAGGACCTGAAGACACATTGGAGTGTATACTACACAAACATGTTGATTTCGAAACATTGCACTGTTACGAAACCGAGCCAATGCTCAAAATTGTGTGCGGGCCCGGAAATTAAAAGACGGCTAAATTTAACATTGGGGTAGATTGCCAACTTTTTCACTTTTCGCGATAGAAGTTCTAGAGCAATATCATTCAGCATGCTAAACTATCAGGAAAAGAGTGTAAACGAGTTAGAAAATTCAGAGTATAAAGCACACCTTATGATACATATTATCAATCATATCAGATTTTTTTCGTAATCTAAAATACGTTTTGAAAATTCCAAAAAGTAAACGATTTAGTAAATGAAGTAAACGATTTAGTAAATGAATGAATGAGTAACAAAAAATAGACAAAATTATGCAACAACATACAACCAGGGTTCCCAGGATCAATGTCTTATCGGGAATGTAAATATGCTGTACATTTTGGAACAACCAAGTGGAGTTTCAGCTTGTTCATTCACTTTGTCATAGATGACATATGATCATCTGTAAACCTGATATGTTGCATAAAACTAATCAAAAATCAATATTATCACACAAAGCATCTTGTATCCTTGTCACCTGAAGTCTGAATTTCTATGTGAGATTGATTGCTTCCAACAGTGCCAGTGTCAGCGAGAACATGAAATTGCTTTTAAACAAGACCCTTTCCTAAAATAAGCAGACAATATTATATATATTCAAATTTCCCTGACCCACCAATTTCGCTGACTTCCCACGCAACTAAAGCAGGCCATGTGCAGCTTTTGTTCTACTAGTGTCCCTCAAGTTGTGCTCTCTTGTTTGTTGGATAGTTATGTTCTAATACCACCGGTATACAGCTTAAAGGAATACATTTTACCCACTGGCTGTCTGTCCTGATTACCACAATGTGGATTAGAATATAATACTGGTTCTTGCTTCTCTATTACCAAAATATTTGCCTTTTATGTTGTATATTGGCGTCATGATATTATAATATTATGGTGGTAATAAATCGATATAAACATATTGCGAGGTACATCCATGTTTTCTATTCTAAATTATATTTTCCTCCACGTATATGAAATGACTAAATGAAACATATACATATAATGTATATGCTACGATGTGGGCCTCAAACTGCTGCTTTTAATCCATTTGAACAAACATTTTCGCCTTGGTTGTCTTCATTGTCTTTCATCACAGTTATATCGCGAATATTAATTCAGTGTACATATTGCACCACATTTATATTTTCCCTCTATTGATTCATTACTACACATCTGCATTCACTTTGAAACGTTCATAACATTTGCATGATTGCTGTTGTGATCATCTTTGAATTCCCTTATTTCTCTATGTGTCGTTCTTAGAATATTCCATCAACTCAGTAGCCTTTTGGCTTGTGATTAGGTACTTATGTATTTGTCATATATCTATTCCATGGGGTTTGTTTTCGGATTTCTAAAGTATTTTCATAGGTTGTTGGGCAGTTGTATACTAATTCCATCAGTCTTTTGATAAACTGTTTGGTCGGGCTTCGTTTCTATTGCAAAATGTATTTTACGTTCATTATTGGAATCATCAGAATTTGGCTATATTGGTGGTAATAGATTGACTCTTACATTCACTAGCGCATATTAATTCTAAATTGGGAAATTGCACCCAAAACATATAAATCCTTTAATTAGCGATCGATCATACCAGTGGTGTTAGATGATTGCCCAGTGGTCTCTCCTAACACTTGCTAATGTACATACCAACCAGTGTGGATGATGAATGATTGTGGTCGTGCTATTTCAGTATTGGTAGTAACCGACCAGGCGAACTTGACCAATATTTCCGTATTTGCAATGAAAAGGCAATATTTTTGTAGGCAAATCACGTCAAATATACTGGCTTGTGATTAGGTGCTTACTTGTCAGACATCTTATTCCATGGGGTTTGGTTCGGAAATCTAAATTATTTTCGTAGGTTGTTGAGTAGTTGTATACTAATTCCATCAGGTGTACAGTAGAAACAACCACATTTAAAGCTGCTGCCTTCGAATGTATGCAATATTTTTTTTTTCAAAACCAATTTTTCGTTAATCACATCTAATGCAATATAACAAAAGGTGTGCTCAATGATTTGGACCATTACAGTCCGTCCAAGTTGTCTTTAGTTGTCTAAAATCGCGCTTAAAAGTCCACATCGAGTACTTTTTCCAGTTCGTATGTGCATATATAGTGTAGTTGTGAGAAAATAATCAGTGATATACCATGATGTGCGTGGAATTGTCAGTCTATCTCGCACTTTTGTGCTTTGTTTACATCTGCGTGTGATGGATACAGTTCCCGTAATTACGCTAGAACCGCCTGTTCAAATGAGCAAAATTTTCCTGAGGACTGTTTTTTTTTCATTACATTTGATGTGAGTATGTTTCATTCAGTTAGTTTAGCATGTTTGATATGAAATACAGTTTTCAAAAAGTTGTGACTGGTTTCGAAGGCAGCTGCTTTAACACACTGTCTGCCCATGATAACGGGAGTGTGTCTTTGGATGAACTATTTGGTGGGGCTTTGTTTCTGTTCTATGTTTTATGTTCGCTATCGGCATCATCAAAATCTAGTAGCATTGTCGGTAATAGATTGATACCTACCTTGACAGTGGAAATTGTGTGTCGCTTGTGAAAAAAATTGGCTGTATTGGTGGTAATAGATTGATACTTACATGGATCAAAATCATCTGAACTGTATAATTCCTCGATGCTCAAAGATACGAATCAATTAGCGCATTTGCGAATATCAGTGTCCAAGCATGAGGCCACATGACCTATCCGCCTGGAACTTCTCAAGGGTTAACTTGCTTTCAGTTTGGCATTCATTGGCAGAAACGGCCCCATACTCGTTGATCCTGCAGTAATATTGCATTTAATGTCCTGGGGCAACTACATAACACAATCATTCTGACGCCCACGCTCAAATAAAATCTTCCCGTAAATGGCCAGTCCCGAATGTCCTAAAACAAGCCATTTCGGGTACAACTGAAGAGAGTTTTCCAGGAATTCGGGAGACTCTGTAGCATGCGTGTAATTGGAAAGCTGAATATACCAACGTCAGTCACAAAATGTGTTCCAATTGGTCATAAAACTGTCCAATTTGCTCACCCAACTGTTTTGTGCCTACATAGACTTCTCGAAACTAATTTCTCACATATGACGTGGTGGTAGCTACTTTATGTTTTACGCTAAGAATCTACACAATGTTTCGTGTACATGGTGTTCAATTGATGCATTAAAAGCTATTAAAGCCCTATGTCGTCGTGTTGCTCCAGAAATTTGGCGAGCCTTTCAGAATGCAACATCTCGATCATTGTCACGACTTACAAGGTCATTTCCCGAGTGACTGTCCGGTTTTGTGGTGGTGATTCGGTTGCCAGAGTGGAAATGATAGATTATGCCACCAACTGATATATTGACTCATATCTTCTGGGGTGTGTTGGTACATCACGAATTCGTACAATGATGATACTGAGTGTGAGCGTGTAAGACACGTGATGCCGAATACATAACCAAATCCTTGACATATATTGTACTAAACACGAGAGTCGTATATAAACAAGGACCACCCAGGATCAGGAATGAACGCAGATACTTTGTACAACTGAGCTTTTTCTGCTCTACTTTTGACATACACCATGAAGCCTTTGTATAATGCGGACTTTGGTACGAATATATATTCAACATCATTAGCCTCAATCTTACGAGTCATAAAATTATAGTGTGGATTATAGTGTGGATCGTGACGGAAAATTCATTTATTGTCAATCACGAACGTCGATTCATATAATAAAACAACTACTGACCTTTACTGTCGGGCATTACATTCTTAAAATAACACAACAAACTCAGTAAATGTCAAAACCTGTTTAAAATAATTGTTCGTGGTTTCTGTCAGTTGCAATTTTGTATGGAAATTAGTAAAATTGAATATTTTAAATACTTGATTTCATATTAATATATAGATGTACATTTATTATGTGTGTTCAGAATATGAACTTTACCGGTATATGCATTGTTTTGCTTCGATGAAAAAATAATGCCCCCAAAAACTGCCAACTGTCTTGATCCAATTCTTCTTTCAACAAAATGGAATACGGTCAAGTTTGGCATGAATTACATCATAATACAACAAAACCAACAGTTCACATTTTTCCAGTTCAATATGAGCTATGGATCTGCTGCATGTTTGTTATATCTGCTCTACTGTCTGGCGGAACAAAGCCTGTGTTGGCATGTTCTGTTACGCCCTCGACTCGTTGGCAGCACATGTGTTGCCAGCGATCAGAAGCGAGTGCCATTTGATGACCGTCCCCATGTGGTAGTCTCTGTGATGTTAGGGCAACTCTTTGTGCTCCTGACCTTCACGCGACATAACAAAGGCATAAAAGTCTGAAGTAAATTGAGTTCTGGGTTATCGGGAACATTCTGGATATAAACACACATTTATCAAGGGTTTATACAGTACAACGTCTTAAATGATACATACATATATATGAAAACAAACATATTGAAGATTTATAAATAGGTCAGGTTTGATGTAATAATTTGAAATCATTGTTATAAAAGGAGTAACCTGACCATGTAGAGGGAAATATATTTCGTGAACGTTCTATATCAGTGTTCAATATCGATGGATGAGCTATTTAAGCTTGTTTCTCATTGATTAGGCGTGTTCGAGTATCATTACAAACATGAAAATTGTTACTCGGACAGTGTAAATTGTTCTCACTACTTCAGGTTTTCACGTACGTTTAATATGCACAAAGCTACCGATATCTGTGTCCGTGTGATTCCCACATCATATGTAGCATATGCTAATGTCGTTTATTTCATTAATGTTTGGCTTTATCATGTTATGAAAAGAGAAACGAATAGATTTAGTGTATGACATAGTATTATCACTGTCGGAACCCCGACTACCGTAACGTCACGTTACGGTATTCATTGAGATGGCGGAAGGTATGTCGATTCGTTTTGTTTCCTATAAATTTTTCTTGATAAGTTGTGCGATACAGTGTCAAATTGGAACTATTTTGAAGCCACGAAGTGTATGCAGTTATCAGGCCCACTAGAGTAGCCAGAGCAGCGAGTGTACGTGTGATATTCGTTCGATAAGAAAACAATGACGACTACCGTAACGTCAGGTAGTATCAGAGTAGTGACTACCGTAACGCGAACGGCCGACTACCGTAACGTTACAAACCAAGCAGATCATTGATGTGCTATTTTGTTTCATATACTAATTTTCCACAACAAATATCTCGTTTTCTTTTGTGGGTATACACCTGCCAGGTTGTGTATCTGTTGCCAGTATTATGTCGTTCATGTTGGGCTACATAGGCAGTCCCACTGTTGCAAATAATTATATGTATAATCCTATTTAATTACAAGGCACGTATCGAATAGCAATGGATATATATAGTTGCAATATTATATAGCCCTTTATCAATATATAGTTAATATTATATAGCCCTTCATCAATAACTATACAGACCTTGTATGTAACAGCTCCTTGTTTGTCGTTGACTGATATGTTCATGGATCAGGAGCTCGAAATTCGGATTTGGACTTGATTGCCTGGAATTTATGCCTGCTTCGCATCTTGACTTTGTTGAATCTATAGCAATTATCTGGTCATAACTCCCGTAGTTTAAAATATTGTGGTCAACGTAAGGTATTAGTGTCACGAATACGCAAACATCCGAATTTTCAAGTTGTTACTCCAAAATAGGCATAGGTTTTATGTGTGTGAATTTGATTTGTAGATCATCGCAGCAACTTTTACAGCGGACGGTTTGAATGTAGATACCATTTTGTTATATTTATATATATATATTTGCCATTTGTTCTGCATCTGAAACCCATCTCTGTAATGATGAAAATGATTGTTGTTTAATTTTACGTGCGTATTGGCCAAATCACAGTCCTAAGCCGCAGATCGGTCACGTTACGGTAGTCGGACCGAAACGTTAGGGTAGTCAATAGCAAATCTTATCAACTTTTATCCCGAAAATGCCGTTACAGCCTATTCTGCATGACAATATATATATTCTAAATGTCTTATACTATATATCTGTGGAATAGTTCGTGTCAGTATATTATTGTTAGCAAGAAAACAGCAGACAATTAAATGAATCGATTTACCTTGCGCCATCTTCATGACTACCGTAACGTGACGTTACGGTAGTCGGTTTCCGACAGTGATTATTAGAAGATATATGCCTACAACAAATCGACAAAATAAAATCCATATCCTATAAAATCAGCATCCCCTAACGATATCGACACTGACATCATTAATATTCGCCTCTTCCCATGCGTTTTATAAATCAGTTACAGTCCTCTATCGAGTCGTTTATCTCCATTAGCTACCATGTCATGTTGTCTTCAGACTGAACATGCAATAGGATCCAGACATACGACTGGTTCATAAGTCGGAATGGACATCGCTCAGCTATCGATACTCTTCATGATAATACTCGATAGGTAGACGCTCAGTTTACACTGGGCCTTGGGTTTGATTGGCAGAGGTGTCACGTACAAGATGACTTCTGGATTTTGACGTTTTTGCACGGATGTCAACCAGGAATGCCACTACCAGGCAAAGGTTTTGAAATGTTTCGAATTTTTGTGTCAGGTACGTAGGGGCCTATACATCATCACTCCTGAAATCAATGCCACATACCCAAAGCCCGTGTATATGTATTGATAAATATATTTTAACAGCTTTTGGCTGATCAAGCAATATTGTTCACAGATTGTGTGTTGTACCTCTCCTGTCTATTATATATATGCTTCATGATGGCAACGATCTGGCTGATAGGGGTGTCAAGGGTGTTAAGTTGGTGTTAATTTGGTGTTCTATAACAACATAAAAACGTTTGTATTGTTAAACTCTTACTACATTTCCATTCATTCTGTTTTACACTTAGAATTACACTCATAAGTGACAAGTAATATTTGGACAGATGAATACAATAGAATCAACAATAATTGTTGTTGTATTTGTCGATACACATCTAAATAAGAGAATTTTACTTCACTATCGGCAAATTAAGAAATTTATTTGTTAACCAAAGTACACATTGTCTACAATAAACATGTATGTTAAACATGTATGATGTGTCATTTTACATACAGGTCTCGTGAAGTTTCCAACCCGTTTGTTGGTCCTAAAACAACATGATGCACAAAGACATTCCTATACAAGAGAGTTGTTTGTTGTTCTAATCATTTTTGGTTCAAAACGAACCACTACAGTTCTCGATAACAAAGATGGATTAATTGCTCGAAGAAAAAAAACTAATAGTCCACCAATTGATTATACTTGATCTTTTAATGCACATGACACATGTTTTAATACACATGATATAACTGGCGTTTGTAAGACAATTATGAAATGGTGATGTGCAACGGGCAATAAATTATGTGACAAATATGGTTTGATATATCCTGATCTGCTTGTGCGTTTACTGAATTATCTGACAACACACTGACACGAATAGTAAATTCCCCTTTTGTCACTCACTCACTCACTCACTCACTCACTCACTGGGAGCATGAGACTCTATTGGCAGTCAACCTCGATGTGGGTTGCTAATGTGTCGCTTGCTATTGGCGGAGGACATGTCTTTCATGAGATCATCTTCATTAATGCTAAATGGGGGTTCTCTCTATCCAAAACGTGTACTGATCTCTTTTACTGAACTTATTTATGTGGCTTAGTAATGTGCCATACATATATAATCCATAGCAATCTGACATACTTGATGATTACGGACGAATTCCATTATTGCCTATTCCAACACACAATTATATCAGTGGCAAACCAAGTAGCAAAATATGTTGATATAATTTCTTACAGATCAATTGTTTAGCCTGCTATATTTGTTCATTACGTATCACGGATAAACTTTAAACAATAGTCCAAAACGTGCCACGATACTGCAGTGACGCTTGACACACCAAAGTGTGCCAACGAGATTGAATATAACTCAGATGGCACACTTCCAGGTGCGGCTGATGATATACGACTATAGACATGTCCGCCCTGTGGGTCAAGTATATTTACCTATCGGCCGGGTCACCTGGCATTCGACGATGGATCGATAAGCCAGTTCGGAAATGTTTCTAGGTCAGGTCAAATGGTATAAACAAAACATTCGTACACACCACGCTCAATCGTGAGTGACGCGGTGAACTCGAAGTACACAAAGAGGTTAGTATTGTACAGGCGAAATCGAGTAATGTGTTGGTGACAGTGACTCGACAATGGTAGCGTGACAGCATGGTTTGGCTATGTTTATACCGCTTGACCCCGACCCAATTCCACTGACCTGACCTGAAAACATTTCCGAACTCACGTATTGGCCTGAGGAAATGGCGACGGGCAAGCTTCAGCAACCATTACTTTTGTTCCGGTGTCCTGTGTATCCATATCTTAATTACGTGGGATACTTCCACTCGGTTCATGGCCTGTATTTGGGAAGGACACCAGGCAATCTATATGATTGGAGTCATCTTGTACAAGGCTATAGCCGTTATGCTAGATCTCGTGCTGTCTTCCAAACATTCCAGGTACCGCTAGCATTGCACTTCGAATGCTCGAGTTGGTGGGTCATATTGGTACATGTTAATCTTGAAGTGTGTACCATGAAAGCAGATCCGTTATCTTAATTTACAGTGTAGATAACTATATAAGTTCTACACTTTCATGCTAAAACAGTTCATATGTGCCTTTTGTTTCGCTTGTGCCCCTAAATCTGCGCTCTTTCGGATGTTGGGTAGTTGCGCCCGAATACCACAGGGTTTACAGCTAAAATTCCTACATTCTATCCTCTGTCTGGCTGCCCTGATAACCAAATGTGAGATATGGACGTAAATCTCGCGGGATGTAGTTACTGGTTCTTGCGTTTTTCTGTTGCCAAACTTATTGACTTATGCGGGTTTTATGTTGGCTTTATCAATATGTTATGTTATAGTGGTAATAAATAGCACATATATGATTTTTGTTTTATTTTTGTAAACTGTACTCGCTATCAAGCATGTGAAATGACCAAATAATAGAACATGTATTCCTATATATTACGATATGGGGCTCTAACCAATCTTCTTAATCCTTTTGATCAAGTATCTTACCTTGATCGTCTTCACTATCATTCATTGCAGGTGTATTGTGGTTATTTATTCAATTTTCAACCACGATTGACTGCGTTCATAAATTGTGCACGTTTTTTGTTGCTGTCATCTTTGTGTTTCCCTATATCTCCGTGTATTGCTCTTGGAATATTCACTAGAGCATGTTGATTCTAAATTGGGAAAATATCCAAAAAAATCATGATTAATGAGTTTGATTGTTGAACATAAATCCTGCAATTAACGATCGATCATTCCAATGGTGATTGGTGATTGTCCCGTGGTCTCTTCCTACACTTTCTAATGTAAGCGTCAGCCAGTATGGAAGATGAATGGAGGTGGCTCTTGCTACGTCAGTGTTGGTGGCCAAACTCACGATCACCCTGACGACTAATTCAATAAACTTCCACACAAAAAAAGCGTCTGGAACAAAACATTGTGAATACATGTCTACACACTCGTCAAGTTTAGACCTTACTCGTCAAGTATTCTCTTCCAAAAAAATGAACGGATATATCTCTGAAACTGGTTGTATAATTATCATGGCAGTGTTAATTACCCAACCATATTTGTGCGCACGATAGTAACACCCCAAGTGTATTAATGTAGAATCAACTTTCCATGCCAACACATTTCGGGTGCCACATGGCGCTGAGCACATGACAACACAGTATTGTCACAATCAAACGTGACCTTGACATTCATATGGCTGCCCTGATCCATTAGTGACGCTGTCACACAGACCCCGGTCACTATCATACAGTTCAATATCATAGAGGGAATTGTGTGTCACTTGTGTAGCAGATAACTACTAAGCTCGCCTGTAAATTTCGTGATATTCAGACACGAATAATGCATTCGCGAATTGTTGAGCCAAAACACTGTAAAAGCCAAAGTTCGCATTCATTGGCAAAACACTTTGCACTCAATGCTCCTGCCATAAGTTGTCTCACATAATATCACGTGCAGCTACATATCACGGCAATCCTGACGCCCACATGGCCAGTGACAAAAGTCCCATCAATCAGCCAATCCCGTTATCCCGTAAAAGTTTTATAGCAATTGCTGCCCGAAAGACTATGCACCTACGTGTGTATTTGAGAAACAACACATACAGGAAACAGCTCACTCCTGAATGATGCAATCCTGATGTCTGCCTCAAAATGTGTTCTGACTGAAGGTAACAATGTCTCATTTTGGCCATCCAAGTGTATTGTATATACAGGCGTCGCGGGGCAAATGCTCACATGAAATGCCATCATCATATATCATCGTGTTGCCTCAAAGGTTTAGTGAACTTTTTAGTATGTAACATCTCGATCATTGTCACGATTTGTAAGGTCATATCATGTTCAGTTTTATAGAGTGACTTGATAGATTATTCCACCTATGGATAGTATACATGTATATTGTATTGCTTCTGGGATGTGTTGGGAGCGAAATTAATACCTGCAACAATACTAATAATACGCTTAGTAATGCCAATAGGCCCACTAAGCGTGAGGGACACTGGAAGACACGGGATGCCACAAACATCATCAAATTCTTGACATATATTGAAATAGACGTGAGAGTAGTATAAAAACAAGGACCATCCAGGAGTGAAAACATTTTTCCTGCTCCACTTGTGGCACTTGTCATGAGGTATTTGTATAATGCAGAGTAACTTACTTTGGTACGAATGAACAATCAAACTCATCCCATCATGAATAGACTTCCAATGTCTCAACCGACCACTGCCCGACCAAGGATGGTCAAAGCCACTCTGCATGTATGGAAGGGTTTATAAAACAGCCACTATCGACACGTATAAAACAGTTTACTGTTGTTCATTACTCACTCGAGACTCTGCCGGACTTCAGCTAATGCATATTTTACTAGAGGTAATGATTTCTTGTCAACAAGCAGACCAGTTCCATCCAGGTCGCCTGAAGAAGACAGTGGTTGATGCGACCGTGCAGCTTTTCCAGCACTTACGTCTTCGTAATTAATATTGAAATAAAACTTGTGTTGAAGCGAGCCATGGATATTTTCTAGCCATTATATACGGGCACGAGTCTTCGTAGATTCAGTTAGCAACCAATTTGTGCTCCTTGGATTAGTTGATGAAACCTGAGGAAGTAAATAAATGTGTAAAAACAATTCAGCCGTTGCTACCACGGTATATACACTATACAAATATTGGATGATTGGGAGTCCAATACAGAGTTTACGGGATTCAGAAAAGTTATATTGGACGAGGCGCAGCCGAGTCCAATATAGCTTTTTTTGAATCCCGTAAACTCTGTATTGGACGACCAGCATCCAATCTTTGCTATATTATTAACAACACGCTGTATGTAACAACCACGCTGATTGGCTGTTATCGCGTCACGGTCCAATATACGCAATCCCATATACATGACTCGGATCCAATATACTCTTTTTTCGAGGAACAGACAAGCTGATTGGTTGAGGCGACCGCGCTGTCCGATACACAAATGGAATGGACCTCTTAACCGTTGCCCGACTGCTAATCTGCAACTGCACCTGTAAAGTAAGGATCCGGAGGCGTTTCCGTCTCCGGGTACTGCAACTGCTCCGTCGGGAAACCGCTTTACTGCAACAGCTCCGTCGTTTTCCGTCTTACTGCAAACTGCGACTGCGCCTGGAATAAAGAATCCGGGAACGTTGCCGTTTCCGAATACTGCAACCGCTCTGCCAGGTTCCGCCGCACTGCAATCTGCTCCGGTTGGCTCCGCCTCACTGCAACCTGGTACCGCACCTGAAATGGAGTCTCTCGGAAGTGTTCCCACTTCCGGTTACCGCAACCGCTCCGTCAGGTACTGCCTCTGCAACTCCGTCGTCCGGTACCGCCTCTGCAACTGCTTCGTCGTTCCCGTCTCTGCAACTGCTCCGTCCGATACCGCCTCCGTAGTTGCTCCGTTGAATTCCACCTCCGTCTCCGTCTCCGTCTCCTTCCTCGGTGATCTGGGTTCTTGGATCACCCTAAGACGTCGTTACAACTTGGTCTTAACCGACTGTAGTCTTATCTCCCTTTACTCCGTATAACTGTCTTTTCCGGGAAACTAACTTTATTATAACTTCCAGTTCCCTAACGAACACGGAAAAACAACTCGGTTGAAGTTTTCATGTTTATTTTCCAAGTTCACAGTCGGAAGACTTAACTGCTATCATCTGGATGACTCTATCCGGAACAAGGGAGTACTCTGCTATGGGAGAAGGGGTCTGCACAGGTCGACGTCAGGACACCAACTCCGCCGTCCGCTGTGAAGCGGGGGCTTTTATAGACCTGAGACCCATGTCACGTGACCAACCTATTGTGACGTCATAGTCCGCCAAAACACTGATATTTTCCGGATTTCTAAAAACACTCTAGAACCAATCAGTGGCTGACACGTCACCTTTTAAACCGAAAACGAGGCTGATCACATGACCTTCCGGAAATAACGTCATTACGTTTTTGTACTCCATGTTCCGGTTCCGTCTCCGGTTCCGGCTCCGTCTCCGGCTTTACCAACATCATAAATTACTAAGTTCCGAGACGGAAAACCTTTAAAACATTAACAATACGGAACCGTATGAACCTTTAAACACATATACACCCTAATAAACGGTTATTTAACCATAATATCACAAAACACTAACAGAATTACCTAGGGGAAACCTTTGGGTACGCCCCAAAACCGTTACACTCCCCCTTCCTTAGACTCTGTTCGTCCCGAACAGAACAATATCACATATATACAAATTGTCAACCGTTAAACTGTCCGTAAAATCAAACACAACTTGTTTCCGTGATCCGGGTACTGGTACCTCTTAACTAGTTTACCGTCACTGTACCCGGATATCTTGCTTGTTCCGTTTCCCACTTTTTAACTCTTAATTATACTAGAATCCGGGAAACGGTTCTTCTTTCTTCTCCTTGCGCCGACTTGACTTGCGACGACTTGCGGCGACTTGCGACGACTACTGCCCACCAGTATCACGGCGCGAACTGCTCCCCGACGGCGGACGCGGTGGAAAGGTCTGTGGTACCAACGGTCGTCCGAAGCTTGTTCCTCTGGCATCAACCGGGAGAAGATCCGGATCATGGAGGCTCCACTGGGGTGGGACGTAGAACCCATTCCTGAGGCGTTCGTCCCGGATGGACCAATCTGGAATCCGGACGATCTGACGGGTCGGGACGAGACCAAACGGTGACTCTCTCTGCTCCATGGTCTCCACGTAGACGCCGGAGTCTCTCATCTCGGCCGGCCCCCACTGCTCCGGTCCCCAACGTACTGCATAGTATCTGGCGTGCTCCGGGACTGCGGGCGCAAAGACGGAAGCGCTCCGTCCCCCAATATTCACCGGGAAACAATGTGACGGACACGGTTGAGTTGAAGGACCGCCAAACGGGTAGAATGTGTAGGGTGGACTCTGGGTTGGCGCTCGGACTTGGCTCCTTCCGGACCGCTCACTGGAAGACTGTCGAGGCCGGGTCTCCACCGGAGACAGGATTCCGGGTGTAGCTCTGGCTTGGTCTACCAGGATACTCCTCCGGGCTCTCTGCACGTCCGCATGGCCTCGTTCAGACGCGGAAGACTCCATTCCGTCATCTCTAGCCGCGGAACTGGTTCTGCTTCCGGCTACTGCTTGAATGGTTGCCGGCAAAGTTCGCTCCGTGGATCCTCGGGTCTCCGTCTCACTGTCAGCTCTGCTCCGGGTTCCGCCTTCCGTTTTGGTCTCCGGTCTGCCTCCTGATCTGCCAATGGGTCTGCTGTTCGCTCGGCTATCTGCTCTGCTATCTGCTCTGCTATCTGCTCTGCTATCGGCTCGGCTATCTGCTCTGCTATCGGCTCGGCCGCTGGATCTGCTTTCTGCTCCGCCTCCGGGCCGGACAATCACACTGCTCACTGCTCTGCCACTGCTAGTTGTTCTCGGAGGTGGGCTCCGGAACAGGTCTTCCTCATCGTCTCTGCTCTGCATTTCCGCAATGTCCGCCACTCCCACTTCTGCCGTTGCTCCGCTGGAACCTTCTTCCAACAGCCGGAACTTGTAATCATACACCCCCTTGCCTTTTCCTTTGACGCTGCCTCCGGAAGACTTGGGTGGGGTGTGTCGTTTCTCCTCTCGGCCACGTTCTCCGCCTCGGTCCTTGGCTCGCTCCGGGCTCTCCTTCCTATATTCTCGGCGTTGATGGCGTCCGGACTTATCCGGCGAACGGCTGCGACTCCGCTTCTTTCCGCGGTCTCGATCTGCTCCGGTACCTCGAGATGGGTCTGGGCTGTTTTTCCGGGAGGTGTTCCGGGAAGAACTCCGGGTCACAGGCGGCTTAACCGGCTTCGGGTCTCCTGGTTCTTGCAACTCGTCTTCACTTGCCATGATTTTCAGCTCCGCTTCCTCTTCCGAACTGCTCTCCGCCTCTGTGGACGAAACGTCGGCTGCTAGAGTGGCCACCGACTGGGTACCGGAACGGTACCGGGTCCGGGACGAAACCGAACCTCCCGACTCCGACTCCGTATCCGACAACTGGTCAAGCCGTGTTACCGGCTTCTTGCTTTTCCGTGGGGTCATCTTGGACCGGAGGCTTTTCTCCTCAAACTGCTCTCTGCCCACCCTCAGTCGAATCGGGTTAGCGTCCATTGCGTGCCGGGACTGCAGATGCTTCTGTGTCCCCTCTTTCCGTCTGCTCCAATGGTCACACTGCGGACAAGCGAAGACGGTGACTTCGCTCGTGTGCTGCTCCGTGACATGCCGGAGCAACGTGTGCTTGCTCTTGAACTCTAGGTTACAGTCTCCACACCGGTGAGGGCGGGGCTTGCGGGGTGTTGTCTTTACTTTCGGCATTCTGATTCTCTGCTTTGTGTCGATGTTGACTCAGCTACAGCAAACTGCCTTCTGCATCCGGTAACAGCTAACTGCCCCTTTTATAGTCTCTGGAAGCCACGTGACTGGCTTATCTGCTTGATGATTGGCTGCTCAGCAAACTGCAACTCCTCCTGGTGGTCTTCTTGGATAAATAATATTTTTTTTTTTTTTTTTTTTTTTTTTTTTTTTTTTTCGTGTTGTTGCTGCTAACTGCCACCGCTTCTTCCGTCTCCGCCAAACCGCCAACCGCCTCCGTCAACCGCTATACTGCCAACCGCCTCCGTCTACTGCCACACTGCCTTCGCTTCCGTCCAGGATTCCTCATCTGCCGTCTCGTACTCCGACTCATCCGATTCCGTATCTGAGGTGGGAGAAGGTGGTCTATATTCCCACACCCGGATCTCTGCCTCCCAGTCTTCCACCGGCTGATCTTCCTCTTCGGGTTTCTTTGATGTCACCAGTTCCGGCTCCCAATCGTCTGCTTTATCCGGCATAACCGCTCTGACCGCCTCCGCAATTCGCTCCATCTCCCGATCCCAGTTTTCCGGAGGAGCGTCGTCGGCTGCCCGGAGACAGCCCAGAGGGTCCGGGGCCCAATCCGGTTGATCTACCCACTCCGGTTGTCCGATGGGGGCGGCCGCTCCGGCATCCCAGTCAGGACCAAACGGAAGCTGGTCCGCATAAGTTTCCGGAACTGGATTCTCCCTTGGTGACTGGGTGCAGAATCGCCGGAACCGCCTTCGCCGGGACTGCGTTGCTGTTCCCCGCCAGGCCGAATCAAAGGTTCCCACATGGTTGAGGGTAGCCTCGTCCTGAGGAGGACGGTTCCCGGAAGGGTACTTCCATCCGTGCATCTCCCGGAGATGCCGCCTAAGGTCGTTCGCCCGGTTGCCGTAGAAGGCACACAAACAGCAATGAAATCTCTGGGCTGGGCACACATGCCGTCTCCTGTCCCTCGCACTCTCGAACATCCGGTCACGTGCTCCGGGACTGCGGGCGCAAAGACGGAAGCGCTCCGTCCCCTAATATTCACCGGGAAACAATGTGACGGACACGGTTGAGTTGAAGGACCGCCAAACGGGTAGAATGTGTAGGGTGGACTCTGGGTTGGCGCTCAGACTTGGCTCCTTCCGGACCGCTCACTGGAAGACTGTCGAGGCCGGGTCTCCACCGGAGACAGGATTCCGGGTGTAGCTCTGGCTTGGTCTACCAGGATACTCCTCCGGGCTCTCTGCACGTCCGCATGGCCTCGTTCAGACGCGGAAGACTCCATTCCGTCATCTCTAGCCGCGGAACTGGTTCTGCTTCCGGCTACTGCTTGAATGGTTGCCGGCAAAGTTCGCTCCGTGGATCCTCGGGTCTCCGTCTCACTGTCAGCTCTGCTCCGGGTTCCGCCTTCCGTTTTGGTCTCCGGTCTGCCTCCTGATCTGCCAATGGGTCTGCTGTCCGCTCGGCTATCTGCTCTGCTATCTGCTCTGCTATCGGCTCGGCTATCTGCTCTGCTATCGGCTCGGCCGCTGGATCTGCTTTCTGCTCCGCCTCCTGCTCACTGCTCTGCCACTGCTAGTTGTTCTCGGAGGTGGGCTCCGGAACAGGTCTTCCTCATCGTCTCTGCTCTGCATTTCCGCAATGTCCGCCACTCCCACTTCTGCCGTTGCTCCGCTGGAACCTTCTTCCAACAGCCGGAACTTGTAATCATACACCCCCTTGCCTTTTCCTTTGACGCTGCCTCCGGAAGACTTGGGTGGGGTGTGTCGTTTCTCCTCTCGGCCACGTTCTCCGCCTCGGTCCTTGGCTCGCTCCGGGCTCTCCTTCCTATATTCTCGGCGTTGATGGCGTCCGGACTTATCCGGCGAACGGCTGCGACTCCGCTTCTTTCCGCGGTCTCGATCTGCTCCGGTACCTCGAGATGGGTCTGGGCTGTTTTTCCGGGAGGTGTTCCGGGAAGAACTCCGGGTCACAGGCGGCTTAACCGGCTTCGGGTCTCCTGGTTCTTGCAACTCGTCTTCACTTGCCATGATTTTCAGCTCCGCTTCCTCTTCCGAACTGCTCTCCGCCTCTGTGGACGAAACGTCGGCTGCTAGAGTGGCCACCGACTGGGTACCGGAACGGTACCGGGTCCGGGACGAAACCGAACCTCCCGACTCCGACTCCGTATCCGACAACTGGTCAAGCCGTGTTACCGGCTTCTTGCTTTTCCGTGGGGTCATCTTGGACCGGAGGCTTTTCTCCTCAAACTGCTCTCTGCCCACCCTCAGTCGAATCGGGTTAGCGTCCATTGCGTGCCGGGACTGCAGATGCTTCTGTGTCCCCTCTTTCCGTCTGCTCCAATGGTCACACTGCGGACAGGCGAAGACGGTGACTTCGCTCGTGTGCTGCTCCGTGACATGCCGGAGCAACGTGTGCTTGCTCTTGAACTCTAGGTTACAGTCTCCACACCGGTGAGGGCGGGGCTTGCGGGGTGTTGTCTTTACTTTCGGCATTCTGATTCTCTGCTTTGTGTCGATGTTGACTCAGCTACAGCAAACTGCCTTCTGCATCCGGTAACAGCTAACTGCCCCTTTTATAGTCTCTGGAAGCCACGTGACTGGCTTATCTGCTTGATGATTGGCTGCTCAGCAAACTGCAACTCCTCCTGGTGGTCTTCTTGGATAAATAATTTTTTTTTTTTTTTTTTTTTTTTTTCGTGTTGTTGCTGCTAACTGCCACCGCTTCTTCCGTCTCCGCCAAACCGCCAACCGCCTCCGTCAACCGCTATACTGCCAACCGCCTCCGTCTACTGCCACACTGCCTTCGCTTCCGTCCAGGATTCCTCATCTGCCGTCTCGTACTCCGACTCATCCGATTCCGTATCTGAGGTGGGAGAAGGTGGTCTATATTCCCACACCCGGATCTCTGCCTCCCAGTCTTCCACCGGCTGATCTTCCTCTTCGGGTTTCTTTGATGTCACCAGTTCCGGCTCCCAATCGTCTGCTTTATCCGGCATAACCGCTCTGACCGCCTCCGCAATTCGCTCCATCTCCCGATCCCAGTTTTCCGGAGAGCGTCGTCGGCTGCCCGGAGACAGCCCAGAGGGTCCGGGGCCCAATCCGGTTGATCTACCCACTCCGGTTGTCCGATGGGGGCGGCCGCTCCGGCATCCCAGTCAGGACCAAACGGAAGCTGGTCCGCATAAGTTTCCGGAACTGGATTCTCCCTTGGTGACTGGGTGCAGAATCGCCGGAACCGCCTTCGCCGGGACTGCGTTGCTGTTCCCCGCCAGGCCGAATCAAAGGTTCCCACATGGTTGAGGGTAGCCTCGTCCTGAGGAGGACGGTTCCCGGAAGGGTACTTCCATCCGTGCATCTCCCGGAGATGCCGCCTAAGGTCGTTCGCCCGGTTGCCGTAGAAGGCACACAAACAGCAATGAAATCTCTGGGCTGGGCACACATGCCGTCTCCTGTCCCTCGCACTCTCGAACATCCGGTCACGTGCTCCGGGACTGCGGGCGCAAAGACGGAAGCGCTCCGTCCCCTAATATTCACCGGGAAACAATGTGACGGACACGGTTGAGTTGAAGGACCGCCAAACGGGTAGAATGTGTAGGGTGGACTCTGGGTTGGCGCTCAGACTTGGCTCCTTCCGGACCGCTCACTGGAAGACTGTCGAGGCCGGGTCTCCACCGGAGACAGGATTCCGGGTGTAGCTCTGGCTTGGTCTACCAGGATACTCCTCCGGGCTCTCTGCACGTCCGCATGGCCTCGTTCAGACGCGGAAGACTCCATTCCGTCATCTCTAGCCGCGGAACTGGTTCTGCTTCCGGCTACTGCTTGAATGGTTGCCGGCAAAGTTCGCTCCGTGGATCCTCGGGTCTCCGTCTCACTGTCAGCTCTGCTCCGGGTTCCGCCTTCCGTTTTGGTCTCCGGTCTGCCTCCTGATCTGCCAATGGGTCTGCTGTCCGCTCGGCTATCTGCTCTGCTATCTGCTCTGCTATCTGCTCTGCTATCGGCTCGGCTATCTGCTCTGCTATCGGCTCGGCCGCTGGATCTGCTTTCTGCTCCGCCTCCTGCTCACTGCTCTGCCACTGCTAGTTGTTCTCGGAGGTGGGCTCCGGAACAGGTCTTCCTCATCGTCTCTGCTCTGCATTTCCGCAATGTCCGCCACTCCCACTTCTGCCGTTGCTCCGCTGGAACCTTCTTCCAACAGCCGGAACTTGTAATCATACACCCCCTTGCCTTTTCCTTTGACGCTGCCTCCGGAAGACTTGGGTGGGGTGTGTCGTTTCTCCTCTCGGCCACGTTCTCCGCCTCGGTCCTTGGCTCGCTCCGGGCTCTCCTTCCTATATTCTCGGCGTTGATGGCGTCCGGACTTATCCGGCGAACGGCTGCGACTCCGCTTCTTTCCGCGGTCTCGATCTGCTCCGGTACCTCGAGATGGGTCTGGGCTGTTTTTCCGGGAGGTGTTCCGGGAAGAACTCCGGGTCACAGGCGGCTTAACCGGCTTCGGGTCTCCTGGTTCTTGCAACTCGTCTTCACTTGCCATGATTTTCAGCTCCGCTTCCTCTTCCGAACTGCTCTCCGCCTCTGTGGACGAAACGTCGGCTGCTAGAGTGGCCACCGACTGGGTACCGGAACGGTACCGGGTCCGGGACGAAACCGAACCTCCCGACTCCGACTCCGTATCCGACAACTGGTCAAGCCGTGTTACCGGCTTCTTGCTTTTCCGTGGGGTCATCTTGGACCGGAGGCTTTTCTCCTCAAACTGCTCTCTGCCCACCCTCAGTCGAATCGGGTTAGCGTCCATTGCGTGCCGGGACTGCAGATGCTTCTGTGTCCCCTCTTTCCGTCTGCTCCAATGGTCACACTGCGGACAGGCGAAGACTTCGCTCGTGTGCTGCTCCGTGACATGCCGGAGCAACGTGTGCTTGCTCTTGAACTCTAGGTTACAGTCTCCACACCGGTGAGGGCGGGGCTTGCGGGGTGTTGTCTTTACTTTCGGCATTCTGATTCTCTGCTTTGTGTCGATGTTGACTCAGCTACAGCAAACTGCCTTCTGCATCCGGTAACAGCTAACTGCCCCTTTTATAGTCTCTGGAAGTCACGTGACTGGCTTATCTGCTTGATGATTGGCTGCTCAGCAAACTGCAACTCCTCCTGGTGGTCTTCTTGGATAAATAATATTTTTTTTTTTTTTTTTTTTTTTTTTTTTTTTCGTGTTGTTGCTGCTAACTGCCACCGCTTCTTCCGTCTCCGCCAAACCGCCAACCGCCTCCGTCAACCGCTATACTGCCAACCGCCTCCGTCTACTGCCACACTGCCTTCGCTTCCGTCCAGGATTCCTCATCTGCCGTCTCGTACTCCGACTCATCCGATTCCGTATCTGAGGTGGGAGAAGGTGGTCTATATTCCCACACCCGGATCTCTGCCTCCCAGTCTTCCACCGGCTGATCTTCCTCTTCGGGTTTCTTTGATGTCACCAGTTCCGGCTCCCAATCGTCTGCTTTATCCGGCATAACCGCTCTGACCGCCTCCGCAATTCGCTCCATCTCCCGATCCCAGTTTTCCGGAGGAGCGTCGTCGGCTGCCCGGAGACAGCCCAGAGGGTCCGGGGCCCAATCCGGTTGATCTACCCACTCCGGTTGTCCGATGGGGGCGGCCGCTCCGGCATCCCAGTCAGGACCAAACGGAAGCTGGTCCGCATAAGTTTCCGGAACTGGATTCTCCCTTGGTGACTGGGTGCAGAATCGCCGGAACCGCCTTCGCCGGGACTGCGTTGCTGTTCCCCGCCAGGCCGAATCAAAGGTTCCCACATGGTTGAGGGTAGCCTCGTCCTGAGGAGGACGGTTCCCGGAAGGGTACTTCCATCCGTGCATCTCCCGGAGATGCCGCCTAAGGTCGTTCGCCCGGTTGCCGTAGAAGGCACACAAACAGCAATGAAATCTCTGGGCTGGGCACACATGCCGTCTCCTGTCCCTCGCACTCTCGAACATCCGGTCACACCGCTTACACAGCCGGCTATAATCCAGTGGCTGAGGGGTTGCCCAATCTCTGCTCCGGCTGCGATCTTGTCTATCAAGGAACGCCGAGTAGGCCATTCCGGAAGGCCGGGAAACTGAAATTGTCGATCTACTGCACCGCTTTTACTGCACCGCTTCTGCACCGCTTCTGCCCCGCTTCTCCGGACTGGTGGTCTTCCGGGAAACACTTAGTCGTTTTTCACTGCAAAATCTGTTACTGCCGGAAAATGCTGGACTTGATTCGATTCCGCCAAACTTTGTCTGCGATGTGCACAGCTCGAGGTCTGCTCTCCAACTGCTGTCAGAGCCCGATTTCAAGGCCCTTATATACCCTTTCTGCTCACGTGATTTGAAAAGCTCCACGCTGATTGGCTGCCTCAGGAGTGACGTCACAATTATGCAAAAACTCAACCGTTAACCGAGAGGTGTCCGTCTCCGGCTCAACCGGCTTCTCCGGGTTTTTCCGGCTCCCTTTCAACTGCTTCTCCGAGTGAAGTATCTGCCATTTTGAAGTATCTCTGCCATCAGGAGGGTTGAATAGAGTCTCAGCCAGTTGAATCCGCCTCTCAGACGAACATCTAGACTGCAAGTTGGGCGTTTCCGCCATCTGTACTGCTTCGTCAACTGCATATCTGCTCACTGGTATTACTGCTTGTCGACACTGGAAACTGCATACATTCTGTCCAGAAGGAGGCGCCTTCCTATCTGGGGTGATGTTTCTCCGTTTCTGTCAATCTGCAGTCGGTTTACTGTCTCTGCTAAGTGGAAACTCCGGTCGGATGTCTACAGCCGGAAAACTTTTCCGTCTTAATTCTCCGTATACGGAAGACGTGTAGCTGCTTCTCTGGAGATACTGGACCGCTAACCCAGGTTCTTCTGGACCCCTGGCCGCTACCCTGGACTGGTTGACTATGCGCTCAACCCAGTCAGAACCTCTAGGATGTCTCTATCCGGTCTCTGCACCGCTTTCCGCTCTGCTTCCTTTCTCCGCCCTGTTTCCGGAACCAGCACTTGCTCACTGCTCCGACTTCTTGCGGTCGCTCTCTGCCGGAACTCAACGTTTTACCAGGGTCTCAGCTATCTCCTTCTCCTGCTCTACAGCTCACTCCGTCTCCTCATATTTCTGCGTCCTCTGCGGCTTTACTCCGAGTCTGTATCCGACTCAGAGACCGTCGGTTCCGTCTCCGGAACACTACTCTGCTTCGGCGGCTCCGTCTGCCTACAGGAATCCGCCATTCTCCGCTTCATCCATCTCGGATGCTTGACACCATTATACGGTTTCAGCAAATCGAAGTGAACCACCTTCTGTCGAGTTTCACCCTCTGCAATCTCGTAGGTCACGTCGGTAAATCTGCTCAGCACTAGCTTTGGACCGCTCCACTTCCTCTGCAACTTGGGAGCTTTGCCCTTCTTCCGTGTTTTGACCGCCATCCACACTCGGTCTCCTGGCTGGAACTGATTGTCGACCTTCCTCCGGTCGTACAGCTTCTTCTGCCGTTCCATTTCTCTGCCAGATTTCGCTCGAACCGCCTTGTATACCGCCTCTAGTCGCTCCCGGAGCTGACTGCCATACTCTGTTACTTCTGCTGTTGATTCTCCCGGCGGTCTGCCAATCAGTAACTCTACCGGAGTGTTGACTTCTCTGCCCAGCATCAGCAAGTTGGGACTCTGCCCGGTTGTCTCCTGCGGGGTACTCCGGTAAGCTGCCATCGCCAACGGTACTAGCTGATCCCAGTTGGTCTGCCGCTCGCTTACATACAGGATCTGCTGCAGCGTCCGGTTGAATCGCTCAATGAAACCGTCCGACTGAGGTTGGAAAGCGGTTGTCCGTGTCTTGTGAATCCCCAGGATTCTGCAAACATTTCTCAGCAAGTCGGACTCGAAATTTCTGCCTTGGTCGGTGTGGATCTCCATCGGGATGCCGTACCGCGCTGCAAACTGGTTGACGAGTATGTCCGCAACCGTCACCGCTTCCTGATTCGGCATCGGGTAAGCCTCTACCCACTTGGTGAAGTAATCGCCGATGACTAAGATGTACCGGTTCCCCCGGGTGGATTTAGGTAACGGACCCATCACGTCCATTGCCACCCTCTCCATGGGCGCTCCAACCCGGTATTTCTGCATCGGAGATCGTTTCAAGTTCTGCATACTTCTTGACGCACATTCGTCACAGCTCAGCACCCACTGCTTTATGTCCCGCATCATAGCCGGCCAGAAATACCGCCTCCGAATGCTAGCCGCCATCCTTCTGCTTCCGAGGTGTCCTCCCGTCCGGCTCTGGTGGGCCAGACGGAAAATCTCCTGTCTCAGCTCCTTCGGGGTTATTAACTGCATTCGGCTGGTTCCTTCTGCCGTTTTCCATTTCCGGTAGACTACTCCGTCGACTTTCAGCAAGGTCTTCCGCATCCCGTACAGCACTTTCTCCTCGCTGCTCATGCTGGAAAAGTCTGCACTGCCAGCTGTACCGCTCCCGTCGATCAGCGACGTCACCAGTGAGTACCAAGGTTCTGCTTGCTGCATTCTCCGCAAATCATCTGGTCGATATTTCTGCCCCAGCACAGTATCCTGGTCCGCATTTTCCGCCAGCCTAATCTGCTCTGCAACCGCATCCGCTTTTCCTGGAACTGCCTTCTCCGTCACCGCAACCGCAACCGGCTTCCGGGACACTGCTTTCTCCGTCACCGCAACCGCAACCGGCTTCCGGGACGCTGCTTTCTCCGTCACCGCAACCGCAACCGGCTTCCGGGACGCTGCTTTCTCCGCTACTGCAACCGCCTTCCTTGGGACTGCTTCCTCTGTCACCGCAACCGCAACCGGCTTCCGGGACGCTGCTTTCTCCGCTACTGCAACCGCCTTCCTTGGGACTGCTTCCTCCGTCAGTTCTGCTTCTCCGCCCGATCTCCTTGACCGCTTCCGGCGTCCCCCCTTCCTTGGCTTGGGCTGAGGAGTTTCTTCACTTCGTGTCTGCCGGATTCTTTCTCCGTAGTTCCAGGCATCTATCTTGGCTTGTTTCCAGTCGATTTTTCCGCATTGGCTGCATGGGGATCTGGACAAGGCGTCCGCATTATTATGGATTCGCCCCGGACGATGTTCGATGTCGAAATGAAACTCACTCAGGAGCTCAATCCACCGGGCTACCTGCCCCTGGGGCTCCTTGAAATTCATAAGCCAGGTAAGACTGCCGTGATCCGTGCGAAGAAGGAAGTGTCGTCCCAGCAAGTACTGCTTATTCTTCTGTACCGCAAACACAACCGCCAGGAGCTCCTTCCGGGTGACACAGTATCTCCGTTCTTCTTTGGTTAGGCTGCGGCTCAAGTAGGTTATCACCCGCTCCTGGTTGCCCTGCTTCTGTGACAGTACTGCTCCCAGCCCGGTGTCACTGGCGTCCGTGTCCAGGATATATCGGCCTTGCTCCCTTGGGTACCCGAGTATCGGTGCCGATACTAGGCGGTTCTTCAGCTCTGCAAATGCCTGTTCTTGCTCCGTCTGCCACCGGAACGGCACCCCTTTTTCCGTCAAGTGATTCAGCGGCGCTGCAATCTCGGAGAACTTCGGCACGAACTTCCGGTAATAGGAGCAAAGTCCCAGAAAACTGCGCAGCTCCGTCAGGTTGGTGGGTGTCCGCCACTTTCGTACTGCCTCCGTTTTTGCCGGGTCGGTGCGGATACCGTCTCTGCCGACTATGTGACCTAGGAAAGTTGCATTTTGCAAAACTTGCATTTTGACGGTTTGACTTTTAGGTCTGCCTCTCTCAGCTTGCTGAACACCTCCTGAAGATCACGGATGTGATCCTCCAGGGTCTTGCTGTAGACTATGATGTCGTCCAGATATATGAGGCAGGTCTTCCAGGACAAACCGCCTAGCACCTTCTCCATCAACCGCTCGAACGTACCCGGAGCATTGCACAAGCCGAAACTCATTACTTTGAACTGGTAAAGGCCGCCAGGAACACAGAAGGCCGACTTTTTCCGGGCGTCTTCATCCATCCCGACCTGCCAGTAGCCACTGGTCAGGTCGAGAGTGGAGAACCATTTGGCGTCTGCACAGGCTGCTATGGTGTCGTCTATTCTCGGCAACGGATAAGCATCTTTCTCCGTGACTGCATTTAACCGCCGGTAATCGACGCAGAACCGGGTGGTCCCATCCTTTTTCTTCACGAGGACAATCGGTGAAGCCCACGGACTGCTACTTTCTTCAATGACGTTCTTGTCTTTCATCTCCTGAATCAGACTGCTCACCAGCTCTCTCTTGTCTGGCGGAATTCGTCTGGTTGGCTGCTTAATCGGCCGGTGACTGCCCGTGTTTATCTGATGTTGTACCTCGTTGGTCTGCCCCAGTTCTCCGGCATCATTACTGAAGGTCAGCTTATTCCGAAATAGGAGGTCGGTTACTCTCTCGCGGAAATGACTCGGCACTGCATCCTGGGTCTGCTCTGCTAACTGCCGCAGCTTCTCGTACCCGCTCCAATTCCGCCCGGACTCCGACTCCGTGGAAATCTGCACCTTCCGGCTCCGCTCCGCCAACGGCACAACACTGCAACCGGCTGCTAGGGTGGTCATCGTCGCCAACTGCGCTCCTTTCTTGATGATTACCGGCTCTGCCATCACGTTGATCACTCGAACCGGGACTGTTCCTTGCTTTATCCGGGATAAAGTTCTCCCGATCAGCCAAGGTCTTTTCTCCGTAGGCTCCTGCGGCATTTCTAGTACTCCTTCTGCTTCACGGACACTCTCTGCTTGTCCTATAATCAGCTGTTCCGTTTCTGGCGGAATTTGGTAATCTGCTACAGCGTTGATCGGAAACGGCTCCCTGGTCTGCTCGAACATGGTGAGGAACACCTCCTGGCTGCCCATCTGCATGGTCATCCGGTCGAAGTTTATGCCGGATACTCGGGAACGGATGAAATCCATCCCCAGTATTCCTTCGTCTTCACAGTCTGCAATCTCGAACGTCACGGTCTCAGCTACTCCTGCGATGTTGAGTGGGAGTTCTTTCTGGCCATGTGTCTGTATGTTACTTCCGTCAACCATTGAAAGACGAATCGGCGACCGCTTCAGCTTCATTCCGGGTTTCCGGATCCGTTCCCAGGTTTGTAGGTTGAGCATTGTGACAGTGCTGCCGGTGTCGATTATCAGCGTTACTGGCTCTCCGCATACTCTGGCTGTCACACACATGCCCACCTCGCCCCTGGGACCGGGTCCGTGAACCACCTGCCGGTTATGGGGGTGTCCTCTCTTCCGGGTCCCGGATTTCCCCTTTTCCGCGACCCGCTCTAGTTTTCCGGCTGCTGCTGCTGCTGTCGTGGCTGCTGCAATTGTTGCTGCTGCTGCTGCTGCGGCTGCTGCGGCTGCTGCTGTTGTCGCGGCGACTGCTGTTGTTGTGGTTGACGCCGCTGCTGCTGCTGCTTCGGCTGCCTACAGTCTCGGGCAAAATGCCCTTTCCGGCCACAGTTGAAACATTCTAAATCCGCTCGGGAACTGCGCTGCTGCTGCTGCCGGCTAACCGCTTCCTTGACCTGAGTCATCAGATCCGCCAACTGCTGCTGAGTCTGCTCGGCTTGCTTCCGCAATTCGTTCACCTGCTGGCTCCACTCCGGCTCCGTGTTCAGCTGCCTCGTCCGGTGTCGCTCCGCTGGTCTGCTGTTGTCCGTTTTCATGATGCTCTCATACTCGGTAGCGAAAGCCAGGGCCTGCGACAGCGTTTCCGGGTGGCTTTTCAATACCGACAACCGCATATCTCGGTTAGTCAGGCTGTTGTAGAAATGCATCTTCATGAGCACTTCTGTTGTTGCCGGATCTGCTTTTGGGTAAGCTAGCCGCGTCTTGCTCCGTATGTCTCTGGCCAGCTCGGACAGCTCCTCCTCCGGCTGCAATTTCCGTGTCTGCAATTCCGCCTGGAAAACAAATGTTTTCTCCCCCGGACAAAACTGCTGTTTTAATGCCGCCACAACCGTATCAAAGCTGCGTCTCTGCTCCGCGGACAGATCCAGTAGTATGCTGCGGGCGTTACCTCTCAAACTGACACATAAGTTCAGCGCCTTTTCCTCTGCTGTCCAACGGTAGTACCGAGCGTATTCAAGGAGGTGAGCCTCATACTCCGGCCACGGATCAGTTCCGTCGTATGTCATTAATCTGGCTACTCCTGCCCTTGGTGCTGGTGGTTGTACTGCTTCTGCCTGCTGCTGCTTTCCGGTTACTGCCAGGTGCTGCTGAAACACCTCCATTTGGGTCGCCAATAATCTGGTCAGGTTGTCGACTAAATTCTCTCCGCCTTCCGGTTCCGCATCCGGTTCCCGATCGCCAGCCTGGTCCGGAAAGTTAATTTCCGCCTCTGCTAACTGCTCTGCAGGCTGTACTCCTTGAGGAACCCGAAGGGGCTCTTCTGCAACTGCTTTCTGCATTTCCGGCTGCAACAGCTTTCGCTCGGCAGGACGAACTGCTTCCTTTTCCGCAACCGGCATCTGCAACGGCTCAGCTCCTACTGCTCCTACAGGCTGCTCCGTGTCCGACACGGCTGCCTTCAGCTGCTGTTCCGCCAATTTGCCCCGTCTAGTAGTCATACTGCAGATGATCCCACCGCTGCCACCAAAAAGTTGTAACGGGTTTGCACCCTTCTGTGACGTCTTGATGAACCGGTTTTCTAGGGAGGTGGGTGAGTTGTTGTTTAACCGGAGCTGAAACGGTAAAACTCCGGGAAACTGCTACTGCTGTACGGTTGAACTCTGGCTAGAAGTCTCTAAGGTTGGTAGCGTGGTCTGGAATGGACCTCTTAACCGTTGCCCGACTGCTAATCTGCAACTGCACCTGTAAAGTAAGGATCCGGAGGCGTTTCCGTCTCCGGGTACTGCAACTGCTCCGTCGGGAAACCGCTTTACTGCAACAGCTCCGTCGTTTTCCGTCTTACTGCAAACTGCGACTGCGCCTGGAATAAAGAATCCGGGAACGTTGCCGTTTCCGAATACTGCAACCGCTCTGCCAGGTTCCGCCGCACTGCAATCTGCTCCGGTTGGCTCCGCCTCACTGCAACCTGGTACCGCACCTGAAATGGAGTCTCTCGGAAGTGTTCCCACTTCCGGTTACCGCAACCGCTCCGTCAGGTACTGCCTCTGCAACTCCGTCGTCCGGTACCGCCTCTGCAACTGCTTCGTCGTTCCCGTCTCTGCAACTGCTCCGTCCGATACCGCCTCCGTAGTTGCTCCGTTGAATTCCACCTCCGTCTCCGTCTCCGTCTCCTTCCTCGGTGATCTGGGTTCTTGGATCACCCTAAGACGTCGTTACAACTTGGTCTTAACCGACTGTAGTCTTATCTCCCTTTACTCCGTATAACTGTCTTTTCCGGGAAACTAACTTTATTATAACTTCCAGTTCCCTAACGAACACGGAAAAACAACTCGGTTGAAGTTTTCATGTTTATTTTCCAAGTTCACAGTCGGAAGACTTAACTGCTATCATCTGGATGACTCTATCCGGAACAAGGGAGTACTCTGCTATGGGAGAAGGGGTCTGCACAGGTCGACGTCAGGACACCAACTCCGCCGTCCGCTGTGAAGCGGGGGCTTTTATAGACCTGAGACCCATGTCACGTGACCAACCTATTGTGACGTCATAGTCCGCCAAAACACTGATATTTTCCGGATTTCTAAAAACACTCTAGAGCCAATCAGTGGCTGACACGTCACCTTTTAAACCGAAAACGAGGCTGATCACATGACCTTCCGGAAATAACGTCATTACGTTTTTGTACTCCATGTTCCGGTTCCGTCTCCGGTTCCGGCTCCGTCTCCGGCTTTACCAACATCATAAATTACTAAGTTCCGAGACGGAAAACCTTTAAAACATTAACAATACGGAACCGTATGAACCTTTAAACACATATACACCCTAATAAACGGTTATTTAACCATAATATCACAAAACACTAACAGAATTACCTAGGGGAAACCTTTGGGTACGCCCCAAAACCGTTACAATAGTAATATAGATGTATACTGTCCAATTTCATCCAATCCATCTTCTAACAAAACGGGATGCCATAAGTTTTACCACAAATTACAACACATATTCCATTTGCTCTATTGTATGGCCGAAAAGAGCGAGTGTTTCGTTACGCCAAAGGCACATTGACAGCAACACGTGTAGACAGCGATAAGGGGTGAGAGCCACTCGGTGTAAACATGCTCCATATGGTCTTTTGATGCTAGGGCAACTCTTACACACTTGTGACCTTTAAGCGATATGGATAACAAAGGCACAAAAGCCCGAGGTGAATTAAGCTCTGTATTATCGGGGATATCATAGAATATACACATTCAACAAGGAATATCCATCTTATAACATATATGCTGTTGCAGTAAGACTCGGTTCCCCTTCATTATAATATCAGTTCATATATGGATCTGACATTTCGCAAAGTGAAATGAACATGTGTTGTTCAATCATGGTAGGTCTATAACTTTGGACAAATATTTGGTTGTAGATAATTACTTCACAATTAATATATTCACAATGAAAATGTTCGTTTCAAATACCTCCAATCGAGTCGTATGCCTCCCTCTCTGGCAACATTTTCGCCCTATTTCACTCCCCACTTCTCTTAACATTAGTTTAACAAATCCAACAGGCCTTTGCAATTTTTCACAAGAATGTAATCATTACTCCGTTACGTGTCCCCAGCGTTATCCTGCGTGTATGTCCACAGAACATGTTCTATATTCGTTTATTGTGTGCTAATACATGTCACCATAGATTGATCATAGGTCTTGGTGCTAACTTGGTTTTCCATAACAACAACACAAGCAATTATTTGTCATTGTTTTTCTTTGGTTTACTCTTTGATATTTCCATCTATACAGTTTTAATGATAGCCTTAATAAGCGACAAGCCCTGGGAAGAAAAAAATACAATCTACAATAATTATACCGAGCTAATATAAAAGACAACGCCGGAATGCCACATAAAAGCTTTAGTATCACCTGAACTGATATAATATTTACGTTACCATGTTTGCCCTACATCAAGATATATTCATTAATACGGATCAAAAGAACACGTAGTTATTTTATAGGATTTCCTTAGACTTCATACTAAAAGTATGTAATGACAATATGTAGCTATATATGTCGATATATACACTAAGTTGATGATACAACAAATCAGAACAGCAATGTATACTACAATGTATAAATGTACTGTGGGGGAATATTCCACTTTTAATTATCCGTGAATGATGACTGTTATCGATTTGTTGTCACCTCCATCAGGAGGCGACATATTCAAATACGATAAAAACGGCCCATTGATAGATGCGTTTGTCCGGTCCTGCTGTCTTACGGCAGTATTTGTTTTAAAAAATATTAGTCTCAACCATCAGGTGAAAACAATCCCTCAAAAATTATTTCCGTTAGTTTGTATAGCCTTTCCGAATAAGTTTCATGCCTGATAACTGCAAAATATTGCAAGTCTTTCGATAGTTTTGTCCGATCAGACAGCGGTTCCCCTGGAATTACCGGATTCCGTGATCCACAGTATGGCTTGTTCATCATCAACTCGCAATTCATAGTTCCGACGGCATAGCAACACGCCACGCCCCCTTGGCAATCGCGGAAAAGGTCCCACAAGATACCACAGTTCTGTCCCATTGCCCGGTTTGTTTGTGGGACCTGATACGCATCACTGCGTTTTGGTGCAAAGTATGGTATTCTTTGATTGGCTACTAATTATGGAAGTGCAAGTATTCATGTATCATCGGAACTATGAATGCTTGAGCACTGTTCCGAATTGAAAAAGACTTTCCGGACATTATGATATTGGTCGGGAGAAGTTTTGTTTAAAAAAATTGTCGCTCGTACATATACCACGCGGCGATGTTTTTTTTTTATTACTTCACTGGCAGTGCCAGAGATAGTTTTCCAGAAACCCAATGTAAAAACAAAGCTTTAACATGCAAGCTCATTGGCCGATTTGTTTCAAGGACAGCGATAACTGCTTTAGCCAGCCAATCAGGTGCTTCGTTTCAACTGATTTTCACTGGTATAATAGCGCACATCAAAAACTTGTAGAAGTGAGCACTCTTTTGTCATTTCTACAAGTTATTGTATTGATCGAAATCTTTTCAAGTCAACCCTACATAATCTTTATGGGCTTGCTTTGATATGACGATTAGTTGAAAACTGGCAGAAGAGATCAAACTACTTCACCCCCTGTTCGCGGCACAGCGGTAAGTAAATTTTTGACGTTATCGGTTCTAAATTCTTGACGTGATGCGCAATATTCTTGACGTTATGTGCGAAATTCTTGACGGTATCTTTGTTTATGTTTTGTTCTATCGCGATCTCAGCTTAAATTATCTAATTGTGTTCAGGTACTAAGTAACAGGGTGACTATATATTCGATTTATGAGTTAGACGAAGCAGTATGGCATCCCAATCACGCTCTGAGATGTAGAAAAGTTGAAGATCGTGCCTTGCACTTATCCGAATGTACTAAATGCATTTTATTTCCATGCAATGAATCCGCTATGTACTGGAAATGAGCTTTAGCATGTTGGCAGCTCATTTATAATTAAGCATTGAAAGGTTCAAAGCCCAGATGTTAAATTAAACATACCTGTCATTCGTTTTCCACCAGCAATGATAAGTTCGGTATTATTGACGTTAGTTCGTCATGCTTGACGTTATTGAAAGCCATGTTAGAAATTTTTGTCGTTATTTTTGACGCATGATTGCAATTTAATTAAATAGTAAAATTGAATAAAAGAGTGGTTTCCTCTTGCAGATAAAATACGATGCTGAAATATGTAAAAACAAAATTGGAAATACTTATGACGTATCAAAAAATGCAAGAAATAAACATCCTGACACATTTTAAGATGTCATATAAAACATAAAACCTGGTTACACAGTTTATTCCCATACGAAAGCGCCACACCAATATCTACACAGTTCATATAGATCGTCATACGATCAGTCACATCAAAGTAAATGACACGGCAAATTGTGAACACCCTCAATCAAATTATCTCCCCCAAAGTCTACTTAGGCGTGCCATATCTTTGCCTGACTGCCAGTACTGGTTTTTGGCCCTGAGCTTTCGTAGCCGTCGGCAAGTCTGTTTTTAAAAAAAAAAACATCCTACTAAATTCATGCTCAAAACCAATGTATCACTGTCCATCGCTGCAATACAACACATTTCTAGTGGTAACTTTGTTGGCGTAGTTATATAATGCAAATTGATTATACTTGGAGAGGTCAGAAATAAATAACTGGCAGGAGAATGCGTAAAGAAATTGTCGCATACCAGCCGCAAAACTAATTCAAAACAGCACTTAAATTGTCACCAAATTTAAGACATTAATATTAGCAGTATATTGGATGAGATCACCGGAATGTCTCGGCTTTTATTGCAATGTCGAGATTTCTACACCAATGTAGGCCTATGCTGAATCTAAAAGAGTCGTCAGAGAAGTGGGAAAACAAAAAGGAATACATATAGGGTGATGTCAACGACCATCGATCAATCACATATACCCTAAAGGACTTTCTTCACGCTGGGAAAAACATTTCTGTTGCGTACATAATAGATTTCCAGGCCATGGAATGAGCACACGGTTGTTATGTAGCACCATGACGCTTTATAACAGGTTAAACGTCAACATATATTAAATACTAGCACCATGACGCCTTATAATAGGTTAAACGTCAACATATATTAAATACTTATCAATAATACATTTAATACTATTATTACATTTTTCTTTCTTTTATAAACATGTTTTTTTCTTTAAATCAATAAAAACAATATCGTCAACTTCTCTGTGATATAACGTCAAGAATGATTAACTTGTGTAATCATAACGTCAATAATTTAACGCCGTGCAAAATTGGGGATGCGTAGGTTTCCCTATTAATAACCACTTTTGCCGTATGTAACATCATTGTACAAACTACTGATGAATCAAATAGTCATTACATATACTTATTGACCGGTTTTTGCGCCTTTTCAAGAGCTGGAGAACAATATTTAGAGTTAACAATCGAACGCCCATTGTATATTACTTACAATGGTGCTTGAATCCACAGTTGGACTACATATCAAGATATATATAGTATCTGTGTACTGTGTGCATAACTATCACGATTTTAATTGTTCCATATCAGGTTTATTTCGTTATTAAACGTACTCAATTGTCCTTTCTGTGGCTACACAAAAGTATATCGTCAAGAATTTCGCGCATAACGTCAAGAATTTCGCGCATAACGTCAAGAATTTAAAACCGATAACGCCAAGAATTGATTTACCGCTGTGCCGCGAACAGGGGGTGGTATATGCGTGTTGAATTTATTTTTAAGAATTATCGTGCAAAACATTTTTTTTGTTTTTGGTTTGCAAGATTGGGAGTTGTAGGGGTTGGGAAATAAAATGATCTGGAAATTGTTCCATTTTAGGTTTGGAAAGTCCTTGATTTTGTTATCCGCTGGAGTGGGAACCCTGTGACTATATCTGCAGTAGGTCATGAGTTCAGAGGTCCAGACTCCAAAAAATTCCCCAGTGCCCCACACTGGAATCAAGCTACACACTGCTAAGAGGCGACACTTGTCTTTTACTGCATTTCCTGACGCTTACTTGTATTAGCATTACATTAAATAGGAACCTCCGAGGCGAACGACACAAACAGTGGACCGCGTTATGATATGATATCATGTCTCATAATGTTGTGGGTGATAAGAAGGCATTACAGACCCACTTTGTTATCTGAAGATCATGTGATAAGATTTTGCACATATATAGACATATATTTGACTTGTGTGGTTTTTTCAATTTATTTATTCTAAGTTTTCTAATATTATTCGGTCAGTGTATTAGCATGTTATGAATATGATATATATCAGCTCCTGCTTGGAATGTTTTTTTCAATGGAGTGCGTGAAATGGGTATATTCCTGATATCATGTAACTTATTCCAAACTGTGTTTGTATAAATCTCCATATAATCGTCATGAGCTCGAATATGCATCGTTGTTCGGAACAAAATTATTATATCCAATTCATGAAAACTATATATATAATCTACACAGTATGCTAACTTTGTCATTAGACCAACCTTTTGCTGAGAGTTAAGTGGATGTGTATCGACCACTTTCCAACACTGTAAAACAACACGTGATGTTGATGACATTTTTAACACCACATGAAAAGTTCGCAGGTAACGTTACACTGACCCCAATAAGTTTCTGAGATGTCGCTACGAATATAGGCTGTATGTGTGCAAGCCTAGTTTTAACGGTACAAATATACACCTCAAGCGACGACAAACATTCTTCTTTCAAGAATTTCACCTCTCCGCACTCAGACAAATACACTCAACACTCGATACGTGCAAGTCGCATTTTAAATCTCGCAAATAACCCTGAGTAACATGTTCTTTTCAACTTTAACAGAGTAAACGAGAATAATGAAATAAAGGCTTTTTCTAACTGGTATCACTGCTACATACTATTTATTTTGACCGAGTAATCGGTAGATCTCACTCAAAACATGCAAACAACTATATGTCAGTGTGGTGTCAGATACTTGGAGAATGTCAACCATAGGCAATCCTCCTGAAATCACCTCGCGTATTGTTGATCGATAATCTGATTTTTAATTTCTTTTCATTAGGTACCACCTCGGGTAGCATGTTCATATCGTTCTCAAAGAATGGTTGTATATGTATCCTGATGGTTAGGCCCTACCCATAATTACCATACCGTATCGTATGATTCGTATCGCTACAGCTCGAGATATAAATTCCTGTTCAAATAATCTGAAGACTATAAATCAAGCTATAAATCTTTCGGAACTGAAGTTCTTACCAAAGAATGGATCAGTTTCGGATGAGACACATTTCCTACACATTATCGAAGATATACTTATCCGAGTACCCTGCCTAATCGAAAGATAGGCCTATGTCAGTCCTAGACATGTCATCGAACTGTCTCTTCTACCACCACGTGTTGTATATTAAGTACAAGAACGGGGCCACCCCGAGAAGGCATCCCCATGCAGTCATTCATAACCAAGGGGGTCACTGTCCTCATGAGATGTAGCTCCAACAACGACTGCTCATTCCGCAGTGTGTGGTCTTGTTCGCGTGTGCTGAATACGATACAGAACTATTGTCCGCGTATGCTGAATACCACTGTGAAATAAAGAGACAATATTACCTTTTTCCAGTATGTGACCTGATATTTGCCCGAGATCCCTAGTATTAGCCCGAGGCCGAGAGCAAATGCCGGGATCATATAATAATTCACTGTCACTGAGGTGATCTATCAAAGATAGCTATCTGAAGGAGGTCACGCTATTGTCCGTGTGTGCTGAATATAGAGCTACATACAGTAGGTAGGCCTGCCTATACGGGTGTACTGTGTACCAATACATCAGATCAGGTCTGATAACGAAGTCTAGGGTGTTTGGAGTAGAGGGCTACTAACGAGGGCTCAAAACTTGCAGATGTTGCACAATTTCTATTAGTAGTGTTGTAATAACATCCATATTTATACCGAGGGTGTTCGTTAGCAGACCCTTCCTCTGAACCACGCTGTGCAGTGCGGACAAGATAGCACAAAGGTAGGTATTGTTTGTACAAATCACATGGATCCGTGCATATGTGTCATACGTATGGAAGGTTTTTCGCTTTTGTTACCGGTGTTGCTACCCGTGAGATAATGACTGATTGTCACTAAAATGATTTCTGTGGGCAGATGATTTTTTGCCAGGATCTGATACGTACGGACCCCGTAATAGGACATTGCAAGGAAAGAAAATAAACCGTTCGCTCAATTTATCAAATCATTCATTCAAAATATTAAATCGTTCGCTTTTTGAACTCACAAATAGTGTGAAACACCCACAAATATAGACATATATTTTGTCAATCACCCACGAGATTTAACATGAGGAATTCCATTCAACGTATGTTTTGGGTAAATATTATTAGTTATTGTGGAATGTGTTGAAATTGTTGATATCTATGTCTCATGCCTTATTTTGATGGCGTCACCAAATCGCTTTTTTATCCATTTTGGGCCATTTCTAGGCAAAATTAAAGTCAGACTTTGAAAAAACAATTGCACACTTTTTTCCTTCATACTGGGAGCTACCCCAACTATACTCCTAGAAAACCTGAAGATTGGGCTTAGATATTTCAAATGGAAAGTCATATATGGCGAGTTGTGTGGCGACCTTGAATTTTACCTCTAATGACCTTAGCAGGTCAAATAGCCATTTGGGGTTTAAAAAATGTTTAATCTCCACTTCGTCTTTTTCCAAAAACTATCTGATCAGTTTTTAGATTTTTATTCCAGAACATGCTAATTGGGACACTTGATGTTGCGTTAATTGAGAAATGTGGCGCTTTGAATTCCTCGTAAGGTCAGATGCATAGGGCAGAAAGGCTCAAAATGGCATGTTCTGGGGCTAAAACTCTCGTACATAGACTTGTACTCAGGTATAGGAAGTCTCATACGGAGCATTTTTTGGTGAACTTGAACTTGACCTAAGATGACCTTGAGTGGTAATTGTCGAGGTTACATTTAAAGTAAATAATGTGAATTGCCCGATGCAGATAGAATGCTCTTAGATGAAGCTTAGGTTTATATTATGAGATATATACAGTTTATACATCAGGTGTTTCTTTTGGTGATCTTGAATTTGACCGTCAGTGAATTCGATATGTCAACGTAGATATTTTGCTGTAAAAAGTTATATGTCCAACACTGTACCTTACTCCGATAACCGTTCTTACCCCTTGGTCTAATATTTCTGGAATAGAGGCTGTTGTTCGAATCTGATGGTCTTCTTCTCCAAGAACACTTGTGAAATATTCTGGATCTTTGTATGTTGATACTGTGAGAAAGTCCCCACAAACTGATCTTTCCACAATTTTGAAACTTTCAAAAATTATGTGTCAAATTGGCATTTAGGATTCTCACTGACCAGATTTAACTTGTTTTCTGATCTCCCAGCATTGATTAAACATGAATTACTCTTAACACCTAGCTTCACACACATATTTTTGTTGTCTGTGATCAATCCTCAGATCATGCTGACCCGGTTAGCCTGTTATTATGTTCCCATGTTTTTACAGGTTACTGAGCGGGAATGGACTGGAGAGAGGGTGAAGTCACGGGCGAACGAGACGGGGGGGGGGGGGGGGGGGGCAGGGTGGATTGTGGGGAGGGCAAGCGATGGACTACTAGTAATTGGTGACTGAGTTTGAGGCGGTCTGTAGTCTCCAGTAATCTTTTTTTTAAAGAGAATTGTTCCATGCAAAACAAGTATTGGTGACGTCGATTGATACACATCAAGCGATATTTCCTGAATATGATTAACTTGATCAATCAATCATTAAATTAAATTGATGAGGTAAACTTATCAACTATCAATGCAATTACAGTCTGTAACTGGTGCTTAAATGTGCGATGAAATTGTGGAATATAGGGTTTTTTCGGCGTTTAGAGCGATGAAATAGAGGGGAAAATGAACTGGTAACATACTGAGCTCACTTCCTAATAAAATCATTCTACTTCCGCTTTGGTGTAACCTAACAGCACAGGTGTAATCTTAGACACGACTACTCCTTTTTATGATAGTTTATCCCCTTTGAATTCGAAATGTATGTCCTTTTTGCTCTTCAATCAATATTTACTTAAATGTTTGTTTAAACGGGGGATAATGGGGAATATATGTTTTTTGGCCTTCAAAGCCATCAAATGGATTATAGAACTTATACTGGCAGCATATACTAATCGGTGAAAATAATGCTACATCCGGCTCGGTGCAATTCGACACACTGGGTCTCATGGCACCCAACCACTCCTTCCATACTAGTAGCATATTTATCCTTAAAGGTCCGAACATATCGTACTTCTTGTTCTTCAATCAATATCCAACGAGATACATTGTGTTCGCTGTAGGATAGGCGCATATTATATATCGTATTTTTTACCTATGATGTACCTATGATGTATACATAAAAATATTAGATGATTTCGAAATCAGACCATGGTCGATGTTCCTGCGAAGTTTGGTCATGGCTAAATGGCATATTCTTATCCCTTTGTGCAAGGTGAAGGATCAGGATACAATCCGGATCAAAATGTACATGTCTCATGTTAAAGGCTGTAATTTTCACTTTTATGGGTAACTGACAAAAACACTTTACACATTGGATATCTTTTCACATTTGTGGGTGGGTTTCATTTCACATAAATTGTAATTATAATTTTTTCACACTTGTGGGTTCTACATTCGCTCAATATAGCAAACTGTTTGCTGAATATAATCAATCTTCCGTTCAGTATATTTTATCGTTTTACTTGACAACTAATGGTTTGATATATTGAGTGAACAATTCGTTAAATTGAACGAATGCTTGATAAATTGAATAAAACGATTTGTTAAACCATTAGCTTATGTAGCGTTATAAGCTAATGGTTGTTTAAACCCCCTTCACTCTAGTAGAGGGAGTATACCTCTTTATCGTGGGGTCGCCGAACTTTACGCTTCGTTCAACAAACCATTCACACAATGTACGTAACGAACGGAGCGAACATTGTAATATATTGAGTGAACGTTTCGTCCAAACGATATAATACTAGTATACTGAATGAATATGTATATATTAAATTGAGTGAATGGTTCATTATAATGAAAGAATCGTTTGTCAAGTAAATTGAGCGCGTGATTTACCTTTTTTCTCATGTCATTAGGTGCTCCGTAGATATGATCTTCGTGCGCGTGACTGCAAAGCATGTGACATTAGGTATAAAAAATAATGTATTTTGTATTCAATGTTTTATGGTAGTGAACACACATTTCTCTGAAGAACATGAAGTATTATAAGGGCTCTTTCAAGTGTCCCTCTCAGAGTTGGATTGTTAACGTTTTCCTGGTGATAAAATAAACTTCTGATTGAAAAAGCGCTGCGGTTTTGCTCATGAAGCAGGGTATGCCACTTGTACAGTTTGTGTAATACATGAAGCAATGTCGCAGGCCCCCACACACTACTTGAAATCGCCACGCGTTTGGTCTTTCGATGATCAGATGATCATATGGATCAGGAGATCGTGTGTGACATAGTCACATGAAATGTGTGAGTTCGGATATATAAGGCAGTACAAAATGAGAATAATTACACGGATACAGTTTCGGGATACAATTTTTGAGACGACCTATATGTTCTTGGAAGTTGTGGCATAATTGATCAGCATAATTTCCACATAATATTTTGTAGGTATCTAAATATAGCGCCTCTAGTCGATGGTGGACTCATCATTTATAATATATTGTCAAAAAATTTAGCGGTATTCTGTATGATATCATGATATCATTTTGCAAACAGTTTCCCATGCATAACAGAATACATTGTACAAGAATATACTGTATAGCCTAAATGTTGAACACGAAGTCTTTATACTATGCAGTTGAAAATGCACAATATAGTTGATTGTACGGTTATAAACAGCTCACTGATCTGCTGACAGCAAACCTCGGACGAGATGCCGAGCGAGTATAGCTTCAAGGCATCACCGGGTGACGATCCAGTGTCCCCGGGCCACGTGAACCCGGCCTACACATCGCATGCGGATCCTGTACACTATGAAAGTGTGGAGCTGGACACAAGTGTGCCATATAGAGCGACAGAACGGGATGGGACTGGAGCAATAGGTGTCGACACTGTCACATCAACGAGCAAGAAGGCCAGTTCCACTCCCGATAATGATGGGGAAGGTAGCGACAGTGAAAGTGGGAATAAGGACAAGAAAGACAAGAAAGAGAAAGAGCCAATGGTTGGCATGGCTGAAATGGTGAGACTAAGTGAATTGAACTCGGTGGAAAATGTGACAAAAAATGTGTGACCATTGTAAGTATCAATCCATTACCACCAATACAATCAAATTCTGCTGATTCCAATAACAAACGTAAACACATTTTGCAATAGAAACAAAGCCCGACCAAATACTTATCAAAAGACACACTGGCGTCATCAGGGGCAGACAGTGTGGCAAGTGCAGTTGCCTCCACAGCACACCCGATGGAACCAGCACACAACTGCCCAACAACCTATGAAAACAATTTAGAAATCTGAATCAAACCCCATGGAATAGATTATATGACAATATATGATATAGTATATTATGATATAATATATCACAAAAATTAGTTGCTTATGGATGTGTTGTAAACGAGCAATCTAACTATTTCAGACTTCGCTATTTTATTTTTCAGTTTCGTTTCTCCACAACTACAGACCGACTGTTGATGTTCATTGGTACTATCTGCGCATGCGCACACGGGTCAGCAATTCCTCTGACCATTCTGTTTTTTGGGGACATGTCTGATCTCTTCATCGACTTTGGAGCTTATGATCTGTTTTTGTCTACATACGTGCCCATCTGGAATGAAGCCTGCTATAACATGACAAACAACATTCCAGGAGACCAGTGTGAAAATGTCACCGTGGAATATATCAAAAATGACCCCTCGCCACCCGATAGGGTCATGTAAGTCACTTTATGTAAGGAATATGGAAGTCAAGGGACCATGAGTAAGTTAGGAACCTGCACGATACGGTATAATTACTATTTGTTTGTTTAGAGATACATGTCTGAAGTTGCTGATGCCTCCGGGTTGTGAGCAGCTGAACACAACCGATCTGTTGGCGGAACAGCCCAGTCTCACTCAGCAGATGTCCCGATATTCCATCATTTACGTTAGTAAGTCAGTCGAGGCTAGGATAATCCAGAATAGGAATGAATAGTTGCAGCAATCAATGGTTGCGTAGATCCGTTGCAATATTTGGTGTTACAGTAAAATATCTATGATGGCCAAATCATATCATGTTGATTTTTTTTTATCAAATCAACATCAGAGAAGTCATGAGATATCGCCTTCTTTCCGATTGCAGTTATTGGCTGCTGTGCTCTGGTGCTAGCCTATGGACAGGTGGTTTGTTGGCAGACAGCGGCTTTCAACCAGAGTCAGAGGATCAGGACCAAGCTGTTTGCCTCCATCCTGAGACAGGAAATTGGCTGGTTCGACACTCACGAGGTGGGCGAGCTCAACACGAGGATATCAGAGTAAGATTTCCCAGGTGTCCTCCAGAATTCTGCCAGTAACCACATTGGTCATGTGGCTCTTATTTCATAATCTAATGATAATGTGATATAAACTTGGGCGGTCACACAACATAAAATGTAATACCAAACACAGGAATCACTGTGTGTCAATTTTACCACCCATTCCCAAGCCTAATTTGGGTTTATAATGCTTCGTGAACGTGCTATGATTTACTCAGCGACGTGTCGAAGATCGAAGGAGGTATCGGCGACAAGCTGGGTTTGTTTCTGCAATACTTCTCGGGTTTTGTGACGGGGATTGTGATCGGATTCGTGTACAGCTGGAAGCTGACCCTGGTCACCCTGTCCGTCAGTCCTCTGCTCGTCCTCAGTGGCATGGCCATGGGCAAGGTGGGTCATCTACATGAAGGAAACTATGTGATAGTCATCTGTTTCCGTCTGTTCAACGATTAAGTCTATCAGAATGAAGTGTGCAGATGGGTTACTTGGCCGAGCTTAGTCATGAAGAATGTGGCTGGGTAATTCGCATAGGAAATTTGGTCATGTACAGACTTGAATAGGTGAGTCACCTCGTAAAATATGTCATGGAAAACATCATTGGGTGAATCATCTGGAGAACTTTTCGGACTTGGTGATACATCTGGAATATTCTATCAATTTGACTGGATGAGTTACCAGGGCAAATGTCTTTGGGAACTCGGTAAGGGAGCTCAGTTAATCATACAGTTCAAGTCAAGGGCACATGAGAACGTTGTTTCCCTAAGTATCAAATAACTGCCGTGAGTAAATTGGCGAGGCAAGTTATCTAAACACTTAATTTTAAGGTACTTGACAAGGTAGGTCGCGTCGCTATTTCTGTTAGAGGAGGATGGTTACCAACACGAATACATGAATCTATATCCAGTATTATGCTGTAGCTCTACTGAGAGCCGAACTGATTAGTGTTATACCATGCAGGTTGGATCGTCTATGACGAGTAAGGAATTGAAGGCCTATGCCAGAGCTGGGGCAATAGCCGAGGAGGTCTTTGGTGCCATTCGCACTGTCGTGGCCTTTGGGGGCGAGTCCAAGGAATGCACAAGGTAGTGTTGGGTGGAATGGAACAAATATATGATCATAATGATTATTTGTCCAGTATTGTCTTAGTATTATTAGCATGTGATACACGTTGTGTTCAAGGTCATGAATATGATGAATGGTCGGTAATATGTATTTCAACGATTTTATTTTCCAATGTTATATCGTATCTAAGACACGTATTTCTTTTTAATAGGTACAAAAGCAACTTGTCTGATGCCCGGGATTTTGGCATTAAGAAAGGTCTGGTGAATGGCATATCGATGGGTACAGTGTACTTGGTCATGTTTGGGTCGTATGCCTTGGGTTTCTGGTACGGATCAGATCTCGTGTTCTCAGAGCAAATCACACCAGGGAACTTGCTGACGGTGAACGAACACTCTTTTTACTTCTCTTACTGCAATTGCTTGAAAGGGCACCTCACATATACACGTACACGATATCCTTCGTGATATCTTCTCTATTAAGATCAGTTGTGATTCGTAGGTGTTTTTCTGTGTGCTGATCGGAACTTTCTACATCGGGAGTGCGGCTCCAAACGTGCAGACGTTTGCTGTGGCGAGAGGTGCGGCGTTTGCCATTTATGGAATCATCGATGCTGTGAGTAGCTGAATCTGTCCCATTTAGCGTGATCAATCCCAGCATGCATTTCGGATGATATGTACCGCAAAGGTACCCATTGTAGTTTAACTGACCCATTATTGGACCCTTTGTTGAATTGACGTTTGCAGGAGTCTCCAATTGATCCCACCTCTCAGTCCGGTCAAACCAAACAAAATGTTATCGGCAATATCGAGTTCAGCAATGTAGATTTCAAATATCCATCGAGACCCGATGTACAGGTAGGACCTCTGAATTTTGTCAGTTAGATACTCACAAGCAAGCCTTAAATTGTTGGTACATTAATGCCATGATCCTTGATGTTGCTGCAGGTTCTCCAGGGCCTGTCGATGAAGGTTGGCGTGGGACAGACCGTCGCTCTTGTTGGATCCAGTGGATGTGGAAAGTCCACTACAGTACAGTTACTGCAGAGGTTTTACGACCCAGCAATGGGCATGGTTGGTAACAGAAATACATCTTTGACTGTCTCACAGAACAGTAAATTAGTGGAACATGCATTTCTGCAATACATCAGTTGTAGGGATTTCTCATGAATCAAGGAATTATGCCCAGCTATATACCATTCGTCACCCCTGGTGATTTTTGACTTAGGTTACACTGGACGGCACGGACCTGCGCCAGCTCAACGTCAGATGGCTACGGCAGCAGATTGGAGTGGTCAGTCAGGAGCCAGTCTTGTTTGGGACGACTATAGCAGAGAACATCCGATACGGCCACGAGGGAATCGATGATGAACGGATCATCCGAGCCTGTCGAGAGGCCAATGCACATGACTTCATCAGCAAATTACCTGATGTAAAATGAATTAATAATTCTGTTATACCCATGATGTTTCAAGTGCGTTAAATGATTGCATATTTGGCATAATTTTCTGTACGTCTTAGAAATATGAAACGTTGGTTGGCGAAAGAGGTACCCAATTATCTGGTGGACAGAAACAGAGGATCGCCATCGCCCGAGCTCTGGTCAGGAACCCAAGGATCTTGTTACTGGACGAGGCGACGTCAGCTCTCGATACGGAGAGTGAAGCTACAGTACAGGCCGCCCTTGATAAGGTGGGCACCACTATAACTAATTTTGTTGTTTATGAATTACATCATCTAGGCTTGATTCATGCTTGTTTGGATTACCGGTACCCAGGCACGCATGGGGCGCACGACTCTGGTGATCGCCCATCGCCTGTCAACCATCAGAACCGCTGACGTCATCATTGGGGTGAAGGATGGCCGAGTTGTAGAACAAGGAACTCACGATGAACTGATGACACAGAAGGGGCTCTACCATGAACTTGTGATGAACCAGGTGAATAGAACCGAGTGAAAACCGTTACTGAATTGCAATAGTTATCATCACCACACTTTTTACACACATATTTTGGGGCTCATTTATTTCTTCAGCCTATATCCTCAGGAATGTGTTACTACTATTGTACATATACATCTCCATGTTACTACTGTTTCACATTATTGTATTGTAGGAGATGGAAGATGCAGATGCGGAGAAAGACGGTATAATCGATTGTAGCGTTTTACCTAATAACTTCCTTCATAACCCTTCAGTCCTTACTAAACGCAAATTTATTAATAAAACATGTACATGTACACTTATGAGGCAGTGTTCCGTGCAGATATTCCAGGAAAACCAGGCTTTGACAGAAGGATATCGGTCCAGAGTAATGGAAAGGCTGAGCGCGCTATGTCATTTGACGGTGGAGACTTTCTTTCTGTGTCGTCATCCAAGTCTAAGAAGGAAGAGGTATACGTGAAGTTGTATTGTAATGTGTCACACGATTTCACTTCAGTGAAAGGTGAACGAATTGCAGTGCGAGGTTTTTTTTTTCATGTTATGCGAGTTATGTAGAAACCACTCTTTGTCATGTCAAGGAAGAAAAGATGCCTAAGCCGGAGATGAAGCGAATCATTCGCATGAATTCCCCGGAGTGGCCACTGCTGGTACTGGGCTGTGTGGGAGCCACTATGGTTGGTGCAGTACAACCCGCCTTCGCCGTTGTCTTTGGTGATATTATTGGAGTGAGTACCTGTTTATGAACTGCTACCAATACACCGGTAGCACACGTTACTATTATACACAGAAATGAATAGAGATATGTTGACCTCCACGTATTTACGAGTTAGTTTTGTTTCGTATAGTATCATTTTCATAATTACATGTACGCCTTGTGATGCCGATGGCAATGTGGCTGAGACTAACAATGCCGGGCTTTGTCTGCTTCTAAAGGTGTTTTATATCAGGTTTCTATTCGTAACTTCGAAATTCCACTCTTCAATATTTCAGATGTACGCGGTACCAGGACCGGAGGCACAGGATAAAGTCAACCTGTATTCTGGGATGTTTGCTGTGATGGGCGTCGGGGCTGCTGTGGGAATGATCATCATGGTATGTATGTCTTCCACGCAACACTAACATGATCATCCTGGTTCACATTTACTGTACGCAGTATTGGGAGTTTTGGGAGTTGATATGTTCATTTACAAATATGCACTGTATGCCAGTCTGTATTATCATGCTCATTGCGTTTTGAAGCATCTTTCCTTCTCACGATCCGGAGAATACTTAACGATGCGGATCAGGGAAGTCAGTTTCACGACCATCCTTAGACAGGTTAGTTACAATCATAGTGACTTCAGAACCAGAAAATTTTTGTGTTCTGTTGTGGATCAGAATCCAGATCATACGGATCAAATGGCAATAATAAATATCCGATGGTTAGAAATCAGTTATATTACGAAGAAAACCAACCATCTGTATGTATTATACTGTTGTAGGACATGTCCTACTTCGATGACCATCAGAACAGTGTAGGGGCTTTGTGTACTCGACTAGCGACTGATGCCTCAGCTGTGCAAGGGGTGAGTCGCGCCACAAATTCAACAACGTCACTCCAAGGCGTCGTATCGTTGTTGTATCGTGTAGCATATTGCGTTTCGAGTTACCTGGTGTTGCATTTGCATGAAACATTTGAGATTCTCATTCAGTCAGATGCGTGATGTTGTTAATATAACGAAAGATCAACCAGTGTAGTTCGTGAGTTCGGATTGCATTGCTTAGGCCTAATTACCTCGACAGGCCACTGGTGTGCGGTTCGGGATGTTCTGTCAGGCGATCACAGCGATGGGGGCCGGTGTTGTCATCGGGTTCATCTACAGCTGGGAGATGACTCTGGCCATTCTCGCTTTTGCTCCTATCATGCTCGCCTCGGGTCTGATTCAGATGAAAGTCATGACCGGCAACGAGGAAGGGAAGAAGGCTCCGATGGAACTGGCGGGAAAGGTACGATATGCTTGTACATGTATTGTTGAGATGTCACAAAAAAACTGATAGGATAAGGGTGGTCTTTGGGACACACACTAATGTATATTTCATGCGTTTAACCGTATGAAAACTTTCCATTCAGACGTGGAAATTCCATGTTCAGAAGCTGAGTTTCTGTAGATACTATTTCCACGTTCCCTGTTTGAGTTCATACACATACAGCCCGCGTGTGCTTTCCATCACGTTCCAACGCTAAAACATAACACATGAATGACAAACAATGAATAATCTTCAAGGTGGCAATGGAGGCTATAAGCAATATCCGCACTGTGGCAACACTCACGAAAGAACAAACTTTTGTGGAGAAGTATGTTCGGGAAACCACTAAACCCCATAAGTGAGTTCAGAAGTAAAATTGCGCAGGTGAAATTGGGAATTGATTTTTTTTCATGTTCACTGGGACTGCAGTGTGTACACTCACTTTCAATTGCATTTTGTTCTTATAATTCAGGGAAAACAAGAAGAAAACTCATATCCAAGGCGCTGCATATGGCTTCTCGCAGGCGGCTATGATATTCGCGCACGCAGCTTGTTTCCAGGTCGGTGCCTATCTGGTTGAGAACAGGGGACTCTCTTTTGAGGACATGTTTAAGTAAGTTCATTTATTCACAGGGTGTACCGCATATTTGAAGACAGTTGATACTGGAATCTTTCACAATGCTCTATTCATCGTCGTAATGACATGAAATACAATAAATCACTCTCCTGTTTCGACAAACCATGTAAAATGATTAACTGACCTTGTGTGTGAATTTATACACCTGAAAAAAAAACCCTCTGATAGTGTACACATTGGTTTCCAGAGTGTTCTCAGCCATAATATTTGGTGCGAGTCAGGCAGGAGAGGCAAACTCCTTCACTCCCAACTATAGCAAAGCCAAGGCATCTGCTGCCAAAATCTTTGCACTGCTTGACCGAGTACCACTCATAGATGGTGCTGATCCAAGCGGCAAGAAACCTGTAAGTATTCAAAACATGTAGATCTTCACGATGTAAAATGTATAATGACTATAAATTCAATGATATCAAAATTAATAACTAAACAACTGAACATCCCATATACCTAGGCTGCTTGTGAAGGGAAGGTCCGACTCAGGGATGTGTCCTTCAACTACCCGACCCGACCCGACGTGCCTGTCCTGCGAGGCCTTGACCTGGACGTGACCTCGGGCCAGACCGTGGCTCTGGTTGGCTCCAGTGGCTGTGGCAAGAGTACCACCGTACAGCTGCTACAGAGGTTCTACGATCCCCACGCTGGAGCCGTGGTGAGTCTTGTGTAATACTACTCAGTCAAGCAGGATACAAACGTTGTTACAGATGCCTACACTGCTGTAATGATACATTTATCCCACAACGCAAGATGGTGGAAAGTGAAGAGATTCCAGATGTGAACATTCAATGGCTGAGGAGTCAGATGGGTATTGTCTCCCAGGAACCGATGCTTTTCGACTGCAGCATCCGCGACAACATTGCCTACGGAGACAACAGTCGCGAAGTTTCCATGGGCGAAATCATCCAGGCAGCTAAAAACGCGAACATTCACAACTTCATCGAATCTCTGCCTCAGGTAAGTACACCAATGAATCCTCTATATATATGGGACTACATATAAGAAAACTTGTTTATATATTTATAAATAAGTAGATTAATCCGATGTTCCGATACGTTAATTCGAAATCAATTATTATTCATTCACTCCATCTACAATGTATACATGTCGTATATAATAGAGTTTTTGTTTGTAAACGAGGGATATGACACAAATGTGGGTGACAAAGGCACACAGCTGTCAGGGGGGCAGAAACAACGAGTGGCCATCGCCCGAGCTCTGGTCAGGAACCCCAAGATCCTGTTACTGGACGAGGCGACGTCAGCTCTCGACACGGAGAGTGAAAAGGTTTGTACTCACCTAGATTTGTAACACCCAAATCTACCCTCTCTCAGTAAGGATAATAACCTTAAAGGTTTACATGTTTCTGTTTGCAGGTTGTGCAAGCTGCCTTGGACCGTGCCCAGGAGGGCAGAACTTGTATAGTGATCGCTCACAGACTCTCAACCATACAGAACGCTGACTGTATTGTCGTCATTCATCACGGAAAGGCCGTGGAAATGGGAACACACTCGGAACTTCTGCAAAAACGTGGACGATACCATCGTCTGAACAATGCTCAATTGAAGAAAAAATAACGGTTGCATGTGTTATCCCCTACTCTGTCTCACTTTCTGATCTGTACATACGTTAGCTGTAACATGTAATCGCGGTGTGATGTTTTTACTATGCGGCTGCTATATGGGTTTTTTTTGCGCTATTCCATTTAAAAGTGTGCTTTTAACAATGTTTTTGTATAAAACAATTTTATATGAAGCCACAAAAATGTGTTTGTGATGTGCCCAGAGAAGACGCTTATTCGAGTACATGGGACAACACACCAATGACAGTGGATCGTATTAATAATATTGAATCAAAATTTGACGGAGGGGGGGGGGGGGGGGGGGCTTGTCGTCCACGTTGTTCGAGTTTTTCCAAGCTGTATGTTGTTCGAACATTTTCAAAAGTAATATCGTTAATGTCTTGGTAGCATTCTGGTGGTGAATATTTGAGCGAACCTGAAAGAATTTCACAAATACAAACAGTTGATATCTTTTCTTGTGATATCAAGATAATTATCTCGTTATGTCGTGATCTTTTCCCGTAATATCGAGATAAATAACTCGTTATATCGAAAAAATTACCTCATATTGAGATTTCGTTAAAGCGAGATCTTTGCTTGTTATATCGAGATGATTGTCATAGAATAAGTAGAACTATGATCAAGTCAATCATCATGAATATGGAACACTGTTGGCATTCATTAAAATAATGAAAATTATAAACTATTCAATGTTATTCGGTATGACACTTGTGATATAAATCTGTGAAATACATGTTTTCATAAACAAAGATAGGCCTACTACTCATATGTGAAAGGTTGAAGAAAATGAAGTGGATCATTTTATATAATATAATTTGCACGTGTAAAGCATGCAGCCCATGTCGTTTGTATACTGGGTAGGGATAAATCCCTAAAGTTGGATATACACATGGGAAAACATCTTGATGTTTATGGTTGGCCAAACCGGTCATAAGTAAATTTTGTTGCGCGCAAATATTATGCATTCATATCGCGCAGTAAATTAACCAATCATGGACAGTGTTTTATGGCGCGATCAAAGTATATTTATATCCCGCAGTAATTCAACCATTCATATCCCGTCTTTTCATGCGCGACATATTTAAAGAAACTTATTGCGCGCATTAAATCAACAATTGTATCGCGCAGCCAATCACTTAAGGTGTTTTATGTCACGGTACAATTTGATTTAGATCGCGGAATAAATCATTCAATGACAACCTGTGATTTCAGGCCCGCAATAAATATCATTTGAAATTTTGGAGATAAACATTGCCACGTGGTTATTTTTCCTGATTTTCTGTGATTTCACCAGCACCCCATGAAAATATAATTCGTCATATTTTTCGGATTCTCTCTTAAAGACATTCTGTATAAGTCGCTGGCAATATTGGGATAAGTATATGTTCAAAGTACTACCTTCAAAAGGCTGCCTGTCAAGAAAGTGTTTTTGGGTGCCGTTTTCAACTACAAATGTATTTAAAACACAGGTTGTCATGTGCTGTTAATACGCATTTTTACTGTATATGTGTAATACCATCTATATTTCCCAAAACCCCAGAATCAGATTTCCCGGACATATATACTTGGAGCAACATATCTTTTTCTGCGGTCTTGGTAGTTGTGACGATTACCACAAACATACGGTATTCAGACCCCTAAATGAACAGGATATAATGATGCACAATTATTATTTATTGACTCTATACGGACGGCAACATGTATCTGAAAGTCTGGTGTATTTCCGATAATTTGCAATCATGTTATTCAGAATCGAACAATTATAATTTTCCAAATTTGGCAGAAAATTCGGCGGGAAAGATGTTTGTCTCCAGAATGACGAAATCACGTAAAATAACGCTTCAAATATTATTTATTGCCTCTATACGGACGGCAACATGTATCTGAAAGTCTGGTGTATTTCCGATAATTTGCAATCATGTTATTCAGAATCGAACAATTATAATTTTCCAAATTTGGCAGAAAATTCGGCGGGAAAGATGTTTGTCTCCAGAATGACGAAATCACGTAAAATAACGTTTCAAATCTCACTGTCCAGCCCTATTGTCCAATGACGTAGGCCCTACTTGCAGGAATACTTATGCTACCGTATCGCTGTTAACAACAGTTACATTATCTGATTGTCGCAAACAATTTTTTCCACGAAAAGTTTTCACCAATTGGTCACGGTATCTTCCATACTGTTCCCAGCATCTCCTGCGCTAATGCAAGCAGTCGACGCTGTCATTCTTGCCCTATAACATTGAAAATTTTAATATTGTATCATTACGATACCAGTTTACGCAGGTTAGTCCGCGATTTATAGGCCATGATGTTATCAACTACTAATGCAAATACAATACGAGAGAGGTAAACTAGAAGAAAGAAAACTAGAGAAAAAATCCCAACATGACGAGAAAACCATATCGATTTTGCCGGTTCCTTACAATGCATAACCCTGTGAACCGTCTGCCATAACTCAGCAACACACGTGAGCTGTTTGTTTACCCCGAAAGTAGCTCCCTATATTTCCCAGAGTCCTATGCGTATTGTAGCAAAGATGAGATTCGGCGTGAATCTCGAGCGATGCAGTGTGATTATCTTCAACTCAACAGGAATTTTATGAACATATGATAACGTTTTGCTAATAGCCCCTTAAGAAACGTTTGCTACGCTCGAGATATTGTATTCATTATCTTATGCTTTTTGCAATATTCATGGGGTGATTAACAGGAAGACAGCTCACACATGTACTGTACCGTACGGTGTATAGATGCTTTGCTGTGACGTCACACTGGACGGCAAAATCATGTAATACATCCAGTGATTGCACGGTGGGTAGGCAGACAGTACTCTTGCATGATTTCCGAACTCTAACTGATCGCTAAGAACTCTTGCATAAACAAAACGCACACGGCGGCAGGAGAAAGATGCGAATTGTGTGGATTCGGAGAAGATTTTTACATATGTTATTCGCACGGAACATTAGACATATTATACTATTTTATTATCAACGGGGAATGATCTCCAGTACAGCATAATTGTGTACACAGTTCCGCGAAAGTGGGATCAAAAAGGGCCAAAATATATGCTTTATGGAATAGTTCACAAAGTACACTCCAGTCATATGAACCAATCATATCTGGATGTGCAATTGGTTAATTGTTAACGATCGGCACATTGAAATTGCTGTGGTGGCGAAGAATAGCAATGCTATTTAATTAAATGCAAATCCGAACTCTTGCATCATTTACCTCCCCACTCTTGCATGATTCCCCAAAAATCAAACGTGATATATTATATGCCATGCATGCTTTTTTCCCGAGTTTATGTGGCTGTCAATTTATACTACAGATGTGATCCACATTTTTTATTTCTGAAAGTAGACATGTTCCTTATATATAGTATACTGACAAATTTTCGGAGACTTGTCATTCTGACTGTGATTTATCTTTAATTTTGTATCCTTTGATCTGAGCCCCAAAGACCAGGGCCGACGGCCTCTACTTGGGTACCGGGATAGAGAAGCCACCAAACGGGAGGCGGGGCAATTTCTTTATTATTTTAGTATATTTATTATTATTTTAGTATTTTTCATGAAGTCTTCACATGCGTTCTCATACAATTTCTTCATCATAAGTGACCAGTGATTGTTCGTGTCTGTAAAGCTTAGATGATCTTTGTATCAAACCGAAAGGCAAAGATAAATAACCATATCTAATGCGTATATGAATTGCCGAATTCATATACGCATTAGACAAATATGGTATGTTTCAGTTGTTCTTGTTTGAACCCTGATGATATGGATACTGATATGCCAGTAGAAATATGAAAAATAAAAATGTCCAACACAAAATGACTAGAATGTTATAGCTTTTCCGCGTGTCCTGTGTTGTATGGTGTACATACATATACAGTGTCGTATTGCCAGATCACAATATCATATTTGTACATGTGCAAACCAAAAAACGTTCATACATTCAAAGGCTATGCTCAAATAATGGACAAAGCAAAGATGGTTCAACCTGGGTAGATTGACAAACTTTTTCAATTTTTACGATCATAGAAGTCTGAAATCCAGTAGAAAATTGCCGTTTGACTACCAGGTGAAGTATGCAAAATTATAATTCGATATCGTTCAGCATCGCGATTATATCGGCAAAAAACAAAAGATGTAAATGAGTTGTAAACAATTTAGAAAAATTAGAGTAGACTATTCAGCACTGATATCTGAATGAATGAAATAGGCATATCTGATGGTTATTTTATATGATACACTATTTATTAACACGTTCCTCCATCATGGGACACTGCTGCATGTAGATCTCCGTCTCGACCCGCAAATGTTCAATCATGTCGAATCATGCAGGAGTGAGATGCTAGGTTTTTGCCAATCATGCAAGAGTGCGTAAATATGCATAAATCATAAAAATGGTAATATTTGAAAAATATGGATATTATTTTGCTGCGAGAGTTGAAAGTACATTAGAACATGTTCGTATAACTGTGTAGATTGCCATGTACCTTGTAAATAAACGACCACGCAAGAAATACAACCCAATATTTCACTAGGGGGCTATTTCGTTTGATCAATATTTATTGTTGTGTGAGGCATTTCATACACAAAACGTTGTTTAAATTTACCGAAAATTCGTCCCTATTAACATGAGTTACTTGAATGTTCCGTGGTATGGTTGGTTTCCCATAATACTGCCTAAATCTCGCATTATTGGGCGTGCATGTGGAGGTCCCCTCCTCCGCATCCATCATAAAATCAGGCAAGAGTTCTTAGTGCATCAGTTAGAGTTCGGAAATCATGCAAGAGTACTGTCTGCCTACCCACCGTGGATTGCTGGTTCTATTGTGATTTCACTGGGAATTTTGCCGTCCAGTATGGCGTCATAAATAGAGGAGAATTACGTTATGACGTCACTTGCAAAGCATCTATACCAGCGTTAATTAGTCTAGCATTCCCCGTTTTATATAATTAAGAGCCTAATGCATTCCAAATTTCCCGATACGGGTTTCGGTCCGTGCCTGCATGTAGTGGCGACCCCTACAATAGACTACAAATACGTAAACGTTAACGTCGTGGTTTTGTGTTTTACGTCATCGATTATAGGTCACTCATTTTTATTGAGAACTCTGATAGTTTCGCAGGATCGTGGAATATGGTAAGTCCATTTTTTTTGTATTAGAGCGTCACAATGTAATGGCGCGAAACACTCTCTGCGTGCGTAAACATTGACTTTTTCATTGATAATTCGTGCCAACATATCGTCGTCCACATGATGGTGTATTATACACATTGATTTCGGAAGATTACAACGCTACAAAAGCGAACAAATGCACAAAATCGTGTGAGGACCCAGAAATTCAATGACTGGGCAGAAATTTAACATAGAAGTCTCAGAAGAGATTGCAAACTTTTTCAATTTCTGCGATAGAAGTCTGAAATTCGGTAGTAAATTGCCGTATGCCAATTTATAATACCATTCAACATCTCTAAAAATATCTGCGAAAATGGTGTGAACGAGTTCAGAGTATAGGCACCTAGATACCTCATGTTAGGATTCTACTGGTCTTTGGTATAAAATATCTCGAATTGTTGGTCTATTTCAAACATTCCGTAAATATATTGCATTTAACATGATGTATTAGATTTGAGAAAATTGGTCGTGATATCTACAGTGCATGTAGCGTCAGGGAACCTAATCATCGGCCCTGTCCTTAATCATCGACCCCTGCAAATACTGCCAATCAGCTGTGCAAAACAGACATCTGACAAAAACCACATTGATAGATAGATAGATAGAGTTTATTTCAAATGTGCACTGTAGCAAATAATTTCTTATAACAATACAATACGATAGTACATGGCTGCTGCACATTCATGGAAGCCACGGGAGACAATTGTCTGTAACACGCGAGTGCCGTGACTTCCATACAGATAAATTATAGCATATAATACATAGTACACAGACAGGAACAATGAAATTAATGACGAATAACTTATATGTAAGTCACTAGTATAAATACACAGAGGACATGGCAGATAAGGGATGATGAAGGACCAAGCTCTGGTAAGAATAGTAGCTACAGAGTGATATTTGGGTGTTTCATTGCAACTAGGTAAAGGTGTAAAGTGCTCCAGGGTTAATACACTGTAAAGAGGTGGTTGAGAAACCTCCCATCTTGACTAAGTTTAACTTCAAGCTACTGATGCGAGATCATGAAGCAGCTGAGATTCAGAGAGTGTACACAACATTTAAAATTCGAAAAAAACTACATAGTGGGCATATAAAACAGTGACACATTATACGGCTAAAATGTACTAGCAGTTAACACTGGTTAATATGAGCTCAGGAGATGGTTCGAGAGTTTTCTTTTGAGGATGGCTTTCGACAAGGACGTCCTGATACGTTCATCAAGTGTTAGCCAATAACGAGGGCAGGAATACAGAAAGCTCCTTTTCATAATGTCATAATTTACCCGCGGCGGCTGGGGGTCAGTACTGTGACGTGTATTGTGTCCATGAGTACTACCATGCACCTCAAAAATGTTTAGCAATGCATCAGGTAGTTCGTTCAATGAAAAACGTATGCAGAAAATACCCATATTCAATTTATAAATATCGCTTAGTTTCAACACACCTAAATGTTTAAAGAGAGGAGAGGAGGAATCATTATATTTTGCACCTGTAATTGCTCGTATCGCTCGTTTTTGTATGACAAAAACTTTATTCAAATAACACTGATAAGCATTTCCCCAGAGCAAGACACCGTATGTTAAGAATGGATAAATCAAGCTGTAGTACAGGATTTTTTTGTGCGCCTCAAAAAGGCATCGTTTTGACATATTGATAGCAAATAGACCAGAAGCAACTTTCTTTTTGACGTACTCAAGATGGGTTTCCCAGGTGAAATTTTGGTCCATATAAATTCCTAGAAATTTCATGACTTGTACCTTCTCTATGAGATCTCCGCCAACATATAAATGATGATGTTCCGCCGCAATATTGGTCTTCCTGGAAAACAGTATGTATTTAGTTTTGGAAGCATTCACCGATAGTTGGTTTGCTCTAAACCAATCGCCCAAGATATTGAGGTCAATGTTCATTTGATTGTACAAACTCGATTCATTTTTCCCTGTGAGAAAAACAGTCGTATCATCTGCGAACAAAATTACGTTACTATGATGTAATGATCGGGGTATATCATTTGCATATAAAATAAACAATAACGGACCTAGCACTGACCCCTGTGGAACGCCAAATTCCACGGAGCGAGGGATAGAACAGGTGTTCTTATAAAGGACATACTGCCGTCTATCATATAAGTAGCTCCTGAACCACTCCAAGGCAAGACCGCGAATACCATAGTATTGGAGCTTATCCAATAGAAGGTTATGGTTAATAGTGTCAAATGCCTTGGAGAGGTCCAGAAACACCGCAATGCACTTTTCACCTTTATCAAGGGCGGGCAATACATTGGCCGTGAAGTCCACAAGGGCGTCGATTGTAGATCGTTTCGGTCTGAAGCCATATTGCCCTTCATATAAGATTGAATTTCGCGTGACAAATGAATACAGGCGTTGGTGGACTGCTTTCTCGACGATTTTGGATATATTCGAAAGAAGTGAGATTGGTCTGTAATTTGTGAATTGATCTTTCGACTTGGACTTGTAAATAGGAATGACACGTGCCAATTTAATAGAGTCCGGTACTGACCCTTTTTCAAATGATAAATTGATCAATATGGATATAGGGTGGCTGCAGCATTCTCGGAGGTCCTTCAAAAGTGACATAGAAATTCCATCGTCGCCACACGATTTTTTGGATTTAAATGAATTAATCAATTCACATACTTCGTCCGTGTTAGTAGGGAAAAGGAAGAATGAGTTTTGATTGGGGCTGTTTCCCATATAGACGAGGAAGCAGGTATGGCTTCCGCATATTGTTTTCCGATATTCGAGAAATATTTACAGAACTCATTAGCTACTGTGTCACTGTTATTTACAGGCACACCGTCAACCATAAATGTATCAACGAGTGTACTCTTGTCTCTAGCACGTCCTATCACTGAATTTAAAACCCTCCATGTTTTACGAATGTCGTCTTTGTAATCAGTCAATAATTTTCTGTAATACAGAACCTTTGCCTGCCTCTTTGCAGAATTATAAATATTTCTATAGCGTATATATTTGATGTACTGTACACTATCCCTAGGCCTGCCAACTGCTTTACCATACAGTCTATCGCGTTTCCTACTGCATTTGACAAGTGTGGTGGTTATCCACGGCTCTCGCTGTATGTACCGGTGGGGTATGACCACACGTTTGACAGGTGCACAATGATCCAAAATTCGCTTAAATTCCCCAACGAATGTATCGTAGGACACATTAACGTCATTTCTATTCAAAATACTATTCCAGGGTATTGAATTCATTGCCTGGGCAATTTGGGTCTTCTGTGCGTAGCTCAAAGGCCGGTGCTCAAAAACCAAAGGCTCATTGCGAGTTGATTTGTGCTTTTCGCTCATGCAAGAAATTACAGGAAAATGATCTGAACATCCATTCAGCAAAATGCGGGAATCTATATTCACGTATGCGTCATTTTTCATATAAATATTGTCAATTAACGTAGCACTAGTGTGAACAATGCGTGTTGGTCTCTTGATGGTGGGTAGAACACCAGCCGATATGAACATGTTCAATAAATCAGAAATATAAGTAAAGGTATCCACTTTCATGAGGTCAAAATTCTGGTCAGTGCCAATAATGACGTCACAGTGCAGAGCACATAATTTTGACACCATTTCATCATAACGTTCTATAGACGTGAGCTTATCAGTGTTTGGTATTCTGTATATTTCTGCCACAATAAGTGAATCATGCTTGGAGGCGATTTCCACGGCAATACTTTCAAATTCTCCTTCAACATTCACACATAGGTCAAGCCTCAGCTTATAAGTAAAATCGTTAGTTATATATATGGCTACCCCACCCCGAGTTTTGGTTTTACGGCTAACATGTTCCAGACTGTACCCAGGGATCATATACATGTGACAATTTTTCTCATTGAGGAAAGTTTCACAGAGAAGTATAGCATGCACTATTATACCGTTTTCTCTCAACTGTGCCAATAAGTTACAAAGTTCAGTATACTTGTCCGGTAAACTATGGATGTTCCAAAGAACAACACAATATTTGGCCTTTGTAAAAGTGTCAATCGAACGATTCAGATCATTGACGTGAATGTACGAACTATCGACGTTTATCAGCCGCATCCTGTCGTCGCGTAAGTGGTCATACCTCCCACGGTGGGTATCACTAATCTCGTCATCAGAGCTAGAAGCAGAAGAGTCACCAAGAGGATTCATTTATAGCTAGTCTATGGCTACATAGCATATTATCCTGGAAAGTCATCAGCACTAACCACATTCTTGGAATCAAGTGAATAATTAGAAAATACCCTAAGTTGAAGGATGTAGAATGAAAGCGATGAAATACAGATATTTTCCCAGGCTGTGGTCCTTTAAAATGTAACAATAAAATCGAGGAGGATGACAAAAGGTGAAACATAATCGTCAATGAAGGAGGAGTGAGGATGACAAGTACATTTCAATAAAGATTTTGTACGAAATTCGTTGGTCCTTAACTGTTTGCAATCGATACACATTCTTGCAGTAATGTATACAAGTCGAACACACAACATACGTACTCAAACTAAGCGTGATGAAATCTAAGAGAAGCTCATATAACTTAGAGTTCCAAAAGGCACACAGCCCTGATAAAACCAGCAACAATGAAACAGGGTACAACCTTGTTACAGCACGGACTAAGAATGCACACAACTCAGTAACAAACACGCATCGCAGCACATAGTGAGTAATGACACAACGTGTAACCATGGAAACGACACTCAGTAGCAGCACACAGTGAGACATAACAAAACATGTAACCGTGGAAACGACACTCAGTAGCAAATACACAGTGAGTTATGATACAACGTGTAACCATGGAAACGACACTCAGTAGCAGCACACAGTGAGACATGACAAAACATGAAACCATGGAAACGACATTCAGTAGCAATTACACAGTGAGTTATGATACAACATGAAGCCATGGAAACGACACTCAGTAGCAGCACACAGTGAGACATAACAAAACATGTAACCGTGGAAACGAACACTCAGTAGCAATTACACAGTGAGTTATGATACAACGTGTAACCATGGAAACGACACTCAGTAGCAGCACACAGTGAGACATGACAAAACATGAAACCATGGAAACGACATTCAGTAGCAATTACACAGTGAGTTATGATACAACATGAAGCCATGGAAACGACACTCAGTAGCAGCACACAGTGAGACATAACAAAACATGTAACCGTGGAAACGAACACTCAGTAGCAATTACACAGTGAGTTATGATACAACGTGTAACCATGGAAACGACACTCAGTAGCAGCACACAGTGAGACATGACAAAACATGAAACCATGGAAACGACATTCAGTAGCAATTACACAGTGAGTTATGATACAACATGAAGCCATGGAAACGACACTCAGTAGCAGCACACAGTGAGTCATGATACAACTGAAAGTACTTCTAATACACATTTCAGCACATTTCACATTTGAGTTTATTCAAGTTTTGCCCTTGAGAGGGTCGATGATTAGGTACTCTACATCTAAAGAGCCAATTGCCAATTGACGTTTCCAGAATGCAGAGCAAATTTTACCGTAAACGACGCGTAGGCTATATTGGAACACACTATGAATATTCTAGGGCTAGGCCCTCATATGTGTGGCGATTTTGCACATGCTAGCATGTGGTCTATCTTTGCCGCTTGGCATTCAAGAAGTAAACACAATGATTCGACTGCAATGCCACGGCTACATTTGCCGTAATTTGACGTATGTCTGGTGTATACACTAAACAATGCGACCACGACGCTTGGAGACCACATAGCAAACACAATACAAACGAGACAATCAGAGATTGCAGACCCTCGCCCTTCAGATTTAGTCACTAAAATTAGGCGATAATTGAGAGTTTTGGTCTTAAGACCATCGGTTGTACGCCATACGATTGGGAATTGGCCAAAGAAAAATACAAGAATAAGTTGAAAATTTAATATTGATTAGAACCGGAGTTATAGCCAATTATGTGATTTTGTTTTTTTCGTTGCCATGGCAACCGTTTTTACCCAATTTTGGCAAAATTTGAAAGGGACTGAGCCACTACCATAGCACTCCAGCCCTATTCAAATCGATCGGACCGTTTGCCTTTGAGTTATGAGCGCAGACATTTGCACTGAAACGTCGCTGGCCAAAACAATTATGGTGAGTAATAATGCGATAATGATAATCGAAAACGATAATGGTGAGTTTTGGTCGTACGACCACGGGCCATATATCAGATGATCAGGAATTGGCCATAGAAAAATACAAAATTAGTTAGAAAAAATTATCTTGATTAGAACCGAAGTTATGGTCAATTATTGATTTTTACATTTTCCGTTGCCATGGCAACAGTTTTGGTCCGATTTTGACCAGATTCGAGGAGGACCTAGCCACTGAGATACCGCTTCATCTCTATAAGTGTCATGTTGATCGGACCATTCTCCTTTGAGATATGCGCGCGGACAGACAGACAACAGACAAACGGACAGACCCAATTACAATACCCTCTGCCCCTATCGGGGCGACGGTAATCATCACTTTTATGGATGTAAACTTCGCTAACACTTTATAGATTATAGACATGACCTCCGAGGATAAATACCGTCGAGTTTATGTGTCATTGTTCATCGCCCATGATTATGTGGTCATTTTCAACATCACAATGTTCTTCGCGTAATGTCTGGCCTAGTGCTCTTCGTTGAAATCGGCCGTATATTTGATCTCGGCGTTGATGTTTTCAACCTATGAACTCTCATTAACATAAAAGCCCACTCCCACGACAAAGTTCAAACTGCGTGGTTTAAAAAGTTCCATACACATGTAATGGAATTCTGAGATACTGCTGTAGGCCTTTAGTTTCACGAATTTGGCACACGAGTTTGTACCTTGAAATTGCCATATTTAAAAGGTTGAATTCCCTGGTTGTGATGGTACGAATGTTACAAGCTGCCGTGCTTGTTGCTTCCCAGCGGTACCATCACCAACATGTAGAGTCCAGTGGCTGGCAGATACAACACTCATCAGAGAACCGCAAGTATTTGATAGGATCCGTCAGACCTTCTAGATCAGAATATTGACCACATCTAAATTCTAGTACAGAGGCGTCGACTTGAAGAACGGAATTTTTACAATGACCAAGCCGAGAGAATGAGTGGGTATTTGGAAAGTTGTGGGCCAATTTGAGTATTTGTAACGTTCGTATCATCCGAACTAGGGAATTCAACCTTTTAAACCTGGCAATTCCAAGGCCAAACTCGTGCCAAATGAAATATCAACATTATTTCGATGGCACATAGGGTACTGTATAATGTTTTTCAAAACAAAACAAAAATCGTTCTACGTCATAAATGACGTCACATAGTTCACGCTTTCTTTTCTGAATGGGTGCCTCATTGTACCTTCTCTTGTCTTGTGATTATTTGTACTCGAGATTCCTTTGATTACTCTCTCGATATGCATATATTGTGTATATTGAGTATTCTGGGGAAATTCTTGGAAAGCTAGGAATGCTTGAAGATTTGGAAAAATAGAAATATAAAATCCAGCTGGATATATTTCTCTCAAAATAACGTATCTACATACGTAATAGAGATATTAGAACTATGATGATCCATAATAAATTCAATGTAGATTAACTCAAAATTCTCTCAAAAATAAACTACTATCTTCACTTGAGTTGGCCTTCTTTCTCAGCGACATTATTCGTCTAGGACGATGACCAAATGACAATAGCTGAGTGCTTGGTCCATGGTATGGTCACCTCCTAAATCCAAACCTTGAACGCAGATTTGCAGCTTTGTCTTTCGTTCCTGATGTGTCGGAGATACAGGTAAAACATACTGTACTCATAAAATACCACGGGTGTATCCTGTAGCGTAAGCTGATCATACCCCGTGGAGGACGTGGGTACATATAGTCAATTCTGAATGCCAATATCTGCTGTTGTGACCGGTCGTCAGCACAGGAGAGAGGCTCTAGTGGTTGAGGATGCTGCATACAGTCCCCCTGAAGCTGTTGCTGAGCGCTGATGGAGCTGCGATGTTGGGATTCATTCCAGGGGTGGGGGGAGCGCATTCAGTCAAGAGAGCATACGAGCATGAAGAGCCATGCCAAAAATGTTCATATCAAGTCATGCAGATGCAGCATCGCTCTGGGGTCTTGCGCCAGCAGCACAGGGGAGGTTTGAACAGGAACGTTGATCGTGGGTATTATCAGCTCATTCTTCTGCGTGATTGACAAGTTCAGAGTGGGGCTTGAAGCGTGACTTTCAGGAAAATACTTTGGCTCTTGGTTGTGGGGCACTGGAGAAGCTTCATGGATGTTCATTGCACATGTCATCAGCTGGCACAGAAACCAAAAAATAGGAAATTGTGACTAGGGCAGAGAGCGTATGCAGAGTTTCAGCGCGAGCAGATGTAGATATTATTTCTTCTTGGATTCTATAGTATGACACAATCTAGGGCATCGACTGCCCGACCATGACTTTCTTCTTCTGCGATCACTTTGACAAATGTCTGATCATGCGGAGGCACCAGTGAGATCATCAAGTCAGCAGAAATGATGTTGTGGCCGCCTGAATCGGGTGTTCACATTGATGGAAGGCAGATCATTCTGTAGCTGTGTGATACTTTCGTCAGTATATGGCTGACACACGACCTACTGTACCAGATGCTCAGGCAATGGTAGAATCTACTCCAAGTTAAGTTGATACTGACGAAAATCTTCCTTCATAGGCAAGATCCAGCCAGTGAGAGTGTTGGCTGCCCTGAGGTAGACTGTCAGATTGACGGCACTGCTGCGGCCAGAAGAGTGTGGCGATTTTTCACAATGATTGCGACAGGAGTTTTGGCCCCTTACGTAAACCATACCTGTTTTGGCGGCTTCACATTCGAAGCTCATGTCTCTCCTTGGAGAAGCATTGTCTTTCCTCGCTCCACTACACTGTTTCATTGACCATGACGTCACACCCTCGGTCTCCTGCACTGCTAGCTTTATAGCTAGCGGCCCGTCTTGCTTTCTTCGAGTTGTCTCAGGGCTGTGAAAACAAGAGGACAACAGTGAGCATAACCATATACTCTTCGTCTCCTTTGTCTGGCTAGAGGGTCCGTCTGAACCTCAGGGACAATTCTAGTCGGGGGTTCAGGAGGGGGGCTACTCTGATCTGGGAGCTCACGCTCTCATGGATTGGTAGTCTCCCGCCCTGGAATGGTGCGTAGAGGCTCTGGCAGTCCGTCGGGCTATCCGGGGTTCTATCCACATGGTCGACAGTCGGTGAGGCTGGCCAGCAGTATGCCCACGTGCTCGTGTTCCGGAAGCAGTTCCCATGACTTTGGGGCTCGAGACACTGGGCTACACTACTATGATGATGCAATATCTGAGTGATATATCCAGCCGGACTCGTTTGGCGGACTATTACCCGGTCGTAGTTAGGTAATTATGGGGTGCTTGTGGGGTACTTGCACCCTAGGTAGCGGGCGTCAAACGTTACAAGAGTATGGGTTGGACGGAGTTGAACAACTATATAACAAAGCACATCCTGTTTCCAGACAATTTGTAGCTCTCTACGTGATGACGCTTTTATGACTTGAGAGGTTGAAGGAGTTGTATGCCTTCATCTGACGTGTGGCTTTCACGGCGCTGGGCCAGATTCTGATGGGTCCATCTTAAAACGCGCTGGGACAAATCCTGTGTGCTCCGGGTCTGCTACGAGGCTCAGCTCTTTCGTTGAGCTGGACCCAACGTTAGACAGAAGGATCACAGGATATTCTTGATTCTCTTCAGCATATGGAACCTGGGGTGTTCACTCCCATGGGCTTGACGGTCTGTTGCAATGATCAATGGTAAATTGTTCAGAGTGCAGAGCAAAGCTTCCCTTTTTGGTTGGTTTTAATTACTCATGAAAGCGCAGTCAGAATCATTTGTGTTAAACAGGGTTCAGTTCAGCATGGCTGACCTTTTCTTCTAGATATTGTAGTAGATCTCCAGAGTTATTTGTGGCATATATGTCACAAGTAAAACACCTTTTGTGGCCAGAGTCAGAGTGAGTGAGCATTATATCAGAATCAGAATCAGGAGAATTCGGGTTCAGTGACGATCTTGGCGAGACCGTTTCATCCAGAAACATGGACGTTCCTGTACCAGAAGTGAATGTTTCTGGTCCCTGTTGAAGGTGCGATATTGAATTAGATAGACAATGATCGATCCATTCCATTGTGAGAGCGGACACACCAGGTAGAATTTCAAAACGTTCATCGAAGGAGAACTGATTGGTCTCAAAATTCTCAATTGGCCCTTGTGGAATAATGAGTTGGGCTCTTGTGTTGATGACTATGCAGACGTATCTACGAGCTAGTTGAGCGGGACATTTCTAGCAGCCATGCGTCTGTTTATTGTGTGATCATACTGGTGGAAACCAACTCCGGCACTGGTGAATGTGGTGGTAGGGGATCAGAATCGATTGGGAAAAGGCAGAATCATCCATCGTTGTAGAACCATCACTACTGTAGTGAGGAGCACAGGTTGGCAACACCTTTCTGACACCTTTCAGGTCTCTGTGACCTGAAGTGGACACCTTCTGGGAGCAGTTTTGTGGGAGTGTTTTTCTCCAGATGGAGATACGGTGATGGTTTATGAGACTCATTATTGATATCAATCAGCCTTGAGTACGTGGATGAGTCTGGCATTATATGACTGAAAGTTGATGGCACACAGCATTCAGTTATGTGTTCGGGCTGCAATTTAATAAGCTGTGAAAATGACCTTGTGAGATGAATGGGTCCATTTCATCTTGGATGCATTCTGACATGGCTTGGACCCATTCCATGTATCGTTCCACAGTCTTGTGACACACAGATCTATCATGGAAAGCTGCCGCGTTGTGATTGACAATACAGAGTGTGCTACCTACTTTCACTCTTCCCAGAGAGGTTATCTGGGTAATACTGAGCTTAAGCATATCCACCCAGTCATGGAGCATAATTTAAATGGTAGCATTCTTGGTAACATTTTAAGTAAACAACCACTTTCGGGCAGTCAGAATTGTCTTCTTGCAGTGTGGTTGAGCCGATGGTCCAGCGACAATGAGATTTTGTCCTTATCAATATATAATGGGTGATAGTGTATCTGATAGTATGCTGTTATCGGCGATCAGAAAGCGTCTAGTTACCAATGATGATAATTAGAGTGGCAAGGCATAGGTCACTACACATAATGATCACCACGCATAAAGCTTGACCATCTTTATGGTGAAGGGAAATTTAACCATCTTTATGGTCGAGGGAAATTTAATGCTAACAAAAATCGAGTTATCCTCGTTGATATGAATAGTCTTGAAGATAAGTTTTTTCCTTGTATAATCAGACCAATTCTGGTGCGATAAAGAATCGTATATCGAATTTCGACATGAAAATCGAAAGTCTTGCATATGAAAAAGTACACGCTAATCTCCTAAAGATGATCCTGGGCGTCAGTAAATATACTGACAACATATCTGTATTTAGTGAGCTGGGGAGATATCCAATTTCATATAAATGTTTAGCCTTGGGCGTTAAATACTGGCATCGCCTTGTTGTAGGCAATTCTCCAAATCATCTTCTGAATAGTGCTTACATATCGGAAATAAATTCTAAATCATATTGGTTGGATTCTATTGAATATCTTCTAAAAGTAAATGATTTGGGTGAATTATGGGAAAACCCTTACTTAGTATCAAATATCATGATCTATACAAAGTTCAAACTTCGTCTTACTGATCAGTTCGTTCAAAATTGGTTCAGTAAAACATCTACTGAAACCAATCTGTGATTAATATAATGAAAGCGAGTTATGGATATAGTGATTACCTGTTCAATATTCAATCACCTCAAATGAGACGAATATTCACAAAACTAAGGTTGAATGAACGACTATAAAAAAAACATCAGAATTACGCATGACCTTTATTTCAAATGTCCCATGTGCGATACAAACGAAACGGAAACCGTTGAACACTTCATCCTGTTTTGTCCGCGATATAGAGCATACAGGGAGAATCTGTTTACCGCTCTAGATACTGAATCCAATAGATTCTCCAGGCTAACAGCCACCGATAAGTTGCGGGTATTACTGAACCCTCAATTTGAATTATTGTCCATCACAAAAAATCAGGAACGTCATGGTATTGAAGGAATTGTTTCCTATATAAAGAGTACAACCACACTCAGAAACACTCCACCGGACCGCTCTCACTAATAGAACGTATTGGTAATAAAGTATTTGTGTGCTGAGATGAGATGAGACTGGATAAATTGTATTCCATTGTACAATAATTGCCAATAAAATCTTCGTATTCGTATTCGTATTCGTTTATTGAGTTGAGAGATTCATTTGAAGACCGTTTTAGTGATTTCTATATAGTCATGTGAAAAATCTTTGTTTAGCTGGCAAATAGTAGCTCAGAGCTCATCAGGCAGGCAAGTTCTGCAATAGTGGCCAGCAACAAAGATGTTAAGCTTGAGGATGGAAAAAACGGGGATGACAATAAGGAGAAAGAGGAAGCCATCCCGATGGTTGGAATATTCGAAACAGTAAGTTTCTACAACTTGAAACGTACCTTAGATTTCGAGGAATGTGTTTGTGTCATATGTGGCAATGTATTTTTCTGTTTCATTCTACCACTTACCAGTTCCAGTATGCAACGGCAGGAGACAAGGCCCTGATGCTCATTGGTACAATTGCCGCTCTTCTCCATGGCGTCGCTTTTCCCGGCCTCATCATCATCTTCGGCAACATGACCGACTCCTTCATCGGCACCGGCTACTATGACAATTTTGTCGCAGAAATTCTCCCACAACTCCAATCAGCCTGCGGTTGTACAAACCTGACTAGCGAGTACTTTCAGCAAGATCCAGAGCCACCGGCTCGGCTAACGTATGTACAATCCTTACAGCGCACAGGGATATCATTGTTATGTATTACAAGTGTTGTATTACATGTGAACATCGAAACTGTAGCTGTGGATTGCACATTTCAGGACGGCCTGTACACAATATGGTCCTTTCCCAGAGTGTGACGAGTTTCTGACAAAAGATCATTACAGTGGTCTGCTCGATGAAATGAAAGGCTATACGGTATACTATGTCAGTAAGTACTTGTGATGAAGGCTACATCCGCCCTAAATATCGAAAGGTACATGAGTGAAAGACTACAGCATCTGATATGTCAGTTATTCTTCAACGGTACTATATGCCGGTTATTTTTTAGATCTTGATTCACTAAATTTGTAACTTATGATCGAAGTAATTCTTAGCTTTCAATATCCCCACAGTTGTTGGCATATGTACGTTCGTGCTCGGGTACCTGCAAGTGTTGGGCTGGCAGACAGCCGCCTTCAACCAGACGATGCGCATCCGGACCAAGCTGTTCTGGTGTATTATCAAGCAGGAGATCGGTTGGTTTGACACCCACGAGATCGGCGAGCTCAACACAAGATTGTCCGAGTGAGTGGCGATGGGTTGGAAAGTGTAATCCTTCATAAGAGAGAAATAGCGGGTGCTACTTCTTCAACGCTACTCATCCACTGACAATGCAACATTTATCCCGTCTGGAACTCAATTTATCTTGATTGAATATCAAAACCGAGGCGCATAGCAAACCTGTGTCATGCCAAGTCATTATTTCAAATTTTCCTGCTGGTATCATGGATCTAATATGTGGAAAATATAGTATTGACAAGACAGGAGAGATGAGCCTATACATGTCTGTTCCTGTTGCAGTGACGTGGGCAAGATTGAGGCAGGCATTGGCGACAAGCTGGGTCTGTTCTTCCAGTGGATATCTGCGTTCTTCTGTGGGTTTATCATCGGATTTGTGTACAGTTGGAAGCTGACCCTTGTGATTCTTGCCGTCAGTCCTCTCCTGGCACTCTGTGGCATGGTCATGGGCATGGTCAGTTCTAAAGGAGCAAAATCATCAGCCATTGAACTCATATATAAGCACACTTGTACTGGTCAGAGATGATCATCCATGCATATGAAACGGGATTCATAAATGATAATACTTGAACGTCAAACATTGAGAACGAACCCTTCAGTACACTTCATTCCCTGACAGTTGGGGTCATCGATGACTTCCAAGGAGCTGAAGGCGTATGCCAAGGCCGGAGCTGTGGCTGAGGAGGTTCTGGGGGCGATCCGAACGGTTGTCGCCTTCGGAGGGGAACCCAAGGAGTGTGTCCGGTGAGTTACGACGATAGTGATACAAGACCTTGTGCCGGCATTTCTTTTCAATGCTGAACCACCATGCTGTTATTTGATTCCCGTCTAATGAATGTCATGTGTTGCATTCATTCTTGCGTCTCCTTTGACAGATACAACAGTAACTTGTTGGAAGCTCGAGACTTCGGCATCAAGAAAGGAGTGATCAATGGTGCCTCGATGGGCCTGCTCTACATGGTGATGTTTGCCTGCTATGCTCTCGCCTTCTGGTACGGCTCCAAGCTTGTATTTGACGATGAGCTGACTGCTGGAAATCTGATGATTGTACGTATACCTTCAAACCTATGCAGTGATTGGCCACCCGATCTTCACCGGCATCGCCCATTTTCTCTAAATGACTGACAACTGGCAAATGAACGTGAGGACTGTGTCTACTCTTCACCTCCACTTTGAATCTATGTATCGCAGGTGTTTTTCTGTGTGCTGATTGGCGCCTTTTCTCTGGGAAATGCTGCACCGAACATCCAGGACTTTGCCACTGCTAGAGGAGCAGCATATGCTGTGTACGAGATCATCAACACGGTCAGTGTATGGCCCGGACAACATCGTATAAGCTTTCCGAGTGCTCTGGCAATCCGTTTACATGTTATGTCCCCACGTACCTGCTGGTAAATGCTAGTCATATTCGAGATTATCTTGTCGGTTCTTCTTTCTTCAGACACCCTCTATTGACAGCAGCTCACCGGATGGACGCACAGAAGAACAGATCACTGGCAACCTTGAGTTCAAGAATGTGCACTTCAACTACCCCTCACGGCCTGATGTCAAGGTGAGTACACTACTAGTAATCAGCTTTTCCAATACACTGCATATAAGAAGTCACAGGACATGATTGTTCGTTAGAGTATGTTTCATAACGTTTCAAGATAGTTTACAATGTTGACTTTGAATTACCAGATAGTATACACCTTTGAATGATCAATAAGTTCTTTTCACAACATAATTTGATATAAAAGATGCTTTGAATATTACAAAGCATACAAACATGTGACGAGTCTTACAATATGTTTTTGTTGACAGGTCCTTCAAGGCCTGTCGATGAAGATTGGAGTAGGACAGACCGTGGCTCTGGTCGGCTCCAGCGGCTGTGGCAAGTCGACCACCGTACAGCTGCTACAGAGGTTCTACGACCCTGAAGTTGGACAGGTTAATAATGATCTTATACTCGCCGCCTCCTCAAGTATGCACCACATCCTACCTTCATGTACTCAATTCAACATTGACAGGTGACACTGGATGGTACCGATATCCGTGAGTACAACGTCAAGTGGCTTAGACAGCATATCGGTGTGGTCAGCCAGGAGCCTATCTTGTTCGGGACATCCATCATCGAGAACATCCGATATGGAAGAGAGGATGTCACTGATGACGAAATCCGCAAGGCCTGCCACGAAGCAAACGCTCATGCCTTCATCTCAAAGCTGCCTGATGTGAGTAAAGATGTCGAAAAGGCACCCAAGTTGTTTGTCAGTCAGTCAGTCTGCAATGGTATGTGAGTCATATTTTTCCAGTATATAAAAAAAAATCTTGTGTGTATATCACGGTTTGAATATGACCGAATTTTACTGCTCTTTTGCTGCGTGTTTGACAGCAATACGACACACTGGTGGGAGAGCGGGGAGCCCAGCTGTCTGGAGGACAGAAACAGAGGATCGCCATCGCCCGAGCTCTGGTCCGGAATCCAAGGATCTTGTTGCTGGACGAGGCGACGTCAGCTCTCGATACGGAGAGTGAAGCTACAGTGCAGGCCGCTCTGGACAAGGTGGGTCTACAACTGTGTGACAATTGATGGGCCTTGCTGCAGCTACTACAGTTTCCAGGTGTGATGAAAAATACTACCAAATGAGTTCGATGAAGACAGAATATTTTCCTGAGTGCAGACTGACTACAAAAACCTTCACAAATTGTGAAGATTCTCTAGCATCGTTCCGATTGTGCTTACAGGCACGTATGGGACGCACGACGCTGGTGATTGCCCACCGTCTGTCCACGGTGCGCACTGCTGATGTCATCATCGGTCTGCGAGACGGCAAGGTCCTGGAGCAGGGAACCCACGACGAGTTGATGGCCATCGGAGGACTGTACCACGAGCTGGTAATGAACCAGGTCCGTCCAGAACTATGCAGCCTGTGTTCAAATGCTCTCGTGTCGTGTGTTAACAATCGTTATTGTGCCCAGTACATGGCATTTCTTCGTTGTTCTAGCATCATCCTTGCACATCTACTGCGTGGGTGAAATGAAATATGTTTCAATATTGCAGCATGAGGAATGATTCATGAATTCCTTTTCAATGAGAATGTGTGATTTATGTTTGTGATGAATTCTCTGATCATAGCATGTGAAATTTCTATCAAATTTATAGCAAGCACGAAATGTAGCAGATGTGAGTATAACTTATGTTCATTTCGAATATTGTTGGTAAGTTGGAAATCTAATCCGATTCGAAAATCTAAAGTAAACTCCGAAAAGTATCTCGGTAATTCGAGCAAATTTTGTGAGTCATTTTACAAGTTAAATTGATATTTTTGCACTACTAACGATGTGTTTATGTAATCAGATCAGTGTATTGACATTCTATACTTTCTTCCACAGCAGATGGATGACGATGATTCCGATTTGGAGGAAGGTGAGTAACGCGAGCTCAATGTTGAGGGTACCGCACATCGTTTTCGTTTTCTCTTTCCTAAACGACACACGAACTTAGTAGTAAATAATGTTGCTTGAATACTTGTACACTATAAGACATTGAGCAATTGGCCTCATTCCACCATATCATGATACGAGGATAGACTTATATTGCCATAAGCATGACTTCTAAAATCAGGGGCGGATCCAGGATTCATCGACAGGCGGGGAGGGCGATGGTTTCAAAGGGACGACTAACTAGCAAAAAAATGGCGATATCATGTTGTAATATACGTTTTTGTACAAATTATCCATATGTGCAGTGTTTTGTTGAAAGGTGAATCTTTTTGAAATTTTGCACAAAAATGCCTAAAAATAATTAAAAAGGAAGTATACTTTAGTTTTTTAATTTCCACATTTATTGTCAAAATGGCTGTCGCTTCAATTTTGGAGTTTGGCGGTCGTTTTCCCTAAATTCGTTCAGAATTTTTTTTTTTCAAAACATGCATAAGACTGCTGTTATATACCTCTGTGACGTGTGTAAGTTTCATTGCCCCCGAATCACCGTTCTGTGTTGCTCCAGCTGTGGCCAGTTGCCTGGAGCTCACGCGAACCGTGTCATCACGGACTAGCGGAAAACTGAAGGGGGCGATGTCGACATTATCTGCGACCAGCTGTGACAAGGCAGCAGGGGTAAGTGGCCATGCTATGGCTTATGTATAGGTTCATAATGCTAGAATTTCGCAAATCCTAAACTGCTGTGAAAAAACTTTATTTGTGTGATTTAGTCAATGATTACATGTTATAAAATATTGTTTTGTTTTGTTATATTTGGACAGCTTGAAGAGGTAGTATATCTTTGCTAGATTTTATTACTGTTCGGTATGGTGTATTTGTAGTAGTAGTAGTATTTTATTTCAGATTCACAACAATCGTTCACTCAGTCAAACAATACATCCCCTCTCTCAATATACACATAATACATATAGTAGAACACAGTGAGTTTGGGGTGATTCCAAGATAAACACATCTTCACACATGAAGAGATTGTTGTGAATCTTGGCCATTGTTTAAGCCTTGGCTGTACAGCTGCCCAAATTTGGACAGACGAAACAATGGCCTGATTCACTTGCCCCTTATATCCCAACTACATAATTAACCCCTTGATCCCGTTTCCGATGAAACCCTGAAAATGATGTTAACCCCAACAATAAGCCCTTCATTTATGTGGTTGACAATATAAGATAATGTACATCCTCAAAACGTGAATCCAAGATGCCATCTGACCTGACCGTGGAGACTAGCCATGAAATATAATTATTCACCATATTTGCATATAAGGTACCTCTTTAGCTTCATTTTAAACGCAGTTTTACTGTTCAATTGTTTGTATATATTTGGTAAATTTTGCCATAGTTCTGGTCCACTAACAATAAAACTTTTCCCCATTGTACTTGTTTTATATAATATATGACGTGGATTTGCAGATTGTCTAGTAGCGTGATTATGGATAAATGAATTTGGGATGTGAATGGATTGAAGAGGAGGTGGTAAACCATTCATATATGATTCATGCATGAATTGTAAGGCCTGAGAAATGAATACATCGTCAAGTTTCAGAATTTTACTTTCTTTGAATAAGGCTAACGTGTGTGTGTTATATGAGGTTTTGTGTATAATTCGAATTGCTTTCTTTTGTAAGATATCTATTGCTTTTGTGTGTTTTTTGTTTGCCGAGCCCCATAATATTGTGCCATATGTGAGATGTGAATGAATCATACAGTAATATATAGTCGTGAGTAAATCGCGAGAGAAGAACCTTTTCAAAGAATTCATAACATACAAGCTAGAAGTTATTTTCTTTTTACACATATTGATGTGTGAATCCGATTCGACATGCTTATCTATAATGATACCCAAGAACTTTTGTTTCATCAACTTCTTTTATGATATCGTTTTCCATCATTAATTTAAATTTTGATTTGACCCCTTTGTCCCTGGAAAAAAGCATACTGTATGTTTTACTTGTATTCAAGGATAATTTGTTTGCTTTAAACCAATCACATAAGGTATGTAACTCCATATTCATATATTTGTATAAGTTTTCAACATTGTCTGAATGGCTAAAAACAGTAGTATCATCTGCGAACAAAATACATTGGGAATTGGTCAGATTGCGCGGTAAATCGTTGGTATAAATAATGAACAATAAGGGACCTAGCACTGAGCCCTGTGGTACACCACATTGCATTATATCCGATTCAGATTTATGATTGTTTATTTGCACGTATTGACGGCGTTCACTTAGATAATTTTTAAACCAATTCAATGCAATACCTCGTACTCCATAATGTTCGAGTTTATTTAGTAATATTGTATGATCAATAGTATCAAAAGCCTTAGAGAGGTCCAAAAACACTGACAATAGATATTCATTATTTTCAAATGATGTTAACACCTTATGATAAAGTTCACTTACAGCCTTAACAGTACTGTGATTAGGGCGGAAGCCATATTGACTATCATATAACATCTTATTGGTATTCAAATAATTGTATAATCTCTTATGTATGACTCTCTCCATCAGTTTAGAAATACAAGGCAAAACAGAAACTGGCCTGTAATTAGAAAATAATTGTTTGTCCTTAGACTTATAGAGAGGCACAATTTTTGCTATTTTCATTTTATTGGGGACTTCACCTGTTTCTAGAGATTTATTCATGATGACTGTGAGTGGCTCCACTATTGATGTTTCTATTCGTTTTAATAAAATGGCATTGATACCATCAAAACCTGAACTTTTTTTATTCCTCAATGAATTGATTAGAGATAGAGTTTCTTCGGGTGTTACGGGAGTAAAGAACAGTGAACACGAGTTAGCTATGGTTGGTAGGTATTCATTATATGTTTTCATACTTGGGGGAATTTTTTCCGCCAGGCATTTACCGACATTTGTATAATATTTACAAAATTCGTTAGATATAACATTTACATTACTTTCATTTTCACCATCTACAATGAATGAATCTGATATATTGTTTCCTTTTTTCTTTCGCCCCATTAAAGTGTTGACTATGTCCCATGTTTTCCTTACATCGTTTTTGTATTCAGTTAGTAAGTTTTGGTAATATTTCTCTTTTAAGGAACGTTTGAATTTATTATATTCATTTCTATAATTTATGAATTTTTCATGATCCTGTGCACGCTTGGTTTTCGTGAATTTTCGATATAACTTGTCCCTCATCTGCATCTTAGATACCAGTTCATGTGTAACCCATTCGTCTTGAATCAAATATTTTTTGGATACGTTTACGACTTTTTCTGGTACGTTTACGACATTATATTATTTTTCTGGTGCATATTACTTCTGCCAGGACACAGAAATTGTTGCTACATTTCCTAGGACATGTTCTAGTTAGAGACTCACTCAGAAGTTCTAATATGTGGAATTTCTTTGCTTGTTTTGAGACTTTTTAAACTTCACTTTTGGATTGAATATTCTCTCTAATGCAGAATAAAATTACCGGGTAAGCTCAAAATATCTATCAAAACTGTCATTTTCAAACATTTTCCCTAAAATAAGCGACAATTTATCCGGTACTTCATCTCGATTTTTCATTAGCTAGAAACACATATCGTGCAGTGAATTGCAATAATATAGTGGGATGTTCTTGAGCTTAGACTTGCCTGTATTTATAGAAACAATGCAAAAGGTCAGGGGTCATGAGCTCCAGAGAGCTCCAACATTACTTGAAGTCCACATCATCAATATAATGACAATTATTATAAGTATCATAATCACAAAACGGTTGGAAAGAACTTCACTGCACTTTACAGCAGCTGTTTGTAGAAAATCATATTTATTCATGAATAAAAATGTATCAGACAAACATCTTGTTGTTTGGTTTCCTGATTGTATTTATGTTTTTTTCTTTGCTTGTTATTGAAGTGTGACATCTATCATATTGTACTCTAACATTAATCTGGACACTTATACAGGTATCTTGGTAACTACATGTTTGACGGTGGCATAGAAGTTGTATTGTGTTTTGAAGTACAATGCGTTTTCACTTTGAAGTTTCCATACTAACATTTACCTCGAACCCCCCTCGACCCCAGGAGGAGAAACTGCCCGACCCAGACATGAAGCGCGTCATGCGTCTGAACGCCCAGGAATGGCCGCTGTTCGTCTTCGGCTGCTTGTGTTCCATCATTGCTGGCGGAGTGCAGCCAGCCTTCGCTATCGTCTTCAGTGACATCATCGGGGTAGGTAACGTCTGACTAATCAGCAGCAGTAGTGTACGAAGGCAGTTCTGTCACTCTGCGAGTAAAAGCAGTGTGTGCATCGCTTGAGCTTGAGTTTGGTATAGATCATCATGTTCATAGTGGCACATGTAACTTGCTTATTCATCAGTCACCAGCTATCGTTAGCTTCTGTAACGTTCTTTCTCTGTATCGGTTCCCAGGTGTACAGCGAGATAGGAGATCACGTCCAGGACAAAATCAACCTGTACTCCGGGATGTTTGCCGTCATTGGAGTCGTAGCTGCTATCGGGATGATTGGTCAGGTAGGGACGTCGCATGTGCTGTTCGTGGGATATTGATATACAATTACTAGACACTCCACTGGTGCAGTGAGCAATGATTTGTGCCGATTGTACCTTGCAGAGTTTGTGTTTCTCTCGTTCTGGAGAAAACCTGACGCTACGATTGAGAAAACTTGCCTTCCAAACTCTTTTGAAACAGGTAGCAATGCATTGTTGTTTAATACTGGATGATAAAATGCAGTAAATAATGCACTGACGGACAAAATGGATAATATAATACAGTAAATAATACACTGTTATTCAATACTGGATAATATAATACAGTAAATAATGCACTGACGGCCAAAATGGATAATATAAATACACTAAATAATGCACTGACGGTCAAAATGGATAATATAATAAGTAAATAATGCACTGACGTTCAAAATGTATAATATAATACAGTAAATAATGCACTGACGTTCAAGATTGATTAATATAAAACAGTAAGTAATGCACTGGCGTTCAAGACTGGATAATATAAGACAATAAATAATGCACTGACGTTCAAGATTGATTAATATAAAACAGTACTTAATGCACTGACGTTGAAGAATGGATAATATAATACAATAAGTAATGCCCTGGCGTTCAAAACTGAATAAAAAAAAATAATCAGCAAGGCTACAATTTACATCTTCCAAATGACGAAAATTTTAGCAGTTTTTGACCGTACACTTGATCTTACAGGAAATTGGATACTTTGATGACCACCGAAACAATGTTGGAGCTTTGTGCACGAGGCTAGCGACTGATGCTTCTGCAGTCCAGGGGGTGAGTACGTGCAGTTGTGCTCAGAAATGTTATGAAATTGGACTAGTTTTTCTACACCTACATGTGTTCTGCAGGGAAGTGTGGTGAAGAACTCGAATAGTGCACATGAACTATGAAACATGAACTATGACTATTACCCGTGGTTATTACAGGCGACAGGCTCTCGGCTGGCGACGTTCTGTCAGTCAATCTCCGCCATCGGCTCAGGATTGGTGATCGGTTTAATCTACAGCTGGAAACTGACCCTGCTCATCATCGCCTTCGTCCCTTTCATGCTCATCTCCGGTTTCATCCAGATGAAGGTCCTCAGCGGGAACCAGGCCGACCGCAAGACTGCTCTCGAGAAAGCGGGAAAGGTGGGTTCTATACGTACACGGGAAAAACCAGCTCAAAGTGAAGAATCGGATGCTTCAACACAGACTACATGCAACCTACATGGGACAAGACACTACTAACATAACACTCTCCTGTCTAGATAAACTTTATTCCCCTAAAATCAATTTCCAAAGCATGTATATAAGCCACTGGAATATGATTTCAGTTGAGATAAGATTCTATTTTTCAGCAGCAATTGAGTCTTACTTGACAGGAACCACTGTATACAGTTTGATGAAGAACTTGCGTTAGTTGAACATAGCAGTAATGTTGTGCTACTAACGTTTGATTACCTGCTGATCCAATGACTCCCACCTTCGACAGTTTGCTATTGAGGCAGTTGAGAACATCCGGACTGTGGCTACACTAACGAAGGAGAAGAAGTTCCATGAGTACTATGTCCGAGAAATATCAATACCACACGAGTACGTATGTTCTAGCAATTATGTGTACCAGATATTGCAGAACAAACATTGGACACAATGACCGCTATAACAACGAGAAACCGTTGCCAATCCACTATGAGGATACATTGACCAGTGTATTCATCATTGCCCATTGTTCATTCTGTACTTGGCAGAACGAACAAGAAGAACGCCCACCTGCAGGGTTTCGGATACGCCTTCTCTCAGGGCGTTGTCTTCTTTGCCTATGCTGCGGCCTTCTCACTCGGAGCATTCCTTGTAGAGCGGAGAGAACTGGAATTCCAGAACATGTTCAAGTATGCAAATTAAAAGAAAACTAACAACGTTGCTTTGGTGCAGTACTGTATTCCTTTGAATAAAACTGCTCAGGGATTACCGTTATTTATTCTGGTGTAATAAGAATACCGTATTGGTCCTAATAGTAGCACAACGAGCCGAAGCAAGACCTCCTGCAGCAGCGCGCGCAAAAATGAGGTCAAACTCAGGGTCAAAATTAGGAAAATCACTTAATAATATACCTATAGCCTTCAATCCCCTTTATTGTGATTCAAATAACATAAATATGTGGATTGGAACACTCCAAGATCTTATTAGAAAGATATTAAGTCAGTTACAAGGTTACTAAAATCAAAATTTTGGGGGGAAAAGAGGGGGGCGCTCTACTATTAGGGCGCATGCCACTATTAGGACCAATACGGTATGATACTGTTGAATTCACTGTCGGGTATCATTTACTGTGTACTGTCATTCATTCGACTTTGAAAAATATATGATTGATATGTAAAAACAAAAAAACTCTGAACCCCCAGCATTACTGATGATTTCAATGTCTACCTTTGCCAATTCTGTTTGTGGGCAGTAACTATCTTCATGCTGACTCATTCAGTAAAGATATAATATTTATCTGTTTTACAGAAAATCCATCAGCTCTATACGTCTACACAGATTCTTAGCCAGGATATGTATGCATGTATGAATTATCTATTAATTCCCCCAGGGTGTTTTCTGCCATTATATTCGGTGCAATGGCTGCAGGAGAAGCAGGCTCGTTTGCTCCAGACTATGGAAAAGCCAAAGCTTCAGCAGCAAAGATGTTTCAGCTTCTTGACCGAGAACCTGCTATAGACAGCTCCAGTACAGAGGGAACCAAGCTGGTCAGTCACAAACTCAATTTGTTAGGCAATTCACTTTGTGCTATTGCAATTTGTTCTGTATCAGTGCAACCTTGTACATGTATTTTGAAATGTATACTCACAAATCTTCCTCGTGCATATGTATGCTTGTATGAGTGTTTGTACATACACAGATGAAATCTCTTCCCATCACACCATTCTTGTGCAGTCTGACTTCCAGGGCTCGGTTGAGTTCAAGGCTGTCCAGTTTAACTACCCGACGCGGCCAGATGTCCAGGTGTTGCATGGTCTAGACCTCGAGGTGCGCCCGGGACAGACTGTCGCTCTGGTCGGCTCCAGCGGCTGTGGCAAATCCACCACCGTACAGCTCCTCGAGCGGTTCTACGACCCTTTGGAGGGTCAAGTGGTAAGTCTTCATGGCTGCAATGTCCCCCATCATTCGAATTATCCGAACTGTTTTAATTATCAATTAATATGAGGTACATATATCAAAAACATGGCTCCTACTTGTTCTTTTGCTACTCTGATGGGGTTCTCTAATGCCTCATTCTGATAATGTTTCATGGATCAGACCCGAGTACTGTATGTTCATCAGTCCAAGTTTGCATTATTGTTGTTTGTGTTTGCAGACTGTTGAGGGACAAGATATCCGAGGTTTTAACATCCAGTGGTATCGAGGTCAGATGGGTATTGTGTCGCAGGAACCAATACTTTTTGACAGCAGTATCCGTGACAACATCGCCTATGGATCAAGCAACCCAGATGTCCCCATGGCAGAGATCATTGAGGCTGCTAAACAGGCCAACATCCATAACTTCATCGAAACTCTGCCTGATGTAAGAAAGTATAAATAACTTCACTGAACTGAAACTGATTAGCACAATGTTGATCATATTATTGTGATTTGCCGTTAGGCCTACTGCTATACTGCTTCATTCCCAAGTTCTTGTGACATGTTGGTTCCAGGGCTATGACACCAACGTCGGAGATAAAGGAGCCCAACTATCTGGAGGTCAGAAACAGAGGGTAGCCATCGCTCGAGCACTCATCAGGAACCCCAAGATCTTGTTACTGGACGAGGCGACATCAGCTCTCGACACAGAGAGCGAAAAGGTTTTTGCTGACATAGATTTGTAACACCCAAATCTACCTTTTCTCCATAAGAACAGTAACTTTAAAAGTCTGTTTGTTTGTTTGTTTGTTTCTGTTTGCAGGTTGTGCAAGCCGCCTTGGACCGTGCCCAGGAGGGCAGAACTTGTATAGTGATCGCTCACAGACTCTCAACCATACAGAACGCTGACTGTATCGTCGTCATTCATCAGGGAAAGGTTGTCGAAATGGGAACACACTCGGAATTGTTACAGCAACGTGGACGATACTACAAGCTGAATAATGCACAACTAAAGAAATCTCGTTAAAAGAAACTTTCGATTATAAACAGGTAGAGGCTAGGTACAGTAACAACTTCACCAGATTTGATTATCACAAATCGTTGAATTTGTTTTGAAGAAAATCTTGAGGTGTAATATTAAGCTTAAGCATGGCTGTACAGTACTTGTTACTAATTGTCACAAATTTACCATCACTGCGATATGGGACATGGGCATGGAGTAACAATGTATGCACCTCAGTGAAAATATGCTCGGAGATTTCATCAAACTATGGTATTTAGAAGTATCTGCAGGCTGTCACCGCTATAAAAAAATGTTCAGCATTTTAATGATTGTACATAATATTGTGAATTTTCTGCTGAGTAACACCCCTAGTGAGTACGACCAAGGATATATCTACTGTAACAAGATCTTTGGGCAGTCTATCTTCTGTGCACAGTTGATTTCCATAAACATGTATATACCCCCGAAAGTTGGTGTTGCTGACTTTCTAAGCTTGAGATTCGTTTCATTGAAAATGTTCTTAAATCATCTCTGTGTGTTGTTCGATCTGGTGCCAGTGATCCTCAAGATTCAAAGAATAAACTAGCATATCATCCATATACATGTGACACTGGTATATGAATAAATCCCATTGGTTTTTCCCTCAGCCAATGAAATGTTGTGGGACAATTGATCAATTGACGCGACCATGTCCTGCTTTCCACTGTAGCTTTTTTACCCTGATCTGCACGACTTGGCAATGGTGTCATGGGCACGAGACCAGCAGGCGATGGCATTAGACTATGATTAGACTCAGACTTAGCCTTACATAGATCATGAAGCACAAGATATCTCTAGATGGACTGGCGAAAAGTTGCGGTCAGACGTCATACATGCATGCCGAGGTTGTCAGGTAGCTCAGTGTTTTGATAGTAGAGTAACACATTTTTGCTCGGCAATTCTGATATTCTAATATCCTTTCTCTATATATGGGGAATAATCATTATTTGATGAGCTTGACGGAAAGAGCCAGGAATGATCTTGTTTCTCGATTTTCTTTTCATGCAGTCCTGGAAACCCTACTTGATGCTCAAATCTAGTACAGTGTGGGAACGAAATTACTTTTGTTCCCCTGTCAGAATTGGCCTAGCCTACTTTCTAGCCTACATTCTGGGTTCTAAAACTTCGTTGTTTCTAAGACAAGACGTGATACCACAAGTAGACTTACTAACCCCCAGTACAATGGGCGGGAACTGAAGGGGGTGCGCGAAACGTGAACATGTTAAAAACTAGCCGCTACTGACCTCTCCAAAGCAAGGGAAGTTTGGCAGTTGATCGGATTGGCCAAATGCCCACCGGTGATGTAGTGCCTGAAGGAGATCATGTCCACCATGGACACTGCTTCACGGTCAGAGTGGTCGTCAATGGTGTCATGGGCACGAGACCAGCAGGCGATGGCATTAGACTATGATTAGACTCAGACTTAGCCTTACATAGATCATGAAGCACAAGATATCTCTAGATGGACTGGCGAAAAGTTGCGGTCAGACGTCATACATGCATGCCGAGGTTGTCAGGTAGCTCAGTGTTTTGATAGTAGAGTAACACATTTTTGCTCGGCAATTCTGATATCCTAATATCCTTTCTCTATATATGGGGAATAATCATTATTTGATGAGCTTGACGGAAAGAGCCAGGAATGATCTTGTTTCTCGATTTTCTTTTCATGCAGTCCTGGAAACCCTACTTGATGCTCAAATCTAGTACAGTGTGGGAACGAAATTACTTTTGTTCCCCTGTCAGAATTGGCCTAGCCTACTTTCTAGCCTACATTCTGGGTTCTAAAACTTCGTTGTTTCTAAGACAAGACGTGATACCACAAGTAGACTTACTAACCCCTCAGTACAATGGGCGGGAACTGAAGGGGGTGCGCGAAACGTGAACATGTTAAAAACTAGCCGCTACTGACCTCTCCAAAGCAAGGGAAGTTTGGCAGTTGATCGGATTGGCCAAATGCCCACCGGTGATGTAGTGCCTGAAGGAGATCATGTCCACCATGGACACTGCTTCACGGTCAGAGTGGTCGTTTCGTTCAAATTTGAAGTCGAGATGAAACTACACGAATGATCCTATTAGCCTTATCGTGAAGTCTCCCTGTAAAAAAGGGACTAGGAATGAAAGGACTCGAATCTGAGCTACGCAGTGGACCCGCCATTAGCCATTCCCAATTGTTCTCTTTGCATAAGGAGACGTCTTGTGACTTGTCCACTTAATCCACATTCCCTGTAAGTTAAAAACCCAATGACATTATGTACATAATTGATAAACCAATCCAAAGATAGAATGAGTCTTCTCAGAGAGCAAACGTTTGCACATAAATAAAAATTTCATGAAAAACGAAGGCTGTCTGTGCAGTATGATTGGGTAGGAAGGGTGGAAGGTGCCCTACAGAGGACTCTCGTGTTGGCTGGCAAAAATCTGAAACAGAGTATTACCAAGATAGGCTGCAGAGACAGCCGTGGCTCATTCGACATGGCCTTAAACACAAAATGAAACGTAGAGCTAGATCATAACACAGATAGTAGTACATTTCTTGATCCAAGAGGAGAAAGGAGGGGACTTATATCATTCTTGAAACTACTAATAAAAAATTAGGCCAAGGGCCAAAGATAGGTTACCGGACAATATACGTTCAATATTTTAGATGTTAGCCAGGTCACTGGTTAAAATCAAGGTCAAGAGAATATACAGCATATATAATATTAAGAATATATCATGTCCACAATTGCTAAGCTGTAAATTCAATAAATCAGAGAGATATTAGCAATTTTGTCCTGTGGCCTTGAAAATGAAGGCAAAGGTCAAATTCAAGGTCATCAGAATATTTAGCGTATAACATTTCCTATATGTTCATCATTGATTCCCACAATATGAAGTCAGTAAGTGAGATATTAGCCATTTTGTCCTGTCACCTTGAAAATCAGGTCAAAGGAAACTTGAATTCGTCAAAACTGAGGTCATGAGAATATTCAGCATATATCATTTGGAGTTTGACCACAACTGATTCCTAAGCTGTAAAGTTCATAATAAGTGAGATATTAGCCATTTGTGATCTGACTTTGAAATGAGGTCAAAAGTCAAGTTCAAGGTCATAAGAATATTTGGCATATATCATTTCCTATTCGCTGTTTGTTCCTAAGCTGTAAAGTCGATAATCAGCGAGATATTAGCTATTTTGTTCTCTGACCTTGAAAATGAGGTCAAAGGTCGAACTGAAGGTCACCAAAATATTCAGCATATATTGTTTCCTATATGTTCACTATGAATTCCTCAGCTGTAAAGTCCCATTTTGTGCTCTGACCTTGAAAAGAAGGTCAAGGTCATCAAAATATTCAGTGTATATCATTTTCTATATGTCCACAATTGGTTTCCAAGCTGTAAAGTCAATAGAGAAGCTATTCGCCATTGCGTCCTTCGACCTTGAAAATGAGGTCAAATGTCGAATTCAAGGTCATGGCATTGTTCAGCATATATCATTTTCTATATGTTCACAATGGGGCGTGGGCAAAGCTCATTCGGTAGGTGGCAGCATTGTAATAGTGGTAAATTTGGCGCCAAATCACTAGGGAATGTCGTCTGTTGTGACCTGGCATTTGGTGCGAAAATTCCGTATGTTTGGAGTAATACCATATCCTGATAATAAATAACGTTATGACGTCATTTTACCACTAAAACAGTGCTGCCAGCTGGTGAATAGGCATTTTTCTGCTCATCCCCTATTGATTCCTAAGCTGTAAAATCGATAAGTCAGATATTAGTCATGTTGTCCTGTGACCTTGAAATTTAGGTCAAAGGTCATATTCAACGTCATGAGAATAATCTGTATATATAATTTCCTATATGTTCATAAGTGATTCCTAAGCTGTAAAGTCGATAATAAGCAAGATATTAGCAATTTTGTCCTGTGACCTTGAAAATGACGTCAAAGGTCAAATTCAAGGTCATGACAAAATTCAGAATGTATCATTTCCTATATGATCACAAATGATTCCTAAGCTGTAAAGTCGATAATAAGCGAGATATTAGCCATTTTGTGCTCTTGACCTTGAAAATGAAGTCAGAGGTCAAATTCAAGGTGACGAGAATATTCAGCATATATCATTTCCTATATGTCCACAATTGATTCCTAAGCTGTAAAGTCGATAAAAGTGAAATATCAGTCAATTTTTCCTGTAACCTTGAAAATGAGGTCAAAGGTCAAATTCAAGGTCAGGACAATAATCTGCATATATCCTTACCTATATGATCATAATTTATTCCTAAGCCGTAAAGTCGATAAGAAGTGAGATATTAGCCATTCTGTCCTCTGACCTTGAAAATGAGGTCAAAGGTCAAATTCAAGGTCATGAGAATATTCAGCATAGATCCTTTCCTATATGATCATAATTGATTCCTAAGCTGTAAAGTTGATAAGAAGCGAAATATTAGTCATTTTGTGCTCTGACCTTGAAACTGAGGTCAGAGGTCAAATTAAAGGTCACGACAATATTCAGCATATATATCTCCACAATTGATTCCTATTCTCTAATCTCAATATTAAGTGAGACATTAAGCATAATGTGTCCCTTTATAAAGCATAGAAGATTATAACATGGGGAAAGTCCCATTTGGGCCGAGTTTGGGTCAAAATGGCTCGTTAACCTAATGATATACTAGTAAACATCTTTTGGTGAAACTGGCGAACTGAACTAACCGGGTAACCTCACCAACGTACAGAGACATGACAAAGCCGATAAAAAGGGGGGAGGGGGGGATACAAGGTTCAACGATTTGATAATTTTTTTCTTCGGGAATGGCTAGTTGTGGCGACACTATATCACTTAGATCAGAAAAGGTCATTCTTCAGTCCTTTTGACAGCAAGATTTCAAGCAGGTTGCTAGGATGACGAGGAGTTTCAAGTGATAAACCAAAAAGGGCAATACATTGATTGGCTATTCTAAGGCATTAGGTCGGATGTTTCTAGCAATACTACCAAAGGATTTCAGATCCTTAATACTACTAATATAAACGAGGGTGCAGGCATTCTGCAAGACGCTTCACCTGCTTATCTCTGAGACCTTGTAGACGATGACACTATTGCTTTACAGGTCAGTCGGCACTTGCAGCTTGCCATTGTCTCACCACAGCATATTGGAACATTTACATGGACTATCAATGACCAGTAGAATTCCTGGACTGTCGATATCATCTTTCCTGTACATATTATGTCCTTGCCAAACACGAGTAACGCGTTTAACCATGCTGGGGATAAATTCAAAATCAAACAGATATGATATTAATATTTATTAACATTTACGATAAACTGTTTCAGTGAAAACATGTAATAAAAAAATCATAGAATACAGATCATTCAATATTGGTTGAGTTTCCCTGACAGAGTCACGTCTTTTTGGCTAAAATTCTTTTTCTACAATCATTCTCCTACTTGCACATGACCTGAAGTGGTCAGAATCCAGCCCATGACTGAACATGGAAGTCATGACACCATTGTAAATATACCATTGTCAGTGAATAGTTCATGTGTTGTAATTTATAGCCTGATCACAGAAATATGTCCCATCAGGTCAAGAAGTGTATGCACCAAGATTTCTGGTCCCAGATTACACACAACTCAAACACGTCGACTTTTCAAACCTGGCAAACTGTCTATGACAAACCATATACAATCTATGTCACCCCGTCATTCATACACACCACCAATATCTATGGCAAAATATACATTGTTCCATATGTACTGCATGAGGTTCATTACTGATTACACTAATATATAATAATAACACAGGTGCAATGTTGTTTGCAGGGGGACAGTGAAAGGGACATATGACCCAATTCTGTTAATCACGATAAATGCCACCCGTTGAATGTGATTTTTTTCAGTCAGTGAAGCAAGTGAATGAATGATTCCTGAAGTATTCTTTCAATATAAAACTATACAAACATGTCAGTATTATTTACCCAGTGCATGAATGATTCATATGATGAAACTAGTCATCAATATTTATAAAATAGCAAACAGTAAGTCGGAAACATTCAAGCACATCATTCCATTCAAACACGTTCAATCCACTTTATATCATGTATATTCACAGTTCTTGATACAAAATTGGCAACTGGTATTGATAACAAGAAGCAGACATGTATACATAGAAGTGTAATATTATATTTCATGACCATCATTAATATAAAAAAAATTGTGTGAATGCAGCTGCAACGTTGGTGTTCTGACAACTACATATACAAACTTTATCACAACTTCTCTTCTCAAATCATGCACAAAAAATATTGATATATAGAGAATACTATGACACTTTGACAGACAAGCAATAAGGTCATTCACTTTCAAAGTGGTGATATTAGAGGTTAAAAAAATAATTGAAATATATTTAGCCACAAATTAAAATTGACAAATTTAGTCAAACTGTCTGAAAATATTGATAACCATGATAAGAGTAAAATAGTAGACCTTCTTTTGACAACTTCTGCAATGTTCCATCACAACACACAGGACAATCATATTAAGTTTAGGGAAATTTTCAGATATCCAGCATCCCAATTTCATCAAGCGGACAATAAATTCGTCAGTGGAGTTGTCATGTGTAAGGACATGAATACACCGAAGGCCGCATCCGAACGGAGCTCAATGCCGGATAACCGGGGTCTATGGGCATGTCTCGGCCCCTCGCCCGGGTCTCCAATGGCGGGACTGGGTTAGAGTTAACCGAAGCCAAGCACAAGGCAAGGCACGAAGAACTCGTGGTACTATAGGAATAGTACTGGTTCCCGGGAACCGGCGGACCGGTTCCCGGGAACCGGGAATCGCTGAAAAACAAGGACAAATCAGCATTTACAGCAGAAAAAAGTTGAAGTAACAGAGAATCCTGCTCTTCCCGCTTCTGCGCAGCCTGCTCGTAACGTGACTTGCTGCTTGAACTAGCAGAGGGACTGGGAGCGGAGGGAGGGGATTAGCCAACCTGTCTTGTTGCACAGCCCTAAGACCACGCAGGTAGTCCGACCAGCCGTCCACCGACCACGACGAACACAAACCACAGCAGGCCGTTGCCGTTTAGGCAAAACTGCTTACACCCGGCACACTTCATCTGGAAAATTCCAACATAAGAAGGGTACGGGCGATAATGGAGGAAGCTAACTATCCGATGAGGATTTACCACTTCCTCAAGAAAAACTAGACTAAAAGTACTCTAAACTACTGTAGCTGTACGAAGTACGCTATAACAGTGAAGAAAATCCGTAGGAAAACGATCGTAATCCACGAAAACGAAGATAAACTCCAATTGAAAGCCTAGAAGTAAGAGCCTTTGTCTTGCCGCCAAAAGCAGGGACAAAGGTAATGGCGGTTCCGGTGGAACAGTTTCGTCAAGAAATCTTTCAAAGAGACCACTGACTCAGTCCGGTTTCGTCAAGAAACCGTTATGAACGACTGAGGTCTGGGGGGCATAGAACGACCAGTTTAGAGAGTTTGCCATTAAAAAATCTTAATGGCACGATTACCCTCTTATTTGAAAGCCAGGTAAGATTACCCAAAAGTGTTTATTATAGAGGTCAAAGTGTGGACATAAATACACACATGAATGTTTGATTTAATGCCACAATCGACAGCCCATCCCAATAACAGGCACTCACAATGTCAGATCTATGGTGTATTTTGCAGGATAGTATTGATATCTTGTACCTGGTACCTAATAGTTTTCTGATACCGTTAATAACAACAGAAATATATATTTGCACATGTATACAATATATATATAGGATGTAAAAGACATAATATCAGATTAGGAAATTCAGATCAATGCAATCCGCTACAAAACAGCAACAAAATGTGAGGTACATGTTTAATATATACTCAAATATTTACTCAAAATATATACAACCAACATTTGATAGTTCAAAAGGATCTAGCTACGATGGAAAAATCCCCAGACCAACATTACTCGCTATTGGTGATAGTCCACAGAAATATCATATACAACTCGTAAAATGCCTATATTTCGCCATAGCAGTGACAGCCTACAGGTACCGTACCTGTTTGACAAAATCAGCAAGCATTTTGTTGCAAGCCCGTAGCTGTTCATAACCGATGGTTTCTAATTTTTTTAACTAGCTTTCTTTAGTTGTGCATTATTCAGCTTGTAGTACCGTCCACGCTGTTGTAACAATTCCGAGTGTGTTCCCATTTCGACAACCTTTCCCTGATGAATCACGACAATACAGTCAGCGTTCTGTATGGTTGAGAGTCTGTGAGCGATCACTATACAAGTCCTGCCCTCCTGGGCACGGTCTAGGGCAGCTTGCACAACCTGCAATACACAAAACATTCAATAGCTCACAAAACTACAGCATATATTGGACACAGCTCATGACACAGCTAACCTTTGTGGTGGCATTACAAACCTTTTCGCTCTCAGTGTCGAGGGCTGATGTGGCCTCGTCCAGTAACAAGATCTTGGGGTTCCTGATGAGGGCTCGAGCGATGGCTACCCTCTGTTTCTGACCTCCGGATAATTGGGCTCCTTTATCTCCAACGTTGGTGTCATAGCCCTGGAACCAACATGTCACAAGAACTTGAGTTGGGAAATGAAGCAGCATACCAGTAACGGCAAGTCACGATGATATGATCAACATTGTGCTATTCAGTTTCAGTTCAGTGGAGTTATTTACACTTTCTTACATCAGGCAGAGTTTCGATGAAGTTATGGATGTTGGCCTGTTTAGCAGCCTCGATGACTTCTGCCATCGGGACATCTGAGTTGCTTGATCCATAGGCGATATTGTCACGAATACTGCTGTCAAAAAGTATTGGTTCCTGCGACACAATACCCATCTGACCTCGATACCATTGGATGTGGAGACCTCGGATGTCTTGTCCCTCGACACACTGCAAGTACAATAGTAATACTTCAACCCTGGACTGAATGAACAAACAGTATTTGGCAACTGATCATGGAAACATTCTCAGTGAGCTTTGACAAACCCCATCCGAATGACTTTGCGCAAAGAAACAAACGCCATGTATTAGTGTACATACAGCTGATTTAAAGAGAAAATACGAGCTCTGTAAGGGGTACAGTGACTGATGACAACAAAGCTAGTGGGGCAATGTTGCCATGACAACCTACCACTTGACCGTCCAAGGGGTCGTAGAACCGCTCGAGGAGCTGTACGGTAGTGGACTTGCCACAGCCGCTGGAGCCGACGAGAGCGACAGTCTGTCCCGGGCGCACCTCGAGGTCCAGACCACGTAACACCTGGACATCTGGCCGCGTCGGGTAGTTGAACTGGACAGCCTTGAACTCAACGGAGCCCCGGAAATCAGACTGCAAGTGAAGTGTGATGGGAAGAGATTTCATATGTGAGTACAATCATTCACGCGAGCATATTTCTTCACAAGTAACACTTGGGAATACTCATTCCAAAATACATGTACCAGGTTTGACTGACGCAGTACGTATTGAAACAACACAAAGTAAATTGCTTGACGAATTGATTGTTTGTGACTGACCAGTTTGGCTCCCTCTGTACTGGAGCTGTCTATAGCAGGCTCTCGGTCAAGGAGCTGGAATATCTTGGCCGCCGAAGCTTTAGCTTTTCCATAGTCTGGAGCGAATGAGCTGGCCTGTCCCGCAGCCATTGCACCAAATATAATGGCGGAAAACACCCTGGGGACAGAACAAACAATTTCCACTGAGCGCATTGAGGAATCACTTCCAGATATGAGAGCCACAGAAACCTTGAAAAATGTATTAATATGTGCAAATATATTTATTTGATAGAACTTTCATCTCCATGATTACAGGTTTGCAGTTATTTGTAAGGTTGCCAACACCAGGTACATTTGATATCAGTCGTCAGACTTTGAATGGAACTTTGTCTCCAACTGACCAGACTAAAATGCCTTCAACAGTTGAAGAGTTATTCATCGGAAAAGAGTGCATTATAAAACACAATTATGTTTTATTTTGAACTTTTTCTACATACTTGAACATGTTCTGGAATTCCAGTTCTCTCCGCTCTACAAGGTATGCTCCGAGTGAGAATGCTGCAGCATAGGCAAAGAAGACAACGCCCTGAGAGAAGGCGTATCCAAAACCCTGCACGTGGGCGTTCTTCTTGTTCGTTCTATCAAAAACGTACATCGACAATGCTTGATACACTAGGCATACCATGTCATTAAAGTGGTGTATAGGCAATGAATGATCACACTCTGTTATGTTGAGTCCTTATATTTTTGAGTCGTTATATGTGTACTAAGCAGTAATAAAGTTTTGAATAATAAATTTAGCGCCAATCAGAACACAAATCCGCATTATACATACTTGTGTGGTATCGATATTTCTCGGACATAGTACTCATGGAACTTCTTCTCCAACGTTAGTGTAGCCACGGTCCGGATGTTCTCAACTGCCTCAATAGCAAACTGTCGAGGGTAGGAGTTATCCAGTGAATCAACCATTCATCCGTTAGTGACGCATTGCAATTGGTTATGTTCAACATTTTTTTATCAAGCTAGTTTTAGAATAATGATCCAACTTCCATTCAGATCATATCCAAAGTAATTCAATTCTGACTCTGAGCTGCTTTGTGAGACTTAGGACAGCTCTCGTCTCATTAGCCCTAGGCCTGAATTATGTATATAAGCGGCAAGAATTCTTTTGTCAATTTTTTTCCCTCTCTCACTTAAAACCCACCTTTCCCGCCTTCTCGAGAGCAGTCTTGCGGTCGGCCTGGTTCCCACTGAGGACCTTCATCTGGATGAAGCCGGAGATGAGCATGAACGGGACGAAGGCGAGGATAAGCAGGGTCAGTTTCCAACTGTAGATGAAGCCAATCACAATTCCTGCCCCAATGGCGGAGATTGACTGACAGAATGTCGCCAGTCGTGAACCCGTCGCCTGTAACCACGAAAACAGTCATAGTTTATGTTTCTTTGTTTCTAAATACAGGTACTATTTTGGAGTCAACACTTCAGTTTCAATTCTTTCATGTTCATCATGTATTTCTGACAACGGAACTCACCCCCTGGACGGCAGAAGCATCAGTCGCTAGCCTCGTGCACAAAGCTCCAACATTGTTTCGGTGGTCATCAAAGTATCCAATTTCCTGTAAAATCAAAGGTCTCGGTCAAATACCGCTACCTATATGTAATATCCACATCACATGACATGCTACTTCCATATTTCAGGGCAGTAGCCTTGCTGTATTATATTATCCAGTATTGAACATCAGTGCATTGTTTACCTGTTTCAAGAGAGTCTGGAAGGCGAGTTTTCTCAATCGAAGTGTCAGATATTCTCCAGAACGGGAGAAACACAAACTCTGCAAGGTACAAGCAGTATGAATCAGTCAGCACAGTCACCAGTACAAGCAGTATGAATCAGTCAGCACAGTCACCAGTAAAGACGCCCAGTATACTTGGTGATGTGCTGAGACTTCGTTTAGCGTCCGCGTGCGGCTAACTTTTCCATGAAATTTGGCACACACAAAATCTAAATATTTTTACGATATCTTCTAAATCTATTATGCAGGATTCTTTCTGTATATTCAGTCTGGTTAAAGTTTGTGTGTGTTAATGACCCATGCTGCCTCGGGAGTCTCAACACAACACGGACTTATCAAGTGAGTTATACATGTGACGTCCCTACCATCCCAATCATCCCAATAGCAGCTACGACTCCAATGACGGCAAACATCCCGGAGTACAGGTCGATTTTGTCCTGGACGTGGTCTCCTATCTCGCTGTACACCTGGGAACCGAGAGGCAGGAACAATAGTAACAGGTCACTGGTAGAACAGTAGGTTACAGTGAAAACCTATCCAGTCAGAACTGGCAATACACGACCAGTGATGACTAGTTACAACGTCAATTACCCCGAGGATGTCACTGAACACGATGGCAAAGGCCGGCTGCACTCCGCCCGTTATGATGGATGATATACAGCCGAAGAGGAGCAGAGGCCATTCCGGGGCGTTCAGGCGCATGATTCGCTTCATCTCTGGGTCGGGGAGCTTCTCCTCCTGGGACGGGGAAGGAAGAGGCAAAGGGTTACCAGGGAAACCACACAACGAAGAACAAACACACAGCACACAATATTGGTTATATGCCATCCCCACATCACCATAATTACTAGTATACCTGTAAAATTATCCAAAGTATAAGTACTCAAAGTAATACTATACAACATGATAGGTAGATACCAGGTAAAAAGGCAGGTAAGAATGACACATACCGTATTTATTCAATTAGTTCGAACACTCTAATAATTCGAACACCAGAATTATTCAAGATAATAATTTTTAAATTGACTCTATTAGTTCGAACACGCAAATTTACGATCGAAATTTTGATTGAAACATCGAACGAAATCAACTTGTCAGCTGCCAAAACTTACCACTCACCAGGCGGCAGCACTACGGAATGAACTATTAGTGATATCATTCGCCAGGTGGCAGTATTTGCGATTATGTCAAGTATGTGAACAATAGTCAATGACGTCATGGGATTATGTACAGAAGTAAACTGTAAAGCGCGGACTTCTAAGTGGCACGCGGCTCGGGTTTTCCAACTTTTCCGGCAAAAGTGACTCGAGTGTGCGTGTAAAATCACAGAAATCAAGTATCAATGTTAGGTTATAAATGACATAGGCCGGCGATTTAGCATCCGATTACTCAAAGTCATTTCAAACATGGTAACCGTGTGCGGTTAACCTATTAATCGTGCAGGGCCCTAGTTCAAAGCATCATCATGGGTCATGGCAGCAGCTGTCAACTTTCGTGTCTGCCCGTTCGCCGATTCTGCGTTATTGGTTTTTCTGTTTTGAGGGGTGATTTTATCGTGAATCTAATAATTCGAACATTTCAAAATTTAATTATTTTTAGCTGTTCGAACTAATTGAATAAATACGGTAGTACTAGTCTAACAGAAAACTTGATGAATCTGAATGTGGTTGGTATGACAACCCTAAGAATTCATAGAACATAACCATGTGTGATATCCTGGAATGATATACTCAACTTCTCATATTATAGGAAACACCAGAATGAAGCAATAAAGGTAATTTCTTTCAGATTTGACAACAAAATGAAAAGTAGTAATCATCACATTTATATAACAGAACCATGAAATTATCAACAGCAGGCCGCTGTTCAAATATCAAATGCTGCTTTCTTGAAATTCTAATATGTGTAGGGATTAGGGAAACTGTATAACATTTCTTCAAACAGAAACAACTTGACTATAGTCAGCGCTTTTTGTTTGAGAGATGACCAATTGATCATGTACATTAACTTGGAAAGAACAGAAAGGTAACAAACAACATTCAAGGAACCAAACCAAATATTTTTAAAAAAAACTCATGTATTTTACCTCTTCCTCCTTCCAGATGCACAGCAAAGTAGCAAGAAAACTTGACTATTAATTCGTGGATAATACTTTAAATACTTATCAATCGTAGATACTGAAACTTTGACATACAGTATAACTTTCCGTAGAAAGCAGGTAATAGCACGTTTAAACATACATGTATAGATTTCAGATACAGTTGTTGTTCTGTCCCACACTCTGTTGTGATTATACCACTACTTGTGAGGTGTTGTTTAGTGTTTATATTTGTACACTATGTCAATATCAAGTAATGTGAGATCTGAAGCACAGGGAGCCGGCGCTTTTACTTCTACCACTATACTACAATGGGAACTGCAAGTGATCGACTTCACGAAATGTAAAGGGCTAATGCAGGCAAGTGCAAACCCCAAAACATCCCATTATATTGTTGTGTTTCATTCTACAATATGTTCCAACATATTTTGAGTTTGCACTTCTCAGCAGTAGTTAACTTGAAAGTGACCTGCACCAAAACTTGCACCCATTGTTATGCCAGAGAAGGGCGCAATTATTGAATGTAGCATTGAGCAAACCATACTGAACAATTCTAGAATATGTAACAAAGATATACTACCTCATCGAGCTGTCCAAATATAACAAAACAAAACAGTATGTTATAGCATATGGTCAACAAATAATCACACAAAATAAGATTCGTTAAATGTCAAACTTACCGCACAGTTAAATTTCATAACCTACTTGACCACTTGCAAGGACCCACAAGGGCCACCTGAGCTCTGACTTACCGCTGAGTACGGCTCCTTGCCAGCGCTGGTCGCAGACACTGTCGACATCCCCCGCTTCAGTTTGCCGCTAGTCCGTGCCGACACAGCTCGCACAAGCTCCGGGCGACTAGCCACAGCTGAAGCAACAAAGTCTTCAATGTAGAGGTGATCACTGATTCAGGCAATACGTCGGTTCATGTATCAAGATATGATGGATGGAGGTGGAAGTACAACATATAACAAGCATCCAAACTTCAGTGAAGACGAATTAATTACTGCGATCCAATCATATTATTATGATTGCAGAAATATAGCAATAAGAATAAAACTCTCCCAGAAAACAGTTAGTAGATTTTTACATGAAAATTTGAATTTTTTCACTGCTATGAGGTATGTCAGATGTTGTCCACAATATGGTCAGCTACTTACGATCATCCAAATCGACCCCGTCATCATCCATTTGCTGTGGAAGAGTACAGAATGTCAATACATTTATCTTATAGACATACATTACGTTAGTCGAAGAATATCAATAGCCAGTCATACCGTTTAGTGGAATTTAAGGACACATTAAGATGTGGAAATTTATTGTCTAATTTCTATAATTGTACCCAAACTATATTTTCTATACATGTATACTCAATGGTAATATAGCTGAAAAGATCAAAACAAAGCCACACTTCATTTGCTAATTGTGAAAATCTCTGGTTGTGTTAATGTACTTTAGGTGTTCCTATAGATATATAAAAGTATGCATCAAATGAACCAAAATCATGCAAGACATCTATCTCCCTGTACCAAAACAACAACTCACAACCAAAAACAACCAACATTTCCCAGGCACCCTGCCTCGATTCAACTTGTGCAAATTTTGAAATGTCCGGGTATCAGCTGCATATACTCAACATAAACACAACTCATACTCACATCGTCTACATTTCGTGCTTGCTATAAATTTGATAGAAATTTTACATGCTTTGATCACAGAATTCATCACAAAGATAAATCACACATTCTCATTGAAACAGAATTCACCAGTCACCCCTCGTGCTATAACGAGGAGTCATTCTGGGAAATGCTTTATAGACAGACATATTTTATTTCATCCACCTAGTAGATCTGCAAGTATGATGTTAGTATAAAGAAGCCATGCCATGTACTGGGCATAACTATGATGCAAACACATGACAGCGTGATTGAACACAAGCTGCAGAGATCTGGACGGACCTGGTTCATGACCAGCTCGTGGTACAGTCCTCCGATGGCCATCAGCTCATCATGGGTGCCCTGCTCCAGGACCTTGCCGTCTCGCAGCCCGATGATGACATCAGCAGTGCGCACCGTGGACAGACGGTGGGCGATCACGAGTGTTGTGCGTCCCATACGTGCCTGTGAATGTACATAAAGTTACAGAATGTCATCATCAGCATTGCTTTCATCAGTACATGTACACATTCCAGGCAGAGTTTTACACAAATTACGTTTTTTTACTGCTGATATATGTATCATATGTAAATTAGTTTCAAACATGTCGGATTCTCTACATATTTATGCAAGTTTTTCTAAAATATTCACAACTGTTAGAACTAGGCCAGTCAATGTTCACACAGTTGTAGACACACCGTATCAAGAGCAGCCTGCACTGTAGCTTCACTCTCCGTATCGAGAGCTGACGTGGCCTCGTCCAGTAACAAGATCCTTGGGTTCCTGACCAGAGCTCGGGCGATGGCGATCCTCTGTTTCTGTCCTCCAGATAGCTGGGCTCCCCGCTCTCCCACCAGTGTGTCGTATTGCTGTCAAACACGCAGAAAAACAACATTATTCTAAAGATTGTCATAAATTATCCATGGATACTGAACTTTTCAACATTGTACATACTTTTGGCAGCTTTGAGATGAAGTCATGAGCGTTTGCTTCGTGGCAGGCCTTGCGGATTTCATCATCAGTGACATCCTCTCTTCCATATCGGATGTTCTCGATGATGGTGGTCCCGAACAAGATAGGCTCCTGGCTGACCACACCGATATGCTGTCTAAGCCACTTGACGTTGTACTCGCGGATATCGGTACCATCCAGTGTCACCTGTCAACGTCAACGTCGTGCACCGGTTCATGAAGACGGTAAAATACAAAGTAACAGAGGTGTCACAGTCCAATACTTATCTGGGTAGTATGAAGCAATCACTGACCTCTCCAACTTCCGGGTCATAGAACCTCTGTAGCAGCTGTACGGTGGTGGATTTGCCACAGCCGCTAGAGCCGACCAGAGCCACGGTCTGTCCTACTCCAATCTTCATTGACAGGCCTTGAAGGACCTTTCAACAAAAACATAAGACTTGTCACATTTTTGTATGCTTTGTAATATTCAAAGCATCTTTTATATCATATTATGTTGTGAAACGAACTTAACGATTATTCAAAAGTGAATACTATGTGGTATTTCAAAGTCAACATTGTATACTATCTTGAAACGTTATGAAACATACTCTAACGAACAATCACGTCCTGTGACTTTATATACAGTGTATCAAAAAAGCTCATTAATAGTAGTGTACTCACCTTGACATCAGGCCGTGAGGGGTAGTTGAAGTGCACATTCTTGAACTCAAGGTTGCCAGTGATCTGTTCTTCTGTGCGTCCATCCGGTGAGCTGCTGTCAATAGACGGTTTCTAGAGAAAGACATGAACGTACATGAATACAGATAGCATTCACTAACTGCTATACTGAGCATGGACCGGTCACCAGACTGTGAGAGAACTTGGACAGAAGGGTAGAAGCCAGGAATAGATCTGGGGATGCCTCACACATTGAGGATTCCGTTTTAAGTGACGTCATTTCGCCAGATGTATGGTTGCCTAGGGAGACAACGCGAAGTGATATTGATCCACGTGCTGGTTTAATTTGCGCGTGTGGAAGTCTGGTTTTGGGAAGAGCAAAAATTCCGATGGTATTGCCCGGGATTTGGAGTAGAGAAAGGTTTTGCTGAATGTATGCTATGTCGGCAATTGCGATCTGAAAACGAGCTAAATTGACAGGGGTCCTGTTCAACGTCATTTTATGAAAAATTGGTACTATCATGCTCTATAGTGACCTAGATTTTATTGAAGTACTATGATTATACTATCACACCCTGTCAACCGTTAAGCCCTAATTTTTTTTTGGAAAGGTGAAACGCACACCCGAAGTTGCCCAATTTAACATTGATTTAAATGCAGACAATAATTGGTCATTTCAACCCTTAAGGAATCACAGAAATTTATTTTTTCATGCATCAGGATACTTGAAAAGGCATGAAATGATGAATTGTGTGACCACTGAAGATATTCAATACAAATTAAAGAATATTTTGGCATGTTTGGCTGGGCTCCAAGGGAAATGGAAAATTACATGTTAAATACACTGACGGCAATGATTGAGAAATTGTCTTCCACACTTATTGGAAGAAATATGTAACTATGTGTACAAATTTGTGTACGAAATAAAAATTATCATTATACAGGATTTACTCGAGGCCGACTGAGAGCCCAGAGACTACATCATAAATATCAGTTGCTTAAAATCTAACAAGCTGGTTTTTGCAAGTTTTTGTAGTTTTTGCGTTTCTTTTTGAATTAATATGTATTTTTCGTTAGAATTTGTTCAAAATAATGTTACTCAGCTAAGGAATATTTCACCAAATTGTACACAGTGCTAACTGCAATCACATCATGTATCAATCCTGAAAATTTGAAACATATCTTAGGAAAACTCAATTGGCTGTTGAACAATAAACGTTTGATATAGTGCTCCATTGGTGATTTTCAGCACTAGGGGGTACCGGTATGAATTGTGCTGTTACATGAGAACGCAATGAGATATGAAGTAGATATTTTAGGTCCTGACTGGCCATATGTCACTCTACCTCATAGTAGAGTATCAAGTCTCTATTCACAATATCATATATATGAAGGGTAGAAGCCAGGAATAGATCTGGGGATGCCTCACACATTGAGGATTCCGTTTTAAGTGACGTCATTTCGCCAGATGTATGGTTGCCTAGGGAGACAACGCGAAGTGATATTGATCCACGTGCTGGTTTAATTTGCGCGTGTGGAAGTCTGGTTTTGGGAAAAGCAAAAATTCCGATGGTATTCCCCGGGATTTGGAGTAGAGAAAGGTTTTGCTGAATGTATGCTATGTCGGCAATTGCGATCTGAAAACGAGCTAAATTGACAGGGGTCCTGTTCAACGTCATTTTATGAAAAATTGGTACTATCATGCTCTATAGTGACCTAGATTTTATTGAAGTACTATGATTATACTATCACACCCTGTCAACCGTTAAGCCCTAATTTTTTTTGGAAAGGTGAAACGCACACCCGAAGTTGCCCAATTTAACATTGATTTAAATGCAGACAATAATTGGTCATTTCAACCTAGAATGTTGTCCGAGTAGTGGGTGCTGTGCTGACCGTGTTGATGATTTCATACACTGCATGTGCAGCTCCTCTTGCGCCGGCAAAGTCCTGGATGTTTGGTGCAGCATTTCCCAGGGAAAAGGCACCAATCAGCACACAGAAAAACACCTGCAACACAGAAATATAATGTGAAGGTGAAGGTTACACATTGACTGCAAGAATTCTACATGTAGTGATACCAGTTAATAGTTCAGCACAAGACTTGTCAGCCATCAGGTATTGAAATCTTTGCTTGACCAAGCCTGGGAATGTGGGTGAAAATGGAGCCTACATTTTTTTGGAAACATTTTATCACTGCATGGGTTTGACAGTATAAGTTCATACGCACGATCATCAGAGTTCCAGCAGTGAGTTCATCGTCAAATACCAGCTTGGAGCCATACCAAAAGGCCAGCGCATAGCTTGCAAACATCACTAGGAAGAAAAAACCCATCGCGACGCCGTTGATTGTTCCTTTCTTGATGCCGAAGTCTCGGGCCTCCAGCAAGTTACTGTTGTATCTGTCCAAGGGAAAACGAAAATGAATGCAACACTATGAGATGCACTATATGTTCATTATGACAGTTTGATGCCTCAAAATGTAAGTCATACTCAACGTCAGCTAGAGCAAGGCCTTGTATCACTATCGTCGTAACTCACCGGACACACTCCTTGGGTTCCCCTCCAAAGGCGACAACCGTCCGGATCGCGCCCAACACCTCCTCAGCCACAGCTCCGGCCTTGGCATACGCCTTCAGCTCCTTGGAAGTCATCCGTGACCCCAACTGTCAGGAATGAACATGATGAAGTGTACTAGTGGGTTTGCTGTCCATGTGTGCGGGTTCAAGTGCTACCACCCATGGGTTATAGGCATGGATGGCTATCACTGACCAGGACAAACATGTTTATATTTGACGTTGAGAAAGATGATTTGGACTAAAGCACTGACCATGCCCATGACCATGCCACAGAGTGCCAGGAGAGGACTGACTGCGAGAATCACAAGGGTCAGCTTCCAACTGTACACAAAACCAATGATGAAGCCGCTGAGAAAGGCAGATATCCACTGGAAGAACAGACCCAGCTTGTCGCCAATACCTGCCTCAATCTTGCCCACGTCACTGTAACAGCAAGACATTTTTATGTGTAAGTGTGCAGTCGTAGGTTGAGACATCGTTTTGACACATTAGAACCTTGAAGCCAGTGGAAAATTTTTTTGTACACCTCACAAAGAGCATCAATAATTTTGATGACCCAGGTATGTAATTCTGATTGATTCCTATATATTCAATCACAATAAAGCAGGTAACAGATAGAATGATTGTCACATTTTTAGTTGATGAGTAGTGTTGTGAAGTAGCCTCCCCTATTTATCTTACTCAAATGATATGGTTTACGCACGCCAATACATTGCCACTCACTCGGACAGTCTGGTGTTGAGCTCGCCGATCTCGTGGGTGTCAAACCAACCGATCTCCTGCTTGATAATGCACCAGAACAGTTTGGTCCGGATGCGCATCGTCTGGTTGAAGGCGGCCGTCTGCCAGCCCAACACTTGCAGGTACCCGAGCACGAACGCACCCACGCCGATAACTGTAGAAGGTGGGAGAAAACAAGTATTACTTCCGATCCAAGTCACTTGATATAGTGAAACAAGATTAAAGAATAGTTGGAGATTCCTGGAACCGTTTGTAGCATCTCTTGTCCAATATTACATGGTGCTCCTTTTGTCACTTACTGACATAGTTAATGAACTTACTGACATAACTTGCTGAAATAATACATGTATTTACTAACACTATAGATGTACTTACTGACATAGTAGACAGTATAGCCTTTCATTTCATCAAGCAGACCACTGTAATGATCTTTTGCCAGAAACTCGTCACACTCTGGGAAAGGACCATATTGTGTACACGCCATCCTGAAATGTGCAATCCACAGCTACAATTTTTATGTTCACATGTAATACAACACTTGTAATACATAACAATGATATCCCTGTGCGTTGTAAGGATTGTACATACGCTAGCCGAGCCGGTGGCTCTGGATCTTGCTGAAAGTACTCGCTAGTCAGGTTCGTACAACCGCAGGCAGATTGGAGTTGTGGGAGAATTTCCGCGACAAAATTGTCGAAGTAGCCGGTGCCGATGAAGGAGTCGGTCATGTTGCCGAAGATGATGATGAGGCCGGGTAGAGCGGCGCCATGGAGCAGCGCGGCAATCGTACCCATGGCCATCAGGGCCTTGTCTCCAGCTGTCGCGAACCGGAACTGGTGGGTGTTGGCAGAAAACAAACAGATATAGATGGATGTGTGTGACATCATATGCCTCAAACCGTCAGGTACACTATGCTATCTTTAATACGTACTGTTTCGAATATTCCAACCATCGGTGTGGCTTCCTTCTTCTCCTTCTTGTCATCCCCGTTCTTTCCGTTCTCAAGCTTAACATCTTTGTTGCTGGCCACTTCTGTGGAACTCGACTGTTTGACACCATTGGCCGGCTCGGAACTAATATTTGGCTGGTAAACAAATTTTTTTTACATTGATAATTGATAATTGACACTGATTATTACTCATTTACCATATGACGATTCCCAATTCAATAGAGGACCAATCCTCATGGGCGATGAAATATGAGACAGCGGGTTTGAGCCTGACCTGTTCCATGTAGGCGGGAGGTGGCTCCTTGCCGTTGTTGTCTGGTGCTGGAGCACTGACCTCCTCCTGACTGGCGCTATACACCGGGTTGACGAAGTTGTCCTCTGAACCCCCACCCTTTGTCATGTCATACTTTGACGGCATCGTGTCTTCTGATTGGAAAATTCCTCAAATGATTATTTCAGATTTTTGACGGCATATGAAAAAATTCCCAAATTTGGGGTCGAAATAGAGATATCTGTCTGAAATGCAAGCATGTTTTTTATAAACAAAATTCTCATTGGGTCCAGTCACTTGGAACAAACTCATCTGCAAACAGAATGGGAGATTTTACTATTCATGGAAAAGAATGAGTTTGACCTATTGCTGAAAAGTGATCATTTGAAGATATATATCCTGAATTTTAGAACATTTGTAGTGACTTTTGATACACTACGATAAACCTGAACTGAAGAATTTGTACACTCTGTGTGACCAGCCCCTACTTCAGTCCAGTGGTGGTAACACATAAACATGATAAACACAACAGGATGTTGTATACAAAAGAGTCAGGGACATCTTCAAATCAAAATGTTTATATTACAAAAAGTTTAGCCAACAAAGACTCCCATATCACATACAGTGCACATATTGTGATCTGTGGATGTCCTTCTCAAGTGCATGCTTCAAAATGTTTAGTACTCAGGCTTATTTACTGTTGTTTTATTACCATGATTTTAAATATGCAAACATTCAGTCAAGGACTAAAAAGTCAAACGTGAGGCAGGTGAACAAATTACGAACCATAAAACTGCACCTCGAGAGAAAAAGAAGAGTTTTGATGTTTTCACGCTCTGGTTGTCTCAGAGCAGGACAGACTTGTGGAGAGGTGATGTATCGTGATCGAGTGTGCGGACCCTGCGATGTTACTGAGAATAAATCATGACAGCCTTGCGAGTCATCAAACAACCTCGAGACCACAAGCAGAGCTACATGACTAGCATAGTAGGAATTCATTCAACACAGATTTCATTATAAACAACCAGAACTAAACGTGAAGTGTCATGTCCTGGACTTGCACAGGGCAATGTTTGACAAAATCTCTTCCCAAGAACTAGTCAGGCTCGTGTGGCATTCACCCCGAGCATTTGACATGTTTCATGTTTCGAATTTTTGTGTTATTTTGCTATCATTTTTTAACAATGTCATGTACTGGTACTTATTTCAAGCTTCAGTGATGGACAATTTAGTGAGTGGCGTGATTTCACAAAGTGATGAGTTGGCAGAATATCAAATACAGACTTACCAATGAACAAGTTACATAAACAAGTTACAGTCTGTCACCCCTGGAACCTGGTGACCCAAGTTATAAATACACGTATATAACCAAATTACAAAAGCATTCATCCATGCACATCATCAAAACCAGCAAATGTTGTTTTTTCTTTCTCTCAAAGACAATTATTGGTTCAATACGATATGATACTAATACATGACCCATCAATACATCTCTACCTGCATAATATATATATATACTAGTACTCACGGTTGATCACCATCAACCCCCCCCCCCCCATCCCTTCACTTACCACCCCCCAGGAATGTACCTAGAGGCACTGAAGAATAGTTCTGTGTGACCTTGGCCCCGTTGTCATGAAACTCAACTCTAGCTAACAGTGTTTCAAAACTCTCATATATATAACAAACTAGAACACAACACACACAGCCCGGCATTCTTAGGGGTGACTTTGATGGCCTGATGGTTTCACGCCTCGATGAACATCAATACACGGTTGATCGTAGAAAAAATTCATCAAACATAGTCCACCATGTGGTAATTTTTGTCTCGAGCTGTATGGCTTTGAAAAACGTGGAAGCAATTTTGAAATATTTCAGAGTGAAATCCGTCACCTGACTGCCAACCAGAAAAGATACTGTTGACATAGCCAAGTGTTATGTGTAAACATTGAAAGCAAGACAGAAGACAAACATGGTGCAGATACAATCCTTGCCTGACAGTATCCACATTCACTGTATTATTCCAATTGTACATACAGCATACATGTATCAATGCATCAATACACACTGAAGACAGAAGACTTCACGTCACGATCTGAATCATTCCACTGATAAATGTCACGAGTTTACATACATTTAATTTTGTGATATTCCTCAAAGCGACCGCTTACTTGTTCCATCATCCGTGGCCCTGGCATCCATGGATCAAGGTCACGGACATGCGTTATATAACGAGCTTGTGCGCTTCACCTGAGGCGCCAATATTTGCTGTCGCAGAAGGCCACACGTACCACACGAGCTCAGGTGTTTACTCCAGCCCAGTGTTTTTATTTTTTACCGATCTTCTCTGTGGGTCACTGCCAGGCGCTGCCAGTATTCGAGTTATTGATTCCGCGGGACGAGTGAGGCATGATGGGAGTGTTTCACCTCTTTCTCTCTCTCTCTCTATCCCTAGTCTTCCAGGCCATACCTTATATAGGCATACAGCCATACATGCGTGCTCTTGTACCTGTGTCGGTAGGCCACATGGATGTTTACAGCGTAGCACTGCTGAAGCTGAGTGAATGAGCACGAAGCACGTGAATAACTTGTCACAGTCTGTATATAGGGGGGAGTCAGTCAGTTACTGACATATCAAGGTGATTGTTGGTAGTGTATGTCCTAGGTGGTGATACTGATGAACTTGGAGAGTGCTCTGATAGGGGTGGCATGCCCTTAAAAGGCGGTAAAGGGCTGAGGTGCAGAGCCGAGGGACATCCCATTAGATCATAACTTCTGATATCATTAGGAATCTGATATAACACACCTGAGAGAATAACATCCAGCAGATGAACAGCCTGTCACCTGTTAAAGTCATCCCAACATATAAATACTGGTACTGTACTACTGGGTTTTGTTGTTGTTGAAAACTTACATACAAGCATGGATGATTAGGTATTGTATACTCAATTAATCAGTGGATATTGTCCAACATATACCATTGTAGTGAACTCATAATAAACATGATCAAGCAAGCATATTCACATCTATATGATCAAGGCAAGAAAATCATGCCCGCATACATTGTAAATTCTTTCCGCTTTTTTGCAATGGTTCCAAAACAACAAACCCTATAAGGTAAAAAACAACATACATACCGGCATACCCTGTATTGCGTATTAAATTTTCACCTTACATAACACAAGAGGATTGACGTTTGGCAAGAGAGGCAGACCATGTCAAATATCCGCAGACCTTTCTAGCGAGCAAACAAAATACATGTGTGGAAAGCCGAGCAGTGACATCATAGAGTGGCCCACTACCATAGCACAGTGTGACCACAGATGGCGGACCTCATCAGGACAAGTCAAACACTCACCATGTTCACACTGGGCACATGAGCATGATGAGTCAATTTCCCAGAAGCCAGGACCAAAAATAAATGTAATTGATTCTTGCTAGCTCTGATCATACTAACATCACTTGTACTAACATGTTAGACGAGGATAGACATGCTAAATAAGGATAAGTGTAACTGGTAAATGGTAATCATAGTGATATCGTAGCTGCATGAGAGAGCTCCCATTACACAATGTAATTTTGCACTTGATTTTCACTTCAGACTTTCATAATCACATGATCAAGTTTGGAATAATGTTTATGAATGATTGTTAATTTTTCCCATCACCATCATCACGATACATGTTACATGGTTATTATTAAATTATTTCATGGTGTTAAAAAAAGCCATCAGCCAGTTCAGCATGAATCTATATCTGATTCATAAAATAGAACATATGTATACTTGATTGAGTCTTAATACATGATATAATTTACGGCTTCAAGCTCATGAATATGACCAGATGCACCAGGTCGCTGACCACCATGTGGTTTTATCCCCCAGATGTCCCAGCTTTCCATTCACACAAAACATGTTCCAGGCTTCGTTCATCATGTTCATGGGATACAGTTAATTAACCATGTTTGGTCATTTCGGTTCCAGCAATAACTTTGAAACATGAGTTTTGATACAGTTTCATGTAGTGGTAGTAGTAGTAGTATACTCTGATTTTTCTAACTTGTTTACACCGGTTTTCGACGATATTTATGCGATGCTCGATGATATCGTTCTATAACTTGGCATACTTCACCTAGGAGTTAAACGGCAATTTTCTACCAAATTGCATACTTCTATCGCAAAAATTGAAGAAGTTGCCAATCTACCCCAATGTTAAATTTCAGCCCAAACCGGGGTCTCGAGAATCTGAGCATATTCAAGGGTTTGGTCCTGTCTCTATCCATCAGGATTCGAAGTATTATTGTAATTTCGGACCAGAAGACACATTGGGTGTATTCTACACAAACATGTTGATTTCGTATGATTGCACCGCTAGAAAACCGAGGAAATGCACAAATTTTTTTGCGGACCCTGTAATTCAATAATAGAGCCAAATTTAACATTGGGGTAGATTACCAACTTTCTCAATTTTCGAGATAGAAATCTGAAATTCGGTAGAAAATTGCCGTTTGACTCCCAGGTGAAGTGTGCCAAGTTATAGAACGATACCATTTAGCACCACAAAAATATCAGCGAAAAACAGTGTAAACGAGTTAGAAAAATCAGAGTATAGTAGTTTATTGACGCGGACGTCCATTGAAATGGCATAAACATATCTAACATCATAAAATGTAAATACCAAATATCACATCATATATGGAGAGGAACAGTTTAAACATTCTTAACTAACTCTTGTGTTGCTCTGTAAATGAAACATGCTGCCTCAGAAATGTTATCATGGAACTTTGGTACCTCAAATCTAGTATTAGGGTAGGTGGATCGTAAATTATCCAATAATGTACAGTCTTTTATTATATGTTTTTATATGTACATGATCATGGTTATTTCAACGAAAAATTTGATTGGTCATGAAACTCAAGGGTCTAAAGCATGATTGCACCGATTGTACCATTTGTGAAGGCATCATGAATGGCACACAATAACAGAGATACAATCGTATTACAAAAGGGGAACATGCTTTTCAAAAATCAATTCCGTGGATTAAATCCTGGAATAATCTTGACAACGCTATGATGATATAAATACCAGACTACTTGTACCAGGCTACAAGGGGTAGACATACAGTACATGCTGTCACAAATAGAACAGGTCAATTAACATTTTGAGGTTGATACATGTAATCAGGTAATGTACTACTCACGTTTGGGTAAGTAAATATACCGGTATTCATATACATGGGATATGTGACCAAATGAAAGTTCTGTCCAGTACAAATAATGTTTAACAATTGGTGCTTAGGATTAACAAAAAATAATAATCAAGTAAATAAGTTCAAACGAAATAAATGCACATAAAGATTGCCGACAAACCGTATACATTCGTTAACAGATAAGTAAGGATACAACACCACCGATCATATTTTCGTAGCGTTCTTTCTTCTAAATGATGACAACTCTTTCCAGTTCTGACACGTCCTTTATTACTCGTAATTCGTCGTTGTAAATTAACACAATTCAAACATGATGGTACTTGGCCGATGGACGCCAACTCTCTCCTTTTGTGAGAAATACAAATTTTTGACCGCCAACGCGGACTTACATGAATATTCATTACCTTTAATTGTTCAGGATCCAATCCTGACTCAGGAAGACATATCCCCTTTCAGATTCATGAATAAAGTTTGAATACAACCAATGATCGTCATTGTTTTGTGGGCTGATACTACATGAATTACAAAGTTTGGCGCGTCGGTCGTTTTGACACTTGACATCTCTCAGTTACATTTACTTACAAGAATTGATCCGATGTACATGAACAAATACACAAGTTATTAAATTGTTCTTAATCTTCAAATCACTTGTATACAATAATTATAATTTTTTTGATCTATGATAATTGCCCTTCGTTTAATTTTTGAATCTCCTGATTCAATTCTGATGACAACACACAAAATCTGGAATTTTATGTTATATTTTCTAAACTACTTCTACTTTGTACTTTCATCATTCACATCCATGCTCAGATCTATGATAATACATATGATTGTTACAACTATGACACTTGCATGGAAACTTGATTCATGGTACATGTACCAAAACATTTTACTACTCAATCGGGTATTTCAGCTATGTAGATATAGCTACCCATTTCATAGCACCATCGTATGACATTGCACACTTCAGTGTCGGAAACACCAGTCCGTTCTTGGACTTCACTCTCATAACTCCATATAAGCATGTAAACATTTCATGTTTGTCACCAATAAAACAGTAGTACGAGTACAAGTTGGATGACATGAGACATTCGAAAGTATGAGTTGCTCATTATGACAAAATACAGTCAAGTTTGTCAGATTACACCTGAAGATACAAGATTGTACAGAGAGAGAAAAATTTTAGTGAATTTTGATGCGCTGCCTAAACTGACATATTTACAATACAAACTGAACATTCAGACATAACCTGTCATAGGATAAGTTCTAGAAACAGACCTATGCTGATACTTTGGTACTGTACAATGTACAAAAAGTGGCAACGATGACAGCAGGATACAAGGTATCGCACATTTCAAACAATCTCACATGAATGATTACAATTATTCAGCTCAACCTGAATATTATTGGACCTACATGTCCTTTCGCCGTTTACGGCTTTTCCCTTTCTGGGTTTTCGTGACATGGAATTTGCGTATAACTTCTTCTGGAAGGTCTACGTCACGTTTCCACTCCGTTTTGGGTGTATCGACATACTTGGTTCTGTACCACTTGTGACCGTCATAGTTTTTGCATTCACAAAGCCTTTGGATTTCACGCTCTCGCTGTTGATCTTGTGTGTTGGTCACTTCGTCATCATCGGAAGACACAGTGGCATCATTAGGTGTGCTTGTTCCTTCTGTCTCTTCGTCATTTTCTTGCCGATCCTCTGTGGTTGGAGGTTGGATCTTTCTGCATGCCGCATTGTTGGGGTCTTTGTACATTGTCATACGGTCGGCATTGACCCTTGCTTTCAGTTGCTGGTGCGATGTACAGTCCCGCAACAAGTAAGTGTCATTTTCAGCAACATCTGTGATGTAGTATGGGCCTGTGTTCTTGGGTTGCAACTTTGGGTTTAGACCAATGGTTTTGTTCATACGGCTCAGAACAACCAAATCTCCCAGATCGTAAGTTGGCTTTTTCGCCTTCTTGTCATGTTGTTGCTTGTTTCTTGCTTGTGCTTCGGCGATATTTTCTTTTGCGATTTCTCGTGTGATGTCAAACTGCTCAGTGATATGCTGGAGATGGTCCAGGACACTCTGGCCTAGGGCTAGATTTGGCACAAGGGCTGTGTCTAGTGGCAAGCGCATTTCCTCACCCAACAGGATCTTATAGGGGCTAAACAATGTCGAGTTCGTTGATGGAGTTGCTCGCATTGCAGCCATCACCGAAGGCAGAATGTCTGGCCAATTCTGTTGGTTCTTATCCACATACATTCTCAGGGTCTGGGCGAGAGTTGCCATTCTTCTCTCTGCTGTGGCATTCGTCTGTGGGTGGTAACTGGATGTAGCGAGTTTAGTGATCTGGAAAATCTTGCACAGTTCTCTGACGATGGTGGAGAGAAAGTTGGTCCCTCTGTCGCTCAACAATGAGTACGGAGCTCCCCATCGGCAGATGATTTCATCATACAACACTCGGGCTATCTCCGATCCCTTCAGAGTCTTGATCGGGAATGCCTCCGGCCACTTGGAAAACGCATCTACCACCAGCAAGACGTACTTGTACCCTCTGACCTCCGGAAGGGGTCCGAAGAGGTCTACATGGATCCGCTGGAAGATGCCATCGCTGTGTAGTGGTTTCAGGGGTGCCTTGGTCTTGTGGGACTTGTTCTTGTTCATCTGACAGCTCCGACATGATGACACGTACTGCTTAATCTCGGCATACATTTTCTTCCAGAAATATTTCAGCCTTATTAGGTGATAAGTCCGGTCGAAACCTTGGTGTCCTGCCAGAAGGCTGTCATGATATGACCGCATCACATCGTCTTTCAGTGCTTCTGGTACAACGAGCTGTTTGATGACCCGGTTGGTTCGTGTACCTTTCCCGCGTGGATAATAAAGGTGGTACAGGAGGTGATCGTCAGGGTCCAGCACATAGTCGTTGCTCTCCAGGATCAGTCTCCGTGCTTGGTCGTTTGTGACACCTTGTGGGAGGTCCCCGGAGTCGAGATACTCTATAATTTCCCCTAGATCTGGGTCTTGTTCCTGATGGTCTCGAACAGATCCTTGGTCCACACTGAGTACGGATGCCAGGTGTCGCGCCGAGTTCAACTGGACATATCTGTGGTCGGCTTCTTCTGGCCTGACTTCTGCTTCAGACGTGAGGGTCGCAACAATGGTGTTTACTTCCTGTACCGGCAGCAGCAAACTCGGAGCAGGGGTGTCGGTTGGTGGGTACTCCCTCCTGCTCAAGGCATCGGCATTCAGATTTTTCACGCCTCTCTTGAACTTCACTGTGAAATCGTATTGTTGCAAGAACAATGACCAACGACACAGACGTCCTGAGTCTAGCTTTACGTTCTTAATGAACTGTAATGCTGCATGATCTGTTATGATGGTAAAGTGCTTATCGGCCAGGTACACATGGTATTCTCGGACACCTTCTACTACTGCCAGTCCTTCCAGTTGAGTGATATGCCACTTCTTCTCCGAGTTCCTGAGGGCTCTACCTCCGTATGCGATGACGACTTCTCGGCCGTTCTGTTTTTGGCCTAGGATGTAGCCTATGGCTTCGGTGCTCGCGTCGCAATACAGGATAAACTCGGATTCAAAGTCTGGAAGAGCTAGGACAGGCGGGCTCGAAAGGGTTGACTTCAGGGTCTCGAAGGCTTTATCGCAGGCGTCGTCCCAGTCGAAATTGACTCCCTTCTTGAGAAGGTTGTACAGTGGGGCTGCAATATTTGCGAAACCTCTGCAAAATCGCCTGTAGTAGGTACAAAGACCGAGGAATGATCTCAGCTGTGTTAGGGTCTTCGGTTGCGGAAACGTCTCGACTGCTCTCGTCTTGGCAGGATCTGTGGAAATACCCTCTTGTGACAGCACATGGCCCAGGAATAATACACGCTTCCTTGCAAAGTTGCATATCTGGGGTTTCAACTTCAAGTTTGCTTGTCGCAGAGTGGAAAAGATCTTCTCCAGGTGTTGCAGGTGGTCGTCCAGGTTGTTGGAGTACACCAGGATGTCGTCGGCGTATACAATTGAGTAGACATACAACATGTCTCGTAGTACTCTAGCCATGACAGCGCTGAATACCGAAGGACTTTGGGAGAGACCGTACGGTAGACGTGTGTATTGGTAGACGCCGTGGTGTGTCACAAAGCCTGTTTTGTGTTTTGTCGCTGGGTCAAGCTGGATCTGCAGGAAAGCTTGTGACAGATCAATCGTGGAGAAGACAGATGGCTTGTTCTTCCCAAGGGCATCAACCACATCATTGTGTCGGGGCAGAGGAAAGTAGATCGGCTTTATGACTTTGTTGAGGGCCCTGTAGTCGATTGCCATTCTCCAGGTGCCATTCGACTTCTTTGCCAAAACTACTGGCGAGAGCCAATCACTAGTTGACCTTTCGATGATTCCCGCTCTCAACAGGTTGTCCACTTGTCTCTCTATCTCAGCCTTTTGAGCCGGTGAGGTCCGGTAGAATCTGGACTTGACGGGGGGACTGTCACCAGTGTCGATATGGTGTTGATGGTCTTCATATTTGCCAACGTCCAGTTCATCCTTGGAGAAGACATCTGCGTTCTTTCCCACGATCTCTAGAATCTTGTTCTGGTCTTCTGCGGTCAGGTCTGGTAGATCTATGGACAGCTGCTTTGCTTTGTCGATGTATCGCTGACGCTCTTCAGTAGGTGTCATACTAGGGTCAGACATCTTGGCTTCTGTACACTTCTCTTCGTATGCCAGGAGCACGTCGACATGCTGTGTACTGTGTGATGTTCTGGGTGGCGTCTGCTTCGATGGTACAAACTCAGGAGCCAGTGGGTTCAATGTTGCTGTGTTGTTTTTGTCACCATCTGATCTGATGTGGGAGGGCATGTCTGACATATGAATTAGATCTGTGTCACCCGTTATGCGTGTAAATGTACCCACAATGGCCTGACTTGGGATTACTGTGTCAGTCGGCATTGGATTTAACAACCGGTAACAACATTTACCATTCTGTGGCCTTACAGCACATCTGGGGCCAGTGACCTGCAGGTTTTTCTGCACAGACAATGTTGGCTCAATAATACCATCTTCATCAATACATACATGCACACTTTTTCGTTTTGAGATGGCAACAGGCAACAAAATTTCACCATGACCTGGTACAATTACATCACCAACTGTTTTCACAAAGCACACTTCATTTGATGTATTGCCGTTTTCTAGGCCAACTGTCACCATACCTTTCTGTAGTGATACAATATTGTCAATAAAATTCCAGTTTGCTTGCTGGTCTCTGAGAAAATTTTCTCCCAGAATTACACCTGCAATTTTACTCTCATTATTTGGCAGTACAACAAACACTTGCCATAATTTCAGATCACCAACCTTGATCGGTAGTGCCACTTCACCAATAACATTCACCATATGTCCACCTACACCAACGATAGATTTCACATTTGACGGTGTGATTGTAAACCTCTGGCAGTGACAGCTTTTATATGTTTGGTGTGAAATACACGATACTGAGGCACCAGTATCCAGTAGTGCCGAGACACTGCTACCATTTAGTGAACATCTTAAGCGATTGAATTTATGTACATTTGTGTCTATTGACACTGACACACGAACATCATCTTTTGCATTATTTTCATCATTTTCAGCATTGATATTTACATATTTACAGTCATTCATCTGTTCTTGCGGTCGGTGCTGTGACTTGGCCTGCTGTTTATTTGGCCGCGGCCGCTGCGGCCTGCCCACAGGGACAGGCGAATGTCCCTATGTCGTCGTGTTCGGCCTACGCGAAAAGCAGGCGGCCTTGAAGTGGTTCCTTCCCCCGCAGCGGAAGCATGTTTTACCATCGGCGGGGCAGCTTGCTCCGTCGGCGTGGTCATAGCTGCAATGCGTGCACCTTTTACCGGCGTTCGGGGACGGTTCTCGCTGGCGCTTTCTCGGCCCGTCAGATGAATCTCGTTGTCGCTTTTGGTGCGGTTTGTTGTGGCCCCTTCTCACCTCCTTGGTCAGCGCAACGACCTGCTCTTTAAGGCTCGCCAGCTCGCTTTGTGGTTGGTCGTTGCTTGTGGCGGCGACGGTGGCGACCTCGGTGCTGTGTGTCGACTCGACCCCTTCGACTAAGATGGCGTATTTGCGCAGGTCTTCAAACGTGTCGAAGCTTTGCAGTAGGACCTGCTTCCTGATGGCTGGAAGCAGTCCTTGCAGCGCAATGTCAATTTTATACTCGTCCGGTTTTCCGATGAGTGTGCATTCAGTCTGGATCACTTGCAGATATTGTTCTACGGACTCGCCTTTTTGTTGTTTTCGCTGCATGAGTGCTTGTACCTTGGCCAGTTTCTGTTGCTTGTTAAGCATGTGGTGGGCCAGGAAGGCGGAGGACAGCACTTGCCAGGTCTGTTTGCACTCTGGTGCCAGGCTGTGGTACCAGTCTAGGGTTGTTGGGTTCAGGTAAAACTGAAACGATTTCAACTTTGTTACCTCGTTCCACCCCTTGATGTCGGCAAACGTGTCATACATTGACAGCCAGTTTTCCGGGTTGTCACATTTTTCAAACATTTTATGTTTGATGGTCGACTCACGTTGGGTGTTGATTGAGTTGGTTAGCGAGACCAACACGGATGACAGATCCGCGTGGTCGCTCTTGTTGTTGTTTATGTTCTCGTCGCCCATTTCCGCTTCTGATTGGTCAGAAGTTGGGAGCGAGGCCGTGACGTCGGCGGGCGGCTGTTGCTCTTGTTGAACTGCAGCTGGAGTCGACTTCTGTCCTCTCTTCGAACCGCTTCTGGTTAGCATTTCTATACACTTGTAGGAGAGATTTATGTCTGTGCTGTAATCCTTTTCAATTTTTCTATAGTCAATTGTTTCTGCGAGTTCTTGACTTCTTGTTGCAGTTGTTTTGTTTGATTTTTTTCGTGTCAGCTTCAATTATCCGCGGAGGGTGGCGAACGGAATAGCCGTGCAATGCAGACCCGTGGCGGTGATTATCACCAATAATGGTCCCGAGATTTATGGCGGCGATATCCGATTTCGCGGTCGTATAAATGTTCTTCTCTTTGCGGTCGCTTTGCGGAGAGGTCTTGGGCGGGATCGTTGGAATTCCTCCACCAAATTTCGTAGCGTTCTTTCTTCTAAATGATGACAACTCTTTCCAGTTCTGACACGTCCTTTATTACTCGTAATTCGTCGTTGTAAATTAACACAATTCAAACATGATGGTACTTGGCCGATGGACGCCAACTCTCTCCTTTTGTGAGAAATACAAATTTTTGACCGCCAACGCGGACTTACATGAATATTCATTACCTTTAATTGTTCAGGATCCAATCCTGACTCAGGAAGACATATCCCCTTTCAGATTCATGAATAAAGTTTGAATACAACCAATGATCGTCATTGTTTTGTGGGCTGATACTACATGAATTACAAAGTTTGGCGCGTCGGTCGTTTTGACACTTGACATCTCTCAGTTACATTTACTTACAAGAATTGATCCGATGTACATGAACAAATACACAAGTTATTAAATTGTTCTTAATCTTCAAATCACTTGTATACAATAATTATAATTTTTTTGATCTATGATAATATCATGTTATATTAGGAGGCAGTCATGATCATTACAACAACAACAACACACTGTATTCACCAAGATCGTTAGCAGAGTGTTGTTTCTCGTCCTCCTCGACGGGTGTGACGGCACCGCTGGACATCGTAGCTCAGTCTGTGGGACAACACACAAACCACAGCCACGGTCACTGGCGCGTCACGTAATCATCTTAGCTACATGCTTCTGACACTTACTGTGATCCCAGATTTACTGCTAGCTCAAATATCTTGAACAATATGTATTACCATAAAACACTCTACATTCACAAAATGCATACTGATGTAATTATATGAACACAAATGGTACATGTATTTTTTTTCATATGAAGTAAACATGGTAAAGATAAACCAACAAACCAAGAATACAAATACTGTACATGTACGTATGTGTAACTACCGGTATTAATATTTGATGCACATGTACATTATTATCCCTCGCTACTAAAGTATATCATGCGTATACATTTACATACAATATGTATTCCAGAACGATTGTGACCAAATAGCAATGTGTGATGGCTGTATCCATAAACATGTACAAATCCGACATTATAAATCCACTGGTCAATACATGTAGAGCACACACCCCAGCAGCTCCAGCCTAGCTCTGGGTGGTCACCGCCACACACAAGACACAATGTAACCGTGGCTGAGACAGAGGACTCTGGGAGTCTCGACACAGCTCACGTCACCGGGCCAGCCGCGGGAGAGGCTGGGGGAGGGGACGTCATGACAACGGCCATTGATTGTCAGGGGGTGAGGCTTCTACATAATGCATATTAACTAAAATTTTCAGGAAGTTAATGTGTAACTATGAGAGGGTATGGTACTCATAATCAGTAAACTGAATAAACATTACCAACCGCACACTTAAACGCAGTAACTGAACAAACATTATCCCAGTGATACACAATGCCATGCTTACAACACATACATGTAATCAATAACTCTTGTTGCAAGGCATGTCAAGAAGATATCCCAAAAACATAGTCTTGAAGTTTACAATATATGAAGACATATCCATAGAAAGGTGCCATTTCTATATCCACATGATCAATAGAAAGTTGTTATTTGTCATTTAACGTCATGATATAACACTCTAAAACAATACCAAAGTTAATCTATTCGTCTTCAGCACATTATAAATGACGTGCACATACATCATAGATCCTGTGTTTGACAATCAAAGGGAACTCCCAAAACATAATCTGAAACTCAGGTTATCCCTAGAAGTAGTAACACCAGAAATACATATCGAGAGATGTATTCCTGGTACCACGTAAACCAGTACTCACGTTTTCAGTAGGGGCTAGCTCCCGGTCGTGGACATTCCCAGTCTGAGTGAGGCGGGGTTGTTGTGTGGTGTCAAGGGTGTGACCGTTACTGTGAATGCCGCTGATCCCCTCGGGTCCAAGTCCACCTGTCACTTCTGCCTGCAGTAGAGGAGGCAGTCATCTGACAGGTATTAGCAAATATATACATGGAAGACATTGACTGTAAATTATGCTATTCATCCCTTGTGGAGAAAAAATACTTCAGGAATCGGCTCACAATGATGGTGTCTGGTGAGGACACAATAGGTGAGAAAAGGCATAAAAGATCACGAGGCCATGGAGTGAGAAAACGGAATCACAGCAAAACTGCCTAAATGCGCAGGCAATCATTGCAAGCAACCACAAGATGGTTGGTTATCAAGCTATGTATAATACAACATGTACATTACAGTCCAGTCTTCAACGATCTAGGCAGCACTGACTGACTCATTCCCATGTTTCATACCTGTGAAAAATACTAGAAGTTTAAATACTCTATCCCTTTTATCCAATCCTCTAGGAAGTCAATATCACTTATTGCTGGTGCACCACTCAATACTATTGCTAAGAGTTACTATCCAATTGAACTAGAAGATGCAAGTGCAGACATACAATAAACCGAGATACACACACAGAGCTCGTACCAAACCGTGCCACTAGAAGCAGGATACGGAACCGAAAATCGAAGAAGTACTGTGCTATCAGTTCCGTCAATGACAGGGCCGAGTCTAGGCAGGAGTAAGCGAGGAGCGTGGGCCGTCAGTGTGTGTGTGCGGACCTTGGGGAATAGTACTTGGAACACGAGATCAATGCAAACAGCCATTCATCTTGTCAGTCTGATAATCATGATAATGTGAAAGTTTTTCTTTATGGCCATTCATCTACTGTGAGCTCTTTGAATTATTGTATAATAGGTACTTAACCAATAGATCTAATTATCTAAATCAAGTCTATCAGGTCCCCTGTCGTACAAAACTTGCAGACCTCCCAACCATGTAATAACGACCAATGGTGAGCAACAATGTACCAGTATCGCCCCCAGCACAATGTTATTGCATGGAGCACAGTATGGTGCTGGATCTATCAGTCAGAGCTTCTCAGTCAGCCCTTGTGCATCATCCGTTACCATAGAAACTGGCACCAGATAAGGGTTTTCTAGAGGAGGTAAATATTTGCCATATTGAGATCGGCTGGTATTGTTTGGAGTTCAATGTGCCAGAAAGGAAGATCCATTCAAATCCTTTTGGACTGTATACAATAAGCTGATTTATATAATAATGACCCTAATTAATACGCTTATACTAGGATTATAACAAGTGTTGACAATACATTGTACACGACGTTGCATGTATGTCAGATAAATGACATACTTTAGACAAATCAGCTAGAAAATATTATATTACTTGGTATATTTGTGATATAATAAATTTGAGATATTCAAAGATATAAATACCTTTTGTTGCTGTGATTTATAATTGCCTGTTGAATATGTGCAGGAGACCAGAAGTAGGAGACCAGAATATGGAAATGAGAGAAACTTGCTATACTCCAGAACTTATATAGCATGAGTTCAATCCAACTCATAGCACTCTCCAAAAACTTAGCCCACGAGGCACCTTATAAGGCTGACAAGTATACTCAGTAGGCACCGATCCCCGGAAGGTGACCTTGCTGGGGTGATATTGTGACTAGGCGTCACTTCTGTATTTGGGCAGGATGATGCAATGTCGACCAGCAGCAGTAGCCGTTACACATTACAACCCAAACCTAGAGTGACTCACACACCACATGGAAGCTCACACACTGGGGGTCCAGCGATTTACAGTGGTATATCCATTCAGATGTTTGTGGACCACTGTACCATTTACCTCGTAAAAACACCTTGAAAGCCTTGGCGAAATCACCGCCAAATATATAGAGGTGTACACCCGTTTGTATGAATGAACACGCTGGCAGTCAGCACTGGTGAAGGAATAGCCGTCATCGCTATATATAGCCAGCATGGTGAGAGCCACACGCTACTGGAGACCAGTGGACCTTGAAGATAGCCCCAATGACACCCTGGTCTACAGGTCAATGACCAGAGTACTGGAAAGTGAATTAAATGAAGGCCTGAAATGTTTCCCTTCAAACATTCCAGGTAATGCAGCCGAAGTATGAATTCGTTATAGTCCTGATAGTAGCCGAGGCTAGGCATATATAGTTTGAAACTAAAATGTCAGGGGCATGTTTCAAAAACATCCCAAAAATCAATCAACAACATTCACTCAATCAACACATCATCCTTTAAAATCATACTCGATACGAAAAGGTTTATTCATAACATGACTAGTTTGTTGTCTACAAGAACAACCACATGCATTACTTTAACATGAATGCCCATTTTATAATAATTGCATCAACTGGGAAAAATTAGCCCAAGGGCTAAGAAAGGTTACCGGACAATATACATTTTAGATATTAGCCTTTTGTCCAGTGACCTTGAAAATAATTTTTCAACAAATATATCACTTCTAGTATGTCCACAATAAATTCCTAAGCTGTAAAGTCGATAATAAGTGAGATATTAGCCATTCTGTGATCGGTGATGTGACCTAGAAAATGAGGTCAAAGTTCAAGTTCATGAAAAGATTCAGTATATATCATTCCTCTATATTCGCAATTGATTCTTAAGCTGTAAAGATGATAATAAGCGACATATTAGCCATTTTGTTCTCTGACCTTGAAAATTGGATCAAAGGTCAAATTCTAGATCACCAAAATATTCAGCATACATCATTTCCTATATGTTCACTATGGACCCCTAAGCTGTGAATTTGATAATAAGAGAGATATAAACCATTTTGTATTCTGACCTTGAAAATAAAATGACTGGCCTTGAAATTTAGGTCAAAGGTCAAATTCAAGGTCATGAGAATATTCAGAATATATCATTTCCTATATGTTCACAATTGATTCCTAAGCTGTAAAGTTGATAATAAGCAAGATATTAGCCATTTTGTCCTGTTGACCTTGAAAATGAGGTCAAAAGTAAAATTCAAGGTCACCAGAATATTCAGCATATATCATTTCCTATATGTTCACAATTGATTCATAAGGCGTAAAGTCACTAATAAGCAAGATATTGGCCATTTTGTCCTGTGACCTTGAAAATGAGGTCAAAGGTCAAATTGAAGGTCACAAAAATATTCAGCATATATCATTTCCTATATGTTCACAATTGATTCCTAAGCTGTAAAGTCGATAATAAGCGAGATATTAGCAATTTTGTCCTGTGACCTTGGAAATGAGGTTAAGGTCAAATTCGAGGTCATGAGAAAATTCAGCATATCATTTCCTATATGTTCACAATGTATTCCTAAGCTGTAAAGTCGATAATAAGCGAGATATTAGCCATTTTGTCATGTGACCTTGAAAATGAGGCCAAAGGTCAAATTCAAGGTCATGAGAATATTCGGCATATATCATTTCCTATATGTTCACAATTGAATCCTAAGCTGTAAAGTCGATAATAAGCGAGATATTAGCCATTTTGTCATGTGACCTTGAAAATGAGGTCAAAGGTCAAATTCAAGGTCACGACAATATTCAGCATATATCATTTCCTATATGTCCACAATTGATTCCTAGTCTCTAATCTCAATATTAAGTGAGATATTAGGCTTAATGTGTCCCATTATAAAGCATAGGAAAATTTAACATGGGAAAGTCCCATTTGGGCCGAGTTTGGGCCTAAAATGGCCCACTTTGAGCGATTCAAGAGCAACGAAATTTGAACATGTCACAGAGGTACATATGAGGAGTGTTATGCATGAATAAGAAAAAAAGTTACTGAACAGATTTTGAGAAAACGACAGCCAAAGTCCAAAATTGGCCATTTTTCGACGAAAACGGCCGCCATTTTGAAATAATTGCGAAAATCAAAAAACTAAAAAATACCTCCCTCTTGAAATATTTTTAGGCATTTTTGTGCAAAATTTCAGAAAGATTCAATCGTAAACTTTAAAGATAAAAATGTAGACGGACGACGACGGACGACGACGGACGACGACGGACAACGGACGCAACGCCACGGCAATAGGTTATCGGACCAAAGGTCCGGTAACCTAAAAAGATCCAGGTCACATTTGCAGCTTAAAAGATTCTATCGATATCTATACATGTAGTAGTCTGCCGAGAAAATGGTGATGTTGAGAAGGCAAACTGCACGTTGCTCTAAGGAACATAGTGAAGCAGTGACTCAGCAGATTAAATGGTGATGTTGAGAAGGCAAACTGCACGTTGCTCTAAGGAACATAGTGAAGCAGTGACTCAGCAGATTCTCTGTGCATGGGGGAAACCATACCATTAATCGATAGCCTACACCAATGCTCTAGGCAGATATATGTACTAATATGTCAGCCAGGCCATTAATTACTAGTACAGATACTCACCACTATTACTGGGCTGATGACAAACTTATTATTTTATTGTCACTAAAAGGATCATTGATTATTTAAGTGAATAAATTGGTTCCATAAACAGATAAACATGATAAATACAGATCTATGTTCCTGATGGAATCAGTTCTGAAGTCAGAACTATCAGAAATATACATATAATGAGATAAATGTAATTGGTGTAAATAATGTTGTTACTTGGTGGCGCATCAGTCTAGATATTTCAGGTCCAGTTGTAGTGACACGAAATGTAAACCATGTGCTATCCTTGATGTTATGTCACTGCCCATGTTGTAGCATTGTGTGACCAAAGTTTGGGATACTTAGCTATTTGAAACATTTCCTGATAAAAGATTGTCACTGAATGACAGCTTTCTGTATTCATAAGATGTAAAAAAGTACAATTTTTTCAACAGTGGATGAGTGATCGGCAACAGGCGAACCAACAAAAAAAACATTCATATAAACAACTTGTATCTGTCCCCAAACTCTGGTCATGTGACGATGATGGCTGATCTTCGGTCTATCCCAAACTCTGGTCACGTGACGATGATGGCTACCTGAACTTGGGTCTGTCCCGAACTTCGGTCTATCCCAAACTCTGGTCATGTGACGATGATAGCTACCCCGAACTTCGGTCTATCCAGAATTTTGGTCACGTGACAACGATGGCTATCCCGAACTTAGGTCTATCCCAAACTCTGGTCACGTGACAATGATGGCTTATCCCAAACTTTGGTCTATCCCGAACTTTGGTCACGTGACAATGATGGCTTATCCCAAACTTTGGTCTATCCCGAACTTTGGTCACGTGACAATGATGGCTTATCCCAAACTTTGGTCTATCCCGAACTTTGGTCACGTGACAATGATGGCTTATCCCAAACTTTGGTCACGTGATGATGTGACGATGTTCTATGAATATCGTCAGGTGACCAAAGTTCAAGGTAGGGCTAAGTTCTGGATGTCAGCACGTGTGTATAAATATATGAATTGTTTTCGTCACTAGAATGCAATGTTTTTGTTTGTTAACCATTAACATGCTAAATTAGTCTAGATACTACAGTGCACAGTCTGTAGTCAAGTTGTCGGAGCATATGACATGCAAGTGCCAGTGTGCCACTGTCAACTCTGAGCAAATGTCAGCGTGACCAATCTCACAGCGGCGGCACCTAGCTATTTGCACCATGTGACTAGTTTTGAGCTAATCACAGACCATATCTGAGATTGCCCGATTTTTCTAGGTTATTGTACATGTTAGCCTGGTGACTCAATACCTGAGTTCGGAAATGTTTTTAGGTCAGGTGACTCAGGTCACCGGGAAAGGGCCAGGCTTTAAAAGTGGTATATGAGCCATCCGTCCTAATTTCGCCACATCCCAAAATTCGCCAAATCAATATTGTCAGAGCTAAGCTTGTTTTGTGGAAAACAAATTGCTGGTAGAAAGATTGTATATCAGTTCTGATCGACGATAGAACTGGTTGGTTTTATTTGAATTACAAGGCCTGAAAACACAGTTGGCAAATTTTAGAATCCGGCAAATTTAGGACCGATGGCTCATAAACGAACCAACCCCATGTTGTTGTCACGCAACCATTGTCGAGTCACTGTCACTCACTGACACTCTACTCAATTTCACCAGTACGAAAGGCCTACTAAACACTTTATTTACTTGACACTTCCGACTAGATCTAATCCGAGTTTACCGCAACTCTTGTTCAAACATGGTGCGTACTAGTGATGTTCCGATGATCGATTTTTTTCGAAAGTCAGTTGAAAAGTCATCCGATTACAGGTAGGGGATCAGATGTCAAACAGCACCAAATGTCGAACACAGTTTTTAATGTTGTCAGTGCTCCGAAAAGAATGAACGTAAATCACAACTTGCTGCACATGAGCATACAAATGTTAGATATAAGCAAATCTTACTCATAAAATTTTCATTTAATTTCATGCTTTTTGAGTCCTGCTAAAATTAAAAATTGTGTTCGACATTTGGTGCTGTTCGATTTTTAGTCCCCTACCTGTACGATGATCGATTATGATCATCGATAATCGATCATCGGATTTTGCCAAAATTCATCAATGTAGAGATCAAAAGATCATTTGGCTTCATCAAAATATCATTTGACATAAGTTAGAAAAATCAGAGTATAGATCTAGTTAAACCCAGGTGCCCCACTCTCTCGAACGCCGGAGGAGTGGCCTCCGGCATTCGAGAGAGTGGGGCACCTGGGTTTAAGATCTAGTAAGCGCACGCAACCGATTAGAAGTCTACCGGTATAATCGATCATCGATCGGTTGGTGGTAACCAAATGCAACCGATGATGAATTGAATTTACAACCGATTCCCATCACTAGTGTGTACAAAATTGAAGGCTACCACTTAACCTCGCCTAGAAACATTTCGGTACTGGCTTACAGCGCCCCACGCCGCACGGACCGGGCTGTGTGCGCTGTCACTGTCAACTGTGCCTGTGGCCGTGTGGGCAATGTCACGTGGCCAGTGTCATTTGATTTTTAATTTGCAAGTGTGACTCACTGTGAATGTCTGTCACTCTGTGGCCAGTGTGGGGCTACTCACCAGTTAAACAAACAATTTCGTTCTCGGGCACGCGAAGGGCGGAGCCCGAGGAACGAAATGCCGTCTGTGTGGTCAAACTGCCATATAAGCGAACGCAATTGATTCGGTTCATATTTCTCTCGAATAAATCATAAATCCACCAAGCACGCTGTCTTTGTTGCTTCACAACACTCACATGTATCCAAATACACTACGATTCCCTCTGTAAGAACCGTTCAAACACACATTTCCACAGATTTAGTGCTGCGCATTCAAATATTCCCGGCTCGATCCCTGCCATTTTTGGGGAAACACCCAGTGACGTCATCCGATGCACGCGGCCCGACATGATCTTGAAGGCCAAACAATACCATCGGACTATTGTTTTTAGGGCTGTTGCGGAATTTTTTTTTACATGGTGATACCCCCCCCCCCCCCCCCACCCTGTAACAAGCGACTGTGGTTCGCTTATATGGCAGTTTGACCACACAGACGGCATTTCGTTCCTCGGGCTCCGCCCTTCGCGTGCCCGAGAACGAAATTGTTTGTTTACTCACCAGTGTGACTTAGACAAACAATATCGTCTTCTCTGAGGGCCAGAGGCCCGAAGACGAAATGCCTCCCGTGTTAAAATTCTGCTGAATTTCCGACAAAAAAAAAGTCGGAACTTCGAGTCTGTTCTATAGTCGGCGTCATTGGTCTGTGAGCGGTGGTTTTTCGGCGATCACTCAGTCAATATTTGAGATAATCCGTTGGAATTTTGACAGGTATGTTATCTTATGACCGCCTAAATGAGGATGCATTTTTGAGAAGATAGGATGCGAAGCAAAAAAGTTGGCCTATCTCGTCCATAGTGAAAATCTGGTGAATTCGGCCATGGACCGCTCCCGATCGCCGTAGCATTTCTATAGATAACGTTTTGACGTTTTTCTATTTCGTTATATATAGGCCAAATGGGCTAACTTTTTTGTTTACACACCAATCTCTCTGAAAATTTATACCCTATTAGGCGAGTATAAAATAACACTCTTGCCAAAATTTCATCGAAATATACGAATTATTGACGGAATAATCGCGAAAAAACCACCGCTCACAGATCAATGACGCTGACTATAACTGGCTAAATATCAGGAATGGTACTCACATTCTTGGTCAGAGGCGGCTCATGATGTCTATACTTCCTAAATCCAACGAAATATCCACTTGTTATTGTGTTTATCCTCACATTTTACTGTTCTGAAGCCGGCTTGGATACTTTTTCAAACGAATTTCCTGACATCTTTGCCTGCCGAGTGACGTCACACGCGCGCGCACTCGTGCGGAATCCCGTGTCATTTTTCGAGGGGATTCCCTCGAATGCACGCGCGTGTGACGTCACTCGGCAGGCAAAGATGTCAGGAAATTCGTTTGAAAAAGTATCCCAGCCGGCTTCAGAACAGTGAAATGTGAGGATAAACACAATAACAAGTGGATATTTCGTTGGATTTAGGAAGTATAGACATCATGAGCCGTCTCTGACCAAAAATGTGAGTACCATTCCTGATGTTTAGCCAGTTAGAACAGACTCAAAGTTCCGACTTTTTTTTTGTCGGAAATTCAGCTGATTTTTTACACGGGAGGCATTTCGTCTTCGGGCCTTTGGCCCTCAGAGAAGACGATATTGTTTGTCTACAGTGTGACTGTGACTGACACTGTCTTTGTCACTGTGGCTGTACGGAGAGATCTAGGCCTACGACTACGGTGAAATCTACGGCTGTGTACTCTGTTTACCGTGGATCTATCTCGATCTGCAATTACTCAAGTTACTGACACGGTCAGTCCCAAGCAAGTTTTTTCACTGACCTCGTCGTCTAGCGCGGAAATCCACTCGCTAGGTGGCGGTGTAGACAATCAGATTTCGTTCGCCAGACGTCAGGACAATCGCTCCTCAGTTTCCCGCGTGGTTTTCGCGCGAGTTTAATTTTCAGGTGTGACTCGTGCGTGTGACTGTAGACGTAATGTAAAGGACTACGTCTATGGTGTGACCAATGACCATAGAAATACAGTCTGTATTTATAGGCCTACTGTATATGGATGTGGCTCAAGAGCTGAGCTGCTGAAGACAGAAGTGGTTTGTCTGCAGTCAGGACTCCAAGTGAATCGTAGGCCTATATAGCCTATGTATCATTATGTTTGTTATTCCCAGCTTTTACCCCCCATTTTTTTTTTGGGGGGGGGGGGGGGGCGGGGGGGGGTTCATGATTTTGTGGGGGTTCATGAACCCCCCATTTTGGGGGGTTCATGAGTTTACCTGTCATTTTTGTTTTCTCTCACTTCGTATGCCTGATATGACTTTCTGTCCCCGGACTATGAGATTGGATAACGGACCCTGTTTAAAGATAAAGTCTGGTCATAGTAGGAAATTCATTAGTCTTGGCACATGAAAATAGAGTGAATCGTGTGAATTAACATGGTATTTACAGCATGTTGATATCTTAATCGGTTCCAAAGTTATGACGATTTATTCAAATTATTTCCCGCCAAAATTAACACCTAATTATGTATTATAATTAGTATTCATGACGTCACACCAGTATAACTGTTTTAATTAGTTATATTCAGATGCTAAATCTGTGTCCTTTATATATATATTATCACGAAATATATTGTTGTATGGCATCCCAATGAAAAATATAGGCCTACCATAAATATGTGTAGTCGAACATCGCCATACCATCCACCCTTTAGATACTGTCCATAGCAACGCCGTTGCTAGGGACCTTTGCTCATAACTAAAGAGAGTTATCATGATGATAAGGCATTTATTTTATGTTTTAAATTAAAAACATGAATGTTATAATGTATTTTTGACGAAAAATGAGCATATTCATGAAGTTTGGGCCCATAGCAACCACTGTTGCTAGGGGTAGTATTTCGGGCGTTGTTCATTTGGTGACGAAATTAGGTTATTGAATTCTGATTATGTTTAATACCAAACGCGACAAAATAGTTAAGACTAAAATAGTAAAGACTTTTTTCTCGGAATTCTTAATACTGGGTACTGTATTGATTCCACGTCTTTTACATTACTAAATTAGCCTGCAAACTGGACCACTAGCTACTAGTATAGGCCTCTAGAGGCGGATCCAGAACGGAGGGTGGGATGCACGTCGCCCTTAAAATCCAACCCTCTCCCCTGTGAAATCGGCGAGAGACTGAGGTGTAGGCCTACGGCCGGCGCTGACCTCAAAAGTGATCTGAGATGTAGGCCCCTAACTTGCCTGTGCGAATTATGTTCATAAAAAATAGTAGGCTTATATGATATTACTGCTTGGTGTAGACTATAATTTATGAAAGGAACAACGTTATTCCATGAAAGCTTGTTGGAGGTCTATGGTTGATCCATGTAGCCCTATATCCTAATTCATATACTAGTACATTGAATACTACAGAATATACATTTTGTAGTAGATACGCTGTTCAAAATGTGGCGATAGAACTAGGCCTACAATCTAAATTAAATATAAACAAATTATCGTAGACGTGTTTTTTAAAAAATCTATTGTAGGCATACTAGTAGGCCTACAGTTGATCTATGACTCCTCAACAAGCCAACTTTTTTGTAAATTTCTATGATGAAATGTGACAGTCAGAATAGCATAACTATAAGTAGGGGGGCGTGTCATACGTCCTGTCAGCCAACTTTTAGCTTTCAAGCCATGTCATCTAGTTCCTTCCTTTAGGCCTAGTTCTGATATTCAATCATGTTCAGTGGCATTTTTCATTCATCTGTGAAGCGACTTCATCCAGACAGAGATGTAGGCTTGCCTGACCTGGCTATACTATACAGGGGCGGATCCAGGATTTAGTTGGAGAAGGGCGAAGTGAGACCGGAGATCTATTGGGGCCTACTGAAGGACCCCGAGAGTCTTCTTTGTGTTCTGTGTTAGATTCCTTGCCTCTCCTTTTTATAAATTTCTCACATTCTGATTATGATTACCCTGTATTCAAATACTAGTATATTCCCCCTCCCCTGGATCCACATGTGTGCCGACTGCATTGAAATATATAACATTGAAATATACATTGAAACATATTTACTGTGAATAGCAAAGGCCTATATAGATCAAACATAATAAAGTATAGCACTTTCGTTTCAGATCACCATCGACGATGATTGTTGGGATATTTGCTACATGGGATTGGTCGCTGTTTGAGCCTCCCGAGGCTGTGTTCCAAAGGAAGTTAGATGCCAACCCAATCTTCCCGTTCACGGAAGTGGAACCCAACATTTACATGCTCACCACTCGGTCCAAGCGGGTGCTCATCGGCATCATATTCTGCATAATTACCCTGTTGACCAGCTTCTGGATATACGACGCCGGTGGTTCTGCCAGAGAATACTATGCCATATGTGTCGTCTGTTTCATTGGCTTCGTCAAAATGGCAGTGTACAGCCGTGAGAGCAGGACGATTGTGCTCGATGGGAATGAGAAGATGTACGAGTTCTACAAGGGAGACGAACTGGTCTATCGTGGGCATTACCACAACATCTACATTCGACTGAAGGGAGACAAGACAGGCAGTGGAGAAATATACTTCAACGTCGTTGTCAATGGATTCAACATCGATGAAGAAGCGGTGACTGGAGCAAGTACCACTCACAGAAAGCTATTCAAGTTAGGTCGACGACTAGCTCACCGACTAGACCTGAACTTTTTTGACTACCAGGATAAGTCTCGGAATCACGTCATACGAAATACGTGCCCCTACCTCAAAACCGAAAGTCAGTTTGACTTCTCCCAGATACAGTTGGTCTAGAATAATGTGTTGTAAAGAGTGTATATGTATCAGAAGATAAGTATTAAGGTGACAATACCCTGCTCTGTATTGAAGTTTGTTTTTGGTGTGATAGTTCAATGTTGAAAGTTTGTTAAATAAAATGTTGGAGTATTACACACACTAGCAGTTCAAGTTGTTTTGTTATCTTCCAAGACTTTCCATTCCCTAGTTGCTAAATCTGAACAGTCATCCTGAGCTCACGTTTTTGTACGGCTCGGTCTGCTCTGGCCAAAGCATGGACGACACTGATGACACATGGGCATAAAAAATGAGGTAGCGGCTTGGACAAGCTTTATTGACATCGAATATGTCATTCATACATTAACCACTCACCACCATGTCTCTTTTTCGACTGCCTGTGACTTTTATTTTTGCAATTTAACTCAACGAAGGCAGCGAAGTACTGAGCTGCAGAGCTCGCGGAAGAAGCATAATGGATGTGATGAGCAGGCCAAAAATTCACATGTATCAACAGAAAATACCAAATATGCAAACAAAACTAATATCAAGGGGAGGCCTGAGTTGTCAAAGAACCAATCAGCCACTCACTGTCAAATATTGATGGAGAAAAATCCTGCTCTAGTGCAGGTCAGTTTCTGAACCAGGTTGATGCGGACAGGCCAATCAGGAGAAAAAAACCTGCGAAATGCGGCCTTGGTGTGCAAGAAAAGATACCAATGTGAGGTTCAGGTAGATGTACCACATAAAGACTAGAAATGTTTTGTGAAAGACCTGATCAATTCCTGTTTGTCCTGTCATGGTTATTGGGACATGTCATCGAAATGTTGTGAAGGCATGGTGTCATCACCCTTATCTGACCCAGATGCAACTCCACAGTCTCTGGGTGCAGTCGTTTCCTCAAAGAGAACAGCCAAAGAAGGATCTAGACATAGAGAGGACACTGGGTCCAAAGAACTAGGGGACCCAAGTCATGGTTGCCCGGTTAGCTCAGTTCGTATGTGGGCCGACTTCTCACCAATGCAGTCGGTTTGGGAGCAGGTTCAATCCCCGGCCTTGCCAGTATGTGAGGTGGTATGTGGTAGCCGAACCGGGCAAGTGGGTTTTCACCAGGTTCTCTGGTTTCCTGCCACACTAATGACCACCCTTACGCCAAGATCCGGGCCAACAAGAGATGTTAACATAAGCTCATACTTGTTCATCAATTATTGTAAAATAAATAAAGTTTAAATTTAAAAGAATAGTTCTACGAGCACGGCTCTGTTGACCACTGGGTAAATTCCTCAGTTTAGGATCTGGATTGTGACTGGTGTGTGTATCATGGTCTGGAATATTGACTGAAGCTATGATGACAGACGTCGACAATCAGGTCGGTGTGTGATGCAACTGTCTGCTAATCCGGAGCCGTGATCAGCCAGTCATCCAGGTACCTGGCAAGCCGAATACCTGTACGATGTGTCCAGACTGAAATTCGCTGACACACCCTGGTGAAGAGGTAAGGAGCTGTGGACACAGGCCGAAGCAGAGCCCGGAAATAGAAGATGGCATCTTCACCGGTAGCATAGGTAACACCTCAACGATTAATGAATGGGGATGTGGAAGTATGCATCCTTCAGGTCTATGGAGAACATCCAGTTGCCTTCATGGAGAGAAAGATGGACGGTATGCGGCCATGCCATGGAGAACCTTTCTTTGATGATGAAGTTATTGAGGAGGCTCAGGTCGATAATGGGACATCAGTCCCCATCAACTTGGGGATGACAAATAGTCGTCTGTTGAAGCCTGGAGAAAACTGAGAAACCTGTTTCATGGCATGATTCTGCATCGTAAATGAGACTGTCCAAAACTTGAAAATCTCTGTCCCCAGGGTGAAGGACGTGAATGCTATCCAGGAAGGGGAGAGGGAGAGGGGAGGCATCTGACTGAACGGGAAACGGTATCCCTGCTGCAGAACTGCAGTTACTAGATCTTCCTTGAACTCCTTGCACCGCAGACCTGCAGAACTATTGTAGTCTATCTCCCACAGATGATTCATCTGTAGACTAAATCAGTGGGGGCGTCTGTGGCAGATCAAGATCGAGCTGGATATTGGACCCTGATGAGGATCCGGTGCCTTTGCCACGGCTGCTGAGGAAAGAGCCATATGATAACTTCTTGGCCTGGCAAAACTTCGGCTTGGCTGAGTCAATTGCTGCTTGGCGTACTCCCAGCCCTCGAGACCTTGGCTAAGTTGAATTTGTTGAGTAGGTCAGTTTCCTGAATGACTGCCTGGTCGGCCTTGTAGATGAGCATCAGAGTAGAGAGATGACTCCCAAACACGGATTTGGGCCAGAGCTTAGTTTTGAAATCATCTGAAAGTTTTGAGGTTGTCTTCAAGAAGGCAACCCTACAGCGCAGGACCACGCTGGAATACTGGAATCCTGGATCACCTGCAACTCCTTGGATATCTGTCCCAAAGCCTTGTTAACAGACGATGAAGTCCTCTTCATTCTCAGAAGCTCGGAGACTAGAACATCTATGGTTGCGTCCAAGTTGGTAGCTTGGATGGTCAATCTGATGATTGAGAAGTCTGAAGACCCAATTCAGGGAGTTAGCGACTAGCTGGACCCATCGTGGGTAGTACTCCCAGCTGCGTAGGTCGGCATCAGACAGCGAGATGAAGACACCCAAGGCCTTGAGCTCAGGGGCGATGACAAAGAGTTCCTCATTCACCACCACTGCCTCCAGCGTGTTTGCTGGGTCGTTGACTTTGTATTGCTTCAGTTGACCTTGGAGGCACAGGACGAACTTGATCACGGAAAAAGCACTGGGCTGGAACATACCGCTCATTGTCCATCATCATGTCCACTGGGCCCTCCAGGAGATGCAGGTGAAGTAAGGCGGTCCTTTCTTGGAGCGTACCCCAGGGCCCCTGCCCTCCAGAGACTGAGCACCCAGGTCCGTTACAATGGACTCAGAACCCTGGGAGCCCTGGGATGCAGGTGAAGTAAGGCGGTCCTTTCTTGGAGCGTACCCCAGGGCCCCTGCCCTCCAGAGACTGAGCACCCAGGTCCGTTACAATGGAAATTCACCTGGAACACTCAACAGATGGCTCTTCAGTGAAGAGAGGTCTCAGGGATGGCAAATCCAACAAACAGGACGGCAGGACAGGCTTGGTTCCCTCCCCAGAAAGACGTCCTCGTACACGATGAGCTCTGGCTACTCATCCAGCGTCGGGGTAGCAGGCGGAATCAAACCCTTCCCCAACAGAGAAGTCAGCATGGCAGACATGTTCGTGATCGCCGCTTGCGTGTTGCCCATGTGCTTCTTGAGCGAATTCACACTGGAAGGAAAACACGAATCCACAGAACGTCTATATGCAGATCTAGCCCTCTTCTCCCAATTCATCTTGCATTTGTCGATCTCAGCAAACTTGTTGTCAGATAAATCTCGCACACATGACAATGCTCTTCAAGAGAACAGGTAAATGGACAACAGGTCGAACAACGATCATGTGGATAGACAGATTCTGTGGGCACTAGAATATGTTCAAACCTGAGGCACTTCCTCTTTGCCTTCTCCATCGTGAAACGGCAGAAAAACTTCAAACTCCAATCAAAAGAGAAAACCACGAGCGCAAAGTCGAAGTTTTTGTTGATATGAGCTCGCCAAAAATAAAAGTGATCCGAGAGGCAGAGGACTGTCATGTTGAGGCAATCACACTGAGGGTGCAGTGTTCAGGAAACTGCCATCACCAGCACATGGTTCCAACAGCTTGGCTCACTTCGTTTTTGTTTAGTTCACGCATAGTTCATGTGTGTTGGCGAATGAGTGTTCGCCAACTGCCACACCCCAGAATAGAGGCAAGTATCACTGAACATTTCAAAGAAGGGACGTCTGTAAATATGGACATTGAACAAAGCCAAAAACGGACTCCATTCATAGTTAGACGTATTGATGCATTCAAACTGATATACCAAGCAGTAGCTACGATTCATCAGCAGGTGATTAAAACTGATGATGCGAAAAATTGTATGGCTCTGGTGAGTATGTTCAGTATATATTCTCGACTACCCTAAAATGAAGCAGACGCTGTCTGCCTAGTACAATTGCCCTATTTTTACATGTTGTAAGATATACCCTTGTCAACATTTGTGACAAATCGTCTAGTGATCAATTTGACCTTCAGGGAAGTAAAAGTCCAGAAATTATTGAGTTCCCATTATGAACCGCGAGCTGCGAATTAGTATAGAAACGAGAAATGATATCGTATATATGGCTTATTCCATAGTAAACCATGGTTTAATACAAAAAATGTATATAGGTGTACCAAATATTTAAGTTGTATTTTGTTGTAGTTTGTAACGCAAGCTGGCAGGTCGCAGTTTTTACCTCGCAGGTTGCAGTTTTACCTTGCAAGATGCAGTTTTTACCTCGCAGGTCGCAGTTACAGCTCGCAGGTCGCAGTTTTACCTTGCAGGATGCAGTTTTTACCTCGCATGTCACATATCTGATCAGTTCATAGCTCACAGGTCGCAATGGGAATTCCATAAGAAATTGATATGCAGCAAAAACACTGTTGGTCTACAATGTGTGTTTTTCACAGCAACATCTCAGGCCATGTTTCTTAGTAGTTCAAGGTACTATGCAACTAACAAGAATCGAAATTTTGTAGTGGCACATTATTTGCCTGGTCTAATATTTTATTCTGTTGAATTTTCAAAGTTTTTCAGCAATTTGAAGTTAAAGCCGACATATATTATGCACAATACATTTATCACACACTATAAACTACAATGCTATAGGACTCCAAAAGGTGTGATAACCTTTTCTGTATCACCCTACTTCAAATATAATCTGTATCACTCGCTGAGCCACATCGGGCCGAAACTACTTTTTTACTGCAGATTAGGTAAAGACCATTATAACATAAAAGAACAATGTTATGTACGTAAGGTAACCTAGCAACCAAAAGTTACTTTCCTAGCTCAGACAGAGAGTGTAGAACACTTTGCTGTAGGTTTTTCGGACATCACAGGCATATTCAAGAACATTATTAAATTAATATTATTATCTTAATGGTCATTATCAATTTTCGTATAGCAACGACAGTATCTAAAATTATGTCTGAACAGTTGTGTGTGATAAAATAAAAACCACGCTCGTGTGTTTTCCGCAAAAAGATATCGGTCTCGTTTGGTCTGGCGGATGAACACAGAATACACTCGTCCTTCGGACTCGTGCATCCTGAATTCATCCGACAGACCAAACTCGACCGATATCTTTTTGCGGAAAACACACTCACATGGTTTTATATATGTATACACAGAACACCACTCTTTTATTGTTTACCTGAACTTTCAATTATTTTGTGGTCAATATTAGGGGAAAAAAAAGAGTGGTAATTTAAGTCTGTGTTTCATGCCAAGTGACCTATCAACATGGTTTTTGGCAAAGGATCTACTGCATTGTAAGAACAAACACAAAATGCTCATATACTTCTCAGTATCACAGATTTGGTTTTATTTACAAAATATCTTACATAACACATATACAGACTGCGTATACATAACAAAATAAAACAATAGACAGGCATTCGCAATAAACAAGGCAGCAGTGATGTTAACACACATTCGCTTGAAATGATCACCGTGTTTTGGCACACTTAATATTAAATCAAGATAATATTTAATTACATCACAGTAGCTTGGAAGTTATGCTTGGAGAGAGCACACGGATATTTTTCTTGCACAAAGGCCTCCACATCTAAATGAGTAATATTGATGTATGACGGATCAGGACAGGGTTCAACTATTGACTTCAAATGTATGTACACAATAATAAATACTTTATATAATTATTATATCCAGCAAGACATTCAACAATACATATTACACTTCTGTCACACAAGGTGGGTCAGGTTGGGTTCCACTTCTTGTAATTGCACAAATTTCTGAAGTTTATGGTCAAAGTCAATGGGTCGTTCCTTGGGATCTGTGTACTTTCTAGACATGTTGTCTCCAAGATAATTGATAAGCTCACAGGTCTCCTCGAAATCCATCAGTTTCCGTTTGTATTTCCGCCTTATGTAATCAGAGCTTCTGGGGTTGTACGCTGCAAAACAAGAGGGATGAAAAATAGGTACTTTTAACTTGATTCACCAACAATGCACATTCAGTTCAAAATTTAGGCTTAAATTCCCTTATTCATTGTAAGATCTTGAATAATTGTTCAGCAAACACCAACCTTTCAAATGATAGGCGACGTAGATGAGGGCAGATCGTGTGGGTGTCAGGAAGGGGTACTTGGGTTTGAAGTTACCCACGGCTGTCATCGCCTTGGTGATGGCCGCAGCGACAGTCTGCTCCATGAAGCCAAGCATTGGCAGCCCAGAGACAGGCATCGGGTCTTTCTTGGGAGGTAACTTGTGTGGAAGTTTCAGGTCCCAATACTTCTCTGGCAATCTGCCAATGGAATGTACAATTGTTGGTTTAATACTATCTGCTGTGACAGTCAAGCAACCGGAGTGTTTGAATGAAAGTGACAGCCCACTATACCTCATGAACTTCTGCAGTTTTTCCTCAGTTTCCATGTAGTAATACTTCTGTCGGTACTCCACAACCAACTCTGGGTCTCCAGGCACGATCGCTTCGTATCTGACACAAACAGTGCATTAACATCATCAATGGATTCAAACTTAGGCAGCATCCTGGATGCATTCATCAGCTATACATTATACAGATGATGATGTAGTTGCAAACAAAATGTGCACGGTGGGTTTCAAATCATACACATATAAACAGACTAAAACTTACATGTACCTGGTAGTACAACAGAAAATGGTGAAAACTTCCCAATTTTTGTCCATCACTTATCACTCGCGTACCTGAGTTTGCCGTCTAGGAAGGTCACGGGGCAGTAGCCCTGGATCTGGACTTGGACAGGGAAGCGAGCCTTCATGTCGGCGGCCGTGCGGCGGATCGGACGCAGACCGTCTCCCGGCAGTTTGTGGGACGCCAGCGGAGGGACATACTGCTCCGGGTTGGAGAGGAACTCCTCCAGCTCTCGTTGGCCCGCACACTTGTAGTAGTGACCTGTGGGCAGGCAGGGCAATGTCACAAGTGTGGACGATATGCAACTTTTATCAGCCTACCGGTAGTTACACTTTGCTTCAGATTTCTCATGATCTGGATACCTTACACACTATTGTACATTGGCGAAACCTGAGATCATTCATCAACCTAATGAATATATGACATGTATGATACTGATATTAGTGGATCTTACCTCTAAACTCTGCAGCATTTTGAAGTGATGGTTCTGTGGCACAATCCTTCAGTTCGCCCTGAGCCAGACAGACTGGACAGTACTGACCGTAGTCACCCAGTCGCACCTCAAACTCTCCAGGAGTGATGCACATGTCGGCAATCGATGCAGCTTTGCCTGTAACAGGGGCAGGAAAACACTTGAGGATACGACAAATGTAGTTGATTATTTGCCGATACGTACAGCAATGGCAATGGGACATCATGGGGAATTGAGAATCAAGGATGTACATTTCTCTGACTTTAAAACTCTAAGAAGCATTTCCGCTGTCAATGAGTGTTGTGAAAGGAGGTTCTAACAAGTACAAGACTGCAGTGAGTGTGACTGACCCTCTGAGATGCGCTGGAGGTAGGTCTGGATCTGTTTGACGCTCTTGCAGGCGGTCTCCAGGATACTGGACCACACCCACCACTTGGACATCTCACCGCTGAGCTGCTGCCAGTTGGCGTGCTGTTCCTGGTACCACTCTCTGATCTCTGTCACCTCGCGCTGCCAGCACGCCAGCTTGATGGCCGTGATCCGTGCCGAGTCGTGCATTGGTCCCAGTCTGGGAGAGAGGCAAGATCAAATGCAAAACTACTCATGATACAACTTTTGTGGACATATTATAGATCTACGACCACACAGCAGTGATTCCAGATTGAATACTTCAACGGCTAAGCTTCTTTCCTGACATACATTGAGCAAGCGCAGATACATGGTACTCACCTGTCTGGGGAGAAGCGATCCTTGGTGGCTCGGACCCCGACCTCCTTGCTGTCCACCTGTAGCTCCAGCACTCGCACGGGGATGATGTTCCTCTGGGTCATCAGGTCGACCTGTCGCTTGGTAACAGGGTAGCCATCCAGGATGAACCTAACAGATAGGGACACAATATCATGAGGGTATTCGAACCCGAAACTCCCACACAATGTATGTCCGTGATATTTTTGTTATTAAAAATTATACTATTTCTTCAAAAGATAGTCAAATGAGTTGAGAATATCTCATTTAGAGTAGGTACTAGGTACCCACCCTCTGATCTGGCAACGCATGTCCATGATAGCGACCTCGAGAGCCTGCACTGCGAGCTCGTCTGGGACGGTCAGGCCCTTGTGGAGGTGGTCTCGGATTGCGGCCGCCAGCTCCGTGTGAGGCTGCAGATCCAGGAGGGACCGCATCGCCTCACCCACAGACAGACGGACCATCCCATACTCCTCCGCAAACCGCTTGGCCACTGCAACAATGTGTCCAGCAATGCACAAGAAATCTATCCCTATACACAGCTCAAATAATCGTCTGGGAGCTCTCAGTAAGCAATCGTATGGTGTGACAACACATGGAATAATTGCAATATCAGCCAGTGATAAAAAGAGGTAGCCATGGGTTTTCGATAAGCAGCACACACTGAGCACATACATGTGGTTTTGCCAGACTTGGGTGGTCCGATGATGGACATGCGGATGGGAACGACCGGTTTGGGGGACTCCTGCTTGAGGTAACACATGGGGTCCTGCATGAACTGTTCCCGGGCGGAGGGCGATGACAGGAAGTAGATGAAAGAGCGGTAGATGACGGGGTATGTCTGGTAACCGGGACCCTGCATCGGCTGGACGACATCACCATTCGCCAGCTGAAATAAAGGGATAGAAAAGTTTGGTTATATTGAGAACACCACGTCACTGCCTGATGCAAGCACACTAGGCACACAGGCTGCAGAAGAAAAACTCTAGCGCCTTGTGGCTGATTTTCATTGTGCCACAACACCATTACTCTTATGTCAAAGTGCAATAACATGTACACAGATAGTTTAGTGTGTGACTGCGGAATGAATCCATGGCTGACTATTATTATTACTAAAGCACCTATTTTACCTTGACTGGACACCATCGTCCAAAGCGGCTGGGTTGTTTGTATCCTGTCTGCAGCATGCGCAGTGCCAGCCTCTCATTGATGGGGTACACTCTCTCGAAGAGACTGCTGCGATACTGTACGATGTTCCGTAGTCGCTTGGTCAGCGTGTACCGCACGATGTGAGCCTTGCGACCGGCCTCAAGCTCAATACGTCGTATCAACAGATCTTCTAGCTTTGACTACAACAAAGTCGACAATTAAGTACATGTACCTAAGATTATGAGAGGACCATTGTTCGTGACATCCGCTGATGGAATTGGAAGCCTCACCTGTACATCAGAGAGTCGGTTCGTATCATTGTCATACACCTCCTCCAAGTCGTTCCTCATCCTGTCCGTGGCGTCCTCCTCCAGCTCTTCATCTTCCTCTTCTTCCTCCTCCTCTTCTTCAAACTCTTCGGCAAGGATCGCTTCGATGTCATCCTCCTCCTCTTCTTCCTCTTCTACTTCCTCTTCATCAGAATCTTCTTCTTCATCCTCTTTCTCGGCCTGGCATTCATGCATAGGAAGATATCATTATTCCACAATTCTAAACAGGACTTAACGCCCAGAAAACACAGCTCATATGACTCCATAATGACATGAATACTTGACATGACACTCAAACCTTTCTCTCAGCTTTTCTTTCATCAGCTTCTTTCTGGAGTTCCTCTCGTCTCTTTGCAATTGCTGCTTCCTGGAACAAGTGTATATGCGATCATACATTAGTACAAGTGATATAATTGGACACAAGAACACATTCATAATGACCACTCTTCGTTGTGTATCTGCATGGCTGATATCCGTCTTTGTACCCTTTTCTTCTGTTTTTTCTCCTTGATGCGCTGCTTGCGGGCAAGTTTCTTGTCACGCTTCTGTCGCCATTTGTCGAGTTTTGGCGGAAGGAGTCTGGCGATGATGTCTGTGTCCTCCACAGCAAGGATCAAGGCACAGTCCGGGTAGAGACCTGCCATCCCCATGTACTCAGCCTCGTCGGTCGTACGCGGGAATCCCTCCAACACAAATCCAGTGGACCTGGAACATGACAGTCAATGTCAAATGGATTTTGAAGCCTGTCATGGATCTAGCTTGTGGAAGTCATGTTGAAAACCAGTAAGATAACTCACTTGAAAGGTTCTTCATTCCAGAAGGCACCGATGATTTTGTCGAGGAGTTCTGTTGGCAAGGCTTCATCCTCCTTCAGGTAGTTGACAATTGCCTCCTCGTCTTCCGTAAACTCAACTTCTTCTTCCTCCTCCTGCTATTGCAACAAAACAGATGCTTCTTGTGAATGACGGATTAACTCTATGTGCCTGATATAGTTAAATAATGTTATTATATATCACATGGCAATGACATGTCATTGGTAAACATTGAAAACTAACCCCTTTCTCCTCATCACCAGTGACGTTTGTGTTTTCCTTGGAGGCCATCTTAGCGATGTTCTCTCCACTTTCCTGTCCCTCAAACTTTGTGCCATCAGGGTTTGTGATTCCAGACACCTCTCCCTCCTCCCTGGATAGCAATCAAAGGGTTCTCTACATGGACAGCCACTTATTTCCATAATGTTGGAGAAGGTCTGTTATTACCAAGTTTACATTTCAATTTTTGATGTCACACAAATTTTTGTCTGCAGCTAATTTAGATATTCCATGTGCTTAATTTTCATGACATAACTAATGCTGAAGTCAAGTTCAACACAAAACCTCATGTGATTTTCGCCCATACCTTTGTTTTGGATACTCCGATCAATCTCAAATGTTATTATATTTGCATTTGGCATTAAACCACAAACTGTTTCCATCAAATGTTAATAAGTTTGAAATCCTAAACTCTCAAAATGATCAGGCTATTCGAAACAAAGTTATGGGTATAAATCATTCAAGGCTTTGTGTTGAATTTCATTAAACATTAGGGAAAAATACAGGGTTATTGACACTTTTGACAGATAATTCACTTTTCTTATGACCACAACTGATGCAGACGACATACTCATCCTCGTCTTCCTCCTCGGGTTCCTCCTCCTCCTCCTCCTTGTCCTCCTCGTACTCAGGACCGATCTTTTTCTTGGTTTTGGCGATGACGAGCTCCTGTAGTCGCTCGCGGTACTGGATGTGGAACAGGCCCAGTTTGTGTGCCAGGTGGCGGCCGTGGAGGGACTTCCCGGAGCCACGCGGCCCGAGGATCAACAGGCGCTTCGCCGGAGGCTGAGCATAAGGCAGGAATATATTCACTACAGAGTTTAAGCGCTTTTCCTTTTTTGCAGCTGTTACTTTTTATGCGCTTGAAGTTTCAAGCATTTTTGAATAATTTCTGCATTTCTAGCATTTCTGGATAATTGGTTCACCTTGAATGGTTCGTCCTTGGGGAGATAGACCTCCGGATCGGCCAGGAACTTGTCCCGCTCGTCACCTGTGGCGAAGTAGTATGTTTTCTCCCGGTACTTGGCGGCTATCTCAGGGTTTCCTGGCCAGAGAACGTCCTTCTCCTTGAGGGCGACCGGACAGAAGTAGTTGGTGTCACCCAGCTGCTTCTTGACACTGCGGTTCGGGTCCTCCTCCTGAGGAAATTTTTCCAAAATGTTATTCAAAATTCCATGTGCAAAGAAATGATTGTAATCTTAATCAAATCCAATGTTGTGTTTCTATCAATGTATACATTGAAGGCATGAAGAGATCACTGTGTTCCCCCACCTCCTCTGCCTCCTCCTCTTCTTCCTCCTCTGCCTCTGCATCATCTTCCTCCTCCTCATCGATGTCGTTGCCCTGGAGCTCCCAGCCCTGGTACTGCAGGCTCTCTGTGTAACACATACCATAGGGGGTTATTCACCCAACATTGGTTCCACAAGTCTTGATCGTACAATAATAATAACCTGTGACTGTGACTGGTCACATCACCGTGGTAACCAACACTCACTCTCGAGGTTGTTTGCGGCCTCCTGTAGCAAGGCCTGAGGGTCCCGGGGGCTGGGGGGTCCTTCCTCGGGACGGAGCAGGAGGTCCAGGGACATGGGCTCCAGGCTGGTCGTCCCAGTGATGACGGCCATTGCTGAGGTCCACTCCACGTCCCACTGTTTGCGGACCTCACGCTGAGCTTCCAGCTCCGGTCCATCCGGCGGCATCCGCTCCTGGCGACAAAACAGTGGGGCCATCTATATATATAGTACTGTATATAGACAGATTTTATATTTTTTGTGGTTTACACAAGCAGGTTCATTTACTTCCTTGAAATAAACACGCAATCTTACCCCTTCCGGAGTGGCAGGTGGTGGCGTGGGAACCACTTCAACAGCTTCTGGCTTTGCCTCAGGCTCTGTCAGTCAAACAAAATTAACTGATCAATGTATTCCAAACATGCACATAATTTGTCGTTCTCATTACAGTGTACATGTACAGTTTGTCTGTAATATTGAATGGTAATAAATTCGATTTCTAAGTTGCAGGGCTATGAGGATCACAAATTGACCCTCATGACTATTACATTTGAATAACTATGCCAAATTCTCACCAGTAAATCACTACCATGCCACAATACATACATGACATCACCTCAAACACTGTAACAGAGTGCAATATGTTTCCTTGCTCGCACGTGATGCAGCATGTGATATATCTACACTTCAGGAATTCACTACATTTTGTATGTACAAATTCAGCGTCAATCTGAGTCCATGTATAGATTGAATCTGTACATCGCCAAACCACTGGGAGCAATGTACATGTATAATGCTAGTGCTACACACTGTCACTTCATTCTGAAGTATACCATGCAAACGAGCAAACAATCTACATACTGTAATGGTATCCCTATGGTACCAGAGAGGAGATTTAGCCATTACCTCAAAATATGACTGATGCCAAAAGTTAACTTCGTTGACAGGATCCAAATGAAAACAATTGCCAACATTATTTGGGATCATAAAGCATTGATTTGTGCATAAAACAATATTGGGAAAAACAAAAGTTTATCATGTTAGAAAATATGACTATTAGATCTGATTTATCGTGATTCACATCATTAATCATAGCTCTGATACTGAATCATTATCTGTATATATATATATACATCAGTGTAGTACCTTCAGGCCAGTTTTCACGTACACAAACGTAAGTGCAGATATTGTCAAGTGAGTATTTTTTCTAATTGGTATACACATGTACAAACAAAGGTTGGTGAATTTTAAAATGTAAATTGATCCAAAAAGGAAAAGGAATGTGCAAGCAAGTAAAAATGATGTTATGAATATTAGCACTGCTGAAAGAAATAGTGAAAACTGTTAATATTGGGAAATATAAGTACATGTATACTTTAAAGTTCATGAGCATACATGGATGTTATAAGTATAATAGAGCAAGCAGCAAGCACTGTGAAAAGTACATGTAATTGTAACAGATATATATGGATTGGGTTACGTTGGGTTACAGGGGTATTAGCTGGTTGTGGCAGGTGAGTAGCTCTGGATAGCTGTAGGAGAGAGAGGTAGGGGACAGCTTGATAAGCCTTTGGGCGGTAGGGAGAGAGAACTCTGGGAGAGGCGGGGTACCTTGCTCTGGACTGGTCTGCTGGGACTCGGACCTCTCCTCCACACGCAGCTGGTCGCGCTCCGTGTCGTCGGACCTAGCGGAGTCAGCACCGTCCTGGTCGTCAGCGGCTACAGACACACAGACAATACATGGGTGGGTGGCAACATGCGAACATCGGAGAGTACCTACTGGGTATACATGTGTGGTGGTCGTAACCTGGCAATTAAATGTTTGTGATGGAATACTTTTAACACATTTGGTGTCAATATATAATGATGTTGGGAAGTCTTTTTGACACACCAGAGAGTGTCCATAAAGTTGGTTTGAAAAAGGTGACTCCCCAAATTGATAAAAAGTTAACAAAATATTATAAATTCTAGCAAATTTAGACTGTAATTTTTGCATTAAGTGTTGCACGTCACATAGCACTAGACACCAATAACAAGGTCAAGTCATCTGCAGATTATTAAATTGTAAGTCATGCGATGTTAGTAACCATAGTAACTGCAGCACAATTAGTAGATCTGAAAACAAAATTCAAAGAAAATACAAGCAAGGTACTTGATAGATATGTGCTCCAAAAGTCTGTATCAAGCACTAGAGCATGCAATTCGAGCTGTATATAACTTGCAGCTAATCTATGAGATATACGTGATAATTTGAATGTGCCTGATGTAAAATTATGCAAACAACATTCAAGTACCAAGTATGCACAGAGTTCTGAGCACAAACAAACTGGGGATCCACCAGGCCTCGGCGAGCTCTGGTTCACGAGGCAGGTCTCAATGTCGCAACAACATATCAGTGTATTGTATGAATTTGTCATAACATGTGGTATAGCAGTAATTTCACTACAGTATTTATATACATCGATACATATAGGTTGAAGTACTAGTACACATGGTAAAGGGTTTCAGAAATGAGCATATATATATTTAGAATACAGTTTATCAAAGTTTTTTTAGATATATTATTATATATGGTTAGTGGCTAACTGTTATTACGGTATATATACCTCAATGATCCAAGCTTTCGTATTGTTTTGATTGTTCTAAAAAAGCCTAATAATATAATGTAACCTTCCAGAACTTTCCAAGCAGATTATATTGACTACATGTAGTAGTCTACATATAGTAGCTGGAATATCTAGCAGTTGAACAGCATCTATCTTTCTCCGATTTGTGTTAAAAGCGCTCACAGTACAGATCTATACATCCTAACAGCAAAAAACATCAATTTGCTCAGCATATGGAACTAAACAGTATGTATATAATGTTAGCTAAATACCTCTGATAGGCGAGTATTAAATTTTGACACCAGCTACTACTAAAATATATGATTTTAATACCTGCAGCCTCCTCAACTCGTATCTCAGGATATTCTGGCTTCTCGTCTACGAAGGGTTGAAAAGCAGATGCATCAATCAAATAAATGATCATAGATTCTGCTCAGCACCAATATTTGCATAATCAAGACATGCAAACAATATTGTTCATACAATTCATACACTTTCTCAGAACGTTCCCTAGTTTGTCGCAAAGGGATATGAAAGTATTCACAAACTGAAGGTTCAAAGAGTTAAATTGCCCTATATATACATGTACATATGGGTTTTTTCGTAAGTCACACCACAGGTTGTATTGTTGTTTTTAAACATTGCTACATTTGAGTTGACATTAGAGATATGCAATTGAGAATCGTCAGATGATAATGTGAGTTTTTTATGTATGGAATGTTTTTTTGTTTTTTTTCTCATGCAGGTTTGTTTTCTGAAACTAAATATTCAAATGTGTGGGATGGTACTGTAAAATCTATGTTTTGGCAAGTCCTCTGAAAATGTTTACAACAGAATCAATGTCAGAGAAACCGGTTATAGATCATGTCAGCTGGTGAGTAGAGCATTGGATTATGTACAGAGGGAGGCATAAAATGGGAAGAAAAGCTACCTTCCCCAGCTGTTCCATCTGCTTCACCATCTCCCTCTGCTGGTTTTTCTTCACCTTCGCCCTCTGTAGTTTACACAGTGTGCAAATAGAATGAGTTACTACCGGTAACTATTCATGTAAATGGTGCACATTTCACACTATCAACAATGCATTTCTCTTACCGGTTAATCTCGAGTGAGTACAAGTGTACATGTACTAACACACATGCAAATATCACACACGGTCAACTTCACATTTACATGCATCATGCATATGATTTTGCACATTCGCATATAGCTTAGTCTAAAGAACAAGAGCGCCTTGCACGATACACACACAGCTCTGATATCACATACACGATTGACAATATCACCCATGTACAGACATCAAGTACACACAGACATACATGTACAACTTCCAGCAGGCAGCCTGCCGCCGCGTACACACCTTCGTCACTGACTTCCTCGCCTGCCTCCAGGCGGCGTTGTCTCTCAGCCTCCTTCTCAATACGAGCCGCCTCCTCAGCCGCCAGCCGCTCCTGCTCCAACCGCCGCCTGCAATACAATCATGGCATGTACAGGTATTTCTTTTTGACAGTTAATTTTCTTACTTCATTAATTCATTACATTAAAATACACACATGTACAATTATGGGAATAGAAATCTACAATGACAATCAATTCTCCCCTCTTCCTGGAATGCCAAAGTGAGAGCACCCAAAGTATATGCTAGTAAATACAAAAATTTTATCAATCAACTTCATTCAGTAAATTAAGAAAAGGGTTTTTTACTTTTCTTCTTCTTCTTTGAGTCGTTTCTGCTCAGCTTCGCGGTCGAGTCTTGCTTGGATCTTACTGTCGATCTCCTCTCCATGAAGGAAGTACCAGCGCTTGATCAGGAAGTCGCCGTTCTCGCTGTCGTCCTTCAGCGTGATGACCTCGTCTGGGATGATCCCTTTCTCCAACATCATCCCCCACTGGTCTCGCGTCCTCGGGAAGTTGTCAAATATCCAACCACCGTTACTGTCCGCAAAAGAGTTTTTTTTTCAGCACAGCCAACATGAAAGATGCAGGCATGAAGAAAGGATGTGTTTATCACAAATTAAGAAAGAATGGCGATGAATATAGGCTCCGTAATTGAAAGAATTGAAAAGAAATTCTCGTAATAATTGTACATCCGCTCCTGCGTAAACAATTGATGACTTACACATTCAAGTACACAACAAATTGTTATTGTTGTTACAACATGACAAAGATGCGTACGTTGGTCCATCGGGGTTGGCTGCTGCCATCTCGTCCTCAGTGACTTTGATGACCTCCTCCATGACTTCGATCCAGACTTCCGGCTGCAAGGTCACGTCCTGTTCCGAGGCGACCTTGACCGCTGCATCTACAATGACCTTGACCTCGGCGTGCTCGGCATCCACCTCAAATTGGGGCGGTTCAGACCGGTCCGTGGTCCCACCCTCTGTAGGTTCGGCAGTCAAGGTTGTGTCGTCTGTGTGGTACAAATGAGGCAGGTTATAACAGGTAGTCGAAATTGTTGGTTGTTGGAAAGATTTACACGTTGACTATTGCAAGTGTCAGTGAAGCAAAGAGGAAGACAGGGTTAAGGCTATCAACATCACCTCTGGTCGGTAAGTTATATATGATCAGAAATAATTTTGTTCAAAACACAATTATATTAAATAAGGTACATTTGTAGCAGATAAACAGGATCAGTAATACATGTGTTGATCTTAAGATATTAGATCTTAGAACACCAGTAGAAGGCTGTTATAAAAGTAGTGTATAGCACCGGGTTCCCGGTCCAGATGAGATACATGTGTGTACGTAATCTGAAGACCAGATCGAGGCAAACATCAAAAGATGCAGCACTCGGATATTACCGAAATATACATGCATAATATGGTAAGCAGCATAGGTATTAGCAAGTCCTCAGCATGTGGTGCAACCAGGTTTAGAACACTGTAGGAGAACCAGAACAAAGAAAAGCTTGTAGATATGTTGTCAGGATAGGAGCAGGCATTGTATCCATGGTAACCGTACCCGCGGTGACCTTGGTGTCATCCTGTGAGCTGTCCTCGGCTGGTTTGTCCTCGGACTCAGAGGACTCTTGCTGAGTTGTGTCCTCGCCTGATGGCTTCTCTGTGCTGACGTCTGTGGAACATGCAGCATGCCAACTCAACTACCAGCTATGTGCTATTGTGTGGCAACAGAACACTACACAACACAAGCTTTTTAGCTTACACTAATAATGGATAATCAACTTCACAGTACAGTGTACATCACAATATTCAGATGGACACAATCGAGGTCTCAGTTTTATGTTGTGTGCATAAAGTAACACTACCACATGTACACTTTGGAAGTGACAGCAATGTTTTCATTCAAGTGTGACATCTATAGCATCAATTGTGCTCAGTAACAATAGAGTGTGCATCCCAAACTACCAAGTGCTCATTTCTGACAAGAATTCATGACAGTCTTCACTCGCACTCACTCTGTGTGTCATCAGCAGAACTTTTCTCGTCATCACTCTCCTCTTCTTCTACAGACACAACGGGTGAAAAACAGTCGACAGAAACTTATCATAATGTAAAACAGTGTGGACAGTTTTTCTATCAGATAACAACGGTGTATTCCTAGATGAGAACAGATACTACTGGTACGAAACAACAACAACAACAACAACAACTAATATAGGAGAAGTATCATTCAGCATGTATTCAATTTCCATCTATGGTGATAATTATGATGAACCTACTAATCTATTACAACAACGAAGTGTAACTATCAACATCTAATTAATATTGATGTACAATATTGTGCTCAGTCTCATACCTTGGGCAGCTCTCTCTTCTGCAGCGCGCTCCAGTTCTGCAGCCAGAGCTACAAGAATAACAAACAACACTTTTACTACTTTACAAAATATATATTCATCTGCCAATTTACATAGCAAGTGTTGAGTGGTTAAGTGTTGACGACAGTTAGCCTCTTCAGCCAAGTTCACTTAACCGTAGCCTGTTACTCAGCCCCGTTCACTTACCCGCTTCTTTAGCCTGTTATTCAGTCCCGTTCACTTACCGGCCTCTTTAGCCTGTTGCTCTGCCTCCCACTGTTCCTTGAGTCGAGTCCTGACTGTGTGTATAGCGCCCTCTAGGGCTTCCTCTCGCACTTGTTCAATGATTCGCAGTCGTTCTTCCTCCAGTTTCGGTTTGATGTACTCATCCATGTTCAGGACCTGTGAACAGGCCCAGTATTGTGACAATCACTGAATTATGTACTACGAGCCAAATTAGATTCATGAATATTAATCAATCACACGACCATTCTAATTCTGTTATGTGTGACCACTGGTCTCTTACATGCCCAGAAAACATATGGATTTGAAAGACATCCAACTGGTCAAGACTGTGGATATGCAAAAAGTTGTAATGCATTTTCCTACACTAACCTTTGCCCCATATTTCTCGGCCAGGAGATTGCTCAGGGTGGTTTTGCCAGAGAGAGGCGGTCCTGTGACGATTAGCTTGCAGGAAGGTCGTGGCTGAGGTGGTAACAAGTACGGTCGAGGGTTCTTCATGAACTTGCCCATTGCCTCCTCACTCGACATACAGTAGATTTTGTCCAGGAAACTACAGAGGGAGATGCCAAGAAATCTTCAATTAGTAAATGCTAAAACTGACTGCAATCGCAAGTCAAGAGAGTATGTTACGTTGTATTTTGGATAGGATTCATTATAACATGAATGAACCATGTGCAAACAACATATTCATTAATTTACTAGGACAGTGAACAAACCTGACGGCAAACTCTGGTTTTCCCGGGATGAGATTTCCCTCAGCGAGCGAGACGGGACACTGTCGGAGCCAGCGACTGCGCCGCCAGCGATATCGCGGGGCGACCATGAGCTTGGGAGCGAGCTGCCGCATCAGGTCGTCTGTCTCCATGTCCTCGGGCATCTCCTCCTCCTCTGGGTCCTGGAGACGCAGCGGGACAGCCGCCGGCCGCAGCACGAAACAGTTCAGCCGCATCATCAGCTCCTAGATCGTCAAGAATGTCAAATAATTTCTCTCCATTCTAACCACGACACATCCAGGAGCCTATTTCACAAAGGATCTAAATTTACTTTAGCTGAATATGTTCAGCATTTAGCATAGGATTTAGTAGGCTTGGTCATCCTAAGTAGATTCTTTGCGAAACAAACCCCAGGTACATTTTGGAGTAGGTGGGGGGTGGGGGGGGAAGTAGGTTTCAACATTCCTGTAACAATATTGTGCTTACAACATGTAGATATTTCTTCATGAAATTTAATTCAAAAACTTCCAACCTTAAATAGGAGGTTAAGGCTCTTATTTGCGTCCAGTTCTATGAGGAATTGTTGGTCATGATCTGCCATGTAATCCTGGAATGGACAAGATAGAAAATGTAGCAATGTCATCCAACACTGTTTGGACAAGTAGGCTACTGCATCATTTTTGGTAAAAAAAAACTTATGATTATCATGGAGTACCTCCAGTATACGAAGCAAGTTCTTCTTGTACTTTGTGATGTTATCTTGCACGTGGGTGGGTAAGTCCTCAGGCCGCTTGATGAGTCGCTCTAGAACCTCAGCAGATAGACCAAGGTCCCCCTCCTCCTGCAACACAACCACAAGGTAACTTACAGTGTTGTGTAAGGAACATAGACTTTGAGTTTCTGTTTATATCAACAAAGTCATAAAATACCACACTTAGACCCGGTATTTGAAGGGGAATTTCTCCACTCTGAAGATTTACAATAAGACAACTATCCCAGTTTGTTTGTTTTGGTTTGACCTACCTCTTCTTCACCTTCTTCTTCCATTTCTTCTTCTTCTTCTTCTTCGCCTTCAGTCCGACTCTGAAACCAAACAAAATTTCTGTTCATCTCTCGAACAGGTGACAGCAATAATATTGATAGACCCTATGATTTACCAGATTTTACGACATATAGTGCATCAGTACTGACTGGTGCTCGAGTCCTGTCTGGATCATAGACGTCCTTCGTGAAGATCTCGCCTGTGATTGGATCAACTCTTTGCGCAACACGACGCGCCTCCAGGTCTGCATCTGGGATCTGCCAATCAGATCAGACACTTGGTCATGACAACTGTGTTTATTTGACTTTATGTTACTGGTATGGAATTGTGAAGTTGTTTAGCCAGCAAAACTGCATGTACAGTACCTTGAGATTGATGATGAAGTCAGGCTTGAGTTTCCAGTTTTTGACCAGTTCCAGCTGATCCTTGATGCTCATGTAATCTTCGCTGAGAGATGGGAATCCTTCTAGCACGTAACCTGACAGAAATATAATGCATCAACTGGTCAAGTCCAAGAATAAATTCTGAACAATTAACTCTTCAATATAGACTAGTATGTGTGGTTATCACAATGTTGCCTGTTGAATACAATTCAACAACATGACACACAACAATCACTGATAAAAACTTATTTGCCATTCAGTGATAAACATTGACATACTCTATCAATATGATTTATAAATAACTTTGAACACCACTCGACTCCTACCATGGTGGGCCACCTCTTCAGAGTTGATTTTTTCCTCGACCATTTTGGCGGCGACATCCTCGGGTATGGCCTCGCCTCGGAGCAGGATTTCCTGGAGCCGAAGTCCTGCCTCAGTCTGCATGTCAACTGCTCGCTGGATCACTTCCGTCGCTGTGGACCCAACATCACAACATTTATCAGAATGTGAGCAAACGTGAGCACAAATAATACTAGTAAATCTATTATGTGTTTTGAATGTGCTTCCATGAATATTGCCATTTTTATCTTAGTAATAAATAATTTTCATTGATCTCATCATGCTCATGAACATGATTAAAGTTTGAAACAGAAATGTGCACACAAAATGTAGAGGTGGTCGATAAAATAACTTTTAAAATTTGAAAAAAATCATGTATGGAGCAACAGGACAATTATGCTCACCATTTACATGTTCACATTTCCACTCCTGTGCAAGTCGCTGAGCCAAGGCGGTTTTCCCGGCTCCGGGTTTACCCAGCACAATAAAACAAGTGGGTTTGGAATGTAGAAAGCGCAACTCTGCCTGAAATTGATAGCAAAATAGACGCATTTCATTCTCACCTATAAGTATAGCAAAGTTCTTGAGAGCTCCGAAAAAGCCCAATGCCATGAGGGAGTGAAAGATATGGCATTTGCAATGAAAATTTACATGCTGAATGTAAATCTCAGCATATGCTCACCTGATCTTCATTGTAAGGATCATGATGTAGATTATTCAGAAGCTGGTCAATTTCAGCAGTATTGCTGGTTACAGTGAGTGGTACATCCATCGAGATGGTCTGATCAGATGGTGGAGTCATGTCCATCTGTCAAAAGAACAAAACAAAGCTAATAATGTTGACGTACTCGATGCAGTGATACAGATCTGTTCTCAAAAAAAAATTAGTCAATATTTTGATTCAATGACAGTTGCTAATCATTTATTAGCCTTTTAAATCAGGAAATGTCAGATCTCGAATAAAAATACAGTATATTCTAGCTTAATATCATGAACACGGTGAACAGGCAAAATATCACACAATGCTACACTGCAGATTTACCTGTTTAGGCATATCAATGCTGATACTTCAACAAAAATTGATTTTATCCCTCAGGTTATACTAGTAACCCACGATAGTGCACGTTCTTATTTCCGGTGGGGTCCTGATTTGTGTGGTGTATGTACTGCATTATCAGAATTTCTATTCGGCTTCAGTGGCTTTGTTTGAAGCAGATCAGGGTACATCTATCAGTTCCCCATCCACTGACAACCTAGAACCTAGGCCTATCAGATGCTAGTATTGTCAATGAGGAATCGATCCCATGCAGGACCACTCGTTTGTTAGGCGAACTTTCTACCACTGAGCAACTGACACCAAATAATTTTACAAGGAAATAATTAAGCTGATTGGTGACGTGTGCATTCGTCAGAATTTGATACTGTTCAGTGCATGTGTTTGATTCTTGCACATTTGACTTTGTCTTTTGTGATGATCAGGTGTTACAAATCCTTATACTTAAATATTATTTACTGTCAGTTTTTTACATGTACTACCTCTTTGTTGCGCTAATTGTGAACTGTCTTGGTGTTTGACTGAGGACAGTCACGCTCACACTGCACGTGAGTTCAACAACAATCATACAATCAATGATCTAGATTGAATGCAATCTCTGTGATCTTGACGATAAACAAGGTTGAGACCACCGTCACAAAAATATACGTTAAGGCCTAGTAAACATTCGAGCTGTATGTATGCCTCGACTGTATTGCATGAATCGATCATAGACAATGTTAGCCCCACCGTGGCCAATTACAGTCTCAACGTCTAGTCAGTCGGTAGACGGTGAGACTGTAATTGGCCACGGTGGGGCTAAGACAATGTAACGTCATAAACGTAATATGATGGTCGTGTGGGGATCTCAAAATAGGGATCGATAGGCCTACCAGGTAATCATGACTGTAAATGAAAACATTTGTCTCAAAAACTCAGGATACAATAACTATGCACTCAGTATGTTAAATTTCATATATGCAATGAGTTATTCAAGATCCAAACTAGATCTACGCATGGATCTACGTGTGTTAGATGGTGTCCCCTGTCAGTTTTCATATGTGTATTGATGTTCATTTGTGTAAAAATATTTCTAAAAAAATCCAAACTAAGGCAGAAGGCTATAGATATCTATTTACAACTGCTCCAGCCTGAGCGACGCGGAGCTCAGGCTGACAGCTACTCTAAATTGCCCTGGACAGTCACAGTGTTTTATGGGTACAAAACTGATCGTAAAAAATTAACAATCATGCAATGTCGTCACTCGTTATTAACTTATTTAATCTTACTGTTTCGGGAGTTAACTATTCATACAAACAACTGATATCCATTCATGTACATTCATCCATTCGTAAAGCAAAATCTTTTCAGAAACAAACCTTTCGCTCCTCGGTGTCCGCCATGATTGTTTGGTTACCATGGCTGAAGTATCGGAGGTTATGGTGACCAAAACCCTTACAGTAGGGGGTATACGCGACCCGGCCGCAAACGCGACCCGGCCGCCTGTCAGCTGTTGATATTTCCCCTGTCACCTGTTGATATTTCACGCATGACTGGATCGACATGCCCGGACGATTGAAGGTTCAAGCGCCCTAAGAGCATTTTGACAGGCTAGTCTGTGATGTATTGTGGGATGTTCATTGGTTTAATGAAGAATTATGTTCATTGGTTTAAAGGGGCACTGTATGGGATTCGGCTTTCAGGGGATTTCCAAGAAAAGGAGATACTTGATTGCCAATTTTTTTTCAGCTTTTATTGTTCATTCATTAGTATTCATTGAGCATTCTCATCGGATGAAAGAGACATATATTAAAAGTTCACACAAGAAGAATATATTCAACATGCACAAAGATATTGGCATATGAGATACAAAAATTTTAACACACGAAAATCGAATCATAAATCACAGACATGAATTTCAAGCACACAAATGTCAATCACTCTGAGTCCCGGGAGTCTGAATCCCAAGAGTCAGAAGCATCGTGGGTGGGGTGCTGAGGCGCGGGGTCCCGGTCTGCATGGGGGCAGATGTGGTGGCTGCCCTTTGACAGGAGTGACGCCGCTGTTCTTGTCTTCGACATTGCCATGACGCTGCATCTGAGTCAACTGCTCGTGGTACACCAGTTCTGCGCCCATAGCGACGAGAAGTATGCAGTGACTTCAACAAGGGGTTGGCTAGAAAAAAATAAAATTTTCAAAATTATGGCATGTTGTTGTGTACAGTATACAAAAAAGTATAATATGGCATAACAGTGCAATATGAAATCATAACAGCTCTAGGTGGAATATAAAAATCTAAGGACCTTTCTTGCCGCGGTGATTAAAGCTATAATCACTTTTAGGATTGACAACATTTATTTTTCTGCAGTAGCTTTGTTTTGTATATAGAATGAGAAATCGTACAAATTTTGGTCTGAAAATGTGTATTACGTGCCTAAATTGAGTTGCCAATACAAGATTCAAACTCAATTTTTCACTCAAAGCGGCCCGCCTCTACACACAGTCTGGTGACGTCATTGGTATTTGTCTAGATACTGTGGCAACCGGCAATGAATGCAGGCCGATCATTCTCTATCCACTGTTTTCGTGCACGATTAACGGCAATTTGCTAAGTATCTGTTGTCGAACTGTGCATATTTCTTACATATTCCCGACTATCTCGAGATGTACTTTCAAGTTTGCGTGACAAACAAGAATGCCAAATTTGACTTATTTTAAAATTGATTCCAACTTTAAGGCGGTAGTGCCATCCCTCCACGTCGTTGTGAATAGCCATTCGAAACATGGACCAGTCTGGAGGGATGAACACTCTGCCGTTTATCCACGTGGCCCAGACATAGTCCAAGGAAGAAGTCAGTACAGGACTGGGTTCCTCTAGTGAGGCCAGGGAGTCAAATGTCTGACGGATATGCTCATGTGGCAGTAGCGGCAACGTCATGAGTTTCCTGCATAGCAGAAATGACCAAAGAGAAATAGACATTAGCAACGAAACAAAGCCATGGTGTAAACTAGAAGCAGCTTTGCGTTTATTCGTAGTTAATGCTGCAATCCCAACTCTTGAATCTGCATGCGGTAGATAGCCTAAAAAGAGGAATAATCAAGTTTAAGTTAAATATCAGAATACATTAATACGTAAAAACTAGATGATGGTAGTTAAAGGAGGACTTCCTATCAATGTGTATTGGCTTCGACACAGGAGGACTTCCTATCAATGTGTATTGGCTTCGACCAATGATTTTACGGTTAAAACTTCCATATAGCAAATATATCTCAATGCATTTGAGCGGAGAAAACTTTAAGCTTCGTTCACATATGGAATATGTATATATTTGTTCAGTACAAACAAATCGTACTGAGGATATAACATCAAAAACACCGAAAATCTGCAAGTTTTTTCCACTCGGCAGTGCATGGCTGACAGAAACGTCATACATGACGTAAATTTCTGTGACGTCATTGTTTTGATAGAAGCCTCGACAGGCGGCTCATTTCACTGGAACCAAAGATGCCGGAAGTGATTCGTTGCCAGAGGCATCATCAAAACAATGACGTCATCGTTTTGACCCATTCATTCTCCCCAGTCTGAGGGCGAGGCCCGCTAGTTTAGTTTCTTTTCAATTTTACATTCGATAGTAGTTTTAAAAATATGATCTCTTCGATTTTGAAGTCATCTGAATGAATATTCCATGTGCGTGAAACCGAATATGTTACCGAATTGAGTTTGAATTTGATAGGAAGTCCTCCTCTAATTGAAACTGAAATGTGTTAAGTTAAGTAAATACGATGTAATTACCTGAGTGAAGTGGAACAAGCATCCTTTGATGTCTACACCCTGCCAAATCGCTCTCACTGCTTGCCACATGGCTGCTTCGAAATCTAGCACCACACGCCTTACACGTTGATGGTGGTTGTTGAGCAGATCGAAAACCGCCTCGAGTACGGAGCGATAATCGACAGCCCCTCGTCTAGACATGAGAACAAAGCAGAGAGGGACCTGTCAGTGAAACACGCTTTTTGGTCAAAGTTTTGTTTTGAATAATCGGATCAACTTGAAATTTTGTTTGCCTTAATTGTGTGTCATGCCACAGGTTTTCACGAAATTTCAGAATTCTATCTAAAAAATGAAAAAGTTGGCAATCTACCCTAATGTTAAACTTCAGAACAAAACGGGATCAAACAAATTCCATCAAATTCAGTGCTTCCATCATGTTTATGCCCGTACAGAATGAACCTATTGCGTTGGTTTGGAGTCGGAAGGCACAGTCGGTGTATATAAGAAAATACTTATTTTGAAGCAGTACATACATGTAACTCAAACGTTGAACAAAAGTTGTTTTTTGTGCCGACTCTGAAATTCAATGTTGGGGCTGAAACTTAACGTTTGGGTTATATCTTGCCAACTTTTTCATTTTTGATACGATGATCCAAAACAAAAATACGGCCAAAAGCGTGTTTCACTGACAGATGAACTGGACTTTAGATAGTCCCGATAACAGGAGATGCAACGATTCACGTATTATAATTAAAAAAAAAACCCAAAACATTATAGTGCAACAGTAATAAAATGAAAACAAATAAAAGAAAATTCATTGAATTTAACTAGAAACCCATCTTTTATGGGTTTCTGACATAACGTATGACAATGAAACACATCAGCACACAATTTGACAAAAGAACATTTCTATTTTCAAAAAAATTATACTAGGCCTACCTCATACTCAACAAGTTTGTTTTTAAAACTACTACAGAGTCTTGCCGCTTCATGGATTATCATCGAAATAATCACAAGTTTATTCACCTCTCATACTTATAATTATGGATCCTTTGGTTCTGCAATATTTTTGATCAAAATCAATTTAGTTCCAGATCATATATATCAAGCTCATGAATACTCCAAGTTACTGAAACTTGTTTTCATTTCAATTAGATCCATATCTTCAACAATGTTCGTCATGTGTCTAAAACATTGAACTAGTTCAGTATATATATGATCTAAAAGAGGCAGCTCGTGGAACATCAGTGATACGTATATATTATAACATGGTTTGTTGTGTATCATGCCCAATATCATTGCCCGGAGTGTCAGTATCAGTCCGAGTCCGAAGGACTAGGGCAGATGCAGCACGAGGGCAATGATACAGGGCATGATGCAAAAAAGCCATGTTGTAATATTTTTTTTCACCTAATAGGACTGATCACCATAACAACAATTGTTTGTTCAGGACAATGGCAAAAATACCTCCATTTTGATTGGTTTATATCACAGGGCGATACAGGAATTTTCTGTGTCGCCCTGCTTTTTGGGCCGAGGTAGGGCGATACAGAAAATTTCCTATACATGTATAGCCCTGTTTTTCAGGACAGATCATCATCTGTATCATGTTTAATATTCTGTTTATCAATCAAGGGGCATTTTGTTGTTATCAGGGCAATTTCAGTTCTATTAGGTGAAAAAAGTGAATTATGTATCCGTAAATGTAAACTTTGTTTGTTTTAGGAGGGTGTATCGTAGTATGTAGGTTTTATATTTTTAGTAGATTCTAGTACTAGAATCATTTGGCTTGATACGGGTGAGTGTTATTATCGAGTTTATAAAAGAACGGCCATCCATAGGTAACACGATAACCCATGCAATCATTACGTACAGGGCTATTGTGTTCGGTGTATTCTCATTCGAATAATATGAATTTTAAAAAAAATATATATATTATGTCTAATATATGATCTATATGATGACCATAATTTGAAGTTAACATTACCATAGATTAGACCTCAGTGTACTTTCAGAAACTTCAGTCAAGCAGGTAGAAAACGGTTTGTGGAATGAAATTACACGTGCTGTCGACAATTTCGACCCGGTTGGTTAATACCATAGATATCCCATAATGTTTTCTTACAGCTCTATGGTTAATACGCGTAAGCTGAACGAGGGAGCATTCATCTTTATAAGATGGATGAGCCCATCATGCAGGTTCACGGATTGTTTGAGAGCGTTTGGAAAGAGTGGTTAGGTCTAGGTCGGGTATTCACTATCCTCACACTAATATGACATCGCTAAAAGAAACTATAAAATTGATAAATTTACAATCATTCTTTATATGACACCATTTTAACAGCTTTTTTTTAAAAGCGGAGCTCGCATCAGATCCTTATAACTTCAACTTCAATCGGCGCGGGCAAATGATTATTTTCCAAAACAGAACAGAGATATCTATTACTATGCAAGCCCTGTATTGTACAGCGCTTGCATAGCTACAGAAGATAACAAATATTGTCATGTGCATGTGTGCCGCCTGCAGGGGCGTAACTAGAGTAAAAAAATGAATGCTCACCATTTGTGTGAAAGAAAGCGAGGGTAAATGGCGTAGGGAGCGGAGCAAATTCAGTCTTGGGGGTTTGGGCGCGCTGTAAGCCCCCCAAGGAAATTTTGCATTTTGATGTTTTTCCAGAGTATTTCAGAGCATATATTTGGTGTGTTATATTTGAATTTATTCAGTGTATGTTTCATGCTCTGACGGATGTCAAACGGCTGTTAAAATACAAAATCTATTATACATATACTTACTACATGTGATGCACACTACAGCTGGACGAATGACACACAGTGAGGACGCACATGCATACAAACAGACGTACACACATGTAGAACTGCAACCCCCTCACCCTCATCTAATACGACGGATAGCCTCTCCATGGCAGGCTCCCTAGAATTGTCATGTTGGAGGAGGAATAGCGGGGGAGGGTCTTAATGAATACAACAGGTGTCATGGCTGACAGAACCAGAACCCACAGCCACTGGATCAGCTAGGATATACCTCTTCTTTCTGGAAATAAGTCAGTATAATTGGGTGAAGCGCAGTACTACAGTGCTCAGGGCAACAAACCAACCCCTCCTCTCTGGATAAGATTCATTGTGGAGATTCCGATGCATTTTGGTACCCAGTGCCCAGACTAGTTCTACATGTGTATGTGTATTCCCCTGTTCTCCAAGCCGAGCAAGTATTTGAGACAAGGGAGGTGTGGAAAAGTGATCCATTGGGTAGCTATCGCTTGAGCTGCTCAGAATAGCTTTGCTGCTTGATATTCAACCCACAGGACCTTCAGTATCATGTACACTAAGCACCAAAAGTTTAGGTTCAACATATAAGCGACTTCAGGACTCAGAAGTGGTCAGCTCAAAGTCCAGATCTGAACCTCATCTAAATTTTATCTCGAACCTGGTTATATGCTGTTGCACAGACACCTCCAGACACCCTGGCAGCATTTGAGACAAGTTTGCTTGAAAACTGAGCAAGGATCGCCCAGGATACTTATCTGGATCTCGTCAGGTGCTTGTCGTGCAGAGTCTGAGCCTTGTGAGAAGCCTGAGTACGACAGATACGTTATTGTTGGAACGAATGTGTGTAATTTTAGGGTTCATTTATTATTAACGTGTGTTGTCTTCTCACACGGCCCGGACTCTACACTACAAGTTCCTGACAAGATCCAGATAAGATTCAGAAAAATGTCCTGGATAATTCTCGCCCCGTTTTCACGCAGACATGTTTCAAGGGCTGCAATGGTGTCTGAAGGCCTCTGTAAGACCATTCGAATGAGGTGCTAGATATAATTTAGATGGAGTCTGGACTTTGAGCTGACTACTTCAGATTCCAGATGTCTCCTACATTTTGAACCTAAACTTTTGGTGCTTATAGTGTATGTACACATATGTTTATGTCAGCAGACAAGCCGGGTGGTAGTTAGGTGCAGAGAGAAGTATGTGCGAGTCTGTGGGTGTAGGAGGGAGTAGTGGACCGTACACGTGTACCACCCTGGCAACCAAGTCCATCAAACATCCTAATGAAAGTCTCCTACCATACTTTCACTACACATCATTGTGTATTGGATTTATTTATTTTTCTTCACCTGGCTGCTGAAAAAATGTATGCTCACGTGCGCATCTGCGCAAATGGTAGTTACGCCACTGCCGCCTTTGATATGTCTATTTTGAAAATGTATAAATCATCATTCAAAATTTATTATGATAGGCCTATCTATCATCATGATTTATTGATTGTAGACTACATCCGGGATCCACATATAATAGGAATAAATAATTCCTGTAAATGGTTTTGAACAAATGAATAAATGGTTTTGAACTTGAAGGAGGGGCTCTGTGGATTTTTCTGAGAAGTGTGTCGCAAAATAATGTATCCCTGATAAATGTCACTTCACCGACTAGATCAGATGTTTCCAGCGGATTCGTCCTTCTGGGTCGCTATGACCTGACGAGAACATTCTGCGGGGCAAGTCGGTCTTTGAACTTTGTCGAGAAAATTCGTGTTTTGTCAGTCTTTTCGCAAGCATGGTTGTTGGTGTGTGTGTTCTCAAGGGCAGCGGTGATGTGACAGGAGTTGTCAAGTTCAAGCAAGAGGTAATCAGTAATCTGGTAATACGAGTCACATTGTCACCCACACTCACTTTCGCCTAGGCTTCGGTCGTTCCCACTCACCTGCTCAGCCTCAGACTGCATGACAGCTCGGCCCAAAGACAACTCGGACCAAAGACAACTATTTAAAGAATCTAGAGCTAGGATGTACAATCACGTGGTCAATTTTATTACAAACTAATTTCCCTTTTTTTAAGATCCGGAATGACAATCAGTTATGATAGAAAAGTGTTCTTTATTACACGCCAGATGTTTCATTTAGGCCTATCTGTATTTATCATTTTGTGCCACTGATTATCTCATTATTGTCATTGATTATCATGGAGAAACAGGATTGCCCACTAAATTGTACATGTGCTCCGAATCTAGATCTATACATAGTGCTTGCTAAGGTGTCCACACATCATGTAAGTCAAATGTTTTGCTTTTTTTAGCTTACCGGCCCTTGGGACAACAAGCTATTGTCGTGGTTTTTCGTCCGTCCGTCGTCCGTCCGGGTCTGTAACTTTTTTTTGACATGATGAATTTCCTCATAAATTTGTGAGGACATAGATCTACCTTGGGCCAGTAGGGTGAATGCGTCGAATGTCGGGCAGGTTCGGACGCTTTCTGTCTTCAGTCATCTGAAACAAGGCCCATCAGCGCGTATGATCTATTTTTAGATGCGGAAAATCCTCTTCTCTGTGAAATCGAAAACGAAAACGAGGTGAGACGTCACGTGACCATTCCAGAGTAAAGCAGAAGTCATTGTGTACGAAACGTGTAATATCGGGCGCCATTGTCAAATGTCGGGCACGGGTGCGTGTAATGTCGGGCACTCAAAGCGTTTTTAAAAAACAAGTCTGCAAAGTGTGTCTTGATCATTGTAAGTTGCATAAAATCATGAGTCATGAAATCCTATCATGTGTTATCTCCACTACTGACCACTGCAACACCACAGGCCAATTTTGTGTACATTATGTCATAAATCAAATAACCATTGGGTTGATAAAATGAAAGTATTCATCGAGGAACATCCAAATATTCTTATTTACATTCTAACCATAATTACTACATTAGTCATGACTGCTAAGCCTGATGTTAGGATGATGTTACCAAAATGCCTTAGCACTGGTATTGCAATATACAATATAACAGAGATCTACATAGCCTACATACATGTATATACTGTAAATCCCTTAATTTTTCACGGCCAATTCTGGACGACAATTTTTTTGGCCAACCGCATTTTGAATAGCGAATATATTTATTATCTAGCATCACGGAACGTCAATAGCCAAATTAGCATGGTTGAATTGGCTGTTGATTCGGAAATTGACTTTCCAATGTGTGTGGTATAAAACAGTACAAATAATATTGTATATTTAACAAAACAAAACCAGTAGTCAATTCCAAGTTTACATGTAGGCAGGTATATTTTTGTGTTGTGACTGTATTTATGTCATGTTTATCGAGCCGGAAAATAAAGATATAATATATATAATATAAAGATATAATAAAGATACAATTGTGGAAAATATCTCTGTAATGCGTTACCAGTAATATGCATGCGAAATTAAATGGCCGCAAATATGTCCAAATCCTGAAAACGCGAAATTAAACGGCAGCGAAATTATAAGGGTTTACATTATGTTGTATCTCTGCATCGCATTGTCCTAAGTAATTTACAATACTCCGGTGATATTTAAAGTATTAAAGTAGGTGATTTATATTTCTCACAACATAGTTTTCTTAACTGATTGCCGATATTCACCCATGACATCTGGCTTCAAAATTGATTAGCCAAATATATACTCAATAGTTGCAACAATGCATCTCCAATATTCCGGTTCAGGAATATCCAGTTCAATCGCAAGATCTTCTACAATGTAACCGCAAATATTTACAAGTCGTTTACATGCACTTTCTATACTGATTAAAAACGGATCTTCAATCATGAGATCCCCCATATGCCTTATCAATATGGTATTGACTTCTGAACATGGGTTATGGAATATAGCTTGTAATGAATCCGTTAGGTCCTCTTCAAGATCAGGATTGTACCCAGAGACCTCAAGCTTCTCTAGCCACCACATTTTCACAACGGAGAGTGGCAAGAGAGGGGTTGATCCCAAACCGTGTTCACGACAAAGCAGCTGTGCCGTGATGTGCGTTGGCTCCATCTATTAATGATAAGTATATGGTTGTATGAATATATATGGTGATTGCTAAATCATTAACAAAACATTTTCGGTCTTCATCGTTTGATTGAAAATTGTTTCAATGTAAGTCTATTTTCGCCTTTATCCAGATGTATAATACATATAGGAGGTTTAGGTTCAATTGATAGCTAGGTATAATGAAAGTCATGCCAAATTTCTATAATTTTGTGTGTTGAAATTCAAGGAGTTCTTTTTGTTACAAAACTGTGAAAATAAATATAGGTCATCGAGCTCCTTTTTGCGCTACATCACAGTTTGTAGCATACATGTGCATTTGCGCATACTTATTTATTCGTTGTAATGTACATGAAGAGGACTTTGCAGCGTAATTATCTTTAATAATTTCTTGGCGGGTCACTGTGTTATTTGAATTATGTTGTTGGGATATAGTGTGCCTATAAGGGATTGCATGTGGAGAAGATATGACTTTGATTTATGTTTAACTTATTGGATTACACATGTGACAGACGAAAAGTTTCGACTCGTCGTCGACTCCAGATGTATCGACACCTTGTGGGATGCAAGGGACACACATCCAAATATCACATGTGTCACATTGAACCCACAGTCTCTCGCCTTCAGCTCCGTACACTGCGTGACAAACAGGACAAGAGGGAGATTTTTTTTGCTTCTGGAGGCCTTTCTTCAGCTTCTTGATGAGTGAAGTCCTCTCCTTTTCTTTGCGTTTTTCGGCTCGGACACTCATTCTTTCTTGTTTTTCTTTCTCCTTGTTTAGTTTGGTTTGAACTCGCTGTTTTTTGGCCGCAATTACCTCATCGCTGGTCAACAGCCTCGAGCTAGCTGTAGGGGCTGTCACAGGCTTGTCCGGGTTCGTTGCTGGTTTAGGCTTCTGAGATGGAACAGAAAAAACCGAGGACACTTGCGACTCTACATGTGAGACATCCAGGAACGTGATTTCGTCAAAGCCATCCGTCTGTGGGTCACATTCCATCGTCATCTCCGATCTGGATGGACGATTGATTGCATTGAGGATGTCCAGTGCCGAGCTTGTTGTGCATTGTGTGGCATGAACGTCGGCTGCAATTGTTACAGTTTCGGAGTCACCTGCCCCCGTAGCTATCACGCATGCATCACCCGTGACTGACTGAACCACGGGCACCTCGACAACAATTTCTCGTGAATCACAAGTGGGCTGGTGGTTTGCTGTCTCGGATACGCAGCTGATCTCTGAGGACACCAACGGGACATTCAAGGCCTGGGAAGGAGCGAACAGCTCATCGGAGATGGCTTGCGGGTTAAACGGATATATTCCACAGGCTCTGAACCCACTAACCAAATTACCACAACATAGAGCACGGTTAAATGCGACCTTAAAGATGCCTGGCCAAGAAGTTTTGTCGATCGTCTTGCCAGGATTCTGTACCATATAATTGGAACATCCGGTGTGATACAATTTTTTGAAAGGGGCAAACACACTGACATCAAAGGGTTGAAGACGGTGGGTGGTATGAGGGGGGAGTGACAGCAAGTGAATATTTTCATTCTTGGCAGCTTCCAGCAGCTCTAGTGATTCGTGACTGCTGTGGCCATCGAGAATGAGCAACTGTGGCCGTGCTGGACCACAGTGCTTCAGGAAACACTTCCTGAACCACTCCACCCCCAAAACATCCACCATCCACCCTTTGTCCTGAAACGTCCAAAGACTACCTGCAGGCGCCTCTCGGACGGACCAAGCATTGAGGGACTTGTACGTTTTCCCCCTGACCACTATCATTGGTGGCATTGTCACCCCTGCAGCGTTACCACACGCCATCACACTGACAGATTCCTTAGACTGCGAAGTCCTACCAGGAATCACCTTAGCCCCCTTTCTGGCACACACATGAATAGGTTTGTGCTGAAATTGCACACCTGTTTCATCTGCGTTCCAGATAAGGTTTGGCCGATCTTTCAGGCCCAGCTCTGACAAGACATTATTTAGTTTAGAAAAATAATCGGATACAACATCCCGGTTCATTGCTCTCAAACGCAAAGTTGAACTCGCCTCCGGCTTTTTGAGGGTGAGGTCTGGGTGGCGCTTTTTGAGGCCTTTGAACCACTCCTTCCCTGGTGTGTCATTCTTGAAAGGTGTCTTTAGCTTCAAATTGCGAACCACCTTGCCTGCAGTGGAATATCTGACTGTCAAAACATCTCTCAGAATATTAGGAACAACAGGTACCCAGATGATAAAAAAAAAATATGGAAGTACTGGAGCATGAAATAACCTGTTTTCGACATCAACTGCACTCGACTGACACCAAAACCCTGCTCTGCAGCATCCTGAGCCTGCTTGATTATCTCGCCCTCCAGGTGCTGAGGGAGTGCCGGCGGGCGTCCCAGCGAACAGCCTACATCACTGGATCCTACAGGTATGTTTGATAAACAACATCTATATAGAGTCAATTCAGAGTTCCTTAGTTATAAAATTACGTGAAATGAACTGAATTTTTTTTGGCAATAATGAAATTTGTTGGAATAATAGGACAGCGAGTACTAGAGTCTACTTGTTTTTCTTATACGTGCATGGTACTGGTGCAGTAGTTCACCTTTGACATAATCTTGCATAGTGGATTTGGGAATATTATATCTTTTGGCCGCAGCCCTTGTAGAAAGACTCCCTTCTCTAACTTCTCTCATAGCCTTCTCCAGGTCTGCTGTCGTCCACTTTCGGACAAGATTTTTTTTTCTGTATCGTCCTGGCATCTATCCATACACAAGAAGGCAAAGTGTTAAACTAATGACGAAAATAAATGATGATTAATGCTCAAATTTATTTTGGCTTCCTCTCAAACTAATCATACATCACTAATTATGGTCTCATCTAGAATCGTTATACAGGACCCATGGCCATGGGAGCATAAATAAATGTAATATTATAATGTATATCAGCTAAATTAAATACTTGCCGCCCCGACCCCCCCCCCCCCCCCCCCTTCATTGAAAACAAATGATAGGTCCTTTATGCCCTTAAAACCCCCGGATGTCACAAGGGAATTCCCAATAAATTTTGTAAACATTGGAGCACGTGTACAAAGTCTTTTAAACGGGGGCGTGTAATATCGGGCACGTCGTTTTTATTGACTCTTAGCACACATTTAGAAAATATAGCACTAAATGATATTGTTTTATTGTTTTATAGGACGCAATGTTGCTCTGGGCTAAGGAAAAGCATCATCGACCCATTGACAATCACCTTTCTAGAGCAAAACGTCACTGGAGATATCCCACGCCGAAATTTGAATTACCCGCGAGATTGTAAATCTGTGTTGTGGAAACTGCGCGCGCTCAGAGATTCTCCCTGACAACGGGGATTCCAGCGTTGACGTCATAGGTATTGCGCAATAAGTTTTTCGCAATTCATTCACCCAAATATGGATGTTTTTTAAAAAAAGACACAGGGAACACATTTACATCGGTAGAAATGGCATTTTATTAAAAAATAAAATACATGATGTGTTTTGCCCGACATTGTAAGCCTGCCCGACATTCGACGCATTCACCCTATCTAAAGAGGTTTTTGAAAATTTTTGGATTGAATCGTTTTTGCCGATTTAGCGGCCATTTTGACGAAAAATTGCCAATTTTGGACTTTGGTGGCCATTTTCTCAAAAAAGAGGAGGAGAGGAAACATGAGAGGAATGTTTTGTTTCAAAACATTCCTCTCATGTACTTCTATCACGTGTATAAGTTTCTTTGCCCTTGAATCGCCGGTTCGCGTGTAGCGGCCATTTTGATTTTTTGACTGGTCGCCGAAAATTTTTTTTTTTCTTCTCCCAAATCAAGTCACTAAATCAAAAAAAATTAATTTGTTTTTTTTGGCCATTGAAAATTTTTTTGGACTTAGAAAATTTCACTCAATTTCTCCTTCGGGAGCTGTGCAGAGTAAACTCATAGAACACTTAAAGACAGATCCTAAGTATTGGCACATTCAAATGGGAAATCATATATTGCGGTTTGAGTGATGACTTTGAATTTGACCTTCAATGAACTCGAAAGGTCAAAACGACCTTTTTTGTCGAAAAAACGATGAATTTTGACTTTGGAGGCCCTTTTCTCAAAGTACATTCAGACAGTTTCCCTCAAAATCATGTATAAGATTCTTCTTAATATGTACCTTTGTGATGTGTATAAGTTTTGTTGCCTTTGAAATAACAGTCTGCGTGTGATTTGATTTTTTGACGGGTAGGCGAAAAAAAAATTTTTTTATCCCAAATCAAGTCACTATTTGTTTTGAGCCATTTCCAGCAAAAAAAAAAAAAAAATGTTTTTTTGGCCATTGCAAATTTTTTGAAATTTCACCCAATTTTTCCTTCATAATGGGAGATGTGCGGAGTATACTCATAGAACACTTCAAGATAGAGCCTAAGTATTGGCACATTCAAATGGGAAATCATATATTGCGGTTTGAGTGGTGACCTTGAGTTTGACCTTCAATGACCTTGGAAGGTCAAAAACGACCTTTTTTGTCGAAGAAAAACGATGAATTTTGTCTTTGGTGGCCCTTTTCCCTAAATGTATTCAGACAATTTTTCCTCAAATGCATAAGATTCTCCCTATGTACCTTTGTGATGTGTAAAAGTTTTGTTGCCTTTGAATCGACAGTCTGTGAATATATGTACCTTCCGAGATGTAACTTGATTTCTTATTATAGTCCATACAGAAAATGTGTTTCCGGCAACATTTACGATCATGTTTTGACAATAGAGTTTAAGATCAGTGTAACAATTTATGTTGGAAAATCAATACTCTGTGCAATTCTCATGATTGCCGGTAAGCTACAGCACCCTTGGTGATATGTTTATTGGTTTGTAGAAGATTTACATGGGAAGCCAGTGCTATCATTGCGAATTGTATATGGTAGATCTAGTTATTGCGAATTGTGTATTGTGAATTACATTCGTGTACCGTATTGGTCCTTACAGAAGAGCAATGCTCTAACGCAAGACTTTCAACATTAGTGTGCATAAAAATATGCAGAATTTAAGATACATTTTTGGGAAATCATTTACATCATGTACTGTAAAGTCATTTAAGTTCGCTGCCACAAATTTTCTGAAAACCTTGCTGCCACAAAAGTCGCGTTTTTGCGATCAGGCCATGTTCGCGGCCGTTTAATTCAATTCATAACAATGTGGGTTGTCATCAGAAATGTTTCGTGTCCATTTAATTTCACGATTTTTTGGATTCGCGAAAATAGAAGGACGCAAATAATTTGTGGCTTTACAGTATACAGTGTTTGTTATGTGTTAATTTGATTAAAAAAAGGACTTGTAATGTTTAGTTTTATAACAAATGGCAAATAATTAAATCAATAATTAAAGTGAGTTTTTTGTATTCAATGAATTGCATAACACACAAAAAAGTAATAAAATTAACACTGGTACTACAATAAACATGAAGTGAAGACAGTAAAGTGAGTTTTAAGAAACAAAATTTAAAACTAATATTTGGTCTATTCAGTTTTGAATTGTTGTGTGTAATGAGGCATGAAATACACGTATACAAGCCTAGCCACTGAATAATCTGCTCTCGACAAAAAAAGGACATTTTCTGTGTTGGCTACCTTGAAGGCAACATCAGTTGTTGATCTAAGGTGTTGAAGAGACAACTAATGGTGCGACATATGCCCCAACAATGGACTGATTAATGTGCTTGCTATTCTTTGTATATTCCCTTTGTAAATCTATTTAAATAACGCATACATGTCTATCTGTGCAGAAAAACTATTTGTTCTAAAACAATTACATATGCCTGCGGTCTCAGAAAAATAGATTACAAAACAAACTATGATTGATCAGATAGATAAATCAAGCATATGACAGTACTAGCAGCCACTTTTCTTTTGTTTTGTTCACCACTCAAGAGTTACCTCTGACTTAACCTAGTTCACGCTCGATTGGCTCGAACAAATACGAGTACATGTAAGCTGGAATCGCATTGCATCAAGGGATACAAAGCACCGTGAATGGCGGTAACTCAAACTATCTCCACCAGAAACTCGCAACGAAATCAATTAGAAAGGGGAATCTGTTTGGGCATACAAGTGCAAATATATAACTATTATGTTTTCTTCGTTCGATCAGAAAAATATGGCAAAATTCATAACTTTCTGCCAATATCACTTCAACATACAATAAATATATACTAGTAATACATCAATACATGTATATGGTGCAATGGGGGGGGGGGGGGGGGTTGTCAGGAATATCTGCAGTCGCCAGCTGGCAGCACTGTTTTATCAGTCTTATGTCATTGTCCTGTTTTTCTGGTTTTATCAATATAAACGTAATTTTCCTGGCATGATTTACGTCATTGATGATTACAGATGATATCCGTCAATGATTTGGTGCCAAAAATGACGGATATTACAATGCTGCCCCTGTCGAATCATGGTATGATACCCCCTATCAGCAAATACTGTAGTCTTCACATTGATGACATAACAATCACTTGGAAGAAAGAGATTATGAGATTATCCATCCCAAATATCTATTGACTTCATATTGATCATGAATATTCTAGTGACCATATGGTTACATATATTTTGGGTACAAATCTTCCAATTTGCCAAGACGCAAATCTCCTCACAAAGGGGTACGAATCTTCCTTTGGTGTTGGGTACAAATCTTCTTGGGTACGAATCTTCCTGTTACCGTAGATCCTGGCACGGTGCGCTAGAACTACAGGAACACATGTAGGATTTATTGCTACTATGGACAAATATTCACACCAACAATCAATGCCATGCTCTCTATATAATGTACTTATATATTGGTTTTTGACAGGATGGCAATGTCCACGTAACTGGAGAAATCACAGGCCTCGCACCTGGAGACCACGGCTTCCACGTCCACGAGTTTGGAGACAACACCAACGGTAAACCTGTCAAAGTGCAAGATTACTCCGAATAGTGTGCATATCTGTTGCGTGCGTAAAATTGATGCGATAACAGTGATGTATTGCGTGCATCGCCTGACTATTGTATTGTGTGGCTGCTTTCAATTCAGGTTGTACCAGTGCTGGTGGCCATTTCAACCCCTCTGGCAAGGAACATGGAGCCCCCAATGACGAAAACAGGTCAGTCATAAATATAATAAAACAAGGTTTTAGAAATAGTTTTGTTAGTGGCAAGGAAAAAAGTAATGATGAAAATGTTTGAGAAATTCACATAGACCATGAGGATAGTTATTGGATTGTTGCACTCAGGATATGTGCTGGAATATGTTGGACATGAAATACAGACTGCTTAGTGTTGGTGTGTCTGTGGGCCTGTATGGATTTTAATTTTAAACGTAAGCTTTATGGATGATGTATGCTGTCGTGTTGTTTCAGGCATGTTGGAGACCTTGGTAATGTGACGGCTGATGCGACTGGCAGAGCTGTCATTGACATCAAGGACAAGCAGGTCTCCCTCGTCGGTCCAAACTCCGTCTTCGGCAGAACAGTGGTGGTAAGTTGAGAAAAAATGTTAATTCAGTCGAGTGTGTGTCCTGCCGGTAGCATTTTATCTTCATAACTGGAATGAATAGCGTGAAGGTTTTTCACATACTGTGTGACAGCAATAATATCCAGGATTTCTAGCTCGAAATTGGGAATAAATCGATTGTGGATGAAACTTTCACGTGACATTTTTACCCTCAGATTGCCCGGTATGTTGTACATATAGTGCAGTTGTACCATCTATACTTTATGACAGGTCCATGCTGATGTGGATGACCTGGGCAAGGGTGGTCACGAATTGAGCAAAACCACAGGCAACGCTGGCGCACGTCTGGCTTGTGGAGTCATCGGCATCACCAACGCCCTCTAGAGCTCCCAGCAGATGACCAACATCGCAACTTCACTGTTAGGTCTATATAACACCTATATTCAGACAGTGTAGCGATGAATGGCTTTCAGTGTATTTCGCACAAATATTTTATGTTTATGATGCTAATTACATGAGTATTTAATACAACAGATATATTCGATCATGTGTTGCAAATTTGTTGAGTTTTGTATTGATCATTGTTACCGACATTGTAATCTGTTACCGTTGCTGTAATCATTGTTCTGGATGCACATTTATAAATTTTGCCCCATATCAGTTACCATATAGTGCTTCGGTACCTAGCGTGCTGCATTCCAGGAAATTATGTATTCAACAATAAATTGACACCAATGTTACAAGTGTTGTTTCTTTTCAACGACTACAACCACTTTTCAGTTATAATTCAATCAAGAATTGACCTTACGACGGTGGGCCCAAGTATCATACACTGCGCCTTAATACTACTCGCCCACTAAATGAATGCCATTTAATCCGTCTGTCACCTTTTTAATCCTTATTGAATATAGAAGAAGGTGCAGTGTATGATACTTGGGCCCGACGGTGTATGCTTTGAGTTGTGTGTTCGAGGGGATTACCATTGTTCGGCAATATTGTCCGAGGTGTACGCTTCACAGAAAAGGTGTTCAACCATGACAGTCGTAAGGTCAATTACACTCAACTTTTGCTGAACCAATGTTTACAACTGTGTGTTCAGGACAGAGTGGAATAAGAATTCATTTATGATGGCATGTTCATCATCTGAATTTTGTCTTGTAATGATTTACCTCTACAGAAGACTCAAACTTATAAATTGGTTTAAAATTCACCTGTGACATCAGACCATTGTTTGTTCGCTCCATTATTTTTCAGGAATGGACTGAAATAAAAGCATGTAGTCCATTCTTATTGAGTCTTAAGAATGGACAGTCTGCATGGTGTATTTCAAGTCCAAGAAAGCACTCGTAAACTGTCCATTCGTATGGACAGTTACTGGTAGTTTCCCTATTACTTAGAACCTAACGCTGCTGCAGCAGTAAAACAAAATTGATTTTTCGATTTCCATACCTTTATTGTGCATTAGGAACACAAAGTTTTGCTCCCAACATTGAATTTGCAGACATTTGAAATTCCTGAATATCAAACAAAATCTACAGTGGTCCCTGTAAGGTAAGAACCCCCCCCCAAAATAAGACTTCCCTGCTTATGAAAACTTTTGTATTCGCAAAGATCAGTTTCAACCTGTGAAAAAAGACTTCCTGTCAGATAAGACCTTGTTTTCTCAGCAAAAAGTCTTATCTTACAGGGACCACTGTTCACTCCAGAATACATTTCACTTCAAATACGGTACATATGACACTTCAATGGCTGTTGATGTAAGGAGCTTTCTGCAAAGAGGTATAGGAAGTTACACATTGGTAAAACAACATAATATATAAGAATGATCATTCTGTGACATGAAGGAAAACTAAGAAACCATTTATCTTTCATTGACAGGTGGTAAAAACTATGATGCAAACGCATTTTTAATGTGTTGAAAAGAATATATCTGGATCATTCAGCATGTTCAACTTCATTGAATATGTGGACACAAAGTTAATGGAATTGTTCACTTGACATAAGTCATGACCACAATATATTCTTCATTAGCTGTATGGATATATACATCATGTACAAGCTACCACACGTGTATGCAACCTCGCCAATCTTATGACAAGCCAGAACACAGGAGTACCTACATTTAGTTATGACGAGGATGAACACTCAAGAACACACTTCACAAACTTTGAGTGGTCCATGCATGCAACTGTCGTACAACATTCGTACCAACACAGACAGTCAGAAATCTGACATTTCAGTGACAAAGGCTTCATATATATACACGTACATGACCCAAATGTAAAATTTTGTGTGTCCAATTGGCCAGTTTTAAAGCATACATTGTAGCTGCATTACACACATATAACAACCAAAATTGATATAGGAAACTGAATACTTAGCATTTGATAAATGTAAACACATACAATACACAACAGTCACCAGGTAGTTATTTTCAAGCAAGTTGTAGCACAATAAAAATCCTGTGAGTGACTGAGTGAGCCTGCAGCGTGTTTCAAGTGGATTCCAAAGACATATTTGCACTCGAGAACTAGCTCTCAACACTGGTTTCAGTTGCTTGGGCATCTACGTTCTGTATGACAGGCTCCGGCCCTGGTTCTGGTTCCGCTTCCAGGGCTGGTTCTGCGACTTGTTCTGGAGCCGGATTAGAAGCAGGTTCTGGGGCCGATGTCGAGGCAGATTCTGGGAGTGGTTCCGAAGCTGGTTCTGGAGCGGGTTCCGAAGTCATTTCAGGTGCTGTGACTTGTGAACTTGCGACTTGTTCTGGGGCTGGTTCCTCAGGTTCAGTGGCCATCTCGGATGGTTCAAATTGGGCTGTGTTCTCTGGTTCTGGCTGCTTGGCTTTTTGAGGTGCGAAATGAGGCTCGATATAAGTTGTCTTGACCGTTGCAGGAGGCGTGATGTCTAGATCCATGAGGGGAACACTTTTCTGAGGGGGTGCTGGAGTGTCAGCCATGAGTGGTGGAGGATTATCTCCACTACTATTCCCTTCAGGACCAGCTTTGGCACTTTCTTCTGACTGAGGAGCATCACTCATTGGAGCACTGACTTCACCGTTGGCTTCACCTTCCTTCTGCGCCTTGACTGGCTGGCTGGACTCTGCCGGCTCGACCTCTACCCATCGAGACTTGCGTTCCTCGCGACCACCTCTACTGCCACGTCTATCCCTATCCCTGTCGCGATCTCTGTCCCTGTCACGATCTCTGTCCCTGTCGCGTCTGTCTCGGTCTCGGTCCCTGTCTCTGTCTCGATCTCTATCCCGGTCTCGGCCATGGTCCCTGTCACGACTGTAGTCGCGGTCGCGATCCCTGTCCCGGTCGTATGATCTGTCTCGATCCCTGTCTCCACGGTCCTGCTCTCTCCCAAACCGGTCGTCAGTCTGGGGGCCAGATCTAGGTGATCCGAACCGGTTGGGTCTCTGCTCGTTGCCTCTAAGACTGAAACGGACCCCAGAACCTCCTGGTCCTCGTGTCATCAAGCCAGGTCCGGGGGAGCTCGGCCCACCTTGCTGAGCCAACTGCATCAGACTGGCCACCACATCAGAGTTAGCGTTGCCTCGATGACCATCGGGCCCAATGGGTCCATCCACTCTGTCTGGGCCACCGGATCTGGGACCACTCATCCTCTGGTTAGGGCCTCCCATTCTTGGGTTGGGCCCTCCCATCCGCTGGTTTGGGCCGCCCATCCTTTGGTTAGGTCCACTCATCCGATGGTCTGGACCACCCATTCTGTGATCAGGACCACCCATTCGATGGTCTGGACCTCTTATTCGATGATCTGGACCTCCCATCCGATGATCCGGACCCCCCATTCTGTGACCTGGACCACCCATACGATGGTCTGGACCTCCCATTCGATGATCTGGACCGCTCATTCTTTGGTTTGGTCCACTCATACGTGACTCTGGGTTTGGAAATCTTGGCATGAGCATGCGTGGGCCACCTTGTGGGGAGCCGACACCTCCAGGACCACCCATACCAGGTCTTGGGCCACCACTCATATTGCCTGGGCCGTTGTTCCTGTTGCCTGGACCACTCATGTCATTTGGACCGCCCATCCGAGCATCACGCATGTTGTTGGGGCCCGGCATTTGATTCTGTTCAGGACCACCCATGTTGAATGGTGGCCTGTTGTTCATGTTTCCAGGACCTCTGGGACCCACGTTTCTTGGGCCTCCTATGCCCGGCTGCCTATTACTACCAGCCATACCCATCTGTGGTGGCCTGTTCATTCGGTCTTCCTGGTTGTTCCCAAACCTAAACCCTTCCATTGCTTCACCCGGTCCCCCGTCTTCCATTGAACCACGACGGTTGCCATCATCCTGTCGAGCTGGTCCAAACCTGCTGGGCCCATTCCTTCCTCCCTGTTCCTGCCATTCCCCTCTCTGATTGCCAAAGCCTGGCTTGTCTGGAGTGGAAGGTGGCATGTTGGGGTTCTCGCCCCTGGGTCCGGGTCCTCTTGGGGAGAAGCCACCCTGGAAAGGCAGAGGACCTCGCAGTCGTGGATCTCCTTGGTTCATGCCTGGTCCAGGAGGAGGTCTGTTCATGGGCTGTCTTAAGTCGAAAGCTCCGGGATTCACACCTCGAAACCCAGGGCCTTGCTGTCCTGGGCCACCAAAGTTGGACTGTGGAGGCATCCCTGGGTTGCTGGGCTGGCCTGGGGGAGGACGCTGCTGCACAAGGCCTGGCGTAGTTTGGGTCACGGCGGCTATACTTGCCGAGTTGGCTACGATGTTTTGGATAGCCTCGGCGAGTTGAGAGCCAGCATTGGAGTTGATACCTGGGCCAGGGCCTACGGGTGGAAGAGGACCACTTCCTACAGGCATTGGCGGTCCTGGACCCAGAAGAGATGGCGCCATCGACTTCGGCTCTGGTGGCATCACCATTGGAGAACTCTGAAAACATTCAATACATTCACACGATCATAACCACTGAATACAGACATTATATTAATCAGTAAAGTAAAAATGGATAGTGGTGTTATATTCTAAGGTATATTCTCTTATGTAAAGACTGTTTGACAAACATGGGTTTTGCACACATTACAACTTTACAACACTACTTGAGAATTCTCATTAAAACATCTATCATACCCGAGGGGGTGGGGCCCCTATAGGTGGCGGCAGCAAGCTGGGAAGCATAGGTCCAGTGTTAGGGGTACTGGAGGCTGGCACCAGGGGCTGCATGAGCGGCACCGCTGGCTCAGGAGGCCGAATCAGTCCCGGTGGGGGAATCGACATCGACGGCACGGCTGGCACCATGACAGGCGGCGGAGGAGGCATCATCTGTCTCACTGGCACCATCGGGGGTGGCACGATCCCTACACAAACTAAGTGTGGTGTTGATCGAGCACAAACATACAATAACAAATTGGCTTCAACTGTTGGGGACTCTTTCATGATCATAGATTTCTTAAAACTATTTACCAGAGTAGTGATTTAGTACATATGATCAGATTGGGTCGAATATATCATCACACTACTGAAGCCTTATGTGACTACCTGGTACAATTTGTCTGGGCGGCGGAGGCATCATTGGAGGCATCTGGGGCATTGGTATGTCCTCTGGGGGGAGCATGTTGGGTGGGGGCCCTGGCAGAATTCCCTTGGGAAGCGCCTGAGCCTCGGGCGCCTGGTCCGCTCCTTTACGTGGCCCGATATTGATGTCCAACTTGGCAATAGCAGCTGTAAGATCATGAAACAAAAGTTTTCAAACTTGCCAAGTTTCCAAGAGTTCTGATTCGATGTCAGCATAGTAGTTTCATTTCTGAGTATTCGCCAATCATCATTCCTCATGTAACTGAGTCATCTAGTATGAACTAAGAACCCAGTATACTACTAACTCCTCATGTAGTCTGGCAGCGTGTCCTCGTCGACCATTCCTCCCTCCACAAGGACCTCGAGACTGTCTGGGAGTCGTCCGTACGGGATGTAAGTCACGCCATTCTCCACATCCCAGCCTTCCTTCGCAGACGACTCCTTCACGCCCTTGTTCAGAGCCCATGCTACCTGTACAACACAGCATGGTATTTTTTCTGTCAGGTTTGTTTATTGACCTGATCGCATATAAAAAACCGACGACAATAATTGAAATCTTTCGGAATTCTGGCCGAAAACCAGGAAAGAGAAGTCTATCCTCCACTTTATGCACCTTCAATCGTATCAGATTTAAACCTTACAAATAAGCGGAGAAGATCCTGTGTTATAATTCTGAGAAAATAATATGTTTGTTCCAACTCTGTAGTAGGTTTTCATCGTGTCATTACACATGAAGTTATCTCATCCCTGACTACTCTGCAAATCCAGCTTGATAGCAATATCTCAAACTAGCTAAGTCTAGGGCTGCCCTAGATGCTAAAATATCAATATACTGATATATCAATCAAAATATACGTGCAAAATTATCTGATTGATAAAACACTGAAAGGTTTCTGAATGAAGTCTCTTAATTGATTGATTGGAACCATGATATTCACTGTACTGTACTCAACGATATAACATCCATATACTATTGTGACAATTATCGATACCAATCTCCTTAGTGATAGCCAAGTCTATCAGTAGGCCACTTTCAACTTTTTTCTGTCAAACTGTCTGACACAGTCAATCCAGGGACAGTGTCTCGAGATCGGAGATCATAATATCTCGGCCGAGAAGGGAGACTCCTTGTATTTCAAGGTAAGTAAAGTGTTTTTATTATAGTGTCACCCCTATTGAAAGGGCCAGCCTCAATTGGGCTTATGAGACACTTTGTTCTCTTGTACAGCTTTACCCCGATTCCTATCCTATATGCCAGGCGCCCGGCAGGGAGGCAATCGGTAACCATTCTTTAACTAGCTGGCGGCTCACCAACCGGCCACATCAGAACAAGCCCCTGGCGAGGCTCGAACCTTCGACCTCCCGCACCAGTGGCGGACGCCTTACCCCTAGACCACTGGTTCGGTCAAGGTAAGCAGTCAATCTGAGAGCAAAACTCATAGTGCAGCCCAACATGATTGTTGTAACATCCACTGAACTAATTTAAACAATAGCCAATGATTGGTAATCTTCAGCACCACATATAAGTGTCACCTTGCTGCAAGGTGTCAAGATAATAGAATAGGTATATAAGCCCTAAGTTTGAACATTCCAGGTTTGTTGAGGCCAAGATCCCGAAAGATTCACTGCTCATGATTTCCTGCGTGCTAATATTACATGCAGTTACCGAAAATGGAATAACAATTGTTAACATTACACATTATATAAATCATAATGGTTCGAATATGCTATTTCTACATGTGTACATTTTCCAGCCTGTCACAATCATACTGTCACCAATGGCCGATCTACGCATAAATAGGGAGCCATGCCATATCCAAGATATCTATAACTGAGTTTGAGCATTCAAGATCATCCAAGTTCAAGTCACTCAAAGTTCATTTCACACGGTCACTCAAAGGTCATGTACCACACACAGATATGATCATGAAACAAACCTACGCCCTATTCCCAAATGCTTTGTCTTCTGGCTAAACCAGGAGCACTGTCCGGAATCCGTTTCGGCAGAGGATATTGGAAAACGATATTTTTCGGTTGGGAAACGATATGTTCGATTGGGAAACGCCAAGCTGCAAGGGGGTATGTGTTGTTTTCCTCAATAAAGTATGAAAAAATAGGTGTAATCGTTAATCAGAAGAAAGACAAACATGCGCTAATGTTGTATAAAGTCTGCAGTGTCGACCAAACCTGCTATACTTGATGTAATATGGTTTTTGTGACGTGAAATGCGATGAAAATCACACCGTTTTGAACAAATGAACACTGATGATTAAATATGTGTCTGATGCACACAAAAAGTAACACGAGTCAAGAGAAAGGTTTATTACATGATCCCCACCAAAAAGAAACATTTTACATCGCCTCATTAATAACTGTTTGAACCATTTTCTGAACCATTGATGTTTCGGTGGGTAAACGATACTGTTCCAATTGGAAAACAGTTCTGATATGGGTGTTTCGATTAGTAAACGATATTTTATTGGAAATCTATGCCCGTTAAGGCTCGTTGTTGGCTATTATTCATTCATTCTTATTATTTCTTTCAACAGATGGCGTCTCGCGGCTTCAAGGCCAGGTGGTATAACTGTCATTCCAAGTTTGGAGACTCTAACCACATTGTGAAGCACTCATTTGACAAACACCAAGAAAAAAACTTTTCTATACTGAGACCCGCTGTGGATGTGGAAACAGGGAAATATTAGCCCAAAGGCTAAGAAATGTTACCCGAGAATTGTACAGTGTTAAGGTATCAAAGTCTGCAATGGTAATTTTTCAACAATGTCTGCCCAAGGGGAACATTGTTTTCTATATGTTTACAGTTGATTCCTAAGTTGGAAAGTCGATATTGAGCGAGATATTAGCCATTTCGTGCTCTGACCTTGATAATAAGGTCAAAGGTCAACTTCAAGATTATGAGAATATTCGGCATATATCATTTCCTATGTGTCCACAATTGATTCCTAAGATCTGAAGTTGATAATAAGCGAGAAATTAGCCACTTTGTTGTCTGACCTCGAAAATAGGATCAAAGGTCACGAAAACTTTAAGCATATATCATTCCCTATATGTCCACAATTGATTCCTCAGCTGTAAAGTCGATGATGAGCAATATATTGGCCATTTTGTGCTCTGACTTTGAAAATGAGATCAAGGCCAAATTCAAGGTCATCAGAAAATTCGACGTACATCATTTCCTATATGTCCACAATTGATTCCCAAGCCATATACTCGATAAGGAGCGAGATTCAAGGTTATGAGAATATTCAGCACATATCATTTCCTTTCAAGGTTATGAGAATATTCAGCACATATCATTTCCTTTATGTCCACAATTGATTCCTAATATCTAATCTCAATATTAAGTGAGATATTAGCAACAATATGTCCCATTATGAAACATAAAAGAATTTAACATGGGAAAGTCCCATTTGTGCCAAGTTTGGGCAAAAACTTTGAGCGATACAAGGGCAAAGAAACTTAGACATGTCGCAAAGGTACATAAGGGTGATCTTTTCAAACGATAATCTGAAAACCGTCTGAACAATTTTTGCGAAAATGGCCGCCAAAGTCCAAAATTGACTGTTTTTCTGACAAAGAAGGGCGTCTCAAGGTCATTGAAGGTCAAATTCAAGATCACCACCGAAACCACAATATATGAATTCCTATTTGAATGTGCCAATATTTAAGCTCTATCTTGAAGTGTTCTAGGCGTTTACTCCATACAGCTCCCATTATCAAGGAAAAATTGCGTGAAATCCAAAAACGTTTTCAAAGGGGGAAATTTTTCTTGGTTGGATATCACTCAAAACGAATAGTGACTTCATTAGGGACGAAAAGGTGTTTTTTCACCAACCTGTCGAAAATTCAAAATGGCCACCACATGCAGACCGGCGATTCAAGGGCAACGAAACTTATACACTTCAGAAAGGTACATAAGAGGAATCTTTTTAAACAAAAATCTCAAAACTGATCAGACAGTTTCTGAGAAAACAGCTAAAAACAGAATTTTCGGCCTTTTGAGCCTAAATGTTGGGCCTATCGATCGTCAAGGCATTCCATCTTTATACACAATGTCAAAGACCCAAATTGGCATGTTTTGAAACAAAAATCTCAAAACTTTTTCTGTTATGTCGAGCCCGGGCACATGATTTATCTTATTTCACACCGAAAATGTTGTGCATACAGTCATAAAATTTATAATTCACTCGAGGCAACCTTTCACTAAAGACCACACAGTATTGCTCGTGTATAACAGTTGATCTCGTATTTCATATGTACAAAATTTTCCGTTTCCCAATCGAAACAGCATGGATTACCAACCGGCGCCTTCTCTATACGTATCGTTTACCCACCGAAACATCAATGGTTCAGAAAATCAGCAAATATTTATTAATGAGACGATGTAAAATGTTTCTTTTTGGTGGGATCATGTAATACATCTTTCTCTTGACTCGCGATACTTTTTGTGTGCATCAGACACATATTTAATCATCAGTGTTCATTTGTTCAAAACGGTGTTACTTTCATCGCATTTCACGTCCTAAAAACGATATTACATCAAGTATAGCCTATTATAGCAGGTTTGGTAGACACTGAAGACTTTATACAACATTAGCGCATGTTTGTCTTTCTTTTGATTAACAATTACACATATTTTTTCATACTTTATTGATGAAAACAACACATACCCCCTTGCAGCTTGGCGTTTCCCAATCGAACATATCGTTTCCCAACCGAAAAATATCGTTTCCCAATATCCTCTGCCGAAACGGATTCCGGACAGTGAGGAGATAGATGCAACACACAAAACTTTCAGCATTTTCGTAACATGTTTCTGAAGCTCTATCTTTAACAGTCTTGTCTCCAATGGCCAAATTACAGTACATATACAAATGTATTCATATCACTCAAGGTCAGTATTACACTTCTCGATGTATCCATTAATGATGGGACGATCATCGACTCTAGTCGAAAGTCAGTCGTTTGCTATGAAAATTTTCATAAAAATCGATTTTCATAAATGCGCTAAAGTACGGTAGTTAACTTTCCGATCTATTTCGTACCCATCTGCCCGGTGCTGTGCATTTCGTACCATCAATTATTTGGATCCACGCATGTACTTAACAAAGGGCGAACGTTATGATTTGGATCGAATTTATCGGAGTGCAAAGTGTTTGGTTTTAGAGCACTGGGTGGGTACGATTAGTTAACTGGAAAAAAGATAGCAGAGAGCAATCAAAACTTAGAAGAAATCTGTGACTATCCCGGTAAGCGTGAGCGATCTAGGGCATTAAAGTATTTTGGGTTTCGCCATATTGACAGCCAGAAGCCTCCAATCAAGGAGAACCTTGACCGATTGACATTATCTAAACCGTTTATTATTCGATCAACGGTTACTTTCATCAAACCGATGATCGATCATGAAATCCAAACTGACTCCCATCACTAGTATCCATAGTCTTCCGAGTACTAAGTCTTGATGTCATATCAGGACAAGTTCAAGGTCACTGGAAGATGCTCCACATGACTTGCTATGGAGCATGCTAATGATACAGACTTAAGCTGTATTCCTTCGTGTATAGTGTCTGATGACCAATTCAGATATTGATGTAAACATACTGGTAACCATGGCAAACATGGGATTCCAATACTCCTGATCAGCTTCACCAAAACATGCCCCCACATCAATGCACATAAGACCTTCCACTTGTCTGTGATACATACATGTCCCTAAGCTGTATTTCCAACTATTTTGTCTTTTATTGCCATTTCACACATGTATCTTAGATAGCATCGAATCAGATGCCATGAGATCTTGAAATTTTGCTCTTACAAATTGATGGCTGCTGAAAGCATTCCTTCAAATGGGTGGCCAAACTTGATGGCTATGTTCCACAAGAATAGTGACCACCTTGCCGTCTGGGTCTTTGCATGAAAAATATACCAATTGTCATATTATCATGTTATATCTCTGGAACTCTTCCTTCAAATGGTTGTAAATTAGCTGACAGTCAAAACCAGTCAAATCACCCTTCACATATGCCATGACCTACACTCTTGACTATTTTTTAGCTTGTTTACAGTATTTCAATCATTTTATTGCGATGCTAATTGGTATCGTATTATAACTTGCATTTCTTCACCTGGTACTCAAACGGCAATTTTCTACCAAATTTCAGACCAAAATCAATGAAAATGGCATCTCGGGAATCTCAGTGCATCCACCCAGAATGGAGGTATTATCATAATTTTGGACAAGAAGACAGGTGCATTCTACACAACATGCTATCTACAGATTGCTCAGCTAAAGCAAGCAAATACACAAAATTGTGTGCGGACTAAGAAATTTGAAGATGGGGTTAAATTAACATTGGGGAAGATTGCCAGCTTGCCAATTTTTTGCGATACAAGTCTGAATTTGGTGGCAAATTGCGGTTCGACTTTGGTGAAGTATGCAAAGTTACCATAGGATACCTTTTATCATCAAGATAGTATGAGCAATAAACAGAGTTTAAAATGGGTTACAAAAATCAGAGTAGAGTTGCCTATCAAGTTTGGTAATGATGACTCAAAGATTTATCAAGTTATTGGTATAACTTCATGACGTCAATCTAGAAAAGAGTGTTTTTGTCATCATGATCATCAGCTTCTGTCCTGGTCACCTTCTTGCTTTCAATGCAAATCATCTGATATTCAATAACAGTTTCAATTTTTTTTATTATCAATTTCAGTTATGATACATTATCAAGTCACTGATAAATTTACATGCACATCATCCTTCAAACTATATACGTATGTCCCAATGTGCATTTCCTTGATTCACGTACATGTACCAAGTGACTAAACATATTTCGGGGATACATGTATATTGTATGGAGTATACCTAATACTTGTCAAGTTTTTATGGAAAATTTTTGGTAGTTTCGGCATAAAAAGGAATATCAAGTCATGCAGGAAGAAGATCGTGCTTGCTGTCATTATGAAATTTTTATTTTATCCAAGATTATCCATGGCTCGAAAGGAGCATTGTAGTATTTCCATGATTTCAAGATGGCGATTATTGTACATGTTGTGTAGAATGTAATTTTGTAAGCATTGAAAATTTTATTTCAGAACTCATCACTCTAGACAAGCATAGCAAGCCTTAGGCATTTTTTTTCTTCAACTGTACATTTATCTCTGATTGATTCGTGCTAGGAATTCGTATTTCAAGCCAAAAGGTGTCACTGAGGTATCTGTTGGCCTTGACGCATTTTTTTTTGGTTCACTTTCTGTTAACATTTCGGTCTGCAAAATTTGTCTGGAAATTCAGATGATAAAGTCAAGTCATGGTCGGGAATGAGTTCAAAATCAAAATATCTCTACTCTCATTGACGATTAAATTTTTCTAGTATTTTTGCATTTTTCTATGGCCAATTCCCCATTGCGTGAGGTCGAAAATGAAGGATTAACAGCCTAAACTAAAAGACTATCTAAAGAGTGAGGGTTTGCAAAACCCGCCTCAACAAATAAAATTTGCCAGTCTGAACGAAAATTGATGACTTAATTTAATGCTTGAATTGCACAGTGCTTTGGAAAGAGAATATTTAAAATGTTCAATCAGAATACACTTGCTTGTGTCTTTTGACTCAATCATCACAATTAGAAGATTTCTTATTGGCATATGATACAGATCATGAGGTCAAAAAATTTGCTAGAATTCCTGTGTCCCATTTGAGGCCAAAATTTACCATTGGAGGTATCCTGCCCAATTTTTTCTTAGTTTTTAAGGTAAAAGTGTGAAATTTGGTGAAGAAAAAAATTGTTTTATGGCAAATGGAAAAAAATTTAAAATGATCGAACAATCTCAAACAAAGTTATGGGCAGGAATCATTTGAAGTTTGTGTTGAAATTGACTTTGAGTACCGTATTCATCCTAATAATGGCACATGCCCTAATAGTAGCACACCCTCCTCTTTTGTCCAAAAATGTACGATTTTTGTAACCTCGTATTTCATCTCATATCTTTCTAATAAACTCTTTGATTGTTCCAATCCACATATTCATATTATTTGAATCATAATCAAGGGAATTGAAGGTCATAGGTATATTGTAAAGTTATTGACTACCGTCCGCTCTTCGGGATCCTCGAGGATAGTCCTCTCTCATCCGAGTCCTTGCGGACGCGCATCCGCTATTCCGGATCCTTGCGGCGGGGCCGCTCACCGGAGGTCGCGGCGGACACGGTAACTACTTCAGCATTAACGGTAACCAGGTAACAGCCCACCCGACACTCCCAGGCCTACGGACACCGTTCAGAAACTAGTTCATCCCTACGGTGTTAACTGGCGGGGCCTGGCGAGCCGCGGTCTGCCTCGGGGACGGAACCCCGTACAGTCCGACATGCTGGCCAGAGCCTCTGTCACACGTCCCGGGAAGGGAGAGAACTGGCGATCCACAGGGCGTACGCCCCCGAGTCAGCAACTTGTCTCTCCCAGCCCGGGCCTCCCCATGGAAATCGTCCCCAGGGCTCTAGGAGCCCACTACTCAGACCCAGGGAACACAAAGCTCATGGCGAGCCTCGTGTGCGTCCTAGTCTCGATCTCTCGGACAATCTCCTCGATCGAGTCGCTTCCAGTGTATATATAATACACCAGAAACTGTAGGGCGCACGCGAGGTTTAATCGATCCATTGTTATAGTTTACTGGAGCGTAAATTACAATGCGTCGCCGTGGCAACGCACGCTCGAACGGAGCGTGTCAAAACAAGGCCAAGTACGAAAAGGCCACATAAATGGCATTTATGTTTACAATCACCTGCCGCGTGCTTAGGGCAAAATCGCCACAATATTATTCAGTTATTTTCTTAAATTTGACCTCATTTTCTTAACTTTGAGCGCGCTGCTGCAGGATGTCCTGCTTTGGCCCGCCGTGCTACTATTAGGACCAATATGGTATCTGATATTCCTAACACAGGCAATATTTCCAAATGTTCCTGATTCTATTGTGGATAAAATCAAATCTTACAATCTGGCAAGAACTTAATTCTCAGATGCTTATGTTTTTATGTCAGTACCCCAGTCAGTGTCAAGTACGAGCTGGATTTGTATTCACGGAAATCAACGGTTCTGAATTTTATGTCAAAGAAACCAACTGCAGATCACCTATCAGAAATAAGCTACTTTCACTGCTTAGGACAAGGGTTGTGGACCAGGGACAAACTGAGAAGGCAAAGGAATCACCTCATCACATTTATGACACCATAAGTATCATGAGTATGATGAAGCTATTCCTCAGCAGCCTCACAGGAGGGAACAAATCGTCAGGATAGCTGTTACCATGGTTACAGAATTGTGAAGTAACAGCCACCCAGACAACCATAGAGAGGATACAGATTGTACAAACATCATCTGGTTCAAGTCATGTGAAAATATGTGTGCCGTTCTTGAAGCAAAGCTTCTGACAAAATCTTTCGCAATTTAACAGGTGAACGAAATTGAGAACTGAGGCACAAATAATTTCATATGACTTGACCTTACAATAAGAGATTACAAAGCATAATCCGTATGAGTACAACAAAATTATACATTCATATTTTTTTTTTTTAAATTATTTACTTCTCATTTATCTAATGAGTCAAGCACTGATATTTATTGATATTTTTTTTCGATATTGAATGTAAATGTAAAATCCATGAGAATTGCTTGATTTTTCAAATGAGCATTGCCTTTTCTGGGCAAACTCACCTGACAACAGTACTGACCTTTAGGGCATTGCCCAGTATTTTGACACCTTTAAGCCTGTCTAGGGCTTTGGTAGCATCCTTCCTGTTACACATGCACACGAAGGCACAGCCGCGCGGCGGGACCAGCTGAAATACAGATTTCAAAACTCATGTACAAAAACAGTAATCACACTCTTTGCATCATCCTTGTTGTATATATATATATATTGCCAGAAGTAATCATGGAATTTACATGCAGTGCACCAATATAGTGTCTAAATGTGTGTTCTGTTCATTCTGTACGCCAGTTTACATGTATACTCGATTCTATAGATTTGTTTAATGCTATCAATTTATATTTGTCAAATTTATTCATAATGATATCTCTGACAAGATGTGACTGAATGAACATGATGGAAGATTGAATTTATAAAATTCTTAGTCGTGCTTTACATTTGAGCCCTAGAGGATCAATGCTCGTGTTGATCATGCAACTAGATGCACATTGTATTGCCTGCACTGTACAAGTTTGTTAAGTACAAGTTTGTTAAGTTGAGTGTACATTATTTTGGGCCAAATGGAATATTTAAAGAATTATCCCTACTTCTTCAGTCAAGACACTTTACATCAGGAACCATCAAAATTCTGCTGTATTACTAGATCTGTGTGCATTTTATTGTATCGTATTGGTCCTAATAGTGGCACGCGCCCTAATAGTGCCCAAAAATGTTCGATTTTTGTAACTTATAATTCTCTTCATATCATTCTAATAAGGTCTTGGAGTGTTCCAGTCCACACATTCATGGGAATTAAAGGCTATAGGTATACTATTCAGTGATTTTCCTAAATTTGACCTTAAGTTTGACATCATTTTTGCACGCGCTGCTGCAGGGGGTCTTGCTTTGGCTCGCCATACTACTATTAGGACCAATATGGTAGATAGGTGTTGACTGAAATTATTTTGATTATTTACAATGCCTTGCAACTCAATCCTTGCTTGATCAAAGTGGAAATCACAGTGGAATACAGAAAGCTTCAACAATCTGCACTCTGACATGCTCTGGAAGTCCCTACAGACTTCCATCTCACCTGCATGCGTATGTACAAGTAATCTCGTTTATGACACCCTAACATCTTTGAGAGAATACTGTGCTCACAATGCAAGCAAATGGGCACGTATTGTAGGTTTGCATGTTAAAAACTTCTACAGCTAAGACAGCGGAACTTGTCTCCAAATTAGAGTTAGTGTGTTTTCCAATTGGTTGTTGCCCAATGTCTATTGATAATCAATTGATTACAACACCAGCCTAATCAACTACTAGTCATCCTAATCTATCTATTCTCTTTATCTCTGAAATGTTCATTTACTGACAAACTTAATGAACTTGGAATTTCAAGATCTTATCTGCTTTGACCATTAGTTCAAAATTCGTGAACACTGTTTTGGTTTGCCAAACAAAATTTCAGTGATGAGTAAACTTTTGTACAAAGTAGTACTGAATAAAGAAAACCAACAAGAATTTTGATATGTAGTACAATTTGAATCGGACAGTTTCAACCCCATTTGTCAGATAACTTGAGCACCAGCGATGTATGGGTATGGAAAGCCGGTAGCATCATTGTGAATTGCATATTGCGAAGTGTGAATCATTTTCATGTAGTGGCTTTGTAGGCTAGATTTTGACCATGTATGCAGGATATAACATAACATGTGAAATAGGCTCAGATCTAACCAATATGGTGACCGAATTGTGTAATCTTTGATTGTAGACCCTATTATTGCAAATTGCTCATTGCGAATTGTTTATTGCATTTTGCGAAATGGCTTTTGCGAATTGCTTTTTATCAGTTGCATTTATTGTGAATTGCTTATTGCATTTTACGATTTGCTTTTTACCAATAACTTTTGGCGAAATGTGTTTCAGTGTGAATTGTTTATTGCTGAATTAACATGACAAACTGCGGACGGGGGGGGGGGGGGGGGGGGGGGGGGGGGGAGGCTATGGACCAGTGGATTAGCCCAACAACAATCTTTTAGTTACCATGGTTTACAACATTACAAAAGGCCCATAATGGCTGCTGTGAAAAAGAAGGGGGGGGGGGGGGGGCATTGTGGAGTGATACTACCGGTTTTCCATAATATGGGTGATAATTGGTTGGATTAGTTTGTCTTATAATTCCTACTGCCATCAAGACTATGTACATTGTACAAACTCATCGATAAACATGATAAAGAACGGGGTCAATTCATTGATTAAATATTTAGTGACCAAGACCACACTTATCCAAACAATTGAAAGCGAATTATCAAGATCTGTATCGGGTAGACCGAGGGCAACAATTTCCAGGTACCGCAAAATTTTCATACCATGAAATAGTTTTGAAGTAGTTGCAGAAGTGCAGAATTTTTATCCCGCCAATTGTTGATAGATAGTTTCCTAAAAGTTATGGATTTTTCTGCTGCCTATCAATAACCTAGGTTATATTCTTCAAATAAATTTCAATAAATATGGACAGGTACCGTGAAGGAATTTATGATTAAAGCTGAAAAATTTTGAATTTTTGCAATCAGGCCATATTAGCAAGCCTTATTCAACATTGTTCAATTCCACAGGCATGTTTTCTCTCTCTAAAGTATAGAGTGTGTTAGTGTGATAAATGTTTTAGCATGTTTTGTGTTCAGTGATTTTTGCTTTTATCTGTTTCACGAGATTAAAAGAATGAGAATCGATACTTGGTTTACAAACTTAGGGTTTTTTTTCAGTGTCCCAATAACCCCTAAAAATTTTGAAATAGGGTCATTTCAGAACAATATTTGGTGTGATGGTTGCAAACATTTACTAAACATTTTTTGCTCACCAATTTTGTTCATGCAGTGATTGGGAAGAGGAACTCGAAGTATGAGAGAATCCCCCCTTCAGTTTGAAATGTATGGGGGATTTTCAAAAGTTATGGGGGATTTTCAAAAAGTTATGGGGGATTTTCTAAAAGTTGTGGGACATTTTGGGTTTGTACTTTTAAAAACGATTTTATTCAATCATCAACTGCGGTAGTCGTAGCTATAATTGTGTGCGTGAGAAACCTGTCATTGTTATCATCACGATCTGAATCACCACCGTGAATGCCTGCTGTCAGTGTGTATATGTCAACAGTAACACGTGGTTGTTGCCGGTGACTGTGTGGGCTGCTTCCTGCCGCTGCAGCTCAGTTCAATCTTTCATCGCATGACACAAAGTTTCTTTGTCATTGTGTTTTTTTAAATAAATTTCCATGGATGCAGAATTTACGATAATCAATGTAGGTATCAATCTATTACCACAATCTATTGCCACTATTGGAGGCACTGACAACTCCCGAGAGCGGTGTCAAAAACTGTCAGTGGATGTTTGTAAATCTAGAAACCGTCAACTATGACGTCATGGGATACCCCAAATTATGCTCAGCCAGCCAATCTGTTCAGCGGTTTCTAGACTAAGTCTAGAGACCGTCTGACACTGACATCAAGGGCGCCCCAACATAATGGAAGATCGTCATACGATTGATTTCCAAACTTTCGCAATAATTCCAATAAAAACATAACATTCGCAAATATTTACAGTGCGCGCATTGGGCGCACTGATAAACTGTTGTATGCGGGATATTTCGAAGTTATGCGCGATTCGCGCAATCCCGCACGTCTTCCTAATCACTGTTCATGGATGGGCCATTACGGTACGCAAGAGCACTTTCAGGGTTCATACGAAACTGAGGTAATTTACTTTCCAGGGTTTTCCAGGTATAATTTAGCTCAAAAGTACATGTTTTCCAGGGGCGAACAATAATTTTCCAGGGTGGTTTCAAGTCAGAAAACAATGTAAAATATATACAATTTGCTTTTCCTGTCTGCACGACATCAATGGAGCAAAACTTGTGTATCAAATAACATTGTACGATACTCCGGCAAAATATAATTGATTCACTGTCATCTTATTGGATTAAATGTGATTCTTCAATGATAATTTTTATTTCCAGGAGTTTCCAGGGATAAGCACAAAATTCCAACAGTTATCAAGAGATTTTTTGACCCTCCAAAAAATCCAGGGTTTTTCAGGAATTCCTGTGAACCCTGGATTTTGGCATGTTGTAAAATTGTAAATCAATGCTTCAAAGCCTTTGTAATTAATGTGTAAGTATATAATGTGAGTTTGTGATTAGAATGATTTATTTTTTACTTTTTTAATATAGTGAATCGACAATTTAAAGCTTTTTTTTATTTAACATGTTGAAGTTTACAATGCAAGTAATTGACTACAATGAAGTCAGTGATTTAAAATGTAAGTTAGTCATCAAAACAATGTAAACAATGTAAGCTAGACATCGAAAATTCATTGATTATTATGGGCAATTGAGCAGTTCTATGAATTCCAATTTTGACATTTTTTACACGTAAATTGGTTGAAAATTTTCACAGCATTTTAGGTGTATTGTAGATGGTTTTCATGTGTAAAATCATAAGAACAATCACATTATTAATACATGTTTACAGCACATGAATATATATACAGCTATATATACATCATCATTAAATATTATCAATGTTCCATGGGGCTAGGTACTTACTACACAGCCATTGGAAGACACAAATAAATCATGACTCCCAAGTGACAAGAATGCTTACATTGATGGACTCAATGGGTCCATATTTGGTGACCTCCACGGCGACGTCGTCCTCGGTAGTCTGCTTGTTAAGATGGCCGAGCCACAAGGTCAGCGTACAAACTGTCGGAAGGACACACAGAAATAGGGACACGGTTAGTCCGGCGTCATACCTCCCACCATACCGCATCTAGTACATGATAATACGTGGTAACCATGGTAACAGTCACGGTGTGATTTCACGTAGAGATAGATCCAAGACAGAAGTCCTGTCTATTTTTCTGTCACAGACCTCAATAATTTTAAGAAACACAACTTCAATTTTATAAAACACAAACCTCAATTTCACGAAACACAAACTTCAATTTTACGAATCGAAAGATCTTTTTAATTTCATGAAATGAACTGTGACTGTCACCATGTTTATTCACAGAACTGCCTCGGTTGACACCTCACACAATGCCTGAAAATGCAAGTACAAATTTAAGTAGATCTCCAAGTCAGCTGTTGGTCGACAGGACATCTCTGTACGTGGTCAAAGGGTCAAGACAGGGCCAGGAGGGAATGAAACAGAGTAGGACCATCTACTCATGGTAAGGGGCTGGTCTAGATATGTCATAAGCAGTGAAAGTGCCTCATCTCATACAAGTAGCGATTCAAGCAGGCTGGTTGATCTCACATGATTCCAATGCTTTTTAATGCAGAAATATTACTCATCAGTTTTTTATATACGCTGATACGTATTTCTGAGACTGAACATATTTCTGGGGACTGACTTCTGTCTGATGATGATATTTCATACACAGAACTGCCTTTTTTGATAAGTTCAAAAATAATACTCTGCGAAGAACATGATGAATGATCTATCCATAAAGGTATTTATCTTCTTCAACATATTCCACATTCATACAAACACGTATGCTCACACATCTTCTGGAACCCCCGTGGAGTCGCTGAATGTCTTATACATGCGACACACTACAGGGACTCAAATATTTTAAATACTTACCCTTGAAACCACTTACTCATAGAATGAATAAATTTGTGTAAATAGTTTTAGGTATACAGATGTTTCTCAAGAACAGGTTTACAATGAGCCGACAATTTATCTAAATCCAGTTTCAACATGAATTTCACCTCTTATGTGTTCTTTATCATGTTTATGAACTATTTACTGGCAAGTCATAAAACTGTTGTGAGAAACACCAATATTTCAATATCTGACGACATCTCAATCACACCCGATCACACGCTATTCTATCATCCTTCTCCTCTCATAATATTTTAAGATATATATACGAGATATGAAGAACTAATGATATACCAGCAATGAACAAAACTCGTTTGTGTCATCAATCTGATTCTACACGAGCCTATAATCATGATAATTGTGGTCCTTAACTATTATAATTTTGACATCTGTCTTGCCACTCAAGGTCTACATCACTCGAGATCACAAGTAGTTGGACCAAGTTCCAGTGATAAAATCAAGCTATTAACTAGCAATACATGCCACGTGATTAAATAATGATTGTATTCTGGTAATGAACAATGAAAGAGACGACAAAGAATGGCATGACTCAAAATATGTAACCTCATGTTTCCAATTTGGAAACATGTCTCACAGACAACCACAGTGTTCAGTTCAGTCTTTGTCAGTGCAGCTTAACTTCTGATAAAATTCCTCCTTTCATAACATTGGAATTCATTACTTTTCATAACGAAAAAATAAACCAAAAAAATCTTCCTTTTGTTTTGGAGCATGTATGAAACAGGATGAAAAGGCATCAATAAATGTAAGTCTAGACTGATAGTCCAAGTGAGGACTTGAGCTGCAGACGACACGAGTGAAGAGAACACTGTGGAAGACAAACCGTTGAAGCGTGGAGGTGGTCAGACCACCTGGGACCACACTTACTGCTGAGGTGGTTCTCTTTCATCGGCGGCAGTCCTCGCTTGCGGCGTTCTCGCTCCAGCTCCCGGCGCTCCCTCGTACGCTCTTTAGAGCTCGACCTTGACACGAACGAGGCAAATTTTGCCCATGTAATGTCCACATTGTATGGAGGAAGTGACCACCGTCTTACCGGCACAGTGGTCACCCCTCGAGCGGTCAGGCCGCAGTATACACGAGCAAAGAATACTTCTGTTGTTCATCTGGTTTCAGGAGTGAAATACGCCCAATAAATCTTATCACGGCACACTTGCAAAATTCAGAAGAGTAGGACACAATTCAAATATTTTATCAACATGTTTTTTCTCTCTTGTAAATGAATGAACAATTTCCGAACAATAATTGAATCAACTTGTTTGAAAACGGAAGTATTCTTCTGGAAATATTTCTACACTGTATCCAAAATAGTTACTCATTACTTACTACTACTACTACTACTACTACTACTACTAAGTATACCACTTTCTGTTCATATTTCAATCTATAGCACTTATATGGACACTCCGACAAACTTAACACTACCTATGCCAGTTATATAGACCCTCTATACATGCTATATGAATGTTTCATGGTGCAAATCAGAAATTTGGCAACTCTTACAAACTGATAGAATTTGAGGCATCAGTACGACTTCGACATACAGATTATCCCATGTATGTAATATATACTATTATATCACTCAATATCAATCCTCTTTTACCATGTACCAAACATATAGTATCATGGCTTTTTTCAAACCAAACATGGTCTTGATATATCAAATGCAATTCCTCGTAAATATTGCATCTTGAACAAGACAACTACTTATATTTTTTGGGGCTGTAACTGATAATACCAGGTACATTGAGTGATGACAAACAGGAACATCAATTTGACAGCACCAAAATATACATGTACACATGTGAGAAAATGCAAAAGCTGTCTCTGCATGTTAATGACTTCGCAATCTTGTAGTTCTAATTGCGTCACATTTTTCCATGACACCATCAAAACAAAATACTGGAACCGAAGTAAAAGAAACAACCTACACATAACAGTTGCTTGATTATTATGATTATGTTGGATACAATCATTGCTTGGTATCAGCGTTTAGCTGCAAACGATTCGCTGTGAGCGATAACTTTCCAGATTCCAAGTTGATTGCACTAAGAGCAATTTGTACCCATCAGACTCAGACGATACATTTTGCAGAATTTTCTAGTTGTCAACAGATCACCAAACAATTTGGTGTCGCAAATCATCTCAATGTATATGACATCCTAATCTATAAAGCTTCTGTCAATCCACTTTCTGCTGTCAATGTAATCCAAGCTACAGGCAAATATGACAGCTACCTCGAGTCGAACAAAGTTTAAAATATCAAACTGGAAAATATCGAAAGCCATCAGTTATATCTGGGAGATGCAGAAGTGTCGACATGACTTGGAAGTCTGCACCTGACCCAGTTACAACCGTTACCTATGCTTGCGTCGCTCGTGTGAGTGTGATCGGTGATGTCGGTCAGGCCTGGACGGTGACCTCCGTCTTCTCTTTGGCGACCTGCCAAAAATACACAGGACACGGTGAGCGAAATATGGTCTAAAGGGCATTTAACTCAACTCAAAGTGTTGATATGCAATCAATCTTAAAAAGATTATACCTGTACAATAGATCAAACTCTTTATAGATTCAGTGATCACGATTCCTGTACCAACTGAGATTTTACCAAAACCTCGCATAGATAATGAAAAACTCCCGAAATGTGGGCTTTTGAAATGAAAACCTTGTGTTTCTTTTGATATCAAATCTCGAGTTCTAAAACAGCGACACACCTGGAGCGAGATCTGGACATGAAGCGTCTCCCGGGCTGCTCTATCATGGAGATGTCCTCCATGTCCTCAGAGGTATCCAGGTCCATCGGGGCAGGCTGCATTGGCATGGGGCCTCCCTGTAACGTAAACATTGAAAAGTTGATAAAGTGTGCATCAAAGGAAGATATTAAATGTAAGGTATAATACAAGTATTTAGGTGCTACGTGTGGAAGGGGTTTGTCTTCCGAGTTACATAAATTAGTATCAAGTTATTTTTATGAAGTTGGCAAAGAATTTCTCTTTCAACCAGTCCCACCAATATGAAGAGCAATATGGAAAGGCGTACTTTCAAATCACATTCCCCACGATAAACTTACCGGCAGTCCTGGTCTGTAGTCTATGATCTCTATGTCGGGGTCAGCCTGGGGAGGCATCGGGGGCTCTGGAGGGTTTTTTGGCGCGTTGATCTGCTGGTGGAACTCTTTGTGCTGCTGCTCGAGCATGCGCTGACGAGCCTCCTGCAGGTTCAACTCAGACTTTAGCTGCTCTGTCTTCTGGATCGTCTCGGACATCTGGTGCAGGTGCTGCATGATGTTTGGGTCACTCAGGATGTTCTGGACATTGCTGGAAACAAACAGGTTTCTTATTAATTTCATAAATTTCGTGTACACTTGTGAATGCTTGTAATTTTGCGGTAAAGATATTGATCTTATAAATATTCAGAAAAGATCTCGGTATCATTATTTAGTGCTAATAAAACCACTCAGGTAAATCCTGGTTGTAGTGTTCTCGGCCATCTTAAATGTTACTTCATTCATGAAAACTAAGTGGTGTGATGCAAGATTAACGAAGCCAAATGTCTTACCCGGATAGGGCTGGTTCGTTAGGTTCTGGAGCTTTGAAGGAACTGTCTCTCTTGTCATCTTCATCATCGCTCTCACCATAGTCAAAATCCAGCAGTTTCTGAAAAGATCAACAGAAATATAGTCGATTAGCTTAGCAAAGTGCTGTAAACTATTATACATGCATGATGAGATTTCCTTGATTTAAAGTTACTTATTGTTATTTTACTCATTGGACTATTGAACATATTTTATTTGATATTATCATTTTAGAACAACAGTATGTACAATGTATATGATGACCAAGAAGTCTGTATACCTTGTTGAATGTCGGCTGGGCCTGCTTGTTGGGGTTTTCCTCCTTGGTTTTGATGAGGAGGGTGTGGGTGAGTGCCTGGATCTGAGCGAGGAGGGCGTTGTCTATCAGAGGGCCCTGGGGCGCCTGCTGCGGCTCCTGTATGAAGCGAGTCTGCTGGATGAGTTGCTGCTGTAGGACCTGGAGCTGTTGTAACTGCTGCTCCTGGGCACTCAGACTCAAGTGCTGTGACTGTGGGTGAGTAGATCGGCATTTTGAGTACTGATATGAGAGGGGAGTGGGTATTGCCATTGTAGTAGTCGAACGTTGGCGAAAATATTATAAGAGAAATCCTACATCAATTTTCGATTAAAACTGGAACGAAATATTCAGGTATATAGAAAATCAAAATAGTGTTGATAGAAAATTTAGAACACCTAGGTCATTCTTGCAATGTTCAAGAAGCTTTCATCTATAGTCAACCACCCTCACTAATTCCCTACTTGTCACTCACCCCTTGAGACTGCTGTAGGAGCTCGGCTACCGCGTTGAGAACATCCTTCTCCTCGCCAGGGCCATGAGACTCAGCACGGCCGCCGTGGGCGTGTCCGCTGTGAGGGTGACCTCCATGGGCTAGACCCCCGTGCTGGTGACCTCCGTGCTGGTGACCTCCATGCGGGTGACCACCATGTGCGTGTCCTGCCTTCGCCCCGTGGCTGCCGTGGGACTGGTGACTAGAGGCAAGGACAGCTGCGGCGGCTCTCGTTGCCGGATCCGGCTTAGCGTTGGCAACTTGGAGCGGGGTGGGGGCAAGTCCTGTTGCTTCCTGTACGGCATCCTGAACTGTAAATATAAAACACACAACGAAACTGTTGAGTGGTATTCAGCAGTGACTAAGTGGTTTGAAGAGACTATATGTAATTGGCACCACAAGTGATAATATTGATTGTGCTGATGTATACAAGGACTAGATATCCTAGGATATGGTCACAAGAGAACATAAGATAGGACATAGGGCTTAGTTTTAGTTATCAGACAGAATTCTTCTAAGGGTCGGACATCTCTGACATTCAAATGAGCATTCTATGTAATATGGTGATGTCCAAAGTCCCTGGAGACCAATATTCCATATCAACCGCCTGCTGCAGCAGCCCACAATACAATGTACATATAATATTCGGGGGTCGTGTGACAGCTGTCCATATACATAGACAATATTAGCTGGTTTTTCCAGTATGTATCCTGATATTTGCCCTAGATCCCGAGTATTAAGACAATATTACCTGGTTTTTCCAGTAGATTTCCTGATATTCGCCCTAGATCCCAAGTATTAGCCCGAGACCAAAGGCAGAGGGCGAATGCCGGGATCAAGGGCAAATATGAGGGCACATGCTTGGAAAACCAGGTGACGCTGTGTTTATTATATACCGTAAACATAGGCCCAAGGGACCTGTAGCTTACCAAGCCAATAGGTGATCGGACTGATGGTCTAGTAACTTCAAGGTTACAAGTATACTGTAAACGTATAAAAATTTGCGTGTATCAATGTTCGCGTTTTCAACATCTCAACATGTTCGCGTGGATTTAAGTTCGTGACTGTTGTGAATGGTCGGCCCCCCGATTGAATAACCATGTATTCGCGTGTATTTATTTTCACATTTTCTTTTCAAACGCGAAATTTGCGAAATTAATACATCGCGAAATTTTGTACGTTTACAGTATTCAGCATAAATCACTTTCTATACAGTGCCATCCATTAATTTGGAGCCACTTTAGTGAGGTCTTGATTACCACAACTTGGTATTGCAGTCACACGATTATGAGTGTATATTCTCAATAAACCAAGTGACAAAACTTACAGGCTACATTTGGGTTACAATAAGAGTGATAGCCGTAACGATTTGACTGGATCTTCCACTTGTTCTGGATCATAAATCACATAATCTCTGGGGAACATACGTTTGCTGAATCCCTTTCTTTGGGAATATATTCATTTTCAAAACATTTACTGCTCAGAATCTTTCAAGGTGGATAAGAATATTGAATAAAAAACATTCATGAAAAGAATTTGAGGTCCATGCTCGCCCACAGATCAGGAATTAAAGTCCTAGATCCGGATGCGCAAATCCGGATCCCCTGTATGGTCATATGGCACTTCAGAATTTATATTATGTAATTAATTGGTAGTCCAGAATCTCAGAATGTGGAAAAAATAAGAAACAAGTATATCATACATCAGTATCCCATTGGCCGCATAACAGTTTGAAATGTGTCACTAATTTTTGGTGGCTCCGAATTAATGGATGGCACTGTATGTCCAGTGTCCACATTAGGTCAAAGGTCAATTTCAAGGTCATCAGAGTATTCGACATATATCACTTCCTGTATGTCCGCAATTGATTCCTAAGCTGTAAAGTGGATAATAAGCGAGATATGAGCCATTTTGTGCTCTGACCTTGAAAATGAGGTCAAAGGTCAAATTCAACGTCACGAGAATATTCAGCATATATCATTTCCTATATGTCCACAATTGATTCCAAGTCTCTAATCTCAATATCAAGTGAGATATCAAGAACAATGTGGCCCATTATAAAGCATAGGAGAATTTAACATGGGAAAGTCCTATTCGGGCCCCGTAAAAAACATCAAAATGGCCGACAAACGCAGAACGGCGATTCAAGAGCATCAAAACTTATAAACATTATAAAGATACATGAGGGGAACATTTTGAAACTAAAATCTCAAAACTGATCAGACAGTTTTTGAGAAAATAATTTTTAAAGTTGAAAACATGCAAAAACGGCCATTTCCGGCATAAAAATGGCCGCCAAAACTGCATAATCGATTCAATCAAAAAATTTAAAGAAAAGTCTGGGGGTATTGACCCAATACATATTCACACAAATTTATGGACAAATTCATCAGCCCAAAAAAAAGATAAAAGATGTTAACAGATGATGTGGCGGACGACGATGACGACGGACGAAAAACCACGACAATAGGTAAGCTAAAAAGAAGAACAGATAGAACAACAGGACACGTGCATGTAATGTTATGGCAACACCATTCAATGCGCATCAGCGCTCGTTGACAGCGGGCAGGATACCGGCCAGTATTCGCCCTGATATTTGCCCTCGTATTTGCCAGCAGAGCTGAGTTATCGCACAGGGCACAAACAGTGTTATGCGGACAGAGAACATCGCAGGTATATAATAATGTGTGGTTGTTGGGGAATTAACGAATCAGGATTGCGCATTTTCAGCAATCCGCTTCAATAAGATGTCCTATGGCCTCGTCCTTTACTGAGTTCGATCTTTGACAGGTTTTTCTTATTTAAATGACGAACTTTGACTTGTACATGAGATCTCTAGAAACACCAGCTCAGAAGACAATTCTGTCAACAGGTCAGTGAGGTGGTCACATGACAGCAGGCAACTGTCACCACATGGCACTGGTCTGACGCATATTACAACATCATCGCTGGTTGAGAACACTGTGACACGTAGATCCAAACTTGTAGATTTTCTCACTAGAAAGATTACAAACTTCATGAATAAAGGTATTGTACTAATATATGTACATATATATCGATAACATTCATAAGGTCTTCAAAAGCAGAATATTTTCTGTGGAATAATGTCGGAGTTTTTCAGTCAGCATGTCAGCTCGGGCCTAGTGTTTGGACGATTAATCGAAAAATCGATTAATTACGGTGGCTGATATATGACATGTAAACATTTTTTATGACAGGTCATTCGCATATCCGAAATGAAATACAGCAAAACATTTTATTCGAGGATAAAATGATTTTTATTCGCGAATAAAACGATTTATCCACGAATGAAACATTCTATTCACAAATAAAAAGTTTTATTCGCGAAAAAAAAACATTTTGTCCGCAAATAAAACTATTCTATGCGTGAATAAAACATTCTATTCATTAGGCATGTAAATCGGTGGGAGATTTTGATATCGATGATCGTTGCCTTCCACCGAGCGATCATCGATCATCGAATCTGACCCTTGACTCGGCAATACTCGCGCTTGTTGATGGGCAATATCGGCTGGAACCGCCGCGGTCACTGGGCGCTAGTGCCATGATACGATGGTGGGGTTAGCATGTATTATTCGGCACAGGAAGAAATAAATGAATAAACCACAAGGTTTTAATAATAGTCCCAAAAAGTTGTTTGGTAATTGATGATCCGAGTCAAAAATAGCAATGTTTGAAGAAGTTTCATCCGAATCATCAAATGTGGAGCCATTTCACACCTCATGTGTATCCACACTACACGGTGCACATACGCGGCAAAAATAGTCCTCAACGATCCCCAAGATTAGATCATAATTTAAGCAATATACATGGGATAAAGTCTACAGAATTAGATGTATGTGTGGGCCAAGTGATGTGTCGTTTGTCTTTTGCAATTGAGTAATGACGGAAACATGCGGTGAAAACAATTTGCATTACGGTCGGCACCCACCGGTCTGACACAGGCTGCATAGACGTGCTGTAGGAGTTCTCTCGATGTATTCATACGCGGCTACAAAACAAGAACTAGCTTTTTTAAAAAAGGCGCGCGGCCAAAACTGCCCACTCACGAAAATATCCGAAACAATTTACGATATGAAAAAAATCGATTCCAAGTATTTCACATCGATCATCGCTCGGCCCAGTACAATCGATCGATCATCGATCGATCATCGATTTATCGTTACATGCCTACTATTCATGAATAAACAAATTTTTATCCGCGAATAAAACTATTCTACTCGCGAATAAAACTATTCTATTAGCTATTTTACATGTCACATATCAGCCCCCGTAATTAATTGCTCACTTTTCGTTTGAAAATGAGCGCTCAAGCCTGAGTTTGAATGATCAATTATTTCAACTTATTCATTGTGCGTGAATTTCGATAGCAATCTCGAAATTTAGGCCATATTTCGCACCAGAAGGACACAAACACACTTTATTTTCCCTCAAACTTTTGCGATATTGCACTTCCGGTTAGAATTTTGGACGGTGTGGCGAGACCCAGCAGGCTAAATCTTCGTGGGATTGTTTATTTTCACACTGGCATCTGTAGTTGTAAAGCTCGAGCTGGGCTCGATGATCGTTCGTTTTTACAACGATCAATCGAGCTTTAAATTTCAAACGATTCTAAGGCCAGATGACTTGATCCCTAGTACTAGCGTATCTGCTAACTACATCAACAGGTGAGGACCATTTTTTATGCCGAGCTAACACAAAAAGGCTGTATAGTGGTGTAATTTATTATCAGGATGGCAGACATGTCAGCTCAGAAGACAATTTTGTCAACAGGTCAGTGAGGTGGTCACATGACAGCAGGCAACTGTCACCACACAGCACTGGTCTGACGCAAATTACAACATCATCGCTGGTTGAGAACACGTGACACAGATCGAAACTTGTAGATTTTCTCACTAGAAAGATTACAAACTCCATGAATAAAGACATTGTACTACAGTCTACCGGTTTTATTCAATTAGTTCGAACAGCTAAAAATAATTAAATTTTGAAATGTTCGAATTATTAGATTCACGATAAAATCGTCCGTTAAAACGGAAAAAAACTCAAACCCAGATTTATCATACGCGAGTTGACAGATACCGTTCATCATGGTGGTTGGAACTAAGGCTTGTACTGTACAATTGATACGTTAACCGCAGACAACTAGCATTTTTAGAAAACTCGAATAACTTCCTGCTAGATCGCCCGGTAAATGTTGTTTATAATCTCACATTGATACTAAATTCTAGTCATATTGCATATGCATTCGAGTCACTCGAATCGGAAAAACTTCGCAAACCGTTGGCACTCTGAGGTCCGCGCTTTCAATATTTCTGCTCCTATCATAGAGGTACATTATGAGCCCGTCATAATGTACCTATATGACTTTGCAAACACTGCCACCTGGCGAATATATCGCTGATTACTCATTTCGTAGTGCTGCCGCCTGGTGAGTGGTCAGTTTTGGCATCTGACAAGTTGATTTCGTTCGTTGTTTCAATCGAAATTTTGATCGTAAATTTGCCTGTTCGAACTAAACGAGTCAATTTGAAAATTATTGTCTTCAGTAATTTTTGGTGTTCGAATTATTAGAGTGTTCGAACTAATTGAATAAATACGGTAATATATGTACAGGTATTTTGATAACATTTATAATGTTTTCAATCGCAGATTTATGCACAATGACATATTTTGCGAAATAATATGTGAGTTTGTCAGTCAAGATGTCAGCTTGGGCCAGATGACTCGATCCCTAGTACCAGGGTATCTGCTAATACAAGCACAAGTGGGGACCATTTTTTATGCCAAGCTAACACAAAAAGGCTGTATACATGGTATAGTGGTGAAAATTATCATCAGGGTGGCAGACGTGTCAGTCAGCTCAGAAGACAATTTTGTCAACAGGTCAGTGAGGTGGTCAAATGACAGCAGGCAACTGTCACCACACAGCACTGGTCTGACGCAAATTACAACATCATCGCTGATCACCTCAACTTTTGAATTGTCTCTAAGTGCAAGAACATCTTAACATGTTAATTTTAGAGTGTGAGATAATGGTCTGATAACCACATCGATGAAAACATCAAACAGACTTGTGAACCGCCTAACTTCAAGATCAAGTACGTGTATGTCTCTGAATTTGTAGCAGATGAGATGACCATGACGACCCAATCATTGATGCAACCATCGATTGCAGAACGATACAATTGAGTTCTAAAACTTAATTACATGTACATTGAGTTAGAAGCTACGTGTATGAGAAAATTATTCTTGATCCCATCAACATATCTATTAAAGGCATGAGATGAAAAGATAATTTAGCAGGTATTATGTGCCAAAATCTGAATCCTGCACCCATGATCTTTTGTACTACAACGACTAATCGAGCTATAAATTTCATACGATTCCAAGCACTACTCGGGCCAGATGACTTGATCCCTAGTACCAGGGTATCTGCTAACTACATTAACAGGTGAGGACCATTTTTTATGCTGTATAGTGGTGAAATTTATCATCAGGATGGCAGACATGTCAGCTCAGAAGACAATTTTGTCAACAGTTCAGTGAGGTGGTCACATGACAGCAGGCAACTGTCACCACACAGCACTGGTCTGACGCAAATTACAACATCATCGCTGGTTGAGAACACGTGACACAGATCGAAACTTGTAGGTTTTCTCACTAGAAAGATTACAAACTCCATGAATAAAGACATTGTACTAATATATGTACAGGTATATCGATAACATTTATAATGTTTTCAATCGCAGATTTATGCACAATGACATATTTGCGAAATAATATGCGAGTTTGTCAGTCAAGATGTCAGCTTGGGCCAGATGACTCAATCCCTAGTACCAGGGTATCTGCTAATACAAGCACAAGTGGGGACCATTTTTTATGCCAAGCTAACACAAAAAGGCTGTATAGTGGTGAAAATTATCATCAGGATGGCAGACATGTCAGTCAGCTCAGAAGACAATTTTGTCAACAGGTCAGTGAGGTAGTCAAATGACAGCAGGCAACTGTCACCACACAGCACTGGTCTGACGCAAATTACAACATCATCGCTGATCACCTCAACTTTTGAATTGTCTCTAAATGCAAGAACATCTTAACATGTTAATTTTAGAGTGTGAGATAATGGTCTGATAACCACATCGATGAAAACATCAAACAGACTTGTGAACCGCCTAACTTCAAGATCAAGTACGGGTATGTCTCTGAATTTGTAGCAGATGAGATGACCATGACGACCCAATCATTGATGCAACCATCGATTGCAGAATGATACAAGTGAGTTCTAAAATTTAATTACATGTACGTTGAGTTAGAAGCTACATGTATGACAAGATTATTCTTGATCCCATCAACATATTAAAGGCATGAGATGAAAAGATAGTTTAGCAGGTATATATGTGCCAAAATCTGAAACCTGCACCTGTATCTATATTATAGTAGTAAAGGATGTACCCAGACAACCTTAGTGACACCCCAAACTTTTAACAGTCCTGCAGAATTTCACCTACCTGCGTCAAGAACCATAAACGCAGGATGATTAATTTCTGCAATTGTGGAAATGGCGTCCAGTCGAGCACTGGTATTTATTCTATGTGTGAAAATCCAGACATGTCAGCTCAGAAGACATTTTTTGTCAACAGTTCAGTGAGGTGGTCACATGACAGCAGGCAACTGTCACCACACAGCACTGGTCTGACGCAAATTACAACATCATCGCTGAAGTCTGAGATATAGTTATAGGTTGGAACTTACCTGTGAGACTGTGCCAGTCATGGTTTAGAAACTAACCGTGCAATATTACAATATATTACATTACAAGTCATAAGCCAAGTGTTGCCTGAAATCTGAGACACGGCTGTGAAAACTTGGAAAACCTTAAAAATACTTGAATTTTTCTCACGTTGGAATACTGATATTTTCACCTACATGTACTCCTACATAATATTTTGGATGAACGAAAGGATGAACAAGTTTTGATACATAGATGCATCAATTCTATACCCAGTGTATATGGTCTCGGGAGTCGGGATGCTGTGTTGTGACTGTATTGAAGACAAAGAACTACTGTCCACTACAATCCCAACTATTACAGGAAGGAGGAATCCATACTGGAAAACCATTCACAATTTTTGGGTGTCTGCAGAAACACATACTGTAAAGCCATTTAAGTTCGCTGCCACAAATATTCGCGTTTTTGCGATCAGGCCATGTTCGCGGCCGTTTAATTTCATGGTTTGGCTGTCTTGGAACAATTTCTTCATAACAATGTGGGTTGTCATCAGAAATGTTTCATGTCCATTTACTTCACGATTTTTTGGATTCGCGAAATTCGCGAAAATAAAAGGTCGCGAATAATTTGTGGTTTTACAGTACACTAAATTTGAAAGGTATGATTTTCAAAATCAAACATGTTTCTTGTCTCTCAAAAGTATTGTCTGGAAAGATGACTTGGTGAAACATCAGCATGATCAGTGTTATGTTGTACAACTAATCGTGATGGGAATCGGTTTGAATATTATGATCGATCATCAGTTCATAATCGCTTCTAAAGCTGAACTAACTGATCATCGATTATAATCGGTTTATGAGCACCTCGGTAGTAGTTAAGTGTGAACCCAGAAAGTATTAGCGTCCATTTACATGATTTATTTAGCGTTTTTAGCATTTTGAAAAAAAATCGCTAATATTTATATGGACACGAAGTCATGAAATATGAGTTTTCTTTTTCTGTTTTCTGTTATCCACCCGCTAACTTAAATGACTGCAAATAGGTCCACTTTGGTAAAATCAATAAACTTAATGGACGCTAATATTTCTGGGTTTACAGAAGTACGCTAGTATCATATGACGTTTGTCAGGTTATACTCGTTATAGAGCATGTTGACATAAATTATACGTTGATCATTAGGTAAATATAACTAGAAGTATCTTGTTTCACTTTTCTTGGTTCGTATGTGGACAGAATAATTATCCCCTTCAGTTTTATGACTGTCTGTGCTTATATCAATTTTTTTGTGGAAACATACCACTGCTGATTATTTGATTAATACATTGCATAATCGTTGGCGGTAACACGGCCGTATGGATGAAATTTAGCAAAAAAAATGAAGGCAAAAAAAAATCATCCGAGTGAACCAAATCTTGAGCGATAAAAACCTGCATGTGTCTGCAATAGTCCACCATACATTTTTCTTCATTGGGGGTCTACTTCCATCCCTCTTTCAGAACTGTGCTCTGATTGGTTTATTTCCGAATGAGACCCAAGACGCGCATTCGGATTGGATATTTCGCCAGCTGTCTGGTATTATCGCCGGACAAAACATGGCCGAGATCGAGGAAAACAAGTTGTTAAATTTTATTTGGCATTTCTGTAACTTTTCTTGAACAACAAGCATGAAATATCTGATCATTTGATGAGAATTAACATTGATAACATGTTTGATAGGCCTAGTGGACTGAACGATTGCGCCGAGAAATCGGATGGGGTGGCGATAGGCCCTAGCAGATGTTGACGTTTTTTTCAGTTCGATCTGCTTTTCTGATGGTGTAACACTGTCAGGGAGTGCACGGACCCGCCGACTGATCCATTCTCAAGATACTGATAGTGTAGGAAAGTATTCAGGACAGTCTAAAATGGAACACATTTGGATAAAGTGTCACTCTGGGCAAATGTGGGTGTGACCAATCAGCGCCATGCTAAGTTTTGAACCAATCACAGCTTATGTTTCAGATTGCCCAGCCCATATTATTGTACATCCAACCCTCATAGGGTACATCCAAATTCGCGGCAGTATATTTATAAAATCAATCACAGTTACAAATGTCAGTGACACTGATTTGAAATCTAGCCTGAGCCAAGCTTCAGCTCAGTTCTCAGGTATCAGGTACTGTACACATGTATACAGGTGTGCAACCCATGAAAGATGATTTGCATTGCTAATGGGTGTCACAAAAAAACAATTTATCAATATATCTACCAGTATTTGTCTGTTTATTTGTCAATAAAAATATTGTTTTCATTGACATAGACTTCAGCAACTTTGTCAATAAAAAGAAGTTTATGAGGAATTCTGGTTGTTTCTAACACATATACACATGAATGTACTTAATTTCTGCCTTTGGGGGAAAAAAACCCCAGCAAATCCAGCAAATCCCTGGTGACCCTAAATGGGTTTGAAAAAAAAACTGCCTGCCTGGTGGTTTTTTGGACCATGTTACCAACAACAAATAATTTTTAAAGGCTGGCCAAATCGATCATCGGCCCATCACTAACAAGTTACTAAAGCCTAAATTTTTTTGACATTAGAGCGTTGGGGGCAAAACCCCCAACTCTCTACATGTCTATGTGCTGACCTTTTATGGAGTTTCATGCCAACCCATCAACGCCCGCTTTGGCATGTAAACGTTTAGACACCTACTTCAAATGAGGATTTTTTTCGTCCGCGACATGAAATCTCTCGAATTGATGGCAAACTTTGAATATTCCACAAATGTATAATGCATAAATCGATGTGTTAGGTTTGAGAAAATTACGCAAAATCCTCAGATTGTTTTGAAAACGTCAAAATGGCGGAGCCGATGGAAGTTGACGTTCCCAGAATGCAAAGCAAATTTTACCGCAATGACGCGTATTTTGGAGCACACAATTTTCTGTGCAGCAGTTCGTGCATGTATACATGTAAGCTTGCGTGTGCCGTGTGGCATTCTTCGGTCTTATGAAGTGAACACAACGATTCGTCTGCGATGCCACGGCTACATTTACCATAATTTGACGTATTTCATATGTTAAGGTGTTGGGTTTGCGAAGCCTTCGGACAATCCTTTATATTTTAAACTGGTCTTTTCATTAGCCCAGTGGGCATATGTTAATTATCATGATATCAAATGCAGATATTCCTCATAGTTTCCAATATTTTTTAAGGATATTTTATTAAGGTTCAATATCATTTTACCAGGCTTATCTGTTTCATTGAGTTAAAAATAAATGTTTACTTATTAGGAATATGAAGGAAGTAGGCCTATGCTTTCATCATAATATACGGGAATGAATTGGAATCCTCTTTTTTTTTTGGGGGGGGGGGGGGGAACGTTGAGTTGGATACATTCAACTGTCAGGGTGCTGATGATGTGCTCGAGCTCTAATGTCGACTCTCGCAGTTAGCTGCATTTTCTTGTTTACTATACATGCCCTCCTCTAATCATATATCCATACGTCATGTACATCACATAAAACTATATGTTCTTTGTCAGTATCATGTGTACTACCGTATTTATTCAATTAGTTCGAACAGCTAAAAATAATTAAATTTTGAAATGTTCGAATTATTAGATTCACGATGAAATCACCCCTCAAAACAGAAAAACCGATAACCCAGAAGAATCGGCGAACGGGCAGACATGAAAGTTGACAGATGCCGCGCCACCATAACCCATGATGCTTCGATCTACGGCCTTGCACGATTAATAGGTTAACCGCATACGGTTACCATGTTTGAAATAACTTATGAATAATTGGATACTAAATCGCCGGCTTATTGTCTTTTATAACCTAACATTGATACTTGATTTCAGTGATTTTACACGCACACTCGAGTCACTTTTGCCGGAAAACCCGAGCCGTGTGCCACTTAGAAGTCCGCGATTTACTTCTATACATAATCCCATGACGTCATTGACTATTGTTCACATAATTGACAAAATCGCAAACACTGCCACCTGGCGAATGATATCATTAATAATTCATTCCTTAGTGTTGCCGCCTGGTGAGTTGTAAGTTTTGACAGCTGACAAGTTGATTTCATTAGTTGTTCGAAAATTTGCATGTTCGAACTAAACGAGTCAATTTAAAAATTATTATCTAGAATAATTTTTGGTGTTCGAATTATTAGTGTTCGAACTAATTGAATAAATACGATATATGTATATATCTCAGCTGAATGAATCATTATAGTGTATGTGATGTGAGGAAAATAAACGCTACTACTACTACTACTACTACTACTACTACCACCTAAAGGTGCTGCTAGGAAACACTGAACTGAAGAGCAAAAAGAACTTACCTTTTTTGAAAACGTCTGGATTCTGTGGATCAGCTGTGAGATCAAGTAGTGGCTGGATCACATTGGGTTGAAACACATTGTTCTTCTGCCACAGGTTGAGGACTCTTACAATCTTCCCCTGTACATGTGAAGAAGAGAAAGAGTATCAATTGTTGTGCAGTAGTCAACTATACACTGTAGTGACTGTGCTGATTCCAGGGGCACAGAACTTATGTGTACTCAACGTTTGCGAATTTAGAACACAAGACACACCCGATCAGATTCTGGACACTTGCAAAGGTGTTGGAACGTCTGTACAATGTTTTTGGAGAATCTTGGAGCGAAAACATCTTTGTCCAAACCAAACTGATGCCGAGATTGTCGCACGATGGAGTCGATTACGTACAGACCAGGGACTTTGTACTCTGTCCGGCACTGCAGGGAAACAGTGTGTGAACTAAACATTATGGCACTGACATATGTAATATTGTTACTTTAGTTGCTTATGAGTAATAATCAGGTTGAAAATGAACAAATTTAAGATCTGCTGAATGCAATCAACTGAAAATACCTTCATAATGAATTTCTCCACACTCTGTACAACATGCTTGTAGAATTTGATGGCTTTGATGGCTCCCTTGGTGATGGCAGCCATCTTGGCCCGGGAGATCGGAGGCTTGGCATCGTACACCCCTTGTAGCTGGAAAAAAAATACGCAAATATGTAGGATATTTAGTGCTCTGGGCAAATTTGATGTGGGCATGACCGATCAACACTACTAGTATGCTATCTACACCAAGTGATCTGCTTTGAACCAATCACAGTTTGTGTCTCGGATTGCCCACGTTAGATAAGTGATAATCCTTATCTATAGCATTTGGATTTTGGGGCATATGTGGATGTGCACAGTAAGGCGTACGGTAGATCTAGCATGATTGTGTATTATTGACCGTTGCGCTGTCTGCAGCCAGTGTGGGCAGTGCAGCCAAATGAGGGGTTATCAGAAATATCTGCAATCACCAGCTGGCAGCACTGCTTTATCAGTCTTATGACGTCATTTCACTATTTTTGCTGGCGTTATCAATATAAACGTAATGTTCCCGCCAAAATGTACGTCATTAATGATTACAGACGATATCCGTTTGTGATTTTGGCGCCAAAAAGGACTGATAGTACAATGCTGCCCTCTGTTGAATGATGTTTGATAATCCCCTATTGAAGCAAGACGTTTCAATTAGGGCCCGGACGAGTCAACGGGTACCCGAATTCGGGGCAGGTCAAACAATTACCCGGGTCAGAATTTCAATACCCGTACCCGAGAACGAATAATGATATAGTTTTTGTCTTGAAAATTTGCGATAAACGCTAGTAAAATCACAAGAATGACAAGAAATTCATCGGGAAAAAATCTGAAGTAGTTTTATGAGATCCTGTGATATCTTTCAAACTAAAAAAATAAACAGCGACGAAACCAATAATGTGTGTCAAAGATCGATGACTGGCGTTTATGTGTTACATATTGCTCGTATTTGCTCCAGTGATTCCCGTTCAAATTTCTATATATAGTTGGACGGGTTACCCGGGGCGGGTCGGGTCAGACCACACGGGTACCCGGGTCGGAAATTTTTGACTCGTCCGGGCCCCTAGTTTCAATAAAATGGGTGTTAGCTCGAATCCCAGGTTGTACCTCATTATTGAATGATCTAACGGCTTCCATGCTCCTACAATATGATTATCTTCAGTTAACAGTACATGATTAAGGGCAGATTTCTGTATATTTCATTAAATACACAATAAAATCATGCGGCGTGGATTCAATATGGCGTTTTCTTGTCCTTCCTGCCGGGCGAATGCCTGTTTGTCTCAAGGTTTGTGATTGGATGGCTTCGAAGGTATTAGCCAATGAAAAAGGATCTGTGAAGCTGTCTAAACAATGGAATCAAGCCGGGTAACAAATGGACCCTCTGAATATACATGTTAATTTGATGATTGATTTTTATTCAGGCCTTCAGGGATCTATCACGTACACAATAAAATACAGTGTATATATAAACACATATTGTATATGATACAACTAAATGAATACCGATGAAAGCAGAAAAAAAACAAACACAAAAAAATTTACTTCATGGTGGTCAAACAAAAAACTTAGGAAATTGGATGATACATGCTGGTTGGTTAACTGGTTGGTAAAATTGAACAAACAAATTATAAGTAGATATGTGTATAATGAACATATCTATATACATGAAAATACGAGTAAATAAGTTTGAGTACCATAAATTTGAATGAATTGACTATAGGGTTTATCATAATCACGACTGTTGTAAAAAAAAAAATGGTGGGGGCAAGATAAAGTAAGATTATAAGAAAAACCCAATTTCTTCAACGTGTAAACTAATCAATAAAAGATGTTTGAAACAGCTTTTGAAATGTCTGTAACTAATTGTTTGTTGAATGGAATTTAACAATTTATTTTATTCAATAGCACCTGTAGAGCCTCAGTGAAGACTGGGCTAACACGTGGGACAATGAGAGATGATTGACTAGAACGGATTCTTATACCACGTGTACTGGTGTGGAGATTAGAATGATTTCCAAAAATTTCTATGACAATTATATGACAATTATCGGATTTCGGGGAATTGATCATTATGATCATCATGAGAGCCATGAGGAAACGTCTATCGCAGAGCTCATAGGCTATTGCCTTTCCCTCCTTCGCGTGAGTCAATAACACGCCTCAGATTGTTGTCAGATTTTGCTGAAATACTGAGAGGGACGGACGTAGAGACATGACGTCTCCATCCCCTTCTGAGCAGAGAGCATACTGGCCACCTGGGATTCATATATTCATGATCAGGGAAGACTGTGGCTGTGGGCTACTTTTGCTTGTCATAGACCGCTTGGTCTTCTCTTGAAGGTGTGCAAACAGGCTCCGGCAGACAGTAAGGCTACTTGGAATCCTATCTTCCTAAATGTGTGGAACCGCCGGCGAGGCTGAACGAATAAAAAGCCCATGCGGACGAGTATCTCGAGCCACCTTGGTCCTGGTTCCAGCCACAACAGGCGACATGTGTACATGTGTACAGTACTGACCATATATAACCTGTCTGCCTATCTGACGTACCAACTCCAGAGATCGGCGCCGGCGAGGACTGTGCCGCATGATGGTGGGGGCAGCAACGCACCAGAGAGAGAGAGCTGGCACCATACGCTACATAAATAACTTTTCAATGTCCCACCCACATCCTGTTGAAAATTAGAGTATCACCCCAAACCCTTCCTACAATTTCAAGTCTCTATACAATGTACGCTTTATAGTCAAAGATTTTCTCTGTAGAAAATCTTTGTGTTTAGTCATTGTAGTGTTAGTGTTTATAACAACGCCACATAGATGGCTCCACTTTAGTCTAGACAAACATAATCTACCAGCCACGGTCATAGGACACAGTTGGAACTCTGGCTAATAAACGTTTAACAGCTCTGTACTGCCATGCACGTAAACAACACCGCACTCACCTTCCCAGGGGATGAAGGGGGTAGCCTGTCCGTTGAATTAAACTTCATTATACCCATAGGCTAAACAATTAGTGGTCTCACGCCCTGGGATGGTGTGACACAGGCTCTGGCAGTCCGTCGAGCTGTCCGGGGTACTATCCCTGCGGCGGACCGTCGGCGAGCCCGCCAGCTACAACTAACACCATGGTGATGATGCTATATCTGAGTGGTGTCCTACTGTCCGGGCTTGCTCGTCGGATTGCTACCTGGTTGACGTTCTAAAGTAATTATCTACGCCTGCTGTGATTCCACAGAGAGCGGACTATCCGCAAGGACATTGGATAGCTGGCGTCAAACTTTACAAATTTACAAAGCTATTATTTTGCTGCATTTCATGTAAAATAGGTGTAAAGTTATTGACTATCGTCCGCTCTTCGGGATCCTCGAGGATAGTCCTCTCACCGCGAGTCCTTGCGGACGCGCATCCGCTATTCCGGATCCTTGCGGCGGCGCCACTCACCGGAGGTCGCTGCGGACACGGTAACCACTCTAGCATTAACGGTAACCAGGTAACAGCCCACCCGACACTCCCAGGCCTACGGACACCGTTCAGAAACTGGTTCATCACCACGGTGTTAACTGGAGGGGCCTGGCGAGCCACGGTCTGCCTCGGGGACGGAACCCCGTACAGTCCGACATGCTGGCCAGAGCCTATGTCACACGTCCCGGGAAGGGAGAGAACTGGCGATCCACAGGGCTTACGCCCCCGAGTCAGCAACTTGTCTCTCCCAGCCTGGGCCTCCCCATGGAAATCGTCCCCAGGGCTCTAAGAGCCCACTACTCTCGACCAGGGAACGCAAAGCTCATGGCGAGCCTTGTGTGCGTCCTGTTCACTCTCTCTCGGACAATCTCCTCGATCGAGTAGCTTCCAGTGTATATATAATACACCACAAGCTGTAGGACGCACGCGAGGTATAATCAAACCATTGTTATAGTTTACTGGAGCGTAAATTACAATGCGTTGCCGTGGCAACGCACGCTCGAACGGAGCGTGTCAAAACAAGGCCAAGTACGAAAAGGCCACATAAATGGCATGTGTGTTTACAATCACCTGCAGCGTGCTTAGGGCAAAATCGCCACATAGGGTTTCGAGTAGACCCCCTAAAAAATGCGATTTCTATAGATCTGCCAGGTGTCTCACTATAATAATTTCAGCTGTATGTCTTTGAGCGATTCCTGCCAGGTTCATTCCGTATTTTATTTTGCTTTCCGGTCAAGGTCGTTGGAAGAACTATTTACATTTATTATTAATTTACAAATCCATTTGTTGCTTATTAATGATGACGATCTTGGTTGAATATGTTACATCATACACATTTGTGTTATATTGTTAGTCTTTTGTAAATTGTATCACGTATTCTCGACCGCCCCTTCGTCATCCATCTGCAATTGAATCGTCCGAACACTGGGCGATAATAGGTGAACAGACTGCTACTCACTGTACTGTGACTGTGTGACTGTCAATCAACAGGTCAATGGTATACATGTGCTGGTATTTTGTCGATCATGTACATGATAATCACGCCTACTAGTACATGAAATTACATTGAGCCTGAATTGAAAGATACAAGTAAGATGGGAGCAGATGAGAGTAAGCTGAATGCTGCACAGTTGAGATCGCAGAGAGATGAGGACATCCCCTACACGTCATACTCCATCAGCAAACCAATAGATGGGGGTAAGGTTACAGGTATGAGCTGGCAAGATTCACATTTGGTGCACCTGTCAATCTGATCATGTCATGCCCTGGCCGAATTCTTTTTTTGAATGTATAGAATTACGGACGACTCGGCCGCCGACTCACCTGGCTGCCAGTCAGATTTTAGCAGTTAGGTTTAGTGCCCCTTCATCTAGGTTTTAAGGACAGATGTAATAAAGTGTTTGATACAGCTATTGAAATGACTGTGACTAGTTGTTTGTTGAATTGGAATTTGACATTTTATTCCATTCAACATTGTTTGATAGCACCTGTTACCTCAGAGATGATTGACTAGAAAGGCTTTTTATACTACTTGTAATAGTATTGATTGAATATAGCTAGTTGCCTGGCCATGATGGAGTGTTTTGTGTACATGGTGTAGTTTTTGCAAATAGTAACATGCAAATTATGATGTGCACACGGCATGTCTGTATCACTATCCGTTCAGAAGTCAGAGCCATTTGAACCTGCCATTCAAACACTACATAACAATAAACATGATAAAGTTTTAGCAACTCATTATTATGCAAATTAGATCAAGTTTGAAGAACAAGTTTGCAATTATGATATTTTAGGCTATGAAATAATGATTCTTATTGAAGGTTCTGATGATCTGACTAGTGCATATTGTTATGTACCAAAAATATTGTTGTGTAGCTTTAATAATAAAATAATAAATACTAAAATACGATCAGTGCTTCACCATGAACACTTCGGTATCATAACCCACATCTTATTTCACAATTTAAATATGGATTAATATTGGCAACAAACTTGCTTATAAGCATGATAAGTGGTATTGTCTCTAGGTCACAGATAACAAGTTACTCTACTTATAGTGCACAGTGGATCTCAACCAAACTGTACAATTCAAGTTGTTGCTTGCAGAGCTTCACAAAGTCTTTTTTGTCATGCATAACAAATGCTTTTCCCCAACTTCCCATTCTCAGACTCGTCGCGGTTATCAGGTGTTCGCTCGAGAACAAGAAACCGGAGTCCACAGCCATCTAGTCGAGAGTCGACTGCCCGAGACGGAGCTGCAGCTCAGAGCAAACATGACATCGTGGTGGTGGCTGAGGGCACAGCACAGGACGATACAGACACAGAACTGCAAAAACTCGACAGTATCCCAGTTTTTCTGCCTCTGATGCGGGCCTCGCTCAACATTCCCAATGTCACGCAAACCGAGGAGGTTTTGGACAAGCTGGATTGTCGAGAACTATTACAGTTGTGCCATCGTTACCAGGAACACTTGCGGCAGTGTAGTGAAGCTGTCGCTTTTGATCAAAATGCCCTGTGTGTTCGCATCAAGGAGGTAAGACTTGGAAGATTTGACTAAGTTGAAAATTTCTGATGTTTTCTGACAAGATATAAATCTGAATGAGTTTGGGGTAATACAGCAATGCTTGTATTTTACAGTTGTCTATATAAAAAGAATCTCACTGTTTGTCCTGTAGATTGACATAACAATACAAACGTTGTACACTCACCTGACGGAACGACAGCGCAAGTACGCCAAGTATGCCGAGCAGATCCAGAAAGTCAACGAGATGTCAACGGTGCTGAGTAAAGTCAAAATGAACATAGAGCAGGTGCTACCTTTGATGGACAAACTCAACAGTGTGTTACCTGAAGAGGAACAACTGGAACCCTTCGTATTCAAGGTCAACAAGTGATGGGCCATCAGCCCCAAAATAGTTGAGGATTTCCTGTTATTTGAATGTATTAATTGTTGCAGCGTAAGTGATATTATTGTCATTCTTGTCAAGTGAAAAATTCACTTGGTTTGTGTTGATTTGTGTACTAGTGATACTAATATTGTTATTTTGAGTTCATCAATATACTTAACATGTTGTCTAAATTATTGTATCTGAGGCAAGAAATGAAGAATCATTCACTAGTATGGTTGGATAAAACACAAAACTAACCAAGATTTATTTCAGGGACAAGTTAGATCAGATACTACATATTCTTAATAACTCATCATCATTAACTTTTATTGGTGAATCATGGATAAATATTGTTGGCTTCTTGCATATATTACATCAGTCAGTGTCCAAAGCTGAAGTTTATTTATTCAAATGACAAATGTACATCACCTATCAAGTTACCGGTACATTCACAGGTTTTACTATTGTGGTTTAGAATTACCAATTTTTTTTCACACAGTTCAACGATACAACTATATTTTGCATTTTTTTTGTGTGGAGAAAACTGGTCAATTTGGACTGGGTCATGCCACATTAGGTTTACTAAGTCTGATATCTTGTACAAATGTGTTATGAATCTTCCCCATCTAATCAAATTTGACCCCAGATTTATTCCCTCCTTTTGTGAACTGCCTTGCAAGCTTGGCTGTAATTCTGAGCAAGGATGTCCAGTTCTGTATACACAGATGAATCCTAATGGGAAAATAATCGCATTGCTTCACCAGTGGTCCACCATTAATCCCAACAGAGCCTGAAGAATAATTCTGATTTTAATAAATCAGCTGAAAAATGAATAAGATGAATTTCTGATGTCGTTTTGGATTGGGAAAGACTTTGGAAAAGGCTGAGACCTTTTACAATCGAACACAATGTGCCCAATTGCAGGCATCTAGCATTGCACTGCCAGATGCATGTCATTCAATACATGACGTAGCACATTTTCATCCACCGTGAAATGAAAAATATTTATGGCCACGGATATTTACAGTTTTAGTCTTCAGAACAATTTGCCAAGATTTAATTTTGTAGATTCAATGTTTATTGAACATGTGCTAGAATCAGAATCCTTTTCTGTGTAGTACATGGGAAAGCAAATACTAAGGTTTTGATCTTTCTATGTAAATACATAATTTTAATGACGAATTCTCGTCCAAAATTCAACTTTGCTGCTCAGAAAAAAGCACCAATCCAGTTAAAGAAAATGATTTTAGGTTACCGGACCTTTGGACCGACAACCAATTGGCATGGCATTGCGTCCATCGTCCGTCCTTCCGTCGTCCGGCCGTCCTTAAACAATTTTATCTTTAAAGTTTACGGTCGAATCTTTCTGAAATTTTTCACAAAAATGCCTAAATATATTTCCAGAGGGAGGTATTTTTTAGTTCTTTGATTTTCGTATTTTTCTCAAAAGGGCGGCCATTTTCGACGGAAAATGGCCATTTTTGGACTTTATCGGCCATTTTCTCAGAAACTGTTTAGTAACTTTTTTCTAATTTATGCATTAGACTCCCCTTATGTACCTTTGCGATGTGTGTAAGTTTCATTGCTCTTGAATCACCGGTCTCCATGTGGTGGCCATTTTGAATTTTTGACGGATTTGTTTTCCCCCAAATCGCATTTCTATCCATTTCGGGCCATTTCCATGCAAAAAAAAATGTTCACCCTTTGAAAAAAAAATTTGGACTTGGAAATTTTCGGCAATTTTTCCCTCCATAATGGGAGCTGCCAGGACTGTACTCATAGAATGCTTGAACATGTTAAAGATAGAGCTTAGATACTGACGCTTTCAAATAGGAAGTCATATGGCGATTTGTGAGGTGACCTTCAATTTGACCTTCAATGACCTTGAAACGTCAAAACGGCCTTTTTGTGGTAAAAAAACACTCGATTTAGGACTTTGACGGCCATTTGCTCAAAAACTGTTCAGATGGATTTCAGGTGCTTGTTTCGAATGATCTCTCTTATGTACTCGCGACATGTATAAGTTTCATTGCCATTTTGGCTCAAACTTGGCCCAAATTGGACTTCCCCGTGTTAAATTCTCCTATACTTTATATCTCACTTAATATTGAGATTAGAGATTAGGAATTAATTGTGATCATGTAGGAAATGATATATGCCGAATATTCGCATGACCTTGAACTTGACCTTTGAATGTATTTTGAAGGTCACAGCACAAAATGGCTAATATCTCGCTTATTATCAGCTTTACTGCTTAGGAATCCATAGTGAACATATAGGAAATGATATATGCTGAATATTTTGGTGACCTTGAGTTTGACCTTAAACCTCATTTTCTAGGTCAGAGAACAAAATGGCTAATATCTCGCTTATTATCAACTATACAGCTTAGGAATTAATTGTGAACATAGAGAATATTCTCATGATTTTGAACTTGACCTTTGACCTCATTTTCAAGGTCAGATAAAAAATTGGCTAATATCTCACTCAACTTTACAGCTTACTAATCAATTGTGGACATACTAGAAATGATAACTGCTGAACATTCTTGTGACCATGAATTGACCAATGACCTTATTTTCAAGGTCACGGGACAAAATGCTAATATCCAAAATATATATTGTCCGGTAACCCTTTTTAGCCCTTGGGCAAATTTTTCTCATTTTACAGTATGTCGTAAATTGTCAGTATGAAAATCACAAATTGAAAATTAAAAAGATTCAAATTGAACCATGTTCATCAACAAAGTCGTCCTATGAATATTTGTACATTGTCTTTCTTGAATCTAGTCAGTTGTTTGCGAATGCTAAAATGTAATTGAATAAACAACGTCCAACACGTGAAATGGCTGATATTTTGAAAAAAAAAAAATTATTATTTCATGTACTTTATGTGTCCAAGACATCAATGTTTTTACCTCACATGCCATGTCCCTGATTTTGAGTACCAAAGATTATCTGGCACAATTTCTAGTCATGATCACACATAAAAAATTGTATTGCTTTTTCCTAGGTTACCTGCCCATATGGGCCAATAAGCTATTGTTGTGGTTTTCGTCTGTCGTCCGTCCGTCGTCCCTCCAACGAATAGCATTCCTTGAGCTAATAGCCTGAGACTTTTTTCGTTTTTTTTATTCAATCGTTTCTGCATTGAAAAATGGCTAATTTTGGACTTAGATGTAAATTTATTCAGATTAGCTAGCGCTCGGGTTTCAAATGGTGCATGTCGGGCATCAAATCATCAAACACGGGCCTCAAATAACCATAATGCCACACACACAAAAAATAATTGTTATAACAAAAGCAGGGTTGATTATTGATTTCACTTACCTTCCAACCCCTCCCACCCCCTGCGTTTATTAGAGGCCCTGCGTTTATTGATTACAGTGCATCCAAACCCCCCATTCATTAGAAGTTTTACAGTACATAATTGCAGAAAATACGATCACATTAATTAAATCTACCTGTCTTGTGTGCTTTAATTCTCCTTACCTTACAGCCTTGCACGTACATGTCGTCATTTATTAACGTCATCAGGTACCACCCCCTCCCACCCCTGCGTGTATTAGTGACCCTGTGTTTATTGATTCCAGTGCACTCAATCCCCTGTGTTTATCTAGAGTCCTGCGCTTATTCGATGCCCTCCGTATATTTAATAGAAATCTTAGGTGCATGTAGGATTGCATTATGAGCGTATAGAAACACGACACGAGGAAGGAATAGGAGTAGGATCCAATGGATGACCTTGAACTGTTGAAGTTGACCTGAATTGAAATTGAGTGGTAAATCTCAGTGTCACATTTGACATGAATGTGTAAGTTGGAGTCAACAGTAGAAACACTTGTACATATTAAATCGCCATTTTTATTGTGAGTATGCTATTAATTATAAGCAGTCATGGATGGCAGACTTTTTGGTGACCTTGAACTTGGCTTCAGATGATTTATACTCTGATTTTTCTAACTTGTTTACACCGGTTCTTGACGATATCTTTGCGGTGCTAAATCGTATCGTTCTATAACTTGCCATACCTCACCTAGGAGTCAAACGGCAATTTCCTACCGAATGTCAGACTTCTATCGCAATAATTGAAGAAGTTGGCAATCTACCCCAATGTTAAATTTCAGCCAAAAACGGGATCTCGAGATTCTGAGAATACTCGAGGATTTGATCCTGTTTACATCCATCAGGAATCGTGGTGTTATTGTAATTTTGACCAGAAGACACATTGAGGTGTATTCTACACAAACATGCTGATTTCAAAAGATTGCACCACTACAAAACCGAGCAAATGCACAAAATTGTGTGCAGACCCAGAAATTGAATGACGGGGCTAAATTTAACATTGGTGTAGATTGCCAACTTTTTCAATTTTCGTGATAGAAGTGTGAATTTCAGTAAATAATTGCTGTTTGATTCCCAATTGAAATATGCCAAGTTATAGAACGATAGCATTTAGCATCGCAAAAATATCAGCGATAAACAGTGTAAACGAGTTGGAAAAACCAGAGTATAAAATGTTAAATGTCTATGTCAAGTCTGATCTTGAACGGATGATTTGGCTTACATTTGACGACCTTGAACTTAGTCTCAGACGACCCGGAGTGGTAAATCTCGAGGTCAATTTTGATTCGAAATGTATAATTTGACTCTGTAGATAAACGCCTGTGAATAGAGCTTCGAGTTGTATCATGGCGTATAGAAAGTCCATACATGGTAGATCTTTTGGTGACCTCAAACACAACATCATATGGCAATTACTGGTAAATCTCAACCGGTTATTATGGCGATGTTGGACTTGCCTCAGATCACCTCGAGTGTTAAAGTTAAGTTCAGGGTTGTCTCTACATTTGAATATGAAAATTGCCGGTATGATGCAAACTGGTGAAGACAGTGCTCACGATCTTTAATATTAACGATTTATACTGATGACAGCACAACTTGAACAAATTGGCTGCAAGCAGCAGGACACGTAGATTACCGTATGGGCCAATACTAGTATGCTATCGTCGTGTTCGTCCGTCTAGCCGTCCGGCCGCCCGTCTGGGCAAACTTCCAGGGTTAAGGGGCTTACGTTTCGTTCGAGCTTGACCTCTTGACCTCAAGGTCACATTTCTACGGAAGCGTATTAGGGCTACATGAGTTTTTTTAAAATTCAATTTGTCGACTTATTATCTCGATAAATCGAGTTAGTTATCTCGATAAATCAACTTAAATCGAGATATTATCTCGATAAATCGAGATATTATCTCGATAAATCGATTTATTATCTCGATAAATCGAGTTAATTATCTCGATAAATCGGGATAGTATCTCGATAAATCGACTTATAAGACTCAGACATTTAAAGTACAAGTAAAATGAATATGCATCGACCATAATATAGGCGAGCAATACCATTTCATTGGTTTCCTTGGCAACAAAAGCACAAAGAAAATATACTGATCACTCATATTGAAAACTATATGGAGTATATGAATAACTGTCATTATATTAATCTCTGAAATAATACCAAACTATCCAATTGAAGAAGCCGTACAGATTTATCACTTTACGAATATACCTCTTTCCATGTTTATTAGCTGAATAATTAAAAAAAACAAAAACAATTATACCATTTTCATTCATGAACATGTTGTATCTTTCTAAGAGATAGTGATATAGTAACTTCACTATAGTTTTTAATCCGGTAGTTTGGTCTGTATTATTCAATATTTAACGTTATAATGGTCCATCATATAAGCCTATTCAACATAGTGTTCAATATGAAGAATAATGTGACTCGAAACATATTTCCATTTTACTTGAACTTTAAACATGTTAAATGCCCAGGACATCAGTCGATTTATCGAGATAATAACTCGATAAATCGAGATATTTAAGTCGATTTATCGAGATAATTAGCTCGATTTATCGAGATAAATAACTCGATTTATCGAGATGATATCTTGATTTATCGAGATATTAAGTCGATTTATCGAGATAATTAACTCGATTTATCGAGATAAATAACACGATTTATCGAGATAATAAGTCGATTTATCGAGATATTAAGTCGATTTATCGAGATAATTAACTCGATTTATCGAGATAAATTATCTCGATTTATCGAGATAAACAACTCGATTTATCGAGATAATAAGTCGATTTATCGAGATATTATCTCGATTTATCGAGATATTATCTCGATTTATCGAGATGTTATCTCGATTTATCGAGATAATAAGTCGACAAATTGAATTGAAAAAAAAACTCATGTGGCCCTAATACGCTTCCGTACATCTGTTGCATGCATGTGAACTGGTGTCCGCAGAATGATGACAGATATATTTGTTGGGGAAGACTGTCATACGTAATTAGGCATCCCGATTGAAAATCGGGAGGCCTTATGTTTTGTCTGGGTTTTTTTTTTTTTTTTCTGTTTTTTTGTTTTTTGTTTTTTTTTTCTTCCGCCGTTTGGTTTCCGGATCGTAACTCTTGAACGCCTTAATCTATCTTTCCGAAATTTTCACAGCTCATCCGAAATACTTTGCTCCTAACCCCTATTGTTTTTCATCAAGATCCGAAATCCAAGATGGCTGCCAGCGGCCATTTTGGAAAAAAAACTGGGCGATTCCTGTCAATGTCATAATTTGATTCAGGCAATTTCCAGGGAGAGAAAAATTTTTTGGGTGTATTTTTTTTCCTTTGGACTTGGAATTTTTCCCTCGCCTGCGCCCATGCAGATGTAATACTGTAGCTGAGCCATGCTACTGTATTCACTGACTGCAGCCTGCATGTCCAGCATGAGGCTAGGCTCTGCCCTCTCAGCCAGTGCAGTATATGAGAGCCCTGCTCAGTAATGCCTTACAAGATCAGCCAGTCTGTCCAGCACAGCAATAGGCTCCGCCCCTCTCAGCCAGCTCTGCTCAGTCATGCCTTACCAGATCAGCCAGTCTGTCCAGCACAGCAATAGGCTCCGCCCCTCTCAGCCAGCCCTGCTCAGTCGTGCCTGACAAGTGATACAGCAGTAAAGCTAGCTTGTCCAACATGACCCTAGGCTCATATCCATGCATAATCCCTCACTCCCCCCTCCAAAGCCTGGTTTACTAGTGTGTGTACATGGTAAAAGAATGAAGTTCCATCCCACAGAATACAATAGTTGGTAATAAGCCAACACACATGACACAACATGCTTGGGGAATGATTTGCCCTGTCTGCATTTATATTGTACAAACATGTATTGTTTGAATGTTTTGTTATTCAACTCTATTTCACATGCAATGACCAAATCATCATTGTTTTAGTTAGCTGGGAAATGTTTGGCTTTGGTTATAAGATGAATGTGAAAATTCCGCTGTATTGTAAAAGTTTTGAAATCACAAAATTGGCCAAGATGACACAGCATTCTTTTAGTCACGTATCATTTTATATTTGACAGGAGCATCTGAAAAACATCACGAACATCCTGATTAAATATACTAGTACTCTGAATAATATTGGCTTGGTAATTGTCCATTCATTTTGGTTGGCAAATGTGTGGTGGGTCAAGTTGTCAAGATGATAGAAAGCAGTTCTGGTAAGAAACTGTCTGATGAGCTCTCACTCTTACCCACATACAATGGCCTATGTATCCTTTTTTCTCAGTCCAGTATGACCATTTGAAATGATAAGAACAAATTGGAGGATGCCACAAAGCCTATAGGCTTTTATGTCTAGTCTATCTATCTTTTTATTCTATAGAGCCGAGATCTTTGATGTTACTGAATAAATAAATATAATTCCAAATAAATCGTTTATTATGGCCACAATACAAATAGTTATGGAACATTTGATACGGGACTCAGAGATGGAAAAACCTTTGATAATACTAAATATTGATAGCATGTGTGATATACATGTATGTGAAAGATAGCAAACAAAACTAAAACTGAAATTTTAAAGCATGAAACACATGTTAAACAAAAGCTAGCTTCAATGAATAACATGGACAACGTATAGATTACAGTCTTTTATTCGTCGGTCTTTATTTACACGATTGCATTCCTGATACATGTATAATAGATTGTCGTGGTGTCATCCAAAGCCACTGGCGGCTGTAATATTCACGTAGCAAGGCGGTATGAATGTTTCGCCAGTGAACAGATTAACAATAGAAGCATAAGTCGCTACGACGCCTCCAATAATACCCAGGGAAAGGATGCATCCGCAGAGAAACTTGACGTGTACAGGCAGTGGGCTGTAGAGATAACGAGACATTGTATGCTGTAAACGCTCACTAGATGCAGCACAAAAATTGAAAAACATCTATAGCAGTAGCTTAAGATTAATTATACATACAACATGTACTTATCAAGTAACAGCATTAGAATATTGATTAGAATAGCCTTTTTTGTTCCATCGATTGAACACGTGTCTTTTGTAGCCATTGTCTTCATGCTGAATATACTGTGACATTGTATTATGTCAGATACATGAATATGTAATACGAGACATTACCAGTACCAATTTATAACTTACATCGAAGGCCATGGTCCTGTCTTCACAGATAGCCGCAAGTACAGTGTACAAGGTATGACCAGACATAAAACCTGACTCAATGTTGCCCCGATCAGAGACACTATTCCACTAAAGTTTGGCACGGACAGTTGTATGAATGCCATGAGTCCGACCAGCAACGTGCGAATAACACAGCGCTTTATATTGAAATCTGTTGGAAGGATGGCCATCATGAAGTTTTATGACCTATATATACCATCAGTATATTAATATATTCACACTTCAATTAAACCACCGGTTTTTAAGTCCGATGAAACCTTGCCATACCTTTTTAATGTACAATGTATTTTCTCTATGATCAATAACTTGATTGGGGTTGAATTGTTAATTCTACCATGGCGGAGGCCATCCATAACGTCCTGTCACTTGTGAATCTTACGTTGAGGAACTTTGAGACACTCTATATTCTCGATGTCTTGGGCGACAGGGTTCAGGCACATGTTGGCAGCTAGCAGACAGTGGGCAGCCATACAAGCCTCTGCTACATTCCTCATCCGTCCATGGGCTAGTGACTGGAGTAGATTGCCGTCAACGTCTGAACCATAAGCTAAAGCTCCCAGCCACCCCACCAACACGTAACAGAGAGCCATGTCTGAAAGTAGTGAGGACTACACTTGAGGGCGAGTTTCTCTGAACACATGAGACGGAAGTAGACTTCCACAATGAACAAACAGGTGGTCAGATTTGAGATGAGAGATACTGACTGTAACATCATCATCAAATGATGTCATTTTGATGAACATTTCAGTGTTACCATATCTTATGGATGGTTTATTTCAAGTACATACAGCCAATTGACATAATGACCACGATCGTGAACTTGGACGGATGCTCCATGTCCTGTTGTATGGTGGGAAATACTGTAGAGCCACTGTATGCGTAGAACATAGTGCCCAGTGAAAGCATATACGGTTGGAAGTGAGACGGGTTTACGATGTCCGAGGGCCCGTCTGCGTCTATCTTCTGACAAGTCAGGACTACCACCAACACCAGTGACACCGCCACGAATATGAAGCCAAACGCACTCACCAACCTGGTGAAACGTGGAAAAACGTGTCATGAAATCACGGGAGAATTCGCCATGTAGATATATTATAGGTGTACATAAATAAACTACGCAAGATATCAAGCCTGGCTAATCAACCATACCAGAAGTCTTTAGGAGTACCCAGCCATGATATAGGCACAAGGATAGCGGACATGATGAGGACCCAATAACAATAGGACATTCGCAATCCGGCCTCCAGCAGAATGGATTGCATGCTTTGTGCTGTCAGCAACATTAGTGCCACAGCTGTCGCAAAATTACACATATTGTTTGCAATACTGACCATAGTACTGCAAGATAAGAAACGAAATAACAGTAAATAACATAATAAAAACAACAACAACAATATACTGTAGTAATAATAATACATGTGCATTTAAGTTTAATGTATGTGGTTAGAACTTACCCCGTTAGTGGGTTAAATGCCTTTTCTGCTATCAGAGGATACGGGTTTCGGATGTGTGTTTTGCTCGGGTATCTTTGATGAACGATGACCAGACATTTTCCCAACAGAACGGAAGCATATATCTGAGCCAAGCCAGGCACGATCAGAATTACTAGGGAATACCAACCTGTGCAATATGATGAATCAAAACACGTTATACGTTGCATATCTATCCAGATGCGAAGGAGAGAACAATTGTACCCTTACATGTACATACCAGCATTTACAATGGCACGGGAGGTGATCAGAGTCCCTGTTCCAACCAATAGAGCAATCGTCATCAACAGCGTCCGTTGCACCGATAGAGTCTTCTGCAAGAGAAAGGCAGGTTATGGTCTAGGTAGTCGTTAGAATCAGTTCTACATTTGCTATTGCAAAACCATTGCAAAACTTCTGCACGTTTTTGTCGGAGGATTGTCAATGGTGTGGCACAGATTTTGTTTAGGTTTGTCGCAGACTTTGAAAGCATACAATATCTAGGATTTTTGAATTTATGTCTGATTATTCAGAATGAAATATAAGCGTCATCATATAACTCTATTCATTATAAGTTGCTCAAACTCGATCGACAGCAAAAGCTCATTCGTCCGAAATAGAAATATACTTTGCAAAATTTGTATCCTAATCAATTTATAGATGTGCGATATAATATCAATGATATGATCGTACATGACAACTGCTACACGTTCATGACACTGTATACCCCAGTAAATATTCATATAGTCCTTCACTAAATCACAGGAAACTTTATCAGTGATGCAGCAATTTGCCCCGTGTTTTAATTTCCCAGAAAATAACTGCCGTGAAAGAGGCAGAAGCAACTTAGCTATCATATATGCAACTAGTACGTTGCAATTAAGGTCTGTGTACTTACTTTCTCTGTGTTCGCTGCATCTCCGTTCACCGAGTGTTGTTGTCCGTGGTCGTGGGGCACCAGTGGAACACTCTCGGGCGTCTGTAACCCCATCGTCACTGGTCAGTGATCCGATATCCTCCTGTCCATCCAGATGTTAAAATATCGAATACGTGGGATTCCCGTGTAGCAAATTACTTGTAGTCTCAATTCACTTTGATTTCATATTTTTGTTCTCCTCTCGAGAGACCGTGTATCGCTATATATGTTATGGCACCCAAGCAGTATTCATCAACTGATGCGTACATGTAGGAGCATTCCCCCAAGGTTATGTGACTTGTGAAGCCAGGCATTTTTCATGCATAGCCTACATATAGGCTACACGCACCTAGAAACACTCATGAAGTGCAACCAGGTGTGTCAGGTGGGTTCATTGAAAGCGACACACCAATATACGGTACACATCTCTGGTGTAAAATTGTGGATAATGTATCAATGTTGCATTTGTATCGAGTTGCACTCATTGTTCTGGCCTCATGCCCATTTCAATATCATATTCTATGTATACAGAATCCATTGGAGAAGTTGTATTCACACTATACGCGTTCGTACCAAAACATACATGTAGTCACCTGTTGGTAAGCAGAAATTACACGTAGCCCGAAAGTCGGCGATATTAACAGCTCGCGAGAAGAGTTTATTTTATGATGAGCACAGATCATACATATCGAGTCCAGCGAACACCAACTTTTTATAGGAACGTTCAATTTGAACGATAGGGTTTAGTAGACGTTGGATTAGCTTTTTTTAAAGCTTCGCTGACTTCAACTAGGCCTATATTATGCTTTTCGGAAGCCAATTCAGGCCAGTTTGAGTTAAGGAATAATAGGCCTACTCAATGTTGGTCAGCTGATCTGGCGTCCCGGGCTCGTCACAGTGGGCTACATGACAGTGATGATGCAAAACCTGAGTAATGTATGATGGCCGGACTTGTTCTGCGTATTGTTACCTGGTCATAGTTTAGTCATTACGACGCCCACAGTGCCGCAGTGTGGCGCTTGCGCCCTAGGTAGCGGGCGTCAAACGTTACATTTATATAAAAAAGAAAGTTGCAATGAACACAACATTCGCAAGCCATGCATGCAATGTCCAATCGCTTTCGTCGAGTTCTGTCAACATTTGCCAGCGGAGCCAGACTGCTGTTGAATGAGGTAAACGCTGGGGCCCAAGTATCATACACTGCGCCTTCTTCAATATTCAATAAAGATTAAAAAGGTGACAGACGGATTAAATGGCATGCATTTAGTGGACGAGTAGTATTAAGGCGCAGTGTATGATACTTGGGCCAACGCCGGGAGCAAGTGTGAACCCAGCTTAACAGCAGGCCTATATACACCTAGAATACAAGTTAACGGAATGAACATAGACTCATCACCACAATTACCATACAGCTGTTACTTCATTCAGTGGGAAATTTTACTATCTCAAAACTAATTTATATATATATATATGTACTGTCCTGCTGCAAGCAACGGGACGGATATTTATTAGGCCGCCTAACTTAAGCCCGGCTCGTGGGATAAACTCTGGATTAGGTCTTCTTGACCGGGCTTCTTGATCGGTCAAGCATGTTCTGGAGACTCTGAGTCTGAGTCTTCCTATGAGCAGTGTTTACAGAATGGTTGTTGTGGGGGAAAAGCATGTATATATGCCCACACTGGCGTCGGAACCGGGGGGGGGGGGGGGGGGGGCCCGAGCCCCCTCACTTTTTTGATAGCGGGGGCTCGAGTATGTTTGGCCCCCCAGATTTTCGCGAATTTTTTTTGACATGGAACTACATATCGCCAATACGACTCTAAAACATTATATATAGTATATATTTCCAAAAGATTCATTTAATTGAATGAAAAATCACATGTCTCAGAAACCCATGGACTATGCGTCATGGATCTACTGAGAAAATCATTCTGGTTATTAAATCGCGGGAGATTTTCCAAACCTGACTCAACTAGCAACGATATTAACAACTGAAAAATGAGTAGATCCTCGATTGGATTACTCTACGGTGAGGCGGTGAAGCAGGTGTGGCAGGAAAGGGGGCCAGGGGGGGGGGGGGGCGCTATATAGACCTACCCCCACATCCCCGTTAGGAAAATTGTACAAAAAAAGTTTACATTCATTGGTTAAAACTTGAGAAATATATGATTCTATCGTGAACCCTGTCTGAATTTCCCAAAAATGTTTACTGTGTAAGTATATTTCGTTTACATGAAACCACAAAGTAAGAATTCACACACAATTTGTGTAGAAGAAACCAAGCAAAATTAAACAAGATCGATATGGCCTTAATCACTGAATGACCAAATAAAGTCAAAAGAATATTTTTTAAAAAGTTGTGGAATCTGGAAAGTTCAAGAGCCAGGCGAAGTTCAGAATCAACCTCAGAACACCAAAAGGCTCTGGCTTCTGGGGCCCTTGAGTGGGCCCCAGACCCCACACCTAACACTGGCTCCCTCGTTCTGCCCGGTTGCGATTTGTTTACATATTTTAGACCCCCTGAGGTCAGACCGCTTGCGAGGGAATCTGCCACCCCTACATGGAACACAAATATAGTCCACCTATTTTATATCGCACCCATCTGTTCTGCTCAGTAACTTTTCATAAAGATAACAAAAGATGGAGTGGCTTGCATTCTTTGGGCCTATTTTAGATGATAATTTTCCATTCAAAGAAAATTAAATTCCTTGATACCCCACAAAAATAACACTGAACTGGGCCCAAGGTACACGCCAGGAATGTTCTGAGTGAACACCAAAAATTCCAAAATTTTATCGGGGGGCTTACGGCCCCCCCCCCCCCCCGAACCCCCAGACCGGACATTTTTGGCCCCCAACACTTTTCAAATGCTTCCTACGCCACTGTATGCTCATACATTTAAAGTGAGATGATAAAAATATTTCTATAATGTTGAAGGTTTTTTTTCAAAAGTCAATGGACCTACAACTGCTAATCTAGTTGTAGATCTCCTTTCACGTGGCACATGGGTAGCCTATCATTGAATGCAGAGTTATAAGAGTATTCATTCCCCGAGAAATAAAAGGTAGCCTAGACTGAAAGGTAGGGTACAACGAAAAGTCATCTCTGTGATCAAATACAGACCGATAGAAATTTAAGGAATAAATAAATGTGTTATTTTATTTCATTCATTCAGTTCATTGGAGCTACTATACTTTTTTGGAGCTCTATAGACTCTACCATACTTTCCTCGTATTAGGCCTATTGGTTTTTAGATATCCTTGTCGTTGTATCATATAGATTGAATTTTATAATATATAGGCCTACAATCTTTATCCAGACCAGGGTGACACTACCGCTTGAAATATGTATATTAAAAGTTCACACACTCGTTCCGTACAAGTACATTTTCCACCGCACATATTCATGGGATTGATGATGGACGCAAAAAAAAGCGACACCCAGAGCGCCCCTAGCGATTGAATCCATAAAAAACCAATCTGTGTTGTGATTTTGACTTTGTTGTTTAGGCGGGAATTCTGCTAGATTTAATATTACAAGAGCCTGGAACTGTATAATGAGGCTGCAAAATATACAATCTTAACCGGTTACACTCTGCAAACGAAACGTAAACCCGTTGAAGCCTCACCGCAGACCCTGCTCCCTGGTGACACTCAGTCACACCAGACCCAACCAGACCAGAGTCACACGCTAGTCAATCACCAGCTCACACTAGGCCTAGTCACACACAGTCATTCACCGTGAGTGAGTGACAGACACAATGAGCCTCATGCCAGCCTGACACTGACAGTGCCATTCATCACATCGAGTCAGACATTGGTTCTAGAGGATTGACACCACATATACCAAACCCACTGGCACTGCAAACGGATGTTTGTTGTTTGGAACTTTAGATTTTCTCGATCATTCGGTGGTTTTTCGAGTCAATAGACTATCTTAGGCAAACAGTAGTTTTGTATCCTTGTGAATATGATGGATGAAGAGCATAACTATGTTTCTTTCAGTCTTACAAGCTCCACTTCTTACGAGCCTTGTGATACATCTCAGTTGGAACCTACCCAGTCCTCTATTTCTCAGAATCTATTTTCAGCTCAAACTTCCTCATCATCTGATGAGATTAATCCCCCAGATTCCTCCTCGGTTCTGTCTCCTGTTCCCAAGCCTAAGTTGTGTTTTTGGTCTTCTGAGGAAGTTTTTCAGGCAATTATGTCAGTGGCGGACAGCAAGGTTTTGCCAGGTATCCCGAGTGGCGATAAGTCTAATTCCAGGTATTTAGTGAACAACTCAGATAATGTCGCTCGTTGTTCTGACAACAAACATTCTCAGTTTCCAGATGACTGTGGTGCATGGAACTCCAAGAAAGGTTCTTCTACGTGCACTCATTATCTCCGTAGCGTTGATGGTTCCTTGAGAACGATAGCTTTGAAGTCAGGATTGTTTTGTTTCCCTAAGAAGATCCGGAAGAAGGTATCATGGATTCCATTTGATCCCCAACCTGAGTGTGAGCATATCTTGAAGCTCCATCGATATTATACTGTTTTGTTGGCTGATAATGGTTTCAAAAAGCGAGTTTCTTGGATTGATTTCCCAGGTTCCCGTCCTATAGCTGTTGTCGAGTATGCTGGTCAGTCTCAGTCGGTGCCAAAGGTTCATGGCAACTTCAAAGGCAAAGGGTTAGCTGGTCCTTATATTCGTACAGATCCAAAGGTTTTGGCTAAGATTAAGGACGAGGTTGCGCATCAGGTTCCACGTATGGCTTTGAATAAGTTGTTGGAGGATGCAGATTGCTCGATGGATTTACCCAGGAATATGAAACAGGTTTCCAATGCCAGGGGTCGGGTTCGGAAAAGTCGAAGCACACGAGCAAAGGTTGACATGGCAAGTATGGGCCCCTATGGGCAGGAAACCTCTGTTACGAGGTCTACTTCCCACGAGCCTTGTGTTGCATTTCAGTTGGAACCTATCCACTCCTCTGTTTCTCAGAATCTATTATCTGCTCAAGCTCCCTCACCATCTGATGAGCTTGATCCCCAAGATTCCTCCTCGGTTCCGTCTCCCGTTTCCAAGCCTAAGTTGTGTTTTTGGTCTTCTGAGGAAGTTGTTCGGGCAATCATGTCCGTGGCAGATAGCGAGGTTTTGCCAGGTATCCCGAGTGGTGATAAGTCTAATTCCAGGTATTTAGTGGACAACTCAGATAATGTCGCTCGTTGTTCGGACAACAAACATTCTCAGTTTCCAGATGACTGTGGTGCATGGAACTCCAAGAAAGGTACTTCTACGTGCACTCATTATCTCCGTAGCGTTGATGGTTCCTTGAGGACGATAGCTTTGAAGTCAGGATTGTTTTGTTTCCCTAAGAAGATCTGGAAGAAGGTATCATGGATTCCATTTGATCCCCAACCTGAGTGCGAACATATCTTGAAGCTTCATCGATATTATACTGTTTTGTTGGCTGATAGTGGTTTCAAAAAGCGAGTTTCTTGGATTGATTTCCCAGGTTCCCGTCCTATAGCTGTGGTCGAGTATGCCGGTCAGTCTCAGTCAGTGCCAAAGGTTCATGGCAACTTCAAAGGCAAAGGGTTAGCTGGTCCTTATATTCGTACAGATCCAAAGGTTTTGGCTAAGATCAAGGAAGAGGTGACGCATCAGGTTCCACGTATGGCTTTGAATAAGATGTTGGAGGATGCTGATTGCTCGATGGATTTACCCAGGAATATGAAACAGGTTTCCAATGCTAGGGGTCGGGTTCGGAAAAGTCAAAGCACACGAGCAAAGGTCGACATGGCAAGTATGGGCACGTATGACTATGCCCTGGAAAGCCCTGTTACGAGCTCTACTTCCCACGAGCCTTGTGTTGCATTTCAGTTGGAACCTATCCACTCCTCGGTTTCTCAGGATCTATTTTCTGCTCAAGCTCCCTCACCATCTGATGAGCTTGATCCCCAAGATTCCTCCTCGGTTCCGTCTCCTGTTCCCAAGCCTAAGTTGTGTTTTTGGTCTGCTGAGGAAGTTTTTCAGGCAATTATGTCCGTGGCAGATAGCGAGGTTTTGCCAGGTATCCCGAGTGGCGATAAGTCTAATTCCAGGTATTTAGTGGACAACTCAGATAATGTCGCTCGTTGTTCGGACAACAAACATTCTCAGTTTCCAGATGACTGTGGTGCATGGAACTCCAAGAAAGGTACTTCTACGTGCACTCATTATCTCCGTAGCGTTGATGGTTCCTTGAGAACGATAGCTTTGAAGTCAGGATTGTTTTGTTTCCCTAAGAAGATCCGGAAGAAGGTATCATGGATTCCATTTGATCCCCAACCTGAGTGTGAACATATCTTGAAGACTCATCGATATTATACTGTTTTGTTGGCTGATAGTGGTTTCAAAAAGCGAGTTTCTTGGATTGATTTCCCAGGTTCCCGTCCTATAGCTGTGGTCGAGTATGCCGGTCAGTCTCAGTCAGTGCCGAAGGTTCATGGCAACTTCAAAGGCAAAGGGTTAGCTGATCCTTATATTCGTACAGATCCAAAGGTTTTGGCTAAGATTAAGGAAGAGGTGACGCATCAGGTTCCACGTATGGCTTTGAATAAGTTGTTGGAGGATGCAGATTGCTCGATGGATTTACCCAGGAATATGAAACAGGTTTCCAATGCTAGGGGTCGGGTTCGGAAGAGTCAGGACACTCGAGCAAAGGTTGAGCACATGGCATGTATGGGCCTCTCTGGGCCACTAAACTTAGAACCGTGTAGTGGTCCCTCTTAGATAAGACCCCTTCTGTAAAGACTGTGCCAGGTAGGGTTAGTTCAACATGTGAATGAACCTTACTAATTACCCCTTATTATCTCAGGGGGACCACTTTATCATGCATATGTATCTTGTTTTCCAAAAGCTATATCATCATAAAAATATGACAAAGGATTCAAATAGATGAAGGGGAGGTTGCCTTCTGCCCGGTCAAATGTATTATTTTATTCCTCTGAACATATCATTGATTAGTGTCATTAATAAATATTATAATATCACATACATGCACCACTAGTAATGTGTTTTGTGCATGCAAATTCTGTGCCACAATGAAACTGCTGTTCATAAGGAATACCATGGCATGGATCCGTCAATTTATGTATTATGTTCTCATCTTTATTCAATAGATCATTGACGAAGAGATGTTGTCGGCTAAGTCACCAGAATGGAAGAAACCTTCGGACATTATGAAAATCCACCGAAGGAAGAAAGTTGTTCCAAAAGGTTATCTTGGAAAGAGCCCTGCCGCGTCACAGATACCGGCCAGTTGTCAGAATGTCTCTGGTAGTCCAGTCCAGTCCCACCGCAACAAACGCAAAAACCCCTTCGGCTGCTCTCCCCGGAAAAAGGCTAATGTGGAGTTAGCAAATTTGGGTGAGGAGCATGGTGAATCGGGGGCAACTGATGGAGTGCTACTCGATGTTCTCAACAGACGGGATCGGGTGAGGAAAGAATTTTATCTTCTTGGAATTATTATTTTCAGGGAGAAATACATGGTATATTTAAGAATATATTCAAAAGTTTATTTGAATAATGAACATGTTCAGTAGAATTGACAGCACCTGTTGCCGGTACTAATCACTGCTCAACATTATGATACATATACTATGATTTCTATGTCTCACAGATATCCAGCGATACCGCTTCTGACACAGACTTGAAGCTTCAATCAGCTGTGGTACTGCAACCAGAAAAACTCCACTGTAGTCCAGAACAGCTCAGCAGAACATCCAGAACAGAAGTGAGCAATATTCTACTGGAAAACATATGTGTTAGAACTAGTACTGTATGACACATGTGACCTTTGTATACAATATTATAGATTTTTTCGCAGCAACATGCAGAGTTATCACATACTGTTTTTACAGACAATTTCTGCCCATAGTTCAGTGATGGTAAAAGTTGAACATAGTCAAGGTGAAATATGTGAAGTTAATGCTGATGTCTGTTATCATGGCTGACCTGTGAATAGAGAAGTATGCTAACTGGTACAATATCAGAATGTCATTTTTATTTTGCCCAAATAGGTTGAAAGAGGCGAGGACAATGCAAAGCCTGAGTACTCTACGTTTCCATCTGATTGGAGCCTGAAGATGAAATGTCGGTTTGTCTCCAGTCGTCCGTTTTCTTGGTGCACCTCGCTGAAGACAGCCGACGAGGCGACAGGCATGGAGCGATTTATACAACACACTGATACTCCACTGGATTTACAGGGAAAGGTAATATCTGAGGCCAATCAACTGAACTATTGACAACTAAAAATATCAGCACTGAATCTAAAATGCAACATGTGTGATACATCTGAAGTACTGATATTTTAAACTACCAATGATTGTTTAATCTTCCAACATGTTGAAAGCTACATGCGACGAATAAAGAATGTATGTTCTTGCTGACGAGTCTGGTGTGTTTTGCAGCCACCTGCTCAGAGCCAAATAGCCAAAGCAGACTTTCACAAATGTTGTCTATACTGGGTCCATCCAAACATTCCGTGGCTAAAACTCTTCCCCAGGAATGTCGGCGACAGCAAAATAGGGTAAGTGACACATTTAGAATGCACCGGTATGTAAATAAGGATGTAAGGAGTGTAACACTAGTGGATATTCAATTTGGCAATTCATATATCTTGGTTTTTTTTTTTCTGGCATGAGATATTACCTTCCCCTGTAAGTAGGATAGGGATAGGATGGGATGAAATTTATTTAACGCAAACAATTTTTACAAAACGATTAACAATAACCCGAAATGGCCTATTTGCCTACATTGATATGAACATTTGGTTGATAAATGATATCAAAAATGTAAATACAAATGATATGATACATCCGTTGGTTTACATACATGACATACAGTATCCACACTGGCATTGTGCTCTGTTCCATCTTTTTTTCATATTTTTAAAGTGGTCACATGAAATGGCCAACTTGATATCAGCTGGGAAAACATTCCATAGCTTGACACAATCGTACCTTAAAGAATTTAGTCCATACTTTGTTGTACGTAAAAGTGATTGTGGAGTGTCAATTGTAACTTGTAATGTGGTTGTGTATTTTGATTACAGTAAAACATCAGCAGTATTACAAGACAAAGAGGTTCTGGATGCCATGATGGCTGACTGGTAAGACTTTGACTCGCATAAAAAAAAAACATGTCATCAAGTTCATGTACAAAGCTACTGTATTGTATGTAGTTATAGTAGTTGTCATGAGTGTAACTCCCATAATATTGAATATTGTATATCACACTCTAGGACGGAGAGCTTTACATCAGCATTTCACCTGCTGAGGGCAGGCTTCTGTCCATACCTCTACCTGTGCTGTCACCAGTTCACAGTGGCATTTTTTGCGGCTAAGACGCGCTCGGATTTGAGTCCTATAGAGGCCGTCGTCACGCCGACCTCGAGAGGCTTCAGGGAGGCACTCAAAGCCGAAGGTCTGGAGTCTTTCGAGAGTTTTCCTCAGCCTCACCTCTTCATACATCACCTCTTGGACCATGATGCTTTTCTTAGAATACTTGTGATTTATTAAAAAATTTAAATCTTTGTGGTGTCTGTGTACAGGGATTGAGTTTGAGCTTCCTCTGCAACCCAAATCAGACGCTGAAGGGTCACCGAAATCCAGTAAACCAAAAGGACAAAGGTACGTGTTTGACATCCTATTATCTTGGGACCTATCATAAAGCACTTTGTCGCAGAATCTTCTGTCCAGTAAGTTGGACATGTAATACATTGTGGAGATTCACATGTTTTGTTTCTAGTGCCCCAAGTGCAGCAGATGACGATGCTCAAACCACTGGTACAGAGGCTGCCAAGGAAGATGATGTCGAGGACGATGATCTGGAACAGACTGATGAGGGTGCTGCCACCTGGCTCGAAACACTTGGCCTCGACAAAAAACGATACCGGTCTCTGGACCCCAACAAAGTCAAGCTGTATCCTTGGGCATACAATGGCAATGGCATTGTTTAAGTTTAATGTTGTATTTGATATGAAAGTGTCCAAAAACCCATTACTTCAGACTGAATAGTTCTGCCGTGGTACTTATCAAATTTCATCTAGAGATCCGTAACGATTGGCCTTGACAAAGCTACACAGTCAGAGAGACGGGTTCCGTTTGATCGACAATCGGCCAGAGTCGACTGTGTACATACGAGGGGCCCAGACACAGGCGCTGTTCAATTTCCTGCTCAACTGTCGGAGCTGTGTGGCCAACACTGGAATCCAGGCAGGAATCCCGCCCACTTTGCTCTCTCCGGCAGCCTTCAAGGGCGCCGCTCTCAAAACACTCAAGGTAAAATGTAGCGGTAGAAATAATCAGGATGGTTTGTAGTAGGGTGGTGATTATGTACTACCTGTAATATGCCACATGGATTTGTGGATACCGTAATGGCCCGAAATACCGCCGGTTCTCGTTTACCCGCCGGCCTCGTTTAAGCGCCGGGTATAAGTCTTTAAAAGCATTAATAAGCGCCGGTCTCGAATTAGCGCCGGTTCAAATAACCGCCGGGTGTAAGTCTATGTACCGGTGCACGTAGCACACAAAGAGTCCCACGGTGATTGCAATTGATTACACATGTGTGAAACAACACAACTGACACTTACTTACCGATATGAGATTTTGATTATGACAATAGAACACCTGCTAACCAATTAGGTGATGCAATTGAGCAGCTGCATGTATATATAATTGTACTGACTAACTTAATGATATCCATTCCCCAAGACCCAACATTACATTACATTTATATCAGCATAATATAAATAACCATTACCATATATCTTTAGTGGTTGCATGTATTGCGGCGCCATGCGACATCTACTACGCACATAACGTATGCAGTAGGTCCGTGTATGGTCCAGTCATGAAACACACCGATAGGGCCTATAATAAATCCAAACTCTCTGAAAAACTGACTGATTTACAGAGTATCGGCAGGTACCAGCACCGGTAGATTTTCTATTGAATTTGCAAGCTTCATCACGATGTATTTTACTATAATTTATAAGTTTATCTACCGTGTATCTGTTGTTCATAGCCATTGGATTAACACCATCCTCGATGCAACCGCCCGTCATTATGCCCTCACCTCCCATTCCCCCCTTCCAGCCATGCACCGCGCGCTGGATATCACTAAATACAGTGAAGAAAATCGGTGCGTTCACGCGCACAAGCTTCAAAATATATCGTTTTTGCTCATTGTATTATTAAGCGCCGGTCTCGTTTACCTGCCGGTCTCGTATTAGCGCCGGGGCTGAAACATGTAAAGCACTATTAAGCGCCGGGGCGGTATTTCGGGCCATTACGGTATATGATTGTATGTTGATATATTATGGGTTCTGTGGATATAAGAAATCTCCAGTTTGGAATGAATGAGTAATTCAACAGCTCAACAAGCATAAAAGTGAACCAATAAATAATGTGCTTTCTAGCAAACATCATAATATACCCATGGGTTTTCAATATACTTATCAGGTCATAAAGCTTCGAGAGTTAAAATATTCTGGCAATGTACTACATGTACATTGTATTGTAAAATTCATGGTACCCAGGGTATTTGATATATGAGGAACCTACTTAAAAAATGTCTTGATGAACGTCTAGTTCGATCTGGTGTTTGATATTTTGATCACATTCAATACCTTTACCAGGTGAAGCAAGGCATCATTCGAGGCCAGACAGCAGAGACACAAGCATACAATCTGGAGGTAATGGGACCTGTCCTACCTGCCACGTACTCAGGACTTAACCAGTTGTTCACCCTGACACAGTCTGAGTATACGGCGACCTACAGCGTCCATGACCCTACGACACCATTCAACATGTGCGTAGAACAAGCACCGACCACGGACGATACCGAACACGAAAACAAAGCAGCCACTGGCGTTGTTTTGAATCTCGGAAAAGAAGCAATTAGAGAATTGACGTTTAGTGATGACCGATTCACACTGTTTAAATATTGACTAGTTCTGAACTTTTCAAGTTGTGCGAGGCTGGCTTGTTGTTAGTTTGTCATTGTTGCACACGCATTTTCTTGATTTTGTGCAATAAAACATTACATTGACATTCAGTGCTGATCAGAAAATCACAAAATTCCATTTGTATGAACTATCAATGATGTATGGTTTCCACTTCGCTGAAGTTCGCATGGAGTATGTATCAAAATGTCTAGTTCTGTGCTTTAGTTTTGTAAATTTTAGACTATTTAATTTTGTTGGGAACAAAATCTGATGAATTAACTCACTGGTAAAATAAAGGTCACAATAAAGTGGTCATACACACATAAAAACAGGGTAAAAAGAAAACAGGATGTTTGTTTCCTTATTTATTTTACATACACTGTCAGGAATTTGATTCATATTGAGGAAGACACAAATTGTAAAAGGAGTTCTCCATGAACGTATCCACAGATCTCCACATTAACATTTTGGCATCACACAGTGTCGCTTGGTCTGGCTTCGGGCCAAAATAGTGAGGATCCTGAAAATAATCATGAGATGATAAATTGATTGTACATTTATATTTGTACATCCCACATTTCCATTCCATCTGTCTCCACAGTCCTATCTCAAATTGATTTAATATGTCTCGTGTTTTGATTGAGTCCGCATATTTACTTCACTCAAAAGACTATTGGACAATAAAGTTGAACTCTCCAAGGAGTCACATACCAGAATGAGCAAGTATGTTTGCGCCGGTCCACGACTGATGCCGATTATTCCTTTTGATGCAGCATCACCGTCTCCCCCTGGTGCAGAAATATGAAATTATTATAGTGATGGTTCTTCAATATGTTTGTATTGTGGGGTCAAATGTTATAACATGTACTGTAAACATTTCCGATCGAAGAACTATGGGAGGAAGATATATGCAGCCATAGTAGTTGACAGAGCGCTACTATTTATGTCCACACTTTGACCTCTATAATAAACACTTGAGTCTAACAAAGTCTTGAGTCTTGACAGAGTCTAACATTTCCGGCCACGTACGTTTGAACGGAATGTTAGACTCAAGAGTGTTTATTATAGAGGTTAGTGTGTAATAAATACTGGTTTTAATAGGTTAAAACTTCCTGTTGATACCTCGGTACAGTAGGTAATATGTATACTTACCTATCATTATTGGTGAACCCTTGTGCTTGAAGTGATCGATCAGATCATCTGCGTGTTTGACTATTTCACAGCCACTGTTGATGTGAACCAACTTGTATGGCACCTGGGTGTACAGAAAAATAATCCCAGTAATAAACTACAGAAGTATTATCGCAGCAGCTATGAATAACGTTTAATAACGTTTCTCAGATATTTTAAATGATGCATAACTAGCAATTGACTGGTTACACTAGATACATGTATACAGTGTATCCTGTGTTAACGTAGTCCGCTACAAACATGGAGGTAACGGAGAGTCAAAATTTAAGTCATTTCTTGAATATTATCTCTTCAAAATGACATTATTTTTTAGAGTAAATGATCAGCATCCTAATACTGAAAAGAAAATAGGGGGTCACCGTGCTCGTTTCTTCTACATATTCGATCAAAATCACACATATTTACCTAAAATGACATAAATTCTGGCATTTTTGCACATTTTTTCGTCCATATTAACATCTTGCATCGTGTTTTCCATGAGAACGGATACGGTGACCCCCTATTTTCTTTTCAGTTTTAGGATGCTGAATAGTTACTCTATAACATATATCATTTTGAAGCTCTAGATAATGTTGACACAGTTATTTATTTTAAAAAACTCTTTGACCCCCTCCCCTCACTGTTTGGAGCGGACTACCTTAAAGACCACCTATTGTGAGAGACCACATTGGCATGATAGACTGCTATCCTTGGTCCCAAATGGCCTCTTGTCATGTAAATTAATCTGTCATGAGGGATCACCTGTCATTTGAGACCACGTTTTCAGGGCACATTGGGTGGCACAGGATCCGCTGTATGTGTATTAAATTTATTTCATACCAAATATTATGAACGTACATCATATAAGCTGTTTATGACCATCCCCACTTCGACACTGCCGATCCATTCCTTGGATGAGAGGAATGTATCCTGCTTGTCGCCGATATCGACTAGTGTCTGTTGTATGGCACTCAGGGACGGCACCTGGGCGATACTGGTCTTGTCTGTGCCCTGTCCGATCTCTAGCTGTCTCTTGAGCCATGAGCAAAGTGTTTGCAGAGTTCTGTAGCCACAGCCCCATCCCTGACAATAATCATAATACATGATCACATGTACATGCATGTACAAATGTACACTATAACAACACAAAGCTCTCACCCCTGTTACACTATAACAACACAAAGCTCTCACCCCTGTTAACACTGTGTTGTTATAGTGTACATTTGTACATGTAATCATGTATTCTTCGTTACTCTTCACAAAAATATCATTTACTCACTTCAATATACTGAATTTTTGATATCATCCCAATAAGATTACCGACCCGATCATCTTGTCCGTCACAGCCATAGTGGTAGTAGAGATAGTCTCCTTTGACAAGGTGAACTTCAGTAACATCCCCGGGGCAGGCCAGACCCGTGTGTATGTTCTCTGCCAGCTTACACATTCCCTTTCCTGATCTGGCAGACATTGTACTGATGGAATGACTGCATTTCAATCAGTATGTCATCTAACGGATTTTGCGATGGAGATACAACCCCCCCCCCCTCCTTCCCCCATATCATTTCAAATTATTGCGTGGTGTATTATGGCCTACCATGTAAAAATATAAATTAATTACATTATCGCCCACCAAAACAAACATATTGGATTTTCAAAAATGACTCGCCTTTTGTAGTTGAGATGAAGGTTCACAAATATTAAGTTGTATCAAATAAAATCTCATAAAAGTATTGCTTAGAAGGCGATTAAATAGTATATTCTGCCAATAAAAATAAACAAACCAGGCGGCGCAGCGGGTAACCAATAGATGGCGCTACCGATGGAGGCAACAATATACTAAAACTCCGGGCTAAATTGCTCACACTGCTCTGCTCGCACGAGTTATGGATCGTGCGACTTTTGGTGAGTTAATTTGGCTAGCTACGACTGATGGTGGGTGCTGAGCAGTGCTGGCGCCCTAAATTGACCTATCGCCAAAGCCCCCAAAAGTTGTCCGAGTTTCACAAATTACGTTCTCAAACTTCTCTTTGGCCAATGATAACGTTTTGCAGAATGCGTCGTGAATGGCGTAAAAAGACTCGGACAAATGGGTTTGGCGATAGGTCAATTGCGGTCGTATGCTGCGATTATTTCTACGACAGGTGGTGGGTCATGCCAGCAAAAACCGTCAAGGATTACAGTAGGCCCCTAGGGCCCAAGTACCGTACACTGCTCCTTAATACTTCTCGTCCATTGAAAACATACCATTTAATCCGTCTCGCACCTCTATAATCCTTATTGAATATAGAGGAAGGCGCAGGATATGATACTTGGGCCGCCCCTAGTCGTAAATGAACGGTACTATATCAACCACAGCTCCAATGACAAAAACAAACAACACCTTCAAAAGTAACATGTTTTACTAGTTTCCCACACTCGTAAAGTAAACACAGTGCTGTACATGTATGTAGGTTGCACTTATAATATATGCGATATTCTAGCTGCTAGATACTGATCGGCTTTTATATACTAAAGTTTTTTTTCTTGCACAGCTGCCAACTGGCGGCGCGACAGAGCAATTGGATGAGTAGACCGAAGGTTGTCCTCCACTCAGTCCTTGTAGATGTTCGGGGCGCTGGCGTTGAACATCTTGGTGGATACGTTATGTTTGTCGTCGGACCAGGTGGAGAAGTGCTTGGACATGTCTGGGGAGTACTTGGAAGCAGGAGGTCGGCGGCCCAGGGCCTCAGCCATACTCCTCATGTAGAAGGACCTATTACCACAGCAGAAGCCCATGTAGAGCACGCCCAATTCCTTGAGGGCCTTCGTGAACGGGGCTACGTCCCTGCGTGGGATCAACATGTGGTCCAACTGGTCCGGGAAACACCGCTCACCTATGGTGCAAAGGGATATGAAATAATGACTCAATGACTGAGCTAAGCGAATTTTGGAGGAGTTCAAAGTTGGCAGTTTCAAACCCCCCACAGACCCATACCTGTCTGTGGATCTGTCATGTCGATCATAGTCTGCTGTTTCTCTGTGGTTCTGTAAGGAACTGGGAGACATGCGATAGGGCCCTGCAAATAAAGAAACGGAGAAATGTTTATATGCAATCGTAAGAGAAATGTACTGTAAGATTAATCATAGCACTTGGCGGTATCAGACACATTTGTACTAACCTTGCAAGTTTTCCTGATCTCGGTTATGAGGGGCAGCATGGTGCTGGGACCTCGGAAGCAGTTAAGACCCACTACATCAGCTCCAGCCTCTTCAATCTTCCGGAGCACCTCAGGGATCGAACCGTCCGGACAGGCCCCGTCAGAGGCTGCAGCCAGTTGGATCACAGCTGGCAACCCTATGAAACCACACATTAACCCATTAACGATATTTGTCAATGGATTGAATACAGTCCATCAAATATATCTCAATAAGATATGTTAAGTCAAATTAGTTTTCTGTTCTGTAGCCGAAGGCACATTCATCGACAGTAATATTGCACCACAAATATGATATGCCTTTGGCTACACCGAACCTTGTAGCAAAGACAAATCATAGGATATTTGATTCCAGGGAATTAAATTGTTCTTGTTAGATCAGTACCAAAATCATAGATAAATTGACATAGAAATATGATATAAAAATGTGGTAAACGAATTTGGATCACTTTCCATGTTCATTTGGAATTTACTGCAATGTTGAAATTGAAAGATGCTTCAATGAAATGTGTGGTGTGTGCCTGAAAACAAAGAGCATCAAATATCAAGAATAGCCCGAACAGTCCCGGTATTGTCAGGAATTTGTACAATTTGGGTAACAGCACAAAACCCCAATGTTTGTGAAATTAGCAAACTCGAAATGCCCGATCTTGATATTTTAGGCTCTTGAAACATTTATATTTTGTTACCTGAAAGAAATATCACTGATGTGTTATGAACCTGTATAGGTTGGCGCCTGTGAAATTGACATGGATGAATATTCTGCTGCGAGATACTTCATAGTGTAATATCCTGTCTGTTACATGTATTTTTGTTCACACTGAAAAGTAGGACAAGCCAATTTTTGTTCAATGTAACTTGGTCCAACGTTCAAAGTGTTTTCCACTTTGTTCAAGCAGGTCTAGTGCACATGGAAAAATCGACACTATGCAGACAGTCTCAATGAAGGATGTATGCGTTTTTAGTGCGGAAAGTGGAACGAGACATACTTCGGTACGCCATTTCAAAGGCAATGCTTAGGTTTGTGCGTTTGTAGATTAGTTTATCTAAATTGCCACATCTATACCAATTGTATCGTGTGTTTTTCTCCAATGTTCCCTGTGAATTACCATTGCCATATTTCTTGATGGCTTCAAGCGCGATGAGAGCCTCGTCCAGGAAAAAGAGCAGTTCGGCGATGATGAAATCTGCACCTTCCTGGACCGCCCACTCGACTTGCTCCTGAAAAAGTCAAGGTCGTCTTTTCTTGTAGAGCATCGTCAACAGCGTGTGTCTGTCTGCACCTTTCCTCTTTTCATTCCAACATTCCAGCCACTCACTATATGCATGTGTTTGCATTTTTGATCGATTTGTACTTTGTGGGGATTGTATGTCTGTGTTGGTTTGCAGTCGTAGCCTATGGCATTTATGCCGCAAGGGGGTGTTGATACCATTGTGATACCCTTGTGAACTACTCGAGTTGACTGTATGTTTCTTCATCATGTGTCGGTGTTGAATTCAACTGATTGACGTTACTATGAGAGCGACTGTAATGCCTGACATCAAATAAATTTTTAAGCGAAAAAGGTCAACACAAATGAGATCAGATGCCATACATATGGCTGATACATCAAGCATTCACACGTGTATGCAATAATTTCATGTTCACCGGAAATCTCGTGTATAAAGTCTTTGCATATATTATGATATCATACTTTGTTACTGAGTATTTACATTGGTACTGTGTTATCGAACATAGGGCCTATTGCTGATAGACCATTGATCAAAGCTGCATTATCTGAGATCATTTGAAAAGAGATCATCTTCATATTTTTTCTGATTGTTTTTCTCTTTGCAGTTTGTATTGTTTCCAGTGGCGAACTCAACGCAAAAAATATTTTGAGGTCTTGGCAGAGCCATCATCAGAATGATACACTTCAATTCAATTACGGAAAGATAGTGAACCTTGTAGATGGCACGGACTGCGGCTCTGGCTTCGTCTGTCGGAGCGTAGATGGTCGTGTTGCAAATGTTTCCCGCCATCAGGGTGTTGGTTTCGTCTGCCACCTGGCGGGCGATCTGTAAAGCTTTCCTGTTGATCTTCTCCAAATCATCCTCGCGACCAATGAGTCGCATCTTCTCTCGATGAGCGTAGTACTGAAAAGAAAACATGAAAAAATACAGTTGAAGTTCTGACTTTGTGTTGGAAATCTAATGAGAACCGAACCGGAACTCACTGTGAAAGCTTCCACTACGTCACTTCCCGCGTGGACGAACTCCTCGTGCAGCTGTTTGACGAGGTCCGGATGCTCGATGACGACCTCAGGGACGAAGCATCCGGCCTGGAGGTAGCCTCTCCTCTCGAACTCAAATAGGTAACCCTCAGCTACCAACACAGGCTCGTTGTCCTTCAAACGCTCCAACAATCCTGAAGATCCACCAACAGACATATAGACATTACCTAGGACACCCCTAACACACAACGGCTCAGAACAACTGTATTCTGAGCTATATATGTATTGTCATTTCTTATATGTATCTCATTGTATGCGTCATACAATGCTGAACTAAAGATGATCATCTGATACATGTATTCAATAACAATCAATGAAAACTCTTCTTTATTTGGAAATTCTCCAAGGAATGAAGTCAGACACTGTGAAGGTAGACGTTCATTAACATATTACATCAACTCATTACCTTCCAAAAGCATATCGCGTGGGGATTATTGCATGCTGATATACATTGTATGTGTATAGACATGATAATTAAATTAGCCCAAAGATCTCGTAGATCTAGATTTGCAACCTACTGATTAGACAAACAATGTCGTCTTCTCTGAGGGGAGAAGCCCCGCACATAAGAAAAGACGATAAAGTGTGTCTACCTACTACAGATAACAACAGAGGACAGACATTGGTTGGGTGATAATAAATAATCTATCGTGAGATGTACGTGAGAGGTCTGAATGACTGTTCTATATATGAAGGAGGACTTCTACATCAATGCTTTCATGAAAGTATACTGACTCTCGATATCTGTATCACCCCCCAAAGACCCTGTCTAGGGTTATTGATCATCCCCGTATAACGGTCCTGAATTTGCCAATGCTTATCATGTTTATTACCTGGATTTACATGGTCCACTTTTCTGAGTATTTATGGATAACATTTATTTGTCGAGGTAACTTGCACTTACGCGCGAGTATTTGCACAAGATAAAGATGCCAGCTATCACAAAGTGAAACCGCATGTGCTGCTATCTACATGTAACCAAGTTTATCCCACAGAGTGTATGTCTGTCCGCCGCAATCTGTGTGCCTACTTGACCTTTTTATATATCTTTGACACGAAATAAAAGCAAGTGGAGCAACCTTTACATATTACTATGAATCTAAAGAAATATGACCGACATTGGATCGCTTATCATGATAACCCAATTTTGACAAAAACACAACTTGGTCCAGCAATTCATAGCTGGTCTCGAATGGAAAAGAAAACTCCAATCGTGACTCCAGTAGGCTCATCATTAATGTTCACATGGTAAACTTATATCATGGGGGTGTTGGCATCCCAAATCCCAATGGCTAATTTGTCATGTCCAATCATGCCCAGTCACAGTGGTTGTCCCTTTTGTACAAGGCAGGAGGCGGTGGGCTTACTCATATATATAGACTTACGGCTAAGCCATCTTTCAGATTATAAGGCAAAAGTATTTCTAGGAAACATTAAACTGTCTTCTGTCGTTGATCTAGGTACGATCTTTCAGTATTTTATAATATAAATAAATAATAATATCGAACATTTGATATAGCACCAATACTAGTAAAACCATTCTTAGGTGCTGTACATAAAATTAAAGACTAGGATAGAATATTTGTTATATATATACAGTAAAATGATGTAAATATTTGTAGTAAAAACAAAATAGTGACTAGATTAAATCGGCCTACTAAAACTGAGGCCTATTAAAACTGAGGGCTATAAGTGACAGAGAGCCACAGACACCACAACAATACATTTTTGTATGTGTTCATTTCTATTTAACTTGTAATTTAACCTCCATAGCATGTAAACAATGATCAATGCACACAAAATACAAATGTGCAACATACAGAAAATACATATCAGGCAATATAACGACATTTAGAATGTTTAAAACAGGACTACGTACCTTTAACTTTTCCAGGCATGGTGCTGATGATCTCTGTGTCCAGCCGAGTCGTGCGGTCCCAAGAGTCGTGGCTGCTGGTCTCAACAACGGGTTATATAGCTTCTTGTGAGGCAAGGAGGTCAAAAAAACTTTCGGACCGTGTGCAGCCCCCTAAGCAATTACAATACATTATAGCAATGCATATATACTTGGGAAGTCAAAGATTAATTCATACATAGATAAGAACACGTACCTTGAATTTTAACGATAGCGTAGCGCGTCTAGAGCAAAGTTTGGAGACGCAAGAGGCAGTCACCGAAAATTATTGCCCTTCTGATAGAGCTGTTTACAACCAAAGACCCAGTGCAGAAAAAAAAAAAACATGCCAAGAACATGTCAACTGGTTTCAGCTGGTTTATTGTGGTTACAACTGGTCTGATTATCTATCCATCACAAATACAGCACCATCTATATAAGGGTTGCCTTCCGAAGAAATCCAAAAAGAGGTCATATTCTGAGTGTTTGTAATGCATCCATTCATTAGTTAGGTACAGTTATACTTAGCAACTACCAACTATACAACGACAAAGTGGAGAGCCTATGATAGAACTCGGCTTTCCAGATGGAAGTGTGCACATGGACATGTATCGACAAGTTTATAGTGTTCTGTTGTCTAAAAAATAGAACAATAGAAAATAGAAAAATAGCCCAGGGCTAAGATAGGTTACTGGGGAAAATGCACAGTGTTTAGGCCTCAAAATCTAGAAGAAAATGACTGGAATTTCAACAAAATTTATTTGAAAGTCATGGAAAAGGCTAAAAAACCATACAAGTAGTAGGTCTACTTTATTTCAAAAATTGTTTTCACTGACCCATCTCGGAAATCGAAATCATGGCCACCATACGCGGATCGACCGGTGATTCTAGAGTAATGAAAGCCATGTCAAAAGGGTGCTCCATTTCGGGAAAAGTCGAGACAATACCCAGACGTCAAGGGCATTTCGGCTAAAATTCATATGTGTCTCCACCATTACTTTTACTGTACTGAAATTTGCCAATATAAAAGATGGTGTATCAGCGGGAAATTTTTAGGCTGAGATTGAAGTTCAGCCAACGTAACGAAATCAAGCGAAATGTTTGTTCAAGTCAACGAGTCTGAAAATAACCTCTGTTTCTCTCTAAGATGCACTGTTGCCGAAATATGGCCGAAAATGAAAATGCCGACTCAGCCAAAAAAATCTGGCCCAGGGTCAAGTTCACCCAACATATCCCAAGACATGTTCGTTTGGTGCCACGAGTCCGAAAATAACGTCCGTTTCGCTCTACGACACACCGTTTCCGAGATATGGCCAGAAATGAAAAATGTTTTGGTCAGCATGTTTGTCAGCATGTTTGTTTAGTATCACGAGTCCGAAAATAACGTCTGTTTCGCTCTATGACGCCACGTTTCAAAGATATGCAGTTAGCCTCGAGGACGACTCACCTAAATATCTTTTGAGCTCTGGGTCCAAGGTCATTTGACTGATTGACCCCATAATCAATAGGGTTCCTCTCTAACACAATATCAACCTATGTGCATGGCAAGTTCCAGAAGTGTGAGTATTATTATTAGTAAGCGTTATTATTTTTTTCGAGTTATCTTCCAGAAAATAATTGACAGAAAATTCATCCTTAAGGACTACCCGGACCTCGGAGCCGGCCTAAAAACAATAGGTTACATCTACGGTGATAACTATTGAAAATTGTCGGATATTCGTCGAGGCGTTCTCAAGTTACCGTCCGAAAACCAAAAGTGAAAAGAAAGAAACAAAAATCTGACAAGACCATGAAAACATTTCGTGCCGAAATGCCCTAATATTAATAATAATAAACCTCGAAAAAATACATTCCAATTGAATTATTTTCCTGTACTTTTGTTCAATATTTTCGAAACTTACGATTTCACTGTAAACTTCAATGATAAAAATGTAGATGGACGACGAGGTTTGACGACGACGGACGCAACGCCATACCAGTAAATAAACTGAAGTACATGTTTCGCAGACAAGAGTAACTTCTGTACTATCAATTTAACAGTGCACTTCAAATTATCTCTTTTCCGTCCAAGACGCTCCAGTTTGTTTTCTTGTGATGCAATATATACATACTAACGAAGGGTTGTGCACATAAGTGAGCGAAAATATGCAGTAATCATTCAACAATTTGTAATATTTCCAGCCTGCACCGAATTTTCCATTCAAATGACAGTTGTATCATTGTGAATTACTGCTAAATTTAAGTTCTCTTCGCAATACCACCAACAGCCATTTATCTAACTATTTCGGCCACATTTATCATTGAAACATCGGCATACGAATCAGGATGTACCACTGGCGTCGGAACCGGGGGGGGGGGGGGGGGCTCTGGGGGCCCGAGCCCCCTCACTTTTTTGATAGCGGGGGCTCGAGTATGTTTGTCCCCCCCCCCCCCCGCCCCAGATTTCCGCGAATTTTTTTTGGCATGGAGCTACAGATCGCCAATACGACTCTAAAATATTATATATAGTATACAACTATACATTTTCGAAAAGATTTCATTTAATTTAATGAAAAATCACATATCTCAGAAACCCATGGACTAGGCGTAATGGATCTACTGAGAAAATCATTCCGGTTATTAAATCGCGGGATATTTTCCAAACCTGAATCAACTAGCAACTATATAAACAACTGAAGAATGAGTAGATCCTCGATTGGTCTACTCTACGGTGAGGCGGTGAAGCAGGGGTGGCAGGAAAGGGGGTCAGGGCGCGCTATATAGGCCTACCCCCACATCCCCGTTAGGAAAATTGTACAAAAAAAATAAAATAAATTTCATTGGTTAAAACTTGAGAAATATATGATTCTATCGTGAACCCCGTCTGAATTTTCCAAAAATGTTTTCTGTTTAAGTATATTTCGTTTACATGAAACCAAGAAGTAAGAATTCACACACAATTTGTGTAGAAGCAGTTAAGCAAAATTGAACAAGATCGATATGGCCTTAATCACTGAATGATCAAAATAAAGTCAAAAGAATCTTTTCCGTCCAAGACGCTCCAGTTTGTTTTCTTGTGATGCAATATATACATACTAACGAAGGGTTGTGCACATAAGTGAGCGAAAATATGCAGTAATCATTTAACAATTTGTAATATTTCCAGCCTGCACCGAATTTTCCATTCAAATGACAGTTGTATCATTGTGAATTACTGCTAAATTTAAGTTCTCTTCGCAATACCACCAACAGCCATTTATCTAACTATTTCGGCCACATTTATCATTGAAACATCGGCATACGAATCAGGATGTACCACTGGCGTCGGAACCGGGGGGGGGGGGGCTCTGGGGGCCCGAGCCCCCTCACTTTTTTGATAGCGGGGGCTCGAGTATGTTTGTCCCCCCCCCCGCCCCAGATTTCCGCGAATTTTTTTTGGCATGGAGCTACAGATCGCCAATACGACTCTAAAATATTATATATAGTATACAACTATACATTTTCGAAAAGATTTCATTTAATTTAATGAAAAATCACATATCTCAGAAACCCATGGACTAGGCGTAATGGATCTACTGAGAAAATCATTCCGGTTATTAAATCGCGGGATATTTTCCAAACCTGAATCAACTAGCAACGATATAAACAACTGAAGAATGAGTAGATCCTCGATTGGTCTACTCTACGGTGAGGCGGTGAAGCAGGGGTGGCAGGAAAGGGGGTCAGGGCGCGCTATATAGGCCTACCCCCACATCCCCGTTAGGAAAATTGTACAAAAAAAAATAAAATAAATTTCATTGGTTAAAACTTGAGAAATATATGATTCTATCGTGAACCCCGTCTGAATTTTCCAAAAATGTTTTCTGTTTAAGTATATTTCGTTTACATGAAACCAAGAAGTAAGAATTCACACACAATTTGTGTAGAAGCAGTTAAGCAAAATTGAACAAGATCGATATGGCCTTAATCACTGAATGATCAAAATAAAGTCAAAAGAATATTTTTAAAAATTTATGGAATCTGGAGAATGGAAACCAGGTCTGGAGAATGGAAACCAGGTCAAGAGCCAGGAGAAGTTAAGAATCAACCTCAGAACACCCAAAAGCTCTGGCATCTGGGGCCCTTGAGCATACCCCAGACCCCACGCCGAACACTGGCTCCCTCCCCTTGCTCGGTTGCGATTTGTGTACATATTTTAGACCCCCTCTCAGGGAGGTCAGACCGCTTGCGAGGGAACCTGCCACCCCTATATAGAACACAAATACAGTCCACCTATTTTATATCGCACCCATCTGTTCTGCTCAGTAACTTTTCATAAAGATAATAAAAGATGGAGTGGCTTGAATTCTTTGGGCCTATTTTAGATGATAATTTCCATTCAAAGAAAATTATATTCCTTGATACCCCACAAAAATAACACAGAACTGGGCCCAAGGTACACACCAGGAATGTTTTGAGAGAACACCAAATTCCAAAATTTTCTCGGGGCGCCGTTGGGCGCTTACGGCGCCCCCGAACCTCCGGACCGGACATTTTTTGGCCCCCACACTTTTCACATGCTTACTACGCCACTGACGGGTAGGCTAGGCCTACGAAAAAGAGGAAGAAAATTTTGGTTATATTTGCAATTGCTGCTCCTGTATATGTATAATGGTGTTCGTTTCATTTAATGTTACAAAGTTTCATGTTCACAATGTTCATATTTTGACAGGCAGGTTGACGCCGCCAGACTCTGCACTGAGAAATGCACCCGTGATACTTAGAACGTGATCCATCAACACAAATCTGTGTTGTGAACATGTGATTTACAAACAAGAAGTATGCTATCGATGAGGTGTTTATGATAATTACATCGCTGGTTAACTGGTACACTTGCACCCATTGTTGTAATCCATCTTTACATGCACTTCTCCATGTATCTAAGATGTGGCTGTAACTAAGAAATTATAGAGCGACAATATTTTGTACACCATGCATAGTGTTCCTATATTATAGCACTTTATTACTAATTAAGCCTACATGGAAGTTATGAGTGTAAGTTATATATGCAAATAAGGTCAATATTAAATCGATGCCTATCATAAAAGCATTTTCTGATTTCATATCTAACCACTTTCCACAGCTGATTTTGCCCGTAAATCTATATTTATAGCACAGTAATAACCATGCAACAAACCAGATTCATCAAATATAACCTCATAAAAATTAGCCCAAGGGCTAAGAAAGGTTACCGGATAATATATATTTCAGATATTAGTATTTTGTCCCGTGACCTTGAAAATAAGGTGATTGGTCAATTCAAGGACACTATAATATTCAGCATATGTCATTTCTAGTATGTCCACAATTGATTCCTAAGCTGTAAAGTCAATAATAAGCGAGATATTAGCCATATGTCCTGTGACCTTGAAAATGAGGTCAAAGGTCGAATTCAAGGTCATAGCAATATTCAGCATATATCATTTTCTATATGTCCACAATTGATTCCTAGGCTGTCAAGTCGATAATAAGCGAGATATTAGCCATTTCGTCCTGTGAACTTGAACATGAAGTCGAAGGTCAAATTCAAAGTCACCAGAATATTCAGCATATATCATTTCCTATATGTTCATAATTGATTCCTAAGCTGTAAAGTCAATAATAAGCAAGATATTAGCCATTTTGTGCTCTGACCTTGAAAATGAGGTCAAAGGTCAAATTTAAGGTAATGACAATATTCAGCATATATCATTTCCTATATGTGCCCGATTGATTCCTAAGCTGTCAAGTCGATGATAAGCGAGATATTAGCCATTTCGTCCTGTGACCTTGAAAATGAGGTCAAAGGTCAAATTCAAAGTCACCAGAATATTCAGCATATATCATTTCCTATATGTTCATAATTGATTCCTAAGCTGTAAAGTCAATAATAAGCAAGATATTAGCCATTTTGTGCTCTGACCTTGAAAATGAGGTCAAAAGTCAAATTTAAGGTCATGACAATATTCAGCATGTATCATTTCCTATAGGTCCACAATTGATTCCTAACTGTAAAGTAGATAATAAGCGAGATATTAGCCATTTTGTGCTGTGACCTTGAAAATTAGGTCAAAAGTTAAATTCAAGGTCACCAGAATATTCGGCATATATATTTCCTATAAGTCCACACTTGATTCCTAATCTCTAATCTCAATATTAAGGCAGATATCAGGAAAAATGTTTCCCATCATAAAGCATAGGAGAATTTAACATGGGAAAGTGCCATTTGGGACCCGTCGAAAAATTCAAAATGGCTGCCACACGCAGACCGGCGATTCAATGGCAACGAAACTTATACACGTCACAGAGGTATATGAGGGGGATCTTTTGTAACAAAAATCTCAAATCTGATCAGACAGTTTTTGAGAAAACGACCGCCAAAGTCCAAAATTGGCCATTTTTCGTCAAAAATGGCCGCCATTTTGAAAGAATTGCGAAAATAAAAAAAAAATAAAAAATATCTCCCTCTTGAAATACTTTCAGTTTTTTTTGGGCAAAATTTCAGTAAAATCCGAACGTAACTTTAAAGATAAAAATGTGGACGACGGACGACGACGGACGACGGACGCAACGGCATGCCAATAGGTTATCGGACCATAGGTCCGGTAACCTAAAAACGACACCTGTTATCCACACGCTATTTAACATCATAGTTTATCCCAGTTGTATTCCTATCGATGTTATCCGACATTTAACGTAAATGATTGGAGGAAATCAATTTCTCAATCGCAGTGATATTGATAACTGTGGTGATTACAAATTTGCAGAGGTATTATAGGCCAAAAGCTTTCAAACGAAATCACGTGTGTGTTTAATGAAATGTTCACGATAGGCTGTTATTGGACAATATGAGACCATTTCTGGATATCTGTGCAGAATATGTCAGTGCTTCCAGTCTTGTGTTTGTACAGGAGATTCTGACGTATTAAATATCCGTCATGATACTGAAAATATGCCTAAGAACCAGGGTGCAACTTGGAATGGTGACGTTTGCATCAGCTGCAGTTTTACTGTACAGTTTTGGAACCAATACAGAAAACAGAATGTCAAAAAGAAGTGATAAAACACATTCTGCAATGCATCAAAACTTACAAAAGAAATGTGGTCCCAGTACCTTAAAAAGCGTGCGGGAAAAGCACTATGGGGAAAGCCAAAATCGTGAACCAAAATCGCAGGATCAATTGATATTTACGAACAAAAGTAGGAAATTCAACGTGTTATTCATGATGTCAGACGATCTACGAGCTCAAATCAGCCCGTACCATGACGAAGATTCCCCATTCGCCTCTGCGCCTCGACTGCAGACCCCACACCTGGAGGAGCTGGCGTCACGCAGTCTCCTCCTGAAGAACATGTTCGTCCAGTACAGTCTCTGTGGCCCAAGCAGGACCTCGATGCTGACCAGCCGCCGACCGGACACTACGCTAGTCTACGACAACAACCATTACTGGAGGACCCCTGCATGCAACTTCACGACTTTGCCGCAGTTCTTCAAGGAGCAAGGATATCTCAGCCATGGGATCGGTAAAATCTTCCACCGCGGAGCCTCGTCTAACAACAATGACCCGCTATCGTGGTCGCGGAAGTACGATAGAGGCCGACAGACGGAGAAAGCCCACATGCTCTCCGTGCCGGGGGAGGGTGCGGGACTGCTAGCCGTCCGTGAGGAGGCCGAGAGGCGGCTGCCACTGACAGACTCATCCACCCTAGAGTCCGCGAAGGAGATTCTCTCGGAGCTGGCACCGAAGGCGCTCTCAGGAGAACAACACTTCTTCTTAGCCGTGGGTTTCAAGAAGCCTCATCTATCACTCACATGTCCTGAGCGATTCTTCCGACTGTATCCCAAAGAGTCCGACAAGCAATTTCTTGATGATATGAACTGGCAGCAACCGATTGTTGGCCGTGGCTGCATTACGAACACTTCGAAGATCAACGATCAAATAGGCAAAGTACCAGAAGATGTTCTGCGAGCGTTCAGACAAGCATATTTTGCATGTGTCAGCTATGTAGACTCTCTGATAGGCGAGCTGATGGAAGCCGTCGACAGCTTGGGTCTGGTCAATGATACCATCATCGCTTTCATTGCTGACCATGGTTACCACCTTGGCGAGAATGGCGTGTTTGGCAAACAGACCCTGTACGGCAGTTCTACTCGAGTACCATTCATGCTACACATCCCCGGGATGACTGATGGCGGAGTCGTATCCTCTGCTCTCGTTGAAGCTGTTGACGTGTTTCCTACGATAGTAGATGCTGCGGGTCTAGGATCCGTAGAACCCTGTCCCAAGAACTCGTCGAATGCAGCGTTGTGTACAGAAGGGAGAAGTTTTCTGTCACTGGTGGACAACCCCGAACGGAAGATTAAAGACTATGCGGTATCCCAAGTGAAGAAAGGTGGACAATTTATGAGGTATTCGCTAAGGACCACAGATTTCAGCTATATGCAGTGGGCAGGCACTGCAGGCAAACTAGAGCCATCACCAGAGGCTCTGAGAAACATGGTGTTAACAAACCAGTCATTGGATTACAACGTGGAACTGTACGACTTACGGAATGACAAGGCCGAACGATACAACCTTGCCTCGGATCCCAAATACCGTGGTATCTTATATGAACTAAAAACTTTACTTGGACGGGCTATAGATTCATAGTACATTATTGGTTGGCTTAGTTAATACTTCTGCACAACAAAACAAATTATCGTTTTGGTATTTCTAGATCAAATCACAGAAGTATGCACAGAAAAGCAGACCAATTAACCGTGCCAAAATCGGTGTTTTAATCATTATCTGTACAGTTGTGCCTGGTGTCCCCCAAATACCCCCAAAATATTGCTGTCAGCTAATCAGCAACACCGAAAGAACTCCTCCAGATGTTACAGTTACTACTCAGTGAACTACTCTCTCTGTTTGACCATTTGTGGATGTTCTATTTATGTTTGGTAAATGAGATTTCCTTGTCTGAAGTCCTCGGGCACAAACTGCAGATCGTTGTCTGAGAAAAACATTTCCGGCAACCCTTGGCGACAGAAAATGTCCCTCAAAGTAGTGATTTTAGCAACAGATGCCGTGGTGGACATTCCCAAAAATTCAAGATATTTGAGGTAGGCACAACCAGAAATTTGTACATGTAAGTGCGTCCGAGCACAGGTCCAGCAAAGTCAAGATGCACACGAGACCATGGTATCTGAGGGAGAGCCCACTGAACTAAGGTCGTGGGTATTTCTGACCGCATATATATTGACAAACCGTACAGGAAGAGGCCACTCCTTCGATAGCACGATAGAGGGATGGCCACAACACCTTGCCAGTGGGTTAATCCTGTTCTGGTGGGGTGTGTGTCATGCGAGTTTACAGCACAGTTTTCTGAAGTGGTGTCGGAATGAGTACAAAATTTCTTCACATAGAATACATTCAAGCTCAATCGAAAGGTATCCACTCTGAGTTGCGAACAAGTCTGGATCCCCGGCAGATGATGGCCAGCCACCAGTGATGAAGCATTGTACCTTGGACAGGGCAGGTCTCCGCTGCTATCACATCTGGCTTCACGGAGAAACACTACAGTTTTTTTTTTTGCGTGCGGAGCCAAGGTTTTTGGAAACGGTACATATGAGAGTCCGTCTCCATTGACATGAGTGTCGTTCTACATGGGTGGCGGTGGCAATACTTGTGGTGGGTGTCAGTGAACGTGCATAATATGGAAGAAATCGGCTGGTCGTAACTATTGATGCGGCTAGACTACACATCACCTGCCCCGTATAAACGGCATAATAGGATAGAATAATGCAGTGAGTCATCACAACGGATGATAGTTCTTAAACTAGAAGCAGTTTTCTTTGAGAACATTTCCCCTGTGTCAGGTCTACATTTGACATCTTATCATGGGACATTTAACACTGGTTCTGGAACTGTCAATTGATTTGGAAGAAATCTTGAATAGATACTCGTCAGTCCCAAGAATGCTTTCAGTGATGGGATGTCTGTTGGTGCAGGTGCGTCTCATATACTAGTAGCAACCAACTTCTGGGTTTTTTTTGGATGTAGAGTTTCCGTGTCCATGACGTGTGATAAGTAGAATACTGATTCCTGCTTGAAGTTTAACCTATCTGACAATGTCTCCTGATTGTCACATCCATCAGAATGTCATCCAAGTAACATATCACTTTCCGGATACCATGTAGTGTTGAGTGGAACATCAACATACTCTAGAGAGTTCCAATCAGAATGAGAGAACTAAACCTGAATCTTAACGTAGAGAAATGGGAATTCAGCAAACAGTAACAAATGCATGAGTGGGTGTATGGGCAGATCAACAGTCAGCTTAAAAAAAACTTGATTTCATCAAGAATTAACTGTGCACTACCGAAAAGCAAAAAAGAGATGCAGAGCTTCTTTTGAATAGCCAATTATCTTGACAAGTTTGTAAACAACTTACTTGTCAAATATCACATGTCCTCCTTAGCCTTCAGAATATTAAGCCCTGCCAAACAAAGATTCCCTCAAATTGAACAAGAAGCCTTGGCATTGTTTTGGGGAATCACACATTTTCAACTGGATGTGACTTCACAGTCATCTCTAACCATCATCCACTGGAACCGTTGTTCAACAATCTAAACTGGAATCTTGTGGTTCACAACCAAACCACTATATACTTCAACTCCAATCTGATTCACACTTGAATATCAACAAGGAACACAAAACCCAGTAGACTACATGTCTTGCCAGTTCACCAAACATGACGAGATGTGCATGGATATGCAACTACAAAAACACATCAACTATGTGAAGAATCGAATGGCACACAAAGCAGTAACGATGATGACTATTGAAGCTATTATATGTCCTTCAGTTAATGTGCTGTCAGTGTTCAAGGTGCAAATGGATACGAACAAACATCATTTTCTAAGATGGAATCGATGGGCAAATTTTATGATATCATTGTAAGTAGTCAAATCCGAGTGATACTAAAGTATCAAAGTCAACATCACAGACACTCAGCCAGCTGAGTGTGAGATCACGTGCTCCAGAAGGGTGGGCATCTCCTACCCCGCATGAGACACCTACACGGCAAACACCGAAAAAAAACTTGAATGATGACCTTGTGGTTGATGACGATATAGGTCTCACATACCAGATGTTCACCAAGAATGTGATGTGGATGAGAATGAGGTTGCCAGGCAACATGATGAGCTTGAACATGTCGAGCCAACACAAATCCCACAATGACCAGCGGAATTCCGTCAACATCCTCTTCAGGCCCTGAAACGTCCAACACGTCAGGGAAACCTCAAGTCTACCCGTAAGACTATGTAGCCATGTGACACGAGGTTCTGTGTCTTGTGTTTATGACATTATGGTCAGTGCAACTAATAGTCTAATTTCACAAAAAGAGGTATTTTATAGTCATAAAATGTTTGTGTGGAAGCCAATTGGTACATGTAATAATTGGAGTAAACCATGACAGTGTCAATCAAGTTCATGCGTCTTTATTTACATTCCAACAAATCATTACAGACATAACACAAGATTAGTTGTTCATGTTGATTATGGCACGTCAGATATTAATCCAGTGAGTATGTTCACTTGCCTATGTTAGTTTGTTGTTATTACATGCCCGAGCTGAGTGCCATAGAGGACATGTGGTGATTGAGAGCGTGCACTGGTGTGCTGCTGGTCGGTCCGTGTCCGTGTCCTTGCTGGGGCTGCTGGCCCGTGCAGCATGCACAATATGGCTGGGGGGTGTATGATGCTGCTTGCCCAGGGTGAAGTGGCAGCGAAGACAGGCCAGGAGTGGCCCCCAGACACGTGGCGCATGTACAGCCAGCGTGGGGCACGTAGCTGGTGCTATAAGGTAGCATCGTGGCAGGTAGAGGCTGTATTACTTGTCGGGATCCATTTGGCACTGTATCTGGGTAGACTTTGGGGCAATCTGTGCAGCCGGGCACAGTGCACGGCTGTATGTAGGACTGTACTCCCTGGGTCGTGCCGGGGTAGGGCTGGTAGCCGTGCACGTAGTTCACAGCTGGGACTGGTCGTATGCCACTGACTGAGGGCAGCCTGGGTAGACGGTGGCTGCCGTTTGCTGATCCATTGGGAGCTTGAGGCCTTTGTGGACCTGGTAGACCTGGGTTTGTGACTGGGCCTGGTGTCAGTTGAACACGCTCTGATTGACTCCGTGTTTGATGGGATGCTGGGACATTGCTGGGATTGTGCTGAGTATGTTGCTGCTGATTTGATTGCGATCCATTCGGTTGAGACTGCAGTTGGGATACAGGTAATGCATTCTGTTGAGCCTGTGGCTGCTGTGAGGCAGCTGTTCCGTTTCCTGAAATCTGCAGTTCTGATGTGTTATCTTTTGATCGTTCTGTACTTCCCATGGCCGTAACATAGTCCGATGGTGGTGACGTTGGCTCTGTCGTCGGTACAGTTGTTGATTCAGTGTTATCACTCACTGGTTGTTGCATGGGCATCACATCCGCAGTGATAACTGGGAGCTTGGTTCGCTGACGTGGCTCCTCGCTCCTGAAAGACGATCGTGCAGTTGTATCCTCGTTCTCTGGATGCTGAGGAGCAACTGGAGGGCTTTCCGGGAGAACTTCATCCATCGCGGGAGGTTCTGCAGGCCCTACAGTCTTGCAAGGTACTTGGAACAGTGCCTTCGTCGTCTTTGGTGCAATGTCTTCAACTGTGTCACTGAAGCTCACGGCTTTGACTGTAGGATGTTTCTGTTGTTGTTGCTGTTGTTGTTGTTGTTGTTGTTGTTGTTGTTGTTGTTGTTGTCCTGGGGGTTTTGGAGCCTGTCGTTTCACCTTCCCAGTTTTCGGTAGCTGGGTCATCACTGGAGCTTGGTTCAGTATTGGTGTTTTGGTTGAGGATACTGGAATATCCTCATCTGGCTCATCTTGTTCTTCCGTCATCATCAGTCTACCGGGAATTGGAATAAGAATCGAAATGTGATTGATTGTCAGGATATTCAATTGCACTACAATAAAACATCTACTACCGATCCTGTAATAACGTATAATTGAACATCTGTTTGATGAGTTCAAGTAAATAAATCGGTTAAGGAATCGTGACATTTTTCTGTAAGGCCAGCTCATTCTTGTGCATCTAAAAGACAAGCCAATACGTTTAGGATTAGTAAACATAAATATTTCAGCCGCTGGCCTTACTCGTCCGCGGACACGCTGCCGATAAGGACATTGACGAAGCCTCTATAGCTGACGGCTCCGTCGCTGTTCTGGTCTCCATTCTGTAGCAATCGCCTCGCCTCCAGGTGGGTCCGCGGCTGGCCCAGTTGTTCCAACAGCTGCTTCATCTCCTGGAAATCTGCACAACCCAGTCACAAAGTTAACGTCACTACACATGCACACTCTACGTGCACAATATCCCTTATTCCTTTAATACTTCTTATGGGCCTATCACAATCCTGATAGTATAGGCTTATGAGTGTTGAAGGGTATATTCAGAATATGACTGAATATGAATATAAGCCTACTGAAATATGAATATATGCCTACTGGATATTCAGATATATGTTCTCACCTATGTATCCTGAGTGATCAGCATCAAATTCCATATATTTTTCTGGAAATGAAATGCACGGATGTTCACTGTAGGTGTGAAAGCCCCCAGAGCGACGCTATACTGACGACCGTAATATACAGAGTTGTTACATGGGGTATATCGAAGTATGCCAGGGGGTGAGAGGGTGTAGATACATGTAGTTTTACTTACTTTTGAACGTGTTCAGTCTCTGCTTGAGAGAAGGTATGTGTAGATGTTTGAAATCCTCATGTAGAAGTATATCCTGTTTAAACAATAACAAAGGTGATGTCACTAATTAATTGGCAAATACAAACACACACATGAACTTTCTGTGGGTATAAAATATTTGATCATGATGTCATTCCACACTTACAATGAATGTGCATGACATTGTGTTTTAAATATATGTCATGCGATACCATATACTGTTCCCCACTCGTTACCTGGTTAATGGCGTCAATGTAAGATTCTTGGTGTTTTCGAAGTTCGCCATACTGGCGGCCATCTGCAGAACAAGTTGGGTGTTTTTTTCCCCTTGACATTACTTCAGCTAGATCAATTGAACATATTTCTTTGGGTGGATTCATCTAAGGCAATCTAACAAACTAGGCTACGTACCTTTCGGAACTTGTGAGCTCATTGTCTTTTCTGTTTCGGTATTACCATACCAATGTATCCTGCAAACTCGAAGCTGAGAACAAAAGGTATAGTCAAGTTTCTCCAAATCGAGAAAAATACCGGTAGCTATACTCGATGACCTCAACGATATGTAAACCGACAAATTACATCGTATGTTGCGCTAAATTAACTAATAACGTCAATTGATTATATGAAATAATTATACGTAATTTTTACTCTTATGTGCCTTCCGTACTCCGACTAACGTACCGAATGTAACAGTAGCCTGTTCAGGTATGTGCTCTCGTGCGGAGTTGAGAACCCACTGCGGATACCTATAACGACATAACGACTTGCAAGATAGTTGAAGAATAGGGCGACCACAGAATTTACACACATTGGTCACGGTCTGTTTGAGGGAGTCACACCCGTCGACACCCAATGTTGCGGTCACGTTGTCTTCAAACTTGAATCACGCCCAACACGACCAGTATCGCGGCCACTCAAACATTATGGCCCAGCATGGGAAATTGTTTGTAAACATAAAAATATATCGATGTAGGGCTAGATCTATGTCATATCAACCTTACCTAACGGTCTCATGCGTCATCATGTCCATGACATAACTAGTAGTCTATGATGGAGAACACATGTGTGGCTATTTGCAGTTTGTGCACCAGATAGTAGTAGCATATAAATTTCACGGTTCTCAGAATAAGAATGTGAAGAATGCACCGTAATAAAATAAATAAATAAATAGACCGAGAAGCTACCGGCATCGGTTGAAAATTTGACTTTTCCGATTCTCGTTTAAGAATTAACGTATTTTTCTCTCATAAAACCAACATACTAAGATATGATCTCATAATATTTCGGAATAATGATCTACATATGCAGCCCAGGACATGTGTGATAATAGTAGAAATATTGATGAAATTACCATGAACTACGTGGTCGTGATAAGATGGTCGGTTTAATAACAATAATGATTATACAATTGTGATCCAGGAGACCACCCACAATTCCCTGAGAACTGAGCAAATTATTTGATCGGGTTTTCTCGGTGTAGCCTGTTGGTCACGGAACACTCCCAGGTGTTGTTGTGACGCCTGGAATTGTATCTTCAATGTAAATCGACCAATTATTGTCTCATTTTTTCTTACAAATTTGGCAGACTTGACGTTTAGGCCAAAAAAAAAAAATGTTTTGGTTTGCGTCCCAGTGATGCTCCGAAATCGGTGCTATGGCGCTGAGTTTTTTTTTTTTTTTTTTTTGAGTACCGGTTTAGGTTTTTTTTTTTCGCATAAAAAGTGTGTTTGTACCATATTTTTCATCTGGAAAAGTAAAAATACAGATTTATTCAAAGTCTGTTGGAACTATGATGGCTGGTTTAGGACAAACCGAAAAAAAAATTTACCGTTTTTTCGAGAAAATTATTTATGACAGCAAGAAAGTTTTCTATCACGTTATTTTGAGTTAATTATCTCGTAGCATCAAGATAATTATGTCGTTATTTCGAGATAGTCCAGTCGTTAATTTGAGATAATTAAGTCGTTATTTCGAGATAGTATCTCCTTATTCTGAGAAGATCATGTTGTTATTTCGAGATGGTATAGTTATATAGGAATCCAAATAAAACTGATTTTCGTTATTTTGAGATGGTTACCTTGTTATTTCGAGACAGTATCTCATTATTTCGAGATAATTATGTCATTATTTCGAGATAGTATCTCGTTATTTAGATATAGTTTTTCAAGATAATGGTCTCGAAATAACGAGATACTATCTCCAAATAACGAGTCAACTATCTCGAAATAAACGAGATAAAAAAACTGTTTTTGTTTCCTATATAATTGTCTCGAAATAACGAAATAAAACAACTTTTTGCACGTTCTAAATCAGCCATCGTATGGATCAAATAACTAGTGGAAAATATTAATTGATAACAGAATCAATAAAAATAGCAATGTAATAAAGAAAATCAGGAAACAACTGAATAAATACCCCAAAAAAATTTGTTTACTTTTAAAACTTTGGCCGATACTCGCTACAAAATATATCAACGACATAAACTCGTATTGTTTCTAAGCAAGAGGGTCTTCTTTGCACGCATGCAACTTCCTATGTCTGTATAAAACAAATTTCTCACGAAGCGGTTCATTGGAGGTGATCTCCTGTTTTAGCCAGTGACAAGTGGAAGGGGCTCGTATGGAAATTACTTCCGTGGCAAGGGATTAGCTAGTGTCGGAATTCAAAAAATCGTTTACCGGACGACTCTCCTTCTCTACTTCTTAAGAGCCCGTGTTAATATAACGATCAACAATAATCTTAAAAACGAATCTGTAAAGTATAAGTTTGCTAATTGATTGGTTTGTAGCTTTCACAGTTAAACGCCTGATTGGTTCCTGCAAGATTGCAATCCTCGATACAGTACAGTCATTAATACAGCCACTTTGGGGACGCTCATCAACTTGCACAAAATGAAATGTGGCCCCTGCTTGTAAAAAACTATCATGGCAAAAAAAAAAAAATCTGACGCGGGAGGTTTGGGACGACGCGCGCGGGGACGCAAACCAAAACATTTATTTTTTTTGGCCTTATCCGCCAAAAATTGAATAACAGTCATGGACTGCATGGAGTATATCCTTCGCAGTCAGGTCATCTCACTTAACACCAAAGGATTACTGTCAGTCGATTATGTTGACAAGGATTATTGTTACAGGTTGAAGTGTTTCAACGAATAACCTAGATGACAAAATGATGACAAGCAATCAGTAAATCACATAGTCAAATAACACAGATGAGGCCTTCCGTCGTGATTTTGTTTCCCCGTGAAAAAAACGAATAACTAAAAGGGTACAACTATCATGCATTGGCTGAACATAGTCGCTATTATATAGCTATTGTTCATGTAGTACGTAGCAATTTCTTTGCAAAGCTATTCAACAATGAGCAACATATGTATTGCGGATGAATAAAAGGGAACACTAATGGTGGGTTTCTTTATAGGCCTATCGTATTGTCGTGCTCATTCCTGGGCATTTGGACATTCTCGGGGATGCCCAGTTTGTTCGGGACAATCTTGGAATATGAAATGTTTGTAATTATATATTGGATGTAAACAGCAAACAATATTTAGACAATTTTCCTTCCAATTAAAATCGAGGAATATAAATTCATAAAATTTTCCCACATGTTTATTCAATGATTAAATACATTTATATGGAGGTTTGTTTTATTCAAATTTGTCAGTCATATCCAGGGTGTTTCCCTGCTTGTCAATTTTCTGCCATTTAATTAGCTTTGTATAAACCAACTTGGTTATTAAACATAAGTTACAATAATATTTATTTGCCGTATTGTCAAGAAATAAATTAAAATCATCATAGTAAAGCACCCTTCCAAAATGGTCCAGGGCCATTAAGGAATGCTCAAGTTTGCCCTGGACCTTCTCGAGATTGTCCAAATTTCCAAGAGTGACCACAACAGTATCATCACATGTTAAGAAAATTTTCAATAAATGAAAAATGTAGCCCTATTTGCACCAGTAATTTCCGTTGATCAACGCTATAAGATTTGAAAATAGATCTTTGATCTCATAGGTCTACTATCGAATCTTGATTCGAACGAAACCGTAGATTTGTGGTGCGAGTGCATATACACATCGGATTTGAACATTCATTTCTTGCACCAGTCCTGGGCGCACCTTAGAAACCAATCAACTTCCGGTTTCATATTTGGGAAATCCCCCTGTAGAACTTCGACTGTTGGTCCCGTTTTTCTCTCGATTTTGAGTTAGTTGTGGAATGGAAAACATCAAGAGAATGTAGCAATGCAAAAGCTGACAGAAATCTGTGAGACACCGGGCTCCCACATTCGCAGGTAAAAAGATCCAGATTCTCATTCTTGACTTGAGTCACTGACTGACTTTCATTGTTCACTGTCCCGAGACTAGTGTCACAAAGTGTGGGGCGGGACCAAACAACTGACTGACTGAGTGAGTCACTCATGATCACTGATTCCATTCCTGACCAGGGCTATATCTAGTGTATTACACCCTTCTAGTCCTTGTGGGAGAAGAAATTCGGCTATGGTTCCAGACTTAGATTTAATTATAAAAAATTATAAACCATAAGCCTAAGGTTACCTATATTCCAGCCTGAGCGACGCGGGCTCCGCGTCGCTCAGGCTGCCTATATTCATTATATTTAAGATCAAAGTAAATGAGGCTGCAGGAGACAGAAACTGTACGCATCGAGTAGATCTACCGGTCTACCACATGCCCCTATTCCCGAGCATTAAACGGAATAGGTTACATGTTCAATTTAGTGGGCAATTTCACTCCTAGCTGAGTTCCTGTAGTTAAGATCCGGAATGACAATTGGTCATGATAGAAAAATTGTTTACTCCGACACATCATTTCTTTTTTTATCTGTGATTATCATTTTGTATGGCTGATAAACTCATTATCATCATTGATTATCATGGAGAAACAGAATTGCCCACTCAATTGCACATGTGCTACTCAAGGGAAAAAAACCCTCGACAGACGAACACAATGGTCGTCATCGTCGATTGTACGATGTGCGATATATGACAAAACGATTGCATATTAGTGCAACGATCAACACATGCTACGACAACAAAAGATTAATGGGGTACTAATCAGGGGTGATCTGGAGGGGTGCTTGGGTTCAAGGGGTGCTTGGGTTCAAGTTATTTATTAAATTAAGACTAGAGCTAGGTGAAGACATAGATGATCAACACGGAGGGGTGCTCTGAAATAGGCCGTAACCTACATAGAGAAAGGCACATGTTTATTTTACTACAGAGTGATGGCATGCTTATAACAATGATTACAGTGTCTAAATTTGTTCAAATTTGAAAATTCATTTCAGGTTGAGGCAGTACAAGACTCATAACATTCAGGAAACACAGACATGAAAGGTTCAAAAGCTCGACAAATTATCACACATTCCACACTGAAAGGTAGGTGCAGATTGATCAGCTCTTTAATCATTTTTTCCCCAGTGAAATCTCATACTGGAACCATTTAATTTTAATTTTGGCTTGCTTGAATTAATGTTGTGTATGAGTCTAGATACATGGAATACCACATCATTTTTGTTACATCGCAGATCTATACATGCATGCACATAATACCACATGATTTATCATTTCAGATGGCTTATTACCAAAGACTCTCGTATTAGCTGCAGGCCCAAAGTCTGACCGTTTGGTGTGAATCTTTTTAGTTGTCCCATATTCATATGTTTCAAGAAATATATATATATATATAACAGTATAAGTATATCCAATACTGTTGCCATGCCCATTATCTGATTGTGCTTACTAGAAGAACTCTCTCATTTTTAACAGACATTGATTAGAAGTAAGTCTGGCCATGTGGAAGCCAAGATTGCTGCAGCCATCGAGATACAGAGGCACTTCAGGGGCTATGTCGCAAGGTCTGCCTTGACTTCAAAATTTCTGATATTAGGTATTGCACATGAAATGCTTTTTTTGTAATGTAATGTATGCCATCTCCACTTTTGTTTCTGTAGGTGTCGTCTGTTTAATGTTGTGGATCCAGTTGTCAGTAACACTGCTCTATACAGCAACAGTAAACACCATCTGAGCCGGCTACATGATGTCAGAACACCGTCTCCGACCAAGAGTGCCCAGGCAAAGGTCAGAAAATAAACACTATCTGCAGTGTCATTCCAGGTGTAACATTTCAAATTTTCTAAATGACAATATTAGTCAAATATACATGAAGGGCTATATTTTCTGGGTGATATTCTTATTTTGGTATGTTCACGAGATTGAACATTTTGATTTGGAAATTTGCAGCACAGCAAGAAGTCGTGTAAAGCTGTGGAGAACAAGTACCAGGCCTATATTGAAAGAATGCAGAGAAGTGGAAAATATGATCCAAACATGACGTGAGTATGGAATAAATTCATTCCAAATTACAAATGCGAAATTGTGTAATGCTCATGACCAATTACTGATGGTTCTTTCGTGCTTGCAGCTTTGAAGATTTTTGTGCCAAACAAATACAGACTTGGTGGAGATCAAAAACGTCTCGGTCCTCAGCAGCTGATCACAAGACGAGAAAGTCGGTTAAAGTCAGACGGGAACCGCTACAATCAAACGAGGCGGCATCCATCATACAGAAAGCCTGGCGTCAACATATAGTAATTCACTGTTATTTATATACTATCAATTATTCATATAACATTTACTAGAATGATAAAATGGAGCATTTCATTACCAAGAAATAATTTCCTTCATGTATATTCCTGCAGGACATCCAGGTGTTCCGGTATTACAGAGATCTGATCAACTTCAAGAACCGAGGAGACCCAGCCATGATGCTGCGATGTATCAACCCTAACGAAGCTAAAATGCTCGATGCAGCTATGGGCATACATATCAAATTCAGATTGGCGGGGGTAGGTCCACTACACAATTCCTATCGAACTATTACACACACAAAAAGGTCTCAAGTAATATGCTGATCGGTAATTCGTTGGTTGTTATTTTTCTTTGATTCAGGACAAATTTCCGCCAAACATTTACTACAAGATCTACACCCATCGACCGATTCAAGACTTGTGTGCCAACAGTCCTAAAGACTACACTCGTCCCGACGTCAAGAGGAAAATGGCTAAAGATGTTCACAATCGAGGGAACCGCGTGCCTGCTCAAGGTTTTATTCTAATAAAAATCTCACAAATAATAACAACAATACTCTTGAGACTAATAACATGAATAACTAGACGTCAAGGCCTAAAGATGCCTTGGAGGCATTTCGGTGTGATAAATAATTTATAATACTAGATATCGACGAAAATGAAAAATGTCGACAAATTTCGGGTCAAGGTCAAAGTTCATCCATAATACCCACTAGACATGTTTGTCTAGGGCGACGAGTCCGAAAATACCATCCGTTTCGCTCTACGACGCACCGTTTCCGAGATATCGACGAAAACAAAAACTGCCGACTCGGCAAAAAAATTTCGGGTCAAGGTCAAAGTTAATCCATAATACCCCTTAGACATGTTTGTCTAGGGCGACGAGTCCGAAAGTAACGTCCGTTTCGCTCTACGACGCACCGTTTCCGAGATATCGACGAAAATGAAAAATGCCGACTCGGCAAAAAAATTTCGGGTCAAGGTCAAAGTTCATCAATAATTCCCCTTAGACATGTTTGTCTAGTGCGACGAGTCCGAAAATAACGTCCGTTTCGCTCTACGACGCACCGTTTCCGAGATATCGACGAAAACGAAAAATGCCGAATCGGCAAAAAAATTTCGGGTCAAGGTCAAAGTTCATCCATAATACCCCTTAGACATGTTTGTCTAGTGCGACGAGTCCGAAAATAACGTCCGTTTCGCTCTACGACGCACCGTTTCCGAGATATCGACGAAAACGAAAAATGCCGACTCGGCAAAAAAATTTCGGGTCAAGGTCAAAGTTCATCCATAATACCCCTTAGACATGTTTGTCTAGTGCGACGAGTCCGAAAATAACGTCCGTTTCGCTCTACGACGCACCGTTTCCGAGATATCGACGAAAACGAAAAATGCCGACTCGGCAAAAAAATTTCGGGTCAAGGTCAAAGTTCATCCATAATACCCCTTAGACATGTTTGTCTAGTGCGACGAGTCCGAAAGTAACGTCCGTTTCGCTCTACGACGCACCGTTTCCGAGATAACGACGAAAACGAAAAATGCCGACTCGGCAAAAAAATTTCGGGTCAAGGTCAAAGTTCATCAATAATACCCCTTAGACATGTTTGTCTAGTGCGACGAGTCCGAAAATAACGTCCGTTTCGCTCTACGACGCACCGTTTCCGAGATATCGACGAAAAAGAAAAATGCCGACTCGGCAAAAAAATTTCGGGTCAAGGTCAAAGTTCATCCATAATTCCCCGTAGACATGTTTGTCTAGTGCGACGAGTCCGAAAATAACGTCCGTTTCGCTCTACGACGCACCGTTTCCGAGATATCGACGAAAACGAAAAATGCCGAATCGGCAAAAAAATTTCGGGTCAAGGTCAAAGTTCATCCATAATACCCCTTAGACATGTTTGTCTAGTGCGACGAGTCCGAAAATAACGTCCGTTTCGCTCTACGACGCACCGTTTCCGAGATATCGACGAAAACGAAAAATGCCGACTCGGCAAAAAAATTTCGGGTCAAGGTCAAAGTTCATCCATAATACCCCTTAGACATATTTGTCTAGTGCGACGAGTCCGAAAATAACGTCCGTTTCGCTCTACGACGCACCGTTTCCGAGATATGCAGGATGAATCAAGGATGACTCAGCAAAAAATTATTTCGACCTCTAGGTCAAAGGTCGTTTGAGGTATCGATCCCAAAATCAATAGGGTTCTTCCCTGGTGATATATAAACCTCCGTGCAAAATTCTGCAACTATTGCCTGAATATTTTTTGAGTTATCGTCCGGAAACCAAGTTCCTCGATTTCATCCTCACGGACCTCACGGACCTCGGAGCCGGATCAAAAAAAAAAGTACACCCTAGAGATGTTTGTCTAGGGCGACGAGTCCGAAAATAACTTCCGTTTCGCTCTACGACGCACGGTTTCCGAGATATGCAGGAAGCCTCAAGGATGAATCAGCAAAAAATTATTTTGACCTCTAGGTCAAAGGTCGTTTGACGGATCGATCCCAAAATCAATAGGGTTCTTCCCTGGTGGCATATGAACCTCCATGCAGAGTTCTGCAACTATTGCATAAATATTTTTCCAGTTATCGTCCGGAAACCAAGTCTTAAAATTAGCCTTGATTTCATCCTCACGGACCTCACGGACCTCCGATCCGGCTCAAAAAGAATAGGGTTCTTCCTCATATCATTTCTGACTTGCGGTGAAAATTTGACAAGGATCCGTCAAGGCAATCTAAAGTTATCGTACAGAAACCAAAAGTGGCGGAAGAAAAAAAAAAAAAAAAAAAAAAAAAAAAAAAAAATTCTGCTAAAACCATAAAGGCATTTCTGCCGAAATGCCTTAATAACAAATACATGTATACTAATGAATGATTTGGTACTTTTTGAACAGCATTCATTATGTTAATACATGTACCCACATATCTGCGCCAACATTTTACCTGAAAAAGGTTATACAAACAATATCCTCATAAGAGTAATTTTTTTACCAATGACCCTGAGTATATCCTGAATCATGATAAAGGTTTAGGGTTACTGTCTTCCATTGCTGACCTTGCCTATCTCGCAGACCAGAGCGGCTGGTACGCTCGCATAGAGAACAACGGTTGGCGACTTGTCTCGGACAGACTACTGCAGCACATCATGGCCGACCCCGTCACCTGGGAAACCTCGCAGAAAAAAGTCAACTTCCATCACAACAAGGTACAACAAATGTCGGCAATTGTGTACAAAAGTGTTTTAGCGGCCTAGTCAGTTCTGTAATCATGAAACAGTCTCCTTTCAATTTGCAATACATGTCAATTCCCTGGAAGTTTGGGCTAATTACATGCCTTACACATTATCTTTTCTATACAGTTGCAGAGACAGAAGGATATAGAGAAAAAAAAGAAAAGTAAAAAGATAGACTGGATGAAGAAAATGTGAGTTCGAATTTTTTCAAGAAGATATTTCTTGTAAAAATCTGCCATACACATCGTAACCTACAGTCCTGCCCATAACATTATGCAGAGCATAATAGGCATATTTCACTAATGATTAGCAAATTGCCAGATTCTTACAATACCACATACTACATCATCAATGTAACCACGAATACTGTGCCTTTAGGTACCGTGAGGGAATGTTACAAGCGCGGGCGGCTGACGGCGACACCGTGGCATTGATAGAGGGCGCCACCGCAGGGATGGTGGCAACGGTTGACAAACACGGTGTGGACGCGGTACAGGACTGGGAGGTGGACGAGCTGCTCGACTGGACCACCTCCCTCAACTTTGACGACTACTGGGATGGGTGGAAGGAAGTCGCCACTAGTAGCTCCTCACAGAAACCTATAGGTATGAGGGGGGAGAGGGCACATTAACAAAAGTCGGACCTGGACGGTAGCATAATAGACTAGAGCCATTAAAGGACAGCACAAAAATTCTCCACACCGAGCTCTGCGATAGCTGTGAACGCGTGTAGCTGCACTCCAACCTTGATATAATGTCATGTCCGGGGGAATCAGAATTATGGCGCTATAGTATGTCGAGGTTGATGGTATAAAAGCAATTGTCCAAAGGTGGATTCTGTATGTTCTGTCTTGTGTGCAACTTTTTCTCACATACGTGTATCGGTAGCTCCAAGTTAGTCTCTCGAAATAGGAGATTTGCCATATACATAGACATTATTTTTTTTGGACATTTTTGTAGTGGACCGAGTGAAAATGCTGACTGCGCAAGCTGCAGACCCGTTTGAGCTGAGAGTGACTCAAGACAACCACAGCACGTCTACCAGACCGTCATTCAACACCCCAGAATCTTTCGCCTCAGCCGCGGAGTACAGTAGACACTAGCCGAGAGCATTATGATGTCAACTGTATAGAGACAGGAACACCATGATGTCAACTGTGGAATATACAGACAATAGATTGTTACAAGGACCATCATGAGGGAATATTGTGGAATATACTGACAATAGATATATACTGGCAGCATTATGAGGGTATATTGTGGAATATACAGATAATAGATATTTACAGGGAACATTATGAGCGTATATTGTGGAATATACAGACAATAGATATTACTGGGAGCATTATGATGCCTAATATGGAATACAGCCAACTATGTACCAAGAGCATTAGGATGTTAGGTATGAAATACAGCATGCAATAGCCGGGAGCATTATGATGTCAACTGTTGAAAGCAGACCGTAAATCCATAGCTGGTGCATTATGATAACTTGATCAGTTTCTGTTTCCTTATGTTGACTTTTCTCAAGCCTTGTGATAGCTTTTTATACAATGCTTTGTCATGTTTAGTGCCGAACAACGATGTGTGCCAAATTTCAACGTCATATGAAGTATGTATACATAAAATGTTATTTACAAATATATACAAATTTGACAAATATAATGTTATGTATTGGAGAAATAAATATGATGATGATGCATTTGGTGTGACACAGAAAGTTCAAGATGCACGTTTACGTGGACGTGGCCTTTACGTGAAAATTAAAAAAAAACTTCATGACGTCATGACTTTGGGGTTCCCCAAGACAACAACTTCACCATATTAAAAACTTCTAAAATAAAATGAAGAGTCAAACACCCCGGTGTAAAAATAGCTAATCTCATGTAGCTGGTGCTCAGTGCCCTCTGGTGACCTCAAACTCGACCTCAGAAAACCCCGAGTGCTCAAGTTCAACTGGTATGGTTACATCAGAATTTGTAGAATAAGCCATCGGAGACATAAAACTCCAAAAGATTCAGTTTCAGATTTTATTATGAGCATATAGGAAGTCGTGGTACTGTTGTTGACCTGAAATCTGTTGACATGCAAAGCTCGGAAAACAAAATTATGGCTACCTGAAGATCTGTAAATTGGCCATTGGTGACGAAATTCTTGGAAGATGGAACTTAAGTTTGTGTGTAGTTGACATCGAACTTGACCTTACATGACCTTGTTTGCTCAAAGTCAAACTTCTCATCTCAAGATTGTGCATTCGTCCATGGAGGCAGATCCCTTGCAGGTCATAATATTCACAATTCATGATGTGTAGTTCTGGGTGACATGAGAGAGGTTTCAGAGGAGACACCAATATGGTCTGCCAGCAATTGCATGTTTCACTCTGTCAGCATTTTTGGGTGCTCAATCCAAGGTCATGGCTAAACCAGGGTGTTTCATTGGATCATTCAAGACGAAACAGATGGAGGTGAAAGTTAAGGAATTGATGACCTTGATCTTGAGCTCGGGTGACCGTGAATATTCAAACTCCAGTTATGGCGTCCTCATCATGTTGTGTGTGGACTGGCCATGGGAGGAGAAAACGATTTACGATAGAGAGTTAATCAGGCATACACAAAGTCTCACGAGCATACAAGAAGGATATGCAATGCACCTGTTGACCACGGGTCATATTTGAATGCGTCATGATTTGTGAACGGTCATTGGGGACATACCAGTCCGGTGTCAGTCCTCGTGAATTTTACGAGGCATATTATTTACAACATTTCCATTGAAATGCTTGGACTATTTTTATGGGCTTTTAATGGCGTTTTACTTGAAATGGCTACGTGTATTTGCTCAACTGTTGTCTAATCAATTTGTTTTCTTTTTTCAATGGGGTTATAGCAACATGGTATTATGAACCCTCCTGTTAAATGACATTTCAATCGAAACGTTCGAAATGGGTGAGATGGGGGAAGGAATGAAGGACGTTTGTAGATAAAACGGTTCATCTTCTTATGACCTTGAACTTGACCTCAGGTGACACTTGACCTACGATGACCTCAAGAATGTTTTCAAAACTAGAGACAAAACTTATCTCTAGAGACAAAACTTAAACTCAGCTCAAATATGTTCAATGGAGATGGTGGAAGGCATAAATGATGCATGTTTCGCGGACCTTGAACTTGACCTGACAACACTGTGACCTCGAGTGCTAATTAGGATTATGGTTACATCACGACATGTATATTGACCAATGGGGGACAGAACTGTGAGATGAAGCTTAGCTAAGTGAGATTTTACTGACTGGGAATAAAATTGGACGAAAACACAGGCAAACAGTTAAGCGTCCCGGGGGTGTATCGCACGCACATCCTGAGTCACGAAGATGCTGCATGATGCAACGATAAGATCCGTTTTAGCATGGCCCCGTCACACATGATGATGAACGCTAAATGTCATCAATTACAACACTGGTAGGCCATGCTAGATACATCTAATTGTTATGTAGTGAAATCCCTAATCTGGGTCGGTCTATACATGTAAGATCATCATATTATTATCACGTTAGCCGAGCGTATTCACCCGCACACGTCTTCGGTCGATAAGTCTAATAGATTAGTTACAACAGGACTCGATGGAACCTGATGGAACTTGCTGAACCAAGCAATGATGGAACATGTGCTGTGGTATTGTATTTTTACATGAACCAAAGTGGTATACAATGTGAGGCAGCCTTCCTCCAGTCAACTTCTTCCACATCGCAACTTGGTAGAATCACCGTACATAATCGACTAAAATGGATCACCAAGGTATGTCCAGAAATTACGAATATATAACTTTAATTTATAGGACTGGTGTGAATGTAACCTGGGAACCTCGAAGAAAACTAGACATAAAAGCCTATAGGCTTTGTGGCATCCCCCAATTTGTTCTTATCATTTCAAATGGTCATACTGGACTGAGAAAAAAGGATACATAGGCCATTGTATGTGGGTAAGAGTGAGAGCTCATCAGACAGTTTCTTACCAGAACTGCTTTCTATCATCTTGACAACTTGGCCCACCAGACATTTGCCACCCAAAATGAATGGACAATTACCCAGCCAATATTATTCAGCGTACTAGTATATTTAATCAGGATGTTCGTGATATTTTTCAGGTGCTCCTGTCAAATATAATATGATACGTGACTAAAAGAATGCTGTGTTTTGTGATTTCAAAACTTGTACAATACAGCGGAATTTTCGCATTCATATTATAACCAAAGCCAAACATTCCCGAGCTAACTAAAACAATGATGATTTGGTCATTGCATGTGAAATAGAGTTGAATAACAAAACATTCAAACAATACATGTTTGTACAATATAAATGTAGACAGGACAAATCATTCCCCAAGCATGTTGTGTCATGTGTATTGGCTTATTAACCAACTATTGTATTCTGTGGGATGGAACTTCATTCTTTTACCATGTACACACACTAGTAAACCAGGCTTTGGAGGGGGGGGGGGGGGGGGGAGATTATGCATGGATATGAGCCTAGGGTCATGTTGGACATGCTAGCTTAATGCTGTATCACTTGTCAGGCATGACTGAGCAGGGCTGGCTGAGAGGGGCGGAGCCTATTGCTGCGCTGGACAGACTGGCTGATCTTGTAAGGCATGACTGAGCAGGGCTGGCTGAGAGGGGCGGAGCCTATAGCTGTGCTGGACAGACTGGCTGATCTTGTAAGGCATGACTGAGCAGGGCTCTCTAATACTGCACTGGCTGAGAGGGCAGAGCCTAGCCTCATGCTGGACATGCAGACTGCAGCCAGTGAATACAGTAGCATGGCTCAGTTACAGTATTACATCTGCATGGGCGAGGGAAAAAGAAAAAAAAAAGAAAAAAAAAAAGAAAAAAAAGAAAAGAAAAGAAAAAACAGACAAAAACATAAGGCCTCCCGATTTTCAATCGGGATGCCTAATGATTGAAGAAATTGCGCTGTTAGTTAGTAGGCCTAAGTGTGATTACTTTTTTTGGTGATGATTGAATAAGAGAAATAATACATTTGGTTAATTAAGGGGCCGGTCATTATTTACTGGGTGGGGGGGGGGGGGGTTGGATGGTTTTTCCGAGAAATGAGTTTTGAAAGTTTGACCCCCCCACCGATATCGAAAACCAATCTATGACCCCCCCACCAAGATCCAAAATGAAAGTATGACCCCCCCAATCCCCATGTATGAATATAAGGCTATGCTTCACAATTGACGACAATTACAACGCCCCAGTATCATAATATATATGATACTTGAATGCTTTTCACGCTTTATTTACATTTCTATTGAAACAATTGTGACTTTTGTCGCAAATTTATGATACTATAACAATTATTACTTGTATGATACTAGCATATTCTTTTTCACTACACAAGCCATCGTTTCGGAGCCCACTTGAAACACTCGAGACCTAGGTCAAAGATGATTCAGTTGATTCCTTGACTCCGAAATTTTGATGGAATGGAAAAAATGTATGAAAACCCTCACGGACTGACTGGGCACCATAGCGAACTCGCGAAAAATACAGGGCTCTTCCACATATCATTGATGAGCAGGGAAGAATTGGTGAATCAGGCCATTCAGAACTGGTTTTTTTCTAGTCTTGAATCAGGTCTGTGTTGGCTCTATGATGGGCTCATAATGTTCTGCCACCATCCAAATCATGTGAGTCAGATTCACTACCCGGGTCATCCGGGGCAATCCAGGACTATTTTGCCATTCTGTGTGAAAAGGTCCAGGTCTTTTACATGGTGGTTTGCGATAGTCCTGAGGTCTTCGGGGAATATCCTCAGCGGGGTCATGTGTTGACAAACTTTTGAGTGGAAAACTGGTCTGTGGTTCTGGCATGCTGGTTCGGGTTCATCGTAAGGGATGATATGTTGCTCAAGGTGGTATGGACTGGTTGATCCGTGGTTGGTTTGTGACAGGAGTCACAGGACCCTGCTGATCTGGGTTCATCCTTGCTGGCACCGTGTTCAGATACATAGTGCTGCTCCGTTAGGTCCAAAGTTGATTCTTGGTGACAATGTTTCAATCTGAGTGATGAGCGTTGATCAATGCACATCAGGGCTCAGAATTGCCACTTATGGGTAGCCATAGGCCCATAACATTTCAGATTTGCTCCCAGGCAATAGAGCTCTCGAGCCAATTGGCTGATGAAAATCGGTTTAAGGTAATATTGAAATATGCTTCTAGGAGCCAATTGGCTCCTAAAAATTGTTGAATAGGAGCGAAATAGAGCCTTTGGCTCCTGGATAAAATTATAAATTTTGAGCCCTGATGGACACGGATTGCGGCATCTCTCGATGTTGGTGTTCCTGGATGGTCCTCTGCGGGATCCGGTTTCAGTGAGATTATGGCTTTACTGAAAATGTTCTGAAATTCCACCGCGTACTCCAATCAGTCCATGTACTGATATTGAGTGAATTGTTTCCACCTAATTATTTAACTATTTTACTATTCAGATTTTCTCAAAATAAGTCAATTTCAAACTCCGACCCCCCCAGTCCCATCGAAAATAAAAGTATGACCCCCCCCCCCCAATAATGTTGAAAATGAAAGTGTGACCCCCCCCCCCCCCCCAGTTTTTACCCAACCCCCCCACCTGATAAATAATGACCGGCCCCTAAGGTGGCAAAGCTTACGGGCAGTTGAAGAAAGATCAGCTCCTCAGTCTGGATGAAATAAACAAGGTGAGTTTGTTTACATTGTCGTCTCTACAATATCGATAACGAGTTTCATTTCTCACATAATTGAAACGATTTCAATGCGTTGTAACTTTGGAGAACAAAACAACGTCTATTTTCTATTGTTTAGCTGTAATACGAAGTTGCAAGTGCCATCTTGTTTTAAACTTTGCAGGTCTATTTATCAGATGACGATTACAAAGATGTTGAAGATATTCAGAGCAGGCTGGAACAGTACAAAGGTTTCTTTTCTATTCCATTATTACAAAATAAACACAAATGAGAATATAGAACAGCCTCACACGATTTTTACTGACACTGAACTGATGAGGATTTCGAAAGTACCGATAGCATGTACGTATCTATTCAACTGACTTGAATTAACCCCTGGCCTTTGTTTTTCAGGAATGTTTATCGAAATGGACGAAAACACAGATGGTGCAATTGGTAAGATTGGAATTTCGTGATGCAATCAATGATTACTATTGTTTATGTGATACTATTGTTTATATGATACTACTGTTTAAGTGATACTGTTGTTATTTTGGTGATATTGTTGTTTATGTGATATTGAATACTGTCTGTGATATTACTTTTTGTGCGACAATGTTTATGTGATACATCTGTTGATGTGAAACTGTATTAATGTGATGTTGTTCATGTGATAATCTAATCATGTGATACTGGTTTTGTTTTTTGTGACATTTTTTGTTAATATGATACTATTGTGGTGTTGTTATTGTAGATATTATGGAGCTGAAGCGAGTAATGGAGAAACTCGGTCAGGCCAAGACACACCTCGAGCTGAAGAATATGATCTCCGAAGTTGACCGGGAGAACCGAGGCGCCATTAGCTACAATGACTTCCTTTACATGCTGCTCGGGAAGCGATCCTCCGTGTTAAAGCTGTGAGTGATGACATGTCATAGCATTGTATGATCATACCGTATCGTTTGGCTAATATAGGTCATCAATCACGAAATTTGAGCTTCAACTGATTTCAATCTATTGTATACTTGTTTGCTTCAAGATATGTATTAAATGGTATTAATAATCAGCTCGTTGACTGAACGAAACTTTACCCGTGCATGTGCTTTACGCCCGCCAGAATGTTGATGTTTGAAGAGAGGAAAGGAGGGCAGTCACGCCCGAGCGGCCTCTCTCCGAGACGTGATCTCTCATCCCTGCCTTGAACCCGTACCGACAGAATCTCACGGGACTAGCGACACATTGTAACTTCCAAAAGTTGTGATAGGATATGTTTCGGTTTATACTTGTTTGATTTAGTAGTTACGTCATAACCAATATCATTGTAATAAACACACCAGTGACAAGAATAATGTGTACTACGTACTCTAGACGTCGTTGCTTTGATCCAAATATTCAATATAATTTAATGAACTATACACATTTTTATTACGTTGGGGAAATAATATTGATACGGCATATGAAAATCATGATGTACTATTGTACCTTATGAAAAGCATGACGTACTATTGAATGTATTGTTAATACATTAGATTGCAAAAATTCATCGTTGCTTTCTTCCCTTTCCATGTTTTCGAGTGAATTAATAATCATTTCAGCAGAAATGGTCTTTTTCTGGTTTTGTCAGAATCCCCCCCTCCTTAGGTTACAGCACCTTTGGTCCGATAACCTTTTGCCGTGGCGTTTCGTCCATCGTCCGTCTACATCTCTATCTTTAAAGTTTACAATCGAATCTTTCTGAAATTTTGTACACAAATGCCTAAAAATATTCAAGAGGGAGATATTTTTTCGCAATATTGGACTTTGACGGTCGTTTTCTCGAAATCTGTTCAGTATATTTTTTATATATTGATGTATAACACTCCTCCTATGTACCGCTATGACGTGTATACGTTTTATTGCCCTTGAATCGCTCGAAGTGGGCCAAACTTGGCTCAAATGAGACTTTCCCATGTTAAATTCCCATATGCTTTACAATGGGTCACATTATTCCAATTATATCACTTAATATTGATCTTAGAGATCAGGAAACAATTGCGGACATATAGGATATATGAATATTCTTGCGACATTGAATTTGACCTTTGAGCCAATTCTCAAAGTCATAGGACGAAATGGCTAATATCTCACTTATTATCGACTTTACAGCTTAGGAATCAAATGTGAACATATGATAAATGATACATGCCGAATACTGCCGTGACCTTGGATTTGACCTTTGACCTAATTTTCAAGGTCACAGAACAAGATGGCTAATATCTCGCTTATTATCGACTTTACAGCTCAGGAATCGATTGTGAATATATAAATAAGAAATATATGCTGATTAATGTCGTGACCTTGAATTTGACTTTTGACCTAATTTTCAAAGTCACATGACAAAATGGCTAATATCTCGCTTATTATTGACTTTACAGCTTAGAAATCAACCGTGAACATATATAGGAAATGATACATACGGATATTGCCATGACCTTAATTCGACCTTTGACCTCATGTTCAAGGTCACGGGACGAAATGGCGAAATATCTCGCTTCTTATCGACTTTATAGCTTGGGAACCAATTGTGAACATATAGAAAATGATATACACCGAATATTCTAAAGCACTTGAATTTGGCATTTGATTTCATTTTCAAGCTCAGAGCATAAAATGGCAAATATCTCGCTTATTATGAACTTTACAGCATGGGGGTCAATTGTGCACAAATAGAAAATGCAAATAAAGGAAATGATATATGCTGAATATTTTCATGGCCTTCAATTTGACCTATGACCTCATTTTCACGGCCACAGGACCAAATGGCTAAAATCTCGTTCATTGCCGACTTTACAACTTGAGTATCAATTATGGACATACAGTAAATGATATATGCCGAATATTCTGATGACCTGGGAAACCGTACGTCATAAGGCGAAATGTATGCTATTTTCTGATTCGTCGACCCAGACTAATAGGCCTATTTCTTAAGGATGTCTTAAGGATGAACTGTAACCTTGATTCGATTTTTTTTCTCCTGAGTCGGCATTTTCTTTTGTTTTCGGCGATATCTCAGAAACGCTGCATCGTAGGGCGAAATGGACGTTAATATCGGACTCTTCGCTCTAAACAAACTATGTCTAAGGGGTATCAAGGATGACATTTGACCTTGACGTTAGTTTTTCTCGCTGATTCAGCATTTTTTGTTTTCGTCGATATCTCGAAAACGCTGCATCGGAGAGTGAAATGGACGTTTTTTTCGGTCTCATGGGTATTGAGGATAAACTTTGACCTTGAATTTGAAATCATATCCCTGAGTCAGCATTTTTAATTTCCGTTGATATCTTGAAAATAGTGTGTCGTAGACGGAATCATATATTATTTTCAGACCCATTGCTATAGACACACATGTCTTAGCGGTGTTAGGGATGAACTTTGATCGATCTGAAATTTGGTCAGTTTTTGTGAGTATATGCTTACACCGAAATGCCTCCAAGGCATCCTTAGGCCTTGACGTCTGGTTGTATACATTGTATCTTGAGTTACTATTTGCGAATAATTTTTCGGCGGCCAGGTCATCCGAGGAATTGGCCATTGTTGATCATGCTTTAAGCAACGGCTTACATTGCATCAGTTGAATGCCCTTTGGACATAAAACTATTGGAGATGAGTTTAGTAGGCTCATCTTGCAGCATAGAGCAAGTCATGCTGTGGAGCTTTTGGTGAAGTTTGACCTTTGGTGAAATTTGACCTCCAATTCGTTCCTGATTGATATTATTACAAAACATTCTTATAAACACTGAAAACAAAGAAGTGTAGGACAAACGATGTCACGCTAACTCCGCTAAAATCAGAATTGTGCACGAACTGTGCCAACATTTGGTATAGGCCTGCAATGAGGGTGAGTTCCGATCACCTATTGATTTTCATGGGGTTCAGTAACCTTTCCACGAATTTTATGAAGTGAAAAAGAAAAATGGCCGTGGATCATAAACTGATGAAGACAAATCCTATGTTATTTACAGGTTTCAATTGTATTTAGGTTAAATGCATTTTAATGGATTATATATGAATTATTGAACACTAATTGGAAAACTATAGGTGTTTCACCGGTACGCGGTATTCAACAATATTCGAAATGCTGACATTGAATTTGACATTGGGGGCCTATAGAGGTTGAACTTATATGGGTCATACCAAAACTTATTTAACGACCAGTCACAGACAGGATGACTTTTATATTATCAACATAATTTGGAACATTTATTGCGCTTGTGAATGAGCGCACGCACTCATCATCTAAACGCGAGGGGGCTGAGGGGGGGGGGGGGGGGGGGTCAGCTTACATGTATTTCGCCCGGCTCTAGTTTTCACTTCCTGCTAGGATCGGTGTAACACTATATATATCTGTCTGGGTCCTCTAGTCAACAGAACATTTTCCGACACGACGTGAATAACGTGAATAAGCAAGCAGTTTATTACATCCAGCAAGCAGTTTATTTCAAGTTGTACACTAGAACTCGGGTGTATGTCTGACTAGACACCGGCGGGTCCAGCGGTATGGATTACCAAGGTATGTCAGGAGTCGTTATAGCATTTGATTGCAAAATTAAATTGTGCAAATTTAAACGTTTCTAGCATTGTGCAGCCACGCAACTGTATGGGCTGACAGGTATAATTGATATCTTTAGTTCCACTTTTAAACTTCAAATTTGATATGATGCAAATGTCTTTTGGTGAGCTTTAGAGTATCAGTTTGTGTAGAAAACTATGAGTGTAAAGTGTTGTACATGATGTTTATTTGCTGTCTGTCTGTTTTATGGGATATGAGTATTTTCTCCCTGTTATTATCAACCCAGCGTTCGCTTAGTTAAGCCTAGTGTTGCATGATGAACACATAGGAAGTTAATGATCTTGAAATTTTGAAATCAGCTTTATTGCTTCTGTGTATCTAAAAGTGTACAGAGCCCACGTATAACAGTGCGATCTCTGGTTATGTGTGTTCTTGAATTCTTCAACTTTGATCTGAAGGAGGCAAGCAGCACGGGGTGGAGGTGGAGGCTCAACTCAGAGAACTCGACGACCAAAACAAGGTGCGATAGAAAATATATGTAAATTCAGGAAGTGAGGCTATTACCTGCAATAGTCCCGCTGTACAGGACCGTGTGCTTGATACTCAGTCTGGCAGAAATATAATTCAACACAATATTTGTTTTTATTCAACGCAATAATATTATTTTCACCGCCACTCCTATTGAATGCCAAAGAGCATGTACATGTATATGGGATTGTCCCAAACGCCGAAATCGCACGTACAAGTATATGTACAGCCTAAACGTCCGGGTTTAACTTTTACAAACTTAGTCAGGTTAATTAGCCACTAACGACCTTGTCTACATGTTTACATGTAGATATCACGTTTTTCTTCCTCCAGGAAATGTTAACAGAGGACAATTTCAAGGAAATCGAAGATGTTGAAGCTAAACTCGAAGAGATTAAAGGTAATTACCCATATATCTAATTTCGACTCACACCACACCATATTTATGACGGTTGTTGCCTTGTACATATTTTACTGCTACCATATGAATATTGCTGGAAATTAACATAATTATCACGACAGCACGAGCCTGTCTATATATTGTATCAGATATAAAACATTGACATGTTTTCATTATAACAGGAACGTTTGCCCAGTTTGATGCGGATCGGGATGGCGTTATTGGTGAGTGACTTTAGTCTGGACTTTGCACTCATGTGCTGGTGTGTGTCCGTCATTTACACCATACCAATCCCAACACTTTGCAGTTATGTACTGGTGTGTGTCCGTCATTTACACCATACCAATCCCAGCACTTTCCAGTCATGTGCTGGTTGGTGTCCGCCATTTAAACCATACCAATCCCAATACTTTGCAGTCATGTACTGGTGTGTGTCCACCATTTACACCATACCACTGCCAGCACTTTGCAGTCATGTGCTGGTGTGTGTCCGCCATTTACACCAAACCATTCCCAACACTTTGCAGTTATGTACTGGTGTGTGTCCTCCGTATACACCAGACCAATCCCAGCACTTTGCAGTCACGTGCTGGTGTGTGTCCGCCATTTGCACCATACCAATTCCAGCACTTTGCAGTCATGTGCTGGTGTGTGTCCGCCATTTACACCATACCAATCCCAACACTTTGCAGTCATGTGCTGGTGTGTGTCCGCCATTTACACCATACCAATCCCAACACTTTGCAGTAATGTGCTGGTGTGTGTCCGCCATTTACACCATACCAATTCCAGCACTTTGCAGTCATGTGCTGGTGTGTGTCCGCCATTTACACCATACCATTCCCAACACTTTGCAGTCATGTGCTGGTGTGTCCGCCATTTACATCATACCATTCCCAACACTTTGCAGTCATGTGCTGGTGTGTGTCCGCCATTTACACCAGACCAATCCCAACGCTTTGCAGTCATTTGCTGGAGTGTGTCCGCCATTTACACCAGACCAATCCCAGCATTTTGCAGTCATGCACTATTGTGTTTCCGCCATTTAAACCATACCATGCCCAGCAGTTTGCACTCATGTGCTGGTTTGTGTCCGCCATTTACACCATACCAATCCCAGCACTTTGCAGTTATGTGCTGGTGTGTGTCCGCCATTTACACCATACTAATCCCAGCACTTTGCAGTCATGTGCTGGTGTGTGTCTGCCATTCACACGAGACCAATCCCAGCATTTTGCAATCATGTGCTGGTGTGTGTCCGCCATTTAAACCATACCAATCCCAGCACTTTGCAGTCATGTGCTGGTTGGTGTCCGCCATTTAAACCATACCAATCCCAATACTTTGCAGTCATGTACTGGTGTGTGTCCACCATTTACACCATACCACTGCCAGCACTTTGCAGTCATGTGCTGGTGTGTGTCCGCCATTTACACCAAACCATTCCCAACACTTTGCAGTTATGTACTGGTGTGTGTCCTCCGTATACACCAGACCAATCCCAGCACTTTGCAGTCACGTGCTGGTGTGTGTCCGCCATTTGCACCATACCAATTCCAGCACTTTGCAGTCATGTGCTGGTGTGTGTCCGCCATTTACACCATACCAATCCCAACACTTTGCAGTCATGTGCTGGTGTGTGTCCGCCATTTACACCATACCAATCCCAACACTTTGCAGTAATGTGCTGGTGTGTGTCCGCCATCTACACCATACCAATTCCAGCACTTTGCAGTCATGTGCTGGTGTGTGTCCGCCATTTACACCATACCATTCCCAACACTTTGCAGTCATGTGCTGGTGTGTCCGCCATTTACATCATACCATTCCCAACACTTTGCAGTCATGTGCTGGTGTGTCCGCCATTTGCACCATACCATTCCCAACACTTTGCAGTCATGTGCTGGTGTGTCCGCCATTTACATCATACCATTCCCAACACTTTGCAGTCATGTGCTGGTGTGTGTCCGCCATTTACACCAGACCAATCCCAACGCTTTGCAGTCATTTGCTGGAGTGTGTCCGCCATTTACACCAGACCAATCCCAGCATTTTGCAGTCATGCACTATTGTGTTTCCGCCATTTAAACCATACCATGCCCAGCAGTTTGCACTCATGTGCTGGTTTGTGTCCGCCATTTACACCATACCAATCCCAGCACTTTGCAGTTATGTGCTGGTGTGTGTCCGCCATTTACACCATACCAATCCCAGTGCTTTGCACTCATGTGCTGGTGTGTGTCCGCCATTTACACCAGACCAATCCCAGCACTTTGCAGTCATGTGCTGGTGTGTGTCCGCCATTTACACCATACCATTCCCAGCACTTTGCAGTCATGTGCTGGTGTGTGTCCGCCATTTACACCATACAATTCCCAACACTTTGCAGTCATGTGCTGGTGTGTGGCCTCCGTTTACACCAGACCAATCCGGCCAGCACTTTGCAGTCATGTGCTGGTGTGTGTCTGCATTTACACTATACCATTCCCAGCACTTTGCAGTCATGTGCTGGTGTGTGTCCGCCATTTACACCAGACCAATCCCAACGCTTTGCAGTCATGTGCTGGTGTGTGTCCGACATTTACACTATACCATTCCCAGCACTTTGCACTGATGTGCTGGTGTGTGTCCGCCATTTACACCAGACCAATCCCAGCACTTTGCACTTATGTGCTGGTGTGTGTCCGCCATTCACACCATACCATTCCCAACACTTTACAGTCATGTGCTGGTGTGTGTCCGCCATTTACACCATACCAATCCCAACACTTTGCAGTCATGTGCTGGTGTGTGTCCGCCATTTACACCATACCATTCCCAACACTTTGCAGTCATGTGCTGGTGTGTCCGCCATTTACACCATACCATTCCCAGCACTTTGCACTTATGTGCTGGTGTGTGTCCGCAATTTACACCATACTAATCCCAGCACTTTGCAGTCATGTGCTGGTGTGTGTCCGCCATTCACACGAGACCAATCCCAGCATTTTGCAATCATGTGCTGGTGTGTGTCCGCCATTTAAACCATACCAATCCCAGCACTTTGCAGTCATGTGCTGGTGTGTGTCCGCCATTTACACCATACCAATCCCAGCACTTTGCACTCATGTGCTGGTGTGTGTCCGCCATTTACACCATACCAATCCCAGCACTTTGCACTTATGTGCTGGTGTGTGTCCGCCATTTAAACCATACCATTCCCAGCACTTTGCAGTCATATGCTGGTGTGTGTCCGCCATTTACACCAGACCAATCCCAATACTTTGCAGTCATGTGCTGGTGTGTGTCCACCATTTACACGTTACCATTCCCAGCACTTTGCAGTCATGTGCTGGTGTGTGTCCGCCATTTACACCAGACCAATCCCAGTGCTTTGCAGTTATGTGCTGGTGTGTGTCCGCCATTTACACCAGGCCAATCCCAATACTTTGCAGTCATGTGCTGGTGTGTGTCCGCCATTTACACCATACCAATCCCAATACTTTGCAGTCATGTACTGGTGTGTGTCCACCATTTACACCATACCAATCCCAGCACTTTGCACTTATGTGCTGGTGTGTGTCCGCCATTTAAACCATACCATTCCCAGCACTTTGCAGTCATATGCTGGTGTGTGTCCGCCATTTACACCATACCAATCCCAATACTTTGCAGTCATGTGCTGGTGTGTGTCCACCATTTACACGTTACCATTCCCAGCACTTTGCAGTCATGTGCTGGTGTGTGTCCGCCATTTACACCAGACCAATCCCAGTGCTTTGCAGTTATGTGTTGGTGTGTGTCCGCCGTTTACACCATACCAATCCCAATACTTTGCAGTCATGTACTGGTGTGTGTCCACCATTTACACCAGACCAATCTCAGCACTTTTCAGGCATGTGCTGGTGTGTGTCCGCCGTTTACACCAGACCAATCCCAGCACTTTGCAGTCACGTGTTGTGTGTGTCCGCCTTTTGCACCATACCAATCCCAGCACTTTGCAGTCATGTGCTGGTGTGTGTCCACCATTTACACCATACCAATCCCAGCACTTTGCCGTCATGTGCTGGTGTGTGTCCGCCATTTACACCAGACCAACCCCAGCAATTTCCCGGTCACATGCACTTGAACTAATTGAAATAATTGTCACCAGTATCAAAATCAATAAATGATGTCTTTCCTGTCATGGGGTGGCCCACGTTTGCCCGTATGTATGTTTCACATGTAAGTGTCATAATGGCTGGGCCAGGCTCCACTTATGATATAGACCCACTGTCCGTGTATAATTCAAATTGTTTCAAATGTAAGCTATAAATTACACATCAATTATTATCCGACATAGACAATTATTCCATTTTCATACCATTTGTAATTTGATACCTGCACGCGTACTGTATCGCATATTGCTGGATCATGGATGTATGCCGGCCCCAATGTAGGATTTATGGTGCACATATGTACGGTGGCTGATATACACCATAGTTTTATTCTTCAGTTTTAATTTATTTGGCTTTTTTGAAGGATCAGATTCACGTACTTAATGTGTATTAAAGATGCGTACTTAATATTAAGTATAGGCCTACAATACTTAAATTAAATATGAGTATTTAATATTGAATACACTTAATATGCACACTTAATATTAAATACGCATACTTGTTGTGATATTAGCGATAAAAAATGATGTAGTTGAATATTCCAATTTGTTTTTGTAATATTCTATATTAATCTAAGCATATATATGGTTTACCAACAATTTATACTATGCCTAGTTATGAAGGACCCTTCAATAGTCTTGATCAGAATGGACAATCGATCAGAAACTATGGGCTTGTTTCGGGTTTCTAAATTGTTTCAATAGGTTGTCCGGCTGTTGTCAACCCATTCCATCCAGTTTAGGCCTACAGTAGAAACACCTATATTAATTTCACACCCTGCTTGCCCCTGATGAGGCAGTTTGACTGTAGATAAAAAAGATATTCAGTCAGGGTGTGTTCTATCCCAAAAACTTTGTATTTTGAGTTTGACATACGAATCTCATTCTGCTTGCTATAATAATATCTTGATACTTAGCGGTACATGCTGTGCACCAAGCACATGTATCACAACAGGTGCATTATGATATACCACACCGTGCCCATTGTGTCGCTATGACGAACCCGCCGTGCATTTACATGAAAGATACGTTATGACAACACACCCACAGGTGTGATGGACATGAAGAAGGCTATGGAGGACATGGGCCAGGCCAAAACTCACCTTGAAGTCATGAAGATGATCCATGAGGTCGACAAGGAAAACAAGAATGCTATCAACTACAGGGAATTTGTGGACATGATGCTGGGTACTCGCTCCACAATCTTGAGACTGTGAGTATGGTTTGGCTTATCTATAGCAGATTTGAGAGTATTTAAACATTCGATTCAAATACCGTGATATTTTGCTCATTGAATCGTGATATGTCATGTTTTTTTTGACAGGATTTTGATGTTTGAGAAGAAAATGAAAGACGAAAAGGAGGTACCTAAGGAACCACCACCGAAGAAAAATATCTCCGATTTGCCGTGAGCTACTCTAGTTCTAAGTCCATACGAAATGTTTAAAGTTTCACGCTCAAATTTGTGCGCTAAGAGTCACGTTTGTTCTGCTTGTGAACTTGTTTTCAAGTGCGAGTATATATGTGTTGTAGTATTTGTGTTATATATTTTGGATGAATGAATGAGGTAAATTAGCCGTCTCGTTATACCATGCCATGGTAGTATGCCATAGGGATTACTGGACTTGTACTCTTGACACTTGTTTTTTCTCATTGGCATAACCGGACATGCTTGCCGCAAAATATGTAAGCTGTGAAACCATTTCATGTTATACCGGTATTGAATGTTTGATATATATTCCAATGCCGGGTTTTTTTTATTTTTCAACATACGAAATAAAAAATGTAGGCCTAGTTATATTTGTACAACACGAATTACTGACGCATATGGCTGAATTGTTCGAATAAGCCGACAATGGTTCTGATAATAATAAATGACACGACCAACGGCCTATTGTTTTGTCATTGAAAATTCCGATTTCATTTATTTCTTTTAGTAGGGAAGAAAATGATTATATTCTGCGATATAACGTTTTTTTTAGATGCCTACGGCTGTAGTATTTTAATAGTAAGTAAAATAGTAGACGATATATCAGCAAGCTTTATTTTCGGTCGATTTTAACTGACTCACAAAATACATTACAATACAAACATGTACGCCTGCTTGTTATGTGGTGAACTAGAAATTTAGTAGGGTGATAATTTTATAAACCAGAAGTCAAAAATATAGGGCAGTTTTCAATACATGACAAAACAGTTACAAGAATGTTAATTGATCCCAAAATATCTCATATTCTTAATAAGAACACATGATAACAAATGTACATGCTCTATACAACTTCTCTACTGGCTTTTTTATTACACAATGTACAATGTGCACATACAATGACGTAATACTATCAATTAATAAATTGTCATCGCCAACTACTAGTAATACAAAAACACTAGATGCAACACGAACGAAATGGTACCCAATAAAATAAAAGATTCCTGTCAATGGACACGTATTGTGTGGACATGTCCAGTGTCTGGCTACTGTACAAGTACTCCTCCAGTATTGAAGAGTTACCACAATCCGATAGTGCTTCCACCAAGGACCCTATAGAGGGTCTTTGCTTCCACAAGTCTGCTTCATGAAACGTCAGAAAACAAATAATGGAAAGTATTTACAATGAATACCAGCATTCAACTGGATATGTTGCAGTGTTTATCAGCCATTTCTATTATTCAACAGACCTTTACTGTACCAGCTTTGATTCTCGATAATATTGTTATTTTAAAACAATACAAACTAGTAAGTATATCAGCAAAAAATGAATGGGTGATTTTGCATAGTGCCATATTTGGGTCCCATTCCAGACAATTATTAACGCAATAAAACACTAGCTACCTACTGTTTTCTAAAACCAATTTTCCATTAGTAATTTGAATAACAAGATTTATTTCCCCCACCAGACAATGAAACTAAGGACGATTCCTACATCAAACACTCTACCCATCGCCTACGTAATGTGCTCTCTCAAAATGTATGTGTCCACGTGGTAAAAAAAATGTTTGCATTCCAACTCCCAAGACACATGCAACGTTTTGGCAGTAAAACACAACTCGTATGCATCACAGCCAAAACGGTAACGAAGTCAAGCTTGAAAACCACTATTACAGCAAATGCGAACAACATTTCAACACTGGACAAATTTATCAACTATACACAGGTTCAAATATTAATAAAAACATGTACTATACAGCGAGTATAAGTACAAACTGTACACATTTGAGTAGTGATCCATTCTTGTAATATATGGCCGGAGTCGTGGCCGTGCTGCCTGGCGTGGTATTAAAATAAACGTACAACAATCCGGAGAACGTGACGTGTGGCTGGAAACTGTGCATGGAGAAATGACAGACACCTGTTAGTACACCAGTATCAAGCAGTTATTCAGCAACCGGCCGATATCAGTAAGTTTTCACCTTTTTCATTTTGTTATTGGTATCGTTCGTGATATTTTTTTTGCCACCAACTTGAGAGCGACTCAGTTTTATATATTTAACTAGACGCTTCCGGTCGCCTACGACCGCTTGGGTGTATCCCCCGTAGCCCTATCATCTCTGTTGCCCCAAATATATCACTGTCAATTGTGAAAAACTAGAGTAAGGGCTAAAAAAGATTACCAGAGAAATGTTAAATCTCAAGTCACAACTGTTTTCTTTTCCCCACCAAAATTGCTGCACTGATTTTCCGAGGTTATTGAAGGTCGAATTCAAAATCACCACTGAAATCTCTTTATATGAATTTCCATTCGACATGTTTGATAAAATAACGAAAATACAGATAGATCAATCTTTTCACCTATTTATATTTCAACTCAGAATATTTTACAAACTTGGTTCCAAGTTGAAATTCAAAGTAAAATTTGACCAAAAATGCATTTCAAGATGACAAAATTGGAGCTAGATTGAACTTCTCACCATAAGTTATATTTCGATCCATAATACATGTATGTGCCAAACATGGTTTCAAGTTGAAATTCAAAGTAAAAGGTAATCAAAACTGCATTTCAAGATGACAAAATTGGAGCCAGATCAAACTTTTCGTCATGAGCTATATTTTAACTCATAATACCTGCCCAACTTGATTTCAAGTTGAAATTCAAACTAAAAGTTTACCAAAACTGCATTTTAAGATGACGAAATTGGACCCAGATCAAACTTTTCGCCATGAGTTATATTTCAACTCATAATATGTGCCAAACTTGGTATTAAGTTGAAATTCAATGTAAAAGTTGACCAAAACTGCATTTCAAGATGACGAAATTGGAGCCAGATAGAACTTTTCGTCATAAGTTATATGTTAACTCATAATATGTGCCAAACTTGGTTTCAAGTTGAAATTCAAGCTAAAAGTTTACCAAAACTGCATTTCAAGATGAAGAAATTGGAGCCAGATCGAACTTTCCATCATAAGTTATATTTTAACTCATAATATGTGCCAAACTTGGTTTCAAGTTGAAATTCAAACTAAAAATTGACCAAAACTGCATTTCAAGATGACGAAAATGGAGCCAAATCGAACTTTTCACCATAAGTTATATTTCGACTCATAATATGTGCCAAACATGCTTTCAAGTTGAAATTCAAAGTAAAAGTTGAACAAAACTGCATTTCAAGATGACAAAATTGGAGCCAGATCGAATTTTTCACCATAAGTTATATTTCAACTCATAATTTGAGCCAAACATGGTCTCAAGTTGAAATTCAAAGTAAAAGTTGATCAATGTTTTCATAAAAAGCTATTGTGATCAATAATGGACTTAACTAGCAAAAAAATAATGTTGACTTATTTGGTCACATCCATAAAATCTCTACTGGACAAAGCCTTCACCTTGTTGAGCCCAATAATAAATATTTCTTGTCTTAACTATTTTCATTGTCGTCACTTATAGACTTAACATGTAAAAATAAAGTTAACTTATTCGGTTACACCCAGAAATTTCTACCGGACAAAACCTTAACCTTGTTGAGCTCAATAATAATTGTTTCTCATCTTAACTATTTTTATTGAGGTCAATAATAGACTTAACTAGCAAAAAAAATGTTAACTTATTTGGTTACAGACATAAAATGTCTACTGGACAGAATCTTTACCTTGTTGAGCCCAATGATAAATATTTCTTGTCTTAACTATTTTTATTGTAGTCAATAACTAGTAAAAATAATGTTAACTTATTCAGTACACCCATGAAATCTGTACTGGACATACTTTCACCTTGTTGAGCTTAATAATAAATATTTCTCATCTTAACTATTTTTATTGTGGTCAATAATAGACTTAACTATTTTTATTGTGGTCAATAATAGACTTAACTAGTGAAAATAATGTTAACTTATTCAGTTACACCAATGAAATTTGTACTGGACAAAACATTTACCTTGTTGAGGTTAATAATAAATATTTCTTGTCTTAACTATTTTTATTGTGGTCAATAATAGACTTAACTATTAAAAATAATGTTAACTTATTCAGTTACACCCATGAAATTTGTACTGGACAAAACCTTTACCTTGTTGAGCTTAATAATAAACGTTTCTCGTCTTAACTATTTTTATTGTGGACAATAATAGACTTAACTAATAGAACTAATGTTAACTTATTCAGTAATATTGTCCTGTTTTCACTGGAAACTTCAGTTCTCCATTCTGAACAAGAAACCAGTGTCATTACCTTCCACTGTACAGGCTATTGGAATGATCGTACATGTCAAAATGGATATTTCAAAATTCTGTAATAAGTTAGGCTGTTAACATATTAATATGTATATGATCATTCTAAAAAACGATTGGTTTCGTGTGACAGCCCTTCCCAACAACACTTCCAAATATTATCGAGATTCGTCAAAAATTGCCATCTGTAGAGCGTTCACAAGCCATGTGTCTCAAACAGGCTGTTTTCAATGCAAAATGTGTCCCCAAACGACCAATTCAGTTGCCACGGCAACCAAAATCGATTGGTGTCGGGATCTTACCATAATATATGTGCCTGCGAAAAATAATGGTGATCGGGTGAGAATTGCGGCCTATAGCGCGTTCACAAGCCATGCGTCTCAAACAGGCTGTTTTCAATGCAAAATGTGTCCCCAAACGACCAATTCAGTTGCCACGGCAACCAAAATCGATTGGTGTCGGGATCTTACCATTATATATGTGCCTGCAAAAAATAATGGTGATCGGATGAGAATTGCGGCCTGTAGCGCGTTCACAAGAAAATCTCTGCGGACGCGGACACGGACGCGGACGCGGACGCGGGCGCGGACGCGGACGCGGACGACGAAGCCAAATCCATAGTATCCGCCGAACTTTGTTCGGGGGATACAATTAATGGAGACTGGACATATGGACTGATTTTTAACAATCATTGAGCCGCTTCATGATGAACCTGTAAATTACAAGCCTCTGGCTTCCTACAATACACACAAGTGGTGGTTGTCCACGGTTTATAAATAAATTCGAGTTATTATTATTATTATTATTATTATTATTATTATTATTATTATTATTATTATTATTATTATTATTATTTGCGTGATCTATTATATGAAGTAGGGTTTAACTGTGTAAATCTGGTGAAACATCATGATCTACAAATATGCAACAGACTATAAGCCACTTATAGATGTGCTCTTTGGTGGAGGGTCCGGCTGTATGGGAGAGTATACCTGACAGACCCCGGGCCGCCTGTGGGGGTGGAGAATTGTGTGTGGGGGGTGGAGACTGTCTACTTGTCGACGGAGAGCAGCATTCCCAGCTCGTCCCGGGACAGCTTGCCGTCCTGATCCTTGTCGTAGGCCTTGATGAACATCTCCCGGTAGCTCTCCAACTCTTGTGCACCGATGTTCTAGGAGGAAAAAAAAAAATAACAGTTCAGGTCACTTTTAGGCTTTGGTACACCAGAAAATGATTTTGGACAATAATGGAATCCAAATATAAAGGAGCTAGAAAGTTTTCAGTATAAATTCAATGTTTTTGAGAGAATTTCATACTTTAGGTTTTCTGAAAGATCGTGCAAACTAAGGCATCTATGGACGTGTAAACCATAGATATAGAAGAGATTTTATGTATATGTTGTAAACCTTTTATCAGTTTACCAAAGTGTGTTGTTTCTAACACAGATACGAACCATTCCCTTCTTGGACAGAATGTCACGTAACAAGGCCAATATCTCGTGTCCCTCAATGTACCCATTCTTGTCCTGTTGCCGAAATACAATTTAGCACACAATAATTCTTTATACAGTTCAGTAAATTTTGCCACTATTGGAGCATGTCGACTAATATTTGTGAAATTAACTTACGGGATCATAGTGGCAAAATATGTCATAAAATTCTTTCCTCGTCATCTGGAACAGAACAAAGATTTTCCAAACTTCATTGTGGAAGCGATGACTTCAATATAACCATTCATAATCAAAGATGTGCTCAAGAAACATATTGGCAGATGTCTGAAAAATAATCTACTGTATTTGCTTTCATTCTCCGTTATTCTCTGTAGCAATGCTTGATTTTATTATGTATGCAATATTGATATGCCTTCACGGTGTAATGTCACATGTGTCTCGAGATTATGGTCGAATGAATGGCCCACAGATTAAGTCGTTTGAGGTACTCACTTGAAGCCTTGAATCGAACTGGAGCATGAAATTGTTTTCGACAGGAAGGCATCTGAAGTAGAAAGAGATGTGTTCCTTAGTGAATTCCATTTTTGATGGTAAAAGTGGATCTTTCTTTCGTCTATACAGATCTTTCTTTCGTAAAAGTGGGTCTTTCTTTCTGGTATGTATTAGCTTTTGGCAAATGGTGCGTTTCCTTTAAAAGAAAGTTATGTCGGCTTGAGACATTGATGTCCTCACCTAGAGAATTCAGCAAGTTCTATTCTGCCATCTTTGTTGACGTCAGCGGATCGTAGTATGACCTCCCGTACAGTTTTTATCATGTCAGGATACGGTTTCTGAATAATGTACAGTCAGTTACTTTATGGTGTTAGTAGGACATGGAGAGTTATGATACTAATATTCAAATCCCATGAATACAAATATAAGTAAAGGCATAGTTTGGGTATGCCACTGTTGAACTCACCTGTCCTTTTTGTTGTATGAGATCTTTAATGAACTTGTCCAATTCTTTTGTCTCCAAATAGCCGCTGTGGTCCTAAACATAGAACACTCATAATATATCAACCAACCTGAGGATGCACAGCACGTGCTCGAGTCTGAATGAAGATGCCATATAACGACAGCTCTGTATAGTCATTTATAATGTAGGAAAAATGGGTATTTCAATCCATTCTATATCTAGAGCCAACCATAGCTGTATATAATGTAGCTTGGTTCTACAAGTTTCTCGATAGAATATCAGAGTCAGATGAGGTTTTGTCATTACTCAACCCTTTGAAGCAACTACACAGGGAGATCAGAGAGTCCGAGCAATTCGTGCAGATAGGTGCAGTATATGCACTGGACATTTTTCACAAACTAGGTAGAGACATCTTTATTAATGGATGAGGACTTTTTGCGTGATGAGGAGACGGTTATGCAACACGCAGCATGTTTTATGACGTGGGACTGGCCAGTGTCCGGAGGCTTTTGTTGGTTGATGGCTGTCACAGCACCAAGGCAGCAGCGATGCTGAAGCGTGTATTATTTTTGCTTTGGAGTATGCGGGCACCAGATGCGACCTGTCTGTTGGGCAATCGGCCCTGTGGCTTAAGGGCGTGGCTGATGAAGTCCTTCGGGGGATATCGGAATACATCTGTAACAGTACGTTATTCGATAATGTAGCCTCCCTGGGCATTACTGCATAATGCACTGACATATAATATATCAACATCATGAACCTGTCGTAAAGACCAATCAACGTAGCGTGCCCGGGGATAGACCCCCCATATAATGTTTCTAAGAACCTATTTTCACAACGTAAATGTTTACGTTGGACAACTGCACATATCGCTATGTCGTATCCTCACACCAATACCTGCTGGCGGGGATTGACTGACAATGCGTATTTCCAGGGTTAGGGCAAACAACACTAGTCCTGAGATCGACGGTATGCAATGTTGCGTGAATGATTCGATCAACCAAACCATACAGTTGTAACTGAATATTGTATTAGCTGTCATTGTTTTTTTCCAGCAGTGGTGCTTGGTAAAGTCATTTGTAAATTATTGTATGGCATGTTTGCTTAACGACACCAATTATGTAAAATACGGGATGAAACATTTGCTATCCTATACAGATTAAATATTGACCAGCCGGAGAGTAACAGCATCAATGGCTCCGGAAAGCACACGGGAAGACCGTACGTGCAAACACATACCACTGTCGATAGACCGAGGTTATTGTTCTAGTCTATCCCTCTATGTACATAACTTGGAGACAAACCAGGGGAACCATTCTTGTCATGTGGGTTATGTTCATTGAAGTACGGCAGCTGGCAACTTACTATCACTTTTGTTGGATGTTTTTGTTTTAAATAGGTTAAACACTGGCTGTGTATTCAAAGCTTTGTGTGTCCTGCTTATAAAAGACTTCTCACGGTGGAAGGAAGATCGTCTGGAAAGTTTACTCACTTTGTCGTAAAATCCCCAGATACGGATGAAATCCACACAGTGTAACTGCAAGTAAAGATTAGGACCAAGGGTCCTGTAGCTCACCGACACGGTCTGCTAGTATCACATCATTTGTTATGTAGTTCTAAATTTTTCTCATCGAATAATTTTCCGAGCCAGCATCAAAGTACATAAAACTGAAAGTAGTTGCAGTTGTAATGAGTAACATTACATGAGTTTGTGTAATGAAGGCCATCTTAAAATTTCGCAAAGTTCAAGGTGACCAAAACATCCACCATATATGCCCTCATATAAGTACACAATACAAACCTAAGCGCTATCTTGAAGATCTTTGTCTACATTTGTGGACATTCCTCTACACTTTGGGATGAATCAATTCATCATTTTGAATACATTAGGGGATTTTAGGTCAAACTTGAGGTCACCAAAAGTTGACTATATACATGTATGTGACTTCCTATGTGTTCATGAGAAAAACCTTACCTCTATCTCGAGGTCGCCAATTTACACAATTTCTGGTAGAAATAATTTGGCGTTCAAGTACCATATTAAAATGTCGCCCGCCATAGGACTATATTCGCCCATTTCAGGCCTTGTGTGACCTTTATATTCACCATTCAAAGTCTTCAAAGGTGGAATTCAGAGTCACCACAAAAATGTTTCTATACGATTCCCTATTCCACCATAAAACAAACGTCTCCTCCATCTGCAACCGACTCGGCTACTACTGCAAAATGCTATCAAATTAGACGAAAAGGGAAATAATAATTAAAATGGCAATTTTAAAAGTAAAACAAAGCCAAAAAAATAGTTCTCACATTTCCTCTGAAATGTATGACAATATTTGATGATAAAGCAACGAGGTAGTTGCATCCAAATCTGATTACACTAAAAGAAGTATTTTCGGCGAGGAAGCCTCTGACAGTAAGCTACCATAACCGAGACATTGGCACAGACGCCAGCCAACCTATCCCAATAGCTATGCCTTCGGACCGGTGAACTAATACAGCTGCAACAGAATTTATGCTTCAATTGACATGCAAATGATGAAACGACACACGATTAATTCAGGTTGTAAAAAGAAACAGTTTTTACCGCGTTGCCTCCACAGAAGAGCTTTTTGAACTCCTCCAGCCTTCGATCGGTGTCCTCCTGTCAAGACGGGAACTGTGCTCATCAACATGCACGCACTCACAATACAATACACAGCGTCGGATTGCACAATCAAGGCGTATGGAGACCAATTAACAATGCTTCACTTGTCCATAAACGGTGCGTAAAACAAATATGCGATATTCTTCAGAATTGTAGGGGTTTTTTTTTCCTCGACGTCAATCGATCGAACTAGTTTTTTTTCTTTCAATTACATTTTTTGGCATTGCATTTCTATCTGTTCTGAAAATACTGAATTTGTTCTGTCCCAGCTTCACATGAAATTCATTTTCGCTGAGAGCTTTAGCCTTTATCGCTGATAACTTTATTGCTCACAGCTTTATCGAATCTTTAGCCTACACGTATATATTGAATCATTGAAGAGTGCCAGCTGACTACTCTGTGCATGTCCTGACCTGGTCCGTGACGTCCATGACGTGGTTCCCGCTGCTCTGCACGCTCAGCTGACTCAGGTCGAGTGTGATCCCGGCCAAGTTGAGAGGATGGTCGGACAGCTCGTCCTTGTCCTGGGCTCCGCTCTGCTTGGTCTTGGTGTCCTTCCGCGAGCGCCTGAGGCGTGGTACTGGCAAGCCACAGCAGCCCACTGTCGCCTTGGAGGTCTCCGCGGGGACGGGTTTCTGTGGGGTGGGGGAGGCGTTCGGAAGGTCTCTGGTTGGCTCCGGGGTCAGACACACCGTCGTCTGGTCGTCAGACGGGAACTCCGACTGGCCACTCTGTGTGATCTCTATGGACGTCTGGGTGGTGGGCGGAGGCCGAAGGGGGGACGAAAGGGGGTGTATTGTATCGATTACAGTCTATTATTGCATCCAAGGTCAACACTCACAGACTGATATGAACATGTGAGATGTATTAGTATAATTATTACAATTCTGGTATACATTCATAAATCTTGAACTCATGCATTGTACACCCTCGGCATGTAATGACCCGAATTATTTGTAGACAATTAGATCTTGGCACTTCGCGGTCATCGTGGCTCAACAAACCCCGTCAGGAACTCGGCGGTCAGGATGAAAATTCCCATGAATTTGGTCTGTCCAAGTTTTGGAATACGTAATCATCGATACCCTGATATTATTTAATGAAATCACACTACCATCTCTGGGAATTATTGTCACCCGTAATTGTAACCACGCCAGCTCATCGCCATGTATCCGACCGACCACGCATTGATCACGTGAACTTACCTGTTCACTGCCATCCATGACGACGTGGCGACTCATTTACTTCGTATTATCACGGTAATTGTAGGATTTATGCAGACGATATCTCGGCACTTAGTGCCAAGACAAGAGTGGAGTCCTACAGAACCAATCTACGCCCGCTCATCAGCGAGCCTCTCTGGCATGAAAACGAATTTCCGAGATTCTAGTCGACGCCATATGATTATCACCAAGACGGCCCACTGATACCGGACTCGATTGCCGTATAATTCCACATTATTCCTTCCCCGCAAACAAATCTATGATCTTAAAATCAATAAATGTAGCTGGTTTTGCTCAATAACGCACTGCAATGCCCTTTCTCTTCGATCAAAGATAATCCGCGATGAAAATTCGTCGTGGAATTGGTATGAAAACGTATTTCAATTTTCAGTCGTTGAAAGTGAAAAAAAATAAAGCGGAGTTGAATGTGTGTATGAAGTCATAATTTATGTTTAGTGATGTGATATTTATTCAGACTGGTTGTGCAGAAGGCGTTGGCTGTTGTACATTGCATACATACACATGTGAGTCGTCAGTCACTTGCACGGGACGGCCGAGCTCCCATACCAGACCAGACCACCTCGGCGTCAGCAGCCGGGCCCGGGCCTGACCGGCGGCTCAGTTAGCTCGGGACACGCGGGGTAAACTGATACTTCACACAGGTGTGACACAAACAAGAAAACTATCTATCTCTCTCTCTCTCTCTCTCTCTCTCTCTCTCTCTCCAGTCTCCATTCCCGTGCGTCCTGCGCGTTTCAATGACTCCAACTGCTCGAAATCCATTTGAGTGGGAATTGCTACGAAGGCTTACAATGCAATCCATTGAAATCCACCACCAGCTGGTGCTGCTGCTGCTGGCTTTGACGTAGCCTAGGTGACTTCAAAACCACCTCACAATATACAGGCTTACAATACTAAAATCCATCGCTGATGACGGTATTATAGGAGACATCAAACCCCAAGTGACAATATACAGGCTTACAATAATAAAATCCATCGCTGATGACGGTATTATAGGGGGACATCAAAACCCAAGTGACAATATACAGGCTTACAATACTAAAATCCATCGCAGATGACGGTATTATAGGAGACATCAAAACCCAAGTGACAATATACAGGCTTACAATACTAAAGTCCATCACTGATGACAACATTTCAGGGGATATCAAAACCCAAGTGACAATATACAGGCTTACAATACTAAAATCCATCGCTGATGACAACATTTCAGGGGACATCAAAACCCAAGTGACAATATACAGGCTTACAATACTAAAAGTCTATACTAAAAGTCCATCTCTGGTGATGGCATTTACGGGGCCATCAAACTCAACTCACAATATACAGGCTTACAATACTAAAGTCCATTTTGATGACAGCATTAAGGGGCCTTCGAAATTGTTATGAAAATGCGAAAAAAAACCCCAAACCTCTCGGGTTAGAACCAACTTCCTACATTTTCATATGGTTCAAAACAACATACATTACATACATTACTACATTATACAGAACATACATTATGATAAGAAACCCACAATGTGTCTTATGGGTTTCAGATATGATGTAATGTGATGACCCATGTGAAATGTACATGTATATGTATTTTTATTTTTGTGTTAACTAGAATCCAGTGGAAATCCTCTTGAGTGGGAATTGCTACGAAGGCTTACAATGCAATCCATTGAAATTCACCACCAGCTGGTGCTGCTGCTGCTGGCTTTGACGTAGCCTAGGTGACTTCAAAACCACCTCACAATATACAGGCTTACAATACTAAAATCCATCGCTGATGACGGTATTATAGGAGACATCAAAACCCAAGTGACAATATACAGGCTTACAATACTAAAATCCATCGCTGATGACGGTATTATAGGGGGACATCAAAACCCAAGTGACAATATACAGGCTTACAATACTAAAATCCATCGCAGATGACGGTATTATAGGAGACATCAAAACCCAAGTGACAATATACAGGCTTACAATACTAAAGTCCATCACTGATGACAACATTTCAGGGGATATCAAAACCCAAGTGACAATATACAGGCTTATAATACTAAAATCCATCGCTGATGACAACATTTCAGGGGATATCAAAACCCAAGTGACAATATACAGGCTTACAATACTAAAAGTCCATACTAAAAGTCCATCTCTGGTGATGGCATTTACGGGGCCATCAAACTCAACTCACAATATACAGGCTTACAATACTAAAGTCCATTTTGATGACAGCATTAAGGGGCCTTCGAAATTGTTATGAAAATGCGAAAAAAAAACCCAAACCTCTCGGGTTAGAACCAACTTCCTACATTTTCATATGGTTCAAAACAACATACATTACATACATTACTATATACATTATACAGAACATACATTATGATAAGAAACCCACAATGTGTCTTATGGGTTTCAGATATGATGTAATGTGATGACCCATGTGAAATGTACATGTATGTATTTTTATTTTTGTGTTAACTAGAATCCAGTGGTCCAAAATATCAGAGGGGGGGGGGGGGGGGCGATAGGAAACAATTGTGATGCTTGCATCACATTCTTATTTCGTGGTATACAAATATAGAATGTATCTTGGTTCTGGAACTTGAACACTGATGAGTAAATTGAAGGTAGAAATGCAATCATTCATTGATACTTACAAGTAAGCATCGAAAGAAGATATGAAAACTGATCATGGCTAGTAGCATGGCGTCCTTTGCCAATGTGAACTCTTCTGAGATAAATGATATTATTATGAATGTACATACATAATAACTAAGAAGAATAGACCTACATCAGTTTCGCACTATGACTTTGTACCACGCTATATAATGAACCCCATCAGTGCCACACTAAAGAGACCCAGTTCCTTCCGAGTCACCCTATAATACTGGTTATCGTAATGGTGGAGTCCTCCGTCAGCTGTTCTCAAATTATCTGTGTTGTCGCCATCAAACCCCAGCCGCTGCTGTAGCAATTTTCCATCAATCATTCCTTTGTCTTCTGGTGCCACTTTGCGCGTTATAATTCATCCAGACACAAATGAAGCAATAATCCTTGACAATTCCCTGTTTTTCATTATTCATTCACTCATTCATCTGGGCTGGTGGGGGTTCAAAACTCCGTAAGTGGCATATAGATCGGGCAATTACTACATGCATTATATATATAGCGGACACGTTGGAACAGGGTTCTATCACGTTGGGGTCTGATCCGTGCAATATACATACATGTAAACTCATCAATAGTACTGACTTTCTGCTCGAACTTGTATTCAAATATCAAACACTCGGGCAATAACATATGGTAACGTACTGTGCGTAGACGACATTTCGGTTATAGCGGTGTCTAAGTTTGTTTTTACCCTCCCCAATTGCCCATGTCGTTGTCTCCAAACACACCTCCACAAAACATAATGTTGTACAGACTTGGCGTTGACGTTAGCTGTAGATCACAATCAAGTTTGTTCGGTGCGATTCATTAATAGATGGTTTGGTACTTTTTTCTTCCATTGCTGAATTGTGAGAAATCTTTCACGTCGAAGTGACTGTGTTGTTATGGAAAAAGCGTGACGTGTTTTACATTAATTGTTGCGTGACCGAGGATTTCCCGAAAGACAGTGTGCTAGTATTGGGGACAGTTGCTTTTGTCTACCTACCGTGTCAAATTAAATCTCCTTCAATACGGACACTATCCCTGTTACACGACACGCACCTAACCTATCAATAAGATGATCAATAGAGTCATCCATCTGACAAGGCCGATATATTGGCCTTTGGGTCGACTGTGGGGCTGTGAGGGCAGTCCTGTACCCGCTTCGATGGTGGTCAGGCTCAGATCACTAAAAACAAACTGAGATACTTCGCTGCTGCTTTACGAGCGTCGTGGTCGTATTACCAGCAGGTATAATTGATGTGCAATGGTATGAGTGGGAATAATCATATGTAAATGTGGCTTTTATGACAATTGCTGCTGAGACAATTGCTGCTGTATTTCGGGGTCACGCTTCTCTTGTTGTGTTACGTAGTTATGATGCAAATTCTAAAGTCAAATGAATGGCGTCGGTACCAAAACTGATTTAATTGAATGCAAATTTATTGAAAGTCAACTTTTGCTACCTGATCGCACTCAAAAGATTGATTAACATCGAGATATAACATTGTGAATCACCATCTTCTTGTGAAAGTGGAAAGTTTGGTAGCGATGATATCAGTAAAGAACAGAGATCATAAGAGGGTAAAACAAGCAACATTGATCACCGAACGGCACCTTGACTCACGGGGTCCAGAGATCAAGCATGGTTTAATGTGCTAATTCGCATGATGCGTTTGACCTAGAACCAATGAATTAATATCGTACGGACGAGCTTTCTGCACGACTGGGAAGGCCAATTAGAGCAATGGGCCGTCCAGGATGGTACAAGGTCGGGTGATTGATGGCAGACGCGCTGAACGTCCAACAGGTTGTCATTATGTCGCTATAGCGAGGGAGGACTGTCCAGAGGACTGCCTCTCACGGCTGGGACATTGCTCCCTATGCGGGGCTAATGTGCACATATCCCAGGGCGAGGAGGCAATGCATGGCTGGCTTTATTGCCTGCTCAATGTCCTCTCGTGCAATGAAAGGGTTGTTAGGTGCAAAGTGTAGAGTGTTCGGGTAATTGCAATACTCCTTGGTAACACGCGTACCCTACATGTGCAACAGTGTTGCAAGCGTATGCAAAAGTGACATTCGCAAACCAACAAGAGCAATTACAGGTATGTTTGAATCATACACAGAACGTGAAGAGGGTTAATATGGATCACTCTGTCCATCTGTCCCATTGCTCTATGCATAATGTTGTCATATGGAAGACCTTGCAAGAACAAACACCTAATTGTTCAAGGTAGAACAATGAAAACCATCCGTCGATATTTTGGCGCTTGTTTTTCGAGCTTACCTCGGGTGAAATCCGTGTGTTACTTGCTCTACTCCATCCACGTATCTCACGGCCAGGGATCTCAGACGAGTGCTTCAGTGAACATGGGCGATGTCCTTCAGGTGTCCCTTATTTTTGGATGTACTGAGCACGGAGCATATCAAGCCAGAAATCCGTCGAGAGAAGGGTCCTTGTTTTGTCCCTGATAGCCTCCTCTACAGGTCTTATTCGGCTGTGAACCTCGCGAGAAACGCCCTGGGCCCCGTGTAGTTCAGCTGTGACTAGGGTAGGTGGATGGAGGGCGGGGGGATGTAAGAGAGATACTCGAACCTGTGGGGTCACCCGTCTCCAATGGCGCTCGGATAGAGTGACTCTGGACCAGCTTCCTCGGCGCCCCGAAACAATACCTGCGATCGATAGAGCTCCCCGTCTCCCGTCCCAGCGACATACGTCAGCTCCCGATCAATTAGAGCCTCACCCACCGTGTCCCCGCAACCCACCCGTCAGTCAGCCCGCCCGCCCGTCCGCCAGCCCGACACTCATCCAGTATAATGTATCCATGACAACGGCAAAGTCCCTCTCCGCGGTCTATCTACAGGTGAATATATCTCCACCCAGCACAACAGCCAATGCTAGTTTGTCGCAGAAAGTAAATGTACTTGTTTTTGCACGGGAAAAGCACCCAATGTGAGACACACGAGGCGCCAATCATGTATCCGCTGCTTAGTGCACCGCCTCTCGGGAAGATGACACCTAATCAGGAAGCACTAAGTCTTGGTGACAATAGGCTCCACCTGAGGTGTTCTGTGATCTCAATATACATATACCGGCATCACACGGCCGGAGAGATAATCCAAACCACTTGTGTAGATGGGTGTCAGTAACCTATTCTAGCAATAGTTCCTTCCTTGTGGTATTCGTGGCCTCGCATCGTTGCACAATCTGTCATTGTTTTGTTTTGTCACACTTGCGATTTGTCACGATCGATTTAGACCCAAGTTCACCTTCCGCGGCGTTTTTATCGAATATTTTAGACGCCGTTCGGCGACAGGCATAGATTGTCATTGGTAAATCGTTACATGATCCTGTTCTTGTAAAATTGCTCGCAATCGCCCAACCACCACATCACTCAAGCCCTGACTGGACGTCTTTATTCATTGTGGGCATAATAACAAGTGAAAGTTTGTCAAATAAATGATCCGTCATTCTATATAACTGACAAAATGGCAGTGTTATTACATGTAACGTGTATGACGTCATGACCGCCACTGACGCTCTGGGGAGGGGGGGGGGGGGGCAGGTGACTGATGATGTCATGTTCCAACCCGTTATCACATTTCTTCTAACCTACAATTGGATTCGATAGCACACAAGGTCATTAATATCGACTTGTTTGTGCGTGATCAAGGCTTCTTGCAGATCTTCATCGTACAAAACGAGCCAGTGATGCCTAATAATAATGTTTATTCTTAATACAGCACGTTCAATATCTCTTTTCTTTCGAGTGAGATGTTACCGATTCAATCTTTCGAGTGAGGGGTTACCAATTAAATTTACTTACTGAACCCCAAGCAATAGCATAAAGTTCTATTAATGAGTTTCAACAGAGTATGCACATACTGGTATGGTCCATATATATTCATGAGTTGGAAAAACGTCAAATACATGTAGTCCTAACCACCGGAACAATTCAAATCGGGAGACATACTTCGGCTGATTTGGGTAGTATTCCTTCTAATACTTCAATATACATGTAGAGTTCAATGACTATCCGAAGAATGTCTCATAAGCGTTGTGTGCGATGCTTCATGGTGTATATATATAATTGACATCAAGTGTTACGTGAGGAGGATCATGCATCTATCACGTCACTCTCTCGGTCATTCAGCTGGTGGCGTTGTTTCATTACTGCGTAATACGCGTGTGTATGCCCTACTTGGTGGAGAATCCGACACTCCAAGCAGGGAGCCTGAATCACTTTTTGTTCTTTGTGCGACTAGGAATGTGGTGCTTTGAAAAAATGGGTGCTTCAAATACGTGTAAAGTTTTCACTAACGATGAAAAACGTCCATTTGAAACAGCCTCATTTTACTGCACTCTACAGATTACTAAAGTCGATTTTTAACAATTTTCACGAGATATACTGCTATGCAGCATTTTAAGAGTCGACCATAATTCATTGTTGTGCTCATTGTATCGGGGATAATATACAGATTATCTCTGATTGTATCGTAAAATTGGCCCAAGTATCATACACTGCGCCTTAATACTACTCGTCCACTAAATGAATGCCATTTAATCCGTCTGTCACCTTTTTAATCCTTATTGAATATAGAGGAAGGCACAGTATATGATACTTGGGCCGTAAAATTAATGTTCAGAGTGAGTAGAACAGGTAATAACGTCCATGTCAAGGCATTTCATAGAATCCTTTGGAAATCCTCTTGCAGGAACAAGATGATTTGGGCAAAATATCCAGATATAGACTCATCAATCACGGTGGTGTAATTCAAAGCGTAGCACACCGACACTCAGAAACTTTCTCTAATTTACAAATTGATATTGTTTATGCTTTAGAATAAGGTGGTTCTGAGCAAAGAGCGAGCGAACAGGCGTTATGATGTCAAAACGCGTACAATTTAAATATAAAATGCCAGCACAAAATATTCAATTCCATAGTCATTGCTGGAAAATCATGACGCTATAATACTAACTCGCCACGCATCCTTCTCGATGATTGGTCTATTTATACCACGTGTCACACCCAAATACTGTATGTTGGATCCCAAAATGGTATATTCCATTCGTGTATCAAACAGCGCAACAGCCTCAGCTAATCAGCTGTCTGTTCCTTTTAAAAAAGGTATATTGGATCCGTGTCATGTATATGGGATTCCTATATTGGACGGTGCCGCGATAGCAGCCAATCAGCTTGCTTGTTACAAATAAGGTAATCCTGCAAGTTTCGGTTCAATGCGTTCATCAGTTCATCGTCCGCGAGGCCTAAATCATTTAAAGTTGGAATCAATTTTAAAATCAGCCAAATTTAGCATTCTTGTTTGTCACGCAAACTTGAAACTACATCTCGAGAGAGTCAGGAATATAAAGAAAATATGCACAGTTCGACAACAGATACTCAGAAAATTGCCGTTAATCGTGCATGAAAACAGTGGATAGATAATGATCGGCCTGCCTACATTGCCGGTTGCCACAGTATCTACACAAATACCAATGACGTCACGAGACTGCGTGTAGAAATCGCTTGCAAGGCGGGCCGCTTTGAGGAAAAAAATGATTTGAATCTTGATTCGGCAACTCTATTTAGGCACGTAATACACATTTTCAGACCCAAATTTGTACGATATCTTATTCTATAGACAAAATAAAGCTACCGCAGAATGAATAAATTTTGTCAATTCTAAAAGTGATCCTAACTTTAAAAGCACTCATAAAATGCAAATAAATTAACTGACTGTTTGGTTACATTTTTAGTATCTAGCATAGATGCAATAATAATAATATAGCAAAGATTGCATGCTGGTCGTCCAATACGGAGTTTACGGTATTCAGAAAAGTTATATTGGACTCGGCTCCTCATGAAGGAACAAGCTGAGGAAAGATGTCCCGATGACACTGGGGAGTTAGTACTCCGTCGACAGTAGGGAAGTGACATTCAGTATGGGCACCTTTTGATGGATGCTCTATGATGTATAATCATCGTTAGGCTGTGATAATCATTAGTTTCGTTGCCCTTGAATCGCCGGTTTGCGTGTGGCCACCATTTTCATTTTTCGAAGGGTCGGCGAAAACATTTTTATTTGCCCCAAATCAAGCTTTATCAGTTTGGAGCCATTTCGAGCCAAACGAATTTCGCCTTTTTTGGCGCTTAGAAAATTTCAACCAAGTCATAAAGGGAGCTGTAAAAACTCCTAAAACACTTCAGGATAGAACTTGAATATTGACACATTCGAATGGAAAATCATATATTGCGGTTTCAATGGTTTCAGACCTTGAATTTGACCGCCAGTGACATTGAAAGGCTGAAACAAAGGCTAAAATAAGGTTACCAGAGAAATATGCAGTTTGAAATATATCAGTTCTACACCTCAACAATTACCACTCAAGATCATCTTAGGTCAGCTCCCTAAAGAATCTGCCATATATGTATTTCTTTATGCTCATAATACAGACCTAATCTCTGTCTACAGCTCTTTTGTATGAAAAGTCCAATTTACACATTTCAGGCTATTTGTGACCTATCGGGATTGTCACTCAAGGTCATCTGAAGCAGATGACTTCTTGTCTGCTCACATTTCAAATCTAGTTTATTTGTGCCATTTTGTATGTACAGTCTAATTTACACAATACACGCTAGAAATGACATACCACTTAAGTTCATAAGAGGTCAACTTCAAACTATCAAAATATCCGCAATATGCTTTACTACACGTTCTTAAGCTCTATCCACAGCCGCTCTGTATATTTGATCTTATCCACATATTTCAAATTTAATGATATTTATGAGTCTCATTTACGTATTTGAGGTCAGATGTGTTCTTCGGATATACCACTCATGGTCTTCTTAAGTAAACTTCAAGATTACCAGACGAGCCACAATATATGACTTCCCATACGTTCATAATGCAAACAAGGATCCTATAATTGGATCCTTGATGCAAACCTAACCTCTATCTGCAACCATCCAGTATGCAGAGATCAATCTACATATTTCAGTTTGGAACGTGACCTTCAGAGTTACCAGTCAAGGTCATGTGAGGTCAAATTCAAAGTCATCAAAAGATCCGCCATAAATGACTTCATATGTCCATATTACATGCCCAACCTCTATTTACAAGCGTTTTGTTTACGGCGCCATTTTTTTCTCACACAACCTAAATAGTCATAAATGCTACCCACTTGTCAGATTAGAGAGGAAGTTGCTGAATAGATTTCAATCAAAGTGCCAAAAGGTACAATTTTGGCCATTTCTGGGCCTTTTGGCCAAACATTTTGGGACTTCCGTTTTGGGCTTTCAAAATTTTGAGAGATTCGACCGCAAACTTTAGAGACAAAACTGTGAACGGACGGACGAAGGCCGCAACACCATGCCAATAGGTTAATAGACCAAAGCACAATCTTCTTGTAAAGTTCGGCGACCCCACGATAAAGAGGTATACCCCATTACTGGAGTGTCACCGAATGTCCTATAAATCCGCCCACACTGCAGCATCATAACCGTGGTGTCACTACTCGCGCACACCACGTCATAACGCTACAGTGCTTTCCCCTTTCGGAGAGACCTCGTCCCCGAGGTCAGCTATATCCCACTGTTGAGCCACATCACCCTGGTCATCAGGGATCAGGAACCTTCTATTTACATACATGGCTGTGATGTGAGTCAACAGCGGGGGCCGACCCAGGAACGAAGCCGAGAGAACCCAGTGATTCGAAAGGTACGGCACCAATGTAAAGTTATTGACTACCGTCCGCTCTTCGGGATCCTCGAGGATAGTCCTCTCTCATGCGAGTCCTTGCGGACGCGCATCCGCTATTCCGGATCCTCGCGGCAGGGCCGCTCACCGGAGGTCGCGGCGGACACGGTAACTACTTCATCATTAACGGTAACCAGGTAACAGCCCACCCGACACTCCCAGGCCTACGGACACCGTTCAGAAACTGGTTCATCACCACGGTGTTAACTGGCGGGGCCTGGCGAGCCGCGGTCTGCCTCGGGGACGGAACCCCGTACAGTCCGACATGCTGGCCAGAGCCTCTGTCACATGTCCCGGGAAGGGAGAGAGCTGGCGATCCACAGGGCCGAAGGCCCCCGAGTCAGCAACTCGTCTCTCCCAGCCCGGGCCTCCCCACGGAAATCGTCCCCAGGGCTCTAGGAGCCCACTACTCAGACCCAGGGAACACAAAGCTCATGGCGAGCCTCATGTGCGTCCTAGTCTCGATCTTGGACAATCTCCTCGAACGAGTCGCTTCCAGTGTATATATAATACACCAGAAACTGCAGGGCGCACGCGAGGTTAAATCGATCCATTGTTATAGTTTACTGGAGCGTAAATTACAATACGTCGCCGTGGCAACGCACGCTCGAACGGAGCATGTCAAAACAAGGCCAAGTACAGAAAGGCCACATAAATGGCTTTTATGTTTACAATCACCTGCCGCGTGCTTAGGGCAAAATCGCCACATTACCCCCTTCTTACAATGTTGGTCCCCAACATGTTCCGCCCGCGCCCAAAATGCTCGAAACCCGACGAAGGCTTCGCATGGCGGGGGCCGGAAGAAGGCACGATGGCAACGCCCGGAAGTCACGGCGCAAACACTAGGACTTTAAGAGTCCCTTTTGGAAGAATGGGGGACTACCCCCGGACTTATGGAGTAAACTATAACGCGCTTTGCAATTTTGAATAAATCCTAATAAACAAGCTAAAATTTTGACCGAGGTGGTCCAAAACCGTGTGATGACCTTGAAAGGTCATCCATTATAAAAGGACGGTGTGTCGAGTCTTTGGAATATCTTTAAGGTTAGACTTTAAATTTAGAAATTTTGTAAAACGACACACCGAGTGATCAAAAGTGATAGTACCTCTAAAATGTTGCCGACCGCCCTGCCGGCCGGCTCCTCAGATCCGCAGAACGGGTCTGAGGCAGGGCGGAGCCGCGGGAGCGACTCCGGCACGCCGCCGCACACGTGCAGCGACGAGGCTAGCACCCTAGCCTTCCTCCGTTGCCATCGGCTCCTCATCCGTGCCGCCTGTCTTGGGGTCTGGCGGCGGTGACGGGTCCCTACGCCGCGGACGCAGCGGAGCCGGCATAATGAAAGCCGGCTGCACGGGCGGATGAGGCAGGCCCGGTGGAGCTTGCACGGGCTTTTGTGGTGAGCCCTGCAATCCGGGTCCTGACGGAGCCATCACAACGGAGGCCGGTAGAGATGTCGCGCCGAGATCTGCTATGGCGCGGAACATCTCCACCGTATCGCGGGTGCGCTGTGGACCGGCCGTCCGTTCTCCCCACACCTGGACTAGGTATGGGTAGATGGCCAGCTCCAAAGCGGCATCCGCGCGCCGGAGAGCCGCCTGGTTCAGGGCGGACGACTCGGGGTCATCGACGCCCTGGATTAGGCGAGTCCGAGCGGCCTCGGCTTCGTTAAGACGACGCCGTAGCTGCTCATTCTCAGCCTCCAGGTGCTCCATCCGTGCGGCCACCTCTGGGGCGGGGGCGGACGCCCCGGACTGCTCGGCAAGAGCGGCGGTCCGACCCTGGTCGAACGCGCGCCGCTCAATGACGGCCGACAAAGTCCGGTAGCTCTCTAGGCTCCGCCGGGTGCCTTCCATGAGGCCCTGGTCGTATGCGAGATCGCATGCGACACGGGAGGCCTCGGCGCGGCACCGGCTGAACCGATCCAGAGAGCTGTCCATCTCCGCCACAAGGTACTCCGCCGCTCGGGTGAGTCGACCACGCTGGGGGTGATCCCAGGGGTGCTCCTCCCGAGCGCGGACCAACGCGGCTACACCCGCGGACCCCAAGTCACGAATGGCTCGAGGCACCGGCAGGTTCACCAACGCCGGATCACCGGGGATCCGGTCCATACCATCGCGACGATGGCCGACCGCCTGGCCTACAGACTCGCGGAAAGTCTCGTAGACGCTGGCGGTCGTGGGACCGAGCCTCCGGCGTACGTCCGCCGTGGCGTCGAGGGGGTCCAAGTCCAGGGAGGCGGTGCTTTGCCACCCTGCGGACGTCCCCTCAACCACCAACGAGGACGCGGACGCCGACCTCGTGAGAGGTACCGCACGTCCGCTACTGCTCGCAACCGAGGGAGTCACGCGTGGAGTCCTTGGCGGGACCGCCGACGCGGTACTCGAGGAGGCGGAGGTGTCTGCCACCACCCGTCCCTCAGACGGACCCGCGGGTACCGTCACCTCGAGCAAGCCCGGGTAGTCCTCCTGAGTCAGCGCACCCGGAGACTGCAGGGGCGTCGTCCCGGCCGGAGTCTTTCCGGCGGACGAGCTCTTCCCCTGAGTCTTTGGCTGGGGGCGCGGCTTAGGAGTAGCCACTCGTGTCTTGGCCGCGATCTGCGGCATCTCCGACACGATCATGGTCACCCGGTGCCGTTCTTCACCGGCCTGGATCACCGGCGGTTCACGGACAGCCTCTGCTGCTGTCCGGGCGGCTTCCGCCGCCTGGAACTCCGCCGGGGTCTGGCCCATTGTAGCCGTCAGGCGAGCGGTGTAGCTCGAGCCCGCGGACACAACGCCAGACTGCTTCCAGGCATCGTCCATGATGCGCTGTGCAAAGCGCCATGGACCCCAGTGAAAGAATCGGTGATTCGCCGTCCCTGACGTAGTCATGAACGACGCCACCCTCGGTGGTATGTATCCATAATTGAATACAGGCCCCACTTCATTTCCAACGATATGAAGTCCCTCACCGCGGTGTGCACCCGAGCGGTGATCATTTAGGGCCTCTAAACTGGCGAAATATCGTTGCTAAGGGGTGTAGGAGATTGTGTACATTGTATCGAAGGCTGTATGCCGTGATCTATGAAAAGCATGCAAGCGGTGGTGGATTTATTTTCATTGCTGCTTGAGCGGTGTTAAATTTTTATTTATCGCTGCTGATAGGGTGACATAATCGTAACACCCACAAGTAGTTTGGCTTTTTGATACATTGTATACAATCTTTAACCTGCGAGGGTGATTAACTTCACGTAATTGATCGCCAGTGCGAAAGCTATTGCTAATGACTGCTGTTAATTACTGTAGTATTTTAGCGGGTTCCCCCGGGATGGCTTGTGTACACAAGCCACCCGTATACATGGCATGAAAGGAGTCACCGGGGGGAGATGCGTGTATGGGAATGCGGGAATGTAAAACGTCCTTTTGTCTGTCGATCGGGTAGATGCAGTGAATAGACGTTTCCACGGGAACGCGTCATACGATGCGTGTGCAGTATAACTGCCAACACTTGATGCCTATAATCGATGTAACTCGACACCTTCTCGTCATTCAAGCGCTCGGCACTGGTGGAGACGGATCTGCGGATCTGACTCCCAGTGTTTAGAGCGATTAGAGCGCTTGACATGTCGGAAAGTAGCGACGGCTGGGGAGGTGATGAAGGGAGGGAAGAGGGGTCTCTTGAGCGCGGTAATTCGTACTCGAGACCCCAGTCTAGGCCCGAGGAGGATGACCGCGAGGACATCCCTCGGGGAGCCTATGTGGGTTCTGAGGAATCCAGCTCCAGCTCCGGTTCTTACTCAGGAACCGAGTCTGAGAGCGAGGTCGCGGAGGACCGCCCCGCAGAGAGTGACTCGGCCACGGCAGGCGCCGAGTTACTCCTAGATCCGTCCACTTTTTCCCGTATGGAAGAGGTGATGGACTGCGGTGGTGCGGGACTTGCTAGTGTGGACATTGAGTTGCACCCGTCCTCGGAGATGCTTGCGTCTCTGGGCCCGGATGAGAGTACTCGTGCGGAAACCCGTCCGGATGGCCGTAGCCGTCCGGACACCGGTTCCGCCGAGAACTCCAATGTAAAGTTCGGCGACCCCACGATAAAGAGGTATACCCCATTACTGGAGTGTCACCGAATGTCCTATAAATCCGCCCACACTGCAGCATCATAACCGTGGTGTCACTACTCGCGCACACCACGTCATAACGCTACAGTCTGGTATACAAAATATCAAAAATGATCGAATAGTTCTGGAGAAATCAGCCAAAAAATGAAATTTGAGCCTTTCGATCGATTCAAGGCACTCCATCTTTATAGACAGAGTCATGGACCCCAAATTAACATGTTTTGAAACAAAAATCAGCTAAAAACTAATTTTTGGGCCTTTTTGAACGTCTTTGGCTTAGATTTCGGGCCTTTTTATCGATTACACACATTCCATATTTACACACAATCTCAAATAAAAAAAATGTAAGAAAATACCTCCCTCTCGAAACATTTTAGGCATTTCTATGCAAATTTTCAGAAAGATTCGATCGTAAAACTCAAGGATAAAATTAGCCCAAAGGCTAGAAAGGGTTACCGGAGAATTTTGGCTTATGCATTGCAGATGACTTGCGACCTTGAAATTGACCAATCAATGTCATCTTCATGAACTTCAATGTCCAATTGGTATGCTGCATATGACTTTCTATAGATTCATAAAACAAATACAGGCTCTTCAAGTATATTGTCTAGAGAGGCCAATTGGCACATTTCAGGTCATGTGTGATACTGAGCTTTAGCCTTCAAGGTCGCCTGAGGTTCAAAGTCACAAAAAAGATGTGCCATATATATGACTTCCTGTAAGCCTACACCATAAGCTTCTAATCTCTAGGCGCAAGCGTTTAAGCCATAGAGGCCAAGTTACACAATTCGCGTCAAAATATAGCACTTAAGGTCATCTGAGATAGCCTTCAAAGTCGTTTACAGTCATTTAAGTCATCAAACGATGTGTCACATATGACTTCCCATATGTTTACAATGCAATCCTAAGTTGTATATGCAGTGTTTTAGCCACCAAATCATGCCAATTTGTGTCAGACGTGGCATTGTGATTTTGCACTCAAGGTCATCTGAACTCAAATTTCAAGGTAACCATTAGTTGCGACTTCATATATGCTCATAATATAAACATAAGCTCTAGCTACGAACACAACTCTGTAAAGGTCAATTTATATATTGCAGGTAGAGGCTGACCTCGAGATTTAAATTTCAAGGTCAATCAGAGTCACCAACAGATTGCCATATATGACTTTTTATATGCGCATGATACAACGTAAGCTCTATCTACAAGCATTTTTTCCCTAGAAGCCCAAACTCACATTTCATGTCCCCGAGACCTTGAAATTCAGCCTTCGAGGTTGTTTGTGGTCAACTAAAATGTCCCCAAAAGATGCGGAATATATATGACTTCGATTTTGCTTATATTACAAACCTAAGCCCAATGTACATTTGTACAGTCATTGACGTTATGCGGCAATCTGTGCATAATGGGTCTTTGGCGGAATTTTCCAGTTCACATACTTGCCGATTCAAGGCACTCCATCTTTAGAGACAATGCCAGGGACCCCAATTAGCATCCTTAGAGAACAAATCTCAAAATTAATCGCATAGTTTTCTGGCCAAATACTGAACTTGGGCCTTTCGAATCAAGGCACAATGTCAAGGAACCCAATTAGCATGTTTTGAAGCAAAAATCCCAAAACTGATCTGACAGTTTTTGTTTTTAAAAAATGGCCGTCAAAACCCAAAAAATACCCGTCATTTCAAACATAGAGCCATAGGGCTCTGCGCTTACCGGACCCAAGATATATGTTTCAGTTATATGTAAGCTGAAAGCGATGTCATGAAGTCATGAGAATAATGGACCTTTTCATAGACTTTCCCGCCAAAATTTCCCGAATGCTGTCATTTTCCGACCAATCACAAGTGCTCGCATTCGAGTCATTTAACGGTCGTAAACAAAATCTTTGTAGCGGGAATGAAGCCGATTTTCCCATCAAAATGTGCAAAATATTAAGTATTTTCATATTACAGTTATCATATTGGCCATTTGTGATTATTTTATCAATCTGAATCGAAAATGGTACGCATTTCGTGAGGCGGGTTTAAAACGGTCGTTTGACATAATGCTAAAACCACGTGCGGCTGGCGCGTGCAATCTTGAGAATAAACTGGTCAACAGGCTATCCTCCGTGGTACCCAATTACCGTAATGCAGCATTACGTACGGTAATAGTCAACACGATATATGTTTGCAAGTTTTATATAGTAAATTACGAAGTCAGCTAGTTCTTCACGTTAAAAATGTACAATATTCCACCTGGCGTGAGACAGCGCATGAGAAGAGGTAACTCTGGCAATGATCGAAATTGGGTTGTACCACAGATTCATTCACGCTATCATTACATAGATCTTTATCGTACATAAAATTACCTACTTTAACATAGAAAGGCTTTTCCAAGATATTACAGTTAATGAATCAAGTGAATACAAAATGAAATGAAAATATTCACAAATAAATAGTACAGTCTCTCTTTATTTTTGCGAATTTGCTGGACAAAATAAGTAAATTTATGGCAACTGTGTACATAATTTGTGTACATGTTTTCACGTCATTATTCACAAAATACACGAAAATTAGAAGAACAAATAGGCTAGTATCAGGAAAAATGTTAAGTCTGCTGTGTAACGATGATATGTAGCCTATTTTCCACACGTGAATGAATGAGAAGGCTTATTCGAGGTTACGGAGCTTTGTATATTTGTATCGGATGTTTTAATTTCAGTATCATTAAAATTTTGATAAGCAATTGGTGCATTTGATTTACAAATTTTCATGCCAAAACATCTACAGCGCTATTTTGAATTATGTAATATATGTTCACGTCTTACTAGTAGAATGCACGCCTATATTCTTTACGGTGGTAGGGGTTCAAAGGGTGGTCATAAGCCACGGAGTTTCACGAACGTGGTCTTACGTTGCCATGACACGCACGTGCGAGCGAGCAGCCTTTAGTGGTTAGTTTGAATTGACGGAATAACCCGACGATTGCCGAATATTCATTGTCTCCGAGAGGCCTCTGTGAAAAGGTCCATTGCACATCATTCACGCCTAAAACTTGCTCTACGTAAGTCTTTGCTTTTGTATCGGTTTCAGTTTATTGAGGTCAAATTTAAGCTCACAAGAATATTCGGCATATATAATTTCCTATATGTCCTCAATTGATGCCTAAACTGTAAAGTTGATAATAAGCAAGATATTAACGATTTTGTGCTCTGACCTTGAAAACGAGGTCAACTGTCAGGTTCAAGGTCATCGAAATATTCGGCATACATCATTTCCTATATGTTCACAATTGATTCCTAAGCTGTAAAGTCGATAATAAGCGAGACATTAGCCATTTTGTCAAGTGGCCTTGAAAACGAGGTCAAAGGTCAAATTCAAGGTCACGATAATAATCAGAATATATCATTTCCTATATGCTGACAATTGATTCCTAAGCTGTAAAGTCGATAATGAGCAAGCTATTAGCCATTTTGTGCTGTGACCTTGAAAATTAGGTCGAAGGTCAAATTCAATGTCACGAGAATAATCGGCATGTATAATTTCCTATATGTGCACAATTGATTCCGAATGTCTAATCCCAATATTAAGTGAGATATTAGAAGAAATTTGTCCCCATTATAAAGCATAGGCTAATTTAACATGGGAAAGTCCTATCTGGGACCTGTCGAAAAAATCAAAATGGCTGCCACACGCAGACCGACGATTCAAGGGCAACGAAACTCATACACAGCACAAAGGTATATCAGGGGAGTCTTTTAAAACACAAATCTCAAAACTGATCAGACAGTTTTTGAGAAAATGGCCGCCAAAGTCCAAAATTGGCCATTTTTCGACAAAAATGGCCGCCATTTTGGAAAAAACGATTCAATTGACGAAAAAAAAATGGTCCGGAGATATGGACCCATAGAACATATTTTGTGAATTACAGCAATATTCATCGAACAGATTTTTCTCAGCATTTGACAACGCCGACGCCGACACCGACGCCGACGTCGACACCGACACCGACGGACGGACGCCGGACGCAACCTGACGGCAATAGCTTATCGGACCATAGGTCCGGTAAGCCAAAAAAAGTTGCCAAAGTAATAAAAAAAAATATCTCTCTCTTGGAATATTTTTTAGGTACTTTGGTGCAAAATTTCTGAAAAACTCGAATTAAACATCGATATATAATCGAGTTTTAAAAAATGTGGCCGACGACGGACAACGAACGACGGACGCAATGCCATGCCAATAGGTAATCGGACCAAAGCTTCAATGTTTCAATGCTTTTCAATATCAGGGTATGTGGGAGATATTGCAATGGGCTTACGGCGTAACCTGATACGAGCTGCACACCGGGAAGTCATTTCTACATTTCAACAAAGGCGTGATACGTGAGTGTACGTCTGACCTTCATATTAATTAGGATAATTAATTCAGGTCGAAATTTAGGGCGGGAGAAGATGTGCTAAAAAGACGACAATTGTTGTGGTTTCAAGTGAACAGTGTGGGCAGGCTAATATAATACACAATATGAACTTGTACCCAGAGTGAATGATCTTATGGAACCGATGCATGAATTAGTCATACAAAAGAAAACGAAAACCAAAATAAATGTACGTGTATTTCCTGCAAAATAAAAACCCTGAGTGCTGACCTGAGCTTTGTCAATTGGAATTGTGTCACTTGGTGGACGCTTTTTGAATACGGGGAATATTCACAGTCGTCAACGTGCGCACAGGATTCCTGTAGCGGAGTCACCGGAAGCCTGCAAAAAACAACAACATAATCTGAGATAATTGATGGTAGGTGGGTATTTTTGGTTGGAAACACATCCCAAACGAGGTTTCCAGCAAAACGACTTAGCAGAAAGACTAACATAAAGATATTCTTTTGGGTGGGAGTTTCATTTGTTGTTGACACCTTCGTTATTAATGACTATAAACACGTGAAGTGAGATTATTCTTCAATTATCGACCGATTGCCCCTTTGTCTACATGTAATCACCATATAATGGAACTTTTGCCCACTGCTAATGTCAAAGGTTGATTGGTTCACAGTTGATCACATTCAACAGTTGATGGGAGGTGACACTCGTCAGTTTGTTAAGCAATTGTTTATCGTAACACACACGAGATATGTGCTGCAGGATTCACGTAACAGGCGCTTCGGTATTCAAGTAATTTGACAAAGGGGCAATCGGACGATAATTGAGGAATAATCTCACTTCATGTGTTTATAGTTAATAATAACGAAGGTGTCAACAACAAATGAAACTATCACCCAAAAGAATATCTTTATGAAAATCTATCTGCTGAGTCGTTTTGCTGGAAACCTCGTTTCGGATGTGTTTCCAACCAAAAACACCCACCTACCATCAATTTTCTCACATTATGTTTTTTGTTTACAGGCTTCCTGTAACTCCGCTACAGGTAACCTGTGCGCACTTAACGACTGTGATATTCATGTCAACCATGTCGCTAGATATATAGAGAATTGTGTTTGTTGTACACTTGACACACATAAGCCTCTTGACGTTTCATAAAGGGTGTATGGACAGAAAAAAACACTGTTTCTAGAGCAACTGTCTGCTCTCACTTCCATATGCAGGTTCATGGAATGCGAAAGTTTTCAATTTCGTATTTTGCAATTTCTTGACGCCAGTGCGTATACCGCGCAGAATAAATACGAAACCTTGAATTCATTGTCAACGTTCTACGTAATGACATGTATTAATTTTAAGATCAGATCGCGCAGAACAATCCGTGATATTTACTAATGAGTATACAGGCTGATATACATGTACATTTATACAGCAACAGATTTTTTTCACACTTCATAATTGTTCGTGCAGAGGATAGTATGACAGTCGCCCAGACTGGATATGTGATAGTTGTATTCGTGTGCTGTTGTTCTTCTCAATTATTCACGGCTTCAAATCGTGAGTACTTATGAAATATCACGGAGTATCGATATATCGTTCTGTGTCGGTCAATTGAAGATTTCGTCTCGGTCAATTAGGGAAAGTATTATTTTTGGTAGATGGAAAAAGTGTGAATCGTGTGACTGAATTACAGCAAGTTGACACCTCCAGTCTTTTCAAAGTTATGATGATTTATTCAAATTATTTCCCGCCATATTCAACAGCATTTTTTTATTGTAATGAGTTTGTTTGTTTGTTTGTTTGTTTGTTTGTTTTTATTTCAGGTCGCTGCCCATAGATTTAAAACATATAAATACAGTTATAACACAGATAAAAAAAAAAGCAGTTACACGTGAAAATAAAGTTCTCGCACCCACCCGGCACGCAGGGTGGAGGTAAAATATATATCAGAAGTCGCAATATTCGCGATAATAATATTAGAGGCACTCTCGACACGACATTTTAAACTAAAAGCACACTTTCGATGCAAAGCACCGAAGGACAATACATTACTGTGGGCAAACATAGCACTTACACTACACCTTCGTTCCAGCCCCATGACTATACGGAAGGCATTGTTGTAAGCCACTTTGACTGAGTGTAGACTAGAAGATTTGTAACTATTCCATAGGCTACACAAATATATATTACAACAATATGCAGTGAACAATTTGATTTTAACCCGATGTGAACAGAAGTAGAAATTACGGATAAGCATATTGCTTCTACAATACAGAGACCTTCGCTTGGATCCGATATCCTGATCATCCCGAAGGTTATCACATATAATATGGCCTAGGTACGTATAAGACTTGGTATATGGGATGACAGAACCACAGATATAAAAATCAGGACATACTCCCAATTTAAGCTTATCAAACAACATAATATTTGATTTCTTACAGTTAATTGAAACATCATGTTCTTTGCCATACTCGCCACATACATTTAAAAGATTCTGGAGACCTTTAGCCGAAGGTGCAAACAATACCAAATCGTCAGCATACATCAGGTGGTTCACAATTTGATCACCACAACAACATCCAATTTCAAAGGAATTCAATTTAACACTGAGATTATTCATGTACAAGTTAAATAAAAGTGGGGACAGGACTCCACCCTGTCTAACCCCGTTACTCACTGAAAAAGTAGCAGAGGTGCACGAACCCCACCGAACACAATATAGCTGATTACTGTACCCGTAGGCTAGCAGTCTTAATAAAATGTTTGGAACTCCTATGGAATACAATTTTTCCATCAGTACCTTGTGGTTGACTCGGTCGAATGCCTTGCTGGCATCAAGAAATCCAACATACATAAGAGACCCGTGATATATATAATATCTAACCAACTCTTTGAGAGTAAAAACACAAAGTTCTGTACCATGCTTCCGTTTGAAGCCAAACTGGTTACTGCAAGTTGACAGATACATGTCTAGTCGATTATGCAAGATAATTTCTAAGATTTTAGAACATACATTGCCCAGACATATGGGTCTGTAGTTCTTACTATCTGATATACGCTTGTTTTTATCCTTAAGGATAGGTACAATTACAGAGCTGGTAAGTGGCTGAGGTAGTACTCCATGTGAAAAGATGGCCGAGATCAACATGGACAACATTGGATGGAGCCGGGCACCAGCATACTTGAGATGTTCCGCTGTAACACCATCCAAACCAGGGGCCTTTCCCGGTGTAAGGTCATTGATAGCACCACAGATTTCAACAACTGATATTACAGAACCACAGCCAGGAACCAGTGGTATAGACCTGTATTTCTGATACAAATCACCACAGCAGCTGTCATTGACAAATATAGTTTTGTAATGGTCATACCACATCAAGGGGATATCGTCCCCTTTAGCACCATCAATCATATTTGGCAAATTCACTCGACTATTTTTCATAGTCTTAACCGAGTTCCAGAACTGTTTGTCAGTCTTTGTACACAGCCGTTCAGCCAGTTTATCCGCCAGGATTGTATTCTTCTCACGTTTACATTTACGTAATGATAGCTTAAACCGGTTTCGTGAAGATCTCATAAGGTGGTACACATCTCCGTGTCTTGGTTTGCCTATTTGCCTCCACAGTTTATGGGCATCCCTGGCGGCACCATGGTACTCCTTCACCTGATCCGTCCAGCCCGGAACAGCATACTGGGAACCTTGCGACCGGACAGGTATAACCTCAGAACTACATGTAGATAACACACTGATGATATCACAACAAGAAAATGCAGCTAACTGCGGGAGACGACATTAGAGCACGAGCACACCATCAGCACCACGAGACCTGAATATATCTTACACAACCCCCCCCCCCCCCTTTACAAAAAAGAAAATTGAAACATATCATGTCCCACATGATTCCAATTCATTCCCGTATATTATGATGAAACACATAGGCCAACTTCAATCATATTCCTAATGAGTAAACATTTATTTTGAACTCAATGAAACAGATACGCTTGATAAAATGATATTGAACCTCAATAAAATATCCTTAAAATATTGGAAACTATGAGGAATATCTGCATCTGATATTATGATATAGATAACACATGCATACTAAGCAAATTAAAAGACCAGTTTAAAATAAAAAGGTTTCGCAACCCAGCATGGAACACCTTGTCATGTGATAAAATATGTCCAATTGCGGTAAAAATGTAGTCGTGGTACCGCAGACGAATCGTTGTGTTTACTTCATTACGCCAAAGAAGGCCACACGCAAGGTTACATGTACATGCATGCACAAAATGCTGCACAGACAATTGTGCGTTCCAAAGTACGCGTCATTGCGGTAAAATTTGCTTTGCATTCTGGGAACGTGAATTTCCATCGGCTCCGCCATTTTGACGTTTTCCAAACGAGCTGACCATTTTGCGTAATTTTCTCAAACCTAACACATCGATTTATGCATTATATATCTGTGGAATATTCAAAGCTTGCCATCAAACCGATACATTTTATTCAAGGACGAAGAAAATCCTCATTTGAAGTAGGTGTACAAAGGTTTACATGCGAAAACGGGCGTCGATAGGTTGGCATGAAACCTCCATAAAAAAGTCAGCACATAGACATGTAGAGAGTTGGGGGCTTCGCCCCCAACGCTCTAATGTCAATAAAAAGATTCAATATCAGTAGCATGTGTGGTATCATTGCAGTTAAGGTTTGTACATTTGATCCCATCAGGGATTACACACTTTGAGAGCCAATGATTAGTCATACATCTGTATCGCTCAATATCATTAAAGGACGCAGCATTCCAGTAGACTTTCTGATACAGATCATTAGATACACCATCTGACATAGCAGGTGTCAGATTGAAATCAAGCACCAGTTTGATAGGATGATGATCCGATAAAATACAGTCATACACAATAGATATATCCGACACCGACTCCACCGCATCGGTGGTACACACCACATGGTCCAGCCAGGAGGTGGTCCCCCACGCAGGACTGACATACGAATAAGAATCAGCAGGTAAAACAGTAAAATCAGCAATATGCAAACCCACTTCCTGACAGTAACTTTGCAGTATATCTCCAAATATCGAATGTTTTGACATGTCCGCGTTAAAATCATCAACCACTGTCACACAGGTATTGTTGATATCACTAATTACTGCATTGAGCTGGGCTAAACAGTCTTGATATTTGTCTGTATTTACATGAGATTCATACGGTAAATATACATTCAGTAAAAAATGACTTTTATCACCATTTCTGACTTCAACACCACATAACCAGTCGTGTTTCAGATCAAGTACAGTTACACTTTGATCTATCTATACATTTACGCCACATTATCCCGACACCGCCATACGGTCTACCAGAGAAAATGCCAACCGAACCATCACATGGAGAGACACCAAACCCGTAGTAGTCAGGATGGACGCTGTTCAGTCTATGACATTCCTGTTTCAGAAGCATAAGCTCTTGAAGGCATAAAATGTCACAACTTGATATGATATCATTGATATTTGTTGCAAAGCTTTTACAGCCGTTGCAGTTGAGTGACATTATACGACAATCCATATTTTAGTTCTTTTTGCTGACAAAAAACTTATGTACCAATACACCAGATGGCCAGTTATACAAAAATTAATATACGAGTATTAATTACGTCACATATATTTTCACAAGATATTGCAATGTGGCATGGCAATGAAAAAAAATAGCCCAAGGTCTAAGATAGGTTACCGGATAATTTTGGTTCAAGAACCACAGGTGAGATATGACATTGAGATTCACAAATGAAGTTCGTCTTTGTGAACTTCAAATTGAATGTCACCATTAGGTGTGCTGCTTAATATTTTGTATACAATGTATATTCATAATACAAATATAATGTCTATCTACAAATGATTTGTCCGTAAAGGCCAATTTACACATTTCAGGTCAGGTGTGACCTTGAGATTTATCCTTCAAGGTCGACTGAAGTCAACCTCAAGGTCACCAAAAGATGTACCATATATGACTTCCCATATGCTAATGATGCAATCCTAACCTGTGTGTGCAAGTGATTTAGCTCCACATGCCAATTTAGACATTTCATGTCAGAACTGACATTGACATTTAGTGCTTAAGGTCATCTGAGGTTACAGACAAGGTCACCAAAAGACTTCCTATATGCTCATAATATATACATAAACCTTATCTACAAGCATTTTGTCTGCAGATGCCAAATTACACATTCATGTCCCCGTGACCTTGAGACTTAGCCTCCAAGGTCATCTGAGGTCAATCTCAATGTCATCAAAAGATGCACCATATATGACTTCCTATATGCTTATCATACAAACCTAAGCCCTATGTACAATAGTTTTTGCCCTGTATGGCAATATGTAAATATCGGCCTTTTTGGGATTTTCCAGCCCACATATTGGGCCTTTCAGAGATTCAAGGCACTTCATCTTTATGAAAAAAATGTCGAAGATCCCAATTAGCATGTTTTGAAAAAAAAATCTCAAAACTGATTTGACAGTATTTGAGAAAACAGCTGAAAACTGAAATTTAGGCCTTTTAGGGCCTTTTGAGCCTAGATTTTGGGCCTTTCAAGCGATTCAAGGCCTTCCATCTTTATACACAATGTCAAGAACCCCAATAAGCATGTTTTCAAACAAAAATCTCAAAAGTGATCAGATGGTTTTCGAGAAGACAGTCAAAAACTGAAATTTGGGCCCTTTTTTTTGGCCATTTGAGCCTAAATTGTGGGCATATTGATCGATTCAAAGAACTCCATCATTATACACAATATCAAGGACCCCAGTTAGCATACTTTGAAACGAAAATCTCCAAACTGATCAGACAATTTTTGAGAAAACAGCCAAAAACTGAAATTTAGGCATGTTTGGCTAATCTGGGCCTAGAGTTTGGGTCCTTCAAGCGATTCGAGGCATTCCATCTTTGTACACAATGTCAAGGACCCAATTAGCATGTTTTGAAACAAAAATCTCAAAACTGATTCGGGGCAGGAGATACTCACTCTTCCGGAGCACCTGATCTCACACTCAGCTGGCTGGGTGTCTGTGATTTTCACATGGCTTTGACTTTGATACTCTAATGTCTCTCGGATTTGACTACAAACACTGATCTTGTAAAATTCATCCATGGATTCGGTCTTGGAATATGAATTTGTCTGTTTGTCGGTATCCATTTCTACTTCGACAGTTTTTGAGAAAATGGAAGTCAAAGTCCAAAATTTTGTGTTTTTCGACAAAAACGGTCGCCATTTTGAAAAAAAATGCGAAAATAAAAAAATTCAGGCATTTTTGTGCAAAATTTCAGAAAGATTCGACTGTAAACTTTAAAGATAAAAATGTTAACGCCGGACGGACGGACGACGGACGCAACGCCACGGCAATAGGTTATCGGACCGGAAACCTAATATACTGTAAGTATGTGAAGACGAACATCGTCATAGCAACCATCCTGAAGACAGTGCCCATAGCAACGCCGGTGCTAGGGACCTTCACTCGTAATTAAAAAATGACCGTGTTATGATGATGATGATAAGAAACTTATTTGATCTTTGACATGAAATATATACATGTTATGGTGTTTTTGTACGAATACTTTTCATAATCATGAAGCTTAGGCCCATACCGGCAGCTACCCCCGTTGCTACACAATCTTGGCTGTGGTTCCGTAATGACGGAGTCAGGTCGTTAATTTCTGATTATGTTTTATACCAAATGCGAGAAAATAGTTGTTTAGACTTGAAATGTACTCTAAACGTCAAATATCAAGAGTTTTATTTTACTAATTATATTTACTGGTGTGACGTCATGTTTTAATAATAGATTAGGTGTTTATTTTTGGCGGGAAAGTTCTACACAAATGTCGCCATATTTCACCAGATTGACATATCAACATGCTGTGAAAACTACCCTAATCCACGAGTTGATCCACGAGAAATAACTCGTGATAATCCACGAGTTGCATTCTCACATTTCGAAATGAACACACTTTCATTTTGGCTGGACCCCATACTTCAAAGTACAGTGATTTATGACATTAGGAAACAATCAGTGGCTGACATCACTCGAGCGTGCACAGTCAGCGTCAGTACGGTCGTAATTTACTGATTGGCCAGCGCGTCGCTAATATAAGGCCAAAAAAAAGTGTTATGGTTCTGGTTAGGCGCGCGCGTCAATTTTAACCCTGCGCATCACTCGTTTTTTTTTAAAAACCCAAAAGAAAATCGCGCGCATCACTTTTTGAGAGCCGATTTTTTTTTTTAGTAAATTGACACCCGTTACACCGATATGATCAAGTAAAATGGTCCGAGTGTCTTTGACATGGCAAAACTTAGTGTATGGCTGGCCAAACAGGGCAAATTCAACCGGTTCGCTTATCAACAGCCAATTTTAGGGGAAAATGGTTGGCGAAATTGGCCATATTTGACCGGATCAATCATCGGCCGCCAATTTTAGCAAAAAAAAAAAAAGAAAATCGCGTCGTCGTATCACTTTTTCGGGGACCCCAATAACCAGAAAAATAATACTTTTTTTGGGCCTAATTTTGGGTAAAAACAGACCAACGGAGGGTAGTGTTGAGTGGGCCCGGTGTAAATAAAATATATGTCCCATTTATTTTAGGTCCCCACGGATATATATTCCTAGGTGAAATAGTCTGCCTGGACATGAGTGTCGGGAAAATTTGTCCCTGGACATGTTTTCCTAGGGAATTAGGTCCCAGGACATGTTTTCCCAAGGAATTAGATCCGTTGGACATATATTACTAAGCATATTGTCCCATTGGACAACATTTCCTTGGAATATTTGTCTGTGGGACATATACGTAGGACGTAAATTTCTTTTACACCGGTCCTGCTACCATTTGTTAAGAAGAGTAATCGCAACAAAAGGAAGACTGCACTTTACGAATTACGAAAATTACGAAAGGTTACCAACTTTTATAGTTAAAGATATAAAAGTGATAAAATGTGATGAAAAATATTTTTTTACACCAAAATAGACGCATAAACTATCAATTTGATCCAAAACATTGGGCAACATTAAAACCATTGAAAGTCTGTGCTCGGATATACATCTATAGATATGTTCTTCTTTGTTTATTATATGGAAAATAATGAGCAATTTAATCCAATAAATTAAGGTTATTAATCACATAAACATTCCCATCCCAACATATTTCCGCTGGCCACAAAAATAATTATCTCTACTGTAGGTTGCTTGTACTATTGTGAGTTACAAAAAAAATAGCGTCACACAGAAATAAAATGAAAATGTTAATTTTCTGGACAAAATAATTGTGTTTGAACAGGTGATCTGCAATTTTAATTTCTATGCGAGCAAACTGCCAAGGCTCCACCTCGGCAACTCGGTGTTCTGTTCAATGTCATTTAGACCTAGCCCCGGCACAATATGCCGTCAAAATCTGATATTATGTGCTAATTAAGGTTGCCCAGATAATTGTGCGTGACGTTTGTAATCAACTCTAGGCCACTTACAAACGTGTTAGAAGATTTACACAATTGTTAATCAGGGCAGCCTCACTTTATGAGTGGGATAGTAATTTAGCTTCGTTTAGAAGTTGACATAGTCCTATGGAAAATAACAGACGAATTTATAGGGATATATACCTCAGAAGTTTGGAACAATCATGACGACTTTGTGGATTTGAGAACTGCTTTGTGTTGCTATGCAAATTCACGTCCTCCTTTTTTTTTTAGCCAAAAAGATATGTATACCGTGTTGTTTTTCCGTGTACTCGCCCAAGGCTGGTCATTACTCGCATTCACATGCTCGCTTTGTGATTTGATACAACACGAGATGCATATTTTATCGTTAGGATAAGAAGGGCTACAAGGAGATGCTCAGACTGATTGATAAATTCAATCTTTGCTCCGTGTGTTGGTGTGAGCCCGCGGTCACGGTTATCGCCTGGGACACGTCCTGAGTCAGTTCCCAGGTCGTGTCGCTTGGTAACGTGAGCCGGGACGGTGGGGGTCTCCGTAACAACGCCGCCCAATCAGAAAGTCCCGGCCTCTAGGAAAACGGGCGGAGCGGCCCCCTCCATTCAGAATACTTAAAAGAGAAACTTCTCCCCAATATCACCGAGACTTTTAAGTTTATACAGTCGATTGTTGGAGAAGGAAGTGTCAATAAACTACTAATCACCGAAGCGATGATACTATCGAAAGTATGTAGTGCCCTCACGTGCAGTGTGAACAATTCTGGGACGATTCCTGAGAGGTTCGAATTCACCAGTACAGCACATAGCCAAGGACAGCGCGTACCCGCTCACCAATCCGGCCGGTCCCGACAAGTTCGATACATGACGATGTCGGCTACTCTGCAACTCTGTGCCATCGTCGCCAGTATCTTAGGCAGCTGTATATCGAACGCACAGGGTAAGTTCGTCGTTGTCTGGACTAGAACCTTGACAAGCTAATGTATTATCGTGTCCACTATTAATTGTTTTGTCTCGTTGAATCTACAACAACATGCTGGAATAAGATCTTTTGAAACTCATATGAAGGGCAAACAAATAATGTGTTATATTCATTCAATGTGAAATAGTATAATGCGCAAATGATGGATATTGTGATGTAATTACAATATACATATATTACTGGAAATATATATGTATTTCCTTCGTTCCATATCATCGTATCCTAGGAAACCTCACACACTGCTAGTAATTAATTCCTAAAGACGAGTGATACGAAACACTTTCATATACTGTCTAGTTGTATCTTCATAATCCGAGGTGTTTCATAAAATCTAATTTTAAGACGCAGTGCAGTCACCTTTCTCGTGTGAATATCAACATTTTCATTTTTGTTTTCTCGTTTTGCAGCGTGTGATGTACTAAGTTTGTGATGTTTTACTTGTAGTTTATTTATTCATTGTCGCTCTTTCGAGTTTGTCCGTCTTCCTCTGTATCTGTATTGCCCATTCCAGGGGGGTTGCAATTTGATTGGGTCCACTCTGGGGTCTGGACAGCGAGCAAATAACGAGAAAAAACTTTTTGAGTGGCTGGGAAATACAGTGATGACCCCCTGGCTTTGAATTCAATCCTTTGAAACATACATCCTTGAATCGTTTTCTCAGTGATAGATATGCACACACCGAGGACGAAGTTAATAAATGGGTAGGAGGGCCAGGTTAATAAATAGGACCATGGGTCACACTGACAATCCTCTCCTCACATTGGGAATGGGGGTGTAAAAGTGGACGTGGATCTGAACATCATAAGCTATTGAAGCATGCGTCAGAACAATCAGAAAATGTTCTATTACATCTACATATCAGGCACCCAACCTGGGGGGGGGGGGGTGCGATAGGAGGACAAGGAATCTACTAATGGAATAATCTAATGTACAAGGAATTATCTAATGTACTGGGTCTACTCTATTCAAGTCAATGACAAAGAGTAGATATGTAGATATACTTTTCAAGATTAATTTTGTTTGCATTTTACCAGAAAAAACATAGCTCCTTTTTTTCTTATTGTACCCATTCAGACACGACTCGTTCTGTCTTCAATCTCCTGCATTAGAAGTTCATCGCGGGCATATATTATGCGTCCAGACTGTAGGTTCAACCAATCTTCAATCAATTTGTTTGTGTGTGGGAGGGGGAGAGGTGCGATGAATCCCTCGATGCATTCCACCCTCTGCTACTCTTATAAGTTTCAATCATGTCTCAACTAAGGTTGAACTGGGAAAGAGACTATATCCTCATCCAATGGTTTACTGGTCAATCTCGTTGAGGAAGTATTTATTGTTATATCACGTTATTACTGAATTTAGAGGAAGTGAGGCCTGCTGATAATTAAGACAAGCTTAATAGTCAACAGGTCAAGGAACCCGTGAGACGGATTGAACTTTGGAATTCCTTGCATCATGATATTGTGCAGCAGTATATCAATAGAAGTGTGAATGTCTGCATGCCCGCAATAACTCTCACTCGTTTTCCAAGAAAGCGTGTTTATTTTCCCTCCTTTTTTACTCAGGAATATGCATGTCACACTGTTTATATCACTACATTTAGAAAGCCAATCATGGTTTCAAATATTACTCAGAATCTACCACACAGCACCAATGCACCGTCCGCTTCTGGGGTCTCAGGCGGACCGCAGACCCCACGCCGATATATGCTGTCATGCAGGTGTGATGATGGTCATACTTTTAATCTAGATACTTTTTATGGGTTTTATCCAAAACAAGCACCGACTATGTGGGAGTACTAATTGTTTCGGGTAAGGTTATAATTGTTCAACTTTGTGTTGGTTATGCTTATAACAAAACCTGTCGATGGATTCTCATCATAAATATCTTTACATGAGGCCAATGTAAAATTATTTATTTATATTATCAAGTCGTGTATCTCAATTAGTGTATGTTTCAGCATATTCTCAGTACCACAACACGTGCATTGAATCGGTCAAAGTTGAGAGATATTTTTGTATGAACAACGAATATCGTCTGAAAACATTTGTTAATGGCTCGTGGATTTTTTTGTATAGTTGTACTGCGATAACATCACAGATTTTAAATATCACAAACCACATCACAAACCACATTTGGGCCCGACCTCATAAATCCTTCAAACTAGCCTGGTCTGTATTGTAGATTGTATGAACAATAATTTTCGACTGAAAATATTTGGTAGCCTAATGGCTCGTGGATTGTTTGTATAGTTGTACTGCAATAATATCACACATTTTATTTGTGCTTTCAAATTTATTAAAATAAATCATACAGAAATATTACTTTTTGGCCTAGATCTACTAGTTCTAACAGTGAAATATGAAACATTTTCTCGGGCGCTCAGGGGGAGGGGGCTCATAGCACCCTCGAACCACCAGATAACTTTTTTGCCACTGGTCTCATAATTCCTTCCATTGAATTATGTGCATTTTCACCCGTTCATTTTATTACATCGTAATTCACATCATGAGTGCGAAGTTAAAACATGCTACTTACAGGAAAGCCATCAAACCTTCATGCATTTACAATGTGTGAAACATAAAGAGGAAATAATCGTCAGTCACAACCGATAAAATACATTGCAGAATTGGAATCAGATCTTGACATATATTCCATTTGCCCATTGATTGAGGAATTGATTCAGGAATACAACAATACAAAACTCGGAACGTACATGTGTAAGTTGACATGAGGAATTCAACGTTGGAATTCACGATTCCTGTTACTGACATGACCCATGGGAAGAACTATACATACAATTATTAGGTGTTGAACTGGGTGACTCCAAGATACAATGTTCAAAAATTAATGAGTAAGTTTAGAAATGTTAGATTGAAAAAAAGTACATTACAAAAAAAAATACATTGAAAAACGACGATTGTCGTGATTATTATAATCGGTGAGAAAAAAAAATATTCCAGTTAATTATTAGGCGTTAGATCGGCGAAACTCATGATTAGAGGAAACAACAACTAAACTTCGACGGCACCACAGGTTAGAGAATCATATTCAAGGCGAACACGAGTGACGTCGTGCATCTGTAAGACTGTGGGTTCTACTCCGGAAACTGGTCTGCTACGTGTAATGTCATGGTCATAGACATAGGACATAAACATGTTACGGAGAAAGTTGGACACCAACTGGTCTAATTATTTGAAAATCTTTCCTTCTTTTAGACTGTTGCATTGTTGAGATTTTACGCGAAGTGACCGAGATTGACCAAGTTGGCTATGTATGACCAAGAAAAGTTCACGGCTTAATTGAGAGTACCTCAAATTTGACGTTATCATAATGTCATTCTCGTTCGCTGAAAAAAAATATTGCATTTCCCAGAAACATGGGTATTTTGGGGTATGCTGTGTCCTGTGTCAGTAACTTTCTGCTGAACAGTGTGACTTTGTACTTGCAGGTGTAATGTTGACCGGTCAGCAGTTCTCTGGGACAGGCTCGAGTCTGGACGGGGGACACTACAAGTAGGTATCCATGGTGACAAGGGCGGGGGTGTGGCTGCCTCCTGACAGTGCCGGACCAGTCCATCACGCGTTATTATCAATTATCGAGCTTGGTGAGGTTTCACAACGCTGATGATCTGTTTTACGCCAAGAATGCCAATGATCAATCACAAGTAAAATATGGGTTACGGTGTCAAAACGACCCATTCGGTACCAAAATATGATAGGTTTGATCTCGTCTCGTCGAACTATGGCCAACATTCCATGAAGGTTACGTGTAGTGGTGACCTTTGCTGTGATAGTTAGAGGCAGTTCCAGGTTCGGACAGAAATACATTTTCCCAGGTACGCCTACATATAGCACAGAGCTGCACTTCATATCACCAGTCAGAGTTTAATTTAGAGCTGACTGCACAAAAAAACCAATCTTCCTTTCGTATCCTGTAAAAAAGACCCTGTGAATGTCATTATTGTGTAATTGTGCCTCGTTGTCTCATTGAAGATGAAGCAGTTCTCTAATTAATTGACAGGTATGTAAAGATCGCGATATCGCTCCAAGTCACTTCAGTGTTGTATTTCAATATCTCAGCGAAAGACAGTCCAGGAGATTTCAATTATTCTAATTAGACAAACTACTCACTGTGTCACACATTTCAGCGAACTTTATTCAAGTGACTGTCTGTCTCTCTGTCTTCCTGCCTGTCTCCCTATCTGTATGTCTGTCGGACCGGGGGGGGGGGGGGGGTGGGTGACTAATCCGAGAGCACGATTTGTACGCCCTATAGATGACGGGGGTCGAGTGGCGGATCCTCGGGATTTCAGAAGGAGTCTGTGACACTCGGCCTCGGGGCGTCTCCTTCGGGTCTTCGTCTCAGTGTCGTCACGAGAAACGAAAAGCTAAAACAAGTTTACGCAGAAAAAAAGAGAGGAGAAAAAACGCTGGGGGAAATTTGTGAAATAAAAAAGTGGAATCTTGATGAAGCTGATAGGAATCGCTTCTTTTATTTACATGATTATGTTTGTAAATTTTACTCATCAGTTTGAAATAAATGTTCAAAATGTTCAATGTTCAATGAAATCTCATAGTTCTCATATGTCCGGGTTTTTACCTTCAGTCGGACCGCCACAGATTTGACAGTAGTAGGCCTACATTCCGTAGTAGGATATTGTAGTGAAAGGGATCCTAGCTTTACCAAATAACTTGTCAAATTACTTATATGTGCAACAATGGCGGCCTGTACGAATGTGGCAAACAGTAAAATAGCATTAGAAAAGCACTAATCGTATCAAGCAATTCAATACTAGTGTGAACATGACAATTATTGAGCAGTGGAATTTCTGTGCACGTGGGTCTATTCATCACGATAACATTTCGTATTTCATTATCGAGGGATTTTTTATAACCCATGTACAGTCTAATGAATGAATGACTGTCTGTATAATACGAATTCAGAGTGAAGTATTATAAATTAGTTTATTCCAATCTCTCGCACGCGAAGACATCTCGAAAAAACAATCGCATCAAATATTGTTTGTGTGCACAACGCAATTCATCGCTCCACATCTGTTGGTTTATGAAATGTCGAGAGTTTATACCCATATAATACAATCGACACAATCGGTACATTCGTTTGGAAGAAGTTTAATTCTGTTTTGATAATAGACACAACCAAAGTAAATCGTCTATAAAACTGTTTAATGTTATACATTGATACAAGTCCATATAGCATTATATAAATGGTGACTTATTTGGAGGGGAACACGGCGAAAAACATTTCGCCGTGTTCCCGGACAAACCAGTCAACATTTATTTTTTTAAACCAAATGTCACTTATGAATTTCAGAGTCATTCAACCGTTGTGGTGAACAATTCGTTGGAGCGGTCAACAATGCAAACATTGTTGCCCGCTCCCACATTGTTGACCGGCACGGTGGGCTTCGAGGGGAACAGTGCAAAATGTATCATGCTGATTGACCAATCAGCGACGGGAATTCTAATATGAGGTATAATAACATTAATTATTGACATTTCCTCTTTTTGCAGGGGAATATCTGGCGCCGCTGCGTCCGGTTCAGTCTCGAAGTTGTGCGACTTACTTCTAAAAGTAAACCCAAGGACTGATATATCAGGTCAAGGCCAATCCCGCGGTGGATTACCAGGTTTGCTCAGTCGCGTGCAATCACTCTGTGAGCACCACACTGCCAGCAAGCGAATGTACCCAAGCGTCAAGCGGATGTTTGCCAATAATGGCGAGGGGACATTGCTACAGGCTTTCGGCGTCTCAAAGAAGGCGGACAGTGTCGAAGGCTCCAGTCTAGTCCAGGACATCCCGGGGTTGTGGCCGGCATACCTACCTCTGGACCTCACGTCCCTAGAGAAGCGACGCTGGGGTGATCCCATAAATGCATGCATCCAGTCCAACTGTAGCGCGCTCTCCGGCAACAACAGAATAAACTGCATCGTCCAGAAATGTCAACGCAAACGCGATCCCAATTTCTGATTGGGTGTCCAAAGAATGCCGGAAGCGGCAAGTATGACGTCAGATAAAATGTCGCTCAGCTCATATGAAATAACACGACACCGCCTCAACCCTAAATGTGACAACATATGGAAGATGAGTTGAGCAGTGTCTTAGATTTGATGTTCCAAATTTGGTTTGCGATTGCAAGAGGTCGAAATAAAAAGGAAAAAAATCCATATTTATCCAGCGAATAAAGTACACAATACAAATATTCATATATTGAACACAACAAGTTTACAAAACGCAGACACGTTATGCTGCTCGTTCATCTATATGAATCAATGATTAAAAAGCTGCCAGACGGATTAAATGGTATCTTTTCAGGAGATGTGTAATAGTCAGAGGCAGCATTACAAAAGCTGGGCCCACAAAGTTGAACATCCAACTCTATCAATTTATAGTAGTCCTCTACAAACAATGAGATAACGAAGAGTCCAATTTTAAAGTTATTTATTGAATATGATCTCTTCAAAATGACCTATTTTATAGAATAACTGATCAGCATTCTATTTCTGAAAAGAGAATAGGGGGTCACCGTGCTGGTCTCTTCCACATATTCGATCAAAATCACAAACATTTACCTAAAATGACATAAATTATGGCATTTTTTCACATTTTTTTCGGTCCATATTCACATCTTGCATCGTGTTTTCCATGCGAACGGATACGGTGACCCCCTATTTTCTTTTCAGTTTTAGGATGCTGATCAGTTATTCTATAAGAAATATGTCATTTTGAAGCTCTAGATTATGTTGATACAGTTATTTGTTTTGAAAAACTCTTTAACCCTTTCCCTGACTATTTGGAGCGGACTACCTTAACATACCATAACATTGTTGCCTATTGGCGCAACTTCTGTAAAGTATCGCCCGATATCAAGAGTAGTTAGGTAGACATTTTCACCCCGTGGTTTGATTGGTCATCGGTGGCCACGTGACTCATGGCGCCATGATTTTCAGCCGAAAGTATTTTGCCGCCAATTATGCCATACCGTTGATTTCTCAGCACCAGCGCCTGCGAAGACCGTGTCACATGGCGGCGAGGCGACAATGCTCTAAGGAACCGAAAACGCTGCAACAGCTATTCCCCTCCCCCAGCTGGTGAGATCCGGGATTGTAGCAGTTTGATAAACCCGGTTTAGTCCAGTAGCTGTGCTTCCGTAGCTCATCTGGGTCCAGTATGACTGACATAATCTAGAACCACGGTGCTGGGTGACATGTTCGTGCCGACAAAACCACGGCAATGCTATATCGCCATATAATAATAATAATAATAATAATAATAATGCTTTATTTCAAGTATAAACACCCATATAAAAAGAGGACAATACATCATAAAAACGCATAACATATATAGTAGTATGGAGAGGGCATATATGTCAAATACAGAAGAGAGTGCCAATGATTAAACAAGTAATTGTTGTTGCACCAACTATTGTTATTGAGTGTTTGAATCAGTGTGTTCGAACTAATTTGAAGTCTCCTAATAAAGGAAAAGCACGACTTCCTATGTCTGGCACCAAAGGTATCTATCCGATTAGACAGAAACATATTCGAAGCACTCTCCCACCTATTATAGCCAAGAATCTTGCGATATACATTGTTGCTTGCTTACTCGAGGTGCGCCACAAGTAAGGGCAGTAGAAGTTCAAACAGAAAGACTCAACCAAACGACATTTGACAGATATAGAACAATGTGCAAACTTGAGCAAAATGGTATTAGCACTAGCATATATAGACTATGAAGTTGCCTTTTTATATCTTGGCGATCATCGAAAGACCTACTAATAATCACACCGAGGTACTTAGCACTATCGACTTGGCCAATAATATTACCATTAAGGAAAACAGATGGGGACGACAACTGTCTGTCCTTGCTGGGGGAACAATAATACAGTTTGATTTCGATGGACTATACAAAATATCGTGAGAAAAGCCATACAACTCACAAGCATTGAGAATTAACTGAAGTCCTAAAGCTGAGGGTGCAAGGAGGCAAATATCATCTGCATAAAAGAGATGATTTTGACGACTGAACCCAGGCATATATGCCTATATGCCTGGGTTCAGTCGTCAAAATGTCGCTTTGGTCTGAACGTGACTTCGACAGCTGATGCCGAGACTAGGTCGGGGTTTGGCCGTGACCTGCCGGGAATCTATTTATTTTGTCATTCATTCCCGTTGGCTCCCCGCGTTTCACGATCTCATGTGGCCAATCACATATATTTGGGTAGAGATGGTAGCAGTACACTGACACATGAACTACCAATATTGGCCTTGAACCACTGATGCTTCCTGGATATGTTTTGATTCATGTACTGATGTACATGTTGTCTATCATAAAAAGTCTACGGTGGCTGATATGTGACATCTAAATTTTTTTTTGCATGACACCAAAAATTAAAGTAACAAAATATTCCATTCGCGAATAAAATATTCTGTTCGCGAATAAAACTATTCTATTCGCGAATAAAACTTTTCTATTTGCGAATAAAACATTCTATTCGCGAATAAAAAATTCTATTCGTGAATAAAACTATTCTACGTTTTATTCGTGAATAGAATGTTTTATTCGCAAATAGAAAAGTTTTATTCGCAAATAGAATAGTTTTATTCGCGAATAGAATATTTTGCTATTTTTTTCAATTGGGGTCCTGCAAAAAAAATTTAGATGCACATATCAGCCACCGTACCATCCTCATGATCAACTACTCTGTCTGTTCCACTGTTCACTGTGTGGAATAGATGAATTAGTGTGAAATTACTTTGTCTGTCATTTTTGTGGATAACTCCAGGCAAAAGGGGTGAGACTTGAACCGTATATATATATATATATATATATATATATATATATATATATATATATATATATATATATATATATCTGATGTACCAGCATCATTATACTGTTGTGTCACATATTTGTGTATACGGATGGAAAATACATATTTTGGTTAATCAATTCGAGAGGGCACTCGGCAAATGATAAAACCCTCATCATGCTCAATTTCAATTAGGAAATAAAAAATGACAAAATACGGTGATTCCCATCCTTACTGTCCTTTTTTCTTTACTAATTGAATTTTCCAATTTACTATATTATTATTATTTCTAGCCGTATCATTGTTCCAAAACCGATCGTTTTGTGAATTTTGTCAGTCTGGGACATGACTGAAATATCTGGTTACATCACGATCGTACTACGAAAGCAAGCCAGGAAAAATAGTTTACTGAGTAATTTATATAAAGAACGCCACTTGAAATGCACAGTTATTGCACGAAAAATGTCAGCCTTGCAGCGAACCAGACATTTTGTTTATTTGATCCCCCTATTTGAACTTTTCGTTTTGCAAATTGCACAAACAACGCAGTTATTACGATGAAACCCAATAAGAACAAAGCTAGTTCAATCCAACTAAATCACTATAAAGTTTTTTGGTTCTACACATTCAACTTTATTGTAACTCTTTATATGCTCTCACAATTTATCTACTTAATCTGAAAGATTTTGTCAAAAACGCCATGTTGAACGGAATTTCCGATTGTATAATGGACCTTTTCATAGACTTTCCCGCCAAATTTTCCCGAATGCTGTAATTTTCCGACCAATCACAAGTGCTCGCATTCGAGTCGTTTAACGGTCGTAAACAAAATCTTTGTAGTAGAAATAAAGCCGATTTTCACATCAAAATGTGCAGAATATGAAGTATTTTCATAAGTACAATTATCATATTGGCCATTATGTTCGTGAGGCGAGTTTAAACGGCCGTTAGACATAATGCTAAAACCACGTGCGCATGGCGCGTGCAATCTTGAGAAGAAACTGGTCAACAGGCTATCCTCCGTGGAACCCAGTTACCGTAATGCAGCACCACGTACGGTCAACACGATATATATATTTGCAAGTTATCGTAATTTTAATACGAAGGAGCTAGTTCTTCACGTTAAAGTGTACAGTATTCCACATGGCGTGAGACAGAGCATGAGAAGAGGTAACTATGGCAATGATCGAAGTTGGGTTGTACCACAGATTCATCCACGCTATCATTACATGGGCCTAGATCTATATCGGACATAAAATTTACCTACTTTAAGGTAGTCCGCTCCAAACAGTGAGGGGAGGGGGTCAAAGAGTTTTTTTTTTAAATAAATAACTGTATCAACATAATCTAGAACTTCAAAATGACATATTTTATGGAGTAATTGATCAGCATCCTAAAACTGAAAAGAAAATTAGGGGGTCACCGTATCCGTTCGCATGGAAAATACGATGCAAGATGTGAATATGGACAAAAAAAATGTGCAAAAATGCCATAATTTATGTAATTTTAGGTAAATGTTTTTTTATTTTGATCGAATATGTTGAAGAAACCAGCACGGTGACCCCCTATTTTCTTTTCAGTATTAGGATGCTGATCAGTTACTCTATAAAGTTAGGTCATTTTGAAAAGATAATATTCAAGAAATAACTTTTAAATTTTGACTCAATGTTTACCTCAATGTTTGTAGCGGACTACTTTAACATATATAGATAGGCTTTTCCAAGATATTACAGTTAATGAATCAAGTGAATGCACAATGGAATGAAAATATTCACAAAGAAGTATTATAATCTATTTATTTTTGCGAATTTGCTAGACAAATAAGTAAATTTACGGCAACAGTGTACATAATTTTTCCGCTGTGTTTTCACGTCATTATTCACGAAAATGCACGGAGGTACACGGAAATCAGAAGAACAAATAGGCTAGTACCAGAAAATAAATGTTAAATCTGCTGTGTAACGATGATTTGTAGCCTATTTCCCACACGTAAATGAATGAGAAGGCTTATTTGAGGTTACGGAACATTGTTTATTAGTATTGAATGTTTTAAATTCAGTATCATTTGATTAGCATTTCATTCACAAATTTTCATGCCAAAACATCTACAGCGCTATTTTGAATTATGTAATATATGTCCATGGGCTACTAGTATAATGCACTCTTATATATTCTTTACGGTGGAAGGGGTTCACATGGTGGTCATAAGCCACGGAGTTTCACGAACGAGGTTTCAGGTTGCCATGACACGCACGTGCGAGCGAGCAGCCTTTAGTGGTTAGTTTGAATTGACGGAATAACCCCGCGATTGCCGAATATTCATTGTCTCCGAGAGGCCTCTGTGAAAAGGTTCATTATAAGCGAATTAGTCGCGAAGTTGAAGAAAACAGTACTTCACTTTAGCGAAAAAACATTTCAGACCAGTTGTCACGTGCATGTGATTTTATGCAAATCTATTCAGCATTTGTAATTTTTAACTTCAAACCCTTTGGAATGACAATTGAAATTGCCTATCTTGTGTAAAGCGACAGATGGTCGTGAATCGTTGATGTATGGCCCAAAATGACCTAATTGGGACAGGTTCGTGTGACATATAGGACATAACGGTTGAACCTCAACGTCACGTCTTATCCGAAAAATGCCAATTGACATCTGCAAGTGCAATCTGAGTCATTGCAGTCGAAATACTAGCAGATACAGTTTAGGTATTTCGAGAGGAAGATACCTTTTTGAGATGGTCCGTCATCCCTGTAGTAAAAACGTACTGAGTTCTGAAAGTAAATCTGATAGTATGTATCTCGTTGATGATGACATATCTTCGCACTTAGCTAAGGTCTTGATTCTGTTTAATTTGATACCACTACAAGTTGAAGTAAATGTTGACGGAATCAAGTGTTACCTGCAGTGAATCATGTAACATTAAAGAATGTGCCAGTCGCTTTGGCAGGTATAGGTTGACAAGGGTAATTAAGGTCACCGGCGAAATGTATGTAGTGTTAAGCTGTCAAAGTCTAAAATGGTAATTCTGTTCGATAAAATGACATTTTAAGGTAATCGAAGGTCAAATTAAGGTCACCACTGAAATCGTGATACTTGTACATGTACATGACTTCCTCTTTGAATGGGACAATAAGTATGCTCTATCTCTATGCATTATAGGAATAAAATCCACAATACACACTGCTCCCAGTATAGGGAAAAATACATGTCGCTGAAATCCATTCTATATCCATTTTATTTTTCAAAGGTGTTTTTTTTCCTTTTGGAAATGCCTCAAAACTGATAGTGAATTAATTTTGGATCAAAGGTTTTTTCTCGCTGACCCATCGGAAAATCATCGGACCCATCGGCTGCCGCATGTAAACCGACAGATCAAGAACAACTAAACTTCTACACATCACAAGAGTACATAGTCTTATTCATCAATTGGAGAAAAAGTTACAAAACAGATTTCGATGAAAAGGTCCCCATTTTCCGACAAAGAATGGGCCGTTTTGAACTTTTGAGGTCATTGAAGGTTAAACTCAAAGTGACTACTAAAACCGCAATATTTAGGCTTTATCTTAAAATATTCTTGAAGTTTACTTCATACAGCTCCCATTATGAAGGGAAAGGTGGATTTAAAAATGTCTCAAAACTACTTTTAAAATAATTAAAATAAAATAATTTCTGGAAAATTCTGATTAAAAAAAAAAAATAAAATAAACATCGCATGATAACCAAGTTGGTCTGACTAGAGTTTCTGCTGAAAATATTCATCGGATAGTTAGCACCATGAATATCTTGGAAGCACAAACTTAGGCAGACAAAACTGACCAATATGATCGTGCAACTGGCTTATATATGTTACCCCCACTGTAGCGTTGTAGTAATTTTATTCAGAAAAATCAGCATAAGGGTAAAGAAAGGTTACCGGAGAAATGTATGTAGTGTAAAGTTATCAAAGTCTAAAATGTTTTTTTTTTTGACATGAATTGTAGGTACACACACAGTCAATACTGCTCCTATTATTGAGAAAAAATTTCCGTTTTTCTTTTCATAGAGAATTTTTTTCTCCTGGAAATGACTCAAAACTACGGAAGCGTATTAGGGCCACATGACTTTTTTTTCAATTCAATTTGTCGACTTATTATCTCGATAAATCGAGATATTAACTCGATAAATCGACTTATTATCTCGATAAATCGAGATATTAACTCGATAAATCGAGATATTATCTCGATAAATCGAGTTAATTATCTCGATAAATCGACTTATTTATCTCGATAAATCGACTTAATTATCTCGATAAATCGACTTATTTATCTCGATAAATCGACTTATTATCTCGATAAATCGAGATATTAACTCGATAAATCGAGATATTATCTCGATAAATCGAGTTAATTATCTCGATAAATCGACTTATTTATCTCGATAAATCGACTTATTTATCTCGATTTATCGAGTTATTATCTCGATAAATCGAGTTAGTTATCTCGATAAATCGACTTATGTCTTAGGCATTTAAAGTTCAAGTAAAATGGAAATATGTTTAGTCACAATATTCTTATGTTGAATAGGCTTATGATGTACCATTATAACGTTAAATATTGAATAATACATACAAAACTACCTAGTTCAAACTATAATGAAGTTACTATATCACTATCTTTTATAAAGATGCAACATGTTCATCAATGAAAATGTTATAATTTTTTTTAACAATTCTTTAGCTATTAGACATGGATTGAGGTATATTCGTAAAGTTATTTGTAATGGTTTCTTTAATTGTATAGTTTGGTATTATTTCAGAGATTAATGTAATGACTGTTAATCATTTACTCCATATAGTTTTCAATATGAGTAATCAGTATATTTTATTTGTCCTATTGTTGCCAAGGTAACCAATGAAATCGTATGGCTCGCCTATGGTCGATGCATACTCATTTTACTTGTACTTTAAATGTCTGAGTCCTAAGTCGATTTATCGAGATACTATCTCGATTTATCGAGATAATTAAGTCGATTTATCGAGATACTATCTCGATTTATCGAGATACTATCTCGATTTATCGAGATAATATCTCGATAAATCGACTTAATATCTCGATTTATCGAGATAATATCTCGATTTATCGAGATATTAAGTCGATTTATCGAGATAACTAACTCGATTTATCGAGATAATAAGTCGACAAATTGAACTTTAAAAAAACTCATGTGGCCCTAATACGCTTCCGTACAAAACAGATAGTGAATTATTTTTGGACCGAACTTTTTTTCGCCGACCCGTCGGAAAATCAAAATGGCCGCTGCATGCAAATCGGCAGATCAAGAACACTGAAACTTATACCCATCACAATAGTACACATGGGGAGTCTTATTCATCAATAAGAGAAAAGGTTGCAAAACAGATTTTGAAAAAAGGGCCACCAAAAAAATATCATTCTTCGATAAAAAAGGTCATCGAAGGTCAAATTCAAGGTCAGCACTGAAATCAGAATTCATGATTTCCTATTGGAATGTATCAATATTTAAGTTTTATCTTATGTTTCAATACTTAAGTTCTAAGAGTTTGCTCCTCACAGCTCACATTATGAAGTAAAAAGTGGAAGAAATTTTCTACAAAAAAATATCTTTTTTCCTGGAAATGGCTCAAAATGTATAGTGACTTGATTTAGGACGAAAAAATCAGAATGGCCACCACAGACCGGTGACTCGACGGCAACAAAACTTACACACGTCACAGACTGAGGTTCCTGAGGGGAATCTTTTGAAACAAAAATCTCAAAACTGATCAAACAGTTTTTCAGAAAATGGCCACCAAAGTCCAAAATTGGCTGTTTTTTCGTCAAAAATGGCCCCATTTTGAAAAAAGCGAAATAAGAGAAATAAAAAAAATAGCCCAAAGCCTGGGAAAGGTTATCGGACAATGTTTTACATCTTAGATATTAGCCATTTCGTCCCGTGACCTTGACAACAGGTCAAAGGTCAAATTCAAGGTCACAATAATATTCAGTATATATCATTTCATGTCCACAATTGATTCCTAAGCTGAAAAATCGACAATGAGCAAGATAGGTCAAATGAGGTCAAATGTCAAATTCAAGGTCATGACAATATTCAGCATATATCGTTCACAATTGATTTCTTACCTGTAAAATTGATAATAAGCGAGATATTAGCCATTTAGCCATGCTCTGACCTTGAAAATGAGGTCAAAGGTCAAGTTCAAGTTCATGACAATATTCAGCATATATCACTTCCTATATGGCCCCAATTGATTTGTAAGCTGTAAAGTCGATAATAAGCGAGATTTTAGCCATTTTTTCCTGTGACCTTGAAAATGAAGTCAAAGGTCAAATTCAGGGTCATCAGAATATTCGGCGTATATCATTTCCTATTTGTCCACAATTGATTCCCAAGCTGGTATACAAGTCGTTGAATGGGCATGGCCCTGACTATCTCTCGGATCTTCTGGTCCCGTATGTTCCTGTACGAGCCTTGCGCTCCTCTAGTCAAAATCTACTTGCCATCTACACACACAAAGTTTTATGGTTCTAGAGCTTTCTCTGTTTGTGCACCTAACCTTTGGAATTCCCTACCTGGTGCTATTCAATCTAGTCAATCCGTCAGTTGTTTTAAGTCACAATTAAAAACTCACTTTTACCAACTAGCCGTTGGTTAAATATTGTTTTTTATGTATCATATATTGTACTTTTAAATGTTCTTACACTTGTCACTTCCAACATGTCATGTTCAGCGCTTTGAGAGTGTCATACTTTAAAGCGCTATATAAAAATAAACTATTATTATTATTAAACTATTAAGCTGTAAAGTCGATAATAAGCGAGATATTAGCCATTTTGTGCTCTGACCTTGAAACTGAGGTCAGAGGTCAATTTCAAGGTCACGAGAATATTCAGCATATATCATTTCCTATATGTCCACAATTGATTCCTAGTCTTTAATCTCAATATTAAGTGAGATATTAGGCATAATGTGTCCCATTATAAAGCATAGGAGAGTTTAACATGGGAAAGTCCCATTTGGGCAGAGTTTGGGCCAAAATGGCCCACTTCGAGCGATTCAAGCACAACGAAACTTATACACATTCCAGGAGTACATATGGGGAGTGTTATGTATCAATAAGAAAAAAGTTACTGAATAGATTTTGAGAAAATGGCTGCCAAAGTCCAAAATCAGGCATTTTTCGTCAAAATGGCCGCCATTTTGAAAAAAAAATGCGAAAATCGGAAAACTAAAAAAAATCGTTCCTGGGAACATTTTTAGGCATTTTTGTGCAAAATTTCAGAAAGATTCGACCGTAAACTTTAAAGATAAAAATGTGAACGGACGGACGGACGACGGACGCAACGCCAAGCATTTTGGGGCAAAATTTTAGAAAGATTCGATCGTAAACTTTAATGATAAAAATGTAGACGGACGCCAACGGACGACTTACGTAACATTATGGCAGTAAGTTATCAAACCATAGGTACGGTAACCTAAAAAAAACTATACTGTCAGGCCTACGCATGTTATATATGTTTCTATTAGTTCCTGTAGTATTTTTTTCTTCCTGTATGGACGCCAAAAAATGAATATTGCTTTTTTATCAGTTCGAAATATGCATCTGTCAAAATTGTGTGTTTCAGCGTACGATTCTTATGTTATGTTTTTTTTTTCACACAGTTTATAGAAGTACCTTATCAAACAGCAGTCAATACAAGACACTCCATCCCTGTGTCCCCTTCCAATGATATCATGGAAACGTATGAGCTCATCATATCATCTGAGTGTGTAACATTTAAAAAGTGGCATGTTTGTATTGCATAAGCTCGTGTCGTCCATTGCCTTTTTCTGTCAGTCACAAACTTTTTACTGGAATCGTGTTTCATGTCACCAAACACCGTTGCAAGTGAATATACAATATCCTCACGCCCGTCTATGTAGATTGAGGAGTATATAGGAGAGTCAGATGATCAACGACAGTGTCTCTGGTATCAACACGGGCCAGTAGTCTCAGAAGGGTAAACATTTTATTAAGCACAGATCTTTTTTGGGGAAAAAAAACCCTTAACTGTATAAATAGTGAGTACAGTAGCTCAGATTTTAAAAGAAAACAAAAAGAAATTCATCCACCAAAACACCAATACACGATGTCAAAGTGAACGTTTCAAAGTTAAACATGGATATTGACACGGGTAGTACTAGGCAACAGAAACTGAAAATAGAACTAAGACATGGACACTAGATATTGTATGTTAGGAAGTACACCCTACCCATTGATGTTTTGATGATATTTTATTACCAACGGATAGGCCTAAAGATACGTAGCAGGCATTGATTTGTAGTGCAGTGTTATTTCTGCCTATGAGCAACACGGTTTTTTCCATGGTTGTTGGAAGGGTTTGCAGATGTGCCGACAATATACTGGATGTAAATACGGAAATCTTGAAGAAATGGAATACACAACAATACATGAAAAGCAATACATTGAAAACGAAGAAAAAACGCTAGGACTATCATGTATAGACGATGGAGGTTACCTATTTTCATGAGTACCAAAACATGTACTTGACTAAAACTGAGCTAGTCAAGAGATTTAAAACTCATCCGCGCGACTGAAAACATGGCTTCATAAAACTTGATAAGAAATCCAAGATGATGATGCTAAGCAAAACTTCGGGTGTTGGAATGGAGGATTATTCACCCAATGGTGACAAATAAAAAGACCAACATCACCATGGAAGGAATGACAAACATACTCAGACACCATCGGTCAATAATATCAGCTTACGGAGGATTGGTCGCCACGGATCCAGGACAACTACCCCCTCTTGGTATTTTTGCTTTGAAACATTAAGAGAATTCCATGTCACTTTTGTGTGGGCTAGAGATTTCCCTACGAGTCGTCACTGCGAATCCAAGGCTACACACCCCCCACGGGAATATAGAATCCAGGACTCCGTTACATGTACACTCAACTGAGCTGGGTGTGTTTCATGAGTTTGGCGCTGTGAACCTTGATGCCTCCGTCGTCGTGTCCCCTGGCGCCGAACAGTTTGGTCAGGAAGCGTGCGATTCTGTTGGCCGGCCTCCCGCGCGCCGCCAGCCGGGACATCGTGAGGGCCGCCTTGTTGGCCTCCCTCAAGACGTCGTGCACGGCGGCCACGACCGGCTTGTAGCCCGTGGCCACGGACAACTCATGGAAACGACAGTTGTACTCCCGGGCCAAGTCTTGGCCGTCCGCGACGGTCACCGTGCGAGTTTTCATATCGGCCTTGTTACCTAGGAGACCGATCACAGGGTCGGCGCCCCGCAGGGCTCGAATACTGCTGATACAGGACCGAGCTCTCTTCAGTGAGACCTTGCCGCACACGCTGTACAGCACCAAGAAGGCGTCCGCCCACAGGATCTGTCGAGTGAAAGTGTCGACACTCACTGTGTCCTCCTGAAACCAGATACAGGGATGCTTAGTGCACATGCACCGAATCGTAATCGCAATGGGCGCTCGTTTATTACGTGCTTAGTGTCGTTGTATAAATACATATCGTACGTGTAGGACATTTAGGCCACTTCTGATTAATTTTCTGTTTCTCGTCCTTTGGAAAATCAAAAGCTATAGGAGGGAGGGCGGAAAAAACAAACGGACCCTCAAATTAAAAACCACATACCTTGCAATGTTTCTCTGAAAGCAAGCGATGTTGAGATAGGGGGCCTATGTGTTTGAGCATCTAAAGATACATCATAGTTCCATATTGAATCCTTGAACTTTATTTGTGGTACGAATTGTTCATTTAAAACGTTACTTTCAGCAAAACACAGGATACATCTTGTATACTCACTCGCCAGTCGGATAAGTTGTGCTGCAAGACCATTATGAGAGAGCTTTACAGAGATTGGCGGAATTATGTGTGTCAAAATCGCATTTTTTATTTCCACAGTATTACATATTTATCTTGTTTGTTTTTTCTCAGAATTTCACCAAAAGCTAGCCGTGGGGACGAGAAACAGAAAATTAAACCGGAATGGCCTTATTCAGGATAACAAGAATTTACATAAATTGGCAAATACATGTGCTCCAAGTGTAAAGTTGAAAAGTTGTTACGTAAACATTAGCAATTGCATACAAACCTATCACATCCTTGTAATGGATACGAACTGTGCTTGATACACAAATTTCGATGATATAATGTTGGTAGAAAGTGGGTACACACGTATTGATTGCATGTTTGGTAAGTACACATGCACCTTCAGTGAGTACACATGTACGAAGTATATTTACATATCTATAGAGTGCATGTGTACTGGTGACGTACATTATGGCGAGCACATAAGGTATGATAGTACACACATACCGAGTACACGGAGCTGTCGAGTACATGGACGTCTTTGTCTTGGCCGTCTATGTTCACTACGATCTTATACAGCAAATCTAAAATGAAATTCATCCACATGAAGAGTGCGTGCGTATTTCAAATATGATTCGAGTCCTGCGAGACAATTTGTCAAATGCCTGTAAATTAGCGAGATGTGTCTATCATTATTAATGTGAAAGATAACGTTACCTGAAGCGGATTTGTGATCCCAAGTGAAGGTATGGGTCAAGTAACGCACCACCAGTGCTGAAAGAATGTGAAAATTTATATAATTTACAACTTTTGGACTTGATGAGATTAAATATTAAGAAATTTATGGCAGGTACAACATGCAGACTCGAACATTTTATATTAGGCGGTATTTTTCCTCAAGATCATTCCTCATATCCCGTCCCTGTCACCCAGATTTGCGGCAACAAGTAATGACCACAATACCAAAACTCCATCATAATACAGAACATTGTCACAATACAATGTCGTCAATAATTTCATGAAACCAGAAACTCTTATGGGTTTCTGATGAAATCAATTATCACTCTGTGGAGAAGTCTTCCATCAACCTCTTCTGTTGTCTGGGACTCTGGATTGCATGATAAGGGATCAGCTGATGATGCATGATTACTATAAATCGGTGCAATGAGTTAAATTGTGCAAATATAAAGTTTGCTATGAACGAAAATCCAACCAGGTTGTGTCTTGTTATTAGACATTCGTAATAGGTATGTTGGAATGCTGAATATGTGTCCAAGAAACTATATGTAATATTCTAATTGGTCAGATTAATCCATAAATGGGTCGAATGATTCGGTGGCTTTGACCAGTTGGAAGCTGAGAAAATTAAGGATTGATTGCATGTGATCGTCATGAACCTGGCAGTGACCAGCTGTCCATTCACTTATAATGTAAATATAAAGGTAACAAATTCATGAATTTACACACTTCCAACCAACGTGAAACTTTGCCTTTCTGATCGTTAGCCATCGAGGATTACTAACCGAGACTCTGTTTCTTACTAAGCAATGTTAGATTTGTTAAATTCATCGTTTTCATATGTCATTTTCCGACCTATTTCTCAGTCTACAAAATACACTCACAACAATGCGAGCGAAAGGATTATGCTGTGCAGCAAATAGCTAGTGAGGCCAGTAAAACTCACAGATGATATGCACTCGGGTGCACCGAGGTGTTTGGGATTATGAATGTTCAGCTCATTGTATTCATCTCACAGAAAGTATAGCCCTAGATATTCTCATTATTTTGACGACAACAAGGAATAAATATATGCAACAGCCAGTGCGGCCCAAGTATCATATCCTGCGCCTTCCTCTATATTCAATAAAGATTAAAAAGGTGCGAGACGGATTAAATGGTATAGTTTCAGTGGACGAGTAGTATTAAGGAGCAGTGTACGGTACTTAGGCCGCCAGTGCTTGTCAAGCAGAACACTCGAATCTTCGTTTTGGTGAAACGTATAAAATGATTTATCTAATCATCAAATTGCACAGCTTTCGTGATATCATTTATGAAACCATGTCTCGGTTCATCATCCATGCGTATTTGTGTGTGTGCTAGCCAAGTTTTAGGTCAGGGGATTGTATTGTTTCGTGATTTTGTTACCTTTACTTTCACATTATAAGTCAATGGAAAAGTGCCTCAGTGCAGTCACCGGTAAGTTACGTGCAGTCACACCTTAAAGGTAGATTCTGAAAAGGTGGTCATTCCAAGTAAAATGAGCCAATTCAATGTAGCACCGCTTCATTTTATAGATTACTGCTAGGGGGGAGGGAGGGGGGGTCTTATGACCACCGCAAACGCATCGCAAAACAAATGTGATCAAGAACTAGGCCTGAGGGGGTTCATAAAAGGAAAATTCGAGATCTAACTCGTGTGCATGTAACTGAGTAATAAGTAGTGAAATGTTAACTCACAAAAACATGTAGTCAAGAAGTGTCTTTCTCACTCGCGTCGTTCAATAGATGTGGGCGGGAGTGACGTTACAAATTGCCAATATGTGTGTTGTACGTTGTTATTTTTGTGTACCCTCTATGATATTATTCTGTGATCTTTCAATAATATTGGGAAGCTGTAGGGAAGTTTGTGCCACGAGTATTATTCATTAGAGACATAATACCCGACGCAAACTAATAATTGGTATTGTCAAGTGTGAAGTTCGCTTCTTGGATGAACGAAACTTAGTTCATCACAGATGCATATATATATATGCACGGCAAAGGTGCATTCTGTGAGGAAATGTGAGGAACGAAATATATGTCGTTTCATAGTGGTTTACTTGGTTCCCTTTTGAGACACTGATCACTACAAAACACTAGAACACGGTCTTGAGAATTCTCAAAATAGATAATGATGCAGGACACTCGGTCCAGTAATCCAAGCTTTTTATCCGACTTATCTTTTCATCACCAGACCTATACAACGCGTGTGAAGAGAGGCTGATCCAATCAAAATTCAAAGCTACTGCCTTTGAATGTATGCAATATTTTTGTCAAAACTAAATTTTTGTGCAACACGTCTAATGCTAGATAACAAAAGGTGTGCTCAATAATTTTGACCATAACAATTGTACGAGTTGTCTTTTCATCCGTTTTAGTACACATTTTGTACCGGCTTTGTATATAAACAAACGAAGTGACTGTATCCATCAAACCCGAATGTAAACAAATGCCCAAATAGATTTTCCAGTTCTTATGTGCATATATAGTGTAGTTATGAGAAATTAATCAGTGATAGGCCATGGTGTGCGTGGAATTGTCAGTCCATCTTGCACTTCTATGCTTTGTTTACACCTGCGTGTGATGGATACAATTCCTGATTGTACGCATGAACCGCCTGTTCAAGTGAGCGAAATTCCCAGAGGACTGGTTATAGTCATTAAATTTTATGTGAGTATGTCTCATTCAGTTAGTTTAGCATGTTTAGTATGAAATATAGTTTTCAAAAAATATTGACTGATTTCGAAGGCAGTTGCTTTAATATCTCGAATGCAACCACACAGTACATGCACAAATAAGTCTTATTGAATGTAACCAATTCATCTATCAAACTGTCTGGTAATATCAGTCTTCATCACTGGTTTGGTGGAAATCTGCTACATTCGTTACATTGAGCAGAATAAACTGTAATGATCACAAGACCGAGCTAAACCATTATGATCATCAGAAATCATGACTGGTCGGATAAGCATAGAGATAATCTTAAAGGAAACGAGTCGTGTATAACTCTTTTTCCTCCAATATCTATTTGTATGTATTTTCTATTTGTATGTATTTTTTCTCTGACCTGATTTGCCGACGTTACATCCTCCTAGAACAATCAGTCTCAGAGCTCTGTCTGTAGTCGGCATGGTGAGTGAAACATCAACCTCATGTTGAATAGGAATTAATCATGTCCTTACATTATTTGTACTTTAAATCTCGTAACGGGCATCACATATTGAAACGTTCCTAGTAAGGTGACAAAAGTTGTTTGTCATTCTGTCACAAACTTATACATCTGGTCCGTGTCCAGCAGTTTATTGGCTGCCCGTCTTGTGAGCAGTGTGTACCAAGTCAAACGCTCCGCGCGAGTCGCCATGTGCACACGTGTCCCATCCAATTTACGACCCGGGGCCGCCGAGTAACTCATTAACCCGCGCCTGTGTCTCCTGCCGGTCTGTTATGTCCCCCCGGGCTATGTTACTGACCCAGGCTAGCAATGACATCGATAGGTTAGTTTGTGTATCTAGATACGAGTACTGGTCATGTCGTGTTTGCAGCATGGTCAATCGAACGGCCATCCAAACTGCGAATGACCAACAAAAGTCGAACAATGACCTTGTACATACACCAGATATACAAATATGTTTTTGTCAGCCATTCCACAATCAAACCAAGAATATTGTCGACCTATAAACATTGTATCAAGGATCCTTCATTGTTTCCTATCGTAGGCATATTTAATTGTATGAATACAACTGATATTCGATCTTAGAAGAGCAACACTAAACATGCAGACGCAGTTTTATTACATTTTTACACAAAATATGACCAAGTATACTAGGTACATGATAAATATACACAAAATATCACAAAACAAACAACGATAAAACAATAGAGCAGTCAGTCTCTCAACTCAGAACACTTCAAAATTAGCCAGAAATACTGGAATTCGCTTTACAAGGTAGATATTTCAGAGTTCATTTCCGTAGCGCGTGCCACATTGCGACGGGTTTACGCAATGACGTCATCATCTGGTTCCAGTGCGTCACTTCCGTGCCACTGAGGGTGGAGCCGACGATCACGTGACCAATGGAGGAGACTTTCCCGGCCGGCAGCTGTTCTATCACACTCAGTCTCAACTGCACGGTCTATAAACCAAAACATCATAAAGCATTACAATCATTCATCATTCCAAAACTGCAGATAAGGGGCCGGTCATTATTTACTGGGTGGGGGGGTTGGGTGGTTTTTCCGAGAAATGAGTTTTCAAAGTTTGACCCCCCCACCGATATCGAAAACCAATCTATGACCCCCCCCCCCCCCCCCACCAAGATCCAAAATAAAAGTATGACCCCCCCAATCCCCATGTATGAATATAAGGCTATGCTTCACAATTGGTGACAATTATAAGGCATCAGTATCATAATATATATGGTACTCGAATGCTTTTTACGCTTTATTTACATCTCTATTGAAACAATTGTGACTTTTGTCGCAAATTTATGATACCATAAGGTCAGTGAATACTATGATTTGTGCTCTTCGAGTATCCACCATTCCTTCGCTTCAAGTGTGAATGCCATTACAACAATTATTACTTGTATGCATACTATATATGGTCACTCAATTATGACAGGTGTTTGAGCAAAACCATTCTGTGTGGAAATGTCCATGTCTTTTACATGGTGTTTTGTGGAAGTCCTGAGGTCTTCGGGGAATATCCTCAGTGAGGTCATGTGTTGACAGAAGTTTGAGTGGAAAACCGGTCTTTGGTTCTGACATGCTAGTTTGGGTTCATCGGAAGGGATGATATGTTGCTCAGGGTGGTATCGACTGGTTGATCCGTGGTTTGTTTGTGACAGGACCCTGCTGATCTGGGCTTGTCATTGCTGGCACCGTGTTCAGCTGTAGTGCTGCTCTGTTAGGTCCAAAGTTGATTCTTGGTGACAATGTTTCAATCTGAGTGATGAGCGTTGATCAATGCACATCAGGGCTCAGAATTGCCATTTTTGGGTAGCCATAGGCTCATAACATTTGCTCCCAGGCAATAGATTTGCTCCCAGGCAATAGAGCCCACGAGCCAATTGGCTGATGAAAATCTGTGAAGTAATTTTGAAATATGCTTCTAGGAGCCAAATGGCTCGTAAAAATTGTTGAATAGGAGCGAAATAATGGTCCTTTGGTTCCCAGAAGAAGTTTTTGAGCCCTTATGCACACGGATTGCGTCATATCTTGATGATGGTGTTCCTGGATGGTCCTCTGCAGGATCCGGTTTCAGTGAGATTATGGTTTTGACTGAAAATGTTATGAAATTCCATCGCGTACTCCATTCAGTCCATGTACTGATATTGAGTGGATTGTTTCCACGTAATTATTTACCAATTTTACCATTCAGATTTTCTCAAAATAACTCAATTTCAAACTCCGACCCCCCCAGTCCCATCGAAAATAAAAGTATGACCCCCCCAATAATGTTGAAAATGAAAGTGTGACCCCCCCAGTTTTTACCCAACCCCCCCCCCCACCTGATAAATAATGACCGGCCCCTAAACCACACGTTATGATTCCTCTATGATTAGTTGAACTCCACAATAAACACGAATAATTTGTGTACATTAGGTAGTCATAACGAAGTCACACAGTGATGATTAGTACTGTCGTCTCTACATCCTCGCGTTATGATCAACATTGTCAATCTTCAGATCCATGCCATACAGCTTGAATACCCAAAATAACACGAACCGTGAATTCTTTGTATTCAGGTTTGAACGGAGGAGTACGACTGTACAGTCATGTTGTACGGCCTGTGTTTAGTACAAAGTACACTGTCGCCACTCACGGTTAGCGCTGTCGCAGGGACAGAGAAGATCATTGCCTCGTTGAAGATCGGGTTCTTCTCGCCTCGCTTCACCGACGTCTTCTTCTTGCCCACCTTCTTGCCATTTTGGAGCAGGTAGACTTTGACGAAACAGTCTGCAAGGGAACTCATGTATCATCCTTCTTTTCTACGTCACTGTAAAGACATCGTATTTGTAAATCGGGCGAACTTTTTATATGTTCGAATTTGACCGCCTTAGAAATATATTTGCGTTCCTAATAATTCGATGCATCATTCTTGAGCGATCGACTTGAGCAACTTTAACGTTAATGACAGGAACATAGAATGCTGAATCTTCGTATGTCTTTGAGTAATACATGATGCGGGTGATCAATCACTTTAATTACAAAACAAATCGAATCCGTTATGAGGGCAAATGAACAAAGGCACCCATCACATTAGTTTTCACACAAGCCACAGTATTGCCATGGAGACACTAGAAGACCCCCAGGGCGTACCTCCGACGTCCCTGGCTAGGCTCCAGACCAGACTGCGAGCCTTGACCACAACAACCGTCAGTCTCTCGGCAGTAGGCAGGTAACTCAGAGAGAACATCACATCACCCAGCTCCGTCGGCTTCTGCAGACATTAATAGTAGTGTGGTTTAAAGGTTTAACAACTTCAGCCATATCACTTCATCCGTGTCTCATGGTTGGTACCAAATGTCTGAATTTATTGCATGCCTGGTCCATGTCTTGGAGGTTATTACCTGGTCCATGTCTCGGAGGTTATTACCTGGTCCATGCTCGAAGGTTATTACCTGGGCCATGTCTCGAAGGTTATTACCTGGTCTTTGTCTCGGAGGTTATTACCTGGTCCATGTCTCGGGGGTTATTACCTGGTCCATGTCTCGGGGGTTATTACCTGGTCCATGTTGTGGGTGTTATTACCTGGTCCATGTCTCGGGGGTTATTACCTGGTCCATGTTGTGGGTGTTATTACCTGGTCCATGTCTCGGGGGTTATTACCTGGTCCATGTCTCGGAGGTTATTATCTGGTCCATGTCTCGGAGGTTATTACCTGGTTCATATCTCGTAGGTTATTACCTGGTCCATGTTGTGGGTGTTATTACCTGGTCCATATCTCGGAGGTTATTACATGTACCTGGTTTATGTCCCAGATGTCGCTACCTGGTCCATGTCTCGGGGGTTATTATCTGGTCCATGTCTCAAAGGTTATTACCTGGTCCTTGTCTCGGAGGTTATTACCTGGTCCATGTTGTGGGGGTTATTACCTGGTCCATATCTCGGAGGTTATTACCTGGTTTATGTCCCAGATGTCATTACCTGGTCCATGTCTCGGGGGTTATTACCTGGTCCATGTCTCAGAGGTTATTACCTGGTCCATGTCTCGGGGGTTATTACCTGGTGCATGTTGTGGGGGTTATTACCTGGTCCATGTCTCGGAGGTTATTACCCGGTTTATGTCCCGGATGTTATTACCTGGTCCATGTCTCGGAGGTTATTACCTGGTCCATGTCTCGGGGGTTATTACCTGGTCCATATCTCTGAGGTTATTACCTGATCCAGGTCTCTGATGTCATTACCTGGTCCATGTCTCTGAGGTTCATCCACACCCTGATGGGTTGCCTGAGGTCGATGTCTCCCAGCCGAAGCTCGGTCTCGCCCAGCAGTTTGTGGCGAGCATACTTGTCACTGGAGAACACCTGGAATTGTAGAGTCGTGTTGTCGGCGTCCTGGCCCGGCAGTCCGAACAGAAAACGCTCCTTGTACACCGGGCTATCCGTGCCCTTTTGTACCTGCATAGGCGAATTTATGGTACATGATGGTGACGCAGAATCATCTGTAGGATAACTTCAGTCTCCCAGTGTCAATAACTATTTACCCCATCATGATGTTGTATACGAACCTTAGTTTGTACTTTGCCCTCTTTATGAGGAGTGAGCCACAACTTGACGTAAGAATCCAGAGTTCCAGTGACTTCATTCTTCTCCAGGTCACGGGCTTGGATCACGCTGACTATCAGGTCAGAGGCGTCTCTGTAGCAGAGGGGATGGGGAGCCATTGAGAATTTGTCAGAACAAACCTTTCAGGAATAAAACTTCACCCTACCGTCTATGTAGCTCTTCCAGGCATACTAAAAAGGTTTTTAATTGTCAAACTTGATGCCTAGCTGGGGACATTTACCTGTCGTACTCGATACAGAACTAGGGACATTTACCTGTCGTACTCGATGCCGAACTAGGGACATTTACCTGTCGTATTCGATGCCGAACTCGAGCTGGCCGATCCTGGGGCTGTCAGGCCGGACGTCCATGACTGACGAGTCCGAGGCCACGCTCTCACAGGACACGGCCCGCTGGAGCCCACCCGGAGGCTCGTAGTCCGAGGCTGTGTGGGGAGTCAGGGATACATCGATATGGACAGGTTATATCAATGGGAGTATTAATGATGACTACTGTATTATGACGCAATTCCCATACCCTTAGCAAAACTGTTTAGCTGAGATATTACATGTACGTGATCATTGTTAGTGCTACCTCTGGTGAACACGTCACTTAAAACATTTTATTTTCGTAAAGCGTTCTTGTAATTTACTTGGTTTTAACTCCAATTTATTTATTTTATGTTTTTACTTTTTTCAACTTATACAATTATATAACTACTAATTTCTATGTTTTGTTCAGCACTATAGAATATGTACTTGTACATAGTTATAGGGCTATATAAATCTAATAAACTTAAACTTAAACGTCATTGTCACCTGTCAATAATTGTTATACTAGTATATTGTGCTGAGGTGTATACCATGCATTACCACCACTATTGTTCAACACCCGGAGCACGACTCTGAAATTAGCCCTCCCTCCTTCCCTCGCCTACCTATAGACATGGAGTCTACGGATACCGGACTGTCGCCCCTGGGCTCTGGGTCTGGGGCTGGAGGGTCGACCCCTGGGGTCTCCCTGATTGACAGGTACTGGGGGTCTTCCCGCACCGTATCATACTGCACGTACCCCGCGTGGTGCGGGTTGTCGCCTGGCAACGACGTACCCTGAAACCAGACATACATAAATCTCATGTGCTGAAACGTATTGTGTTTCAAACTTCAGTGATATATTTTCATAGTAATGCACTCCAAAATGTGTTCCCATGGGATGTATAAATTTACTGTTCTCCATATTATTCATATCTGAGGGAATGGTCGTGGAATAATGAAGGGTGCATCAATAATTAAAACCATAACGTCATGATATTAATTTCGTTACATTCTGTGATTTGTTCATTGAATACATAGTCATTGGAACATTAAGATCTAAGATAGTAATATTGCTATATCTATCTGTGTTCAGAACCCAAGTACCTGGTAGCCATTGTGCATTTCACTTTTGGTCAGACTGATTTTTTCGTCCTTCTGAGCGAACAAGGCTGAAAAACGCCACGTTCCCATCAGGTGGCAGATCAGACCCATGGTGGCGATGAAAACAATACAGACGGCCAGCAGGATCATAGCCACAGCCCAGTCGCCAACAGCCATCCTGCTCAGTTCTGAAAGGTAACAACACAGCACTGCCAATAATAGAACAGAGCTATAGAAGGGTAATATCACAGTGGATATCCGGGTAGTCATGGCAACCAGACTGGCGGCTACCTTAGTCAAATCAGTCCACTTAGTTTCCATTTATGTCACGCGTTGTTTTGATAGATGATATACTCCATATGACGAGTCTGATTGGCGGGTCATTAGAATTTTTGGTGAAATACATTATCTAGAACAGCAATATAACAGAGTTTCTATAATGGATTCGTACCCATCAAGAGCTAACAGCTTAGAACATTAAATTGCTCCGAACTTTCATGTTCTACTTGAGTCTGATAGAGATGTGTGTTCTGTGGATTAAGGCAAGGACCGTAATGGGATGATTTGTAGGGAACCAGGCAATCGCCTCTCATTAAATCTTGGAGCGAACGGCAGGGTAACGACGGCCAATGGCATTTTGACGGACACCGAATAATTGCATGGACTGCTAAAAGTGAATGCCTCAAAAATACAGTATAACACATTCATATTGGCAATCGCCACACTGATTATGTAAGATCTGTAATATTTCCCTTTTTCTGACCAAACCTTGATGTAATCCAGTGGTAGGCGTCCGGTCTCAAACGACTCACAACACACGCCGATCGTGACCGTGCAATAATGTCGATTAGAACACTGTCTACATCCCCAAACCCCCGACAGTGCTGCAGCCTCTCATGGCACCCACTCACTCTCCTAGCTGCCTTTGTCTTCCCGGGGACTGAATCACCATATTGTTGATCATATCGCTATATGAGATAATCCTGACTGACTCCAGATAGTCGAAACTGTAAGACCCCGATCATATCTACATTCCGTACTAGGATGTACTGAGGAACCTCCAGTGTATTACATACCCCGCTATCGCACCTCCAGAGAACCCAAATGCCAGACAAATGGCTTGTCCATCTTAGGTCATAATGGAGCAATATGCATGCGACTCACCTGTGGCTAACTATGGCTGATATATCACGTCTTGTGTAGGTGTGGTGCCGCCCGCTTACGTGTCCCGGGCGTTATAGGTGTGATATTGCCCGCTGCTGTATTCTGGGCGTTGTTCGTGTGACGGTAAAGGCACGGTGGCGACGCTGTCCAGCCCTCCGCTGCTGAGACATTTCCAGGAACGTGTGCAGGCTCAATTGGGTGAATAACGCGGCTGATTTGGGGCTCACCGCGCTCTGGCTCTAGACTACGACATATGTAGCTGACGGGATGATAATGTGGCGCTGTCGTGTTTATGGCCTGGTTACAGCGGGGCTGTCGGTGCAAACAGTCGTCCTTGGCCGTCCTGTCACTCTCGACATCACCACGCCGTGTCCTCTCTCTCTCCAAAGCCTCTTCACGCCGTGTGCAACGAGCGCATCCTGAACGCGAAACAAAGTGCAGTTCCCACAAATATTTAATATTTGTAAGAATGCCTCGTATGTCGTCGTCAGTGATAGAGAGAGGGGGAGGGAGGGAGAGGGGTGGGGGAAGCAGGTAGCTGGCGGTAGTATAGGGAAGCGGGGAGGTGGCGCGATTATAGAAGTGAGGGGAAGCCTGGTGACGGAGGGATGACTGGATGAAGAGGGAGCTTGCCGTCGGTCGATATCTGGGGGAATGGAGGGGAGGGAAGCGAGGGACTAGGGGGAAGCTTGTAGACGGATCAATGGACGGGAGCTCGAGGTCCATGGCCTCGACCACGTTCCGGGGCTCTGCTCTCTCAAATTCCCGTGTGTTTATGCACCAAAGAGCGGGGGCGGGAGAGGGGCACCAGAGAAAGGTAGCCACGCGGAATCCAAAGGCAACAGGAAATTAACAATTCTCCTATTAGATGATATTGTAGCATCACTGTTGGATACTACAATATATTGTGAGAAATTGCTTATTTGTGATCTCGAGATTAAGATTTTAGCAGGCTATTGTATTCAGACTTCAAATAATAATAAGATTCTGTAATAGCCTGTGCAAAGTACGATGTTGCATATCAAATGTAGCATTGGGTTTATCAGGTCTCTCGTGATAGGATTTGGTCGGAATCAACGCTCAATTCCTGAATGCATGTGGCACCCAGCTTTACGAGGTCAGCGCAATGGAGCAGATGGCAAAGCGGTTTCGAGCGGAGTGAGAGACGATTACTTTCGTTTTCAAACATGTAAGGAATGTATTCACAGAAGCCACTATAAGGTGGAATTACCCAATGATGACTGCGTTCTTGTCAGATAGATTTGGTCAAAAATATTTTCATGTATAGGCAGTGTGCTCAACAGTCAGACGGGTTATTGATTGCAGTGCTTATATCCAAGGAAGATGTCAATATTTCGGTATTATGCCAATGTATGATTTCCTCAAAGCCCGGCGTGACTGAAGAATATAAGCCTTATAGCTGGTTAGATATATATAAACACACTTGGTTGATCCAGGGGATGAGACATTCATGCACGAAAGGCAAAGAAAACAGACCAATCCGCTCTCTCAGAGACGGTATACATTCATATTGAGTGAAAAATCAGTGATTGTGCCAAAGGAATTCATGTGTATTTCTATACACGTGAATAGTCTGTTCGATTGATAAGCAGGCAACATAGCGATGATAAGCGTGGTTTAGCCACAGTTACAGTGATTATGAGATTGCTTATTATCACGATACACTTGTCATGCTGGAGGTTTGATAAAAGGCATTATGATATTATATCGCTGTTTCATGCACTCTCTTTCACTCAAATCGTTAGGCTACTTGTAAACCTACTGTAATTTTTTTGTGGTAAAGTGGATGTAAAAACATGAATATTCACAAAAGTAACAATTTATTCGAAATACACACATATGTAAAATAAATGAACACCAGCAAACTTGAAACATGTTCTTTCCACAGTAAATAAAACATACATCAATCATATAAGCAGTGTCACAAGTTCTATACTACTCAGTTAACATTAACATCATGTATGGATTTGTGGCGTCCTTGTTCAGATAAATTGGCATCAACTATGCGGCCCTTAAAATGACGTTACGTAAAATTGAAAATGATACAGCTGCAAATAGCATGTCCATTCTCAAACATATTCCAAAGTAAGGCAAATTTAGATAATTCAAAGATAAGCCTACTCCAACAATATGTTATAGATGAAATAATCACATCCAATGCTGCTTTACAGAACATGAACAGACGTCCTGCGCTTTAATAACTCCTCTTCTCGTGGAAGACAGATAAATATCCACCAATATAAGATCCCACGACTGTACACAAGCGGATAAAATGTATCGGCGTCTGGATCGTGGCGAGTACGCGTAGTCAAGCGTCTAAGACTGTCCATAGGCCTTCTGGATCGTTGGGCCTTTAGCTTGCAGGTATCCAGACCTCTCGCCTTTGTTGCGGTTGAAGATGGACTGGGGACGATCTCCCACTGGAATATAATTATAATGTCTCAACTTGTACTGCATAGTTCTAATTAATATTCAACTGCAAAGCAATAATGTGAAGTGTGTGGTTTGTCATGAGTGTTACAAGTAATGTGGAACGTGGTGTGCGGAGATTTTTTTTGGCATGTATCAGGTTGATACATCATAACGTTTGAATACCATCGAAGGCATTCGTTAACAGATATTCTTATCGACAAATAGTTCACCATGATTCATTCTAGATATGAAGATACTATACGTACTCCCCGCCTCGCTAGCTGGCAGTTCGTCCTGGAGGACCTGGAAGGTTTTGGTTTGGTGGTCCTTGTACTTGGGCCCGCCGAGGGTGGGGATCGACTCTTCCAGCACCTGAGAGCGGGGCTCGGCCTGGGCTGCAGGGGCGGCGGCGGTGGCAGGGGCGGGGGCACCGGCGGGGATAAACGCAGTGCCGCCCTGGCCTTCACCTCTGTAACACGGCGAAGATATGTTGGTGAAATATATATTTTCTTTGTAAACTAGATACACATTGTAAATACATGTAGCATTTCGGTTTTTTCGTTTAAATGATGAATTATAAAATGGCTTCACGTGCAATTAATTGTCTAGTGACTGAGATAGATTGATATAAATAGCACGAATTCAACGCTCCAACTACACTGTTAAAATGTCCATAAAACTCTATTCATCAATCCGAATCTACCTTTGTACGATGATGTCCAGTTCGTTCCCCGCCCGCAGCATCTCGCCTTTGACTTGTTGGTGAGTGAACCTCGTGACGTCAGTCCGACAGATTGCCAGGATGTAGTCCCCGACCTGTACTCCGGCCTTCCCTGCCCGACCGTTAGGGTTCACCTGCGGAAACACCGTACATCGATATAATAATGTCATCAAAATGTACATGTATATTCTTCTGTGTTATAAAACAAAGATGGGATCTCGTCTGATTGAAGTAATTAGAAGAGAATAGGCGACAAAAAACGTTTACATGTCATATGAATTGTCAATTACAATGTCGCGCTATAAGGTAATTTTTAGGTGTACATAGATATGCACCAATCCCGGGGATGGAGGGGGATATCGGTTGGGTAAGTCCAGAATTTAGACGATTTATCAAAATCATGCAGTTTTGGAACAGGATGGTTGCAATGGAGGACTCGCGCTTGACTGAGTACATTTGATTGTGGTTATGCAATGTGCAAATTAAATTAGTGTAATGATATAAAAAATATATTTATATTCGTTGAACAAGGTAATATATCTGTAGAAAAAACACTTCGTGACATTGTAAACTTCAAAAATATTTTGTATCAAGAAATGGAAACAAAATGGTTCACAGATGTACACAATAAACCAAAATTACATACCTATGTGAGATTCAAACACATTCGAAGCAGAGTCGTATGTTGTAAATTATATGTCGAAACGGAACAGAAGTTTAGATTAGGTATACTCCCGTTATGTGTTGAAAGTGGTAGATATAGGCTATGCACAATTTTTAATTTAAATGTGGTGGAAGATGGATTCCATTTTCTCTTGATATGTCCTCGATATACTGCCCTGCGTGAGTTTATGTTCACGAAAATATCTAGTGTACATGCCGATTTTCACACCTATGATAACGATGAACGTTTAACAATAACTGTCAAAATTAGGCCAAGGGCCAAAGATAGGTTACCGGACAATGTTTAATATTTTAGGTGTTAGCCAGGTCACTGGTTGAATTCAAGGTCAAGAGAATATTCAGCATATATAACATTAAGCATATATCATGTCCACAGTTGATTGCTAAGCTGTAAGTTCAATAATCAGAGATATATTAGCAATTTTATGCTGTAGCCTTGAAAATGAAGGGGCAAAGGTCAAATTCAAGGTCATCAAAATATTCAGTGTATATCATTTTCTATATCATGTATATCATGTCCACAATTGATTCCCAAGCCATACAGTCAATAGAGGAGCAAGATATGAGCCAGTTTGTCCTTGGACCTTGGAAATGAGGTCAGAGGTCAAATTCAAGGTCACGAGAATATTCAGCATATATCATTTCCTATATGTCCACAATTGATTCCTAAGCTGTAAAATCGATAATAAGTGAGATATTAGCCATTTTGTCCTGTGACCTTGAAAAAGAGGTGAAAGGTCAAATTCAAGGTCATGACAATAATCTGCATATATCATTTCCTATATGTTCATAATTGATTGCTAAGCTGTAAAGTCGATAATAAGCGAGATATAAGCCATTTTGTCCTGTGACCTTGAAAATGAGGTCGAAGGTCAAATTCAAGGTCATCAGAATATTCAGCATATATCATTTCCTATATGTCCACAATTGATTCCTAAGCTGTAGAGTCGATAATAAGCGAGATATAAGCCATTTTGTGCTCTGACCTTGAAACTGAGGTCAGAGATCAAATTCAAGGTCACGAGAATATTCAGAATATATCATTTCCTATATGTCCACAATTGATTCCTAAGCTGTAGAGTCGATAATAAGCGAGATATAAGCCATTTTGTGCTCTGACCTTGAAACTGAGGTCAGAGATCAAATTCAAGGTCATCAGAATATTCAGCATATATCATTTCCTATATGTCCACAATTGATTCCTAAGCTGTAGAGTCGATAATAAGCGAGATATAAGCCATTTTGTGCTCTGACCTTGAAACTGAGGTCAGAGATCAAATTCAAGGTCACGAGAATATTCAGAATATATCATTTCCTATATGTCCACAATTGATTCCTAAGCTGTAGAGTCGATGATAAGCGAGATATAAGCCATTTTGTGCTCTGACCTTGAAAGTGAGGTCAGAGGTCAAATTCAAGGTCACGAGAATATTCAGCATATATCATTTCCTATAAGTCCACAATTGATTCCTAGTCTCTAATCTCAATATCAAGTGAGATATTAGGCATAATGTGTCCCATTATAAAGCATAGGAGAATTTAACATGGGAAAGTCCCATTTGAGCCGAGTTTGGGCCAAAATGGCCCACTTCGAGCGATTCAAGCGCAACGAAATTTATAGACATCATAGGAGTACATATGAGGAGTGTTATTTATCAAAAAAAAAAAAAGTTACTGAACAGATTTTGAGAAAATGGCCGCCAAAGTCCAAAATCAGGCATTTTTCGTCGAAAACAGCCGCCATTTTGAAATAAAATGCGAAAATCAAAAAACTAAAAAATACCTCCTTCTTGAATTATTTTTAAGTATTTTTGTGCAAAATTTCAGAAAAATTCGCCTGTAAACAAAAAAGATAAAAATGTGGACGACGACGACGACGGACGACGACGGACGACGACGGACGACGGACGCAACGCCATGCCAATAGGTTATCGGACCATAGGTCCGGTAACCTAAAAACAACTAGTTCTCTATATTTGTACAGCCTGGGAAATGCGTCAATCATCTGTTTTTAATGTAAATGATCTGTAGTGACAATATAAGCCTTGTTGGCTATTTCCTGTATAAATATGATGAATGTACATGTCACTGAAATAAACAATATACTACTACTAGTACTATATCAGCCACGTGCTTTGACCAAGTCTATCACTCGAATCATAATTTGTCAAAAAAAAAAGTATAATCATACACAGTATACATTGGAATACAGGACATCGTTCGAGGCAATCTAGCCGTTCGGTAAACTGAAGTTGTATACGAGTGGGTTCTGGTCTGACAACATGTATCGAGTTGAACTCCAGTTGGACGGGGAAGGAAGTAGTGAGAATCACCCCACTTGACTCGATATTCACCGACTTAGGCAGATTAGAAAATAGCATTTCTCTCAGAAACTTTAACTTTATCATGTACATCTTTGTCAACACATGGGACACATGGAGGTGAAGGCCCAACAAAGTCACCAACTAGTTGCATAAAGTGAGCTGCAAAGTTTAGGTTGATTCCATGCCTTTTTGACGGGAGCCTCAGGGCTTGTGAAATTGGATCAAGTTGTCAGATCAGATCGATCTATATTGTAGTAACACACCTGTAAAGTACACATACCTGTTCGACGTGTAGGGGTATGCCCTGGTCGGTGCCGCCCTTCAGTCGGAAGCCCCAGGGCTGGTTGTTCTCCTGACGCCGGAGTGGGATCTCGATAACCTGGGCCATAGCTGTGTCCTGCAGGTACATTGGTACAAAACGACATTAGGGGTTTCTCAATACAGACAAATAAATATCCAATATTATTCAGTTTTCTTCATGTATCCATATATGCAAATATGTAACCCATACATCTGTAACCCACAAGTCAAATTATACATTATATAGATTACTGAATTTCTAGAAACAGATATAGCCTACAGGAAACTCCCCACGTTGATAACAAATGGCAACTTGTTGATTTCTGTCTCTCGGTTAAAATGCCCATTCTTCTGTTTATATGTGGATTTTATGCATGCCTGAATTCCCAGTAACTGTATGAGTAGCACGCTCGTGAATGAATGAATAAGCAAGCACGCAATGTTTATTAGAGAAAAATTCGCCCGGATACAGGACACAACAACAGTATTGTTTGGCCCCGTGTGCTGGGTGCTGATGATAGGCGCATTCCTAGCTAATGACTCGGCCTAGCAGCCATTACGTCGGGTAAATGGCCGCTTTAGCTTTATTATTGTCAGTGCTACAATCATACATCGCCCACATCCGGAATTTGAGATCAAGTAGGCAATGCCAGTGTGACTACGCACCTACAGTCAGCACTGAGAATGAGATAAATATAACCAGAGACTTCCAGGCAACGCGAGTACGGCAAAACAACACTAAACAACTTTTAAATATGCGTGTTAGTTGTTTTGTACTGGAAGTTCGTCAACAAAAAGTGGAAATAGATCAGCTCAACAGTCATATCAGATAATGTTCATCTTTCGCCAAACAGAAAACGGTATCTCATCGATCAATTTTCATGAGTTTTGCTATAAACTAAGTACCACAGTATACACCGAACGGAAATCTGGCTCATCTTCAATATCAGAATCAACAAAAATATTCAAGTGCCTCGATGAAAATCACACCGATTCAATCATCACACCCCTACTTTTTTTTTTCTAGATGCACGTGTCTGAGAATGGTTTGGCATCTTACCTTTTGGCGTAATTAATTGCTGGTGGTACTTTGCACTGCTTGTATCCGTGTATCAGACCGAGTACCAGAAGGAAGTAGGCCGGTGTATGTAATATCTGGAGCGTCTGGCTCTCAAGTTCTCCACTGGCTTGCAGGTAAATCCTCCTCCGGAATGGAACCTCTGCTGCCTGGCCGCCGTCGGCTCTATGGATGGAATACTTCAGTTGGGGGCCTCCCTCTTTCTGTACGTGTACACAAGTGGTTTGTTTCTCGATCGGCTCTCAACTCTATCCACTCCCACGAAACTCCGGTAGTTTTCTCTAGCTGAAGAAACTTTAGTTCAGCTCGGTCGTGGCACGTCCAGGGGTCCAAACAGCGCGAGATAGCGGCTCCTCGGCTCGTTAAGATGCTGCTTATATACGTACAACTAATTATCTCCTATCTTTATCTTAGTGTTATATACTTGTTTACACTGTGGTCCAGTAGTATGTAATGGTAGAGGATGACGTATAATCAACAGTTATATCTCGGTCTTGAACCGTGAGAAAACTACTGTATACATATGGGGCTAAGTCTATGCCCAGAACACATGGTTCTGTGCACACATGCGGGGGCTGATATAGATCCATTCACAAAACACACATCAAACGACCTGACCTCTAAACATACACAGAACATCTACAGACGTGTATGTACTGTATATGCAGGCAGACAGGCAGACTAAACTACCTTTGCCACATTTCAGCAGCCAGTCACGCCTAAATCAACGCTATAGGTGCCCTCTGTTTTGTATTTCGCCTCAGGCAACAAAATATACGTAGTAGCGTCTAGAGCTGGGCAACTGACCGAGAATAAGCGACTCAAAGTAAATGAAATAATTTCAGTCATTTGTTCAATGCATATTTTAATGCCATATCTGTTACAGCAAATATGGGCTTTTTAGCTATTGTCGTGATCTTTCGTCCGTCGTCCGACCGTCCGTGATCTGGCCGTCTGGGTCTGTAATCTGGGTAGTCTTACATGTAATTGGTTGTCTTACAATATAATTGGTGTTTTCATATAAATTGACAAGACCATATCATGAGAAAAGATCTGAAGACTTCTTTTTGATTTTATTAATTAGTTTTTGGTCATTTTAGTGCCGAAAACGACCAATTTGACACAATTTCAAACGTTTCAAACAAAATCGACGTGATAATTTTTTTCTTTCTAATTCTTCACAAGCATGACACTTTAGACTATTCGTAAAGATGGTACACCTTGATTCGCTTGAAAGGCCAAAAATGTAGAACGTTTCAAACAAAATCGACGTGATAATTTTTTTCTTTCTAATTCTTCACAAGCATGACACTTTAGACTATTCGTAAAGATGGTACACCTTGATTCGCTTGAAAGGCCAAAAATGTAGTGGTCCAAATGACCCAAAAAGCTGAAATGCACAAATCAGCCTCTGGGGGACGGAACGCATATGGCTTCAAGCCTACGTCTGATGTGCATATAGGAAGTCATATAATGGTGAACCTTTAGTTAACTCGGGCGATCCTGAGTGGTAAACCTCAAGGTCACGTCTTTGCAGACAATACTTCAGATAATACTTAGGAATGTACCCCATTACTGGATGTCTTATAAGTTCCCCAGCATCTGTGCACAATAACCGTGGTGTCACTACTCGTGTAGCCAAAACACGTCATAATACTACATGAGCATACGAGAAGTCAAGTGTGATGGATCTTTTGTTCACCTTGACACAAGGTCTCAGGGGAAATGTTCAAACTGAAATGTACGTGGTGTGTTAATATCGTGATTAGAATGATTTGGTAAGGAAAAGCTACCACATAACATAATTAAAAGACAGTCGCTGTACAGTGCTCAGGATTATTTGGTCGATTCGCACAACTAATTGAGGATAGCACAATCTGAACTATTGCCGGTAACATTCAGCACCCTGGGTGGTATGTTTCCAGTTTAATAATTCGTTTATTATAGATCTAGACTAAAATCAAAACAATAAATTGAATCAGATAAATTATAAATTAAGAAATTTGCTGGCTCTAATATTGAGAATTTTTATTTTAAGTATTTATGTCTTTGATTTTCGATTTTTTCAATTTCAAATTGACGGCCATTTTTTTCTCAAAATTTGTTCAGTAACTTTTTTCTTATTGATGCATAAGATCCCCTTATGTACTCCTGTTATGTGTATTGAGTCACATGTGTATTGAATGCACTTGAATCGCTCGAAGTGGGCCATTTTGGTTCAAACATGACCAAAATGGGACCTTCCTATGTTAAATTATTATATACTTTATAATAGGACACATTAGTTCTAATATCTAACTTATTATTGAGATTCGAGATTCGGAATCAATTTTGGACATAGGAAATAATATATGCTGAGTATTCTCGTGACCTTGAGTTTGACCTTTGATCTCGTTTTCAAGGCCATAGGACAAAATGGCTAATATCTCTTTTCTCATCGACTTTATAGCTTGGGAATCAATTGTGGAAAAGAGGAAATGATATACGTGGTATATTCTGATGACCTTGAATGTGATCTTTGCCCTAATTTTCAAGGTCAGATCACAAAATGGCTAATATCTCGTTTATCATCGAATATACAGCTTGGAAAGAAATTGTGTACATATAGTAAATTATGTATGCTGAATATTTTTATGATCTTGAATCTGACGTTTCACCTCATTTTCAAGCTCAGAGCACAAACTGGCTAATATCTCGTTTATTATCAAATTTACAGCATACGAGTCAATTGTGCACACACAGGAAATGATATATGCTGAATAGTCTCCTGAACTTGAACTTGACCTTCGACCTTATTTTCAAGATCAGCATCTACAATTTCGCGCATTTTCAACATTGATTGGCCAAATCAATTGGTGCTATGTATCCTTTATGATGCTACATGGCTCAGAAATAGCAAGAAATTTAAAGCGTTATGATTCAGTTCCGGGACTGGATAAATTTTGTGGTACGTTATGATAAGTAATCTACTCGTTCACGTGACATATTTTGGTCACATGACCAAGAGTCGCACGCACCGAAGATTGTGGAATCAAAACAAGATTTTATGGACAGAGAACTGTCAACTGGATTATATAGTGATAGTTTTGCCTCTTTCACTGAACATGGTAATTATTGAAATGTCGAATGAATGTACTAGAATATACATAATTACTTGAGATAGCTGGTCAACAGATTTGACTGAACTAACTCGTTAAATCAGGCCTACATAACATGCTTGATCTACACAATGTCATGATTAGACGCCTGTCATGACAGCATGGTCAAGGAGGCACCATTGACATGGTTGCTGCTGGAATATGAACCAGGCAGCTGTCATGTGGTCAAGATTTACTTCATCTTTAGTTTTACTTTAGGAATTTAGATTTACTTTTCAGATTTACTTTAGCAATTTAGGCCTATCGTGAAATAGTTACGAGCCATCTTTCCTGAATTCACCGCATTCCCAAATTCGTCAACAACATTTTCAGGCTTTGTTATGTCCTTCAAAACACCCATTAAAATCGTTAATCGATAGTTTAGTATCATGACTATATTTACCATAATTTTGTTTTTCACAAAGACAACCTAGATCTATATGCTTTGACAATGCAGTTAGCAAACTTAGGGATGCGGCGAATTTAGGACGGATAGCTCGTACCTTTACTAGCATGACAACACCTTTCTGAAATATTGGGTATACATGGTCATACAATACACCAAAAGAAAGCTTGAAGCTTCGGGAAAACAAATATGTAACAAAATTGACTGTAGGTATTGATGCAGAGGTGCTAGAGCATTTCAAAGAGGGGTACCGTCAGGTCCTTCTGAAGACAAAAATTAGGGAAAAGTAAAAAAAAGTGAAGCTCAGTGTTTACTCGCAAAAAAAACGTGATAATACATATTTCAGGGTTTGAAAATATTCAATATTAATTACTTTACATATTGCAACGTCATACACACTAAAAATATATGACGATGGTGGTGATCATTGTGCCCAAAGATGTCAAATTTGCCCTCATCAGGCCTGTAGAAATAGAACAAATGATCACTGAAGCCATTTCTGACAAAATTCTAGTCACAAAAAGTCGTTTTATTTGTAGCACAATGCCTAAGGTACTCCTGTACTGCACTGTTATCAAAGTTCAATAAAAAAAATCTTGTGAGATATGTCCAAAATAAAATCTTTCTCTGATGTCTCCAAAAAACGATAGCCAAGCTTGTTTACATGGGCGATAATAGAAGCTTCACGTGCCAACCAATAATAAACAGATGGCGGAAGTGCAGATGAAACATGACAGGCCCCTCATTTGGAAGCAATTTCCCAAGCAGTACGGGGGTTTATGATTGAAATATCATTATCTTATGAAAGGAAAAACATTAATTCACAAATTAAACCATGTCTGATCGGCGACAAGAAGTTTTAAATTAATTTTTGGAGTGAAAAAAAACTTTGAGCTGAACTTTCACCTCCGAAATTGGGTCAGATCTCAAAACGAGGGTTCTTGTCACCTAGGCCGATGTCTAACTTTTCCATACATGCCAAATATGCCATGTAAAAGACTTTTCTGATTGGTCGAAAATGACCGTAACATGACCCCACCCAAATCTGGTTCAACGAGCTTCACTTTTTTTCGCTCCCGCGAAAAACTGCTTGCGCGCGCCGCCTAGCGGAGTGTTGTCATGCTACCTTTACATTAATTCCATTACATTATGGTTTATGACAAGGCTAATATTTTCAGTCAACATTAATACAGAATCTTGGACAATCCTGCAGGGTGGTGGTGGGACGGCGGATGGACTCACTAAAATTATGATGATCGAGATATTAATAAGTGAGGACTATATCAGGATATGGCTGCTTACCACTGATAAATCTGGTAAAATTATTATTTTATTACCATATCTATTGGTGTTTATTTACAACCTAGAACATGTTGATTTCTTTCAAGCATGATTTTGAAACACGTAGCCAATTATATTAGGGATAAAGGGAGTAGGGAATTTCGTGACCGGGTACTCATTAGGCCGTAACCGAACCGTAACCAGGTACCCGTTAATATATAAACTCAACTGAACATCAATCGATCTGAATCCCTGAGCCACTGAGATATAGCCAAAACATTATTGGATAGGCCTACCGTGTTTTCAATTGACTCGTTGTCATAGATGTAAACAAAGATTTTCTATACCAAGATAGCCCACTCAGGCCAAAATGGAAGCGAACAATCCCCCTGGTGGTCAGACTGAGGTATTACTACATTTGCGTTTTTATGAATGAAAATCTGTCACCAAAACGTCTTTTTATGAATGAAAACCGCCGTTACTATTGGAGATACGTCAAAAACTTCCAGTCTCACCGCCAGGATCGACACTGTTCAAATGTTCGCTTCCGTTATGGGCTGAGTGGATTATCTTGCTATAGAAATTCTTTGATGTAAACAAACATGCTTCTGTAACTGAATATTTGCCACTTATGCAAGATTTGTTCCCAATATCATTTTCATCGGCAAATAAATCCTAATAAATAAATGTAGCATAATATATAATACAGTATCCTCGTTCAGCTTTCCAGCTGCCTGTCCCAACATAACAATCCGTCATGACTGAGTCCCATGATCTCAAGAAAGTAGTTCCAGTCTTCAATGGTCTTTGTCCATCTACCGTAATGCCATGAATGAAGTAGCCTACTTGTAACACGAAATACACAATGTGAAAGCAAGCCATTTATTTTCCAAACAAACTCTTACATCGGTCGAAATGTAAAGCGTGCCATACCATGCATACTGCACAGTGCGCATGAATCTCATTTAGGGCCTCATCACCAGATAACGATGCGTATGCATCTACACCAGAGCGAAAAGTCAATTACCATGATTACTTCTTTATTTGCTTCATGCTACGAGTCAGATTTGAAAACATGACAACAGGGCGGGAACAGTTCAAAGGTACTCGAGTTGTGAAACGAATGAAAATGACACTAATGCTAATATTAGAAGCCTGGTGTTTAATACATTCACGGGTAACGGTTAATTGATATCCTAACCGGGTAATAGCCATACCCGGACCTAACCGTCATAACCAAGTTACCCGAGTATTCCTTCTATCCCTAAGTTACATCCATCCAGAAATACCATATTGGCATAATAGTAGCACGGCAATCCAAAGCAAGACCCCTGTGCAGCAACATGCGTAAAAATGAGGTAAAACTTGCGGTCAAATTCAATAAAATCACTGGATAATATATCTATAGCCTTCAATTCTTTTTATTATGATTCAAATGTGTGTATTAGAACACTCCAAGATCTTATTAGAGAGATATGAAGTGAATTACAAGGTTACAAAAATCGAACATTATGGAGGAAAAGAGGTGGACGCTCTACTATTAGGGCGTGTGCCACTATTAGGACCAATATGGACATATATATGGTACATAACAAGATGTTATGTATTTCTGAACCATCCCAGCTCTGACTGCAGCATGACAGATAGTTGGGAGTCGAAAAATATGGTTGACTTGGGTTTAAATACAGTCGAAATTTTCTTTTTGCCCAAAACATCCTATGATTGTATGTATCACAGCCCTAATGATGCATGTCTGGCCTAAATCTTGTGTTCTTTTCACCACATGATTAAATTTAGGTACAAAATTCCATCATGCTTCCAGTGGAAAGTTCTTTTAGGTGTGATTAAAACATACCGGTAGTGTGTGAATTACCAAACATAGAGTCTTGAAATATACAAATTCGCATACCGGTATGTATTTTACACATTTTGATTTGTGTGGCACAATTTGCTTACTAAGTATGCCTGGATATTCAGCTTGTTTGATTAGCATGGTTAGGCCATTTTCCGACTGCGTTCTGTAAGCAGCAATTATCTTATTTTAACAGTGCTAATTGAATTGTTTTAAAAAAGCGACTCAGTGCTCACCATTGAGTCTCGCTAGCAATAGGCACTTAAAGCTAGCACAGCGGCCCAAACCAGAAATCCGCATCCATGGGTAATTGGCGTACATTGTACATGTAAATCTTGCAAAGAAATTATGTGTTTACATGTAAATTTAGTGCACATGTCAATGGATTCCCATTTATGTATTGCTGTCATGAAGCAATATGTACGTAATAAATATACATGTACTGTGAATCCAGCTAAGATTACATCCATTAAATCTCGTGCTATTGGCAGTCATGACAAGCAATTTTGCTTCATTCTTCTGAAATACTATTACTATCTTTATTTTGATATATTACATCAAAATACTAATATTTTACAACTTTACACAATGTAATTTCAAAAATTCAGCAACGGCTTTACAGTTCCGGGACTTCCATTAGTTATGCAATAATTTCGTTATTATGGACATCTGTGGAGAAGTTTTCACAGGAGGCTGGAGTAAATGTCTGACTAAGTTAGAGTTAGGGCGACAGATGTGCTGTGTTGATGAGATTTAGTTACATGATTACTTGTAGGCTGATGTCCACACATTACTATGCCTTATATACATTATCCAGTGTATGATTTTAGCATATTTTGAGTGTTGAATCACAGCTTACGTATACGTGTTCTTACAGACAATGTGTCGAGTTTGAATGTAAGGTCAGCAATCTGACTTTGTTGTACATGTATATATATATATATATATATATATATACCAGGTATGTGACTTGGCCATGTACAAACTCATAACGTTGTTCATTTGTTCTCATTTCAGGCAGTAAAATGAAGGATGACCCTGTGTGATCCACAGAATTACTTTGGAGAGAACAACCCTGTAATAGATGTACAATTGGACAGATCTCATCGTCAGCATACTTTGTGCTGAAAACATCACCAAATACGAAGAAAAAGACTTGAACTTCAAATGTAGAGTAGGACAAGCCTGCGTTTATTATCAAAAATAAAAATGGATAGTCCGGAAAGTGCAATGACTTTACATAAAACACACGCCTGACTGCTTGGAGCACATAGCTTGAGGACACGGTAGCGTGCGTGCAGACAGCCGGCTGGTCGGATAATGCACGCGTACGTGGAGTTAGCGTCACGGACCCGGAGCGACTGTCCAGTGCAATGCCTGTCCTGGATGGGTAAGATCCCGGATGGCGGCGGTGGAGGCGCGGGGGACGACGAGAGCTGTGGTCGCGCGCCCTGTCACCAGGAGGGCTGGCTCGCCACCGGCAACAGCGGCGGGATCGTGGGTGTGACGCACACCGCCGGCCAGGCCCGCAGGGTCGGGGACGGGCCGGCGCGATCCAACTTCAACCTCCGCGGCCACAGGAGCGAGGTATGGGGCCTGTCGTGTGCCTGTGTGTGTGTGTGTGGTGTGAAGGGGTGTGTGGAGTGTGTCAAAGTTACTGGAAATGTTATTACTTTAAAAAAATAGTTCCCATGTTGATGTTCTGTTAGAACTGTTTCGGAGGTGTCATGTCGAGTATAACTTTGTCGTGTTCATTCTCTCCACATGTGCCAACTTGCCCTTTGGAAGTATCTGGAACTGTGTAAAAATGGAACATCCTAATACCCATGCAAATTTGGCGTACTTCCCCCTGTGGCCCCATGTTTCAAACTATGTCATACACCCCCAAAGAACCTTGAGGTTCCGTCCATACAGAGAAATCTGGCGGTGCAGAAAAAATCTGATTTACTCTCATCAAAGCATGTGTGTCAGAGTCATCAAGTCGGGACTTCCTGGATCCCATACATACTACAGGGCGGTGGAGGCCTGATATGATTTAGTGGTCCTTGATAAATGTTATTCCACGTTATCGGCTTTCCATACAACAGACGAAGACCCCTGTCTTGGCCGTTAGCAGACCATCTGGCTCTTGGACTAGCAGACCCTAATATAAAGCCTATAATTGGCTATCAAGTCTCCTGGACTGGAGATGACAGTAAATAGATTTAGGAGGTTGATGAGTGTTGGGGTCGTCCCCCTCTCACGGCCAGTGTCCCATCGGTCGGTCGGTCGGTCGTCGTGGTGATCGTAGGGGGTGTGAATGGGGGTGGGGCTGGCCCTAGGGTGGTTAATGCGCTTTCTTTTCATGCTTTTGTGGGTGGCCCAGCGCCTGTGTCCCTGAGGAATCCGTGCCTGGTATCACTGCCTTCTTGAGGACAGAAGACGCTGCCTTTTTACCGTCTGTGAGATTAGCCGGTTAGCTCAGGCACACTGTAAGACAAGTTTCTGGCGTTGCGTGTTCACGGACATGTCCTGCATTCTTTCACCGCTGTCATTTTGTAGCTCAGTAATTTGGGCTTCATGCATCCGAAACAGTCTGTGCATATACAGTACTGGGGGTACTAGTCTCACTCTACCGTAATACCGGTATTGCTACCTAGTTATATACTCTAAACTCTAAAATAACTCGTTAAATTTTGCGTTTTTGGTTGTGCTGGCATATTGGTGACTGTTTAATTTAACGTTTTTATCTTGCCATCATCACGTTATGTTTAACAAGTTAATATATTAGAGTCCATCAATATTAGCATTTTAAACAAAAAGCTAAATGATTGGATGCTAATAGTTTCCGGATTGAGAGGAGAGTGAATACCTGTATAAAAGGTTTTATTCATGAACATGAAAAATGTGCAAATTATCAAACATGCAGTCATGATATTATTCAGTTTTGCGTATTTTAGGTGGTTTGCGTTGTGTGTCGGAATTGCCTCATTCACATATATAGGGATTTACTTGTGGCTTGTATAAATATTGCCTCAGGCTATGTCAGAATTTATTCCCTAGTTTATTTGAAAGTGGGCAATTCCATATTCATCCCCAGTGCCTATTCAACTTCCAAAGATTATCCTCGTAAATATGGTAAAGGATTTCTTACTGCTCAAAAAAAGATGATTTAGATTTGGCATTTCTCCCTGCCAAATTTCAGACAGATCAATATGGATATTGTATGGCCATATGTTCAATCCCCATGATCTACCCCTGCGAGGCTCAGGGATTACTCTCCTGTCCTGTCTTACAGATCCTCCTCGTCAAGTGGAACGAACCCTACCAGAAGCTCGCGACGTGTGACGCTACGGGAGTGATCTTCGTCTGGATCAAACACGAGGGACGCTGGTCCATCGAGCTCATCAACGACCGCAGCAGTCAGGTACTCATGAATCCAAACTTGTACTGGTACATGGTACTCACAGGGCTGGTCTCCGAGATAACAATGTCATGATGTACGACCCACTCAGATGGGTTAGAATTTGAAATTCATTTCTTGATTTTCAGTCTTTCAAACAATCATCAATATGACATTGTGTATTTGAAAACAGAAAGTATTGGGATTAGGTTTTTGAAGATCTCAATCATGTCAACATGAAAATAAAATTGAAATCTTCCCACAAACCTATATATATCAATAAGTGGCAGGAGGGAAGCGTTTTCTCTTTCCTGACTTCCTAAGTGTGACTAATGCAAGTGAACATGCCACAAAAATCGAATGGTGAGAAATGTGATACATCATGTACATATACATTGTAAATACAAAATCATACAATATACAATGGACCAGTATCTCATGAACTCATCATGATATCAATAATATTAGGTACAGTGGATCCTGTGTTTTAAGACCACCCAAGGGACCTCAAAAGGTGGTCTTAAATGACAGGTGGTCTCTCATGACAGGTTCATTTACATGATAAAAGGCCACTTTGGACCAAGTGTAGCGGCCTTAAAACACAGGGTGGTCTCTCAAACCAGGTGGTCTTTAACACAGGATCCACTGTAGGTCTAAATAGACTACTGAAAAAAAAACACAGAAGAGAAAATAATTTACCACGATAACGTGTATTTACTGTTGGTAATAGACCCAGGTTGAAAAGATCAGGGTTTGGATGATTTCAACGGGATATTCTAAACATGAATAGATCTAGGCTTTATTGATTATTTGATGAGGTTCTTTGCATTTTTAAGTTATCATGATACTGGTTAATCAAAATAAATATGTCCGTGTTTTTTCTGGGTCACGCACTAGGTATTGAGGCTTCTACTTTCCATAAACTATGAAATCACTTATATCAGAAATGTGCCTGGATTGGGGAATTATATAATACAATGTGCCTGCATGTTATGTGAATCCATATCACCTCAAACTCGAGCTTTGCACTTATTAACATGCTCACAGATAGGTGTGTATTATATAATATATATATATATAATTCATTAATCGCTGGGAACTGAAGATTTCTGTATTTCCCTCGAGCCACTTCACAGGCGAGAGCCGATAAAGCTCATGTGCTCGCGGTTGCAGAAAAAAACCACCACAGGGGAGGAAATAATGGACCAATACAGTGCAAACACTCGCTCGCGTGAGGGTAGGGGTTTATGGGATAGAACTCGCAAATCTGTCACAAGTGTCCCCGGGTTTCGATAGTTCATTAGCAGTGAGCATTATGCAAACAAATCCAGCATTACGACATGTCTGTATACATAATGTATAGCTTAATAATGACCTGTCCGCTAACACGACTGTGTATGTATGCTCCAATTTTGATTTATAGGTAATCAGAAGGCTAAAACATGATTTAAATCATGGCCACTCAGACTTTTTGACTGTCCAGTAACAAAGCATGGTTAGATGGTCTATTGGATGGACTGATAAATGTGTTTTGGAAAAAAAGTTGCGGGACACGAAAAATGACCGAAAGCATTACAGAGCTGAATAGAACACTTTACCATATGCCATATGTATGAATACAAACACAATATACATTACATGGGTGCACTGGGTCTTGTTCTCTTATATAAATTAGAAAATATTGAAAATTTTCACAAATATATTTTAAATTCATGGACAGGCTCATAAATACTGTTCAGAACCTTTGCATTAGCCTTGGCCCAGCACCATTATGTGAATAATAGTTGGCAATTTACTGGTCTGCAATAAAAATTCTTCAGTGTGTGTGTCGATTTTATTATGGATAATCTGCTGGTACCTGAATGCATAATCAGGCATGACAACACCAATGATATTGCGTCATATCCGTTACAGTCAGAGAATTCCCTATTTTGAAAACGGGGGATGCCCTTGATCCCCCGCAGAATGGTGGGGGATATTTTGCAATAACTGGTTGTTGACCCGAGCTGGTTGGCATTGCACACGAAGAGTTTCAAGACCACAGCACGCACAGAACGGCTCTGATGGCGAACGATATATATGGGTTGTCAGGCATGAAAATCAGTCGTTTTAAGGGGGTACCCTCAGAATTCGAGCTGTAGCGAAAAATCCAATTTATCAACATATATTTTCCTTACTATAGTGAGATGAGGAAATGAATTGACTAGCTTTATATATAAGCTGCTAAGGTTGATCTTGTTCTGGGACGGAGCTATGGAGACTTGAATTTGGGCTTTTTATCATTGTTTTGTATGGCCGAAGGAATTAGTGAAATCTGTCCTGAAGGAAATACATGTATTCTACAATTTCTACTCTAGATTGAAGTTAACGTTAATGTTGTATTCCCTTATTATGATTTCGGTGCAAAAAGATTAAAATTGGCCTTTCCTCTGTGTTTTTGATGTATTTTTTACATAAACTGTGAATTTGGTGAAAATGCGTGATTTTGCAAAACAAAGAGGGTCCTCCCAAGAAATCGCTTCCCATGGCATGCATTTATATGGCTTATTTGTGTTTGAGAGATGCTGTTTCCAATGTGCAAAACAAGAAAAGCTCTCAGAATATATGTGTTATTGATATAAACACCGTTTTTGAGGAAAAAATGCATATTTGAGTTTTCGGCCGAACTAAAAGAATTCCAGTTTAGCAGCTCAACTCCCGATGTTATGTTAATAAATCCCATAAAAATGAATTATATATCTTATTTTTGAAGATTTGATACCAAATTGACGATGATTTGTTTATTTTTGCTTGTGTAGCTGACCCTTTTATGTCATTTCGGGCCAATATTTGTGATATAATTAATATTTATAATTCCATGGGGCGCACATAATTTGTGGTTCTTTACAACAAAACTGCATCCTGATTCTTAAGTACCTCAACCACTGTAGTATGTGATAACTTCAGCCCCTGACACCAAAATTTGTAGCATCCACAATGAAATAACGCATTAATGGGCCGATTCCTTTTTTACGATTTTACAATGGGATGAAGTCCGTTATTGGCCTATAAATCCAAAGTGATATAACTTGCACCCCTGAAACTTTGTACACATGTTATCTAGATCATAATTCATCACAATTTATTATCAGATGGTAGTAACATCAGGATCGCCTACTATTCAGGCATGACAACACCAATGATATTGCGTCATATCCGTTACAGTCAGAGAATTCCCTATTTTGAAAACGGGGGATGCCCTTGATCCCCCGCAGAATGGTGGGGGATATTTTGCAATAACTGGTTGTTGACCCGAGTTGGTTGGCATTGCACACGAAGAGTTTCAAGACCACAGCACGCACAGAACGGCTCTAATGGCGAACGATATATATGGGTTGTCAGGCATGAAAATCAGTCGTTTTAAGGGGGTACCCTCAGAATTCGAGCTGTAGCGAAAAATCCAATTTATCAACATATATTTTCCTTACTATAGTGAGATGAGGAAATGAATTGACTAGCTTTGTATATAAGCTGCTAAGGTTGATCTTGTTCTGGGTCGGAGCTATGGAGACTTGAATTTGGGCTTTTTATCATTGTTTTGCATGGCCGAAGGAATTAGTGAAATCTGTCCATAATGCCTACATAATTAGCAATTAAGACTCCCGTCATAATACACCCATGCAACTGCTGTAAGACTCTCATCATAATGCACCCATGTGGCCACTGTATTTGCAGGTGACAGACTTCACGTGGTCACATGACGGTCGCATGGCCCTGATCTGTTACCGGGACGGGTTCGTTCTGGTCGGCTCAGTCGCGGGCCAGCGGTTCTGGTCGTCCATGCTCAACCTAGACAACTGTCTCGTCACCAGCGGCGCCTGGAGTCATGATGACCAAAAGGTACCACACATTTTTTCGTATTCCATGCAATGAATTAAGATGTCCCGATCTCTGTAGTTATGCCCACGCTTTTGATTGCTCAATTGTTCTCAAAGCAACCTACTGGATGAATCATATAAACATAACATCTTCAACACAAAATGACATCTGATCTATACCCGTGCTGTCGCGCAGGTGATGTTTGGTACAACGGACGGACAGATCATCGTGATGACGTCGGGTGGTGTGATGCTGACACAGACCACCATCCAGGACACCGTGGACATCAGCGCCATGGCCTGGGCCTGCGACAAGTTCAGCGTCAGTGAACAGGACAAACTGGCCACAGCCAATAGTGAGTTACCATGGTCCTGGTCAATGCCAGTGGTGTATTGCCATGGTTACCTCCAACAACTGAATCCAATGATGTTATTAGGACGAGAGTACTCAGAAGTTCATGGCCTGATTCTTGAACCCTATAAATCCCTTTCGTACACATCCTGTTCACCACAACGTCGTACCTTTTGCAGACGATTCTTCACCACCGATCCTAGCCGTGACTTTCCGTACTGGAGCGGTGTATCTCATGACCAGCTACGACGATCTCTGTCCAAAAATCATCCACACCGGACTTACGGGTAAATGTTGGCAATATGCAAATGCAGCAATTTATATATTTTGAGGTGGCAATAACCATGATAAAAAGTTATTAAACAAAATTAATCCGCAACATCAATGTCTAGGGATCAAGATGGCAACAGAATAATCAATCAAGCGCTGAAACGCATGTTGATGATGGATCAGTTGTGTGAATTTACTCTCATCTGTGGTTTACTCTCAGGTCTGAAGATGGAGTGGTCCAGTGATGGTACGATCCTCGCAGTGGCTGGCTTCGTCCGTCTGCCCAACCTGGAGTGCCATAACGAGATCCGGTTCTACAACCGTGCGGGCGTGCTGCGCTACAGACTCAACCTACAGAACCAGGTCGGTACATGTACATCAACATCGTAGATGCTGTTCACTGTGTATGGAAGCACTGTGGAAAAGCTGTTGATGGACATACACTGTATTAGGGATGTGACCATGCGACAATTGTACGTGGATCATGACTTCATGTCATGATGATTATGCTTTGACCTTTGTACTCTCTTACAGAGCAAGCCTGTGAGTCACCTGACATGGGGCCACAATGACCACCGATTGTTCGTCGCCATGGGTTGCCATGTCTACACGGTCTGGGTGACGAAGTCAGTCGCGTCGCTCCAGCTGCTCTGTCGGAGATGTATCCATCGGAACATACACGACGAGCAGTGCATCCCAAACCTCCCTCTACCGGCCAAAATCCTTGCCAACATCCAGTCAATGTTCTGTCCAACTATCAGGGTATGAAAGGGTTCTCTGCTGATGATATCAAATGACACTGTCAGGGAACTGCACTAGGGAAATTTTGAACTGATATATATCTGATTGTAGATGTAAATTATGTAACTTTATATTTATTTGTCAAAAATTATTGTCTCACATGCACTGAAGTCAGTTTGATTTTGCCATCACAAACAGTAAATATTTTACCCAAAGATGACGAACTGAAATTGTTAGCACCGATATTTTATTAACTGATCGAACACTGCAATTATAAAATCTCTGACCAGCTACTTTCATTTCCCCATTGCCAGGGTTACATCCCAGAGGCACACCTGCTACGGGAGTTTGTGTGTATTCCGCCCGCGGCTCCGGAGCGCCTGCACTGTACGATGATCCGTCACGGTGAGGAGTGCTCTGGGGGACATTACACCCTCTATCTGGAATATCTCGGCGGCCTGATACCCTTGCTCAAGGGCAAACGGGCCAGCAAGATCCGGCCCGAGTTCATCATCTTTGATCCAAAGATCAAGACACCACAGACGGCTAACAAAGGTGAGAAAACCATAATCCCCATAATATAATATAGCACCCCTATAGTGCTATATCAGTCTGGAACATTATGATAGTTATATATAAATCAGTGTCCAAAGCAATGAGCTCCACCTAAGTATTACTGTATAGCAGGGAAGAGCATTATGATATATTATCATCTTCAATACATCTCATCGACTACTAGTAGTTGCTGGCAGATACCATAAAATAACTGTCATGCCTATCATGGGACATTATGGCAAGATGAATGAGTGTCATGTAATAGCAACATTATGATAGGTAAAATTTTCTCGTATCTATTATGACTAAAATCACCATGTTCCACAGATGAGGAGTGTGTGTTTGTGAGCAGTGACAGCTCTCTGTCCCTGACGGACTCCGATGATGACCTCACGGTTGACGGCTGTGGCTCGCCACGGGTTCAGAGACGCAAGAAAACTCGCAAGCTCAAGGACCGGTTCGAGCGCCGGGACAGCGTGGGCGTGGCGTCTCTGAGAACTATGGACGAACTCATGTATGACGACAATCTGCCTGAGGTCAGTTCTCCCAGAGTTCTTGCATTGAGTTGAATGGATGTTTTGAGACAGTTTTCTCCTCAGCCCCACTTGATTATCAACTGCTCTGAGCTGCCCCAAACGATGATTACTAAGAGAAAAACACATGGTTGTCATTGGTTTCAATGCAGGGCCAGAAGCTTGCCGAAGTCACAGCCAATCTCTGGGGCACGAAGTTCAAGCTGCACAGTTTGGCGTCGTTTCTGCCAGAGGACCTGGGGCAGGTTCTCTACAAGACGAGTCTGCTGCACCTCCAGCCCCGACAGATGACTGTCACTATCGTGGAGATCAACCCTGAGCTCAAGCCGCAGGCCCGCGACCCAAGCTACAACCCCAACCACTTCAGCGAGAGTGAGGACGAGATCATACAGGGTAAGGTCAAAGACATAGGTCGGAGGATGATACTGGGTCAGACACAATTGTTAAATGGTTGAATTAGGTCAACGCTGTCAATTGTATTTAATATCATGGTTGCTAAGAATGCCTGGTTTGAAATGGAATAAGCTTTTGACATAAAAGCTATGTAAAAGCTAAATAAAAACATGATGTTCCACTCACAGTGGATGGCTCCCAGTCCAATGAAATATCGATGCGGGGAGCAGCCTGGAGTGGTTACCATGACAATGCTGTTGCCATCTCACCAGAGGCCCCGGCGTGCCCCCACCCGATTCAGACGATAGGGAGCATCAGTCCGGTGGGGGAGGGCGTTCCACCTCTTGACCGCCTCAATCGTCTCCCGGGAGCCAAGTCACCTGTTTACGTGGACCGCAAGGACCAGCTCGCCCCGCTAGAGATCCGCTCCCTTGAGGCGTCGCCTCCCCAGAGACGTTCTCCCAGTCTCAAACCATGTACTCTCTCCCCCGCCGACCAGCACCCACTCGCCGCCAACAACACTCTAGTCAACGGGGACGTCCTCACCGCGGGAACAGTCGCAGTGGATGTGCTCAAGAACAAAGGTCTAGTCTCCCCTACGAAGGACAGTGTTCTCAAAAGTAGCAGTGCAGCTGACCATGCAATGGACACCACTGTGCAGACGTTATCGAGCATGGGAGCACTGCCTTCAGTGGTTCACTCGGTACTAGGTCACAAACCCGTCCAAGCTGTGGCTAGTGAGGAGCCATGCAGTGTGCAGCATCCCACCAGCATGGTTCCCATGTCAACAGCAGCAAGACAAACAATCACTGCACAGTTGGAAACAAATGCACCCATCGAAAACCTTGCAAGTAACACAAAACTCTCACCAGTGGAGACACGTAAGTCAAACAAATCATCTATTGTTCAGTCGAGCAGAGGACAGCCTGATCTGGTCACGTCGTGTGACCCCCAGTCCCGGTTGGCGGGGCGAGCCTCTCGAGACCTCAGGTACATAGACGACGATCTGGAGGAAGCGAGAGAAAGGTCAGATCTCCGGGACGCTGTTTCCTGTAACACGACCGAGCTGAGCGCCCGCGAGATCATGTCCAGTATGCAGATGTTACACAATGTGGATCAGGTCTCGACGGCGTCTATGGCAGGCAGTGGGGACCTTGGACCTGTCCGCTTGAGGCAAGTGGCCGTTGAGGACCCCATAGACTTGAAGAGTGTCAGATCTGAGCAATCTGACCGTAGGAATGGTGCCAAAGCAGAGGAAAATGATCTCAGTGTCAAATGTAACACTTCTCAGATATCCACGGACAGAACGCGTAACAAGCCTAATGTGTTGACTCTGCGGACTAATGCCCGTGATACAGTGCCACCTAGCACCAGTCGACGGAAGCACAGAGTTTTAGAGCCATCACGCAGTCGATCGACAAGCCCCACGCCGTCACGTAAACCCATCCAGGCCAATGCTTCCACAGCAAATAAAAACTCTCAGAGACGCGGCTCGTTTGACTTGTGCATAGCCAACAGTCACCAGCCATTGCCAGCCAATCACAGCGCTTCCTTGCCATCTTCGCCCATCCGCAAAGTCCTGTCCGGCAAGAAATCCAAGCCAAAAGTCTTAGCCAACCGTAACCACATCCAGTCGCCCCTCTCTCGCAGACAGTATTACCGTGGTTACGGTTGTCATGGTGTCGACAGCTCAGATGAGGAAGTCGCTTTCAGTGGTGATGACATCACGACTAGTGAGAACTATCGCAATCTGGAAACCTTCCAAAAGGCTCAGCTGACACGGAAGGTAATCAGTGCATACAAGTTGAAAAAAAATCTTAATGTGACTAAAATATGATGTAGTAGTTCATGTAAAGTGCAGATATGTGAGATCTTAAAAATATTTAATTGTCCTGAAATCAGGCAAAACAATATATCTTTTATATACTTTGAACCTCCACTCTCACCCGTTTAGTTGCGGCGAGCACGATCCAAGTCGGACCACGAGGCCGAGCGACCCGACTCCCTGCTCTCCAGCCCGAGATCAGGCAAGCAGCACGTGTCACGGCGACGGTACTTCGTCATGCACAACAAGGCTCCGATGTGGAACGAGAACAGTCAGGTCTACCAGCTCGACTTCGGGGGTCGAGTCACACAGGAGTCCGCCAAAAACTTCCAGATTGAGTTCCGGGGCAAACAGGTGTGTAGATGGTCTTGTTGATGTTGTGGACTGGAGTTTATCAGAATACATAAGAGAGATTTCTGATATTATACTGGACTAGTCATCCCCTAAGTAACTTCATTTAGCTACTGAGTAAGCTCAAGTAAGTTTTATAGTAAGTTATACAATGACTTGTTATACATTGACTCACTTTTTCATCAAATTTGCACCAGCATCTTCACAGTTCAATATAGACTACTTATATCTCATGCAGGTGATGCAGTTTGGCCGCATAGACAGCAATGCCTACACATTGGACTTCCAGTATCCGTTCAGCGCTGTACAAGCCTTCGCTGTCGCTCTTGCCAACGTCACACAAAGGCTTAAATAACACATGCTCCCGTCAACAACAGCAGAATAGGATGCTCCTCACATAGAAACAGTGACATTGTATAAATTTACGTGATTCATGTGAACTGTTCACAGCTGTCGGTGTACAATCTAGTCCTGGCAATGTGCTCCGTACCTCAAAAATATACCAGAGAATATGCCAAATTGTTCATGAATTTTGCCATACCTTTTTTCACATGAATGTAGATCTGATATCAAATGCATGTAAACCTGTAAACTTGAGTTTTTAAGGTCAGTTAGGTCACAGTGAAATAGTCTGCCATATCTGTAGTCCGGCTGAGATTCCGCACTCCACATTTGATATTCATCATAAAAAATACTAGTCACCACTTGAAATACCTAGAGCTTGATATCTGAAAATTTACCTTGAAGCTGACAGATGCCAAATCAATCACTGAAATCACCTGACTCTAGGTAATACTTGTACTGTTCATGCCGCCAAAAAAGCAAGTCGAGAAGCTTGTGCAGATCTCAAACTGAGCTGACATTTATTATAATACAGCAGGTATACAACGTGTAAAAAAATGTTTCTCCTCACTCCTCACAAGGTTGATATACATGTAGGGTATTGTAGGCCTACTTCCATAAATTTAAAATATGTAAAATATACAGAAATAGCGATGGATGATTGTGTCTAGGGGCGACAAGTCGCCTAAGGTTTTGGCCATTATTGGTGTCCATAGAGTTTTCTCATAATCCTGTTACAGTTTGTAATTTTACTGTTAATTATGATCGCCTCACAGTTGTTTATGTGGAAAGTGTTCAGCATGTTTGAATGCTCCTTCACACATTCAGTGCTATGACACATCAATGTAGCAGCTGTCCCAGGCCTTTGCAATTTTGATGTAAAATCTTACTGGCCTAGGAGTATATTTTCCCACGAAATGCAAATCTAAGCGCAGTGGGTTTACTGTGTGTTCCATGTAGCTGATCTCATGCATTGTGTCGAGTGTCATTTGGTGCAAAGTTGCAAAATCAGATGTGCTGTGCCAGTAAATAACTATGAAGCTTTATTATGTGTGTGATGAGGAAATGCCATTTTGTCGCTGGTTGCGACAGCACGTCTAGTTACTGTTGTGGTGTAGTGTGTCGTGTTTTAAATCATATGCATTTATCAATTCAAGATCTTATGGAACTATTACTTATAACTGTGGATGTGCGTGTAGTCGTGTACTATGTACACATGTAACTATGCGTACCTATATATGTATACATGTATGTACATACTATATAGCCAGCCAGTCAGCATCAGTGTTCAAATGTACAGAAGTTATACCCGAACATGTATGTTCTTTCTCTCATGCAACTCTGATTTATTTGTGATATTGAGTCAGACTCTGGTGCCGTGTTCATCCCTCCAATGTTTGTCACCAGTCAGGTTTAGACGGGTGGTTTTGTGGCGAGTCGTCTACCCCGAACTGGACCCTAGGCTCCTTGTGGTAGCACAGTCCATCCATTTAAAGTGTATCTCATGTGTTCAAACCTATGTGCAATGTGTGGTAATTATAGACTAGCTCCATATTTTCTTGAGAAATAAATGTGGTATATTACTTTATAACTATACAAAATTCACACTATGGTTACCGGTCATGTTATTCACAATCTGGTAAAAACGAGAGAATATTTACATTTTTGTGTTTTACATCTGTTAAAAACAGTCTCACAGTGGCATACTACTTGCGTCTGTGTACATGTACCATGATAACTTGCCACTGTATACCGTACAATATGTAGCGTCCTGTGTGTACAGAATTATGTGAAAATCCTGCAGTATCGCTAAAATCTTGATAACGTTCAATGTGCAATATTGTGTTTGTACTCGATGTTTTGTGCGGTGTATGATGTCCAATTCTTCCATTTTGTGTTTTGAAACGATCTGATAATTGTGTTGCTTGGATCCCGGGAGTGTGTCGAGATTGTGTATTTGATTGACCAATAAGACGGATGCCAATACATGTATCGCATGAAACATTCATTTCTACGAATACTGATGAAAACGAATATTTGTGAGTTGCTTAACATATCAGTATGCAATCATTTTTATTGAAACAAACATGTTTAGTTATCATAAAAATTCTAAACTTATATATTACCCGAAGAAAGATCAATGTGTTTGCCATATACATGTACATCTGTAGTGTTGTCAAAGAGTTTGATATTGCAATGTGTATCTGTGTTTATGTATTATGCTGAATTACGTGCCAATTACACACCATTGTATTGTAAATCGATAGAATGTAGTAAATGTTTCAAATTTGTTTTCAATAGAACAACTTTCTTGATACTTGCATTTGTGCTTTTTTTGTTTCATTGCTCAAATGAAATCATATATTTAATCGCATGTAATAATATACATATTGTTGAATAGTAGCTTTTCTATTCGTTAATGTAATAAATATATGTATGCATAACTAGAGAATACATCTGCCTTTATCACTTAAAATCTGTCCTCACACTGCAAACTGTGGCAATCTTCACACTATGTACCTGTCCCCCGTGTCCCTGTGATGACTTTGGCTTGACCTTGATTGTGGTTGTGAAAGTCTTGTTGGTGACCTTTGCGGAACATTGAAAATCACATCAAGTTCGTGGGAAGGATAGTTTAACTACATTGGCACCAGGTTCATGGGATTGTGTCATTTGATTCCCCATACATATTTATAACAATTTACATATATCGCTGGGTAGTACCGGTTGTGTGAATCTGAGAATATGTATACGTGCAGTTAAACACGTTTGCAAACTTGGTAAAAAGTTAGGACTGACCCATGCAAAATTGATCCTTTTGACGCATGCCACTTTCCATTAAGACCTCCAAACTGCTGCCCCATACTTCCAGATCTTTCCACCCAATAGAAGCCTGGCCCACCAGTGACGTAATGATCGTTACTAAGCAACTTTACGGGTGTCCCGTCCGACACATTACCATTTTAACTAATCACCTTGTTGCTTATTCATTGGTTTTGGATCGATCTGTAATGCGGGGATTTGGACAACTGTCGCTGGACTGTCTCAGGCAATCTGTCGGGTGATCTCTACCGACGAGTTTGGCGGAATGCGCAGATGGGGGAACGAGGGGGGAGGGGCAAATACGACACTGATTTTAAAGCTGGGACGAAAAACCCCAACGATTTCTGACGTCCGCATGTATTTAAATATTAAGTACCTCGGATGGAACTTGGCAGGGGTATACTCGTCCATCTATACGTCCAGTACCACCACATCTGCCCAATGGTCAGTACAAATTCAGCTTTCCGTCGCAAGAGGTAGCTTATTCAACCGAGAGAAAAAAGTTGGATTTACACATCCAAAAAGTATCACAGACAAACCGGAGAGACGGATTTCATGATCAACTTTTGATATATCAAAAGTTAGGTCAGTAGTACAAATATAAAGATGGAATCGAGAAGACACCCGAGCCTTGGACACCATAAAAGTTTGAGCGAGGACAGAGAGGTAAGCACTAATAATGCAAAATAACAAGAAACACGGAATTGTTCCAGAGGCGACAGAAAAATTACTTAGATAAATTCTATCTTGATAAAAATTAAACTTAAATAATTAAATAAAATTTGTATAACTAATAACTAAGTTGCATCCGCCCGTCTGCTAGGTCTATTCAAAACTTCGTTGATCTATTCTCCAAATAAAATAAATATTGTCAATCGGATCATTTGTTCTTGTCCTGTTCCCGAATTTGAATTCCAGATGTACATATAACAAGTAAATTGTATGGAATTATTACCTGTTTTAACGGTATTTGTCCTCTTCAACATTTCTGAAACTCAATTTGGACATGTCCAAATTGGCCTGGTAAAATATAAAAGGTTTCGTTTCGATATCTCGATCATACATAATATTATTTACAGTGGAAATATTAAAAAGTTTAAATATGTGATCTCATTACCTGCGGAATTTAACAAAAGCTGCAGTATGCTTCGCAAATATAAACAAACAAACAAACAAAAACAATTCCACCTTACCACTGTGTACTGGTTTAATTCTTTGTTTTCATGAATGACATAATGAAGTTAGCATTGGAAGTATTGTACGATTCATAAGTGTTTTGCCAGATATAAAAAGTTTGGACACTTCAGAGACGGAACAAACGCATGCCATCATTGTATAGAGAAAAAATATATAAAAAAGAATCCTGGAAATTTGAAATATGTGATATTTTTTTCGCCAAAATGTACAAAATTCATTCAACAATTTAGTTTTAAACATCGTGATAAATTTTGTATCGTACAAATTCAGTTCATGAGTATGTCTATATCTTGCCAAATACAGAAGGTTTGGCAGTTCAGAGGCAAAACAAACGTATACCATCATTCTATGTTATTACGGCTGTCCGACAAATCCCTCTGGGATTGTAAAGCGTGAATTGATGCGGCTATGTCGGCGGCATTCCCTCGCTAAATGGTCGCTGAATGTTTGATGCTTGACGTTTGTGTCTAAATCTCACGTCACAGAATGCTCACCCACGATACTAGTAGACATAAGACCAGGGACATTAGGAATTTACGCTTCTCCACTAAGTTAACTCAAGCCTGATTTGGGGGAATTACGTCCGTAACAGGACCATTTACATGTAAACAGCTACAAATGAGGCTGCTTCCTATAATCATGATTTGTACAAGATAATAGATACCTAATCTTCTTCATTGTTGCCAGTATCAGAAACTTGGTGATTTTTTTTTCAAGTTCTAACATTTCATCTCACTGGATTAAAATGTGTGAGGCTTCATTGAGAACTCAAAATTAAATGCTTGAAGCTGATAGACTGCAATATGCAAAATCACTAGACTGTAATATGTATATAATTTCATACATTTTGTGGTAAATGTGGAAGACGGACATTCTCAGCAAGCAAAACCATTATGAGGAAATGAGATATCTGATGCTATATTAACGTTGGTCATCCAAAATCAGCGCATCCTAAGTAAAAAAATACTCCTATTTACAACGATTACGTAATTTGGATTAGACCAGCTGATTATAAATTATAACTCGCTACATATATCATCTTGAATAATTTTAACCGTTTCATCCTTAATATTACTTTTCCCAACTTTCATATTAAAAGTATTATCATGTATAAATTCAACCTCCATCGGATTATGAACTAATTGTTGTAATTTCTTACGCAAAAATTGTATGCTGTTTATGTGAAAACCGTCTGTATATTGTTTTCCAGAATGGAAGAAGCCGTTTGACAATAATATTCAGCATTGGCAATGTTGCTGACGATCTCTCGGCTGTTTTGGGAGTTTTCGAGGTGGGCGTGCCGAAATTTATTCAAAATTTATTGACGAACGATTGATATATTTCTTGCTATTACTTGATATAACTATATGTAACTATAACTAGTAACTATTACTATATATAACTATATATAACTATATAAAATATGTTCTGTCATTACTCTAGTAAAATCCCGGGAGTAAAATCGAGTTACACTTGTTCGAAGGATATTCTAGCCTGATTGGGAACATCAAGAAAAAAACATACACTTCACTCGACCACATTTTTATCTGAAATGCATGAAACCGATTTTTTTTTCAAAAAAAAATAATCCACTACAGACCAAGAAGATCAAGGTGCTTCACCTGGAGTCGAGAAAATCTCGAAAGCGCGAGAACGAGTACGAGATATTCGCGGACATTGACACGAATGGCGCGAACCTGCGAGAAGTCTTTGACCTGGTCAAGCCGCGGGTCACGAACATCTACGTGCCCACCCCGGAAGGACCCCGCAAGATGACCAAGACAGTCTCCCTTGACAAGGGCGAGACCAAGTGTGAGTATCTCGTGATAGTGGGACTATTTACTACACGATTACCCACCGTGCAAAATTAAATTTAATTATATCATTTAGCGCATATGGTTTGTGTTGATTATGCAATCATCTATGTTATATTTCTGATCATAAATTATGATAATAAGACATAATTTTTGTTGTTGTGGGTAATCGCCCCATATACTCATTCATATAGGCCTACTCATGCACGAATTTTGCCTTGTCATTGAATGTGGTCATAGCACCTTCAACTTACAATCACCGTATTGTGTATTGTATTAGACACAGAGGACGGGATTCCCTGGTTCCCGCGCCACGTCTCGGAGCTGGACCACTCCTCCAACCGAGTGCTGATGTACGGGGACGAACTGGACGCCGACCACCCGGTACACACGGAGACAGTCTGGGGACCATAGCAACACGCGGGACGGTCTGGGGACCATAGCAACACGGGGGGGGCGGTCTGGGGAACATAGCAACACGGGGGGGGGGGGGGGCGGTCTGGGGACCATAGCAAGACGAGGGGGCGGTCTGGGGAACATAGCAACACAGGGGGACGGTCTGGGGACCATAGCAACACGGGGGGACGGTCTGGGGACCTTAGCAACACGCGGGATGGTCTGCGGACCATAGCAACACGGGGGGACGATCTTTGGACCATGGCAACACGAGGGTCGGTCTGGGGACCATACCAACAAGGGGGCCGGTCTGTGGACCACAGCAACACGGGGGGCGATCTTTGGACCATGGCAACACGAGGGTCGGTCTAGGGACCATAGCAACACGGGGGACGGTCTGGGGACCATAGCAACACGGGGGACGATCTTTGGACCATGGCAACACGACAGTCGGTCTGGGGACCATAGCAACACGCGGGACAGTCTGGATACCATAGCAACACGGGGGACGGTCTGGGGACCATAACAACAAGGGGGACGGTCTGGGGACCATAACAACAAGGGGGACGGTCTGTGGACCATAGCAACACGGGGGACGATCTTCGGACCATGGCAACACGGTGGACGGTCTGGGAACCATAGCAACACGTGGAAGGGACCTCGAGAACCTAAAACATTAGGGAGGTGGGGTAGAATTTCAACTCGAGGATTCAAGAAAAAATAACCTTGAAAGCAGGACTGCTCTTGGATACAGGGGTTGAAAGCAGGACTGCTCTTGGATACAAGGCCTTGAAAACAGGGGAAATTGGGGATATGAACTTGAAAAAGAGGATTGGGGATATAAAATCTTGAACAACATCGAATAAAGGGGTCGTGGACACCTTCAGAATATGAGGACCTTTGAACTTAGGACCTACATAAGGCTCTAGAAAATTTGCAACTCGGATGTGCTGTGTGTCGTATATTCGGATATAATATTTATAAATCCTTGAAAGCATAAAGGGGACTTAGTTGATATAAGAAATAGAAACCAAAGGACCTCCGCAATTAGGTCCTCGAATGCAGGGAAACTTGGGGAGGTATGAGTCAATGAAAGCGGGGGATATGGGGGTATAGGCCTCACAAACAGGAGAATCCGGAAAGGCAAGACCTTGAAAGCGAGAAACCTCGGGAATATAAGACTTCTAACACGCAATTCCAGCTGTTTTAATTTTAAGATATAATATTCGTTTATACATTTGTGCGAAAATGTTATACAGGGTTTCAAAGACGAGGTGTACCGCACGAGACGGAAGAAGTTTGCAGAAATTGCATTTCAGTACAAATAGTAAGTCATCTTCCGACCTTTTTGCTCTCTTGAATAATAAGTAGAAATTAAGTTCGATCTTGTTGTACCTCCTAGAAAATATACTTTGATGTTAATCAATTGGTACTCAACATTCAATCATAGTTCATCTACCCTGTACAGCGGCCAACCAATACCCCGTGTCAAATACACCGAGGAGGAAACCAAAACATGGTCAGTAGCATCAGTTGATTGGTTAGATACTTTCACGCATTCCAGTCAACTAGTGTACGTCTCAAACAATGCTATCATTGCCATTCTGTGGTGTCTATGTACAGGGGTGTGATATACCGGGAGCTGAACAAGATGTACCCGACGTACGCTTGCACCCAGTACCTGGAGAATCTGCCCCTCCTCAAACAACACTGCGGCTACAGGGAGGACGGTCTGCCTCAGCTAGAGGACATCTCCAAGTACCTCAAGGGTCAGTTATATAATGACGCGATGACGAGGATAAGTAAATATATATCAGATGAACAATATACATTGATTCAAATGTGTAGCTTGAGATCTTATTTGACTGTACTGTTATATTTACAGTCGATACTTGATTTTAGGACTTGTAAAATTTTATTAATTCAATTGGATTTTATTTCAATAATACGCTCCTCAGAATCTGACTCATCTCCCACTTCACGACAACAAACTATAAGTTTCTAAACCATAGCCATATTATCATTTATAACTATGTTTGACAGAGAAGACGGGGTTCACACTGAGGCCCGTGGCCGGGTACCTGTCGTCCCGTGACTTCCTGGCGGGCCTCGCCTTCCGCGTGTTCCACTGTACACAGTACATCCGACATAGCTCTGACCCCTTCTACACACCGGAACCGTTAGTAGTAATTATTATAAAATGAATATGTTGATATTTCACATATTTATACACTGTGTAGTAATTTTCTAAGTCGAACTTGCGGGAACTTGATGGCGAATGCACGAATGATAATTCGCGGATTTCCTGTCCCCCACATGGCACCATTTTTCTATTCCCTACCCACAGTGATTGTTGCCATGAGCTGCTGGGTCACATGCCACTGTTCCTGGACCCCAGCTTTGCCGAGTTCTCCCAGGAGATAGGCCTGGCCTCACTCGGTGCATCAGATGACGAGGTCCAGAAACTAGCCACGGTGCGTTCGATGTCATAGAAAAGCGTCCGACTATATGGTGTCATTCTTACCTTCACACATATGTTGCTTAGCAATCTCTTGTTGGATCAGGGAAAAAAGGACCAAACACCATATATGTGCGACTGCCTTTCCTTGAAACTGTTTCTAGTAGTTTATTCAATTTCCTAATGCCATACCTTTGACTCTGCAGTGTTACTTTTTCACGGTGGAGTTCGGGTTGTGTCGCCAGAAGGGGCAGTTCCGGGTGTATGGAGCCGGTCTGCTGTCTTCCGTCGGGGAACTCAAGGTATTTAATCCAGGCATATCGATGTCTCAAACCTGCTCAGCCATTCAAGTACTTTCCTGGTTGTATATGTACTTCCATTTGCACAAATAATCGAGATACACAGCGTACAATGGAATGGAAGCATGGACTTCATGTTTTTACATAGTTTTATTTGCCAACAAAATGTGTAGGCTAGCTGCTTGAAAAGCACTTGTATGATACCTGCTGGGATGTTGTTTTCAGCACGTGTTGAGCAAGGAAGCTGTCGTGAAACCGTTCGAACCTAGCACTACTTGTGAGGCGGAGTGCCGCATCACAACCTTCCAGGACGCGTATTACTACACCGACAGCTTCGAGGAGGCCAAGGAAAAGCTCAGGTAAAGAAGAAGAGAGTTGGAGTGGAATTTTTAAATATCTCCTACATGGATCTATTTCAAATTGCGTGTTTCATTGTGATGTTCAGATAGCTTGTGAATCTCGAGAAAAGCTATTTTGAACAAAATTTTGTTCAATAAACCAATCAAGTCTAGACTGCATAATAGCACGGGTGCCTTTATGGTCAATGTTTCTGATTACAGGGCCTATGCGCGTACTATCAAGCGGCCGTTCGAACTGGCCTATGACCCCTACTCAAACCGAGTGATCGTATTGGACAAGCCTGCTCCCGTGGCCAAGGCTTTGGATGACCTGACCCAGAAACTCGCTGTCGTCACCAGTGCAGTCAGCAAGATCGCCGCCAACTAAAGGCAGTTGTTATGTTTAGTTTGGCTCCGGCAATATGTGTAGTGTTGTGATTTTGTTCTAAAATACATGTCATATGATAACAAAGTGCATATACTGATACTTGCTTCATTTCACAACACGAACAGCTGATCACACGTCTCCATTGTTACGAAAGTTCAAGTGTGTGTAGATCCGGATATGCATAATTTGGGTCACTTTATGTCAACCAATGTTCACATCTACCTGCAACAGTATTCGAACTCACAGCTGGTGTATATATTAACGTGCTTTGTTGTGCCAGAGATATTTGATGTCAAATTATAATTGCTTTGTGTCAGATTTGAAAGTTAATCGCCTGTCTTGGTGAAAATAAAAATGTTGAAATCATAAACTGCAAATTTTCGTCATACCACCAGGAAGTCCCCCAATATCGTACTCGTAGGTGAGTAACTCACGGCTGAGTGGTCAGCCTACCCATTGAGCCCACAGCACACCCATCCTGGGTGGGGATCGGCCATGATAAATCCCTCGGTCACCGATGGGATTCGAACTCACGACCCCTCGGCTTTGAATCCTGCAGCTTAACCATTGCGCTATAGGGGCCGGTTGCACTGAAATGCGGAGTAACCAATCGGAAAACACAAATAAAGGCCTAATCTACTTTCTCTATGAAATCAACCTACTGTTAAAATATCGATCGAAAATGCAGGTTCGGCCATGGAGCAGGGTTAGGCCCATACGGTAGTCAATCACAGTGATTTGATGATGCATACAGGCAGATATATACATATTTTAACTTACATTTAAAAATCAGTAAAATATTTTAATCGTCAAGGACGTGGGAGCAGCCAATAGAAATGAACACACAAAAAACCCAAGTAATATCATCAGTCAAAGTAACATTACAGGGGTGCGAAATCTACCAAAGGCAATATGGAAGACCTTAAGCTTTAGTAAGCATGTTTATCATTTCCATTGATACAATTAACTCTTTCGCTGAAAACTATTCAGATGTGTCGTAAAATTGAAAATTGGAAATGAAAATAAATATTCATTCATTAATATCATAAGGGGTTAAATTTGGTTTATTATTGAAATATCTCCCCCAATATTTGGAATCTAGACTAAATAGAATATCAGCCTTCTTTCATAGATTCAGGCCTCCGCTGACATAAGCGGTACCAGGCATAACGTTGCTTCATCTATCCCAACAGCTGAATTTGTGATGAAGTGGATTTGCCTTCACCATCAATTAAAACATGCATCGGTGTGGTGTCACCACACCAAAATTTCCGTATGAAATTCCGTATATATTTGTGTTTATGGAATGATGTGTTATTGTGTTAATGGATTATAGTGTTAAGGTATGAAGCCTTCTAATTGCTGGAATGTTTCGATCGATTTCGATTCCGAACATTATTAATTCGTTCTCTGAACCCCACCACAGTAGTTCAGACATTGTACTAATTACATACATATTAGATTACAATATAAAGGTATTTTGGACGAATTGTCGATATTTTTCTGCGCATAAAGTTGTACATCCCACTGCGTTCACATTTTGTTGTTCTCTCCATACACTCGTGTAACTGTGATTGAGTTAACTTGAAAATTGAAATATACAATGTCTACATTTTCGGCCCGTGTGCCAATGTCAGATTTGCTGATGTATAGGAATGTGCTCAGGCGCCTATAATTTTATGTCAAATATTGAAGAGAAAACACACTTGCTTTACATTAATTGCATATATATATTTATATAAGCATTGTCATGTACACTTTTGATAAAGTAAGTTATAAAGTAAATTTATACATTAAAAATAAAGTAAATAAATTAATGAAGTAAATCAATAAATTACAAATAACTTTTTAAAATATATATAAATAAAAGACAAATTTAGAAAGTAATCTCAAAATTGTAATATCACATAGGATTTTTGTCAGCATGAGTTGTCTTCATTTCACGGGATGTGTCCCCACATCATAGCGTTCGGAGCACCAGTACAATATGACATAGTCGTGGTCCATACACTAGGATTCGATGTCAATGAATGATGCAAATAATACCAGAGAACAATGTACAGGAAAACTTTTGGTGGCAGACTTTGAATGCTATTGGACACAACAATGCAATACTTTTCCATAGCGAGACAATAATAATAAGAAGAGCCCAGCACCGGGTATGGGACGTGGACTGCGTGGTCCCTCCTGCCTCCAGAGTCCTCCTGATCGGGGCTTCACCGAGACAATATCAAAAGGAAAATTATATTGCTATATCATATTCTCACTCAGACAAATCAGAAATAATTGGTTCAAATAACTGCTCAAAATCATTCGTGACTTGATATCAACAACTGATATAATATAATAGTAAATTCCTAATAGCAAATTCGCACACTACACAGCAAATAATAATCTAGTTTTTATATTAAAATCAGGGTAACGTACGTAGCTTACCAGTGGATTGGTTTCGTAGATTGGCCTATATTTACATATGAAACCATTACCTAATCCAAACTCTATGAACCCTAGGTGCCCCTGAAGATTATTTGAATTCATGTTTAGTCTCATTATGAATGATATGATCAATACAATTATAATTTATATCTCTATACAAACTTATGGTATACCGCCATTGGTAAGTTGGAACACCATGATATTACAGCACAGATATAATATTGTTTATAGCACGATTGGTCACCAGAGGTCAAGACTGTATCATAATCATATGGGCCGGAAATCATATAAAGAAGCCGTATATGCTTGATTTTATGTGGGAAAACATTTGTAGATGACACCTGATTTAGAATGGACGACCAGTTCACTACACCGACCATGGACATGTTTGGCGTTGTCCAAGCTTCCATTCCGCAAACAATATAACACCCGAATTGTGGTAAAATGCGAGGCGTAGGCCCGCATAAATGAACAGTCACAGCCAAAACACCCACGTGCAATATGCGCGCGGTTTTAAGGAATACATCCACACTCGATATAATGCAGACTGAATTCGCGATTGATCTGCCGTCAAGTGCCACATAAAAGCGGATTTCGATCCTGAAGAGGCCCTTTAGATCGAGGAAATATTACTTCCGCCCTGCGCGCGCCGATTTACAGCACGACTGATTGCCCGATACCAGATCGATATTGAACACGGGATGTGTTAAGTTGCAGTCATTCCTCAGTATAATATCTCAATATTTGTCGACATGAAAATTTAACTTTTTTGCTTGGAATTTCTCTTATATTATCTCACCATCAGCACAAATAAAGTCCAGGTTTTGGTTTATATCCAATCTTCATTTCCTCTATACTGATTTGGAAAAAAAACCTAATATTAGCCCATTTTACAGGCTTTATAATGGAGCATTGACTTCAACATTTACAGGAATCTGTTCTCACGGAATAATATTCTATGATTTTGATATTTTCCTTCGTTTTATAGATTGTCAGGAATGTATCGAAACTATGCGAAATATTCTTCATAAATACCTGATCGATTTCTCTTCTACATACATGTATATCGAGAGAGATTGCGTCAACCATTAACGATATTGGATTTATTCAGCTTGAAATGTTGACATGTCTGCTACGGTTTCTGTCGTCACAGAGATTTAAAGGTAAAAATAACTGATATCGCTAGATCCCTGAGTAAACGAGACAGAGGGACACAGAGACCAAGTCGGGAGGTACTCGAGTCTGAGCGAGACGCTGGGACTCGACTTTCATCTCTAGCTGTCAAGCGGGAACCCTGACGACTCGGTGTGTGCGGGGTAGACTAGCTCCAGGGTTACTAGTGATCCCAACCCTGTCTCAATCCAATCCAGTTCACACACACACTGCAATACAAAAGTCTCAAATCGAATGTCTGTATTCAGTGACCGATCTGGCTCCGGTGTTGGCCAACAAACAAGAGGCCACTGATTGGCAGCAATACCCAATACAAGGGGAGAGAGAGAGGGAGTGAGACTGAACAGGGCCGGTCGACTGATGTATGATCGGATCCACAGCCGCAGCCACTAATTGCAAACTGCCTTCATGCTTTCTGGCTCCAGAGCAACAAAATAAAAACACGCTCAAAACCTGCAACTGCAGCTGCATTCCGCGATATGGAGCTTGAGGGATTCTTACGTGGGCCTTAATAATTGAAAAGCCAAACCTATTGATTGCAGAGATGCTAGCCATGTGTACTGTTAAATTGTTCGGAGCCTGTGGGAGGTTATCGGTCTTTGGCATCAAGTGTAAACACCCTGGAGCTCACAGGGCGCGGTAAGGGCGCGGAAGGATACCCCTTGCTCCATCACCACCCCGCCAGGTCGGCGAGCTCGCCACTTGGAACAGGCCGCTTTATGGTCAGCTATTTACCGCACTTCTGGAAGCCAATAGGACAGTTACCTAGCGCCTGTCGGTCTGGCATTGCCTCCATTGCCCCAGCCTTGGCACGGATTTCAGTCTGTGAAGTGGGCCGGACAGACGGATGGATTGGTTCCTTTCACGGACGGCACGGGTCCTGTATTAGACTGACTCCCTAGGGACCGCCGACACACTGCCATGGACAGGTCGCTATCTACAAGACGCAAGCACCATGTGCAAATCCCGAGATAGACCTGAAGGACAGATATTGCATGGAGCCCATGGGATGATTGGAACCGGTGACAACTCAGACCACGATGTGACATCGGCAATGGCCCAGACAGACAAGAGCTGATTTATAGCAGCCTAAACTCATCACCGCGTGTCAATTGAATGTGGAGTTAGAAGGGGAAAAAAGTCCAGTACTGGGATTAAAAGAATATTGAATTGATGACGCTTCATTGCCCTGGCAAGCCCTGGGTGAAGATGATGAATTGAGTTGTTGCCGATAAAAACAACGTTCTCATCGGGATCAATTTTTCATTGGCCAGATATGTAATGGATAGCTACCAGACAATTATTAAAAACGCATGGCATATAGCGGTTCGATGGAGGCGCGATATAGGATATTAATCCGCTGAAATGGAAACGTGACAAGGTACAGTGAATCATCTAGGAATTTTACTGTTCGAGGGGAAGTCGTTATCAGTTCCTTATTGTTGTTGAACATGAATGTTCATGTGTTTAGGTTTTTTTATCGCCAGATTTTATCAATGTCTGGCGAAGTTTTGTGATTGATCCAGAAGGTAGAAAAAAACTGTTGTACAGAAAGTTGATTATCGGTAAACATTCAACTTGAATGGTGAAAAATGGTATAGTGCTGTTAATGTTGGGAATGCAAACTTTCCAGGACATGAATCAGATTTGATCGCTTACACGTAAGCTCCGACATGCAGTTAAGTGTTCAGTTGTCTCCCTTTTTTATCACACGTGGAACTGTCTTCGTTGATCCATCAAAACCATTGATTCAGCCCTCGAGTGTTTTGTGAATAATTTATGTGCAATCCTTTCAATGCATTCATGTAGTGCTTATAGTATCTCTAAACCCATGTATATCCTCCCTGCTTTCTTCTAAAGGTGCCAAATTTGCAGATGATCGGTTACGTTTGTTTTTTCAGAGAGCCTGTACATATCTAACATGAGCGGCTGAGGGGTCAGTGTCGTGGACACTAGTCTAGGGGCGCCTGGACCATGGCTTGGACCAACTGGACCGAGGAGACTCTGCTCAGCAAGGCTCTCAGTACCTTGTACACGGAACCCACCACTAACAGCGGGGAAGGTATGCAACTATGCACCAGCGTCATTGCTATTTGACCAAACTTCTTTAGGACATGTCCAAGGTATCTGTGAGTCCCGTGTAAACCATGCAGCTACTGATCACGGCAACACATAGTGGAAGAGAGTCTGTTCAATGTCAACACTTTTGTTGGTATCGTCGGTTCATTATCAAGTCTCCATGAAGTCCATATATGCCCTCCAGAGGCCCCCACCTTTAATTGATCCTGAGGGATTAGAGCCGGACCCCTCAAAATTCGAGATTCAATGGCTTTTTAGGGGTTAGATCGGAGACTGAAATAACCCCTGGCCCCTGTCGAATACCAGTATGGAATTATGTGCTTTCATCTCAAATTAGCATATTGGGCTATGAAGTTTTGTGCAATAAATTGTAATGTTCTTGACAATATATCATAGAGAGACAGAAGATAAAATGTTTCTCTCTCTCTCTCTCTCTCTCTCTCTCTCTCTCTCTGTTGATTTTGATGGAGAGTCTCTAAGCGTGATGACTATAAATTATTCCCCTTTTCGCCTGGACTGTAGGCAGTTTGTTCACATCACTAATAGAAAGCTAATCGAACGTATCGATTTCCACATGTCCGCAAACTTTATTGTTCCTCCCCAGGGGATTGACATTCTATCCCCAAACCTTCCCATCATCCTGCCCCCTCCAACCCCCCCCCCCCCCCCCTCCCCATTACAAGTCGTGGGGTGGCCGCATAAGGCAGTGGAATATCAGATAAACGCTTCTCCAGATATGATCCCTGAACTATTGCAAATTGAGTTCTATGTGAGCATGGACGATACTGTGCAGGAAGTGATGTACTTGTGCTGTACATGGAAAGAAGAAAATGAAGAACGAATCTCTTTTCGTAGATGTAGGGATGTAAATATATTCCTGAAATGTTGTTTAGAAAAAAAACTTAATAACTGCGAATTCTTTAGGTATGAGTACAACTTTGCATTACCCGAGGAATTGTAATTGGCTAATAAGTACTTTAACTAGTTTCCCGGCGGTAAAGATTGTGGTGTATATGGGAACGCATGAGAAATCATGTGCAACAATTTCTCGCAGTCTGGTGTGGTGCAACTTTTCAAATCAGAAAAGATATGTGGTTCATTTTTCAATCGTATTGTATATTGTAGATACTGGGTCAAATTCCCAGAACATTTCACGAATCATGTATTGATCGCTAAATAGTGTGTCATAACGGTCTTCTCTCTCTATTTCTCTCTCTCTCTCTATGAAATTCTGGCAGTCAATGTTGAAAGACTAAAGTTAAGTTCATCTGTCAGTGAAACACGCTTTTTGGCCATAGTTTTGTTTTGGATAATCGAATCAACTTGAAATTTTTTGTGTCTTAATTGGGTATCATGCCGTAATTTTTCACCAAATTTCAGAGTTTTATCTCAAGAAATGAAAAAGTTGGCAATCTACCTCAATGTTAAAATTCAGTCGAAAATGAGATCAAATGAAATCCAACAAATTCAGGGCTTTCATGATGTTTATGCCAGTACAAAATGAATTTATTGATTTGAAGTCGGTAGGCATAGTCGCGGTGTATATTAAGTAAATAAGTTTATTGTGGAACAATATATAACTCAAACATCAGATAAGAGTCGTTTTTGTATGCAGACCCTGATATTCCATGTTGGGGCTGAATTTTAACATTGGGGTAGATTACCAACTTGTTCAATTTTTGAGAAAGAATTATGAAATTTGGTGAAAAATTACGGCATGATACCCAATTAAGACACACAAAATTTCAAGGTGATTCAATTATCCAAAACAAAACTACAGCCAAAAAGCGTGTTTCACTGACAGATGAAGTTTAATATACACTTAGTCAATCCTCTTAACACATATACCGATATTTTTGAATGCAGAAACAGTTTATTTGTTGCAATAATAACACACAACGACTTCCTGTTAAGTTCGTGAACTTATATGTCTATGCGCTTTATATAAATTATCGATATAAAATCTTCGCTCTTGCTTATAGATGTTTGTAATTTCTATGAATGTTGCTAAAGAATCGAATTCTCGTGCGATTCTATCGCTAGAAATCTGTGTCAGTAATTAGGGTTTTATTGCTGTTTACAAATAAGTACGATGTTATTTTTTCCTTCCATGCCGCGCTAAGCATCCTGGGAGCTGCGCGAATCTTTCGATGCCGTCAAAACTCGCTTGTATAACGGCGGTAATAAATACCATAGTATTGCACGCTTTTTCACAGTATTGTACGTGGAATAATGTGATTGGGGAAATCAGTTCCGATTCACAAATGCACAATTCATTGAGAAGAAATCAATCAATATTCACTGACCCCTGTTTGAGATCGATAAATTCACGCATATATATACATGTATATTTCACTTGATATACCAACAAATTTAGCTCAATAATTTACCACCACTTTTTCACCAATCAAAATTCTTTTCTGCTTTCATTCCCATATGAACATTTTACTGTTATGCTACCTGGTCAGATAGATAAGTTAAAATATTCACTAATGTTTTATTGTATGCATGAACAACATCAATTCAGCTCGGTTTTATTATTGATCATTTGATTTGAAATGCGATCAATCTATTCACTACAAAACTATCGCGAACGTGCGCGAACGTGCTAATTATTATAAATTAATATGTCGATATAATATTGTTCTTGTGGTCAAAACCATCGATGATACCAAGATAGTTTATACGACAAATTTAACATGTTTTAATCCAATCAAGTTACAAATCAAACAATTGTCTGTCTGTTTGCTGCTTTTTGTTTTCTGTTTGTTTAGTTAGATGTTTTCTTTCGCTCACTGTTTGTGGCTCTCAAAATACATCAATGTTTGTTAAGTAATCAACAAGGCCTTTCCAGGTCTTTGAACCTTGCATGTTGGAGCATTCGCAGTAACAATCCATCAAATGATGTATTTGGTTAGATTTTTGGCTCATGTATAAATGATGATCATTACAGTGTGAAGTTTTTCCCCGAGTTCCATGATACATGATAACTACCAATACCATGATCATAAAGTTAATTTTCTTATAAATGCTCGCCGGTTACAATCATTCATGGCCCAGTTTGATGAAGCCGTCTCGTCGTTTATCCACATACATGTAGCCTTTAAAGTATTCATGGTCTGCTAATATATGTGTCAGACTGTAGTTTCTATTACCTATATTATGAATTGGGTTATGCTGTCAGCTGCTGCTCCACAGCACGTGAAATATTAATATGGCCAATGGACACAGGTGACGCTCTCATTGTGTCATGCCATTTATCGCCCGAGGACAATATTCAGCAATAACGGCCTGGAATGCTGAGGATAATAATTCAGTGCAGCTTCAACTGACATCATACCACAATGCATCATGTCTTTTGTTGGCAATGTTCAATTGGCTGCTTGAAGGTGCTAATCCATAATTTGAAAGGCTCGACTCCGGGTCCATGAATAAGTGATTTCTCGGGAGTTTGGGGGGATTGGATTGAGCGGCCGCTGGCGTAGAACCCCCTGAGGGGTAACTACGTGGCCGGTCTCTGGCGCTAGAACCCCGGACTTGTCCCAGCCACGGGGTAGACAGCGGACTGGGTGGTACAGGAGCCGCGGGACAGCTTGATTCAACAGTGTGCGACATTCTTGTGGGAGGAAGCAAACCCCCTACAAACTACATATTCCCCGACAGTCGGCCCAACTCCTTGTCTGTCTCCCGGACTCTGGACCGTGCCTAATCTGGAGGGTACATAAAATATTGTCGGGCAAACGGACGGGCATTGCAGCACAAGGAAAGCGACAGCCAACTGGCTGGACAGAACAGGAGGAGACGACAGGACGAAGCCATAGAGGCAGTGAACGCTTGGAGGCTGTAAATTGCAATCTCTGCCAGCGGCCAGAGAAGAGAAGTCGCAAACATCAGATCCTTGGGATTTAATGCTGCCCCAGTTCTATCCGTAGTGTTGTGAAGACGTGAACTGACATTCCATTACACTGTATATCATCAGTTCACTAGAAGCCTGCTGGCAGCGATACAACCTGTACAATAGTTGGACTGCGTGATGCCAGGCGGGCCCCTGCTGCAAGCAACAACATCGCAATACTATCCATTACCCAGGGACTGCCCACAGCGGCTAGAGAGCTATTTATTACGGAGGCATGTGTGGCGGGAAGTGGATATCATGGCACAACAAGGAGCAATTCGCCGAGTACTGAAAGTTTGATGAGGGCAGACGATCTTCAATGAGGAAGGAAGTCAGCAAGACAAACCTGAGATAGACACCGTCTTCTGTTTGGATAGCACTGAGAACTGTCTACGAATGGCAAAAGCCAGAGGTCATACAACCCACGTGGAACCCTGAAGCGGCTACGTTTGCCTCAAACATTTGCAAAGAACAATGGAATGATCGGATACATATTGCCTCTATACACTGGATATAGCATAAACGTGATATTACTGTGGATAAGATTCGCTGACCATCATCAAACAAAAGACAGCGGAGAAGTGACCAGTAGCCCTCAGTGTCCTAGGTTTGATTGAGTGGAGCCGTCACGATGCAGTTTGTACACACGGGACTCCTAGCTCCCGTGCCTCATGTCGAAGGTGATTAATTTCCCCAGAGTTTTCGTCCCGGTCAAGTCCGACAGACCCCGCAATAATTGGCCGGCCAATACGCGCGGCCGGACTCGATCACTACTGGTCCATCAATAATTTCTGCTTGTCCCTCCAGTGTCCACTTCTGACCAATAACGCACCCGATCTGTTGTTTTAGTATCCTGGTCGGGGAATTATCTTTATTTATTGGGATATTCTTCCAACCAGCACGGTGTGTAGACATGCTGCAAATAGCTTGCTGTTTCAGCACGGTGCAATAATCAGTCAGCACGGTGGGTCAATTGCTCACAGTTTTATTGAGCCGTGCAGGACACCGCAAATATCTTCGTCGTTAATTCGCTAGGTAATTTGCTAAGAAACGAGTTAACATTTTAATATGCCTCCTGGTGGAAACATTGACAATAGTGAGAGTAACACGAGTAATCTGGTCACAGGTTGGATACATCCATGCGCAAGCGAACAATACATGAACATTGTATCATATGTATGACTTGGAAACATTACCTACATGTAATCCTCCAGAATGATTATGGAAAGTAGTTATGTATATGTTGAGTTTCTCGAGAAGTTTCCTTCAGTGTGATTGTTCTCTAAATCTGAAATCACTGGAAACACTGAAGGATTTTGCGAACTGACGACTAGACTACGACTGGTCAACACATCCACCATCTACATGTATTGTCTGCGCCTGAACCAGCATCCAATATTGCCCGATATTAAACAATGATTGTATATTTACTACCCACATGGTCAGATCAGAAATAATAACGACCGGTCTGTTGGCGAGCAATTGTTTACATACATTGCCCCACATCTGGCCAGGAAGCATGCGGGAATGGACCTTAGAGTCTTGGTGCAGGATGTGGGAATGTTTGATTGTATAGGGACAGTCCCATGTTAACACAGGTCTGAGTGGCAGGTCACCTGCATTATTTTTTGTTCTAACCATCATCTTACGTTATGTAATTGGGGAGAAAAATGGTTGTTCCATCACACGCAATGCACGTGTCACCGCTTTGATAAGAAATCTGGCCGCGAACTCGTCCAAACAAGCACACTTCTCTGGATTGCCTGGAACGCTCACAATGCCTCGCATCGCTCACCGCTTTTTCAAACATTCCTCACACAAATCTGGTAAAAAAAAGTCTCTTCCGAAAAACAGCTCTGTGGATCAGCATAATTTATTGATATTGTATTGCAATTTCATCCTTGTGATTCAACTTTCCTATTTCATACATGTTTTCCCTACAACGAATCGTTTAGGAAATTATTGTCTATCCACTAAGATACTACTACTATATTTTCAGGGGAGCGACTCCAGAACTGCCACAATGAGGAGCGATCTCTGGATGTCACATACTTCTGCTCCAATGTTCAGGATAAGGTGAGTGCGGTCAGAACCACCTATATCAAGAGAACATGCATGTCTCTTTGAACGTCGATTTATTTATTCATTTTATCAAATGTATGAAGCACCCATTTCAAACATACAGTCCGCTCAAATACGTCGCTCAATATCCCTCATGTAGTGTAATGTTTTATAGAATGGAATTAGAAACAGAATAATCCACTGGAAATATTACATCTTGCCCTGAACTGTATAAATGCATGTCACCCCTAGATGAACGTGGTACTGGCGCTAAAGCCGGTGGAGCCGCCGGTCCGTCGCTATGGCACCACGGAGCCCCCGAAGGTGGTCCCCATGCGCCTGGTCTGTGTTATCGACGTCAGCCACAGCATGTCGGAGGCGTACGGACTGGACGATGACATCAGCAAGCTGGACAAGGTCAAGATGTTCATCCAGCTGCTGATCCACAGCCTGAACAACGAGGACCATCTGTCCATCGTGACCTTCGGCACGGTCTCCAAGGTCGTGCTCCCGCTCAAGCGCATGTCTCCGGACGGCAAGGTACGATCGAGGGATTGCTAAGCATGCTATGTGTAGTTTTGTCTAGGGTCAAAGGGATTGCTAGCTGTATTGAGATTTAGAGTTGAATATATATTCAACAACTGACCATTCTCGATGTTGGTATCATATTTCAGTCGGATTCTTCACGATGATGACATGTACTAGTATATCTGAGTTTGTGATATGTATCGCTTCTATAATAAATATGATGAGGTACAATGTTGTGTAATATTTTAGAATAAGAGTTTCTTTCCTAATGGGAAGGAACAGTTTTTAAGATGTGAGAAGTGTACCTTCTTCGGAATATTCTTATTAGTTCTAATAATTATATCAAGGTAAGGTATGGCATTTGTGTATATTAGCAAAGAAGGTTTTCTAATAGAAAGGTAGGCTACAATGTTTTGAGAACGTGAGATACGTGTCTGTCTGGATTTTATATCCTGATGACATGTTGGAAGGCTTGAGAACAGGTGTTGGGATAGAGGGTGAAGTTTTAGAGAAGGAACAACGTGTGAAGTGTCCGGAAGCTAGATCATTTCATGCGGAGGAGGAGGAGGAGTTTTGCTGACAAGACAAAAAGTAGGCATGTTCCTGTAGCTGTCGTCTTGTATCAAGTGTGTTTTGGGTTTCTCGGATACATGACGTGATATAAACAAGATCACTACCCTCTTGTTTACTCGACAAGTATTCCATGTTCAGTAGATTTATCAAGTGTTATAAATATGAAGATTGGAGCGCCACATCCACCTGTCAGTGCGGATAAATGGGATTTTTGTGATAGTCTTTTTTTCCCCACTTTCCTGGTCTGTTTCGGAAGAGCAGTTTCATTCTGCTCATTTCCCTCGCCATCTCTTCAATGCGCCACTCGTCCGATATAAATCAATACCCTGCTCCTGAGGCAGGGGAATCAGAGGGTTAACATGGACTCGGCCAGTCATTCGACAAGTCATTCGACAATGAACATTAATTGAACACTACACGCGCCCGTGCCACTGTACATGTACTAGTTATTTTGTACAGAAAAATTAGCCCAATGGGCTAGAAAGGTTACCGGAGAAATATACAGAGTTAAGCCGAGAAAGTTGAAAGTCAAATTCAAGGTGACCACTGAAATCGCCATATCTCTAACCTTGAAAATGGGATCAAAGGTTAAATTCTAGATCACCAAACTATTCAGCATACATCATTTCCTATATGTTCACTATGGACCCCTAAGCTGTAAATTTGATAATAGGCGAGATATAAGCCATTTTGTAATCTGACTTTGAAAATAAAATGACTGACCTTGAAATTTAGGTCAAAGGTCAAATTCAATATCATTATAATATTCAGAATATATCATTTCCTATATGTTCACAATTGATTCCTAAGCTGTAAAGTCGATAATAAGCGAGATATTAGCCATTTTGTCCTGTTGACCTTGAAAATGAGGTCAAAAGTCAAATTCAAGGTCACTAGAATATTCAGCATATATCATTTCCTATATGTTCACAATTGATTTCTAAGCTGTAAAGGCGCTAATAAGCAAGATATTGGCCATTTTGTCCTGTGACCTTGAAAATGAGGTCAAAAGTCAAATTCAAGGTCATGAGAATATTCAGCATATATCATTTCCTATATGTTCACAATTGATTCCTAAGCTGTAAAGTCGATAACAAGCGAGATATTAGCAATTTTGTCCTGTGACCTTGGAAATGAGGTCAAAGGTCAAATTCAAGCTCATGAGAATATTCAGCATATATCATTTCCTATATGTTCACAATTGATTCCTAAGCTGTAAAGTCGATAATAAGCGAGATATTAGCCATTTTGTCATGTGACCTTGGAAATGAGGTCAAAGGTCAACTTCAAGGTCATGAGAATTTTCAGCATATATCATTTCCTATATGTTCACAATTGATTCCTTAGCTGTAAAGTCGCTAATAAGCAAGATATTGGCCGTTTTGTCCTGTGACCTTGAAATTGAGGTCAAAGGTCAAATTCAAGGTCACGAGAATTTTCAGCATATATCATTTCCTATATGTTCACAATCGATTCCTAAGCTGTAAAGTCGCTAATAAGCAAGATATTGGCCATTTTGTCCTGTGACCTTGAAAATGAGGTCAAAGCTCAAATTCAAGGCCACGAGAATATTCAGCATATATCATTTCCTATATGTTCACAATTGATTCCTAAGCTGCAAAGTCGATAATAAGCGAGATATTAGCAATTTTGTCCTGCGACCTTGGAAATAAGGTCAAAGGTCAAATTCAAGGTCACGAAAATATTCAGCATATATCATTTCCTATATGTTCACAATTGATTCCTAAACTGTAAAGTCGATAATAAGCGAGATATTAGCCATTTTGTCATGTGACCTTGAAAATGAGGTCAAAGGTCAAATTCAAGGTCACGAAAATATTCAGCATATATCATTTCCTATATGTTCACAACTGATTCCTAAGCTGTAAAGTCGATAATAAGCGAGATATTAGCCATTTTGTCCTGTGACCTTGAAAATGAGGTCAAAAGTCAAATTCAAGGTCACGAGAATATTCAGCATATATCATTTCCTATATGTCCACAATTCATTCCTAGTCTCTAATTTCAATATTAAGTGAGATATTAGGCTTAATGTGTGCCATTATAAAGCATAGGAAAATTTAACATGGGAAAGTCACATTTGGGCCGAGTTGGGGCCCAAAATGGCCCACTTCAAGCGATTCAAGCGCAACGAAATTTATACATGTCACAGGGGTACATATGAGGAGTGTTTTTCATCAATAAGAAAATAAAGTTACTGAACAGATTTTGAGAAAACGACCGTCAAAGTCCAAAATTGGCCATTTTTCGACGAAAACGGCCGCTCTGACCTTGAAACCAAGGTCAGAGGTCAAATTCAAGGTCACGACAATAATCAGCATGTATCATTTCCTATATGTCCACAATTGATTCTTAATCTCTAATCTCAATATTAAGTGAGATATTAGGCTTTAATGTGTCCCATTATAAAGCATAAGAGAATTTAACATGGGAAAGTCCCATTTGGGCTGAGTTTGGGCCCAAAATGGCCCACTTCGAGCGATTCAAGGGCAACGAAATTTATACATGTCACAGGGGTACATAGGAAGAGTGTCATGCATCAATAAGAAAAAAAGTTACTGAACAGATTTTGAGAAAACGACCATCAAAGTCCAAAATTGGCCATTTTTCGACGAAAACGGCCGCCATTTTGAAAAAAATGCGAAAATCAAAAAACTATAAAAAAAAATTTCCTGGAAATATTTTTAGGTATTTTTGTGCCAAATTTCAGAAATATTCGCCTGTAAACTTTAATGATAAAAATGTGGACGGACGGACGCCGGACGACGGACGCAACGCCACGGCAGTAGGTTATCGGACCAAAGGTCCGGTAACCTAAAAAATTAGCCCAAAGGCTAAGATAGGTTACCGGACAATTTTGGTTTGACCATGGCAGCATTGGCAGGTTACAGACCTTGACATTTACCAATCAAGGTTCGCAGTGTAAATCCCAATCAAGGTCATCCGTATGAACTTCGATGTTACCATTACATGTATGTGTGCGGCATTTGATATTCTATATGTTGGGTGGAATTGTTTAGGCCGCTCAGGTCAATTTACACATTCCAAGTCAGACATTTGGCACTCAAGGTCATCTGACGTCAAGTTCAAGGTCATCATTAGTTGTGCCATATATGTCTTCCTGTTCATAACATGAGCTCTCTCTGCAAGCATTCCATCTACAGAGGCAAATCTGGGCATTTTTTGACCCCAAAATGGCTGTTTTGACCTTTCAAGGTCATCGAAGGTCAGATTCAAGGTCACCACACAAGTCGCCATATATGACTTCCCATTTGAAAGTGCCAATTTCTAAGCTCTATCTTCAAGCGTTCTATGAGTACAGTCCGGACAGCTCCCATTATGAAGGAAAAAAGTGCCGAAAATTTTCCAAGTCCAAAATTTTTTCAAAGGGTGAAAATTTTTTTTTGCCTAGAAATGGCCCAAAATGGATAGTAATGTGATTTGGGGTGAAAAAATTTTTTTTCGCCGACTTGTCAAAAAGTCAAAATGGCCGCCACAAGGAGATCGGTGATTCAAGGGCAACAAAACTTATACACGTCACAGAGGTATATAAGAGGAATCTTTTTAAGCAAAAATCTCAAAACTGATCTGACACTTTTTGAGAAAATACAGACCAGGTGCAAATTTGAGCGTTTTTCGACCCAAAAATGGCTGTTTTGACCTTTCAAGGTCATCCAAGGTCAAATTCAAGGTCACCACACAAGTCGCCATATATGACTTCCCATTTGAAAGTGCCAATTTCTAAGCTCTATCTTGAAGCGTTCTATGAGTACAGTCCGGACAGCTCCCATTATGAAGGAAAAAAGTGCCGAAAATTTTTTAAGTCCAAAATTTTTTTGAAAGGGTGAAAATTTTTTTTTGCCCTAGAAATGGCCCAAAATGGATAGTAATGCGATTTGGGGCGAAAAAAATGTTTTTCGCCGACCCGCCAAAAATTCAAAATGGCCGCCACACGGAAACCGGCGAATTTAGGGCAACCAAACTTATACATATCACAGAGGTATATGAGGGGAATCTTTTGAAACCAAAAACTCAAAACTGATCAGACAGTTTTTGAGAAAAGGGCTGTCAAAGTCCAAAATTGAGCGTTTTTCGACAAAAACGGCCGCCATTTTGAAAAAAATGCGAAAATCAAAAAACAAAAAAATACCTCCTTCTCAAAGTATTTTTAGGCATTTTTGTGCAAAATTTCAGAAAGATTCGATCGTTAACTTTAAAGATAAAAATGTTAACGCCGGACGGACGGACGGACGGCTAGACGGACGGACGGACGACGGACGCAACGCCATGCCAATAGGTTATCGGACCAAAGGACCGGTAACCTAAAAACTGGAAATATGTGTGAATATCAACTCTAATTTACGTAATGTTTTATTCATACCGATAATTATGTTGTTCTATGCAAGTGTATTCCAAGTTTCTCCCCCCCCCCCACCTCCCTGCCAGGAACAGGCCCAGCGCGCCCTGAACGACATCCGACTGGGAGGAGTCACAAACATGAGCGCCGGCATCTTCACAGCCATAGAGCAGTTCAACACTCAATTCGCTAAAAGGTACACAATACTATGGTTTAATCGAATTATTTGAAATGTGATGATAACTATTTGGATTGATTAGGGGTTCAGACCAAAGTTTGCTCACGAAAACTTACTCTGTACTAAATAAAATGGTTTGAAATTAAACTAGACATAAAAGCCTATAGGCTTTGTGGCATCCCCCAATTTTTCTGTTCTTTTCTAATGGTGAAACTTGACTGTTATTATAATACATATACCAGGATTATTGAACACAGGTGGGAGTGAGAGTTCAAATTATAGCAGTTGCTCACTAGACAAATGTCCATCAGATATTTGTTTTAATCTCAATAGGTATTAAATGTACAGACATGACAGACATTCATAATACAAGCAAAAAGGAAATTATTCTGGGTTCTGGCTAAGTAAAACAATGATAATTTGGTCACTGCATGTGAAATACAGCTAGAAAACAAAACAATGCATGTAGTTTCATCCAGATAAACACAGTGCTGTTTTAACTGAATACAATGAACAATTGACCGGCAACCAAGGCCCAGGCAGACCTTCAAAGCTGTTATCTTCAGTTTGGGTCATCATTATATAACCACCTATTGTTTTCTTTAGAAAGGGAAGGAGGGCATTGTTCCAACTTGTTGGTGTTAGTATAGTAAACTGGGGTGAGGGGACAGGAGAGGGGGGGGGGGGGGGGAAGAGGGGCAGTGCATACAAGTCACTGATACATTGCTACATTCATATGCAGATTAGACTGGCTGACAGTGGAGGTGGGGGAGGGAGAGGGGGGGGGGGGTATTGCCTTATCACAGGCATTACTGAGCAGGGCTCTCATATACTGCACTGGCTGAGAGGGCAGAGCCTAGCCTCATGCTGGACATGCAGGCTGCAGTCAGTGAATACAGTAGCATGGCTCAGTCACAGTATTACATCTGCATGGGGGCAGGCGAGGAAAAAATTCTAAGTCCAAAAAAAAATACACCCAAAAAATTTTTTCCCCCTGGAAATTGCCTGAATCAAATTATGACATTGACAGGAATCGCCCGATTTTTTTTTCCAAAATGGCCGCTGGCGGCCATCTTGGATTTCGGGTCTCGACGAAAAACAATAGGGGTTAGGAGCAAAGTATTTCGGATGAGCTGTGAAAATTTCGGAAAGATAGATAAAGGCGTTCAAGAGTTATGATCCGGAAACCGAACGGCGGAAGAAAAAAAAAAAAAAAAAAAAAAAAAAAAAAAAAAAGAAAAAAAAAAAAAAAACAGACAAAAACATAAGGCCTCCCGATTTTCAATCGGGATGCCTAATGATATTCCACCTTGGTCCCCGTGTCCTTTCATGAAGCGGCGGCAATGTCCACATACAACATCATATAATCCGTCAAAATTGATACCAAGGGAAATACCTAATGACGTTTACAATGTTGAATTTTGCAGTCGGTACTTCGATGACAATATCGTGTTGTTCACTGACGGAATGGCGAATGAGGGGGTGATAGAGACGGCCGACATGGTCCGAGAGGTCCGCACCAAGATCAAGGCTATGAAGGAGGAATGTCACTTCGAGAACGACTACTCCATCAAGATCTGCACCATGGGAACAGGCGGCTTCCTCCCAGAGGCGCTCTTCTTCGTGGGGCAAGCGTTCAGCAGCGACGCGTTCTATTTCCTCGAGGAGAACACCAACCTCGAGCTCAACATGATGAAGCCGGTGCTGTTCCGACAGAACGGCCTTGTCTCGAGCATCAAAGTGCGAGTGGTGCCACTCAATGGCGTGTCCCTAGTTGTGGACGACATGACTGATGATTACCTGCACCCGGACCAGGATCACAGCACGAATACCGAGAGCGGGGCCTCCTACTTCATCCATGATATCTGTGTGAACATGTACAGACATGTAGTGTGTTCCTTCACGCTGCCTAAGAAGCACAAGAAGGCGCTGAAGGGCAAGGACGTGCTACGGTTGGAGGTGGAATATCGTAATGCCACGATGCAGGTTTGTACGATAGAGAAGATCGTCTCTTACGAGGAGATCCCGAAAAAAGAGATTGGTAACCGTGATCCGGACGTGGCAGTCATTGCCGTTCAGAACTGCCGCGTGGCTGCCAAGAAAACACTAGACAACGCCGCAGTGTACATGAAGAAACTCGACAGGTCATCCGCTAAGACGACCATCCAAGACGGCGTCAACAACATACGTGAACATCTCGAGTACGCCAAGACGTTAGTCTCCTCCGAGGACTCGCACTTAATCCTCTCGCAGGAGATTGAACCAATCGTCATCAACTTGGAGAACTGTGAGTCGTACTTAGGCAACTTCACGGTACGTTGGGACGACGCTTGGGGTCGGCTCAAGGCCCTGAGTTCGTCCATAGCGCGCGAGGTGCCGACAGCCACAGGGGTATATGCCGAGGGCGCCGAGCTCTACAATGCGCCCAAGGTACAGGACACACTGAATGACCTCTGCGTCAAACTGAAGGACATCTATAGCTCCATGGGGCTGGCCACTGACACCATCGACAGCTACTTTGGTGTCATCAAAGAGCTGGAGACGAAACTCGATGACCACAAGCTGCCAGAAACGATTGTATGACTTTGAGCGGCCGGTGGGCAGCACCCTGCTATCTCGGACTCCAGGTCTTTCCAGTGCGGTCGCTTCTGAGTCAGCGTGTCTGTCATGTGTACGGCAAGTGTGTAATATGTGTCACAGCTAAATTTATCAAATTGTGTTCGTCTCTATTACTGCTAGGCTATTAATAAATTTCTTTTTACAAAGAAAAACGTTCTTGCAATAAAAGTGAATACCCGGTAGTATGAACACGCATACACGTAGCTTCAAAATTACCCTGGGATCATAGCGAGACCTCGATGGGTTCGAAGCAGAATGCTTTACGATGCTGCGTTGTGCAGTCATCGTGATATCCCGATTGAAGTAATGACGATAATAGGCTCTGGAAAACATTGGTTACTAAATCATAACGTGTAATGAACATTTTCAACATTACATAATAAATGACAATGCACATACAGTAGTAGCATAAAAAGATGCAAATATTGCAACGTGTAGATGTAGATCTAGATCATGTAGATCTATGTAAGCGTATCGCTACCATAGGGGAAAGTTTGACAATGGGCCAAACACTTCTGCCAGACAATGGCCAATGACTCTACATGTAATCGATTCAAATAAACCATTGGCCTAATAACGTCTTGCGGTCTGGGTTATCTCTAGAGTTTGAGCTATACAGTGTATGACCTTGAAATTCTGATATTCTATCTTGGCATTTTGAGTTACTATCTCCAATTTATAGGTTACCGGACCTTTGGTCCGATAACCTATAGGCATGGCGTTGCGTCCGTCGTCCGTCGTCGTCGTCCGTCTACATTTTTTATATTTAAAGTTTACAGTCGAATCTTTCTGAAATTTTGCACAATAATAACTAAAAATGTTCTGACAGGGAGGTATTTTTTTTAGTTTTTTTAGTTTCGCAAAATTTTTAACAAAATGACAGCCATTTTTGACGACTTTGGCGGTCGTTTTCTCAGAATCTGTTCGGTACGTTTTTTTTCCTATTGATGCATAACACTCCTTATATGGGCGTGTACCAGTGACGTGTATAAGTTTTGTTACCCTTGAATCGCTCGAAGTGGATAATTTTGGTCCAAAATCGGCCCAAATGGGACTCTCTCATGTTAAATTCTCCTATGCCTCATAATGTGACACATTTTTCCAAATATCTCAATTAATATTGAGATCAGAGATTAGGAATCAATTGTGGACATATAGGAAATGATACATGCTGAATATTCTCGCGACCTCGAATTTGACCTTTAGCCTAATTTTCAAGGTCACATGACAAAATGGCTGATATCTCGCTTGTAATAGAATTTACAGCTTAGGAATCAATTGTGAACATATAGGAAATGATATACGGTATGCTGAGTATTGTCGTTACCTTGAGTTTGACCTCTGATCTAATTTTCAAGGTCACAGGACAAAATACTTATATTTCGCTTATAATCGACTTTACATCTTAGGAATCAATTGTGAATATATAGGAAATGATATATGCTGAATATTGTTATGACCTTGGTTTTGACCTTTGCCCTTATTTTCAAGGTCACAGGACAAGATGGCTAATATCTGACATATTATCTATTTTACAGCCTAGGAATCAATTGTGGACATATAGAAAATGATATATGCTGAGTATTGGCGTGACCTTGATTTCGAACTTTGACCTCATTTCCAAGGTCACAGGACAAGATGGCTGATATCTCGCTTCTTATCGACTTTATAGCTTGGGAACCAATTGTGGACATACACATAATGTATGCTGAATATTCTGATAACCTTGAATTTGACCTTCGACTTCCTTTTCAATGTCAGAGCACAAAATGGCTCACATCTCTTAATTTGACCTTCGACCTTATATTCAAGGTCCTAGAACAAAATTGCTATTTTATCTTACATGCTATTGAATTTACAGCTTGCTGTTTGCTGGATATTCTCATGACGTTGAATTTGACCAGTGACCTTATTTTCACGGGACAAAATGGCTAATATCTAAAATATAAAACATATTTTGTCCGGTAACCTTTCTTAGCCTTTGGGCTAATTTTGGAGTTATCTCGAAATCTTTTGATAAAAATATTCGGGACATGGCAACAGTACGATTCTGTTCCATATACAATATACCGACAAGATCGTGCACCAGACAGACACACTGTTTGCGCACGAATTAATCAAATAAGGCGATATATGACCAGTGAACCATTTCGATGTTATTTGTCTGTGTAATACGATAAGACGAGATCAATATATACCTGGTATATATCGTGTGACAAACAAGTAGTCAACGACCACTATGCTGTATATATATGGAGGGTACCCCAAGTGTTTGAACAACCTAAACGTCCGATATATCGCAATGTTTTGTCGATATATCAATACCCATTTATTGACAACGTATTTTCTTGACCCGGCTGATTTGGCCACCTTACCCGAAGATCATATCTGAGTATGTGCGAGCATGTATTTGGTTACTGGCATGCTAAACACAGACACAGTGGATTCCTGGCTCGGCTCCACTTATCTATACGACTGTTATACAACTATCGATCCTTGGCTCAGTTTGTGAAGTCACTCGTCCATTAGGACAGCTTCACTGTACACTACTAAAACGTATTAGGACTAATACTACTTGAACTTGAAGAAGGCTGGCTCCGTGACGTCACATAGCCGCGGTTTGACACGAGCGTTGATGAGATTATAACACACATTTTCGAATAGGAGTACACCACAATTTCAGGGAAAAGCTATCGCGAAGACTTCTGAACGGGAATATTAAACACTTAAATATCAAACAAATATTCGAACAAATATCTATCAATCTGAAACGGAAACATTATTGGGTTTCCTCAAGTTGAAAACAGCAAAATCGGATCCAACCCAACTAACACAAACATTGCAAGGGACTAAAAAGGTACTCGGTGACCAGTATATTAATTGACGGCAACCAAAAAACAGGAAATCTAGCCCATAGAGACCAGACGAAGAGCACGCACCTGTCGAGATGCTGGCAGCAGAGAGCGTCCACAATCAGTACTCCGGCCTGGACCGGACATTCACCGGACTCTCCAGCACCGTCAAGCGGGACATCAATGACGTCACGCGGAGCGGGAACTACCACATGACTCCAGAGATGTCCCGCGAGATGACGCACATTGGCAACGGGATCGACCTGATCCGGCTGGACCAGGACTTCCTGCGGACCTCGCGGGAGTGGGGCAACAAGTGGAACCCGGCAGCCACCAACCGGGACAAGCAGGGTAAGGAACTCGAGAAACAGATAGCAGACTTGCTAAACAGGTTCAAACTGGTAACTGGTGCGTGGATGTTGACATTCAATATATGGGCCACACTAAATAACAAACATGGATGGTTCTTTGCATGGTCCATAGGGTTAGGTATACATACATGTAGGGTTAGGTCAAATCAGGGTGAATGTGTATTCAATGCCTCACAATGCTGGATTCGACCCTGGATCGAGGGTTCCATGAGAACACCTCGTCGGCAGTCCTAGGGGTCCTGGAAATGTTTACATTTTTTGGAACATCCAGCTTGATCCAGGGCCATACCACATGTAGTACCTGGCGCTGTTGATATTGCCTGGTCGACGCTGAAAAGTTATGCATAGCGATATTGGGGCAAACAAGGGCATCAATAGGAGTAATTCATGCAGTTTGCGAGTCGATAAAGGCCCCTAGAAACAGCCAATATTTCTGTTATCAATACATGTAGAGGAACTGGCCTAATCTGCTAGGGCATTTCTGCTGTCGACCCGACTATTCTTCGGGCCCCAACGGCTTTCCATTCCCAGGATATGAGAAAGCACCTCCTGTTCATTCAAGAAACCAGCATTGACAAAAACTTGTCCATTTTGGGTGATCCGAGGAACGATCTGGCGATGTGAGAACGGGCCTTAAATGCCGTCATAGATCCGGCAATGTGAGAATGGGCCTTGATGCCCTGACGTGAGGAACATCCATTCCATTGTAATTTGTTTGCAACCACTGGGGCCAATTTCTACTTCCTGTACAGCTATGCTATCTATCACACGATATATAACTCACTCGTTCCCACCTACAATCCAATGACCTAATCACACATGTCGCTTCCGAACAGGTGCCATACGCTCCATGAAACTAGCTTCGGGCACGATGCAGAACATCAAGGGAGGCATGAACACGTCACGGACCAAAACACTACAGGAGAACCAGCTCCGGGCCTCACACCAACAGGCAGTCAGTCAGCTACAGGGTGTCGAAAGTGTAAGTAGATCTGTGTCAACACGTAGTTATAGGGTGTCGAAAGTATAAGTAGATCTGTGTTCAACCCTCTGCCTACAGTTTGTCTAGGAGGTGAGTGGATCTATATAAAACACTACATATCTGTAGTAAATATTCCAGCTACATGCTATCGAATACAAACCTCTAAAACTTACAATTCTCTGAATAGAGGAATTCCTCGAAGAAAATGCGACCTTTAATCTGACATCTCCAGGACATGGGACCGTACGCCCATCAGTCAGTGGACAGGATCAAGCAGTTCTGTGACCACATTGGCGTGACGGACCGATACACAGGTTACCGGAACAACCTGACGCGAGGTCGCCTGGACCCAGGCCGTGTGGCCGCCAGCTGGCAGGACAACACCAGCAGGAACACCTACAGCGCCTCCCTCAATGTGGGCTGGAAGCCTGGCAGTACTGTACCAGAACGACAGTACCAGGGTCAGTGCAAGCTCAAGATGTAAATGTGAACCTCCCAACAATAAATAATTGTGAATTATAAAACTTGCCCAGAAACACTCAAATGGCTAAGAAAAGCAACAAATAGAAGGCAATTTAACTGAACTGGTTTTCGTTGTTCATTTTATAGACTGGAGACAAAACGCATCAAGATCTGCCTTTGGTAAGTATAGCAACCTTTACCTGACCTAACAGACATATAGCCACCTGAAGCCGTCATGAACCCAAGATCCATACCTTTACCTTCCCCAACATCTGTTGCAGCACGGAGCCCAGCCCGAACGACAGTGAGCGCCCCGACCCCGGCCACACGACGCTCCATCCAGGAGCAGTGCGGCATCAACACCAAGTTCCCAGGGCACACGGAGTACATGGACCGGTTCACGCACCCGCCCGTGGACCAGCCCACCCCAGACTACATCATCAATCCTCTGCCTGACTACCATGTGTCTGGCCGGGACCTCGGACAGCCCGCCTTACTCCGGAGCCGCACAGAGTACCAGGCACGCTTCACCTACCCCGACGGCAAGAACATCGTCAAACTGCCCTGGCTCAGGCAGTAACCATAGCAAACCTCTGGAACGAGGGTCACACAGTTACCATAGTGACCTTTGTGACCAAGCCCCAGCAGTTACCATAGTGACCTGCATTACTAGCTCAGACAGTAACCATGGCAACCTGTACAACTAGTTAGACATTAATCCTGGCAAGCAAACTTGTTTCAGCAGTACTTGTGTGGCGTTGTTTAACCAGGAGACCCAACAATGGGAGACAATTATGTATGTACATGAACCTTTTCGTATCAAAACAAGTGCATACTATCGTACTTCTTTGTGCATAGTATCCAGGGTTCCCAATCATGTCCATCTGGAATTCTGGATCCTTTCACCATATTTCGCTACATCAAACTTACTCAATACACATATCAGTGTCTTATCCTGATTGAATCTGGCTGTGTCATGTAGCCAGGTTCAAATGTCCATGATTTCGCCCATAGTTTTGGGGTAAAATGCCAATTTTTCCATCTGAAATTTACCTAATTTCAAGTTGATAAAGAACCAAATTATGGGCAAAAATCAATGTTGGTGTTCACTTGAATACGACCTTGACCTCTCAAACCCAGTTTCATTCTCATGGAGAATGTGCTGTCATGAAGTATATTGTGGCTCAGAAAGAAAAGCACAAATCCATGCACTAATTTCATATCGCTTTGCGCCTTCGACGGTAAAACCTTGGACACGAAACAAGTCCTCATTTCCGAGGATGAACCGAATGATTACAAAATTTCTTGATACCATTACGCCCGCTTTCCATGTGCCAAAGTATCACTTTTACGTATCAGTATTTGCTATATTTCTTAACATAGCTCAATAATTGCCAAACAATATATGTATTGTATGCATGTATTTAATAATATTTCATGTGTGTCTAGATTGGTCCATACCACAGCGGGCTCTGTAAGATAAGTCTTCACCTTCTGCGCCATAAATTGTCTAATCTGGCAGGAAGTCAGAAGCTCTTTTGGTCATCGGTGAAGTCTCATTTCTGAGGTATTTAACCTCACAGAGGTCACTGTTAGGTTGTTATGAGTGATGTCACTCCTATTTTGAGCACTTCCTGCTCCATCAGCATACACTTGGGATTGTTGTACAAGAATAGACTGCTATGTGAAGATCATTACCAAATTATTTATTGAGCATCATTTCATTTTCGATGTGCTGATTGGTAACATATTTCTGTATATTTTTGGTTTACACATTACTGACAGATAGGGAATATTTATTTTACATATTTGATGTAATGAATTTGTTGTACAATAAATATTTTTGCATCATGAATATTTTATTTTTTATATGTGAAATCTGCCCCTGAAAAGCACTTTGGGAGGAAGATAATGTCGACAGTAACATTGATGAAGAAACACATCACAGATATAAATGAACAGGTATAAAACACAGTGAAATATAAACACAAGAGATTTCAAGTGGAGTCACATTGATGAGCGAATGCATGATTGATTTCTGTTAGGAAGCAGTCAGTTCAGAAGTTTGTGAATTTTCACACTTCACCGATTTGCGTGGAAACTGTAATTTTTCTATTTTCTCCGTTCGTTTTTGTAAATGTTCAGACACAAGATTTGGGTCGGTAAGTATATAAGGTGCCACCTGGAAAACAAAATTGTGCACAATTTCAAACTCACATTTCATGCATCCTAAATGATATAAATTGTATATAATTGTGATGTGAATTTGGGAACAAACCTGTAGATCGGCTATCTTGCTTTCTCTACTTGTGAACTCCCTGAGGATGTGATCAGAACCAGCCTGTGAGGGAGAGACTGCTGATGTATCAATTCTGAACAGGTAGACAGCAGAACATGCGACAAATTTTACAGTTGTTTGTATGCTTGGACAAGTAATTTATCAGACGACATTACTGGAAAAAATGACTGTATGCCTAATCTATGAACAAGAGATGAAATAAAAAGAATTGTAGCTTCAATTGGCAGAAATCAACCATTATTAACTATCGTAATACCACGTTTATTTTCATTAGTATCATTATCATTGTTATTACTATTATTGTACCACATACTTCATGATAAACACGGGTATCGTTGACTCTGAGGATCACATTGTCCACGCGCATGAATAACCGCAGCAGTATGAAGAAGCAGGAAGGCATCACTCTCTGTAACACAAACCAGGCCCACCACAATAACATTCACCAATCCATGGAAATATACAGTCATCTATCATCAAGCGGATACTAAATACATACATGGTCATCAATAATTTTTCTCACAAAACTCAAGACCTATACTAGTGTATGTGGTTATCAATAGAAACAAGCATCCCACAAGGTCATCATAATGCATTCAGAAGCGTAATCATCTCCCAGATAACTCACACATTTGACACTGAGCATGGACGTGCCGCTATCGTGCAACTCGTCCTCAAACAGCATGATGTCCTGGTAGAAGTGGATCTTCTCTCGTTGTTTGAGTTTTTCGGTGTTGATTCTGTCGTTGGTATCCGTGATCGTCAGACTCTCCCCCAACACTGTCCCCATGTATTCCGTGGTGTACGTCCAGTCAAACGGCTTGACCACCTGTCTGATGTGTTCACTGTCTGCCCTGAAACATGCACCAAACATCAGATAGAGACACATGCACCAAACATTATGATAGTGACACAAAGTCCAGAGCAATGAATGGATACATTTCGGGGTTGACTTGGAGAGTGTGGAGCATTCTCTGCTACTATCACATGGGATCATGGTGACCAGGTTAACATTTTATTTGCTCTCTGTTCATACATAAATTTGTGTTTCTTTTCAAGACCAATTATGTTGATTGTATGTGCACAGTGAAAACGTATTCAACATTAAGTTGGATAAGAATTCTACTATAGAGTTTGATCACAATCTTACACTAGAAATCTCACAATACTATAGAACTCTCTACAAATATATAAACCTAGCAGCTAGCCACTCCTCAGCCTCTGCGACTTTGATGCTGTCATGTTCTGAGTCCACCATCTTGAGAGCATCCAGAGCACTGAACTCCAGCCCAAACCCTCCTTCGTGCTCAAACCTTAACCGGTTGGCGGCGAATATCATCTCAGGCAGCTGTGGCAACTGCAATTGTGCCTCGAATCTGGAATAATAATTGTAGGTTTTTATATGCCTTGGTGCTTTTCAATGTTTTCCAACATCCTCAAAGCACTATACAACTAGACGTCAAGGCCTAAAGATGCCTTGGAGGCATTTCGGTGTTAAGACTAATTTGTAATATTTATAACATGTTTACCATGGGCTCTACAATGCTCTACGACACACTGTTCCAAGATATCGACGAGAATGAAAAATGCCGACTCGGTGAACAATTTTAGGTCAAGGTCAAAGTTTATCCTTAATACCCCTTAGACATGTTTGTCTAGTGCCACGAGTCCAAAAATAATGTCTGTTTCGCACCGTTTCCGAGATATCGACGAAAATGAAAAATGCCAACTCAGCAGAAAAATTCAAGGTCAAGGTCAAAGTTCATCCATAATACCCCTTAGACATGTTTGACTAGAGCCACGAGTCCGAAAATAACGTCCGTTCCACTCTATGATGCACCGTTTCCGAGATATCGCCGAAAACGAAAAATGCGGACCCAGCAGAAAAATTCGAGGTCAAGGTTGAAACATGAAACATAGAGCGACCTGGCAGAAAAATTCAAAATCAAAGTCGAAGGTCATCACCCCTTAGACATGTTTGTCTAGGGAGAGTCCGAAAATAACGTCCGTTTCGCTCTACGACACACCGTTTCCGAGATATCGACGAAAACGAAAAATGCTGACTCGGCAGAAAAATTCAAGTTCAAGGTCGAAGGTCACCCTTAATACCCCTTAGACATGTTTGTCTAGGGCGACGAGTCCGAAAATAACGTCCGTTTCGCTCTACGACACACCATTTCTGAGATATCGACGAAAACGAAAAATGCCGACCCGGCGAAAAAATTTTAGGTCAAGGTCAAAGTTCATCCATAATACCTCTTAGATATGTTTGTCTAGTGCCACGAATGCGAAAATAATGTCCGTTTCGCTCTACGATGCACCGTTTCCGAGATATCGACGATAACGAAAAATGCCGACTCGGCAGAAAAATTCAAGGTCAAAGTCGAAGGTCATCCTTAATACCCCTTAGACATGTTTGTCTAGGGCGACGAGTCTGAAAATAACGTCCGTTTCGCTCTACGACGCACCGTTTCCGAGATATTGACGAAAACGAAAAATGGCGACCTGGCAGAAAAATTCAAAATCAAAGTCGAAGGTCATCACCCCTTAGACATGTTTGTCTAGGGAGAGTCCGAAAATAACGTCCGTTTCGCTCTACGACACACCGTTTCCGAGATATCGACGAAAACGAAAAATGCTGACTCGGCAGAAAAATTCAAGTTCAAGGTCGAAGGTCACCCTTAATACCCCTTAGACATGTTTGTCTAGGGCGACGAGTCCAAAAATAACGTCCGTTTCGCTCTACGACACACCATTTCTGAGATATCGACGAAAACGAAAAATGCCGACCCGGCGAAAAAATTTTAGGTCAAGGTCAAAGTTCATCCATAATACCTCTTAGATATGTTTGTCTAGTGCCACGAATGCGAAAATAATGTCCGTTTCGCTCTACGATGCACCGTTTCCGAGATATCGACGATTACGAAAAATGCCGACTCGGCAGAAAAATTCAAGGTCAAAGTCGAAGGTCATCCTTAATACCCCTTAGACATGTTTGTCTAGGGCGACGAGTCTGAAAATAACGTCCGTTTCGTTCTACGACGCAAAGGTCAAGGTTTAAGGTCAAGGTCGAGAAACCTCAAGGATGACTGGGCGAAAAATCTTCCGACCTCTAAGTCAAAGGTCGTTTGACGGATTGATCCCAAAATCAATAGGTTTCTTCCCTATTGATATATGAACCTCCCTGCAAAGTTCTGCAGCCATTGCCTACATACTTTTTGAGTTATCGCGCGGAAACAAAGTCCAAAAAACAACATTGATTTTATCCTCACGGACCTCGGATCCGGCTGAAAAACAATAGGGTTCTTCCACATATTAAATAAGTCTGACCAATGCTGAAAATTTGGCGAAGATACATCGAGGCAAACTAAAGTTATCGGTCGGAAACCAAAACGGCTGAAAAAAAAGAAAAAAGAAAAAAAAAACTAGACGTCAAGGCCTAAAGGCCTTGGAGGCATTTCAGGGTGAAGCATGAAAAAAACAAAATGCTGACATGATAAGTTCCCAATGAGACCGTTTCCGAGATATCGACGGAAACGAAAAACGCCGACTCAGTGAAAAAATTTAAGGTCAAGGTCAAAGGTCATCCATCATACCCTATGTACATGTTTGTCTAGGGCGACGAGTCCGAAAATAACATCCGTTTCGCTCTACGACGCACCATTTCCGAGACATCGACGAAAACGAAAAATGACGACTCAGCGAAAAAATTTAAAGTCAAGGTCAAAGGTCATCCATAATACCCCTAAGACATGTTTGTCTAGGGCGACGAGTCCGAAAATAACGTCTGTTTCGCTCTACGACGCACCGTTTCCGAGATATCGATGAAAACGAAAAATGCCGACTCAGCGAAAAAATTTAAGGTCAAGGTCAAAGCTCATCCATAATACCCCTAAGACATGTTTGTCTAGGGCGACGAGTCTGAAAATAACGTCCGTTTCGGTCTAGGACGCACCGTTTCCGAGATATCGACGAAAACGAAAAAAGGCCGACTCAGCGAAAAAAATTGATGTCAAAGGTCATCCATAATACCCTATATACATGTTTGTTTGGAGCGACGAGTCCAAAAATAACATCCATTTCGCTGTACGACGTACCATTTCCGAGATATCGACGAAAACGAAAAATGCCGACTCAGGGAAAACATTTAAGGTCAAGGTCAAAGGTCATCCATAATACCCTTAAGACATGTTTGTCTAGGGCGACGAGTCCGAAAATAACTACCGTTTCGCTCTATGACGCACCGTTTCCGAGATATCGACGAAAACGAAAAATGCCGACTTAGCGAAAAAATTTAAGGTCAAGGTCAATGGTCATCAATAATACCCTTAAGACATGTTTGTCTAGGGCGACGAGTCCGAAAATAACGTCCGTTTCGCTCTATGACGCACCGTTTCCGAGATATCGACGAAAACGAAAAATGCCGACTCAGCGAAAAAATTTAAGGTCAAGGTCAAAGGTCATCCATAATACCCTTAAGACATGTTTGTCTAGGGCGACGAGTCCGAAAATAACGTCCGTTTCGCTCTACGACGCACCGTTTCCGAGATATCGACGAATACGAAAAATGCCGATTCAGCAAAAAAAAATTAAGGTCAAGGTCAAAGGTCATCCATAATACCCCTAAGACATGTTTGTCTAGGGCGACAAGTCCGAAAATAATGTCCGTTTCGCTCTACGACGCACCGTTTCCGAGATATCAACATAAACGAAAAATGCCGACTCAGCAAAAAAATTTAAGGTCAAGGTCAAAGGTCATCCATAATACCCCTTAGACATGTTTGTCTAGGATGACGAGTCTGAAAATACGTCTGTTTCGCTCTACGACGCACCGTTTCCGAGATATGCATGAGAGCCTCAAGGATGACTCAGCTAAAATTATTTCGAGCCCTAGGTCAAAGGTCGTTTGACGAATCGGCCTCAAAATCAATAGGCTTCTTCCCTGGTGATATATGAACCTCCATGCAAAGTTCCACAGTCATTGCCATAACATTTTTTGAGTTATCGAGCGGAAACCAGAAACATTGATTTCATCCTCATGGACCTCACAAACCCCGAAGCCGGCTCAACAACAATAGGCTTCTTCCACACAACATTTCTGACCAGCAGTGAAAATTTGGCGAAGATACATCGAGGCAAACTGAAGTTATCGTGCGGAAACCAAAAAGTGAAAAAAAAAGAAAATGTTAGCCAGGTCACTGGTTGAATTCAAGGTCAAGAGAATATTCAGCATATATAACATTAAGCATATATCATGTCCACAGTTGATTGCTAAGCTGTAAATTCAATAATCAGCGAGATATCAGCAATTTTGTGCTGTGGCCTTAAATGAAGGAGCAAAGGTCGAATTCAAGGTCATCAAAATACTAAGTGTATACCATTTTCTATATCATGTCCACAATTGATTCCCAAGCCATACAGTCAATAGAGGACCAAGGTATGCGCCAGTTTGTCCTTGGACCTTGAAAATGAGGTCAGAGGTCGAATGCAAGGTCCGAGAATATTCAGCATATATCATTTCCTACATGTCCACAATTGATTCCTAAGCTGTAAAATCGATAATAAGTGAGATATTAGCCATTTTGTCAAAATTCAAGGTCATGACAATAATCTGCATATCATTTCCTAATGTTCATAACTGATTCCTAAGCTGTAAAGTCGATAACAAGCGAGATATTAGCCATTTTGTCCTATGACCTTGAAAATGTCGTCAAAGGTCAAATTCAAGGTCATCAGAATATTCAGCATATATCATTTCCTATATGTCCACAATTGATTCCTAAGCTGTAGAGTCGATAATAAGTGAGATATTAGCCATTTTGTCCTGTGACCTTGAAAATGAGGTCAAAGGTCAAATTCAAGGTCATGACAATAATCTGCATATATCATTTCCTATATGTTCATAACTGATTCCTAAGCTGTAAAGTCGATAACAAGCGAGATATTAGCCATTTTGTCCTATGACCTTGAAAATGGGGTCAAAGGTCAAATTCAGGGTCATCAGAATATTCAGCATTTATCATTTCCTATATGTCCACAATTGATTCCTAAGCTGTAGAGTCGATAATACGCGAGATATCAGCCATTTTGTGCTCTGACCTTGAAATTGAGGTCAGAGGTCAAATTCAAGGTCACGAGAATATTCAGCATATATCATTTCCTATATGTCCACAATTGATTCCTAGTCTCTAATCTCAATATTAAGTGAGATATTAGGCATAATGTGTCCCATTATAAAGCATAGGAGAATTTAACATGGGAAAGTCCCATTTGGGCCGAGTTGCGGGCAAAATGGCCCACTTTGAGCGATTCAAGCGCAACGAAATTTATAGACATCATAGGAGTACATATGAGGAGTGTTATGTATCAAAAAGAAAAAAAGTTACTGAACAGATTTTGAGAAAATGGCCACCAAAGTCCAAAATCAGGCATTTTTCGTCGAAAACGGCCGCCATTTTGAAAAAAATGCGAAAATCAAAAAACTAAAAAATACCTCCTTCTTGAATTATTTTTAAGTATTTTTGTGCAAAATTTCAGAAGAATTCGCCTGTAAACAAAAAAGATAAAAATGTGGACGACGACGACGACGACGGACGACGACGGACGACGACGGACGACGGACGACAGACGACGGACGCAACGCCATGCCAATAGGTTATCGGACCATAGGTCCGGTAACCTAAAAATGCCTTAATTAGGCCAAGGGCCAAAGATAGGTTACCGGACAATGTTTAATATTTTAGGTGTTAGCCAGGTCACTGGTTGAATTCAAGGTCAAGAGAATATTCAGCATATAACATTAAGCATATATCATGTCCACAGTTGATTGCTAAGCTGTAAGTTCAATAATCAGAGAGATATTAGCAATTTTATGCTGTAGCCTTGAAAATGAAAGGGCAAAGGTCAAATTCAAGGTCATCAAAATATTCAGTGTATATCATTTTCTATATCATGTATATCATGTCCACAATTGATTCCCAAGCCATACAGTCAATAGAGGAGCAAGATATGAGCCAGTTTGTCCTTGGACCAAGGAAATGAGGTCAGAGGTCAAATTCAAGGTCACGAGAATATTCAGCATACATATGTATATCATTTCCTATATGTCCACAATTGATTCCTAAGCTGTAAAATCGATAATAAGTGAGATATTAGCCATTTTGTCCTGTGACCTTGAAAATGAGTTCGAAGGTCAAATTCAAGGTCATCAGAATATTCAGCATATATCATTTCCTATATGTCCACAATTCATTCCTAAGCTGTAGAGTCGATAATAAGCGAGATATAAGCCATTTTGTGCTCTGACCTTGAAACTGAGGTCAGAGGTCAAATTCAAGGTCACGAGAATATTCAGAATATATCATTTCCTATATGTCCACAATTGATTCCTAAGCTGTAGAGTCGATAATAAGCGAGATATAAGCCATTTTGTGCTCTGACCTTGAAACTGAGGTCAGAGGTCAAATTCAAGGTCACGAGAATATTCAGCATATATCATTTCCTATAGGTCCACAATTGATTCCTAGTCTCTAATCTCAATATCAAGTGAGATATTAGGCCTAATGTGTCCCATTATAAAGCATAGGAGAATTTAACATGGGAAAGTCCCATTTGAGCTGAGTTTGGGCCAAAATGGCCCACTTCGAGCGATTCAAGCGCAACGAAATTTATAGACATCATAGGAGTACATATGAGGAGTGTTATTTATCAAGAAGAAAAAAAGTTACTGAACAGATTTTGAGAAAATGGCCGCCAAAGTCCAAAATCAGGCATTTTTCGTCGAAAACGGCCGCCATTTTGAAAAAAATGCGAAAATCAAAAAACTAAAAAATACCTCCTTCTTGAATTATTTTCAAGTATTTTTGTGCAAAATTTCAGAAAAATTCGCCTGTAAACAAAAAAGATAAAAATGTGGATGACGGACGACGACGGACGCCGGACGACGGACGACGGACGCAACGCCATGCCAATAGGTTATCGGACCATAGGTCCGGTAACCTAAAAAGGAAAAAAAAAATTCTGCTAAAATCATAAAGGCATTTCTTCCGAAATGCCTTAGTTATTACCACCGATTTTATGGCCTGGAACCACTTGCCGACCACCATCCACATACAATCACCTGTATGTTGCAGCCACTGGCGCAAGATGACTAGGTCACACGTACATTTTGATAAAATTAAAGAATTTTGATAACATCACTGGGTGGGAGCTTGCCCATGATTCTTGACGAGTCAACTCGGTAAAAATCTTTCCTCGCAGGGGCTTTGCTCGGCCAAAATCTTTTGTCGCATGGGGTTTCAGATGCTCCTGTGATTAAAGAGTTTTGCCGAGCAATGCCCCTGCGAGGAAAGATTTTTACCGAGTTGACTCGTCAAGAATCATGGGCAAGCTCCCACCCAGTGAACATACAAAACCAAATGCTACATGTAAAGCTAACTCCTGGCCCTGGGTGCACTCGGGAGTGGCCATTTTGATTTTCGTCGGTTTTGAGATGTGTCAATGAAAGTCAATCCTTATGTTTTCATCCATGAAAACAAAACACAAGACAAATATAGTTGTTGAAAATAAAATTTATGTACATGCTTTTTATCTTTGGGTCAAGTACAGTATGCAACCACACACATCAACTGTCTGATCGTGTACCTAACTGCTGGCATTGCAAAAAAAATATTTGGAGTGTACTTATTTTAGCAAAAACTTAGCTAAACTAGACACTTCCGGTCGCCTACGACCGCTTGGGTGTATCCCCCGTAGCCCTATCATCCCAGTTGCCCTAAATATATTACTGATAAGTATGAAAAACTAGAGTAAGGGCTAGAGAAGATTACCAGAGGAATGTAAAATCTTAAGCCACAACTGTTTTGTTTTCCACCAAAATTGCTGAATTGATCTTTCAAGATTATTGAAAGTCGAATTCAAGATCACCTCCAACATCACTGCATATGAATTTCCATTTCGACATGTTCGATAAAATAACGAAATTACAGCCAGATCAATCTTTTCACCTAAAGTTATATGTCAACTCAGAATATTTGACAAACCTGGTTCAAAGTTGAAATTCAGAGTAAAAATTTACCAAAACTGCATTTCAAGTTGAAGGAATTGGAGCCAGATCGAACTTTTCACCATAAGTTATATATAAACTCATAATATGTGCCAAACTTGGTTTCAAATTGAAATTCAATGTAAAAGTTGACCAAAACTGCATTTCAAGATGACAAAATTGGAACCAGATCGAACTTTTCGCCATGAGTTATATTTCAACTCATAATATGTGCCAAACTTGGTTTCAATTTGAAATTCAAACTAAAAATTGACCAAAACTGCATTTCAAGATGACAAAATTCCAGATCAGAGATCCAGAGCCATATAAATGTTTTCAGAAAAAGGTCTATTTTCACCCGAAATATGTTCCAAATTAGATTTGAATGTGAAAATCCATTACCTGGTTCAGGTCAATAATAAACGTTTCCCGTCTTAACTATTTTTTTGAGGTAAATAATAGACTTAACTAGCAAAAATAATGTTAACTTATTTGGTTACAGCCATAAAATCTCTACTGGACAGAACCTTCACCTTGTTGAGCCCAATAATAAATATTTCTTGTCTTGAATATTTTTATTGTGGCCAATAATAGACTTGACTAGTAAAATTAATGTCAACTTTTTCAGTTACACCCATGAAATCTGTACTGGACAAAACCTTTACTTTGTTGAGCTCAATAATAAATGTTTCTCGTCTTAACTATTTTCATTGAGGTCAATAATAGACTTAACTAGCAAAAATAACGTTAACTTATTTGGTTACAGCCATAAAATCTCTACTGGACAGAACCTTTACCTTGTTGAGCCCAATAATAAATATTTCTTGTCTTAACTATTTTTATTGTGGCCAATAATATACTTAACTAGTAAAATAATGTCAACTTTTTCGGTTACACCCATGAAATCTGTACTGGACAAAACCTTTACTTTGTTGAGCTCAATCATAAATGTTTCTCCTCTTAACTATTTTCATTCAGGTCAATAATAGACTTAACTAGCAAAAATAATGTTAACTTATTTGGTTAAAGCTACAAAATCTCTACTGGACATAACCTTTACCTTGTTGAGCCCAATAATAAATATATCTTGTCTTAACTATTTTTATTGTGGTCAATAATAGACTTAACTAGTAAAAATAATGTTAACTTATTCGGTTACACCCATGAAATTTGTACTGGACAAAACTTTTACCTTGTTGAGCTTGATAATAAATGATTCTCATCTTAACTATTTTTATTGTGGTAAATAATATACTTAACTAGTAAAACTAATGTTAACTTATTCAATAATATTGTACTGTTTTCACCCAAAACATCAGGTCTCTATTCTGAACAAGAATCCATTGCCATTTACTTTCATAATACAGGGTATTGGAGTGATCACAGTTGTCAAAGTGGGTATTTTAAAGGTCGTAATAAGTTAGTCCATTAACTAATTAATATTTATTTGATCATTCTGAAAAACAATAGGTTTCGTGTGATGGTCTTTCTCATCGAGCCTGTGCGATTTCATGATCATTCATCGAAAACTCCCACTCGTAGAGCGTTCACAAGCCATGTGTGTTAAACAGGCTAATTTGAGCATAAAATGTGTCGCCAATCGGCCAATTTGGTCGCTATGGCAACCAAAATCGATTGGTGTCGGGATCTTACCATAAGATGTGTCTGTATAAAAAAATTTTAGAATCGGTTAAGATTTGCAACTTGTAGAGCGTTCACAAGAAAATCTCTACGGCGACGGCGGCGGCGCGACGGAGACAAATCCATAGTATCCGCCGAACTTTGTTCGGGGGATACAATTAATACCTGCCAATAATTTAGTGTTTTACAGTAACTTAACTGACAAACAATGTCTTGAGTAAAGGTATGTATGGTACTAATGTGATGTATACTACATATGTACAGGTACATGTGCCTTACGCTTCACGCTCAGGGCCCTCGGATTTTAGGATGTGGCTTTTAATCGCTGAGCATGTCCAAGGTCCAAACTGGAAGCGTTCAGTCACAGCTGCCTTGGTGCCAGGTGTCCCAGGGCGGGAACTGGTGGTTGCCATGGTGATTGGGCAGGTTATCCTCAGCGATACCAACACTTGAACACTCACTTCTGTAGAAAAAAAAAAATATTCCAAAGACAGGATATCAACGGAATAATTATCACTTTCCACTTTCCTGAAAACAGGAATCAACCAAATTATAGTCATCATGGGTCGGTTGCCTTTTAATCTCAAGGCAAATTTTGTCCCCAGTCCTGACCTCATAATAACTAATCACATAATTATAACAAGGCCTAAAGATGCCTTGGAGGCATTTCGGTGTGATGAATAATTTATAATACTAGATATCGACGAAAATGAAAAATGTCGACAAATTTCGGGTCAAGGTCAAAGTTCATCCATAATACCCGCTAGACATATTTGTCTAGAGCGACGAGTCCGAAAATACCATCCGTTTCGCTCTACGACGCACCGTTTCCGAGATATCGACGAAAACAAAAACTGCCGACTCGGCAAAAAAATTTCGGGTCAAGGTCAAAGTTAATCCATAATACCCCTTAGACATGTTTGTCTAGGGCGACGAGTCCGAAAGTAACGTCCGTTTCGCTCTACGACGCACCGTTTCCGAGATATCGACGAAAACGAAAAATGCCGACTCGGCAAAAAAATTTCGGGTCAAGGTAAAAGTTCATCAATAATTCACCTTAGACATGTTTGTCTAGTGCGACGAGTCCGAAAATAACGTCCGTTTCGCTCTACGACGCACCGTTTCCGAGATATCGACGAAAACGAAAAATGCCGACTCAGCAAAAAAATTTCGGGTCAAGGTAAAAGTTCATCAATAATTCCCCTTAGACATGTTTGTCTAGTGCGACGAGTCCGAAAATAACGTCCGTTTCGCTCTACGACGCACCGTTTCCGAGATATCGACGAAAACGAAAAATGCCGACTCGGCAAAAAAATTTCGAGTCAAGGTCAAAGTTCATCCATAATACCCCTTAGACATGTTTGTCTAGTGCGACGAGTCCGAAAATAACGTCCGTTTCGCTCTACGACGCACCGTTTCCGAGATAACGACGAAAACGAAAAATGCCGACTCGGCAAAAAAATTTCGGGTCAAGGTCAAAGTTCATCAATAATACCCCTTAGACATGTTTGTCTAGTGCGACGAGTCCGAAAATAACGTCCGTTTCGCTCTACGACGCACCGTTTCCGAGATATCGACGAAAACGAAAAATGCCGACTCGGCAAAAAAATTTCGGGTCAAGGTCAAAGTTCATCCATAATTCCCCTTAGACATGTTTGTCTAGTGCGACGAGTCCGAAAATAACGTCCGTTTCGCTCTACGACGCACCGTTTCCGAGATATCGACGAAAACGAAAAATGCCAACTCGGCAAAAAAATTTCGGGTCAAGGTCAAAGTTCATCCATAATACCCCTTAGACATGTTTGTCTAGTGCGACGAGTCCGAAAATAACGTCCGTTTCGCTCTACGACACACCGTTTCCGAGATATCGACGAAAACGAAAAATGCCGACTCGGCAAAAAAATTTCGGGTCAAGGTCAAAGTTCATCCATAATACCCCTTAGATATGTTTGTCTAGTGCGACGAGTCCGAAAATAACGTCCGTTTCGCTCTACGACGCACCGTTTCCGAGATATCGACGAAAACGAAAAATGCCGACTCGGCAAAAAAATTTCGGGTCAAGGTCAAAGTTCATCCATAATACCCCTTAGACATGTTTGTCTAGTGCGACGAGTCCGAAAATAACGTCCGTTTCGCTCTACGACGCACCGTTTCCGAGATATCGACGAAAACGAAAAATGCCGACTCGGCAAAAAAATTTCGGGTCAAGGTCAAAGTTCATCCATAATACCCCTTAGACATGTTTGTCTAGGGCGACGAGTCCGAAAATAACGTCCGTTTCGCTCTACGACGCACCGTTTCCGAGATATGCAGGATGAATCAAGGATGACTCAGCAAAAAATTATTTCGACCTCTAGGTCAAAGGTCGTTTGAGGTATCGATCCCAAAATCAATAGGGTTCTTCCCTGGTGATATATAAACCTCCGTGCAAAATTCTGCAACTATTGCCTGAATATTTTTTGAGTTATCGTCCGGAAACCAAGTTCCTCGATTTCATCCTCACGGACCTCACGGACCTCGGAGCCGGATCAAAAAAAAAAGTACACCCTAGAGATGTTTGTCTAGGGCGACGAGTCCGAAAATAACGTCCGTTTCGCTCTACGACGCACGGTTTCCGAGATATGCAGGAAGCCTCAAGGATGAATCAGCAAAAAATTATTTTGACCTCTAGGTCAAAGGTCGTTTGACGGATCGATCCCAAAATCAATAGGGTTCTTCCCTGGTGGCATATGAACCTCCATGCAGAGTTCTGCAACTATTGCATAAATATTTTTCCAGTTATCGTCCGGAAACCAAGTCTTAAAATTAGCCTTGATTTCATCCTCACGGACCTCATGGACCTCCGATCCGGCTCAAAAAGAATAGGGTTCTTCCTCATATCATTTCTGACTTGCGGTGAAAATTTGACAAGGATCCGTCAAGGCAATCTAAAGTTATCGTCCGGAAACCAAAAGTGGCGGAAGAAGAAAAAAAAGAAAAAAAAAAAAAAAAAAAAAAAAAAAAAAAAAATTCTGCTAAAACCATAAAGGCATTTCTGCCGAAATGCCTTAATAATAATAATAATCAGATTTATTTCAAGACGGCCCATGTCCATCCTCATTGAGTGACAGTTCCCCATCGAGGTATTCTTTTTTTACGATGACAGGATTCAAACCCACATCACCCACCGCCTCTGAACTCGCAAGCTCAGGTTCCTGAAAACGACTGTTAGCAAAATAAAACCATGTGTAGGGCAGTATTTGGATAATTTATACCGGCAAAGATTTTCTATGCCAAGATAGTCCACTCAGGCCAAAAGGTACATGAAAATTTGAACAATGTTGATCCTGGCGGTGAGACTAGATCTATATGTTGGGACTATTTCCAATAGTGACTACGATTTTCATTCATAAAAACACGTTTTGGTCACAGATATTCATTCATAAAAAAAACGCAAATGAAGCAATTCCTCAGTCTGACCGCCAGGGGGATTTTTGGCTTCGTTTTGGCCTGAGTGGGCCATCTTGGTATAGAAAATCTTTGATACCGGTAACCTACAACCACTTTGACTGGCGGGTCATCTTACCATGGGTACCCCCATTATCGCCCACGTGTTATAGATCCAGCGATACTTTTCATACAACACCGTGGCAGCTCAGCCGTGATACAATACAGTTACCTTCAATCCCTAGCTATTCACCAAACACGAGCATCAAAATAACTTCTTTCAAACAAATAAAAGAGAAATTCACTGATTCTGAAATCGCTTGTTTTCCTGACGGAAAATACGATGGCAATCCTGCGTTTTGTGTGCGCTCTCACCGCACTCCATTTTTTCGGTCACCGATGGTGGACATTGTGGTAATTGTGTTTTTTTTGGTAGGCCACTGAAAACGAGTCTTAGTCATATGACGTCACGGGTATTTTGATAACATCGATGTTTTGCTTGTTGAATAAATATTTTTATTTACAATAGAAAAAAACACATTATACATTCTCCAAATAGTTTATTACATTCATAAAGACAAACACTCCCATGTGCGAGAATGCCCGACATTGTAAGCCCGCCCGACATTCGACGTATTTACCCTAATACTGTTGGATAAACAAATATACATAATACACCCATTTTTCATGTGAGCAACTCTATTTATTTCTGTTAGATAACTCTTAGTAGGCCTAAACAATATGTGTATATGTATTCTAAACTTTTGTCCGAATGCTATAATCTCATCAATAATATGGCTTATTTCATAAAAATTTCAACATGGAGTAACAAAGATACATGTGTTTGGCGTCTGGTCAGTAGCAAAACATGAACCAGCGACCATATGTCGTAAGCTTGAAGGAATGTTGACTGAACTAATCTTGACATTGACCTTTAAGATATGATCGTGAAATTTTGCAGGTTATATATAAAAACAACATGCTATTTAAGTATATACATTGGAACAAATATTATAACTAACGTATAACTTTGTATGTCTAACTTTGTAATATAAAAATCCCATTTGACGTCATAATGAAAATATGAGAAATGAAAATATGTTTGAATAGTACTCTCAAGGACTTCCAAACGAGCTACTACACGATATGTTCTAAAAAGGTCAAGGTCATTTTTGAGGTCATCTTCAACCTGGGGCATTTGGAGGGGCTATAGGTCATAGGCCTTAGTTCTAAATGCAAGAATTGCTACGCTATATGTGTACTACATTCTGGTTTTGGTGTCGTGTTTCTATCCACAATAGTTCCTGAGATTTAATGACTTGGTTGATTTTCACATAAAGGTCAATATTGACCCTGATCATTGACTCTTGAAATTTTCTGAACCGCAAGGACTTGACCTTGCTTATAACACATTTTACGTACATATTTTTCATTTACTATTCACACTGTTATCAACATGGATATCTTAAAATATGCAATTTCACATATAATTGGACCGATTTTGTTGCCATAGAAACGTCAATTGCGTCAAAATGAATGATAAGGTCGGGCTGAAAATTGACACGCCGCATAAGGGACCAGTAGTACATCGTATCCAAGCATCATATTGAAAATCAAATAAAATTATTTTTGTATTGAAAGTTTGACCTTGAGCGGTTGGGTCAAGGTCAAAGGTCAAGTTTAAGGTCACATGAGATAGACCTCGAATTTATCTACAGTATGCATTTGGTTTGAAGTCTCTATGATGATCAGAACCGAAGTTATGGTCACTTATGTGTTTTTGACGTTCTGCATGACCTTGACCTTGATATTTGAGCTTAACAAAGAGCCTGGAACTTTCATATGCCAACCATTAATCTTTCCACTGAATCTCAGTCCATGCAGTCCCATTAACAGTTCAAATTTCTACCGTCGGTTCATGAATAGTTCCAATCCGTTTGACTCGGAGATATGAAAGTTTATTGTGGCCTATTTCACAGTGGTATCCTTATGATGTTGTGAACATATACAAATAGGGCCTGCACGTATGTACCATGCTGCTACTCTATGGGAGACCATCTACTCTTAGATGTATAGGCCTACAAATACTAATATTCTAGCCACGAAGCCACGAAGAAACATACCAGTTGGAAGAAATGTAGCCTACGAACGTATACTATAGTGGCTATTGTCCATATTGGGTTCAAACCGCGTTGTTAGACTTTCGATTAAAGGTGCAGGCCTTGGGCCTATATCTATGCAGTGTAGGCTACGGTGGATGTGAATATTTTACAGCATAGTCTTCTTGCGATATTGAATGGCACCAACCCAGGTTTTTTGTTGTTTTTTTTTCAACAAGAAACACATTATGTTTTCAAGTCTATATCTAAGTGCCCGGCAGTTAATCAGAATTTCAAGTTGTTGAGTTTTGCCAAGTAAACCACGTGCCGGTGTCGCCGCCAATGGTCAAGGTCTGACGCAAACAAATATAAAACGGTCCCTTCGGAATACATTAACGTTAAACTGTTACAATTTCGAGGACGTGGTTTCTACTGACTTTGGTAATTTGACTCTCACCTAGTTTTGTACCCCCTGCTCTGCTGTCGCCCGTCCGTGGTAAACTTGACACGAAAGGTGCGATACACCGGATGTTATCAGCAACCTCTAGCAAATAATCCAATTACGTTTTCTAGCTGTTGCACTTCACTCGCTGTGTAATATTGACCGCATGTGGTTCCCACTTCAAAATAACTACGTATCTGCGTGATTTCGAATGTGGAAATGCTATTTTGTAAATGCCTTACGTGTGATGTCATTATATTGGCCTAACACAAGTATTGAACATCGAGATGATTGATAAAGGAATTTGAAAGTGAAGTCAACAAACTGGAATATCTGGACATAAAGATGGAAGACAAACATACGAATCCTAACTATTCCATCATCGCAGTGCACGGAAATGTCTTCGACAGGATCGGTTTTGATATCGCAGAGCGAGCGAACAGATCAGCAGAGCTGCGCCTCAAGAAGAACATCAACACCCTATCGAACATGGCACAGAAAGACTCGAACCGCTTTCAGAAGCAAAAGTACAGCATCAAGTCCCAGCTGGACCGACTCAAGATGTCCCAGCTGAAGATGCGGCGAGAGCGGCTGGAGAAGTCTCTGTCACTAGGCGAAGGCCTCAATATGTACGAGCGTCACTCTCGGCTATCTCAAGCTCTCTCCAAAAGAAGGCAGAGTCAGGACACACAAGCGACTTCCGCTGTAGCAGGCCAGCTCACGACCGCCATCAGAGAGGAGGCCCTGGAAAACAAACCTGCACAGTTCTTTCTCGGATATGAGTCTGACGAGTCTTCTGATGAAGTTGAGAAGGAAAACGTCACAATTAAACCTCATCTGAGAGGAAATTTTTGCAATGGGAGACTTCAGAGTGGACTGTTGAAGCGCGGATTAACAGAACCAGACTTACTGGAATTCCATAGGATCGAGGCCAACCGAGAAACTGTCAGGAGGAAGTCGCACTCAACAAGCTCATTACCAGAGTTGCTCCAGTCTTGTACTTCTCCAGAAGTTACCTCAACCAGAGAAGTTATTGTTAAGAATTCTACCCGTGTACCCACCAACGGCAGAGGCACCAGACTGATCCAGCCTTCGCTCACGCTACCATACTTCTCTAAACTGCCTCCCATCCCACGTGCTGGAGGGGCCAGAGACGCGCCTACACTGCTAGAGCAGCCGGATACACCCCGGACACAAGTGGACACTTCCGAGGAGCGTCCCAAGCCAGACTGCGGATACGTCGAAGTGCCGAGCCACAGAGCCAGAAGACGACAGAGGCTTAGGATGCTGTTCGACAAATCCGAACTTCTGTTGTTGCTACACGAGGAGCGGGAGAGATTACAGGAGCGCGTCCGAATCTTCCTGGCCAAGAACAATCCGTGAGTGAGGATGTCTACACCCCACGAGACAGACCGCGAGTCCCTGGCTGTAACTATTGATGTATCATTTATCAAACGCCATTGAGTGTGACACTGTCAACTGCGACATTATTATCTTCGCAATGTACAGTATGGTGTGGTCGATGTAAATGATTGAACATAATGGAAAATCGGAATTCGATGTCCAAGTAGATCTATAGACCGAGTCAATGGAAGAAACATCGCGGGACTGTACACTACAGACTTTCGATTGTTGGTGAATGAACTTGTTTGTGGAGTGACGGCTAAAGTCCTCCGTTAATATTCAGTATTCACAATTTCTTTTGTCAATATAATGTGATACTACATGTACATGTATGTAGACACGCTTATAACTTTGATATCACAGAATATCTCCCAGATGCCAAAATGTATTACCAAACAGTATAGGTCCTACATAACATAGAATGGCGTCTATATAGGACAGGCACTTTTTCGTCGGCATTTAAGTGTAAAGTAATAAAATCATATGGAATGACAAATGGTGGTATCGTAGGCCTATATAGGCCTACATACAACGCATCTCTTCGTGAAAGCAAAAAAATGCCCAATACGGTGTATATATTAGACCATAAATAAAATGCTAGTTTCATAATCTTATCGATATTTATTGTATCCAATTCCTATGTTGACAATTCCGTTATCAGGTACGTTACTTCGCATATATTCCAGTATGGCAGAATTGACATTGATTTATTCATTATGTCGGTGGTGAATTGTGAGAACAACATCATTATACCATAATTACACTCGTATTATGATGAATATACTAGATAAATAGTGCGGTGTCCATTATGGAGCTATTGATAACCACTCATATAAATATCATGCAGAGAAAAGTGATATGGACACCATCTATGGATCTATTCATTGAGTGGATGCGGACATTATTGACTCGGCTACTGATTAAGTGTTCAGTAAGTAGGATCACTGAAGGGTCAGGATTTCCATATCGATCTTACTTTATATATAAAGTACCCTCATGTCTCTGTATTGTATTGTATACTAGTACCCCATAGCAGCAGGGGCGTAGTTAATCATCAACTGCCCTGTTCTCCTCATGTACAGCAAATATTGTCTCCGTGTATCATTAAATAGAGATTAACACGTGAAGACGAGACGATTTTTATCGCGCACTCAAAAGCCTCCGCTTGCGTGTTTCTCATAGTCTAATACAAATATATTATACTGTTATTATTGTGCGATCTCTTCAGTTTGAAGTGGCCGACAATATTTATATGAATAGTAATAAATCGCAGACGCGTTTCGTTATTTTTTGCGATCGTGTCAGCACTGTTACAGAGACTCAACGTCGACAATGGACCAACATCGATTTCACGGAAAAGACAGTGTGAAGTTTGTGTAAAGAAACTTTCACAGAAATGCCGTAAGGACCGTGGAAGTGTTTGTCCAATATTGTCAGTTCCATAAACATTGATCTTGAAGCGCTGCACCAAATAGCCCGAGAACAACAAGAGAGGTGAACTTGTATCTGATCGGATAGTGGGTTGATCTTTGTACATTCGCACAAACGAACTGACAACGAACGGTAAGAAAGGAATTGGTAAAATTTGTAATTTTGAAACAATACTTCATTTACGATGCATTTACATGTACTTCAATTAATAATACATTCAAATCTTTTCACAGTGATATGCTCCGATATGCTTCGAGTGGATGCCTGGTACATGTAGTTGTTGAGGAAACAAGAAACTTGATTCGAAGTCATTGTCAAGTTTGGGGATTGATAGAAGAGTACACAGTAAGTTGATGATCAAGCAGGCATTGAGGAACTGCTCGCTCGTCGCCACATGCCAATGGAAATACACGTATACGGAAATTGAAGACTTCTTGTTCTCTGTTCAAGATGCCACAAGTGAAGGGCAGTACCACTTGGTGGACTAACCTCCGCCAGTGTTCAGAGACACCGCGCTTCACCGGCATCGACAACAGCGAGGTGTACCGCGAGAATGAGGAGGCGGAGGAGACCATGAAGAGGCAGCTGGATGACCTTCATCTGACCTCACAGCGTGTGCTTGCCGACAGACTTCTGGACGTGCATGCAGCGCGAAGAGACGTGAACAGGTACAGGCGCATCCGTGACTCGGCCCGTAAGGACAACACTGAGGTGCTGCTGGAGCAACGTAAGAAGCAACAGATCGCCGATGTCAGTCTCAGCAGTTTTAGCAAGGCCCCGAGCTCTGCCGAGAAAGTCACCGATGTCACCCAGAGACCTAAGACAAGCGGCCCTTTACCGACCTCAAGGAAAGGTTTCAGTCGTGTGGACGTCGATGAATCCGACGACGAGGACTACTTCCAGAGACGTCAGTTGGCGGCGCGACTCTCGTCCACGGTCTTGGAGCCAACGATGACGGCGCTCCCGACACGATCCCGACGCCGCGCGCGGACGCCACGTCCAGCTCGCTCCATTCGCCAGATTCGGGAGGCTCTCAGCGAGGAGTTCTCGGGAGTCCCATCGGCAACCAAACCACGCCCACACACCACACTGGGCTTCGTGGGGGAAGGAAGTCCTCGTCCTCAGCCGCCTCAACGAAACCAGTCCAGCCGAGACATGACAGAACTAGCGCGGATCCAGAGTGCTCACCTTACCCGCATACGGCAACACAAACTCAGACTTACTCAGGAACATCTGACGCGGGAAAAGGAGCAGATCCAGGTCCGAATTAATAACTTCTACGTGACTCTGGAAGAGTTAAAACAAGACTTCAGAGTAGCACAACCAAAACCAAGACCATTCTTCTATGCAGGGTGATTTATAGTAGGACATTGCATTCCATGGGGAACGAACTGTACGTGTATATGTACATACAAGTATTATGAAGACCAGCTGTAATTGAATTATTGTATCCCTCGAACGAAGGTTGACGGATACCATGAGTTTGCGATTGTCTTGCCACTGTCGCGTCTTTCTTGCAAGCGCTCTACGGGTCACTAATCCGATTTTGATAATTTTTTGTATGCACATATATTTTGGCGAGACCAGAGGTTTTGCCAAAACACCCTTGCAGTGGCATGACATCTTTGGATGCCGTATGTAACCAAGCGAGAAATGCCTCGGCCAGACTGGGATTTGAACCCGGGACCACTCACACATCAACCATCCGCTCTACATGATGAGCTGATGGAATATTCCACTAGCCAAGCTTGTAGGAGTATAATTTCACACAATATCAGTCAAGTTACACTAGCCAAGCCAGTAGGAATACAATTTCACACAGTAGGAGTACAATTTCATAGCAACCAATAGGTTATATGGCCGATAATATGCTTCGCGATAAAGTCAGCCCATTCAACACACATGGCTTGTGAGCGCTCTTTGGGAGTGGTAATTTTACAGGAATCGCTCCAATATTGGCTGATGCCCAAACACGAAAACCATGTTGTTGTTGTTGTTTTTATTTTGGGCGGGGGGGGGGGGTGAATTTATATTAATGAGTTACCTTATTGGTGACATCACGGTTATGGTGCAGCAGTGCGGGCAGATTTATAAGACATTCGGTGGCACTCCAGCATTGGGGTATACCTCTTTATCGTGGGGTCGCCGAACTTTACATTGAGGGTCGAGCAAGGTTTTGTACTACAATTTAGTAACAATCTTTTCTGAAAAGTATCTGATTATAAAAAATGTAATATTTTTGAGACCGGACTGCCCATAACCCTCCCGCACATGTACTCTCACCTACATTCCCAAATTAACATAAACACACGCCATCACATTTACACAACACAAGAAAATTGCGCCAAATACATGTACTTATTCCATGGACTCATACTTCCATCAGATAGTTACAGCAGAGAGTGACACCATAGGCGCCTGCAGGCATACGCACTATACGCACGTGTGTATAGTAAATTTTCAGAAAAAATATCGTAACTAATCAGGTGAAAATATCGTAATTTTAGGAAGTGAATGAGAATACTTAAATTGAATTTATCTTTCAAATCAAGATAAGCATAGGCGTATCACGTCTCTTTACGTAACATTTTAAAATCTTTAGTGAACTTGAAGCTATATTCATTACTTGAAAGGTGTTGATGTGATAGATATTATGGTTGATTATTCTCAATGCCCCCAAATTTTCCAAATTAGTCTATACATGCAGGGATTTGAAATTTGATGAGCCTGACATCATCTCAAATGTAGATTCTTAGTCTAATACTTCAGGTATTACTTTGAGTATTTAATTTGCTTGAGACAAAGAAACATTTTTGTGAGAAATTATTTTTAAAAAGTGTTTCAATACTAAAACACACTGAATATAGAGCAATTTTGGGTAAATTAATTATATACATACATATAAAATCCCAGTTACGTGAACATGGTACATATACTACTAAGCTAGAACACAGATGCACATATGGTTTTACATATAAAATGTATATTTAAGACGATTGTAGTTCATCCTATTTGAAACTTGACAATGTTTTGTGCAGTTTTGCATCAAATTGAAGTTGAATGAATTTACAATACAAATGTTCAGGTAGGATAGGCGAATACATACCTCCAACATTCACTTTGCACTTGATTACCGGTGTTTGTGTATTTCAGATATCTATCTAATGGGATTTGAATTATACTTTTCCGATCAAGTTTATACTGTTATTGTTACTTTATTTCATCAAAGGCCTCGAGCCCATGTGCATTTACAGAAAAGTGCAAGTATGAGCGAAGCAAAATTCTAACAGATCCTTTTACAGATTATAAAATTCACGATGACAAGTAAATGCATTGTAAATGTAAGCCGCTAAATCTTTGATGCTTTTGGGATTTGTTGATGACAATATTATAACAAAAATTTTCGATAGTACACAATCAATAATCATTATAATTATATTCATTATAATGCACTATATGCGCCTGATGATTAACGCTTCAGGTATTCTATTGTCTCTTCATATGTTCACGATATTGGCAGGGCTATATATAAACAGAGTATTGACTTGGGGCTAACAGACAAAATTCAATTTATGCGGACACATGATATAGCATCAATAGTTAGTTCATGTTTATGTGATAAAATGATTGTTAAAATGAACGCAGGGTAACATATAAATATTCCTTGCTATATCCATGGGACTAGGAATTCATCAAGTGACCCCTCCCCCCTAGTCACAATGTTTGCGTATACAAAAATAAATCCTACTGGCGCCCTTGAGTGACACACATAACCAATCAGACACGCTCTCGCACTCCAAGGCGGGAAATTCCACTTACATTTCCAGACATAGTGACTTGCACCAGCGAACTTGAGTTTTTGACGTCTAAGCAAACGGATGTGGATATCTAAGTTCGGAATATTATAAGTTGTAAATATATAAAACCATGCGAGACCGATATCTTTTTGCGGAAAACACACGAGCGTGGCTTTTATTTTATCACACACAACTGTTCAGACATAATTCTAGATATTGTCGTAGATCATACGAAAATTGTGAATGATTATTAATATAATAATATTCATTTTATAATATTCATGAATATGCCTGCTGTAATGTCCAAAAATCTCAAGTCGGCTTGGTGACTTTCGGAGTTACCTTGGGTTGCTAAGATCGTTTTCATATATATATATGACTTCACATTGGGCCTAAATACCATGATTATTTAATTTGTATACCACAGAATTGTCAAAGTACATTGCTGCAACTACTACAAGAATATTATTACATTGCAGATAAATTTCATCCTCAACGATTGTTATTGCTAGTGCATATTTATGTTGGTCACCATTCATGTCTCACAGCTGATAAGTGGTATACTGTATTTGATTTAATAAATAATTCTGAGATTTCTTCACGGGTTTTATTGAAAATTAGTACGTCTGTATAGCCTATGGCTAAAAAGGCTGTCCAGTTGCTGAAGCCATTGGTTATGCAAACACAGACCGGTGAATATTATCTAATGAATGTATCTTATATAAACATACATCGTTTTATGGTGCACCTTTTTTCACTTCAATCACATCATGTATATTGCAACAATAACCTATATGTGTAGGGCTTGTGTGTGTTTTAATTAAATGCAAAAATCGCCAATTTGCCTCGATATTCAGACATATATACATACGGTATTCAGTCACGAATTCTGCGACTCATCATTTTCTAAATCATTTTATCAATCTGGAGTAGGATAGACTTACAGAGCAAAAATCATAGCAACTGGTACATCTCACTCCTGCATACGGGGTGTTCGAAAAGTAACAGTACAGTAACGGAACTAGGCAAACCAACGATCCTATAGCTACGCAAAACACTAGTAGTCAACTCCCATCAAATTGGACGTGAAATGTCTGACATACGTCATAGACGGAATCACGTTTGAGTGTGGTAGGAATTAGCCAATATACACCGATTTCCGGGGATCACATATCCTTTTCGTATAGCTATAGGATCGTTAGACAAACCTTCAATTATGATACTCACGGGAGTCAAGCGTACCTGAATTATTCGGAGGAAAATTGGCGCCCTTGAATTATTGGGAGTGGAGGCGTGAGATCTTTGGAGGAAAATGTGACAGTAGGTTGCCTAAATATTGCAAATAACTCGACTATGATGTCTGAACAAACAAAGCAATGCCTCCATAGAGTATGGGATATAGTTCTGTATTTATTGACAATATACAGGTTCCCTAGCTTTCTTAGATTATTCACAATCATGGTCACCGATTCTGTACGGCTGTACACCGATAGAAATGAACCCGCCAGGACTAATAACACATGAATTTACTCTGGTTTTGCGTCAGTAAACACTCAAAAGTACCCTAACTCCGAAGTAAGGTGATACTAGAACATCGGCTTGCGATTGGAAGGTGTTTTATTGTGTTTTTGTTTCATCCAAGACATATCGATGTTCTTTTTGGCCGGGGCATGATTTATTGGGAGGAGGTACATGAATTTTTTGAAGATCATAAAAAAGAAACATACGTACCTGAACACTCCGTGTTTCTCCGTCATTGCTTGTCCTAAGGAATATGTATTTTTAAAGTGAGACACCGAATAGCCTTTCAAACCACAACATGAGTACATTCGCAATGATTTATATATTTTTTTTTAGAAAATATCAATATCACCCCTTCCCAATAAATCATGCCCCGGGCAAAAAACATATTGGGTGAAACAGAAACACAATAAAACACCTTACAATCAAAAGCCGATGTTCTAGTACTACATTACTAGTGATATCATTTGAAATTAGTGTACTTTTGAGTGTTTATATGTACAAAACCAGAGTACTTTCGCGTGTTATTGGCCCTAGTGGGTCCATTTATATCGGTGTTCAGAATCGGTGACCATGATTGTGAATGAACTAAGAAAGCTAGGGAACCTGTATATTGACAATAAATACAGAACTATATCCCATATTCTATGGTGGCATTGCTTTGTTTGTTCACACATCGTAGTCGAGTTACTTGCAATGTTTTAGCAGCCTACTGTCACGTTTTCCTCCAAAGATCTCACGCCCCAACTCCCAATAATTCAGGAGCGCCAATGTTCCTCCGAATAATTCAGGTTCGCTTGACCCCCGTGATACTCGATACTAGCAATGACATATTTTCCCCAAAAAAATAACGCCTCAAATGATGTCATATATTATGACATCACACAAGAGTAATTGATTTGAGCATGTGTGATTCTAAAACCATATACATATATGTCTATGCTAAAACCCGAACAGATAATTTTGGAATCGATCTTCTAAATACAATGTGGTTCTGACTACTGAGAAGCTACAGGGTGTGCTAAATTAAAGGATCCCGAAAACTATATACATATATATATGTATACCTAAGCCAGATCTATATACAGATGATACCAAGAGTAAAAACTTTATTAAAATTGAAGAAAGTGAAATATTTTTCTATTATTATTTCATAATAAATTGATTACCTTGGAATCACAACTTCAGAAATGTCAAAATTAAAATTTCCCTGTAATAATTTCATCATGGCAAAGTTCAGTGTTCCAGAACAGATATGGCTCGTTGAACATTATTTCAAAAGTAAATGGAGGAATTATGAACTATCACTTGTCAAAAAACAACATGAACCTGAAGATCGCTTCCATTAGAAGGCACTAAAAAACCCCGAAATGTGTTCAAATTGGTGCGGGAAGGCCTAGTGGGTGCTTGACCAATCAGAACACCGGCCATTCTGGTTGATTCTGAATTGTGAGGATCAGTCGAGACACTGGTCATCTTTATCTATCATTCATCCTTGATCATATTGTTTGACATTTCCATCGAACATTTGTATTATTTTCTAGTTGGAGATTCTATTTATAAGGTAAAATGCACTGCTTCCAAAGTAATGGTTTTCTATGTTCTTGCTTCGGCCAACTTTCGGGACCTTTTTTCAGCCCACCCAGTATTATTTATTACTAAGTGTGTTTACCATATAATCAAGGTGGAAGTTCACCAAAGAAAACGAAGATTTGTGTTCGAAAAAGTTTGGTTGAGAGCTTCTAACACATTATTATTGTTGGAGGAGAACATTCGAACGTGGCGCTTTCAACAGCTATTAGAGCCCTCTGTGGATGCTCAGAATCTCATCTGATAAATAAACATGATATGTACAGTACCGGTATATAATAATTTAGTTTCCACGTGCATAAAGAAGGCCAAGTGTGCTACTGAATTGTTGCTTTCCGAACACTCTGTACCAGTGAAGATGAAAGACATGTGTAGCTCGAGACGGTTGCCGCGGGGGACGTATAACGTTAATGACGTTTCTTGACAGAAGAGTGTTGAAAGTGAATACACGTAGTCCCAGCACGTGGTTGCCATGACACCACGTATCCAGACGTTCAAAACAAATCGTGGTGATTGGTTGATTTGAATAATGCTTTTGAAAAGAATGATAAAAGATTTATGATTCTTTTCATTGCAAGAAATGACGGACATGTTGCACATAGATGCGTCACCCAGAACGTTCATAATTATGCACGTTTCAAGTTCAGAAATGGAGAACCGTGAACGTTTTATACATCCAAATGTGTGGAGATCTAACTACATAAACATGTATGCAAGAACTTTGAAGAAGCGGAAAAGGAAACGATCGCATCAAAATATGCATGATTGTCTAGATACCAGCCAAAACCAAAAAGGTAGGCGCAACTCAAATGTCGAGACTCCGAGAGTTAACCTTGTTATATTTGACTCAGATCTTAATGTACGGTAGAATATTACCATGAACCCATCTCTTATGGGTTTCCGATATTAGGCCCCTACTAAGACCAGAGCAAGGACCAGAGAGTGTACATACTCAAGTTCAACACAAAACCTCATATGGTTTTTGGCGATAACTTCTTTTAGGATGGTCGGATCAATTTGAAATTTTATATGCTTTCATTTTGCACAAAACCGTATTTTTCCACCAAATTTCAGACTTATATCTTGAAAACTGAAAAAGTTGGCAATCTACCCCAATGTTAAATGTTGGGCACTAATCGAATCACAAAAATTCGAGCAAATTTGGGGATTTAGTGATCTTTATTCCGCTGGGAAATGGAATATGAGGAAAGTTTTCAAGTTGGAAGAATCATACAGGTATATTCTAATAGAATATCATTCTTATGCCAAATGGAAACAAATAAAATTTCAAATTGATCCGACCATACTGAACGAAGTTATCGCCAAAAATCATATGAGGTTTTGTGTTGAACTTGAGTTTAGGAGTGGTTAATTAATTTAATTTGTGCTGAGACCAATGAGATTAAGCATATATCGTCCTAGATCTATTAGATTTTCAGTTCATGGTCAAATTCATTTTTGCGTTTCTTCAACTTTAAAATAGATATACGCGCGAATCTTTGAACTTTTTGATTGGCTAGCATAGCCTACTATCATAAGGCCTACTGCACATCACTTACCAAGACTGCGACAGTGGTCGATCCGGGCCTATAGAGCTAGACATGTGATCAAGCCCTGTAAATTTGGAATTAGGCCTATTGTAGGCCTAAATCTACCTTCTGTACCTGTTGGGAAACAAATTTACCTTATTTCAAAATATTTTTTTAAGAGAAACTTTGACGGAATGTAGTAGAAATGGGTCATCGTTATCATCTGGAATTACCTTCTAGACTAGAGTAGCATGAATTGGCGAGACAGGTAACGTGAGGTTTCGGAGGTTACTGAGCGCATCGATCCGTATTGATGGGTCACGAAACTATGGTATTGACCAAAACAATGTCTTTCCTGCATTTCATCATTTTTATGATTTTTTTCGCATTTCTTAGGTACTCAACATTCACCATGCCTGAGGTAAATCAATCAGTCATAAATGTATGCACCTCCAATGTATTTTCAGGTTGAGGTAACGAGTGCTTCAAGACGGAATGAGCTCTAGGGCTTCACAAGTTCTTGAGAATACCTCGAATCATCAATCATTGACCACGAACTTTGATTTATATAATAAAACAGTTATTAACTTTTACTGTCCGTGACTATGTTGTTTTACAGAAATGTCATGATAATGACCTCTGATTCGCTTCGGTCATTATGACACTTATGGGTCTGTAAAACAATAATGACCTCAGTAAAAGACAACAACTGTTAGATATTGAGATTAGATTGGACATATAAGGAATGATATATGAATATTCTCATGACGTTGAATTTACCTTTGACCTAAATTTCAAGGTCGCAGGACAAAAAGATTAATATCTCGCCTCTTATCAACTTTATAGCTTGGGAATCAGTTGTGGACATATAGGAAATGTTATACGCCGATTATTCTTGTGATCTTGAATTTGACCTTTGACCTCATTTTCAATGTCAGAGCACAAAATGGCTGATATCTCGCTTATCATCAATATTTACAGCTTGGGTATAAATTGTGGACTTACTGGAAATGATATATGCTGAATATTTTGATAATCTTGAATTTGACCTTTGACTTATTTTCAAGGTCACAGGACGAAATGGCTAATACCTTGTTTAATATCGACTTTACAACTTGAGAATCAATTGTGAACATACAGGAAATGATAAATGCCAAATATTCTGATGACCTTTTAATTGACAATTGACCTCATTTTCAAGATCACAGGACAAAATTGCTAAAATATCTCTTATTATTGAATTGACAGCTTAGCAAACAAATGTGGACATATGGAAATGCTGAAATTTCTCGTGACTTTGAGATTGACCAGTGCCATCATTTTTCAAGGTCACGGGCCGAAATGCTAATATCTAATATATAAACAGATATTGTCCGGTAAACTTTCTTAGACTTTTGATTATTTTTTCTGATTTAGAAAAGTGTCTGGTATCATTTTCAACAACTGTTATGATCTATATTTTTATATGGTTTATGACATTGACGGATACAAGTATACTGTATAGGCCAAATCAATGGAAATTTAAAGCAACTGCTTTTGAAAATGAGAAATATTTTTTTCGAAAACTATATTTCATAATAAACACGTGAAATTAACTGAATGAAACGCATTCACATCAAATATTATGACTACAACCAGTCCTCTGGGAAATTTAACTCATTTGAACGGTCATTTTACGCGGGATTTTGAATATAAATACAGGAACTGTATCCATCACACTCAGATTCATACAAAGCATAAAAGTGCAAGATGGCTGACAATTGCATGCACACCAAGGTAAATTGATTATAATTTCCTTATAATACCCTATACTAGTATATGCAGAAACAAACCGAAAATACTATACAACAATAGGCCTACTATACAAGAATGCTATACCATACTATACAGGAATAATATACAATAGTTATTCTTGCAGGCATATTTTTGTCACAAGTCTCATTATTATTCTAGTGAATGTGTGTCCGTCGTCCATTCGGATGTGCGAACGGACGGGCGTTACGGGCGGACCCAATTTAATTTCCCTATTTTAACTTTCCCCGTAAGTCCTGAAAAAAATTCCCGCAAAAACCGCACTTTTAGGCTTAACCCATGGTTAGGGGGCATTTTCAGCTTTTCTCCCCCAAAGCTTTCCCTGTAAACCCTTCTGGTATGCCCGTATTTGTGCTAAGGCACTTCTATAGCGCATATTTTTAATTTACACTACAGTCATAGGCGCTGTACTTTTTGGATTGAATATACCACAGCATACAGAATTAAACGAAAACTCTGATTTAAACGTTGTACTGACCGAGCACACCAAAGGCTCTTCTCTCTGCTTTGAATATTGTACGCTACTATAGCTGAGCATACAAATATGTCAATCCACAGGACGTGAAGTTATATTTTTTTTGTGTTTATAAAGTGTTTCTGAACTATATAACATATCAAGGATTGTAGTATGCTTTCGTGTGACTTCCAATTGAGGAGCACTCTATAAAAATCATATATGATCCCCCTAAAATCATTTCACATGCTATTCGGCAATAGTTGTATTCTTCTAAATCATTGGCGTAACCTTTCTCAAGCTTTCATCATGTGAGTTGCCGTCCATGCACAATTCTGCAAAAAATTATCTCCTGAGAAAAATCATTTGGTCCAAGACCAATCATGCCAAACACCTATCATGATCTACATCCATCATGTCCAACAGATGCCGCCCATTGAAGATATTCGGGTGAGAAATTGGTGCAGAGTTTTCATGTGAATGGGGAAAAACGAGGACACCTATAATAAATATGCTCGAAACAAGTGCTCACATATTTGGACAGTAATTTTCAAGTTGCGAAAATTTTGGTGTTGATAATTTTACAACCAGTATTTCCCAATACATGGAATGGTGCTGTGATGGGGACATCTTGTACATAAAGGCATCGCATGATGTTAGCCTCTAGGGTGACGGGGGATAATGGTAGAGGTGTTCGGGCGAGCAGGGCAGCATACATGGAAATTTCAACGGTGACGGGGGAGCATGAATAATGTATTGTGCAATATAACACAATAATGTTGCACAATATAATTGATCTTGTGTCCGCCCGCTTTACAATAACATCCGACGTTAATCATGTTAGCCTACGTAATCCTCCATTAGTACAACAATCGGTTGATATGATAGATCCATTGGAGTATAACAATGCCACAACAGAGATGACATAATAGCCCATTACCCTGGAGATGACCCACAAAGGAAACGCTTCACTGGTGCCGACCAATCAGAAAGAGCCACGTCATTGTAGCCGCGTCCTCAAAGTCACGTGATCTCAAATTGGTTGACCAATCAGAAACCAACACATCATATTAGTTACAACATCACCCAATCAGATTATGGTACGTCATCTTCAACCATGAAATGTGTCACGTGACTAAAAGTACCGCGTCAGCATAACATTTGTATAAAACGAGGAAACCACGTTGACATCATTCTTGCTCTGTTGAACATCAATACTTGTATATCATCCGATTCAACACTTACGGTATACCTACCAACATTAATACTTTGTGGCGTCATTTGAGGAAGCAAATGCTCTTGAAAACTGTGGACATTTCGAGGAACTCAGCACAGAATCGCATATCTAAGGGATTTTCCACTATCTAAGGGATTTATCATAAGGTTAATAAATAATAATTTTCTACCACAAGGTGTTTGCCTACAGAAACATGGTTGCCTGCCCCTAGAATCATATTTTCCCCCAAAAAATCCAATTTACGTGAAACCAGCGCATTTCCTAGCCGTACATGTAATCCCTCCGAAACATGACCAATACGCGAATATAGTAGGAGACATCGGGCCTTGCATCAAATCTCTTTCTGTATGCACTCCGCAACAAATGAGCCAACTAATCGAATGATAATTTTTTTTATTCTTGCAAAATTTATATCATTTTTGCGCAGTATTCATTAACATCCCAACTCTGTTGACATGATTTTCTCCCCAGAATCATGAAATCTTGCCCCCATAATCACGGAAACTGCCTCCAGAATCATAAAATACCTCTAGAATCACTGAACCGGTTGTGCCCTGCGATTTAACCAAAACTGATTCTTTATGTATTTGGGGCAATCATAAACTTCACTAGTAAAACTGGACGTCAAACAGTCAGTGCGTATTTGAAACTGTTTGACTAACTACGAAACTCATTAACTAATTGTCACTGATTTCATAGGATCATCTGAAAAACAAAGGCTTTTGTGTATTGGCCTTGCTCAGCATTCCTGCTAATATTGAAGTGATCCATGCCCAGAGCGCTCGTTGGGTGGATATAACAAATATGTTAGCCTTTGAATGAAAATTTATTTTGCAAAAGTAACACAAATATTTCCACACATAATACTACATAGGTAAAATATCACAATCATTACCTACATCAACTCTGAAGATAGAGTTGACTAACTAGACTTGAAATACCAGGTATATTTCAATAACATAATAACAAATCCACTGATCAACTGTGCCTTTCGAGTATCATAATTATATGGCATAATAAATTGTACTCGGACCATTGAATCAGATCATGCCATCCTCAGAGAGTAGTTTTCAGATCTGATTGCACTAATGATGATACAATCACAACACATAATTGTATCGATTACATTGATTCTCTCAAACCCACAACGCATCTATATTGACACATCGGAAGTATTTATTCATGAGTAGATTATTACCTCTTATACTACCAAAAAGAAGTCCCTGGAATATGTATGTTTTCCTTACATTATACTGTAAAACTGACTAATTTCGGAGGAGGATTTATTTTTGGCGGATTTGGCGGTGGGGGAAAAAACACCAAATTAAATTGTCTGCCAAATTAACTAGATAAATGATAAGAAATACATTTGGTATTGAAACCGCCAAATTAAATCTCCGCCATATAACGTGGGGCTCACAACCGCCAAATTTATTAGCCGCCGAAATTGGTTGTTTTACAGTACACCACGTACATGATCTAAGACATGTATATTAGTGGATATGATTCAAGCAAAAACAGTATCTTTGTTCAAAACTCAGCAAAATATATACCGGTATAGTACATCGTATTGCATAGGTGCATAGCTACCTTTTGCAATACCGGGTAGCTGATCAATCATGAAAGTAACTCAAAGCCTAAAATACATACATGTATATGTATAAATGTATAAACAATTTTGAATTAAACAAGAATTTGGCATCACATATTGTCACCAGCACTTTTGAGGTACGAGTAACAGCAACATATCAAATAAAACATATATATGTATAACAAAATACTTAACTATCTATAACAAAAACAGGTATGTTTCTACCCTGAAATTCTTGAATATCATTGAATCAGATCTATGTGATCTATGTATTGCAGGCAGCCACACAAATGATTGAAGTGAAATTACAAATATGTGGTGTACTGGCCCAACATCACAACCAATTCACAGCTGGTACCAGTTCAGACTATGATGCTGCTTTGTGGCGCAGACGGAGTGCGTCGTGTTGTGGGAGGCACTAACATGGCAGGTCGTACACTAGCCCAGCGCTTGAGCACTTCCCACACCTCCTTGTGTTTGGCCATGTCGTAGCTGACCGTGTCATCCGAGTCCATGATAGACACCTGTAACAGACAGACAACCACTGATGAGACCAATTTCTAAAGTATGAATGATTCATGCATATAGCTATCAAATTTAGCACAATTACAACCATATTATCAATCTTTGATCATGGTTGTGAGGATGATAATGTGGAGTGGAATCACTGAATTCACAGCTAACTGACCTTGGTGCCTGCTGAGAGTAAAGCTTCCACCACCAGAGCGTGTCCTTGGGCTGCGGCTAGGTGCAGTGGCTTCTTGCCGATAGCGTTGTGTGCATTGATGAGGGAGCCGCGCATGGTGACCAGCTCCAGGACAATGTCCAGCTTGCCATGCTTGGCGGCGGTGTGCAGCAGGGTGTTGTCATTGGCATCACGTTGCTCGATCCGGGCGCCGCGGTTGGCCATCATCTTGAGCAGCTCAGCGTCTCCGTACTGACAGACGAGACGCACTGGAGCCACCGTGTGGATGCTGTCATCATGAGAGTTGATCGTCGCGCCGTGGGCGACCAGGAGTCGAGCCACAGACTTATGACCGAGCTCGAGAGCGACATCTAGCATGTGTTTGTTGCTCACAATATCCACCTCGTCAGGCGAGACACCATGCCTCAGGAGCACCTGCAGAATGCTTGTGTAGCTACGGCGTACTGCGGTTGATAGGCACGTTTCTCCGCGCTTGTTGGGAATGTTCGCGCAGCAACAAAGGTTCAGCAGCAACTCGACCGTGGACGCATGCTTGTGTAAGGTCGCCAGGTACACGGGCATGTGTCCGTCACTGTCCTGACAGTTGATGTCAACTTTGGCTGACACAAGTGCAGACACTGCCCGATTGTTCCCCTCCAGGGCCGCATGGTGAATCGCTCTCCACCCACAGACAGGGTTCTGGGCCTCCAGGTTCAGGCCACAACTCCCCAGGAACCTGAGGACTTCACTGTTGCCGAGTTTGGCTACATTGTATATAGACATGGAGTCCCCCGCACACTTCTTTAGGACCTTGATGACGGGCACAGACTTGCAGTAGGCAGCGATGGCTAACGGAGTCTGTCCCTGGTTGTCCATGGCGTTAGCATTGGCTCCTGCCGCCAGTAGTTGGTCGACAATTCTCGAATGGCCATGATGCACAGCTACATGCAGTGGTGTCCAGCCTGTCTTCCTCGCAATGTTTGGTTTGGCTCCATGGCAAAGCAACAAAGCGACGATTTCGTCAAGTCCACTACGTGAGGCTTTATAGAGGGCAGTACTGCCGTTGTCAGTCTGTTTGTCTGGACTGGCTCCTGCTAAGAGCAGTTTCTCCACGATATCCCAGCGACCATGGTGAGTGGCCGCATACAGCGGCGTGCACCCAGTTGCCACCTCTAGGTTAGGGTTAGCCCCGTTCTCTATCAGAGTTTTGCTCACTTGGATGTTGCCATTTTCCACGGCCAAAAATAAAGCAGATCTCCCCTTCCTTGTCTTCAGGTCAATGTTCTGTGCCTTTTCACATAGAGTAGCCATGCAGTCAGTAGGGAGACTGGTAGAGTGTAACTTGTGTAACACAGTCTCACAGCTGTTGTCTGGAATGTCTACAGAAGCTCCATGCTCAGCAAGCTTACACACGACATCCTGGTGGTTGTTCTCGATCGCCAGGTGTAAAGCAGTTTTCCCGGACCCCACGACCCGACAGTTAAGGTCAGCACTGTACATGAGCAGAAGATCCACCATGGACAGCTCTCCCATCTCAGCAGCAAGATGTAGCGCAGTCCTACCCTTGCCGTCCACATGATTGATGTCAGCTCCCTTACCAACCAAAAGTTCTACCACATTGGTGTGACCATTCTGTACTGCGAGGATCAGTGGAGTAATGCCTCGAGCCTCCACGTCGAGCGAAGTCATGTGGTCAGCGAGCACACTGATCACTTGGCTGTGACCACTCCGAGCAGCGACATGTAGGGCTGTCTGATCGTCACTGGTGGTCGCGGTCCACTGACCTTGCTGCGCTAGCCACTGCACAACGTCACTGTGGCCGTTCTCTGCGGCTCGGTGTATGGCCATGTAGCCATCTCGGTCACTGCAGTGGAGCCACACTCCGACCTCCGCAAGCTTCTGGAGAGTTTCTAGGCAGCCAAGCGAGGCTGCAGCAGTGATGGGGGTCGTTCCTGAGTCATCTGACACCAGACAAATGGCACCTATATTATCTTGATGCTCCTCGATGTATGCATCGATACCGTTCAAGTCTTGCCTCGAAATTAAGGCACACATCACTCGAGTGGTCTCTCGGTAATCGCCCGTCAGAGTCTGATTAAGTGTGTCGTCTCCCCCGACTGATCCCAGGGATGACCGAGAGTTTCTGCGGCTGATTTTTAGCTCGTCCAAGTCGCAGTTCTCGCCGTCCGAGCTCAGTACCTCCGAGTCTCCGTCGTCAAAGATATACGTGTGTTCTACACACAGCAAATCGGGGTCGAGCTGAGCAAGCGGCACAGATGCCTCTCCTGCCTCCTCGCTGTCCTCCGTCAGAACAATGCTAACGTTAGATGTTCTCCTCTCCGCGTTGGACTGGTCGCCCTCGCCGTGAAGATCAAGTAACTCCTCGACCATGTGCTGCAGATAGTCCGAGTCATCTGTCGAACTGGAACCGGCCATCGTGCAGTGTGGATGTCGAACTGAAATGGATCAATGCAATTCTTATGAAGTCGCCTCAACTATCATCATACAGATTCTATTAAGTTACATTAAACTTGCTCATGAATATCTTGTCATGTATTCGAACTTGATGCTGTCCTAATGCAAGATTAAACGCTCTTCGCTCGCTGACGATCGCGTGAGAAAGGCGAAACTGCAGTCCTATCGTCCATATCCCAAAAAATATGTTAATTCAGACAAAATATCAATAATAATGCCCAGCCAATGTCTTTTATCCATTTTAGTAACGAACGTTCCACATGTTAACCATTTTTATTATGTGTAGTAATAACCCTCAACAACAAAAAATATTCATTTAAAACTTTTTAAAAATAGGTAGGATCGGGTTCCTGACACTTCTCCCCACACTTCAGTATGGAGCATGATTCAAGTTTTACAGAAACCCGTGTTTGGTTTTATCACCAATCCACTGGTGATCTATCTGCAGAAAAGCACTACCCCATCCCCACCGCCATCCATCACACTCAGCCTTTCAGTGCAAGCTAGGTCCCAGCCTAAAGACAGTGGGCTTTGCTTAGGAGTGGTGCACCTCCTCCCCCTTCATCAGGCTTCCTGTGCCATCTATATGACAGGGATTCCACTGTGTGGTTATAGGTATGTGAACAAATTATCCTAAGTCTGGCCCCGTCTGGTGGCCCCCTAATGGGTCCTCTGTGTTCATCCTGATGGGACATCAGTTCAGCCGTACTCCCCTAATCACACGTGGATAGGAGGGAAGGGCTCGATCCAGTAGAGTACTAGCATTTGACTGTAGCAGATAATTATAAAGTGATATAAGTGTATGTGATGAAAGCTAAGGCTAAGTTTTACAGTCCATGAAGATTGTGGCTGTAAACATGTATCTTCTTGCATTAGAATCATTACCCATACCTAGTCCAACTGATGGTGCATTTCTGCCTCAACACACACAGTGGGAATCAACTATTCTAGGCTGTGAGTAGTCTATTGTACCACGGATGTGTATGTGAAATAGACCATACACTTTCTAAGCCGATATTAGAGGTCTGGACCATGAGCTTTCCTCTCTGGACAGCGCACCTTGACGGATAATAATGGATGCCCCATCAGAATCACAAACTAATAGTGATCATCCTCCAACTGTCAACGAAGATTTGAATGTCTATTATGTCATCTATTCCTTTGTTAAATCAACATATAAGAAATTACAAACACGCTTCCTTGCGTGGAATGATCGTTCACTGCTTGAGATTTCCCGGATATATACAGATATCGCACCTGAAAAGGGTGGACCACTAACCGTGTGCAAACTTCTAATACACGACAAGGGGGTAATAGATGTCCAAGTCTGTGGAGAAGTTGTCTATACAGGTGCTTGTTTTATACCATCTATCCAGTGGGACCCACGCGAAAGCGAGGAACTTCAGAAACAGTTGAAGAAATTAACCGACAGCCATGTGTTTTGTTCTGGAATATCTCCTGACGAATTAGCAGATGTCTGTCCAGGATTAGGTCAGACTAAACGATTACTACAAAAGGACTATCCATTCAAGAGATATTTAAGTAAACATTGTAGCCTTTGGTTCCCCCTGAGGAATAATGCAATAAAGCAAGAGCGGATTGATGCCATACATGGGCAGTTAAGATGTTCACCGTGTAATCAAGTGTTCCGACAACTACGATCAGAAGCAAAAAAATACATTCAAGATTATGAAACTACAAAACAGAAACGAGAACGGGTGGACTCGCGCTATCCGATATCACTGCTGAGTCCAGCCAGTCGAGAACGCCGGTACTCAGCACTGAGAGCCGAAAAGAAGTGTTTAAGCATGAAGGTAAAATGGCTGACAAAAAAACTTAGAAAGTTTGGGGTGGACTTGGATGAGGAGCAGAATGGAGAAACTGCGGAAATTACAAAAGAGATGTCAGAAGATGACGACAGTAAACTTTCCACTGACAGGAAAGGAGGTACAGATCCAGACCGTGATGTAACTGAGGTGATATGTGCCACTTCTGAGCGGGATCAGACTCGAAAATGTGAGTACTTTATCAGAATCATGGACATTAGTGTTCATGAGGGTTTTATGTTGGTTGTATTGCTAAATGTGCAGACATACACAAATCTGCATCACCTTGACCAGTGTTGGGAATTGAAGTGTGTGGATCATGGTTGAAGATCCACAGCATATGTATACATCACATGCCTAAATAATTTGCATCTGATTATTTTGGATATTCCATTAAAGTCTGCTTATGGGTTTTTGTTACGCTCAGAACGTATTATAACACTTATTTGCACCAGCATAAATTAACTTACTTGTAGCCAGACGACGTTACAACACTTCCCTTTACTGTAGACTTGGGAGATGACATTGATAACGCCAGTGAGTAACTGACTCGACTATTGCCAATATTGCCTAAATCCATTGCTTGAGCTTGGTTGTAGGTATAAAAAATGTTTTATACATCGGCGAACGAGAGATACTCGATGTTGACTGATCAAGCCCGGTCACGGTGCTATAAGCTGAAGTATGTATTCACAATGTCAATGCTGTCTTTGCTACAGAACCTAGATATGGTTCACTGGTTTTGTCTCTGAGTCTGAGTGAGATATTTCCAATGGTACAAGCCACTGATTGATCCAATGTACTGCTGGGGTCGCGCTTATATACCTGCCAGAGTGTTTAGGACCATGCACGTCAGTGGGATTCAACAATCGATGCACCATACGTCATGGCTGCTATTTATAGTGACAGCTGGTCTTGCCTGGACTCGTTCTACCCTGAAAATCTTCCATGCCTGGTAGGGTCATGAATATTCAGTAGGCTACCATGACTATAACCATTGATTTTGTCGATGTGTTGTCAAGATGGTTTTGTGTCTCAAAATGAAATTGTCGACTAAGCAATAGTTGACGATGCACCAAAAAAAATAAAGTTTTAACCTAGATTGTGGATATTGACGTTTATTCGACAATTATGTGCATCAGAAGAATACAAAAAGGTCTCATTGATTTCTATTGATAGATACAATCATCTATGAATAGACCTAGAATACTATAGCATAAAAAATACATTATACTGCAAGAATTCTGTTCTATATTGTACATAAAATAACAGTAAGCACACACAGTGCACACTGTAATTATTCAACTATATTTTTTCATATTAAATATTTGAAAACCTCGTTGGAATGAAGGTATTTTTTTCCAGAAATCTAAATCTAAATCGGGTTTTAATATTTAATTCCGGGTTTGGACATTTATTTCCAGGTTTAAATAATTATTTCCCGGTTTGAACATTTAATTCCAGGTTTAAGGATGTTCGCTCCCTTTGGACCCAAGCAGAGGGGCTAAAATTTGAAATTCGTTTGATGATTTTCATACTTTTAAACAATCATCAATATGATATTGTGCATTCGAAAACAGAATATGCGGATCAAATATTCTCTTCAGTGTGGAATTATGGGTAATTTTACCCCAAAATACCAGCAAAATGGGTAATTTTTGGCCATTTTCACTAAAATCAATATTTAATGAAAACCTGAAAATAGATTTCTCTAAATTTTTGTTTGTTTATCAACGAACCGATATGCATGTTTTTGATAGAAAAAAATATGGGGGTCACCATGCTATTTTTTCTGTTACAGGTTGTCATATTTGTGAATGTCAGTGAATTTTATCAAAATTTCAACAAATTTAGGTAAAATTTTCTGTTCTGGACTCCTATGGATGCCTGTAGAGGGAAAATTAGCATGGTGACCCCCATATTTTTTTCTATCAAAAACATGCACAGCAGTTCGTTCATAAACTGACACAATCTCAGGGAAATCTATTTTCAGGTTTTCATTAAATATTGAATATAGTGAAAATGGCCCAAAATGACCCATTTTCCTGGTATTTTGGGGGTAAAATTACCCATAATTCCACACTAAACAAAATATTTAACCCGAATTTGCTGATTTGGAATGCACAATATCATATTGATGATTGTTTGAAAGTCTGAAATACATTAAACAAATTTCGAATTTTAGCCCCTCTGCTTGGGTCCAAAAGGAGCGAACAACCTTAAATACTTAATTCCCGGTTTTAATATTTAATTCCGGGTTTTAAATATTTATTTCCCAGTTTCTCTGCTTTTTTCCAGGGAGTGAATCATCAGGGAGAAAAAAAAGTTAAATCATAAGTAAAAAAAATTGAATGTCCCTAACAAGCTTCCCTATATATGAGTATTTGTGCACATGGTATTTATACAGTATTTCTGCAGTAATGAACATGATAAATGGGACTATGGTCCCGGCAGCCCACACAAAATTAGTCTATAATCATAATGATATGTCAATGAACGGATGATCTTTACCAGGATCGTTTTGATGGTACCAATTACGTTATGTACGCTACAATGAACACACTGGTATGTCCACCAATGTCCACTGGCACGGGACAGAGGTGCGGGGGTGAGGCGATTGAGCTGTGGAAGAATCGATGGCCGGTTTGGGGGGTTGGAGGGGGGTGGAGCAAAGGGGCGGCGGCGTCGATTAATAGTACTCGTACATATAAACAGATAATAACGCAATAATAAACGTCTTCCGTATACCAGCTGGTATACGGGACCTACAAAGACACAGATCCACAAAGATGTACAATAACAGTGGATTCTCTTTACCTACCGCTCATACTTGTTTACCCGGTCATCCTTCGTTCATGCCCCGCCGTATCGAACGTAGACCGCGTTCACTATCTCATTCATCCATCGTCATCGAGTATTTTCCTGGGCCGCGGCCGTTCGTCGAGAAATACGTCATCATAACGCACTTATCGAGAGTGTGTCTGCAAGGCGTCTACCGTAATGTCACGAAATTCAGTCATGTATAAAAACCAGTAAGATGCGAACTGCAGATATGTGGATTCTACATTGTCGAAATTATCAAGCGTTGTCTTACTTGAAGAACAAACATAGACAATATACATAATCATTTGTAATAACGATCCTTAGCGGCAGTCTGTTAGCTTCATACACGAATAATTAAAACAATTATCAGAAATATAGGCTGATAACTGCTCTGCTGATCCAGTGAGTAGAATTTGATGTCATCATAGCGCGGCCGTTCCTGCACATAATTGTTGTTGCGCAGTGTCCCATGACCCCTAGCGAGTGAATTGCACTTCCTAACGAGTCGAAATGTGTGCGTTATGATTCGTTACGTTATGATAACTGCATTTTATAAATGTGCCGTGTATACGGCCTTGACAGGTGAGAGTTCAAGGCCACAAAAACACGAAGGTCAAGCGAAAACGCCACCTGGCGATAGAGGTAAATTAAGCATTTGTGTTTTACCTTTTCTGCATTAAAATCGCGCATTTATTGCCCACAAGTCCTTGTTATCACAATGTAGCCATTTAGGAATCTTTATCATTTATTCCTCAATGATATTTTCAATATGGCATGTCGATATAAGTCGGAACAAGTAATAATATGTCAAAAGTCAGAAATCGTTGCAACGGTTACTACTGTCAAAGAAGCTTGCAAAGCTTCCACACGAACCCCGTTTCAACCCGCGAAGGGTACATTCTTCCGTTTCGGGAGTTTATTTTCAATAAAAGGAACATTTCAAAAGTTCGCATGGACATACGAATAACGACAAACAAAGCATAAATGCTTCATTATTAAGACCTCATGTGGTTTTGGGCAAAATAACAAGGATATCATAGCAAATTACTGGCGCGAACACAAGGTGTATTTCAGAAAGGTGAGCGAGAAACGTCACTGAACGGAGCTAACGTTTTTAGGACCAATGGTCCTGCATGGACACTCGAGTTCCAAAAGTGGGATCCGTCTATGCAACGCGAGAATGGTAATCTATATGAGGACTTGAGGAGTAAATGAATCAATGACATTGATTGGATCTCTCTAGATAATGTTAATTACCAGATTACATTCCAAATGTGAAATATTATTGAGTTTAAAGTTGACAATGCATGTATACAATAGAAAATAGATTACTGGTCAGTCTCCGGTTTTACACGCTACAGCTGTACTGAATGGACCTTGTCAAACAACATTGACCAAAAAAATATCCCTTTACAGCTCCGCTAGACTAAGCCAACTGGCAGCGGAGCTATAGCCTTTACCGATGCCATGTTGTCCGGCGGAAGTCCGTCTAGCCGTTCGTCCGCTCTAAAGAATGAATCATTGTGGGACCAAAACTAAGTTGATTTGTGGGACTGAAAAGGTCTCACAAAGCTGTCCAAACCCTGTTTGTGGGACTAAATTTTACGATGGAAAAGTCCCACAAGGTTCTATTCATAAGAACGCCCGTCCCTCGTCGTCAACGTTTGTCATATCTTTTGTTAAGTTTACGGTCAAATCTTTCTGAAATTTTGCACAAAATGCCTAAAAATATTTCGAGAGGGCAGTATTTTATTTTTTTCTTTCCACATTTTTTTTTCAAAATGGTGGCCATTTTAGACAAAAAAATTTCTTAAAAACTGATCTGATCAGTTTTGAGATTTTCATCTACAGGGCTAGAATTTCGTAAAATTTTGCGAGAATCCTGTTCTCATATACTCCATTATATTTTGCGAGAATCAAGGGCCATTTTGCGAGAATCTTTGCAATCGATTCTCGCTGAAATTCTAGCCCAGTTTAAAGATTCTCCTGATATACCTTTGTGACATGTATACATTTTGTGTTGCCCTTGAATGGCCAGTCTCCATGTGTTGGCCATTTTGATTTTTCGCCGGGTCGACAAAAAAAATTTGTTTGTTCCAAATCAAGTCACTATTCGTTTTGAGCCATCTCCAGCCCCCCCCCCCCCCCCCCCCCCCCCCCAAAAAAAAAATTTTCTAATTTGAAAAATAACGTTTGGACTTGAGTTTCCTTCCACAATGGGAGCTGCCAACTGTATTCATAGAATGCTTGAAGATGAGCTGAGATATTGGCACTTTCAAATGGGAAGTCATATATGATGATTTGTGTTCCTTGCCATACTTGGTTTTGACCTTCAATAACCTTGAATGGTCAAAACAGCCACTTTTTGTCAAACATTTGGATCAAATTTGGAATTTCAACATTACTTGATCCTACTTTCACAGAGGAACGCTCAAGGCCAAGGGGCCTCTTCTTTTCATAGATCTATAAAACCACATATTGTTCGTACAGTAACCGTTAAGGATTGATTGCTCGGAACATACCAGTGACTGCAGTGAGACACTTCCCCATTGACCTATGTGAAAGTAAAGGTAACAAATTCACCAGACAATACAATCCCCTGACCCAAAACTTGGCTAGCACACACATATATACTCATGGATGATGAACCCAGACGGGGTTTCATAAATAAAATCGTGGAAGCTGTGCAATTTGATGATTAGATCTAATCTTAGAGCTAATATTACCAGGGCTACTATATTATTCCTCATTCAGGAAAATGAACATTGCATTTCAGAAGAAAAATGAACAGGAAGCTCGAAATTTCTATAACAGTTTTTGCATTTTTACCTCCATCATGTGATACTCATCCAGCGATACTGTAAACCCCTTATTTTTTCACGTCCATTAATATTAGGCCACTACTGTTTAATTTTTTGTTTCTCGTCCTTTGGAAAATCGAAAGCTAGGAGGGAGGGTGGAAAAAACGGCCCAAGTAGCGCACCTTACTCTGTTAATACTACTCACACACTGAATGTATACCATATTTAATCCGTCTGGCACATTTTTAATCTTCATTGAATTTAGAGGAAATAGTAAGCTGCGCTACATGGGCCGAAAAAACAAACAGACCCTCAAATAAAAAACTATATACATGATATACTGTGCCATGATTCTCTGAATGCAAACGATGCTTGGGTGCAGGACCTATGTTTTTGAGCATCTGAAAATATATCATAGTTTCATATTGAATCTTAGGCACTTATTTGTGATAAGAATTGTTAATTTGAAATTTTAATCTGTGCAAAACTCTGGATACATCTTGTATACACACTCGCCAGTCGGAGTAGTTTTGCTACGAGACCAATATGGGTAAGCTTTACAAAGATTGGCGGAATTTTGTGTGTAAAAATTGCTTTTATTTCCATAATATTACAAATTTATCTTGTTTGTTTTTTCTCAAAATTTCGCAAAAAGTTAGGCGCGCGGGGACGAGAAACAGAAAATTAAACAGGAATGGCCTTAGCTATTTTTGCGTTTTTATTTGGAACGCGAAAAGTTCTTCCACAACCCATATAAATTGATTCGCAAATTCGAAATTGAACAGCTGCAAACGTCTTTGTCTATATCTTGAGAACGCAAACTAAATGGACGTGAAATTGAAGGGGTGTACAGTATTCCAGAACAACCATGGCACATTAGAAAATTCTATTGTGGAATTATGTCAGAACAGATTCCATCTCAGGAACGAGGATCACTGTATGATCATTCTGTGAGGCTTCCCATCCCACATTCACTTCTCTAGCGTGTCATCCCTTATCACACATCAGTGGAGTGAGGTCCGAAAACCTTCCTCAAAATGTAAACACAGCCGTTGGTGCAGAGAGGGCCTTATTTTTGTACTTGTGTCTGTCTGAATCGACGGGTGATCACGTAACGGGGGCATCATGTGAATGATTTCAGAATCCTCACACATTCTAGTGTGTTTTGGGTAGTATTTCACATATATACACCATATACAGTGTACAAGTGCGGCATAATTGATATACTTCTTCCTTCATATTATGAAATGGAAAATCCATCAAATTGCTTCTGCCTAAATTTACATTTTTCCTTTGTATCAATAATTTTGTCCACAATTTATTTCGCCTTTATATATGGTACTTAACACTTGATATGTTTAAGTCACTGCTTGGGGGGGGGGGGGGGGGAGGGGGGGGTAGGGAGGGGCTCCTGGATACAACCGTGGCCCTATATTCAGATATAAGTCCACACTTGATTATAAGTCAATGTTTTTTTTATAAGATCGATAATATGGTACTAGCTTAAATATTCATGGATATAGAGTGAAAATTTAGGTTTAACACATTGGTATCTGTGTCATATATTTGCAGGTGTGGGTGCTCGTAATGATCTCAGAGACATGCCAATAGTTACTGCCATGGAAAAAACGAGCAACAAGCGACCGGCTGACAGTGAACAGACTGTAGACACTTTTGCCGTTTGCGCCAACTGTAGTCGACTGAGCTACAACTTGAAACAGTGTGACAAGTGCGGCAGTGCACTCTCCGAGGACAATGCTTCTATGTGCATCAGCGCAGAACCGAAGCGAAGTCGCCTGGAATCACCAGCCAATTCTAACGGAAGTACGGTGATCATCAATGGAAACTCTAGTCACAGCGGAAACAGCAGCGATCGAGCCTCCCCATCATCACCCTCCCAGCCTGTCCCTCAGGCACTCTACGTCAACAAGAACAACATGTCAGCCGCAACCTCTGCCCCTGCCCCGACCCCGACCTCGGTTTCAGCCTCAGCAACATCGGAACCAGAGGCTGTTCGACCTAAAGCTTTGTATTTGAATGTGAACAATCAGGCGCATTCTACGAGACTGAGCACGGACTCACCCAGAGCTAGTCCACCTATAGTCAGCTCTGCAGCATCTGGCAGTACATCCCAGGCCTCGTTAAGCATCATAGATGAAGTGGTTAGTCTCCTTGGATCTAGCACTGCCACGACCATTCCATCCTCATCCATGGGATTACCCAGTAACAGGTCTGCCACGAACACACTACAATCAATGTCAGCTTCAGTGAACTCCGGAGGTATTGGTAGTCTTCAAGTGAATTCCAGTGGATCACAAGCAACAGGTCAAGCAATGCCATTGTCGTCTGGATCCTCCACGGTCTCGACCACTTCGACGGGCAGATCCTTTGAGACGTTTAATCTGCCAGCACCGCCATACCCTGGGAATAACCCTCCTGTTGGCTCGACAGCCGCCAATCCTGCCACCATCGCCACCGAGAACTCCAACCCCCCGCCGTCAGGGACCCAGGAGGACTCGGCCACCGTGATTGGCGAGCTAGCTATCAACCCCGACACGGTCGCTATGCCAGCCACTCAGATCCGCATCGGCACCCGCAAGTTCCTCCCGGCCTCCTCCATCACCTTCAAGGAAGACGGTGTGCTTTTTGCTTTGAAAGGTTGGTGCCTGCTCTTGATTCATCACTTTTCAGGTGCCCAATAATCAAAACGATTTACTGTACAATGTACTTAATAGGAATTGGAAAATCATTGTAACTTCAGCAAATTACTTGTTTCGTTGCAGAATACTACTTTTGTAAAATAATATCATAGACATATGTCAGAACACATGACATGGTTCACTTTTCTAAATCCCTGCAGATTTCACCCATGCTCCTGTGCTGTTGAACGCCAGAGCTATCATCAAGTGTCAGGCGAACTTGGACCAGTACCCAGTTTTCTTCATATACCTGGAAGCTACGTGTATTCGACAAATCCGCAATATCTTTGGTCTCACCATTGATGAGTTTCAGGAGAATAGTGCAGGTGAGATCTGATAGATGTTGTTTAATGGAACTTGTGACATTATCACAGTATGATGCAACTAGAAGTCATCAAAGTACTCATGTCTGCTTTGTTCTATGTTCCAGTCAACCTGAAGAAATGCATCACAATATTCCCGAGCATAGATCCATCCACGAGCAAAGCAATCCGCGAGAGGATGTCTGCCACCATCCGCAACATCTTCAGTAAGATGGGTGGGCGATACCCACGGACCAACGCTTACCTGAACGAGATCTCCAACATGGCCACAATTGATGTGCTCTTTGACAGCATGCGAACGCAGCGATCGAGCGACGTTATCCCGCGGGGGATGTCTCCCGGTCGGGCCACCACCGCCACGGCTGCCACAGTCGTCACTGCAAACACCGTCAGCCAGCTGGCCATGCAGAACAATGCCACACAGCAGTACAACCAGCGGGCTGTGCAGTCCAGCGCCGCACCCACGCGTCTCTCACAACCGCCCAACTCCGTGGCACCTCTCTACAACCAGGACGCTCGACTCCCCTCGTCACAGATGATTCGTGTACAGATCCCCTCTAGGGACACCTTGTCTGTACAGAGGATGCCCGTACAGAATGTCAGCAGGTAAGACAATATCTACATGCTTCAGCTGTCACCTGGTTAAAATGGATGAAAAAACACTGACAAGTCCCATTTCTGTGGGATTATGGGAGGTGTTTTGAAGGTGGGAGAAGGTGTATTGCATAAACATTACAAGCAAATATACAAACACATGTTCTGTTTAGGTCGGTGATGCCTGTACGTCCGGGAACCCAGCGAATGGTGACCAGTGTACGACCACAAGTTCCCTCGTCAACTGGGACAGCCCAAGTAAGAGTAAGGACAATTTTTGTACCCATTGTGGTGGTGGTGCCTAAGATTCTGCATCTTGGGTTTCAGGACATTTGGATCACAGCTTACATGCACTCAATTATTGTGAAGCATATCGCTGAAATTGAGCTCACCCTTCCGTGCTTACAGTGTTGCAACTGTTCTTGATCATAGTGTGAGTTGCTCTATCGCATTATTCAATGTCGCTTACAGAGTTCCCAGCCGGCAGCGCCTGCCAAGAGTTCAGCCAACATGGCGGGTACGACTGCCCCTCTGTTAGTGGTGCCGTCAGATGCTCAGAAGTGGCGGGACATGCAGAAGGACCTCGTCGAAGGCGGTGTCTACCACGTCGAGCTGCCCAACAAAGATAGGAAATACTACCTCTGGGATGGCTCCAGACTTGTGCCGTGTGAGTCAAAATACATAATTTGCAAGTCTCGAGTGGTCTTGGACAGGGAAATCGTATTCCGTGGATAATCTGGTAGACCAACTCATTTGTTATGCTAAGCGATACTTACCTCTGACTATGGGGTCGTGTAAGTGGCGAGCCCTCATTCGCCAACCACACATGAAATATGGGTGAAAACTAAAACGAAGTTAGCTGGTCTGTTTAGACCCTGCTCTAGTAATGGTAGTTACCTGAGCAGTTCACCCTCCGTGTGGTAGCATGATCGTGCCGGTCCACTGCCTCCCAGTTCACTTTTGTTTTTGGCGAGCTCCTGTCAACACCTACTCTGCCGTCGCTCGCGTTTTTGTTTCTGAAGTTTCAAGTTGGATCTTTGGAAGTTTCTTCGCTGTGATGGAGGAGTTTTCTGTTTGGAATTGGACAAGAGTTTCTGCTGCACGAATCGTTTTCTTGCAAGCGCTCTGTCTGTTCGTCTCCTCGGCGCCGCGGATTTTGTGAATCTTGGACTGAGGAGTTTGTCTGTCTTCCGGACAAGCGTCGTTAGACAGGAGGGAGAAGCAAGCGTTCCGTGGATTCGCTGTCTTCTTCTCGTTGGATTCACTGGGAATTACGTCGGGAATTTGCAGGCCTCCATTGCCGCGATGTCTGCTATGCTGTCATCTTTAGTTGGGGGGGAGAAGTGCGGCTCCGTCTTCCCTACGCGCGCTGAGATGCCTGTCCCGTTCGTCTCCAGAGTGATTCGATTTGTCGACGGATGCTTCCTCGGTGGATTTCCGTTCCCAGGCTGCTGGGCCCGTCCAACGGGCCCGGACGCACGGCCTGCGGAAGGCAGGAGCCCCGTGGTTCGTTCTTAGACTGGACCGTCGTGTTCACGCAACCGTTCAGCTACCGTACGGCCAGTGGATTTCTACATGGTTAATGAGGCAGTTAACTACAGCCGCGGCAAGCCTCGGCACAGCCGTTTGTCCGTGACTCTACCGCCCGGTCTGATCTGCATGGGGAGTTGCCGGTGGCTTCTCCCTGCGACTCCTACAGGCTAGCTGCTCACCAGTCCATGACGTCGTTAAGCCGTGGCAGCCTAGGAGGTTTTCTACGACCGTGCGGCTGTCTACCATCTGTCTGCTTTTGCCAGCCGTGTTCTGCTCTGTGTCTCTACAGTCCTGTTGCAGCCTCGCGGGGTTTCTACTACCGGCCGTCCGTGGGTCCGTCCGTGGGTGATCGCCGGCACTGTGACCCCCCCCCCCCCCCGCCAGCGCTGCTGCAGGGGTTCTTCTGTTCGTCCGTCGGCGTTGCTAGCTGCTGGGAGCTACTGCACTGTTTATCTGATTTGCCGGCCGCTATATGCACAGTGTCTTACCAGCGCAGCTACAGTCCAGGGGTTTTCTACTGACCGGCTGTCGGCCGTCCGTCCGTACGCGCGTCTTCGTCGGCTCCATGACCCCCCACCAGCGCTGCTGCAGGGTGTCTTCTGTCCGTCCGTCCATCGTTCGTCTGCTGGTGTTACCAGCCGCTGGGAGCTACTGTTTCCAGTGCTTATGGGTTTCCTCGATGGATGTGCACCGTGTTAGATGGCCTCTCGCTCACGCCGTTCCTGCCTGTGGTGCTGCCATGTGATTGCTACCGTGGGCTGGGTGTTTGCTACACGTTCTTCCTCCTGAACCAGAGGTGTGTTTCAGCGGTGGATTCCCGTTCTCGGGCTGCCGGGACCGGCGGGTCGGTCTTGGGCTAACAGTCTGTTGAAGGCAGGGGCCCCGTTGGTCGCGCTAAGTCTGGCCCCCGACTACTCCACCGTGCAGCTCCCCGACGGCGCTGTTGATGTACTTATTGTGGACAAGTCTCCAAGACCCGGGCCGTGTTCAGCACCGTGACGACTCCACTGCCCAGGTTTCTTCTCCGGCCGCTGCTGCCTCTCGCAGGTGTTCAACCGACCGTGAAAGTGATCAGCAGCCAGCGGTGGCCAGCTCGCGGGTCTCTCAGCCCAGTGTTCCACCCCGCGATCAGCCACCGGCCGACCGTCAGTCTGCGGGCGGTACTTCATCGGCTTCCAGCTCGAGTTCTCACCGCGGGTCATCTACCACGGCGGCTAGTGTTCTCCCGGCGGTGAGCCGCCCGTCCTCTCAGGCCGGTGTTCTACCCTGCGTCCAGCCACCGGCCGACCGTCAGTCTGCGGACCGTGGTTCGTCTGCGGGTTCTCACCATGGGGCATCTGCCACGGCGGCTAGTATTCTACCGGCGGTGAGCCGCCCGTCCTCTCAGGCCGGTGTTCTACCCCGCATCCAGCCTCCGGCTCGATGTCAGCCCGGGCCGTGTTCAGCATCGTGGCGCCTCTCCAGCCCAGGCTACCGCTCTTTCCAGCGGCGGCAGTGCTTCGCGGTTTTTTCACCTGACTGTGACCGTCAACTATAGCCAGCGGTGCCTAGCTCGTGGATCTCCCGGCCCAGTGGTTTTTCCTGCGGCCAGTCTCCGGCCGTCCGTCAGTCTGTGGACCGTTCGTCTGTCCCCAGCTCTGGTTTTCTCCGCGGTTCTACAGCCACGGCTGCTGGTGTTCCACTGGTGGTGGACCGCCGGCCTCGCCTGACCGCTGTCTCCATCCAGTTCGGCCTGCGGACCTACTCCGTTCTGAGGATTGGGACCGTCCGTCCGCCAGACGTGCGGATCGTTTCCGAGGTTGGGTTTTTGATCAGCGTCATGATTTTCACTTGGGGACCATGCGGGCCACGGGGACTACTTCTTTAGGGATTTGCGTGGCGGCCGCAGGGACCAGGTCTCGCACGTGGGCTTCAACCGTGGGCGGGCATCCACATGTTCCCTGCCTCTAGATGGAACAGGGGCATCTTTTCTGCGTGACTACCCCCGTCTTTTTCCCGGAGCCTCCAGTCCTGCTTCCTCCCTTTGTGGACCAGGAGTCGGATGAACCTCCGGTCTAGAAGCCCCGGGTCTCCAGTCCAGCCAGGTCGGCGGATACCTCTGTTACGGCTTCTACCTCCAAGCCAGTGTGCGTCTGGCTCTTTCCAGCTCGAGTGGTCGGCGCTGGGTTCGTCCTGGCTGCAAGCCACGGAGCAAGTGACTCAGAGTTCTCCGGGCTTCTTCAGTCGGCTGTTTGTCATCCCCATGCTCGCGCATGGCTGGTGACCGATTATCGACCTCAGTCCTTTAGACAAGTTCGTCTCCAAGGGGAGCTTCTCCATGGAGTGCTCGCGGACCGTCCTCCTGTTTCTCCGCAGCGGGGACTGGGTGACTTCCTTAGATCTGAAGGATGTGCCTTTTCACGTCCCGATTCATCCCTCGTCGCGGCCCTACCCTCGTTTCCAGTGGAGCAACGTGGTTCCGCGCTCTGTGTTTCAGCCTCTCCACCGCCCCTTTCCTGTTCACCAGGGGTTTTCAGTCGGTGTCGGCGTGGGCTCACCGCAGGGTCATTCGTCTCACGAGGTACCTGGACGATTGGCTAATTGCAGCCGCGGATCGGCAGACGGTGGCCTCTCACACGGACCTGGTCGTTCAGCTTTGTCAGCGGGTCGGTCTCTTCATCAATTTCAAGAAGTCCGACTTGGTTCCTTCCCAGCGTGTCACCTACCGCGGGACGGAAATCGACATGCAGTCCTTCCTGACCAGTCCGACGGTGGATCGTATTCAGCCTTTGAACGGTGTTCTACGGTTTTTTTCTCCTTCGGGGTTCCGGGCGCGGCGGTAGTCTTCCTCCGGCTCCTGGGCCATATGGTGTCGCTGGAGAAGATCGTCCTTGGAGCGCGGCTCCACATGCGGACGATCCAGTTTCATCTCAGGGATCACTGGGATTCCGAGCGGGACCTGTCGACTCTGGTTCCAGTGGTGGCAGCACTTCAACCAGATCTCCGTTGGTGGTCCGACCCTATCAACCTGCTGCAGGGTCACCCTATCCACGGGCTGGAGCCCGACTTTCTCCGGTTCTCCGACGCCTCTCACCTCGGTTGGGGTGCTCACCTCGGCGAGGATCAGGTCTCCGGTCTCTGGTCGGCAGCAGATCTTCGTCATCTTTCCAACTGGTTAGAGCTCAGGGCCGTTTGGTTGGGCCTGCGCCATTTCTAACGGACGGTTGCCGGGCCCACGGTCTTGGCCATGACGGACAACACGACGGTCGTCGGCTATATCAAAGACCAGGGGGGGACACGGTCAAGGGAGTTGAGCAACTTGACTCGGAAGATTTTGGAGTGGGTGGAGTCGCAGGGTGTCAGCCTTCTGGCCCGTCACATCCCAGGCTCCATGAACACCATCGCCGACGCCCTGTCTCGGAGGGGTCCGATCTCCTCGAACTGGTCTCTGAACCCCCAGGTTTGCAGTCACCTGTGGCGTCTTTGGGGTCAACCTCACTTGGGCCTGTTCGCCACATTCCAGAACAATCGTCTGCCTCTCTTTGTGTCCCCGTTCCCGGACCCTCATGCTTGGGCGGTCGACGCCTTCGCTCAGGACTGGTCCACCCTTTGGGCGTACGCTTTTCCACCGGTCTCACTGGTTCCCGTGGCTCTGCAGGGGATTCGATCAAGCACCGCTCAGATCGTCCTAGTGGCTCCCAATTGGCCCGCCAAGGCGTGGTTCCCGGAGCTTCTGGAGTTGCTGGTGGATCTGCCTCGGGTTCTGCCACGGATCCCCAGCCTTCTTCGTCAGGGTCGTCAGTTCCATGAGATTATCAGGCGTTCATTCAGAAATGCTGGATTTTCGAAGAACGCTGCCAGACGGATGTCCAGGACAGTTAGGTCATCCTCAGAGTGCCTGTATCAAGCCAGGTGGAGAGTCTTCTCTTCTTGGTGTAGTCGACGGCAAGTTGATTCATGCCGTCCCCCTCGCCCTACGGTAGCGGATTTCTTTGTCTGGTTGAGGGGCAAGCGCAAGCGTGCTCTCACTACTGTGAAGGGATACCGTGCGGCGTTGACCAATGTGTTGGCTTCTCACGGTTTGGATATCTCTTCTTCGCGGGAGATTTCGGCCCTGTTCAAATCCTTCGCTCAGGATTTGCCTCCGGTCTTCCTCGCACCAAAATGGGACTTATCTTTGGTCCTTTGAAGTCTCAATGAATCTCCGTATGAACCTCTCGAGGAAGCGGAGCTTCGTTTTCTCACCCATAAGACTGTGTTCCTGTTGGCCCTTGCTTCCGCGAAGCGGGTCAGTTGGCTTAAGGGACTGTCTGCGGAGGTGTTACACCCGGAAGGTTGGTTTTCTGTTACCCTTCAGTACTATCTGGGGTTTCTGGCCAAGACCGAAACTCCTTCTGGCCTGGCGGCCGGGATGCGAACGTTCTCCGTCCCTGCCTTGTCTCAATTGGCGTATGACTGTGGGGAAATGTCCCTGTGTCCGGTGCGTGTTCTACGTCTGTGCCTGTAGAGGACTTGGCCTTCACGACCAAGCGACTCAGGTCTCTTCCTCCCACTTTCAGCGTCGCATGGTCAAGTTTCCAAGAATACGATTTCTCTTTGGATCAAGGCTGTTGTCACGCGTGCCTATCGTCGGGATCGCCACGACCGCCATCAGCTTTACGGTCGTACAGCTCAAGAGGTCCGCGACATCTCTACGCTGTGGTCTTGTCGCCCACAACATGTCTCTTCCTGATCTCTTGAAGGCAACCACTTGGAGGTCGCACTCTACGTTCTTCTCGTTCTACCTGCGGGATGTGTCTCTCCTCGCTGATGATCTGTATCTTCTGGATCCCATCGTCGCGGCTCAAGTCTTCGTGCGTCCCACTGCTTCTTCTGCCAAGAGTCCAGGGGGGGAGCGCCGTGTCTACACCTAGCTACGGCTCATCGCCTCTCAAGGGACTCGTCGTTAGAGATGTAATCTCAGATTCTTCTGGATTACAATATATCTCTGAGTATACTTTTAACCTCCGAGCTACTCTGTGGTTATTAGTATAATAATTACTATAGGAAAGGAGCAGGTTCCTTTTCTTTATACAGTAATTATTGTCACTGGTATTTTGCATAGTTCTCATCCTTCTACTTTTAGGGGATGATCTTGTGCAAAGCGTACTTTCTCTCTGAGGGGGCCCACCACCGGCAGGCCATTCCCCATAGTCAGAGGTAAGTATCGCTTAGCATAACAAATCAAAAGTTTTAAATTAACTTTTATTTTTATACTATGCATACTTACCTCTGACACAGGATGGTCCCACCCTCCTCCCCACTGATTATCTTCTTCTCTTTTCGGAAGATAAACCTTCAGTGATCAAGTTCTACTACTCAACAAAAGTGAACTGGGAGGCAGTGGACCGGCACGATCATGCTACCACACGGAGGGTGAACTGCTCAGGTAACTACCATTACTAGAGCAGGGTCTAAACAGACCAGCTAACTTCGTTTTAGTTTTCACCCATATTTCATGTGTGGTTGGCGAATGAGGGCTCGCCACTTACACGACCCCATAGTCAGAGGTAAGTATGCATAGTATAAAAATAAAAGTTAATTTAAAACTTTTGATGTTTGAGTGAATAACCAGTTTTTACAGGTATCCATTCTGTGCATTGCACATGATTTGTTTTGTTTGCAGGTCTTGTACAGAACACTGAGGTACAGCTGACTTGTATCTACTGTCGCATCGGCTCACTGCGAGCAGAAGTCTCCAACTGCAAGGTCCGGGCTGACGAACCATCGGGAATCTCTTGTACCATCAAAAGTGAGTCCTTCTGTCTTGAAATCAAATATACTCATATTCAATGTTTTTCATGGTGCACCGTCATCAGGCTATGTAATTTCATGTGTTGATGTTGTTGGCATGTATCTGTATGTCCATATGTGTATATTGCAGGTGACCACACTGGCCAGGTGCCTCTCAATATCTCTCTCAACATGATATCGTCGGTCATGGCCTGCTTCGACAAACATTGTATCATGTTCGTGACGTTGAACTACAACGGTTGGTGGAACGTCCAGAACATTCTCAAGTTATCTGGTGACCGAGACCCATGCTTCAACCCCAATGCTACAAGTGTGTATCGTCCTCACCTCAAAAACTTCCTGAATAATATTTCATAATATTGCAAAGAAGACTGTGTATCCCAGCTGTTGGATGCTCTAGTGATGTGCTTTTGGGAAATTTGTTTCAGACGCAAGACGAAAACATCTGGTGTTCATCTTCAAGAATGTCAATCAGGACCAGAGAGATGCCTTGCTAGGAATCAAACACAAACATGGAGCAACTTCTGTCTTCGTGCAAACTTCGATATCCACAGTCAACAAAATGATGATCGATATAATGAAAAACATCTGCTGTAAGTAGACTTTCCAATATGACCTAAAACACATTTCTTCTTAGTTTGTATTATTGGCCATGCATGTTTAGGCGTGTATATATTTCCAGGTGCATCATTAAAACCCCCAAAAATTTGATATTTCAGTTTCACAAGGCAAGAGCCATAGATCCTACAACTTCGTAAGTATATTATCAGGAACATTTAGATATACATGTAACACATTCGAACACATGGTTCCAATATTACAATAGACAAACACTGACGAACACTGTTTCTGATTATGTCTATATCTGAACGTAACAGTTAATGAGAATATTCCATCATTTGTATTGTTTCATATTAGGGATATTACTGATAATGTTATCAATACATGTATTCTTTACTTTTGCAGGACAACCCTCTGGTTGATTTCATGCGAATTGACCGTTCTGGGCTTTCTGTCGATGACGACGACGATGATGTCATCATGACGTCCGAGGAGGTCGGGATCAAGTGTCCATACACACAGCAGGTCATGAAGGATCCTGTCAAAAACAAGATCTGTGAACACAACTATGAAAAACTGGCAATCCAGGAGTTCATCGTGCGCAGGAAAGGAAACGCAAAGTGAGTAGATGTATTCTTAGTAATACTTGTGTGAATCAAACAATTCAGTACACTGACATTACAGTGGATGAGGTATGCTTGTATATACATCACTACACTCTTAATGGTCTGGAGTAACTATTTGTTTTGTGAACCCAAGTTTGTGTTATTTACAGGTGCCCGTACGCTGGCTGTGGTAACACCAAGCCTCTCAGCATGCTGGATCTCGAGGACAACAAAGAACTCCAGCACTATATACAGCGTCAAGCCAGCAAAACCTGATCTTCACATCAATGTAACTGCGAGCAAATCTAGGCTATGTAATAGGGTCATGCGTGAGGCAGATTATTTGGTGCATTTCAGCAGTTGATTGGCCCTTTGGAGGCACTGAATCACACTGCAATTGTAGGAAGTCCACTTGTATATTGTTTAGTTAATTAGAGTGAATACACGTCAATGGTAGCTACTTAAGTTTGAAATCATTCTATTGCGGGAAATGTTTTACTTTCTGGGTGAACAGTTCTCTCAAAGTACAACCAGTAATGCATTTACCAGCTGTGACAAAAGATGTCTTGACTTTATTTCAAACTCGAGTTTATTTTGTGTTGACACGTAGTGAGAATGTATTTAGCCTCACATACCTGGTGAAATTATTGTACTAACAGGAGGTGAATATGTTCATCTTATCACAGAAAGTATCGTCATGAACATGTTAGCACGGGACATCCTTATAGATTAGATTTCTGTAGTTTTTACTCTACGCCTGATGATACAATTGCTATATTCATGTCAATATTGCTGAGGATGTTACTGTGATGACAGAGAAAGTTCAGTTCTGATTTATCTTGAAGACTTGTACCTCCCCAAAAAATTTTGATACTTTCTTTCCTGCATTTAATTAAATAAGCTGAGTATATTCCCACTTCAATAGGTCTGAATATTTCTGCACTTCTATGTATAGATTTTGTTATAATATATTGGGCTTTAATATACATGTATATATACATGTTTCTGTCTGTATCATCGATGTGTTCTTTCTGTGCCATATTTTGTCAAAAGTTTGAAGGTAAAAACTTATCACAATAAGATTGTGTAAACGTCAGGATTCGAGAGTAACAAAACTGGTCCCCATATGAAACATATGTGCTGGTTAAAATTCTTGCTGTGAGATTGTCAGTCAGTTGAAATTGGATAAAGTTTGTACTTTAGGACACTTACCGGTAGTCAGTTTGTGTGCGGCAGGTAGAAAGAAGGTGCACTGTGCTAAGTGTCACCGGAAGTTGAGGTAGCATTGTGTAGATTAAAGCTGCCGCTGATGCCGCGACGGCCCGCGAGCAATGAAACTTGAGGGATTGTCAGATCTGCTTTGTTAAGTGCAGTCATCAGATCTCATTCATGATGTGTTGATCATATCAATCAAAAGTTGTTTGCCCGGTACAATTGCTATGAACTGTAATATAGAATAACGCCAACAAAAGTAATCGTATCTTTATATCTTTTGTTAACCAAAAACAAAATTACAGATTTTCAGTATATTGCACCCATACATTGCATGCACCGGATAAATGGTTTTGTTTTTGTTTCTTAGTCGAGCTGTCTTCTTTTTCTATTTGTAGATGCCAGGACATGGTGAGTCGTGTATATAGTATGGGATCTACAAGGCTTTTGTGCGTGTATATCCACAGTTTACCACAAATGTGTGGAACTCTAGTGAAAATTGAGAAAAGACAGCTTTGTCTGAACATGCTGCTAGTTGTTATAGAAACAACTCTTCTATTCTTGTATGTTGTTTGTGTATGATCATTATATGTATCGCCAATTGATATACATACCAATAAACATAAAATATAATGGGCCTTTTGCTGAATTTTTCAAGGTATGTTCTGAGGCAAATCACTAATGTTGTGCCAATGATCGATGCAATTTCCAAACTATCGGTATAATCAGAATGTGAAAAGAATTTCAATATTTTAACATGTTGCAAATTACAGAACACTGCTGAGTGACTTCACATAAAAACGTATCCATGGCTAGATTTGTGAATTATGATAAGGCATACACTGTATATATCATCACAGAACCAGAACAATCATTTGGAAAGGTATTCATGGATACTCGCATTAATCATATGCACACCTAATGTAAATACCGGTACCATCTTTTCCTTTATTTTTCTCCATGTGTACTTTACCGGTATGTTGTGGGGTACTTCTGTTTACATTTTAGAAATTTTCAATGCATCCAAAAAATATATTTTCTACGGAGCCCCTAAGAGGACATGCAGAAAATAAATTTAGAATGACAACTGATCATTTCGAGTGCTCGAAATCATTTCGAGCGCTCGAAATGTTAATTCGAGCGCTCGAAATATTAATTCGAGCCCTCGAAATCATTTCGAGCGCTCGAAATGTTAATTCGAGCGCTCGAAATATTAATTCGAGCTCTCGAAATCATTTCAAGCGCACGAAATCATTTCGTGCTATCAAAATGATTTCGAGAGCTCGAAATAATTGCAATTACATCAGCGGCCATGTTGGTTGCGCAAGAAGGGAGGCATTAGGAATGATAAATAAATAAATGAATAAATAAATAAATAACAATTAACTCTTCCTTGATAGGTATCTGTTTGCATTTGTGAAAACTGATCCGTACTCAGTTGCAATTAGTACTAGTAAAGTACTGACAGATTTTTCCCAAATCACTTGGATTTACGACACTAATCTATAGATAAGGATATTCATAGTCCTAAACTCCAATTGGTCGTAGATTCACAGATGAATCTGTGTTAACTGTTAATTGCAACCAGTTTTCTCACCAACAAAATTATATCTGTCAATACTTTACTACTACTAATTGCACCCGAGTATGGATCAGTTTTCACAAATGCACACAGATACCTGTCAAGGAATAGCTAATTGTTATTTATTTAATCATTTATTTATTTATAGTTCTTAATGCCTCCCTCCCTTCCAACCAACATAGCCGTGGATGTAATTGCAATTAATTCGAGCACTCGTAATCATTTTGATAGCTCGAATTAATTCATTTCGAGCGCTTGAAATGATTTCGTGTGCTCGAAATGATTTCGAGCGCTCGAATTATTATTTCGAGCACTCGAAATGATTTCGAGAGCTCGAATTAATTTATTTCAAGCACTCGAAATGATTTCTAGAGCTCGAATTAATTTATTTCAAGCGCTCGAAATGATTTCGAGCGCTCGAAATGATCAGTTGTCACTCCAAATTTATTTTCTGCATGTCCTCTTAGGGGCTCCGTAATTTTCACACCCCTTTTGTGACAAATATGCAAAGGTTATTTATTCAGAGTTTCCTCTAAAATACAGTTTCATCAATAGATATTTTGCTGAATCAAGTATCTCTATGTAATCACTTACATTGCACAGGCTCCAATAAATGTCCCATAGTTCCAGATGATGATGGAGATTACATGTACGATTCACGGTTCGTTGAGCTTTATCAACTATTGCACAGAAACTTTTAACACAAGATTTTATGTGGAGTTATTTAGTTTGCAAAGTTACTTTCACTGCTGTCTCGGTACTATTACTATTGGTGTAGAATCTATGTGTACAATGTATGTGGTTTCGAAAGTAACACTGAGGCTTAAAAGTATATGAATCTCGCAAGCTCTTAATTAATTTTTTGTGAACAGATTTTTAGCAATACAAAGTTTATTCAAATAGGCATGAGAAAATGTGTATACATCAAATAAAATACATCCACAAAATGTGTGAGCATGAATACTTTGGTGCAGAAATACAAAATTCAACATGAGCTCAAAGCATGAAGGCAGACTCATAGGCACATGTGCGTGATTGTAGACGCCAAACTCTTATGGCTGTCCAACTCTGAAACAATGACAGGTAAACCAATTGGTCAAGGCATTATCGCTTGGATTTCTTCTTTTTCTTCTTGCGTTTTTTCTTCTTGGCCCCACTGCCGAAGGTGGCTGGTTTGCTGCCAAGGGGTTTAGACATTGACAGAATTGCGGGCCTCTGTGTCGATGCCATGCCAGACGCACCGACAGGCAGCACTGACGACATGACGGACATCATTCTCTGCGGCAGGCGGTCTCGACCGTGGCCCGCCAGAGAGTCCTGGCAGAGTGTGGTTTTCCTGGAGTCGCCCACAGACTGGCTGCGGTGGAGGGTGCCGCTGTACCCCCGGACCGCCTGGGACCGCCCCTCACGACTGTCCAGACTGATCCGGCTCTGGCTTCTCATCCCCAGCGACATGTTGAGCTCCGACTGGGTCGTGAACTTGCCGTCACCGAACTCGGAGGCATCGCTGATAGGTGGCAGTACGCCCTTGCTCAAGATCTCCTCGTGGTACTTCCGGACGCGCTTCTCGTTCTCCCGGTGTTTGATCTTGACGATACGGTCCTGGTATATCTGGTCCTGAACAGTGCGCGCCACATTCCTGCAACAGAATAGTCCGGCATAGATGTGAAATTGGTTACAAGTTAATGTTTATATTACAGATTAGTTTGCTCACAAAAATTATATTGTTGAAATTCGATACTTGACTACTAAAAACATTGTTTACATATCTCGCACTCGACATCGTTACAATGATGGTTATGAAAATTTTTTCAGACAAAACATCGAGCCATAACATATTTCATAACGAACTTGTAGTTGATTGATCCTCCCTCTTCTGCGCTGAAGCTGGCATTTCGTTCGAGATGATCTATAAGTTCCTGTGCTTCATGAGAGGCCATATCTATACCGTTCTTCTGCAGAACATAAAACACAAACAGTAATATGCAAGCATTGGCCTCATGGAATCATTACAGCAGATAATATCGATGTCATATTGACCGCACCCTGAGACGGATGACCATCTCTTCTTTGGAGATCTGTTTGTTGACTTGCTTGTCCATGTTTCTGAACAGCTCCGTAGCTCGTAACCCAGTTGTCTTCATGTAGTTGATAACGCGCTGCATGGGTGTCAGTTTCGCTCCTATAATCGAGGTGTGGATACCATTAAGTTTGTTAAACTGAATGAAAATGTAAAATCTTATATTAATTACATATTACAAGTGATAAGACTACCCCAATTTACGTTTGCAATGGCATCGAAAGTGACTGCCTGTATATCACAAATAAATCAGTCGGGTAAAATATCATCTTGCTGAGGATCATAATTTGGTTTTCTTGCAAGCCACTGTGGACCATGAACGGCACCCACCGCATACAACTAGATCTACAGCTGAACCCTCGCAGTATAAAGAAAACAAACCGGTAGGTGTCTGCTCGTTATCAGAAAGACATTCGTGTAAAGCTTTTCTGCCCTATCAGCTAAGGTAATGATATTGTTTATGAGAAACAATAAGAGAATGTATACTGACCGTGTCTCTCGCCCAGCACGTCGTGAGTCGGTACGATCCCGCCGTGTGTGTACTTGAACTCCCTGTTCTGTGCTATCGCGGTGGCCAACATCTCGTACTCGCTGATTACACACACGCCCTGCGACACACGTAAATATAAAGGAAACAAGTGAAATTTTCTCTTTACGTCTGCATTACTGGACCTTTGGTCTAGAGTTTAGATATTGACACATCCTACGGCAAGTCACATATATGGCAACTTCAGTGGTGACCTTGACTTTGATATTTGATGAGCTCAAAAAGTCGAAGTGACTATTTTCTTTTGTTCCAAAAACCGAACTGCTTGGACAGCCATTCTTTGGCTTTGTGGCTCGACGCTATATTTTCCAGTAACCTTTTAGCCTTTGGGCAGACACCTATTGTCTACCTTTGATTTGGCGAGTTACAAACAGAAATGTAATAGGTAATCATTTGTGGTACTTAATTGACACCCCACCTGTATATCGAGTTCGGACACGGCAGAATCCTTCCCGGACACAGCTTCCAAAAGGTCAATACAACCCGTCGTCGTCAGTGGATTCCAGCCAATCTAAAACCATAATTTGTTTCCAAGTCATATCCGACTCAACTCCAAGAGCTTCCAAAACTGGGGGGCTATGACGTGACGTATGATGCATATGTCAGCATCATTTCTCAAGTATATCGTTTACCCTGAGCACTCGTAGAGTGTCGTTGGCTTTGAGACCCTTGCAGATCAGAGGAGCCGCCCGCCACGTCACTCTGTTGTGGCTGATGTTCAGCTCTTGAAGCACGGAGTTCCCTTTCAGCATGTTTCCGATGGCAAGGGATCCCTCATATCCCATCCCGTTGTATGACAAGTCCAGGTGCGTCAGACAACAGTTCTCCTGGTTAAATGTAAGTTGTATGTCTACGAGTCATGAGGAACACGACTCCAAGGAATGTTGTATGCAACCAATGCACACCAAAGGCAGACAATACATGGGAAATGATGTATGTAACCCGAGCACACCAAAGACAGATAATACAGGGGAAGTAATGTATGTAACCCGAGTACACTAAAGGCAGACAATACAGGGAAATGATGTATGAAATCCGAGTACACCAAAGGCAGACAATACAGGGGAAATGATGTATGCAACCCGAGTACACCAAAGGCAGACAATACAGGGGCAATGATGTATATGACCCGAGTACTAGTACACCAAAGACAGATACAGGGGAAATGATGTATGTAACCCGAGCACACCAAAGACAGATAATACAGGGGAAAGGAAGTATGCAACCAGAGTACACCAAAGACAGACAATACAGGGGAAATGATGTATGCAACCCGAGTACACTAAAGGCAGACAATACAGGGAAATGATGTATGAAATCCGAGTACACCAAAGGCAGACAATACAGGGGCAATGATGTATATGACCCGAGTACACCAAAGGCAGACAATACAGGGGCAATGATGTATGCAACCCGAGTACACCAAAGACAGATACAGGGGAAATGATGTATGCAACCCGAGTACACCAAAGGCAGACAATACAGGAGCAATGATTTATATGACCCGAGTACTAGTACACCAAAGACAGATAATACAGGGGAAATGATGTATGTAACCCGAGTACACCAAAGACAGACGATACAGGGGAAATGATGTATGCAACCCGAGTACACCAAAGACAGACGATACAGGGGAAATGATGTATGCAACCCGAGTACACCAAAGGCAGACAATACAGGGGCAATGATGTATATGACCTGAGTACTAGTACACCAAAGACAGATACAGGGGAAATTATCTATGTAACCCGAGTACACCAAAGGCAGACAATACAGGGGAGAGGATGTATACGAGTACACCAAAGACAGATAATACAGGGGCAATGATGTATATGACCCGAGTACTAGTACACCAAAGACAGATAATACAGGGGAAATGATGTATGTAACCCGAGTACACCAAAGGCAGACAATACAGGGGAGAGGATGTATACGAGTACACCAAAGACAGATAATACAGGGGAAATGCTGTATGGAACCTGAGTACACCAAAGGCAGATAATACAGGGGCAATGATGTATATGACCTGAGTACTAGTACACCAAAGACAGATACAGGGGAAATTATCTATGTAACCCGAGTACACCAAAGGCAGACAATACAGGGGAGAGGATGTATACGAGTACACCAAAGACAGATAATACAGGGGCAATGATGTATATGACCCGAGTACTAGTACACCAAAGACAGATAATACAGGGGAAATGATGTATGTAACCCGAGTACACCAAAGGCAGACAATACAGGGGAGAGGATGTATACGAGTACACCAAAGACAGATAATACAGGGGAAATGCTGTATGGAACCCGAGTACACCAAAGACAGATAATACAGGGGAAATGCTGTATGGAACCCGAGTACACCAAAGGCAGACAATACAGGGGAAATGATGTATGTAAAGTGAGTTCACCAAAGGCGTGCAATACAGTGGAAATGATGTATGCAATCCGAGTAAGCTACACCAAAAGCAGACAATACAGGGGAAATGATGTATGCAACACGAGTGCACCACAGAAGTGAGATTTAAAACGTTACGTTATTTTGCGTTATTTCATCAGTTTGGGGACACACAACTTCCCCGCCAATTTTTCTGAAAAATTGTGAATATTGTAATTGTTCGGTTCCATATAATATCAAAGTAAATCAACGGAAATTCATCGGAATTTTATATTACCATTATTGACACATTGCAACCGCTATCAGATCGATGAATGTATTATTCCTCAAATATTTCTTGCTGATTAAAGAGTTTGAATAACCCATGTTTCTGGGCATTTGGCCGCGATCTTTATGGCAGAAAATGTACTAAGGCTTTTAAATTGAGCCGAACTTATACTTTCTTTCTGTGTTCCGAGGAACTGCATAAGTGGAGAGACATATTTTGTCCTGTTTCAAGTTTAACATCACATAAATATTTGTGTCATAAAAACGTAACTTTTGGACATATGTGGAACGAGACTTGGGTGTCCTATACAAGGGAAATGATGTATGCATCACGAGTACACCGAAGACAGACGATACAGGGGAAATGATGTATGCAACCCGAGTACACCAAAGACAGACGATACAGGGGAAATGATGTATGCAACACGAGTACACCAAAGACAGACGATACAGGGGAAATGATGTATGCAACCCGAGTACACCGAAGACAGACAATACAGGGGAAAGGATGTATGCAACCCGAGTACACCGAAGGCAGACAATACATGGGAAATGATGTATATGACCCGAGTACACCAAAGACAGACCATACAGGGGAAATGATGTATGCAACCCGAGTACACCAAAGACAGACGATACAGGGGAAATGATGTATGCAACCCGAGTACACCAAAGGCAGACAATACAGGGGCAATGATGTATATGACCCGAGTACACCAAAGACAGACGATACAGGGGAAATGATGTATGCAACCCGAGTACACCAAAGACAGACAATACAGGGGAAGTGAATGCAACCCGAGTATACCAAAGACAGACGATACAGGAGAAATGATATATGCAACCCGAGTACACCAAAGGCAGACAATACGGTCAAATGGTGTAGGCAACCCGAGTACACCAAAGGCAGACAATACAGAAGCAATGATGTATGCAACCCGAGTGCACCAAAGGCAGACAATACAGGGGAAATGATGTTTGCCACCCGAGTGCACCAAAGGCAGACAATACAGTGGAAATGATGTATGCAACCCGAGTGCACCAAAGGCAGACAATACAGGGGAATTGATGTATGCAACCCGAGTGCACCACAGAAGTGAGATTTAAAACGTTACGTTATTTTGCGTTATTTCATCAGTTTGGGAACACACAACTTCCCCGCCAATTTTTCTGAAAAATTGTGAATATTGTAATTGTTCGGTTCCATATAATATCAAAGTAAATCAACGGAAATTCATCGGAATTTTATATTACCATTATTGACACATTGCAACCGCTATCAGATCGATGAATGTATTATTCCTCAAATATTTCTTGCTGATTAAAGAGTTTGAATAACCCATGTTTCTGGGCATTTGGCCGCGATCTTTATGGCAGAAAATGTACTAAGGCTTTTAAATTGAGCCGAACTTATACTTTCTTTCTGTGTTCCGAGGAACTGCATAAGTGGAGAGACATATTTTGTCCTATTTCAAGTTTAACATCACATAAATATTTGTGTCATAAAAACGTAACTTTTGGACATATGTGGAACGAGACTTGGGTGTCCTATACAGGAGAAATGATGTATGCAACACGAGTACACCAAAGACAGACGATACAGGGGAAATGATGTATGCAACCCGAGCACACCAAAGGCAGACAATACAGGGGAAAGGATGTATGCAACCCGAGTACACCGAAGGCAGACAATACAGGGGCAATGATGTATATGACCCGAGTACACCAAAGACAGACGATACAGGGGAAATGATGTATGCAACCCGAGTACACCAAAGACAGACAATACAGGGGAAATGATGTATGCAACCCGAGTATACCAAAGACAGACGATACAGGGGAAATGATGTATGCAACCCGAGTACACCAAAGGTAGACAATACAGGGGCAATGATGTAAATGACCCGAGTACACCAAAGACAGACGATACAGGGGAAATGATGTATGCAATCCGAGTACACCAAAGACAGACAATACAGGGGAAGTGAATGCAACCCGAGTATACCAAAGACAGACGATACAGGAGAAATGATATATGCAACCCGAGTACACCAAAGGCAGACAATACGGTCAAATGGTGTAGGCAACCCGAGTACACCAAAGGCAGACAATACAGAGGAAATGATGCATGCAACCCGAGTACACCAAAGGCAGACAATACAGAAGCAATGATGTATGCAACCCGAGTGCACCAAAGGCAGACAATACAGGGGAAATGATGTTTGCCACCCGAGTGCACCAAAGGCAGACAATACAGGGGAAATGATGTATGCAACCCGAGTGCACCAAAGGCAGACAATACAGGGGAAATGATGTACATGACCCGAGCACACCAAAGGCAGATAATACAAGGGAAGTGATGCATGTAAAGCGAGGACACCAAAGGCAGATAACACAGTGGAAATGACGTATGTAACCCGAGTGCACCAAAGGCAGACAATACAGGGGCAATAATGTACATGAGCGGAGCACACCAAAGGCAGACAATACATGGGAAATGATGTTTGCCACCCGAGCACACCAAAGGCAGACAATACAGGGGCAATGATGTACATGACCCGAGCACACCAAAGGCAGATAATACAAGGAAAGTGATGCATGTAAAGCGAGGACACCAAAGGCAGATAACACAGTGGAAATGACGTATGTAACCCGAGTACACCGAAGGCAGACAATACAGGGGCAATAATGTACATGAGCGGAGCACACCAAAGGCAGACAATACATGGGAAATGATGTTTGCCACCCGAGCACACCAAAGGCAGACAATACAGGGGCAATGATGTACATGACCCGAGCACACCAAAGGCAGATAATACAAGGAAAGTGATGCATGTAAAGCGAGGACACCAAAGGCAGATAACACAGTGGAAATGATGTATGCAACCCCACTCGAGTACACCACTGGGTGGGAGCTTGCCCATGATTCTTGACGAGTCAACTCGGTAAAAATCTTTCCTCGCAGGGGCTTTGCTCGGCAAAAATCTTTTGTCGCATGAGCTTTCAGATGCCCCTGTGATTAAAGATTTTTGCCGAGCAATGCTCCTGCGAGGAAAGATTTTTACCGAGTTGACTCGTCAAGAATCCATGGGCAAGCTCCCAGCCAGTGTACACTAAATGCACTCAGCCGGAAAGGTATCTTTGGTATTTCGTACGCAGACTCATCGATGGTCATGTACACAAATGATGCCAAGTGCCAGAAATTCTGAATTATATACAATTATGGTGTTATATAATATCATAATGTATTTTCTTATTGACGGTCACAGCCGAGTAGACTGACCTCCAAACCCTTACAAAGGGCCACTGCACCCTTCTCGCGGATGTGGTTCCAACTCAGGTCCAACCGCCGTAACGTGTAATTGACAGCTGGTCATAAACATTAAAATTTAAATATGGAATAGTATAGGCCATATTAGTTAGTATTGTGCGTTCCCGTATGTGTGTATTTTCAAACGTATGCGAATACGAACTTACCCAAAGCCAGCCCGAAAGCCTGTCCACTCTTGATGGCAAAACCATTGTGACTAAGGTTGAGGCCTCTGATTGTCTCGTTCACCTACAATGCACAATTCAAGTTTGTTCATTTTTATGTACTCGTTCTCTAAATTGGATATTTTATTCATAATATACACATTAATGACTCTTATTTCGGTTGTCGGTAACTATTCGGGATTATATCAAATTTTTTTTAAAAAATTAAACCTCAATTTAGGTGGATTCCATGCAATTTTATTTTGAAAAGGCTAGGCCTACACATTGACAATTATTGTTAATGATTAGTACCTGCAGTCCTGCTGAGAGGAACTCGCTGTCACTGTCACGGAAGAAATTGGCTGCAAAACAGAACATATATCTAACAGAACGGAATTCATGCGTTATTGTAAATGCATGAACTGTGCGTGTTGTGTGTTCACCGACATAGAACAGCGGTGCTGAATACACTGGCTTCACGGGATGTCATGCTTTGAAAGTATTGGCTGGCGGATCCGTCCAACACCAATTGATTTGTTTTATCAATGAGTAATAGAAATATTGACAGTCGTCAACAACGTACACGATAAGTCAAGTCTCGTGATGCCTTTGTTGTGTTTCATGCTTTCCCCGAAAGCTATTGCACCGTTCGTCCTCAAATCATTTTCGGATATGTTCTGCAATAACACGTATTGTATTATTCGTTGAGGGAAATATAATTGTTATGATCAATATGCGTATTTGTGATCATATACTTGAACCAAAAAAGCATCGATGGCTGGTATGATTAACACAAGTTATTTTCCGCTTCTAAATTCCATTCTGATGAAACCAAATCTCGAATATGCCGGTATGTATGCGTGGAGTTAGGCCATTGATTAAGTCATGTGTACAAACAGTAGATATAAACTTACTAGATGTTGAATAATGTCGTTTTCTATCAACATTTCACACACGGCCACACAGCCCTCGGTGCCGATCCCGTTGTCCTCCAAGATCAACTCCTCCACGTGAATGTTGTGCTGTGAATAAATGATTTTCGGCTTCGCAATTTTTTTCATCAGATTTCGAAATGTCTCTGGAGATTTGTTTTCAGTATGACGAAAGACGACATTTTGCTGATTTACTGGTATGTAAACCGTAACTAATATAGAAACACGTGTTCAACTCTTATCACTGTGAATCACGATGTAAAATTCTAGTATTTCTCGTTCCAATCAATCCATAAACTATTACATCCCGATTGGAAAGACAGCCATCCAGTCACCCACCATGAGGGCCTCTGCCAGTGCCCGACAGCCCAAGGGCCCGATGCCTCTGTGCCTGATATCCATGACGTCCTCGCTCAGCTGCCTTAGGATCCGGGACTGGGGAACGGTTGCCAAGGTAACACACGCGTCCATGTAGGCTTGGATGTCATCCCTCTCCTTGGGCTTCCGTCTCAGCTCTCGGTCTGCAATTCATCGAGTGAATAACACTCGAGTTATAATATGGAGTGACTTGGAGTGATCTTTTTTATTTATTTTTTTTCAAAAATCATCATTTATTTTATGTTGTTGCATAACTAGAGGTGCACATAATGAAATGCTTATGATTGATAAAATCTAGTACTGCATTTATCAACGCCTTTAGATAAGAGAAGTATACAAACGCCCTGAACTTTGAATATCAGATTGTTTTCAACATGATTTCTGAATTGCTTTCATCGGCATTCTACATATGTAATATAAGTATTTAATACCGTGACGTTATATTATAACTTGGCGTATTCGTCAGAAGTCTTCACAAATTACTACGTCTTTCTCAAATTTTCTTACAGATGTACCAGCATGGACTAAGATATTCGTGATTTTGCAATGTTCATTATCCAAACATTATCTAGAATGTATATTCGGGTGTGTAAGTCACCGTTGACTCGTAAGTCACCGTTTGAATCTCAGATGAATATGCCATTACAATTTGTATTTGTGATAATAAATCTTTGAAAGTTATGTGATATATTTCTGTTAAGTCGGTGGCGACTAAACATTGCTTTGAGGTGTAATTCTTTGGTAGGCTATTTTCATTTTTCTCTGTTTTGATATTTATAACTACCATTCTTCAAATCGATATCAGTGTCGTATCCGGATCCGCTCTCATCCGAATCCTCATCAGATTCCTCCTCAATGACGTCATTAGCTCGTTGGCTTCGATCCGGATCGACTCGAGGCGGATCCCGCTGTGCTTGAGGCGGATCCTGGCGAACGAAGCTTGGAGATGTACTGCCGGGTGACTTCGCCGCCCACTGTTTGGCCCCGGACCCGGGAGCTGGGGTCTTGGGGGCTGTATCCTGAGGTTTCCGTGAGACTGGCCGAGTCCCGGGGGTCTGGTGTCCGGTAGACGGCGGTGTCCGACTCCCACCTCTCGTGTCCTGATCACCTCCAGAGATCCCGACCGGGGTGTGCGACCAGTTGGTCGGCTCGGTGGACATCAGGATCCCCGCCGAGGCCATTATTGTGATATCCGAGTATCCCAAAATTCCTACCACATGTAGGTTATCTAGCGGACATTTCTGTAATCCATCGTGACAATATAGTTTTGATTCGGAGAACAATAAAATTTGTGAAGACGTATCTTCATAAGATTTCAATAAAAATGATGAGATTAATAGTAATAATTTCGTGCATTGTTTGTCACTTAGTTTCCGGCTATGTAGTGCGTAGATTTGTATCTATTCGGAAATGTAATTTCTTTCCAACATTGTTCCAATGGTAGAGACAGTCAATAGTTTCATCCTGGTTTATGTTATGAGTGTGACCCCGGCAAATGTGATCGTTCTGTCGTGAATTATCCCTCCCTATCGTGTATTCCTCTTGTTGTCAGGATGACGGCGCCGCATCATTGAGCAACCGTCCCACAAGCGCCGCGAGAGAGGCGCATGCACTTGAGCGGGACCGGGGGAGGCGTCGGCCCTAGCAGCTTGAGACTCCCGGACCGGCAGGGGAGGGGACGAGTCCTAGCAACTCCACACATCGGACCAATCCGGGGCTGGGACCGCTTGCGCTTTTCGCCCTTGCACGACGGGATGTCAAATATGTATTGTGCTCGGTGATAATGAGTTCTGCCGTCATCGATTGCAATTTAAATTTTTTTTCTTCAATATCCTACATTATAAAATAGATCAAGAGCTGCGATCAAAAGCTGTGACCTTATTCTTTTCATTTTAATGCAAACCCCTCGCGCGTATTTTCAACTAACGCCGTCGGGATTGGCCAAGAAACCATGAAAGATTTATCCAAAGTCCCATCGATCAGGTCAGTGATGCGTGACATCTATTGAATGAGACAATTCTGGAGGGCAGCAGAGCCTGATAATAGACGGAATGATGAACTGCACAGGACAACCGGGAAAATATATTGGATGTCGCACTCCGTTACATATCAAGATTATATTAGCAATATTATTGATTCCGCGAACAACCGACGTGATATTATATAAAATTTGCATTCGATTATCATTTGAGGGACATATTGTTATCTATATTTTATTATTCTTTTTTACGTTTATATTCGTTTTGAGAAATGGAATGAATACATTCATCATGTTTGATGACATGTTCCAACAATAAAATCCATTTACTTTACCATGCATGTGTCCAGTTTATAGTCCGGAAATGTTGCTTTTATTTTTCCATTGAAAAGTAAATGAACTGAATTGATTTTTGACGGACTGGGATAATAACTCGTAAATATTTGTCTTAGATTGTGTGGTATAATGGAAAAACTATGTCTGAGTGTTCAATATCGACGTGCTGGTTGACAAACTTCATGCGATCGCCATGAAATATATGGAGCAGTTGCGCAATACGACAATATAATCAGTGAAGCGAAAGGCAAACCTCTTCAGGACAAAGGTATCCTGTCGCATTGATTGATTGGCACGTGGTCCGCTCACGAATATAAATCCTCAGAGAATAGTTTACCCACTATAAAGAACACGGATCACGGAGAATGATAATGAAAAGACTTGGAGGACATCTCCACCCTATGGCGTGTGTGATCCCACGCCCGTCCCACACCTAATACAGCACGCGGGTAGAGAAAACAACCAAAGAATGCTCATTAAAGTTTCACAGGTATCGATCACACTGACTGTTCCGCCATCTCATCAAAACACTCACAACACCACGGATAGCTTTGTTTGCGTCGATCATCGACCAACAACAGCAATAGATAGAGACTTGTCATAACATAGAGAACAGATCCACCCGACATAATTACACATCGTGTCTGGGCCGTCTCCAGACTCATCCATCACTCATTCTTATTATTATCATTATTATTACAACAGCCGTTGTGAAAATTATACAAGATTGATTTGATGTGGTCACCATATTAACTTTGAATTCGAAAATAAAGTATAAGCAAGTAAATATCGAGCAATCATAAATTATAAGTATACGCTGTCCCTGAGGTATTGAACACGTTAAAATGCACCGATAACTAGACAATTATATTATAAAAGTAAGACTAGGTTTAGCGCAACAATGCCCAGAAGTTTTTTCTCAATGCCCAAATGTCGATATCTCAAAATATTTTCATATAAACCAGTAATCAATTGAATTCAAACAAGGTTGAAGCCTTTGCAAGGTACAACCCCAAACGGTTGGGATAGAAATTCACTTATATTTCAAATAAATGACATTGTATGGCTGAATATCTCAGCTTCTTGTATTAAAAGCATTATCAGTACCTAACAATTTAGAGGTCATCCAAGGTTACATTCAAGGTCACCTTTTTGAAGGTCCTACATATTACTTCCTATCTATTTCGACACTAAAATAAACTCTATCTACAATCACCCAGGCCCAACATCCAATTCCCGACATCAACTGAAATTAAATTCAGCATTTTGGCCTCTAAATGTCAAATTCATGGCTATTATTTTGAAGCGCATATATGGGAGTTCAATACTAATATATACCCTATCTGCAACCAATATTGCTCTATACCTATTTAAAAAAAATTAACATATTTGGTCATATTTCCTATCAACCTATTGTAGTTATAAATGTAGGGACTGATTATAGACATATACACATTAACTGAGGGCACTGCGAACATCTTTGCATTTCATATCGGTGGTAGGTTTCAAATATGTGAAGACTGCGTCAGATGACAGACACTGTTGGCTACTAGGGTTCCATGGGAAAGGAGCCAAGTCGCCCCACCTCGCCTCAAACGGTGGATATTGTGATCAGATGAGGACATATCCGCCCGACGCATTACTAAAGAACGCTGGGGCGGACATTGGAGCCTGCATAATACGACCCAAAAATAATGTCTAGTTGGATTTGAGGCACAGTGCGCTACCACCGGCATATGCGAGGGCAACTTCGGGCCTTGAGCTGGCGGTTTTTTAATGACTGGCCCTTCAACATACATCCCTGGGTATTGTGAGCTGCACATAGCTCTGCATCCTAGTGTGGCGGTGTAGATGGATCTCTTCTCAGTAGAGGCAAGGCACCTTGACCGGTGTGATCAGGTGCGAAATGGTCACCATCAATTCAGCGACTTGACTCCCTGGATCTCCTCAAGGAGCGGCAGGGTCTTACTTCGTGTGAGCAGCAGGAAATGGTCTTGGACTAGTTCTCTTGGTTAAAAAATATGGGCGCAGCCTGGTATGGGCATTGAATCCCATCTTCTGAAGAGTAGTGACTCTTTCTAGATGGTCACATTTCGGAGTTGTGAGCCGATCTGACGGCTGGGCGCATGTATTCAACATGCTCTGGTCAACAGGACGGCAGAGGTTCCTGGCCATATATCGGGAATACAAGGTCGGCTGGCATCCTCAGGTGGACGAATGGACGGAAGTGCGATAGACCATTAGGCCAAATGGGAAGTGGAGATCCCTATCGTTGGCTCAGTCACTGACAAACGGCCTGAGCATACTGGTAAAGTGCTCTACCTGTCCATTGCTCTGCAGTCTGCATGACGGCGTGCGAATCTACGCTCTAAGTAGACAACGAAGTTGCAGAACAGAGTGTATTCGAACTCTGTACCCCGGTCGCTGTGGATAGCTTTTGGTACCTCATGGTAGACCACTATCCATCTGTTGACAAGACATTCTTGGCAGTGTGTTGACGCAGTGGAATTTCATCAGTATACTTTGATAAGTAATCCAAAAGGATATAGCGATGGCCTTGTCCTGTGACTTTATGAGTGTCAGGTATGCTCATCGCTAACCTGTCAAAGCTCGCTACAGTTGGCAATTGAGTGAACAGCGTTCTTTATGATCAGATGGCGATTCTCCTTTGCAGGTCTTGCACTGCGGGCAGCGGGCACACCAGCAAGTACATATAGGGTGATTCCAGGCCAGTTGAATCAGTACTTGATGCGTTCGATCGTGCATCTGATACTTAGGTGTCCGACAATGTGAAGGTCAAGCAGATGGTGCAGGACTCTTTGCACGACCACTCATCGGTTGGGTCCTGTTTGAAATTCCTGAGAACACCATTCTGAAGCACGAGGAGCTTCCACCTTGAAGAGAGGGGTTTGATTTCTTTTTCTTGGCACACAACCACCTTGTGAGGTGGGTCTGGTTCCATCCTGAGCCCACTGGCGAATTGTCAGCTTTCTGAGCGATGATGATATCAACAGTCATGAAGATGACAATCACTGTTGACAATCCAGTGTGATATCAAGGGTCCTCAATCAGTCAGATTGGTGCAGCAACATCAGTTTAGAAAAGAGTGGTGATTTAATAGTGTTAAAGTCCATGTGCTCTGTCTCTGAAGCAGCAGGAACAATCCGGATCCGTGACGGGAACTTGGAGGCCACAGGGGTAGTTTTGGTTTTTGCAGCTGTGGTAGCATGGCAAACCGTTGTCATTCTCGTGTGTCATTCTCTTGCCGGGATGATGTTCAATTTGAACGTCGTACACTATGATCTGTGTACAATGAGAACTTTCGTCCCCACATGTAATAGCTTTTCCACTACCGCAAATAACTTTCTGTACGTTGTGGTATACTGTAGTTTGTCTGGGTAGGTGAAAGAGCTTTGCTGGCCAGGTCGACTGGGATGTTTTCCCCACTGACAATCTGCCACTGGCGTTGGTGTCGAGGAGAAAGTAATCATTCTCTGTTGTCAATGGATCAGAAAGCTTAGGTGACTTGATGAGAGCATATCGTAGGTGATGGAAGGCGCTGCATTGAGAAGTGTCCTAAGTGAAATGGCATTCAACTTGAGTAAGAGCGATGAGTGGTTGAGAGATTTCAGCGTACTTCTTTGTGAACCTCCTGTGGTAGGTAGCTAACAAAGAACACTAATATAGAATCTATTGGTGGAACAGCTCACACTTCATTGGTTTAAGGTACACGCCTGCTGAGCAAATCCTATCTAGAATGGCTATGAGGTTGGCGATAGCGTTATCAAATGTGCATTCATACACAATCACATCATCCAGATAGCACATGTATATAGTACACAGATAGCTATTGAGAATGTTCTCCATGAGAATCTAGGGTGTGGCAGACACATTGCTCAATCCAAAAGGATTGAGCAATGTGAACTGGTATTAGCCTTCGACTTGATAATAACCTGATGCTAAACCTAGGGTGGAGAAGCATATCGCTCCTGCAAAGACATCGTGGGTGTTTTGGATGTTTGAAATCAGGTATGAATCATTTCATGTAACATCGTTCAATAACCTGTAGTCTATGCTAAAAGAAAGCTGACCATTCTTCTTGTGCACTAGGATGACTTGGGAGCTCATTGAGGATTCATGGTTCAATGAACCACAGCTGAAGCTTTTCACACATTTCGTCATCGATGAAGTGCTGTTGAGTCCAGGAAATGCGACATTGTGACTGTTTGATCATCACTGACCTCCTGGGTGCATGAATGTGTCCTGACACTGGTAGATCAGGTTGATGGAGTGGCAGTGTTGATCAGGTGCGAGTTCAGCACGCAAGTCTGAGAAGGATTAATTTCCTACCTGGCTCTGGTAGGTCTTTACCGATGCTCTCAATTGGATTGGCAATTGCGATTGGATTGAAACAGTTGAGAGTCACTCTGCTGTGTCAGCAAGCGCCATTTTATGCTTTTGCAACTGAGGGATGTCAATGTGCGGCCCATGACTTAGTCAGTTTCTGGGAAGTTGCTCACCATCACCATCCCTTATTACTAAGTGAGGCTGAGTTCGAACTCAAACCTTGAAGGTCAGAACGAGCTCGATCACGGCTTCATCGTGTTACAGGATATTGACTACTAGTGGACTGGCTAGTTGAATTGTTAACTTAAATGTTATCACCGTAGTTGACAACAGCGTTCAATTGGCAAAAAAAAATTCATGCTGAAAATCATTTCATCAAGAATTGTGGCAAAACAGAATGTCACAGTAATTTGTTTGGAACTGACCTGTACCGTTAGGTCGAGGTATCCATCAATTGGGCCAATATCACCATTGACAACACTGATTGTTACATCTGTTAGGTGCAGCTGGCATTGGTCAGCTAGCACAATCATGGCATAGCTAGTCATGACAAAGAAGTGAAATCGGCTCTCAAGTGTCTAGAATGGCTTTGATTTATTCGCTCTCCAATGTGGACTTGAATTTTCCAACATTCATGAGCGGTGTAGCAGTTGTCGATGATTAGTGGCTCATTGAGTGGGTCCCCAATTGGCTTGGGGCGGTGTTGCGGCGGTGGTGGCGCCGTTAACCGTTCTGGGCCACAGATGAAGGCACAGAATCCTCTGTCAACAGAAATCCATTCCAATTATTATTGTCAATGCCAGTGTAGCAAGCATTTGGGAGCACCCCTTTACGGCACTGAGGTCTCTGTGGTGGTTGTTTGGAATGCAGGGCAGACACTCTTTCATAGAGTGACAGTGGGTCTTGAGGCTGCTGTGCGCTTGGCGCACACATTCCTTCGTGGAGTGGTGGTGCATCAGTTGAACGTGGCGGGTGCAAACCATGGACGTTGGGTAATGAAAGCGACTGTGTAGTTTCAGACCGTCTCAGGCAAGGCACAGTTGGATGGCTCACGGATGGAGGTGCAGTGACTGTCGGGACTTAGATGAAGATCGGCTTGGAGCTTGGAGTTTGGCTCGAGTTGACAGAAGGCACCTTCTTCGCAGAATCTTAGCAGTCCTTCGGTCACACCCAGAAGCACTGGTGCGCTGGGCAAATGGTTTCATTTTTGGGCAGTGATGCCAGTGATGCCCACGTTTCTTACGAAGAAACACTGTTTCCTAATGTTACTGTCCTACATCGTCATATACCATGCTTGTGTGCGTCGCAAAAGGTTTCATGTCATTTTTGACAAGAATGTCCTTTAAGCGAAATCATTTCATCCAGTGATGCCCACATTTCTTACAGAAGAGACACCGTTTCCTCATGGTACTGTCCTCCATCGTCACATACCATGTTTGAGTAGCACAGTAAAGACTGTGCTACTCACCTTGGTGAGCAAGTCTGGATGGAGTGTTGATCACAACCCTGAAGAACTGAGGAGTCACTATCGTCTGGGTCGTACTAGATGTTCAGTTGGTTGAGGTTTGGCAGCGAATGAGTTGTAGCCTGGTTAGTGGCAACTAAGTGCTTATCAGTGGATGTTACATCCTCAGAGTATCTATCGGAAACGATTTTGATATGATGAAAAGGGCACAAGCGGTCTCGTCACAATGCGTTACAACGATTAGCACATTATTGTATGAATCAAACGTCATGGCAAAGATTTTATGCGCTATGGAATCTAGATGCCCATTCAACAATTGCATTATAACAGTGTTCTGGCGGTAAGCTGAGGTCACATCGATGAAGATATTAAAGCTACTGCCTTCGAATGTATGCAATATTTTTTTTTCAAAACCAAATTTTTGTGAAACCCATCTAATGCAATATAACAAAAGGTGTGCTCAATGATTTTGACGATTACAGTCCGTTCGAGCTGTCTTTTCTTCCGTTTTAATACACATTTTGTACCGGTTTTGTATATAACGAAGTGTATCCATCAAACCGGAATGTGAACGAATGCCCGAATCACGCTTAGAAGTCCACATCGAGTCCATTCTCCAGTTCGTATGTGCATATATAGTGTAGTTATGAGAAAATAATCTGTGATATACCATGATGTACGAGGAATTGTCAGTCTATCTCGCACTTCTATGCTTTGTTTACATCTGAGTGTGATGGATACAGTTCCTGTATTTACGTGTTAACCGCCTGTACGAATGAGCAAAATTTCCCTGAGGACTGGTTTTTTTCATTACATTTGATGTGAGTATGTCTCATTCAGTTAATTTAGCATGTTTAATATGAAATATAGTTTTGAAAAAATATTGACTGGTTTCGAAGGCAGTTGCTTTAATGATATGATAGGGCTGAAATTAACATTGAGATCATCAACTGCGATAGGACAAGCAGATTCAAGACGGGGGAGACGTATATGGAAATTAATGAACCGGAAAATTGCAACTATTAAATAAATTTCATCATCACATAAGAATTAGATTGTCTTAAATGAGCCCCTTATATTTTAGAATGTGTTATTGTCAAGTTCGTGGGAATATTCCATGTTTTTTACGGTAAATTAAGAGTACAACAATTTTGTGGCTTTTCATATTGAACTTATGTACACTGGAAGGGCTCCAGAATGATCTCTTTTACAGGATTCAGAAAAATCTCTCTTTCACACTGTTATGAAATACTTTAGTCTGGATTAACGAAACCAGTATATATACCCGATTATGGGCAATATAGATGTCTTTCCTTTCATAAGTGTAGTCATTCGGGAGTCAGTATGTGGCAGCACAATACCATCCCTTATTATATAATCATACCACTCTTTGTTTAACATGCAAAAAATCTCAATTCTTTTATCCTGGTTTTTTTTTTTACTGTTCTCCCACTTAAATGTTTTTATCTTGACATTATTTTCGCCAATCGCTATGCATTGTACAACCAGCCCTCAACATGTTGAGGTTTTATTGTATTAGAAGAAGAATTATTTGTCAGCTTAGTAGGCTACTTTGTTTTTTATGCATGACCTACAGGGGCGAGTATAGGATTTTGGGAGGGGGGGGGGCCAAAAGCTTTGATCGACAGAGTGGCGAGCGAAGCGAGCCCATGTCGGCCGGGAGTCTGGGGCCCGCTTAAGGGGCCCCCTGAAGGTTTATGCCTCCCCAATGGTGTGTTCTTGGGCTTTTCTTGGACCAATTTCATGGCCTTGGAGAGTTTATGAATGCCTGATCTGTGGTGGATCGAGGGTTCTGAAGGAGGGCCAAGATATGAAATGTTGCGAAGTGAGTTGGCGAAGGCCGAGGGTCTGAGGCCCGGTTAGGGGCCCCAAAAGTTGAAAGTGAAAGGATATGCATTCCCAGTGGTGTTTTTTTATAGGTTTCCTTTGGTCCATCCCCCTAAGAGATTTTTGCGCGGTTAACCCGGAGCAGATCTGGCATTTGAGGGAAGGGCCATTTGTGAAGTGTTAATAATCCAGGTGAAGCTACCCCCTGTCGGCCGGGAGTCTGGGGCCCGCTCATGGGCCCCAGATGCTGAAGATTTATGCATCCCCAATGATGTATTCTAGGGCTCTCCTTGGTCCAATATCCATGGCCTTGGAGAATTTATGAATACCTGATCTTGGGTGAATCCAGGGTTCTGAAGGAAGTCCAAGATATGAAATGTTGTGAATTGAGGTTGTGAAGACCGAGGGTCTGGGACCCGCTTGAGGGCCCCAGAAGCTGAAGAGATATTCAGTGGTGTGTTTTATAGGTTTCCTTTGGTCCATATTCTATCCCACTAAAGAGTGTTTGCATGGCTGATTCAGGCAAATCTAGGATCTTGAGGGACAGCCTAGTTCTGAAATGTTGTAAAGCAAGTTGAAGCGAGCCCCAGTCGGCCGGGGTCTGGGGCCCGCTGAAGGGCCCCAGAAGCTAGTGGTATTCGCGTGCCTAATAAAGCAACCCAAAATATTACTTGGTTTTGGACCCCATCGAAGGATTAAGTGCATTTGGCCATTCAATCCTCTCAAATCATTTATAGAAGGGCATAAAATGCTTTCACTGAGAACAGGTGGGTTGGCTATAGAGTGAATACACTGCTCGCGACATGGGGCCCCAGAAGTTAATGCTACTTCTCTGTGTAATTTAGCTTGAAAACACTTCCTGTCCTATCTTTTTCCCCTTTTCCTTCTTTTTTCTTCTCCTCTTTTTCCTTTGGGGGGGGGGGGGGGTGCAAGGCTCCCCTTGGCCCCCCTAAACCCGCCCCTGACCTAGCCTAACGTTCAGTTTCGTGCAAGATCAAGAAAGACATATTCTATTTAAAAAATAATGTCATTAAAAATTAATGAAAATATTTATAACCCAGGCTGGTATCAGAAACCATATATATAATGTGTTATTTTTATTCATTATTTTACCTGCAAAAAGAGGAATATATACATATTCTCTTGTAGTACCATGCAGAAAATCGCTATCTACAGTATAGAAATAGGAGCTCTCGTTTTTAGTGGAGCACAAATTCTATGTCAGTACGGTAATTTACACATTCAGCCCGGATCGTTCGGAAAGACTGTTCAGTACTTCCGGTCGTGAAAACTTCGCGGTTTTGGGCGTTTTGGGGGCAAAAAGTTGTAATTACTGTTTAAATTAACGTGAAATGGAGTCTACACCATCGTTAGAGACGGTGTTTCAAGCACTGAATGCGCTATTCCGCAATCCAGACTTGCCCGGCAAAGAAAAGGCGTCTGTGTGGTTGGGTGAACTGCAGCGGTCGGTGAGTCAGTCAGTAACGCTGACATCCACTAGACTTGTCATGCTAGATCTAGTACATGGCTAGTAGTGACTGAGTTGACTGACCAACCTCGTCATTTACTGTTCGATGGATCTAGTCTTATGCCCTCATGGTCATGTCATGTCATCGAGTCTACCTGTACACGAATGTAGCACATGTTTATGAGGTCTACACGCGACCCGGCTGCCCGTTACCTCTCGTATATCATAGCGCGCAGCAGCAGTGTGATCGCTGATAGCCGGGACTTCTGAGCATATTTGAATCAACTTTTAAATATGGTTATTATTGAACATTCTTCGGTATTTTTGACAGGCGTTAATTCCGATATATAATAATATGGTTGTCAGGACTGGGAATTTCATGAACGAAGGACGACAGAGCTTGGTTTTATCATATTTCCCCATATATAACAAAGAAAAAGTCTCCCGCTTTTGTGTTGTCAAGAACATGATAAATGTACAAGAATACAATTACTATGGTTTTATACGTATTGTATGCTTGTATGTTTATCCTTTTCTATCCAATAAACAAATCAAATGATTTGAAAAACCCGAGGACAGACGGCTGAGACTGGAGTTTATCATATAATACGATGAATAAAGGAAATATTATCATTGAACATGAATTAGTTATCATGGTTATGTTTTCACTCACAAACCAATCCTCACTCACACAAACATTTTCTACATTGTAGTTTTCATTTTAACAAATGTAGGCCTTAATATAAGAAATAGAAGTTGCGAGAAAAATATATGTTATTTTATACCTTTTTACCAGAGCACGTAAGCCTAGTAGGTTATTGTCAAATAATGCAGAAAACCATCATCTTATTGGTATAATATCTTCTTATCTAGGCCGATTAGCCAACAATAAATTTAATGAACGACTCAGCAGTTTTCGGGATATTAAGAACAGTTTCACCAAATAAAATGAAGTGTATTCACATATTTTCAAGAGTTTGTTGTTTATTCCTTCCCGCATGTGAGTGCTGTTCTAATCGATATGAAATTTCTTGGTTTCCACTGGAAACCACGGAGAAAACAATGCTCAATGGACGCATGTTTTGTTTTTATGGTAGCGACTAAATTATTGCAGTTTTTCGGGAGTCGGATGTACCATTAAGGAATGCGTCATAGAAAGTCAATATGATGTTTTTGGTAAATGCAGTTGTGTGTTTTAGCGACGGGAGAGGAGGGATCAAGCACCCAAAAGTTTCAAGAGAGGATTTCACCAAAAAATTGAACAAAATGCATAATCATATAAACATGACACAAAAATGAACAACATGGGCAAAAGAAAGAGTAATCTATCTTCCTTCACTTGCCACAAAGAGACAAATAATCCAGTCCTAATCAGCTGGAAAGCTATTTTCATTGAATGGTCATCATAAAACACAAGGTTTCTTGTTTTTCTCTTGTATTTTGGAGGATTTTTTTCTTTAATTATGATTTCCATGATGAACGTTAAAATGGTTTCTAAAATGTATTTTTATATTCAACCTAAACAAGATGATTTTTCAATGCAAATTGTGGTAAACTTATGGTTTCCAACAAAATAATATTCTATCATACTTTTGTGAGTTTGTCATGCAAATTTCGTTGAGTACAAGTTAGATTGCAACTCGTTTTAGGCATGACAATAATACCCCATGAAATCCATTAGCATTTATGCCACTTTTGTGCTCTGTAGGATAAAATTACCAATATTTTCATAAAATAAAATCAAATTGCTTGTTCCTTTCCCCTTCTTCTGTTGTAATAGGTGCCAGTGTTCAAGTTCAGGTTTTACTAAGAAACACTTCTGTCCAGAATATTTCTGAATTTTATGTGAAACCTGATATCCTGAAAATTGCAGGACAGATTTCACTAATTCCTTCGGCCATACAAAACAATGATAAAAAGCCCAAATTCAAGTCTCCATAGCTCCGTCCCAGAACAAGATGAACCTTAGCAGCTTATATACAAAGCTAGCCCATTCATTTCCTCATCTCACTATAGTAAGGAAAATATATGTTGATAAATTGGATTTTTCGCTACAGCTCGAATTCTGAGGGTACCCCCTTAAAACGACTGATTTTCATGCCTGACAACCCATATATATCGTTCGTCGTCCGAGCCGGTCTGTGCGTGCTGTGGTCTTGAAACTCTTCGTGTGCAATGCCAACCAGCTCGGGTCAACAACCAGCCATAGCAAAATATCCCCCACCATTCTGCGGGGGATCAAGGGCATCCCCCGTTTTCAAAATAGGGAATTCTCTGACTGTAACGGATATGACGCAATATCATTGGTGTTGTCATGCTTGCAGTATCCCGAAAACTGCTTACTTGACCATATGTATTATACATGCAGTTCATTGTCATTGATTCCAAACCGAACCGCCATCATTGAAGCAGTTTACTAATACCATGCACCAAGTGCAATTAGCTAGATTACTGGAATCCATTCGCCTCGTACACATGATTGGTCGATCATCTCAAACACATTGCATCAGAGACCACAACCCTTGAGCCTTCATCACCCAGGCATGTTCGTCCATGCATGCATGCAGGCGATCATACTACTGCTGCGAGAGCTATGATACATGTACATGTATGTATGGGAGGTACCGGGCGGCCTAGTCGCGTGTGCGGCCAGGTCGCGTATACCTCGTTTATGATACTAGTTCTAGACTATATACAGGCAGGGGACCAAATGTCGAACACAGTTTTTAAATTCATCAATGCTCAAAAAAGCATGAACATGAATTACTGTAAACCCATTTAAGTTTGCTCCCATTAAAGTTCGCGTTTTTGAAATATTGACTGTTCACTAACCATTTAAGTTAGTGTTTTGTTTATTTTTACATCAATTTCAATGTAACTTTTAAAGTTTGTGATCCACTAAAGTTCGCTATTTTGTTAAAACCACGAAATCCGCGAAATAAAAGGGTAGCAAACATTAACGGGTTTACAGTATAACTCACTGCGCATGAGCGTTCAACTGCTAGTTGTAAGCAACTCTTACTCATGAAATTTTAATTTAATTTCATGGTCTTTGAGCACTGATGAGCTGAAGATCTGTGTCTGACATTTGGTACTGTTCGACATTTGGTCCCCTCCCTGTTGGGCCTTTAATCTGGACTATGGAAAAATCTAGTACTACGTTATCCTGTTGCAACCCATACCCACGTTTTCAGTATTCACACTTCGTACTGTTTACTTAAAATCCTGTTATTATGTAAAAAAATTTTTGGGTAACATTTAAGATCACATGACGAATGTGATTAGCATTATGCTGATTGGTGGTGTCAATTTTGCGTATTTGTACTAAACATCTGCTTCTTCGAAGACCTTTGTCAAAGTGTGTATGTGTGTGAGAGAGAAAGATATCTCTCTCTCTCCGTCTACAAGATTCAACTTGACAGCATGTCACTTGTAAGGTATTCATTCTGTCAAAACTGGAATTGTACAACTGTGTTTGACCTCAGGACATTTGTGTAATAAACAGCACTTGCATGACAGCCCTGCCAAATATATACTGAAGCATACTGGGGTCTCTCAAATTTTCCACACCATGAGAGTAACACCTTACTCTTGTACTACATGTATATGTTTATTCAAAATTTCCAGGTATATGCATGGCAGATTTCTGATCAGTTGCTGCAGCTGAATCAAGATGTGGAATCTTGCTACTTTGCCGCACAAACAATGAGGACAAAGGTGACGTGTTCAGTTATCTCATCATGTCTTTCACCTATGCCAGTAAAGAATTTAGAATTGAAAAGCATTTTCGCATAGGTAGAGTTGATGCCAGAAACCATATAAGTATTGTGTAGTAGATGCACAGCTTTATGTGAAGTTGATGATTTTCACAATACAATTGCTTATTACAGATCCAGTATGCTTTCCATGAACTCCCGGCAGAGTCGCACCAGGTGGGTATTTCATTCAGATTCTGCCCAGTTGGTTTGCAAAATTTAACCCATAATTCATATTCATAACTATCCTAGGTATCATGATAAAGATGCAAAGAAATAACCAAATTGTAGTTCCTTGATTTGTTTAATGACTTCTATCTTAGAATCTGTTACAAATAAAGTGTTGTAAGTAAGAGATTATGTGTGAATATGTGGTGATATCCTTTCAGTCACTGAGAGATTCTCTGATGAACCACTGTATGAAGATAAGTCCGGACACTCCACCAGCTATCACCACACAGGTCTGTCATTCTGTCACTACCAGGGACACATAGCTCAGATGTATTTGAAAAAAATTGAATTTGTCTGCATTGGAATTTTCTTGAGTTTCTTTACAGATACATTTCCTTTACGATGTTGATACTCTTGAACTACTTCTGAAATACTGTTAATAGTTCAGCATTTACCAAGTTCTCTACTAAAATACTGACCTTGAGCTCGGATGGGGATGTTAGTGAGGTTATCGATGCGTTGTGTATAAACTCTGTCATGTTACAGCTATGTCTGGCCCTGGCTGACCTCGTCCTACAGATGTCCGGCTGGAAAGGTGCCGCGGCAGACCTCATGCAGAAGTATGTCTTCCAACAGTGACACCAAAGCAGCATTTAGTACAATTATTTTTAGGTTACCGGACCTTTGGTCCGATAACCTATTGCCGTGGCGTTGCGTCCGTCGTCCGTCCGTCCGTCCGTCCGTCGTCCGTTCACATTTTTATCTTTAAAGTTTATGGTCGAATATTTCTGAAATTTTGCACGAAAATACCTAAAAATATTTCCAGGAAAGGTTTTTTTTAGTTTTTAGGTTACCGGACCTATGGTCCGATAACCTATTGGCATGGCGTTGCGTCCGTCGTCCGTCGTCCGTCGTCGTCGTCGTCCACATTTTTATCTTTTTTGTTTACGGGCGAATTCTTCTGAAATTTTGCACAAAAATACTTAAAAATAATTCAAGAAGGAGGTATTTTTTAGTTTTTTGATTTTCGCATTTTTTTCAAAATGGCGGCCGTTTTCGACGAAAAATGCCTGATTTTGGACTTTGGTGGCCATTTTCTCAAAATCTGTTCAGTAACTTTTTTTCTTTTTGATACATAACACTCCTCATATGTACTCCTATGATGTCTATAAATTTCGTTGCGCTTGAATCGCTCGAAGTGGGCCATTTTGCCCGCAACTCGGCCCAAATGGGACTTTCCCATGTTAAATTCTCCTATGCTTTATAATGGGACACATTATGCCTAATATCTCACTTAGTATTGAGATTAGAGACTAGGAATCAATTGTGGACATATAGGAAATGATATATGCTGAATATTCTCGTGACCTTGAATTTGACCTCTGACCTCAATTTCAAGGTCAGAGCACAAAATGGCTGATATCTCGCTTATTATCGACTCTACAGCTTAGGAATCAATTGTGGACATATAGGAAATGATATATGCTGAATATTCTGATGACCTTAAATTTGACCTTTGACCCCATTTTCAAGGTCATAGGACAAAATGGCTAATATCTCGCTTGTTATCGACTTTACAGCTTAGGAATCAGTTATGAACATATAGGAAATGATATATGCAGATTATTGTCATGACCTTGAATTTGACCCTTGACCTCATTTTCAAGGTCACAGGACAAAATGGCTAATATCTCACTTATTATCGACTCTACAGCTTAGGAATCAATTGTTGACATATAGGAAATGATATATGCTGAATATTCTGATGACCTTGAATTTGACCTTTGACGGCATTTTCAAGGTCATAGGACAAAATGTAGAATTTGAAAGACGGAGAGGACCCGCAGGTGATACGTCCGTGGGGTTCAGGTAGCGACCGTGAACTGAATTTTTGAATTCAGTTTGTTTACAATTCAGAGTGAGCCAACGGATCGATATTATTGTGACGTCATGTATGAATTGTCGGTTGACGTTTTTGGGTATGTTGATCGATGGATGCGCCTAAAATCGATTGTGACGTGGATGACGTCATAGATCGAAGGGGTCTGGGTCAGGCCCTGGGGCAATGTTGGATATACATGGGGGTCGATCTAATAATGGTAGGCCTGGTAGGCTAAACATGACAGTGGTGCACGGTTTCGTCCTGGTGGGACTCATCAGGCCAGGATAGGGGAAAGAATTGGAAATGGAGGGGAGGATGCGAAAGTTAGGGGCAAGAAACCATCCTTAGCTGATTTTTGGGTCAGCTCCCTGTTGTGGGCAAGATCTGAGTGGGTGTTTCAGAAACAGGATGGTCCTCAGGGTATTGAGGAGGAGAGGCTCAGGGCTTTGTGGGCTAAAGAAGGGACACCTTTTTTAGTGTATCCAGATTTTGTCTGTGAGTGAGGTGAACTGTAAACTGGACGTCTTCCAAGTGTGTTGCACTAGTGGAAGTGGGCTGAGGGTACGACCTTCACGAGATATATAAAAAAAAAATATTTTTTTTTTTTTTTTTTTTTTTTTTTTCATAGGACAAAATGGCTAATATCTCGCTTGTTATCGACTCTACAGCTTGGGAATCAGTTATGAACATATAGGAAATGATATATTCAGATTATTGTCATGACCTTGAATTTGACCTTTGACCTCATTTTCAAGGTCACAGGACAAAATGGCTAATATCTCACTTATTATCGATTTTACAGCTTAGGAATCAATTGTGGACATGTAGGAAATGATATATGCTGAATATTCTCGGACCTTGAATTTGACCTCGGACCTCATTTTCAAAGTCCAAGGACAAACTGGCTCATATCTTGCTCCTCTATTGACTGTTTGGCTTGGGAATCAATTATGGACATGATATAGAAAATGATATACACTGAATATTTTGATGACCTTGAATTTGACCTTTGCCCCTTCATTTTCAAGGCCACAGCACAAAATTGCTAATATCTCGCTGATTATTGAATTTAAAGCTTAGCAATCAACTGTGGACATGATATATGCTTAATGTTATATATGCTGAATATTCTCTTGACCTTGAATTCAACCAGTGACCTGGCTAACATCTAAAATATTAAACATTGTCCGGTAACCTATCTTTGGCCCTTGGCCTAATTTTTTGATTTTCAAATTTTTTTCAAAATGGCGGCCTTTTTCGTCGAAAAATGGCCAATTTTGGACTTTGACGGTCGTTTTCTCAAAATCTGTTCAGTAACTTTTTTTCTTATTGATGCATGACACTCCTCCTATGTACCCCTTTGACATGTATAAATTTCGTTGCCCTTGAATCGCTCGAAGTGGGCCATTTTGGGCCCAAACTCGGCCCAAATGGGACTTTCCCATGTTAAATTCTCCTATGCTTTATAATGGGACACCTTAAGCCTAATATCTCACTTAAAATTGAAATTAGAGACTAAGAATCAATTGTGGACATATAGGAAATGATATATGCTGAATATTCTCGCGACCTTGAATTTGACCTCTGACCTTGGTTTCAAGGTCATAGCGGCCGTTCTCGTCGAAAATGGCTAATTTTGGACTTTGATGGTCGTTTTCTCAAAATCTGTTCAGTAACTTTTTTTCTTATTGATGCATAACACTCCTCATATGTACTTCTGTGACATGTATAAATTTCGTTGCGCTTGAATCACTCGAAGTGGGCCATTTTGGGTCCAAACTCGGCCCAGATGTGACTTTCCCATGTTAAATTTTCCCATGCTTTATAATGGGACACATCAAGCCTAATATCTCACTTAATATTGAGATTAGAGACTAGGAATCAATTGTGGACATATAGGAAATGATATATGCTGAATATTCTCGTGACCTTGAATTTGACCTTTGACCTCATTTTCAAGGTCACAGGACAAAATGGCTAATATCTCGCTTATTATCGACTTTACAGCTTAGAAATCAATTGTGAACATATAGGAAATGATATATGCTGAATATTCTCGTGACCTTGAATTTGACCTTGCACCTCATTTTCAAGGTCACAGGACAAAATGGCTAATATCTCGCTTATTATCGACTTTACAGCTCAGGAATCCATTGTGAACATATAGGAAATGATATATGCTGAATATTCTCGTGACCTTGAATTTGACCTTTGGCCTCATTTTCAAGGTCACAAGACAAAATGGCTAATATCTCGCTTATTATCGACTTTACAGCTTAGGAATCAATTGTGAACATATAGGAAATGATATATGCTGAATATTCTCGTGACCTTGAATTTGAGCTTTGACCTCATTTCCAAGGTCACAGGACAAAATTTGCTAATATCTCGCTTATTATCGACTTTACGGCTTAGGAATCAATTGTGAACATATAGGAAATGATATATGCTGAATATTCTGATGACCTTGAATTCGACCTTTGACCTCATTTTCAAGGTCACAGGACAAAATGGCTAATATCTCGCTTGTTATTGACTTTACAGCTTAGCAATCAATTATGAACATATAGGGAATGATATATGCAGATTATTGTCATGACCTTGAATTTGACCTTTGACCTCATTTTCAAGGTCACAGGACAAACAGGCTAATATCACACTTATTATCGATTTTACAGCTTAGGAATCAATTGTGGACATATAGGAAATGATATATGCTGAATATTCTCGTGACTTTGAATTTGACCTCTGACCTCATTTTCAAGGTCCAAGGACAAACTGGCTCATATCTTGCTCCTCTATTGACTGTATGGCTTGGGAATCAATTGTGGACATGATATAAAAAATGATATACATTGAATATTTTGATGACCTTGAATTTGACCTTTGCCCCTTCATTTTCAAGGCCACAGCACAAAATTGCTAATATCTCTCTGATTATTAAATTTACAGCTTAGCAATCAACTGTGGACATGATATATGCTTAATGTTATATATGCTGAATATTCTCTTGACCTTGAATTCAACCAGTGACCTGGCTAAAACCTAAAATATTAAACATTGTCCGGTAACCTATCTTCGGCCCTTGGCCTAATTTTTTTAGGTTACCGGACCTATGGTCCGATAACCTATTGCCGTCGCGTTGCGTCCATCGTCTGTCGTCCGACGTCCATCGTCCGTCCACATTTTTAGCTTACCGGCCCTTTGGGCCGATAAGCTATTATCGTGGTTTTTCGTCTGTCGTCCGTCCGTCGTCCGTCCGGATCTGTAACTTTTTTTTGGCATGATGAATTTCCCCATAAATTTGTCAGAATATACCTTAGGCCAATATCTAAAAAAGTTTTTTAAATTTTTTTGATTGAATCGTTTTTGCCGATTTGGCGGCCATTTTTGACGAAAAATTGCCAATTTTGGACTTTGGTGACCATTTTCTCAAAAACTGTCTGATCAGTTTTGAGATTTTTGTTTCAACACATTCCTCTCATGTACCTCTATGACATGTATAAGTTTCGTTGCCCTTGAATCGCCGTCACTAAGTCAAGTCACTATTCGTTTTGAGCCATTTCCAGCAAAAAAAAAAAAATTTTTTTTTTGGCCATTGAAAATTTTTTTGGACTTAGAAAATTTCACCCAATTTTTCCTTCATAATGGGAGCTATGCAGAGTAATCTCATAGAACACTTCAAGATAGAGCCCAAGTATTGGCACATTCAAATGGGAAATCATATATTGCGGTTTGAGTGGTGACCTTGAATTTGACCTTCAATGACCTTGAAAGATCAAAACGACCTTTTTTGTCGAAAAAACGATGAATTTTGCCTTTGGTGGTCATTTTCTCGAAATCTATTCAGACAGTTTTCTTCAAAATCATGTATAAGATTCTCCTTATGTACCTTTGTGATGTGTATAAGTTTTGTTGCCTTTGAATCGACTGTCTGTGAAAATTTGTCATTAATGAAAAAAATCTTTCAAGATGTAACTTGATTCCGTATTATAGTACATACAGAAAATGTGTTTCTATCAACATTTACGAAGATGTTTTAACATTAACATCAGTGTAACAATTTATATGTATTCAGTATTCTACTCAATTCACATGATTGCCGGTAAGCTACAGCACCCTTGGTGCTATGTTTTTTTAGTTTTTTGATTTTCGCATTTTTCTCAAAATGGCGGCCATTTTTGACGAAAAATGGCCAATATTGGCCATTTTCTCAAAAACTGTCTGATCAGTTTTGAGATTTTTGTTTCAAAATATTCCCCTTATGTACCTTTATAATGTGTATAAGTTTTGTTGCCCTTGCTAATCACCGGTCTCCGTGTGGCGGCCATTTTGGATGTTTGACGGGTCAGCGAAAAAAAAAATGTTCGCACCAAATCGCATTCCTATCCATTTTGGGCCATTTCTAGGCAAAAAAAAAATTTCACCCTTTGAAAAAAATTTTTTGACTTGTTTTTTTTTTTGAAATTCTCGGCACTTTTTTCCTTCATAATGGGAGCTGCCCGGACTGTACTCATAGAACGCCTGAAGATAGAGCTTAGATATTGGCACTTTCAAATGGGAAGTCATATATGGCGACTTGTGTGGTGACCTTGAATTTGACCTTGGATGACCTTGAAAGGTCAAAACAGCCATTTTTGGGTTGAGAAATGCTCAAATTTGCACCTGGTCTGTCTTTTCTCGAAAACTGTCTGATCAGTTTTGAGAATATTGTTTCAAAATATTCCCCTTATGTACCTTTATGATGTTTATAAGTTTTGTTGCCCTTGAACCGCCAGTCTCCGTGTGGTGGCCATTTTGAATTTCTGACGGATCGGCGAAAAAAATATTTTTTTGCCCCAAATTGCATTACCATCCATTTTGGGTCATTTCTAGGCAAAAAAATTTTTTCACCCTTTGAACAAAATTTTGGACGTTTTTCCTTCATAATGGGAGCTGCCAGGACTGTACTCATAGTACGCTTGAAGATAGAGCTTAGATATTGGCACTTTCAAATAGGAAGTCATAGATGGCGATTTGGGAGGTGACCTTGAATTTGACCTTTGATGACCTTGAAAGGTCAAAACAGCCATTTTGGGGTAAAAAAAATGCCCAAATTTGCCTCTACAGATGAAATGCATGTAGATAGAGCTTCAGTTTGCATTATGATCGTATAGGAAGTCATATATGGAACAACTAATGATGACCTTGATTTTGACCTTGGATGACCTTGAGTGCTAAATGTCTGGCTTGAAATCTTGAAAGTGGCCTCTGAAGTATAACTTGAACTTGACCTTAAAGACCTTGATGGGCAAATCTCAAAATCTGAAATTGGCCTCTACACACGAAATACTTGTTGATGAAGCTTATATGTTTGTATTATGAACATATGAAGTCATATGCAGCATACCCAATGGAGACATTGAAATTCACAAAGATGACCTTGACTGGTAAATCTCAATACCATATGTCACCTACAATGCTTAAAACCAAAATTGTCCGGTAACCTATCTTAGCCCTTGGGCTAATTTTTTCATTTTCAGTTGATTATGCTTACTATCACTCCTATGTCATACTGCTGTAAACCCGGAAAATTTTGTGTTGGTTATATTTTGTGGTTTTTGAAATCGCGACATAGTTTCTTCCGTTCAATTTTGCCCATTCATTGAAATAATGAAATTTGTAGATTTATGTATTATAATGAAAATATGTAATTTCGTGACTCTTCTCGTGAAAATCGTGCAAATTGAAGGACATAAACCATTTCTGGGTTTACATTTTGTTGTTTTTTTAGGTTACCGGACCTATGGTCCGATAACCTATTGCCATGGCGTTGCGTCCGGCGTCCGTCCGTCCGTCCGTCGTCCGTCCGTAAACAATTTTATCTTTAAAGTTTACGATCCGATTTTTCTGAAATTTTGCACAAAAATGCCTAAATATATTTCGAGAGGGGGGTATTTTTTAGTTTTTTGATTTTCGCATTTTTTTCAAAATGGCGGCCGTTTTCGTCGAAAAATGCCTGATTTTGGACTTTGGCGGCCATTTTCTCAAAAACTGTTCAGTAACTTTTTTTCTTTTTGATACACAACACTCCTCATATATACTCCTGTGATGTGTATAAGTTTCGTTGCGCTTGAATCGCTCGAAGTGGGCCATTTTGGCCCAAATGGGACTTTCCCATGTTAAATTCTCCTATGCTTTATAATGGGACACATTATGTCTTATATCTCACTTAATATTGAGATTAGAGACTAGGAATCAATTGTGGACATATAGGAAATGATATATGCTGAATATTCTCGTGACCTTGAATTTGACCTTTGACCTCGGTTTCAAGGTCAGAGCGGCAGTTTTCGTCGAAAAATGGCCAATTTTGGACTTTGACGGTCGTTTTCTCAAAATCTGTTCAGTAACTTTTTTTTGTATTGATGCATAACACTCATCATATGTTGTCCTGTGACATGTATAAATTTCGTTGCCCTTGAATCGCTCGAAGTGGGCCATTTTGGGCCCAAACTCGGCCCAAATGGGACTTTCCCATGTTAAATTCTCCTATGCTTTATAATGGGACACATTAAGCCATAATATCTCACTTAATATTGAGATTAGAGACTAGGAATCAATATATAGGAAATGATATATGCCGAACATTGTCGTGATCTTGAATTTGACCTTTGACCTCGGGTTCAAGGTCAGAGCACAAAATGGCTAATATCTCGCTTATTATCGACTTTACAGCTTAGAAATCAATTGTGAACATATAGGAAATGATATATGCTGAATATTCTCGTGACCTTGAATTTGACCTTTGACCTTATTTTCAAGGTCACATGACAAAATGGCTAATATCTCGCTTATTATCGACTTTACAGCTTAGGAATCAATTGTGAACATATTGGAAATGATTTATGCTGAATATTCTCGTGACCTTGAATTTGACCTCTGACCTCGGTTTCAAGGTCAGAGCGGCCGTTTTCATCGAAAAATGGCCAATTTTGGACTTTGACGGTCGTTTTCTCAAAATCTGTTCAGTAACTTTTTAGGTTACCGGACCTATGGTCCGATAACCTATTTCCGTCACGTTGCGTCCGTCGTCCGGCGTCCGTCGTCCGTCCACAGCTGTATCTTGCACAAAAATGCCTAAAAATATTTCAAGAGGGGTTTTTTTTTTAGTTTTTTGATTTTCGCATTTTTCTCAAAATGGCGGCCATTTTTGACGAAAAATGGCCAATTTTGGACTTTGGCGGCCATTTTCTCAAAAACTGTCTGATCAGTTTTGAGATTTTTGTTTCAAAAGATTCCCCTTATGTACCTTTATGATGTGTATAAGTTTTGTTGCCCTTGAATCGCCGGTCTCTGTGTGGCGGCCATTTTGAATTTTTGACGGGTCGGCGAAAAAAATTTTTTTTGCCCCAAATCGCGTGACTATCCATTTCGGGCCATTTCTAGGCAAAAAAAAATTTTTCACCCTTTGAAAAAAATTTTGGACTTAGAAAATTTTCGGCACCTTTTTCCTTCATAATGGGAGCTGCCCGGACTGTACTCATAGAACGCTTAAAGATAGAGCTTAGATATTGGCACTTTCAAATGGGAAGTCATATATGGCGACTTGTGTGGTGACCTTGAATTTGACCTTGGATGACCTTGAAATGTCAAAATAGCCATTTTTGGGTCGAAAAATGCCCAAATTTGCAGCTTTTCTGTCTTTTCTCGAAAACTGTCTGATCAGTTTTGAGATTTTCGTTCAGAAGATTCCCCTTATGTACCTTCATGATGTGTATAAGTTTTGTTGCCCTTGAATCGCCGGTCTCCGTGTGGCGGCCATTTTGAATTTTTGACGGGTCGGCGAAAAAAAATTTTTTTGCCCCAAATTGCGTTACTATCCATTTTGGGCCATTTCTAGGCAAAAAAAATTTTTCACCCTTTGAAAAAAATTTGGGACTTTTCGGCACTTTTTTCCTTCATAATGGGAGCTGCCTAGACTGTACTCATAGAATGCTTGAAGATAGAGCATAAAAATTAGCACTTTCAAATGGGAAGTCATATATGAAGACTTGTGTGGTGACCTTGAATTTGACCTTGGATGACCTTGAAATGTCAAAACAGCCATTTTTGAGTCGAAAAATGCCCTAATTTGCACCTTGTTTGTCTTTAATCGAAAACTGTCTGATCACTTTTGAGATTTTTATTTCAAAACATAGTAATTGGGGTTTTTGACATGATGTGTATAAATATGTATATAGTGTATAAAGTGCCTTGAATTGCTCAAAAGGCTAGACATTTAGGCTGAATAGGCCCCAAATTTAATTTTTGGTCGTTTTCCTTCAAATTTATCTGATCAGTTTTGAGATTTTTGTTATAAAACATGCTAATTGGGGTCCCTGACATTGTGTATAAAGATGGAGTGCTTTGAATTGCTTAAAAGGCCCCTTGAGTGTGTAAATTGGCCTCTACAGCCAAAAAATGTTTGTAGGTATAGCTGGAATTGGAAGTCATATACATGTATACCACATATTATATGTGGCTTTTTTGGGTGACGTTGAACTTGACGTCAGATGACATTGAGTGCTATATCTCAGTGTCACGTCCAACAAGAAATGTGTAAATTTCGTTTATAGACAAAAGACTTGTAGATAGACGTTGTATTTGTATTTTGAACATACATGAATACAAGGTTATATGCTGCACACTTAATGATGACATTGAAGTTCACGAAGATGATTGGTTTATCTTAACGTCATATCTCACCTGTCCTGTTTCAACTAAAGTTGTCCGGTAACCTATCTTAGCCCTTGGGCTAATTTTTTTATCAGGAGTGAAAGTGAACATGTGTAATTTTGTGACTTATCACAGATTTGGTTCGTCCGTGTCTAACTGGCATTTCCTGCTGGAGTTACTGACAGTTCTGCCTGAGGAGGTGTGTGATGAACAATCATGTTATATTACCATACTTACTGGTACTCTACACAGCATGATACTGGCTATGTTGTTCAGGTATGAATGACTCTGGTATGTTCATTTGATGACACAGATTAACAGTCGATCATTGCGTCTTGGTGCCAATCGGAGGAATGAAATAACAGAAGAACTGGTTCAGGCGTGTCCAATGTTGCTGCAGCTTCTGGTGAGGACTAGAATAAAAAGTCTTTTTATAATAAAAGTAATATGGTGGGATATTCTAATAGGTTCTTAATGGATTTGTTCTGTGTTTATATACCATCTACAGACTGCAGTTCTGGACAACCCCGAAGAAGTTGGGCGTTTACAGACCAAAGTGTACCGATGTATGTCCAGTTGGTTCAGCATATATGCGATTCCTCAGGAAAGCATTATCAACACAAAGCTACTCTCCAGTCCTTTCGAAGCTCTGGTATGTTTGTAATACATTAACACATGTACATTTTATGGCCTGAATAGCAATATTGAAACACAAAACATATCGCTTTGGTACGTTTGAAATACACTGATAAACATGTCATAAAACTGACTGTTAAACTTTCTGGATTTTCAGGTGAACAAAGATTGTCCTCAGAATCTCCACGAGGCAGCTGCTGACTGTGTGTGTTCTGCTCTGTACGCAGCGGAGGTAAAGTTCTCTGCCTTGTGTTTTTCAACCTCGAACTTTGACTGAAAAAGGTGTCTGGTTATTTTTGACGGTCAGATATTATGTAGGTACAAGTTTATGGTATGTTGCAGGATCTACAGAAGAATGCTGTGTTAGCCCAGGCGTTGTTCCAGGGGGTTTTGACGCTACCTGATGCCTACCAACTGTCTCTAACTACTGAGGATCTAGATAAGTATGGCCATGTACACGACTCCAGGGTGACAGAAAAATAAATGTACACTCACATCTATCCATAAATATTTACCATGTACAATCCTGATGATTGGATTCGTCTTTCAGGTCAATCAATTATTGCCGTGTTTTCACGGAAATGGCAGAATCCTTCATGGAAGTGATTATATCAAATCCAACCCAGGTATGTGCTTACACGATCACTGATCAGTAACTTACAGGCAAACAATGATAACACTCTGTAACCTGGAAAACAATAATTTTTAGAGTAAGGAACTCTTGAAACAAAAAAGTAATAAAATGATAACACTCTGTAACCTGGAAAACAATAATTTTTAGAGTAAGGAACTCTTGAAACAAGAAAGTAATAAAATGATAACACTCTGTAACCTGGAAAACAATAATTTTTAGAGTAAGGAACTCTTGAAACAAAAAAGTAATAAAATGATAACACTCTGTAACCTGGAAAACAATAATTTTTAGAGTAAGGAACTCTTGAAACAAGAAAGTAATAAAATGATAACACTCTGTAACCTGGAAAACAATAATTTTTAGAGTAAGGAACTCTTGAAACAAAAAAGTAATAAAATGATAACACTCTGTAACCTGGAAAACAATAATTTTTAGAGTAAGGAACTCTTGAAACAAAAAAGTAATAAAATGATAACACTCTGTAACCCGGAAAACAATAATTTGTAGAGTAAGGAACTCTTGAAACAAAAAAGTAATAAAATGATAACACTCTGTAACCCGGAAAACAATAATTTTTAGAGTAAGGAACTCTTGAAACAAAAAAGTAATAAAATGAATCTTTTCATATGAATGCACTCCTACTTGCTTTGTATCAGAATTGTTTCATATCTTGTCTGGGAATATCTATTAATAAAATAATAAATCTGACATTATTTTTCCAGGGGCTAGGAGATCACCGGACCCTGGAGTTACTACTGACCTGTGTGGATCATCATCAATATGAAGTTTGTAGTTTTGTGGTGTTCATATTTTAGAAAATATTTTAGGGCAGTACACTCAGTCTCCTTTTGTAGGTGGATCCAGAGAGTGGGGAGCTCAGCTCTCTCTCTCAAATGAAAGTTTTAAAATATGTTTGAGAACAGACTGATCATGGTGAGTTAGGCTGAGATTTATACTCAGAAGAGGCCAAGAAACTATCACGGAACATAAAACAGGCTCTGGCTTCTGGGACCCTTCGACATGCCCCAGACCTCTGGTCATGCAGAGCTTGCATAGCCTGTGAGTTTCATAGTCGAGTCTGCATTGGGAGTATATGTGGAATTTAAATTTTTCAAGAGGCCAAGAAGCTACCACAAAACTTTAAATGGGCTCTGGCTTCTTGGGCCCTTGGACAGGCCCCATACCTCTTGCCGTGCAGGGCTTGCTTCGCGCTTGGTAACATACTGCCCTCATCATTAGGTCCACCTTGATATTTTTACTGTGTCAGTGATTATCGCATATGTTGCTTACACTAATATATTTGCTTGTAAGTAATTTTTAGGTTACCGGACCTATGGTCCGATAACCTATTGCCGTCACGTTGCGTCCGTCCGGCGTCCGGCGTCCGTCGTCCGTCCACAGCTGTATCTTTAAAGTTTACAGGCGGATTTTTCTGAAATTTTGCACAAAAATGCCTAAAAATATTTCAAGAGGATGTTTTTTTTTAGTTTTTTGATTTTCGCATTTTTCTCAAAATGGCGGCCATTTTTGACGAAAAATGGCCAATTTTGGACTTTGGCGGCCATTTTCTCAAAAACTGTCTGATCAGTTTTGAGATTTTTGTTTCAAAAGATTCCCCTTATGTACCTTTATTATGTGTATAAGTTTTGTTGCCCTTGAATCGCCGGTCTCCGTGTGGCGGCCATTTTGAATTTTTGACGGGTCGGCGAAAAAAAATTTTTTTGCCCCAAATCGCGTTACTATCCATTTCGGGCCATTTCTAGGCCAAAAAAAATTTTTCACCCTTTGAAAAAAATTTTGGACTTAGAAAATTTTCGGCACCTTTTTCCTTCATAATGGGAGCTGCCAGGACTGTACTCATAGAACGCTTAAAGATAGAGCTTAGATATTGGCACTTTCAAATGGGAAGTCATATATGGCGACTTGTGTGGTGACCTTGAATTTGACCTTGGATGACCTTGAAAGGTCAAAATAGCCATTTTTGGGTCGAAAAATGCCCAAATTTGCAGCTTTTCTGTCTTTTCTCAAAAACTGTCTGATCAGTTTTGAGATTTTCGTTTTCAGAAGATTCCCCTTATGTACCTTTATGATGTGTATAAGTTTTGTTACCCTTGAATCGCCGGTCTCCGTGTGGCGGCCATTTTGAATTTTTGACGGGTCGGCGAAAAAAATTTTTTTTGTCCCAAATCGCGTTACTATCCATTTCGGGTCATTTCTAGGCAAAAAAAAATTTTTCACCCTTTGAAAAAAATTTTGGACTTAGAAAATTTTTGGCACTTTTTACCTTCATAATGGGAGCTGCCTAGACTGTACTCATAGAATGCTTGAAGATAGAGCTTAGAAATTAGCACTTTCAAATGGGAAGTCATATATGAAGACTTGTGTGGTGACCTTGAATTTGACCTTGGATGACCTTGAAATGTCAAAACAGCCATTTTTGAGTCGAAAAATGCCCAAATTTGCACCTTGTTTGTCTTTAATCGAAAACTGTCTGATCACTTTTGAGATTTTTATTTCAAAACATAGTAATTGGGGTTTTTGACATGATGTGTATAAATATGTATATAGTGTATAAAGTGCCTTGAATTGCTCAAAAGGCTAGAAATTTAGGCTGAATAGGCCCCAAATTTAATTTTTGGTCGTTTTCCTTCAAATTTATCTGATCAGTTTTGAGATTTTTGTTATAAAACATGCTAATTGGGGTCCCTGACATTGTGTATAAAGATGGAGTGCTTTGAATTGCTTAAAAGGCCCCTTGAGTGTGTAAATTGGCCTCTACAGCCAAAAAATGTTTGTAGGTATAGCTGGAATTGGAAGTCATATACATGTATACCACATATATATGTGGCTTTTTTGGGTGACGTTGAACTTGACGTCAGATGACATTGAGTGCTATATCTCAGTATCACGTCCAACAAGAAATGTGTAAATTTCATTTATAGACAAAAGACTTGTAGATAGACCTTGTATTTGTATTTTGAACATACATGAATACAAGGTTATATGCTGCACACTTAATGATGACATTGAAGTTCACGAAGATGATTGGTTTATCTTAACGTCATATCTCACCTGTCCTGTTTCAACTAAAGTTGTCCGGTAACCTATCTTAGCCCTTGTTAGAACTAGTATTAAGAAGTGTTATTGATACAAGCTTGTGAAACTTAACAAAACCAACAGAGTGAATCAGGACTTTGTGTGTTTCAGGTCGCTGAGATAACGTTTAACTTCTGGTACCGACTGTCTGAGATGTTGTACAACCACAACAACCGAGTGCTGGAGAGTATCTTCAAACCGTTCATACAGCGTCTGATTGTGTCTCTCTGTAAACACTGCCAGTTCGATACTGATCATGTGAGTGTGGAGAATTGATGATAATTCAAACATTTCTCATGTGATGTTGCAACTGAAATGAGTGTTTTAAAAGTAGTGCTTCAAACAAGGTTTCTGTTGTGAGTGCTGGTAGACTCATTCCATCTTGTTGTCTTCTCAGGAAGGAATTCCTGATAACGGAGATGAGTTTGTGGATTTTCGACGACGGGTATCGGATCTTGTCAAAGACGTTGTGTTCATTGTCGGCTCTTCAACGATATTCTCACAAGTAACTTCCTGGTGCTATCAGGTTGAATCAAAACCAGATTTTGTGGTGTTAATGACACATAAATAAACACCTATTAAAAAGTGTCTGTCCTTTCAGATGTTCCAGAACTTACAGGGACAGACTCAGACAGACGCCTGGGAGTCGGCTGAGGCCTCCCTCTTCATCATGACGGCCGTCGCCAAGAATGTCCTTGGGTAAGGCAAAGTGCATCTGGCATTTGTGATGAAGGGCAAACAATTGAACACAATAGCAACACATTGAACTGTTATACATACAAATTTGTTTGTGTATGGTGCATAAGTAACTAATTGGATAATGGTGATACATGTGTTTTTAGGTTACCGGACCTTTGGTCCGATAACCTATTGGCATGGCGTTGCGTCCGTCGTCCGTCCGTCCGTCCGTCCGTCCGTCCGTCCGGGCAAACGGAACGGAGTTTTGGGGATTTCTTAGGGGGAATAAAGCTGAAAACGCCCCACAACCACAGTTTAAGCCAAAAGTGCGGTCTTATGGGGATTTTTTCAGGACTTATGGGGAAAGTTAAGATAGGAAATTTAACATTGGGTCCGCCCGTAACGCCCATCCGTTCACCCGTCCGTCCGTCCGTCCGTCCGGCGTTAACATTTTTATCTTTAAAGTTAACGATCGAATCTTTCTGAAATTTTGCACAAAAATGCCTAAAAATATTTTGAGAAGGAGGTATTTTTTTGTTTTTTGATTTTCGCATTTTTTTCAAAATGGCGGCCGTTTTTGTCGAAAAACGCTCAATTTTGGACTTTGACGGCCATTTTCTCAAAAACTGTCTGATCAGTTTTGAGTTTTTGGTTCCAAAAGATTCCCCTCATATACCTCTGTGATATGTATAAGTTTGGTTGCCCTAAATCTGCCGGTTTTCGTGTGGCGGCCATTTTGAATTTTTGGTGGGTCGGCGAAAAAAAAATTTTTCGCCCCAGATCGCATTACTATCCATTTTGGGCCATTTCTAGAGCAAAAAAAATTTTTCACCCTTTGAAAAAAATTTTGGACTTAGAAAATTTTCGGCACTTTTTCCCTTCATAATGGGAGCTGTCCGGACTGTACTCATAGAACGCTTGAAGATAGAGCTTAGAAATTGGCACTTTCAAATGGGAAGTCATATATGGCGACTTGTGTGGTGACCTTGAATTTGACCTTGGATGACCTTGAAAGGTCAAAACAGCCATTTTTGGGTCGAAAAACGCTCAAATTTGCACCTGGTCTGTATTTTCTCAAAAACTCTCTGATCAGTTTTGAGATTTTTGCTTAAAAAGATTCCTCTTATATACCTCTGCGACATGTATAAGTTTTGTTGCCCTTGAATCGCCGATCTCAGTGTGGCGGCCATTTTGAATTTTTGACGAGTCGGCGAAAAAAAAATTTTTCGCCCCAAATAACATTACTATCCATTTTGGGCCATTTCTAGGCAAAAAAAAATTTTCACCCTTTGAAAAAAATTTTGGACTTAGAAAATTTTCGGCACTTTTTTCCTTCATAATGGGAGCTGTCAGGACTGTACTCATAGAACGCTTGAAGATAGAGCTTAGAAATTGGCACTTTCAAAAGGGAAGTCATATATGGCGACTTGTGTGGTGACCTTGAATTTGACCTTGGATGACTTTGAAAGGTCAAAACAGCCATTTTTGGGTCGAAAAACGCTCAAATTTGCACCTTGTCTGTATTTTCTCAAAAACTGTCTGATCAGTTTTGAGATTTTTGCTTAAAAAGATTCCTCTTATATACCTCTGTGACGTGTATAAGTTTTGTTGCCCTTGAATCGCCGATCTCAGTGTGGCGGCCATTTTGAATTTTTGACGAGTCAGCGAAAAAAAATTTTTTTCGCCCCAAATAACATTACTATCCATTTTGGGCCATTTCTAGGCAAAAAAAAATTTTCACCCTTTGAAAAAAATTTTGGACTTAGAAAATTGTACTCATAGAACGCTTGAAGATAGAGCTTAGAAATTGGCACTTTCAAATGGGAAGTCATATATGGCGACTTGTGTGGTGACCTTGAATTTGACCTTCGATGACCTTGAAAGGCCAAAACAGCCATTTTGGGGTCAAAAAGTGCCCAGATTTGCCTTTGTAGATGAAATGCTTGCAGATAGAGCTCATGTTTGCATTATGAACATATAGGAAGACATATATGGCACAACTAATGATGACCTTGAACGTGACGTCAGATGACCTTGAGTGCCAAATGTCTGACTTGGAATGTGTAAATTGACCTGAGCGGCCTAAACGATTCCACCCAACATATAGAATATCAAATGCCGCACACATACATGTAATGGTTACATCGAAGTTCATACGGATGACCTTGATTGGTAAATCCTAAGGTCATATATTTACACTGCGAACCTTGATTGGTAAATCTCAAGGTCTGTTACCTGCCAATGCTGCCATGGCCAAACCAAAATTGTCCGGTAACCTATCTTAGCCTTTGGGCTAATTTTTATGAAATGCTCGATCTTGATGCCAAAAGACATCCTGATGCATGCTCCATGATGAAGACTCCATCTTTGACCAGTTTTAGTGTTGATGTTTACAGGGACGAGGCCGCGGTGGTTCCCCAGGTTCTGCGGGCGGTACTAGCTCTCCCGGACAACGTACACATCGCAGTGCGGTACACCAGCATCCGGCTCGTCGGGGAACTGTGCGAGTGGATCGAGCAACACCCGGAATTTTTAGGTCAGTCACACGGAGACTCGCACACAATACATACACTGCTTTTGTGAGTACATAAATGTGGACTGTTTTTATCAGTGACTGTCTCAGACTTGTGACATAGACATGGACTAAAACAAATGCCTCTCATACGTAGAAAGGCAAGATTATGCTGGGGTTCATTCCAGGGGAGACACAGAAAGTCAGTCAGATTGGTCTTATCAAAATTGTAAGGAATGTCTATGGTTGTCACCGAAACATGAAAAAAAAATCGTCTTGACTTCATCTGACAGTTAGTTTCAGTTCAGAGTTTTCATGCAAATGCTTGATTGATCTCTTGGAAATACAGTAAAATCTTGAATTCTTGATATAGAAGAACATCATATTCAGGAGGTGTTTTATATCACCGTTGTAGAATACAAATATAACTTACTACTGATTTGCGCTCGTCTTGTCATCCCGTCATATTTGTTCTGGAGTATTTAAGGCTTATTGATTGCTATTTTTTGCACCAAATAAATTGTATGCATACTTTGTGAAAATATATATTTGAGGATGCCTTCATGATTGTAACTTCCTCAAATGCTGCATTTCTGACAATATTTAGGAGCATTATGACGTTTGCATGTATGGAACATGATGATGCTCACATTTACTGCAAAAATACCCCTCCAACATCATCCAGTTAAAATACACCACCTGTTGTGGCAACACCCTCCACACCCCCTCGTCCAAACAGGTGTACTGCTAATCAACATCACACTCTGTTCACTAAAATGTGCTTTACTAAAAAAAATAATGAAAGCATTAAACTTGGCACATGGGAAATGCTAATGAGATGTTCAATAGATGAGTGTTCAATAGATACTATACCATCACCCATATGAATAATTATGACAGTGTTCAGATGCCTCACCGAATAATCACATCGTAATATAACAATAACGATGGTTTGCCAGGCGGTGTGGCGGTTTGAAGGCCCGACTTGGTCCATTGGACGCCTGACAGTCATTGTCTGCCCGAGCCTTGGCTCGGGCAGACAATGTCTGGAAGGCGTCCAATGACCCAAGGAGGGCCGCCAAACCGCCTGGCAAACCATCGTTATTACTATTATTATCATTTTCATAGTCTGATTAGAACTTGAAACACTTGATAAGGACAGTAAACCTGTGTAGCATTTGACGGACGACTCAATTTTGCATTTTGTGTTTGACTGTTCCGATTGCTCTGATTCTCACTCGGGTCATAGCGAGTAGTCATAGCACACTCCCTCCGACACACTAGCATAACGTATAACACAAGGTATCAGTTGCAAATAAAAAAAAAGCAGTCGTTTGAACTAGTTTCACAAGACGCGGGCGTCGAATGAAAGACGCTGGCGTCGAATGAAGAGCAGTTTCATTCGAGGCCCGCGTCTTGTGTTGGGTCGCCGAAAACGTTATTTGATGTCGTCGGCTGCGTGAATAACATGCGTGTATTGTTTCGTTAACGGACAGCAGCACCCGCAAAAATGATAATAATACCTGTTTACGACAGTTTCACCAATAATTATTTGGGATGGAAATGATATTTTGATATCTCAGATATACCTTTCCTAATTGGTGTATGACAAAAATACTTATGATATGAACATTTTTCATTTATGATATCTTCTTTCTATGAATTTGTAGTCTGAATACACAAACTTTGATAAATTATTATCGTCTCGGATGATATTACACAGCCATAATTGCAACATAACTGGATACCTCGTCATATTATGCAATATACGTTGGCATTTGTGCACAACACTGAACCATTTTGTGAAGATCGGATTCATAAGTTTGGATACGGCGGTGACTAATTTAAACTAAATGATATGGATGTAAATTTTGTTCTATAAAAACAAGCTCATTTGCAGGCCGTTTAAACTCTGGTGTTGTATTTCCTAGTTGCGAGTGAGTGTCCAGTTCTCACATGTTTTGCAGCACGTGAAGGCGTGCGTATTCGGCTGTCCTGTATCAGCACGTGTTTCATGTGGGCGTGTCGATGTCATACAGTCTGATTGGATAATGCCACATCAGTCAAGTTCATGGACAATGTCTAGTGTTTGTGTAGGTTCTTCTCTGAATTACATTGTGCCTATTTGTCACTTGAGAGAAACGTTACCCAAGAGATCTTCACGATTCTGGTGTGTACTGTAGACGAGTTGTTGCTATATTTGGTTGTGTTGAATTTCTTGTATTATTATTGTATATTTATATTTATATTTTAAAATATATACGTGTCATATCAGCATTTGATATGCAAGTTCATTGGGACAGACATTCGGCCATGTTGACTTCATGTGTAGGTTTGCGTCATAAATATAATATTGTTTGTATCGAAATGATTGAATGACTATACCAAAAATAGCCCTGAACACAACACCGGAATGGTTCATGAATGACCCAAACTACGCCACCACAACACTTCGGGGCCATTGTAAGTGTAAAGACCTCTAGAGCCATGTTTATCAGTTTACTTAGCTGCTGATTCCAGCTTGCAGTAATCACTGTAATGTCAGGAGTAAGGTGGCGTCCATCACTGACTTCACGTTTGTACAAGGCCAGAGATCTCACACCCTCAGGCACACTACAAGTCAGCCTCTGGTATCGAGGTCCGGGAACCCTTCAGATAATCTTTCGGAGGCATAATTTGGAAGGTTTTGTTCCAGTTACTTTAACAATGGGGAGATTGGGGCATCACATTAGTCGGCCTTGAGACAAGAGTCCCGGTTATCTGGTGACTTGTAAGTCTGCTTCTCGGGAGTAAAAGTCGTGTGTAACACAAGAGCAGCTAGATTATCCGGGAGAGGCTGGAGATCCTTGCAGGTGACCAGTGGGTCAGGAATGGGTTGATAGGGGCAGAGTGTACTGTGCTACCAATGTACAAGTATACAGATGTCGAAATGAGCAGTTTACTAGGATTAAAATAATGTGTTCCTATAAATGGAAGCTGTTTTTCTTTGGTTTCCAAAAGTGCATTTTGTTCTGTGTGGGTATGAATCGGTTTATGGAAATGAAGGTAATTAAGACCCTCTGTCACTCACAAAACCGTTATTGTGCACTACTAATGACGATCGTGATTGTGAGTCGATGCTGTGTCAGAAACAGTCTCGTAACAAGAGAAAGATGAAAAAATGCAAATTATATTTAGTCTAAAAATTCACAGTCAAAAAAATTATTAATATATTGTATAGTGAAAATACACAGTAAAAAATTACAAATTGTATATAGTCTGTTTGATATCAGATTTAAATCATTAAACAAGGCTGTCTTGTAATTGTCTCAATAATGTCATTTCAATTTGTTCCCAATTTGGTATGAATAGTTTTGTTTTGATTGTCTGCCACGTCAGTTGGCTGAGTATTGTATTCATATACTGTTTTTTGGAGAACATTTATGGATCTGTTTATGAGAATTAAGTTTTTTATATTAATCGAGGGGTCAGAAGTCATCAAATTAAATTGGTTAAAACTATCAAGTGATATGAACTCCATTCCAGAAAATAATTATAAATGTAAGAGCTGATACAGAAATGTGAAAAGTGATATACCCAGCAAGTAAATCATTCATGCGATACGCACTCTTGCCTTCAGACAGAAATACAAATTGTTTATTGATTATGTTGACAACATCAGCGAATAACAGGTTGTTATATATTCCACTAGCAGATGTAAAACGTATGTGTTTTTCATTCTGCTGAAGCCAGAGGAAGCGATGTTACTGAGTTTTTTTAGCTTGTTCCATCGTTGTCCAGTTATGTGACTGACATTTGTCATTCCCCGCGCGTGTAGATACATGTGCGCGGCATGCGTGATGAGCCGAGGTTTTTGTGGCATCCTGGGACGACCAGTGATCGTCCTCCGGTGGCCACATTATCTCAATCAGCTGGCCTTGGGTCATGTGCCCAGAATCGCTCCCAAACCCATCGTGTGGTCTACACAGAGCACTCGCTAACCCGACAAATCGGCACAAATTTGACAATATTTTATGTGAAGCAGATCTTATCGGATTGGTTTATTTGATACCAATCGGTGCAGTCCAATTCTGGACGTTGTGGCGGGGCACCTGGTCTCTGCAAGCAAAACTCACAGTATGATATATTCATGGTGGTTAGAGATGGGCAGCTTCACAAATAATTCTGTCAGACTTGACAGCTAAAGTGTCCAAAAGATGAAGATATCGAGTAGATTTTTGTTACACTGCACTAACAGGATATAAGAATTCCACTTCCTGTTCCCACTGGTTTGTGTTTTTGCCATAATCAGATAATGTTATATTATGAAAGCACACTCTTACATGTCCTAGTAAAGTGAGCCAATCAAAAAAGTTATTGAGCATACCCGACAAATGAAAATCTCACTGATTTTATCCTTGCATGTTGCTGTCCTCAATTTGATATCCAGGGTATTATTTCAAAACATGTCTTGTTTTTCTCCGGGTGTTATATAACCCCCATGGGAGAATTATTATAAGCCTCTCATTCGATTGTTTGATATTACATGGTGGGATTGTAGACCACTTAAAAACCCCTACTGGTATCGTTTCCTCATTGTCATCCTGCCCTGTTGCATTCTGGGAATCCAACAGCGGCAAGCTGACACCTCTTGGTCGTCGCTGGAGCCTCTCGTGTTAATCTGCGACAGTCAGCGTGGCATTTCATTGCGTGTGCCAGGCGCCGAACTTTGCGGAGGTGGCATTCTGTCATGTGTGCCAGTCGCTGGACTTGCGGAGGTGGTATTGTCGCTTTGAGAGTTGGGATTGTCCCCTAAAGCCGCCCCATCACTTGTCCACACTGTGGTGCTACGAATTAAATCTCCGCCAAATAACGTGGGGCTCAAAACCGCCAAATTTAATAGCCTCCAAAATTAGTCGTTTTACAGTGATTGTGGACCAAAAGTAGTGTAGAGAATTACATACAAATTGTAAGCCAACATTTTGACTGCACTAATGGAGTGATGGCACTTCAACCATGACTTGTTATGAAACCTGATGTAATCAATAATGATTCTATGTCCGTCTTGCAGTCAGCCTGAGTAGCCAGTCTCAACATCGTCCTTGTCAGACATGCTCTCTGTAAGTTTATTTTATACATCACCAATCTAAACTACTACATGCTCCTTTTCGATCCTTTGGATCGTTCTGGATAGAAATTCGCGTACTGAAAGCAAGGCACGATCGTCTGCCTGCATGACTCGAGCGCCCCTTTTGCCGCCAAAACCGCCGCGCATATGCGCGCGCAGCTGCGCAGAAGCTTCACTTTTCTGTCCACCGCCATTTTTGCTTGGCAGCTTTGGATTTTGGTTCCCGGTGAATTCGTAGAATTTAGTCTGCAAACTAGACTTTTGCGATATATTCTTACGGAATTTCACCTCCCACGTTCATAGACATCGTTTTGTGTCTATTTGGATAAGTATCGGTCGATAGTTTGTTACTTGCTAGATCGTCAGCGATTTGTATAGCCAGTTCACCCTATTATCGTCCATCCGTCGTACTTGATAGTGTACTTGTTGTTTACATCTATCAATAGTTCTACGTTAATTTTCTACTGTATATATTGTGTATACGTATACTGTAGTTTATATATTCGTAGTCCTCTTAGGGTTCTTTTTTCAGCGCGGTCTCAGGTTTGCATATATTGCCCGCCCTGTTACTGTGTGTGGTTAGTTCCCTTGTGTGATCATGACTTCACAATCCTCCCTTGGTACCGGTGCCATGGACGAACGTCCATGCCCGAAGTGTCTGGTCAATACCCTCCGAGGAGGGGAGAAACACAGTGTGTGTTTCGACTGCTTAGACCATGGCCCGGTATCTATGGAGGATTTGAGGTGTGATCTGTGTCGTTTCTGGCGTCCCTCTTCCTTCGTGCAGGCGACTGCAAAGTATTCCGAAGCCTCGTTGGCTCGTCGGGATGCTTTGAGGCTTGCGGAAGCTTCGGCTCCGCAAGTCCGCCAGTCGCCCATGGAGGTGGAGACTCCGCCTGTGACGGCACAGATTGCGTCCGGTGTTAGCCAGCCCCTGGGGCTAACACAGGACATGGTCAACGCGGCTGTGCAATCTTTCTTTGCACAGTCGTTATCGTCCCTTCAGGGTCCCCTCCTGCCGGGTCTCTCTTCCCTGCTTGGACAGGGAGTCCCGGCCGGTTCTTCGGCTGCCCCTTCGTCGCAGGGAGAGCTTGCTCCCCCTGCTGGCAAGAAGTCGAAATCTTCTAAGAAGAAGGTTTCAGTTCTTGCCAAGGCGAAAGCAGCCAAGGAACCGCACTCCACTTTCGTCGTCCCTCAGTCGGGGCCGATCGAGGTGGAGGGGTCCGTAGTCTCTTCCCCGGGGCCTTCCAAGAAGAGGAAGCGTGCTTCCTCTAAGCGCCGTGGTGCTGAGACCACATCGATTTTCGATGTGGCTCAGGCTTCGTCCGACCTCTCGGTGGGCGACGATCAGGCTTCGGGCTTCGATCGGCGGGGCAGCTTGGATGGCTCATTCGGGTCCTCGGTCTCGAGGTTCGAGGGGGGAGAGTTCCCTTTGTTTGGGGGTGAGGCTCTCGATCGTTCGTGCGATCGGGAGTCTTCACTTGGCGGTCGTGCTCCTGGTCCTCGATCAGGGCACGATCGGGCGGGTGGTGCTGGGGTCGTTCCTCAGGGCCACTCAAGTCCTGTGTACGCGGATGTAAGTCGCCGGACGGGCGCGATCGCTGAGCAGGCATTCCCTCGCCCGTCCTTTGATGTACCCTTGGGGTCATCGAGGTCTTCGATCGGACCTGTGAGGTCCAACGATCGGGGGGGTCGAGTGGAAGCTGATCAGGAGTCGTCCTCCTCGGAGGATGAGACTTCCGATCAGGCCGGGGGTTCTAACTTCCGGTGGGCTTTGGAGTCGGTCGCAAGGCGAATGGACTTGCCGATCGATGCTCCAGGGCCCTCACGGGGAACCGGTAGGTTCGCGTCGGCGCCAGTTCGTCGGCCGATCCGGCTCCCTGTGGCTCCCGCGTTGGTCAAGTCCTTCGACAAGATCAACAAGGGAGTTACGGCTAAGAAGGATGTGGCTCGTACGGAGTCGACATTCCCGACTAGCCGTGTTCGACCTGAGTCGATCGACACCTATCGGACTGTAGAGTCCGAGGGTGGACATCAGACTTCCGTCCCGGTCGAAGACCCTAACCTTCACCTGCTTTCCCGGAAGCAGGGTACGGTCTGGTCAGCTTATGTGAAAAAGGCTCGCCTTTCTCACTGGCAGACGCTGTCTCATCAATTGATGGGGCAGCTCTCGTTGACAGATCACCTGACCACCTTGGTTCAGGAGTTTGTGGACGAGGCGGATCTGGAGGAGGGGAGTCGCGCCAACATACATGCAGCACTCGGCGTCTTGGCCGGAGTGGTCCATGCTGCTGAGCGTGACAGTGCGCACCTGGGCGCACAATTGGATCTCACCATGCGTGATGCTGATCTCCGTCTGCTTGACGTGTCCGCTACGGACGTCGCTGAGCTACGTGGGAGGCCGCTTTTCTCAGGCTATACCTACGCCAACCTCTCTCGATCGGATATTTCCGTCATGCGGGAACATCTCCGGGATGAGGCTATGGCCAAGGCTTTGCTTGGGAAGTCGGCGGGGTCTGGGACAGGCAAGAAGACCAAGGGTCAGAAGCCTGCCCAACCTCAGGCACCACATGCACCCGCTTCTACGCAGCCGCCCTTTCGTGGGGCGCAGCCTCCCCCTCCCCAGGGGGATGGCAAGCGCGGAGGCAAAGGGGGTGGACGCTTCAAGGGCAAAGGGAAAGCTTCTGGTAAGAAGTGACTCGTTGCGGGAAAGCGTAGGCTCTGTGGAAGGTTCAGTTCTATCGGAATTCGATCTTCCACAACCTGGTCCAGTCGGGGGACGCCTGGCTCAGTTCGTCCAGAACTGGAGCGATCTGGCGTCGTCAGACAATTCAGTCGTGGCATGGGTGAAGTTCGGTCTCACCTTCAGATGGGAGGCTGGAAAACCACCGATCAGACCCAAAGCGTGGTTCTTCCCTGTGCCCGGCGATCGGGAAAAGTTTCAGCTTCTGCAGCACGAGGTGCAGCAGTTGCTAGAGAAACGTGCGATCGAGGTGGTCAAGGACGAGAGAGGATTCTATTCTCTCATCTTCCTAGTCCCGAAAAAGACAGGCGGGTGGCGTCCCGTTTTCGATCTGTCAAACCTCAACAAATTCCTGATCATACCCAGGTTCAAGATGGAGTCGGCGCTTTCCGTCCAGAAAGCTCTGTCCAAGGGGAAGTGGGCAGTCAGTATCGACGTCAAGGACGCGTACTTACATGTGCCAATACACCCAGCCGATCGGCGATACCTCAAGTTCGCTTTCGAAGGTTCGGTGTATCAGTTCAGGGTACTTCCTTTTGGAGTAGCCACCGCCCCTTACGTGTTCACCCGTATCGTAAGGACGATGGCAGCCAGGTTTCGATCGGTTGGAATTCAATTCCACCATTATATCGACGATTGGTTAATCATAGCCGACTCCCCGTCTCAGGCTATAGAGCAATCCGGGTTCGTCCTCAGGTTGGCGACCAGCCTCGGCTGGATCCCCAATTGGGCGAAGTCTCATCTGTCCCCGACACAGAGGTTCGAGTATGTCGGGGTAGATTACGATCTAGAGCGAGGAGTAGCTCTTCCTCCGCGGAAGAGAGTTCTCAAGGCGATTGCGGCGATGGAGGTCGCGCTGACGCAGTCGTCCATCACAGCTCGACAGTTTCTGTCCATCATCGGTCTGTTGGCGTCGATGGAGAAACAGGTGCCGTTCGGCAGGTGCTTCCTCAGACCCATTCAATGGTGTCTAGCGTTGCAATGGCGGATCCTCACCGATCGACTAGACCAAGTCGTATCGGTGGACGATCGTGCTCGGGAAGCAATGCATTGGTGGCGGGACCATCGGAATCTTTTCCGAGGGATGCCACTTGCGGAGTATCTGCCCGATCGGACCTTCTTCACCGATGCGTCAGAATTGGCTTGGGGAGCTCATATGGACGAGCACGAACTCTCTGCTGTGTGGAACACGAGCGAGAGGGCGTTGCACATCAATGTCCTAGAGCTGCGAGCGGTGAGACGTGCGTTCGAGATCTGGGGGCCTCAGAGTCCCCCAGGGACGAAGTGGTTGGTCTTCACAGACAACAGCACAGTAGTGGCGCACATAAACAAACAAGGTGGAACTCGGTCGAGTCAGCTTTGTTTGGAGGCCGAGTGTCTGATCAGGTTTGCCTTCAAGTACCGTCTGTTTATCAGGGCGAGGCACCTGCCGGGTCACAGGAATGTCCTAGCGGACGCTCTGTCGAGACCGGACAAGATCATAGGCACGGAGTGGAGTCTGCATCCGGGGGTGTTTCGGCGCGTTTGTCAGGCGTTCGGGACACCGAACATAGACCTGTTCGCAACCTCTCGGAATCACAAGCTCCCGGTCTACTTCTCACCTCTGCCAGAGAGCGAGGCACTGGCTGTGGACGCGATGTCTCAGTCGTGGGACGGGATGTTCGGGTATGCGTACCCGCCAACTCGGTTCCTAACAGAAGTGCTGCACAAAGTAGCCAGGTCTCAGTGCGAGATTCTGTTGGTGGCGCCATGCTGGCCGATGCAGGCGTGGTTCCCCCTGCTACTGTCCCTCCTGATCGATGTACCACGGGTTCTCCCGATCGAGGACAGGTTGCTGAAGCAACCGGGGCGGGATATATTTCACGATTCCGTCCACGTGCTCAAATTACACGTCTGGAGGCTATCGAGCGATCCTTCCAGGAGGCAGGATTTTCTCAGCAGGTGTCCGTACATCTCGCGAGAAAGAATAGGAGATCCTCCTCTAAAACGTATGAGGCTAAATGGAGAGTATTCGTACGTTGGTGTAACGGAAGGCGCATTGATCCGCTCTGCCCCTCTGAATGCAGTGCTAGACTTTCTCTGCTATCTCTTTGATAGGCTTAATTTGAAGCCTACTACGATCGAGGGATACAGGTCCATGCTGGGCCCTGTATTCCGTGCTAGGGGGATCGATTTAACTAATAATCGTATCCTTGCTGATCTCTTGGCGTCCTTTAGGACGCAAAGGCCACGTGGAGTTCCTACTCTACCGGATTGGGACATGGCTTTTGTGCTATATTGTCTTACTAAAGCACCTTGGGAGCCTCTCAAGGAAGTTTCCTTGCAGAGGTTAACTCTTAAGACTTTCCTGCTAGTTATGCTAGCAAGTGGTCGAAGACGCTCAGATGTCGCGGCGATCGACGTATCGCGAGTCGCATTTGGCGCGGATGGGTCCGTTTCCTTATACCCAGTACGTGATTTTATGCCTAAAACACGTGCTGCAGTTGAGGGCGGGAAAGCGTTCTCCCCTATCGTAATTCCGTCACTGGGCGGTTACGTAGGACGGAATGAGCCGGACGCTCTATTGTGTCCGGTAAGAGCGCTGAAAATCTACATCGATCGTACCAGATCGATCAGGAAAGATCGCAAGCGATTATTTATTTCCTATCAGCCTAACAGGGCTACGGATATCTCCACAGCTACACTATCCCGATGGGTGAAGGTTGTAGTGAGGACTGTCTATGCGGAATCAGGTGCTGACGATCGAGTCACTTACAAAATATCGTCCCACCAAATCCGACACATCTCGATGTCTTTGGCGGCCAGGTCGAATATTCCGTTGGAATATATCGTGAGGGCTGGAATGTGGACTAATTCTACGACATTCATCGGGTTCTATCTGTCCAATGCTGCCGAACTTCAGGACCAGTCGTCCAGATTTAGACTGGGTCCGCTGGTCGTAGCGCAAGCTGTTGTTTGAACCAGCTGGACAGAAAAGTCTTGGTTTTAACGTGCACGTGTATATAAGCAACACTTTGTGTTTGTGTTTGTATTCTTTATGTTACGGTCTCAAGTAGAGTTCCGTTTTCCACCGATGGGTGAAGAAGAAATTCGTGCATGTCGGAGGCAAGCGATCGCACCGCTAGGTGAGTATCTTTATTATTACTAAAGATATAGTGAAAATGTAGCATTTTAGCGATTCGCTTGAAATCAAGACTATCGTCTGTTTTCATGACTCTCTAGCACTACTGCTCCACCGCCTATCCTTTGATTCTAAGGAGCATGTAGTAGTTTAGATTGGTGATGTATAAAATAAACTTCCCAAATTTTAATTGTAAATTTGCCGTTTATTGTTATTACTCACCTCTAAACTACTACAGTAAAGGCCCTCCCATCCATCCCCGCCAGTTGTGTGCTAGGGGCTTCCTTTTGTCGTTTGTTGGACAGAAAAGTGAAGCTTCTGCGCAGCTGCGCGCGCATATGCGCGGCGGTTTTGGCGGCAAAAGGGGCGCTCGAGTCATGCAGGCAGACGATCGTGCCTTGCTTTCAGTACGCGAATTTCTATCCAGAACGATCCAAAGGATCGAAAAGGAGCATGTAGTAGTTTAGAGGTGAGTAATAACAATAAACGGCAAATTTACAATTAAAATTTGGGAAATTTGTAATCAGACTTATTGCTTGGGTTATTTTGGCGGGATGTGATTTGTCCGTGACGGGGAGAGGAATAATTACCATGGTGACGAAGACAACGATATCTCAGTGTTCTGGCGCCCGGCCCCTCAGAAGATCCCCACTAATCACTTACGTAACGAGAGGCACCGGGCGGAAACAATATATCAGGCATTTCCCACTGGGTTTTTGTTGGGGTTTTTTTTTCGTTGGTACCCCTGTGGACCTGTAATTATATGGCAGACATTCCAACTTCCTTCTTGAAGTCAATAATACTTATATATAGTCTTCTTACTCCATTACAGTCAGCCGTCTTGGTCAGATTATGATTTGTCTGCATGCAAAAACCAACAGAGGAGTAATATGTAGCTGGACACGTAGATTCTAGGGTCCATTCGGGGTGTTAATCACAGGTCAGTTTCCAATTTGACCAGGTGTGATCCTGTGTCACTAGATTGAACAGTTGCAGAAGGATGACGATCCAGATTTGAAAATGACGATTCTGGAAATGACATAGCCTGACAGAAATATGTCATAATGTTGAATGTGCCACTTGATATACCATCAGTGTAATGGCCATGACCTGCAATATCTGGGGTTGAAGATTGTGACTGAGCACACCAAAGGCCACAACAGGTAGCGCTAGGTGCGAATGATGTGGATAACTTCCTCCTTCTGTGGAGCTGACGCATGGGAGACGTGATATTCAATCAAGTTGTAATGTGTCCAGGGATTTGGTAGATTGACCAATAAACACTGGACTGGAAATACCCAGGGCTAGAGTCCAGTGAGGGAAATATTGGGCTCTATGGCCTGAAGGTCACAAGTCCTTCCTACACTGTTATCACCTGTTACCACACACCTTTCAACTTACTCTCCGTGTATTTTCGTCCTTCGTGTTTATGACAGTTCCACCAAAAATCCCAAAATGATATTTAGATGTCTCTTTCCTAATTGGTGTATGACAAAAATACTTATGATATGAACATTTTTCATTTAGATATCGCCTTTCCATGGATTTGTAATCTGAGTACACAAACTTTGATTTATTATCGTCTCAGATGATATTACACAGCCATAATTGCAACATAACTGTATACCTCGTCATATTATGCAATATACGTTGGCATTTGTGCACAACACTGAACCATTTTGTGAAGATCGGATTCATAAGTTTGGATATGGCGGTGACTAATTTAAACTAAATGATATGGATGTAAATTTTGTTCTATAAAAACAAGTTCATTTGCAGGCTGTTTAACCTCCGGTGTTGTATTTCCTAGTTGCAAGTGAGTGTCCAGTTCTCACCTGTTTTCCTACCACGTGAAGGCTCGTGTTTCATGTGGGCGTGTCCGTGTCATACAGTCTGATTGGGTAATGCCACATCAGTTAAGTTCATGGACAATGTCTAGTGTTTGCGTAGGTTCTTCTCTGAATTACATTGTGCCTATTTGTCACTTGAGAGAAACGTTACCCAAGAGATCTTCACGATTCTGGTGTGTACTGAGACGAGTTGTTGCTATATTTGGTTGTGTTGAATTTCTTGTATTATTATTGTATATTTATATTTATATTTTAAAATATATACATGTCATATCAGCATTTGATATGCAAGTTCATTGGGACAGACATTCGGCCATGTTGACTTCATGTGTAGGTTTGCGTCATAAATATAATATTGTTTGTATCGAAATGATTGAATGACTATACCAAAAATAGCCCTGAACACAACACCGGAATGGTTCATGAATGACCCAAACTACGCCACCACAACACTTCGGGGCCATTGTAAGTGTAAAGACCTCCAGAGCCATGTTTATCAGCTTACTTAGCTGCTGATTCCAGCTTCCAGTAATCACTGTAATGTCAGGGGTAAGGTGGTGTCCATCACTATGACTTCACGTTTGTACAAGACCAGAGATCTCACACCCTCAGGCACACTACAAGTCAGACTCTGACACCGCAGTAATCACTGTAATGTCAGGAGTAAGGTGGCGTCCATCACTATGACTTCACGTTTGTACAAGGCCAGAGATCTCACACCCTCAGGCACACTACAAGTCAGACTCTGACACCGCAGTAATCACTGTAATGTCAGGAGTAAGGTGGCGTCCATCACTATGACTTCACGTTTGTACAAGGCCAGAGATCTCACACCCTCAGGCACACTACAAGTCAGACTCTGACACTGCAGTAATCACTGTAATGTCAGGAGTAAGGTGGCGTCCATCACTATGACTTCACGTTTGTACAAGGCCAGAGATCTCACACCCTCGGGCACACTACAAGTCAGACTCTGACACCGCAGTAATCACTGTAATGTCAGGAGTAAGGTGGCGTCCATCACTATGACTTCACGTTTGTACAAGGCCAGAGATCTCACACCCTCGAGCACACTACAAGTCAGCCTCTGACACGGCTGCTTTCTTCCGTATTGATGGTATTTTGGTATCCGGAACCCTTCAAATAATCTTTCCAGGGCATAATTTGGAAGGTTTTGTTCCAGTTACTTTAACAATGGGGTAGATTGGGGCATCACATTAGTCGGCCTTGAGACGAGAGTCCCCGTTATCTGGTAACTTGTAAGTCTGCTGTAGCTTCTCGGGAGTAAAAGTCATGTGTAACACAAGAGCAGCTAGATTATCCGGGAAAGGCTGGAGACCCCTGCAGATGACCAGCGGGATCAGGAATGGTGTGATAAGGGGCAGGGTGGCATTGTGCTATCAATGTACTAATATACATATGTGGAAATGATCAATTTAATACCATGAAAATAATGTGTGCCTATAAAGAGAAGCTGTTTTTCTTTGGTCTTTGGTGCATTTTGTTCTGTGTGGGTATGAATCGGTTTATGTATTAATGTAGTTTGTTTAAGAAAAATTCAGGATGGAAATGGAATATTAAGACCCATGGTTACTCACAATACTATTAATGTGTACTAATGACGATTGTCTTTGTGAGTCGATGCTGTGGCATAACCAGTCTACTATCTGATAAAAAGAACAACAGTATATAAAATACAAATTATATATAGTCTAAAAATAAACCAACCATTGAAAAAAACAAACAAGTTGCATAGTCTAAATATACACAGTAAAATGCAAATTATATATAGCCTGTTTGGTATCAGATTTAAATGATCAGATAAGGCTGTCTTGTAATTGTCATCTCATCTCAGTTTGAGGGGGTTCCTAATTTGGTGTGTATAGTTTTGTTTCAACAGTCTGTCTGGCATGTCATTGTCCTATATATTGTTTCCATATTCATTTATTGAGGACTTTTATAGATCTGTTTATGAGAATTAAATTTGAGTTGAGATTGTTCAAGCTGTCATTAGGCGTCAAATTAAATTGGTGAAAAACACTACTAAGTGATATGAACTTCATTTCAGATAATAGTTATGTAAAAGCTGATACATAGTACTTTCCAAGTAAGTCATGCATGTGATAAGCATGTGTGCCTTTGGACAGAAATACTAACTGTTTATCGATTATGTTGACAACATAGCGAATAACAGGTTGTTATATATTCCACTAGCAGATGTAAAACATATATATTTTGCAGTAGGTTTTGTGAGTTTGTTCCATCACTATCCAGTTATGTGACTGACATTTGTTATTCCCCTCGCATGTAGATTGTTGTGCGCGGCATGTGTGATGAGCCGAGGTTTTTGTGGCATCCTGGGACAGCCAGTGTTCGTCCTCCAGTGTCCACATTACCTCAATCAGCCGGCCTTGGGTCATGTGACCAGACTGTGTGGTCTACACATAGCACTCGCTAACCCGACAAATCGGCACAAATTTGACAATATTCATGTGAAGCAGATCTTATCGGATTGGTTTATTTGATACCAATCGGTGCAGTCCGATTCTGTAGGTTGTGGCGGGACTCCTGGTCTCTGCAAGCAAAACTCACAGTATGATATATTCATGGTGGTTAGAGATGGGCAGCTTCACAAATAATTCTGTCAGACTTGATAGCTAAAGTGTCTAAAAGATGAAGATATGGAATAGATTTTTGGTACACTGCACTAACAGGATGTGAGGATTCCACTCCTATTCCCACTGGCTTTTGCTTTTGCTTAATCAGATAATTTTATGTCATGAAAGCACACTGTTACATGTCCCGGTAAAGTGAGCCAATCAAAAAAGTTATTGAGCATACCCGGCAAATGACAATCTCGCTGATTTTATCCTTGCATGTTGCTGTCCTCAATTTGATATCTAGGGTGTTATTTCGAAACATGTCTTGTTTTTCTCCGGGTGTTATATAACCCCAGTGGGAGAATTATTATAAGCCTCTCATTCGATTGTTTGATAATACATGATGGGATTGTAGACCACTTGGAAACCCCTACTGGTATCGTTTCCCCATTGTCTGGCCTGTTGCATTCTGGGAATCCAGCACACAGTGGCAAGCTGACACCTCTCGGTCATCGCTGGAGCCTCTCGGGTTAATCTGCGACAATCAGCGTGGCATTTCATTGCGTGTGCCAGGCACCAAACTTTGCGGAGGTGGCATTCTGTTATGTGTGCCAGGCGCTGGACTTGCGGAGGTGGTATTGTCGCATTGAGAGGTGGATTGTCCTCTAAAGCCGCCCCATCACTTGTCCATGCTGTGGTGCTATGAATTAAATCTCTGTTCCCAACCGCCATATTTAATAGCCTCCAAAATTAATTGTTTTACAGTGATTTTGGACCAAAAGTAGTGCAGAGAATTACATACAAATTGTAAGCCAACATTTTGACTGCACTAATGGAGTGATGGCACTTCAACCATGACTTGTTATGAAGCCTAATGTAATCAATAACGATTCTATGTCCGTCTTGCAGTCAGCCTGAGTAGCCAGTCTCAACATCGTCCTTGTCAAACATGCTCTCTGTAAATTTGTAATCAGACTTATTGCTTGGGTTATTTTGGGGGGATGTGATTTGTCCGTGACGGGGAGAGGAATAGTTACTGTGGCGACGAAGAGAACAATGTCTCAGTGTTCCGGCACCCGGCCCCTCAGAAGATCCCCACTAATCACTTACGTAACGAGAGCCACCGGGCGGAAGCAATATATCAGGGATTTCCCACTGGGATTTTGTCGGGGTTTTTTTTTTTCGTTGGAACCCCTGTGGACCTGTGATTATATGGCAGACATTCCAACTTCCTCCTTGAAGTCAATGATAACTATAGGAAAGTCTCCTTACTCCTGCCGTCTTGGTCAGGTTATGATTTGTCTGCATGCAAAAACCATCAGAGGAGTAACATATAGCTGGACTCGTAGATTCTAGAACTTGCTGGACAGAATCACATTGTTAATCATAGGACAGTTCCCTATTTGACCAGGTGTGATCCAGTGAACAGTTACAGAAGGATGATGATCGAGATTTGATGCCTGGAAATGATGTAGCCTGTTCAGAAAACTGTCGAACGAGTCACATGGTATACCGTCAGTATAACACCCTGACCTGCAATATCGAGGTTCTGTTTGAGCTCGGCAGTCGACTGACCTGTCTCTTTCCCTCTGTGACATTCGTCCTCCACACTCTGCCCTTGCTGTGGGACCTGTGGGACTCTTGTCATTTGTGAGATCGTGATCGATGAGCACCAATCACTTGCTGATGTATCCCGCCTGGACTGGTCGTTATGACGATCGTTTACTGTAGCCATTGTTGTGGCAGCACAGCGCGGTGATCTATTGCAGTGAGGGGCAATCTCTCACTTGGACCTCAATCTGTCACTCCGAGATTACATCCACTATTGAATTATCACGTAAAATGTTGATTTTCTGCTTGGAATTTTAAAAGACAGTTTGATGTATGATGGTGCAAGTTGTTACTTTGGGTATAATATACCTGGCAAACTAGGCAGTTTTAGCGCATACATACAACATCTAGTATGTTTTAACCAAGGCTAAGAATGTGCCCAATATATATACTAAAGTATAACTGTTCCATGATGTTGAACTATAATACATACGACTTCACAAGACTTTTACTTCACAAATATTTGTGATTACATAAATGAAAGTTTTGTACTCGGGGCCAACATGAATTACTTCATGACCACAAAAGGCTGCAAATTACCTGTGTGAGTGTGTGTACACATGTAATAAATACATTTGGAAATATTAACTTTCAATTAGGGGATAAATTATCAATAATCTGGAAGTAGATTTTACAGTAGACATATTGTGATCAACTGAGTACAGGTTGCTTCTCTCTGATTAATTTGGGTGCTGTTTCTTTCTTTTCATGGACAAGTTCTGCAAATTAGGGCAGGATTATAACGTTTTATCGTTGTCAGTGAGACAATTACCACAATCAGATTACGGTTCTCAACCCTGCATAGCTGAGACTCCAAGCTGCTGCGCTGTCATTTGAGGATACAAACATGAAAAATTGTGGTGATTAGATTATGAAAACTGTTGAGTTATGTGAGAGGGGATTTTGTCAAGTGACAACTGAGAAGTTACGATCAATCTCGGCGTTGTCCTCTCTTGGACCCTCGGACTCCGAAACCTCGGTCAATATTTGATCTACCATAAATATAAGCCACACACTAGCCTGTTGAAATCATGGCTCTAGAATAATATCTTTAGCACAATGTAACGACAAAGATAATAAATATTCACTATAAATTGAAAGACATCAATGTGTGAGTGATTTGGATGGTATTGATGACCTCGCCTTCATGTCCTCTGTCCATCCTTCACCATGGATAAATGGAAAAAGAAAGCAGATCACGGAAATGCTTTTGTTAATACCATCGGGTGAAAGAAGGCACACAATGGATCAGTTTTGTCAGGAAGTATGTTTTGTGGAAGTGAGCCGGTGTTCTGCCAAGGCCCACACAAGAATGAAAAGCCACTCAGATATCAGAATGTGTGTGAGCTATTGTTCGTATTCTGTTGTGGAATGGATGTTGAGGGATGGTCGCCCTACGTAAAGCTGCTGACACACGGGTACCTGAACTCGTCTGTTATAGAATGGATTTGAGGTTGGTCGCCCTTCGTAAAGCTGCTGACACACGGGTACCTGAACTCGTCTGTTATAGAATGGATTTGAGGTTGGTCGCCCTTCGTAAAGCTGCTGACACACGGGTACCTGAACTCGTCTGTTATAGAATGGATTTGAGGTTGGTCGCCCTTCGTAAAGCTGCTGACACACGGGTACCTGAACTCGTCTGTTATAGAATGGATTTGAGGTTGGTCGCCCTTCGTAAAGCTGCTGACACACGGGTACCTGAACTCGTCTGTTATAGAATGGATTTGAGGTTGGTCGCCCTTCGTAAAGCTGCTGACACACGGGTACCTGAACTCGTCTGTTATAGAATGGATTTGAGGTTGGTCGCCCTTCGTAAAGCTGCTGACACACGGGTACCTGAACTCGTCTGTTATAGAATGGATTTGAGGTTGGTCGCCCTTCGTAAAGCTGCTGACACACGGGTACCTGAACTCGTCTGTTATAGAATGGATTTGAGGTTGGTCGCCCTTCGTAAAGCTGCTGACACACGGGTCCCTGAACTCAGAGGTGATTATTCCGTCACCGGAAATTTGTGGTCTCGACCTCCTTCCTACACTGTAATCACCTGTTACCACACACCTTTCAACTTACTATTTGTGTATCTTCGTGTATCATGTTTACGATGATTTCACCGAATACTATTCGGGATGAAAATGATACTTTGATGTCTCTTTCCTAATTGGTGTATGACAAAAATACTTATGATATGAACATTTTTCATTTATGATATCGCCTTTCCATGAATTTGTAATCTGAGTACACAAACTTTGATAATTTATTATCGTCTCGGATGATATTACACAGCCATAATTGCAACATAACTGGATACCTCGTCATATTATGCAATATACGTTGGCATTTGTGCACAACACTGAACCATTTTGTGAAGATCGGATTCACAAGTTTTGATACGGCTGTGACTAATTTAAACTAAATGATATGGATGTAAATTTTGTTTTATAAAAACAAGCTCATTTGCAGGCCGTTTAAACTCCGGTGTTGTATTTCCTAGTTGCGAGTGAGTGTCCAGTTCTCACATGTTTTCCTACCACGTGAAGGCTCGTGTTTTATGTGGGCTTGTCCGTGTCATACAGTCTGATTGGGTAATGCCACATCAGTTAAGTTCATGGACAATGTCTAGTGTTTGCGTAGGTTCTTCTCTGAATTACATTGTGCTTATTTGTCACTTGAGAGAAACGTTACCCAAGAGATCTTCACGATTCTGGTGTGTACTGTAGACGAGTTGTTGCTATATTTGGCTGTGTTGAATTTCTTGTACTATTATGGTATGTTTATATTTATATTTTAAGATATATATGTGTCATAATAGCACATGATATGTTGTAGGCAAGTTCATTGGGACAGACATTCGGCCATGTTGACTTCATGTGTAGGTTTGAATAAATATAATGTTGTTTGTATCGAAATAATTGATTGACTGCACCAGAACTAGCCCGGAACACAACACCGGAATGATTCGTGAATTACCCAAACTACGCCCCCACAACACTTTGGGGCCGTTGTAAGTGTAAAGACCTCTAGAGCCATGTTTATCAGCTTACTTAGCTGCTGATTCCAGCTTGCAGTAATCACTGTAATGTCAGGAGTAAGGTGGCGTCCATCACTATGACTTCACGTTTGTACAAGGCCAGAGATCTCACACCCTCGGGCACACTACAAGTCAGACTCCCGTATCGATGGTCTCGGGAACCCTTCAGATAATCTTTGCAAGGCATAGTTTGGAAGGTTTTGTTCCAGTTACTTTAACAATGGGGTAGATTGGGGCATCACATTAGTCGACCTTGAGACGAGAGTCCCCGTTATCTGGTGACTTGTAAGTCTGCTTCTCGGGAGTAAAAGTCGTGTGTAACACAAGAGCAGCTAGATTATCCGGGAGAGGCTGGAGATTCCTGCAGGTGACCAGGGAGATCAGGGTTGGGGTGATAGGGGCAGGATGTACTGTGCTATCAATGTGCAAGTATACAGATGTCGAAATGAGCAGTTTAATAGGATGAAAATAATGTGTTCCTATAAATGGAAGCTGTTTTTCTTTGGTTTCCAAAAGTGCATTTTGTTCTGTGTGGGTATGAATCGGTTTATGGGAATGAAGGTAATTAAGACCCTCTGTCACTCACAAAACCGTTATTGTGCACTACTAATGACGATCGTGATTGTGAGTCGATGCTGTGTCAGAAACAGTCTCGTAACAAGAGAAAGATGAAAAAATGCAAATTATATTTAGTCTAAAAATTCACAGTCAAAAACATTATATATATATTATATAGTGAAAATACACAGTAAAAAATTACAAATTGTATATAGTCTGTTTGATATCAGATTTAAATCATTAAACAAGGCTGTCTTGTAATTGTCTCAATAATGTCATTTCAATTTGAGGCCGTTCCCAATTTGGTATGAATAGTTTTGTTTTGATTGTCTGCCACGTCAGTTGGCTGAGTATTGTATTCATATACTGTTTTTTGGAGAACATTTATGGATCTGTTTATGAGAATTAAGTTTTTTATATTAATCGAGGGGTCAGAAGTCATCAAATTAAATTGGTTAAAACTATCAAGTGATATGAACTCCATTCCAGACAATAATTATAAATGTAAGAGCTGATACAGAAATGTGAAAAGTGATATACCCAGCAAGTAAATCATTCATGCGATACGCACTCTTGCCTTCAGACAGAAATACAAATTGTTTATTGATTATGTTGACAACATCAGCGAATAACAGGTTGTTATATATTCCACTAGCAGATGTAAAACGTATGTGTTTTTCATTCCGCTGAAGCCAGAGGAAGCGATGTTAAGGAGTTTTTTTAGCTTGTTCCATCGTTGTCCAGTTATGTGACTGACATTTGTCATTCCCCGCGCGTGTAGATACATGTGCGCGGCATGCGTGATGAGCCGAGGTTTTTGTGGCATCCTGGGACGACCAGTGATTGTCCTCCGGTGGCCACATTACCTCAATCAGCCGGCCTTGGGTCATGTGACCAGAATCGCTCCCAAACCCATCGTATGGTCTACACAGAGCACTCGCTAACCCGACAAATCGGCACAAATTTGACAATATTCATGTGAAGCAGATCTTATCGGATTGGTTTATTTGATACCAATCTGTGTAGTCCAATTCTGGAGGTTGTGGCGGGGCACCTGGTCTCTGCAAGCAAAACTCACAGTATGATATATTCATGGTGGTTAGAGATGGGCAGCTTCACAAATAATTCTGTCAGACTTGATAGCTAAAGTGTCCAAAAGATGAAGATATCGAGTAGATTTTTGTTACACTGCACTAACAGGATATGAGAATTCCACTTCCTGTTCCCACTTGTTTGTGTTTTTGCCATAATCAGATAATGTTATATCATGAAAGCACACTACTACATGTCCTAGTAAAGTGAGCCAATCAAAAAAGTTATTGAGCATACCCGACAAATGAAAATCTCACTGATTTTATCCTTGCATGTTGCTGTCCTCAATTTGATATCCAGGGTATTATTTCAAAACATGTCTTGTTTTTCTCCGGGTGTTATATAACCCCCATGGGAGAATTATTATAAGCCTCTCATTCGATTGTTTGATATTACATGGTGGGATTGTAGACCACTTAAAAACCCCTACTGGTATCATTTCCTCATTGTCATCCTGCCCTGTTGCATTCTGGGAATCCAACAGCGGCAAGCTGACACCTCTTGGTCGTCGCTGGAGCCTCTCGTGTTAATGTGCGACAATCAGCGTGGCATTTCATTGCGTGTGCCAGGCGCCGAACTTTGCGGAGGTGGCATTCTGTCATGTGTGCCAGTCGCTGGACTTGCGGAGGTGGTATTGTCGCTTTGAGAGTTGGGATTGTCCCCTAAAGCCGCCCCATCACTTGTCCACACTGTGGTGCTACGAATTAAATCTCCGCCAAATAACGTGGGGCTCAGAACCGCCAAATTTAATAGCCTCCAAAATTAGTCGTTTTACAGTGATTGTGGACCAAAAGTAGTGTAGAGAATTACATACAAATTGTGAGCCAACATTTTGCATGTTTTAACTGCACTAATGGAGTGATGGCACTTCAACCATGACTTGTTATGAAACCTGATGTAATCAATAATGATTCAATGTCCGTCTTGCAGTCAGTCTGAGGGGTCATTATGTTATTGGTAATGTTTGAACTGCAATAATCACATTCCAGTCTCAACATCGTCCTTGTCAGACACGCTCCCTGTAAATTGTAATAAGACTTATTGCTTGGGTTATTTTGGCGGGATGTGATTTTGCCGTGACGGGGAGACGAATAATTACCGTGGCGACGAAGACAACGATATCTCAGTGTTCCGGCGCCCAGCCCCTCGGAAGATCCCCACTAATAACTTACGTAATGAGAGCCACCGGGCGGAAGCAATATATCAGGGATTTCCCACTGGGTATTTGTGGGGTTTTTTTTTCTGTGGACCTGTGATTATATGGCAGACATTCCAACTTCCTTCTTGAAGTCAATGATACTTATAGGAAAGTCTCCTTACTCAATTACAGTCTGCCGTCTTGGTCAGGTTATGATTTGTCTGCATGCAAAAACCATCAGAGGAGTAACATATAGCTGGACTCGTAGATTCTAGAACTTGCATAACAGAATCAGTTCACATTGTTAATCATAGGACAGTTCCCTATTTGACCAGGTGTGATCCAGTGAACAGTTACAGAAGGATGATGATCGAGATTTGATGCCTGGAAATGATGTAGCCTGTTCAGAAAACTGTCGAACGAGTCACATGGTATACCGTCAGTATAACACCCTGACCTGCAATATCGAGGTTCTGTTTGAGCTCGGCAGTCGACTGACCTGTCTCTTTCCCTCTGTGACATTCGTCCTCCACACTCTGCCCTTGCTGTGGGACCTGTGGGACTCTTGTCATTTGTGAGATCGTGATCGATGAGCACCAATCACTTGCTGATGTATCCCGCCTGGACTGGTCGTTATGACGATCGTTTACTGTAGCCATTGTTGTGGCAGCACAGCGCGGTGATCTATTGCAGTGAGGGGCAATCTCTCACTTGGACCTCAATCTGTCACTCCGAGATTACATCCACTATTGAATTATCACGTAAAATGTTGATTTTCTGCTTGGAATTTTAAAAGACAGTTTGATGTATGATGGTGCAAGTTGTTACTTTGGGTATAATATACCTGGCAAACTAGGCAGTTTGTTATGCTAAGCGATACTTACCTCTGACTCTGGGGTCGTGTAATTGGCGAGCCCTCATTCGCCAACCACACATGAAATATGGGTGAAAAAGCTAAACGAAAGTTAGCCGGTCCGTTTAGACCCTGCGTTAGTAATGGTAGTTACCTGAGCAGTTCACCCTCCGTGTGGTAGCATAATCGTGCCGGTCCACTGCCTCCCAGTTCACTTTTGTTTTTGGCGAGCTCCTGTCAACACCTACTCTGCCGTCGCTCGCGTTTTTGTTTCTGAAGTTTCAAGTTGGATCTTTGGAAGTTTCTTCGCTGTGATGGAGGAGTTTTCTTTTTGGAATTGGACAAGAGTTTCTGCTGCACGAATCGTTTTCTTGCAAGCGCTCTGTCTGTTCGTCTCCTCGGCGCCGCGGATTTTGTGAATCTTGGACTGAGGAGTTTGTCTGTCTTCCGGACAAGCGTCGTTAGACAGGAGGGAGAAGCAAGCGTTCCGTGGATTCGCTGTCTTCTTCTCGTTGGATTCACTGGGAATTACGTCGGGAATTTGCAGGCCTCCATTGCCGCGATGTCTGCTATGCTGTCATCTTTAGTTAGGGGGGCGAAGTGCGGCTCCGTCTTCCCTACGCGCGCTGAGATGCCTGTCCCGTTCGTCTCCAGAGTGATTCGTTTTGTCGACGGACGCTTCCACGGTGGATTTCCGTTCCCAGGCTGCTGGGCCCGTCCAACGGGCCCGGACGCACGGCCTGCGGAAGGCAGGAGCCCCGTGGTTCGTTCTTAGACTGGACCGTCGTGTTCACGCAACCGTTCAGCTACCGTACGGCCAGTGGATTTCTACATGGTTAATGAGGCAGTTAACTACAGCCGCGGCAGCCTCGGCACAGCCGTTTGTCCGTGACTCTACCGCCCGGTCTGATCTGCATGGGGAGTTGCCGGTGGCTTCTCCCTGCGACTCCTACAGGCTAGCTGCTCACCAGTCCATGACGTCGTTAAGCCGTGGCAGCCTAGGAGGTTTTCTACGACCGTGCGGCTGTCTACCATCTGTCTGCTTTTGCCAGCCGTGTTCTGCTCTGTGTCTCTACAGTCCTGTTGCAGCCTCGCGGGTTTTCTACTACCGGCCGTCCGTGGGTCCGTCCGTGGGTGATCGCCGGCACTGTGACCCCCCCACCCCCCCCCCCACCAGCGCTGCTGCAGGGGTTCTTCTGTTCGTCCGTCGGCGTTGCTAGCTGCTGGGAGCTACTGCACTGTTTTTCTGATTTGCCGGCCGCTATATGCACCGTGTCTTACCAGCGCAGCTACAGTCCGGGGGTTTTCTACTGACCGGCTGTCGGCCGTCCGTCCGTACGCGCGTCTTCGTCGGCTCCATGACCCCCCACCAGCGCTGCTGCAGGGTGTCTTCTGTCCGTCCGTCCATCGTTCGTCTGCTGGTGTTACCAGCCGCTGGGAGCTACTGTTTCCAGTGCTTATGGGTTTCCTCGATGGATGTGCACCGTGTTAGATGGCCTCTCGCTAACGCCGTTCCTGCCTGTGGTGCTGCCATGTGATTGCTACCGTGGGCTGGGTGTTTGCTACACGTTCTTCCTCCTGAACCAGAGGTGTGTTTCAGCGGTGGATTCCCGTTCTCGGGCTGCCGGGACCGGCGGGTCGGTCTTGGGCTAACAGTCTGTTGAAGGCAGGGGCCCCGTTGGTCGCGCTAAGTCTGGCCCCCGACTACTCCACCGTGCAGCTCCCCGACGGCGCTGTTGATGTACTTATTGTGGACAAGTCTCCAAGACCCGGGCCGTGTTCAGCACCGTGACGACTCCACTGCCCAGGTTTCTTCTCCGGCCGCTGCTGCCTCTCGCAGGTGTTCAACCGACCGTGAAAGTGATCAGCAGCCAGCGGTGGCAAGCTCGCGGGTCTCTCAGCCCAGTGTTCCACCCCGCGATCAGCCACCGGCCGACCGTCAGTCTGCGGGCGGTACTTCATCGGCTTCCAGCTCGAGTTCTCACCGCGGGTCATCTACCACGGCGGCTAGTGTTCTCCCGGCGGTGGGCCGCCCGTCCTCTCAGGCCGGTGTTCTACCCTGCGTCCAGCCACCGGCCGACCGTCAGTCTGCGGACCGTGGTTCGTCTGCGGGTTCTCACCATGGGGCATCTGCCACGGCGGCTAGTGTTCTACCGGCGGTGAGCCGCCCGTCCTCTCAGGCCGGTGTTCTACCCCGCGTCCAGCCTCCGGCTCGATGTCAGCCCGGGCCGTGTTCAGCATCGTGGCGCCTCTCCAGCCCAGGCTACCGCTTTTTCCAGCGGCGGCAGTGCTTCGCGGTTTTTCACCTGACTGTGACCGTCAACTATAGCCAGCGGTGCCTAGCTCGTGGATCTCCCGGCCCAGTGGTTTTTCCTGCGGCCAGTCTCCGGCCGTCCGTCAGTCTGTGGACCGTTCGTCTGTCCCCAGCTCTGGTTTTCTCCGCGGTTCTGCAGCCACGGCTGCTGGTGTTCCACTGGTGGTGGACCGCCAGCCTCGCCTGACCACTGTCACCATCCAGTTCGGCCTGCGGACCTACTCCGTTCTGAGGATTGGGACCGTCCGTCCGCCAGACGTGCGGATCGTTTCCGAGGTTGGGTTTTTGATCAGCGTCATGATTTTCACTTGGGGACCATGCGGGCCACGGGGACTACTTCTTTAGGGATTTGCGTGGCGGCCGCAGGGACCAGGTCTCGCACGTGGGCTTCAACCGTGGGCGGGCATCCACATGTTCCCTGCCTCTAGATGGAACAGGGGCATCTTTTCTGCGTGACTACCCCCGTCTTTTTCCCGGAGCCTCCAGTCCTGCTTCCTCCCTTTGTGGACCAGGAGTCGGATGAACCTCCGGTCTAGAAGCCCCGGGTCTCCAGTCCAGCCAGGTCGGCGGATACCTCTGTTACGGCTTCTACCTCCAAGCCAGTGTGCATCTGGCTCTTTCCAACTCGAGTGGTCGGCGCTGGGTTCGTCCTGGCTGCAAGCCACGGAGCAAGTGACTCAGAGTTCTCCGGGCTTCTTCAGTCGGCTGTTTGTCATCCCCATGCTCGCACATGGCTGGTGACCGATTATCGTCCTCAGTCCTTTAGACAAGTTCGTCTCCAAGGGGAGCTTCTCCATGGAGTGCTCGCGGACCGTCCTCCTGTTTCTCCGCAGCGGGGACTGGGTGACTTCCTTAGATCTGAAGGATGTGCCTTTTCACGTCCCGATTCATCCCTCGTCGCGGCCCTACCCTCGTTTCCAGTGGGGCAACGTGGTTCCGCGCTCTGTGTTTCAGCCTCTCCACCGCCCCGTTCCTGTTCACCAGGGGTTTTCAGTCGGTGTCGGCGTGGGCTCACTGCAGGGTCATTCGTCTCACGAGGTACCTGGACGATTGGCTAATTGCAGCCGCGGATCGGCAGACGGTGGCCTCTCACACGGACCTGGTCGTTCAGTTTTGTCAGCGGGTCGGTCTCTTCATCAATTTCAAGAAGTCCGACTTGGTTCCTTCCCAGTGTGTCACCTACCTCGGGATGGACATCGACACGCAGTCCTTCCTGACACGTCCGACGGCAGATCGTATTCAACGTTTGAACGGCGTTCTACGGTTTTTCTCCATCGGGGTTCCCGTCGCGGCGGTGGTGTTCCTGAGGCTCCTAGGTCACATGGTGTCGCTAGAGAAGATCGTCCCTGGTGCACGGTTGCGCATGCGGTCGATCCAGTTCCACTTGAAGGACCACTGGTCTTCCGAGCAGGACTTGTCAACTCTGGTTCCGGTGGTTTCCGCTCTCCAGCCAGATCTCCTCTGGTGGTCCGATCCGGTCAACCTGCTACGGGGTCATCCGATTCACGAGTTGGAGCCCGACTTTCTCCTGTTCTCCGACGCGTCTCGCCTCGGTTGGGGTGCTCACCTCGGCGAAAGTCAAGTCTCCGGTCTCTGGTCGGCGGCCGATCTCCGGCATCACATCAATTGGCTGGAGCTCAGGGCTGTCTGGTTGGGCCTGCGCCATTTTCATCAGACGGTTGCCGGGTCCACGGTACTGGCCATGACCGACAACACGACGGTCGTCGGCTGTATCAAGAATCAAGGGGGGGACACGATCAAGGGAGCTAAGCGCCTTGACTCGAAGAATCTTGGAGTGGGCGGAATCCCAGGATGTCAGTCTTCTGGCCCGACACATCCCGGGCTCCATGAACACCATCGCCGACGCCCTTTCGAGGAAGGGTCCGGTTTCCACGAACTGGTCTCTGAACCCCCAGGTTTGCAGTCACCTGTGGCGTCTTTGGGGTCAGCCTCACTTGGACCTGTTCGCCACGTTCCAGAACAATAGTCTACATCTCTATGTGTCCCCGTTCCCGGACCCTCATGCCTGGGCAGTCGACGCCCTCGCTCAGGACTGGTCCATCCTATGGGCGTACGCTTTTCCGCCGTTCTCACTGATTCCCGTGGTTCTACAGAGGATTCGGTTAAGCTCGGCCCAGATCATCTTGGTGGCTCCCTGCTGGCCAGCCAAGCCTTGGTTTCCGGAACTCCTGGAGCTTCTAACGGATCTTCCACGGTTGTTACCACCGATCCCCAGCCTGCTTCGTCAGGGACGTCAGTTTCACGAGCATCTGGGCGTTCTCCATCTTCACGCGTGGAGATTATCAGGCGTTCATTCAGAAAGGCTGGCTTTTCGAAGAACGCTGCCAAGCGGATGTCCAGAACAGTTCGGTCATCCTCAGAGCGATTATATCAAGCCAAGTGGAGAGTCTTCTCTTCTTGGTGTGGTCGACGGCAAGTTGATCCACGCCGTCCCCCTCTCCCTGCGGTAGCGGACTTCTTTGTCTGGTTGAGAGACAAGCGCAAGCGGGCTCTTACTACTGTCAAGGGATACCGTGCGGCATTGTCTAATGTGCTAGCTTCTCACGGTTTGGACATTTCTACATCACGGGAGATTTCGGCCTTGTTCAAGTCCTTCGCCCAGGATTTGCCTCCGGTCTCCCGCGCACCAAAATGGGACTTGTCATTGGTCCTTTGTAGCCTCAATGAATCTCCATATGAGCCTCTCGAGGAAGCGGAGCTTCGCACAAGACTGTGTTCCTGTTGGCCCTTGCTTCCGCGAAGCGGGTCAGTGAGCTTCAGGGACTGTCTGCGGAGGTCTTACACCCGGAAGATTGGTCTTCTGTTACCCTCCAGTACCATCTGGGGTTTCTTGCCAAGACCGAAACTCCTTCTGCCCTGGCGGCTGGGATGCGAACGTTCTCTGTCCCTGCCTTATCTCAGTTGGCAACTGACTGTGGGGATCTGTCCCTGTGTCCGGTGCGTGCGTTACGGTTGTATCTGAAGAGGACTAAGCCTTCACGACCAAGGGAATCTCACCTCTTTCTCCCGTTTTCGGCATCGAGAGGACAGGTCTCCAAGAACACGATCTCGCTTTGGATCAAGGCTGTTGTTACACGTGCTTACAGTAAGGATCGTCGGGACCTACATCAGCTCTACGGTCGTACGGCTCACAAGGTTCGCGCCATCTCCACTTCCTGGTCGTTTGCACACAACATGTCACTTCAGGATCTCATGAAGGCAGCCACTTGGAGATCTCACTCTACGTTTTCCTCATTTACCTGCGCGATGTATCGCTCCTCGCGGATGACCTCTATCGTCTGGGACCCATCGTCGCAGCACAAGTCATCGTGCAACCCACTGCTTCTTCTGCCAAGAGTCCGGGGGGGGGAGCGCCGTCTCAACACCTAGCTACGGCTCATCGCCTCACAAGGGACTCGACGACAGGTATGTAATCTCAGATTCTTCTGGATTACAAAGTATCTCTCAGTATACTATTAACTTCCGAGCTACTCTGTGGTTAATTAGTATTATAATTACTATAGGAAAGGAGCGGGTTCCTTATCCTTTATACAGTAATTATAGTCACTGGTATTATGCATAGTTCTCATCCTTCTACTTTCAGGGGATGATCTTGTGCAAGGCGTACTTTCTCTCTGAGGGGCCCACCACCGGCAGGCCATTCCCCAGAGTCAGAGGTAAGTATCGCTTAGCATAACAAATCAAAAGTTCTAAAATAACTTTTATTTTTATACTATGCATACTTACCTCTGACGTTGGATGGTCCCACCCTCCTCCCCGCTGATTATCTTCTTGTCTTTTCAGAAGATAACCTTCAGTGATCAAGTGTTGCAACTCAACAAAAGTGAACTGGGAGGCAGTGGACCGGCACGATTATGCTACCACACGGAGGGTGAACTGCTCAGGTAACTACCATTACTAACGCAGGGTCTAAACGGACCGGCTAACTTTCGTTTAGCTTTTTCACCCATATTTCATGTGTGGTTGGCGAATGAGGGCTCGCCAATTACACGACCCCAGAGTCAGAGGTAAGTATGCATAGTATAAAAATAAAAGTTATTTTAGAACTTTTGATTTTAGCGCATACAACATCTAGTATGTTTTAACCAAGGCTAAGAATGTGCCCAATATATATACTAAAGTATAACTGTTCCATGATGTTGAACTATAATACATACGACTTCACAAGACTTTTACTTCACAAATATTTGTGATTACATAGATGAAACCAGTAAGTTGATTCTGGACTCACAGTGACACTAATTCACAATTTGTAAAGGCACTTTTTGTCATGTATAAATAAATGAAAGTTTTGTACTTGGGGCCAACATGAATTACTTCATGACCACAAAAGGCTGCAAATTACCTGTGTCAGTGTGTGTACACATGTAATAAATACATTTGGAAATATTAACTTTCAATTAGGGGATAAATTATCAATAATCTGGAAGTAGATTTTACAGTAGACATATTGTGATCAACTGAGTACAGGTTGCTTCTCTCTGATTATTTTGGGTGCTGTTTCTTTCTTTTCATGGACAAGTTCTGCAAATTAGGGCAGGATTATAACGTTTTATCGTTGTCAGTGAGACAATTACCACAATCAGATTACGGTTCTCAACCCTGCATAGCTGAGACTCCAAGCTGCTGCGCTGTCATTTGAGGATACAAACATGAAAAATTGTGGTGATTAGATTATGAAAACTGTTGAGTTATGTGAGAGGGGATTTTGTCAAGTGACAACTGAGAAGTTACGATCAATCTTGGCGTTGTCCTCTCTTGGACCCTCGGACTCCGAAACCTCGGTCAATATTTGATCTACCATAAATATAAGCCACACACTAGCCTGTTGAAATCATGGCTCTAGAATAATATCTTTAGCACAATGTAACAACAAAGATAATAAATATTCACTATAAATTGAAAGACATCAATGTGTGAGTGATTTGGATGGTATTGATGACCTCGCCTTCATGTCCTCTGTCCATCCTTCACCATGGATAAATGGGTAAATAAAGCAGATCATGGAAATGCTTTTGTTAATACCATAGGGTGAAAGAAGGCACACAATGGATCAGTTTTGTCAGGAAGTATGTTTTGTGGAAGTGAGCCGGTGTTCTGCCAAGGCCCACACAAGAATGAAAAGCCACTCAGATATCAGAATGTGTGTGAGCTATTGTTCGTATTCTGTTGTGGAATGGATGTTGAGGGATGGTCGCCCTGCGTAAAGCTGCTGACACACGGGTACCTGAACTCAGAGGTGATCATTTTGTCACCGGAAATTCGTGGTCTCAACCTTTTTATTGCACTGGCAGGAATTCTGTGACCGAGCACACCAAAGGCCACAACAGGTAGCGCTAGGTGTGAATGATGTGGATAACTTCCTCCTTCTGTGTGGAACTGACACATAGGAGACGTGATATTCAATCAAGTTGTAATGTGTCCAGGGATTTGGCAGATTGACCAATAAACACTGGGCTGGAAATCCCCAGGGCTAGAGTCCAGTGAGGGAAATATTGGGCTCTATGGCGTGAAGGTCACAAGTCCTTCCTACACTGTAATCACCTGTTACCACACACCTTTCAACTTAGTCTTCTTGAACTCACTCGGCAAAGCAACCAAAGATTGGATTCCAGTGCTTGCCAATTTAAAGGAGTTTTTTTTTTAGGAATGTAGAGATGAGCCTGCAATTCTCAAACAATTTTTTAAAGAAATGTTTATCTTAAAAAGTTATGATGTTTATGGCATTATCCTGAAAGCAAAATGTATAGTGATTTTGGTAAAATTGGTAAACTTGCAACATGTAAAATTTTAGTATAATGGTTATTTTTGCTCAAATTAACAGTGTGCAGAGATGAAAATTGTATTTTGGACATGACAGGTTTGGTGACAAGATTGTGAAGGTTGCGGTGTCATTCCTCAGTGACACTTGATATAAGTGACACCCAGAAGTGTCTTCAGTGCTGATATTTTCAATCATGACCGCTGGAGTCTCTAGTTACCATGGTTACTGACAGTGTACTGCGACAGGACTCCTTATAGTGAGTTTTACTCAATTATGCCTGTTTGCACAGAGGTCAGTCGGGCAAACTGCTAACAATTTTAGCATTGTAAATGTCACAAGTAACCACATTAACAAAGGGCAACCCCTTGAATGTGTCAGCGGACAAGAACTCATTTTTAGAAGTGGGGGGGGGGGGGGGGTCTGTGTGGGAGCACTCAGGGACTGCTCTCTGTTCAAGGTCTCAGATATTATTGATGCTGCTTGCTTCATCGAGTGTCACAGAACCGCGGAACAGGGTCATGACTCGATCATGTGGTGACTTATATATCGAGATCACGCAGCTGTCATGGATAGACTCAGAGTCACTTCTTCATACAACTGTCACTTGGAGATAGATGTCCATTTGGAGTGTGTTCATGATTTGTTTAGGTAGACGATGATATTAGATATGTATATTAGATATGTATATATCTAATATATATGTAATATAAGAATGGAATATTCCAAATTAAACAGAATACTCTCATAGAGATATTTCTTTCAATCCCATATGGCGAATGCCTGCAGCACAGAACCAGTGAAATGAATCATTTTCCTGCAATATCTTTTTCTGATTAGCTGTCAGCTTAGACACTTGTATATGCAGTTAAAGTTGGTAATATATGTAATCATATTACATGAGAGAACATGATTTCTCATTGAAATTTGCTGGCAGTTACGCATCATTTTCCGCTTTTCCAGACATAATTATCTCCCGTTTACTTTATTGCATCATTTCATGTTTTCCATTGCAATGCAAAATGTGTTTTTTTCGTCTCTCTGAGGCGAAGTGCCTGAGCTGAGAATTAGCTCTGTTAGTAGAGCCAGAAGGGTTGTCTGTCTGTGTGTCTGATGGTCACACACTGGTCAGTGATATGTGACATACCAAACTGAATCTGAAGTATTACTGATGAGATGCTGATGAAATATGGAGTTTTCCCCTCAATTCAGCTCGTGTTGCGACATCATTTCGAATTGATAAGATATATAAAAAATGACATATTTGCCACATTCAAAGATCTCAAATTAGAAATTTAGACCAGTTGAGGTGAAACTTGTATGAAACTTGTACTGAAATTACGCACACACCACACAGTGGTTGGTCCCTGTGATATTAGACCTGTCCCTCTGTCAGAAAAACAAGGTCTTATCTGAGCAAGAATTTTATAATACAAGGGTTCGTTCACATGTTGGTGTTGGTTATTCCTACACCATTCCAGGAAAGTCTTTGTAGAGAGAGAGGTCTCAACAGCAGAGACTCCCCACCCAGGGGGTAATAGTGTAGATCAAACAGTATAAAATATGAGCAACTTTAATCAACATGGGATTCATCACATACATGAATATGACAGGACATGTATTACACTATCAAGTAGATAGCGGTAAGCTATTCTAGCATTATGAGTCTCAGGCAGGGTCACATGTTATGATGTCGAAGAGATTTTACAGATATAAAATGTGTCGGAGTAGAGAGAAAGAGAAAAATATGTACATGTAGTGTGTGGAATGCTGGACAGCGTAACAAATATCAAACTGAACGATAGATATTACACTTGTCAGTGATAGAAGGTTTCTGTGTTCTGTCTGAACACAAGAGATACACAACAACACACTTTTGATTATTACATTGGACCAGACATACATAGTGTTATTTATTTTCAATTGAATTTAAAATTCAAAGCTGAGAGGGAGAAAACTCCAGTCTTGTTGAGTAGCATTCAGTTACTGGGAATAAACAGGATATTGGGTATCAGAAGAACCTGGGTTTACTACACACTCTAATCTCATTGACTGACAAAATTGAATTCACACAAATCAAGAGAGGTGGATACATCGTAACAGAGACTGTCTTTGTCACCGCTGCCTCTACGTAGATTTTGGTTGTTGTGGATACAGATCTCAACTGATTCTTATAAATTTTTATATGCACATTAATATTGAGGTAGCGAGCATCATGTTTTGCACCCATGAAAATCTTCCTGTACCTCCATCTACCTGCATGTAATGTTTTGAGGAACTTGAGTGCAGTATATCAGTCCACATACTACTACATGTGATTATATATAACATAAAACTTACAACAAAGGAAGAAAAGAAGGAATAAACACTTCAACATTAATTTATCAGAAATTCATCTTACATAATAATATATGCAAGAAGTTTTGGGTTTAGTAATCAAGAAAGTTTTCATTTTCAGTGAATCTAAGTCTTGATTATTCAGAAGTTTCATAGCATCATGTTATGCACTTTTTGAGTTCCTAATGATGTAGCAGCATTAGCAGATATCAGAAATACATCACAATAAGCCATAAATATCAGATGTATCTTCCATGACACTTGGTGCACTAATGTGCTCAAAAGCGAGGGGACATTTCTCAGTCAGTCGCGATATGAAGTGAAGATAAGTGAACTGGGAGACACAAGCAGCATTTGTTGCCGTGGAGAGGATGAATCCATTACAGGCCGCGCGTGTAATACCCTGTGTGCCATATCACAGCCCAGTTACAGCATTGAGTCACACCACTTCATCAAACTCCCCCAAGTACCTCGTCATCTTCACATGATTTGTTACGAGGGTTGTATGTCACAGTCCATGGATGGTGAGTGATGCGGCTACTTCAGTCCTGTCATTGGCTACTGTTTAATAACACGCCATATAATGTCACGGTTTTCATACCATGCGCACCATATTTATGGAGTTGAGCCTTTCTCCTGTGGATTTTGTCCTTTAAGATGCTGGAGGAATGTACATCAATCACACTCAAGGTTTCCCAGCTCAAAGTAAATACAGTTATTGGATGACAGGAAGGAAGCAAACCTTTCTTATCCCTAGCAAAATTATGTCAATCGCAAATGTTATTTTGAGGTTTAGATAAAATATGGCCAGTGCTGTGTCTTGGACGAGTGGTGCTCCAGCAACAGACAAGAATATTTGATCTTACCACAACCTGGAATCTCGGCTAAGTTCTCTGTCCACACTTACAACTCAGTGTCCAGGAATTAAAATAGCCACAAAATCTATGTACTTGTGATAAATCAAAGAATCACAAACTCGTGGCCACCTCGCGCTTTTGTCTAGTGCTGTCCACAGCGTCGTCGTCTTTGTGTAGCGTGGGAAACCAGCCGCTAAAAACACCGCCACATTTATATCAGCTAATGCTCATTGACGATTACAACTTTTAATCAAACAGAACAAATTGAATACGGTGAGCGCCGACCCTCAGCAAGATCGTTGATGTTGATGATGATGAAAGTTCTGGCTCTTGTTGGCAGTGACAGTTACACAAGAAATAACCAATAATCTACAAGTGGTTCCAAACTAATGAAGCAGTCTTGTTGATGTCAGATACATCGCGATGTATCAAGTTCACTGATAGGTCAGCACAAACATGTTGGTTACTACTCAATCTTCATAAAAGGTACACACAAAGTTTTAATACATCTTGGAAACACTTCTCATTTATTCTGATGGAAAAAAATATTTTGATACGGTCAAGCAGTCAAATTTGTATCACACTTGCAATAGAAAGAAATCGAAAACAAGACATGAAATCGACCAGATATTGCGTTTTTATTATGATTGATGTGACCTGTGACTGGAATCAGTTATAGGTACAGATACGTGATTACCTCCTGGCTGCCCTCACATGAGAATGTGACTGTTTCCTAAAGCAGCAGACACCGACAAACTTTGATTGGATATGGCTGCTGAAGGGGAACACATTTCAGTAGGATTCATGGCTGCCTGTGCATGAGTAATGGTCTCCAAGTTCTGTACAACACACTTCATGCATCATGCTAAAGTGAAACAATATGTCACCACACAGTTCATTGACAAACGGACACCAGTACAGATAGACGGACACCAGTACGGACGGACGCAAGTGGTATGAACTGAGAAGTGGGAGCAGACTGTGACTAGCTCTAGACCTTTATGTGATCCACATAAACACCATGATGTACAACCACTTCATCAATTATGGATGAACTGTAATTACACAGGGAAAGATTAGAATTCACAAGCAGGAACTTCACCACTCATACTTCAGACACCCACATAGAGACATAATCGAACGATACATGGCAGAATGCAGCGTGACGAACCGTGGCGTTTGTTTCTTGACACTCCCGACTGAGGACATCTGACAGAGCATTAATATTTCTGTAACTTTCATAACATTCGAGTTCATGTTGACAGATCAAACCTCTTGAGAACATACAGCTTGCAGCATTTTTAATGACTCATCAGACTCATTATCATAAGTTTTCATATTGCCGGTACTCGGAAGGGAAATTGGCAAAAAGTATCAGGCTAACATGCTATTTATGAAAAATGAATATAGTATCATAATATTCACACACAAATTGACCGTATGGTCAAGAAGTTCATGCTGAACTGCTATTGGGAAGTCTTCTGTTATCAGGTCACCAACAAACAAGGAATCCCTGCAAAGGAGTCACTGGAATATAAAACAGAACAAAAGGAACCTTCGAATAACTGTCAAAACTGTGCCATCTGTTGTCAAACCTTGTCTTAGGTGTTTGTATATTTACTTTTTTATCCATTTCATTTCCATTTATGGCTGGTATTTGAATGGTGCAGTAAGATTATCTCCCATATGCTATGTCATATTTATATCAATATCAATAATATTCTTTACTATAGTTTCCGCTTTATTCTCTGTAATCATGATAAGTACGGAATCAAACTCTAACACTTCCAGGTATTCAACTGTCCCAAGTTATCTGTTTATGTTACTGAGATGACGCATCAACTGAGGCACAAAATTGTCTTCCACAAATGAAATGACTTTATTTTACGACTCAGTGATCATTTCCTCGTTCACTGAGGGTAATATTTATAACTAGGTGTCGTAATGACAAGCTGACGAGATAAAATTACGGAGACGACACATTGAACAGCAGTGGTTTACTGAGTACTGAAGCAAGGCATCCGACCAACATTGATAACCGTCATCAAATTCTTAATGCAATTTTTCATTGCAATAACACCTTTACAAAACGTGTCACATCTTTTTGGATGCAGCTAGCATCTACAGCAACATCTTATAGACCGTATTTGTGCAGGACAAGAATGCAATCAATGCGACATTACGTTTTATCGTTGTCAGTGAGACAATTACCACAACCAGATTACGGGTCTCAATGCTGCCCTGAGACACAAAATTGCTCCAGTGTTATTTGAGGATACAAACATGAATAATTGTGGTGATTAGATTATGGAAGCTGCTGAGTTATGTGAGAGGGGATTGTTGTCAAGCGACGACTGAGAAGTTATGATCAATCACAGCATAGTCCTCTCCAACCCTTGGACTCCAGAACCTCCGTCAATATTTGATCTACCATAAATATCACCCACACAATATTTCAGAAAATATCCATAAATAAGCTATAGGAATCATCACAAAATTCCATGTCTGGCAACAATTACTTGACCTGTTCCTTGGTAACCGATGGACAAGGAATTGGATGTTATCTCCCTGTCACGCCCCAGACACACCTATTTCACTGTCAGATATCAAACTGAGATCGGAATGAGTCGGATGTTTTGTCTCTGAACTCTCTAGCTTGATTGTCTGCTGGACTTTGCTGGTGGAGAAGTTGATTCTGAGCAAGACTCATGTCTCCTCACAACAAAGAGAGTGAAATGCTATAACACTTTTAGTATTGCAAATATCGTAACTAACTGCATTGACAAAGGCCGACCTCTCAATTGAGTCAGCCAACAAGAATTCAATTTCGGAGGTGGGGATGATGTGTGGAGAATGATGCCGGGGTCTGTTGTGTTCTGACTGTGGTCTGTCCAAGGTCCCACTCATTATTGCGGCTCGTCCCCACAGAAAACATCACACTAGAGGCGAGGGTCGGGAGGGAGACATTGCCTGATGTACTCCATTGAATTGTGACATGCCAGAGATTGACTTGTGAGTGAGCTTTTCACATCAACAGATGCCATGGGGATGACTGCTACAGCAGAGTGCAAAGATGTCATAAAGAGGAGAGCCCTATATCGAGGACTAACATAGAATACATTTAGTTTATTGGGTCCCAATCCTGCAGTGTATGTGGGGTAGAGAACCTCAGGGTTGTTATTCCAAGAAGACACCCTCCTCATCAACAGGTGACAGTAATACAAGCATAAACATGATGACAATCAGTCTATCAATGAGTATCCGATCAAAACTGTTTTCATACCAGGTCTGCTCAAGTAGTTAGTACCGAGTGTCTGGATCAGTGAGCCTAAGTCTGTTTGTTAACCGATAAACTACAGTGTGATTACAGGGTGAGTGAGGGCCAAGGCTAGGAACTGTGGATAAAGATGATTGATGAGTTGAAAGATCAGGATTTGATGAGAACAGTTTCTGGGGGAAAAAACCCATTATGATTCCCATCGAATATTGAACAAGTGCCCTCAAGAAAGTAATGCCAAAAACTTGCAGTAATTTTCAGGCAGTTGTGATTAATGACTCCTTGAGGAAATGAACAATGGAGACAAAAACTGTCAAAAAAACTGTTATTCTCTGTCACAATTAAATGAGAAATCATAAGGATGAGTGACATATCTCAATTTAGCATTTTTCTGCCTCAGCCAGGCAAGAACTCTAAAGTCAATCAACGTTATCAGCTTGTCAGTTCTGCTGCAACTAACGGACAATAATGAATTTGAGCAATCTCGTTGCATCTTGCAGAACAAAACTTCCCAGGATTATGTGAGTACGATGTTCGCTGCATGTTCCTCTCACAATTATCCTCCACTTGTTGGGTCGCTGTACTTTTTGTCAAGTTGTGTTGATGCAAAATAGGACACTCCTGCGCACAGAATTGTCGCTGTCTTGTCAAGTCATGTGTAAAACTTTTAATCACAGGAGAATTAGCTTTTGTTAGATCAGCGCATGTTGCAGACAAAATGAAGACTTGTTGTGTCCTGAAACACCACAGCAAGACTACCAATGTTCCTCCATTTTATTGCCATCGACTTTCAGTACACAAATACGGGAAGACAATAGCCAACCCCAAATTAGATATCATTGAAGTTGATCGTTGTCGTCTTGGGAATCTTTCCAAGCTCGTCAAAGTCTGTAAGATGCAGAGGCTACTTCTAAATACTATTATGACATGGATCAAAGCCCAACAAGTGAAGTATGGATGAAACCGTAACTGCTTTTTATTATTTACATTATAAACATTATAAACGATTCTTTTGTGCAAAATTGGAACAAACACAGTAAAGAAGCATATTGACAGAACATCGCATAAAATGCACACTGCTGGATTGTGGGCATAAAATTGGATACACGTTTGATCAACGATAAATCTCATCGCCACACCACCACAATTCTATTTCACCCTTATCATAGCTACGTATTGAACAGTGATGTGAATTTGAAGACTGTGTCTGTCAGAAGGTGTTAGAAACCAATATTTCCAGTCCTTGGGGAAATCACAAGCCTGATGTGTCTTCCGCCTTCGCTTGTACTGTCGACTATTTCCAGAGTTTTTATTGGCCAGATCTACATCTCGAATGCCTTACATAATCCAATCATATCACAGTATTTATGCTGTCAAGTCACGCCAGTGGTTCTAACCAAAAAACATGTTTTTTCTCCAATACAAAGAGTGTTTGAAAACATTGAGCAAAGCTTTCCATGTTTAAATCAATATAGCGTTTGGACGAGAAATAACAAATCATGTCTGATAACTGTAAATTAGCTAGTTGCTTGCATGTGTTAATTACATGTTTATAGATGTAAGTTATATGTTCAAATTTTGTGAAAATTCACTGATTCTATCTATTTGATCTGAATGTATGTTGCAGACAGTTCAGAGCCTCCACACCGATAAATCGGTTGTACACTTTGTAATGAACATGAACCAATAAAACTAATACATTCAGTGACAGGAAATAGATGGATGATTAGAATTCAAACGTGTCAACTATTGATTTTACAACAAACAGGACAAGATTCAGTTGCAATTGAAAAGACAACAATGATGTGAAGTGGTTGATGCCGGCCGACTGCTGCAGTAATCCAGCAGGACAGGATTCCATTACGGTTTCTATGTATAATGGATTACTTACAGTAGCTGCATCTCAACAATTACAGATATGGACTAAAAACTGAAACACCCATTTCACGACTCAGTTATTCATGGTAATGTTCAACTGCTTTTGTATTTGTAATGGGTTTGAGGCTCGGTTGCCAGGGAGCCGGTGCAAATAATTAAGTAACAATTATATCACCTTTACCATTCGATATTCAGGAAAGAGACTTGCAAAAGTACCTTCGTTTTTCCCATAATACATTAATGGAACACTCAAATTTCACAATGAACTTCTGTTGCCTTGAGACACTGGAATAAGCAAGTTTTCAGAGGAGAAGGAAGAAAATTACTCTAATTGTCATGCAAGTTATGTGAAACGCAGACTAAATGTGTTATTTTGGTGGTTAGAAAAAATGTGTCTTGGACGAGTGGTGCTCCAGCAACAGACGAGAATATTTGATCTTACCACAACCTGGAATCTCGGTTAAATTCTCTGTCCACACTTACAACTCAGTGTCCAGGAAATAAAATAGCCACAAAATCTATGTACTTGTGATAAATCAAAGAATCACAAACTCGCGGCCGCCTCACGCTTGTGTTTAGTGCTGTCCACAGCGTCGTCGTCTTTGTGTAGCGTGGGAAACCAGCCGCTAAAAACATCGCCACATTTATATCAGCTAATGCTCATTGACGATTACAACTTTTAATCAAACAGAACAAATTGAATGCGGTGAGCGCCGACCCTCAGCAAGATCGTTGATGTTGATGGTGATGAAAGTTCTGGCTCTTGTTGGCAGTGACAGTTACACAAGAAATAACCAATAAATGATAAAAGTGAAGTGGTAAAAGGCTAATGAAACAATGCTGTTAATGTCGGACAAAATTCTCTTATATTTTCATTTTTGTTGGTGTCCAGGAAATTTCATGTCAATTTACAGCTTCAACTTACTACTATTTTGAAAATGTTACTGCAAAACACACTGTTTGGAACAGCAGGTAGATTCTTCACTGTATCATATCACCTAGTCTTTCAGTAATGATGATAATTACTGAATCAAACTGGAACACTTCCTGGTATTCAGCTGTCCCAAGTTATCTGTTTATGTTACTGAGATGACTCGTCAACTGAAGCACAAAATTGACTTCCACAAATGAAATGACCGTATTTGACGACTCGCTGATCATTTCTTCGTTCAACTGCTGATGATCACAGGCTAATATTTATAACTATAGGTGTCGTAATGACAAGCTGACGAGATAAAATTATGGAGACGACACGATGAGCAGCAGTGGTTTACTGAGTACTGAAGCAAGGCATCCGACCAACATTGATAACCGTCATCAAATTCTTAATGCAATTTTTCACAGCATTAACACCTTTACAAAACGTGTCACATCTTCGCGGATGCAGCTAGCATCTACGATAACATTTTATAGCACATAATTACCCTGGATTCATGCAGGACGAGAGTGCAATCAACGCGACATTACGTTTTATCGTTGTTAGTGAGACAATTACCAGAACCAGATTACGGGTCTCAATGCTGCCCTTGGAGACACAAAATTGCTCCGGTGTTATTTGAGGATACAAACATGAATAATTGTGGTGATTAGATTATGGAAGCTGCTGAGTTATGTGAGCTGGGATTTTTGTCAAGCGACGACTGAGAAGTTATGATCAATCACAGCATAGTCCTCTCCAACCCTTGGACTCCAGAACCTCCGTCAATATTTGATCTACCATAAATATCACCCACACAATATTTCAGGAAATATCCATAAATAAGCTATAGGAATCATCACAGAATTCCATGTCTGAAAACAATTACTTGATCTGTTCCTTGGTAACCCATGGACAAGGAACTTATCTTCATGTCGATCACGCCCCCAGACACACCTATTTCACTGTCAGATATCAAAATGAGATCAGAGTGAGTCGATGTTTTGTCTATGAACTCTCTAGCTTGATTCTCTGTTGGTCTCTGCTGGTGAAGAAGTTGATTCTGAGCCAGACTCATGTCTCCTCACAACAAAGAGAGTGAGTGGAATGATATAACACTTTTAGTTTTGCGAATATCGTAACTAACTGCATTGACAAAGGCCGACCTCTTAATTGAGTCGGCCAAGAAGAATTCAATTTCGGAGGTTGGGATGATGTGTGGGGAATGATGCCGGAGTTTGTTGTGTTTTGACTGTGGTCTGTCCAAGGTCCCACTCATTATTGCGGCTGGTCCCCACAGAAAACATCACACTAGAGGCGAGGGTTGGGAGGGAGACATTGCCTGATGTACTCCATTGAATTGTAACATGCCAGAGATTGACTTGTGAGTGAGCTTTTCACATCAACACACACCTCTCATGGGGATGAAGGCTGCGGCAGGGTGCAGAGATGTCATAAAGAGGAGAGCTTTATATCCAGGACTAACACTTGTGTGTGATTTAGAATACATTTAGTTTATTGGGTCCCAATCCTGCAGTGCATGTGGGATAGAGAACCTCAGGTGTGTTATTCCAAGAAGACACCCTCCTCATCAACAGGTGACAGTAATACGAGCATAAACATGATGACAATCAGTCTATCAATGAGTATCGGATCAAAACTGTTTTCACACCAAGTCTGCTCAAGTAGTTAATACCGAGTGTCTAGATCAGTGAGCCTAAGTCTGTTTGTTAACCGATAAAGTACAGTGTGATTACAGGGTGAGTGAAGGTCAAGGCTAGGTACTGTGGATAAAGATGATTGATGAGTTGAAAAAGCAGGATTTGATGAGAACAGTTTCTGGGGAAAAAAACCCCGTTATGAATCCCATCGAATATTGTGCCCTCAAGAAAATGATGTCAGAAACTTGCAGTGATTTTCAGGCAGTTGTGATTAATGACTCCCAGGAAAATGAACAGTGCAGACAAAAATTGATCAATTATTTTGCGTCACAATCAAATAAGAAATCATAAGGATGAGTGACATGTCTCAATTTAGGGTTTTCCAGCCTCGGCCAGGCAAGAACTCCAAAGCTTCTGCTGCAAATAACAGACAATAATGAATTTGTGCAATCTCGTTACATCTTGCAGAACAAAACTTCTCATGATTATGTGAGTACGATGTTCGCTGCATGTTCCTCTCACAATTATCCTCCACTTGTTGAGTCGCTGTACTTTTTGTCAAGTTGTGTTGATGCAGAATAGGAAACTCTTGCGAACTGAAGTTGTCGCTGTCCTGTCAACTAGTGTGGAAAACTTTTAATCTCAGGAGAATTAGCTTTTGTTAGATCAGCGCATGTTGCAGACAAGATAAAGACTTGTTGTGTCCTGAAACAACCACAGCAAGACTACCAATGTTTCTCCATCCTATTGCCATCGACTTTCAGTGCACAAATACGGGAAGACAATAGCCAACCCCAAATTAGATATCATTGAAGTTGATCGTTGTCGTCTGGGGAATATTTTCAAGTTTGTCGGAGTCTGTAAGACTTGAAGAGGCTACTTCTAAATATTATTAGGACATGGATCAAAGCCCAACAAGTGGAGTATGGATGAAACAGTAAGTGCATTTTACTTGACAAAATGAATAATTCTCTTGTTCGAAATTGGAACAAACACGGTAAAGAAGCATATTGACGGAACATCGCATAAAACGCACTCTGCTGGATTGTGCGCGTAAAATTGGATACACGTTTGATCAATAATAAATCTCATTGCCACACCACCACAATTCCATTCCACCCTTATCATAGCTACGTATTGAACAACGATGTGAATTTGAAGACTGTGTCCGTCAGAAGGTGTTAGAAACCAATATTTCCAGTCCTTGGAGAAATCACAAGCCTGATGTGTCTTCTGCCTTCTCTTGTACTGCCGACTATTTCCAGAGTTTTTATTGGCCAGATCTACATCTCGACTGCGTTACATAATCCAATCATATCACAGTTTTTATGCTGTCAAGTCACGCCAGTGATTCTAACCAAAAAACATGTTTTTTCTCCAATACAAAGAGTGTTTGAAAACATTGAGCAAAGCTTTCCATGTTTAAATCAATATAGCATTTCGACGAGAAATAGCAAATTTTGCAATATGTGCCTAAAATACAAATCATGGCTGATAACTGGAAATTAGCTAGTTGCTTGCATGTGTTAATTACATGTTTATAGATGTAAGTTATATGTTCAAATTTTCAAAAAAATTTACTGATTCTATCTATTTGATCTAAATGTATGTTGCAGACAGTTCAGAGCCTCCACACCAATAAATCGGTTGTACACTTTGTAATGAACATGAAACGATAAAACTAATGGACTAAATGACAAGGAAATAGATGGATGCTTAGAATTCAAACATGTCAACTCAGTATTGATTTTACAAAAAACAGGACAAGATTCAGTTGCTATTGAAGAGACAACAATGATGTGAAGCGGTTGATGCCGGCTGACTGCTGCAGTAATCCAGCAGGACAGGATTCCATTACGGTTTCTATGTATAATGGATTACTTACAGTAGCTGCTTCTCAACAACTACAGATGTGGACCAAAAACTGAAACACCCACTTCACGACTCAGTTAATCATGGTAATGTTCAACTGCTTTTGTATTTGTAATGGGTTTGAGGCTCGGTTGCCAGGGAGCCGGTGCAAATAATTAAGTAACAATTATATCACCTTTACCATTCAATATTCAGGAAAGAGACTTGCAAAAGTACCTTCCTTTTTCGCATAATACATTAATGGAACACTCAAATTTCACAATGAACTTCTGTTGCCTTGAGACACTGGAAAATGCAAGTTTTCAGAGAAGGAAGAAAATTACTCTAATTCTCATGCAAGTTATGTGAAATGTGTTATTTTGGGGGTTAGACAAAATGTGTCTTCGACGAGTGGTGCTCCAGCAACAGACGAGAATATTTGATCTTACCACAACCTGGAGTCTTGGTTGAGATCTCTGTCCACACTTACAATTCAGTGTCCAAGAATTAAAATAGCCGGAAAATCTATGTACTTGTGATAAATCAAAGAATCACAAACTCGCGGCCCCTCACGCTTGTGTCTAGTGCTGTCCACAGCGTCGTCGACTTTCTGTAGCGTGGGAAACCAGCCGCTAAAAACATCGCCACATTTATATCAGCTAATGCTCATTGACGATTTCAACTTTTAATCAAACAGAACAAATTGAATGCGGTGAGCGCCGACCCTCAGCAAGATCATTGATGTTGATGATGATGAAAGTTCTGGCTCTTGTTGGCAGTGACAGTTACACAAGAAATAACCAATAAATGATAAAAGTGAAGTGGTAAAAGGCTAATGAAACAATGCTGTTAATGTCGGACAAAATTCTCTTATATTATCATTTATTGGGTGTCCAGGCAATTTCATGTCAATTTACATCTGCAAATTGGTACTATTCTGAAAATATTACTGCAAAACACACTGTTTGGAACAGCAGTGAACAATCTTCGCTATATTATAACACCTGTTTTTTGAATCTAATTCCGGGAGTGAAGCTTGGGTGTGTTTATTTGCGCTCCTACTAAACAGCACAACTTTTTTGATAATTATTTTCACTGGGTAATTTTTTTAACCGAACAAATTGGAAACCGGAAACTCGGCACCTCCTCACATCACCAGGAACTAGTTGTGCATTTCTTCCATTAGAAATCCTGCGACATTAATTTAATCTAATAAAAGTGCACAAACATTGTGATATTACCTGACATTTATGAGAACAAGATTCACTGGAATTTAATATTTGCATGACTGTGTGAAGTAATAACAAGTCTTAATAAATTGTGACAAATTAAACTTACAGAAGCTTGCATATACATATTCAGTGCTTTAAGATAAATACAAAATGATGACAGACATTAAACTGCTTCAAGTTTATTTCATCAAAAATTATGAATGATATTACATGTACATTCATCTCAAGCTGGCAAGTCGCAGGAAATGAGTGTACAGCATCACTTTCATGCTTAGACTTCATAGAGCCTGATATGTTAGTTTTGGCCAATAGGGGAATGCAATATAGTAACCATGAATTTGACTGAATGAAATGCAGAAAATAATGACACATGAATGTGCTTTGCTTAGATTATTTGAATACCTGAAGTCTGATTATGTCTGATAGCGCTGTAGTCTTCTGTTGTCACTCTACCAGATACAATTGACAAGGATCGAGGCTTTTGAGGGACATACATGTAGTGAATTTTTCTTCGGTGTGACAGAAAGTCTAATTGTTTGTGGCCATGAATGTAATTATTGTATCTTATTTATGGGTACTTCTTGAGATATTTGTGTGGGTGAGATTCATGGTAGATCAAATATTGACGGAGGTTCTGGAGTCCGAGGGTCCAAGAGAGGACAACGCTGAGATTGATCGTAACTTCTCCATTATCGCTTGACAAAATCCCTGCTCACATAACTCAGCAGCTTCCATAATCTAATCACCACAATTATTCATGTTTGTATCCTCAAATGACAGCGCAGCAGTTTGGTGTCTCAGGGCAGGGTTGAGAACCGTTATCTGATTGTGGTAATTGTCTCACTGACAACGATAAAACGTTAAAATGTCACATTGATTGCACTCTCGTCCTGCACGAATCCAGGGTAATTGTGTGCTATATACGGTCTGGAAGATGTTACCGTAGACGCTAGCTGCATCCACGAAGATGTGACAAGTTTTGTAAAGGTGTTAATTCTAGGAAAAATTGCATTAAGAATTTGATGACAGTTATCAATGTTGGTCGGATGCCTTGCTTCAGTACTCGGTAAACCACCGCTGTTCAATGTGTTGACTCTGTAATTTTATCTCGTTAGCTTGTCATTACGACACCTAGTTATAAATATTTGCCTCTGTGATCATCAGCGGTTGAATGAGGAAATGATCAGCGAGTCGTCAAATACGGTCATTTCGTTTGCGGGAAACAATTTTGTGCCTCAGTTGCCGCGTCATGTCAGTAACATAAACAGATAACTTGCGACAGTTGAATACCAGGAAGTGTTCCAGTTCGATTCAGTAATTATCATGGCTAAAGAGGAAATAGATACAGAGACTAGCAAGGAAAGTTATTAATATTGATATACATGTGACATTGTGACATAATCTTACTCTGCATTTCAAAATTCTAGTCATAGGTTTCATATGGCAACTTTTCAATAGAATATAAGTTGCCATTTGAAAAGTTTGCCCAAAATGGATCATAGATAATTCTGAAAATACCTTCAAGACAATGTTCGACAACGGATTTTGCAGTTTTATAAGGTATTCTAAGGTTCTTCTTTTTCGTCCTGTCTCGTATGAATGTCATATTTCAATGCAGCGACACCATTTTGCTGGTGAACTAAAGACTCCAAACAGAGGTCAACTCAGCCTGACTTGACCATGAACGCAGATTGTATGAATATTAAGGTGTTAACATTTTTTCATTTAGGCTGAGACTTTTTACCAATTTTCATTCCAAGCACCGGTGTTGTGCCATGAGCCATGGTAAATGCTGCAAGCTGTATGTTCTCAAGAGGTTTGATCTGTCAACATGAACTTGAATGTTATGAAAGTTACAGAAATATTAATGCTCTGTCAGATGTCCTCAGTCGGGGAGTGTCAAGAAACAAATGTCACGGTTCGTCACGCTGCATTCTGCCATGTATCGTTCGATTATGTCTCTATGTGGGTGTCTGAGATATGCACGGTGTTAATAGGTTCCTGCTTGTGAATTCTAATCCTTCCCTGTGTAATTACAGTTCATTCATTATAGACAAGAGGTTGTACATCATGTTTATGTGGAACTCATAAAGGTCTAGAGGTGAATCAGTCACAGTCTGCTCCCACTTCTCAGTTCATACCACTTGCGTCCGTCCGTACTGCTGTCCGTCTATCTGTACTGGTGTCCGTTTGTCAATGAACTGTGTCGTGACATATTCTTTCACTTTAGCATGATGCATGAAGTGCGTGGTACAGAATTTGGAGACCATTACTCATGCACAGGCAGCCATGAATCCTACTGAAATGTGTTCCCCTTCAGCAGCCATATCCAATCAAAGTTTGTCGGTGTCTGCTGCTTTAGGAAACGGTCACATTCTCATGTGAGGGCAGCCAGGAGGTAATCACGTATCTGTACCTATAACTGATTCCAGTCACAGGTCACATCAGTCATAATAAAAACGCAATATCTGGTCGATTTCATGTCTTGTTTTCGATTTCTTTCTATTGTAAGTGTGATACAAATTTGACTGTTTCACCATATCAATTTTTTTTTTCATAAGAATAAATGAGAGTTTCTAAGTTACTGTAGTAAAACTTTGTGTGTACATTTTATGAAGATTGAGTAGTAACCAACATGTTGGGGCTGACCTCTCAGCGAACTTGATACATCGCGATGTATCTGACATTGACAAGACTGCTTCATTAGTTTGGAGCCACTTCACGTTTATTGGTTATTTCTTGTGTAACTGTCACTGCCAGCAAAAGCCAGAACTTTCATCAGTGATCTTGCTGAGGGTCGGCGCTCACCACATTCAATTTGTTCTGTTTGATTAAAAGTTGTAATCGTCAATGAGCATTAGCTGATATAAATGTGTCGATGTTTTTAGCGGCTGGTTTCCCACGCTACAGAAAGGCGACGACGCTGTGGACAGCACTAGACACAAGCGTGAAGCCGCCATGAGTTTGTGATTCTTTGATTTATCACAAGTACATGTACATAGATTTTGTGGTTATTTTAATTCCTGGACACTGGACACAAGAACCCAAGTTGTAAGTGTGGACAGAGAACTTAACCGAGATTCCAGGCTGCAGTAAGATCAAATATTCTGGCCTCTTGCTGGAGCACCTCTCGTCCAAGACACAGCACTGGCCACATTTTATCTAAACCTCAAAAAAACATTTGCGACTGAGATAACTTGCCTCAGAATCAGAGTACTTTTTCCCTTAAAAACTTGCATTTTCCATTGTCTCAAGTCAACCGGAGTTTGTTTGTAAAATTCAAGTGCTCCTTCAGTTTATGATGGAAAAAAGGAAGGTACTTTTGCAAGTCTCTTCCTAAATATTGAATGGTGAAGATGATATTATTGTATCTTAATTATTTGTAGCCAACACCGGCTGCCTGGCAACTGAGCCTCAAACCCATTACAAATACAAAAGCAGTTGAACATTACCATGATTAACTGAGTCGTGAAGTGGGTGTTTCAGTTTTTGGTCCACATCTATAGTTGTTGAGATGCAGCTACTGTAAGTAATCCATTATACATAGAAACCGTAATGGAATCCTGTCCTGCTGGATTACTGCAGCAGTCGGCCGACATCAACCGCTTCACATCATTGTTGTCTCTTCAATAGCAACTGAATCTTGTCCAGTTTGTTATAAAATCAATAGTTGGCATGTTTGAATTCTAAGCATCCATCTATTTCCTTGTCATTTAGTCCATTAGTTTTATCGTTTCATGTTCGTTACAAAGTGTACAACTGATGTATCGGTGTGGAGGCTCTGAACTGTCTGCAATATACATTTAGATCGAGAAGATAGGATCAGTGAATATTTTGGAAAATTTGAACATGTAAATATACATTCCATTGAACATGTACTGTGAGTAACTAGATAATTTTCAGTTATTAAACATGATTCGTATTTTATAGACACATATTGCAATGTTTTGTGAACTCAATATTTGGTGGGTTATGTACATGTTACAAAATTTGCTATTTCTGATCCAACTGCAATATTGATTCAAACATTGGAAGTTCTGACAATGTTTTCAAACAGTTTTGAATTGAAAATCTTTTTATGGTTTCCACCGCTGGCGTGCGTGACTCGAAGGGATAAAACTGGGATATGATTGGATTATGTAAGGCAGTCGAGATGTAGATCTGGCCAATAAAAACTCTGGAAACAGTCCACAGTACAAGAGAAGGCAGAAGACACATCAGGCTTGTGATTTCCCCAAGGACTGGAAATATTGGTTTCTAACACCTTCTGACAGACACAGAGTCTTCAAACTCATATCGTTGTTCCAAATGCAGCTATGATAAGGGTGAAATGGAATTGTGGTGGTGTGGCGATGAGATTTATCATTGATCAAACGTGTATCCAATTTTATACGCACAGTCCAGCGGTGTGCATTTTATGCGATGTTCTGTCAATATGCTTCATTTACTCTGTTTGTTCCAATTTCGCACAAAAAAATTATTATTTGAGGCACAATATTTTGGTCAAGTAAAATGCAGTTACTGTTCCATCCATACTTCACTTGTTGGGCTTTGATCCATGTCCTAATAATATTTAGAAATAGCCTCTCTGTCTTACAGACTCTGACAAACTCGGAAGTATTCCCCAGATGATAACGATCAACTCGAATGATATCTAATTTCGGATTGGTCATTGTTTTCGAAAATTTTTGCATTGGGAGTCAACAGCAATAGGGAGGAGAAACTTTGTGGACTTTCTATTATTTCCAAGACATAGCAAAACTTCATCTCGTCTAAAAGTCAGTCCGATCTAACAGAAGCTAATTCTCTTGTGATTAAAAGTTTTACACACGACTTGACAGGACAGCGACAACTTCCGTTCGCAGGAGTCTCCTATTCTGCATCAACACAACTTGACAAAAAGTACAGCGACCCAACAAGTGGAAGATAATTGTGAGAGGAACATGCAGCGAACATCGTACTCACATAATCATGCAAAGTTTTGTTCTGCAAGATGTAACGAGATTGCTCAAATTCATTATTGTCCATTAGTTGCAGCAGAAGCTGACAAGCTGATAACGTTGATTGACTTTGGAGTTCTTGCCTGGCCGAGGCAGAAAAATGCTAAATTGAGACATGTCACTCATCCATATGATTTCTCATTTAGTTGTGACATAAAATAATTGATCAGTTTTTGTCTGTACTGTTCATTTTCTCATGAATGGGGTCATTAATCATGTACCACTGCCTTAAAATCACTGCAAGTTTCTGACATCTATTTCTCGAGGACACTTGTGCAATATTCGATGGGATTCATAATGTTTTTTTCCCAGAAACTGTTCTCATGAAAAACCTGCTCTTTCAACTCATCAATCATCTTTATCCACAGTTCGTAGCCTTGACCCTCACTCACCCTGTAATCACATCTGTAGTTTATCTATTAACAAACAGACTTAGGCTCACTGATCTAGACACCCAGTGCTAACTACTTGAGCGGATTTGGTGTGAAAACAGTTTTGATTGGATACTCATTGATAGACTGATTGTCATCATGTATAAGCTCATGTTACTTTCACCTGTTGATGGGAAAGATGTTTTCTTGGAATAATCCACTTGAGGTTCCCTAACCACAGGCATTGCAGGATAGGGGCCTAATAAAGAGAATGTATTCCAACACGCACAAGTTTCAGTTATCCTGAAGGTCTCCTTTTCTATGGCATCTATTGCACCCATAGTTGCTGATGGGGGACGCATGTTGATGTGAAAAGCTCACTCACAAGTCAATCTCTGGCATGTCACAATTCAATGGAGTACATCAGGCAATGTCTCCCTCCCAACCCTCAGCTCTAGTGTGATGTTTTCTGTGGGGACCAGCCGCAATAATGAGTGGGACCTTGGACAGACCACAGTCAGAACACCCCAGACGGACCTCAGTATCATTCTCACCACATCTTTCCCAACCTCTGGAATTGAATTCTTGTCGGCTGACTCAATTGGAAGGTCAACCTTTGTTGATGTGATTAGTTACAATATTTACTATACTGAAATTGTTAGCATTTCTGCTGACCTTTGTAATGTATAGACATGTGAGGAAAGTGTTAGAGCTGGAGTGTAGCCCGAAATTAGTCCTTTACTAGCAGTGTAGTTCCATGGATTCTGCATAGCCACGGAACTTCAAAAGTTTAATATCTTCCTGTGTCGTCCATCCTGTATGTCATGATTCAAATCGGACCACAACACGGTAATCTATGACCTGATGAACCTAAATTTGTTATTGAAAAATTAAACAGGCTGATGCCAATTAGGAAGTTTTAATATGTGTAAATCAATCAAGTTTTACAGACGGGGAAGAATTTCTCCTGGCAGTGATGTCACATTGATGCATGCAATCAAGACTTCAGCATGAATCCAGGAGGTAATAGAGACAGTGCAAATTCTGCAGTATATTTCACTGGCCATCAAAGTCTGTCATGACGAGTCACATGCAAACAGCAATTCAAACTTACTCTGTGACTTGCTGAGGGCCACCAGTTAGACCTTTGTCTAGCTCACCGAGGCTGTATACAATACATGCTGAAAGGCCTGTCAAAAAGTTGGGAATTGATGATAAGGAGTCTCTCTGACCTTTGAATCGGCGATAATTAAACACTGCATCCGAACAGTGCAGGGCCGCTTGAAGAGGAAAGATGATCTGTTATTATCGTGCGGCGGGGAATGAGTTGTGGGGTGGGGTTGGAGTGATAAAAGGACAGTGCTCTGTGTCCTCTTGACCTTTAAGATGGATACATGACAAGCGGGGCACTTGTGACTCTGCCCTTGAGCTGGCCGGATTTCCCAGTCTCACTCTCATCGGTCAGTCCGCTAAATCTGTCTGGCATCTTACAAGACGCCTACCTAATTGAACATAGAGTTTTCTGGTTATTTTTGTCTCAAAGTAAGATCCTCTCTACTTTATACATCGTTCATTTTAATAGCGCTATGTTGAGGCCTTTGGTGTGCTCAAGTGCCAGAATGTACCAGTTGTCGGGAATCGGGATTTGTGTTCTAGCAAGGTGTTTTTTTTGCCAGACTGGGACACAGTTGTCAGACCAAACCCATTGACATATGGATGAAGGGGAGGGACGGGGTGGGGGTAGAGGGGGGGTGGGATGGGGCGGGGGTTCGGACAAGCTTTATAAGGGGAATGGACTGGAAAGTGGGGGCACTGAACGATTTGGTCATGTGAATCCATTATGCCACTCATCTATGATGTATGAACAACACTCGGCTGTAATGAGTGAGTCGTCATTACGTGGACTGCCAACTGGTAGAAACTCCTTCCAAATAGTTCACTAACCATACACAGCAGACGTCAAAACAACTTTTTCTCACTCAACAAGGTACATCAGGCTTCTTATTTGTATATATGACCTTATATTCATGTATGAAATGTAGCAGTGCAACTATACAGGTTGTGTAGAATTGTATACAGTACATTGTTTACTTTGAAAATTCTCCTTACAGTGTTTTTCTAATCATTCCTGCTACAAGTGCATAATTATCTTGAACTTTTGCACTTGAAGAACTTCAGAAACCCATAATGTCTCCCAAGGTTTTTTGAGAACACCCTTGTGTTCATGCAGTGACAGAAAGCATTTTGTAACAGTTCGCTGATGCTACATGGTTGCCACTCCATCCTGTAAAATTTCCTCGCTGAACACACTACTGGTATCAACAGGTTTTGGATCTGTACCTTAGCCTTGACATTATGTTCCAGTAGTGCGACAAGATTGATGCGATTACGAGCTGTCACCGAGGACAACAGTTACTGCTCGTCTTGTGTGAGGCTGGTCTGGCGGGGATCAGTGTGCTATTGGGGACAATTAGACAGCAGTGTTACAGCATACCAAAGTAGATTCTGCTGACATGGATCGCATGAGGATTTACATATACTGTTGTGTCCTCCATTTTCATGAACCTGAGTTGTCCAATTGTTTGTTTTCCTTGAGCTGCGTAAAGTAAATTAATGTTATGCAGATTTTAAGTAGCCACATGTGAATTTACACAAACAAACGCCTAATGAAAAAAATGATCTGGACTCAAGTCTTCATCTGTCTGGAGTCATAGAATAGAATAGAATAGAATAGAGCTTCATTTCAGGTATCAAACCCATAGATGAATGGACAGTAAAGGTAAAAACATAAAAACACATACAGTCGTACATATATTATGATTGCACATATACCGTTAGGCAACCCTAATCCTTGCATCAGGGTTTGATATGTTATGATGGACACCCAAAAAGGGACATCTTACCTGCAGTACCTGGAAATAGATACCTTCCGAAGGATGTCTTGATGTGGTATATTAGGAATCATCAGTTGGAGAGGTCCCTATCAGGTATCACGTGTTCACGGAGTTTGACGCGGTTGAGGCTTTGATATCGACACCACATGCCAGAGAGGGGGGGGGGGGGGGGGGGGAGGATGAAGGTAAGCTGACAGAACTATGGTCTGCTTGGGATTGCTGCACCAGGGAACGATGGAAGATGATGAAGTCCCGGGATTAGAAGGGGTCAGGAAGTCTGCTATTGTAAGGGGCTGTCCCTGGATTTATTCAATCCTTTGTCTCAGTGCACGCCTGTGGTCCTTGAGCAAATGGATGAACTGCTACAATCGTACATCTTGTACACTTTCCGTGCATCTCAGTCAATTCATTGTAACATCAAGGCAATGTCTTTCTGAGGGCTCAAGCCGAATCTTCGCAAGATTGTACTTATGATGCAGGCTCACGGCGGCTTTCACGACAAATCTTCTCACCAAATTGACATGCTAATCTGTGCAATCACCACAATTAAGATGATTATCTCCAAGATTGATCATTCCATCTTTTGTGCAATAATCCTTAATTAATTGTTCTCTGTGAAACCTTATGTAGTTCCTGCAAAACTACATGTCACTTTTGGCACATTTGGCAAGGGACATTTGTTCAGAAATGACAGGTATAGAAGGCACCCAGCTACCATACTCGGACCACTGTTGCTGAAGCTGGGTGTCTATATCCGGTCGAAAACAATATCCAGTGATAGTTGATTCAAGACTCGAACATGACTTTGTCTTGTCATCCCAGTAATGTGGACAACAACAGAACTAGTCAAAAAACATAAACCACACAGCATTTCAATTAGGAGTTGACGAGAACGCGGCAGTGAAGATACCACAGCAAGTTTTCTCTGTACACATCTTTCGTAATCATGACACTGTTCATCAATTTAGAGAGAGTGATAAACCTTCATTTGCACTTAGAAAATCAGCAGTTAGAATGGTAAAGTGTTAGTCACATTGAGATCCCAGTAGAGGCAAAATTGATCACCGGCATCTACCGGGCACTGCCGGGATGAACCGTGTAGCCGGCATCTACCGAGCACTGCCGGGATGTACCGTGTAGCCGGCATCTATCAATTTAGAGAGAGTGATAAACCTTCATTTGCACTTAGAAAATCAGCAGTTAGAATGGTAAAGTGTTAGTCACATTGAGATCCCAGTAGAGGCAAAATTGATCACCGGCATCTACCGGGCACTGCCGGGATGAACCGTGTAGCCGGCATCTACCGAGCACTGCCGGGATGTACCGTGTAGCCGGCATCTACCGAGCACTGCCGGGATGTACCGTGTAGCCGGCATCTACCGAGCACTGCCGGGATGTACCGTGTAGCCGGCATCTACCGAGCACTGCCGGGATGTACCGTGTAGCCGGCATCTACCGAGCACTGCCGGGATGAACCGTGTAGCCGTCATCTACCGAGCACTGCCGGGATGTACCGTGTAGCCGGCATCTACCGAGCACTGCCGGGATGTACCGTGTAGCCGGCATCTACCGGGCACTGCCGGGATGTACCGTGTAGCCGGCATCTACCGGGCACTGCCGGGATGTACCGTGTAGCCGGCATCTACCGAGCACTGCCGGGATGTACCGTGTAGCCGGCATCTACCGGGCACTGCCGGGATGTACCGTGTAGCCGGCATCTACCGGGCACTGCCGGGATGTACCGTGTAGCCGGCATCTACCGAGCACTGCCGGGATGTACCGTGTAGCCGGCATCTACCGGGCACTGCCGGGATGTACCGTGTAGCCGGCATCTACCGAGCACTGCCGGGATGTACCGTGTAGCCGGCATCTACCAGGCACTGCCGGGATGTACCGTGTAGCCGGCATCTACCGAGCACTGCCGGGATGTACCGTGTAGCCGGCATCTACCGAGCACTGCCGGGATGTACCGTGTAGCCGGCGTCTACCGGGCACTGCCAGGATGTACCGTGTAGCCGGCATCTACTGAGCACTGCCGGGATGTACCGTGTAGCCGGCATCTACCGAGCAATGCCGGGATGTACCGTGTAGCCGGCATCTACCGAGCACTGCCGGGATGAATCGTGTAGCCGGCATCTACCGGGCACTGCCGGGATGTACCGTGTAGCCGGCATCTACCGAGCACTGCCGGGATGTACCGTGTAGCCGGCATCTACCGAGCACTGCCGGGATGTACCGTGTAGCCGGCATCTACCGAGCACTGCCGGGATGTACCGTGTAGCCGGCATCTACCGAGCACTGCCGGGATGTACCGTGTAGCCGGCATCTACTGAGCACTGCCGGGATGTACTGTGTATCGTGTTCAATGTGACATAGGTCAGGTGTCATAATACATTGTTACTGTTGCATGAAGGTTCACAACTCTGCAGTAGGGATGATGTCATCCTGTTGTCATGTGTTAATCTCAAATACCCCTTGCCATACTTGGAAACCAAATATCAGAGAATTGGATGAAAACTTTTTGCCAAAATTCACACAATTGAACCTAAAACTAAAAATATTTTACATTATGTTTTCATAACTCTGGAAACCTAGCCAAAATTCTTCTCCCACAAGGAGGATTCCTGATAATACAAGTACACTAAATAGGCCTGGAACACCGTTAATGTTTACATTACTGTACATCATGTATTTTACCTATGTATTACATTTTTGATGACAAAACACTGCAGTTTTGTGTGAAAAAAAGATCTAGGCGCTTCACATAAGGTAATGTTGTAGATAGAAATCACCTTGATAACTTAATTGCCTACCAATTTAGGTCCCGTGAAAAAAAAAAAACAATCCAAAAACATCAATTTTGGCATTTTGTTTTTGCTGTGTGATTATTCATACAGCTCAGGGCATCATTTATTGTTGATTCTGCCCGGTTGTGAGCCCAGTGAGTCCACTAGAGCTCGTTATTTAGGTGATGGTGCGGAGATAGGGTTGTACTTCTCAAATGGAACCAGGTGTTGGTGACCAGTTGAACTTTCCAATGTAAATATTATATATGGGCAGAAATACATCGTTATGTATTTCTGATATGGGGCATTTCAAGCTGCCTTTGAATTATGAACTACTTATTGACTACGAACTAATTCTCGTAACAAGCACTTGAAAATAATTTACAATATCATTGTATTATTGACACAAATATGACTTGCGAGGTTGAAGTAATGATGTCCTATTTATTTGAGAAATGATTATTCATTTTACTGCACTTGAGTGTGAAAAGAAGAAAATATATCGGTCGTACTTTAATTGCCAGTGCTAAGTCATCAATATTGGCAACCAATACAGGTATTTAACCATATACGGAATTGTAACTGTGTACAAATGTACACCTTTCATTTCATGAAGCAAATTACATGTACAATCTACACCTGTGCCATGTGCCATGGTATTCTATGTACACTTGATAGATCCTGTGTCATTGGGATTTCTGGTATTTGATGAGATGGTTTGCATCTCGGTATTGGACAGTCCTGTGATCTGACCAGTCCTCTAGTTATGGGTATGTTGGTTGTGTATGGGGATGGACACACGGGGGGTGTTGACCCTGAGGTCACTGGTTAGAATCCTGAATTTTTCTCTCAATTTTATTCACTACTCCTCGGTTCAAAAATGATCTTGTCGTAAATTTAGCAATGTATCTTATGTAAAATATTATGAAAAATACAGCAGATATTTCATCGCTGGCTAACGTCTAGACAAATGACGTCAAAGGTACGTGATACCTCACAATCATACAATTATCCCCATACAAGTATGTGAGCTAAAGAACATGATGACGTAAATTGATTCTAAGGAACAGAGTTACGTGTTGTGGGCCACAGCTTGCTGTTTGTGTTCACCTTGTCAATAGTGGGCCAGTTCTAGGAGATTGTATCCCTGGGGGCCTCAATTCCAACAATAACTGCTGGCAATTAACATAGTTATTGATGTCATCAAACATGTGATGCATAACCAATAGGAAATGAAAATGTGATAACACAATAATAAACATTGTGATTGCGACAGGCATCGACCTGATTTTATCCAGATATTTATCTGTTCGTGTTTCTGTGCTGAATATGCCCCTTGGGAAGACAACGTCTGGTCAGCATGGCAGAATCCCCCTCCGTAACGCATCTGTGCTTCCATACTGAAAAACACCGACTAGTTTTTGGCCTTTAAAAATGTATTAAAGTTCTAAAAATATCAGAAATGACCATTTGTGTGAACTCTTTCGCCTTGCAATACCGCAGTGTAATTTCCCCCTCAAGTGGTACTGCTGCCGCGGTTTTCTTTACGCTCGGAGCGCACTTGACAAGTCGTAGCGGATCACTTATACTCACTTGTGCTAACTGCTGCAGAATGCTGAAAGCTTTTACAACACCCCGTTAACTGTGCCAGTTACTGCTCAGATAAAGGCGCCACCAGTTTACGGACAGACAACGATCATCGCGGAATCAAAGCAAAACACCCGTCTGTGAGTAGCCTGGTAACACTGCAACTATTACCCCCATGGAGTCCTTGCTTATCGCCTTGTAATCCAACTGTGATTGTTGCTAAGGTAGATTTATTGACTACATTAAAGTCTAAGGAGCCCCAGGACCAAGGTGGAGGGACGAGCCTCGAGTGTTATCCCGCAGGAAGGCTTGCTTTCACACAGTCGGCTGCACATTTGTAGCTCGGAGAGTCTGGTAGCCCCAGATTGACTCCTTAATAAAGCTTTATTGCCTTCCCCGTCACAACATTTATGGAGGTTCACAGGTCAATGTCTTAAATTTGAAGTAGCCCCTCAAGGAGCTGGTTAAATGTTGGTTATGGGTCCTTGACTACTGATGTGGTCTGTTGGGCAAGTCACATCTTTACAGCCCCTTGAAGCCTAGAACTAAATCAAACTTTTTGTTATCACCAATAATGATATGCTTCATGTAGCAAGTCTGATCAACAGTAACAGTGAACATTTTAATTAAATGAAATTAATTCTGTGAATCATTGTTAATCATTAATCAATAATCTCGTGAATACTACCAAAACCAGACTAAATTGTGAGGTTTGTATAAAGTGTGGTCATGGTTCCAATTTGATGCAGGGTTGTGATTAATATTTCTGAATTTTGAAAAAAAGTCTACTCATTATATTGGAGTGGAATGTCCCCTGTATCATATACATCATACATGTGTGTCACATCACGATTTCTCATGTTGCTATTTTCGAAACATTTTGTGATCTTTTGAATTCAAAACTTATTTTTTCCTCACCGAAGAAACTTCTCACAATTGCTTTTGTTATATTGTGTATAGATGGATATGTTTTTGGGCCTGGAAAAAATGCAAACTTTTATGCAGTTTTTCATTTTCAATATGTGTTGTGTTGTGGATTTTGATGAATGAGCCAAATAGACATGACTTGCCAATCAAGAGTAACTCAAAGTTATAATTAGTTATCGTTTTGTTTGACTAAGCCAAGTTAAGGAAGCCCTAAGTAGGGAAAAACTGAGTATTTGATTAACAATTTATTACACATTTACAATGAACTTGTGCAATACAAATAAATAATAAACAAATACTATAATGTTATGTTACATAATCAAGCACCATAAAGAGACGAAATTAAATTAATTTTTGTGCCATTTGACACACAAGCTTTGATTGCCGTCGTGATCATCCCGATAAAGAACTTTCACATACTGATTATTGTGGAGTAGATTAAAAAAATACACAAACTTGTATCCAAAATTACTGCACACCTGGGATACGATATAATATGGAATGAAATCTCACTGCACTGAAAAACTTTTCATTTTCCCAACATTAAGAGTATATTCATGAAATAACCACGCTAGAAATGGATTGTCATTGATGCCTTAGCATCATCAGGACAAGTAACTCAAATTTCAGGATGAAAATCATAATAGCTCAGTTTATGATTAAACGTATTATAGAATCTGTGCACACCGTTTTATACAACACAAGTTGTCCGAGTGAAATTTACAATTATATAACCCGTTAATGATATGACCATTTTATCAGGCACTTACTCAATCACTCACTGAAAAATTCATGTTTTCGGAAAAAAATTATTGAGTCATTTCACTGAACTGAAATATTTTGTTTGTCGTGTGATTTACATGCCTCTACACAGAACAAAATCAGATTATGCGGAGCATACCTTCCCCTGCAAAGTTTTGAAGCACTCAGTCTTTGCAGGTAAAGTTATTGATCACGTGACAACTACGAGTTCTTGTTGTGAGACTGAAATCCCACATGATGAAGTGTTCTAGAAGCCTATTTCATGACATTATCTGAAAGCTCAGTGCTGAACGATTGTTCAGCCAGATCTATCGTCTACGACTGACCCCTAACTGTCTCGGAGTTTGATCAGGAAGCATCCAGCTCCCCAGCTCAATGCTTTGTCGCCCCAAAAGCGTCACTACAGTATCTCTCACATGCTCGGAAGCCGTGACACAAGTCTAGACATGGTTTTTCTGGCCGGAGCCATTGTCCATGGTTTGCAGCTCCAGCCCCGCCGTCTGTCACAACTGCGAGGGGAAGTAGAAGCTCTGGGTGTACTCGGAGTTGGCCATCTGATTGTCCTTAGATTCACAGAAGCCACAGAATGCGCGCAAGCGCTGGCGGAACTGTCTGCGGAATATACAGTAGATGACAAAGTTGAGGGAGGAGTTGGCTGAGATGAAGAGGTTGCTGATGTGGTAGAAGTAGAAGTAAGGTTCTCCACAACGATACCACTCCTCGTTCTCACCCATCACAAAGAGCAGATTGTTGATGAGGGCCGGCGTCTGACAGATCAGGAAGATGATGACGATGACGATCATTACCAGGGTCAAGTTGTTGTCCTGATCCTCGGCGGTCATGAAGGCGGGTAGCTGTCTCTGAAGAGCTCGTTGACGGGCACGCCACAGCTCCTTGATGAGGCACGCGTTGAGGATGATCAGGATCAACAGTGGCATCAGGAACACGATCAGCGTGTACAGGCCATTCTCATACACGTAGCTATAGTACTTGTTGCCTAGCAACGCCGTCATGTTGGCCATGGGTGCTGTAGCATTGATCGTATCGTCGTAGTAGAAGACGATGTGTCGCTCCAGAAAGCGAGGGATACAATACACTATACAGAAACAAATCATGATGCCGACCTGCAGGCGCACTCGCCCCATCGTGCAGATGGCCGGAGCTTGGAACGGGCGACAGATAGCCACATAGCGGTTGAACGCGATGAGGACGGTGATCCAGATGGTGCCCAGCTGTGTGATGTGTACTAGCGGCCAGACGTACACCTGAATGTACGGCTGGACGAACTCCACTAGCTGGAAGTAGACGACGTTGGCGGAGTAGATCTGAGAGAAGCCTGTCGTGAGCAGGAACAGGTTGTCGAGGACGGCCATCACCTGAAGCAGGAACGTCGCCACGTGTCCGTGTCGCTCCCACTGCAGTACCAGGAACGACAGCGTGTTACCGATCAGCCCGAAGAGACACATCAGACCGAAGACCACCACGTACATGACGAATAGGAACTTGCTGCAGGTGATTTCGTCGTTCTGCCCGTCGGGGTCGTAGTAACTGTCCCCGGGCTCCTCCGACGTGGAAGTCGACTCCATCACCATGGTGATGACGATGTGTGTTGTTCACAAGACTGGTGTTTGTCTAGAGTGTGGTGGAGAGAGTGGTACCTTCAGAGTTCTTGTTCCGTGACATGCTTCTAGAATGTATCAGTACTACTCAGTAACTTGGTGGCAGCACCATTCACAACAAACTGACATCCAACTGTGTTAAAATCCATCGTTCTTGTCATGTATCTGGTTGTATTATGTATCCTTCAACAACCAATGGTTTGACTCAGTTGCCTCACAGCAATTGCTCTCCAGTTGCTCCAAGATGTCTATTTTGATGTCCTGTGTCGTCTATTCTTGTACTTCTTACATCATCCTGTCACATGGCCTTGCTTGCTCTCTAGTAGGTCTCAAAGCTGCTGACACTTCATTAGTTCTGTAATATACAATGCAAAACATTCAATAATATTTTAATAATCCTTCAATGATTTCCCCACAAGATTGCTGCAAGAACTATTCTGTCACCTTTAATAAATCAGGAATGGGAAATAGCTGTTTTTGATTTGCGAGTTATATATTGCATGATATTTGACTTTTAATTTGATTTCTGCACAGTGGAGATCATAATATTAGATTTCTGGTTTGATCCCCGCTGACAATTCCAGATATCTCGGGATGAATGTGGCTGGCTTGGTAGCTTGTTTGAATGATGTCTTTGTAGTTCAGAACGGATTACGGCGGAGTTGTGGTTTGTGGTGCCCAATATCCACTGTGAAATCTATGGTTCACCATCTCAATACCTCCATATTACAATACATTGCCACTGGTGGTTCCCAGTAACTTGACTATATCCCTTGTAATTTGGTGGAATAACATTAGCTCTGTGCAAACACCATTGTCCGAGAGGCCCCCATTCACTTGAACTTTATTACAGGGATTATTGCCGTTTATGTTATTCGCTGTTTTGTCGTGAGCGGCGAGCTAGTGGACGGAGAGACGGCACGGTGGGCTGCAGCACTTCGATGTTGAACTCTACAAAAATAGAACCTCGTCAAAAGGATGGCAGTCGATGATTCTTGCCCTCCCAATGAGACACGCGGCTGTGTTTGAGCATTCACTCCCGGGCCGTGTGCTCACAACTGATCTCGGTAAATTCTCATCCGCAGAGGTGCCAAAATTAATCATGGGACTTGCTGCTTCACAGTGATAAAATATGCATTACATTATGGGCCATGCAACTATTACCTCAGTCATGTTGAAATATTTGTGTTGAAAATGGACCATATTTTCAATTTTTACAGAGTTTATTGCTTCAGAGCTGAATGTTTGCAGTAGTTTGCTTGGGTTCATTTTGCGATTGAATTTCCGAGCATTGGAAAACTTTCTGCAAACATGGCGTTGCCTATTGTCTTGGGTGATGTTTTTTTTCTGCTTTGATCTTTGCTTTACGTGGTAGATACCATTAAATTTATGTATATTTTCTGCAATAAACGTCTGTCTTATGCTATGAACACATTATATCGTTGCTTGGAAGTGAGCGATAGAAGCCGTATCATCGATGACCTCTGTTGGGAGTCTGGTGGTGCCTGTTGGCGTGTCAGTTCAGGTGTAAATCTACGTGCTGCTGTGGATTTGGAGGGGATTCGGCACGTTGTTTGACCTGACGAGACAGACTGAGGTCAAACGGCACCACGTTTCCCTGCAATCTATCGGGAGTTGATCTACTTGGGACAGACTTCGCCAATGTCTTCCAGCTCCTCGCGTTCATGCACTGCTCTAACTCACTGCCCCAAGCGGACGGCAGCCAGCGGGGAAATGCTGTTTGCTCGTCTGATCGCTTGATTGATTGCTTCTTTGCTCAGAGATAGGTTGCTCAGGCCCCGCTCGTTAATTCCTGTGTACATGTTGGGTTTACTTACGCTCTGGCAGCCCTGATTGTCCACCTAATGTGGCTTGAGTGTCTGTAGGCACCCAGCCTTACATCCATTCAATTACTCTTCATTAACAATATCATGTTTTATCATAAGACTTGCCAGTTCTACCAAGCTTTGATCTGGGTAAATCTGTCCACTTTTTCTATACATGTGCTCCGGTTATCCTGTCATTTATACAAATATCCCTGTGATTGTGGCACTTTCTAGGTCCTGCCTCTTCCTGAGATTTTCCGCTGTTGAAATGGTCTGCACGTAGAGATACTAAGTCAGTCTCACAGATCTAAAAATGGTACATTTGTATTGACTAAAACCCTCCAAACACAGCTTGAAAACTTCCTGAATGAATCATGTACACGAAGAAAATGGTCCCAATACAAACGACATATATATATAAATTTACATTATTGAAGTGATGGAGTCCAGGCAGTCTAGAGTCTTTTGTCATGAAGTATGGACTATTATTGTATGTCAGCTTTATTCCTATTGATCATGCGCAGTCTCGGGTAATGTGAAATCAATACAGGAGAGAGGTGCTTATAGCGTATAATCATGATAATTGACAACAGTCAAGTCCTCAAGATTTAACAACTCACTGTGAACATGGTAAACAAAATAGCAAGGTAAAAAAACTTTGAACTGACTGGCTTGTGAAGTGAATAAATTTGAAGCGAGTAAATTGCCGAGAATATGCGATTTGTCCACTAGTGACAGTTGGCAAATGGCCATGTATGGTCATATCGTTGTGGACCAGAGCAAGCTAACCCTGTCTCCTGGAAATTGTAAATCCCTTATGCCAAATAGTCAGATCACAGGATGAGTATTCCTCCGTTCTTGGATCAATATTGTCATGTTCTTGTGAATGGGCAAAAATGTTCCGAAGTAGGAACACTCAAAAGCAATTATCCAATTGAATAGCTTTTACGACAAGTATATCAAAATGTGTGCTTATGAGTGCCATCTGTGGCTGCATCCGAGGTATTGGAAATGTGATAACAAAGGCTTGTGATGCAAGGGCTGTGATTTGACTGAGATTTCTCTGGGAAGATTGCATGCTGACTACAGGCAGTACTATGTGATCAAGTTTGTAAGGATTACTATCACGATCACTTGCTGATCTAGTTCCATGTATGCCAGTGATGACATGCTGATATATTATCAGATGTTAGAGGTCTATGACGTTGAACTGCGTGACTTCTTACATGCACAATTGTTCATTAATCTCAGATCTGTCATAATTATAGCATAGTTATATCATATTCTGTTCATTGGTATCAAGTAAAATATATCAAATGTATAATGAGACTGGTGGTAGCCATAGCCACAAGCAGTAGCCATAAGCCATAGTTATCCTGTGGGTAATCCCTGAGAGACATTCATAAAGCTGTTCATAAATAAATATGAACTGCAGTTTTATTACATAATGGCACTAATTACTGTCATAATTGCGAATATATGTCGATATGTGTTGTAATTCAGGATGCTAAGATAGTCTATGCCTGAACTGTAGTGCTAAGTATCTGCTAATGTAGCACGCAAGGTGCAAGAAACAATATGCACAGGTAAAGAAAAAACGTGAGCACAGCTCTGTATTATGGCAAGAGCCAGGTAATCGCATTAATAATTATCCTGTCTCCTGCATTAACAAGATCAGCTTGGGCTTCCAGGGCGAGGGACAACTATCCCAGACCCCGGTAGCTTGGGTATCACAAAACTACCCCCATTAGACTTTGCCCCAGTAATCCTGATGGAAGCCAACAGCATAGAAATGCTGAATATTTCTGGAGGTAATCAGCCAAGACGTAATTCTGAATCTGTACCATATGCTAATGAGAAGGACAATACCCACCCATATCAAGTGTCACAGACACTATGCTACGTATATTTATGCCTTTGTAAGCCTATAAGATACTTTCAGATATATCCAGGGAAAGTTTTTTGTGCAGTAGGATTCCACATATGAAGTGGCTCTGAGTCGGTGTAAATGTAGTAGCTCTTTGAAATAAGTCATGGAGGACCATTGTCAACATGATCAATAATTTATTGATGATGAACATGATGTATTTTGTAAGTTGTGCTGTGATGAGTAAAAGTTACTGTTTCATAAATAATGAAATCATATTTTTGAGTTGGCATGCGGCTTTGTCTGAGTCTTGTGTCTCTTTCTCGGTTACGAAATGTTGGCTTTGTTTTGATACTCACGATACTAGGGATGTCGTTTTAGTTGTAGTGTTTAGCTTCTTGTGTGAATCCCCTCAACTGAAACAGCTCACTTCCTGAGATAAACTTGATACTCAGACGGAATAAATACTGGAAGCACATTACTGTGCCTTTCTGTAATCAGAGCTGGACTTTGTGCGGGAAGGGGTTTTGTTTCAATCTGTCAGGGAGTTGAGAGAGAGATACCCTCCTCACGGGGAAGAGATGTAACTGATAGCCAGATCAAACAGATTCCTCGCAAAACGCTGTGATATCAAGGGCAGTGAAGTTTGAAGTACTATCCAAGTCATAGACTTTGATTCTACCATCTCAAGTTAAAATATATATATATGAAAATAAAAAAAACTGTCTGGAAAGGTATTATGGGATGGTTTTGTGTTCATGAGAAGGATATTGCATCCTGGATGGATTAGGTCACCTCTTGTGCATTAAAACAAGGGTCTAACTGACCAAAAATACTCTCAAGTTACTTCCCAGGGTTGTGATCTGAGCTGTCTTTGACCTCTAGCTAGAGCTAGTTGGTATCCTTGAGGGCTTGATATTTATCGACTCCAACACAGTATGACATTACATGACAAGACTTTCAATTTGACGACCAATTTTATTTCCTTCTTCACTATTTCTCGTTTTAACGTTTTTGTTAAGAGTATATTTGGAAGACTTCAGCTAATGTCGTGTTGAACAATTTTTGTTGTTGTACTTTTCAGGTAGGTGCATGATGGGTGCTTTGTTTGCAGTAAAGTTTCAGGTGAGTATGATATGTTAGATTTTAAACCAGCCAGTCTATAATATTGAAAACCCTTAGAAACTTTTATGGGTTCCTGCTAATATAGATGCTTTCGCTATTGGCGCCTGAGTACCAGGGAACGAAGTGTCTGCTTGACATGCAGCCTGTCAGATAATGCCTTTGTGGGTCATTCTCAGGGATTCTCCAACTCATTAGTGTGTTTGTGTGATAAGAAATGCTCCCAGCAACCCCGAGACCCACCCAGATGCCGGAAAATGGCAGTGTGTTTTGTCCGGGCACATGAAGTGGAATGATTCTGCCGTGGTCCGTGCAGCATCACTGTCCTTCATGTGTCCCTCACAAATAGCGGCAGGGGTTTCAGATGTGTTCTTCTGTCAGCAACAACTTTAGTTTTAAATGTCAGACAGCACCAATCATGATATAGCGCCACATGTTTTGCATATTGATCGCCAGAAGACATAATCGAATGTATTAATGAACTTATATATCTGTGTATACATGTGTTTCCATGTTCGTGCAGCTCATGTTGTTTTGATCGGTTCGCACCAATAGAATGTCACCTTATTTCTTGCTTACAATACTGAGTATATACTTGAGGCACATCTGTCTGTTTTGGCGTGTGCACTGAGTTCACGTCTATCGGTGGGCGTTCATGGCTTCAGGACGTTCATGAGAGACACTCGATTGTTCACGGGACATATCTAGGTCATGTACGGTGTTGCTCAGAGATATTGTTATTCTGGTGGCAGCGTGTCATCAATGTAGTGTCGGGATCATTCCGTTCATCATCATCTACTCTGTTCAACGTTCTGTAAAATTCATTCGTGGAAAAACCAATGTTTTATGTATATAGCGGAGGTGATCATTATTCAGTTCGTGCATATTCGGGAAGATTTTTAGTCAGCTGGATTTGTGTAAATATTTGATTGTAGCCGAGAGGCGGGATTCTTCCCTGGTGAACCTTCGATCTGTAACCAACAACCATCCGTCTGTCTGTCCGTCTGCAGGGATTGGATCGCAATGGAACATGCCTGAACAATTAACGCTATCAATCTTTGCTCAACCACCAACTCTCTGGGTTGTCCAGATATAATTTCTTTCTACAAAACCTCCATGGTTATCCATTTAACAGTGACATAATTACGTGGGCTCTAGGATGTAACTATTGTAAGTAATTACTTGGCTGCCCCAGACTATATGGTTATCAATTTACGACAGTGCTACCAATTCTTAGGAAACACCTGTAATTAGTTTGATATAGGAAGTAATAAAAGTCCTCCTAGTTTTATCTTTCTAATTTTACCCTTAGTAATAAGCATTTAGCTTATAAATAGATTATGAGGACAGGGGAATCTATAATTATTGTTGTCTAATTTGAGGTATGGTATATCGATCATATATAATACATGTAGCAGGTGAGTGGAGAGAAGAAAATTATAGTCGTATCTTTCTCCAGCGCATCATTCTGAAAAGACTGCATGATTGTTTTGGCCACTACATTAATAATAACACCCAGAAGTGTTGACTTCGCAATTTGTGAGGAGTAGACACCTATATTTCTATACTTTATCTTGGAATAACGTCAGATTCAATATAGTATATATCTTGTATAATATGAACACACTGATATTGATACGAGTCAAAATGAGAATACAGCATTGTAAAAAGCTGATGGAATATTTTTTTGGGTTGTGTTCATCCTTTAGAAAGAATCTCCTTTCAAGAAATACTGAGAAAATTGTTCTTTAGTCTGTATGTTTGGATATCCAAAACATATGCCATCAAATTGCAACCTAAATTACTGAACAATTTTAATTTACAGTAATTAATGGGTATTTTACAGGGACATGCTAAGCATCCTAATTTATACATGTTGTAGGCTCAGTGCATCGTCAGTTTTCTGTGTGTAGTTATTGCAGTACCCTTTGGGGAGGAGGATTCTGTATGGTAGATAATCAACACTGCCATACTTACACAGTATATATCCGAGCCAAGAAAATTTGCAGGCGACATGCCTTCGTCATAGAAATCACGACAGGTCGGCATCCAACATGGTAGAGTCAACATTGAAGACCATTAAAGGTAAAAATTTGGGAGTGGCGCACATGAAACGACTGTAATCAGACTAGATGTCTACCTTATGCATGTTCTTGGTTTCAGGAAAATTTGATCTGTTGACATTGATTATGAAGTTACTGTTGATATAGAGCCAGATAATGCCATTTGCTGTATTGTTCCTCAGCCCAATGGGGAGGAAAAAAGCACTTAATATCATCATCGAATGGCAACATCGACATCAAAGTTGTATGTGCTTTTCATAATTCTCAGTCTGGGTATTCTATTGTGAGCATTTCCAAACTACATGTAATCTCACTTTTAGTGCTAAAACTGCTGAGATGTGGAATCAATTTATCATATTCATAACATGCCATGATGTATTACCGTCAATAATTCCTCCCACGTCTGAGAACTGTTATTTCACGCTTATTGTCATATATCGATTGATACATGGCATTGAACTTGTGTGTTTATTATGTGCGACTCATGCTAATGGATTAAATTAATAAGTACCCCCCTAGAAGCCATATTCATGGCTTGACATGTGTTGTTAACTCGTGCTATAGATCGGCACAAGAGCTGACTTCACAGAATTGCATGCCGCAAGACACAAGCACGTGAACAATGTTGATCCAGGATGGCGCTATTGTCACAAGTTGATCATTAGTGCAGCCATCACATCATCTTCCTCAAAACGCTAACCACTCTTTTAAACTAAAACGCCAGTAAAAAAACAGTCGGCCAAATGAAAACTGCCACCCAAGAAAATTGAGCTACTTGAGATCTTTACAAAGATCGTTTCTGGAGACATTTTTTCCCCTCGGCAAAAACAGCACGTGACTGAAATATTGACAGAGTGCAATTGGCTACAATTAGAGCATGCAGACCACACAGCCCCCAGATCTTGAGTCAGGTGTTCTTGATCAGCACTAGACAGTCTCCTCAAAACCAGCACCATGTGATTGTAATTTATATTTTTACCATAATACAGCTATGAATAACAGTCGGCGGTCAATCATTGCTATAGGTTATGATCGATGGCCGAATATAAGGCAAAAGAAGAAAAAAAAACTCTTTAGCACTTTTCTGAGATCTGTTTGGTTTCGATTCCCAAACATTTACATTCAGAACCTGTGATATTTTGCATTTTTATATACCATACCTGGGTATTAGCCTGAATTAGTTATCCAAAATCATTGGTCATCCATTTGCCCGCTACTGTATCATCACGGTTTTGTAATCACTTGTGCGTTGGTAGTTTTGGAAACTTATACTTAAATCCAGGGTATGATTGCAGTGGTTATCCACGTGCGCGCTGCGTCCAAACGTAGATGTTTCCTCGAGGTCATTTGCCACTGGGTCTCTGAACTGAAACTTTTTGTTCCGTCTGTGGGCCCAGCAGTGGCCAAAGTTTTTTTCCCTCCTGTCTTCCCTGTTGCTCCCTGGGTTTTGCCACACAATTACGTGGGAAGGAGTTTATCGTTAGCCATGTAGCCGTCACTTATCTGGGGGGTGCTCTGCATGATTTCGGACTCCCGGTCTCTGTGGCAGCCTGAGCCAGTGACCAGTAGCTGAGGCCTCACCTCTCTCACACGGTCTCCGTCCCAGTGCTGGGTGGCTGGGTGGGCGGTGGCAGTGGCCTGCTGCTGATGCCCTGCTCTCCTCCTAGCCTCTCTGGCAGTCTATCCTGCCTCTGTCCGTCCGTCCATCCGTCCGCTCAGGTGCCTGCCCCTGCATGCTGTGTGCCGTCTCTATCCACTGACAGCGCCACTCTAGCCATTGCCTGTGCATGCCCCCTCCTGCTGCAGGCAGCCTCTTGTCCACGGTCTTCTGGCCTCTTGGGGCTGTAACAGATGCAAGGAATGGTCAGAGTACAATAGTCCCTGAGACACAGGATAGTGTGACAGATTGGGATGACTTCCAAGCAGCAAATCATTACAATCACTGCATCATTTATTATGTAAGATTAATTACTGGTTATTGAGTGGTCCTGTTATGCACTCCAGTATGCCGTAGGATGGCATCATCGTAGGGCTACAATCATCTTCCGTCATTATCTATAGTGGCTCTGTAACTGTATATCACCAGTCTTAAAAAGTCATCTGAAAAGTCCTCCACCAAATCCACAAAATGAAATAACACAGCACTGTGAAACCATCCCTAAGTTATGATGTTTCTGGTAACAACAAGTAGCCCTGAATGTGTCAATCCTTGTTTGATATGTAATATTCATTGCTTCGCAAACCTCGGACGAATGTTTGACGACAAATATTGTTGCGACAACATGTGTGTTTAGTGTTTGTGTACATATCCCCATTAACAACACTTTCCAATCTGGATGGTTCTTATGTCGCTGTTTTGCATTTATATTGACCAAATTGTATACAGGTCCAGGAAGTTATGAATTTTGATATAAAGTGCTTCAAAACAGGCTATATTTAACTCCAAATTTGTGATGAAGACTTCTCTGTCGAAATGGTCCTTTGTAGTGGTCGATATTCGTATGTGTACACATTTTAGTTTGCCTGTTGACATTTCAAGTGGGTCTAGAATATTGTACCCTGTTTTCATTGAAACATTTCATGAAAGTGCAATATTGATTCCATGAAATTGAAAAGATAATGTTTGATTTTATGTTTTTAGTGTGAAGAGTTAATGTTTACTCAAGTTCCGGACATTGGTATTTTGATATCCAAATCAACTATGCTAAATTTCCTGGGGTAAATACTTGCTTTCACGTAGTTTCCGACTGCCTTTATTGGATATTTCATATCTGAAAATGAGTGTTCCACAGTTGGATACAAACTGTTTGTGTTTGTCAAATTTATTTTGAAGGATATTGGCTTTTACGAGTGTGTATCCTCTGTAGCACTTGACACTGTCTAGTGTTGTATCGCTGTATGTGGCTGCCTGCCTGTGATAACATCATTACGTAACTCGTGTGATTAGGCTCCTAGCTGTTTGCACCCAGTGTGTGCACGAATAAACCGTTGAGCGCACCAACACGTGCATTTACATACACACACACAGGCACAGTCAGTAGCAAAGGATATTAAATTTGAAGCTCATTTAGTGCAGTACATGTTCATGGAAAGGTTGATAACTTGAGAGGAAAAAACTTATAATGATAAGATTATATGGAAGCACATTCAGTACATCAATAGTAGTTTTTTCCAACCAGTGAAGTTAAGAGCAAAATCTATATACGTTGTAGCATATACAGTGTTGAATACAATGATAGTAAATGGTTGATCCTACAATCCATTCATACTGTTGACAAAAACATGCCACCAGGATCTGGCTTCCGGGACTTTATTCTGGGATTGCGTTTTATGGCCTGGATTCTCCCCGGATTCTCCGAGGAGTTTTTTTTTAGACCGGAGACAATTCATGGACGTGGGAAGACCAATGCCTCATGCATCTCCCAGAGTTTCCGGACTGTCTTTGAATGCTGGTCAGCGATCAGCGGGACACAACTTCAGATTATCACGTGTTATTCTCTGCAATTTGATTGGCAGTGAGAGTGCGCAGGCTGACTGGCAGTGACACTTGCCACAGCATGTGACGGGTGATTTCCGCACTGGCTGGCCGTCCAGTTCTATCAGCTTAATTAAAACAGTCCTAGAAGTGGAGACCATCGCTATTGATGACAGGAGGTGGCTGAGGTCAAACCCAGGTGCGCTGGTCACCAGCTGAAAGCTTCCATTCACATACCTGGTAATGCACTTCCTACTGTATTATGTGGGAATGTAACTTGCTCAAGATTAATGTTGGCTGAAGTGGATGAGAATAAATGACATGTCATCTAATTATTCTCCCCCAACAAACTTACTCATTGACCAGTAAGGAATGAATTGTTAACTATTATCACTGGCAGGAACAGTATCATGACATTTTGTATGTACCAGGAACCCTCCCATATCCAATTATTGACCCATCCCGTAAGATGACCTCTCTCCGAAGGTGACCGAAGTCTCAAACGATCCACAATAATGTTTCAAGATTGTTTTATTTTGTACTTTAAGTGGATCACTGGCTCCCTATCCTGTAAACCAATCACACATTTTTATTTTATGTGTAAACCAATCAAACATTAAACCAGAATCTGCCTGCAAAAGTCACCTTTACTGGAGCTTGAACTGAACAGACGCTTTGAGAAGTATTGTGAACAGTGCTTTCATTAGATCTGTCCTCACGCAGGTCTGCTTATAACGTGGTCTGATTGCACTCACGGACCATTGAAGACATTGAATGGAAACAGTTAATCATTCTGATTGTTCTGAAATGCACTTCAAAACATGGTTGATTTCACACTTTACAATCTTATATCATGTTTTCCTTGAATTATCTATGTAAACCAATTGCTTTTGGTTGGTCCTTTGGTTAGATGAGTTAGGGAGGTTTACTGTTCATACGACTGTGGAACTTGTGTATGTCGGAACAGAGTATCCAAGTACCTTTGCTTGTGAATATGTTGCAAGAATTTATAATGTGAAAGTATATTGTAGCTTCAGGAAATATCTATGATACTTACTGCTCTCCAGTTTTGTTTGATTCTGCTCAAAATTTCCTTATGTAAGTAACATTGAGTTTGCCCATCATCGCCTTTCCCATTGGTAAAATTAATGAGTTTTCCTTTGAAAAAAAATATTGTGGTGCTATCCTTTTGTTCAAAGCTTTTTACTGATTAAACTGTACCTATATCCATGATTGCCTCCTAAATATTGCCTTTTAGTGACTACAGCATATCACATGTTCCCGTAATAAACAGAAAGGAATGCCCATGGGCAGTTCACATATATAAATTGGTCAGGACACATGATTTTGAATTATAAGTTAAATCAGAATATTCGCTCATACAGTTTTGATCTCGAGACTGAGTCACGTGTCTCGGCACATGCAGATGTAGAAAGATCATCTTGTTTTACTTCTTGATTCAATTAATCTGGAATTATGTTCAATTCTGGTTCACTATCTTCTAAGTGAAATGGAAAGTCTGTAATCAAGCTAATGGAGGTTGTATATGTTTAAAACAAAGTGAGCAACCATTTAGCCTCGTGAACCATAGCCTCAATCGAACATCATATGTTTAATGGGAATGACCTAAGGTACAAGAAGCAAGAATATAGATATCTAGTTCAGATTTTTATCGTCTGAATGTGTAATTTTCTTTTTTGAAATTTTGGTTTTGCTATATGCTTGTGGGTAGACTGACATATACAGAGCATTTAAGTTCAATACCGAAATCCATTTTATAATAGAACAAATAGATATTGTTTACTTGCAGAAGATGAATTCCTTGATGATTGTGTGAAGAAATGATTAGAACTTCGTGCTGAACACACTTGTGATGCTCATGGTCTGTACACAAAATATAATTGCGGCATTTCTCGTAGTGAGAAGGATAGGCCTGTTCGTTACTAATTACAAAAATGCAGTGTTGATTAGCAAGACAAAAGCTGCAAGAAAAAAACATATGAACAAGATTGTGTTCTTTAGAACCATGATAGAACATCTCTGTATGCAGCTCACTTGTGTGTAGGAAGAACATCGTCTCACTGTTCCATGACCTTGCTCTCAGCCCTAACACATGTTATCCTCTCTCCCCTCCAAAAGCACTCCCCCCCCCCCCCCCCCCCCTAGTCATTTCCAGATGAATGTGACACCATATCATATGAATGAGGCTATTAGTTTAGTTTCATTAGTTCAAGGTGAACAAAACGATCATGGATTTTTGTTGTTATAAATGACTTATATCTTGGACAGCTGGCGTTAAGCTTTGACCTTTTTCCTCAGTCATGTTCCTTGCGTTTTCTTGCTATATACTCGACTCATTCCGTCGCTGCCCACTTCACCCGTTTTTTCCGCGGTTGTCTCCGGTAACAAGGACATCAGCTGGGACGTCTTGGATCGGACCTGCCGTCTCCTGAAAGAAAAATGACTTCGTCAGATATCGGGACACTCACAGCCGAGGCTGCTGATTGGCTGATTGTGCTGATGGATGGAGTCGGAGCCGCCCGGGGGCTCGGTGGCGGAGCGGTACTGCATACCTGGGGCGTGATCTCTCGTTCTTCAAGTCAGCTGTCAGACGACACGGTGGGATTGTCAAAACTGTGAACTGTGTCCTGCTCTGGGAGACATCATTTTGAAATAATATACCCTAGTTGTAAGCTCGTGTCAGTGGAATTCCAAAGCATTTGACATAAAGTCTGTATACTGTGTGTTAAATGATTAATGACTTTTCACATATATTTTCAAAATGTGATAGGTACATGTATTTATGATTTCCAAAGAGACTACAAATTACAACCAAATAAATCAAAACATGAGCAAATGTTGATAAATGAAAACAATCTACATGTATGTGGAATGCAAAACAGATCATTCAATATTCCAACATTTAAAATCCTCCCACTATCAGGACATTTTCATGTGATGGGGATTGATGTGCATGGAGTAGCACCTACCATACCGAAAAAGACTGCTGATTTGAGTATTAAATTTAGCTTGCAGGACAGTTTTATTAGAGTTTTGTCCAGTAGCTGTGGTGAACTTTTCAAACAAAATTTTCAACGATTTCTCTTGAAAAACTGCAAAAGTCAAATACATTTACTGACATAGGAACTGGCGTGGGCAACAGCTAGACCTTTTCCAGTTTCATTTGCGATAGACTACATGTAAGACACTTTGATTGTTGGATAAATTATGCGGAATAAGAGGCCATTAACAGGTGAAGACACAAGTTCCGAGATCTATAAATCCTGATCTGTAAGTCCTCTCTGTAGAGACAGGGTAGATCATGATGGACATTCCACACCTTTTAGATGTTCTGGTGAAACCGGAATTCTATCTCTGCTCAATACATTCAAGCTGTCTCTCTGTTCCTTTGTTCCCCAGTGTAAAGGAAGAATTAAAGGCAATAGCCAATGTTGAGTCTGGGTGCAAGGAAGGAAATACACCTGAAAGGGAATACACATGAAGGAGAACAAAATGTCTTGTGAAATTATTGCCGCAAGTTTTTGCCCACCAACATATCATTTACCACACGGTATTAAGAGTTCATGTCGATATATTTCCTGTGCATACATTGCAACCCAGACATGCTATTAGCAATACTTTTGGAATATGAAAGTTTTTTTACGAAAACATGTTACCAACTGATCAAACTTTGCAGTGTTCGAGGTACAATGATCGTTGTGTTTTAGCCCTGAGTATCGATTGCTTGGTTGAGTTGAGACGAACCCTGGCCTTGTCCAATCAATCTTCTGTCATCCCATATATACATTCTACATTAGGACATATTTCCCGTCAATCGCAGCCTCTGTGGCTCCATGAAATCATGTGGTGGTTCGTTCATGTCACAAATTGATATTTTCGTAGTGTTCTTTCTTCTAAATGATGACAACTCTTTCCAGTTCTGACACGTCCTTTATTACTCGTAATTCGTCGTTATAAATTAACACAATTCAAACATGATGGTACTTGGCCGATGGACGCCAACTCTCTCCTTTTGAGAGAAATACAAATTTTTGACCGCCAACGCGGGCTTACATGAATATTCATTACCTTTAATTGTTCAGGATCCAATCCTGACTCAGGAAGACATATCCCCTTTCAGATTCATGAATAAAGTTTGAATACAACCAATGATCGTCATTGTTTTGTGGGCTTATACTACATGAATTACAAAGTTTGGTGCGTCGGTCGTTTTGACACTTGACATCTCTCAGTTACATTTACTTACAAGAATTAATCCGATGTACATGAACAAATACACAAGTTATTAAATTGTTCTTAATCTTCAAATCACTTGTATACAATAATTATAATTGTATCCCCCGAACAAAGTTCGGCGGATACTATGGATTTGGCTTCGTCGTCCGCGTCCGCATCCGCATCCGCAGAGATTTTCTTGTGAACGCGCTACAGGCCGCAATTCTCACCCGATCACCATTATTTTTTGCAGGCACATATATAATGGTAAGATCCCGACACCAATCGATTTTGGTTGCCGTGGCAACTGAATTGGTCGTTTGGGGACACATTTTGCATTGAAAACAGCCTGTTTGAGACACATGGCTTGTGAACACGCTACAGGCCGCAATTCTCACCCGATCACCATTATTTTTTGCAGGCAGATATATTATGGTAAGATCCCGACACCAATCGATTTTGGTTGTCGTGGCAACTCAATTGGTCGTTTGGGGACACATTTTGCATTGAAAACAGCCTGTTTGAGACACATGGCTTGTGAACGCTCTACAGATGGCAATTTTTTACGAATCTCGATAATATTTGGAAGTGTTGTGGGGAAGGGCTGTCACACGAAACCAATCGTTTTTTAGAATGATCATATAAATATTAATATGTTAACAGCCTAACTTATTACAGAATTTTGAAATATCCATTTTGACATGTACAATCATTCCAATAGCCTGTACAATGGAAGGAAATGACACTGGTTTCTTGTTCAGAATGGAGAACTGAAGTTTTCAGTGAAAACAGGACGATATTACTGAATAAGTTAACATTATTTTTAATAGTTAAGTCTATTATTGACCACAATAAAAATAGTTAAGACAAGAAATATTTATTATTAACCTCAACAAGGTAAATGTTTTGTCCAGTACAAATTTCATGGGTGTAACTGAATAAGTTAACATTATTTTCACTAGTTAAGTCTATTATTGACCACAATAAAAATAGTTAAGTCTATTATTGACCACAAAAAAAATAGTTAAGATGAGAAATATTTATTATTAAGCCAGTGTTCAAAACTAATTGGAAATACAACCAGACCGCAGGGCTGGTAAGTCCTAAAAGTTACCAGCCCTGCCCAAAAGTTACCTGCCCTGTTTTGGAAGTTAAATAAGTGAGTGATATTTTGAAAATAAAATACAACAAGGATTGCCATCTTTCATAGAGTTTATTCTTCAATGCACAATGCAAATCATAACCATCCATACAATAACAAATGTTCAATACTGAATGTTCAAGTCGATAACTAAATGCAATACTGTATTCAAAATTTCAAACTCCAAATTCTAAGTACAAACGTGTACTTCATCACTTCAGTACCAACTCATGATACTTTTATTCACATTCAGAGTCAGAATCACCCTCACCCAACTGACCAAAGTCGATATCGGACTCGGATTCCGAGCTACATTGAGACTGAGAGTTGTTGTTACTCTCCTGATCAGTTTTCCCACCCAGCTTTCTTCTCCTGATGAAATTTGGTCTCCTGTTGTGATTTGAGTTCCAATGATGAATCGCAGGAGTGGGGTCGAATGTCGTAACTGGGTCTGAGATCAGCTGGATGGTCATCAACATGGTCAACGTGGAGCTTTTCAGACGATTCCTGTATGATGTTTTTGTCACTTTTAGCTGTGAAAAGCCCCTCTCACACTCCGCACTTGTTGCTGGTATCGAGAGGATTAGATCAACAACGTCTAGGAAGTTTGCAAACCTGCCTCTGTACAAGGAGTTGATCTGAACCCAGTTCATTTGGTGGGGTTTGTGACTGAGGGAAAACATGTAAATGTTCAATGTGTATTTACTATTAGCAATAAATTTTCAATATGTATTTACTATTAGCAATATCTCCAACGAAAATGTACTATGCTAATACTATCAATACGATGTATTACCAAGTTTACTAAGGAGACTGATCATGTAATTCATGTTCAAATGTTAATATCATATACCTAGTGTACATTTCCTGTTTGAGTTGGGTCCACTCTGGTTCCACCATATAAATGTCAACCCCATGGTTTTGTAGCAGCTCACGGTAGTGATCGACTAAAGCCGCTAAGTATGCATCTCCAAAATCTGTGAACAAACGAAAATATTTTGCACCTATTAAAACCACTCAAATCACAATCTGTGAAGTAAGAAAAAATACAGAATATTTTTAATCAATACCAGCAGCGTCAGTATAAGTTGGAGGCCAACATGTCAAGTCTGCCAACTTAGTTGCTTCAAGCAGACCAGAATCTAGGTCGGAGAATCGGTTCTCTACAGATCTGATGAGGGCCGTGGAGACCTTTGTGACCTCTGACTTTATTGTCCCTTCTTCGCCTTGGAGTTTTTCACCTTGATACACATTTTCACTAGCATCCAGAGATGATGCGAATTCCCGTTGTTTTGGCCCAGGCCTGAATGATGCAGAAATTTACAAAATGTAAATGTATGTATAATGTGTACAATGTACATGTTTTTTTTTAAAGCAAAAACGCAATGTAGTGATGCAGGCATGTAGTCTATGATGTAGATCTATTCAGTATACTATCAATACTATTCACATGCCTCGTCTTGAGTTTTTCCAAGCTGGCGATCACTGCTACTATTTGTTGATGCACTGTGTACACACAGGAAGCTTTGTTTTGCAACGCCATTGACAGGTTCACCAGAATTGCCAAAAGATCAACCATGAAGTGGGCAAATTGTATCACTTGTAACGATCGAAGCTCTCGCAGGAGGAATTTTGCCTTGGCTTGAACAGCTGATTGACTTGGAGTGATGACAACCTGCAATTATTTATTTATTTATTTATTTATTGTGTGCCTGTTTAAATGTGGCAGTGTGAGTGTGACAGTATGAGTGTGACATACTAAGTATTGAGATCTGCAAAAGAAGCAACCACCAAAATGGTTAATACTGTAAATTATGATAAATGTAGATGAATATCACTGCAATCACACAGTATCATATTATATGTTACCTGGCCAAGGTGCATGATATAGGCTTTGTAGCCTCGAAACATGCTGGCGATGGCTCTTTGGGTGTGATTAACCCATCTCGTACCACCGACCCTGAGAGGTGTGACAGGTGCCTCCCCTACAGCGTTGAATGCTCGTTTCAAACCAGCGGTTTGCTTTGGACTTTTGTGGTAAAACTTGAAAAGCTCATGCAGAAGTGTATCAACTTTTTTGTAGATTGGAGATAGCTTCATGGCATCTTTGAAAGAAAGCTCAACTCTGTGCGCCATACACTTGACCAGGACAATGGAGCTGTGGAGATCGCTTCGAAACAGTGAAATAACACCATTTTGCATACCAGAGTTCACACTAGCACCGTCTGAGGTGAAACCAACTATCTTCCTGAGTACATCATCCATTGATATATTTGTGAACACGATCGCCCTCATGATGGAGTTGAATATGCCTCTCGCATTGGCGGTCTCACAGTCAATCATCCCAAGAAAGTAACAGTAAACCTGCCCATGAATGGCGAAGTGGATGTACACTATTTCATTTTCCACAACAGATATGTCTGTCGAACCATCCGACATCAGTGAGGCGAACTTGGCTTCCAACAATTTGCTTTCAATGACATCAGCACGAACATACTCGCTAATAGCCACCATGAACTGCTTGCAGCTTACGTCATTTCGATAACTCTGGCCAATATCAACACCTTTTCGCTCATCAGCCTGACACATCCACACAAAATCTGTGATTGGCCTGCAGTGTTTTGCTATAGCATGCGTGTTTATGAATAACTTCGTCAGGCGGTCAAAAGTTTTGGCATTTAATTGTTGCAATGCCTTTTGTGCAGGCTGCTCACCTGGCTTTGCATTCCTTGCCGCATACTTTATCTGAGCAAACTGGTGACCCTCGGACTTTTCATGACCCACAAGTCCATCATGTCGTAGATTTTTACATCCCAACACGAATGGCCCATTAGCGTATTTACGATATCTACTTGCGTCCTGCAAGGCACCGGTTTGTTTCCCATCTGTCGCTGACTGACCAAATTCACTTCTGCACACTCTACAGTGCAGTTCATTTTCGTCTTCATCAATGACAAGCCACGATTCAAATTCATGCTTCCATGAAGGTACGATCTTGCGCTTTCTTTTTGTGGCATCGTATACCTTGTTGGCGGCTTTGCTGTCAACTTTTGTTTTTTTTTCTTTTGGTTCGAGGCCAAGAAATTGCCGCAACATGACCACGCGTTCTTGCGTCTCTCTACTGCTATTGATTATATCTGTTTCTGTTAGGTAGTCTGTGATTGGCTGTTGAAATGACGTCGTTCGACATAAGAACCAATGAGATAGCGCGATGTATTTCAATGTTGGAAGTGAAGGATGGTGTGGTTCATCGTGGTTTTACCGACAATGGGAATTCCCCAGTTTCAGATAGACAGTTCGACAAACATTTATCGTGTTTGTATAGATTTTATTTCTGAATATAACAATCATGAGATTCACGTCGCAGTCTTGCAGCAGTGATTACTAGATACGGACACCAGTATATATTAGAAATACCCAGTTATTTTTGAATATTTCGTAAATATCGTTGGAAATATGATTCAAATATCAACCAGACCATCGGGCAGGAAACTTGGCAAAGTTACACGCCCGTCACAAAAGTTACCCGTCTCGGGCGTGCGGGCGGGCGTTATTTTGAACACTGATTAAGCTCAACAAGGTGAAAGTATGTCCAGTACAGATTTCATGGGTGTACTGAATAAGTTAACATTATTTTTACTAGTTTAGTCTATTATTGACCACAATAAAAATAGTTAAGACAAGAAATATTTATTATTGGGCTCAACAAGGTAAAGATTCTGTCCAGTAGACATTTTATGTCTGTAACCAAATAAGTTAACATTTTTTTTGCTAGTTAAGTCTATTATTGACCTCAATAAAAATAGTTAAGATGAGAAACAATTATTGTTGAGCTCAACAAGGTTAAGGTTTTGTCCGGTAGAAATTTCTGGGTGTAACCGAATAAGTTAACTTTATTTTTACATGTTAAGTCTATTATTGACCACAATGAAAATAGTTAAGACAAGAAATATTTATTATTGGGCTCAACAAGGTGAAGGCTTTGTCCAGTAGAGATTTTATGGCTGTGACCGAATAAGTTAACATTATTTTTTGGCTAGTTAAGTCTATTATTGATCACAATAGCTTTTTATGAGAACATTGATCAACTTTTACTTTGAATTTCAACTTGAGACCATGTTTGGCACAAATTATGAGTTAAAATATAACTTATGGTGAAAAGTTCGATCTGGCTCCAATTTCGTCATCTTGAAATGCAGTTTTGGTCAACTTTTACTTTGAATTTCAACTTGAAAGCATGTTTGGCACATATTATAAGTCGAAATATAACTTATGATGAAAAGTTCGATCTGGCTCCAATTTCTTCATCTTGAAATGCAGTTTTGGTAAACTTTTAGCTTGAATTTAAACTTGAAACCAAGTTTGGCACATATTATGAGTTAAAATATAACTTATGACGAAAAGTTCTATCTGGCTCCAATTTCGTCATCTTGAAATGCAGTTTTGGTCAACTTTTACATTGAATTTCAACTTAATACCAAGTTTGGCACATATTATGAGTTGAAATATAACTCATGGCGAAAAGTTTGATCTGGCTCCAATTTCGTCATCTTGAAATGCAGTTTTGGTCAACTTTTAGTTTGAATTTCAACTTGAAATCAAGTTGGGTAGGTATTATGAGTTAAAATATAACTCATGACGAAAACTTTGATCTGGCTCCAATTTTGTCATCTTGAAATGCAGTTTTGATTAACTTTTACTTTGAATTTCAACTTGAAACCATGTTTGGCACATACATGTATTATGAGTCGAAATATAACTTATGGTGAGAAGTTCAATCTGGCTCCAATTTCGTCATCTTGAAATGCATTTTTGGTCAAATTTTACTTTGAATTTCAACTTGGAACCAAGTTTGTAAAATATTCTGAGTTGAAATATAAATAGGTGAAAAGATTGATCTATCTGTATTTTAGTTATTTTATCAAACATGTCGAATGGAAATTCATATAAAGAGATTTCAGTGGTGATTTTGAATTCGACCTTCAATAACCTCGGAAAATCAGTGCAGCAATTTTGGTGGTGAAGAAAAACAGTTGTGACTTGAGATTTAACATTTCTCTGGTAATCTTTTTTAGCACTTGCTCTAGTTTTTCACACTTGACAGTGATATATTTGGGGCAACAGAGATGATAGGGCTACGGGGGATACACCCAAGCGGTCGTAGGCGACCGGAAGCATCTAGTTTTTTTTTTTATCTATGATAATTGCCCTTCGTTTAATTTTTGAATCTCCTGATTCAATTCTGATGACAACACACAGAATCTGGAATTTTATGTTATATTTTCTAAACTACTTCTACTTTGTACTTTCATCATTCACATCCATGCTCAGATCTATGATAATACATATGATTGTTACAACTATGACACTTGCATGGAAACTTGATTCATGGTACATGTACCAAAACAATTTACTACTCAATCGGGTATTTCAGCTATGTAGATATAGCTACCCATTTCATAGCACCATCGTATGACATTGCACACTTCAATGTCGGAAACACCAGTCCGTTCTTGGACTTCACTCTCATAACTCCATATATAAGCATGTAAACATTTCATGTTTGTCACCAATAAAACAGTAGTACGAGTACAAGTTAGATGACATGAGACATTCGAAAGTATGAGTTGCTCATTATGACAAAATACAGTCAAGTTTGTCAGATTACACCTGAAGATACAAGATTGTACAGAGAGAGAAAAATTTTAGTGAATTTTGATGCGCGGCCTAAACTGACATATTTACAATACAAACTGAACATTCAGACATAACCTGTCATAGGATAAGTTCTAGAAACAGACCTATGCTGATACTTTGGTACTGTACAATGTACAAAAAGTGGCAACGATGACAGCAGAATACAAGGTATCGCACATTTCAAACAATCTCACATGAATGATTACAATTATTCAGCTCAACCTGAATATTATTGGACCTACATGTCCTTTCGCCGTTTACGGCTTTTCCCTTTCTGGGTTTTCGTGACATGGAATTTGCGTATAACTTCTTCTGGAAGGTCTACCTCATGTTGGGTGTTGATTGAGTTGGTTAGCGAGATCAACACGGATGACAGATCCGCGTGGTCGCTCTTGTTGTTGTTTATGTTCTCGACGCCCATTTCCGCTTCTGATTGGTCAGAAGTTGGGAGCGAGGCCGTGACGTCGGCGGGCGGCTGTTGCTCTTGTTGAACTGCAGCTGGAGTCGACTTCTGTCCTCTCTTCGAACCGCTTCTGGTTAGCATTTCTATACACTTGTAGGAGAGATTTATGTCTGTGCTGTAATCCTTTTCAATTTTTCTATAGTCAACTGTTTCTGCGAGTTCTTGACTTCTTGTTGCAGTTGTTTTGTTTGTTTTTTTTCGTGTCAGCTTCAATTATCCGCGGAGGGTGGCGAACGGAACTGCCGTGCAATGCAGACCCGTGGCGGTGATTATCACCAATAATGGTCCCGAGATTTATGGCGGCGATATCCGATTTCGCGGTCGTATAAATGTTCTTCTCTTTGCGGTCGCTTTGCGGAGAGGTCTTGGGCGGGATCGTTGGAATTCCTCCACCAAATTTTGTAGCGTTCTTTCTTCTAAATGATGACAACTCTTTCCAGTTCTGACACGTCCTTTATTACTCGTAATTCGTCGTTATAAATTAACACAATTCAAACATGATGGTACTTGGCCGATGGACGCCAACTCTCTGCTTTTGAGAGAAATACAAATTTTTGACCGCCAATGCGGGCTTACATGAATATTCATTACCTTTAATTGTTCAGGATCCAATCCTGACTCAGGAAGACATATCCTCTTTCAGATTCATGAATAAAGTTTGAATACAATCATGATCGTCATTGTTTTGTGGGCTGATACTACATGAATTACAAAGTTTGGCGTGTCGGTCGTTTTGACACTTGACATCTCTCAGTTACATTTACTTACAAGAATTAATCCGATGTACATGAACAAATACACAAGTTATTAAATTGTTCTTAATCTTCAAATCACTTGTATACAATAATTATTTTTTTTTTTTTGATCTATGATAATATCTGCATGTTCTGTTACAAGCCTGAGACAGCCAGTGTCTTCATGAATGAAACTGAACTGTGCAGTGTGTTTATCAATCCTACACATTTCGTGGAAATAAGTTGTTTACTGTTCTTTCTGAATAGCCTTATTGTGGCATCCTTCTCACCAATGTGCTGTAATTTGCACTGTTGTGCATGTTGTAACAGAGCAGTGACTGTGACAACTGTGGGGATGGACAGGGAATTGATGGGGGAGGGGGGGGGGGCAGATACCTTTGGATCATGCATCAGGATTATAGCCAATTAGCAATGTGCCTGATCCATTGTGTCTGCCAGTTTATGGAGGTGTGTTCCATCCAATTATCACAATAAATTGTTCCCTCTTGGTGTCCCTACACAATGTCACAATCACTGGGTTACTACTAATGAGCGGAAACAAGCTGGGAAGCTTATCCAATAGCTCATGGGTCAGTGAAGTTCTGACACGCAAGGAAGGGATATAAAACCGACCCATGGCTGTTCCCCAGGAGATAAATAGTGTTACACCGTGCTATCAGGTCTGTGGACCTCTTGTATCAGAGAGCGGCTCCCAGTGTCCCAACAATTATTCTTGTGGGTAATTGGAAGTGGACAGGGTGGGGCGAGGTGTGCTCAGAGGGGCCTTCCAATCCAGAACAAAGGGCTGTTGATAAACAAAAACTGCCCCCACTTGGTCTAGTAGTTGTAACATATGAAGATCTATTGTGGCAGATTGTACAACGTCAGAGATATCTATCAAAAGTTCTGAGTTAGGATAAGGAGATCCATATTGCTAACTGAAGTCAGTCTGAAAAATTATCAAAGAACAAGCAATTTGTATAAAACCTTAATTGTAGATTGAACATATTTGTTTGGAACATTTCATCAACAAGCCATATGTTTGGAGGACGTATCCCAAAACTTGTGATAAGACAAAATCAAATTTGTTTAGTTTAAGCCCAGCTGATACATGAGTTAACCATTGATTTTACGATAACAATGTTATCAGGAAATAAAAGTAGATTTATGATGGATATAATTGTCTTTTGTAGCTACTCTCTACATAAACTATGACTTCACATCAAAGAATATACCATGAGAGACCGGTAATATATGTTAATGAATATGATGCTGGAGTACCTCTGCAGTCATTGCAACTTAACTGTATTCATCGAATATCAATGAAGTTGTTTTTTGCTGAGACAATTTTTCCATCAAGTCTCTTACATTATATGCCCTGGTAAATGCGCTGGGCGCTTTGCAAAAAACAAGAGGGTTCATGGTTTTACTCTGTTGTACAACCATTCCGTTTTGTTCTTTTGTGTGTTGTAATGCATGGGCCATTTGATTTCACTGTTGTATGTTGCAATGTACCAAGGTGAAGAAATCAGTCTGGAGTCGGCCTTGAGTGATAAGCCCCCATGTTCCCCTGTATTCAAGTTTGTGGTCTTGAAAGTTCAGTCTCACTTATCATATTTTGAAGAGAAAAAAATTGTATTTCTTATCCCACAGGTTGCTTATAAAATACAATGAGTGGTGATAAAATGTGGTGGATCCTGTGTTTTAAGACCACCCAAGGGACCCCGAAAAGGTGGTCTTAAATGACAGGTGGTCTCTCATGACAGGTTCATTTACATGATGAAAGGCCACTTGGGACCAAGTGTAGCGGTCTTAAAACACAAGGTGGTCTCTCAAACCAGGTGGTCTTTAACACAGGATCCACTGTATTTGGAAGTAGCACATCTCCTATAGTTTGATGGTTATTATGAGCTTCCTTCGGCGATAATATTATGATATATGGCAAGAAAATTACAGTGTACTTGAGCTGGAAACATATGGTCTTAAAATTGGTGTCTTTATGTTGGTGCTGGTGTCTTCTGTACCACAAGTGTTTCTAAAGAATCTATTTTATAAATCAGATACTGTTATTGTCTCAGGAGATTTTATCAGTCGATAATGACTGTTGTGGGGTGTATCCCTTGGAAATGAGACATAACCAGGCCTAATATAATCTGCGTCACGGAGATAACCTCGCACTAAATGATTGTGGTCATGTCAATAACTTATTGTTCTTCCCTAATGATATATATAGGATCATTTCTTGGAAAAAAAGTTATTTCAAGAACCAGGAATTAGATATTCTATCCCCTAGGAAACTAATACTACAGGACGGAATGTTGTATGTAAAACGATAATTACTATAATCTTCCCCTCCACTATCCAGATCAAACAGTTGATCTTCTGTCATCTTTTTAGCACAAGATCTCCCCACAGAACACACTCGCTGTTTTACTAGGTTCTGATTGTGTCACTGTTGAAGACTAATTGGATGTGTTTATCCACCTTGGCTCATCATCTGAGATATCATCTCATTATCAATATATTTGCCTTCATTTGGGTGGAATAATGAATGTTTTTTAGTCGTTCAAAGAAGGAAGGTCAAACTGTTACAATAAATTGGAACATCATCAGAATATATAGAAGTGTAACAGGGTCAACAGAGAAACACGGATCATTACTGGCATGTCGAGGTTGTGGGGTCCACTAATTAGGACAATATAATAACAGTTTTAGTTTTCCCAGTGTTGTCAACGTTGGGTAAAGTTGTCAGAAATGATCTTTATTGTGGGTTTAATGCTGATATCAATACAGCATTTTAACAAATACCAATAGGTTTTGAGCACCCCTAAAAACATGAAAATGAAAAAATAATTTGTCAATTTGTTAGTGGCGAGAGTTAGGATTGCTATCAAAATGGTCCCCTGATATTTGTGATTCAGGCTGTGTTTAGTCTGAAAGGAACATTATCTCCAAATATATGGTGTCTTTGTTACTTTAGTTAAATCTTGGAAGCAAACTTGATGGATTGGGTTCTGTCAGTAAACCAGACCTTGGTCCATACTTTATCGCGCCTCACAAGCTGTAAGCCTCATGTAATGTGATTAGGTATATAACTTTGAGCCGCTTTATCCCTTGCGATCAGTGACCTCTCTGTTGTGACATACCCATGATGTCATTTACCAGCAAGATGCTTTTTACTTAAACTCAAGATAAGAGTTCTGGTATATTGTCCAAGATGTTCAGCTTGCTCATTGTCTTTTACCTCAGTTCTTGTAGCTCCTTTAACTAAACACTTTGCAGCTGTTGTATATAGTATTAGGGTCTTCCAGGCATGATAAAACATGATACTCGCTTGTTGATGATTTCCTCTGCTCAAAGAGACTTTCAAAACGTCTTTTGATCGAGAGTCACATTTTGTAATGCAACAGAATAACATGAATTGATGCAATAAAATAAATGTGAGATAGTGGAAAACCGGAAGGCGAAGCAGAACTGGCAACAAATTTTAGTGAGAAATCATGTTCCCTCATGTTTTACTATTACTAGTACCTAAATTACCAATTTTAGCTGCTGCTACAAGTGTCTTAGCTGACAGTTATATTCATTATTCTTTTGTAAAATATTTGCAAGAGAATTATTCATTCACTTCTTTTCCTCCAGGCATTCTCCATATTAATTATTTCCATATGAATATTTTGTTCAATTTGGAAAAAAATATTTCGTTCTTTAATACCTGTATTCAAAACACTAATACTAGCAGTAACATATGATGTTTATGCTTTCATATTATTCAGTAGTACCTCAGTGCCCTAACACATGTTAGCCTCAACTGCCCCCCCCCCCCCCCCCCCAGCTTCATTAGTTCAAGGTGAACAAAACGATCATAGATTTCTGCTGTTATAAATGACATATCGTGGACAGCTGGCGTTAAGCTTTGACCTTTTTCCTCAGTCGTGTTCCTTGCGTTTTCTTGCTATATACTCGACTCATTCTGTCGCTGCCCACTTCACCCGTTTTTTCCGCGGTTGTCTCCGGTAACAAGGACATCGGCGGGACGTCTTGGGTCGGACCTGTCGTCTTGCGAAAGAAGAATGACTTCGTCAGATATCGGGACACTCACAGCCGAGGCTGCTGATTGGCTGATTGTGCTGATGAATGGAGTCGGAGCTGCCCGGGGGCTCGGTGGCGGAGCGGTACTGCATACCTGGGGCGTGATCTCTCGTTCTTCAAGCGACAGTCAGCTGTCAGACGACTCGGTGGGATTGTCAAAATTGTGAACTGTGTCCTGCTCTAGGAGGCATCGTATTGAAATAACAAACCCTAGTTGTAAGCTCGTGTCCGCGGAATTCCAAGGCATTTGACATAAAATCTGCATACTGTGTAAAATGATTAATGGCTTTTTACATATATTTTCACAGTGTGGTATGTATTTATGATTTCCAAAGAGACTACAAATTACAACCAAATAAATCCAAAACATGAGCAAATGTTGATAAATGAAAACAATCTACATGTATGTGGAATGCAAAACAGATCATTAATATTCCAACAGTTTTGTCCAGTAGCTGTGGTGAACTTTTCAAACAAAATTTTCAACAATTTCTCTTGAAAAACTGCAAAATGTCAAATGAATTTACTGACATAGGAACTAGCGTGGGCATCAGACCTTTTCCAGTTTCATTTGCAATAGAATGTCATGTAAGACACTTTGATTGTTGGATAAATTATGCGGAATAACAGGCCATTAACGGGTGAAGACAGAAGTTCCGAGATCTATAAATCCTGATCCGTACGTACTCTCCACAGCGACAGTGTAGATCATGATGGACATTCCACACCTTTTAGATGTTCTGGTGAAACCGGAATTCTATCTCCGCTCAATACATTCAAGCTGTCTCTCTGTTCCTTTGTTCCCGATTGTAAAGGAAGAAATAAAGTCTATAGCCAATGTTGAGTCTGGGTACAAGAAAGGAAATACACACGAAGGAGAACAAAATGTCTTGTGAAATTAATGCCGCAAGTTTTTGACCACCTACATATCATTTACCCCACGGTATTAGGAGTTCTTGTCAATATATTTCTTGTGCATACATTGCAACCCAGACATGCTATTGGGAATACTTTTGGGATAGGCAAGGTTTGTCTCCAAGAATGTTACCAACTGATCAAACTTTGCATTGTTCGAGGTACAATGATCGTTGTATTTTAGCCCTGAGCAAGTATCGATTCCTTGGTTGAGTTGAGACGAACCCTGGCCTTGTCCAATCAATCTTCTGTCATCCCATATATACATTCTACATTAGGACATATTTCCCGTCAATCGCAGCCTCTGTGGCTCCATGAAATCATGTGGTGGTTCGTTCATGTCACAAATTGATATTTTCGTAGCGTTCTTTCTTCTAAATGATGACAACTCTTTCCAGTTCTGACACGTCCTTTATTACTCGTAATTCGTCGTTATAAATTAACACAATTCAAACATGATGGTACTTGGCCGATGGACGCCAACTCTCTCCTTTTGAGAGAAATAAAAATTTTTGACCGCCAACGCGGGCTAACATGAATATTCATTACCTTTAATTGTTCAGGATCCAATCCTGACTCAGGAAGACATATCCCCTTTCAGATTCATGAATGAAGTTTGAATACAACCAATGATCGTCATTGTTTTGTGGGCTGATACTACATGAATTACAAAGTTTGGCGCGTCGGTCGTTTTGACACTTGACATCTCTCAGTTACATTTACTTACAAGAATTAATCCGATGTACATGAACAAATACACAAGTTATTAAATTGATCTTCAAATCACTTGTATACAATAATTATAATTTTTTTTTTGATCTATGATAATTGCCCTTCGTTTAATTTTTTAATCTCCTGATTCAATTCTGATGACAACACACAGAATCTGGAATTTTATGTTATATTTTCTAAACTACTTCTACTTTGTACTTTCATCATTCACATCCATGCTCAGATCTATGATAATACATATGATTGTTACAACTATGACACTTGCATGGAAACTTGATTCATGGTACATGTACCAAAACATTTTACTACTCAATCCGGTATTTCAGCTGTTTAGATATAACTACCCATTTCATAGCACCATCGTATGACATTGCACACTTCAATGTCGGAAACACCAGTCCGTTCTTGGATTTCACTCCCATAACTCCATATATAAGCATGTAAACATTTCATGTTTGTCACCAATAAAACAGTAGTACGAGTACAAGTTAGATTGAGACATTCGAAAGTATGAGTTGCTCATTATGACAAAATACAGTCAAGTTTGTCAGATTACACCTGAAGATACAAGATTGTACAGAGAGAGAGAAATTTTAGTGAATTTTGATGCGCGGCCTAAACTGACATATTTACAATACAAACTGAACATTCAGACATAACCTGTCATAGGATAAGTTCTAGAAACAGACCTATGCTGATACTTTGGTACTGTACAATGTACAAAAAGTGGCAACGATGACAGCAGAATACAAGGTATCGCACATTTCAAACAATCTCACATGAATGATTACAATTATTCAGCTCAACCTGAATATTATTGGACCTACATGTCCTTTCGCCGTTTACGGCTTTTCCCTTTCTGGGTTTTCGTGACATGGAATTTGCGTATAACTTCTTCTGGAAGGTCTACCTCACGTTGGGTGTTGATTGAGTTGGTTAGCGAGACCAACACGGATGACAGATCCGCGTGGTCGCTCTTGTTGTTGTTTATGTTCTCGTCGCCCATTTCCGCTTCTGATTGGTCAGAAGTTGGGAGCGAGGCCGTGCTGTCGGCGGGCGGCTGTTGCTCTTGTTGAACTGCAGCTGGAGTCGACTTCTGTCCTCTCTTCGAACCGCTTCTGGTTAGCTTTCTATACACTTGTAGGAGAGATTTATGTCTGTGCTGTAATCCTTTTCAATTTGAGGTTACCGGACCTTTGGTCTGATAACCTATTGGCATGGCGTTGCGTCCGTCGTCCGTCCGTCCGTCCGTCCGTCCGGCGTTAACATTTTTATCTTTGAAGTTAGCAATCGAATCTTTCTGAAATTTTGCACAAAAATGCCTAAAAATATTTTGAGAAGGAGGTATTTTTTTGTTTTTTGATTTTCGCATTTTTTTCAAAATGGTGGCCGTTTTTGTCGAAAAACGCTCAATTTTGGACTTTGACGGCCATTTTCTCAAAAACTGTCTGATCAGTTTTGAGTTTTTGGTTTCAAAAGATTCCCCTCATATACCTCTGTGATATGTATAAGTTTGGTTGCCCTAAATTCGCCGGTTTCCGTGTGGCGGCCATTTTGAATTTTTGTCGGGTCGGCGAAAACAATTTTTTTCACCCCAAATCGCATTACTATCCATTTTGGGCCATTTCTAGGGCAAAAAATTTTGTTCACCCTTTGAAAAAAATTTTGGACCTAGAAAATTTTCTGCACTTTTTTCCTTCATAATGGGAGCTGCCAGGACTGTACTCATAGAACGCTTGAAGATAGAGCTTCGAAATTGGCACTTTCAAATGGAAAGTCATATATGGCGACTTGTGTGGTGACCTTGAATTTGACCTTGGATGACCTTGAAAGGTCAAAACAGCCATTTTTGGGTCGAAAAATGCTCAAATTTGCACCTGGTCTGTATTTTCTCAAAAACTGTCTGATCAGTTTTGAGATTTTTGCTTAAAAAGATTCCTCTTATATACCTCTGTGACACGTATAAGTTTTGTTGCCCTTGAAACGCCGATCTCCGTGTGGCGGCCATTTTGAATTTTTGACGAGTCGGCGAAAACAAATTTTTTCGCCCCAAATAGCATTACTATCCATTTTGGGCCATTTCTAGGCAAAAAAAAATTTTCACCCTTTGAAAAAAATTTTGGACTTATAAAATTTTCGGCACTTTTTTCCTTCATAATGGGAGCTGTCAGGACTGTACTCATAGAACGCTTGAAGATAGAGCTCAGAAATTGGCATTTTCAAATGGGAAGTCATATATGACGACTTGTGTGGTGACCTTGAATTTGACCTGCGATGACCTTGAAAGGTCAAAACAGCCATTTTGGGGTAAAATAAATGCCCAGATTGGCCTCTATAGATGAAATGCTTGCAGATAGAGCTCATGTTTGCATTATGAACATATAGGAAGACATATATGGCACAACTAATGATGACCTTGAACTTGACGTCAGATGACCTTGAGTGCCAAATGTCTGACTTGAAATGTGTAAATTGACCTGAGCGGCCTAAACGATTCCACCCAACATATAGAATATCAAATCCCGCACACATACATGTTATGGTAACATCGAAGTTCATACGGATGACCTTGATTGGTAAATCCCAAGGTCATATGTTTACACTGCGAACCTTGATTGGTAAAAGCTCTGTTACCTGCCAATGCTGCCATGGCCAAACCAAAATTGTCCGGTAACCTATCTTAGCCTTTGGGCTAATTTTAGGTTACCGAACCTTTGGTCCGATAACCTATTGGCATGGCGTTGCGTCCGTCGTCCGTCCGTCCGTCCGTCCGTCTAGCCGTCCGTCCGTCCGGCCGGCCGGCGTTAACATTTTTATCTGCGGCCATTTTGAATTTTTGACGAGTCGGCGAGAAAATTTTTTTTCGCCCCAAATAACATATCTATCCATTTTGGGCCATTTCTAGGCAAAAAAATTTTTTCACCCTTTGAAAAAAATTTTGGACTTAGAAAATTCTCGGCACTTTTTCCCTTCAAAATGGGAGCTGTCCGGACTGTACTCATAGAACGCTTGAAGATAGAGCTTAGAAATTGGCACTTTCAAATGGGAAGTCATATATGGCGACTTGTGTGGTGACCTTGAATTTGACCTTCGATGACCTTGAAAGGTCAAAACAGCCATTTTGGGGTCAAAAAATGCCCAGATTTGCCTTTGTAGATGAAATGCTTGCAGATAGAGCTCATGTTTGCATTATGAACATATAGGAAGACATATATGGCACAACTAATGATGACCTTGAACTTGACGTCAGATGACCTTGAGTGCCAAATGTCTGACTTGGAATGTGTAAATTGACCTAGGCGGCCTAAACGATTCCACCCAACATATAGAATATCAAATGCCGCACACATACATGTAATGGTTACATCGAAGTTCATACAGATGACCTTGATTGGTAAATCCCAAGGTCATATGTTTACACTGCGAACCTTGATTGGTAAATCTCAAGGTCTGTTACCTGCCAATGCTGCCATGGCCAAACCAAAATTGTCCGGTAACCTATCTTAGCCTTTGGGCTAATTTTTAGGTTACCGGACCTATGGTCCGATAACCTATTGGCATGGCGTTGCGTCCGGCGTCCGTCGTCCGTCCGTTCACATTTTTATCTTTAAAGTATACGGTCAAATCTTTCTGAAATTTCGCACAAAAATACCTAAAAATATTTCCAGGAAAGGTTTTTTTTAGTTTTTTGATTTCCGCATTTTTTTCAAAATGGCGGCCATTTTCGACGAAAAATGCCTGATTCTGGACTTTGGCGGCCATTTTCTCAAAATCTGTTCAGTAACTTTTTTTCTATTTGATACATAACACTCCTCATATGTAATCCTGTGATGTGTATCAGTTTCGCTGCGCTTGAATTGCTCGAAGTGCGCCATTTTGGCCCAAACTCGGCCCAGATGGGACTTTCCCATGTTAAACTCTCCTATGCTTTATAATGGGACACATTAAGCCTAATATCTCACTTAATATTGAGATTAGAGACTAGGAATCAATTGTGGACATATAGGAAATGATATATGCTGAATATTCTCGTGACCTTGAATTTGACCCCTGACCACGGTTTCAAGGTCAGAACGGCCGTTTTCGTCGAAAAATGGCCAATTTTGGACTTTGACGATCGTTTTCTCAAAATCTGTTCAGTAACTTTTCTTCTCATTGATGCATAACACTCCTCATATGTACCCCTGTGACATGTATAAATTTCGTTGCCCTTGAATCGCTCGAAGTGGGCCATTTTGGGCCTAAACTCGGCCCAAATGGGACTTTCCCATGGTAAATTCTCCTATGCTTTATAATGGGACACATTAAGCCTAATATCTCACTTAATATTGAGATCAGAGACTAGGAATCAATTGTGGACATATAGGAAATGATATATGCTGAATATTCTCGTGACCTTGAATTTGACCTCTGACCTCGGTTTCAAGGTCAGAGCACAAAATGTCTATTATCTCACTTATTATTGACTTTACAGCTTAGGAATCAATTGTGGACATATAGGAAATGATATATGCCGAATATTCTGATGACCTTGAATCTGACCTTTGACCTCATTTTCAAGGTCACATGACAAAATGTCTAACATCTCACTTATTATCGACTTTACAGCTTAGGGATCAATTGTGGACATATAGGAAATGATATAAGCCGAATATTCTGATGACCTTGAATTTGACCTTTGACCTCATTTTCAAGATCACAGGACAAAATGGCTAATATCTCACTTATTATCAATTTTACAACTTAGGAATCAATTGTGGACATATAGGAAATGATATATGCTGAATATTGTTGTGACCTTGAATTTGCCCCTTGACCTTAATTTCAAGGTCATAGTACAAAATGGCCAATATCTCGCTTATTATCGATTTAACAGCTTAGGAATCAATTGTGGACATATAGGAAATGATATACGCTGAATATTCTGATGACCTTGAATTTGACCTTTGACCTAATTTCAAGGTCATACTACAAAATGGCCAAAATCTCGCTTATTATCGACTTTACAGCTTAGGAATGAATTGTGGACATATAGGAAATGATATACGCCGAATATTCTGATGACCTTGAATTTGACCTTTGACCTTATTTTCAAGGTCATAGTACAAAATGGCCAATATCTCGCTTATTATTGACTTTACAGCTTAGGAATCAATAGTGCACATATAAGAAATATTCTCATGATCTTGAATTTGACCTCTGACCTCATTTTCAAGGTCAGAGCACAAAATAGCTAATATCTCGCTTATTATTGACTTTACAGCTTAGCAATCAATTGTGAACATATAGGAAATGATATAATGTTGAATATTTTGGTGACCTTGAATTTGACCTTCAACCTTATTTTCAAGGTCAGGGAAAATAATTGGTAATATTTTGCTCATTTTCGACTCTACGTCTTAGGAATCCATAGTGGACATATAGGAAATGATATATGCTGAATATTTTGGTGACCTTGAATTCGACCTTGACCTCATTTTCAAGGGCAGAACAAAAAAAGTTAATATCTCACTTGTTAGGGACTTTACAGCTTAGGAGTCAATTGGGAACATAATGGAAATGATATATGCTGAATATTCTCATGACCTTGAACTTGACCTTGACCTCATTTTCAAGGTCAAAACACAAAATGGCTAATATCTCAATATCGACTTTACAGCTTAGGAATCAATTGTGGACATGCTAGAAATGATATGGGCAGAATGTTCTCATGACCTCGAATTGACCAACTACCTTATTTTCAAGGTCATGGGACAAAAGGCCAATATCTAAAATATACATTGTCCGGTAACCTTTCTTAGCCCTTTGGCTAATTTTTAGGTTACCGGACCTATGGTCCGATAACCTATTGGCATGGCGTTGCGTCCGTCGTCGTCCGTCGTCGTTGTCGTCCACATTTTTATCTTTTTTGTTTACAGGCGAATTTTTCTGAAATTTTGCACAAAAATACTTAAAAATAATTCAAGAAGGAGGTATTTTTTAGTTTTTTGATTTTCGCATTTTTTTCAAAATGGCGGCCATTTTCGACGAAAAATGCCTGATTTTGGACTTTGGCGGCCATTTTCTCAAAATCTGTTCAGTAACTTTTTTTCTTTTTGATAAATAACACTCCTCATATGTACACCTATGATGTCTATAAATTTCGTTGCGCTTGAATCGCTCGAAGTGGGCCATTTTGGCCCAAACTCGGCTCAAATGGGACTTTTCCATGTTAAATTCTCCTATGCTTTATAATGGGACACATTATGCCTAATATCTCACTTGATATTGAGATTAGAGACTAGGAATCAATTGTGGACCTATAGGAAATGATATATGCTGAATATTCTCGTGACCTTGAATTTGACCTCTGACCTCACTTTCAAGGTCAGAGCACAAAATGGCTTATATCTCGCTTATTATCGACTCTACAGCTTAGGAATCAATGGTGGACATATAGGAAATGATATATTCTGAATATTCTCGTGACCTTGAATTTGACCTCTGACCTCAGTTTCAAGGTCAGAGCACAAAATGGCTTATATCTCGCTTATTATCGACTCTACAGCTTGGGAATCAATTGTGGACATATAGGATATGATATATGCTGAATATTCTGATGACCTTGAATTTGACCTTCGACCTCATTTTCAAGGTCACAGGACAAAATGGCTTATATCTCGCTTATTATCGACTTTACAGCTTAGCAATCAATTATGAACATATAGGAAATGATATATGCAGATTATTGTCATGACCTTGAATTTGACCTTTGACCTCATTTTCAAGGTCACAGGACAAAATGGCTAATATCTCACTTATTATCGATTTTACAGCTTAGGAATCAATTGTGGACATATAGGAAATGATATATGCTGAATATTCTCGTGACCTTGAATTTGACCTCTGACCTCATTTCCAAGGTCCAAGGACAAACTGGCTCATATCTTGCTCCTCTATTGACTGTATGGCTTGGGAATCAATTGTGGACATGATATACATGATATAGAAAATGATATACACTGAATATTTTGATGACCTTGAATTTGACCTTTACCCCTTCATTTTCAAGGCTACAGCATAAAATTGCTAATATCTCTCTGATTATTGAACTTACAGCTTAGCAATCAACTGTGGACATGATATATGCTTAATGTTATATATTCTGAATATTCTCTTGACCTTGAATTCAACCAGTGACCTGGCTAACACCTAAAATATTAAACATTGTCCGGTAACCTATCTTTGGCCCTTGGCCTAATTTTTTCTATAGTCAACTGTTTCTACGAGTTCTTGACTTCTTGTTGCAGTTGTTTTGTTTGTTTTTTTTCGTGTCAGCTTCAATTATCCGCGGAGGGTGGCGAACGGAACAGCCGTGCAAAGCAGACCTGTGGCGGTGATTATCACCAATAATGGTCCCGAGATTTATGGCGGCGATATCCGATTTCGCGGTCGTATAAATGTTCTTCTCTTTGCGGTCGCTTTGCGGAGAGGTCTTGGGCGGGATCGTTGGAATTCCTCCACCAAATTTCGTAGCGTTTTTTCTTCTAAATGATGACAACTCTTTCCAGTTCTGACACGTCCTTTATTACTCGTAATTCGTCGTTATAAATTAACACAATTCAAACATGATGGTACTTGGCCGATGAACGCCAACTCTCTCCTTTTGAGAGAAATACAAATTTTTGACCGCCAACGCGGGCTTACATGAATATTCATTACCTTTAATTGTTCAGGATCCAATCCTGACTCAGGAAGACATATCCCCTTTCAGATTCATGAATAAAGTTTGAATACAATCATGATCGTCATTGTTTTGTGGGCTGATACTACATGAATTACAAAGTTTGGCGTGTCGGTCGTTTTGACACTTGACATCTCTCAGTTACATTTACTTACAAGAATTAATCCGATGTACATGAACAAATACACAAGTTATTAAATTGTTCTTAATCTTCAAATCACTTGTATACAATAATTATTTTTTTTTTTTTGATCTATGATAATATCTGCATGTTCTGTTACAAGCCTGAGACAGCCAGTGTCTTCATGAATGAAACTGAACTGTGCAGTGTGTTTATCAATCCTACACATTTCGTGGAAATAAGTTGTTTACTGTTCTTTCTGAATAGCCTTATTGTGGCATCCTTCTCACCAATGTGCTGTAATTTGCACTGTTGTGCATGTTGTAACAGAGCAGTGACTGTGACAACTGTGGGGATGGACAGGGAATTGATGGGGGAGGGGGGGGGGGGGCAGATACCTTTGGATCATGCATCAGGATTATAGCCAATTAGCAATGTGCCTGATCCATTGTGTCTGCCAGTTTATGGAGGTGTGTTCCATCCAATTATCACAATAAATTGTTCCCTCTTGGTGTCCCTACACAATGTCACAATCACTGGGTTACTACTAATGAGCGGAAACAAGCTGGGAAGCTTATCCAATAGCTCATGGGTCAGTGAAGTTCTGACACGCAAGGAAGGGATATAAAACCGACCCATGGCTGTTCCCCAGGAGATAAATAGTGTTACACCGTGCTATCAGGTCTGTGGACCTCTTGTATCAGAGAGCGGCTCCCAGTGTCCCAACAATTATTCTTGTGGGTAATTGGAAGTGGACAGGGTGGGGCGAGGTGTGCTCAGAGGGGCCTTCCAATCCAGAACAAAGGGCTGTTGATAAACAAAAACTGCCCCCACTTGGTCTAGTAGTTGTAACATATGAAGATCTATTGTGGCAGATTGTACAACATCAGAGATATCTATCAAAAGTTCTGAGTTAGGATAAGGAGATCCATATTGCTAACTGAAGTCAGTCTGAATAATTATCAAAGAACAAGCAATTTGTATAAAACCTCAATTGTAGATTGGACATATTTGTTTGGAACATTTCATCAACAAGCCATATGTTTGCAGGACGTATCCCAAAACATGTGATAAGACAAAAAGCAAATTTGTTTAGTTGAAGCCCAGCTGATACATGAGTTAACCATTGATTTTACGATAACAATGTTATCAGGAAATAAAAGTAGATTTATGATGGATATAATTGTCTTTTGTAGCTACTCTCTACATAAACTATGACTTCACATCAAAGGATATACCATGAGAGATTGGTAATATATGTTAATGAATATGATGCTGGAGTACCTCTGCAGTCATTGCAACTTAACTGTATTCATCGAATATCAATGAAGTTGTTTTTTGCTGAGACAATTTTTCCATCGAGTCTCTTACATTATATGTGCTGGTAAATGCGCTGGGCGCTTTGCAAAAAACAAGAGGGTTCGTGGTTTTTCTCTGTTGTACAACCGTTCCGTTTTGTTCTTTTGTGTGTTGTAATGCATGGGCCATTTGATTCACTGTTGTTGTATGTTGCAATGTACCAAGATGAAGAAATCGGTCTGGAGTCGGCCTTGAGTGATAAGCCCCCATGTTCCCCTGTATTCAAGTTTGTGGTCTTGAAAGTTCAGTTTCACTTATCATATTTTGAATAGAAAGAAACTGTATTTCTTATCCCACAGGTTGCCTATAAAATACAATGAGTGGTGATAAAATGTGCTGTTTGGAAGTAGCACATCTCCTATAGTTTGATGGTTATTATGAGCTTCCTTCGGCGATAATATGATGATATATGGCAAGAAAATTACAGTGTACTTGAGCTGGAAACATATCGTCTTAAAATTGGTATCTTTATGTTGGTGCTGGTGTCTTCTGTACCACAAGTGTTTCTAAAGAATCTATTTTATAAATCAGATGCTGTTATTGTCTCTGGAGATAATCAGTGGATAATGACTGTTGGGGGTTATATCCCTTGGAAATAAGACATAACCAGGCATAATATAATCTGCGTCACAGAGATAACCTCGCACTAAATGATTGTGGTCATGTCAATAACTCATTGTTCTTCCGTAATGATATAAATATAAAAGAAATTCTTGGAGAAAAAGTTATTTCAAGGACCAGCAATTGGATATTCTATCCCCTAGGAAGCTAATACAACAGGACATAATTTCGTATGTGAAACAATAATTACTATAATTTTCCCCTCCATTATCCAGATCAAACAGTTGATCTTCTGTCATCTTTTTAGCACAAGATCTCACCACTGAACACACTCGCAGTTTTACTAGGTTCTGCTTGTTGGAGACTAATTGGATGTGTTTGACACTTTGACTCCGGCTGTCATAGCTCATGAAGATATCAGCTCATTATCAATATCTATGCTGTCATTTGGGTGGAATATTGAATGTTTTTCAGTGGTTCAAGGGGAGGAAGGTCAAACTGTTACAATAAATTGGAATGGAAACATCATTAGAATATATAGAAGTGTAACAGGGTCAACAGAGAAACATGGATCATTACTGGCATGTCGAGGTTGTGGGGTCCACTAATTAGGACAATATGATAACAGTTTTAGTTGTTATGCTAAGCGATACTTACCTCTGACTATGGGGTCGTGTAATTGGCGAGCCCTCATTCGCCAACCACACATGAAATATGGGTGAAAAAGCTAAACGAAAGTTAGCCGGTCCGTTTAGACCCTGCGTTAGTAATGGTAGTTACCTGAGCAGTTCACCCTCCGTGTGGTAGCATGATCGTGCCGGTCCACTGCCTCCCAGTTCACTTTTGTTTTTGGCGAGCTCCTGTCAACAACAACATTGCCGTCGCTCGCGTTTTTGTTTCTGAAGTTTGAAGTTGTAGCTTTGGAAGTTCTGCGCTGCGATGGAGGAGTTTTCTGTTTGGAAATGCGACTAGAGTTCCTGCTGCACGAATCTGCTTTTTCTTGCAAGCGCTCTGTCTGTTCGTCTCCTCAGCGCTGCGGATATTGTGAACTGAGGATTTTTCTGTCTTCTGGACAAGCGTCGTTAGACAGGAGGGAGAAGCGAGCGAGCTCTGTGGATCGTCGTTCCGTGGATTCGCTGTCGTCTTCTCATTTGGATTTTCTGGGGAATTCCGTCGGGATTACAGGCCTCCATTGCCGCGATGTCTGCTTTGCTCTCATCTTGGTTTGGGGGGGGGCGAAGTGCGGCTCCGTCTTCCCTACGCACGCTGAGATGCCTGGCCCGTTCGTCTCCAGAGTGTTTTCGTTTGGTCGGCGGACGTTTCCACGGTGGATTTCCGTTCCCAGGCTGCTGGGCCCATCTAACGGGCCCGGGCGCACGGCCTGCGGAAGGCAGGAGCCCCGTGGTTCGTTCTTAGACTGGACCGTCGTGTTCACGCAACCGTTCAGCTACCGTACGGCCAGTGGATTTCTTCATGGTTAATGAGGCAGTTAACTACAGTGCGGCAAGCCTCGGCTCAGCGTTGTTACCGTGACTCTACCGCCCGGCCCGATCTGCATGGGGAGTTGCCGGTGGCTTCTCCCTGCGGCTCCTACAGGCTAGCTGCTCACCAGTCCATGACGTCGTTTAGCCGTGGCAGCCTAGGAGGTTTTCTACGACCGTGCGGCTGTCTACCGTCTGTCTGCTTTTGCCGACCGCGCTCTGCTCTGTGTCTCTTCAGTCCTGTTGCAGCCTCGCGGGTTTTCTACTACCGACCGTCCGTCCGTCCGTGAGTGATCGCCGGCACTGGGACATCCTCCCCCCCCCCCCCCCCCCCCCTTCAGCGCTGCTGCAGGGGCTCAACGGTTCGTCCGTCGATCGTTTGTCCGTCGGTGTTGTTAGCTGCTGGGAGATACTGCCACCGTTTACCGGCCGCTCTTTGCACCGCCGGCGTACTTGAAGTCTAGCGGGTTTTCTGCTTCTGACCGGCTGTCGGCCGTCGGTCGTCCGTGCGTGTTCGCGTCTTGGCCGGCCCCGTGACCTACCATGGAGCTACCAGTGCTACTGCAGGGTGTCTTCTGTCCATCCGTTGTTCATCCGTTGGTGTTGCCAGCCGCTGGGAGCTACTGTTTCCAGTGGGGACTCACTGCTTCTCACACCAGCCTTTGGAGGACCGCGCTTATGGTGTTCCTCGGTGGACGTGCTCCGTTCTCGAATGGATTTCTGCTCACGCCGTTCCTGCCTGTGGTGCTACCATGTGATTGCTACCGTGGGCTGTTTGTTTGCTACACGCTCTTCCTCCTGGTCCAGCTGTGCGGTTCAGCGGTGGATTCCCGTTCTCAGCCTGCCGGGACCGGCGGGTCGGTCTCGGGTGAACAGTCTGATGAAGGCAGGGGCCCCGTTGGTTGCGCTAAGTCTGGCCCACCCCCCGGCTACTCCACCGTCCAGCTCACCGACGACGTCGTTGATGTGGTCGTTGTGGACAAGTCTTCAGTTGTCAGCCCGGGCCGTGTTCAGCACCGTGACGACTTCACTGCCCAGGGTTCTTCTTCACCGGCCGGCGCTGCCCCTCGCGGGTGTTCAACCGACCGTGAGATGGATCGTCAGCCAGCGGTGGCCAAGCCGCGGGTCTCTCAGCCCCGTGATCTACCCCGTGACCAGCCACCGGCCGACCGTCAGTCTGCGGACCGTGGTTCTTCTGCTTCCAGCTCGAGTTCGCACCGCGGTTCATCTACCACGGCAGCTAGTGCTCCCCCGGTGGTGAGCCGCCCGGCTTCGCCCGACCGTCGTTACCGCTCGGCTCGTTCTTCCGGCGGTGAGCCGCCCATCCTCCGGCTCGATGTCAGCCCAGGCCATGTTCAGCATCATGACGCCTCTCCTGCCCGGGCTATCGCTTTTCTAGCGGTGGCAGGGCTTCGCGGTGGTTCACCTGACTGTGTCCGTCAACAATAGCCAGCGGTGCTTAGCTCGTGGATCTTCCGGCCAAGATTTATCCTGCGTCCAGCCACCAGCCGACCGTCAGTCTGTGGACCGTTCGTCTGCCTCCAGCGCTGGTTTTTCTCCGCGGTTCAACAGCCACGGCTGTTGGTGTTCCACCGGCGGTGGACCGCCCGGCCTCGCCTGGTCGCTATCACCGTCCAGTTCGGCCTGCGTACCAGCTCCGATTTGAGGATTGGGTCCGTCCGTCCTCCAGTCGGGCGGATCGTTTCCGGTGTTGGACCGTTGTTGGGTTGGACCAACTTCTTCCGTAGGGATTCGCGTGGCAGCCGCAGGGACCAGGTTTCGCACTCGGACTTCAACCGTGAGCGGGATTCCAGGTGTTCTATGCCTCTAGTTTGGAACAGGGGCATCCTTTGTACGTGACTACCCACGGAGCCTCCAGTCTTGCTTCCTCCGTGGATCAGGAGTCGGGTGAACCTCCGGTCTAGAAGCTCCGGGTCTCCAGTCCAGTCCAGTCCTCTGTTACGGCTTCTACCGCCAAGCCTGTTACCTCCAAGTCGTTGGGTTGATTCTACGGTGTGTCCGCCTGGGTGCACCTGGCTCTCCAGCGTGAGTGGTCTTCCCTGGTTTCTTCCTGGCTGCAGGCCGCGGAGCAAGTGACTCAGAGTTCTCTGGGTTTCTACAGCCATCTGTTTGTCGTCCCCAGGCTCATGGGCGCTGGCGACCGTTTTCGACCTCAGTCCTCTAAACAAGTTCGTCTTCGAGGAGAGCTTCTCCTTGGAGTGCCCACGGACGTCCTTCTGTCTCTCCGCGGCGCGGGTTGGATGACTTCCATAGATCTGAAAGATGCCTTCTTTCATATCCCGATTCATCACCGTCACGGCCCTACTTTCGTTTCCAGTGGGGCAACGTGGTCTACCAGTTCCGTGCTCTGTGTTTCGGCCTCTTCACCGCCCCGTTCCTGTTCATCCGGGTGTTTCAGCCAGTGTCGGCATGGGCTCATCGCAGGGGCATTCGTCTCACGAGGCACCTGGACGATTGGCTAGCACGGCCTCGGATCAGCAGACGGTGGCCTCGCACACGGACCTGATCGTTCAGTTTTGTCAGCTGGTCGGTCTTATCATCGATTTCAAGAAGTCCGACTTGACTCCTTCCCAGCGTGTCACCTACCTCGGGATGGACATCGACGCGCAGTCCTTCCTGACCCGTCCGACGGCAGACCGTATTCAGCGTTTGAATGGTGTGCTACGGTCTTTCTCCTTCGGGGTTCCCGTCGCGGCGGTAGTCTTCCTCCGGCTCCTGGGCCGTATGGAGAAGTTCGTCCCCGGCGTGCGGCTGCGGATGCGGACGATGCAATTTCACCTCAGGGATCATTGGGATTCCGAGCAGGGATTGTCGACTCTGGTTCCGGTGATAGCAGCGCTTCAGCCAGATCTCCGTTGGTGGTCCGGCCCTGTCAACCTGCTGCAGGGTCATCCTATCCACGAGTTGGAGCCGGTTTTCTCCTGTTCTCCGGCGTCTCTCGCCTCGGTTGGGATGCTCATCTCGGCGAGGATCAAGTCTCTGGTCTCTGGTCGGCGGCGGATCATCGCCATCACATCAACTGGTTGGAGCTCCAGGCCGTCTGGTTGGGCCTGCGTCATTTTCAACGGACGGTTGCCGGGTCCACAGTCCTGGCCATGACCGACAACACAACGGTCGTCGGCTATATCAAGAACCAGGGGGGGAACACGGTCAAGGGAGCTGAGCAACTTGACTCGGAAAATCTTGGAGTGGGCGGAGTCCCAGGATGTCAGCCTTCTAGCACGTCACATCCCGGGCTCCATGAACACCATCGCCGACGCCCTCTCACGGAGGGGTCCGGTCTCCTCGAACTGGTCTCTCAACCCCCAGGTCTGCTGTAGCCTGTGGCGTCTTTGGGGTTAGCCTCACTTGGACCTGTTCGCCACGTTCCAGAACAACCGTCTGCCGCTCTACGTGTCTCCATTCCCGGACCCTCATGCCTGGGCGGACGGCGCTCTCGCCCAGGACTGGTCCACCCTTTGGGCGTACGCTTTTCCACCGTTCTCTGATTCCCGTGGTTCTGCAGAGGATTCGATCAAGCCCCGCTCAGATCGTTCTAGTGGCTCCCAGTTGGCCCGCCAAGCCTTGGTTCCTGGAGCTGCTGGGTCTCCTGGTGGATCTTCCCCGGTCTCTGCCCTCGATCCCCAGCCTTCTTCGTCAGGGTCGTCAGTTCCACGAGCACCTCGACGTCCTGCATCTTCACGCGTGGAGATTATCCGGCGTTCCTTCAGAAAGGCTGGCTTTTCGAGGAATGTTGCCAAGCGGATGTCCAGAACAGTTCGGTCATCCTCAGAGCGCCTATATCAAGCCAAGTGGAAGGTCTTCTCCGCTTGGTGTAATCGACGGCAAGTTGATCCACACCGTCTCCCTCTTCCTACGGTAGCGGACTTTTTCGTCTGGTTAAGGGACAAGCGCAAGCGTGCTCTTACTACTGTTAAGCGATACCGTGCTGCCTTGTCGAATGTGTTGGCTTCTCACGGTTTGGATATTTCGGCATCACGGGAGATCTCTGCCCTGTTCAGATCCTTCGCCCAGGTCGACCGACGGTCTCCTGTGCACCGAGGTGGGACTTTTCTTTGGTCCTATCCAGTCGGAACGAACCTCCATACGAGCCTCTCGAGGAAGCAGAGCTTCGTTTTCTCACACACAAGACGGTTTTCCTGTTGGCCCTGGCTCCCGCGAAGCGGGTCAGTGAGCTTCAGGGACTGTCTGCGGAGGTGTTACACCCGGAGGATTGGTCCTCCGCTACTCTCTGTTATCACATTGAGTTTCTTGACAAGACCGAAACTCCTTCTGCCCTGGTGGCCGGGATGCGAACGTTCTCTATCCCTGCCTTATCTCAATTGGCGACTGACTGTGGGGATCTGTCCCTGTGTCCAGTGCGTGCTATGCGAGTTTACCTGAAGAGGACTAGGCCTTCACGACCAAGCGACTCACGTCTCTTCCTCCCATTTTCGGCGTCGCGAGGGCAAGTCTCTAAGAACACGATTTCACTCTGGATCAAGGCTGTTGTTACTCGTGCCTATCGTCAAGATCGTCGTGACCTCCATCAGCTCTGCGGTCGGATGGCTCACGAGGTACGCGCCATCTCTACGTCATGGTCTTTCGCCCACAACATGTCACTTACTGATCTCATGAAAGCCGCTACCTGGAAGTCACACTCTACGTTCTCTTCCTTCTACCTGCGGGATGTATCTCTCCTCGGGGATGATCTCTATCATCTGGGTCCCGTCGTCGCGGCTCAAGTCATCGTGCAACCCACTGCTTCTTCTGCCAAGAGTCCGGGGGGGGGGTGAGCGCCGTCTCAACACCTAGTTACGGCTCATCGCCTCACAAGGGACTCGTCGTCAGGTATGTAATCTCAGATTCTTCTGGATTACAATACCTCTCTCATTATACTTTTAACCTCCGAGCTACTCTGTGGTTAATTAGTATTATAATTACTATAGGAAAGGAGCAGGTTCCTTATCCTTTATACAGTAATTATAGTCACTGGTATTATGCATGGTTCTCATCCTTCTGTTTTTCAGAGGATGATCTTGTGCAGGCATACTTTCTCTCTGAGGGGCCCACCGCCGGCAGGCCATTCCCCATAGTCAGAGGTAAGTATCGCTTAGCATAACAAATCAAAAGTTTTAAAATAACTTTTATTTTTATACTATGCATACTTACCTCTGACGTTGGATGGTCCCACCCTCCTCCCCGCTGATTATCTTCTTGTCTTTTCAGAAGATAACCTTCAGTGATCAAGTGTTGCAACTCAACAAAAGTGAACTGGGAGGCAGTGGACCGGCATGATCATGCTACCACACGGAAGGTGAACTGCTCAGGTAACTACCATTACTAACGCAGGGTCTAAACGGACCGGCTAACTTTCGTTTAGCTTTTTCACCCATATTTCATGTGTGGTTGGCGAATGAGGGCTCGCCAATTACACGACCCCATAGTCAGAGGTAAGTATGCATAGTATAAAAATAAAAGTTATTTTAAAACTTTTGATTTTTCCCAGTGTTGACAACGTTGGGTAAAATGTCAGAAACGATCTTTACTGTGGGTTTATTGCTGATATCAATAGAGCATTTTAACAAATACCAATAAATTTTGAGCACCCCTAAAAACATGAAAATGGAAAATTTATTTGTCAATTTGCTTGTGGCGAGAGTTAGGATTGCTATCAAAATGGTCCCCTGATCTTTGTGAATCAGGTTATGTTTAGTCTGAAAGGAACATTATCTCCTAATATGGCATCTTTGTTACTTTGGCTAAATCTTGGAAGCAAACTTGATGGATTGGGATGTTCTGTCAGTAAACCAGACCTTGGTCCATACTTTATCGCGCCTCACAAGCTGTAAGCCTCATGTAATGTGATTAGGTATATAACTTTGAGCCGCTCTATCCATTGAGATCTGTGACCTCTCTGTTGTGACATAACCATGATGTCATTTACCAGCAAGATGCTCTGCATAAAACTCACGAATAGACGAGATGGTAGAGTAATGTTGTATATTGTCCAAGGTGCTCAGCTTTGCTTAGCATCTTTTACATCAATTCTTGTAGCTCCTTCCACTGAGCCCTATAGACTATTATGTATGGTCTTATAGGCATCACTTATTAATTTGAGTTTTATCGTAGTTCAACTAGATGACACAATATGAACGAATCAGAAGTTGAATTGTTGATGTGTGAAACTTTTTGATGAACATGCTTGGAAATGCTCATGAACTGAACATGCAATACAATTGAGGCTTTTGTCGTATTCAAAATGATTGTTCTGTTTCGTATTAAATACAACACAAGCTATCAAGCAATACACTATGTAATCTGGCAAGACAATAAACTGCAACAAACAAATCAACATTATGATCTTTAGAATTATTTAACCTTGACAAGATGTTGTTGTATGTTGCTTGTGTGTAGGAAGAACATTCTCTCAATTGTTGATGATGTTTCGGCTCAAAGAGAGACTGAAAATGATATTCGATGGAGAGTCACTTTTTGTACTGCAACAGATAACATGAAATGATGCAATAAAATAAACGGGAGATAATTATGTTTGGAAAATCAGAAAATGAAACAGAACTGGCAATGAATTTCAATAAGAAAGCATGTTCCCTTTTGCAATATGATTACGTAAATTACCAATTTTAGCTTCTGCTACAAGTGTCTGAGCTGACAGCTTATTTTGCTTTGTCTCTTTAAAACTATTTGCAGCAAAATTATTCATTTCATTCCTTTTCGTTCAGGCATTCTCCATATTAAATATTTCCATATGAATATTTTGTATATCATTGTAAAAAATATTCTATTCTTTAATACCTGGATTCAGAACACTTAATATAAGCAGTTAGCATGTGATGTTTATTACTTGACGTTTCGTCAAGTATGTTGGTCAGTTGCGTTTGTCTGTCTGTCTGTCTGTTTGTTTGTTAGCGCTCTACAGGTCACAATTTTGATCGTAGAGTGCTGAAAATTTGTCAGAAGTTGTGCAGTCAATACTCGACCAAGTGATTAACTTTTGGAAGGTCAAGGTCAAAAATTGAGGTCAAAATCAAGCAAAAGGTCAAAATCGAAAAATCGCGATAACTCCGTTTTTAATCAATGTTATTTTTTCTAGCTATTTTTATATTTTTCTATGGTCAATTCCGCATCATATGATGCATGCCCGATGGTCGTACGACCAAAACTCCCGATTTTCGGTCCAGGTCGAAAATTTGGGGGTCACGAATTTAGGTTTTTTTCTACCTCGCAATATTTAAAACCATATTATAGAGCATATTATAGAGTTGTGCCTTATCACACAAAACACGATTGTGACGTTATAGGACTCAAGGTCAAGAATTAGAGTTAAGGTCATAGTAAAGGTCAAAATCGAAAAATTGCAATAACTTGGCTTTTGATCAAAATTAATTTTTCTAAACATTTTTGTATTTTTATTTGGTCAATTCGACATCAGCTGACGTATGTCCGATAGTTGTACGACCAAAACTCCCGATTATCGCCCATGGTTGAACATTTGGGGGTTTTCAGATCATTTGTATTTTGTGCAATATTCAAACCGTTATTGTGGAGTCAGAATCCGATAGAAGTTGCTGATTTTTTATCAGTAGGTGTGTCTTATCATACTGAACATATGTGTAAAGATGTAGGACTCAATATCAAGAATTACAGTTAAAGTCATAGTAAAGGTCAAAATCGAAAAATCGCAATAACTCTGTTTCTATTCAACGTTATTTTTTCTGAGTATTTTTATATTTTTTTATGGTCAATTCCGCGCCCTGCGGTGCATGCCCGATGGTCGTACGACCAAAACTCCCGATTTTCGGTCCAGGTCGAAAATTTTAGGGTCATGATTTTATGGTTTCATGTCTCGCAACCTTCAACCCCATATTGCGAGGCCAATTTCTGATATGGGTTATTGATTTTTACTCAGGAGTTGTGCCTTATCAAATTGAACAAATCTGTGGAGGTTGAAAATTAAGGTCAAGGTCATGTAAAAGGTCAAAATCGAAAAATCGCAATAACTCCACTTTTGATCAACATCAATTTTTGTCAGTATTTTTGTATTTTTATATGGTTAATTCGGCGTCAAATGGTGTATGTGCGATGGTCGTACGACCAAAAGTCCCGATTATCGCCCGGTGCCGAAAATCTGGGGGTCATGTGCAAGTTGCATAGTGGTAGCCCTAGTGTAGTGGCCGCAAAATTACCTCACATAAGTTGCCAATTTATAGGAGATATGAAATGTTTTATGCAGATTTGAATACACAAATGTGAAACGTGGACTTTTCTTGCCCTAATTCTCCAATTGAGTTGACTGTGAAAGTTGGTTATCAATACTAGTTTGGGTTATAAAGTTACATTTATTTTGGATCGATTTCTTCGTGCAGTCATGCCGACATGCATGCGGTCATACATGTACAGTAAATGTTGTTCTCCATGGGGAAGGGGAATATGGCAATTTATTGTATGATGGCTCGGTGGCCGAGTGGTTCCAGCACTCGCTCTCTAACACGTAGGCTTTTGACTCTGCGAGTTCGAATCTACCTGCTTTTAAATATTTTTTTTTTGCTCTTTATTTTTTTCAAGAATATCCAGTACCATTATAATCTATTATAGTGGTTTTATCCAAGAACTTTTTGCAATTTGTTTTGATATATTATGAATATACACTGTTGAATGATCATTTGGTACTAATATGGCGTGCAAAAATTATCGTTGCCTCTGTCATATAGTACCAGTATGGCATGCAAAAACGGCCATCACGATCTGCTTGAACTCATTAGATAGTTCTCCGAAGATGCAGCATCATGATATGAAAGTTACCAAGTTGTAGTAACGAACATTTATAGCAGTGTTGTATTCTATAATTTTTCTTATATTGACATCATCAAAATTTTGTGCTGTTAGTAGTATATATTATGTTGATACACACATCGATTGAATGTTTTGAATGAGTCAGTCTCAAATGGCTGGGTCTTGCTCAGGAGACGTCATAAAGATTCAATATGTATGTCTGCTCAGGAGTTGTGCATTATTAATTCTAACAAATTTGTGAAAATTCAGAATTCAAGGGCCAAGGTCACTGTGAAAATGAAGCAACTCTTGTCTAATTTTAAAATTGTGAATTCTTCTGCTGGGTGATGCTCAGGAGGTGTCTTAAAAGTGCCAATTTCTAATGCTAGAAGTTGTTCAGTATATCTTTTCAATGTGTAATTAATGAGTAAATGTTTTAAATGTAAACAAATGTTTAGTAATTTCGTCAAGTGTTGGCCTATGGCCGATTTTGTTTTATATTAGTCAGTAGTACTTCAGTACGCTAACACATGTACCCTAACACATGCCCCCCCCCCCCCCCCCAGTTGTTTACAGACACAGTGTCATATGAATGAGGTGATTAGTTCAATTTCGTTAGTTCAAGGTGAACAAAACGATCATGGATTCTTGCTGTTATAAATGACTTATATCATGGACAGCTGGCGTTAAGCTCTGACCTTTTTCTTCGGTCGTGTTTCCTGAACTGGCAATGAATTTCAATGAGAAAGCATGTTCCCTTTTGCAATATGATTACGTAAATTACCAATTTTAACTTCTGCTACAAGTGTCTAAGCTGACAGCTTATTTTGCTTTGTCTCTTTAAAATCATTTGCAGCAAAATGACTCATTTCACTCCTTTTCCTGCAGGCATTCTCCATGTTAAATATTATTGTAAAAAATATTTCATTCTTTAATACCTGAATTCAGAACACCTAATATTAGCAGTTAGTATGTGATGTTTATGTTTTATATTATTCAGTAGTACCTCAGTACCCTAACACATGTTACTCTCACCCCCCCCCCCCCCCCCCTTGCCCCCAAGTCATTCCCAGACACAGTGTCATATGAATGAGGTGATTAGTTTCATTTCATTAGTTCAAGGTGAACGAAACGATCATGGATTTTTGCGGTTATAAATGACTTATATCTTGGACAGCTGGCGTTAAGCTTTGACTTTTTTTATCGGTCGTGTTCCCTGCGTTTTCCTTGCTATATACTTGACTCATTCCGTCGCAGCCCTCTTCAGCCATTTTTTCCACGGTTGTCTCCGGTAACAAGGACATCAGCGGGACGTCTTAGGTCGGACCTGCCGCCTTTCGAAAGAAGAATGACTTCGTCAGATATCGGGACAGTCGCAGCCGAGGCTGCTGATTGGCTGTTTGTGCTGATGGATGGAGTCGGGGCCGCCCGGGGGCTCGGTCGCGGAGCGGTACTGCATACCTGAGGCGTGATCTCTCGTTCTTCAAGAAAAGTATTCATATAACAAAATGTTCAAGCGACAGTCAGCTGCCAGACGGCTCAGTGTTATTGTCAAAATTCTGAACTGTCTTCTTCTGGGAGGCATCGTATTGAAATAACAAATCCTAGTTGTAAACTTGTCTCAGCTAAATTCCAAGGCATTTGACATAAAGTCTCTATACTGTGTAAAAAAACGATTAATTGCTTTTTATATGTATTTCCAAAATGAGACATTTATTTGAATGATTCCCGAAGAGAACGTAAATATCAGCCAAATAATTCCAGAACATGAGAAAATGTATATAAATGAAAACAAGCTATGTGGAATGCAAAACAGATCATTTAATATTCCAACATTTAAAAGCATCCCACTATCAGGACATTTTCATGTGATGGAAATTGAAGTGCATTGAGTCAAACCCACCATACCGGTAAACACTGCTGATTTGAGCATTCAATTTCGCCTGCTAGACAGTTTTGTTAGAGTTTCATCCAGTAGCTGTCATAAACTTTTCAAAAAAAATTTTCATCGATTTCTCTTGCAAATCAAAATGAATGAACATAGGAACTGTCGTGGGCAGCAGACACTTTCCAGTTCCATTTGCAATAGAATACATGTAAGACACTTTGATTGTTGGATAAATTATGCAGAATAAGAGACCATTAACGGGTGAAGACACAAGTTCCGAGATCTATAAATCCTGATCTGTATGTCCTCTCTGTAGAGACAGTGTGGATCATGATGGACATTCCACACCTTTTAGACGTTCTGGCGAAACCGGAATTCTATCTCTGCCCAATACATTCAAGCTGTCTCTCTGTTCCTTTGTTCCCTATTGTAAAGGAAGAATTAAAGTAAATAGCCAATGTTGAGTCTGGGTACAAGAAAGGAAATACACACGAAGGAGAACAAAATGTCTTGTGAAATTAATGCCACAAGTTTTTGCCCACCTGCATATCATTTATCTCACTGTATTAGGAGTTCTTGTCAATATATTTCATGTGCATACATGTACATTGCGACCCAGACATGCTATCAGGAATACTTTTGGTATATGAAAGGTTTGTTTCCAAGACATGTTACCAACTGATCAAACTTTGCATTGTTCGAGGTATGTACAATGATCATTGTATTTTAGCCCTGAGCAAGTATCGATTCCTTGGTTGAGTTGAGACGAACCCTGGCCTTGTCCAATCAATCTTCTGTCATCCCATATATACATTCTACATTAGAACATAATTCCAGTCAATCGCAGCCTTTGCGGCTCCTTGAAATCATGTCGTGGTTCGTTCATGTCACAAGTTGATATCTGCATGTCCAGTTACAAGCCTGAGACAGCCAGTGTCTTTATGAACAAATCCGAACTGTGCAGTATGCTTATCAATCCTGCACATTATATGTAAGTTTCTGAACATTTCAGTGGACAAGGAGTTGTTTATTGTTGTTTCTAAATAGCATTATTATGACGTCCTTCTCACCAATGTGCCGTAATTTGCGGTGTTGTGCATGTTGTATCACCTGTATTACAATAGTCTTGAATGTGACAACTGCATGACAACTGTGGGGATGGACATTGAAGAGAATGTGAGGGAGGGGTGGATTAGGGGGTAGGTAGCGGGTATTTCCGGATCATGCATCAGGATTTTAGCCAATTAGCAACGTGCCTGATCCATTGTGTCTGCCAGTTTATGGAGGTGTGTTCCATCCAATTATCACAATAAATAGTTGGTGTCCCTAAACAATGTCGCAATCACTGGGTTACTACTAATGAGCGGAAACAAGCTGGGAAGCTTATCCAATAGCTCATGGGTCAGTGAAGTCCTGACATGCAAGGAAGGGATATATAACCGACCCATGGCTGTTCCCCAGGAGATAAATGGTGTTACACAGTGCTTTCAGGTCCATGGACCTCTTCTATCAGAGAGCTGCTCCCAATGTCCCAACAATGAATCTTGTGGGTAATTGGAAGTGGACAGGGTGGGGCGTGGTGTGCTCAGAGGGGCCTTCCAATCCAGAACAAAGGGCTGTTGATAAACAAAAGCTGCCCCCACTTGGTCTAGTAGTTGTAACATATGAAGATCTATTGTGGCAGATTGTACAACATCAGAGATATCTATCAAAAGTTCTGAGTCAGGATAAGGAGATCCATATTGCTAACTGAAGTCAGTCTGAATAATTATCAAAGAACAAGCAATTTTTATAAAACCTTAATTGTAGATTGAACATATTTGTTTGGAACATTTCATCAACAAGCCATATGTTTGCAGGACGTATCCCAAAACTTGTGATAAGACAAAATCAAATTTGTTTAGTTTAAGCCCAGCTGATACATGAGTTAACCATTGATTTTACGATAACAATGTTATCAGGAAATAAAAGTAGATTTATGATGGATATAATTGTCTTTTGTAGCTACTCTCTACATAAACTATGACTTCACATCAAAGAATATACCATGAGAGACTGGTAATATATGTTAATGAATATGATGCTGGAGTACCTCTGCAGTCATTGCAACTTAACTGTATTCATCGAATATCAATGAAGTTGTTTTTTGCTGAGACAATTTTTCCATCAAGTCTCTTACATTATATGCCCTGGTAAATGCGCTGGGCGCTTTGCAAAAAACAAGAGGGTTCGCTGTTTTTCTCTGTTGTACAACCATTCCGTTTTGTTCCTTTGTGTGTTGTAATGCATGGGCCATTTGATTTCACTGTTGTTGTATGTTGCAATGTACCAAGATGAAGAAATCGGTCTGGAGTCGGCCTTGAGTGATAAGCCCCCATGTTCCCCTGTATTCAAGTTTGTGGTCTTGAAAGTTCAGTCTCACTTATCATATTTTAAAGAGAAAGAAACTATTTCTGATCCTACAGGTTGCCTATAAAATACAATGAGTGGTGATAAAATGTGGTATTTGGAAGTAGCACATCTCCTATAGTTTGATGGTTATTATGAGCTTCCTTCGGAGATAAATATTATGATATACGGCAAGAAAATTACAGTGTACTTGAGCTGGAAACATATCGTCTTAAAATTGGTATCTTTATGTTGATGCTGGTGTCTTCTGTACCACAAGTGTTTCTAAAGAATCTATTTTATAAATCAGATGCTGTTATTGTCTCTGGAGAATTTATCAGTGGATAATGACTGTTGTGGGGTATATCCCTTGGAAATGAGACATACCGTATCGGCGCGGGTATAAGGCGCAGCCGCGTATTAGACGCACCCAAATCTGGGGGCCAAAGCCAAGAATCAAACCTAATTCAAGTATAAGGCGCACTAAGAGTGACACTGTTCACATTCAGAAAAAAAACGATCGTAAATTGCAATCAGTCGGCGCCAATGGAATCTGCCATTTTGTTTTACTTTGTCATGTGACCGATAGGCCTAGCAGTCATTACCAATACCACTTTTATGTACGGGAGAACAATAAAGTTTGATGAAAAAAAAAACGGTTTTTGCATTGTACTTCAAATCTTTTATTCAATTAATCACCAAACATTCATATTCATCATTTACTATTCTGGCAATCACATCTGATGAAACATTCAATCATACATGTACGGGGACATTCTGGCACACAATCACAAGCACAGTACTAAGTCAAGTGTCATCATTGGCTCAAAAACCATCGAATTCTTCGTCGTCACTGTCGTCTTGGAACAGCTATTGTGCCTGTGCAGGCGTCATGACGTCGTCGAATGCGTCGTCAACTTCATCCTCGTCACTGGGAATGTCACTGTCACCATCACCGTCATCCCGCCAGAGCACGTGACACCAAACTCGGTACCAGCTTTATGGTTGTTGCCACAATCTAAGGCATATTACACAACCTTCAGTTTGAAGGCGGCATCATAGGCACTACGTTTACGTTTGGAAGACATTTTTTTTTTCTTTTGGCTTTGGATAAATCAGATAGGCAGAGCTATGCAGATATAATTTCTGAAAAGTGTGATCTCCTATTTATACCAGGAGAGAGAACAATGAGATAATCACTAGTGGATTAATTAATTGACAAGAGATTAAATACATGGTGGCTTCGTTGGCGGTTCACTGATTATCAGTTTGGAAAGAAGTCCTACTGTATATAATTATCACAATGGGAAGCCTTCAGGTGGTCAACATTCACGCACCATGCACAACAAACAAAAGGAAGTCAACAATTAGTTTTATTCATCAGCATTTTATTGTTGCGCCTCGTTAGGCACGGCTCGTCACTCGATTGCCCGGGCCATTAACACCCCGCGCTGTGCAGGGACTGATTGACTGCCGCTTGTACGGTGCTGCCATCTGATGCGGAAAGCAGAAAGTGCTCTTCAAGTTCAGGGAAATATCTCAATCTGCCGAAATACAAAATTGAAAGATTAAAAGAATACTTCACATCAATTCTAGTCATGGTATTGAGAATAAACATTAAAAAAAAACAGTTAAAACAAACCATAAGCATTGACAGCATACACGAGTGGTGTAGATGGAAAAACGAACATGAAGTGATGAAAATCCCCTAATGTCGCCCATGCCCATGGACATGGCGGTCTAGCACTGCTCAGATACTCGCGAAACGACTGGAATCGAACCCCCTGGGGGTGTATTGCGCGTATAAGGCGCACTGGTGGTAAGTGTCTTATTTTGAGGGCAAAAAACTGCGCCTTATACCCGCGCCGATACGGTAACCAGGCATAATATAATATGCGTCGCAGAGATAACCTCGCTCAAAATGATTGTGGTCATGCCAATAACTTATTGTTCTTCCGTAATGATATATATATATATATGATCAATTCTCTGATAAAAAATTATTACAAGAACCAAGAAGTAGATATTTGATCCCCTGAGAAGCTAATACAACAGGACGGAATGTTGTATGTAAAACGATAATTACTATAATCTTCCTCTCCATTATCCAGATCAAACAGTTGATCTTCTGTCATCTTTTTAGCACAAGATCTCACCACTGAACACACCCGCTGTTTTACTAGGTTCTGCTTGTGTCACTGTTGGAGACTAATTGGATGTGTTAAGACACCTTGACTCCGGCTGTCATAGCTCATGAAGATATCAGCAGCTCATTACCAATTTCTATGCCGTCATTTGAGTGGAATAATGAATGTTTTTTATTCGTTCAAAGAAGGAAAGTCAAACTGTTACAATAAATTGGAAACATCATTAGAATATATAGAAGTGTAACAGGGTCAACAGAGAAACACAGATCATTACTGGCATGTCAAGGTTGTGGGTTCCACCAATTATGACAATATGATAACAGTTTTAGTTTTCCCATCGTGGACAACATTGGGCAAAGTTGTCAGAAACGATCTTTACTGTGGGTTTAATGCTGATATCAATAGAGCATTTTAACAAATACCAATAAATTTTGAGCACTCCTAAAAACATGAAAATGAAAAAAATAATTTGTCAATTTGTTTGTGGCGAGAGTTAGGATTGCTATCAAAATGGTCCCCTGATCTTTGTGATCAAGTTATATGTTTAGTCTGAAAGGAACATTATCTCCAAATATGGCGTCTTTGTTACTTTGGCTAAATCTTGGAAGCAAACTTGATGGATTGGGACGTTCTGTCAGTAAACCGGACCTTGGTCCATACTTTATCGCGCCTCAGCAGCTGTAAGCCTCATATAATGTGATTAGGTATATAACTTTGAGCCGCTCTATCCCTTGCGATCAGTGACCTCTCTGTTGTGACATAACCATGATGTCATTTACCAGAAAGATGTTTTTGGCATAAACTCACGAATAGACAAGATGGTAGAGTAATGTTGTATATTGTCCAAGGTGATCAGCTTTGCTTAGCGTCTTTTACACAATTCTTGTAGCTCCTTCCACTAAACCCTTTGCAGCTGCTGTATAGAATATTATGGTCTTATAGGCATCATTTAAATATTGAGTTTTGTCGTAGTTCAACTAGAGATGACACAATATGAACCAATCAGAATTGAATTGTTGATGTGTGAAAACTTCTTGATGAGCATACGGAAATGCTCATGAACTGAACATGCAATCCAATTGAGGCTTTTGTCGTATTCGAAATGATTTCTCTGTTTCGTATTAAATTAAACACAATCTATCAAGCAATACTTCATGTAATCTGGCAAGTCAATAAACTGCAACAAACAAATCAACATTGTGATCTTTAGAATTAATGATCCTTGACAAGATGTTGCTGTATGTGGCTTGTGTGTTGGAAGAACATTCTCTTATTGTTGATGGCTGTCTCGGCTCAAAGAGAGACTGAAAATCATATTGGATGGAGAGTCACTTTTTGTACTGCAACAGATAATATGAAATGATGCAATAAAGTAAACGGGAGATAATTATGTTTGGAAAATCAGAAAATGAAACAGAACTGGCAATGAATTTCAATGAGAAAGCATGTTCCCTTTTGCAATATGATTACGTAAATTACCAATTTTAACTTCTGTTACAAGTGTCTAAGCTGACAGCTTATTTTGCTTTGTCTCTTTAAAACCATTTGCAGCAAAATGATTCATTTCACTCCTTTTCCTGCAGGCATTCTCCATATTAAATATTTCCATATGAATATTTTGTATACTATTGTAAAAATATTTCATTCTTTAATACCTGGATTCAGAACACTTAATATTAGCAGTTAGTATGTGATGTTTATGTTTTATATTAGTACCTCAGTACCCTAACACATGTTACTCTCACCCCTCCCCCTGCCAACCCCCTCCCCCCAAGTCGTTTCCAGACACAGTGTCATGTGAATGAGGTGATTAGTTTCATTTCATTAGTTCAAGGTGAACGAAACGATCATGGATTTTTGTGGTTATAAATGACTTATATCTTGGACAGCTGGCGTTAAGCTTTGACTTTTTTCCTCGGTCGTGTTCCCTGTGTTTTCCTTGCTATATACTTGACTCATTCCGTCGCAGCCCTCTTCAGCCAATTTTTTCCACGGTTGTCTCCGGTAACAAGGACATCAGCGGGATGTCTTAGGTCGGACCTGCCGCCTTGCGAAAGAAGAATGACTTCGTCAGATATCGGGACACTCACAGCCGAGGCTGCTGATTGGCTGATTGTGCTGATGGATGGAGTCGGAGCCGCCCGGGGGCTTGGTGGCGGAGTGGTACTGCATACCTGGGGCATGATCTCTCGTTCTTCAAGAAAAGTATTCATATAACAAAATGTTCAAGCGACAATCAGCTGCCAGACGACTCAGTGTTATTGTAAAAATTGTGAACTGTCTTCTTCTGGGAGGCATCGTATTGAAATAACAAATCCTAGTTGTAAACTTGTGTCAGCGAAATTCCAAGGCATTTGACATAAAGTCTATACTGTGTAAAAAATGATTAATTGCTTTTTATATGTATTTCCAAAATGAGACATTTATTTGAATGATTCCCGAAGAGAACGCAAATATCAGCCAAATAATTCCAGAACATGAGAAAATGTATATAAATGAAAACAAGCTATGTGGAATGCAAAACAGATCATTTAATATTCCAACATTTAATAGCATCCCACTATCAGGACATTTTCATGTGATGGAAATTGAAGTGCATGGAGTCAAACCCACCATACCGGAAACACTGCTGATTTGAGCATTCAATTTAGCCTGCTAGACAGTTTTATTAGAGTTTCATCCAGTAGCTGTCATAAACTTTTCAAAAAAAATTTTCATCGATTTCTCTTGCAAATCAAAATGAATGAACATAGGTCCTGTCGTGGGCAGCAGACACTTTCCAGTTCCATTTGCAATAGATTTCATGTAAGACACTTTGATTATTGGACAAATTATGCGGAATAAGAGGCCATTAACGGGTGAAGACACAAGTTCTGAGATCTATAAATCCTGATCCGTACGTCCTCTCTGTAGAGACAGTGTAGATTATGATGGACATTCCACACCTTTTAGATGTTCTGGCGAAACCGGAATTCTATCTCTGCTCAATACATGCAAGCTGTCTCTCTGTTCCTTTGTTCCCTATTGTAATGGAAGAATTAAAGTCAATAGCCAATGTTGAGTCTCAGTACAAGAAGGAAATACACACGAAGGAGAACAAAATGTTTTGTGAAATTAATGCCGCAAGTTTTTGCCCACCTGCATATCATTTATCTCACTGTATTAGGAGTTCTTGTCAATATATTTCATGTGCATACATGTACATTGCGACCCAGACATGCTATCAGGAATACTTTTGGTATATGAAAGGTTTGTTTCCAAGACATGTTACCAACTGATCAAACTTTGCATTGTTCGAGGTACAATGATCATTGTATTTCAGCCCTGAGCAAGTATCGATTCCTTGGTTGAGTTGAGACGAACCCTGGCCTTGTCCAATCAATCTTCTGTCATCCCATATATACATTCTACATAGAGACATAATTCCCGTCAATCGCAACCTCTGTGGCTCCTTGAAATCATAATGAGTTCATACATGTCACAAGTTGATATCTGCATGTTCAGTAACAAGCCTGAGACAGTCAGTGTCTTCATGAACGAAACTGAACTGTGCAGTGTGCTTATCAATCCTGCACATTTTATGTAAGTTTCTGAACATTTCAGTGGACAAGAAGTTGTTTACTGTTCTTTCTAAATAGCATTATTGTATCCCCCGAACAAAGTTCGGCGGATACTATGGATTTGGCTTCGTCGTCCGCGTCCGCGTCCGCGCCCGCGTCCGCGTCCGCGTCCGCAGAGATTTTCTTGTGAACGCGCTACAGGCCGCAATTCTCACCCGATCACCATTATTTTTTGCAGGCACATATATAATGGTAAGATCCCGACACCAATCGATTTTGGTTGCCGTGGCAACTGAATTGGTCGTTTGGGGACACATTTTGCATTGAAAACAGCCTGTTTGAGACACATGGCTTGTGAACGCGCTACAGGCCGCAATTCTCACCCGATCACCATTATTTTTTGCAGGCACATATATTATGGTAAGATCCCGACACCAATCGATTTTGGTTGCCGTGGCAACTGAATTGCTCGTTTGGGGACACATTTTGCATTGAAAACAGCCTGTTTGAGACACATGGCTTGTGAACGCGCTACAGGCCGCAATTTTTGACGAATCTCGATAATATTTGGAAGTGTTGTTGGGAAGGGCTGTCACACGAAACCAATCGTTTTTTAGAATGATCATATAAATATTAATATGTTAACAGCCTAACTTATTACAGAATTTTGAAATATCCATTTTGACATGTACGATCATTCCAATAGCCTGTACAGTGGAAGGTAATGACACTGGTTTCTTGTTCAGAATGGAGAACTGAAGTTTTCAGTGAAAACAGGACAATATTACTGAATAAGTTAACATTAGTTTTATTAGTTAAGTCTATTATTGTCCACAATAAAAATAGTTAAAACGAGAAACGTTTATTATTAAGCTCAACAAGGTAAAGGTTTTGTCCAGTACAAATTTCATGGGTGTAACTGAATAAGTTAACATTATTTTTAATAGTTAAGTCTATTATTGACCACAATAAAAATAGTTAAGACAAGAAATATTTATTATTAACCTCAACAAGGTAAATGTTTTGTCCAGTACAAATTTCATTGGTGTAACCGAATAAGTTAGCATTATTTTCACTAGTTAAGTCTATTATTGACCACAATAAAAATAGTTAAGTCTATTATTGACCACAATAAAAATAGTTAAGATGAGAAATATTTATTATTAAGCTCAACAAGGTGAAAGTATGTCCAGTACAGATTTCATGGGTGTACTGAATAAGTTAACATTATTTTTACTAGTTTAGTCTATTATTGACCACAATAAAAATAGTTAAGACAAGAAATATTTATTATTGGGCTCAACAAGGTAAAGATTCTGTCCAGTAGACATTTTATGTCTGTAACCAAATAAGTTAACATTTTTTTTGCTAGTTAAGTCTATTATTGACCTCAATAAAAATAGTTAAGATGAGAAACAATTATTATTGAGCTCAACAAGGTTAAAGATTTGTCCAGTACAAATTTCATTGGTGTAACCGAATAAGTTAACATTATTTTCACTAGTTAAGTCTATTATTGACCACAATAAAAATAGTTAAGTCTATTATTGACCACAATAAAAATAGTTAAGATGAGAAATATTTATTATTAAGCTCAACAAGGTGAAAGTATGTCCAGTACAGATTTCGTGGGTGTACTGAATAAGTTAACATTATTTTTACTAGTTTAGTCTATTATTGACCACAATAAAAATAGTTAAGACAAGAAATATTTATTATTGGGCTCAACAAGGTAAAGATTCTGTCTAGTAGACATTTTGTGTCTGTAACCAAATAAGTTAACATTTTTTTTGCTAGTTAAGTCTATTATTGACCTCAATAAAAATAGTTAAGATGAGAAACAATTATTATTAAGCTCAACAAGGTGAAAGTATGTCCAGTACAGATTTCGTGGGTGTACTGAATAAGTTAACATTATTTTTACTAGTTTAGTCTATTATTGACCACAATAAAAATTATTAAGCTCAACAAGGTGAAAGTATGTCCAGTACAGATTTCGTGGGTGTACTGAATAAGTTAACATTATTTTTACTAGTTTAGTCTATTATTGACCACAATAAAAATAGTTAAGACAAGAAATATTTATTATTGGGCTCAACAAGGTAAAGATTCTGTCTAGTAGACATTTTGTGTCTGTAACCAAATAAGTTAACATTTTTTTTGCTAGTTAAGTCTATTATTGACCTCAATAAAAATAGTTAAGATGAGAAACAATTATTATTGAGCTCAACAAGGTTAAGGTTTTGTCTGGTAGAAATTTCTGGGTGTAACTGAATAAGTTAACTTTATTTTTACATGTTAAGTCTATTATTGACCACAATGAAAATAGTTAAGACAAGAAATATTTATTATTGGGCTCAACAAGGTGAAGGCTTTGTCCAGTAGAGATTTTATGTTTGTGACCAAATAAGTTAACATTATTTTTTTGCTAGTTAAGTCTATTATTGATCACAATAGCTTTTTATGAAAACATTGATCAACTTTTACTTTGAATTTCAACTTGTAACCATGTTTGGCACAAATTATGAATTAAAATATAACTTATGGTGAAAAATTCGATCTGGCTCCAATTTCGTCATCTTGAAATGCAGTTTTGGTCAACTTTTACTTTGAATTTCAACTTGAAAGCATGTTTGGCACATATTATAAGTCGAAATATAACTTATGGCGAAAAGTTCTATCTGGCTCCAATTTCGTCATCTTGAAATGCAGTTTTGGTCAACTTTTACATTGAATTTCAACTTAATACCAAGTTTGGCACATATTATGAGTTGAAATATAACTCATGGCGAAAAGTTTGATCTGGGTCCAATTTCGTCATCTTGAAATGCAGTTTTGGTCAACTTTTACTTTGAATTTCAACTTGAAAGCATATTTGGCACATATTATGAGTCGAAATATAACTTATGGTGAAAAGTTCGATCTGGCTCCAATTTCGCCATCTTGAAATGCAGTTTTGGTCAACTTTTAGTTTGAATTTCAATTTGAAACCAAGTTGGGCAGGTATTATGAGTTAAAATATAACTTATGACGAAAAGTTTGATCTGGCTCCAATTTTGTCATCTTGAAATGCAGTTTTGATTAACTTTTACTTTGAATTTCAACTTGAAACCATGTTTGGCCCATACATGTATTATGAATCGAAAAATAACTTATGGTGAGAAGTTCAATCTAGCTCCAATTTCGTCATCTTGAAATGCATTTTTGGTCAAATTTTACTCTGAATTTCAACTTGGAACCAAGTTTGTAAAATATTCTGAGTTGAAATATAAATAGGTGAAAAGATTGATCTATCTGTATTTTCGTTATTTTATCAAACATGTCGAATGGAAATTCATATAAAGAGATTTCAGTGGTGATTTTGAATTCGACCTTCAATAACCTCGGAAAATCAGTGCAGCAGTTTTGGTGGGGAAAAGAAAACAGTTGTGACTTGGGATTTAACATTTCTCTGGTAATCTTTTTTAGCCCTTGCTCTAGTTTTTCACACTTGACAGTGATATATTTGGGGCAACAGAGATGATAGGGCTACGGGGGATACACCCAAGCGGTCGTAGGCGACCGGAAGCGTCTAGTTATGACATCCTTCTCACCAATGTGCCGTAATTTGCAGTGTTGTGCATGTTGTATCACCTGTATTACAACAGTCTTGAATGTGACAACTGCATGACAACTGTGGGGATGGACATTGGAGAGAATGTGAGGGAGGGGTGGATTGGGGGGTAGGTAGCGGGTATTCCCGGATCATGCATCAGGATTTTAGCCAATTAGCAATGTGCCTGATCCATTGTGTCTGCCAGTTTATGGAGGTGTGTTCCACCCAATTATCACAATAAATTGTTTCCTCTTGGTGTTCCTAACCGATGTCGCAATCACTGGGTTACTACTAATGAGCGGAAACAATCTGGGAAGCTTATCCAATAGCTCATGGGTCAGTGAAGTCCGGACACGCAAGGAAGGGATATAAAACCGGACCCATGGCTGTTCCCCGGGAGATAAATGGTGTTACACCGTGCTATCAGGTCTGTGGACCTCTCGTATCAGAGAGCGGCTCCCAGTGTCCCAACAATGAATCTTGTGGGTAATTGGAAGTGGACAGGGTGGGGTGTGGTGTGCTCAGATGGACCTTCCAATCCAGAACAAAGGGTTGTTGATAAACAAAAACTGCCCCCACTTGGTCTGGTAGTTGTAACATCTAATATTTAGTGTGGCAGATTGTACAACATCAGAAATATCTCTATTAATAGTTCTGAGTTGGGATAAAACAGATCCATGTTGCTAACTGAATAATTATCAAAGAACAAGCAATTTATATAAAACCTTAATTGTAGATTGAACATATTTGTTTGGAACATTTCATCAACAAGCCTTATGTTTGCAGGATGTATCCCAAAACATGTGATAAGACAAAGCAAATTTGTTTAGTTTAAGCCCAGCTGATACATGAGTTAACCATTGATTGTTCGATAACAATGTTATGAGGAAATAAAAGTAAATTTATGATGGATATAATTGTCTTTTGTAGCTACTCTCTACATAAACTATGACTTCACATCAAAGGATATACCATGAGAGACCGGTAATATATGTTAATGAATATGATATCGAGTACCTCGTACATTGTTAACTTAACTGCATTTATCGAATATCAACCAACTTGTCATTTGCTGAGACAATTTTTCCATCCATGCCGTCTCTTAGATGTCTTGCCTCAATTCGTGAATATACCACAAAGCTGATTTCACATACACTGATGCTCAATTTTTCACAGACATTTATATCTGTGTGTAGCTGCAGTCTTCGGCAGATTTGAGATCGCCTGAATTTCTGGCTTGTCTCCCAGTTCCGCCTGATTGTCATTGATCAGTTTTGATTGAAAGGGGGATAATGCTGGTACTTCATTACTGATTGCTGAGGTTTTAATGGACCTCATGTATTGACACCAGGCAACCGGAAGACTGTCCTGGTCTTAAAGCTGTAGTTTGTTGACTTTCTTCCAGTTTTATGGATGGTTTATGGTCAGATCCAGTTGTCTAAATACTTTCTTCAAATTACTTAACAGTTGATACAACAATTGTGTTTGTGTTGTATGTTACAATGTACCAAGAGTAATAAACCCCCAATTGTTTCCCTGTATTGAAGTTGGTGGTCTTGAAAGTTCAGTTATCATATTTTGGAGAGAAAGAAACTGTATTTCTTATCCCACAGGAAATACAATGAGTGGTGATAAAATGTGGTATTTGGAAGTAGCACATCTCCTATAGTTTGATGGTTATTATGAGCTTCCTTCGGCGATAATATTATGATATATGGCAAGAAAATTACAGTGTACTTGAGCTGGAAACATATCGTCTTAAAATTGGTATCTTTATGTTGGTGCTGGTGTCTTCTGTACCACAAGTGTTCGTGAAGAATCTATTTTATAAATCAGATGCTGTTATTGTCTCTGGAGGTTTTATCAGTCGATAATGACTGTTGTGGGGTATATTCTTTGGAAATGAGACAAACCATATTGGTCCTAATAGTAGCACGGCGAGCCAAAGCGAGACCTCCTGCAGCAGCGCGCGCAAAAATGAGGTCAAATTCAAGGTCAAATTTAAGAAAATCACTGGATAATATACCCATAGCCTTCAATCCCCTTTATTATAATTTAAATAACATAAACATGATAAATGTGTGGATTGGAACACTCCAAGATCTTATTAGAAAGATATGTAGTGAATTACAAGGTTACAAAAATCTAACATTTATGGGGAAAAGAGGGGGGCGCTCTACTATTAGGGCACGTGCCACTATTAGGACCAATACAGTAATCAGGCATAATATAATCTGCGTTACGCAGATAACCTCGCACAAAATGATTGTGGTCACAACAATAACTTATTTTTCTTCCGTAATGATATATGATAAATTCTTCGGATTTTATTGTTCTTCCATAATGATATATATATATGATCAATTCTTCGGAAAAAAAATTATTCCAAGAACCAGGAATTAGATATTTGATCCCCTAAGAAGCTAATGCTACAGGACGAATTGTTGTAAGTAAAACGATAATTACTATAATCTTCCCCTCCACTATCCAGATCAAACAGTTGGTCTTCTGTCATCTTTTTAGCACAAGATCTCACCACTGAACACACTCGCTGTTTTACTAGGTTCTGCCCATATCACCGTTGCAGATTAATTGGATGTGTTAAGACACCTTGACTCCGGCTGTCATAGCTCATGAAGATATCAGCTCATTATCAATATCTATGCTGTCATTTGGGTGGAATAATGAATGTCTTTTAGTTGTTCAAAGAAGGAAGCTCAAACTGTTACAATAAATTGGAAACATCATTAGAATATATAGAAGTGTAACAGGGTCAACAGAGAAACACGGATCATTACTGGCATGTCGAGGTTGTGGGGTCCACTAATTAGGACAATATGATAACAGTTTTAGTTTTCCCAGTGTTGACAACGTTGGGAAAAATTGTCAGAAACGATCTTTATTGTGGGTTTAATGCTGATATCAATAGAGCATTTTAACAAATACCAATAAATTTTGAGCACCCCTAAAAACATGAAAATTAAAAAATAATTTGTCAATTTGTTAGTGGCGAGAGTTAGGATTGCTATCAAAATGGTCCCCTGATCTTTGTGATTCAGGTTATGTTTAGTCTGAAAGGAACATTATCTCCAAATATGGCGTCTTTGTTACTTTAGTTAAATCTTGGAAGCACACTTGATGGATTGGGACGTTCTGTCAGTAAACCAGACCTTGGTCCATACTTTAGCGCGCCTCACAAGCTGTAAGCCTCATGTAATGTGATTAGGTATATAACTTTGAGCCGCTCTATCCCTTGAGATCAGTGACCTCTCTGTTGTGACATAACCATGATGTCATTTACCAGCAAGATGCTCTTTGCATAAAACTCACGAATAGACGAGATGGTAGAGTAATGTTTTATGTTGTCCAAGGTGATCAGCTTTGCTTAGTGTCTTTTGCATCAATTCTTGTAGCTCCTCCCACTAGGCCCTTTGCAGCTGCTGTATAGAATATTCTGGTCTTATAGGTGTGATAAAACATGATACCATTTCAACATGAATTCCATGAATTGAAACATTCGATTAGATGGGATTTGAGGAAAGTTTCTCTTGACCAGGCAGTTGATGTTAATATTAGCTCTGAGTTGCTTCCACTTTCAAATATTATGTTGCAGATGAGGTGTTGTATATCATATTTAAATGAACATGAATGTAAATTTATCTTGAATAAAAAAACGTCTAACATATTTGTTGGCACGTCAGATGATTAAAGGCAGAAAATTGCTGTCTGGTATGTGTTGTGTAGATCACATTACTAATCCCGCACTGTTTTTTCATTGACTCCTTTCCTCTGTTGGCAGGTATGTATAAACAGACACTCCCGAGCCCTGAGTCTACCCACTCAAATCAGTAGTTACAATCATTCAGGGAAGTTTCCGGAGTAATGAACAAAACTATACGAACTTGCGTAATTACAGGTGAGTGTTGATGACAGTGTGTGTGTACATCTGTTAGTTGATATAGATTCTGCTGGTGGGATCTTACAAGCACACTGTCTGTCATGAAGGGCTTGATGTGAAGCAATCAGAGCAGATTTCTGATCAGAGCTTGAATCATAGCAAAAACTCTTGTGTTTGAACACAGTTATGTACAATTTTATATAGACATAAATGTAGACAATTTTTGATTACTAAAGTACATTCAAATCTACCATAAGTCTAGTTTTCGGTTGTGAAACAAACTAAATTATGATCCAATGAAAACTTTTATACACAAGAATTTCCCTAAATTAGTGATAATTGGACCTCTTATACAGGTGTCATAATGCCACAGTTCAGTACCAATTTCATCATAATGCATCCAGCAACATGATATTATCATCATCATGTTCATTCCAGCCATGACAGGGTTTATTTTATACATCACCAATCTAAACTACTACATGCTCCTTTTCGATCCTTTGGATCGTTCTGGATAGAAATTCGCGTACTGAAAGCAAGGCACGATCGTCTGCCTGCATGACTCGAGCGCTCCTTTTGCCGCCAAAACCGCCGCGCATATGCGCGCGCAGCTGCGCAGAAGCTTCACTTTTCTGTCCACCGCCATTTTTGCTTGGCAGCTTTGGATTTTGGTTCCCGGTGAATTCGTAGAATTTAGTCTGCAAACTAGACTTTTGCGATATATTCTTACGGAATTTCACCTGCCACGTTCATAGACATCGTTTTGTGTCTATTTGGATAAGTATTGGTCGATAGTTTGTTACTTGCTAGATCGTCAGCGATTTGTATAGCCAGTTCACCCTATTATCGTCCATCCGTCGTACTTGATAGTGTACTTGTTGTTTACATCTATCAATAGTTCTACGTTAATTTTCTACTGTATATATTGTGTATACGTATACTGTAGTTTATATATTCGTAGTCCTCTTAGGGTTCTTTTTCAGCGCGGTCTCAGGTTTGCGTATTTTGCCCGCCCTGTTACTGTGTGTGGTTAGTTCCCTTTCGTGATCATGACTTCACAATCCTCCCTTGGTACCGGTGCCATGGACGAACGTCCATGCCCGAAGTGTCTGGTCAATACCCTCCGAGGAGGGGAGAAACACAGTTTGTGTTTCGACTGTTTAGACCATGGCCCGGTATCTATGGAGGATTTGAGGTGTGATCTGTGCCGTTTCTGGCGTCCCTCTTCCTTCGTGCAGGTGACTGCAAAGTATTCCGAGGCCTCGTTGGCGCGTCGGGATGCTTTGAGGCTTGCGGAAGCGTCGGCTCCGCAAGTCCGCCAGTCGCCCATGGAGGTGGAGACTCCGCCTGTGACGGCACAGATTGCGTCCGGTGTTAGCCAGCCCCTGGGGCTAACACAGGACATGGTCAACGCGGCTGTGCAATCTTTCTTTGCACAGTCGTTATCGTCCCTTCAGGGTCCCCTCCTGCCGGGTCTCTCTTCCCTGCTTGGACAGGGAGTCCCGGCCGGTTCTTCGGCTGCCCCTTCGTCGCAGGGAGAGCTTGCTCCCCCTGCTGGCAAGAAGTCGAAATCTTCTAAGAAGAAGGTTTCAGTTCTTGCCAAGGCGAAAGCAGCCAAGGAACCGCACTCCACCTTCGTCGTCCCTCAGTCGGGGCCGATCGAGGTGGAGGGGTCCGTCGTCTCTTCCCCTGGGCCTTCCAAGAAGAGGAAGCGTGCTTCCTCTAAGCGCCGTGGTGCTGAGACCACATCGATTTTCGATGTGGCTCAGGCTTCGTCCGACCTCTCGGTGGGCGACGATCAGGCTTCGGGCTTCGATCGGCGGAGGGAAGAGTTCGGGGGAAGAGTTCCCTTTGTTTGGGGGTGAGGCTCTCGATCGTTCGTGCGATCGGGAGTCTTCACTTGGCGGTCGTGCTCCTGGTCCTCGATCAGGGCACGATCGGGCGGGTGGTGCTGGGGTCGTTCCTCAGGGCCACTCAAGTCCTGTGTACGCGGATGTAAGTCGCCGGACGGGCGCGATCGCTGAGCAGGCATTCCCTCGCCCGTCCTTTGATGTACCCTTGGGGTCATCGAGGTCTTCGATCGGACCTGTGAGGTCCAACGATCGGGGGGGTCGAGTGGAAGCTGATCAGGAGTCGTTCTCCTCGGAGGATGAGACTTCCGATCAGGCCGGGGGTTCTAACTTCCGGTGGGATTTGGAGTCGGTCGCAAGGCGAATGGACTTGCCGATCGATGCTCCAGGGCCCTCACGGGGAACCGGTAGGTTCGCGTCGGCGCCAGTTCGTCGGCCGATCCGGCTCCCTGTGGCTCCCGCGTTGGTCAAGTCCTTCGACAAGATCAACAAGGGAGTTACGGCTAAGTAGGATGTGGCTCGTACGGAGTCGACATTCCCGACTAGCCGTGTTCGACCTGAGTCGATCGACACCTATCGGACTGTAGAGTCCGAGGGTGGACATCAGACTTCCATCCCGGTCGAAGACCCTAACCTTCACCTGCTTTCCCGGAAGCAGGGTACGGTCTGGTCAGCTTATGTGAAAAAGGCTCGCCTTTCTCACTGGCAGACGCTGTCTCATCAATTGATGGGGCAGCTCTCGTTGACGGATCACCTGACCACTTTGGTTCAGGAGTTTGTGGACGAGGCGGATCTGGAGGAGGGGAGTCGCGCCAACATTCATGCAGCACTCGGCGTCTTGGCCGGAGTGGTCCATGCTGCTGAGCGTGACAGTGCGCACCTGGGCGCACAATTGGATCTCACCATGCGTGATGCCGATCTCCGTCTGCTTGACGTGTCCGCTACGGACGTCGCTGAGCTACGTGGGAGGCCGCTTTTCTCAGGCTATACCTACGCCAACCTCTCTCGATCGGATATTTCCGTCATGCGGGAACATCTCCGGGATGAGGCTATGGCCAAGGCTTTGCTTGGGAAGTCGGCGGGGTCTGGGACAGGCAAGAAGACCAAGGGTCAGAAGCCTGCCCAACCTCAGGCACCACATGCACCCGCTTCTACGCAGCCGCCCTTTCGGGGGGCGCAGCCTCCCCCTCCCCAGGGGGATGGCAAGCGCGGAGGCAAAGGGGGTGGACGCTTCAAGGGCAAAGGGAAAGCTTCTGGTAAGAAGTGACTCGTTGCGGGAAAGCGTAGGCTCTGTGGAAGGTTCAGTTCTGTCGGAATTCGATCTTCCACAACCTGGTCCAGTCGGGGGACGCCTGGCTCAGTTCGTCCAGAACTGGAGCGATCTGGCGTCGTCAGACAATTCAGTCGTGGCATGGGTGAAGTTCGGTCTCACCTTCAGATGGGAGGCTGGAAAACCACCGATCAGACCCAAAGCGTGGTTCTTCCCTGTGCCCGGCGATCGGGAAAAGTTTCAGCTTCTGCAGCACGAGGTGCAGCAGTTGCTAGAGAAACGTGCGATCGAGGTGGTCAAGGACGAGAGAGGATTCTATTCTCTCATCTTCCTAGTGCCGAAAAAGACAGGCGGGTGGCGTCCCGTTTTCGATCTGTCAAACCTCAACAAATTCCTGATCATACCCAGGTTCAAGATGGAGTCGGCGCTTTCCGTCCAGAAAGCTCTGTCCAAGGGGAAGTGGGCAGTCAGTATCGACGTCAAGGACGCGTACTTACATGTGCCAATACACCCAGCCGATCGGCGATACCTCAAATTCGCCTTCGAGGGTTCGGTGTATCAGTTCAGGGTACTTCCTTTTGGAGTAGCCACCGCCCCTTACGTGTTCACCCGTATCGTAAGGACGATGGCAGCCAGGTTTCGATCGGTTGGAATTAAATTCCACCATTATATCGACGATTGGTTAATCATAGCCGACTCCCCGTCTCAGGCTATAGAGCAATCCGGGTTCGTCCTCAGGTTGGCGACCAGCCTTGGCTGGATCCCCAATTGGGCGAAGTCTCATCTGTCCCCGACACAGAGGTTCGAGTATGTCGGGGTAGATTACGATCTAGAGCGAGGAGTAGCTCTTCCTCCGCGGAAGAGAGTTCTCAAGGCGATTGGGGCGATGGAGGTCGCGCTGACGCAGTCGTCGATCACAGCTCGACAGTTTCTGTCCATCATCGGTCTGTTGGCGTCGATGGAGAAACAGGTGCCGTTCGGCAGGTGCTTCCTCAGACCCATTCAATGGTGTCTAGCGTTGCAATGGCGGATCCTCACCGATCGACTAGACCAAGTCGTATCGGTGGACGATCGTGCTCGGGAAGCAATGCATTGGTGGCGGGACCATCGGAATCTTTTCCGAGGGATGCCACTGGCGGAGTATCTGCCCGATCGGACCTTCTTCACCGATGCGTCAGAATTGGCTTGGGGAGCTCATATGGACGAGCACGAACTCTCTGCTGTGTGGAACACGAGCGAGAGGGCGTTGCACATCAATGTCCTAGAGCTGCGAGCGGTGAGACGTGCGTTCGAGATCTGGGGGCCTCAGAGTTCCCCAGGGACGAAGTGGCTGGTCTTCACAGACAACAGCACAGTAGTGGCGCACATAAACAAACAAGGTGGAACTCGGTCGAGTCAGCTTTGTTTGGAGGCCGAGTGTCTGATCAGGTTTGCCTTCAAGTACCGTCTGTTTATCAGGGCGAGGCACCTGCCGGGTCACAGGAATGTCCTAGCGGACGCTCTGTCGAGACCGGACAAGATCATAGGCACGGAGTGGAGTTTGCATCCGGGGGTGTTTCGGCGCGTTTGTCAGGCGTTCGGGACGCCGAACATAGACCTGTTCGCAACCTCTCGGAATCACAAGCTCCCGGTCTACTTCTCACCTCTGCCAGAGAGCGAGGCACTGGCTGTGGACGCGATGTCTCAGTCGTGGGACGGGATGTTCGGGTATGCGTACCCGCCAACTCGGTTCCTAACAGAAGTGCTGCACAAGGTAGCCAGGTCTCAGTGCGAGATTCTGTTGGTGGCGCCATGCTGGCCGATGCAGGCGTGGTTCCCGCTGCTACTGTCCCTCCTGATCGATGTACCACGGGTTCTCCCGATTGAGGACAGGTTGCTGAAGCAACCGGGGCGGGATATATTTCACGATTCCGTCCACGTGCTCAAATTACACGTGTGGAGGCTATCGAGCGATCCTTCCAGGAGGCAGGATTTTCTCAGCAGGTGTCCGTACATCTCGCGAGAAAGAATAGGAGATCCTCCTCTAAAACGTATGAGGCTAAATGGAGAGTATTCGTACGTTGGTGTAACGGAAGGCGCATTGATCCGCTCTCTGCCCCTCTGAATGCAGTGCTAGACTTTCTCTGCTATCTCTTTGATAGGCTTAATTTGAAGCCTACTACGATCGAGGGATACAGGTCCATGCTGGGCCCTGTATTCCGTGCTAGGGGGATCGATTTAACTAATATTCGTATCCTTACTGATCTCTTGGCGTCCTTTAGGACGCAAAGGCCACGGGGAGTTCCTACTCTACCGGATTGGGACATGGCTTTTGTGCTATATTGTCTTACTAAAGCACCTTGGGAGCCTCTCAAGGAAGTTTCCTTGCAGAGGTTAACTCTTAAGACTTTCTTGCTAGTTATGCTAGCAAGTGGTCGAAGACGCTCAGATGTCGCGGCGATTGACGTATCGCGAGTCGCATTTGGCGCGGATGGGTCCGTTTCCTTATACCCAGTACGTGATTTTATGCCTAAAACACGTGCTGCAGTTGAGGGCGGGAAAGCGTTCTCCCCTATCGTAATTCCGTCACTGGGCGGTTACGTAGGACGGAATGAGCCGGACGCTCTATTGTGCCTGGTAAGAGCGCTGAAAATCTACATCGATCGTACCAGATCGATCAGGAAAGATCGCAAGCGATTATTTATTTCCTATCAGCCTAATAGGGCTACGGATATCTCCACAGCTACACTATCCCGATGGGTGAAGGTTGTAGTGAGGACTGTCTATGCGGAATCAGGTGCTGACGATCGAGTCACTTACAAAATATCGTCCCACCAAATCCGACACATCTCGATGTCTTTGGCGGCCAGGTCGAATATTCCGTTGGAATATATCGTGAGGGCTGGAATGTGGACTAATTCTACGACATTCATCGGGTTCTATCTGTCCAATGCTGCCGAACTTCAGGACCAGTCGTCCAGATTTAGACTGGGTCCGCTGGTCGTAGCGCAAGCTGTTGTTTGAACCAGCTGGACAGAAAAGTCTTGGTTTTAACGTGCACGTGTATATAAGCAACACTTTGTGTTTGTGTTTGAATTCTTTATGTTACGGTCTCAAGTAGAGTTCTGTTTTCCACCGATGGGTGAAGAAGAAATTCGTGCATGTCGGAGGCAAGCGATCGCACCGCTAGGTGAGTATCTTTATTATATTACTAAAGATATATCGAAAATGTAGCATTTTAGCGATTCGCTTGAAATCAAGACTATCGTCTGTTTTCATGACTCTCTAGCACTACTGCTCCACCGCCTATCCTTTGATTCTAAGGAGCATGTAGTAGTTTAGATTGGTGATGTATAAAATAAACTTCCCAAATTTTAATTGTAAATTTGCCGTTTATGGTTATTACTCACCTCTAAACTACTACAGTAAAGGCCCTCCCATCCATCCCCGCCAGTTGTGTGCTAGGGGCTTCCTTTTGTCGTTTTTTGGACAGAAAAGTGAAGCTTCTGCGCAGCTGCGCGCGCATATGCGCGGCGGTTTTGGCGGCAAAAGGAGCGCTCGAGTCATGCAGGCAGACGATCGTGCCTTGCTTTCAGTACGCGAATTTCTATCCAGAACGATCCAAAGGATCGAAAAGGAGCATGTAGTAGTTTAGAGGTGAGTAATAACAATAAACGGCAAATTTACAATTAAAATTTGGGAAATTTACGTGGTATTTTGTCTTTGCATTTCTGAGAAAGTTGTGTTCGACAATGCCAAATTTCTGAGGGCTTGACATGAACTTTATAATAGTTCATCTTGAGACACAGTTTTTAAAAAATGGCAAACAAAAATAAATAAATGAGTGTATCCTGCTTTAGGACATTTTACTGGGGTGGGACAGATGGGCAATGAACATCAAACTTGTTGCAAAAACAACCTCACGTGCCAGCCATGTTGCATACTGTAATAGGGATAACTACATTGCAGAACCAGGTTTTTGCATGACACCATGCTTATGCATTATGATTTTGTGGTTGTGGTGAATATTGGTAGTGTTTCTGAAATCAGATAAACACATTATGATATTGCTTTTGAATTACAGCTAAGCACATTAGGTTATGGACCGGTATCGATTTCCTTATATGGTCAAAATGGAGCATCAAAATACTAAATTATTTTAAATTTCTCCTCCAAATGCACAGGTATTACTTTAAAATGTCTCTGTTTTGGTTTGTATAGTTGTTTCAGGGGTATTCTTCTGTGTACATGTGAATTTTCATGTTGATTGGAGCTGTTACTGCGCATGAATACATATAAACAAACCGGCCCTTCTTGGGAGTTTACTTTCCGAGGAATTCACCAATGGTCAGCAGCTAATGGTCAAATGCTTGTAGCGTGGGATCTATTCCAACAACATGTGCTGATTTATTATATTTTGCAAGTTATATATATTGCTTAAACATACTGATATTTTATCAAAATTGATCCATTTTGAAAGTGATTTCATAAAATGTTCCATTTGAGTTAAATGGCATTCCTATATGTGTTTGATAACCATTATGATATTACTGTTGAATGACAGCTAAGCACATTATGATGTAACTGTTGATGAAGAAATGTTCAGCAAGACGAATTGCTCATATTTGTAAGCATTATGATCGAGAGGACATACACTGGTGAGCAATGACATAATTTCTCCCAATGACTTGTATCTTTGGACGATAAGTCAGAGTAAGGATGGTGTTGGCCATGTTACCGCCGTGTCTGTCGAGCTTTAACAAAATTGTAGCCTAGAGGTCACAATTATGCACAAAGTAATCCATAATTTTGAAATTGATGAAATTGGTACTGATATTACTGTTAAATTACAGCTAAGTACAGATAAGTACATTATGATCTTACTTGAAGCAATGTTCATCAAGATGAATTGCTCATATTTGTAAGCATTATGATCTAGATAACATACAATGATGAGCCATGACACACTATAATTGTATCCCCCGAACGAAGTTCGGCGGATACTATGGATTTGTCTTCGTCACGCCGCCGCCGCGTCCGCGCCCGCGTCCGCGTCCGCAGACACTTTCTTGTGAACGCGCTACAGGTTGCAAATCTTAACCGATTCTAATAATTGTATCCCCCGAACGAAGTTCGGCGGATACTATGGATTTGTGTTCGTCGCGCCGCGTCCGCGTCCGCAGACACTTTCTTGTGTACGCGCTACAGGTTGCAAATCTTAACCGATTCTAATAATTTTTTATACAGACACATCTCATGGTAAGATCCCGACATCAATCGATTTTGGTTGCCATAGCAATCAAATTGGCCGATTGGCGTCACATTTTGTGCTCAAATTAGCCTGTTTAACACACATGGCTTGTGAACGCTCTACGAGTGGGAGTTTTCAATGAATAATGATGAAATCGCACAGACTCGGAGAGAAAGACCCTCACACGAAACCTATCGTTTTCAAGAATGATCGAATAAATATTAATCAGTTAACGGACTAACTTATTACGACCGTTCAAATACCGACTTGAACATCTGTGATCAATCCAATACCCTGTACTATGAAAACAAATAGCACTGGATTCTTGTTCAGAATAGAGGACTGATGTTTTTAGTGAAAACAGATCGATATTATCGAATAAGTTAACCTTAATTTTACTAGTTAAGTCTATTGTTGACCACAATTACAATAGTTAAGATGAGAAACATTTATTATTAAGCTCAACAAGGTGAAGGTTTTGTCCAGTACAGATTTCATGAGTGTAACCGAATAAGTTAACCTTATTATTACTAGTTAAGTCTATTATTGACCACAATAAAAATAGTTAAGACAAGAAATATTTATTATTGGGCTCAACAAGGTGAAGGTTCTGTCCAGTAGAGATTTTATGGCTGTAACCAAATAAGTTAACATTATTTTTGCTAGTTAAATCTATCATTGACCTCAATATTAATAGTTAAGACTAGAAACATTTATTATTGAGCTCAACAAGGTAAACGTTTTGTCCAGTAGAGATATCTAGGTGTAACTGAATAAGTTAACATTATTTTTACTAAAACATTGATCTGGCTCGAATTTCATCATCTTGAAATGCAGTTTTGGTCAACTGGCTCCGATTTCGTGATCTTGAAATGAAGTTTTGGTCAATTTTTACTTTGAATTTCAACTTGGAACCAAGTATGTCAAAAATCCTGAGTTGAAATATAACTTTAGGTGAAAAGTTTGATCTGGCTGTGATTTCGTTTTTGTTATCGAACATGTCGAAATGGACATTCATATGCAGTGGTTTCAATGGTGATCTTGAATTCACCCTTCAATAACCTTGAAAGATTAATTTAGCAATTTTGGTGGGAAAAAAAAACAGTTGTGGCCTAAGATTTTACATTTCTCTGGTAATCTTCTCTATCCCTTGTTCTAGTTTTTCACACTTATTACCCTCGCCCCGATTGGATCTGTCCGTTTGTATGTTTGTTTGTTACTTGACGAAATGTAAATTTCGTCAAGTATGTTGGTCAGTCGAGTTTGTCTGTCTGTTTGTTACTTGACGAAATGTAAATTTCGTCAAGTATGTTGGTCAGTCGCGTTTGTCTGTCTGTTTGTTTGTTTGTTTGTTTGTTTGTGACCGCTCCACAGGTCACATTTTTGATTGTAGAATCATGAAAATAGGTCAGAAGATGTGCAATCCAATATGGATGGATGAGTTCATTTTTGAGAGGTCAAGGTCAAATATTGACGTCAAGGTCACGCAAAACGATAAAAACACATAAATGGCCATAACTCTGGTTCTAATTGTCCTAGGGACTTCAAACTAAGTCCATATTGTACATAAACTCGAGTTCTATCTTTTGTGACCTTGACCTTGGCATTTGACCTTGACCTTGAGAAGTTCGCCTAAGGTGAATGTCAAGGTCAAATACGAAGGTCAGCGCACCATATCGAGTAGTATATCGTTGGAAAGGTCTTGACCCCCTGATTGCAGTGATACCTTATTTTCGGCGCTGCGACGTAAACTGACGTCACAATGACGTCATAAACGTCAAATTTCCGAAATTTCAAAAGGCTATAACATCGTCAATACTGTATGGAATCTCTTCAAACTTGATATGCATATTGACAGCAATGACCTTTACGAATTTAGGTACAAAGGTCAAAGGTCAAGGTCAAGGTCATCTAAATCCCAGAAAAACACGTTTCCGGTAATAACATCCGTTTGATTTGTCGTAGGTTCATGAATTTTGAACCATATCCTTCAGAAGAGGTATAGTAATCGAGTGTATATGTCAATTTCATGATTGACCTTGAACTTTGTCAGGAAAATAAGGTCATATGAGGAAAACTTCAAGGTCAAATTTTCAAACTAACTGAAACCTATCAAGTAGTATATCAAATGAAAGGTCTTGATTTCCTGGTACATACTTTCTCATCAGTTTTGAGATGTGACGTTTATTGACGTCACAGTGACGTCATCAACGTTAATTTTTCGAAATTTCAAACGGTCAAAGTGTCCACAAATCTTGTTTGATTCTGATGAAATTATACAGGTATAATATATGTCTTCATGCACAGGCAATGCACAATTTTCGTGACTCAAGTTCAAAAAATCAAGGTCAAGGTCACGCAAAATGTTGAAAACACATAAGTGGCCATAACTCCGGTTCTATTTGTTATAGAGACTTCAAGCCAAGTTCATATTGTAGATAAACTCGAGTCCTATCTTCTGTGACCTTGACCTTGGCATTTGACCTTGACATTGAGAAGTTCGCCATGAGGTGAACGCAAGGTCAATTACGAAAGTCAGCGCACCATATTGAGTAGTATATCGTTGGAAAGGTTTTGAGTCCCTGATTGCAGTGATACCCTATTTTCGGCGCTGCGACGTACACTGACATCACAATGACGTCATAAACGTCAAATTACCGAAATTTCAAAAGGCCATAACAGCGTCAATAATGTATGGAATACCTTGAAACTTGACATGCATATTAACAGCATTGACCTTTACGAATTGAAATACAAAGGTCAAAGGTCAAGGTCAAGGTCATCGAAATCCCAGAAAAACACCTTTTCGGTTATAACATCTGTTTGAATCGTTGTAGTCTCATAAGATTTGAACCATATCATTCAGAAGAGGTATAGCAATCAGACTTATATGTCAATTCCATGACTAACCTTGAACTTGATCGGAAAAATGAGGTCACATGAGCAAAACTTCAAGGTCAAATTTTCAAACCAACTAAAAGCTAACAAGTAATATATCAAATGGAAGGCCTTGAACCCATGATAAATAGTTTCCCATCAGTTTTCAAATGTGACGTTTATTGACGTCACAGTGACCTCATGTACGTAAAGTTTTCGAAATTTCGAAAAGCCACAGTGTCCGGAATTCTTGTTCGATTCTGATGGAATTGTTCAAGTATAATTTATATCTTCATGCACGGGCAATGCACAATTTTCGTGACCCAAGGTCAAGGGTCAAGGTCAAGGTCGAAGAAAAGGTCAAAATCACAAAAATTGCCATAACTTCGGAACTATTCGTCATAGAAAGTTCAAACTGGGACCCTATTGTAGCATATCAAAAGGTCTTTGTCCGCTGGCCTTGAATGTGCACTTTGACCTTGACCTTGAAAAGTTTGCCCAACGTAAAAATTTCATGAAAAAAGTATCTTTCTTCAAATGTCGAGGAGTTGTTCAGTAAATCTTTTCAATGTGTAAATTATGGGTAAATGTTTTAAATGTAAACAAATGTTTAGTCATTTCGTCAAGTGTTGGCCTATGGCCGATTTTTTGTTTGTTTGTTTGTTTGTTTGTTTGTGACCGCTCCACAGGTCACATTTTTGATCGTAGAATCATGAAAATAGGTCAGTAGATGTGCAATCCAATATGGATGGATGAGTTCATTTTTGGGAGGTCAAGGTCAAATATTGAGGTCAAGGTCACGCAAAACGATAAAAACACATAAATGGCCATAACTCCGGTTCTAATTGTCCTAGAGACTTCAAACCAAGTTCATATTGTACATAAAGTCGAGTTCTATCTTTTGTGACCTTGACCTTGGCATTTGACCTTGACCTTGAGAAGTTCGCCTAAGGTGAATGTTAAGGTCAAATATGAAGTTCAGCGCACCATATCGAGTAGTATATCGTTGGAAAGGTCTTGACCCCCTGATTGCAGTGATACCTTATTTTCGGCGCTGCGACGTAAACTGACGTCACAATGACGTCATAAACGTCAAATTTCCGAAATTTCAAAAGGCTATAACATCGTCAATACTGTATGGAATCTCTTCAAACTTGATATGCATATTGACAGCAATGACCTTTACGAATTTAGGTACAAAGGTCAAAGGTCAAGGTCAAGGTCATCGAAATCCCAGAAAAACACGTTTCCGGTAATAACATCCGTTTGATTTGTCGTAGGTTCATGAATTTTGAACCATATCCTTCAGAAGAGGTATAGTAATCGAGTGTATATGTCAATTTCATGATTGACCTTGAACTTTGTCAGGAAAATAAGGTCATATGAGGAAAACTTCAAGGTCATATTTTCAAACTAACTGAAACCTATCAAGTAGTATATCAAATGAAAGGTCTTGATTCCCTGGTACATACTTTCTCATCAGTTTTGAGATGTGACGTTTATTGACGTCACAGTGACGTCATAGACGTTAATTTTTCGAAATTTCAAACGGTCATAGTGTCCACAAATCTTGTTTGATTCTAATGAAATTATACAGGTATAATATATGTCTTCATGCACAGGCAATGCACAATTTTCGTGACTCAAGGTCAAAAATCAAGGTCAAGGTCACGCAAAATGTTGAAAACACATAAGTGGCCATAACTCCGGTTCTATTTGTTATAGAGACTTCAAACCAAGTTCATATTGTAGATAAACTCGAGTCCTATCTTCTGTGACCTTGACCTTGGCATTTGACCTTGACCTTGAGAAGTTCGCCATGAGGTGAATGTCAAGGTCAAGTACGAAAGTCAGCGCACCATATTGAGTAGTATATCGTTGGAAAGGTTTCGAGCCCCTGATTGCAGTGATACCCTATTTTCGGCGCTGCGACGTACACTGACGTCACAATGACGTCATAAACGTCAAATTACCGAAATTTCAAAAGGCCATAACAGCGTCAATAATGTATGGAATACCTTGAAACTTGACATGCATGTTAATAGCATTGACCTTTACGAATTGAAATACAAAGGTCAAAGGTCAAGGTCAAGGTCATCGAAATCCCAGAAAAACACCTTTTCGGTTATAACATCTGTTTGAATCGTTGTAGTCTCATAAGATTTGAACCATATCATTCAGAAGAGGTATAGCAATCAGACTTATATGTCAATTCCATGACTAACCTTGAACTTGATCAGAAAAATGAGGTCACATGAGCAAAACTTCAAGGTCAAATTTTCAAACTAACTAAAAGCTATCAAGTAATATATCAAATGGAAGGCCTTGAACCCATGATAAATAGTTTCCCATCAGTTTTCAAATGTGACGTTTATTGACGTCACACTGACCTCATGTACGTAAATTTTTCGAAATTTCGAGCCACAGTGTCCGGAATTCTTGTTCGATTCTGATGGAATTGTTCAAGTATAAATTATATCTTCATGCACGGGCAATGCACAATTTTCGTGACCCAAGGTCAAGGGTCAAGGTCAAGGTCGAAGAAAAGGTCAAAATCACAAAAATTGCCATAACTTCGGAACTATTCGTCATAGAAAGTTCAAACTGGGACCATATTGTAGCATATCAAAAGGTCTTTGTCCGCTGACCTTGAATGTGCACTTTGACCTTGACCTTGAAAAGTTTGCCCAACGTAAAAATTTCATGAAAAAAGTATCTTTCTTCAAATGTCGAAGAGTTGTTCAGTAAATCTTTTCAATGTGTAAATTATGGGTAAATGTTTTAAATGTAAACAGATGTTTAGTCATTTCGTCAAGTGTTGGCCTATGGCCGATTTTTTGTTTGTTTGTCTGTCCGCGCGCATATCTCAAAGGAGAATGGTCCGATCAACATGAAACTTATAGGGATGAAGCGGTATCTCAGTGGCTCGGTCCTCCTCGAATCTGGTCAAAATCGGACAAAAACTGTTGCCATGGCAACGGAAAATGTAAAAATCAATAATTGACCATAACTCCGGTTCTATTCAAGATAAATTTTTCTAACTAATTTTGTATTTTTCGATGGCCAATTCCTGATCATCTGATATATGGCCTGTGGTCGTACGACGAAAACTCTCCATTATCGCCCGATGTCGAAAAATTGGGGGTCACGGTTTCGATTTTTTTTTGGCCGGCGACGTTTCAGTGCAAATGTCTGCGCTCATAACTCAAAGGCAAACGGCCCGATCGATCTGAAATTTATAGGGCAAAAGTGCTATGGTGCTGGCTCAGTCCCTTCAAATTTTTGCCAAAATCGGATGAAAACGGTTGCCATGGCAACGGAAAAAATGAAAATCACATAATTGGCTCTAACTCCGGTTCTACCTGATATTAATTTTTCCAACTATTTTTGTATTGTTCTTTGGCCAATTCCCGATCGTTTGGTGTACGACCGATCCTCGTACGACGAAAACTCTCCATTATCGCCCGATGTCGAAAAATTGTGGGTCACGATTTCGGTTATTTTTGGCCAGCAACGTTTCAGTGCAAATGTCCGCGCTCATAACTCAAAGGCAAACGGTCCGATCGATTTGAAATTTATAGGGCAAAAGTGCTATGGTGGTGGCTCAGTCCTTTTAAAATTTTACCGAAATCGGATGGAAACGGTTGCCATGGCAACGGAAAAGAGAAAATCACATCATTGGCTCTAACTCCGGTTCTACTTAATATTAATTTGTCCAACTATTTTTGTACTTTTTTTTGGCCAATTCTCTATCGTTTGGTGTACGATCGATGGTCGTACGACGAAAACTATCTATTATCGCCCGATGTCGAAAAATTGGGGGTCACGATTTCGGTTATTTTTTGGCCAGCGACGTTTCAGTGCAAATGTCCGCGCTCGTAACTCAAAGGCAAACGGTCCGATCGATTTGAAATTTATAGGCCTGGAGTGCTATGGTAGTGGCTCACAAAACGGTTGCCATGGCAACGGAAAAAAGAAAATCACATAAATGGCTATAACTCCGGTTCTAATCAATATTAAATCTTCAACCTCTTTTTGTATTTTTCTTTGGCCAATTCCCAATCGTATGGCGTACAACCGATGGTCTTAAGACCAAAACTCAATTATCGCCTAGTTTTAGTGACTAAATCTGAAGGGCGAGGGTCTGCAATCTCTGATTGTCTCGTTAGTAATATATTTGGGGCATGAGGAATGATAGTGCTACGGGGGATACACCCAAGCGGTCGTAGGCGACCGGAAGCGTCTAGTTTCCCCTAAGGATATCTTTGATCAATGAGTCCGAGATACTATGTGTTGGCCATGTTAACCGTCGTGTGTAGAGAGTTTTGACATGATTGTTGCCTAGAGGTCACAATATTGCCCAAAGTGATCCATATGCAATCAATAGTTTTATGTTGAGATGTTCGAGCTCCGATGTACAAACACCAAACAGAAGTTTTTGTTTATGTTTTGTATAGAAGATGAACAGGAATCAATGACTAGTATCCATGGTATCAGGGCTGTGCAGTACTTGTCAATTATGTGTGACATCCCAGGGAATTAACACATCTGATGCTACCCAAAAATCTCATCACTTAGTGTCATCATATGATATACTTTAGTCGTATGACAACACCCACTTGGTTAAATTACATCATGTAAAATGAAGTTTTTCTAATGTCCGGGAAATGCCGATCATTCAAGGTTTCTCTTGGAGTGTCACATATCCTCCCCTGCACTTGTTGTACCATTGCCGCACTCCACTCCACAACTGTCCTCTCTGTATACAGTCCCTGCATGTTGTAATGTATGATACACACACTAAATGGATAACACCAGTACAAACAGCTCATGTGTTTTTACAAGTAATTCTCCCCGCTTGTTTATGTAAATAAGACCTGGAAGCGACAATCTGACCCTATCTGCTCAGACCTGATTGCACCGAGCTGTATTCCATACCTGTGATGCTGCGTGTTTGCAGTTCGATACTTGACATTGTCAAAACATATTCTGCACTGTATGAAACATTGTAATACCCATATATCTGTCATTTTATGGTCGACAGAGATTGTGTATTACCTACAAGATTTTCCTGATAATGTGTTTCTGGATCAGCTTCCATGATCTGATTGTGAACTCTTGTACATTGTCCTACTTTGTATGTCTGTCAGTTACCTATATCCTTTAAAGATATCATTTTGCAAAATCATTATGATCATGGATATGTGAAATCTTTTCAAGATTTCATCCGGGGAAAAGAAGTAAAACAATTCAGGTTTGAATTTTTTCTCATTGCTACTTATCTGGTTTCACTTTCCCTGCAATTGGGAAAACCAGGTTTTCTGATTCTGAAATTTCATATCGGATATGATTTGAATACTGTGTGGGTCTATATGTGTCTATCTCTGATCTGAGACAATCCCTGTCGATGCCAATGTCGTTACCATGGCTTCCAGACTCGGGGCGAGGTGGGGTCAGTAGGGATAGGTTTTATAGGCCCCCAGACATGTCCGAAGTGAATCTTCTGTCATATTATGTTGGCGCGGTTTCACCTGGGTGTCCCGGAATAGCCTGATTATTGGCGGCGGTTAATGCCCAGTCGTGGCTGATGGGATGACACCCCGGTCCCTCTCCCAGGGCCTGGCATATATTGCTGGATTGACATTTGGCCCGCGGTATTTACTTGCTGCTGAATGCTAAAGAGTTGATGAACGGCTCTCGATACGCGGATCAACGACGGGGGGGGGGACGACAACGTTAGAGTCCTGCCTCGCCGATGGCTCGACGTCGCTTTCACGACCATTTTGATGCATTATACGTTACGTGAAATGATTTCATCTCTGCTCTCGCACACACACATTTCAACGTGGCGTACGTTACGTCGATTTCCCCGCCAGAAAATAAGCCAGAGTTATAACTTTTGCCGACCGTGCCAAAATGAGACAGATCAGAAGCAATCAAGGACAGATTTATGAAATCCAGCCTCGTAACCGGTGACAAGCAAAAGGAGAACGGAGGAATTACAAGAGCCAGGAAATAAACAACTGTTATCCCATCACAGCGCCATGTGCGGGTTTGGGCTTAATGTCGTCTTTGTGGGGATTGGCCAGATATTCAGACACTGATCAAGGTATGATGTATGCGGGTTATCTGACCCACGCCTCGCTAGTGATGGCAATACAGAGATGATTGTCTTCTCCTTCTGGCCGCTACTTCCCCATCTTACCATCGTGTTTAGTATTCATTGAAGATAGTAATATTCTCACTATATCAACATTTATTGGTCAGCAGTCGCAGCACACTCCAACTTAGCAGCACAGCGGTGAACACCCGTTGAGAAATGGCGTGGAGCGGTATGCAATTTTTGGTTTTCGGTGGGCGTGTGCGAGGACCCAAAAAGCGATTTCCCGGCGGAAGAAGACTTTAATTGTACAGAGTTGTAAGGACGGCGGCAGGCGACACGGGTCTCCCACTGTGGTGTGTTCATCTGGAAAATCCCTGCTTAGGATCGCTGCATGTCAAGTAGTCTGTGCTTTGTGCATGTGTGCTGTGGGGAGTGAGAGGCTCGGAGAGATGCATTGGTCAGTGCATGGATTGACTGAACGGGACGGGACACTCAGTATTGGGGCTGGGTGGGAGGCCTGAAGGAGGGGCTGCGGGTGAGAGTGGTCAGGGAGATAGGTCCCCAGACTGGGGTATTGGGGGTGTGAGGAAGGCCTTGGGGAGGGGCTGTGAGTGAGAGTGGTCAGGGAGATAGGCGCCCAGACTGGGGTAGACAGGGGGACTTGGAGGGCCAAAAGGGTGGACATCTAATTGAGACCGAGTGTCTTTATGCTCGCATTTGTGTAGATAGCAATTTCCTTCCGAATCAATGTGACATAAAAATTAATGATATTGGCAATAGATCAGCGATATTCAAATATGAACTGGACATGTTTATGAGTTACTCCTGATTTTATTGAATTCGATATATCACACAAGAAGAACCTGTGTCAAATAAATAAATAAACTGTGGTATCAAGTCATAAATTACAAGTGAATATAATTATGTACATGTTAGATTGATCATTGACTCATCACTGCAATCCGACATCACTCGCACAACCCTTACCTACTTAAACATCCTCACACAACCCTTACCTACTTAAACATTCGCAGTATACAACATCATTACATTATCACATCTTTGAATAAATTAGTCATACCTGTCGAATATATGCAGTTTACCAGTAATTACACAGTTGCGACACTCACACAGCACACAATAATGCAGATTGGTTTTACAGACTCTGTAATATTGTAGACACTCACACTCCTCAATAATGTCAGCCCTTCAAGGCCTTTAATGAATGTCCAGAGATTGCAATAACAGCACATGTATGCCTACAACATATAGCTGCACATGATAGCGTGCTTACATGAAATATCAGATATGTCCTTAACACACATCATGTATGTCCTCCAAGATCGTGTTATGCTTTTTGTAACCTGTTGCATACATAACCCATTTGCATATGATATATTCGGTTATCTGGCAGTGCCGTCCAATGTATTCCAGGGATACACGGCGTGATGTCACACGACACTTCCAGAATGATCACACTCCAGGCGTCCAAGGTTAGCTGGCATGTATCTAGGGGTATCCTGTCCATTGGTGTGGTACATGACTCTGAGGGTTGATGAGCTGTTGTCACGACTCTAGCTGACGTGTTCGCTAGCCGTGACATGAAGTGCAGAACGCTACATGCTTGTAACATGAAGTGGCACATGACACAGAGTCATGTCACATGCAGATCTATACACACAACACTTCTCATGTGGACATGTCTTGTCCACAGCTGACATACCCGAATTACTCGTGTGAGCAGGCGTGTTACTCTGCGACTAGAAGGACACGTCAGCGTGAGCTTTGTAGTTATGGTTGTCAGGGCAGGTGTCAGGGCAGGTGCCCTGGCAGGTGTGTGGATAGCCCTCGGGGTAGCCGTTGAGGTGGTTATCCTGTCCCGCGGCCAGGTTAGAATGACAGCTGTCCTCCCTCAGCGGTTCCTGTTCTGAGCGGTAGCGCTCCGACGCGTACGTTGACATCGTGCGCTCGTGTAGCGCCCGGAGAATGATTGTTTTCCGCAGGCTGGTGTCGCCGTTTCCCGGCCGTCGCCGACAGAACAAGGCGAGGAGCTCCTGCTGGAACTGTCGCCGGAACAGGCAGTAAATGACAAAGTTCATGGCGGAGTTGACGGTGAGCAGAAGGTTGCTGATGTGGAAGAAGCGTCGATACGAGCCACAGACGAGGTTGTCCGACTCAGCGACCATGTAGAACAGGATCTGGTTGATGGAGGCCGGCGTCTGGCACACGATGAACACGATGATGATGATGATCATTACGAGCGTGATGTTGTTCTCTTCCTTACTGCTGCGGCCCTTCAGCGCCCGGCGACACTGCTGCGCTTTTTTGAGTTCTCGCATGAGGTGCACGTTGAAGATGATGAGGATGAGCAGAGGGAGAAAGAACACAAACGTGCAGTAGGCGACGTTCTCGTAAAGAATGTTGTACAAGTGGTAGGATGTGAGACCGAGGTTCTGTTCTACAACCTCCGTCGTGTTATTGGCACCTGTCACTGTCACATTGATGTATCGGTACTCAAAGAATCTCGGTATGTTGTAAACTATAATGCACACAGTTAACACAACTAGCTGAATTTGTACGTTCTTCTTTCGACACAAGTGTGGAGCGTGAAGCGGTCTGCACACGGCGATGAATCTGTTACCTGCGACTAGCACCATCATCCAAACTGTGCCGACCTGAACCATGTGCGTCAGTGGCCATGCGAAGGTTTGGAAATACGGGAAGATCGGTTCAAACTGCTCGATGAGGTTGAAGTGGAAAACCATGGCTGTGTACATCTGTACAAGGGCAGCGATGGCCAGAAAGAGGTTGTCCATGACCGCCAGGGCCTTCAGCAAATAGGTCGCCACGTTGTTTCTGGAGTACTTGTGCAGAACAGCGAACGACAACAGGTTACCGACCAGCCCGAACCCACAGACCAGGCCGTACAACGGTCCGTAGACTATGAAGAAAAAATCCTCGTCTGCACACGGCTCGATATCCGAACCCTTCTGCTGGACGACAGCGCTAGCAAGGGTGGTGTTGTTGTTACCTGCCATTGTTGATAACTTGAGTGTCGCAGATTGAAACAGACACTAATGGCTCACCATTATAACTGAAGGTGCAGCCTATATCTATTGGCGATTTGTACATATATAAGGCACAAGTAAAACTACTCAACTTTAATCCACAAGTTCACACGAGGCTTATCCAAGTCCGCATCCTTGTTAGTTGTAGCTTTCTATTTTTATCCACTTATGTATCCCATGATAATTCGCCTCAGCAGCTTGACCCTGAAGCAGTGACTGTGTGTAACCATCCGTACCCTGCTGCACTGTAACCACCGACAGTTTGCCACTTGTCAGGCCATGAGTCTCACTGCCACTGCCGCCTTGCACACATTCAAATAAAATTCTTGACAATTGCCTGCGAGATTAATGGCAAGATTACTGGCTTGGCTGCTCATTGGCACATCTGCTGTAATTACATGGTCCTTGCAGCGTGCCGCCTGAGCCGAGCTCTCCTGCAGCACTCAAGGTTTTTACACGGCCGCCAAGGTTCTCACACTGCCGCAGTTCCACGAGGAGGAGTTTTTGCCAATGTTTGGAGATTTGTGCTGACATTCGTTACTCCACCGCTCGAAAGCAAACTACTCACAAAAAGTCAAGTGCCGCTGACTTTTTGGACGTCAACGACATGGGTTGTGACACTGAGGAAGCGACACCCGGCAATGACGCTATCAGTGCCTGACCTGCGGGACTCCCTCTCCATGTCGTGGTCACGGTGCCGGGGCTGTAAGCTCGTCGCGTCCCGTCCCGCCGCAGTCAGCTGCGCTCGTCGTCTGGGCCGGGAGTGATCGAGCCGGACACATCGGGAGCATTAATGTATCAGCACTGATCAGTGTTTGCACCTTGCCAGTCCCCGGGTGTCACAGCTGGTCTCAAACCCACCGCTACAGCTAACTCACAGGCTAGTCTGCAACAGAGAAGACAAAAAAAATCCCAGTGAAACATCTTAAACTGACATTGACACTGCAAAAGACGATAGCAAATACACAATAATTTTCAGATTATCTGAGAAAAAAAACCATGATGATGATCATAAACGGAATTGTTTTGTTGTAACATCAATAATCGAGTCCGTGAAAACTATCGATGCACACTGTGAATCTTGGATCTAGCTACTGTATCCTGTTTATTGCCAGACAAAGAAAAAAACTTAACCTTGCTGTTTTTAAACATACTGAGCACAGTGCTGCAATGTTGAGGACAAATATTTATATAGTATGGAGTACTTGGAGTAGAGAATTCCTCCCTAAGTTACCTCTGGTACCAATACACGCCTTTCTCCTGTTGCCTCTCTTCAAACACAATTTGTGCCGCTTATGTTGACTCTTTGATCCCAACGTGATCTACATCTATTGGATACTGAACATTATAAATCAGCGTTTGTACAACAAAAGTCGCTCTCTGGTGTGTACGGAATGGGTTTTGCTGATATTTATTGGCACAATTTGCAATGTAAATATGTTAAATTTTAAAGCTTATTGGAATTTATGTGAAGTTTTGGGATGTTGTCCGAATTATTTGCACTTGGCACAGGTGATTTTGCGGACTAAAATCTGTTCCACAGTTTTGGTTTTGAAGTCATATGAGTACAAATTCGCTACATTAACCATTTGTCCAGAAAAACTCGCAGATTGATAAAGCATTGACCTGAGAATGTACAATATTTTGTAACTTTTTACGTTCAGTGCAACACCATACGTGAACACATGCTTTTATTCATAGCAATATAAGTCTCACAGAGATATTTTGTTCACACTCGCACTGTTTTGAACAGTCTGTTCTTGAAGTTTCTGTTAACACTGCATCATAACTGCCTGCAAAATTAGCCATTTCTTACAGCTTGTGAAAATGAAACAATCATATCAAGCTCAACAAGTCAGATAATTTTGTTGCATTTTATATGGCGACTTTATGGGACAGGGAAATACATTCAGACCACATTCTTCAACATGTTCCACGGGAAGAAAACAAAAACAATATGATATATTCAAGCTTTTCCCTCAGTAATTGGCTGTAAATTACTACTGTGGAAAGCCGTATCGGTTTCTGATGAACTCCTGATGAACTTTCTGGTGATGGTAAGCGATCGTTCTTAGGTTAATGGAGGCCGCTGTGAGACCAGTGTGTCACTGGACCAATAGATTCTATATTTTGTTCACTGTATGATTTCGTTTCATATCACACTGTTTGTCTCATGTCCAGATTTAACAATTTCTGCCACAATAATGAGATGATTGAAGTGATGTTAATATGCCTATATCATCAATGGCTGGGATAAAGATGATGATGTGATGGTGAAATCGGACTTGGCGAAAACTTTGGTGATAGACGAGGTTTGCTGTATAGGGTAGCAATTTGACAGAGGGTTGAGTCCTGGAGGAAAGGAGGGGGGTGTTGTCATAGATACCACAAAACTCGGCTGATGCCTATGATCTTTTGCACGATTTGTTGTATTTATGGTGAAATTAGTGATGTAATGAATGGATTATTGGATGAGTGTACTTTAATTGTAGAGCTATTAAAGCCAGTCAATGTCCACTCATTACCCGTGCCTTTATTATCCTGAGCGTATTATTTTATCCAGATTGACATAGCAAATATTTGCATTGCTAAACAAATGCTAAACAATCTCCTGGTATAAATCATGCTAAGGGTCACAAAAATCCCTTTTGATTTTCCTGCAGATTAATGCCATTAGTCTTCCACATTTTCATGAACAAAATGCTTTTAAAGATTGAGAAAATGCTATAGAGAGTCATGGGTCTCAAAATGGTGACTTCCGTTACCGATCTGTCGATCCACCTTGTTTCTGACATTGGATGAAATTTAGACGTCAAATTTACTCCTGGTAAATAGCGCCATGAGATGTTACTTCCTGTCACAAAACTCTTAACAAGACCACTGTCAAAGTATATTCAAAAATAAAATTGCGCGCTGTGTTCCGGTCAGAATGAACCGCAAGGCAAATCTACAATTGAGAATTCCTCTCACATTTGGTCTGTGATGTTACTGAAGGTTTATGCTTGGAGTTGTTTGATACTTGATCCACTCAAAGACGCTGATGATTACTGATATAAAAACAACATAAAACAAGGATAGTGCTCTTTGAGTGTCTCTATTCACAAGGCCTTGAGCTTCCTTCGAATGGTATCTGCTCAGATCTTTGATAAATCAGATAGCATTTGAGCAATTACAGCTTCTATAGTTTAATGGCAATGCACCAGGGGACTTGCCATATATGGACAATGTGCAAGGAGCATCCCATACTTCTATATTGGATTGATGAGTGATTTGGCCAATCAGAGCTTCAGAACTCTTGCAATAAACCTTGCTAGTGATGTCATTGAACTGTCTTCTGTTTTTGGAAATCTGTAAATTCTGACAGAAAATACACAGACTGTTGCATTTTGCACGCATAGATTCTAAAATAGAAGTTGCACTTTGTAAGAGGAATTCAACATAATTTTCTCTAACCTTGCTGACAATGTGAAGAGCTCTGAGATAAGAAGTAACTAACACCCTCTGGTGAGCTGTAGACACACTAACAATTGCGCAGGCGTCTTGCTCGCTGTGGCAGACTTGTTAGGTCCATTTACACCATCAGGCACTTAGAGCCGACAGACACTCGGCTCTAGTATGTGGAAACGACCAAATCCTCGGAGAAATATCCAGAGTCTCATACAGAACCATTCTGTCTCTGCATCATTAGGGTGTCCAGGGGAAAACTGATCCAATGTTGCTTCATGTTTTCTAGTTCTTCATGTTTTCTAGTTCTAAGCAACACAGAGTTAAGTTCAAGTCTGCATCACTTTGGCAAAAATACACATGGAGAATCTATCACCACAATCACATTTTCTGACTTATTTCAGGAAGCAATACCTAACAAATATATTAAACATGTTCTGATATCATTTAGAAAAGAGATAAGGATAATGTAAGTATGCTCTTTGCAATACACATTCGAATGTGCTCAAAAGTAATTTTATTCCACGACAATTTCACAAACGAGCCACAGGTTTGTCAGGACGGTTGGAAGATTGTTCAAATTTTCATCAGAACATCCCCACTCACAAGCTGCACTTACAGTAAAGCCTGAATTCTCTAGAAGGTCACCCTTTACCTGCCTCTTAAAACTGTAGTAAATCCTCAACTTCGAACGAATAACGCGACATGTGGCCTTTTAGAGCATGTAAGCTAAAATTCAAATAAGACATGTACGAGCCATCCGTCCTGAATTCGCCGCATCCCAAAATTCGCCAACTCAATATTATCAGAGTTCAGAAACTCGTTTTATGGAAAAGAAACTGCTGGTACAAAGATTGAATATCAGAGTTTCGATTGATGATAGAACTGGTTCGTTTCATTTGCAGTACAAGGTTTGAAACCCTGTTGGTGAATTTCGGAATGCGGCGAATTTAGGACGGACGGCTCGTACGTGATGCAAATCGAGATGGAAAACTTCATGTGTGATCAGACCACAATCACCACAATCACAAGCTCACTGTTCGGAACATTTGGCCCCCCAAAAAATAATTTGGAACACCTATAATACCTATAATTTTTCAAAACTATTTATTTTGTTGTCAAAATTGATTTCTTGTAGATAATTTATCAGTTGTAGGAAGGCAATAACCAAGGTCAAATTTGCAATAAAATCTAGTTGCCAGTGCAAGGTTGAGCATTTCCACAGATTTGAGAGTTACTCCTGACTCCATTACTGGCTGAGAGGACTATCGAGGAGACAAACGCTACAGCTTTGCATAACTCTACCATTTTCACATATCTATGTCTTCATCTTCGCATGCAGGTTTTAATGTTTTCACTAATTTTCTTTCTCTGATTCTTATTCTTATGTGTATTGATTTGTCCAGGCTGTCTAATAATTGTGACCTGATTCTTTGTGTCAACCAAACACTGCAGTATTCTCTTAAAGATGATTATCTTCCAAAGTGAGAGCGAGAGTCCATCACACAACTATTTAAGGCGTGTGCTCATTTGAATTTCAAATTTTAATTGCTTTGATCTGTGCGCACTGATATATTTAAAACAGAATGTGCTATTTTTTTTTTACCTGACTTGTATACATGATCCGATGATACATAAATATTGCAGACCATTCACTGATTCCAATGTTTTTCTCAGCAATTTCTATCTTCATAAATATTCCTTCGTATTTTCTCCATTGACACCAAGTGCCGGTGCTAATATCACTCTGTACGACACAACTTCCTGTATGAAATTTACTACAAACGACCAATTTTCCTGGTCACATAAAGCTCACAATCCTGGGAGGAATGGCCACTTCTGGGCACACCTCACGGCGAGTGATGTCATCTGTCCGTGGTCTGCCTCTTACAAGTCAATTATTGCCTGATGGCAAAGTCGCAGTAAACCAGGACCAGCGACACAAAAATAATCGCCACACTGTGGAAATAAACTGTCCAAACATCGGTTCTGGAAATAGACATCCACATTGAACAACCGACAGAAATGGACACGTGCAATGGTATCAGATCCAGTGATATCTGTTGATTTTTATATGAGCTCTTAAAATTTAGAAGCATTATAAACATGAAGGTCATGGTCACTGAGACAATCGAACACCTAGACACTAGATTTACAAGCAGTTATCCAGTTATTAGTGGCTATTAACTTCAATTACTCTGATAGAATAATGCAAATAAACAAACAGGCTAAATTTGTTGATTTGTTATGTTGGCAAATGAAACAAAACTTTTTGACTTATTTAGTGGTGATGCATGATTGGTTATTACATTCTCTTAGCTTCAAAACTATAGTTTTCCAGCAGTTTCATCGCATATTCATCATTGCACTTGAGGCCAGCAAATCTATAAATTCTAAAGCTCTTACACATTGTCTAAATTGTCTAGAATCTTAAAATATCAAACGGCCTGAGGTTTATCAACATTTTGTTGTATGTCCATTTTTGTGGGTCTTAATTGAATGTCAACTTATTTGTTTCAACAAAATGTTTTTCTGGTAAGAAATGCTTCAGGGCAGTCTCTTCATTAAAAATATTATAGAAATACTACTCCTATCTACAATATTATAGATCAAAGTGTTTCAGAAACACTGACATGTCATCCATTGTTAAGAGTTCTGATGAGTTCTTAGCATCATTAACACACAGTCACAGACATCACCAAATGATACAGTTACATCTACTGACAAAGACACAAGATTATTATGTGATGCATATAGTTTCTGGTGTGGCAGACCAAGTGTAACAACTCTAAATACTTCTGACACCGGTGATGATGGACTGGCGCGAACATTGCGAGGTGTGAGAGTTGCCGGTAGATAGTTCCAGAAGTGAGTACGTTATTTACCGAGTGCGTATCGGGACACAGCACTCGGCGTTCCAAGTCGTACCAGCCTCGATGTCACCCCATCGCTGACGTCGTATCAGCGGCATTTCTCCACAGTAACACAACCGACTCGTTTGGAATGCGCCTTGATTACAAAACAAAAGTGTGAACATCCCCTCGCCATCAGAGACCATCATCTTCCTGCGGGATTACCTGGGACTTATCACTGATGTACTGTGACATACCGCGCGGGGATGTCTGGGCTCTAGTTACCGGAGGTTTTTACTTAAAATCTGGTTAACTATGTCTGTAATCAGCTGTGAAGTGATCTTCAGTTAGTCACCTTACCTCGTAATTAGCGAGTTACAACCAAAAACATTCAAAGAATCTCCCGCCCACTGCAAGCGGTATGCTTGTTTACAAAATATTTCCCTGCTAACAAGATTTATCTATCACTCTAACTAAGTACTGCCGAAATTATGCTTGATCTGAGTCGGGGTGGAGAATCTCCCATTGAGTTTGCTGAGCTCAGGTGATGAAACGATGTTCGACTATCAGTGATTGGTCGTCCAACACCAAAGGTTCAGCAATCAAGAGAAATGTCGTTCTCATTGACCGCACAGTTGACGAATCATTCTCGTCGCACACGCTTTCCACGTGAAATACCACAAAACAAACAATTGGAAGCAGAAGACTGGCCATACCTTTAGGTATTTGTGTTCACAAAATTAGTGGCCTGTCAAAACATGAACCAAGCTAGGTTGAATAACGATGAGTAACAACTCCGGGCATCTATCATTGATCAGTCATGTAGAGCCGGTGTACATCTTACCGCGGTGGCACATCACACCTCCATGGATATGCTACATGAAGAAACCCTCACCTTTAAATCCAGGTAATTATGAGGAATGAACAGAATTATCATAATATTTGGATGAATGTCAGGGTTTTGACATTAAGCACCCAATGGCTACCTCCCTCAGCGCCGCCTCCCCCCGCTCCCAGATATTAAGACCTGTCTATTCATGAATCCCAAAGAACTGCGGTGCCAGACTTTTTATAAATGGCCAAGTGAAACTCGGCACCTATATCTACAGCACAGGAACTCTGCCACCACCAGCGCCCGTTATTAACACACTGATGACCTTTTGTAGGACAGGTTCTGATAGGGTAAATCAGTCTTGATTTAGGGAGGTTAGCTACAGCTAATACACGCTACAGCTCATCAGTTTATCTGCACCAGTCAATGGTTGATATACGTATTCACAAGAGCAAACTCCATCATTCATCAACACTCGGCAAAGTAACAAATATAGGACCAGAGGTCCTGCAGGTCACTGGCTTGAGTAGCTCCATGTCAGCATCAATTTACTGATAGGCCACTGCCTTGGGGTGAAACAGTTTACTCATGGCTTGGATATTATAATCCAGCTGTCCCCTGGGTCACTCTCTGATTATAGTATGATCTTATCAGTGTTGCTATACAAACACATGTATGATTATAACATAGTTGATATATCCTCTTCCTGCACACACAAAAACTGTTACCATGGGAACCATGCAAGCTGAAAGCAATGAATATCATGAATGACCTCATGATTACATCATCATGATTACCAGCTCTCCTGCGTTTACGACTGGTACTTGCTCGACAAAGGATACGATGCTTGTTAATGAATATTACTGGGTTGCATGAGTATGATGGTCTGTAAAGTATGATACATCACACAACATGTACAGGGCAACCCATAGCTAAACAGCCGACTCATTGTCACGGAGGCCTGGATCTCAAGACCTATGTCTGCTACATCAGGCCTGGGATTCTACTCATGAATATGTATGAGCCAGCACCTTAACAACCACTCAAATTAGTTCACACTCTACCTATTTTTGAATATTCTTATTTACATATATGCTTATATAATTACTCTGGAGTTGCATCCCGGCTGCACAATATCAGCTACTCAAAGACATTGCTAAATGTAACAGCTGTTTTATGTTCAGGTGAAATCCTAGCACCACACGAAAAGGTCTTTACAGAGAGGGAAGTCTTTATTGAGGGGGGTCTTATCTGTATATTAAATGCCACAACATTTATCACTGCAATCTGAACTCAATAGAAACATGTATCATTCCAAGAAGCCTTGAGCTCAGCACAAACACATGCGGCCTTCCACAAACAGTCAGTGTGTTCCTCTCCATTTTCCTCACTTGTGGGGGCTGCCTTGTTCAGTTTGAGGAAGACAAAATCAAATTTGCTGGCTGAGACATTGACAATTTAATTAGCAGTGCTGACCTAATGAACTCCCAATAAGACCTGAATGTTGACTTTGCGACACAATATTTTTGTTGAGCTAACTCCATAATTAGTTGGTACCCAGAAGGGGTAATGAAGTTCTCTTACAAAGCTTACTCTGTCTCCTCGTGGTGTCCTCATCTCCCAGACTCCCCCACACAAACATCACCTTTGTCTTTTAGGTTCAAAATAAAACGTAAAGTACCCACCTGATCTGATGGAACTATCAAAACAAAAGCAATTCCATCCATACTAAAAGATAAAATATGACCATAACTTCTCTGACCAAAGACAATTTGTGATCATGGAATGACCTTGACCACCATGCTGGGTTTGTTCCTGTGTCAAGTCGGTCTTCAACATCTGTCACAAATACTGAAAAGTCCTGCACAGCATTAAGTTTTTTGGTGTTTGAAAAGACAAATTAAGAAATGCTGCATCCAAAAATTACAGACTGAATTCATGCTTGTTGCATCGACAATTTGTAATGACTACATTCAATGACATTGATCTAGATATAAATCTTGGCCACCCACAAATTGAAAGTCAGCACAGCAATAGAAATGTATCCTGAGAATCTTGAAGCACCAGAGCAAAAAGTTCTGACCATACAATTAATGCATATATTCTGCAGAATGGAATGGTCAAAAGGAGATGGTACTGATATTTCATGAAAATGATTCCTTTCTGTGGTCTGATGCTTTTATAGATCATGGCATCTTGGTTTTTAGTAATATAGCGTTTTTCTATGCTATGTAGTTTTATAACTGCCAGTCTATGTTACGGTGTACAGAATATATAGCACGTAGAAATTAGTTCTGTTCACAAAGTTGGTCATATCATAAAGCTTGCTCCTCTGGTAAAACATGAAATATTACTGGGCAGGTGGTCATAGATTCCAATTACAGGCCAATCACACCTATCATGGCCCGGTTCTCACAAGTACTATGAACATCAGCGGTTGTAAACTTGACACTCACGATGGTTTAAAAGGTAGTTGTGGAGATGATGAGGCAGGTAGAAACTCTGCTATTGGAGGTAGCACTCGGCCCAAAAATTGTCATTAAAGTGACAGGTTATTGTGCGCGATTGCTGGAAAAGGATTAGTTGTTAGCGGGATTTTGGCTCTGGAGGGCGTCTTTATCCTTGAGGCGGACACTTGTCAATCAGCCTTGTAGCTCCACAGCCTGATGGAGTTTATGAGCCTGATCCCTGCTCCAGGCCTGGGTTTCATAGAGGAACATTTACTGGGTTGAACTGTGGCTGGAGATGATTGTGATTCAAAAACGTTGTCATTGAAAATAACAATCAAACCCGAGTCAATGTCGCGTCTAGTAGAGACCATTTAGTCAGACCGAAGGCGAGCTGCAGTTGGCTGTATATGGTATAACGCCTCACTCCCTGCCGTCCGCTTGACATCTCCAGCGTATCTCCTTGATGTGTCCTTATGTCACATAATGGCCTTGAGTGGCTGGAATTAAGCCGAAATGTGTCCAGACATGAGACTGGGCCCATCTATCCTGATCTAATTTCTGCCGTGGCCTGGGGGTGAGGGGGTGGATGTGTGGGTGTTGGGAAAAGAAACCAATAGATATCCTATTGTAACCCTTGCATGACCTCTTCCCCTTTGGCTGTTTTCCATTATGTTGTTAAATCGAACCCAATGGATTGAACATATAGGATCCGATCAAGATACATCTTGTTGTTTCCATGACCACTCCTTGTGTATATCTCGCAAGCTCCACTCTTGCTGGAGGTGTTATTGTACTGAAGTGGACCCTGTGATGTGTCTGGTGGCTATTGTGTCTCTGATGGCCTCTGATCCAGTGACTTCTTTCTGAGACACCCTGTAGACAGTTATTATTCTGTCACACATGGTGTCGCTCTCGTCTTGACCGTGGAGAAATCATGAAGGATCTGAGGGGAGAGGATCAATCATGGGTCCGGTCCTCAAACTGGGAGAAATCGAGTCACAGACACAGCCCAGGCTACGCTCCCAGCACTTGAAAACTGCATCTAGCCGTCCACTGTTTTACCATCAGTCTGTCGAGAATACGGGTGTCCGTCCATCTTGAGCTGGTGACACAAGAACCAGAGCTCAGATCATCCTCGCTACATCAGCATTTGGCCGAGTCGCAGGGTCAAGTTCACAATAAACACTCTCCATCAATCATATCCTCGGCCAAGATTTCTCCGTCTGTACAACTCTGTCCACATGGCCATCCGTCAGACTCTTGATAGCTTCTCAAACTTGGATTGAGGGGAAAACCCAAAGAAAAACTTAGACATTAGTATGGCAACTTTTGTGTCATTTTCCTGTAAAGAGGAATCAATTGTCTCCCTGATACATGTCAGAATGTTGTTTGTTCTATATTCGTGCTTGTGAAGGTTTTTCATATGCATCCAATGGAGTGAGATCTGTAAAATGGTAAAGAAACCTATTGTACCCATTTGAGGATGCTAATATTCCACAGAAATAGTTAACATCTCAAATTCCCTTCACCATGGTAGCAAAGGAAATTACCTGGTTTTTTTGGGATATGGATTTCACAAGGTAACTGATTCTGAAGATAGACTACGGAAAAATAATGAATCTAGGAATACAGATATTTTGTGTCACTTTTTCAGGAAAGGAAATGAAAATGAGTAGTTGTGGAGCTGTAATCAACGATCCTGCCCTAGCGAGGAATTAGTTTGTGTTTCCCTGTTGTATTTGAAAAAAAAATGGTCCGTTCAAGAACATGCAAGCTTTTTGCCTGCTGTGCTGTGTTGGTGCTTAGCGGTTCTTGGATGTTTGCTACAGTCTCGGTTGATCTGTTGCTGGCAGCCAGTGAGTGTGTGGGAACTCAGGGGACCTGGCGTTTTGGCTGTAAGGGGAGGAGGAGGATTTACACAGGGAAAACCTGCTGTTCAGCTGTAACGGCAGAGTAGTTTTACTCCAGGCAGCGTAGAAACTTGGCAGATACCTGTGGATCTCGCAAGTTGTTTCCCCTCGTCAAAGATTATTCAATTAATCTGTCTCAGAAATCTTGGGATTCCCTGTGTTGAGGTATTTCTATGGCTTGAGAATGATATTAGTTAATTGCTTGCGTGTGGCCCCCATCTCCTATATCAATCTGCGTGGCTAGAAAGCTAATTGGCCAGGCTTATATGTTCCATTACACCAAACATGTTTTTCATTCACAGGACACAGAGATACAATGGGAAAGAATGGAGAAATTGTAAACCTGATTGCTAATGACAAAAAAGTGAGGGTGCATGACAGTAGCTACATTGAATATAAAGAGAAACAAGAACAAGTTGCAGGAATTAAAAGTTTTCATCCAGATTTTCATCCGGTACCAGGTGTATTGTCCAAGTGGAAGGGAGCAAGGGAGGGGGGGGGGATGTTTTATAGGCAAACTTTATTATGTGGTGGGCAAGGACGGATATATGAGAATGACGCTCTGGGGACCGCTTTAAATAAACGTGTCGATGGCATTGATGGCAAGAAGTTCCTAGGCTGGACTTGTGTGAGGACAGTTGTGGTGTGTGATGGGAGGAGGCACTGCGGCAGTGTTAGGTGTAGCAAGGGTAAAGGGAAAGAACTGTGACATTGTAACATCCTGTCACTGCCCAAGCAATAAGAGCCACACCTCACACCCCCCTTGATAAATGACCATGTCCATCCCAAACCCGGGAAGAATCATTGAGATCCGTCCTTGGTATCGTGTGGCTCCTAGGACACGTATGGCGTGTAGAGCCGTGGCCTGGTGTGGTCACAGAACAAACTGGTCACTCTCCGTGGCCTTGGGCAGCTCTTCCCAAATCTGTGAACTACCAACAAAATCCATCATCAAGCTCTTATTGAGCCCCTTAATGCCACCCGACTCCCAACTGATGCCTGAGCCGGTAATCTCTGCTAATGATAGCCCACTTGAGGGTGGTGTAAGGGTCTTCATGTTTATGGGTCGTCTGGACAGAACCAGCGTGTCTGCCAGCCAATCCCGTCCAGACTAAAGGCATGCCAAAATTGACTAATTTAGTTGTTTAGAGAGATATTGCAATTAGTCATAGATATATTGGGGTTAATGCAGTGATTAATCGTCAACTCCCAATGCACTATAACATTAGCAATACACAAACATTTGGAAGATCAGTGACTACGTTTTATGATGTATCCGTTTCGGAGAATCTTTTGTGAAAATCCTCAAGAGGTCCTCACAGACATAAATAACTTCTATTACCATGATAATTGAAATTTTGTACTGGAACTATGAATACTCTAGGATGGTTTTTCGAAAATGAAACCTTAAACTGGTTTAGAGAACTTCGGTTTTATGAGTGATAATGTGGATGGTTGCTCTTCTAGTGAAGTACTCATTCCGGCTGACTCAAATTGAAAGCTTTTATCAAGAGTGTTTGTTCGAACTTTCCACTGGGGAAAGGACATCTTTATCTTCATAAGCTGCACTGTGTGACACTGTATAAGTCACTGAGGGAAGAATTCACAATTAGCAATATATTTCTATTGTTTAGATTTCCAACATAATAAATATAATACGGAACAATTATAATATTGTATTCACACATTTGATGTCAGACTTGTTGCATGGCTGATTTTATAGAATATTGTTTTCAGCTTGTCATGTATTTTATCTTGCTGAACACTTTTGCTTTTGAGGTATAGATTAATTTGACAAGGGAATGTCTGTAAAGAATTTATTTTGGGGATGTTCCCCTGGTTCACAAATAGTTCTCCATCTATTGCCAATCCCTTTAGCCTATGTTTGAATGTCTTAGATCCGGGCAGCTGTTAAATTGTAACTGTATCATGTAAACCGTCGCTAAAGAGCAAGTTTTGCTGACAGTTTCTGCAGGGTCAATACCCAGAATAAATTCCCAGTTAAAGGTCAACCGAGCCGGAATCTCCTACACGGACTCCTCACGTTACAACCTAATGTGGCTGAACTAATTATATCCAATCATCCAGAAATTCTCTGTGTCAGTTGTAAATCAGCTATTCAATGATCTGAACGTCAAAGGTTTGTAGCTTTTTGTGAAAAAAACGAAACAAGTTTCTGTTCCAACAAAATATTTTTCATGCAGTGAAAAACTGTTGAAGTCAGTGTCCTACAGACTCTGCTAGCTCTGTATGTTATAGCATTGTTTTGTAACTGAGGTAATTGCGCACAAGTCACATTTTGTCGCGAATCTGAACCTGAAAGCGGCCATTTTTTGTCCTCTCCGCGATGTCCGAGAGTGGGCCCAATCAAAATAACAGTAACCCAGGATTCCCCACAATGCTTTGTTTCCCGAGGACAAGCGCCCATGTTTTGCCCATTGACACTGGATAATTCCAGCAAGTGAGGACTTCTGTAGTACCAATAAATCGTGGCAAAAATTCTAATATCACTAAATCCCCTCTGATCGGGAGATAGGATAATATGTTACCAGGTACAATCTGCTGTGTACAGACTTTCTCTGGGATCAGGGCAAGTGCAGCAAAGCTAGCGTTTTATGCACTGATTTGTTATGTTTGAGGTAAAGTTCTCTGATATATTCATGGTTTGTGGTTGAAACATCACGTGTCAAAGTTACCGGATAAACTTTACTTGGATACAAACAGTTTTGAGTTTGTGAGAATGGTGCCATTGGTTTGACCCAATGACTCAGTTTCCAAAATATATTACTTTCTGGATGTTACATGGTTGTTTGAGTCAACATTCTAGACAGAAACACACACACGTGCACATCACACGCGCCTATTTCCATTTCCATCACCCCACCTCCCCAAAAATCCATAATATATCTCATTCAATTGGGCAGACTGTCAAATGCCAATAATATCATTTTCATGGCATCATATCATAATATTGCTGGTCGCGTTTCATGCTGTTTTTCCTTGCTGCCAAGTCAAGAAGTCAGAATACGTAATACCCAATTCTGTCTCAATCAGCCAGAGAATTAGCACAGCTCTGGTGGCTTCCTGATCTGTTTTTGGCGTGCTGATTGTGACACGAACAAAAAAGAGAGAATTTGAGCATACACAAACAAAATAAAATGCTTGGCAGTTTTTGGACAGTTATTGATCTTCAATACATGCAGACACTCTGAGTGTGTATCTTGATATCGCCTGTATAAAATATCCAGATGGTCTCTATCACTGTCTTTCTATTAAGTCTGTGTAATCATCCAATTATGTAATATTGATTTCCTTTGGTGCAAACAGTTCTAATGTGAAATCTTACAGATAAAAAGTTCATTTGCAGACAAAGACAAGCAATTCCGAGACAGTCGAAGAACACCAAAGTAGAGTATCGTATTTATTCAATTAGTTCGAACACTCTAATAATTCGAACACCAAAAATTATTCACGAAAATAATTTTCAAATTGACTCGTTTAGTTCGAACAGTCAAATTTACAATCGAAATTTTGATTGAAACAACGAACGAAATCAACTTGTCAGCTGCCAAAACATACAACTCGCCAGGTGGCAGCACTACGAAATGAGTAATCATCGATATATTCGCCAGGTGGCAGTGATCGCGATTAGGCCTTCCAATGCTAGGGTATATGACAAAAGGCGCGGACCTCATAGTGCCAGGCGGTTTGCGGGCCATTGAAGATTTTCCGAGTCGAGTGACTCGATTTGCACTTGCAATATGACTAGAATCTAGCATCAATGCAAGATTATTAATTACAGTTACCCGGCGATTTAGCAGCCTGTTATCCAATTTTTTTTTTAAAATGCTAGTTGTCTGCAGTTAACCTATCAATCGTACAGGCCCTAACCAGCCAGCATGAGCGGCATCTGTCAACTCGCGTAGGCCTATCTGCCATGGCATGATCGATCTGGGTTTGGGGTTTTTTAGGTTACCGGACCTTTGGTCCGATAACCTATTGGCATGGCGTTGCGTCCGTCGTCCGTCCGTCCGTCCGGCGTTAACATTTTTATCTTTAAAGTTAACGAGTTAACGAATCTTTCTGAAATTTTGCAGAAAAATGCCTAAAAATATTTTGAGAAGGAGGTATTTTTTGGTTTTTGATTTTCGCATTTTTTTCAAAATGGCGGCCGTTTTTGTCGAAAAACGCTCAATTTTGGACTTCGACGGCCATTTTCTCAAAAACTGTCTGATCAGTTTTGAGTTTTTGGTTTCAAAAGATTCCCCTCATATACCTCTGTGATATGTATAAGTTTGGTTGCCCTAAATCTGCTGGTTTCCGTGTGGCGGCCATTTTGAATTTTTGGCGGGTCGGCGAAAAAAAATTTTTCGCCCCAAATCGCATTACTATCCATTTTGGGCCATTTCTAGGCAAAAAAAAAATTTCACCCTTTGAAAAAAATTCTGGACTTTTTTCCTTCATAATGGGAGCTGTCCGGACTGTACTCATAGAACACTTGAACATAGAGCTTAGAAATTGGCACTTTCAAATGGGAAGTCATATATGGCGACTTGTGTGGTGACCTTGAATTTGACCTTGGATGACCTTGAAAGGTCAGAACAGCCATTTTTGGGTCGAAAAATGCCCAAATTTACACCTGGTCTGTATTTTCTCGGAAACTGTCTGATCAGTTTTGAGATTTTTGTTTAAAAAGATTCCTCTTATATACCTCTGTGACGTGTATAAGTTTTGTTGCCCTTGTATCGCCAATCTCCGTGTGGCGGCCATTTTGAATTTTTGACGAGTAGGCGAAAAAAAAATTTTTCGCCCCAAATCGCATTACTATCCATTTTGGGCCATTTCTAGACAAAAAAAAAATTTCACCCTTTGAAAAAAATTTTGGACTTAGAAAATTTTCGGCACTTTTTTCCTTCATAACGGTAGCTGTCAGGACTGTACTCATAAAACACTTGAAGATAGAGCTTAGAAATTGGCACTTTCAAATGGGAAGTCATATATGGCGACTTGTGTGGTGACCTTGAATTTGACCTTCAATGACCTTGAAAGGTCAAAACAGCCATTTTGGGGTAAAAAAAATACCCAGATTTGCCTCTATAGATGAAATGCTTGCAGATAGAGCTCATGTTTGCATTATCATGATTATGAACATATAGGAAGACATATATGGCACAACTAATGATGACCTTGAACTTGACGTCAGATGACCTTGAGTGCCGAATGTCTGACTCGGAATGTGTAAATTGACCTGAGTGGCCTAAACTATTCCACCCAGATATATCTTTGTATTATGAACATATAGAATATCAAATGCCGCACACATACATGTAATGGTGACATCGAAGTTCAAACGGATGACCTTGATTGGTAAATCTCAAGGTCTGTTACCTGCCAATGCTGCCATGGCCAAACCAAAATTGTCCGGTAACCTATCTTAGCCTTTGGGCTAATTTTTTCGTTTTGACGGACGATTTTATCGTGAATCTAATAATTCGAACATTTCAAAATTTAATTATTTTTAGCTGTTCGAACTAATTGAATAAATACGGTAACTGTTCTTAAGCACTTGCAGCAGCTTCTCATCATGCATTAAAATGTGTCCTTTTTCACATCTATTGTCACAGTATGTGACATAAAAGTGACAGAATATGTTGATGACAAATTACTGGTGAGTTTAGGGAGGTTCTGCTTCTTGATCAGCCTGGCCTAGAGTTTAGCTGAGCGGACAAGTCTGGGGCCAAGGCCTTGAACTCTGGTGTCTGGGGTCCTACTGGCTCCAGCCCACACAAAACAAGTGTCTGGCCCTGATAAATGTCCCATTGTTGTCTGAGGGGTGTGGTCTGGGATTCTCTCACAAAAAACATACCTGATTGAGCTGATATTATGATCCTGACAGTCAGTAACAGAGATTTGCCGCTCTCCGGAGTTTTCATGTTGCATCAAATAAATCAATACCTGATCGCTGTCTGATTATCAACAATGTGGATGTCAAATGAGCTGTTGCCATCCACACTACAGTCTGTCATGTGATCATAAACCGTTAATCTACGTATTCAACCAAAATAGATCACTCTTCCAACCTTGCAAGTCTGATTGCTGATGTTTGTGTCATGTTTTTCTTATAGAGCTGGACAGCGATAAACAGATCGAAGTATTATTGAATATAGGGCCTCGAGATAAACAATTCAAAATTAAATAAATGAAACAATGGGTGTATATTTGTTTGTCTGCAAAATCACTTTGTACTGCCATGTGAACCTCCAGTTCTATAGATGTGTAGATCTGCTGCTTCGTTTCCCTATTCTTGCAACCGACAATCGACTGTGTAATGCCAGAAACGCTTTCTTGAGGGTTTCTGATAATGCAACCAACAAAATGTAGTTCAGAAAAAAGATGGGACATCGTAAGACGTGGTTCACTCTACTAACACCGTTCCATACAGATTGAAACTCACATGGGACCACATTCATCATTATGTCACCTACAATGACAACAACTGGGAAAAGAGTACACTCTGACCACAGGGCAACGACCTTGCTGTGTGTATGAACACTTGACCATGTGAGGAATGAAGCAGGTCAGTTTGTTTCTCAATCAAAATGAACAACACATGAAGATTGAGCACCTCGATGTTTAATCGTCTGGGACGGATGGTGCCGACTGTCGATTCCACTGTACTGACAACAGCCTGCCCTCAGTCTGTGATTGCAGATCATGGGACATTAACGAGGTTTGTGGCGGCAAAACAGCAGCACAGGGCAAAGCACAGGATAAATCAGATTGTGATCATCGGAGAGGCTCTCACAGAAAAGCAGGTCCTCCTGGTATTTATAGCCCTGGCCTTGTATGACACCACACACTTGTTGGCATTTATCTTTGTTCTGGACGGGGGTTGTGTACAGGGCCTCAATGATCATCAATTTGTTTCAATAATACCTCGATGGAAGTTCTCTCATCACCACTTTGTGTCCGAGGCCTCGATGACTTACTGTTTGTCCTTCATCGCCCCCCATCAGGACGCATTTGTCACCACTTGTAATATCTTTGAAGTATAATGGAATTTCTTTCCCTGAGCTGTATTTTTCCTGCTGGAACTGATTGTGATATAATATGTTGTAATATGATTGATCAAGGTAACTGTGGAGGCTGTTACTCCTGCTGAAAATAAATTGTATCGCAATTCAAGTGCAATTTATCAACCTGTTTGAAATCTAAAACTTTTTAATTCAGCAATCTTTCAAATCTGTCTCAATTTTCTTCCTAAGCATATCTGGATTTAAGTGTAGCTGCATTTTTGGTGCTTCATTATGAAACTCAAAGTGAAACACATTTTGATGTAAGGTTCAAGTGCATATTGTGGAAAATTAATCAGAGAGTGCTATACATGCATATGACAGCCTCAATATTATTCATGCGTTATTATATTTGACAAACCTTGGTTATAGTATTGTAATCCACTTGTGTCAAACGTCTTTTAATATCCTTTGGATTTGCCATCCTTTAGGAGACCGAAATCAAAACTTGACATTGATTTCTGTGTGGAATATTATCCAGCAGCAGCGGTTCTATTACTTGAAGTGTTGGGACAACTGTATAATCCGGTGTTGAGGACATTACGTGGTGCAGTGAAGTTTGTGAGGGGTTTATGGCCGGTGAGTTGGTGTGAGACTGCCCAGCCCCTCTCTCTCTTTCTGTCTATCTCACTCCACCATACACTGCCACTGCTGACGGCACGGCACCACCGCGGATGTAGCCAGAAATGGCTGGCAGGGGGATGCTGGCTCAGCCTCCGTATCCCTGGGAGATTGATTGGTCCTGGAGCGGCCAGACAGTAGAGGCCGCGGTGGTCTCCTCTGTTGTTATTAGCCTCATCGTGTGCGTGGCCAGTCCTGCTGTGTAGCTGGTGCTGCCGTGGCGCTTACAGACTTACAGACGGCACTGGGAGCGGTGTGACTCCTTCCCTCGGAGACACTGTGACTGATGGGAAAATGTCCCTCTAACTTCCTCTTGGGTGTTCAGTGGGAAGCAACTTTGTAATTAATGCATGACTCAAAACCCCTCCCATTAAAAAAGCAGCATCTTCCTTTAGACTGACCACATTCGTAATATCTTAATTATTGTTTTGCCACAAGTCCCTCCACACAGCCTTCTATGAGTTCAAGTAGAGTTATCTTTGTTGCAAGGTTGGTTGCAGTTAATCAGAGCAAAGATAAATTAATAAAGTCGAAGCATAATTCGAGATGAACTGAATCTCTTGGATATTAGCCACTTGTGTTTCATCTTGGATGATTGATGTTGGTCATAAATACATTGTAGGCTCATTGTGCTTCCAGCTTGAAAGTTCCAGATTAGTTGCTTGATTTAAAAGTGAGACAATGAAAATGAAAAAAATCAACAGATGACAATGAAGAAAAGAAAACAAACAGGAAAAATGGGGACACAAAGACAAAGACAGAAGAAAATGACATGAATATAATCCAATAAAATTCAATGAGCTTTTCCGATCAGCACGAGACAGAAATTGTCTGGTGGAATGGTGTGTGAGGTATCAGTTGCTGTCTCCATGGCAACTCATGTTCATTCACCTCCTGTACAGGATCTTTGATACACATACAACATTGTCATTATGGGCAGAATTACAATCAAATTAGAGCACAGATTACATGTACTTATAAATGATACAACCCATTCAAATCCATAATATTTTTTACTCGTTTCTGTTGTAAATTAGATCTATATATGAATATTAATAACTCGCATAGCATTTGTGACAAATAAGTTCATGATATGGAACATAAAGTGTACATAATTCATAATGCCAACTCTATATATTGATTATGTAGCAAAAACTGTTCTCCATATACATGGGCAAGTATATCACTGTGAATGATGAAAATGAAAATATGTGTTTCCCTGAATGAGTCATTTGAATCAAGGCTGGTTGATTCAGGTGGCCTACTTTCCAAGAATGCTCAAAATTAAATGTGATTATGTCTCCAGCCATCTTCAATACAGCTTTCACTTTGAGGTTGTGCCAATAATCTAGTTTAGCACCTAAAACCTGGTGGTGTGGTGCTTCAACGCCATATTGGTTATATTTCTGTTGTATTGACTTTCAATCTGTGGGTACATGACCGACCGAGCATTATAGGATCATTGCATTGGATGTGTTCATGGCAAATTGCCGATGCTGTACAGTTTCATTCCCTTATATTAGGATTCATCTTTTCTTAATTTGTAAGTTCAAAACACACAGAAATAATTGTTGTGTGGGATGTTCAGTATTTGGTGATGTGTGGGAGATGAGGACACCACGAGGAGACAGAGTAAGCTTTGTAAGAGAACTTCATTACCCCTTCTGGGTACCAACTAATTATGGAGTTAGCTCAACAAAAATATTGTGTTGCAAAGTCAACATTCAGGTCTTATTGGGAGTTCATTAGGTCAGCACTGCTAATTATATTGTCAATGCTTCTGCCAGTGATTTCATTTTGTCTTCTTCAAGCTAAATATTAATTTTGGTGCAATTTTTGTGTGTGGTGAGGAATATTTCATCATAATGGAGACGAAAACAATTACTAAATAATATGTTTGTCGATGATTGCACATGTTTGTGCTGAGCTCAATGCTTCTCGGAATGATATGTTTTCAATGACTCCATCAATAATGCTTTGACTTCAGCAATTCAGCTCGATCGTCCAGCTATGAAATAGTACATTATAACTAGGCTTATGAATAACAGCCCGTAGGATCAGATACATGAGTTAGATTTGAGGAAAGGTTACCAAGATTTCATCTGTTTTCACCAGTCATATATTAGATATGATTATTGTTTTGCGACCAGGTAAATCAGACTTGGCATTTTTTAATCGGTCTTTTTTTTTTGGGGGTGGTTTCTCTCTGATGAATTGGATTTTAATCTGATGCAGTCGATTCTTTTTGCTTGATTTATCAGATTATACTAGAGAAAAAATAGCTGTAACATTTTGCAATGTCAATGGGATGATCTTGTGCTGCATGTGGCCAAGATAAACTCCAGAGCAATTAGCATACGTAAATTAGAATATTCATAAATATGTAGGGTGTAAACTAATTGGAGTGGTTGTTAAGGTGCTGGCTCATACATATTCATGAGTAGAATCCCAGGCCTGATTTCGAAGACATCTTGAGATCCAGGCCTCTGTGACACTGACTGAGGCGTGGAAACCGGAGATGTTGTGTCTTGTATACTACTTTACCGATGATCTTAATACGAACAGCCAACCCAGTAATCTTGGTTAACAAACATCTCTCTGTTCTTGACAAGGGTGTACATGTATCTATTCTAATCCCATTTGAGGCCGTAATCTCGAGGTCATTCACGATAATCCCCGTTTTCCCTTCATGGGTTCCCACGGTAACTGTTCTTGTGTATTCATCAGTAGAAGATATCGTTTATGTTATAATCATACAGGAGTGTGTTTATATCAAGGCTGACAAGATCGTACTATACAAGCAATAAGTGGCCCCAGGAGAAGGAGGTATTATACCCAAGCTACAAGTCCTACCTCGAGGCAGTGACCTATTAGTAAATTGATGCTGACATGAGGCTACTCAAGCCAGTGACCTGCAGGACCTTTGGTACTATATTTGTTACTTTGCCAAGTGTTGATGAATGATGGAGTTTGCTCTTGTGAATACATATATCAACCATTGACTGGTGCAGATAAACTGATGAGCTGTAGCGTGTATTAGCTGTAGCTAACCTCCCTAAATCAAGACTGATTTACCCTATCAGAACCTGTCCTACAAAAGGTCATCAGTTTGTTAATAACAGGCGCTGGTGGTGGCAGAGTTCCTGTGCTGTAGATATAGGTGCCGAGTTTCACTTGGCCATTTATAAAAAGTCTGGCACCAGAGGGGTACATGGGGGTATGGCCATTGGGTTTAGGTCTGACATTCATCCAACAATTATGGTGTCTGTTGATTCTGCATAGTTGCATTTATCAGTAAATATTCTTTCATGTAGTGTATCCATGGAGGTGCGATGTGCGGCATGTGCCACGGCGGTAAGATGTACACCAGCTCTGCATGACTGATCAATGATAGATGCCCGGAGTTGTTACTCATCGTTCTTCAACCTCGCTTGGTTCATGTTTTGACAGGCCACTAATTTTGTGAACACAAATATAAAGATCTGACCAGTCTTCTACTTCCAATTGTTTGTGTTTGTTTTATGTGGTATGTGGTGGCATGTTTCGTCACCTGTGCAGCAACTGAAAATGAAAACTCTGATTGCTGAGCCTTTGGTGTTGGACGATCAATGCACTGATAGCGTTTTATCACCTGCAAGGTTCAGCAAACTCAATGGGAGATTCTCCATCCCGACTCGGATCAAGCAGGATTTCGTCTGTAGTCAGAGTGATAAATAAATCTTGTTAGCGGGGATATATTTTGTAATTATGCGTTCCAGTTACATTGGGAGGGAAATTCTCGAAGTGTTTTTAGGTTACCGGACCTATGGTCCGATAACCTATTGGCGTGGCGTTGCGTCCGTCGTCGTCGTCCGTCGTCGTCGTCCACATTTTTATCTTTTTTGTTTACGGGCGAATATTTCTGAAATTTTGCACAAAAATACTTAAAAATAATTCAAGAAGGAGGTATTTTTTAGTTTTTTGATTTTCGCATTTTTTAGGAAGAGCAGGGCTCTTCCTCTATGATGTTGGTTTTTTTCGGATTTTTGAATTTTTTCTTTTGTTTACATTCTTGAAAGTGCCACTTGGAACCACAACAGGCTATTCAACTGTGGCTAATTGGGAGGGCCCGGGGCCCGTTGGGAGGAAAATGACGCCCGTGTACCTAATCATGGTTAATGTAATAAGTTATTAGCGATAATAATCCCAGGAGACGTGTGTTCCGACCGTTTTTTTTTTGTGTATGTCACCGTTTCATACCCATCACCACTCCCGTTTTGATCTCCAATGGAACAGTTCTTTCTTGCAATCATATGCACTCAAAGTTTTGGATATACATTCCGCACAATATATAGATACAGTATGGTATTGCAACAATGAAAAACAAGTTGATACGGCAACATAATAATTATGTGTTAGTGGTGGTATTCCATATTCCAGTGGGCAAATTCAATTCTCGTGTGGCCCCGATAAGCAGTCACGGCAGTCGGCCCGCCAGCCAGAGAGTCACTGAATTGTCCAATCGGGAAGCTGTCTTGGCGGACACACCCACATGTTTATGAAATACACCTGGATATAATGATATGCAAATGATCACGTGAGCGAGTCCCGCCAATTAGCGTACTGCCCCAAAAAATTGCTGCAGGGTCAAGGTCAAAATGCCAGCCGCCAAGAGATCGTCCAACTGAGTGCGGTATTTGTGGAAATACTTGTTACGACCCAAATAAATGGTCTTTTCTATGACTCTTTCCTACTTCACTGGTAATACTTCATAAAAATATCACCACCGAAAGCTTGTTTATGGGGGAATTTAATTAAAAATGCCATTGAAGTGAAGCGAGATTTCAACGAGATTTGACTAAAAGGAACAGTCGGAAACAAACAAACAGAACTTGGCAGATTTGCGGAGCTTTTACACGGGAAAAAACTTAGTTTCCTCCTAAAATAAGCAGAAACAAATGGATACTAGATCTAGCACTTTTATCATGTTTATGATAGTTTCATATTGCCGACGAGAATTGTCAGTGCTGATTTTGATAGCAGTCACACGAGCGGCGATTCGGGGTGGGGGGTGTGCCTGGGCTACATCAGTATTTGGCAGCTGACACTACACACTGCACACTGACACACGATGTACGCTGATCTTCAAACCAACATTTGGGCAAGGAGAAACATGATCGCATTGATGAAAAAAGCTTTCATGCATGTCATGAATTATTGGAAATGCAGACAAGTTATACTGAAATGTCTCTGCAGTACTAATCAAAACACTGAAAAAAAATCCATAAAGAAATTTAAATCTAAGACTAAAGCTCAAAAAACATTGTGCCTCCTAAATCAGAAAAACATAATCAGAACCTTGAAAATCTTACACATTGGTCCCAAAAATAGTCGGGTGATTTTTAAACGTGTTCAACAAGGTGAAGCTTCTGACTTGTAGAGATTTCATGGCTGTAACGGAATAAGTAACATTAGTTTTATTGATTAAGTCTTATTGGCCACAATAAAAATAATTATTACAAGAAACATTTATTATTGGGTTCAACAATGTAAAGGTTCTGGGGCCCAGACGAGTCGACAGGTATCCAAATTCGGGGCGGGTCATACAATTACCTGGATCGGAATTTTGTTACTCGTATTTGAGAACAAATAAAGATATAGTTTTGAATATTTGTGATAAACACTAGTAAAATCACAAGAATGACAAGGAAATCATCAGGAAAAAAAACGATAGTTTTATGAGGTCATGACATTGTGATCTTTCTCAAACTTGAAAATACCGGTTATTACTGACGAAACAAATAATATGTGTCAAAGATCAATGTCTGGCGTTTACGTGTTACAAATTGCTTCAGTGAGTATCATTCAAATTTTGCTATATATTTGGACGGGTCGGGTCAGACGACAGGTACCCGGTTCGGAAATTTCCGACTCACTCGGGCCCTAAAAAGTTCTATCCAGTCATGACTAACCGAATAGGTTATCATTAGTTTTACTAGTTAAGTCTATTATTGACCACAATAAAAATAGTTACATGACAAGAAAATAGTTACATGACAAATTTATTGGCCCAACAAGGTATAGATTCTGCCCAGTAGAGTTACCATATGGCCACAACATATATGTACCAAATCAAATACAATATTCAAGGGTTTTTAAATAGTTCTGTGCAAACATTTTCGAAGCTCTTCCTTTGAGGCCAGTGGCCCTTGTTTCAAAATGGCGGCCGTTTTCGACGAAAAATGCCTGATTTTGGACTTTGGCGGCCATTTTCTCAAAATCTGTTCAGTAACTTTTTTAGGTTACCGGACCTTTGGTCCGATAACCTATTGCCGTGGGGTTGCGTCCGTCGTCCGTCGTCGTCGTCGTCGTCCGTCGTCGTCCGTCGTCGTCCGTCTACATTTTTATCTTTAAAGTTTACGATCGAATCTTTCTGAAATTTTGCACAAAAATGCCTAAAAATATTTCCAGAGGGAGGTATTTTTTAGTTTTTTGATTTTCGCAATTATTTCAAAATGGCGGCCGTTTTCGTCGAAAAATGGCCAATTTTGGACTTTGGCTGTCGTTTTCTCAAAATCTGTTCAGTAACTTTTTTTCTTATTCATGCATAACACTCCTCATATGTACCTCTGTGACATGTATAAATTTCGTTGCCCTTGAATCGCTCGAAGTGGGCCATTTTGGGCCCAAACTCGGCCCAAATGGGACTTTCCCATGTTAAATTCTCCTATGCTTTATAATCGGACATGCCTAATATCTCACTTAATATTGAGATTAGAGACTAGGAATCAATTGTGGACATATAGGAAATGATATATGCTGAATATTGTCGTGACCTTGAATTTGACCTTTGACCTCATTTTCAAGGTCACAGGACAAAATGGCTAATATCTCGCTTATTATCGACTTTACAGCTTAGGAATCAATTGTGAACATATAGGAACTGATATATGCTGAATTTTCTCGTGACCTCGAATTTGACCTTGACCTCATTTTCAAGGTCACATGACAAAATGGCTAATATCTCGCTTATTATCGACTTTACAGCTTAGGAATCAATTGTGAACATATAGGAAATGATATATGCTGAATATTTTTGTGACCTTGAATTTGACCTTTGACCTCATTTTCAAGGTCACAGGACAAAATGGCCAATATCTTGCTTATTAGTGACTTTACGCCTTATGAATCAATTGTGAACATATAGGAAATGATATATGCTGAATATTCTAGTGACCTTGAATTTGACCTTTGACCTCATTTTCAAGGTCAACAGGACAAAATGGCTAATATCTTGCTTATTATCAATTTTACAGCTTAGGAATCAATTGTGAACATATAGGAAATGATATATTCTGAATATTCTCATGACCTTGAATTTGACCTTTGACCTAAATTTCAAGGCCAGTCATTTTATTCTCAAGGTCAGAATACAAAATGGTTTATATCTCTCTTATTATCAAATTCACAGCTTAGGGGTCTATAGTGAACATATAGGAAATGATGTATGCTGAATATTTTGGTGATCTAGAATTTGACCTTTGATCCAATTTTCAAGGTCAGTGAACAAAATGGCTAATATGTCGCTTATTATCATCTTTACAGCTTCGGAATCAATTGCGAATATAGGGGAATGATATATACTGAATCTTTTCATGAACTTGAACTTTGACCTCATTTTCTAGGTCACATCACCGATCACAGAATGGCTAATATCTCACTTATTATCGACTTTACAGCTTAGGAATTTATTGTGGACATACTAGAAGTGATATATTGCAAAATTATTTTCAAGGTCACTGGACAAAAGGCTAATATCTAAAATGTATATTGTCCGGTAACCTTTCTTAGCCCTTGGGCTAATTTTTTCTTTTTGATACATAAGCCTCCTCATGTGTACTTCTATGATGTCTATAAATTTCGTTGCGCTTGAATCGCTCGAAGTGAGCCATTTTGGCCTAAACTCGGCCCAAATGGGACTTTCCCATGTTAAATTCTCCTATGCTTTATAATGGGACACATTATGCCTAATATCTCACTTGATATTGAGATTAGAGACTAGGAATCAATTGTGGACATATAGGAAATGATATATGCTGAATATTCTCGTGACCTTGAATTTGACCTCTGACCTCAGTTTCAAGGTCAGAGTACAAAATGGCTTATATCTCGCTTATTATCGACTACAGCTTAGGAATCAATTGTGGACATATAGGAAATAATATATGCTGAATATTCTCGTGACCTTGAATTTGACCTCTGACCTCAGTTTCAAGGTCAGAGCACAAAATGGCTTATATCTCGCTTATTATCGACTCTACAGCTTAGGAATCAATTGTGGACATATGGGAAATGATATATGCTGAATATTCTGATGACCTTGAATTTGACTTTCAACCTCATTTTCAAGGTCACAGGACAAAATGGCTAATATCTCGCTTGTTATCGACTTAACAGCTTAGCAATCAATTATTAACAGATAGGAAATGATATATGCAGATTATTGTCATGACCTTGAATTTGACCTTTGACCTGATTTTCAAGGTCACAGGACAAACAGGCTAATATCTCACTTATTATCGATTTTACAGCTTAGGAATCAATTGTGGACATATAGGAAATGATATATGCTGAATATTCTCGTGACCTTGAATTTGACCTCTGACCTCATTTTCAAGGTCCAAGGACAAACTGACTCATATCTTGCTCCTCTATTGACTGTATGGCTTGGGAATCAATTGTGGACATGGTATAGAAAATGATATACATTGAATATTTTGATGACCTTGAATTTGACCTTTGCCCCTTCATTTTCAAGGCCACAGCACAAAATTGCTAATATCTCTCTGATTATTGAATTTACAGCTTAGCAATCAACTGTGGACATGATATATGCTTAATGTTATATATGCTGAATATTCTCTTGACCCTGAATTCAACCAGTGACCTGGCTAACATCTAAAATATTAAACATTGTCCGGTAACCTATCTTCGGCCCTTGTTGATTGTAACTTGCTAATTAGGAGGTAAGGTGACTAACTGAAGATCACTACACTGCTGATTACAGATGTAGTTAACCGGATTGTAAGTAAAACCCTCCGGTAACTAGAGCCCAGACATCCCCACGCAGTATGTCACAGTACATCAGCGATAAGTCTCAGGTAATCCCGCAGGAAGATGATGGTCTCTGATGGCAAGGGGATGTTCACACTGTTGTTTTGTAATCAAGGCGCATTCCAAGCGAGTCGGTTGTGTTACTGCGGAGAAATGCCGCTGATAGAACGGAAGCGATAGGGTGACATCGAGGCTGGTACGACTTGGAACGCAGAGTGCTGCGTCCCGATAAGCACTCGGTAAATAACGTACTTACTTCTGGAACTATCTACCGGCAACTCTCACATCTCGCAATGCTCACACCAGTCGATCATCACCGATGTTCATGAATCTGGTCAGAAGTAATTTAGAGTTGTCACACTTGGGTCAGACAGTTGATTTTATGCTGTACATAATAATCCTGTGTCTTTGTCAGTACAGAACGGAAGGGTGACTGTGGAGTTTTTAGAATGCGGCAAAAATGTAATTTCAAAGCCAAGAGCAGGTAACAAACAATTAGGCATCATTTCTTGTTTTGCCTCATCACTAGGCAAATGTTTTTAATATTTTTTTTCTGCTAAACTCAGATGTCAACCAAGTTATGCAGTACAGTAAATCAACAAATTTAGCCTGTTTGTTTTCATTGCATTTCTTTATCATAGTAATTGGAATTAACAGCCACTAATGACTGGATAATTGCTTGTAAATCTTGAGTGTAGGTGTTTGATCGTTTCAGTGGCCATGACCTTTATATTTATAATGCTCCTATTGCTTTTATTCGTTCCTTGTGAGAGATCATCATATAAAAATCAACAGATATCACTGGATCTGATACCATTGTACTGTGTCCATTTCTGTCGGTTGTTCAATGTGGATGTCTATTTCCAGAACCGATGTTTGCACTGTTTATTTCCACAGTGTGGCGATTATTTTTGTGTCGCTGGTCCTGGTTTACTGCGACTTTGCCATCAGACAATAATTGACTTGTAAGAGGCAGACCACGGACAGATGACATCACTCGCCGTGAGGTGTGCCCAGAAGTGGCCATTCCTCCCAGGATTGTGAGCTTTATGTGGCCAGGAAAATTGGTCGTTTGTAGTAAATTTCATGCAGGAAGTTGTGTCGTACAGAGTGATATTAGCACCGGCACTTGGTGTCAATGGAGAAAATACGGAAGGAATATTTATGAAGATAAAAATTGCTGAAAATTACCTTGAACTCAATGCATAATTATCTGAAACATTTATATATCATATCTATGAGACAGGCAAAAAAGGACGCACCTTCTGTTTCAAATATTTTTGTGTGCACAAATGACAAAAATTTAATCAATTAAAAAGCAATCAAATTTTGAATTTTAAATGGGAGCAATTCCTCAATACTTGTGTGTGATAAAAGCGCTATCTCAGGAAAAATAATCATAAAAATAAATATTGCAATGTTTCATTGACACCCGAAACCACATTACAAGTGCTAGACAACCTTGACAAATCAATACTCAGAAAATTAAAGGCAAAAAAAAGAATTAGTAAAACATTAAAACCTGAGGAGGGGAAGGAATCACACATGGAAATAATCACGGTAATCTTGCATGAAGCTCGTCCATAATCATCTCAGCCACGCACTAATGTAGTCAGGAGTAATTCTCAAGTCTGTGGGAATGCTCAACCTTGCACTGGCAGCGAGTGGGTTGATGCACACTGAATGTTGCATATACACAAACGGTAAACTATCTGACCAGCACTGACTCGAATAAATATTTGCGAACAAATCTTGTTGAAAAAGCATAGAAAAATCATAAGTACATATATATTTTTTTCAGACCAAATGTTACTGATAGAAGGATTCATTCTAATGGTCTGGTCTTTTGTTCCATTTTCACTCGATCCTTACATGCCTTAGTGTAGTTTCAGCTTGGATGTTTTGTTCAATAGTGCCTATTGTAGTGTATAAGAAAATGTAGGTAGAGGGAATAATTTTCTTCACTGTGTGATTCTGCCGAGGTGATGCAGAATTGAAGTTAATTCTGGGATGCTCAGAAAACATTTCTATGGAACTCTGTGACATGATGTAACATTGGGTCAATTCTCCCCTGGCACCCTGAAGATGCAGAAACAGAGTGGTTCAGTATGAGACGCTAGATATTTCTCCCAGGATTCGGTCATTTCCGCTGACTTGCCGAGTGTCTGTCGGCTCTAAGTGCCCGATGGTGTAAATGGACCTAACAAGTCTGCCACAGCGAACAAGACGCAAGCGCAATTGTTAGTGTGGCTACAGCTCACCAGAGGGTGTTAGTTACTTCTTTTCTCAGAGCTCTTCACATTGTCAGCAAGGTTAGAGAAAATGATGTTGAATTCCCCTCAGAATGTGCAACTTCACATTTAGGTTCTACGAATAAAAAGGCAACAGGCTTTGGCTGTGTATGTTCAGTCCCATTTGATAGAGTGTATCGGTATTGTTTGAATCCCATTATGACTTTACTATATAAGAAAATAAAATCATGCTCAATTTTTTTTGGTGTAAGAAAGAATACTCTTGAGGTAATAGGTGTAACAAAACATGTGCAGTCGATTTGGAAGGAATTTACAAGTCCAATAAGATACATTTCTGTGGTCAATTCATCTTCAACTGCAAGAAGGACCAGGTTAGGAAATAAGTTGTTAACAAAATTAGATAAAAATGTTGGTTACGTGGAGTGATGGAGCGGTGTGTGAGGTTTGTGGCGCGCCTCGCTTCACATCCACAATCTACAGTTTGTTAGAAGTCGGACCTTGCAATGAGGGATGGCCGAGGTGAACGCACAGAACATGATGAATGGACGTGCTAGATTCACTGGGAAACCCGACAGAAAATCGTGACCAGGAAAGGTTAATTGGGGAACATCATCGGCAACTCTGGTTAATAAACCTGACTGGATATTTGACATGTTTCTGGATTACTCAGAATTTTGTCGGGAGGTGCAAGGTCGTATCTGACATTGAACTCGAACCAGTCGTACCATCCCGGGAGATGAGTACAGTCTAGCTGTTCACTGGAACTGACCATGAAGAGTACTAGCTGGTATCATTGAGGTCATCATTCTTGAGATTACGGATATATGTCAGATAGCAAGCTGTCCAGTATGTGATAGTCGTTCTTGAGATTGTGCGATGTATCACAGAGGAATCTGTCCTGTCTGTGATAGTCGTTCTTGAGATTGTGCATTGTATCAGAGAGGAATCTGTCCTGTCTATGATAGGGGTTTGGTTTTGCACAAGGTCAGAGACAGTAGAGTTCAGTGCCTCAATCCAAACAGCACATTCTCTGACCAATCCCGGGCCAGATATTGGCTGCTCGTGATCAAGAAAAATGTGAGATTGAATGATTTCACCAGTTGTAAGTTGTAGTTCTCCTGGATTAGCATCGAACAAGAATCAGGGTTTGAAGTTTGGATTGATGATGTTTTGCTCGCGACTGAAAAAATGTATACCTAGAATTATGGTAGAAAATCTACTGAAGAACAAAATAAAGATTCTGTTAATATTTAAAGTAATGTCAATGTCATAGCTTTTCTGGGAATTAATATTTGTAGAAGTCAAGTTATCCTCTTGTGTAATCTTACAATTAAGTTGTACTCTGGAATTGATGGCCATCACAAGTATCTATTTATTGGCACCAATTCGAGTTACCAGGGAATCACCCAACTTGTCATTGTGATTCAAATAGCTAGTTGAAAAACAAACGGAAAATTATTGCTAGAATCTTCGCTATTTACTGCAGCATTCACATGGCCACGATGAGTAAACTTGTGTGTAGATTGGATAAAGGGAGACGTTATGAAGACGAGATGACATTCTGGGTACATTACAGAACTCCTGAGGTGCCTCTTGCGGCGTTCTAGCGTAGATTGGACGAAGGGAGACTTTATGGAGACGAAACAACACTCTGGGTACATTACAGAACTCCAGAGGTGCCTCTTGCAGCGTTCTAGCCGGCCGCTGGAATCTCTCCGGGCTTCCGCTCAACAAGTCCATTAACCACACGACACAAAATCAATAGTGATTAAAGCGCAATCAATGTCTGCCACTTGCTCACTCATGCCGAGACATAACTTTGTGTCGGGGCTGAGTTTGACACGATGCTGTGCTGTGCTGTGCAGCAGTCAGTTGGGGAGTCTGATGAGTCCATTGTTAGACCAACAAATAGAGCCTGCAGCTGGACTGGACTGGACTGGACTTGTATCGCTTCCTATCCTCCCACGGCTGCTCGGCTTCCTAGAAAAACTAATTTGATTTTTCCCCATCAATTGAAATGTTTGATGTACGAGGCTTTCTGAGGAATGATTGTTGTATGTAAGCACCTGCTAGGTTTGGTTCCGCGGAGAGTCACGTCTACATTGTGTGCTATGTGTTGTCATAAAGATTTCTCTAAAAGATGTTTAATAATCGATATAATGGCCCTTTTTTTATCAGGCGTGGTGACCATGGTGACCGTTCCACACCCCAGATAAACCAGGAAAGCCGGCCACAGATCACCAGGTTAAAGTAGCATTGATTGTTGCTGTGTATACAGAATTGTTGAACATTTTCAAGGAGGACATGATAGCAATCGATGCGGCCAGATTATTCTGGCGAGAGCTGCAAGCTCAAGTTGATTGTAATTCTCTCGGAAAAAGTATAATTGCGATTCTAAGTGACGCTTTGATAAAATCAGTTCTACATCCCTCCCGGGAACAGTGCTGTGTTTGGATACATTTTTTTTATCGTTCTTATCAATGATAAGTCTTTCCTATACCAATGTGTTTATTTGTATTTTTCACTTGTATTTTTCATGGAATAATAAAGAACTGTACTGTATAAATTATATACATTCTGAGGTGGGTTGTTAGGGAAGGGGGTTAATATGTGCAAAAGTCATTTGGCAAAACCTAACAGTACAGAACATTTTGCCACAGATTGATCACATCATTTCAAATATGTAAATGAAGAACTTTATCTGAAATATGAATCGATGAACAGCATTTCAAGTTTATACACTTGAACCAATGTCATTTATTCCACAGTTAATCTGATTGTAGTGGACAGAACCTGATAGTATCATAAGCAGACATGTGGCTACAGATACCCGTATTTCTGGTGCCAGTGGCCCTGAGTAGCCTGATCTATGGACTGCTGCCGGTGGTCACGGTTCACTGAGCAGTGCGAGTAATGGTGTTACACTTGCCTGACTAGACTCTCTATCCCGATAATCAGAATTCCCCAGACCTGGACGAACAGGAAGCAACGGTCATCAGACGAGAGCTGGGACAAAATGATCAGCAAACCACAACATCGTAAATACAGAGAAGGCTCAGCAACTCGGTCTCCTGTGTCTGTCGTCTGGGAGGATGTCTACGGTCGCCATGACGATTCAAACCCATCCAGGGGTGGGGTAGTTTTTGGAGAAGCTCGTCATTGGTTTAAATCTGTGACAGTTGTTCGATCCATCTGGTGTGAACTCTTGTGAATGCAAACTATCTGAGTTGACCTTGTCTGACCTTGACATCAAAGACACGAGTCACAAATTTCATTGGACACCACTCCAAACTACAAGATGTCCACATATGTTTTTCTACTTCTTGTTTAGGGTGTGTAAGATTAAAGGCAACTCAAAGTACCTGACAAGGTCAGAGGTTCTGAGCTGTACAGTAACTATAAACTTGTGTTAGTTTTCGGACAGTTCCTGGGCTGAATACAAATCACATCAGTGCAATGGGGTCATCTATGTAGGTATGTACTCCCATGTATCGGGTGAGATGTCCCGCGACATTGTGTGTGGACTCCTGGTTATGTAAGCGGTGTCACTTTGTAATGTGTCAGGTGCCAAGTCTGGTTTGTCCGAGGCGGTACAAGACAATACGTGGTCTGTGTCACATCCCGGTAAGATATCAACGTATCTCAGCAGTGATCCTCCCCTTTTGGTCAGAAAACCTCACCAAATGACCTCAGGAATCTTGATAGTCATGCTGAAAGACGTCATTCCCCGGCAGTGTCTGTCGAACGTGTAAGACTGTGTGAAATCCCTTACTCCCTTACAGGGGGTGACTGTTTAGTTGTCATGGTAACACACAGGGATCACACCATGGCCCACAATCATCGGTCGTCTGCTCATAAGTTTTCCACTGTTTATGTGTCCGCTGCTCATGATTTTGTCAGTTCTGCCGTTTTATGTCATCTCTGACCATGCTGACAGGAGAACAGTGTTACGTCAAGGGGGTGGATTGGATCTGTGGAATTGATGATGATTTCTTGTGTGTTATTTCACTTCATCACAGGAATTCCAGTATATGTGACATCTCATGATGGGAAAGTATTGATGTCACACAAAACTGGGTGCATTTGGAAATAAATATCATGAAATTAATGTCCATTGCCCATACAAAGAGAAGAGTGATGCTTCAACTGGTACATTGTGTCTGATGCCCGGAGGTGAGTCCCTCGAAAAGGATTGTAATGGTTCATGACGGTCCGAGATAAGTCAGGGGAGCTGTGAAATTCTTTCTATCAGTTTGAGAGATCTTGGATGTTGTATGATACATCTGAGGTGGTCTGGGGTGGTTCAAAGCTGTCCAAGACAGGACAAAGAGCTGGGAAATTTTATCATGAAATAAATATGATTCACAAGAATTTTCATTCGATTTCGAATGATTTGCCTTGAGCAACAAATTTTTACCCTTTGAGCAGCACAAGTTGTCGCGTGACGGCCGTCCCGTGGATGTCTCTCAGATCTCCCCACTCGAGCCTGTCACCACTGCGCTGTTGTCTTGGTAACCTGCACACATCTCCAAAGGCTCAAATCCTCCGTGTTCACATCAAACAGAATTGAGATGAAGGCATCCAAAAATAAAAACCTTTGCATTTCAAATCATCTTTTCGATACAACTTGCTGTTGTTAGGGTTATATTGTGTTTCCATGGTTACAGCCAGAACATGGGGCAGGTCAGGGTTCTGCTCAAGTTGAATTATGAATTCTCATCGTGTGGTCTATCGTGTATATGACCTTGTCTTTTCTGATTCAGAAGCCACATATCTGCCACTAACAGTGATTGATTGTATTAACTGAAATCCATTGATTCTGTGATAGTATCATCTGAGCTCAATACCTAACTTGTAATGTGTTTGAGATGTTCGATGCCATGTATACTGTACAATTTATGAGCAAAGAATTGAGTACATTACTCATAGGATTTGCTTGAATCCAGTGCAGTTCAGTATATGTATAGTTTGCATGATTCAAAATGATTCAAAATGTTCTTCCCTTTATATTTTTCAGGTGAGTTGTACAGTTGTGCTGTGGTTTTGTGGTTAGTGCTATCTGGCTGCTGGTAAGTTCACACAGTTTTGACAACTCGATACGGTGTTTGTTGGGGCTGCATGAATGTTTAATGTATGGGCATTTCCCACATGTGAACTGCTGTATCATGTCCCGTGTCATCATGATTTTATAAAATACCAAGGTTTTCTAAGAATTTTCTAAGTTATCCCGTATGATTCATGCAACAAAGTTTGACTTCTCATCCAAAAAATCCTACCAAGAGCTGTGTCATATTATATTCGAATACAAATGTGCATACTCCAGTGAAAAACTGGAAGTCAAACCTACGATTGAGAATGGGTCTGTGATATTACTCAATGTTTATCTTCGAGTTGTTTGATATTTGATCCGCTCAAAGACGCTGATGATTACTGATATAAAAACAACATAATACAAGGATAGTGCTCTTTGAGTGTCTCTATTTACAAGGCCTTGAGCTTCTTCTGAAAGATATCTTCTAAGATCTTAGATAAACCACATAGCATTTGTGCAATTACACCCTGTGCAGCTTAGCGTCTGTGCACCAGGGGACTTGGCCATGTTTGAGACATGATCCCAAACTTTCATACTTTATTGATGGGTGATTTGACCAAGCAGAGCTTAGAGAATCTGAGCAAATTGACATGATTCACAATCCACACTTAACATGTATACTATGAATAGTTACTAGGAAATGGACTACTTAGTGAAGTTATGTGAGTTCCAGTAGAATTTTGTTGCTTCCAATATCATACAGAATATAGACATGATATAGTGCTTAGAAATTTGTACTGTTTCACCAAGTCGGTCATACATGTACCGTAAAGCTTGTTCCTTTGGTAAAACATGAGATATTACTGGGCAGGTGGTTATAGATTCCAATTACAGTCCAGTCACACCTATCATAGGCGGGTTCTCACAAGTATCCAGGAACATCAGCGGTGGTAAACTTGACACTCGCGATGGTTTAAGAGGCAGTTGTGGAGATATAGGATGATGAGACAGGTAGAAACTCTGCTGTTGCTATTGGAGGTAGCACTCGGCCCAAAAATTGTCATTAAAGCGACAGGTTATTGTGCGCAATTGCTGGAAGAGGAAGGTGAGAGAATTAGTTGTTAGTGGGATTTTGGCTCTGGAGGGCGTCTTTATCCTTGAAGGGGACACTTGTCAATCAGTCTCCTAGCTTCGCAGTCTGATGGAGTTTATGAGCCTGATCCCTGCTCCAGGCCAGGGTTCTCAAGGAACATTTACTGGGGTCAACTGTGGCTGGAGATAATCGTTTGTGATTTAAAAACATTAGTTGTCATTGAAAATAACAATCAAATCCCAAGTGAATGTCGCGTGTAGTGGAGACCATTTAGTCAGACCGAAGGCGAGCTGCAGTTGGCTGTATATGGTATACCGTCCCGCTCCCTGCCGTCCATTCGCTTATCATGCGTATCTCCTTGATGTGTCCTTATGTCACATAATGGCCTTGAGTGGCTGGAAGGAAGCCGAAATGTGTCCAGACATGAGACTGGGCCCATCTACTCTGATCTAATTTCTGCCCTGGCCTGGGGGTGAAGGGGTGGATGTGTGGGTGTTGGAAAAAAAACAACAATAGATATCCTGTTGTAACCCTTGCATGACCTCTTCCCCTTTGGCTGTTTTCCATTATGTTGTTAAATCGAACCCAATGGATTGAAGATATAGGATCCGATCAAGATACATCTTGTTGATTCCATGATCACTCCTTGTGTATATCTCACAAGCTCCACTCTTGCTGGAGGTGTTATTGTACTGAAGTGGACCCTGTGGTGTGTCTGGTGGCTATTGTGTCTCTGATGGTCTCTGATCCAGTGACTTCTTTCTGAGACACCCTGTAGACAGTTATTATTCTGTCACACATGGTGTCGTTCGCATCTTGACCGTGGAGAAATCATGAAGGATCTGAGGGGAGAGGATCAATCGGGGGTCCGGTCCTCAAACCAGGGTTCAAAATTGCCCCTTGAGGGTAGCCATAGTCTCCCAAATTTTCAGATTTGCTCCCAGGCAATAGAGCATACGAGCCATTGGCTAATGAAAATCTGTAAACTTACATTAAAATGTGCTTCTAGGAGCCAATTGGCTCCTAAAAATTGTTGAATAGGAGCCAAATAGGAACCCTTTGGCTCCTGGAAAAAAATTCTAATTTTGTGCCCTGCCTCGAACTGGGAAAACCCGAGTCACAGAACATTGCGTCCAGCCGTCCACTGTTTTATCATCAGTCTGTCGAGACTACGGGTGTCCGTCTTGAGCTGGTGACACAAGAACCAGAGCTCAGATCATCATCGCTACATCAGCATTTGGCCGAGTCGCAGGGTCAAGTTCACAATAAACACTCTTCATCAATCACGTCCTCGGCCAAGATTTCTCCGTCTGTGCAACTCTGTCCACATGGCCATCCGTCAGACTCTTGATAGCTTCTCAAACTTGGATTGAGGGGAAAACCCTGAGAAAGACATAAACTCTGATAATGTGCATCATTTTTTTGTAAAGATCAAAGAATCAATTGTGTGGCTGATATATGTCAGAAAGTTGTTTGTTCTCTATTAGCATGATTAGTGCTTGTGAAGGTTTTTTTATATTCATTCAATGAACTGAGATCTGTAAAAATGTCAAAAAATCTATTGTACCCATTTGAGGATGCTAATATTATACAGAATAAGTTAACATCTCAAATTCCCTTCACCATGGTACCATAGGAAATTACCTGTTTTGGTGATATTTATTTGACAAGGTAATTGATGCTGCAGATAGACCACGGAAAAATAATGCATCTATGAGAACAGAGATATTTCGTTTCATTTTTTTTCCATGAAAGGAAATGAAAATGAGTAGTTGTGGAGCTGTAATCAACGATGCTGCCCTAGCGAGGAATCAGTTGGGATTCCCTGTTGTGATTGAAAAAGTTTGTACAATCAAGAGCAGTATAATTTTGCTGTTGGTGCTTAGCGGTTCTTGGATGTTTGCTATCAATAAGTTTTGCTACAGGGGAGGAGGAGGATTTACACAGGGAAAACTTGCTGTTCAGTTGAAACGGCAGAGTAGGTTTACTCCAGGCAGCGTAGAAACTTGACAGATACCTGTGGATCTTGCAAGTTGTTTCCCCTCTTCAACGATTATTCAATTAATCTCTCTTAGAAATCTTGGGATTCCCTGTGTTGAGGTATTTCTATGGGTTGAGATTGATATTGGTTGGCAATGCTTGTGTGTGGCCCCCATCTCCTATATCAATCTGCTTGGCTAGAGAGCTAATTGGCAAGGCTTATGTGTTCCATTACACCAGACAACAGTGAAGATTGATGGAGGAAGAAGACTACAGACATTCTTCATTCACAGGACACAGAGATACAATGGGAAAGAATGGAAAAATTTCAAAAGGATCCGTCAGCTTACAAAGACACGATGCAAACCTGATTGCTAATGACAAAAAAGTGATATTGCATGAAAGTAGCTTCATTGAATTAAAAGCGAAGCAGGAACAAGTTGCAGGAGTTAAAGTTTTCATCCGGAAAGATTACTTCCCACACATTGTAAGCAGCTGTAGAAGGTCACTGTACCAGCTTTATTGTCCAAGTGGAAGGGAGCTAGGGAGGGGAGGGTCTTGTAGGCAAATTTGATTATGTGGTGGGCAAGGACGGATATATGAGAATGACGCTCTGGGGACCGCTTCAAATAAACGTGTCGATGGCATTGATGGCAAGAAGTTCCTAGGCTGGACTTGTGTGAGGACAGTTGTGGTGTGTGATGGGAGGAGGCACTGCGGCAGAGTGTTGGGTGTAGCAAGGGTAAAGGGAAAGGACTGGGACATTGTAACATCCTGTCACTGTCCAAGCAATAAGAGCCACACCTCACACCCCCCCTTGATAAATGACCATGTCCATCCCAAACCCGAGAAGAATCATTGAGATCTGACCTCGGAATCGTGTCGCTCCTAGGACACGTATGGCATGTAGAGCCTTGGCCTGGTGTGGTCACAGAACAAACTGGTCACTGTCCATGGCCTTGAGCAGCTCTTCCCAAATCTGTGAGCTACCAACAAAATCCATCATCAAGCTCTTATTGAGCCACTTAATGCCGTCCGACTCTCAACTGATGCCTGAGCCGGTAATCTCGGCTAGTGATAGCCCACTTGAGGGTGGTGTGAGGGTCTTCATGTTTATTGGTCGTCTGGACAGAACCAGCATTAAACCAGCCAATCCTATCCAGTCAAAAGGATGGCTAAGTAACTAATTTAGTTGCTTAGTGGGATATGGCAATTAGCCATAGATATATGGGGGTCAATGCAGTGATAGATCTTCAGCTCTTCAAACACCATGGCACCAAGTACAAGGTCATTGGAGGAAATCCAAACTTCATATAATGTGTATATAATTCAGAGAATCATTGTTTGAAAATCTTGCAGAGGTCCAGATTCCCATATTCTTGCTTTCACAGAAATGGATATGACCTATTGCCATGATTTTGATTGACTCAGTGTTTTGGTACTTTGTACTGGAACTGTGAATACATGTACTAGTGTATGGTTTTCCAAGAATGAAAACCTTAAACAGGTTATTCTACGTGATAATGGGGTTGGTTGCTCTCTTACTCAAGTAGCCATTCTGAAACACCGACTGACTCAGTTTGGAAGTTTTTATCTGTATTCGTTCAAACTTTTTACTAGGAGAAAGACATTTTTGTCTTAATGCTACACTGTGTGACATTGTAAAGTCACTGACAATGCTTAGCTGGAAGCGAATCTGTGTGGAATGAACAATTAGCAGTCATATTTCCATCATCCAGAATACCACCAAGTTAATATGTTAATAAATCACAGAATCCCAAATTCTTACTGTTGGGATGTTCCCGAGATTCTCCAATAGCTCACCATCTATGTTCATTCTCCCTGGGTCTATGTTTGAATGTCCTAAATTCGGGCAGCTGTTGAATTGTAACTGTATCATGTAAGCCGATGCCAGAAGAGCAAGTTTTGCTGACAGTTTCTGCAGGGTCAATACCCAGAATAAATTCCCAGTTAAAGGTCAACCGAGCCGGGAATCTCCTACACGGACTCCTCACGTTACAACCTAATGTGGCTGAACTAATTATATCCAATCATCCAGAAATTCTCGGTGTCAGTTGTAAATCAGCAACTCAATGATCTGAACATCAAGGCTCTGTAACTTTTTGTGAAAAAAACGAAACAAGTTTCTGTCTCAACAAGATACTTTTATACAATGAAAAACGGTTGATGTCAATGTCCTAAAGGTTCTTTAGCTGTCTCTGTATGTTATAGCATTGTTTTGTAACTGAGAAGTAATTGCACAAGTCACAATTGTCGCGAATCTGAACCTAAAAGCGGCCATTTTTTGTCCTCTCTGCAATGTCCGAGAGTGGGCCCAATCAAAATAACAGTAACCGAGGATTTCTCACAATGCTTTGTTTTCCGAGGAAAAGCGCCCATGTTTTGCCCATTGACACTGAATAATTCCAGCAAGTAAGGATTTCTGTAGTACCAATAAATCTTTGCAAAAATTCTAATACCACTAAATCCCCTCTGATCGGGAGATAGGATAATGTGTTACCAAGTACAATCTGCTGTACACAGACTTTCTCTGGGATCAGGGCAAGTGCGGCAAAGTTAGCGTTTTATGTACTGATTTGTTATGTTTGAGGTAAAGTTCTGTATTATATTCATGGTTTGTGGTCGAAACAACACGTGTCAAAGTTACCAGATAAATTCTACTTGGATATAGTAACAGTTTTCAGTTCGTGAGTATGGTGTCGTTGGTCTGACCCAGTGAATCAGATTCCAAAATATACTATAGTATAACTCTCTGCATGTTGCGTGATTGTTTGCGACAACATTCCAGACTCAAACACACACACATACACATGACTGCGCCTTTTTCCAGCACCCAACCTCCCCAAAAATCCATAATATGTCTCTTTCAAATGGGAAGACTGTCAAATGCCATGGTAGCATAATGCTTGTTGCATATCATGCCATGTTCGTTGTAGCCAAGTCAGGAAGTCAGAATACGTAATACTTGATTCTGTCTCAATCAGGCAGAGAATTAGCACAGCTCTGCTGGCTGTCTGATCTGTTTTTGGCGTGCAGATTGCGACACGAACAAAAAAAAGATAATTTGAGCAGCCACAAACAAAATAAAATTCTGGGCAGTTTTTGGACAGTTATTGATCTTCAATACACGCAGACACTCTGAGTGTGTATCCTAATATCGCCTGGTGTATAAAATATCCAGATGGTCTCTATCACTGTCTTTTTATTAGGTCTGTGTAATCATCCAATTATGTAATAATGATTTTCTTTGGTGCAAACAGTTCTAATGTGAAATCTTGCAGATACAAAGTTCATTTGCAGACAAAGACGAGTAATTCGAAGAACAGACTTTACCAAAGTAGAGTTCTTGATTGAGCACTTGCAGCAGCTCCACTTCATGCATTGAAAATATGACCCTTTGTCACATCTATTGTCACAGTATGTGAAATAAAAGTGGCACAATATGTTTATGATGAATGACTGGTGAGTTCACGGAGGTTCTGCTTCAGCCTGGTCTGGAGTTTAGCTGAGCGGACAAGTCCGGGGCCAGGGCCTTGAACTCTGGTGTCTGGGGTCCTACTGGCTCCAGCCCATACAAAACAAGTGTCTGGCCCTGATAAATGCCCCATTGTTGTCTGAGGGGTGTGGTCTGGGATTCTCTCACACAAAAACACGTCCCTGATTGAGCTGATATTATGATCCTGACAGTCAGTAACAGAGATTTGCCGCTCTCCGGAGTTTTTATGTCGCATCAAATAAATCAATACCTGATCGCTGTCTGATTGTCAACAATGTGGATGTCAAATGAGCTGTTGCTATCCACATTAGTCTGTCATATGATCATAAACCGTTAATCTACCTATTCAACCAAAATAGATTACTCTTCCAACCTTGCAAGTCTGATTGCTGATGTTTGTGTCATGTTTTGCTTATAGAGCTGGACAGCGATAAACAGATCGGGTTATTATTGAATATAGGGCCTCGAGATAAACAATTCAAATGAAATAAATGAAACAATGGGTGAAATAAATGAAACAATTCAAATGAAAGAAATGAAACAATGGGTGTATATTTGTTTGTTTGCAAAATCACATTGTACCGTCATGTGACTTTCCAGTCCTATAGATTTGTAGATCTTCTGGTTCTCTTCCTATTCTCGCAACCGACAATCAACTGTGTAATGCCAGAAACGCTTTCTTGAGGGTTTATGATGATGCAACCAACAAAATGTAGTTCAGAAAAAAAAGATGGGACATCGTAAGACGTGGTTCACTCTACTAACACAGTTCCATACAAAGTGAAACTCACATGGGACCACATCCATCATTATGTCACCTACAATGACAACAACTGGGAAAATAGTACACTCTGGGCCAACGACCTTGCTGCGTGCATGAACACATGACCACGGGGAGAATGAAGCAGGTCAGTTTCTCAATCAAAGTGAACAACACATACATGAAGATTGAGCACCTCGATATTTAGCCGTCTGGGACGGATGGTGCCGACTGTCGATTTCGTTGTACTGACAACAGCCTGCCCTCAGTCTGTGATTGCAGATCATCGGACATTAACGACTGTGGTTTGTGGCGGCAAAACAGCAGCACGGGGCAAAGCGCAGGATAAATCAGATTGTGATCATCGGCGAGGCTCTCACAGAAAAACACAGGTCCTCCTGGTATTTATATCCCTGGCCATGTATGACACCGCACACTTGTCGGCATTTATCTTTGATGACGTTCCTGTTGTGTTTTGTTCTCGGCTGGGGCTGTGTACAGGACCTCAATGATCATCAATTCGTTTCAATAATATCTCGTTAAAAGTTCTCTCATCACCACTTTGTGTCCAAGGCCTCGATGACTTACTGTTTGTCCTTCATCGCCTCCCGTCAGGACACATTTGTCACCACTTGTAATATCTTTGAAGTATAATGGAATTTCTTTCCCTGAGCTGTATTTTTCTTGCAGTAACTGATTGTGATATAATATGTTGTAATATGATTGATCAAGGTAACTATGCTGGCTGTTACTCATGCTGATAGTAAATTGGATCGCAATTTCTATTGCAATACATCAAACTGTTTGAAATCTAAACTTTTTAGTTCAGCAATCTTTCAAATTTGTCTCAAATTTCTTCGGTGGCGTATCTGGATTCAAGTGTAGATGTATGTTGGGTGCTTTATTGTGAAGCTCAAAGTGAAATACATTTTGATGTAAGGTTATTCAAGTGCATATTGTGGAAATTTAATCAGAGAGTACATGTACTATATATGAAAAGCAACCTCAATATACATGCATTATATTTGACAAACCTTAGGTATAGTATTGTAATCCACTTGTGTCAAACGTCTCTTAATATCCTTCGGATTTGCCATCCTTTAGGAGACTGAAATCACAACTTGACATTGATTTCTGTGTGGAATATTATCCAGCAGCAGTGGTTCTATTACTTGAAGTGTTGGGATAACTGTATAATCCGGTGTTGAGGACATTACGTGGTGCAGTGAAGTTTGTGAGGAGTTTATGGCCGGTGAGTTGGTGTGAGACTGCCCAGCCCCTCTCTCTCTGTCTATCTCACTCCTCCATACACTGCCACTGCTGACGGCACGGCACCACCGCGGATGTAGCCAGGGATGGCAGGCAGGGAGATGGTGGCTCAGCCTCCGTATCCCTGGGAGATTGATTGGTCCTGGAGCGGCCAGACAGTAGAGGCCGGGTGGTCTCCTATGTTGTTATTAGCCTCATCGTGTGCTGGCCAGTCCTGCTGTGTAGCTGGTGCTGCCGTGGCGCTTACAGACTTACAGACGGCGCTGGGAGCGGTGTGAGTCCTTCCCCTGGAGACACTGTCACTGATGGGAAGATGTCTCTCTAACTTTCTCTCTCTTGTTCAGTGGGAGATGATTTTGTAATCAGTGCATGACACAAAACTCCTCCCATTGGAAGCAGCATCTCCCGTTAGACTGACCACATTGGTAATATCTTAATTATTGTTTTGCCACAACTCCCTCCACACAGCCTTCTATGAGTTCAAATAGAGTTATCTTTGTTTCAAGGTTGGTCGCAGTTAATCAGAGCAAAAATGAATTAATAAAGTCAAAGCATGATTGGAGATGAAATGAATCTCTTGGTTATTGCTGCCACTTGTGTTTCATCTTGGATGATTGATGTTAGTCATGAATACATTGTAGTGTTACTGAGCTTCGAGCTTTGAAAACAAGACAATGAAAATGAAAAATATCAACAGATGACGATGAAGAAAGGAAAACAAACAGGAAAAATGGGGATACAAAGACAAAGACAGAATAAAATGACTTGAATATAATCCAATAAATTTGATGAGCTTTTCAGGTCAGCACGAGACAGAAATTGTCTGGTCGTGGAAGTGTGTGTGAGGTATCAGTTGCTGTCTCCATGGCAACTCATGTTCATTCACATCCTGTACAGGATCTTTGATACACATACAACATTGTCATTATGGGCAAAATTTCAATAAAATCAGAGCACAGATTACATGTACTTACATGTACAGATAAAAAATACAACCTATTCAAATCCATAATTTTTTTTACTCCTTTCTGGTGTAAATTAGATCTGTTATGAATATTAATAACTTGCATAGCATTTGTGACAAATAAGTTTATGATATGGAGCATGAAGTGTACATAATTCACAGATAATGCCAACTCTAATATTGATTATGTAGCAAAAAAAAACAAAAAAACTCCATATACATGCGCAAGTATATTACTGTGAATGATGAATGAAAAAATTGCGTTTTGCCTGAATGAAACATTGGAATCAAGGCTGGTTGATTCAGGTGGCCTACTTTCCAAGAATGCTCAATTATTCGCTAAATTGAATGTAATTATGTCTCCAGCCATCTTCAATACAGCACTCACTTTGAGGTTGTGCCAATAATCTAGTTAACACCGAAAAACCTGGTGGTGTGGTGCTTCAAATCTATTAGATATATTTTGTTGCTGCAGACTTTCAATCTGTGAGTACATGACCAAGCATAATATTATGATCATTGCATTGGATGTTTTCATGGCAAACTGCCATTGCAGCACAATTTCAGTTTCTGATTTTTGATGCAGCAATTCTTAATTTGTAATTGTATCCCCCGAACAAAGTTCGGCGGATACTATGGATTTACGATCGTCGCGCCGCCGCGTCCGCGTCCGCAGACACTTTCTTGTGAACGCACTGCAGGTTGCAAATATGAACCGATTTTGATAATATTTTATATGGACATGTCTTATGGTGAGATCTGGACACCTATCGATTTTGGTTGCCATAGCAACCAAAATAGCCGATTGGCGTAACATTTTGTGCTCAAATTAGCCTGTTTAACACACATGGGTTGTGAACGCTCTACGGGTGGGAGTTTTAAATGAATGATGATGAAATCGCACAGGCTCAATGAGAAAGACCATCACACGAAACCTATTGTTTTTCAGAATGATCGAATAAATATTAATAAGTTTGAGAGGTTAACTTATTACGACAATTAAAATACCTACTTTGACATGTGTGATCACTCCAATAACCTGTACTATGAAAGCAAATTGCACTGGATTCTTGTTCAGAATACAGAACTGATGTTTTTGGTGAAAAAAGAACAATATTACTGAATAAGTTAACATTGGTTTTACTAGTTAAGTCTATTATTGACCACAATAAAAATAGTTAAGACAAGAAACATTTATTATTGAGCTCAACAAGGTAAAGGTTTTGTCCAGTAGAGACTTCACAGGTGTAACCGAATAAGTTAACATTATTTTTACTAGTTAAGTCTATTATTGGCCACAATAAAAATAGTTAAGACAAGAAACATTTATTATTGGGCTCAACAAGGTAAAGCTTCTGTGCAGTAGAGATTTCATGGCTGTAGCCGAATAAGTTAACATCAGTTTTACTAGTTAAGTCTATTATTGACCTCAAGAAAAATAGTTAAGACAAGAAACATTTATTATTGAACTCAACAATTTAAAAGTTTTGTCCAGTAGAGATTTCATGGGTGTAACCGGATAAGTTAACATTATTTTTACAATCAAGGTTATGAAAAAAAATAAAACGCCTGGTATAGATGGGATCCCGGTTGAATTCTATATAGTATTCTGGGGAGATTTGGGACATTTTCTGGGGAGATCATTACAGTATGCATTCACAAACAAGGAACTGTCAATCACACAAAAACGGGGTCTGATTACATGTTTACCAAAAGGGGACAAACCGCGGGAGTTCATGAAAAACTGGAGACCTGTATCATTATTAAATGTAGATTACAAAATTTTAACCACTATTTTGGCCAAGAGATTAAAATTAGTTCTCCCACACATTATAGGGCCACAACAAAAAGGATTTCTCAAAGGGCGATACATGGAAGAAAATACAAGGTTTATTTATGATTTAATACAATTTTGTGAAGAAAAGAACAAGAATGGGTTGTTGTTATTAATTGACTTTGAGAAAGCGTTCGACTCTCTAGAATGGACGTATATAAGACAGGTATTGAAAAAGTACAATTTTGGAGATAGCTTTATAAGTTGGTTCGACATTATTTATAAAAATTCGCAAAGTTGTGTTATTAATAACGGTCACTATTCAAGTTTTTTTAAATTGGGTCGGGGATGCCGACAAGGTGATCCTTTGTCACCATATTTATTTATATTGGCAATTGAACCTTTAGCGCAATATATCAACACATGTGAAGAAATCAGGGGTATTAGGATTAATAAGGAAGAAATTAAACTGGGGCAATATGCGGACGATACTTTTCTAACGTTGGATGGAACTCCACTCACTACACGGGCAGCTTTACGGGCATTCAAGAATTTTGAGTTGGTATCCGGTCTGAAAATAAATGTTGATAAAACACAAGCAATAAAGTTAGGGAAACAGACAAACGAAAATGAAATATGTCCTGTACTGAATTGTCCATATTCTAGTTCGTTTAAACTATTGGGCATCAAATATCACACTGATATATGTAAAATGGAAGAACTAAATTTTGGGGGTAAAACTGCGTCGGTGAAAAATATTATAAAGCTGTACGAATGTCAGAATCTATCTCTAGCGGGGAGGATAACAGTAGTTAAAATGCAAATACTACCAATTTTTGTGCACATTTTAATGGTACTACCAACGCCCTGCAATGAATATGTACAAGAAATAAATTCAACCTTAATGCGATTCGTTTGGAACAACAAAAGACCAAAACTTCAACAAAATGTAATGGTGCAAGATGTGGAATCAGGTGGACTCAAAATGTTGCACTTCCCTTCCTTCTGTACAGCTTGTAAATTGTCTTGGATAAAAAAAAATTGCGAATTCGACATATCAAAACTCATGGAAAATTACAGCGCAAGAAGCATTGAAAGGGACATCTATTGACTTAATTTTTGAGGGGTCTTTGCAACATACTAATATAATGATATCCAACACTACAAATTTTTTTTGGAAACATGTACTGAAAGCTTGGGTAGAATACAGAAATATAGAATATAAACAGTCCGAGATTGAACATTTTCCGCATACGATTATATGGTATTCACACTTGGTGCAGAACAAAAATTTAATAGTACGTGCAAAGCAATTTATTTCTAATATATTGATGATTTAAATAAACGTTTCTATACAATACAAGAGATAAAGGATATATATAATATTACCTTCAGCTACCTGGAGTATGCCAGTTTGGTTTTCTGCATACCAAAAGAAGAAAAGGAACACATAAAAAACTACAGTGATAACAATCAACATAGTATTGCAAGTATAATGAAAGACCTTTGCAAACAAACAAAAATTTGCCGTCACACATATAATAAATTGATAAAAAATCTCCCTCATGAAATAAGGTGTAAACACAAGTGGCAGGAAGAATTTTCGGTTAGTTACGGGGATGAGGATTGGGAAAATATTTTTAGGCTAACAAAAACTGTATCAGGGGATAAAACAATAGAAAGTTTCCAATACAAATTGATACACCGATTTTTGCCCACAAATAGTCTGCTATATATATATAAAATAAAAGATAATCCATTTTGTGACAGTTGTGGTAATGTTGAAGAGGATTTGGTTCATTTGTTTTACAGTTGTCCCCAGAAATACCAATTATGGCAAGATATTGCAGACTGGATGTTTCCATACGTCAATATGTTTCCCTTTTTGAACGTTGAGGATATTTTGTTGGGTATCAGAATTGACAATAGCAATTTGGAAAATAGCATAATTTTGATCATGAAAAGATACATATATATCAAGAAATGGTCGGGGGAGCAAATTTCTATAACAGGGTTTAAGGAATATATTAAGTCGCGTATGATTATTGAAACCAGTTTTAAAGATTGTAAGGAACGCGCTGCGAATTTGATAAAATGGGAACCTATCAAAAATATCCTTGGCATTTATATGTGAATTTCAATGTGAAAAAAAAAAAAAAAAAAAAGTGCTTGCAGTAAGGGGAATGAAGTTAAAGGTGTGGTGGGAAAGGGGGACGGGGGTGGGGTGGGGTACAGTATCAAAAATATTTGTTCAACCATTTTTTTCCATGTTTGTAAATTGACAAATGAATTGACCTGTGAAATGAATGTTTAACCCACTTTTCGTGTTTTGTTTCGTGTACGATTGAAATGTAACTGTTTGTGATGATTGAATGCCTTGCTGTAAGTTTGATTTAATAAATGAGTATGAAAAAAAAAAAAAAAAAAAAAAAAAAAAACATTATTTTTACCAGTAAAGTCAATTTTTACTTTGACTTTCAGCTTGAAATCAAGTTTGGCTCATATTATGAGTTAAAATATAACTTATGGTGAAAAGTTCGATCTGGCTCCAATTTTGTCATTTTGAAATGCAGTTTTGGTCAACTTTTACTTTGAATTTCAACTCGAAACCAAGTTTGGCACATATTATGAGTTGAAATATAACTCATGGTGAAAAGTTTGATCTGGCTTCAATTTCGTCATCTTGAAATGCAGTTTTGGTCAACTTTTACTTTGAATTTCAACTTGATACAAAGTTTTGCACATATTATGAGTTAAAATATAACTTACGGTGAGAAGTTTGATTTGGCTCCAATTTTGTCATCTTGAAATGCAGTTTTGATCAACTTTTGCTTTGATTTTCAGCTTGAAACCAAGTTTGTCAAATATTCTGAGTTGAAATATAACTTTTTATGAAAACTTTGATCTGGCTGTAATTTCGTTATCTTATCGAACATGTTGAAATGGAAATTCATATGCACTGATTTCAGTGGTGATCTTGAATTTGACCTTCAATGACTTTGAACGGTCAATGCAGCAATTTTTGTGGGGAAAAACAGTTTTGGCTTGAGCATGTTAGGATTTTACATTTCTCTGGTAATCATTTTAGCCCTTGCTCTAGTTTTTCACGCTTATCAGTAGTATTTGGGGCGACAGGGATGATGGGGCCACGGAGGATACACCCAAGCGGTCGTAGGCGACCGGAAGCGTCTAGTTGTGGAGTTGGCTCAGCAAAAATATTTTGGTCAACATTCATGTCTTATTGGGAGTTCATTAGGCCAGCACTGCTAATGAAATTGTCAATGTCTCAGCCAGCAAATTGATTTTGTTTTCGTCAAACTAAATATTAATTTTGGTGCAATTTTTGTGTGTGGGGAGGAATATTTCATCATAATGGAGAGGAAAACAATTACTGGATAATATGTTTGTTGATGGTTACACATGTTTGTGCTGAGCTCAATGCTTCTTGGAATTATATGTTCCACGACTTCAGGTTGTTCCAATAATGCTATTACCATATTTATTCAATTAGTTCAAACACTGATTAATTCGAACACCAAAAATTATTCAAGAAAATAATTTTTAAATTGACTCGTTTAGTTCGAACAGTCAAATTTACGATCAAAATTTCGATTGAAACAACGAACGAAATCAACTTGCCAGCTGCCAAAACTTACAACTCGCCAGGTGGCAGCACTACGAAATGAGTAATCAGCGATAAATTCGCCAGGTGGCAGTGTGTGTGATTAAGCAAGAAGCGCGGACCTCATAGTGCCAGGAGGTTTGCACGCCATTGAAGATTTTCCGAGTCGAGTGACTCGATTGCACTCGGATATGACTAGAATCTAGCATCAATGAGAGATTATAAATTACAGTTACCCGGCAATTTAGCAGCCAGTTATTCAAGTTTGCAGTTAACCTATCAATCGTACAGGCCCTAACCAGCCAGCATGAGCGGCGTCTGTAATCTCGCATAGGCCTATCTGCCATGGCATGATCGATCTGGGTTTGGGGGTTTTTTTTTTTCGTTTTGAGGTTTGAAATTCGAACATTTCAAAATTTAATTATTTTTAGCTGTTCGAACTAATTGAATAAATACGGTACTTCAACAATTGAAATAGTACATTATAACTAGCCTTATAAATAACAGTCTGTGGGATCAGATACGAGAGTTAGATTCGAGGAAAGGTCACTGAGATATTATCGGTTTTCACCAGTCATATATTTGATATGATTATTGTTCTGCGACCAGGTAACTCAGACTTGGCATTTTGTAATCGGTCTTTTTTTTGCAGTTTCTCTCTCTTGTTTCCATAATTATGATGAAATGGATTTTAATCTGATGCAGTCAGTTCTTTTTGCTTGAATTATCAGATTATACTAGAAACAAATTAGCTGTAACATTTTTTCAATGTCAGTGGGATGAATTTGTGCTGCCTGTGGCCAAGATAAACTCCAGAGCAATTAGCATACATAAATTAGAATATTCATGAATATGTAGGGTGTAAACCAATTGCAGTGGTTGTTAAGGTGCTGGCTCATACATATTCATGAGTAGGATCCCGGGCCTGATTTAGAAGACATCTTGAGATCCAGGCCTTTGTGACACTGACTGGGCTGTATTGGTTGTCATGGAGACCGCCGATGTTGTGTGAAGTGTTCTACTTCACTGATGATCAACCAACCCAGTAATCTTGGTTAACAAACATCTCTCTGTTCTTTGCCAAGGGTTTACATGTATCTATTCTAATCCCATTTGAGGCCGTAATCTCGAGGTCATTCACGATAATCACCGCTTTCCCTTCCATGGTTCCCACGGTAACTGTTCTTGTGTATTCATCAGTAGATGATATCCTTTATGTGATGATCATACAGGTGTGTGTTTATATCAAGGCTGACAAGATCATACTATACAAGCAATAAGTGGCCCCAGGAGAATGAGGTATTATACCCAAGCAACAAGTCCTACCCCAAGGCTGTGACCTATTAGTAAATTGATGCTGACATGAAGCTACTCAAGCCAGTGACCTGCAGGACCTTTGGTCCTATATTTGTTACTTTGCCGAGTGTTGGTGAATGATGGAGTTTGCTCTTGTGAATACGTATATCAACCATTGACTGGTGCAGATGAACTGATGAGCTGTAGCTAACCTCCCTGAATCAAGACTGATTTACCCTATCAGAACCTGTCCTACAAAAGGTCATCAGTTTGTTAATAACGGGCGCTGGTGGTGGCAGAGTTCCTGTGCTGTAGATATAGGTGGCGAGTTTCACTTGGCCATTTATAAAAAGTCTGGCACCAGATTTTTTTTTTTTAATTTTGACATTCCAACAATTATGGTGTCTGTTGATTCTGTATAATTGCCTTTATTTATCAGTGAGGGTTTCTTCATGTAGCGTATCCATGGAGGTGTGATGTGCCACTGCGGTAAGATGTACACCAGCTCTGCATGACTGATTAATGATAGATGCCCGGAGTTGTTACTCATCGTTCTTCAACCTCGCTCGGTTCATGTTTTGACATTCCACTAATTTTGGGAACACAAATACCTAAAGATCTGACCAGTCTTCTACTTCCGATTGTTTGTGTTTGTTTTACACGGTATGTTACACAGAAAACATGTGCAATGAGAATTAGTCGTCACCTGTGCGGCCAATGAGAACGACATGTCTCTGATTGCTGAGCCTTTGGTGTTTGACGATCAATCACTGATAGTTGAACAGCGTTTTATTACCTGCAAAGTTCAGCAAACTCAATGGAAGATTCTCCATCCCGACTCAGAATAAGCATAATTTTGGCAGTTGTCAGAGTGATAGATGAATCTTGTTAGCAGGGAAGTATTTTGTAAACAAACATACCTATTACAGCAAGCCGAGAATTCTCTAAATTTTTTTGGTTGTAACTCGCTAATTACAACGTGAGGTGTTTAACTGACAAAAATAAATATCACTGCAATGCCGATTACAGTTAGCTTGCGTTGTATGTCACAGTACATCAGCGATAAGTCCCAGGTAATCCCGGAGGGAGATGATGGTCTCTGATGGCAAGGGGATGTTCACACTGTTGTTTTGTAATCAAGGCACATTCCAAGCGAGTCGGTTGTGTTACTGCGGAGAAATGCCGCTGATAGGACGGCAGCGATAGGGTGACATCGAGGCTGGTACGACTTTGAACGCCGAGTGCTGTGTCCCGATACGCACTCGGTAAATAACGTACTTACTTCTGGAACTATCTACCGGCAACTCTCACACCTCGCAATGTTCGCGCCAGTCCATCATCACCGGTGTTCATGCATCTGGTCAGAAGTAATTTAGAGTTGTCACACTTTGGGTCAAACAGTTGATTTTATGCTGTACATAATAATCCTGTGTCCTTGTCAGTGTGGGACGGAAGGGTGACGGAAGGGTAATGATGCCAAGAACTCGACAATAGAACTGTTAACCATGAATAAGATGTCGATGTTCCTGAAATATTTTGGTATACAATAGTTTAGATGAGAATAATAATGAAAACCCTACAGATGATATTTTTTATTGGAAAAAACATTATTTCGTTTATATAAATATGTAGACATTCAGTTGATACCACAGTTATGAATCTGGATATTGGCAATTAGACAAAACGTTGATGAGCCTCAGGTCGTTCGACATTTGGTAGGATTCTAGACAATGTGGAAGATTAAACGTTAGAATATACATATATAGATTTGTTGGCCTCAAGCAGAACAGTAAATATGCAATGAAACTTTGGAGTTTTCAGAATGCGGCGAAAATGTAATTTCAAAGCCAAGAGCATGCAACAAACAATAAGGCATCATTTCTTGTTTTGCATCATCACTAGGCAAATGTTTTTAATATTTTTTTTCTGCTCAACTCAGATGTCAACCATGTCATGCAGTACAGTAAATCAACAAATTTAGCCTGTTTGTTTTCATTGCATTACTTTATCATAGTAATTGGAATTAATAGCCACTAATAACTGGATAATTGCTTGTAAATCTTGTGTCTAGGTGTTTGATTGTTTCAGTGTCCATGACCCTTATGTGTTTAATGCTTCAAAATTTTAAGAGAGCTCATATTGAAATCGACAAATATCGCTGGATCTGATACCATTGCACTGTGTCCATTTCTGTCGGTTGTTCAATGTGGATGTCAATTTCCAGAACCGATGTTTGGACAGTTTATTTCCACAGTGTGGCGATTATTTTTGTGTCGCTGGCCCTGGTTTACTGCGACTTTGCCATCAGGCAATAATTGACTTGTAAGAGGCAGACCACGGACAGATGACATCACTCGCCGTGAGGTGTGCCCAGAAGTGGCCATTCCTCCCAGGATTGTGAGCTTTATGTGGCCAGGAAAATTGGTCGTTTGTAGTAAATTTCATGCAGGAAGTTGTGTCGTACAGACTGATATTAGCACCGGCACTTGGTGTCAATGGAGAAAATACGGAAGGAATATTTATGAAGATAAAAATTGCTGAAAATTACCTTGAACTCAATGCATTATTATCTGAAACATTTATACATCATATCTATGAGACAGGCAAAAAAGGATGCACCATCTGTTTCAAATATTTGTGTGTGCGCAGTTGACAAAAATTTAGGCAATTAAAACCATTTAATTTTTGAATTTCAAATGGAAGCACTTCCTCAATACTTGTGTGTAATAGAGTCGCTATCTCGGGAAAAATAATCATAAAAATAAATATTGCAGTGTTTCGTTGACACCCGAAACCACATTACAAGTGCTAGACAACCTTGACCAATCAATACTCAGAAAAATTAAATTCAAAGAAAAAGAATCAGTAAAACATTAAAACCGATTTACAAATGGAAATAATCACGGTAATCTTGCATGAAGCTGTAGTGTTCGTCTTGTCGATATCATCTCAGCCACGCACTAATGTAGTCAGGAGTAATTCTCAAGTCTGTGGGAATGCTCAACCTTGCACATAGACATAGATTTGACACTGATTGTTGCATACACACAAACGATATTGGGTCACTCTGCTCTGCCACCTTAAAGACACAGAGACAGAGTAGTTCTGTTTGAGACGCTGGATAATTCTCCGAGGGTTCGACCGTTTCCGCAGACTTGTCGAGTGTCTGTCGGCTCTAAGTGCCCGATGGTGTAAATGGACCTAACAAATCTGCCTGAGCGAGCTAGCAAGATGCCAGTGCAATTGTTAGTGTGACTACAGCTCACCAGAGGGTGTTAGTTACTTCTTATCTCAGAGCTCTTCACGTTGTCAGCAATGTCAGAAAATTATCCTCTCAGAATGTGCAGCTTCACTTTTAGATTCTGCTAATAAAGATGCAGCAGACTGTGTATGTTCAGTCACATTTCATTTCAAGAATTTGTCCAGTAAACAGATGAACCATCGATTAGATATATTTCTGTGACCAATTTGTCTTTCAGATATATTTCTGTGACCAATTTATCTTAATTTGCAAGGAGGACCAGGTTAGGAAATAAGTTGTTAACAAAATTAGATAAAACTGTTGGATACGTGGAGTGATGGAGCAGTGTGTGAGGTTTGTGCCGCGCCTCGACTCATGTCCACAAGCTGCAGTTTGTTAGATATCGGGCCTTGCAATGAGGGATGGCCGAGGTGAACGCACAGAACATGATGAATGGAGGTGCTAGATCCAGGGGGAAACCCGACAGAAAATCCCGACAAGCGAAGGTTAATTGGGGAACATCATTGGCAACTCTCGTTAATAAACCTGGCTGGATATTTGACATGTTTTTGGATTACTCAGAATTTTGTCGGGACACGCAAGGTCGTATCATTGAACTCGTACCAGTCGTACCATCTCAGGAGATGAGTACAGTCTAGCTGTTCACTGGAACTGACCACGAAGTGTTCTAGATTGTATCACGGAGGCCATTGTTCTTGAGATTGTGTGTTGTATGTCAGATAGTAAGCTGTCCAGGCTGTGATAGCCGTTCTTGAGATTGTGTGTTGTATGTCAGATAGTAAGCTGTACAGGCTGTGATAGCCGTTCTTGAGATTGTGTGTTGTATGTCATATAGTAAGCTGTCCAGGCTGTGATAGCTGTTTTTGAGATTGTGTGGTGTATGTCAGATAGTAAGCTGCCCAGGCTATGATAGGCATTCTTGAGATTGTGTGGTGTATATCCGATAGTAAGCTATCCAGGCTGTGATAGCCGTTCTTGAGATTGTGTGGTGTACGTCAGATAGTAAGCTGCCCAGCCTGTGATAGGCATTCTTGAGATTGTGTGGTGTACGTCAGATAGTAAGCTACCCAGGCTATGATAGTCGTTCTTGAGATTGTGTGGTGTATCTCAGAGAGTAAGCTGCCCAGGCTATGATAGTCGTTTGATCCGAGAGAGCTACAGTCCAGTGCCTCAATCCAGACAGCCAGTTATCAACGAACAAGTTTTAGGGTCCAGTAAAGTTTGGATTGATGGTGTTGATCACTGTGCAACTGAAAATAATGTGTTTCTGCTGTTAATGAATATCAGAATCGTTAGAGTTAGAATTATGCCACCAAATCTACCGAAGAACAAAATATAGGGTCTGTTTACTACATTTGAAATGTTGAATGTCAATGTCATAGCTTTTCGTGGAATTCAGATTTGGAGAAGTTATCTTTTTGTGTATCTTACAATTACCGGTTGGTTGGACGCTGGAATAGATAGCTTATTTAGCCAGATAGTAAGCTGTACAGGCTGTGATAGCCGTTCTTGAGATTGTGTGTTGTATGTCATATAGTAAGCTGTCCAGGCTGTGATAGCTGTTTTTGAGATTGTGTGGTGTATGTCAGATAGTAAGCTGCCCAGGCTATGATAGGCATTCTTGAGATTGTGTGGTGTATATCCGATAGTAAGCTATCCAGGCTGTGATAGCCGTTCTTGAGATTGTGTGGTGTACGTCAGATAGTAAGCTGCCCAGCCTGTGATAGGCATTCTTGAGATTGTGTGGTGTACGTCAGATAGTAAGCTGCCCAGGCTATGATAGTCGTTCTTGAGATTGTGTGGTGTATCTCAGAGAGTAAGCTGCCCAGGCTATGATAGTCGTTTGATCCGAGAGAGCTACAGTCCAGTGCCTCAATCCAGACAGCCAGTTATCAACGAACAAGTTTTAGGGTCCAGTAAAGTTTGGATTGATGGTGTTGATCACTGTGCAACTGAAAATAATGTGTTTCTGCTGTTAATGAATATCAGAATCGTTAGAGTTAGAATTATGCCACCAAATCTACCGAAGAACAAAATATAGGGTCTGTTTACTACATTTGAAATGTTGAATGTCAATGTCATAGCTTTTCGTGGAATTCAGATTTGGAGAAGTTATCTTTTTGTGTATCTTACAATTACCGGTTGGTTGGACGCTGGAATAGATAGCTTATTTAGCCATCACAAATACCGATTTATTGTCACCAATTCCTGTTACCAGGAAATCATGAAACTTGTCATTGCGATTCAAATAGCTTGTTGAAGAACAAACAACGGAAAACTCTTCCTAGAATGTTCGCTATTTGCTGCAGCATTCACATGGCCACGGTGAGTAAACTCGTGCGTAGATTGGATGACTGGACATGTTATGGAGACAAGACAACAATCTGGGTACATTACAGAACCCCCGAGGTGCCTCTTGCGGCATTCTAGCCGGCCGCTGGAATCTCTCCGGACTTCCTCTCAACAAGTCCATTAACCGCACGACACAAAATCAATAGTGAATAAAGCGCAATCAATGTCTGCCACTTGCTCACTCATGCCGAGACATAACTTTGTGTCGGAGCTGAGTTTTGACACGATGCTGTGCTGTGTGGCAGTCAGTCGGGGAGTCTGATCAGTCCATTGTTAGACCAACAAATAGAGCCTGCAGCTGGACTGGACTGGACTGGACTCAATAACTGGCCTTGTATCCCTTCCTATCCTCCCACGGCTGCTCGGCTTCCTAGAAAAACTAATTTGATTTTTCCCCATCAATTGAAATGTTTGATGTACGAGGCTTTCTGAGGAATGATTGTTGTATGTAAGCACCTGTTCGGTTTGGTTCCGGGGAGAGTCGCGTCTACATTGTGTGCTATGTGTTGTCATAAAGATTTCTCTAGAAGATGTTTAATAATCATGATATTGGCCCTTTTGTATCGGGCGTGGTGACCATGGTGACCGTTCCACACCCCGGATAAACCAGGAAAGCCGGCCACAGCTCACCAGGTTGAAGTAGCATTGATTGTTGCTGTGTATACAGAATTGTTGAACATTTTCAAGAAGGACATGATAGCAATCGATGTGGCCAGATTATTCTGGGGAGAGCTGCAAGCTCAAGTTGCCTCTCGTTTTTTGTCTGAGGTAGAAAATTGATTGTAATTCTCTCGGAAAAAGTATAATTGCGATTCTAAGTGACGCTTTGATAAAATCAGTTATATGTTCTACCCGGGACAGTGCTGTATTTGGATACTTTTTTATATCGTTCTTGATGATAAATGTGTTTTCTCTACCATTTGAATTGCTGTTGTCTTCTTTGATGAGAATGATATTATTTGAACTGTACTTTTAAAATAAGCAACTCATCTGAACTATCAATTGATGAATAGCATTCTAAAATTATACACTTCAACTATGGTAATGTAATTTTATTCCACAGCTAATCTGATTGTAGTGGACAGGACCTGATAGTGTCATAGCTAGACATGTTGTGGCTACAGATACCTGTATTTCTGGCGCCATTGGCCCTGAGTAGCCTGATCTATGGACTGCTGCCGGTGGTCACGGTTCACTGAGCAGTGCAAGTAATGGTGTTACACTTGCCTGACTGGACTCTCTATCCCAATAATCGGAATTCCCCAGACCCGGATGAACAGGAAGAAACGGTCATCAGACGGGAGCTGGGACAAAATGATCCACAAACCACAACATCATAAATACAGAGAACGCTCGGCAACTCTGTGTCTGTCTCCTGTGTCTGTCGTCTGGGAGGATGTCTACGGTCGCCATGACGATTCAAACCCATCCAGGGGTGGGGTAGTTTTTGGAGAAGCTCGTCATTGGTATAAATCTGTGTCAGTTGTTTTATCCATCTCGTACGAACTCTTGTGAATGCAAACTATCTGAGTTGACCTTGTCTGACCTTGAGATCAAAGACACGAGTCACAAATTTCATTGGACACCACTCCAAACTACAAGATGTCCACCTACATTGTTTTAGTTCTTGTGTAGGATACATGTGTAAGATTAAAGGCTACTTAAAGTATCTGACAAGGTCAGGAGTTGGGAGCTGTACAGTTGAGTAATCTTGTGCGAGTTTTTGGACAGTTTCTGGGCTGAATACAAATCACAACAGGGCAATGGGGTCGTATGTAGGTATGTACTCCCTTGTATTGGGTGAGATGTCGTGGACATTGTGTGTGGACTCCTGGTTATGTAAGCGGTGTCACGTTGTAATGTGTCGGGTGCCAAGTCTGGTTTGTCCGAGGCGGTACAAGACAATACGTGGTCTGTGTCACATCCCGGTGAAATATCAACGTATCTCAGCAGTGATCCTCCCCTTTTGGTCAGAAAAAGTCACCAAATGACCTCAGGAATCTTGATAGTCGTGCTGAAAGATGTCATTCCCCGGCAGTGTCTGTCGAACGTGTAAGACTGTGTGAAATCCCTTACTCCCTTACAGGGGGTGACTGTTTAGTTGTCATGGTAACACACAGGGATCACACCATGGCCCACAATCATCGGTCGTCTGCTCATAAGTTTTCCACTGTTTATGTGTCCACTGCTCATGATTTTGTCAGTTCTGCCGTTTTATGTCATCTCTGACCATGCTGACAGGAGAATAGTGTTACGTCAAGGGGGTGGATTGGATCTGTGGAATTGATGATGATTTCTTGTGTGTTATTTCACTTCATCACAGGAATTCCAGTATATGTGACATCTCATGATGGGAAAGTATTGATGTCACACAAAACTGGGTGCATTTGGAAATAAATATCATGAAATTAATGTCCATTGCCCATACAAAGAGAAGAGTGATGCTTCAACTGGTACATTGTGTCTGATGCCCGGAGGTGAGTCCCTCGAAAAGGATTGTAATGGTTCATGACGGTCCGAGATAAGTCAGGGGAGCTGTGAAATTCTTTCTATCAGTTTGAGGGACCTTGGATGTTGTATGATACATCTGAGGTGGTCTGGGGTGGTTCAAAGCTGTCCAGGACAGGACAAAGAGCTAGGAAATTTTATCAAGAAATAAATATGATTCACAAGAATTTTCATTCGATTTCGAATGATTTGCCTTGAGCAACAAATTTTTACCCTTTGAGCAGCACAAGTTGTCGCGTGACGGCCGTCCCGTGGATGTCTCTCAGATCTCCCCACTCGAGCCTGTCACCACTGCGCTGTTGTCTTGGTAACCTGCACACATCTCCAAAGGTTCAAATCCTCCGTGTTCACATCAAACAGAATTGAGATGAAGGCATCCAAAAATAAAAACCTTTGCATTTCAAATCATCTTTTCGATACAACTTGCTGTTGTTAGGGTTATATTGTGTTTCCATGGTTACAGCCAGAACATGGGGCAGGTCAGGGTTCTGCTCAAGTTGAATTATGAATTCTCATCGTGTGGTCTATCGTGTATATGACCTTGTCTTTTCTGATTCAGAAGCCACATATCTGCCACTAACAGTGATTGATTGTATTAACTGAAATCCATTGATTCTGTGATAGTGTCATCTGAGCTCAATACCTAACTTGTATTGTGTTTGAGATGTTAGATGCCATGTATACTGTACAATTTATGAGCAAAGAATTGAGTACATTACTCATAGTATTTGCTTGAATCCAGTGCAGTTCAGTATATGTATAGTTTGCATGATTCAAAATAATTCAAAATTTTCTTCGCTTTATATTTTTCAGGTGAGTTGTACAGTTGTGCTGTGGTTTTGTGGTTAGTGCTATCTGGCTGCCAGGGGCTGGTGGTAAGTTCACACAATCTTAAGTCGACCTGATCCAGTGTTTGTTGGGGCTGCATGAATGTTTAATGTATGGGCATTTCCCACATGTGAACTGCTGTATCATGTCCCGTGTCGTCGTGATTTTATAAAATACCAAGGTTGTTGAATTTTGAAGTTACCCCGTATGATTCATGCAACAAAGTTTGACTTCTCATCCAAAAAATCTTACCAGGAGCTGTGTCATATATATTGGAATACAAATGTGCATACTCCAGTGAAAAACTGGGAGTCAAACCTACGATTGAGAATGGGTCTGTGATATTACTCAATGTTTATCTTCGAGTTGTTTGATATTTGATCCGCTCAAAGACGCTGATGATTACTGATATAAAAACAACATAATACAAGGATAGTGCTCTTTGAGTGTCTGTATTTACAAGGCCTTGAGCTTCTTCTGAAAGATATCTTCTAAGATCTTAGATAAACCACATAGCATTTGTGCAATTACACCCTGTGCAGCTTAGTGTCTATGCACCAGGGGACTTGGCCATGTTTGAGACATGATCCCAAACTTTCATACTTTATTGATGGGTGATTTGACCAAGCAGAGCTTAGAGAATCTGAGCAAATTGACATGATTCACAATCCACACTTAACATGTATACTATGAATAGTTACTAGGAAATGGACTACTTAGTGAAGTTATGTGAGTTCCAGTAGAATTTTGTTGCTGCCAATATCATACAGAATATAGACATGATATAGTGCTTAGAAATTTGTACTGTTTCACCAAGTCGGTCATACATGTACCGTAAAGCTTGTTCCTTTGGTAAAACATGAGATATTACTGGGCAGGTGGTTATAGATTCCAATTACAGTCCAGTCACACCTATCATGGCCCGGTTCTCACAAGTATCCAGGAACATCAGCGGTGGTAAACTTGACACTCGCGATGGTTTAAGAGGCAGTTGTGGAGATATAGGATGATGAGGCAGGTAGAAACTCTGCTGTTGCTATTGGAGGTAGCACTCGGCCCAAAAATTGTCATTAAAGCGACAGGTTATTGTGCGCAATTGCTGGAAGAGGAAGGTGAGAGAATTAGTTGTTAGTGGGATTTTGGCTCTGGAGGGCGTCTTTATCCTTGAAGGGGACACTTGTCAATCAGTCTCCTAGCTTCGCAGTCTGATGGAGTTTATGAGCCTGATCCCTGCTCCAGGCCAGGGTTCTCAAGGAACATTTACTGGGGTCAACTGTGGCTGGAGATAATCGTTTGTGATTTAAAAACATTGGTTGTCATTGAAAATAACAATCAAATCCCGAGTGAATGTCGCGTGTAGTGGAGGCCATTTAGTCAGACCGAAGGCGAACTGCAGTTGGCTGTATATGGTATAACGTCCCGCTCCCTGCCGTCCGTTCGCTTATCATGCGTATCTCCTTGATGTGTCATTATGTCACATAATGGCCTTGAGTGGCTGGAAGGAAGTCGAAATGTGTCCAGACATGAGACTGGGCCCATCTACCCTGATCTAATTTCTGCCGTGGCCTGGGGGTGAGGGGGTGGATGTGTGGGTGTTGGAAAAAAAAACAATAGATATCCTATTGTAACCCTTGCATGACCTCTTTCCCTTTGGCTGTTTTCCATTATGTTGTTAAATCGAACCCAATGGATTGAACATATAGGATCCGATCAAGATACATCTTGTTGTTTCCATGACCACTCCTTGTGTATATCTCGCAAGCTCCACTCTTGCTGGAGGTGTTATTGTACTGAAGTGGACCCTGTGATGTGTCTGGTGGCTATTGTGTCTCTGATGGTCTCTGATCCAGTGACTTCTTTCTGAGACACCCTGTAGACAGTTATTATTCTGTCACACATGGTGTCGCCCGCTTCTTGACCGTGGAGAAATAATGAAGGATCTGAGGGGAGAGGATCAATCATGGGTCCGGTCCTCAAGCTGGAGTCACAGACACAGCCCAGGCTACGCTCCCAGCACGTGAACATTGCGTCCAGCCACCCACTGTCTTACCATCAGTCTGTCGAGACTACGGGTGTCCATCTTGAGCTGGTGACACAAGAACCAGAGCTCAGATCATCATCGCTACTTCAGCAACTGACCGAGTCGCAGGGTCAAGTTCACAATAAACACTCTCCATCAATCATATCCTCGGCCAAGATTTCTCCGTCTGTGCAACTCTGTCCACATGGCCATCTGTCAGACTCTTGATAACTTCTCAAACTTGGATTGAGGGGAAAACCCAAAGAAAAACTTGGACATTAGTATGGCAACTTTTGTATCATTTTCCTGTAAAGAGGAATCAATTGTTTCCCTGATACATGTCAGAATGTTGTTTGTTCTATATTCGTGCTTGTGAAGGTTTTTCATATGCATCCAATGGAAGGAGATATGTAAAATAGTAAAGGAACCTATTGTACCCATTTGAGGATGCTAATATTCCACAGAAAAAGTTAACATCTCAAATTCCCTTCACCATGGTAGCAGCGGAAATTACCTGTTTTGCGATATGGATTTCACAAGGTAGTTGATGCTGCAGATAAACTACAGAAAAATAATGCAACTAGGAAAACAGAGATATTTGTTTTTTCCATGAAAGGAAATGAACATGAGTAGTTGTGGAGATGTAGTCTACGATCCTTCCCCAGCGAGGATCAGTTTGTGTTTCCCTGTTGTATTTGAAAGATTGGTGCGCTCAAGAGCATGTAAAAGTTTGGTGTGTTGGTGCTTAGCGGTTCTTGGATATTTGCTACATCGAAGAACTGTTTGTCTCGGTTGGTCTGTTGCTGGCAGTCACTGAGTGTGTGGGAACTCAGGGAACCTGGCGTGTTGGCTGTAAGGGGAGGAGGAGGATTTACACAGGGAACCTGGCGTGTTGGCTGTAAGGGGAGGAGGAGGATTTACACAGGGAACCTGGCATGTTGGTTGTAAGGGGAGGAGGAGGATTTACACAGGGAACCTGGCGTGTTGGCTGTAAGGGGAGGAGGAGGATTTACACAGGGAACCTGGCTTGTTGGCTGTAAGGGGAGGAGGAGGATTTACACAGGGAACCTGGCGTGTTGGCTGTAAGGGGAGGAGGAGGATTTACACAGGGAACCTGGCTTGTTGGCTGTAAGGGGAGGAGGAGGATTTACACAGGGAAAACTTGCTGTTCAGTTGTAACGGCAGAGTAGTTTTACTCCAGGCAGCGTAGAAACTTGACAGATACCTGTGGATCTTGCAAGTTGTTTCCCCTCTTCAACGATTATTCAATTAATCTGTCTTAGAAATCTTGGGATTCCCTGTGTTGAGGTATTTCTATGGGTTGAGATTGATATTGGTTAATTGCTTGGCAATGCTTGTGTGTGGCCCCCATCTCCTATATCAATCTGCTTGGCTAGAGAGCTAATTGGCAAGGCTTATGTGTTCCATTACACCAGACAACAGTGAAGATTGATGGAGGAAGAAGACTGCAGACATTCTTCATTCACAAGACACAGAGATACAATGGGAAAGAATGGAAAAATTTCAAAAGGATCCGTCAGCTTACAAAGACACGATGCAAACCTGATTGCTAATGACAAAAAAGTGATATTGCATGATAGTAGCTTCATTGAATTAAAAGCGAAGCAGGAACAAGTTGCAGGAATTAAAGTTTTCATCCGGAAAGATTACTTCCCACACATTGTAAGCAGCTGTAGAAGGTCACTGTACCAGCTTTATTGTCCAAGTGGAAGGGAGCTAGGGAGGGGAGGGTCTTGTAGGCAAACTTGATTATGTGGTGGGCAAGGACGGATATATGAGAATGACGCTCTGGGGACCGCTTCAAATAGACGTGTCGATGACATTGATGGCAAGAAGTTCCCAGGCTGGACTTGTGTGAGGACAGTTGTGGTGTGTGATGGGAGGAGACACTGCAGCAGAGTGTTAGGTGTAGCAAGGGTAAAGGGAAAGGACTGTGACATTGTAACATCCCGTCACTGTCCAAGCAATAAGAGCCACACCTCACACCCCCCTTGATAAATGACCATGTCCATCCCAAACCCGGGAAGAATTATTGAGATCCGTCCTTGGTATCGTGTGGCTCCTAGGACACGTATGGCGTGTAGAGCCGTTGCCTGGTGTGGTCACAGAACACACTGGTCACTGTCCATGGCCTTGGGCAGCTCTTCCCAAATCTGTGAGCTACCAACAAAATCCATCATCAAGCTCTTATTGAGCCCCTTAATGCCGTCCAACTCCCAACTGATGCCTGAGCCGGTAATCTCCGCTAATGATAGCCCACTTGAGGGTGGTGTAAGGGTCTTCATGTTTATTGGTCGTCTCACAAAATCAGTGTGTCTGCCAGCCAATCCTATCCAGTCAAAAGGATGGCTAAGTAACTAATTTAGTTGCTTAGTGGGATATTGCAATTAGTCATAGATATATGGGGGCTAATGCAATGATAGATCTTCAGCTCTTCAAACACCGTGGCACCAAGTACAAGGTCATTGGAGGAAATCCAAACTTCAAATAATGTGTATATAATAGAATCGTTGTTTGAAAATCTTGAAGAGATCCAGATTCCCATATTCTTGCTTTCACAGAAATGGATATGACCTATTGCCATGATTTTGATTGACTCAGTGTTTTGGTACTTTGTACTGGAACTGTGAATACATGTACAATGTACTAGTGTATGGTTTTCCAAGAATGAAACCTTAAACAGGTTATTCTGCGTGATAATGGAGTTGGTTGCTCTCTTACTCAAGTAGCCATTCTGAAACACTGACTGACTCAGTTTGGAAGTTTTTATCTGTATTTGTTCAAACTTTTCACTAGGAGAAAGACATTTTTGTCTCAATGTTGCACTGTGTGACATTGTAAAGTCAATGACAATGCTTAGTGGGAAGCGAATCTGTGTGGAATGAACAATTAGCACTCATATTTCCATCATCCAGAATACCAACAAGTTAATAATTATGTTGATAAATCACAGAAACAATAAAGATAATATAGAATTGCATGGCTCATTTCGCAGAATATTTTCTCAGCTGGAGGTTTGTGTTTCTGAACTGTTCTTAAATCGCGGTGAATGCTTTTTCTTTGAATGTCTTCACTGTTGGGATGTTCCCAGGTTCTCCATTGGCTTTCCATTCAGCCCTGGGTCTATGTTTGAATGTCTTGGATCCGGGCGGCTGTTAAATTGTAACTGTATCATGTAAGCCAACGCTAAAGTGCAAGTTTTGCTGACAGTTTCTGCAGGGTCAATACCCAGAATAAATCCCCAGTTAAAGGTCAACAGAGCCGGGAATCTCCTACACGGACTCCTCACGTTACAACCTAATGTGGCTGAACTAATTATATCCAATCATCCAGAAATTCTCGGTGTCAGTTGTAAATCAGCAATTCAATGATCTGAACGTCAAGGCTCTGTAGCTTTTTGTGAAAAAAAACGAAACAAGTTTTTGTCTCAACAAGATATTTTTATGCAGTAAAAAACTTACAGAGTCAATGTCCTAAAGGTTCTTTAGCTATCTCTGTATGTTATAGCATTGTTTTGTAACTGAGAGGTAATTGCACAAGTCACATTTGTCACGAATCTGAACCTAAAAGCGGCCATTTTCTGTCCTCTCCGCAATGTCCGAGAGTGGGCCCAATCAAAATAACAGTGACCGAGGATTTCCCACAATGCTTTGTTTTCCGAAGACAAGTGGCCCTGTTTTGCCCATTGACACTGAATAATTCCAGCAAGTGAGGACTTGTGTAGTACCAATAAATCGAGGCAAAAATTCTAATATCACTAAATCCCCTCTGATCGGGAGATAGGATAATGTGTTACCAGGTACAATCTGCTGTACACAGACTTTCTCTGGGATCAGGGCAAGTGCGGCAAAGCTAGCGATTTATGTACTGATTTGTTATGTTTGAGGTAAAGTTCTGTAATATATTCATGGTTTGTGGTTGAAACATTACGTGTCACAGTTACCGGATAAACTCTACTTGGATACAAACAGTTTTGAGTTTGTGAGAATGGTGCCATGGGTTTGACCCAGTGACTCAGTTTCCAAAATATATTACTTTCTGGATGTTACATGTACATGTTTGTTTGTGTCAACATTCTAGACTGAAACACACACACGTGCACATGACTGCGCCTTTTTCCATTTCGATCACCCCACCTCCCGAAAAATCCATAATATATCTCAATCAAATGGGCCGACTGTCAAATGCCAATAATTTCGTTATCATGACATCATATCATAATATTGCTGGTCGCGTTTCATGCTGTCGTTCCTTGTTGCCGAGTCAAGAAGTCGGAATACGTAATACGCAATTCTGTCTCAATCAGACAGAGAATTAGCACAGCTCTGGTGGCGGTCTGATCTGTTTCTGGCGTGCTGATTGCGACACCAACAAAAAAAAAAGAGAATTTGAGCAGACACAAACAAAATAAAATTCTGGACAGTTTTTGGACAGTTATTGATTTTCAATACATGCAGACACTCTGAGTGTGTATCTCAATATCGCCTGGTGTATAAAATATCCAGATGGTCTCTATCACTGTCTTTCTATTAGGTCTGTGTAATCATCCAATTATGTAATATTAATTGTATCCCCCGAACAAAGTTCGGCGGATACTATGGATTTGGCTTCGTCGTCCGCGTCCGTGTCCGCGTCCGCGTCCGCAGAGATTTTCTTGTGAACGCGCTACAGACCGCAATTCTCACCCGATCACCATTATTTTTTGCAGGCACATATATAATGGTAAGATCCCGACACCAATCGATTTTGGTTGCCGTGGCAACTGAATTGGTCGTTTGGGGGCACATTTTGCATTGAAAACAGCCTGTTTGAGACACATGGCTTGTGAACGCGCTACAGGCCGCAATTCTCACCCGATCACCATTATTTTTCACAGGCACATATATTATGGTAAGATCCCGACACCAATTGATTTTGGTTGCCGTGGCAACTGAATTGGTCGTTTGGGGACACATTTTGCATTGAAAACAGCCTGTTTGAGACACATGGCTTGTGAACGCTCTACTGATGGCCATTTTTGACGAATCTCGATAATATTTGGAAGTTTTGTTGGGAAGGGCTGTCACACGAAACCAATAATTTTTTAGAATGATCATATAAATATTAATATGTTAACAGCCTAACTTATTACAGAATTTGGAAATATCCATTTTGACATGTGAGATCATTCCAATAGCCTGTACAATGGAAGGTAATGACACTGGTATCTTGTTCAGAATGGAGAACTGATGTTTTCAGTGAAAACAGGACAATATTACTGAATAAGTTAACATTAGTTTTACTAGTTACCGTATTCGCGCGCATACAGTCGCATGTGCGTGTAGTCGAAGGTGTGCGTATATTTCGAATATACGCACATGTGCTTGTGATTGAAAAAAAAAATCAAAATCAAGAAGGACAGCAAAAAATTTTTGATCGTAAGATCATTGGTTCCATGTCATGTGCTTGGCTGATTTCACGCAATCGTGACTTCGTCAGTTCGTGTCAATCGCAGCCGTGTCTGCAGTCAATTGCAAACTGTCAAAAAAGTTGTGATGTTGATTGCCTAATTACGGTGAGTGTAATTGACACATGTGATTTCGTTTGACATCTTATGATCGGTATGTGTCATTTCTGTTCATGGTTGTGAAATAAATATCTTGAGCCCTTGTTTCGTTCGTGTTTGTGATGTTTGCCGCCCAGCAGGAAGTTGCCATTTTTCTAGCAAGTACTCATTAATATTCATGAGCTGACTCACATTCCAACCAATTAAAAGTTACCTTTCAAAACGAATCAGCCAATGGTGAAAGGCCAGATATGACGTCATATAAAACCCCACCAATCAGGCAGCCTGTTTCACTTTCTTCTTCCAAGTGACATGTGGATTTGTTTTGAAATAGCAACGACCCAAACAACAAATTTTATTTGTTTCCCGAAGTCCCAACAGCTTCATACAACAATAGATTATACATCATGCACATACACCAACACAAGTATTGATGTCTGAATTCATTCGTGCACCAAACCATTTAATTGCAATTGACGAGTCGGGCAGTTTTGACAGTCGTGTCGGCCTCTTATGACAGTCAAACTATCTGAGCCTGATCAAAGGGCTTTGCAGTCAACCCCTTATCGAAAACGATCGCACATGTGCGTATGTACGAAATATTTTCCAAATTATGAGTGGCCTAAAACAAGCAAATTTCGGATAAACGCACATGCGACTGTATGCGCGCGAATACGGTAAGTCTATTATTGTCCACAATAAGAATAGTTAAGACGAGAATCGTTTATTATTAGGCTCAACAAGGCAAAGGTTTTGTCCAGTACAGATTTCATGGGTGTAACTGAATAAGTTAATATTATTTTTAATAGTTAAGTCTATTATTGACCACAATAAAAATAGTTAAGACAAGAAATATTTATTATTAACCTCAACAAGGTAAATGTTTTGTCCAGTACAAATTTCATTGGTGTAACCGAATAAGTTAACATTATTTTCACTAGTTAAGTCTATTATTGTCCACAATAAAAATAGTTAAGTCTATTATTAACCACAATAAAAATAGTTAAGAGGAGAAATATTTATTATTAAGCTCAACAAGGTGAAAGTATGTCCAGTACAGATTTCATGGGTGTACTGAATAAGTTAACATTATTTTTACTAGTTAAGTCTATTATTGACCACAATAAAAATAGTTAAGACAAGAAATATTTATTATTGGGCTCAACAAGGTAAAGATTCTGTCCAGTAGACATTTTATGTCTGTATCCAAATAAGTTAGCATTTTTTTTGCTAGTTAAGTCTATTATTGACCTCAATAAAAATAGTTAAGATGAGAAACAATTATTATTGAGCTCAACAAGGTTAAGGTTTTGTCCGGTAGAAATTTCTGGGTGTAACCAAATAAGTTAACATCATTTTTACATGTTAAGTCTATTATTGACCATAATGAAAATAGTTAAGACAAGAAATATCTATTATTGGGCTCAACAAGGTGAAGGCTTTGTCCAGTAGAGATTTTATGGCTGTGACCAAATAAGTTAACATTATTTCTTGCTAGTTAAGTCTATTATTGATCACAATAGCTTTCCATGAAAACATTGATCAACTTTTACTTTGAATTTCAACTTGAGACCATGTTTGGCACAAATTATGAGTTAAAATATAACTTATGGTGAAAAATTCGATCTGGCTCCAATTTCTTCATCTTGAAATGCAGTTTTGGTCAACATTTACTTTAAATTTCAACTTGAAAGCATGTTTGGCACATATTATGAGTCGAAATATAACTCATGGTGAAAAGTTCGATCTGGCTCCAATTTCGTCATCTTGAAATGCAGTTTTGGTCAATTTTTAGTTTGAATTTCAACTTGAAACCAAGTTTGGCACATATTATGAGTTAAAATATAACTTATGATGAAAAGTTCGATCTGGCTCCAATTTCTTCATCTTGAAATGCAGTTTTGGTAAACTTTTAGCTTGAATTTCAACACGAAACCAAGTTTGGCACATATTATGAGTTAAAATATAACTTATGACGAAAAGTTCTATCTGGCTCCAATTTCTTCATCTTGAAATGCAGTTTTGGTCAACATTTACATTGAATTTCAACTTAATACCAAGTTTGGCACATATTATGAGTTGAAATATAACTCATGGCGAAAAGTTTGATCTGGCTCCAATTTCGTCATCTTGAAATGCAGTTTTGGTCAACTTTTAGTTTGAATTTCAACTTGAAATCAAGTTGGGCAGGTATTATGAGTTAAAATATAACTTATGACGAAAAGTTTGATCTGGCTCCAATTTTGTCATCTTGAAATGCAGTTTTGGTTAACTTTTACTTTGAATGTCAACTTGAAACCATGTTTGGCACATACATGTACATGTATTATGAGTCGAAATATAACTTATGGTGAGAAGTTCGATCTGGCTCCAATTTCGTCATCTTGAAATGCAGTTTTGGTCAACTTTTACTTTGAATTTCAACTTGGAACCAAGTAAGTAAAATATTCTGAGTTGAAATATAAATAGGTGAAAAGATTGATCTATCTGTATTTACGTTATTTTATCAAACATGTTAAATAACCTTCAATAACCTCGGAAGATCAATGCAGCAATTTTGGTGGGGAAAAGAAAACAGTTGTGACTTGAGATTTAACATTTCTCTGGTAATCTTTTTTAGCCCTTGCTCTAGTTTTTCACACTTGACAGTGATATATTTGGGGTAACAGAGATGATAGGGCTACGGGGGATACACCCAAGCGGTCGTAGGCGACCGGAAGCGTCTAGTTTTCTTTGGTGCAAACAGTTCTAATGTGAAATCTTGCAGATACAAAGTTCATTTGCAGACAAAGACGAGTAATTCCAAGACAGTCGGAGAGCAGACTTCACCAAAGTGGAGTTCTTGATTGAGCAGTTGCAGCAGCTCCACATCGAGCATTAAAAGTGTGACCTTTTGTCACATCTATTGTCACAGTATGTGACATAAAAGTGACAGTGACATAAAAATGTGACATAAAAGTGACATAAATATGTTTATGATGAACGACTGGTGATTTTAGGTAGGTTCTGCTTCAGCCTGGTCTGGAGTTTAGCTGAGTAGAGAAGTCTGAGGCCATGGCCTTGAACTCTGGTGTCTGGGGGTCCTACTGGCTCCAGCCCACACAAAACAAGTGTCTGGCCCTGATAAATGTCCCATTGTTGTCTGAGGGGTGTGGTCTGGGATTCTCTCTCACAAAAACACATACCTGATTGAGCTGATATTATGATCCTGACAGTCAGTAACAGAGATTTGCCGCTCTCCGGAGTTTTCATGTCGTATCAAATGAATCAATACCTGATCGCTTTCTGATTGTCAACAATGTGGATGTCAACTGAGCTGTTGCCATCCACACGTCAGTCTGTCATCTGATCATAAACCGTTAATCTACCTATTCAACCAAAACAAATCACTCTGCCGACCTTGCAAGTCTGATTGCTGATGTTTGTGTTATGTTTTGCTTATAGAGCTGGACAGCGATAAACAGATCGGGTTATTATTGAATATAGGGCCTCGAGATAAGCAATTCAAAATGTAATAAATGAAACAATGGGTGTATATTTGTATGTCTGCAAAGTCACATTGTATTGTCATGTTCCTGTCCAGTTCTATAGATTCGTAGATCTTCTGGTTCTTTTCCCTATTCTGGCAACCAACAATCAACTGTATACATATGTATGCTTCCTTAATTAAGGATTTCTGATAATGCAACCAACAAAATGAAGTTCAGACAAAAAGATGAGACTTTGTAAGATGTAGTGTTACCTGTGGATCACTCTACTAACACAGTTCCATACAAAGTGAGACTCCCATGGGACCACATTCATCATTATGTCACGTACAATGACAACAACTGGAAAAGGGGTACACACTGACCACAGGGCCAACGATTTTGCTGCGTGTATGAACACTTGACCATGTGAGGAATGTAGCAGGTCAGTTTGATTCTCAATCAAAGTGAACAACACATGAAGATTGAACACCTCAATGTTTAGTTGTCTGAGACGGATGGTGCCGACTGTCGATTCCACTGTACTGACAACAGCCTGCCCTCAGTCTGTGATTGCAGATCATCGGACATTAATGATTGTGGTTTGTGGCGGCAAAACAGCAGTACGGGGCAAAGCGCAGGATAAATCAGATTGTGATCATCGGAGAGAAAAACACAGGTCCTCCAGCTTTTTATAGACCTGGCCGTGTATGACACCGCACACTTGTCGGCATTTATCTTTGATGACGTTCCCGTTGTGTTTTGTTCTCGGCTCGGGTTGTGTACAGAACCTCAATGATCATCAATTTGTTTCAATAATACCTCGTTGGAAGTTCTCTCATCACCATTTTTTTGTGTCCGAGGCCTCGATGACTTAATGTTTGTCCTTCATCGCCTCCAGTCAGGACACATTTGTCACCACTTGTAATATTTTTGAAGTATAATGTAATTTCTTTCCCTGAGCTGTATTTTTCCTGCTGGAACTGATTGTGATATAATATGTTGTAATATGATAGATCAAGGTAACTATGCTGGCTGTTACTCCTGCTGAAAAAAAATTGTATCACAATTTCTAGTGCAATTTATCAACCTGTTTGAAATCTAAAACTTTTTAATTCAGCAATCTTTCAAATCTGTCTCAATTTTCTTCCTAAGCATATCTGGATTTAAGTGTAGCTGTATGTTTGGTGCTTTATTACAAAGTTTCAAAGTGAAACACATTTTGATGTAAGGTTATTTGAGTGCATATTGTGGAAATTTAATCAGAGAGTACTATACATGCATATAGACAGCCTCAATATTATACATGTTATATATTATATTTGACAAACCTTGGTTTCGTGTTGTAATCCACTTGTGTCAAAGTCTCTTAATATCCTTCGGATTTGTCATACTTTACGAGACAGATAGCGAAACTTGACATTGATTTCTGTGTGGAATATTATCCAGCAGCAGCGGTTCTATTACTTGAAGTGTTGGGACAACTGTATAATCCGGTGTTGAGGACATTACGTGGTGCAGTGAAGTTTGTGAGGAGTTTATGGCCGGTGAGTTGGTGTGAGACTGCCCAGCCCCTCTCTCTCTCTGTCTCTGTCTATCTCACTCCACCATACACTGCCACTGCTGACGGCACGGCACCACCGCGGATGTAGCCAGGGATGGCAGGCAGGGGGATGCTGGCTCAACCTCCGTATCCCTGGGAGATTGATTGGTCCTGGAGCGGCCAGACAGTAGAGGCCGCGATGGTTTCCTCTGTTGTTATTAGCCTCATCGTGTGCGTGGCCAGTCCTGCTGTGTAGCTGGTGCTGCCGTGGCGCTTACAGACTTACAGACGGCGCTGGGAGCGGTGTGACTCCTTCCCTCGGAGACACTGTCACTGATGGGAAGATGTCTTTCTAACTTCCTCTCTCGTGTTCAGTGGGAGACGATCTTGTGATCAGTGCATGACTCAAAACTCCTCCCATTGGAAGCAGCATCTCCCGTTAGACTGACCACATTGGTAATACCTCAATTATTGTCTTGCCACAACTCCCCTGTATGGCCGGTGAGTTGGTGTGAGACAACTCCACTGTACTGACAACAGCCTGCCCTCAGTCTGTGATTGCAGATCATCGGACATTAATGATTGTGGTTTGTGGCGGCAAAACAGCAGTACGGGGCAAAGCGCAGGATAAATCAGATTGTGATCATCGGAGAGAAAAACACAGGTCCTCCAGCTTTTTATAGACCTGGCCGTGTATGACACCGCACACTTGTCGGCATTTATCTTTGATGACGTTCCCGTTGTGTTTTGTTCTCGGCTCGGGTTGTGTACAGAACCTCAATGATCATCAATTTGTTTCAATAATACCTCGTTAGAAGTTCTCTCATCACCATTTTTTTGTGTCCGAGGCCTCGATGACTTACTGTTTGTCCTTCAGACAAATGTCAGGACACATTTGTCACCACTTGTAATATTTTTGAAGTATAATGTAATTTCTTTCCCTGAGCTGTATTTTTCCTGCTGGAACTGATTGTGATATAATATGTTGTAATATGATAGATCAAGGTAACTATGCTGGCTGTTACTCCTGCTGAAAAAAAATTGTATCACAATTTCTAGTGCAATTTATCAACCTGTTTGAAATCTAAAACTTTTTAATTCAGCAATCTTTCAAATCTGTCTCAATTTTCTTCCTAAGCATATCTGGATTTAAGTGTAGCTGTATGTTTGGTGCTTTATTACAAAGTTTCAAAGTGAAACACATTTTGATGTAAGGTTATTTGAGTGCATATTGTGGAAATTTAATCAGAGAGTACTATACATGCATATAGACAGCCTCAATATTATACATGTTATATATTATATTTGACAAACCTTGGTTTCGTGTTGTAATCCACTTGTGTCAAAGTCTCTTAATATCCTTCGGATTTGTCATACTTTACGAGACAGATAGCGAAACTTGACATTGATTTCTGTGTGGAATATTATCCAGCAGCAGCGGTTCTATTACTTGAAGTGTTGGGACAACTGTATAATCCGGTGTTGAGGACATTACGTGGTGCAGTGAAGTTTGTGAGGAGTTTATGGCCGGTGAGTTGGTGTGAGACTGCCCAGCCCCTCTCTCTCTCTGTCTCTGTCTATCTCACTCCACCATACACTGCCACTGCTGACGGCACGGCACCACCGTGGATGTAGCCAGGGATGGCAGGCAGGGGGATGCTGGCTCAGCCTCCGTATCCCTGGGAGATTGATTGGTCCTGGAGCGGCCAGACAGTAGAGGCCGCGATGGTTTCCTCTGTTGTTATTAGCCTCATCGTGTGCGTGGCCAGTCCTGCTGTGTAGCTGGTGCTGCCGTGGCGCTTACAGACTTACAGACGGCGCTGGGAGCGGTGTGACTCCTTCCCTCGGAGACACTGTCACTGATGGGAAGATGTCTTTCTAACTTCCTCTCTCGTGTTCAGTGGGAGACGATCTTGTGATCAGTGCATGACTCAAAACTCCTCCCATTGGAAGCAGCATCTCCCGTTAGACTGACCACATTGGTAATACCTCAATTATTGTCTTGCCACAACTCCCTCCACACAGCCTTCTATGAGTTCAAATAGAGTTTTCTTTGTTGCAAGGTTGGTCGCAGTTAATCAGAGCAAAAATGAATTAATAAAGTCAAAGCATGATTGGAGATGAAATGAATCTCTTGGTTATTGCTGCCACTTGTGTTTCATCTTGGATGATTGATGTTAGTCATGAATACATTGTAGTGTTAATGTGCTTCCAGCTTTGAAAACAAGACAATGAAAATGAAAAATATCAACAGATGATGATGAAGAAAGGAAAACAAACAGGAAAAATGGGGATACAAAGACAAAGACAGAATAAAATGACTTGAATATAATCCAATAAATTTGATGAGCTTTTCCGGTCAGCACAAGACAGAAATTGTCTGGTCGTGGAAGTGTGTGTGAGGTATCAGTTGCTGTCTCCATGGCAACTCATGTTCATTCACATCCTGTACAGGATCTTTGATACACATACAACATTGTCATTATGGGCAGAATTACAATCAAATTAGAGCACAGATTACATGTACTTATAAATGATACAACCCATTCAAATCCATAATATTTTTTACTCGTTTCTGTTGTAAATTAGATCTATATATGAATATTAATAACTCGCATAGCATTTGTGACAAATAAGTTCATGATATGGAACATAAAGTGTACATAATTCATAATGCCAACTCTATATATTGATTATGTAGCAAAAACTGTTCTCCATATACATGGGCAAGTATATCACTGTGAATGATGAAAATGAAAATATGTGTTTCCCTGAATGAGTCATTTGAATCAAGGCTGGTTGATTCAGGTGGCCTACTTTCCAAGAATGCTCAAAATTAAATGTGATTATGTCTCCAGCCATCTTCAATACAGCTTTCACTTTGAGGTTGTGCCAATAATCTAGTTTAGCACCTAAAACCTGGTGGTGTGGTGCTTCAACGCCATATTGGTTATATTTCTGTTGTATTGACTTTCAATCTGTGAGCGCATGACCGACCGAGCATTATAGGATCATTGCATTGGATGTGTTCATGGCAAATTGCCGATGCTGTACAGTTTCATTCCCTTATATTAGGATTCATCTTTTCTTAATTTGTAAGTTCAAAACACACAGAAATAATTGTTGTGTGGGATGTTCAGTATTTGGTGATGTGTGGGAGATGAGGACACCACGAGGAGACAGAGTAAGCTTTGTAAGAGAACTTCATTACCCCTTCTGGGTACCAACTAATTATGGAGTTAGCTCAACAAAAATATTGTGTCGCAAAGTCAACATTCATGTCTTATTGGGAGTTCATTAGGTCAGCACTGCTAAAAAAAATTGTTCATGTCTCAGCCAGCAAATTCATTTTGTCTTCGTCAAACAAAAAAATAATTTTGGTGCAATTTTTCTGTGTGGTGAGGAATGCTAATGGAGAGGAAACAATTACTGGATATTATGTTTGTGGAAAGCTGCATGTGTTTGTGCTGAGCTCAATGCTTCTTGGAATGATATGCTTTTTATGACTTCAGATTGCACGAATTGTGCTATGACTTCAGCCATGTCAGCAATTTCAGCTTGATTGTCCAGCTATGAAATAGTACATTATACTTAGGCTTATAAATTGAAGCCTGTGGGATCAGATTCAAGAGTTAGATATGAGGAAAGGTTTCACCAGTAATAGATATGGCTATTGTTCTGCGACCAGCAACTCGGACTTGGCATTTTATAATCTCTCTTTCTTTTGCGGTTTCTCTGTCTCTTTCCATAATAATGATGAAATGGATTTTAAGGTCCTGTGGTCTGTTCCCTTTGCTTCAATTGTCAGATTTTACTGGGGAAAAAAAGTATTGCTACATTTTGCATTGTGAGTCTTGTGCTGGCTGGATGAGATAAGTAATTAGCATATGTAAATTAGAATACATGTATTCATAAATAGGTAAGGTGTAAACTAATCTGAGTGGTTGTTGAGGTGCTGGCTCATACATATTAATGAGTTAAATCCAAAGCCTGATTATGAAGACATCTTGAGATCCAGGCCTCTGTGACACTGACTGGGCTGTGTTAAAACGGTTGTCGTGGAAACCGGAGATGTTGCGTCTTATATACTACTTTACTGATGATCAGCCAACCCAGTAATCTTGGTTAACAAACATCTCTCTGTTCTCTGGCAAGGGTGTATGTATCTATTCTAATCCCATTTGAGGCCGTAATCTCGAGGTCATCCACGATAATCCCTGTTTTCCATTCAGTGGTTCCCACGGTAACTGTTCTTGTGTATTCATCAGTAGATGATATCCTTTATGTTATAATCATATAGGTGTGTGTTTATATCAAGGCTGACAAGATCATACTATACAAGCAATAAGTGACCCCAGGAGAAGGAGGTATTATACCCAGGCTACAAGTCCTACCCCAAGGCAGTGACCTGTTAGTAAATTGATGCTGACATGAAGCTACTCAAGCCAGTGACCTGCAGGACCTTTGGTCCTATATTTGTTACTTTGCCAAGTGTTGATGAATGATGGAGTTTGCTCTTGTGAATACATATATCAACCATTGACTGGTGCAGATAAACTGATGAGCTGTAGCGTGTATTAGCTGTAGCTAACCTCCCTAAATCAAGACTGATTTACCCTCTCAGAACCTGTCCTACAAAAGGTCATCAGTGTGTTAATAACGGGCGCTGGTGGTGGCAGAGTTCCTGTGCTGTAGATATAGGTGCCGAGTTTCACTTGGCCATTTATAAAAAGTCTGGCACCGCAGTTCTTTGGGATTCATGAGTAGACAGGTCTGATTTCAATGGGTTACATGCGGGTTTGACATTCATCCAACAATAGTGGTGTCTGTTGATTCTGTATAATTGCCTTTATTTATCAATGAGGATTTCATCATGTAGCGTATCCATGGAGGTGTGATGTGCCACTGTGGCAAGATGTACACCAGCTCTGCATGACTGATCAATGATAGATGCCCGGAGTTGTTACTCATCGTTCTTCAACCTCGCTTGGTTCATGTTTTGACAGGTCACTAATTTTGTGAACACAAATACCTAAAGATCTGACCAGTCTTCTACTTCCAATTGTTTGTGTTTGTTTTACACGGTATGTTACACAGAAAACGTGTACGATGAGAATTAGTCATCACCTGTGCGGCCAATGAAAACGACATATCTCTGATTGCTGAGCCTTTGGTGTTGGACGATCAATCACTGATAGTTGAACAGCATTTTATCAGCTGCAAAGTTCAGCAAGCTCAATGAGAGATTCTCGGTCCTGACTTGGAGTAATAGATAAATCTTGTTAGCAGGGAAATATTTTGTAAACAAGCATATTGCTTGCAGTAGGTGGGGAATTCTTTGATTGTTTTTGGTTGTAATTTACTAATTACTAGGCAAGGTGTCTAACTGGAGAAAAGAAATATTACTTTCTACGAAGCTGATTACAGACATAGTTTACCAGATTGTGAGTATAACCTCCGTTAACTAGAGCCCAGACATCCCCATGCTGTATGTAACAGTACATCAGCGATAAGTCCCAGGTAATCCCGCAGGAAGATGATGGTCTCTGATGGCAAGGGGATGTTCACACTTTTGTTTTGTAATCAAGGCGCATTCCAAGCGAGTCGGTTGTGTTACTGCGGAAAAATACCGCTGATAGGACGGCAACGATAGGGTGACATCGAGGCTGGTACGACTTGGAACGCCGAGTGCTGTGTCCCGATACGCACTGGGTAAATAACGTACTTACTTCTGGAACTATCTACCGACAACTCTCACACCTCGCAATGCTCACACCAGTCCATCATCACTAATGTTCATGAATCTGGTCAGAAGTAATTTAGAGTTGTCACACTTGGGTCAGACAGTTGATTTTATGCTGTACATAATAATCCTGTGTCTTTGTCAGTACGGAACGGAAGGGTGACGGTGGAGTTTTTAGAATGCGGCAAAAATGTAGTTTCAAAGCCAAGAGCATGCAACAAACAATTAATCATTTCTGGTTTTGCCTCATCACTAGGCAAATGGTTTAAATATTCTGTTTCTCCTAAACTCCGATGTCAACCATGTCATGCAGTACAGTAAATCAACAAATTTAGCCTGTTTGTTTTCATTGCATTACTTTATCATAGTAATTGGAATTAATAGCCACTATAACTGGATAATTGCTTGTAAATCTTGTGTGTAGGTGTTTGATCGTTTCAGTGTTCTTGACCTCTATATTTATGATGCTTTCAAATTTTATTCATTCCTTGTGAGAGATCTTCATATAAAAATCAACAGATATCACTGGATCTGATACCATTGTACTGTGTCCATTTCTGTCGGTTGTTCAATGTGAATGTCTATTTCCAGAACCGATGTTTGGACTGTTTATTTCCACGGTGTGACAATTATTTTTGTGTCGCTAGCCCTGGTTTACTGCGACTTTGCCATCAGGCAATAATTGACTTGTAAGAGGCAGACCACGGACAGATGACATCACTCGCCGTGAGGTGTGCCCAGAAGTGGCCATTCCTCCCAGGATTGTGAGCTTTATGTGGCCAGGAAAATTGGTCGTTTGTAGTAAATTTCATACAGGAAGTTGTGTCGTACAGAGTGATATTAGCACCGGCACTTGGTGTCAATGGAGAAAATACGGAAGGAATATTTATGAAATTACTTTGCCTCTGAAGCAGAGAAAATGTTCTGAAACATTTATATATCATACCTACAAGTCAGGTGATAAATGGTAGCACATTCTGTGTCAAATATTTCTGTGCACAAAGATCGAAGCAATTAAAAATTGAATTTCAAATGAGAACACTTCTTCAATACTTGTGATAGGTTCTCTTTCGTGAATCTCGTAAGACAATCACCTTCACAGAAATAATGCGGTGTTGTGTTGACACACAGAATCATGTTACAAGCGTTAGACAACCTGGACATATCAATAGGCAGAAAATTAAAAGCGTAAAGGAAGAAATATTAAACCGTTAAAACATAAGGAGGAAAAAATTACAAAAAGGAAAAAAGAAATCATGGTAATGTTAATCAAAGCTGTAGCTGTGACCTTGTTACTGGTCATCTCAACCATGCACTGGCAGCGAGTGGTTATTATAGATTCAACACTGATTGTTGCATATACAATATACAAAACGATAAACTATAAAACAGCACTAGCTCAAAAGAACCTGTTGTGTAGCTGAAAAAATATATGCAAACGATTCTTGTTGAAACAGCATAGAAAAATAGCTTTAAAAAGTACATTTATATTTTTTCGGGCCAAATGTTACTATTATTAGAAGGATTCATTCTAATGATCTGATCTCTTGTTGAGTTTTACATTTTCAGTCCTGACATGCCTAAATGTAGTTTCAACTTGGATGCTCTGATCGAAAGGCGGCATGCCGGGTTATTTCTTTGACTTTCAAGTTTTACTGCAGCCTTAAGAGGCAGGTAAATGGTGACGTTTTAGAGAATTCAAGCTTGATTGTAAGTGCAGCTCGTGAGTGGGAATTCTTCCAAGCCACCCTAACCAACCTGTGGCTCATTTGTGAACCTGTTGTGGAATAAAATTACTTCTGTGCATATTCAAATGTGTATACAAATAGCATACTTAAAGACAGGGGACAGAGTGGGTCTGTATGAGACGCTGCATTTTCCCCTCCGAGGGTTCGGCCATTTCCGCAGGCTTGCCAAGTGTCTGTCGGCTCTAAGTGCCCGATGGTGTAATGGCCACAGCGAGCAGATGCCAGCGCAATTGTCAGTGTGTCTACAGCACATCAGAGGGTATTAGTTACTTCTTATCTCAGAGCTCTTCCCATTGTCAGCAAGGGTTAGAAAAAATTATGTTGAATTCCCCTCAGAATGTGCAACTTCACTTTTAGGTTCTACGAATAAAAATGCAACAGGCTTTGGCTGTGTATGTTTAGTCACATTAGAGTGTATCAGTATTGTTTGAATCCCAGTATGACTTTACTATATAAGAAAATAAAATCGTGCTCATTTTTTTTTGGTGTAAGAAAGAATACTCTTGAGGTAATAGGTGTAACAAAACATGTGCGGTCAATTTCGAAGGAATTTACAAGTCCAATAAACATCAATTAGATACATTTCTGTGGCCAATTCATCTTCAACTGCAAGAAGGACCAGGTTAGGAAATAAGTTGTTAACAAAATTAGATAAAACTGTTGGATACGTGGAGTGATGGAGCAGTGTGTGAGGTTTGTGCTGCGCCTCACTTCACATCCACAATCTACAGTTTGTTAGAAGTCGGACCTTGCAATGAGGGATGGCCGAGGTGAACGCACAGAACATGATGAATGGAGGTGCTAGATTCACTGGGAAACCCGACAGAAAATCATGACCAGGAAAGGTTAATTGGGGAACATCATCGTCAACTCTGGTTAATAAACCTGACTGGATATTTGACATGTTTCTGGATTACTCAGAATTTTGTCGGGAGGTGCAAGGTCGTATCATTGAACCAGTCGTACCATCCCGGGAGATGAGTACAGTCTAGCTGTTCACTGGAACTGACCATGAAGAGTACTAGCTGGTATCATTGAGGTCATCATTCTTGAGATTACGGATATATGTCAGATAGCAAGCTGTCCAGTATGTGATAGTCGTTCTTGAGATTGTGCGATGTATCACAGAGGAATCTGTCCTGTCTGTGATAGTCGTTCTTGAGATTGTGCATTGTATCAGAGAGGAATCTGTCCTGTTTGGTTTGGTTTTGAACAAGGTCAGAGACAGTAGAGTTCAGTGCCTCAATCCAAACAGCACGTTCTCTGACCAATCCTGGGCCAGATATTGGCTGCTCATGATCAAGAAAAATGCGAGATTGAATGATTTCACCAGTTGTAAGTTGTAGTTCTCCTGGATTAGCATCGAACAAGAATCAGGGTTTGAAGTTTGGATTGATGATGTTTTGCTCGCAACTGAAAAAATGTATACCTAGAATTATGGTAGAAAATCTACTGAAGAACAAAATAAAGATTCTGTTAATATTTAAAGTAATGTCAATGTCATAGCTTTTCTGGGAATTAATATTTGTAGAAGTCAAGTTATCCTCTTGTGTAATCTTACAATTAAGTTGTACTCTGGAATTGATGGCCATCACAAATATCTATTTATTGGCACCAATTCGAGTTACCAGGAAATCACCCAACTTGTCATTGTGATTCAAATAGCTAGTTGAAAAACAAACGGAAAATTATTGCTAGAATCTTCGCTATTTACTGCAGCATTCACATGGCCATGATGAGTAAACTTGTCTGTAGATTGGATAAAGGGAGACGTTATGATGACGAGATGACATTCTGGGTACATTACAGAACTCCTGAGGTGCCTCTTGCGGCGTTCTAGCGTAGATTGGACGAAGGGAGACTTTATGGAGACGAAACGACACTCTGGGTACATTACAGAACTCCAGAGGTGCCTCTTGCAGCGTTCTAGCCGGCCGCTGGAATCTCTCCGGGCTTCCGCTCAACAAGTCCATTAACCACACGACACAAAATCAATAGTGAATAAAGCGCAATCAATGTCTGCCACTTGCTCACTCATGCCGAGACATAACTTTGTGTCGGGGCTGAGTTTGACACGATGCTGTGCTGTGCTGTGCAGCAGTCAGTTGGGGAGTCTGATGAGTCCATTGTTAGACCAACAAATAGAGCCTGCAGCTGGACTGGACTGGACTGGACTTGTATCGCTTCCTATCCTCCCACGGCTGCTCGGCTTCCTAGAAAAACTAATTTGATTTTTCCCCATCAATTGAAATGTTTGATGTACGAGGCTTTCTGAGGAATGATTGTTGTATGTAGGCACCTGCTAGGTTTGGTTCCGCGGAGAGTCACGTCTACATTGTGTGCTATGTGTTGTCATAAAGATTTCTCTAAAAGATGTTTAATAATCGATATAATGGCCCTTTTTTTATCAGGCGTGGTGACCATGGTGACCGTTCCACACCCCAGATAAACCAGGAAAGCCGGCCACAGATCACCAGGTTAAAGTAGCATTGATTGTTGCTGTGTATACAGAATTGTTGAACATTTTCAAGGAGGACATGATAGCAATCGATGCGGCCAGATTATTCTGGCGAGAGCTGCAAGCTCAAGCTGCCTCTCGGTCCTTGTCTGAGGCAGAAAATTGATTGTAATTCTCCCGGAAAAAGTATAATTGCGATTCTAAGTGACGCTTTGATAAAATCAGTTCTACATCCTTCCCGGGAACAGTGCTGTGTTTGGATACATTTTTTTTATCGTTCTTATCAATGATAAGTCTTTCCTATACCAATGTGTTTATTTGTATTTTTCACTTGTATTTTTCATGGAATAATAAAGAACTGTACTGTATAAATTATATACATTCTGAGGTGGGTTGTTAGGGAAGGGGGTTAATATGTGCAAAAGTCATTTGGCAAAACCTAACAGTACAGAACATTTTGCCACAGATTGATCACATCATTTCAAATATGTAAATGAAGAACTTTATCTGAAATATGAATCGATGAACAGCATTTCAAGTTTATACACTTGAACCAATGTCATTTATTCCACAGTTAATCTGATTGTAGTGGACAGAACCTGATAGTATCATAAGCAGACATGTGGCTACAGATACCCGTATTTCTGGTGCTAGTGGCCCTGAGTAGCCTGATCTGTGGACTGCTGCCGGTGGTCACGGTTCACTGAGCAGTGCGAGTAATGGTGTTACACTTGCCTGACTAGACTCTCTATCCCGATAATCAGAATTCCCCAGACCTGGACGAACAGGAAGCAACGGTCATCAGACGAGAGCTGGGACAAAATGATCAGCAAACCACAACATCGTAAATACAGAGAAGGCTCAGCAACTCGGTCTCCTGTGTCTGTCGTCTGGGAGGATGTCTACGGTCGCCATGACGATTCAAACCCATCCAGGGGTGGGGTAGTTTTTGGAGAAGCTCGTCATTGGTTTAAATCTGTGACAGTTGTTCGATCCATCTGGTGTGAACTCTTGTGAATGCAAACTATCTGAGTTGACCTTGTCTGACCTTGACATCAAAGACACGAGTCACAAATTTCATTGGACACCACTCCAAACTACAAGATGTCCACATATGTTTTTCTACTTCTTGTTTAGGGTGTGTAAGATTAAAGGCAACTCAAAGTACCTGACAAGGTCAGAGGTTCTGAGCTGTACAGTAACTATAAACTTGTGTTAGTTTTCGGACAGTTCCTGGGCTGAATACAAATCACATCAGTGCAATGGGGTCATCTATGTAGGTATGTACTCCCATGTATCGGGTGAGATGTCCCGCGACATTGTGTGTGGACTCCTGGTTATGTAAGCGGTGTCACTTTGTAATGTGTCAGGTGCCAAGTCTGGTTTGTCCGAGGCGGTACAAGACAATACGTGGTCTGTGTCACATCCCGGTAAGATATCAACGTATCTCAGCAGTGATCCTCCCCTTTTGGTCAGAAAACCTCACCAAATGACCTCAGGAATCTTGATAGTCATGCTGAAAGACGTCATTCCCCGGCAGTGTCTGTCGAACGTGTAAGACTGTGTGAAATCCCTTACTCCCTTACAGGGGGTGACTGTTTAGTTGTCATGGTAACACACAGGGATCACACCATGGCCCACAATCATCGGTCGTCTGCTCATAAGTTTTCCACTGTTTATGTGTCCGCTGCTCATGATTTTGTCAGTTCTGCCGTTTTATGTCATCTCTGACCATGCTGACAGGAGAACAGTGTTACGTCAAGGGGGTGGATTGGATCTGTGGAATTGATGATGATTTCTTGTGTGTTATTTCACTTCATCACAGGAATTCCAGTATATGTGACATCTCATGATGGGAAAGTATTGATGTCACACAAAACTGGGTGCATTTGGAAATAAATATCATGAAATTAATGTCCATTGCCCATACAAAGAGAAGAGTGATGCTTCAACTGGTACATTGTGTCTGATGCCCGGAGGTGAGTCCCTCGAAAAGGATTGTAATGGTTCATGACGGTCCGAGATAAGTCAGGGGAGCTGTGAAATTCTTTCTATCAGTTTGAGAGATCTTGGATGTTGTATGATACATCTGAGGTGGTCTGGGGTGGTTCAAAGCTGTCCAAGACAGGACAAAGAGCTGGGAAATTTTATCATGAAATAAATATGATTCACAAGAATTTTCATTCGATTTCGAATGATTTGCCTTGAGCAACAAATTTTTACCCTTTGAGCAGCACAAGTTGTCGCGTGACGGCCATCCCGTGGATGTCTCTCAGATCTCCCCACTCGAGCCTGTCACCACTGCGCTGTTGTCTTGGTAACCTGCACACATCTCCAAAGGCTCAAATCCTCCGTGTTCACATCAAACAGAATTGAGATGAAGGCATCCAAAAATAAAAACCTTTGCATTTCAAATCATCTTTTCGATACAACTTGCTGTTGTTAGGGTTATATTGTGTTTCCATGGTTACAGCCAGAACATGGGGCAGGTCGTGGTTCTGCTCAAGTTGAATTATGAATTCTCATCGTGTGGTCTATCGTGTATATGACCTTGTCTTTTCTGATTCAGAAGCCACATATCTGCCACTAACAGTGATTGATTGTATTAACTGAAATCCATTGATTCTGTGATAGTGTCATCTGAGCTCAATACCTAACTTGTATTGTGTTTGAGATGTTAGATGCCATGTATACTGTACAATTTATGAGCAAAGAATTGAGTACATTACTCATAGGATTTGCTTGAATCCAGTGCAGTTCAGTATATGTATAGTTTGCATGATTCAAAATGATTCAAAATTTTCTTCCCTTTATATTTTTCAGGTGAGTTGTACAGTTGTGCTGTGGTTTTGTGGTTAGTGCTATCTGGCTGCCAGGGGCTGGTGGTAAGTTCACACAATCTTAAGACGACCTGATCCAGTGTTTGTTGGGGCTGCATGAATGTTTAATGTTATGGGCATTTCCCACATGTGAACTGCTGTATCATGTCCCGTGTCGTCGTGATTTTATAAAATACCAAGGTTGTTGAATTTTGAAGTTACCCCGTATGATTCATGCAACAAAGTTTGACTTCTCATCCAAAAAATCTTACCAGGAGCTGTGTCATATATATTCGAATACAAATGTGCATACTCCAGTGAAAAACTGGAAGTCAAACCTACGATTGAGAATGGGTCTGTGATATTACTCAATGTTTATCTTCGAGTTGTTTGATATTTGATCCGCTCAAAGACGCTGATGATTACTGATATAAAAACAACATAATACAAGGATAGTGCTCTTTGAGTGTCTCTATTTACAAGGCCTTGAGCTTCTTCTGAAAGATATCTTCTAAGATCTTAGATAAACCACATAGCATTTGTGCAATTACACCCTGTGCAGCTTAGCGTCTATGCACCAGGGGACTTGGCCATGTTTGAGACATGATCCCAAACTTTCATACTTTATTGATGGGTGATTTGACCAAGCAGAGCTTAGAGAATCTGAGCAAATTGACATGATTCACAATCCACACTTAACATGTATACTATGAATAGTTACTAGGAAATGGACTACTTAGTGAAGTTATGTGAGTTCCAGTAGAATTTTGTTGCTTCCAATATCATACAGAATATAGACATGATATAGTGCTTAGAAATTTGTACTGTTTCACCAAGTCGGTCATACATGTACCGTAAAGCTTGTTCCTTTGGTAAAACATGAGATATTACTGGGCAGGTGGTTATAGATTCCAATTACAGTCCAGTCACACCTATCATAGGCGGGTTCTCACAAGTATCCAGGAACATCAGCGGTGGTAAACTTGACACTCGCGATGGTTTAAGAGGCAGTTGTGGAGATATAGGATGATGAGACAGGTAGAAACTCTGCTGTTGCTATTGGAGGTAGCACTCGGCCCAAAAATTGTCATTAAAGCGACAGGTTATTGTGCGCAATTGCTGGAAGAGGAAGGTGAGAGAATTAGTTGTTAGTGGGATTTTGGCTCTGGAGGGCGTCTTTATCCTTGAAGGGGACACTTGTCAATCAGTCTCCTAGCTTCGCAGTCTGATGGAGTTTATGAGCCTGATCCCTGCTCCAGGCCAGGGTTCTCAAGGAACATTTACTGGGGTCAACTGTGGCTGGAGATAATCGTTTGTGATTTAAAAACATTAGTTGTCATTGAAAATAACAATCAAATCCCAAGTGAATGTCGCGTGTAGTGGAGACCATTTAGTCAGACCGAAGGCGAGCTGCAGTTGGCTGTATATGGTATACCGTCCCGCTCCCTGCCGTCCATTCGCTTATCATGCGTATCTCCTTGATGTGTCCTTATGTCACATAATGGCCTTGAGTGGCTGGAAGGAAGCCGAAATGTGTCCAGACATGAGACTGGGCCCATCTACTCTGATCTAATTTCTGCCCTGGCCTGGGGGTGAAGGGGTGGATGTGTGGGTGTTGGAAAAAAAACAACAATAGATATCCTGTTGTAACCCTTGCATGACCTCTTCCCCTTTGGCTGTTTTCCATTATGTTGTTAAATCGAACCCAATGGATTGAACATATAGGATCCGATCAAGATACATCTTGTTGTTTCCATGACCACTCCTTGTGTATATCTCACAAGCTCCACTCTTGCTGGAGGTGTTATTGTACTGAAGTGGACCCTGTGGTGTGTCTGGTGGCTATTGTGTTGTGATGGTCTCTGATCCAGTGACTTCTTTCTGAGACACCCTGTAGACAGTTATTATTCTGTCACACATGGTGTCGTTCGCATCTTGACCGTGGAGAAATCATGAAGGATCTGAGGGGAGAGGATCAATCGGGGGTCCGGTCCTCAAACCAGGGTTCAAAATTGCCCCTTGAGGGTAGCCATAGTCTCCCAAATTTTCAGATTTGCTCCCAGGCAGTAGAGCATACGAGCCATTGGCTAATGAAAATCTGTAAACTTACATTAAAATGTGCTTCTAGGAGCCAATTGGCTCCTAAAAATTGTTGAATAGGAGCCAAATAGGAACCCTTTGGCTCCTGGAAAAAAATTCTAATTTTGTGCCCTGCCTCGAACTGGGAAAACCCGAGTCACAGAACATTGCGTCCAGCCGTCCACTGTTTTATCATCAGTCTGTCGAGACTACGGGTGTCCGTCTTGAGCTGGTGACACAAGAACCAGAGCTCAGATCATCATCGCTACATCAGCATTTGGCCGAGTCGCAGGGTCAAGTTCACAATAAACACTCTTCATCAATCATGTCCTCGGCCAAGATTTCTCCGTCTGTGCAACTCTGTCCACATGGCCATCCGTCAGACTCTTGATAGCTTCTCAAACTTGGATTGAGGGGAAAACCCTGAGAAAGACATAAACTCTGATAATGTGCATCATTTTTTTGTAAAGATCAAAGAATCAATTGTGTGGCTGATATATGTCAGAAAGTTGTTTGTTCTCTATTAGCATGATTAGTGCTTGTGAAGGTTTTTTTATATTCATTCAATGAACTGAGATCTGTAAAAATGTCAAAAAATCTATTGTACCCATTTGAGGATGCTAATATTATACAGAATAAGTTAACATCTCAAATTCCCTTCACCATGGTACCATAGGAAATTACCTGTTTTGGTGATATTTATTTGACAAGGTAATTGATGCTGCAGATAGACCACGGAAAAATAATGCATCTATGAGAACAGAGATATTTCGTTTCATTTTTTTTCCATGAAAGGAAATGAAAATGAGTAGTTGTGGAGCTGTAATCAACGATGCTGCCCTAGCGAGGAATCAGTTGGGATTCCCTGTTGTGATTGAAAAAGTTTGTACAATCAAGAGCAGTATAATTTTGCTGTTGGTGCTTAGCGGTTCTTGGATGTTTGCTATCAATAAGTTTTGCTACAGGGGAGGAGGAGGATTTACACAGGGAAAACTTGCTGTTCAGTTGTAACGGCAGAGTAGTTTTACTCCAGGCAGCGTAGAAACTTGACAGATACCTGTGGATCTTGCAAGTTGTTTCCCCTCTTCAACGATTATTCAATTAATCTCTCTTAGAAATCTTGGGATTCCCTGTGTTGAGGTATTTCTATGGGTTGAGATTGATATTGGTTGGCAATGCTTGTGTGTGGCCCCCATCTCCTATATCAATCTGCTTGGCTAGAGAGCTAATTGGCAAGGCTTATTTGTTCCATTACACCAGACAACAGTGAAGATTGATGGAGGAAGAAGACTACAGACATTCTTCATTCACAGGACACAGAGATACAATGGGAAAGAATGGAAAAATTTCAAAAGGATCCGTCAGCTTACAAAGACACGATGCAAACCTGATTGCTAATGACAAAAAAGTGATATTGCATGATAGTAGCTTCATTGAATTAAAAGCGAAGCAGGAACAAGTTGCAGGAGTTAAAGTTTTCATCCGGAAAGATTACTTCCCACACATTGTAAGCAGCTGTAGAAGGTCACTGTACCAGCTTTATTGTCCAAGTGGAAGGGAGCTAGGGAGGGGAGGGTCTAGTAGGCAAATTTGATTATGTGGTGGGCAAGGACGGATATATGAGAATGACGCTCTGGGGACCGCTTCAAATAAACGTGTCGATGGCATTGATGGCAAGAAGTTCCCAGGCTGGACTTGTGTGAGGACAGTTGTGGTGTGTGATGGGAGGAGGCACTGCAGCAGAGTGTTAGGTGTAGCAAGGGTAAAGGGAAAGGACTGGGACATTGTAACATCCTGTCACTGTCCAAGCAATAAGAGCCACACCTCACACCCCCCCTTGATAAATGACCATGTCCATCCCAAACCCGAGAAGAATCATTGAGATCTGACCTCGGAATCGTGTCGCTCCTAGGACACGTATGGCATGTAGAGCCTTGGCCTGGTGTGGTCACAGAACAAACTGGTCAGTGCCCGTGGCCTTGGGCAGCTCTTCCCAAATCTGTGAGCTACCAACAAAATCCATCATCAAGCTCTTATTGAGCCACTTAATGCCGTCCGACTCTCAACTGATGCCTGAGCCGGTAATCTCGGCTAATGATAGCCCACTTGAGGGTGGTGTGAGGGTCTTCATGTTTATTGGTCGTCTGGACAGAACCAGCAACCAGCCAATCCTATCCAGTCAAAAGGATGGCTAAGTAACTAATTTAGTTGCTTAGTGGGATATGGCAATTAGTCATAGATATATGGGGGTCAATGCAGTGATAGATCTTCAGCTCTTCAAACACTGTGGCACCAAGTACAAGGTCATTGGAGGAAATCCAAACTTCATATAATGTGTATATAATTCAGAGAATCATTGTTTGAAAATCTTGAAGAGATCCAGATTCCCATATTTTTGCTTTCACGGAAATGGATATGACCTATTGCCATGATTTTGATTGACTCAGTGTTTTGGTACTTTGTACTGGAACTGTGAATACATGTACTAGTGTATGGTTTTCCAAGAATGAAACCTTAAACAGGTTATTCTGCGTGATAATGGGGTTGGCTGCTCTCTTACTCAAGTAGCCATTCTGAAACACTGACTGACTCAGTTCGGAAGTTTTTATCTGTATTTGTTCAAACTTTTTACTAGGAAAAGACATTTTTGTCTTAGTGCTGCACTGTGTGACATATTGTAAAGTCACTGGCAATGCTTAGCAGGAAGCGAATCTGTGTGGAATGAACAATTAGCAGTCATATTTCCATCATCCAGAATACCACCAAGTTAATAAATCACAGAAACAAATGAAGATAATATGGAATAATGACTCGTTGCATGGCTCATTTCTCAGCTAGAGGCTAGTGTTTGTGAAGTGTTCTCAAATCATGGTCAATGCTTTTGCTTGGAATAAATATAACGATTTGACAAGAGAATATTTTCGCTGTTGGGATGTTCTCTAGAAAATCACCAATAGATACCATCTATTTTCACTCCCCTCTGGGCTTATGTTTGAATGTCTTAGATCCGGGCAGCTGTTAAATTGTAACTGTATCATGTAAACCGACGCTAAAGAGCAAGTTTTGCTGACAGTTTCTGCAGGGTCAATACCCAGAATAAATCCCCAGTTAAAGGTCAACCGAGCCGGGAATCTCCTAAACGGACTCCTTACGTTACAACCTAATGTGGCTGAACTAATTATATCCAATCATCCAGAAATTCTCGGTGTCAGTTGTAAATCAGCAATTCAATGATCTGAACGTCAAGGCTCTGTAGCTTTTCGTGAAAAAACGAAACAAGTTTCTGTTCCAACAAGATATTTTTTATGCAGTAAAAAACTTACAAAGTCAATGTCCTACAGGGTCTTTTAGCTATCTCTGTATGTTATAGTATTGTTTTGTAACTGAGAGGTAATTGCACAAGTCACATTTGTCGCGAATCTGAACCTAAAAGCGGCCATTTTTGTCCTCTCTGCAATGTCCGAGAGTGGGCCCAATCAAAATAACAGTAACCTAGGATTCCCCACAATGCTTTGTTTTCCGAGGACAAGCGCCCATGTTTTGCCCATTGACACTGAATATTTCCAGCAAGTGAGGACTTCTGTAGTACCAATAAATCGTGGCAAAAATTCTAATATCACTAAATCCCCTCTGATTGGGAGATAGGATAATGTGTTACCAGGTACAATCTGCTGTACACAGACTTTCTCTGGGATCAGGGCAAGTGCGGCAAAGCTAGCGTTTTTTGTACTGATTTGTTATGTTTGAGGTAAAGTTCTGTATTATATTCATGGTTTGTGGTCGAAACAACACGTGTCAAAGTTACCAGATAAATTCTACTTGGATATAGTAACAGTTTTCAGTTCGTGAGTATGGTGTCGTTGGTCTGACCCAGTGAATCAGATTCCAAAATATACTATAGTATTACTTTCTGCATGTTGCGTGATTGTTTGCGACAACATTCCAGACTCAAACACACACATACACATGACTGCGCCTTTTTCCAGCACCCAACCTCCCCAAAAATCCATAATATGTCTCTTTCAAATGGGAAGACTGTCAAATGCCATGGTAGCATAATGCTTGTTGCATATCATGCCATGTTCGTTGTAGCCAAGTCAGGAAGTCAGAATACGTAATACTTGATTCTGTCTCAGTCAGGCAGAGAATTAGCACAGCTCTGCTGGCTGCCTGATCTGTTTTTGGCGTGCAGATTGCGACACGAACAAAAAAAAGATAATTTGAGCAGACACAAACAAAATAAAATTCTGGGCAGTTTTTGGACAGTTATTGATCTTCAATACACGCAGACACTCTGAGTGTGTATCCTAATATCGCCTGGTGTATAAAATATCCAGATGGTCTCTATCACTGTCTTTTCATTAGGTCTGTGTAATCATCCAATTATGTAATAATGATTTTCTTTGGTGCAAACAGTTCTAATGTGAAATCTTGCAGATACAAAGTTCATTTGCAGACAAAGACGAGTAATTCGAAGAACAGACTTTACCAAAGTAGAGTTCTTGATTGAGCACTTGCAGCAGCTCCACTTCATGCATTGAAAATATGACCCTTTGTCACATCTATTGTCACAGTATGTGAAATAAAAGTGGCACAATATGTTTATGATGAATGACTGGTGAGTTCACGGAGGTTCTGCTTCAGCCTGGTCTGGAGTTTAGGTGAGCGGACAAGTCCGGGGCCAGGGCCTTGAACTCTGGTGTCTGGGGTCCTACTGGCTCCAGCCCACACAAAACAAGTGTCTGGCCCTGATAAATGCCCCATTGTTGTCTGAGGGGTGTGGTCTGGGATTCTCTCACACAAAAACACGTCCCTGATTGAGCTGATATTATGATCCTGACAGTCAGTAACAGAGATTTGCCGCTCTCCGGAGTTTTTATGTCGCATCAAATAAATCAATACCTGATCGCTGTCTGATTGTCAACAATGTGGATGTCAAATGAGCTGTTGCTATCCACATTAGTCTGTCATTTGATCATAAACCGTTAATCTACCTATTCAACCAAAACAAATCACTCTGCCGACCTTGCAAGTCTGATTGCTGATGTTTGTGTCATGTTTTGCTTATAGAGCTGGACAGCGATAAACAGATCGGGTTATTATTAAGGCATTTCGGCAGAAATGCCTTTATGGTTTTAGCAGAATTTTTTTTTTTTTTTTTCTTCTTTTTTTTCTTCTTCCGCCACTTTTGGTTTCCGGACGATAACTTTAGATTGCCTTGACGGATCCTTGTCAAATTTTCACCGCAAGTCAGAAATGATATGAGGAAGAACCCTATTCTTTTTGAGCCGGATCGGAGGTCCGTGAGGATGAAATCAAGGCTAATTTTAAGACTTGGTTTCCGGACGATAACTGGAAAAATATTTATGCAATAGTTGCAGAACTCTGCATGGAGGTTCATATGCCACCAGGGAAGAACCCTATTGATTTTGGGATCGATCCGTCAAACGACCTTTGACCTAGAGGTCAAAATAATTTTTTGCTGATTCATCCTTGAGGCTTCCTGCATATCTCGGAAACCGTGCGTCGTAGAGCGAAACGGACGTTATTTTCGGACTCGTCGCCCTAGACAAACATCTCTAGGGTGTACTTTTTTTTTTGATCCGGCTCCGAGGTCCGTGAGGTCCGTGAGGATGAAATCGAGGAACTTGGTTTCCGGACGATAACTCAAAAAATATTCAGGCAATAGTTGCAGAATTTTGCACGGAGGTTTATATATCACCAGGGAAGAACCCTATTGATTTTGGGATCGATACCTCAAACGACCTTTGACCTAGAGGTCGAAATAATTTTTTGCTGAGTCATCCTTGATTCATCCTGCATATCTCGGAAACGGTGCGTCGTAGAGCGAAACGGACGTTATTTTCGGACTCGTCGCCCTAGACAAACATTTCTAAGGGGTATTATGGATGAACTTTGACCTTGACCCGAAATTTTTTTGCCGAGTCGGCATTTTTCGTTTTCGTCGATATCTCGGAAACGGTGCGTCGTAGAGCGAAACGGACGTTATTTTCGGACTCGTCGCACTAGATAAACATGTCTAAGGAGTATTATGGATGAACTTTGACCTTGACCCGAAATTTTTTTGCCGAGTCGGCATTTTTCGTTTTCGTCGATATCTCGGAAACGGTGCGTCGTAGAGCGAAACGGATGGTATTTTCGGACTCGTCGCACTAGACAAACATGTCTAGCGGGTATTATGGATGAACTTTGACCTTGACCCGAAATTTTTTTGCCGAGTCGGCATTTTTCGTTTTCGTCGATATCTCGGAAACGGTGCGTCGTAGAGCGAAACGGACGTTATTTTCGGACTCGTCGCACTAGACAAACATGTCTAAGGGGTATTATGGATGAACTTTGACCTTGACCCGAAATTTTTTTGCCGAGTCGGCATTTTTCGTTTTCGTCGATATCTCGGAAACGGTGCGTCGTAGAGCGAAACGGACGTTATTTTCGGACTCGTCGCACTAGACAAACATGTCTACGGGGAATTATTGATGAACTTTGACCTTGACCCGAAATTTTTTTGCCGAGTCGGCATTTTTCGTTTTCGTCGATATCTCGGAAACGGTGCGTCGTAGAGCGAAACGGACGTTATTTTCGGACTCGTCGCCGTCGCACTAGACAAACATGTCTAAGGGGTATTATTGATGAACTTTGACCTTGACCCGAAATTTTTTTGCCGAGTCGGCATTTTTCGTTTTCATCGTTATCTCGGAAACGGTGCGTCGTAGAGCGAAACGGACGTTATTTTCGGACTCGTCGCACTAGACAAACATGTCTAAGGGGTATTATGGATGAACTTTGACCTTGACCCGAAATTTTTTTGCCGAGTCGGCATTTTTCGTTTTCGTCGTTATCTCTGAAACGGTGCGTCGTAGAGCGAAACGGATGGTATTTTCGGACTCGTCGCACTAGACAAACATGTCTAGCGGGTATTATGGATGAACTTTGACCTTGACCCGAAATTTGTCGACATTTTTCATTTTCGTCGATATCTAGTATTATAAATTATTCATCACACCGAAATGCCTCCAAGGCATCTTTAGGCCTTGACGTCTAGTTGAATATAGGGCCTCGAGATAAACAATTCAAATGAAATAAATGAAACAATGGGTGAAATAAATGAAACAATTCAAATGAAAGAAATGAAACAATGGGTGTATATTTGTTTGTCTGCAAAATCACATTGTACCGTCATGTGACTTTCCAGTCCTATAGATTTGTAGATCTTCTGGTTCTCTTCCTATTCTCGCAACCGACAATCAACTGTGTAATGCCAGAAACGCTTTCTTGAGGGTTTATGATGATACAACCAACAAAATGTAGTTCAGAAAAAAAAGATGGGACATCGTAAGACGTGGTTCACTCTACTAACACAGTTCCATACAAAGTGAAACTCACATGGGACCACATTCATCATTATGTCACCTACAATGACAACAACTGGGAAAATAGTACACTCTGGGCCAATGACCTTGCTGCGTGTATGAACACATGACCACGGGGAGAATGAAGCAGGTCAGTTTCTCAATCAAAGTGAACAACACATACATGAAGATTGAGCACCTCGATATTTAGCCGTCTGGGACGGATGGTGCCGACTGTCGATTTCGTTGTACTGACAACAGCATGCCCTCAGTCTGTGATTGCAGATCATCGGACATTAACGACTGTGGTTTGTGGCGGCAAAACAGCAGCACGGGGCAAAGCGCAGGATAAATCAGATTGTGATCATCGGTGAGGCTCTCACAGAAAAACACAGGTCCTCCTGGTATTTATAGCCCTGGCCATGTATGACACCGCACACTTGTCGGCATTTATCTTTGATGACGTTCCTGTTGTGTTTTGTTCTCGGCTGGGGCTGTGTACAGGACCTCAATGATCATCAATTCGTTTCAATAATATCTCGTTAGAAGTTCTCTCATCACCACTTTGTGTCCAAGGCCTCAATGACTTACTGTTTGTCCTTCATCGCCTCCCGTCAGGACACATTTGTCACCACTTGTAATATCTTTGAAGTATAATGGAATTTCTTTCCCTGAGCTGTATTTTCCTTGCAGTAACTGATTGTGATATAATATGTTGTAATATGATTGATCAAGGTAACTATGCTGGCTGTTACTCATGCTGATAGTAAATTGGATCGCAATTTCTATTGCAATACATCAAACTGTTTGAAATCTAAACTTTTTAATTCAGCAATCTTTCAAATTTGTCTCAAATTTCTTCGGTGGCGTATCTGGATTCAAGTGTAGATGTATGTTGGGTGCTTTATTGTGAAGCTCAAATTGAAATACATTTTGATGTAAGGTTATTCAAGTGCATATTGTGGAAATTTAATCAGAGAGTACATGTACTATATATGAAAAGCAACCTCAATATACATGCATTATATTTGACAAACCTTAGGTATAGTATTGTAATCCACTTGTGTCAAACGTCTCTTAATATCCTTCGGATTTGCCATCCTTTAGGAGACTGAAATCACAACTTGACATTGATTTCTGTGTGGAATATTATCCAGCAGCAGTGGTTCTATTACTTGAAGTGTTGGGATAACTGTATAATCCGGTGTTGAGGACATTACGTGGTGCAGTGAAGTTTGTGAGGAGTTTATGGCCGGCGAGTTGGTGTGAGACTGCCCAGCCCCTCTCTCTCTTTCTGTCTATCTCACTCCACCATACACTGCCACTGCTGACGGCACGGCACCACCGCGGATGTAGCCAGGGATGGCAGGCAGGGAGATGGTGGCTCAGCCTCCGTATCCCTGGGAGATTGATTGGTCCTGGAGCGGCCAGACAGTAGAGGCCGCGGTGGTCTCCTATGTTGTTATTAGCCTCATCGTGTGCTGGCCAGTCCTGCTGTGTAGCTGGTGCTGCCGTGGCGCTTACAGACTTACAGACGGCGCTGGGAGCGGTGTGAGTCCTTCCCCTGGAGACACTGTCACTGATGGGAAGATGTCTCTCTAACTTTCTCTCTCTTGTTCAGTGGGAGATGATTTTGTAATCAGTGCATGACACAAAACTCCTCCCATTGGAAGCAGCATCTCCCGTTAGACTGACCACATTGGTAATATCTTAATTATTGTTTTGCCACAACTCCCTCCACACAGCCTTCTATGAGTTCAAATAGAGTTATCTTTGTTACAAGGTTGGTCGCAGTTAATCAGAGCAAAAATGAATTAATAAAGTCAAAGCATGATTGGAGATGAAATGAATCTCTTGGTTATTGCTGCCACTTGTGTTTCATCTTGGATGATTGATGTTAGTCACGAATACATTGTAGTGTTACTGAGCTTCGAGCTTTGAAAACAAGACAATGAAAATGAAAAATATCAACAGATGACGATGAAGAAAGGAAAACAAACAGGAAAAATGGGGATACAAAGACAAAGACAGAATAAAATGACTTGAATATAATCCAATAAATTTGATGAGCTTTTCAGGTCAGCACGAGACAGAAATTGTCTGGTCGTGGAAGTGTGTGTGAGGTATCAGTTGCTGTCTCCATGGCAACTCATGTTCATTCACATCCTGTACAGGATCTTTGATACACATACAACATTGTCATTATGGGCAAAATTTCAATAAAATCAGAGCACAGATTACATGTACTTATAAAAAATACAACCTATTCAAATCCATAATTTTTTTTACTCCTTTCTGGTGTAAATTAGATCTATTATGAATATTAATAACTTGCATAGCATTTGTGACAAATAAGTTTATGATATGGAACATAAAGTGTACATAATTCACAGATAATGCCAACTCTAATATTGATTATGTAGCAAAAAAAAACCAAAAAAACTCCATATACATGCGCAAGTATATTACTGTGAATGATGAATGAAAAAATTGCGTTTTGCCTGAATGAAACATTGGAATCAAGGCTGGTTGATTCAGGTGGCCTACTTTCCAAGAATGCTCAATTATTCGCTAAATTGAATGTAATTATGTCTCCAGCCACCTTCAATACAGCACTCACTTTGAGGTTGTGCCAATAATCTAGTTAACACCGAAAAACCTGGTGGTGTGGTGCTTCAAATCAATTAGATATATTTTGTTGCTGCAGACTTTCAATCTGTGAGTACATGACCAAGCATAATATTATGATCATTGCATTGGATGTTTTCATGGCAAACTGCCATTGCAGCACAATTTCAGTTTCTGATTTTTGATGCAGCAATTCTTAATTTGTAATTTTAGAAGAATTGTTGTGTGGGATGTTCAGTATTTGGTGATGTGTGGGAGAGAGGATACCACGAGGAGACCGAGTGAGCTTAGTAAGGGAACTTCATTACCCCTTCTGGGTACCAACTAATTGTATCCCCCGAACAAAGTTCGGAGGATACTATGGATTTACGATCGTTGCGCCGCCGTGTCTGCGTCCGCAGACACTTTCTTGTGAATGCGCTACAGCTTGCAAATCTGAACCGATTTTGATAATATTTTACATGGACATGTCTTATGGTGAGATCACGACACCTATCGATTTTGGTTGCCATAGCAACCAAATTGGCCGATTGGCGACACATTTTGTGACAAAATCAGCAATTTCAACACCCATGGCTTGTGAACGCTCTAGAAGTTGTAATTTTATAGGAATCACTACAATATTGAACAGGCTCGTTGAGCAATGCTCAGGCACGAAACCTATTGATTTTCGGAAAGATTGAATAAATATTAATAAGTTCATGAGATAACTTATTACAACAATGTGAAATATCCAGTTTGAGATCTCTTATCATTCCAGTTGATTGATATCTGCAAGCAAATCACACTGGACATGTGTACAAATATACAGTTGATGGTTTTGTGTGAAGAGATTATTTTAAATGAATAAGTTAACATGAATTTGAATAGTTTAACATCAGTTTTACTAGTTAAGTTTATTACTGGCCACAATAAGAATATTTAGGCAAAGAAACATTTATTATTGGGCTCAACAAGGTAGAGGTTGTGTCCAGTACTGACTTTATGGCTGCAGTACCATTAAGGGACATTTATTATTGGAATCAATGAAGAAAAGGTTGTGTCCAGTAGTGATTTTATGGTGTAGTATCATTGATATTAATGAATAATTTAACATTAATTGGCTAGTTAAGTCTATTATTGAGCACAATAAAAATAGTTAAGGTGAGGAACATTTAATACTGGGCACATACTATGAGTTAAATTATAACTCGCGGTGAAAGTTCGATCTGGCTCCAATTTCGTCATCTTGAAATACAGTTTTGGTCAAATTTTACTTTGAGTTTCAACTTGAAACCAAGTTTGACACAAATTATGAGTTAAAATATAACTTATGGTGAAAACTTCGATCTGGCTCCAATTTCGTCATCGTGAAATTCATTTTCAGCCAACTTTTACTTTGAATTTCAGTTTGAAACCAAGTTTGGCACATAATATGAGTTAGAATCCAACTTATGGTGAAAAGTTCGATCTGGCTCCAATTTCATCATCTGGAAATGCAGTTTTGGTCAACGTTCACTTTGACTTTCAGCTTGAAATCAAGTTTGGCACATATTATGAGTTAAAATATAACTTATGGTGAAAAGTTCGATCTGGCTCCAATTTTGTCATTTTGAAATGCAGTTTTGGTCAACTTTTACTTTGAATTTCAACTCGAAACCAAGTTTGGCACATATTATGAGTTGAAATATAACTCATGGTGAAAAGTTTGATCTGGCTTCAATTTCGTCATCTTGAAATGCAGTTTTGGTCAACTTTTACTTTGAATTTCAACTTGATACAAAGTTTTGCACATATTATGAGTTAAAATATAACTTACGGTGAGAAGTTTGATTTGGCTCCAATTTTGTCATCTTGAAATGCAGTTTTGATCAACTTTTGCTTTGATTTTCAGCTTGAAACCAAGTTTGTCAAATATTCTGAGTTGAAATATAACTTTTTATGAAAACTTTGATCTTTCTGTAATTTCGTTATCTTATCGAACATGTTGAAATGGAAATTCATATGCACTGATTTCAGTGGTGATCTTGAATTTGACCTTCAATGACTTTGAACGGTCAATGCAGCAATTTTTGTGGGGAAAAACAGTTTTGGCTTGAGCATGTTAGGATTTTACATTTCTCTGGTAATCATTTTAGCCCTTGCTCTAGTTTTTCACGCTTATCAGTAGTATTTGGGGCGAAAGGGATGATGGGGCCACGGAGGATACACCCAAGCGGTCGTAGGCGACCGGAAGCGTCTAGTTGTGGAGTTGGCTCAGCAAAAATATTTTGGTCAACATTCATGTCTTATTGGGAGTTCATTAGGCCAGCACTGCTAATGAAATTGTCAATGTCTCAGCCAGCAAATTGATTTTGTTTTCGTCAAACTAAATATTAATTTTGGTGCAATTTTTGTGTGTGGGGAGGAATATTTCATCATAATGGAGAGGAAAACAATTACTGGATAATATGTTTGTTGATGGTTACACATGTTTGTGCTGAGCTCAATGCTTCTTGGAATTATATGTTCCACGACTTCAGGTTGTTCCAATAATGCTATTACCATATTTATTCAATTAGTTCAAACACTCTGATTAATTCGAACACCAAAAATTATTCAAGAAAATAATTTTTAAATTGACTCGTTTAGTTCGAACAGTCAAATTTACGATCAAAATTTCGATTGAAACAACGAACGAAATCAACTTGCCAGCTGCCAAAACTTACAACTCGCCAGGTGGCAGCACTACGAAATGAGTAATCAGCGATAAATTCGCCAGGTGGCAGTGTGTGTGATTAAGCAAGAAGCGCGGACCTCATAGTGCCAGGAGGTTTGCACGCCATTGAAGATTTTCCGAGTCGAGTGACTCGATTGCACTCGGATATGACTAGAATCTAGCATCAATGAGAGATTATAAATTACAGTTACCCGACAATTTAGCAGCCAGTTATTCAAGTTTGCAGTTAACCTATCAATCGTACAGGCCCTAACCAGCCAGCATGAGCGGCGTCTGTAATCTCGCATAGGCCTATCTGCCATGGCATGATCGATCTGGGTTTGGGTTTTTTTTTTTTCGTTTTGATGGACGATTTTATCGTGAATCTAATAATTCGAACATTTCAAAATTTAATTATTTTTAGCTGTTCGAACTAATTGAATAAATACGGTACTTCAACAATTGAAATAGTACATTATAACTAGGCTTATAAATAACAGCCTGAGGGATCAGATACAAGAGTTAGATTCGAGGAAAGGTCACTGTCTGAGATATTATCGGTTTTCACCAGTCATATATTAGATATGATCATTGTTCTGCGACCAGGTAACTCAGACTTGGCATTTTGTAATCGGTCTTTTTTTTGCAGTTTCTCTCTCTTGTTTCCATAATTATGATGAAATGCATTTTAATCTGATGCAGTCGGTTCTTTTTGCTTGAATTATATTAGAAACAAATTATACTAGAAACAAGTATTATACTAGAAACAAATTAGCTGTAACATTTTTTCAATGTCAATGGGATGAATTTGTGCTGCCTGTGGCCAAGATAAACTCCAGAGCAATTAGCATACATAAATTAGAATATTCATGAATATGTAGGGTGTAAACCAATTGCAGTGGTTGTTAAGGTGCTGGCTCATACATATTCATGAGTAGGATCCCGGGCCTGATTTAGAAGACATCTTGAGATCCAGGCCTTTGTGACACTGATTGGGCTGTATTGGTTGTCATGGAGACCGCCGATGTTGTGTGAAGTGTTCTACTTCACTGATGATCAACCAACCCAGTAATCTTGGTTAACAAACATCTCTCTGTTCTCTGGCAATGGTGTACATGTATCTATTCTAATCCCATTTGAGGCCGTAATCTCGAGGTCATTCACGATAATCACCGCTTTCCCTTCCATGGTTCCCACGGTAACTGTTCTTGTGTATTCATCAGTAGATGATATCCTTTATGTGATGATCATACAGGTGTGTGTTTATATCAAGGCTGACAAGATCATACTATACAAGCAATAAGTGGCTCCAGGAGAATGAGGTATTATACCCAAGCTACAAGTCCTACCCCAAGGCAGTGACCTGTTAGTAAATTGATGCTGACATGAAGCTACTTAAGCCAGTGACCTGCAGGACCTTTGGTACTATATTTGTTGCTTTGCCAAGTGTTGATGAATGATGGAGTTTGCTCTTGTGAATACATATATCAACCATTGACTGGTGCAGATAAACTGATGAGCTGTAGCGTGTATTAGCTGTAGCCAGGGGCGTAGCTAGGGCATTGTAAAAGGTACGCACGTGAGGGGCCAAAGAATCCGGTCTGGGGGCTTGGGGGGCGCCGTAAGCCGCCAAGAAAATTTTGCTATTTTGTGTTTTCTAGGAGTATTTTGGAGCATGCTTATTAGTGCTTTTTGAATATTTCCAGCCTAGATATTTATCTCATGTATTCAAAACGTTTCTTGTAAACATATGTTACACATGATATTTACAGAAAATATTTCATTTTGTGGCAAAGTGTCAATACAGAGAATGAGCTCGTATTTAAGTGCACAAATACATAAGTTAGCTCTCTATATTATGGCAAACAAATTCATGTGATTGTGCCAGGATATGATTTGTTAGGGGAAGAAGATTACCCCGTGGGCTAGTGTAAAGAAAATAATTGTCCCTATGTGTGTTAAGTCAGACCAGGCATATACTCCAGGAAATAAATCTTATACTTATACTGGGGAAATCGCCTCAAGCAGGCGATTATCATAGGCGGATTTAGAGCCCCCCTATTGTGCTCCCAGAATTTTTTTTTTTCTGAAAGATAAATCGAAAGAAAAATGGAAGAAGAATCATTGCCAAATTTAAAGAAGTCATCAGACTACCTGACTTCCTCAAGCGTCAACAATAACCAACATGTACAGGGCGCACGGACCATAGCAACACAACGCATGCACGAACTGGTTTTTTCCGTTTTCACGCTGCATAAAGCCGGAAGTCTAGCTGCCGAGCGGTGGTAGTCTCACTTCCAAATTTACATTTATTGAATTAAAAAGTAGCAATGTCGTAGGCCTATAGATAATTTCTTCACTAAATAATTTTAAGGATGTTCGCTCCCATTGGACCCAAGCAGAGGGGCTAAAATTTGAAATTCGTTTGATGATTTTCAAACTTTTAAAGTATCATCAGCAGGATACTGTGCACTTGAAAACAATTCTGATGCGTCGAAAAAATTTTCGATGCGTCTAAAACGTTTTCGATGCATAGAGAATAATTCAAGATGCATATGAAACAGCTCTGATGTTCATGCATTGGAAATTATTAGGTGCATCTTGAACATGAAGTATTTTCGATTTGCATATGTCGGAAATGTTTCAGACGCATCGAAAATGATTTAGACGCATCGAAAATGTTTTAGACGCATCGAAAATAATTTTAGACGCATCGAAAATATTTTAGACACATAAAAATGTTTCAGACGCATCGAGAAAAGTTTCAGACGCATTGAAAACATTTTAGATGCATCGAAAATATTTTAGACACATCAAAATGTTTCAGACGTATCGAGAAAAGTTTCAGACGCATTGAAAATATTTTAGACGCATCGAATATGTTTTAGACGCATCTAAAATAGTTTTAGATGCATCGAAAATATTTTAGTGGTGTTGAAATTGGCTCTATTTTTAATTTCTTCTTTGAATCTTTGCTCGGGAGCAAAACTCAAAATTTCGGCAGATAGAAGCCACCGTACAACGCTCCTTTGGACACATGTTTTTCCCAGAATCCTGCCCTAAGATTCCCGCCAGACCAACTAGAGGTATTCAGCTTTCTGGGCCCTTGAGCGGGCCCCAGACCCCACGCATTTAGTTGGGAATCTACAAAGAACTTTTAATATGTCTACAAATATGCCATGCTTTTTTTATTATGATGAAGATAGGGTGAACAAAAATCATTCAGTGCCCAGCATTTGAAAAGTCACATGACGTTATCGCATGTCTTACACTTTTTTCATCATATTTTTAGTAGTTTGAAGGCGGAACAACTCTGTTCTAGTTTAAAATTGCACAACATATCAACGCTTTTTTGGACACAGGATTGCCCCAGAATGCGCCTAAGACCATCCAGAGGTATTCAGCTTCTGGGGCCCGCCGGTATGGCTGTGTCCCACACCGGTATGGGTCAACCCCCCCCCCCCCCCCTTCCACAAATCCTGGATCCGCCCCTGATCATCCGCGTTATAACGTGTTTTGTCAGAAAAATTGGGCCATTGGCTTATTTTTTATACCAGGCCTCTGTACCCCGTACATGTACATTACTTGTACATGTACAGGGTATTTATGAATTCTGATTACATGTACATGTACTCTACATGTGGTCGTGAACTGACAGATAAAAGGTCAAGGCGTCAGGTTGGAAATGAAACAGATCAGACTGAATTGTTGTAGTTGAGGTGGAAGAAAGTTGCTGAAACCGAAAAATAAGTCTAGTGCTTAGCACGTGTGTAATCTTGCAGAGAAGGGCGGGGACTCAGTATTAGGAAGATACAGCATTCCATATAGTTCTAGTCGGGCACTATTGCCACTAGACGTTTGACTAGACGCCACCTGAAGAACATCCAGACGGCGTTGTATTTGTTTATATACAGAGATTTATTTTCAATAGATCTAGTCGATTTCAAAAGGTACGCACGGTGCGTCTGTGCGTATAGGCAGCTACGCCACTGGCTGTAGCTAACCTCCCTAAATCAAGACTGATTTACCCTATCAGAACCTGTCCTACAAAAGGTCATCAGTTTGTTAATAACGGGCGCTGGTGGTGGCAGAGTTCCTGCGCTGTAGATATAGGTGCCGAGTTTCACTTGGCCATTTATGAAAAGTCTGGCACCAGAGTTATTGAGAATGCAAGTAGACAGGTCTGATGGCAGTGGGATACATGGGGGTGTGGCCATTGGGGTTAGGTTTAAAATTCATCCAACAATTATGGTGTCTGTTGATTCTGTATAATTGCCTTTATTTATCAGTGAGGGTTTCTTCATGTAGCGTATCCATGGAGGTGCGATGTGCCACTGCGGTAAGATGTACACCAGCTCTGCATGACTGATCAATGATAGATGCCCGGAGTTGTTACTCATCGTTCTTCAACCTCGCTTGGTTCATGTTTTGACAGGTCACTAATTTTGTGAACACAAATACCTAAAGGTCTGACCAGTCTTCTACTTCCAATTGTTTGTGTTTGTTTTGTGGTATTTTACGTGGAAAACGTGTGTAACGAACATGTTTCGTCACCTGTGCGGCCAATGGGAACGCCTTTGGTGTTAGACGATCAATCAATGATAGTGGAACAGCATTTCATCAGCTGCAATGTTCAGCAAACTCAATGGGAAATTCTCCATCCCGACTCAGATCAAGCATAATTTTGGCAGTTGTCAGAGTGATAGATGAATCTTGTTAGCAGGGAAGTATTTTGTAAACAAACATACCATTTACAGCAAGCCGGGAATTCTCTAAAATTTTTTGGTTGTAACTCGCTAATTACAACGTGAGGTGTTTAACTGACAAAAATAAATATCACTGCGATGCTGATTACAGTTAGCTTGCGTTGTATGTCACAGTACATCAGCGATAAGTCCCAGGTAATCCCGCAGGAAGATGATGGTCTCTGATGGCAAGGGGATGTTCACACTGTTGTTTTGTAATCAAGGCACGTTCCAAGCGAGTCGGTTGTGTTACTGCGGAGAAATGCCGCTGATAGGACGGCAGCGATAGGGTGACATCGAGGCTGGTACAACTTGGAACGCCGAGTGCTGTGTCCCGATACGCACTCGGTAAATAACATACTTACTTCAGGAACTATCTACCGGCAACTCTCAAACCTCGCATTGCTCATGCCAGTCCATCATATGCATGTTCATGAATCTGGTCAGAAGTAATTTAGAGTTGTCACACTTGGGTCAGACAGTTGATTTTATGCTGTACTTGATAATTCTGTGTGTTTGCTGGTAGATGTAACTGTATCTCGTGGTGACGCCAAGAATGCCAAGAACTCATTACAACTCTTAACCATGATGGGATGTCAATGTTCCTTGAACATTTTGATATATAATATCACAGAGGGGAATAGTATTTCTATGATATTTTTAATGAAGAGCCTGAAGATTATATTTGAAATCAGTAAATCATTTATTGTTTTTTATATGAATATGTAGACTCCCAGCTATTACCTTATGTATGGATGGATATTGGCAGTTAAACTAAATATTGATGGCCCTCGGCCATTTGACAATTGCTATGTGTAACATTAAGCTTCAGAATATATAGATTCAAGATATAGATTCATTGGCCTTAAGCAGAATGGTAAATATGCAGCAGAATTTGATTTTCTGAAATGTTGCAAAGTTTGCTCATTTTTAAAGCCATACAATAACAATTATGCAGTATCATTTCTAGTTTTTCACCTCAACACAGTCGAATGTTTTTAATAAATTTTTCTGCCAAACTCAGATGTCAACCATGTCATGTACATGTTACCGGGAATCAACCAATTTTGCCAGTTTGTTTTCATTGCATTACTTTATCATAGTAATTGGAATTAATAGCCACTATAACTGGATAACTGCTTGTAAATCTAGTGTGTAGGTGTTTGATCGTTTCAGTGTCCATGACCTCTATATTTATGATGCTTTCAAATTTTATTTATTCCTTGTGAGAGATCATCATGTAAATATCGACAAATATCACTGGATCTGATACCATTGCACTGTGTCCATTTCTGTTGGTTGTTCAAAGGGGATGTCTATTTCTAGACCCGATGTTTGGACTGTTTAATTCCACAGTGTGGCGATTATTTTTGTGTCGCTGGTCCTGGTTCACTGCGACTTTGCCATCAGGCAATAATTGACTTGTAAGAGGCAGACCACAGACAGATGACATCACTCGCCGTGAGGTGTGCCCAGAAGTGGCCATTCCTCCCAGGATTGTGAGCTTTATGTGGCCAGGAAAATTGGTCGTTTGTAGTAAATTTCATACAGGAAGTTGTGTCGTACAGAGTGATATTAGCACTGGCACTTGGTGTCAATGGAGAAAATATGGAAGGAATATTTATGAAGATAGAAATTGCTGAGAATTACCGTGAAATCAAAGCAAAATTATCTGAAACATTTATATAACATATCTATGAGACAGGCAAAAAAGGATGCACCATCTGTTTAAAATATTTTTGTTTACACAGGTGACAATTAAAAACCAATTAAATTTTGAATTTCAAACGAGAGCACTTTTTTAATACTTGTGTTTGATAGAATCGCTATCTCGGGAGAAATAATCAATATTGCAATGTTTCATTAACACCCAAAACCACATTACAAGTGCTAGACAACCTTGACGAATCAATACTCAAAAAAATTGAATTCAAAGAAAAAGAATTAGTAAAACATTAAAACCGAAGGAGGGGAAGGAATCACACATGGAAATAATCACGGTAATCTTGCATGAAGCTGTAGCGTTCATTTGTCGATGATCATCTCAGCCACGCACTAATGTAGTCAGGAGTAATTCTCAAGTCTGTGGGAATGCTCAACCTTGCACTGGCAGTGAGTGGCTTGACACAATAGATTTGACACTGATTTGTTGCATACACGTAAACGATATTGGGTCACTCTGCCCTGCCACCTCAAAGACACAGAGACAGAGTGGTTCTGTTTGAGACGCTGGATAATTCTCCGAGGGTTTGGCCGTTTCCGCAGACTTGTCGAATGTCTGTCGGCTCTAAGTGTCCGATGGTGTAAATGGACCTAACAAGTCTACCAGAGCGAGCAAGATGCCAGCGCAATTGTTAGTGTGGCTACAGCTCACCAGAGGGTGTTAGTTACTCCTTATCTCAGAGCTCTTCACGTTGTCAGCAATGTCAGAAAATTATCCTCTCAGAATGTGCAGCTTCACTTTTGGGTTCTGCGAATAAAGATGCAGCAGGCTGTGTATGTTCAGTCACATTTCATTTCAAGAATTTGTCCAGTAAACAGATGAACCATCGATTAGATATATTTCTGTGACCAATTTGTCTTTCAGATATATTTCTGTGACCAATTTATCTTAATTTGCAAGGAGGACCAGGTTAGGAAATAAGTTGTTAACAAAATTAGATAAAACTGTTGGATACGTGGAGTGATGGAGCAGTGGGTGAGATTTGTGCTGCGCCTCGCTCCACGTCCACAAGCTGCATTTTGTTAGAATTCGGACCTTGCAATGAGGGATTGCCGAGGTGAACACACAGAACATGATGAATGGACGTGCTAGATCCAGGGGGAAACCCGACAGAAAATCCTGACAAGCGAAGGTTAATTGGGGAACATCATTGGCAACTCTCGTTAATAAACCTGGCTGGATATTTGACATGTTTTTGGATTACTCAGAATTGACCTATCGCCAAAGCCCCCAAAAGTTGTCCGAGTTTCACAAATTACGTCGGTAAACTTCTCTTTGGCCAATAATAACGTTTTGCAGAATGCGTCGTAAATGGCGTAAAAAGACTCGGACAAACTGGTTTGGCGATAGGTTAATTTTGTCGGGACACGCAAGGTCGTATCATTGAACTCGTACCAGTCGTACCATCCCGGGAGATGAGTACAGTCTAGCTGTTCACTGGAACTGACCACGAAGTGTTCTAGATTGTATCACGGAGGCCATTGTTCTTGAGATTGTGTGGTGTATGTCAGATAGTAAGCTGTCCAAGCTGCGATAACCATTCTTGAGATTGTGTGGTGTGTGTCCGATAGTAAGCTGTCCAGGCTGTGATACCCATTCTTGAGCTTGTGTGGTGTATGTCCGATAGTAAGCTGTCCAGTCTATGATAGTCGTTTGATCCGAGAGAACTACAGTCCAGTGCCTCAATCCAGACAGCCAGTTATCAACGAACAAGTTTTAGGGTTCAGTAAAGTTTGGATTGATGGTGTTGATCACTTCGCAACTGAAAATAATGCGTTTCTGCTGTTAGTGAATATCAAAATCATTAGAGTTAGAATTATGCCAGAAAATCTACTGAAGAACAAAATATAGGGTCTGTTTACTACATTCATTGTCATAGCTTTTCGTGGAATTCAGATTTGGAGAAGTCAAGTTATCCTTTTGTGTATCTTACAATTACTGGTAGGTTGGACGCTGGAATTGATAGCTTATTTAGCCATCACAAATACCGATTTATTGTCACCAATTCCTGTTACCAGGAAATCATGAAACTTGTCATTGTGATTCAAATAGCTTGTTGAAAACCAAACAAAGGAAAACTCTTCCTAGAGTGTTCGCTATTTGCTGCAGCAGTCACATGGCCACGGTGAGTAAACTCGTGTGTAGATTGGACGAAGGGAGACTTTATGGAGTTGAGACGACACTCTGGGTACATTACAGAACCCCCGAGGTGCCTCTTGCGGCATTCTAGCCGGCCGCTGGAATCTCTCCGGACTTCCTCTCAACAAGTCCATTAACCACACGACACAAAATCAATAGTGAATAAAGCGCAATCAATGTCTGCCACTTGCTCACTCATGCCGAGACATAACTTTGTGTCGGGGCTGAGTTTGACACGATGCTGTGCTGTGTGGCAGTCAGTCGGGGAGTCTGATCAGTCCATTTGTTAGACTCACAAGTACAGCCTGCAGCTGGACTGAACTGGACTGGGCTCGATAAGTGGCCTTGTATCTCTTCCTATCTTCCCACCGCTACTGCATGGGCTTTCTAGAAAAACTAATTTGATTTTTCACCATCAACTGAAATGTTTGATGTACCATGCTGTCTGAGGGGTGATTGTTGTATGTAAGCACCTGTTTTATTTGGTTCTGTGGAGACGCACATCCACACTATGTGTTGTCATAAAGATTTCTCTAGCATGATGTTTAATAATCGTTATAATGGCCCTTTTGTATCAGGCGTGGTAACCATGGTGACCTTTCCCTACCCCAGATAAACCAAGAAAGCCGGCCACAGATCACCAGGTTAAAGTAGCATTGATTGTTGCTGTGTATACAGAATTGTTGAACATTTTCAAGAAGGACATGATAGCAATCGAAGCGGCCAGATTATTCTGGGGAGAGCTGCAAGCTCAAGTTGCCTCTTGGTTCTTGTCTGAGGCAGAAAATTGATTGTAATTCTCCCGGAAAAAGTATAATTGCGATTCTAAGTGACGCTTTGATAAAATCAGTTCTATGTTCTGCCCGGGACAGTGCTGTGTTTGGATTATATATTTTTGTATCGTTTTTGATGACTTGTTTTCCTTGCTATTCGAATTGTTGTTGTCTTCTTTGAGGAGAATCATACTATTGGAACTGTACTGTATAACTTCTGTACACTCTGAGTGGGGAAGGGAACAAAATTCATTTGCAAAACAACAACATACAACAATGGGGTACCTATGCGAACTGCAAATTCATTGAAGTCTTTCAGTAAAGACCCACGCTGCATTTAATGCCTCTTCTGGGAAAACCTTCCATGCATAACAAAGTCAGTATTGTTGACAAATTTTAGTCGCCTTACTGGTCAGCACCAACCATGTCCTATGAATATTGATTAATTTTAGTCATGCATGATTAAACTGTGAAAATTGGAATGCCTTTATATGGCAACGTGGGTCTATTTACAGGAAGACACAAACAATTTGTACCTTTGGATAATGTACCCCATTTGCCACAGATTGATCACTTCATTTCAAATATTTGCATGAGCAACTTATTTGAACTATCAACTGATGAATAGCATTCTACAATTATACACCTCAACTATGCTAATGTCCTTTATTCCACAGCTAATCTGATTGTACAGGACCTGATAGTGTACTAAGCAGACATGTTGTGGCTACAGATACCCGTATGTCTGGTGCCAGTGGCCCTGAGTAGCCTGATCTATGGACTGCTGCCGGTGGTCACGGTTCACTGAGCAGTGCGAGTAATGGTGTTACACTTGCCTGACTAGACACTCTATCCCAATAATCGAAATTCCCCAGACCTGGACGAACAGGAAGCAACGGTCATCAGACGGGAGCTGGGACAAAATGATCGGCAAACCACAACATCGTAAATACAGACGCTTGGCAACTCGGTCTCTCGTGTCTGTCGTCTGGGAGGGTGTCTACGGTCGCCATGGTGATTCAAACCCATCCAGGTGTGGGTTAGTTTTTGGAGAAAGTTTGTCATTGGTTTAAATCGGTGACCGTTGTGTGATCCATTTGTGTGAAATCTTCTGGATGCAAACTATCTGAGTTGACCTTGTCTGACCTTGAGATCAGAGACACAAGTCACAAATTTCATTGGACACCACTCCAAGTTACAAGATGTCCACCTACATTGTTTTAGTTCTTGTTTAGGATACATGTGTAGGATTAAAGGCTACTTAAAGTATCTGACAAGGTCATGAGTTCTGAGCCGCACAGTTACAATAATCATGTGCGAGTTTTCGGACAGTTTCTGAACTGAATACGAATCACAGGGCAATGGCATCATATATGTAGGTATGTACTCCCATGTATTGGGTAAGATGTCCCGGGACATTGTGTGTGGACTCCTGGTTATGTAAGCTGTGTCACGTTGTAATGTGTCCGGTGCCAAGTCTGGTTTGTCCGAGGCGGAACAAGACAATACGTGGTCTGTCACATCCCGGTAAAATATCAACGTATCTCAGCAGTGATCCTCTACTTTTGGTCAGAAAACCTCACCAAATGACCTCAGGAGTCTTGATAGTCATGCTGAAAGACGTCAACCCCGGCCGTGTCTGTCGAATGTGTAAGACAGTGTGAAATCCTTTACTCCGGTCCACACACACATCAGGGGGTGGCTGTTTAGTTGTCATGGTAACACAGGGATCACACCATGGCCCACAATCATCGCCTGCTCATAAGTTCACCACTGTTTATATGTGTCCAGTGCTCATGATTTTGCGGGTTCTGCCGCTTTATGTCCCCTTTGACAGGAGAACAGTGTTACGTCAAGGGGGGACACAGACGTTCTCTTGGATTGGATCTGTGGAATTGATGATGATTTCTTGTGTGTTGTTTCACTTTATCACAGAAATACTGGTATATCTATGACATCTCATGATGGGAAAGTATTGATGTCGTACAAAACTTGGTGCATTGGGGAGTAAATGTCATGAAAATGATGCCCATTGCCCATACGAAGAGTGGTGCTTCAACTGGTAGATATATAGGATTGTATTGTGTACTATGATGTTCGGAGGCGAGTCCCTCGAAAGGGATTTTGCTGGTTCTTGATGGTCCGAAATAAGTCCAGGGAGCTGTGAAATTCTTTCAATTTGTTCGAGAGACCTTGGGTGTTGTATGATACATCTGAGGTGGTCTGGGGTGGTTCAAAGCTGTCCAAGACAGGACAAAGAGCTGGGAAATTTTATCATGAAATAAATAGAGGATCTTAAATGAGTGCCCATTTGATATCAAATTTATTAAACGAGCCAAAGAACTTTTGCTTTTTGCGAGCCTTGGCGAGCAAAAACAACAGTTATTGGCGAGTTTAATAAATTTGATATCTAATGGGCACGAATTTAAGATTCTGTTTATCACATGAAACACTATACGGTCTTTTTACTGCATATTTACTGGTATTATATATGATTTCTCAGTGCTTTGCTGCAGTTTTTATGCCTTGGTCCATGCAGGTTTTCCAATGCACATTTTGCGTAATGACATCATGTCTCCATGGTTACGTTCCGCTTTATTACACGTGTTAAATATGAAATATACGCAATGGCTTTATGCCACTGTTAAACACGGTTTCATGTGATAAATATGATTTACAAAGATTTCTATTCTACTTTCACTTGAGGGACTAATTTTTGGTCTTTGAGCAGCACAAGTTGTCGCGTGACGGCCGTCCTGTAGATGTCTCTCAGATCTCCCCACTCGAGCCTGTCACCACTGCACTGTTGTCTTGGTAACCTGCACACATCTCCAAAGGCTCAGATCCTCCGTGTTCACATCAAACAGAATTGAAATGAAGACATCCAAAAATAAAAACCTTTGCATTTCAACTTATCTTTTTGAGGCATCTTGCTGTTATTAGGGTTGTATTGTGTTTCCATGGTTACAGCCAGAACATGGGGCAGGTCGTGGTTCTGCTCAAGTTGAATTTGAATTCTCATCGTTTGGTCTATCGTGTTTGACCTTGTCTTTTCTGATTCAGAAGCCACATGTCTGCCACTAACAGTGATTGATTGTATTGACTGAAATCCATTGATTCTGTAATAGTTTGGTGTCTGAGTTATGTTGAGTTTGAGATTTTAGATGTCATGTATATTGTACAATTTATGTGGAAGGAAAGTCATGATGTATGCGTTTACATTATTTGTGACACAATAATTACTTGATTCCAGTGCAGTAAATATATGCATAATTTACATAGTGTAATAAATATTAAAAATGTTTTTTCCTTTATGTTTTTCAGGTGAGTTGTACAGTTTTGTGGTTAGTGCTCTCAGGCTGCTGGTAAGTTTGTACTGATTTGACTTCCCAATATGATGCTGGTTGAATATTATGGATATAGTATGTCCAATGCATCATAATGCATTTTTCAATGGCGTGTCATACAGTCGTAAGAAACAAGATTACAGTCATCATAGTGTATTTGTTTCTAACTGATGTTGCGTTTATCATTATGGGGTACTTGATAGAGTTGTCATGAAGCCCCCAAGCATTACAAGTTCTCCATGTGCCAGTGACAGCAAAATAAACTGTTTGGGTTGCACTATGATATTCTAAAATTGCCAGTGAAAACATTATGATATTCTTCATATTTGTTGTATTGGGATTAGCAATACATGTACACTTTTGCTTGAATTCTGTTTTTCTAAAAAATTTTATTTATCCCATCACTCATCTCATATTGATTCTTCTTATATGTTGTGTGCAAGAATTTCATTGCCACTTAAATATTTAGATTATAAAATTGATTACAATGCATAATCAATTCAGGATATGTCTGGTTTTTATTAAAAGCCTAATGAAGATGTAATAAGATGAGAAAATTTGAAGTTAGGTGAAAAAATATTCTGTATGTTGCAAATTTTTATCATCTTTTTAGGCATTTGAAAATAAAGTTCAGAATAGCATTGATTTCACCCTGAATTAGAGCAATGATTGAGAATGATTGCACAATATATTACACCATAGAATAGAGAATAGAATAGAATTTATTTTCGTTTTCACATCAGCAGTACATGTCAATATGTATACAGATATGTGTAAATATTTTTTTAGGGTTTGATGGGAAACAAGGGTACCAAATTAGCATCTGCTGTCTTCCATGTGGCCCCTGAGAACAAATTCAGAGACCCATTTGTCACCACATGAAGACACCAGGTGGTTGGAATGTGTCCTATCTTGGGATATTTACTCTGGTAGTGTGTTTTCAGATCTGACAGCTACAAATAGATAGCTTTATCATGTGATCAACATAAATGTATACATGTACACTGTTGTATGCAGGTGAGAACTATTCCCGGTATGTAAAAGTGATCTCATAAAATGCTAGTTCAAATAAATTGGTGGAAAATACCTGAGTGGTTCGAGTTTGGTAGAAATAATGGTAAAACTACATATAACTAGACATAAAAGCCTATAGGCTTTGTGGCATCCCCCAATTTGTTCTTATCATTTCAAATGGTCATACTGGACTGAGAAAAAAGGATACATAGGCCATTGTATGTGGGTAAGAGTGAGAGCTCATCAGACAGTTTCTTACCAGAACTGCTTTCTATCATCTTGACAACTTGGCCCACCAGACATTTGCCACCCAAAATGAATGGACAATTACCCAGCCAATATTCAGAGTACTACCCAGCCAAAATTCAGAGTGCTAGTATATTTAATCAGGATGTTCGTGATATTTTTCAGGTGCTCCTGTCAAATGTAAAATGATACGTGACTAAAAGAATGCTGTGTCATCTTGGCCAATTTTGTGATTCCCAAACTGGTACAAACAGCGGAATATTCGCATTCACATTATAACCAAAGCCAAACATTTCCCAGCTAACTAAAACAATGATGATTTGGTCATTGCATGTGAAATAGAGTTGAATAACAAAACATTCAAACAATACATGTTTGTACAATATAAATGCAGACAGGGCAAATCATCCCCCAAGCATGTTGTGTCATGTGTGTTGGCTTATTAACCAACTATTGTATCCTGTGGGGTGGAACTTCATTCTTTTACCATGTACACACACTAGTAAACCAGGCTTTGGAGGGGGGAGTGAGGGATTATGCATGGATATGAGCCTGGGGTCAAGTTGGACATGCTAGCTGTATCACTTGTCAGGCATGACTGAGCAGGGCTGGCTGAGAGGGTAGAGCCTATTGCTGTGCTGGACAGACTGGCTGATCTTGTAAGGCATGACTGAGCAGGGCTGGCTGAGAGGGGCGGAGCCTATCGCTGTGCTGGACAGAGTGGCTGATCTTGCAAGGCATTACTGAGCTCTCATATACTGCACTGGCTGAGAGGGCAGAGCCCAGCCTCATGCTGGACATGCAGGCTGCAGTCAGTGAATACAGTAGCATGGCTCAGTCACAGTATTACATCTGCATGGGCGCAGGCGAGGGAAAAATTCTAAGTCCAAAAAAAAATACACCCAAAAAATTTTTTCCCCCTGGAAATTGCCTGAATCAAATTATGACATTGACAGGAATCGCCCGATTTTTTTTTCCAAAATGGCCGCTGGCGGCCATCTTGGATTTCGGATCTCGACGAAAAACAATAGGGGTTAGGAGCAAAGTATTTCGGATGAGCTGTGAAAATTTCAGAAAGATAGATCAAGGCGTTCAAGAGTTATGATCCGGAAACCAAACGGCGGAAGAAAAAAAAAAAAAAAAAAAAAAAAAAAGAAGAAAAAAAAAAAAAAAAAAACAGACAAAAACATAAGGCCTCCCGATTTTCAATCGGGATGCCTAATTACAAATATAATTTTAACCTAGATGCACTCACACAAAATTACGTCTCGGTTTGACACCTCGTCATATTAATTAAGTATTTAGCCCTTGTCCCTTTCTTATTAGTGTCTGATGTAACTAACTGTGGTCAAGTGACTTTCCACTGAAACTACTTATATGATCATGGTGGTGTTCAATCGACCATTCGTTAGGGGGCAGCATTGATGTAATAGGAGCCAGTTTTGGGCGCCAAAGCATTAACATATATTGCCTGTAATTAAGAATAACATAATTTACGGGGTTAAACTTGAAACCTACATTTATTGGCAACGCCAGGAACGAAGTTATGCGTCATGTGAATAATGAAGTCTTGTGAACCCATAAAATTGTGCTCCCAGCTGGCAAATTTATGCAGATATTCCTGATCACCACCCTCCCCCCTCGCATCGATATTGTGATCGTGTATAATATGTACATTCTAAGGTGTTAAGAGGGAACAAGGCTCGGGGAAAAAAGCCGAAAAATATATTTGATTAAATGTGATATGTTCAGATAAAATATTCCACACATTATGTGGGTATAATCCAATTTCTATATGGTTGGATACTGGCTATGAATGGTTATGATTAAAAAGCGTTTATTATGACATATGGGCTGTTTTACCTGCATTGATCATTTCGTGTCACCAGTCCTCATAAAATAATAATTACATCGCCCCGAGCGAAGATTTGAACACACATGCATGGCTGGTAAATATTCTAGGGGTTGGAATTTCACAGCAATCGCTGAAATATCGAACAGGTAAGCCAAGCAACGCCCGGACATGAAAGTCATGTTATCAGGAAATATTTGATAAATATGACCACATCAATTATCTGACTTATCACAACTATGTGAAATATGAAATAATGGCACTGGATGTGTTTACAAGTATAGAGCTGATGTTTTTAGGTTACCGGACCTATGGGCCGATAACCTATTGCCGTCGCGTTGCGTCCGTCATCCGTCTGTCGTCCGTCCGTCCACAGCTGTATCTTTAAAGTTTACAGGCGGATTTTTCTGAAATTTTGCACAAAAATGCCTAAAAATATTTCAAGAGGGTTTTTAGGTTACCGGACCTATGGTCCGATAACCTATTGGCATGGCGTTGCGTCCGTCCGTCCGTTCACATTTTTATCTTTAAAGTATATGGTCCGATCTTTCTGAAATTTTGCACAAAAATACCTAAAAATATTTCCAGGAAAGGTTTTTTTTAGTTTTCAGATTTCCGCATTTTTTTCAAAATGGCGGCCATTTTCGACGAAAAATGCCTGATTTTGGACTTTGGCGGCCATTCTCTCAAAATCTGTTCAGTAACTTTTTTTCTTTTTGATACATAACACTCCTCATATGTACTCCTATGATGTCTATAAATTTCGTTGCGCTTGAATCGCTCGAAGTGGGCCATTTTGGCCCAAACTCGGCCCAAATGGGACTTTCCCATGTTAAATTCTCCTATGCTTTATAATGGGTCACATTATGCCTAATATCTCACTTAATATTGAGGTTAGACACTAGGAATCAATTGTGGACATATAGGATATGATATAATATATGCTGAATATTCTCGTGATCTCGAATTTGACCTCTGACCTCAGTCTCAAGGTCAGAGCAGCCGTTTTCGTTGAAAAATGACCAATTTTGGACTTTGATGGTCGTTTTCTCAAAATCTGTTCAGTAACTTTTGTTCTTGTTGATGCATAACACTCCTCATATGTACCTCTGTGACATGTATAAATTTCTTTGCCCTTGAATTGCTCGAAGTGGGCTATTTTTGGCCCAAACTTGGCCCAAATGGGACTTTCCCATGTTAAATTCTCCTATGCTTTATAATGGGACACATTAAGCCTAATATCTCACTTAATATTGATATTAGAGACTAGGAATCAATTGTGGACATATAGGAAATGATGTATGCTGAATATTCTCGTGACCTTGAATTTGACCTCTGACCTCGGTTTCAAGGTCAGAGCACAAAATGTCTAATATCTTGCTTATTATCGACTTTACAGCTTAGGAATCAATTGTGGACATATAGGAAATGATAAATGCCGGTTATTCTGATGACCTTGAAGTTGACCTTTGACCTCATTTTCACGGTCACAGGGCTAATATCTCATTTATTATCGATTTTACAGCTTAGGGATCCATTGTGGACATATAGGAAATGATATATGCTGAATATTCTCGTGACCTTGAATTTGACCTCTGACCTCGATTTCAAGGTCAGAGCACAAAATGTCTAATATCTTGCTTATTATCGACTTTACAGCTTAGGAATCAATTGTGGACATATAGGAAATGATAAATGCCGAATATTCTGATGACCTTAAATTTGACCTTTGACCTCATTTTCAAGGTCACAGGACATAATGGCTAATATCTCGCTTATTATTGACTTTACAGCTTAGGAATCAATTGTGGACATACTAGAAATGACTTATGCCAAATATTATTCGTGTCCTCGAATTGACCAATGACCTTATTTTCAAGGTCACGGGACAAAATACTAATATCTAAAATATATATTGTCCGGTAACCTTTCTTAGCCCTTGGGCTAATTTTTTTTTTAGTTTTTTGATTTTCGCATTTTTCTCAAAATGGCGGTCAATTTTGTTGAAAAACGCACAATTTTGAACTTTGGCGGTCATTTTCTCAAAAACTGTCTGATCAGTTTTGAGATTTTTGTTTCAAATGATTCTCCTTATGTACCTCTGTGATGTGTATAAGTTTGGTTGCCCTTGAATCGCCGGTATGCGTATGGCGGCCATTTTGAATTTTCGACGAGTCGACGAAAAAAAAAATTTTCGGCCCAAATCGCATTACTATCCATTTTGGGCCATTTCTAGACAAACAATTTTTTTTCACCATTTGAACAAAATTTTGGACTTAGAAAATTTTCGGCACTTTTTTCCTTCATATTAAATGGGAGCTGCCAGGACTGTACTCATAGTATGCTTCAAGATAGAGCTTAGATATTGGCACTTTCAAATAGGAAGTCATATATGGCGATTTGTGTGGTGACCTTGAATTTGACCTTCGATGACCTTGAAAGGTCACAGCCATTTTGGGGTAAGATTTGCCTCTATAGATGAAATGCTTGCAGATAGAGCTCATGTTTGCATTATGAACATATAGCAAGACATATATGGCACAACTAATGATGACCTTGAACTTGATGTCAGACGTCAGACGCCTTGAGTGCCAAATGTCTGACTCGTAATGTGTATATTGACCTGAGCGGCCTAAACGATTCCACCCAGATATATCTTTGTATTATGAACATATAGAATATCAAATGCCGCACACATACATGTAATGGTGACATCGAAGTTCACATGGATGACCTTGATTGGTAAATCTCAAGGTCGTTTTTTCACACTGCAAACCTTGATTGGTAAATCTCAAGGTCTGTTACCTGCCAATGCTGCCATGGCCAAACCAAAATTGTCCGGTAACCTGTCTTAGCCTTTGGGCTAATTTTTTTTTCTAAATTGATTTGCATGTACTGAATTAACATAAATTATACTAGTTAAGTCTATAAAAGCCCACAATAAAAATAGTTAAGGGGAGAAACAATTATTATTGTTATTTATTATTATTTATTATTGAGCAAAGGCAAGGATTTTATCGGCAAAGATTTTATCTCTGTAATGATATATAAATTAGTTATTATCACTAGTCCATAATATCATGTGGTCAGCTGTCACTGCTGTATCTCAGTTAGAATGGACCATAGTGGCTGAGTTTGATGCATAGAGAGGACTTGTGCCGCTGAGTAATATACCAGGTCATACCATATCAGCAGCCAGCTAAGAACTTTATCATGTTTATAAAGTCAGTCTGGGAATTATTAGGTATAAATCACGATTTGTGGCTGCCAGGCACACGACTAACACAGATTTATGGTCTCATTGTTCCGGCCAAACTGTTGCAGTCACGTTTTTTATATTAGACTTTGATCTGTGCAGACCCATGATGTAACTGCAACCGGCAAAAATTGGCTCAGGAACAATGTCCGTGAGCATGTATCAAATGTAAGAAGTAAATAGACTTGCCTAAGTGCTGGCACAAGTAAATTGTCATGTTTTTGTTGTGGATGTCATGCCAATGTCAAAGTGTAGATACTTAATATGTATGAACTGTTTGGTGGATAGCACCGCAGGGTAAAAGGCTTTTTGTCTTCTGCGAGGAGAATTTGTGATAATATCTGGGATATTCCATTCATCCAACATGATAAACCTCGCTGTAATGGAAGATTTACTGACCGATGCAGTTTGCCTGTCATATATTTCAACCTATGAAATCCATCGCTTGATAGCTTAAATGTCGGCAAGAAATAAATTTATGTATTAGCGTGTCTGCTTCACTATGAAACGACGTCTTTGGCCTGCTGTTCCTCAATGTCTCGCCATCTTTCCTGAGCATGTGCCCTGATACAAGAGCACCCTCTCCCTTTTGCAGAAAATAATGTTTCTTTACTTGGTAACTGTCCTATTTTGTTCTAAACATAATATGTAGGCTATTTTTACTCAGTTAACTGTATTAGTTAATTCTGGGTCTCTTCGCGAGGTCTTGAACTCTGAGATTGTCTTTCATAATGGGTTGTCTTTGATTCTGGTTTATTCTAAGAATGGTGATTCAACCAAATCTCAAATTATACTTATAATAATTACCCTAATATGACATCTTTTTCACCTGTCATCTTTGTAGTTATATTGATATACAGATGTATTGCAGGTGCATTTGATTATTGGTCAGAAGAGTTCCACTTAGTAACCACAATACCTGCTACATATCGGCAGGTGCCCTTTGATGAAGAAATCTTTCTTGTAGAGGGTGTGTATTAATGATTTGCAGGAAATAATGAGTGTTAGTTGTATCGGAGAGGATAAAGATATAGGTGTTAATTGATATAGGTGTGGGAAGACCACGTATCATGTGCCAGTACATTGTAAATCACCTCATTAATTAACGGGATGGATCTTGTGTTACAAATGATGTTTCTCATTGTGTGTTCAATTGAAATCGTTACATCAGAGATGTAAACAATACATAGGTATATGATACCAGTCATTTGTAGTTGTAGGGCTGAATAGATATCGGATTCCATAATGATGCTTCTCTGATAATATAACTGAGATCAATAAATATCGGATTTCATGTTTTTAGGTTACCGGACCTTTGGTCCGATAACCTATTGCCGTGGCGTTGCGTCCGTCGTCGTCGTCCGGCGTCCGTCGTCCGTCGTCCGTCAACATCCATATCTTTAAAGCTTATGATCGAATCTTCCTGAAATTTTGCACAAAAATGCTTAAAAATATTTCGAGAGGGAGGTATTTTTTAGTTTTTTGATTTTCGAATTATTTTCAAAATGGCGGCCATTTTTGACGAAAAACAGCTAATTTTGGACTTTGACGGTCGTTTTCTCGAAAACTGTCTGATCAGATTGAGATTTTTGTTTCAAAAGATTTTCCTTATGTACCTCTGTGATGTGTATAAGTTTGGTTGCCCTTGAATCGCCGGTCTGCGTATGGCGGCCATTTTGAATTTTCGACGGGTGGACGAAAAAAAAATTTTCCGGCCCAAATCGCATTACTATCCATTTTGGGCCATTTCTGGACAAAAAAAAAATTTCACCCTCTGAAAAAAATTTTGGACTTAGAAATTTTTCGGCACTTTTTTCCTTCATAATGGGAGCTGTCAGGACTGTTCTCATAGAACACTTGAAGATACAGCTTAGAAATTGGCACTTTCAAATGGGAAGTCATATATGGCGACTTGTGTGGTGACCTTGAATTTGACCTTGGATGACCTTGAAAGGTCAAAACAGCCACTTTTGGGTCGAAAAATGCTCAAATTTGCACCTGGTCTGTATTTTCTCGAAAACTATCTGATCAGTTTTGAGATTTTTGTTTAAAAAGATTCCTCCTATATACCTCTGTGACATGTATAAGTTTTGTTGCCCTTGAATCGCCGATCTCCGTGTGGCGGCCATTTTGAATTTTTGACGAGTCGGCGAAAAAAATTTTTTCGCCCCAAATCGCATTACTATCCATTTTGGGCCATTTCTAGGGAAATAATTTTTTTCACCCTTTGAGAAAAATTTTGGACTTGGAAAATTTTCGGCACTTCCTTCATAATGGGAGCTGTCGGGACTGTACTCATAGAACACTTGAAGATACAGCTTAGAAATTGGCATTTTCAAATGGGAAGTCATATATGGCGATTTGTGTGGTGACCTTGAATTTGACCTAGGATGACCTTGAAAGGTCAAAACAGCCATTTTGGGGTAAAAAAATGCCCAGATTTGCCTCTGTAGATGAAATGCTTGCAGATAGACCTCATGTTTGCATTATGAACATATAGGAAGACATATATGGCACAAATAATGATGACCTTGAACTTGATGTCAGATGACCTTGAGTGCCAAATGTCTGACTCGGAATGTGTAAATTGACTTGAGCGGCCTAAACGATTCTACCAAGATATATCTTTGTATTATGAACATATAGAATATCAAATGCCGCACCCATACATGTATTGGTGACATTGAAGTTCACACGGATGACGTAAATCTCAAGGTCATATGTTCACACTGCGAACCTTGATTGGTAAATCTCAAGGTCTGTTACCTGCCAATGTTGCCATGGCCAAACCAAATTGTCCGGTAACCTGTCTTAGCCTTTGGGCTAATTTTTCTAATATTATATATTCATAAAATTGAGATCAATAAATATCAGATTTCATGTTTCTTTGATATTATATATTCATAAAATTGAGATCAATTGGTTTTCTGGCACTAGTGACTATTTAAAAGTGTTCTGAATGCTACACCTGTCACTGCCCGGAATGAACCATGTTACAACAGCTCCACATCCTCGCTTGGCTGTTGTTTCTATCGCATTACTTTCTTTCTGCAGTTTCTCTGTGATACTTTTGTTTGCTGCACAAAGTGCATGGGAAGAGATACCACATTGTATGAAGTGGAAAGGCTATCGCTTGAAATGAGTATTATTTTAAAGCATGAAGATGGTACGTTGTAGAATGAGAGCAGAGCAGGTAGTTGCGGACAATTGGGCCGCACAAAGATGGAACAATCAATTTGCCTGCACGGAATTGCTTTTACCAAGCTTGAGGATGCGGACAAACCGTCTTTGTACCTGTCAAAGCCCCGTTGTTACTGTGCACGGCACCGCAACTCAACACGGACACAAATTACAGTTGCTCCCAAGCAGGATTTATTCCGGCAGGGAGGCTGGACGAGCTGGAAGCGACAAGCGTGTGTGACATATTCATTGCCACACATGAATTGGAAGCTTTGGAACATGCATAATGTTATGACATTTCACGGCTAGAAAAATTGCCCTAGTTTTCATAAATCCCCAAGGCTGAAGACCAAAATGCTCGGATGGGTTTGTGATGCAGATATGAAAAGAATACTAGACATCTCTCCTGAGTGTAATTAATGCGAGGAGAGAAGCAGAATGATTGAGTTCATTAATGGTTGATGATTAATGGGGGTTTTGCCTCAGTTCTGTGTCCACTCTGCTACATATAACTAAGCTGAGCACATAGTCAATCTTCAACCATTTATACTTCTTCCCAACAATCTCTGAAAGCTATTGGCCAAATTTGACCAAATCCCGGACCCCGCAGGTCAGCGATATTGCCATGGTGATGACTTATTGAGGAAGATGTCCGCAAGGCAGTTTCCTCCTGCCATCAACAAGTATTGTCCCAGGCCGCGAGTATAATGCCCACCCAGACATAATACATGGCAAGGTAGGCCATACGGCCGGACTGCGATCCCATTTGCTTTCTGCCAAATGTTGTCTCCGCTTTTTCCCCAGGTTTTTATGTACCAATAATCCAATTGTCATATTGAATTCTTTGCTGCATGAATTCTTTTTCCCTGGAGGCAAATTCGTAGAAGTAAATTGATGTTTTTCACATGGGTTGGATGGTGTTGTCAATGTTTTGGGATGGCCTAAGTAACTATGGCCTTTTATTGATGGGACAGATTGGTCAATGGAGCAGACCATGAATAATAGATTGTTATTAGTTGCAGATAATCAACACAGAGTTAGTGTTGACATTGTCTGACACCACACTGTGTGCCATTGGCCCAGGATTTATTGGGCTCACAGATGATATTGTGCCTGTATAATGAGGGGTGTACTCAATGTGTGATTGTGAGCTGTCAAACTTTGAGAGATGAAGCTTTGCTAGATATATTCATGGCAGAGTGCAGCGTCTAGAATCAACAAGCAGACAGCGGGATTGGTTTATCCTGCGCGAGGCTCGAGCATGACCTCTTGCCCCCGCTGTCTCCAGCGGAGACAAGCTCAGAATACTGACGAGATTGCGCATGCATTGATATATTCTATTGCCCATTGACTGGCTCTAGATGAATGGCCCCTGATATATTCTATTGGGCCGTTAAGATGGAAAGCCGAGGGCTGACCTCTCCATACAAGCTATGACAGCCAGGAGAGGTCCAGCGCTGATTCTGTGAGAGGTCCAGTGCTGACGACGACTCTTCTAGAAGAGCTACCTTCTAACCCTTGACCTTGAGTTCTCCGTTTTCTGATTATATTCAGCACTGTGTAAACTTATGTGCGAGTTTAGTATGTAATTGAATGCGTAGTTTGACTGTGCCATCAGATGATAATGGCGTTAATGTAGGGAATAATTGTGGCGCTTACCACGGCGCGGCACTGACGTGGTCGCCGTGAAGAGTTTGTGGCCTGTCAAGGACGTGTAAATAACCGCTGTCGAGTGGAGAGGGAATTTAGCGCCACCCAGTGGCAAATACTCTCAGCCCCTCGCCCACTCGACACCCCCGATATATCCCATAGTAACACCTTGGATAATCCATTCTCCCGAGTTGTAGCCGGTGATGGATTGTCTCCGCCATGTCTCTGTGTGGTAACTCTGTGTGACTGGAATTCGTAAGTCAGATTCTACTGATTCTGTTTTTTCTGTGCATGTGTATACAGCTAGTGATGTATCGATCCATAGACTTTTTGATATCTTCGACCAGTAAGGACAGATTTATTCAACCTCAAACATGGATAAATATACAACATCGTCAGAAATGAAAATCATATTCGTCACATTTGTCAGCTAACACAATGTTCAAAAATTTCTAACAAAAACTGACTCCTGAAAACGAATCATTCTGTCTTTCTGCAGCAGATAATCGACTGCTCAGACGATCCTGCAGCATAGTCATGATATGAACGAGTTTTTGAAACAATTTGTCTCTCACAGCAGCACTAATTACAGAAAATAAACAGGTACAACATTCAACTCAACATATATAGATTATGCTCCGGAAACTTCAGGTCTCTGGATAATAATTTGCGACATACAATATCAAAATGTGATCTATTGACTCATTCAAAATGTAACAAGTACAGTATTGGCACTGGCCTGATAATTAGTAGTTATCTCCCTAAATTTTAATTAACTAAGGACTGTGTCCGGTTGTTTGCAAGTCATTTCATTGAACATTAGAACTTTTATAAAAATATGATCATCTCAGTGTGGTACAGCTATAAATACTAAGTAGCAATTTCAACAATTAATGAAATGCAATGACATGTCCAGTAACTGGAAACAATGTGGCTTGCTTGACAAGTGCATCAGGACCTTGTTATATGTTTTTAGAGAAAAAAATGTTTCGTTGTTGGAAGTGTTTTTGTGTCAAAACACAAGATCGAAACAAGAATACCGTGCAGGAGGTCAGCAGCCTTTGACGTCGTCGTGCGCAGAATTTCAAATTATCTTTCAGGATTCTTGTTTAATATTAAGTTTTTACAGGTGGTAATCATAGTCGTCTTGCCAGTTGCCATAGTAACTGAGGTACAACACGCACACGGCGGCAAACATTCATCAAATTATATCGCAGTGATGGACTACACTAGCTAGCATCAAAACATGAAAAATAAAAACACATGCATGTACGTGAACGCACACGTCACGCGAAGTTGGCACAACAGAGTTTGTTTTTCACAGCTAGAATGATTTGTACAGTTTGTGATTTCTTGTTCACATGAATCATACATGAATCAGACAGCACATGAATATATCTACTGGGTATATACATTCTACACAATGGTGGAACTGTGCATTAAACATGTCTAATAAACTTCCAACATAGTACAGTGTTTTAATGACTGATGTCCTCAAGTCAGACATCTGACTAACTTGTATTGACCCAAAAAACTGTTTTACATTCCAGCCAGACAAATATCAACATCAAACCCACAAAGATTACTTCTTGTCAACCAGTGATATGCGCAACATACATGATAACGATGATCTATTCTGCTACACCCGATTCAGTGTTATTCACTTCAACATCAAAATCAACCTATGCACATCAACCACAGCATTGGATAAAGTGATCCATTGCAACATTGTAAGTCTGTGGATGAACAACGTATTCTGAGCACTCGGGTCAAGTTCAAGGTCACAAGGTGGTCAGATTCAAGGTCACTTGTTGAAGGTCAAGCTCATGTTCTGAAATGACAAAAACATAGATGAATTCAAACAAAATTTCATGATATGGGACAATAAGACCATGTTGGTTAATTGTATATTTTATTGGAAGTACATGTATAACAATATTTCAATATAAATTAATAACATGTATATATTAGACATAGCATAAAGTGATCCATTATCAAAAAGAAGAATGTCTTTGTCATATATTCCGCCCTCCCAGGTCGCAGGAGCGCCATAGAGCAGATGTCGCAGTCCGCCTGATCGGACCTAACCCTGATGAATGAATGGTTTGAATGTATTTGTTGTTGATGTATGTCTGCTGTCAATGTCCTGCTGTCAGTGAGTGTCAGAGTCATGGCTCACTCTCCGTGAAGGATGCACTGTTTCCTTGGAAACCAGGAGCTTGATTGTGTTACCTTCATTCCATTATCTGGACCAATACGTGGAATACGGCGGGTAGCGATAATTTGACGAAGCTCGGCCTTCACCTTGTCATATTTGTGATAACTCTCTTTAATCTTTTGTCCCTCACTGATCGCCCCAGGCTGCCGTGACTTGCTGCCTTTGTGCGGTGGCGGCATTTTTTGTGGTCATGATTGCAGGAATTGCGCAGCAGTAGACTATCATAGAAGCTCTCTGCCTGTGTTACGAGGCACATTACATGGGGGAGGAGTTCTGTAATGTTGTTGATGTTTCCATTGGACCCCATCGTGAATTATTGATGAGAGCCCAGTATTAATTGTGTCGCATGATCTGTTTGGTATCGTAGGTTAGGCCGTGATGATGAGAGTAGCTTTATGTTACAGCTAAAAACAGGAAGTTTTTGTGCTTCATAAACACCAGGAAATTGGGCTTTGTCTACCTTGATGTATTGCAAACCTTATTGAATCAGAAAACACCCGTGGAATGTGGGTGCTTTGTGATTATTGAAAGTGAGAGAGAATTGACTTGTTTTAATTCGTGTGCCCAAGGTGGAAAATTGAACTGCACAGGTTTGCTGATTTAAAGAAGTGCTCGGAATCTTGTGGACTTGACTTTTTCTGATTGCAAGCAGCAGTCGAGAATTCAGAAGGAATAATTGTGATGCTATGGTCGTGAATAAGAAACCGCCATGAGTTCATCTTACCTCTAATGTAATCTCACAATTGGGTTAGGGATATTGGTAGTTGACAGAGGGGAAAAGCACCCATTTAGCCCGGCCAGTTTGAAGAATAGCAGAGCAAACTGCGGCTGATTTGTAGATTACCCACGGGATTATGTGCAGTTGTCAGTTTTGACAGCAATAGATTGTTGTGTTCCCGTCATGTCTACATCGGCAGTCTATGGGTCACCAGTCCGAGGACCTGGCAAGTCACGGAAGTGAGTGGGCGCCCTCCCCTACCCCAGGGCTTCGTAACCCAGCAGTGGGGCGCAAAGCACCTCGGCCTTTCACGCGACACACCAGCAAATTCATATGTATGTAATGCAATAACAAATCACAGGTACAGCTGTAAGTGTCAAATTGCATTTGCGTTGGACTGCTGGGAGTGCTGGAGAACACATACGTGGAGTTAGTCATAACGCCGGTTTGTCTGCCAGATGAAAGCATGAAATCAGCTTGTCCTTTCTTCCACTGGCACATACATCACCACTGTGTCTCAAGGTTATTGTGTCTCAGGCTGTAGCAAGATGTGACGTCCAATTAACCCTGGCTTGGCCGGAGTACACTACCTTGACCACATAAAGCACACCCATTGCAGTGAGTGACAAAATGCAGGATAGTAATGGCTCAGCTCCAACAGTATTGAGATATTGAGAGTTCGATTGGCTGAATGGAGAGTTTGCCTCCAGGTTTGTGACAGGCTTTTTCTGATCTAGGGACAGATACATCACAGCCGGGGCCCAGCCGAGGGGGTCACGCAGCTAAAGTAGGAGTCAGGGACCTCAAGCAGCTTAGACTCCAGGTCCTGAGGTCCAGCCACCAAAGCTTAGCTACCTAGCCACCCACCCAAACACCCGGAACAAGGCCGTCTCAGAGCTTGTTATCCGGGGCAACCAGGTCACATGCTACCCCATAAAGCATACTTATATCAGCACCCCTTGTGGATATACTGCCCAATATCAGGGTAAAATCTTGATCCCCATGTAAAAACTATACCAATGCATCCATGGGTTACAATGAGTACCTTGAGCCAGGCAGGTTGCCTGCCCGGTTATTAATGCTTCCTCCTAACAGCCAATACCTAGGGGACTGCCCCAGGTCTGCACCAGGCATTGACACAAATCTCTGGGCTTATGGCAGCACAAGCGAGTAGACTGTGCAAGTGTCACGCGGGCGGTAGGCAGGCACCTGGCTATTGTGTCGGTCACAGATTCTTCGACAGATTCCACTCAAGTCCAGCCAGCTAACGGGATAAATGTGTCACCGGGGCTGATTAACTTTTCTGATCATGTCTGTCAGCGCCGAGAGATTGCCTCCTCTGGCAACCCAAAACCTCGCAAGAATTCAGGGTCATGCTAAGAATTCAGCCCCGTGAAAATGTCAGAAATGTTAATATCCAATATGTCACACTTACAGTATTGCTCCAGCCTAGCTGGTCTGGCAAAAACTTCAATTTGCGTTTAGCTCCTGTTAGATGTCTGTGTCTGGTACGAATGATTAAATGTGACGGTTGACTGTCCGCATAAAAACCTCTGTACACCTGAGTGAAAACTCATTACCTAAAAGGTTAAGGAGCATAACTGGTGATTAACAATTGCTCTTGATATGATTGCCACCACTGCAAAAATACTGGATTCATATGAAAATTCAATGAATATTTACTCTCAATCTATGACTGCTATATAGATGACTTGTCTGTCAGCTCCGTCTGTCCTCTAAACATTTGATGAGTCTTTGTCTGGTTGGAGACTGACTGGGCAATGCTGAGTGTGGCAGGGTTTGAGGCAGACCAAGCTGGGGTAGTTACAGGTTCCATACTTTTTGACACTCACATGAAACCTGAAACTACCTGAGCTCAGGATGTCCTCCGTATCCATGGTAACAACACATGGTTCTGCTGCATGGGCCTGACTTGTCTATTTGGGATGCAGGTACAATCAGGCAATTACCGGTACTAATAAGAACAATTAGAACTTCCGGAAAGTAATAGTGACTCCCAATATCTTGTATTGCCCGGACAATATCTGTCCATAATTGACCTATCCGAAATACCCCCAAATGTTGTCTGAGTTACACAAATTACGTCTGAAAACTCCTCTTTTTGGGATAGGTCAATTATGTTTCATATACTTCTTCGGAAAACACCTGTTACAACCTCACATGAGTCTGTGGGTAACATGGTGACCAAATCACTCTTTTGTTTAGTTTCTCTGATGGGAGACTGTCAAGGCCTTACAAAGGTTGATGAGGAGAAGACTCCAGACGCTTACATCTATTGTATCGCTACCTTTGGACAATGTTTACCCATCACTGTGTTTCATATACTGAATGCAATCACCTGATGCAACCAAATCACTATCCTTTGTAATCTGAAAGATATTATTGTCATGATCATTTCACTTCTGTATTGAAGCACTGTTTATGTTAATGATACAAGTAAACTATTTGAACTCCACTAGGGATATTGTCGTACAGATCATCAGCAGTTTGTGTTGTCCTGCAGGCGTTCACAATGAAATATTTAAATTCCTATCTCAAGCCTTCTGCAGACGGGTCTGATATTGTCAAGCATGTTGTTGATTACCATTTCCGTACTTCGTTCATGTGGTTTGTTATGTAACGATGGAAATCCTGATCGATGGAATTAGCACACATTAGTCAGTTGCATTATGCCCTGGTAGTGCAGTGTTGCATAACCGCAATGCTTGGCAGCGCTTCCTACTAATGTTGATCACATCTACGGGTCGTGCCTTACATGTCCATTTTTGGAGATTAGATCCCCACTAGCGATGTACTTTATGTGCTCAGGTCAGCTCAACGCCCATCAGCTTGTGACTTAATGGCCAGACATTAAGGAACTAACCCGGCCATTAATCATCACTAGATGATCTCAGGACAGAAGGAGCATTGTGCCCTTGTAAATCTCAGGGGCCAGTTATGGGCAGTTACGGGGCTTGGTCAGTTATTGTGCCCAGCTTAGTGGGATCTGTCAATTATTGTGGGGAGTATATATTGGGCCTGATCTGTTACTTTGCGCTGTTGAGTTTGACTACCTAGAAGGCTGGGTTAGACAGGAGCCGGCACCCGGACGACTGTCCCAGGTGTCCACGTAGTGACGACAACCGACCGCCCGCGCGCTCCTGCGTGTGTGTGTGTGGGTGGGTGGGCGGAGGTGACAGAGCATGCATCCTCCTGCGCCTCTGATGACTGGGGACTACGTGATCGGACTTGTGACTTCCGAAGACATCAACGCATCAACGCCGGCCGGGGACCACCGTGTCTTGCATGTCGCTGTGCTGTTGAAAGGCTGAAAGCCACTGCTGTCTGTGACTGGCATCTCGCTGTCGGTTATATATTGTTATTTATGGGCTGCCGCTGATTTCTCTCAGCGCGTCTTTATGGAAATGATTCATTGCTCATCTCGGAGATTTATGGTTCTTTATGTTGCATCTTGATGGTGGTGATCTATTCAGAGAACTGAACGATTCATGTAGAAAAAAGTCTTTTGCTCCATATTTGCAGAGATAGATATTGTTCAGCAAGCTTGAATAAATGATACCCAATATGTAGCAGGGATTACGATAGATTGTTGCTCAGCATGTGGAGAGAGTTGAGAAATCTTTATTCCTTCCAGAATAGAATTCATGGAAACCTGCTGTTGCATGTTTCTGTGAATGCACGGCGCCCAACAAGATGTTTGTGTTCAATTATGATTGACTTGTTTGTTTAAGTTTCCCCAGTATTGTCTAAGGTGGTCAATCATTCAACGGTCGTGTTGTAACCAAGAAAAGATGCCTAGTGCCCACACATACTGTAAATATTGTCCTGTCCTGCAACTGCAGATGCAAGTATTATCAATAAATGTCATTGTGAACAATAAAACAAATGGCCGTGTAATCACCTCTAGACCATTGAAGACATATTCTTGAGACTAGCAGTTTTCATGAACATTATCCTGTTCTTCAGAAGAACAAGTGTAAATGTTGCATAAAAAATGCACAAAAGCACAATGTTTAGACGATTGATGACAGCATTCTCACTGGTGCAGTATATGTGGAGGGCACGTGGAGACAAACGCTCCAGTTTTCTTCCCTGGACTGCGACATCCCTCTGAGTTTTACTTGTTCCATCGCAGTGTCTAATGGCAGTGAAGTGGTCTCACAAGTGTCCAGGGCCCTGCAGACAAATTACGGATGGACAGATAGAGCGACAGACAAGAGACTGATGTATAACAGGGCAGCAAACCCCACTTCACTTCCTGTGCCTAATCTAAATCCATTGCGGCGAAGTTTCCTCAACTCCAGCGCTTACTGCTCATTACCGATGAGACACTGGAGATTACAATATCCTGTTTGTTCTCCGTGTGTGATTCCGGAGCTCTGACAATGTTAGCATGCTATTGGAAGGCGAGCATCTATACTGTCTGTATCAATATCCTGTCCCTCCTTGTCGTCCGACAGTGATCGCTCCCAGTATTGTGAACATTAATTAAAGATAAAGCACTGTTTTTAAAATTGGATCAAGTGCTGTAATTCACACCTCACCAATTATAGGCTTCTCGAATGATGGCATGATTGATTTCAAGGCTGTAACTTGGGGATTAAGTGATACTTGGACAGCCCCCACAGCTCATCATACTCAGTCTGCCTGCAGGCGCACAAGTCCTTCTGCTACCAGGCTTACAAACTTCACTCAGCACAGTGATCAAATCAATATTGATGAGGCTTTTGAACACTTTGAAGTGTGCTTCTGTGTGGGTGCTGTTGTCCGGTATTGTCCTAAGTTTATTCTTGTCAAAGAGGACATTGAGTTACTGGTGACAACAAGCCCTCATTATACTAAGCGTGTTTTTGTACCGAGCATTGTCTACACATCCCCCTTTCTGTCCCCATCTACACCTTTGTTCAGGGGCTTTGTACGACGACAAAGCAAAGATACTACACAAAATACCCAGTCAATATTGCTGTCTCTCTTATGGACATATAATAAAGAGATACTCCGTTCAGATCAGACTATTATAGAACAAGACGACAATACTACAAGGTCACTCTCTGCTGCATATTGATGACATATGGGAGCTCTCGGTCTCCAGTTGTCTTGGAAAGGATTCCTCGATGTTTGCTATATGAATGATGAACACCACGGGAGATTTTTTCCCTGTGTTTTTTCGCACGACAAACAAAACAAATAGCCAGGATAGAACTTCCCTTTCATTAGTGTAGTGAGGATCAGCCAGTTCAACTTGCAATCTTGATTTTATCTCTAGCTACTTGGATTCATTAGTGCTCTAGGTTTTTGCTTCTTTTGATTCTGTTTGTCTTTGTGTGATGAGGATCATGGAATTGAATTGTTTGCAATTACAGTTGTCCCTTTTTCTGGTTCTCTACATTTTGTTTGTTGAGAAAAACTTTTCTGCATGTGCAGCATTTTGTGCTCAGCTCATGCAGCATTTTGTGCTTGGCTCATGCAGGTGCGTACTATGACTGGCAGCCAGCCATTATGCACATGTGCGCACTAGTCGGTTACGCGATATCTCTATCGTATCTGTTCATATCATGATGTTTCATCTTGTGTTGTGTGCACTGTCTGTAATGTTTCAGCAGATTTTATTTCCCATCTAATGTCACGATTTAAAACGAAAAAAAGCGGTGCATTGATTCCTCGTTGATATTCAACACACGGTTTCCTTCATCGCTACAAGTCCATCTAATGTGGCTTGGACCTCTCAATACTAGGGCTATTTTTGTCAGGAGAAAAAAAAATCAATTTAAATTCCTTCTACTAAGGTTTTGTTAATAATGCTCTTTCTTGATTAAAGTGGTTTTCTTTTACAAGACAACAAAATGACCTGAACTTCGTATTAAGATAAAACTATCAGCATCCAGTCAATGTGCTGAAAACGCTAATTCTATCTTGTTGACGGTAAGACAGGTTTTATCTAAAGTACCCTTCAAGAAAACCATTTAACCTCGTGCCTTCCAAAAACCACTGGAGGAAGCAAACCAGAATGTTACATTCACAAAAAAGTTTTTTAAGGAAAACAGCTGGGATCTCTCTGCGGCATCCTGCTGAGGCGAGAGGAAGTATTTCGCCCAGGATAATGGTCTGAAAGGGAGCAGGAGACATTACAGTGCGGCCAAATTGAGAAATTTATTCCATTCCCGGTGTCCCTCTCACAAGAAACTGTCGCAAGGAACAACTATATTGATCAATCCCGTGTTGTTGTTGGTTTTCTTCTTTCTTCTTTTTACGTGCTGCCATGAATGAAACACAGATTGGGACATGTCAGACAGAGCTGTATTTGCGGAGGATGGTTGCACGTTATCGTTATTCACTGATGTATAGTATCACATATCTGGGCCGGACTGGCGGAAGTTTTGTGATAGAGAGAGAGCTCCTACTTCCTGTCGGTCGGTGTGTCGTGAGAGCGGGCAGTATGTCACGGCTTTCACGATCTTGTGGCTGACAGCAAGGTGACACTGCCCACCCCGTAGTCCCATAAACTTGCTGGGAGAAATACTCGTAGTCAACTACTGCGTCATTTGTGTCGTTGCCCACCCGCTGTCTACACGTACACAAAGCATTAAAGCTTGCCAAATATATCTGTCTCTTTTATGTGTATCTCAGTACGCAGTAGTTGTCATTATACGCCCAACAAGGTTTTGTAACAAGTTTGAGATGCTTCCGAGAAAGAGTGGCCATTGAATTTATGGCTCTGAATATTGCGATAAAAACTGGAGAGTCGTTTTAACAGTTATGAGCAGTAAACTGCCATTGGGTGTCCTTGGCTCGTAGACAGACGACTGCATACAAATGCCCATCGTGGCACAATGGCAGCCAATTGTCAGCTTTCTTGGCGATTGTTTGGGCTATTTGCCGCGGAGATGTAGATTCCTTACAAATGGGATGCCAGTTGATGGTGTTACTGCGTGTGTGTAGAGGCGATCGGCCGTTCACTGCGTGGGACCGGACTGCCCATGCACACCCTACATCTTCTCCCTTTAATCTGGTTAACTGGACATTGAGCCACTCGCTATCGGGGATGAATTAGATGAGAGGGTTTAAGTGGATCTCACGTCCTTGTTGATTCGTGTGTGGAATGAGGAGTGTGGCATTTTGCCTTGGACTCGACACAGATTTCAGGGATCACTTCACCTGTCCCAGGTCACTGTACGCTGTCTCTCCACCCGATGTTGCTTATGTATGTTACCAATTATGTAACTACCACCTCCGCACACACAGCTCACAGGGATGTGCATCCCTTTGTCAATATTTCCCTATTACTGTAGCTTTACACGTATCTATCTATTTTATCACCCGATATTTCCCGAGTGATACCTACAGTACACATGTCGTGTTGCTGATTCTTTGTCTGACAATTTTATATTGTTTCGTTGCCACATGTAATTCCCATATCGATGTCCGGCCCTACGATATAGTAGTATGCTTATCCACACATCTATTGCAGCTCTATACTGGCTCCCCCTCTCCCCGGTGTGCCACGGGTTCCTTTGGTCAATATATTCTCTGCTCAGCCGTCTCATATTGCTATCCCTCATATATTTGCCCAGCAATCTGATATTGTAATTTTTGGCCCAGCGATTTAAAACTTTTTCTTACATGGCCACCCGACCATGCTGACTGCTTTACTACATATAGAAGTGGGTAGAAAGAATACTGTAAACCCCTTAATTTTTCAATTCCATTTTAATATTTGTGATTTTTTGTGATTTTATGAGAAACACCAAATTTCTGGCCACAATTTTTTTCTTCCACAACCCATATGATAGATTTGCAAATGCAAAGGCAAAATTAAATGGCTACAAACATGTCCATATCGTGAAAACGTGAACTTAAACGGACATGAATTTAAAGGGGGTTACAGTATCCTGAAGAATAGTGCAGGAAAATGTGTGCGGTTGAGGTAGTGTCCAGATGTTCATGATGTTGAATAAAAGAAGGACCAAGGTCAAAATTATGACCTGTGCCGGGATTGTGCTAAAATATAAGTATGCTTGGCAGAGGTTTTCTTATTGGCAGTTGTTTTCCACAAAACCTGTGCCAGTTTCTCCCCAAGGTTATTTTTTCCCCTATCTCAAGGAGTGAGAGTGTCAAGGCAGAAAAACAAAGGGATAGAAGTTTATTGTGCCCCATAGCTCAGATCACATTTTGTAGAGTGCAGTTGGGTTTCTGGTTTTAATTAACTTTGCGGTGAAGTATGCGGCACAAACCAAGTCATAATTTAGGTGTGTGAATATTTCATGACATTGCTCAGTTTTAAATGTTTGCTTAAACTGTAACTGCATGTATCTGTAGAGATTCCATTAAAAGTTAGGTTTTTTTTTTGATAATTTACTTCATGACAAGAGCAAAGCAGTGTACTTTAAAAAAACTCTTGCATGTAGGGATGGGTGTCTACTGTTGATATCTTTAGACTGAACAATTGTCAGTTCGCAAAATGTGTTACTGCACGTACAGAAACAGTTAATTAATTATCTGTTATTTTCTGGTGGGAAAAGCCACTGTACTTTGGAGTATCACTCCCAACATCGCTGATTAAAACACTTGGATCTTGCTCCTCAGACAATTAAGCTGTGTTCTGCCATCATCACTATTTCCCCAGAGAGGCCTGCGTTATTTCTCTCAGTGATTCAAGTGTAGCAAACTCTATCCGTTATCCCCCGCTGTTACAACCGGCATTAACTTAAAAATGAAGATTAATCTGTGAATTGATGGCATTTTAGGCTTTCCCTAATAAATCTTCGCTAGGACTGCATCAATAAATAACCAATCAGATAGGATGAGAGATCGACACTAGAGACAGGTAGTCCTTCATTTAGGCGATCTGTGTGCATTGTGCAAAACTGTCACATGACATTTCCCGGCATCGTCCAATTGTCCGCTGGGACGAGGAACTGATCCAAGAGGAATATTTCCTGTAGTCGTCAAAAACATACATAATACCACCCAGCAACAAAAAACAAGCAGGGTGGGGGATGGGGGAGGGGGGGGGGGGGTGGTAGAAGAAACACGGGAGAAAAATTACTTCAAACACAAGTGTTTGAAGACGGGAGCTATCAGTGGGGTTGAGAGGATTTGGGGAGAGCAAGCCTTGGATCGAGGGATATTGACAGATCACGCCTGCCTCATTGATTCATGCCTAGATGAGCCTTCCCGGACGCGGATAATCTGCCGCAAAACAAACAGACAACCGAGAAGCTCGGATTGCACCATATGCAAAGTTGCCGTTGCGATAGTTTGGCCATGTGCTGATGTGGCGCCGGGGGACGAACAAGTGGAAGGACGGACGGAGACACGTTCTCTCCCCGGATCCAGTTACTCCTCAGCCTCCACGCCTGATGAATTAATCCTGGGAGAGCGCATCAATTTGTATAAAGAACCAAGCTCTTCACCGGCCCACCATCGTTGAAGCTATGGCCTCTCCCTCTCAGGACAGAAAACTGCCTCCCAAACGGACGAAACCCGTTTCCGGCCGGCCAGACTCCGTATGCCCGCTTCGATCTCCATCGTGCTATAGAATCCCTGTGACACCTGACTACATTGTACCTGGCACTTGATATTTTTGCAAGTCTGGGGAGTAAACAAACGCCCGACTTGAAAGAAGTGCTACTTTATTGTTCTTTAACTTTGTTCTTCTGTTTCTTGTCGAAGGAGAAGGATGTAGATCAGATTCAGGATTGCCTGAGGAGTCCCGTTGACGGAGTACAGACTATCGATACCGTAGCCTGGATAGTTTACTGACTTGATCTTACCGCTGCGTCCTCCCTCCGCCAACAGCACATCTCCAGCATCCTCGCTGCTACTACCCGTCTGATTTATTGCAGCTACAAGCAACATGTCATTGGCAAACCCTATGTTTATTGTTGTAATAAATACTTCTGGTCCGTAAAATACCTTGTTGAGAAAGGCAGTGATCCCGTTTGGATGAAGGCGATGTAGGTGGCTCGGATATTGCCAGTGACATTATCACATCGAGGCTGAGTCTATGGCAGGTCCCCAGCGGGAATGGCATCAGTTACTGCCACCGATAGCGACATAAATACAGGAAGCGCCTAATGGCCTTCCAACATCGATACTTAATCTACATTCATTGAATGATTTAACGGTCATTTGAATGTTTTCTATAATTGATATATTCACGTACCCTTTGTCAACACGGCCAGATATTGGTCATTGACCGAGGATATTTTCCGTCTCACCACCTCTTCTATTGCCAGCGATAAATCAACACTGGTAACGCAAAAAAAAACCTGTTATCTTTTATGTTCTTGTATGCTAGATGCTGTTCTGTTTATCGCTGTCTTCGTCTATTGATAACTTTGTGAATCAGCTACAGTCTGCTGCTGCTATTTTCTGCCTTCTTGAGCACAGTTGGAAAAAAGTTGCTAAAGCTAGAAAAAGATATGCAATTCTGTTGACTGCATCAAACAGTAAAACCACCTGTAATGAAGCATAGCCATAGACCATCCAATCACTGCTAAGCTGATGTTGATCGGTTTACACCGATTCTCATGTCACTATTTAGGGTCTCATCAACTGCACAACTTTCCAGTTTTATGGCGGAGAGAATATGTTCTTTATTTATTCAAGAAGTGCGTAAACAAGTATTGTTTCCTCTGCGGTATGTTACTTGCAACTTTTCCATGAAGGGAACCATGTTCTAAGTCAGGTGCATGTTGGAAAGGTCTCTCTTCTTGTCTATTGTCTATAAAGAGATTGGTCCACCTCCATTGTTTACTTGATCTAAAAGTTACCATCTGCTCCTGTTTTGTGTTTGATCTGGCTGATAAGTCTGGCAGCAAACAATGTTGCTGTTTGGTTAGCGATACGGCCCCAGCAGTGCTATCGGAAATGTGTCTTCAACACCTACAGTTTATGAGAGTTTTGCCCCAATCCATCACAGTCAATGCCTTGAGCTGTCCGAGATGTGGAGACATTGATGCATATTGCGTCCCTGCTTAGGTTGTATTCCTGAAAACCTTACCATGTGTGGATGTACTTGAGCAGTGGCTATATGTTGTTGTTGATCACGGCAAGCTAACAAATTAATGACGAAATGTTATCTGACCAGGTCGGTCAGTGCAAGGCCGAGGATGAGACGTGTTTATCATGAGCGAGTTATTGCGTCAAGACCATGAGGTGAACAATTAATCTCTGTTAGCGGGTATCTGTGATTTGTCCCAATCCTTCTCTCTCCCAACCCCCTCCTCCACCCATGGGAGCCCCAGAAGTAATTGTCTAGTTGGCTGGTGAAGAATTGCTGTAATTCCCTCAGGCGGCTAGCCAACAAATCGCAGGTCACAAGGCAGCGAGCGGGGGGGATCGTGCTGCCAGATTTTGTTATTGATTACCGTTCATGGTCACCTGAGCCGATTGGGCTCTGTCTCCCACACAATGGTGCCTAATGAGTTATGAATATCCCAGTCGCTTAATGAGTTAGGAATATCTCATCAAGAGGAGTTGTCAAATCTAAGCTTACTGTGCTGTTACGGGTAACCCGATAGGGACATGGTTCTGTGTGATTGGTTGTGTTGTCAATACATTGGTCAGAGAACAAATACGGCCCAGTTCGTTCGAACAGTCGTTCTGTAGGTTTGTTGACAGTCACAAGCGTGTCAGATGGTCGGGTCTCAGACAATTGAACTGTATGTTTGGATGACTTGTCCTGCGGTTGTCATGTCCACGACCTTTTTGATTCAGCTGAGTTCATCCGTCCTATGTTTATATTTCACATGCAGCTGCATATAAATCAATATTCCTATATACAATCAATAAAACTGATAAACATGTGCAGTTAAATTGCACTCAGCAAAATTACCTTACCTCATTCTTTCAAATAATCCATAGCAATTCACGTCAACCAAAAATCACAGATCTGTCACTCAAGCTCGTTAGTTAATCCATCCTGACCAGATACATGTAGAATGTTGATCCGTCTATAACAGCTCCAGTAGTTAATGATATCCAATTCACCAGTCTCATCCATTTTGACTAGAGATGTAATGATTTTGATCAATAAAAATATCAAACATTCATGAATCATTCTTAAATGACAAGAAAAAATACAGTTGAGATAATGTAGACACTCCCGATAAGTAAATCCCTCAAATAAATATCAAATTCCACAATAGCGGGGTACCGGAGTGAGTACATGATTAGGCGGGGTGACACCGAGCCAAGGAGGTCATCTCAAGGAGAGAGAGGTTCAGTCAGGTCATCCTTGGGCTCGGTGCAGTTCTCTAGCAGCGTGTTGGTCTCGTGCAGCAGCGGGTGACCGACGTCTACGGCGTGGTTCATTTCGCCGTCCAGAGCGAGGTGCTCCTGGTCCTCCCCAGACAGGATCGGCTCCGAGCTCTCGTGTTGCTCGCCTGGATCATCATCGTGGGGCAGGCTGACCGTGACCTGGCCTCCACCTCCACAGCGGCCGCCCGTGCAGGTGGACTTGTCACAGACGCTGCCGGTGTGTGGCAGACTGCCGTTACGGTTGTGGTCCTGTGAGCTGGACTTGTTGCTGCTGCCCTTTGTCTTGGTGGAGCTGGACGTGCGCTGAACCTCCTCCAGAGAGAGGCCCTCTGTGGTCGTGAACCGTGCGGAGTATCGCCGACTCTTAGCTCCCAGCAGACCACAGCAGAAGTGGTGCTTCATGATGTCACGGAAGCGTTTGTGAAACACGCAGTAAATGAGAAAGTTGACGGAGGAATTGAGGACCTCCAGCGTGTTAGCGAAGTGGATGACGTAGAACCGGTATGGCTGGCTGTCCGATTCATAACTCCAGATGAGCTGGACAACGCGTGCAGGCAACTGACAAATAATGAAGATCAACACGACCATGATCATGACGAGTGTGATGTTGTTGTCGTTCTCGGTGTTGCGACGGACGGATGATGTCATACGCCGTCGCCGCAGCTGTGTGGCCTTGTAGACGATGATGACGCGGGTGTTGACGAAGGCGAGGATGATGAGAGGCATGATGAAGGAGACGATGTAGTACAGGGCGTCCGTGTAGATCCTGTCATACATCGTACTGTTGCCCAGGTCCGTGCGGTTGACTTTCGTTTGGTTGTTGATCGTCACGATCTCCTGCTCAAAGAAGCGTGGAATGTTGTAGACGATGGAGAAGACGGTGACCAAGAACACCTCCTTGTAGACGTTGTTGATGTTACAAAGGTGGGGTGCTCGGTACGGCATGCACACCGCCATAAAGCGGTTCAATGCAATGACCACTGTCTGCCAGATTGTCTGTGTTTGTGCCATGTACATGAGCGGGAAGGTGCACACCCTGATGTAGATCCATGCGGTGTAACCTGCACTGGTCGGCCCAATATCAGAGAACCTGAGGAAACTCTTGATGGAGTTGTGGATGAACCAGAGCAGCAGGAAGATGTTGTCAGCCACTGCCAGCGTTTGAAGCAGGAAGGACGCGACCGGGGTACTCCGATCTTTCTGCAGGACCATGAATGATATTGCGTTGCCGACAAAACCTACTATACACAGCGACCCCATTGCTATTCCATACAATGCCAGTTCAAAAACCTCATTTTGGTAGGGTCCCCTCATGGGTGTCTCCACAGTATGGTTGTAAGCAACACTGACATTGTCTATTTTTTCCGAGAACAAAACCGTTCCCACCGCTTCATTTGTCCCCGCTTCCATCTTCACAAAATTATTACTATCAAAAATTTCAACGAAAAAACTTCACTGAACACAGCTTTATACGTGACACACTAATCTTTTGATCCGTCTCTCACTTCCATAAATCCAACTTTCCAGGTGTAGATCTGTCTTCATTCTTCAAAATACCTGGCCTCGCTTGAACCTCACCAGTTGTCATCAATTTAACAGTCGACACTAATCCAACAGGTGACATTGTTTCCGCGCCTGCTGACAGTTGTGGTCGCACGCTGCGAGACGCTGTTCCCCACATCGGCGGAGTGCGTCCATGACGCTACACATCCATTCAGGAACAGCCAGCGATATCCAGTGTATCCACGATATTCAGTGTGTTTTTTTTGGAGTATGTAAAGGAATATATTATTACTAGTTGCACCTGTTTGGTGTAATTTGATGAGATATGTTCGAAGGTTTGCTGTTGCGGAGGGTGAAAAGAACTGAGAAGTTTTCTAGATGCACAGAAGTATTTTATGCTATGCCGCTGCTGCCTTGTCACAGACTTGTGGCACACATTCGCTTGCTGGCTGGCTTGCTCTGCCAGACACGGCAGAGGCAGTGTAAGTCCACGGCTGGCAGAACCACTGTGCTGATAGGCTGCTGCTCCTGACCTAGCGGGCAGGGCTGGGGGAGCCAGCAAGCGACTGTTGGTAGGGGGCTGGCTGGCTGGAGCAGTACTCTCTCTCTCTCTCACTGAGACCGGGCTCAGTGGTGGATGGTGGCCCGGCTGACTGGGGACAGGCAGGGGACGGGGACACACAAGCGCTGTGGACAATGCAATGCTTGCTGCACTGGATGTAAAGAGTGGCGCCAGCCAAAGCTTTTCCCCTCGGAGCCATTGATCAAGTTAACTCTATGTGCAACATCGAGAGCTATTGTGAACTTCACCATGTGACAGAATTCATGAGTGAAGTGTAAAATTGGGGATTTAGAGATGGGGTTTGTCCAGCTGTAGGGTGTGCATTGGTCATTGTTATAACTACCGGAGTCTCTAATTTCTCATGTGGCTTTCAGTATCCGTGGGCTAAATGTATCATGTGGCGCCTTCCGTATGACAACAATATTATATCCGGGAAAAAGTATCCATTAATGGCAAAGTGCATTAATTCAGATAATACCAAGGTCAAAGTGACCTTGCTAAAATCCATGCACCATTGTATTTATTGTACTCTGGCTGTATAGTGGCTAAAAAGACAGCGAAATGGCCAAGAATGTCATGACCAAGAGTGTGCTTCCCAGAAGAATTGAAAAGAGTTGGTAAAAGGTTTAACAAGCAGCTTGAAGAGGTCCTGCGTGCACGTTATATAGAATCTATAGTGAAAGAAAGAATGCTAATTGTACAGTGTCTGTTACTCATCTAGGAGCATGTTCCAATTTCCTTATCACAGTTTTGTGAGTACCCTGGATGTACATAAAATGATGCACTTCTTAACAATTTGCCATGTCACTGGCACGAATGAATTTTATCTTTCTGTTCACTATCAGACCATTATAAAGTCTTCATTTGTCTCTCTGGTGTAATAATAGCATTATACATTGAATCTATATCCATTCCCTGGTAATCAGTGGGTTCGATGTGACAGGTGTATTGTTGTCATATAGCAAAGCTGAGATGGATTTCACGCGAGCCATAATTTATACAAACTGCGGCTGAAATATCATGTTTACATTAAATTTTATTTCAACTGCAAAAAGTAATTGGACTTCCAGTTACATGTGCACCAACCATGTTAGCAGTAATTGCCACTTTTTTGTTCGCAAAGTCAAGTAATTTGCATAACAGCACTCGAGACATGACTCTTGTGTCAAGTTTGTTGATGTGAGTAAAACTTGATGGGATACTCAGTCGACAGAACTGATAGTATCAGGAAAGTCCCATGTACAGGGATGCAGGATATGGTGTGAGTGTGTCCTGGGGAATTTTCTGATGAGACGGATACCGTCTGCTGTCTCCACGGCATTTTAACATCTCCGTAATTTTGTTATTTATTGCAGCACATCGGTAGATTAATATCAAGTTTCTCTGCCAGGGCAATAATAAAGAATGTAACATGCAGACATGATACATGTATCTATTGATTACTTGTCTGGTCTCGGCGCTAACCAGTGTAACAAACCACAATGCCAGTAAATGGATTGGATGCAAAGTGAATACCTTCATACAGCCACAAAGAATTATCGACCTGTAATGTCTTGTATGCAATATGATACCAGATAGTTTCCAAAGCCATTCACTGCAAAATGCTGTACATTTTAATCATAATTACTTGCAGATAGGTGATACTTATGACCATTTATCATGACTACATTCTCCAAGCCCATCCATATGTTACCTTGGTAACTATGGAAAAACTAGTATATTATCTATGCATCTGCTGCACTCGAGTTCTGTATATACCGGTAGCCATTTTCAAAACAAGCACTGAAGGACAAATTGATAATAAAAACTGGTTTATAGATCTGCCTCGGCAATAGCTGACTGAACTAATCCAGTGCTTTCATGGAACATAATATCTATGTTATTGTGCCACCATTGTTATCACCATTAATTTAACACAGAATCAGATATTTGTAGTTTTCCCAGAATTGATTCACACCTGATGTATTTCACACGTGATGTATCATAATGATATTGACTGGTTGTTTAGATGCAATATGTCAATATCATCACCGTATCACATATTTAATTACAATTTGTCATTGAAGTGCCTGGATATACATGTAATATCAGTTCATTCTGTTGTTGTTATTTTCCATTGCACATTATACTTTAATAAATATAGCCCCAGCAGTAGCCCTCTCTCCAACATAGAAGTCATGGGGTCGGTTGGGAAGCTACACGTTAGACTTTGGCAATTTTGCTGGGTAAAATTTGTCGGGGGATTTTGCCAGGTAATAATTATTGTTCGTGATGTTTTGGTTGAAAACAAGCACAAAATTCCATGCTGAGTATTATCAACGCTAGCTAAATAAGTTGGGACAAAGGATAAGGAAGTCTTAGCTAAGGCTATGATAGATGAATCTTGATTAGACCTAAAAAGGGGCTTCCATGAATGAACTTTCTGGTCATGTTCTTGTGTGGAACTTTTTTCTTTGAAGTTTTCAAGTGTTGAACTTTTTTCGTGTTGACAGATCCAGTTCTACAATTCCTGTTGGCGGGACTGCAGCAGCCTCCTGTTGCCACGGTAGCAGCCAACTCGCTCCAGAACATCTCGTCGCAATGTCGCACCCAGATGACGGAACACTTCAGCGGGCTACTGCAGATCGTAGAAGCCATGGACACCTTCAATGTATCCAACGAGGCAGCTATAGGCCTCCTCAAAGGTGGGTGTTACCTAGCTCAATGTCAAAGTGGATGCCAGGTGAATGAGTATCAAAATATGACCTTGTGATTTTTACTGTAAATATCAATGCAAATATACTGTAAATATGAATGATATAGGTTGTTACCTTAGACCAGTGCTGATCTATGCTTTACATATTGCTGTGAGTAGAAGTTTGACCTTCAATTTCTCGTAGAGAGTCGTGTTTGAGTGTCAGATGCAATTTACGCATATGCATGAGTAGAGGGCAGGCTAATTTTGCCAGAAGTTTGCACAACATCTTAGAAATGGTTAATGTGTTGGGTGATATTTGTGTAGGTTAGATACATGAGATATATCCCAGAAGTAAGGTACCGTATTGGTGCTAATAGTAGCACGGCGTGCCAAAGCAAGACCTCCCGCAGTAGTGCGCGCAAAAATGGGGTCAAACTTGACGTCAAATTCAAGAAAATCGCCCAATTGTATACATATAGCCTTCAATCACTTTCATTGTGATTCGAATAACATAAATGTGTGGATTGGATCATTCCAAGATCTTATTAAACAGATATGAAGTGAATTATAAGGTTACAAAAATCGAACACTTTTGGAGTAAAAAGGGGGCGCTCTACTATTAGGGCACGTGCCACTAATAGGACCAATACAGTAAAAGGGACTGGAATCAACATAGCCAATATATATACTGAATTATGCTCACAGGTGTCAGGAGCCAATTGGTTTGTCTTCATCTCTGTAATATTAGGAATGAATGAATGCTGAGCTATACTGATTGTTTTTCCCTTGCAGATAAATATCACTCAATCCCAATAGCATTTAGTCATGTGTCAGATTTGAGCAGTGAACCAGTAGTAATCATGTACTTGTTGTGTGAAGAGATGTGAAGTGACCTATGCAAGCCCTTGGCGAGTGATGAGGTCACACCATTGACATGGCTGACCCTGTCTCTATTCCACCTGTTGAGACGTCATTGAGCATGTGTGGCTCTGTGGGCTGGCAGCGCCGAGCCGTGCGAGGGAGTGCGGGATTCGAGGGGAGCGGGGCAGCGGGCCACGCTCGGTAACACGAGCGTTTAATTGAGAAGCCGAGCAGGCGACACAGGAAGTAATCAGGAAGCCGAGGGTCGGGACCTGGTCTCGACGTCAACAAGCCGTATAAGTTAATGTGGCCGATCAGTGCGGTGTGGGCGTTAGCATCCAGCCATTAGTGGGAAAATACTCGTCTTCCAATGCAAAGCCATGCCGCTCATTGTACAGTCGTTAAGTCACTCCTACTGGTTCATCGGTTACACGCTCAAGGATCATGGGTAATTCTCCAGTGATATTTTGATACAGGGTTCGTGTGGGGCTTTTATGTGAGCGACGGCAGCATGACTTTCTGTGTTTGTTTATTCTATCAGACAGCCGTCGGTTATGTCCTCCGTCACGTACCAAATTAATCCACTACAACATGTTGACCTTCCCTCAATCACCTCTACGAACACCCTCGGACATCTCAAACACAGTCTCCAGACAATCTTCTGACATAGAAATCATAGCTTGCCATTCACCAGATAATGCTCTGGGGTTTTCATGTTCTGACTATTTCCCAGTTCCACTACTCTTTCGAACAATAAAACACTGATTTTTTCTTCGGTTTCTTCATACAGGGATTAACACATCTCTTGTTTGAGACAGCAAAAATTTCCTGTCCTCTCTCCTTGCTTCCTTTGGAAAGCAGATTATCTCTGGCTTATCTCCTTCCTCCATCTATACAGGAGATGATTTGCTTTTCTTCCTTTGTTCAGACAGCAGATGATTTCTATGTGTCTTCTCTTCCTCCAGACAGCAGATGTTTTGCTGTTTCTTCCTTTTCTTTAGTTGACAGATGGGTTCCAGTTTCTTCCCTCCAGACAGCAGAGGATCTCCTTGTTTCTTCTCTTTCGTCAGACAGCAGATGTTTTGCTGTTTCTTCCTTTTCTTTAGTTGGCAGATGGGTTCCAGTTTCTTCCCTCCAGACAGCAGATGATTTCTTTGTTTCTTCTCTTTCGTCAGACAGCAGATGTTTTGCTGTTTCTTCCTTTTCTTTAGTTGGCAGATGGGTTCCAGTTTCTTCCCTCCAGACAGCAGATGATTTCTTTGTTTTTTCTCTTTCGTCAAACAGCATGGGGTTATTCAACATGGTCGAGTGCGTTAGCTCAAGATTATGTTGAATAACTCCCTGTTACTCGATGGGTTTCTCTATTTTAAACCATACAGAAAACTACTCAGCCGTGACCGGCAGGTGTTTAACCAACATACCGTATTGATTAAACACCTGCGAGAACTATGCAAGTATGGTATAATTTGCAATTTTTTTCTCTTTCTTCAGACAGGAGAGATTTCCCGCTTCTTTCTTCCTTTAACTGTTGACAAATAACTAGATTAGCACACAACATCAATGTTCGTATTTGATTATCAGTAAATTTCCAATGTTTCAATATGCTTAGCTATTTTCCAGATCGCAATAACACATTACATGTACTGTAACCCGTATCAACATAGTGCATTAAAGCTGTATCACACATCAAAATCGCCGAATGATCGATGATGTTTGGGTGCAAATTTTATGGAACCTGTCACCAATATCTAATAGGGTACATTGTCATGTTATGCAAATATTACATGTATTAATACATAGTTGTAAAAAACTGTACATGTATTAAAATGGTTGTTTTGTGCACATATGGTGGTGTTTGATGCAGGATTTTACGTGTGTCCCCTATAGGCACGGCGCTGATCCTGGCACGAATGCCTGCGGACAAAATAACAGAGAGTCTCCGGCAACTGTGTGGCTATCAGATCTCCACTCTTGGCAAGGTCAGTGTGGCGAAGGATTGAGGGGAGGACGGGTGGGGAGGAGTGATGCTGTGATATGTATTCTACCTAAGAATAGCAAATACAGATCAACAAACCAGACAGTCACCAGCGGCTCAATGCAAGGCTTAGACTTGGTCATTTAGAAATCCCCTTTTCCTGTTTCCAGTAATGGATTCCAGATACCAAAGCCCCATAGCTCATTCACATTTTTAGGTTACCGGACCTATGGTCCGATAACCTATTGGCATGGCGTTGCGTCCGTCGTCGTCCGTCGTCGCCCACATTTTTATCTTTTTTGTTCACGGGCGAATTCTTCTGAAATTTTGCACAAAAATACTTAAAAATAATTCAAGAAGGAGGTATCTTTTAGTTTTTTGATTTTCGCCTTTTTTTTAAAATGGCGGCCGTTTTCGACAAAAAATGCCTGATTTTGGACTTTTGTGGCCATTTTCTCAAAATCTGTTCTATAACTTTTTTTCTTTTTGATACATAACACTCCTCATATGTACTCCTATGATGTCTATAAATTTCGTTGCGCTTGAATCGCTCGAAGTGAGCCATTTTGCCCCAAACTCGGCCCAAATGGGCCTTTCCCATGTTAAATTCTCCTATGCTTTATAATGGGACACATTATGCCTAACATCTCACTTAATATTGAGATTAGAGACTAGGAATCAATTGTGGACATATAGGAAATGATATATGCTGAATATTCTCGTGACCTTGAATTTGACCTCTGACCTCAATTTCAAGGTCAGAGCACAAAATGGCTGATATCTCGCTTATTATCGACTCTACAGCTTAGGAATCAATTGTGGACATATAGGAAATGATATATGCTGAATATTCTGATGACCTTGAATTTGACCTTTGACCCCATTTTCAAGGTCATAGGACAAAATGGCTAATATCTCGCTTGTTATCGACTTTACAGCTTAGGAATCAGTTATGAACATATAGGAAATGATATATGCAGGTTATTGTCATGACCTTGAATTTGACCTTTGACCTCATTTTCAAGGTCACAGGACAAAATGGCTAATATCTCACTTATTATCGGTTTTACAGCTTAGGAATCAATTGTGGACATGTAGAAAATGATATATGCTGATCATTCTCGTGACCTTGAATTTGACCTCTGACCTCATTTTCAAGGTCCAAGGACAAACTGGCTCATATCTTGCTCCTCTATTGACTGTATGGCTTGGGAATCAATTGTGGACATGATATAGAAAATGATATACACTGAATATTTTGATGACCTTGAATTTGACCTTTGCCCCTTCATTTTCAAGGCCACAGCACAAAATTGCTAATATCTCGCTGATTATTGAATTTACAGCTTAGCAATCAACTGTGGACATGATATATGCTTAATGTTATATATGCTGAATATTCTCTTGACCTTGAATTCAACCAGTGACCTGGCTAACATCTAAAATATTAAATATTGTCCGGTAACCTATCTTTGGCCCTTGGCCTAATTTTGTTAATATGGTAAAAAGTAAAAAAAAAATTAGCCATGCATATGAAATGCATTATCAGTGTGTATACCTTGCACACCATCAGACAAGTTTGATGTGAACAAAATACTTGTGCGGAAAAAGAGTGTAGACTGTACTGTGAATATTTTAGTGGAAAAAGAGTGATATTGCATTCACTTGTATCAGGTGATATCCCGGGTACTTGATGATTGTTTTATTCATGGTAAAATACATCCATATCCTCAATATATGATAACAGGTGGTGTTCTGTTGGATCATATTAAACCACAGGATATTCATGCATAGAAGAACACTTTCCACAGAGAGTTTTATTGACAACATGACCTTCAAGCTTAGTGGAAATCGACTTGTGTCTACACGTTATGATATAATTATGTCAATTATCCAACACATCATCTGGTGTTGACAGGAGATCAAAAGCTCCAATATGTTATATTGATCCATTAAACCATAATTTACTCAAGCTAACACAGCTGGTGATGCAAACGTGCAGAATAATGTAATGAGTAATGTATTTATGAAGGTAATGTCATTTTAAGAAACCTGTTTGATCTAGAGCAATTTTAGGCTTTAGTAAAGATAGGTCTCTATGCTGTTTCTTAATCATACGGAATATCAGTACTCATACAATGCATGGAATTCGAAATAATTCCTGGAATCTGAACTGTTTTGATAAGATACTACGTCATAATGCTATGGTGCCACCATACCAAATTGGCATTACAGCGGCATAGTTACTGCCGAGTATAGATGTATATGCCATAATTAGACAAATAAGGTATACAATGTCAATGTAATGAAAGATATGAGGTTTCGCTACAGATCTTGGAGAATGACCAGCAGAAGGTGATTGCTGGGAGTAAGACACATGACCCCTGTGTGTGGCTGGATAGGCTCGCGGCAATCTTCAGGTAACGTATCCGATACTCACAGACAGCACATCAACTAACCCACTTACCTGACTTGGATGTCGGGGAATATAACCAGGATCAAAGGCGTGTCTGAAGTCACTAGCTTGTAGTCAGTACATGTTATAATTGCTAGGGACTTTTGTTGAATTACAATGATCCCAAAAGCATGTCAATAATTTTTGTATACCTAAGGCCTAAAGATACTATCTTATATCTGTTTCATAACGAGACTCCTATAGAAATATTCTTGTCTCTATCAGGCACATAAATCCGCCGTCAGTGGACAAAGACGACCATCCCTGTCAACCAGTTATTTTGGAGGTAATTACACACTATTTGCTATGTGTCGTCTTCAATAAAGACATGGCTGACTCTCATACCAGTTGTGTGACGGACATGTGCATTACGTATACATTGTATACACAATCACGAAAATTCATATTTGGAAATTCTGAAAATGTTAAGTTCACAACTATATAAACCTAATGAAACATGTTGTGTCAGCAAAATACAATCCATGTTCTTGAGATGATTGATATAGAAGAATGAGACTATACTGGTTTTTGCGTTGACAGATCTGGCCGGTCCTCTCTACAACCTGTGACAAGTACCAGGGAGACGTTCGTATCATCGAGCGCTGCTGTCGTTGTATACGATTCGTCGTCCGCTGCCTCGGCAAACAGTCCTCAGCCCTCCTCACCCCTCTAGTCACCCAGGTAACCATAGTAACAGGAACAGGCTGAGAAATTAACACTTGAGGCTGTAGTGTTAATTTCTTGAAACTACCAAGCAACTGTCTCATTCCTTTTGATGAATTACCGGTAATCAATGAAGTTAGTTTAACTTTTGCTGTCCAGATTTACTCGAAAGTCCACAAGGTGCTTGACGTTTGTTGACTGCCTCATTTGTATGAAGTACAAGCTCCCGTTTTGCCTGGTTTACAGATGATCCGTCTTTATGAGTTACACCAGCACTCGTGTTTCCTCTACCTAGCCAGTATACTCGTGGATGAGTACGGAACGGATGCAAACTGTGTCCAGGGACTCTTAGACATGCTCCAGGTAACTGAAATCCATCACTTGACCTTTTATTATCTAACACATGGCTGGTTGGATATTAAGTTAATATTCATGCAGAGGATTGATTTTACAGAGGTCAATACTGCTAGAGTAACACTGTAGAAACACTTCCTGAATGAACATTGCAGAAGTGTATCTCCTGATCATGTCGTACAAATTAAAGGCATGTTCCTGTCACATTGCAGGCGTTCACTGCTCCAACCTTCAAGTTGCTAGAGCAGGAGAATGGCTTGAGGAATCATCCAGATACTGTGGATGACTTGTTCCGCTTATGTATGAGGTAAATACGAGATATTTATTTGAAGACAAGTAAAGTTGAACATGGCCATTCTGATAATCAGGGCCGATATCAAAATTCCTTTTCAACAAGAAAATGCAGCTACCTGCGGGAGACGACATTAGAGCTCGAGCACACCATCAGCACCACGAGACCTGAATATATCTTACACAACGTCCCCCCCCCCTCCCCTTACAAAAAAAAAAGAAAATTGAAACATATCATGTCCCACATGATTCCAATTCATTTCCGTATATTATGATGAAACACATAGGCCTACTTCAATCATATTCCTAATGAGTAAACATTTATTTTGAACTCAATGAAACAGATACGCCTGATAAAATGATATTGGACATCAATAAAATATCCTTAAAATATTGGAAACTATGAGGAATATCTGCGTCTGATATCATGATATAGATAACACATGCATACTGAGCAAATTAAAAGACCAGTTCAAAATAAAAAGGTTTCGCAACCCAGCATGGAACACCTTGTCATGTGATAAAATATGTCCAATTACGGTAAATGTAGTCGTGGTACCGCAGACGAATCGTTGTGTTTACTTCATGACGCCAAAGAAGGCCACACGCAAGGTTACATGTACATGCATGCACAAAATGCTGCACAGAAAATTGTGCGTTCCAAAGTACGCGTCATTGCGGTAAAATTTGCTTTGCATTCTGGGAACGTGAATTTCCATCAGCTCCGCCATTTTGACGCTTTCCAGAGGAGCTGACCATTTTGCGTAATTTTCTCAAATCTAACACATCGATTTATGCATTATATATCTGTGGAATATTCAAAGCTTGCCATCAAATCGAGAGATTTTATGTCAAGGACGAAGAAAATCCTCATTTGAAGTAGGTGTACAAAGGTTTACATGCGAAAACGGGCGTCGATAGGTTGGCATGAAACCTCCATGAAAAAGTCAGCACATAGACATGTAGAGAGTTGGGGGCTTCGCCCCCAACGCTCTAATGTCAAAAATTTCCATCGTCGCACTTGACTAATAGAGAGTTTATCACAACGCTACGACAGGTTTACCCAGCGAGCCCCCACACCGTTTCTACAGTGTACAGTCATCAAACCCCTCCTCTGCTGTGCCATTGCCGCCTGTGGTCTTGACCACCGTGAGGCAAACGCTTCCGTCACCAAGTTCCTTGTCGAGTTCATCAAAGCTGCTAGGGAGAAAGAGGTTTGTTATTCACAATCTTCAATGCTGCAACCTTAATTCTTTCCTGGTGCTTGCTTCTGAAAAAAATTAAGAAGCTGAATCTGTGAAAATTTGTTGCGTAACTTTGTCATTTTTCTGCAAAATTTGGCTGAGTTTCGAGTTGTGTGTCAGAGTCCGTTCAATTGTCTTGTACAGACAAAGGAGGATTTTACGCTGCGGAAGACGCTGGTGACGGCACTGCTCCAGGAGCACGGCCAAGCTCTAGTTCAGGCTCTGCTCAACTCGTGTGTGTTCTGCCTCTCCTCCTACATGATGCCCGACTCCGCAGACGTCCTGTACGAACTCATGCTAGTCGACAGACCTGTACGTACCTAATATCTACATTTAGGTTTGACATGCTTTTATGACAAGCGTTAATGACGTTTGCATGCCACTAAGTATTCAGTATTTCTGACGTGCATTCATTAATAGCCACAAAGTTAGGATGTGTATATCATTTTGTTCATTTCAGTCAGTATCCCAGATATTTCACATTGTTTCCATATATTTCAGTCATTATCCCATGAATTTCCTATTGATTTCCATGAATTTCTGTCATCCCATATATTTCACCCTGTATCCCATGCATTTCAGATAGTGTACCATATATTTCAGTTCATTTTCCCATATTTTTCACACTGTCCCATATATTTCAGTATCCCATATATTTCACACTGTCCCATATATTTCAGTATCCCATATATTTCAGACTGTGACCCATATATTTCGATCAGTTTCTCATATATTTCAGTCAGTATCCCATATATTTAACTTAGCTTTCTGTATATTTAAATCAATTTTCTGTATATTTCACTCAGTATTTTATACATTCTAGTCGGTGTGCCAGTGGCTAGAACACGCATTGAAGTCTCTCCCCACTCAGGGAGCTGGCGGCGCCCCCACGGCCACTCACAAACAGCTGACCGACTTCCACAAAACTGTCACCATGTAAGCACTTTGTCTTCTGAGAATGGGAACGTGACAATTCGCACTTGATGTGTGTTTGGAACATAATATGAAAAGATGTGTGAATATTATATCTTTCATAAAAAATGTGTAATGAGTTTTGATTATGTTTTACCATCATAAAATGTGATTATAATGATGTCTGGAATAATTTCTGTGTTCCAGTGCGGATGAGGTCAAATCAGTGACGAGAGGGATTCGAGAATTCTCCCGACTCTTCAGATGAATCTCGTGAAACTGAACAAAATTGTTTGTTGTGCCTTGCTATTGTGAAATATTAAAAAGCAGATAGCTTTGCCAGGATTTAACTACATTTTAAAAACACATTTAACACAAACTACTTGAGTTTTTTTTTCTCTCACGGAAATAAGGAACGGAAATATGAATGAGTATTACTTAGTTTCAAATTAATGTATTGATATTCTGTTAAATATTGTTCCTCATGCTGAGCTTGGATTTGTAACTTTACCAAATTGGTGCCTGTGTTTAAATGGCATAGAAATTGCAAGGAGGTTACTCATTTGAAGTGGTATTGCAGAGCATCTGGATTTTGTACGCTTGCTTCCAAGGTTGTGCAATTGTGTTGACCTCGTGTATTTAGGCGGTTGATTCCACTGTGTGTTCACTCAGTGCTGTGTGAGAGAAGCTGTGTGTTACCACTGTGTGTGCGTGTAATATCCACCATGTGATGTCTAGTGCCTTGGGAGAGGACTGTGGGAAGCTTTGTCTGGGGTTGTGTGAGTTGATACTTGTAAACAGAATGTTGTACTATTGTTGTCCTTACAAATACTTGGGTGTTGTGATTTAACATGAGAATGTGAGGAACGATTCTAGAGCTACACAAAGATATGTGACTCCCACCAAATAACCGTGACAGGGAAAACTGGTTTATTCCGTGGGACTGTATAGACAATGAAGCATTATCTGGACAAGTACAGCTAGGTATTGGCCAATTCCTACCACTCTCAAACGTGATTCCGTCTATGACATATGTCACGCATTTTACATCTAATTCGATGGGAGTTTGCGTAGCTATAAGATCGTTGATGTGACCATTCACACTCGTGAAATCTTGTCTATAATGTAACGAAATATTTAACAGTGACCAGCTGGTGACCAACATACTATTTGTTGTATTAGATTTTGGTCCCAGAACTGTTTTGAAATGTAAGGGGGGAGTGAAGATTATGTGTTGTGTTTATGGATAGTACAAGATTGCATAGTTTAACAAGTTGGGGTTTAGGAGTGAATCTGTCTCACCTGCTTGGCAGTTGACTGTGTGTGTTGTAGGCATTTTCTTGACTTTCATCTGTGTGATATACTAGTAGATGTGTCAAAGTATAGGCTGTAGCTTGTAGATAGATCAGCTTTTGTAATATATAGTTTTAGATGCATAGACGTTCGAAAAAAAATGTTTATTACAATACAATGTTATGCATGCCTTGCAAGTTACCAAAGTGTATCAATGAAATAAAACAGGATTTTGTCAGCTAAGATATTAAAGATGCATTGTAGAGAAGCTTTTGCCGATATTTATGATGTGTAGCCGTAGGAACTGTGCCAGGGTTTGTGTGTAAAAGAACAAAACAGAAACATCAGGAATTCTTTCTAAAATTGTGTCCAACAAACCAGATACCCTACCTAGTGTAGAGTATTCGGTTGTGTAACCTGACCGACATTCTAAAATTATAGATTTTGTTATTTAAGTTATTAATTCATTTAAAACTAACTTTGAAACATTATTCAAGCAGAGTTTAGTGATTTTCAAGTTGGTATCTTTTGATCAGAGCTCTACATAAGAGTACATGTAAGATGTTGAGGCTATATGATAATAAAATACCATACCCTGCGAAAGGTGAGACGATGTTTAAGGCTTATTGTTCAACTTGCCCATTTTAGTGTGTTAGTAGGATTTTGCATAGGGCATGCACATAGACATTTGACACTGAGAATTATTTGATTGCAAGAACTGTGTTTTCAGAACATGTACAAACTTAGTTATTGATAAATAGGGTTTAGTTTTGATTATTGGAAATTATTGCTTACTTAATGATATGAATATAAAGGAATGACATGATTATGGATGATAAATGATACTGAATGTGCCTGAATGAAATCCTATGTAATCTGCCATCCATCGCCTATTTCCACACACAAAACTTGCACTTTGACATTTCGATGTGTAATTACAAACCCGATATGTGTGCAGGATTTATGCAAGTCTACATTGCAAAATTATCAGAATGAATGTATAAATTGATGTATAAACTTGAAAAACTTATTTATATTAGGACATGCTAAGAACATTAGATAACACTGCAATATGTTCACTGTAACTTGAGACACTGTTTCCTCCCAATAAATAGGTAAGCTAATGAATTTGACATTTTAAAATTCACGTAATTGTATGGTATGGATTCCGCAAGTTTTTCCGCGTTAGTTGTAGCAGCAGAAATGGGTTATTTTGTCCTTGGACCGATAAATATTTCCTTGCTATGTTACGCCTGATGCATGAGTTCTCATTGTAATTTTCTTGCATTATAGAACAAGGTCATGCTGTTTTATTTGTTAGTGTCAAATAAATTTTACATACAGCAAGACATTTTGTGTTGATTCATTGTATCTCCGAATGAGTAGTGGGATTTGCCATGTTACTGTCTCGTCCACAAAACTTCACTTCTAGTCACACCACAGTTTGACATTGCAGTGGTCTTGTACAATTGTGAGGGTATTTCTTGGAGTTAGTTTGATCGCCAACTGATTCTCCTGGAATCATGCATGGAAACTAAGTTATTATTTAACACTTGTTGAGTCTTATTTGGGCTTCGGTTAGTGACTGGCATGACCAAATTATATACTGATTTTAGCTGAAAATGAGGCCGGATTAAGCTAATCTATTAGCATTGAACATTGACAAGAAGTAATACATGACCTTCAATATTGTGATTTGATATTGGATTACTGTAAAACGACTAATTTTGGCGGCTTTTAAATTTGGCAGTTGTGAGCCCCACGTTATTTGGCAGAGATTTAATTTGGAGGTTTCAGAACCATATATCTTAACATGTGTCTTTTTACCGAAGTACTTTGATGGTGCATACATTATGTTATTTCTAACAAATCCCCCATTTTCCTGGTAAGTGTAAAATTTATCTCCTCCTATCAGAAGTATTCGTGTCTGGAGAATAATATCAGCATTATATCTATATCCATCATGTCCACTTGCCAGTATTCTATGTATATGATCAGTGGGTGCGATGCGACAAATGTCTTTGATATCATATATTGAAATTGAGATGGATTTCATGCGAGCCATAAAAATTACAAACGCAATAAAACTAGCTCAAATATCATGCTTACATTGAATTTTATTCCGACTACAGAAATTAATTGAACTTCCCATTGCATGTGTACTAACCATGTTAACAGTAATTGCCACATTTTTGTTAAGCAAAGTTCAGTCTCTGGATCAATAGCACTCGAGACATGACTCTGGTGTCAAGTTGTGAAGTGAGTGAATGGGGACGCAATCGATAGAACTGATAGTATCGGGGAAGTCCTATGTAATGGGTTGTGAGCTATGGTGTGATTGTAAACTTTCTGATGAGACGGTAACCATCTGCTGTTTCCACGGCATTTTAACATCTCCACAATTTTGGTATTTATTGTAGCACATCAGCAGATTACCATAAAGTTTCTCTGCCAGGGCAATAATAAAGAATGTAACATGCAGACATGATACATGTTTCTATTGATTACTTGTCTGGTCTCGGCGCTAACCAGTGTAAAAAACCACCTTGCCAGTAAATGGATTGGATGCAAAGTGAATACCTTCATACAGCCAAAAAGAATTATCGACCTGTGATGTCTTGTATATAGTATGATACCATATACTTAGTTTCAAAAATCATTCACTGCAAAATGCTGAACTTTACTTGATGATACTTATAACCATGTATCATGACCACACTCTCGATGTCCATTCACATATTATCTTGGTGACTATAAAAATACATTGTATTTTCTATACATCTGCTGCATCAAAAGTTTTGTATATAGTCATTTTCAAAACAAGCACTGACGGACAAATTGATAATAAACACTGGTTTATAGATTTGCTTTTGCGACGGCTGAATGAACTAATCCAGTGTTTTCATAGAACATGTGAAGACACAAGTTCGTGTTATGTTTATTCTGCCATCATTGGTATCAAGATCAATTTGACACAGATATTTGTTGTTTTCCCCCAAAAAAATGTGCACATGATGTATCATAATTATGTTGACTTATTATTTTGATGCAATATGTCATGTCATATATGTAATAAAAAATTGATTGCAACTTCACCGAAATGTGTGTATGTATACACCCAACATCAATTTAATGTTTTTTGGGGTTTTTTTTCCATCCTACGTTACTACATTATTGGACCTAGCCCCAGCAGTGGATCTCAACCTAGAAATCATTTTCACTAATAGCCTTAGTTTCAAGTCCATTTCGTTGAAGACAATTTCACCATGTAAAATTTGTCAGTCGTATTGATTGCTGAAGTCAAGCATAAGATTCCTTCCATTCAATGCCGAAACGTCAACACTAGATCAATATGTCTGGATAAGAAATAAAGAAGTCTTGGTTCCCCCAACTACCCCACCGATTTCCAGGCTGTAGAGAACCAATGCTGGGGTTATATTAGATACATTATAGTTAGACTTAACAGATTGGACCCACTCGTGTATACATTTTCTAGTCATGTTCTTGATTGTGGGGAACCTAAAAATGAAGTTTCAACTGTTTGAATTTTTCAAGTGCTAACAGATCCAGTTACAGATGGCAGGAATGTAGTAACCTCTTGTTGCCACGAAGCAGTCAACATACTCCATAACATCTCGTCACAATATTGTACCCAGATGACGGAACATTTCAGAAATAGGCCTTCTCAAAGGTGGGTGTTACCTTTGTGAATGTCAGAGATAGGCCTCCTCAAAAGTGGGTGTTACCTTTGTGAATGTCAGAGACAGGCCTCCTCAAAAGTGGGTGTTACCTTTGTGAGTGTCAGAGATAGGCCTCCTCAAAAGTGGGTGTTACCTTTGTGAGTGTCAGAGATAGGCCTCCTCAAAAGTGGGTGTTACCTTTGTGAATGTCAGAGATAGGCCTCCTCAAAAGTGGGTGCTATCTTTGTGAGTGTCAGGGATAGGCCTCCTCAAAGGTGGGTGTTACTTGCGTGGATGTCAAAGATAGGCTTCCTCAAAGGTGGGTATTACCTTTGTGAATGTCAGAGATAAGAATACTCAAAGTCGGGTGTTATCTTCGTGAGTGTCAGGAATAGGCCTCTTCAAAGGTGGTTGTTACTTTTGTAGATGTCAGAGAAAGGATCTCAAAGTAGTGTGTTACCTTTGTGAGTGTTAGAGATAGGCCTCATCAAAGGTGGGTGTTACTCTCGTGAATGTCAGAGATAGGCCTTCTCGAAGGTGGGTGTTACCTTTGTAAGTGTCAGAGATAGGCCTCCTCAAAGGTGGATGTTACCTTTGTGGATGTCAGAGATGGGCTCCTCAAAGGTGGGTGTTACCTTTGTGAATGTCAAAGAAGCCCTCCTCGAAGGTGGGTGTTACCTTTGTGGATGTCAGAGATAAGCCTTCTCAGAGGTGGGTGTTACCTTTGTGAATTTCAGAGATAGACCTCCTCAAAGGTGGGTGTTACCTTTGTTTATGTCAAAGATAAGCCTCCTCAAAGGTGGGTGTTACCTTTGTGAATGTCAGAGATAGGCCTCCTCAAATGTGGGTGTTACCTTCGTCAGTGTCAGAGATAGGCCTTCCCAAAGATGGGTGTTACCTTTGTAAGTGTCAGAGATAGGCCTCTTCAAAGGTGGGTGTTACTTTTGTGGATGTCAGAGATAGGCTTTCTCAAAGGTGGGTGTTACCTTTGTGAATGTCAGAGATAGACCTCCTCAAAGGCGAATGTTACCTTTGTGAGTGTCAGATATAGGCCTCCTCAAAGGTGGGTGTTACCTTTGTGAATGTCAGAGATAAACCTCCTCAAATGTGAATGTTACCTCTGTGAGTGTCAAAGATAGGCCTCCTCAAAGGTGGGTGTTACTTTTTCGGATGTCAGAGAGAGGATCTCAAAGGTGGGTGTTACCTTTGTCAGTGTCAAAGATAGGCCACCTCAGAGGTGGGTGTTACCTTTGTGAATGTCAGAGATAGGCCTCCTCAAAGGTGGGTGTTACCTTTATACCTTGTGTCAGAAATAGACCTCCTCGAAGGTGGATGTTACCTTCGTGAATGTCAGAGATAGGCCTTCTCAAAGGTGGGTGTTACCTTTGTCAGTGTCAGAGATAGGCCTTCCCAAAGATGAGTGTTACCTTTGTAAGTGTCAGAGATAGGCCTCTTCAAAGGTGGGTGTTACTTTTGTGGATGTCAGAGAACTGATCTCAAAGGTGGGTGTTACCTTTGTGAATGTCAAAAATAGGCCTCCTCAAAAGTGGGTGTTACCTTTGTGAGTGTCAGAGATAGGCCTTCCCAAAGATGGGTGTTACCTTTGTAAGTGTCAGAGATAGGCCTCTTCAAAGGTGGGTGTTACTTTTGTGGATGTCAGAGAAATGATCTCAAAAGTGGGTGTTACATTTGTGAATGTCAAAAATATCCCAGAGGTGGATATTACCTTTGTGGATGTCAGAGATAGGCCTCCTCAGAGGTGGGTGTTACCTTTGTGAATTTCAAAGGTAAATTACCTTTGTCAAAGAAGCCCTCCTCGAAGGTGGGTGTTACCTTTGGCCATTTACGGGGGTTCATGAGTTTCCCTGTCATTTTTGTTTTCTCTCACTTCGTATGCCTGATATGACTTTCTGTCCCCGGACTATGAGATTGGATAACGGACCCTGTTTTGTTTGCTCGGAATACTTGATACTGGGTATTGATTCCACGTCTATCAGAGATAGACTTCCTCAAAGGTGAATGTTACCTTTCTGAGTATCAGAGATAGGCCTCCTCAAAGGTGGGTGTTACCTTTCTGAATGTCAGAGACAGGCCTTCGCAAAGGTGGGTGTTACCTTTGTGGATGTCAGAAATAGGCTTCTCAAAGGTGGGTGTTACTTTTGTGAATGTCAAAGAAGCCCTTCTCAAAGGTGGATGTTACCTTTGTGGATGTCAGAGATAGGCTCCTCAAAGGTGGGTGTTACCTTTGTGAATGTCAAAGAAGCCCTCCTCAAAGGTGGGTGTTACCCTTGTGGATGTCAGAGATAGGCTCCTCAAAGGTAGGTGTTACCTTTGTGATTGTCATAGAAGCCGTCCTCAAAGGTGGGTGTTACCTTTGTGGATGTCAAAGAAGTTGAGACCAGTATCAAAATATGGCATTGAATATAATTGTAAAAAATCAATATTTTGTAACTAGCAATGTTTGCTGAATGAATTTAACATCTTGAAAATTGGTTGTTTTCTTAGACCAGTACTGATATATGCTTTATATAATTAGATGCTTTATATAATTCCAGTTTTGATACTGGAAGTTGAGACCAGTATCAAAATATAGCATTGACTATAATTGTAAAAAATCAATGTTTTGTAACTAGCAATGTTTGCTGAATGAATTTAACATCTTGATAATTGGCTGTTTTCTTAGACCAGTACTGATATATGCTTTATATAATTAGAAATTTTACCTTCATCGGTTTGTGGCGTGTCGTGCTTGAGTGTTAGATGAAGTTTCGGCATGTTTATGAGATGGGAGTAGGCTAATTTTGCCGAAACTTGGCACAAACATCTTAGAAATGGCATATGTGTTGAGGGTATTCATGTTTCTCAGATACATGAGAAATCCACTATTTCACCATGAAACGAAGCATAGGTACCTGAAATACTGTAGATGGAAATGAAGTTGACACTCTTATTTCATATCCTGAATTATGTTAACAGGTGTCAAAATGGGCAACCAGTCTGTCTCCATTTCTGTCATATTAAAAATAAGTACTGAACTGTCTGCAATAGCTTCCTTCCGTCTCTTGTGGATATATCTATGCTGGATGAAACTTCGTCAGAGTATATAAAGAGCATGGAATCGTATGTCCAGGTGAGCAGTGAAGTAGTAGTAATACATTATTGTTGTGTGAAGAGAAGTTATATATAAGCACTTGGCGAGTGATGAGGTCACATTTGTGATTGGCACGAATGACCCCATCTACTCTCCATCTTCATAGTCACATATCCACTATTGAGGATGTGTGGCTTTGTGGCTGGCAGTGCCGAGCCCTGCGAGGAAGTGCAGGATTCGAGAGGAGCATTGTAGCGGAGCAGTGGGCCGGGCTCGGTAACACAATGGCTTAATATGAGATAATGCACTGATGAGAGAGGTGTGATATCACTATCAGATCGAGGCGCAGCCGAGATCTGATGGTGATATCACACCGAGTATCATCAGTGTATTATCTGCCATAAATCCCGTGAACATATCTGCAAATTTAGTAGTGATATCAACGCCGTCTTCAATCTGATATCACCCCCTAGGGGTTTATTTGAGTCAAGCAGACGATTGAGTCGAGTGTATTATAGGCGTTAGCATCAGACGATTGGTGGAAAAATATTTGCCTTCCTCATCAGAGCCATGCCACTCATTATGCAGTCGTTAACTGTCAATACTACTAGTTCAACTGTTACCTGCTCAAAGATCAAGGGGTATTTCTTCGGCAGCAGGTTTATACGAGGTTCGTGTGGGGCTCTTATGTGAGCCATGGGAGCATGATTTTCTTTGTTTGTTCATTCAATCAGAAAAGTAGTAGTAATGTTCCTCGTCACATACTGAATTAATGCAGTACAACATTGTCCTTTCGAACACTCCTCCAAACACCCTCGGATATGTCAAACACCTTCTCCATACATGTCTTCAGACATAGAAATCATAGCCTCTCATTCACCAGATATTGCTGAGTTACTGATTTGGTGTATTCATATACCGAATATCTCCCAGTTTGAACTTTCATTCAACGATACATGATTTTGTGCCTCAGTTTTCTTTATACATTAACACGTCTCTTTCCTTGTTTGAGACACCAAAGAATTCCTGCCTTGTCTCCCTCTTATCTTCCTGTGGAAATCAGATTATTTCTGTCCTGTTTCTTCCACACCAGACAGCAGATGTTTTCCTGTTTCTTTATCTGTTCAGACAGTAGACGTTTTCATGTTGCTCCCTTTGTTCTTCCTTTTCTTCAAATGGCATATCTTGTCCTGTTTCTTCTTTTTCTGCAAATGGTAAATCTTGTCCTGTTTCTTTTCTTTCTTCAAATGACAGATCTTTTCCTGTTCCTTTCCTTTGTAATTATTTTCTCTTTTTTCCTTTAGACAGAAATGTTTTCCTGCTTTCCAGTTGCTTATTTTTTTCTTGAGGCCGCAGATATTTTCTTATTTTTTTGTTCTTCAGATATCAGATATTTCACTATATTATGCTCGAACATAACTTGAATCACACTGCTTCAAGGGATACAAAGCACCCAGAATGGCGGTAATGTAAATGAACTCAAAATATCTCCACCAGAAACTCGCAATAAAATCAATTAAAAAGGGGCGTCTGTTTGGGCATGCAAGTGCAGATATAAAACTGTTGTTTTCTTCGTTCGATCAGAAAGGTGTGGGAAAATAAATAACTTAATGACAACATCACTTTAATCGAATGGCAGATTTTCTATGGTTTTTTTTCTTCTTTCGTCTTTTGGCAGATGTTTTCTGTTCCTTTAATTTCTTCAGACATCAGATGTTTTCTTGTTTTTCTCTCTTTTCTCAGACCGAAGATGTTTCCTGTTTCTTCTTTTTCTTCAGATAGGAGATGTTTTCTTGTGTCTTCTCTTTTAAACAACATATATTCTCATGTTTCCTTCTTTCAGACAGCAGATGTTTTCCAGTCTCTTCCCTGTCTTCACACAGCATATGATTTTCTGTTTCTTCCCTTTCTTCAGATTGTCCTGTTTGTCCCTTTGTTTAGATAGCAGATGTTTTGTTGTTTGTTGTTTTTGTTCAGAGAGGTGATGCTTCTCTGTTTCTTTCATGTGTCCAGACAGCATATGTTTCCATTCTTTTCTTCTTTTGTGCATACAGCAACTATTGATTTTTTCTTTCCTTCCTACTACCTTTATTCAGACAGCATAGAATATTCATGACATTGCAGACATTTTTCATCAATAGGATCAAATTCACAGGAGACAAATGTGTATTTTATGATGTCGCCTCCTGATTGTATCGCCTAAATGTCATTTAGCCCTGATGAATTTATACTGTGTAAACTATCACAGGAAGGTTTTTGTTTGTAAAACATTCCTACTTGACTCCATTTCTCCGTGGGTTTACTGACCTTAGTGTCAGCTGTTGACAAATTATGATATTGACCCACATGTGTAGTGTTTGTCTTTGATCAGTAAATTTCCAATGCTATAATATGCTCAGTTACAGTACAATTTGCAATCACAAAGCTACATGCAATAGTATTTATATTGTGTTTTAGCTATAGGAATCACATAATAAACTGCACATTACTATAAATGTATGATCATATTTGTGTGAAATTTCTATGAAACCCATGCAGTTACATTTTCCAAGTGGGTGCGTTGTCATTGCAAATATATTGTATTAATATATGTTTATGGTAAACATTATGCATGGAAATGACTGTTGTGTATCATTACACATCACAGTCTTAACTTGTGACTTTTCTCATTGTGTTGGTGTTTGATGCACGTTCTGGCCCATGTATCGCAGGATACTATTTCTTCTAAATTCCATGATGTACAAAAATGAGTCAGTAGTCGGTTGGGTTATGTAATGATTTTCAAACCAATGGGAAATTTCTGCTACAATCTTTGAAAATTTCAGAGAATATAGCCAAAACATACTCCAACCCGAAACCACTTGATACCAATTTTTTCCATGCTCGGTATGACCGCCATCTTGATTTTCAAAATGGCCGCCATTCTGCAATCATTTCAGCATGTTTTTATTTTGAGGGTGTTATTAGTCCAGTTGCCAAACCATAATACCCACATATTTTGGGTTTTTCAAGGCACTCAAATGTAAAATCCTTCGTTTTCCACCCAGACAGATTTGAGAAACTTTTCTAATTTGCATAAATCCAAGATGGCCGCCACTAATTTTGAGCAAAACAAGGCATGACTATAACTTTTGATAAAATCATGCTAGAATATTGATTTCGATGTCTAACCATAGGTTTTCATATATTGCGGATACAATGCGCATATTTAGAAATTGCCAAGATATATCTGAACAGAGATAATTAGCATAATTAGTCATCCCGAGTGAAAATCAGGCGCCCTTATATATATATTTTTTCCCATGCGGTTTGGTTTCCGGATCATAACTCTTGAACGCCTCAATCTATCTTTCCGAAACTTTCACAGCTCATCCGTTATGCTTTGCTTCATCCTCCTATCGTTTTTCGTCAAGATCCAAAATCCAAGATGGCCGCCAGCGGCCATTTTGAAAAAAAAATCGGGCGATTCCTGTCAATGTCATAATTTGTTTCAGGCAATTACCAGGAGAAAAACATTTTTTGGGTGTATTTTTTCTTTGGACTTTTTCCCTCACCTGCACCCATGCAGATGCTGGTTACACTGTGAAGCCTGGTCGGTCATGGAGACACTGGTGCAAGGATCCACTGTAACTAGGTCAGTTTACTGTAATCACTGACTGACTGTCACTGTGCCTGGAATTACCGTCAGCCGGGCTAATCTACATGTAGTAGAAGTGACTTGTATAGGAGTCACCCCCTCCCGTACCTTCACCTCAGTTTACTATACACACAGTATATGCACATGTCAAGCCTCCTCCTCTTTTTTTAAAGACAACAATGTAATAAGTGGTTATATAATAGGCTGTAGTGTATTTAGCTCAAACAGCAGTGTGATTATCTGGTTGAAACTACATGTATTGTTTCGTTTCTTAGCTGTATTTCACATGCAGTGACCAAATTATCATTGCTTCACATAGCCAGAACAAATTCTGCCTTCTGCTTGTATTATGAAAGTAGAAATTTCCATTCGAACATCTGTCATGTCTGTACATTTTAATACTTATTGAGATGTGCCTTGAAATATGATTAACAGAATATATATTATATATAATTGAAAACGTACTATGAATTTGATGTGCTTGATATAATTGCTAACGGATTCAAGCTATATGATTATACATGTACATGCACCAAGTTGTAAAATTATTGTATTGGCTTGGAAGTTCCATGGTGTATTATGACGGGATGTGTTAGCAACATTTTATTCTACATTTGGCAATAGTACTTGAAGAATATAGAAGCCAGGAAAAAACTGAATGAGTATACTCTGATGGCAAATATCTGGCGGGCGATTGTCTAGTGAGCAACGAACTCTCACTCACACCTGTGTTCAATAATCATATGGTAATTCTTGTGTGCTTATGAATAAATTGGGAAATTTTGGGTATACTTCGAACTTTTCAGGGAAGATGGCAAGAACATACTTGAACCTAGAGCCACTTGATAGCAACTTTATCCTTCTGCCGTATTATAATAGCTGCCATCTTGGTTTTCAGAATGCTCACCATTTTGCCTTCATTTCACTTGGGGGGGGGGGGGGGGCGTTATTATGTATAATCGAAAGGGTCAGTTAGCAGTGAATTTGCATATAGATGTAAAATTTTATGGTGTGCATTCGACTTTATTGATATCATATTAGAGTTTTTCATATTAAATTACTGAAAAGGTGATCAGTTTCATAAAATTTACCTTCTCTATGAAGATTGTTCTCGAACAGCGAAACAAGCATATATTGACCCTTTTTCAGGTCACTCATTTTAATACGACGCATTTGGGCCATATTTCAACAATTAATGAGCCACTATAGTCGAGCCTCCATTTGTGAACTCCTCCGGTCAGTGAGTAACTCAAGTGAGCACTTTTTCTCGGCCCCGAATGAACGCCTGTTTTTTACCATTGAGGCTAATCTTTGATATATTTTGGAGGAGTCTACCCTCATCAAATATTCACCCAAGCTGCAGTGAATATGGAACTTCTGGGTGAGCGTCAAAGTCTTGTTCGTACAAAGCAGCTTGATATGTGCCCATCTAATGTGCTTTATCCAAGCATATCGAGTTGGAGGGACCATTTCTATACCTCTTTCTATCCATTGTTGCTTGAACATCATCCATTGTAAGTCTTGTAAATTATTTGTGTTTGCGCTCATTTTATAAAAGGGGGCCAGGCATCATTCAAAAGTTTTCTCGGATAGTTCCGTTCGTAGGCCAAGAGCAGAGATACATTTAGCAGCAAAAGTCACTTCGCTCAGGAATGAGTCCAAACATGCCTTTCTACTAGCCTCGGATATTGATTGGGAGCTCATTGCTGCAAATCACAGTTCCGTTGAAAAGAGAATATGTGGGGAATCCTATCCAAAGGACAAGATGCCAAGGGCTAATTTTATGGCTTGGAACTCCTCTGTCAAAGAAAAATCAACTTGTAAGCCAAATGTGAAGTTCTAGCACTGAAGGTAACAGTACTTGTAAAGTGGACATTAAAAATGTGATTGGCAAATATCAGGACAAGTCAGAAATGCACGTTTTGAAGCATTCATGAGAGAATATTTAGCCACCTTTGCTGCTTCTCTGCTCTTGGGATAGGAATGTAAATATGCAAGGAAACCGTTGAATGTAAGTATCGATCGATCGATGACAATATCTGATGTAATTACAACACTTTGGAAAGGAAACAAAGCCCTCTAAATAGTTTAGCCAAAGATACACTGGTGTCATCGGGGACAGACAGTGTGTCAAATATAGTTGTTTCTACTGTATACCTGATGGAATTGGTATACAACGGTCCAATAAGTTGTATACCACCTATGAAAATAATTTAGAAATCCAGCATAAATCCAATGGACTAGATGTATGACAAGAACATAAGTACCTAATCACAAGTCCAAAGGCTACTGAATTTGTGATGATGCCTGAGATACCTATGTCATAAAAATTGCATAAACACAAACGATCCACAAGACTTACAATGGATGATGTTCGAACAAAATGCATAGGTAATGGTATAGAGATGTTCCCTCCAACTCGATGTGCAAGAACACAGCATATCAGATCGGCACATATCAAGCTGCTCTGTGGGAACTGCACTTTGACACTCATCCAGATGTTCCAGATTCACTACAGCTTGGGTGGATATTTGATGAGGTTAGACTCCTCCAAGAAATAACCATAATTGCGCCTGCACCAGCAACTGTAATGGAGTTATGGAGATGAATAAATATGTGGGGCGAGCATCCAGGATAGAATGAAGTTTAGATCTGCCAGGTGTTCATACCAGGCAAAACACTTGGTTTAATCTGAACTCTGTCACTGCGAGGCAGATGCTTAAACTTGTGAAAACATAGAGTGGTCATCAGGAAGTCACAAATTGTCAACTAGTGGTTCACTATTGTTGAAATATGATCCAAATGTAATAAAATGGATGACCTGAATAAAAATGGTCAATATACACGTATGCTTGTTTCACTGTTCGAGAACAATCTTCTTGTAATTTGGTAAAGTTAATTATATGAAACGGTCCACCAGTTTACTACATTTATAATGAAAACAAAACTCTATTCTGATACCATTAAGGTCAAATGAACACTATGAAGTATGGCAATTATGCAAATTCACTGCTAGATGGCAATTCTGATTATCCATGATAGCCCCCGGAAGTATATGGTGAAACAAAGGCAAAATGATGGTCATTTTGAAAATCAAGATACCAGCTATACCCCAGGAGAAAAAACTGCTATCAAGTACTTCTAGATTCAGGTATATTATGGCTACTTTCTCTGAAAATTTCAAAGAGTACCCAAAATGTCCCATTTAAACCACGAGCCCACAGAAACCTAAGGGTACACGCCACAATTACCATTATAGTTTGATTCTGTCAAATATTGTGGTCGACTATCATTTCGCTCTGAATACGATTGTGGCCATCTTGGATTATCTTTGTCCAGGTATATCATAGCAATTTAAAAACATGCTCAGTGTATCCGCAATATATGAAAACCTATGGGTAGACATCAAAATCAATATTCTAGCTTGATTGTATAAAAAGTTATAGCCAATTTCCTCTTTCGCTCGAAATAAGTGGCGGCCATCTTGGATTTATGCAAATAAGAGAAATTTCCAAAATATTCCAAGGTGGCAAACGATGAATTTGACATCTGGGTGCCCTATGGTTCCAAAAAATTCTGGGTGTCGTGCTCTGGCAACTGGACTAATAGTCTCGAACATGGTGAAAAGGGTGAGAATCGGGGCCATTTTGAAAATCAAGATGGCGGCCATACCAAAGAACGAAAAAATTGGTATCAAGTGGTTTTGGGTTCAGATATGTTATGGCTATGTTCCCTGAAAATTTGGAAAATTGTAGCAAAAATTTCCCATTAAGGTCACAGGCCCATATACTACAGACGGATTAAATATGACATACTATTTCTTCTAAATTCCATGAATAGCATGGGAGATATTTGCGAAAATATACAAAAATCGTGCACTTGGTGACAAGTTTTTGAAATTTGGCATGCTAATAGGTATGGGTATGAGGATTTCAAAAAAGACCGCAAACACGTTGTCATAGCCCCCTGGTGGCCGTTTTGCGAGAAATCCAATATGGCCGCCAACAAACAAAGAAAACCCCATATCTCGGCTCTCGTTCAGAATACACTTTATTGTAATACCACTTTTCATAGGTTTTTTGGGACGAGGAATGCATTTATGAAGTCAATTTACAGTTTTAAGGTCGCCAGCAAGGTCAATTCATATTTAAGGGGTCAATATTAGCCGAAAAATAGCCGAAAACATAACATGTTGAAAGATACATGCAATATCATTCAAGCGTTGATGTTTAAATTCAAGAAAAACACCTTTTAATTGATTTGGTTCAACAAATTTTATGGAGTATATGTAGAATACTGATGTGTGCATGATATTTTCATGAAATTTAGAAAAAAAATGGAGAAGTGGCTGGTGTTTTTTTTTTAATTTGTCAGTGAAAAGTGTACGCACGGGCGTCGTGGCGTCATGCTGCGTACATGCCTGACTCTTACTCTCTACCAGAAGAAGGATCAAGAGACACCCTTTCCGCTCTATATGGGGTTGAATCTACATGTAAATGATAACCAGAAAGACATCATCAACAGTGTATCAACTCGTTCCATGCCTTAGGTATTTCAGTCTCATATGGCAGAGTCATGGATACCAGAAAAAAAAAAACACTTGCTCTGGCTGTGTCGAAGTGCTTTGCTGAGGATGGAGTCGTCATTCCGGCAAATATGAGGCGCGAAGTCTTCACGACTGGAGGAGTCGATAACATTGGTCAGGTTGAGCTCCATGGTACTGCTATCTCATTAACAAACAATCTCACACATGACAACATGGTGGTGGATGACTCACCTCTCAAGTTGGGTGTTCCTTCTGGAGGCACCACTGTAAAACTTCATGATGACATTGTGCCGTACATCGATGACTATGCTGTAGAAATTACTCTGTCGTCAATCAATTATATTTAACAATTGTATTGTGCTTTCTGTTCCATACTCAACAATTGTATCAAGACGATGCGAAATAAATGATATATATATACTAAGTGGGGTGGCCACGCCAGCATTCACTGACCAACTGCAAACATGTGTGCCCGAGGAAGCATGGCTAATCTGTGAAAAGGATGGTAAACTTCAAGACACTCCAGTGACCTATTCTAAACATTTCACACATGCCCAACACACTGAAGATATAAAACCAAGGGACACAGTTGGAATTTTCCCAATCTCTTATGAACATGCATTAAAGCAGCTGACTTCGAAACCAGTAAATATTTTTTGAAAACTAGATTTCATGCTAAACTAACTGAATGAAACATACTCACATCAAATGTGATGAAAATAACCAGTCCTCAGGGAAATTTTACTCATTTGAACAGGCGGTTCTCGCGTAAATACAGGAACTACATCTATCACACGCAGATGTAAACAAAGCATAGCAGTGCGAGATAGACTGACAATTCCACTCACATCATGGTATATCACTGATTATTTTCTCACAACTACACTATATATGCACATACGTACTGGAAAATGTACTCGATGTGGACTTTTGAGCGCGATTTGAGGATTTGTTTACATTCGAGTGTGATGGATACACTTCGTTTGTTTATTTACAAAACCGGTACAAAATGGGCACTAAAACGGATGAAAAGACAACTCGGACGGACTGTAATCGTCAAAATCATTGAGCACACCTTTTCTTATATTGCATTAGATGTGTTTAACAAAAAAATGGTTTTGAGAAAAATATTGCATACATTCGAAGGCAGCAGCTTTAACAATGGCCATGCAAAAACACTCAATGCCTATAGTCAAAGAAGCAATAGAGTTTGTGAATCCTGGTCAAGTTCCAGTCATTGAAGGTGACTGTCCTCTCTACATGAAACAAAAATAAATGTCAGTTGGTGTACCCTGACGAGGTCGGTGAATCCAAGATGGTGTGTTTGATGAGATTCCTGCATATCGTGATAGCATCTCGAGAATGTGTTGGTAAGTTCTTGGCCGATCTGGCTGGAGCCGGATGTTCTCCCTCGCCAATGTCTTCACTCCTGGCATTGCTATTCATATCAGCTCACACGCTATGCATAGTACACGATATGCATATCAGCTCATAATGGCGTGGATACACATACTCAAAGAGCAGGCTTATCGCCAGTATTGCAATGAGGGATATGGACGTCACGAAACCAGCAACATTCAATTTGCTTCTGGACTACTGTTGTTGTTTCGTTTGCGGTCAGCGCATGGTGAATGGTCATTGACTCTCAAAGTCTGTAATGATTTGTGCCCATGGTTTTCGCATTTGGACACAAACTATTCCGGATGGATGCAAGTTTACTTGCTAGACATGGCAGGAACTTTCAGACACTTAAGATGAACACGTAAGTTCATCAGGCTTTCATGGAAGGGAAGTTCGTTGTTCAGCGTGGCAACAAGAAGTTTTCACTGATGGCCCTTGATCAAAGTCAGGAGCATAGCATCAAGTTTCTGAAAGAGGATAGTGGAGCAAAGGGCCTATATGGTCAGCAAGAGGAAACGGAGGTCATTGAGCTATAAAAACCTGAAGTTCTTAGGGTTATGGATGAGTTTGAGAATGCATGTTCCTCAAACGAGGAAGATTTGGAGCATCCAGAATCCTCAATTTCTGAAGCATCTGAAAGCTTTGTGTGATTTTGTCCAGAAGGGCCCAATCCTCAATCCTCTTAAAAAGACGGTTCGATACCTCATTACCTTTGGCACTGACGAGGTCATGGACCCTGAAATCGCCAGATGTCTCACTGAGCACTGCTAAAATATTTTCTACTCTTTTACCAGGTATACTAATCCTGGTCGATCGCCAGCTGCAAAAGAAGTATCTGTGGTTGTTTATAATATGGCAGCAGCTATACATATGCTGAGATGTGCGTGTATGTGTGTTTGGGAGTACACACAGATGCCGTTGTTGCTATATCTGCGAAGCCAGATGACGGACAAAACCATTGGACGCAGTCTGGGACACAAAGAAGGAGAAGGGCCTCGAGTCCCAAACTCGAATCAAGCGAGGTGGGACTGTGACACGTCGGACAAAAATTCTCAGCTCAGATACCACTATCCAAGGGCGTCCAGTGGCAGGCATTCCTGAAAGATTGTGAAAACAAAAACGAACTCTTCAATTCATAAATTAGGAAATTCAGAGAGATGCGACTGCTCCACTTTTGTTCAAAACAATGGGTGACATTGTGCTCAGCAACAAACCAACAGACCTGCTGGCCTTTTGGCGAACCTGTTGGCGAACATGAAGAAGCTGACACTCGTATGATGCTTCACCTTTTATATGCTGCAGGTAGGCCTTATCAGGGTCATGATAAGGCCTACCTCAGGACGGTGGATAGTGATATGGTTGTGCTCGCTATCAGGTTCAAGGTTCATTTATTCAACAGCATGTCAGCTTCTTCCAAGTGCTAGGCCTTGTACTAACTGTGGATTGGATTTGGATCAGGAAGAACATACAAAGATCTCCCAATCCACCTCATCTCGCAAATGCTGGATCCCAAACGCTGCCAAGCACTCCCGCTTTCCCATGCATTCACGGGGTGTAACAATGTATTACAATGTAGCAATGGGAAGAAGACCATATGGAATGGATGGATTGCCTTTCCTGAGATTACTTAGTTGCCATTCCCCCGACCAGCCTGAGCATTGATTATTTTTACATGCGACATCTCGAGTGTTGGACTGTACTCATGTACAATAAGAACTGTGACATACATTCAGTGTACCAAGAAAGAATATTCATGTACACCCATGGCCTGAAATCTTTGACTCGATCCCACCCACACAACATGCTGTAACCTCTGTAGGCAGTGGATGCCATACCAGACAGACCTGTCCAACGTCACTGAGGCGTGCTCGTTGCTCCTTCGTTGTGATTGTGCTGTTGCCTGTAATGGAAACTGCAAGTGTAGCCGAGTCAGACTCCGCTGTAGCCAGCTGTGTAAGTGTGAAGGGGATTGCACTAATAATGATATGGACTAATCATTCTGGAATCTCAATTCCTGGGTTTTTTTTACAGGCCCTTGACAAAATCTTCGTCACTCACAAAGTTATGTTATTCGGATATAGGAATAACTTTTGTTGCATTATTTGTCGTTCAATATTACACCAACTATATATGAATATGTGAAAAGAAATGAAAAAGGAAAATCACAAAAAAATTAAAGCCAAGACTCATGGACCATATTACATAAGGTCCTGTTGAAATTTCCTATTTTTTTCTGATACTAGGCTAATATTTTTTTTGGTAATGAACTCAATTTTGATTATCTGGAATGCTCTATAATTTGTATTTTTTTCACTCCTATATGCATAGGGTCTTGGCTCTCGGGTAAAGTTCATGAATCATTCAGTTTCAATTGTGATGTGGCGATTTCGCCCAAAGATCTCGCCAAGGCATTTGTTATTAACACTATTCTTGTTTTGGCCGCTTCTGTTCGAAGCTCGTGAGTTGTCATGGCGACTCACCGTCCTCATCTCTATCCACTATACTAAACACTGGCCTCACGTCATCTCTCGTCATGAGCTCCTTGTCCCTTTTCTGCTAGGGCCGTAAGGCCTCAGGGACAATTCTCAGTTTGGGGCCCAAGAGGGGGACCGTGCTGATTCGGGGCTCGTCCCTGTGATCAACAGTTCCTCGCCCTGGGATCGTGCGACACAGGCTTTGGCAGACCGTCGGGCTACAGGAACTACATCTATCACACGCAGATGTAAACAAAGCATAGCAGTGCGAGATAGACTGACAATTCCACTCACATCATGGTATATCACTGATTATTTTCTCACAACTACACTATATATGCACATACGTACTGGAAAATGTACTCGATGTGGACTTTTGAGCGCGATTTGAGGATTTGTTTACATTCGAGTGTGATGGATACACTTCGTTTGTTTATTTACAAAACCGGTACAAAATGGGCACTAAAACGGATGAAAAGACAACTCGGACGGACTGTAATCGTCAAAATCATTGAGCACACCTTTTCTTATATTGCATTAGATGTGTTTAACAAAAAAATGGTTTTGAGAAAAATATTGCATACATTCGAAGGCAACAGCTTTAACAATGGCCATGCAAAAACACTCAATGCCTATAGTCAAAGAAGCAATAGAGTTTGTGAATCCTGGTCAAGTTCCAGTCATTGAAGGTGACTGTCCTCTCTACATGAAACAAAAATAAATGTCAGTTGGTGTACCCTGACGAGGTCGGTGAATCCAAGATGGTGTGTTTGATGAGATTCCTGCATATCGTGATAGCATCTCGAGAATGTGTTGGTAAGTTCTTGGCCGATCTGGCTGGAGCCGGATGTTCTCCCTCGCCAATGTCTTCACTCCTGGCATTGCTATTCATATCAGCTCACACGCTATGCATAGTACACGATATGCATATCAGCTCATAATGGCGTGGATACACATACTCAAAGAGCAGGCTTATCGCCAGTATTGCAATGAGGGATATGGACGTCACGAAACCAGCAACATTCAATTTGCTTCTGGACTACTGTTGTTGTTTCGTTTGCGGTCAGCGCATGGTGAATGGTCATTGACTCTCAAAGTCTGTAATGATTTGTGCCCATGGTTTTCGCATTTGGACACAAACTATTCCGGATGGATGCAAGTTTACTTGCTAGACATGGCAGGAACTTTCAGACACTTAAGATGAACACGTAAGTTCATCAGGCTTTCATGGAAGGGAAGTTCGTTGTTCAGCGTGGCAACAAGAAGTTTTCACTGATGGCCCTTGATCAAAGTCAGGAGCATAGCATCAAGTTTCTGAAAGAGGATAGTGGAGCAAAGGGCCTATATGGTCAGCAAGAGGAAACGGAGGTCATTGAGCTATAAAAACCTGAAGTTCTTAGGGTTACGGATGAGTTTGAGAATGCATGTTCCTCAAACGAGGAAGATTTGGAGCATCCAGAATCCTCAATTTCTGAAGCATCTGAAAGCTTTGTGTGATTTTGTCCAGAAGGGCCCAATCCTCAATCCTCTTAAAAAGACGGTTCGATACATCATTACCTTTGGCACTGACGAGGTCATGGACCCTGAAATCGCCAGATGTCTCACTGAGCACTGCTAAAACATTTTCTACTCTTTTACCAGGTATACTAATCCTGGTCGATCGCCAGCTGCAAAAGAAGTATCTGTGGTTGTTTATAATATGGCAGCAGCTATACATATGCTGAGATGTGCGTGTATGTGTGTTTGGGAGTACACACAGATGCCGTTGTTGCTATATCTGCGAAGCCAGATGACGGACAAAACCATTGGACGCAGTCTGGGACACAAAGAAGGAGAAGGGCCTCGAGTCCCAAACTCGAATCAAGCGAGGTGGGACTGTGACACGTCGGACAAAAATTCTCAGCTCAGATACCACTATCCAAGGGCGTCCAGTGGCAGGCATTCCTGAAAGATTGTGAAAACAAAAACGAACTCTTCAATTCATAAATTAGGAAATTCAGAGAGATGCGACTGCTCCACTTTTGTTCAAAACAATGGGTGACATTGTGCTCAGCAACAAACCAACAGACCTGCTGGCCTTTTGGCGAACCTGTTGGCGAACATGAAGAAGCTGACACTCGTATGATGCTTCACCTTTTATATGCTGCAGGTAGGCCTTATCAGGGTCATGATAAGGCCTACCTCAGGACGGTGGATAGTGATATGGTTGTGCTCGCTATCAGGTTCAAGGTTCATTTATTCAACAGCATGTCAGCTTCTTCCAAGTGCTAGGCCTTGTACTAACTGTGGATTGGATTTGGATCAGGAAGAACATACAAAGATCTCCCAATCCACCTCATCTCGCAAATGCTGGATCCCAAACGCTGCCAAGCACTCCCGCTTTTCCATGCATTCACGGGGTGTAACAATGTATTACAATGTAGCAATGGGAAGAAGACCATATGGAATGGATGGATTGCCTTTCCTGAGATTACTTAGTTGCCATTCCCCCGACCAGCCTGAGCATTGATTATTTTTACATGCGACATCTCGAGTGTTGGACTGTACTCATGTACAATAAGAACTGTGACATACATTCAGTGTACCAAGAAAGAATATTCATGTACACCCATGGCCTGAAATCTTTGACTCGATCCCACCCACACAACATGCTGTAACCTCTGTAGGCAGTGGATGCCATACCAGACAGACCTGTCCAACGTCACTGAGGCGTGCTCGTTGCTCCTTCGTTGTGATTGTGCTGTTGCCTGTAATGGAAACTGCAAGTGTAGCCGAGTCAGACTCCGCTGTAGCCAGCTGTGTAAGTGTGAAGGGGATTGCACTAATAATGATATGGACTAATCATTCTGGAATCTCAATTCCTGGGTTTTTTTTACAGGCCCTTGACAAAATCTTCGTCACTCACAAAGTTATGTTATTCGGATATAGGAATAACTTTTGTTGCATTATTTGTCGTTCAATATTACACCAACTATATATGAATATGTGAAAAGAAATGAAAAAGGAAAATCACAAAAAAATTAAAGCCAAGACTCATGGACCATATTACATAAGGTCCTGTTGAAATTTCCTATTTTTTTCTGATACTAGGCTAATATTTTTTTTGGTAATGAACTCAATTTTGATTATCTGGAATGCTCTATAATTTGTATTTTTTTCACTCCTATATGCATAGGGTCTCGGCTCTCGGGTAAAGTTCATGAATCATTCAGTTTCAATTGTGATGTGGCGATTTCGCCCAAAGATCTCGCCAAGGCATTTGTTATTAACACTATTCTTGTTTTGGCCGCTTCTGTTCGAAGCTCGTGAGTTGTCATGGCGACTCACCGTCCTCATCTCTATCCACTATACTAAACACTGGCCTCACGTCATCTCTCGTCATGAGCTCCTTGTCCCTTTTCTGCTAGGGCCGTAAGGCCTCAGGGACAATTCTCAGTTTGGGGCCCAAGAGGGGGACCGTGCTGATTCGGGGCTCGTCCCTGTGATCAACAGTTCCTCGCCCTGGGATCGTGCGACACAGGCTTTGGCAGACCGTCGGGCTGTCCAGGGTTCTATCCCTGCGGCAGTGCCGTCGGCGAGGCCGGCCAGCAACATGCCCATGTGCGCGAGTTTCGGTGGTGCCACTCCCATGGCATATTAGGCTCCGAATACGGCTACATTACCATAACCGATGTATAAAATATGTTGTATGTCTATGATGTGATGTATGACGGCCGGATTCGTCTGGATGGACTGTTATCTGGTTGTAGTTCTAGTAATTATGACGCCTGCCGCGTGCGCCCTATTCACGTCAAACGTTACAGTAAGGTTTCTGCGAATTTTAAATTACGAACTGGACTGTCTTCACTTGGATATTCTAATGATTTCATCATAATTTTGTGGGGTTCATTTTGGATTTGTAAATTATTCTTACTTCGTTGTTGGACAGTTGTGCACCAATTCCATCAGGTATACAGTAGAAGCAACGATATGCAATGCCTGTACTGAGGAAGCTAATGTAGAGTTATGATGTACATATAAAAATGTTTCATGATGTTCATGAAAAGGTTATTAATTTCTGGTTTCCTGATAATTCCAATCATAATTATTGGTAATAGGTCAATACATACATTGATCTATTAAATATGAATTGGCATTGATCTATTGTGAAAAGAACGATTGTGAAATCAGGATCCGAGAAATGAGGTTAAGAGTTTATGGCAGGCATATTGGATTTATACAGGACTTAGAGATTACAAACTCGGTTTTTCTCATCACCTGGTTTGTTTTATACTTCATATTATTCCTATATCTATGAGCAGAGGGTCATGTGTAAAATGTGTGTGTCATTCAGCTTCAATGTTATGTTTTCGGGTAGTTTTCGGTATTATTTTGGCTAATATTGACCCCCAAAATATTAATTGACCTTGTTGGCGACCTTGAAACTGTAAAGCGACTTCATAAATGGATTTCTCGTGCCAAAAAACATAGGAAAGTTGGTATTACAATAGACTGTAGTTCAAACAGAAACCGAGATATGAGGTTTTATTTGTTTGATGGCGGCCATATTGGATTTTGCGCAAAACGGCCACCAGGGGGCTATGCCAACGTGTTTGCGGTGGTTTTTGAAATCTCCATACCAATACCTTATAGCATGCCAAATTTCAAAAACTTGTCACAAAGTGCACGATTTTCATGAATTCCCTCAGACGGTTTAAATATGACATACTTCCAGTGGGTTAATAGTATTAGTGGGATACGTCGCGCTACATGGGCCCATGTTCTATGTGTGTCTGGGTCAACTGTTTGGCAACCAGATCCCAACTGTTGGCAAGATCAGTGTGGCGAAGAATGGAGTATATGAATGCAGTAAAACTATTCACGGCATATAATCAGATGTTTATATAATTGACGTAAAATCAGAATAAATGCCTGAATCAACACGAAACAGGAGTGATGTTAGTAAGTAAGATGAGCCGATGTTTAAGGCTTATCGTTCAATTTTGTGTGTTAGTAGGATTTTGCATAGGACACCTAGACATCTGACACTGAGAATTATTTGATTGCAAGAACTGTGTCTTCAGAACATGCACAAATTGATAAATAGGGTATAGTTTTCATTATTGAAAATTATTGTGTTAATTATAGCCTGCTTACTCAATGATATGAATATAACATTATGATATGAATGACAAATGATACTTACCTGAAATGTGAATGAATGAAATCCTATGTATTTTGCCATCCATCGACTATTTCCACACAAAAGAACTTGAACTTTGACATTCCGATGTGTAATTACAAACCCGATATGTGTGCAGGATTTATGCAAATCTACATTGCAAAATCATCAGAATGAATGTATAAATTGATGTATAGACTTGAAAAACTTATTTATATTAGTACATGCTAAGAACATTAGATAACACTGCAATATGTTCACTGTAACTCGAGACACTGTTTCCTCCAAATAAATAGGTAAGCTAATTAAGTAAGTTCTATCAGCAGAAATGGTTACTTTGTCCTTGGACCGATAAATATTTCTTGCTATGTTATGCCTGATGCATGAGTTCTCATTGTAATTGTCTTGCATTATAGAACAAGGTCATGCTGTTTTATTTATCAGTGTCAAATAAATTTTACAGCAAGACATTTATTGTTGATTCCTTGTATCTCCGAATGAGTAGTGGGATTTGCCATGTTACTGTCTCGTCCACAAAACTTCACTTCTAGTCACACCACAGGTCACATTGCTTTGTTCTTGTGAATGTGTATATGGGCATTCAGAGAGTTATTCTTATCGCCGCCAACTGATTATCCTATGATCATTTATAGAAATTAAATTGTTGAACACTTCTTGAGTCCTATTTGTGACCTGGATGACCGTCGAGTTGCAAAATTAGCTGGAAATGAGGTACCTGCCGTACTAATCTATTAGCATTGAACACCGACAAGAAGGAATACATGCACTATTGTGACCTGGAATTTGTTTTTGGATTACCTCTAGAACTATCTTGATAGTACATGAATAATCTTCTTTCTAACAATTCCCCCATTCTCCTGGTGAGTATAAAATTTATCTCTCTGGTCTTTATCAGACTGTGTTAAAGTCCTTGTGTGTCTCTGGAGAATAATATCAGCAATATATCTATATCCATCATGTCCACTTGCCAGTATTCCTCGCACAACAGTTGACGCGATGTGAAAAGCGTCCATGTTGTCGTATATGGAAGTTCAAGTTGAGGCGATCAAAAAAATATACGAATGCATCAAAACTGCACATACCATGTTTACACTCAAATGTCATGTTTACATTTAATTTTATTGGGACTGCAGAAATTAATTTTAACTTCCCATTGCATGTGCACTGACCATTTTAACAGTAATTGCCACTTTTTTGGTTACCGGACCCATGGTATGATAACCTATTGGCATGGCATTGCATCCGTCGTCTGTTGTCCACATTTTTATCTTTTTTGTTTACGGGCGAATTTTTCTGAAATTTTGCACAAAAAATGTCTAAAAATAATTCAAGAAAGAGATATTTTTCAGTTTTCTGATTTTCGCATTTTTTTTCAAAATGGCGGTCGTTTTCGACGAAAAATGCCTGATTTTGGACTTTGGCGTCCATTTTCTCAAAGTCTGTTCAGTAACTTTTTTGTTTTCTTGATACATAACACTCCTCATATGTACTCCTATGATGTGTATAAGTTTCGTTGCGCCTGAATCGCTCGAAGTGGGCCATTTTGACCCAAACTCGGCCCAAATGGGACTTTCCTATGTTAAATCCTCCTATGCTTTATAATGGGATACATTACACAATACCTCACTTAATAATATTGAGATTAGAGACTGGGAATCAATTGTGGACATATAGGGAATGATATATGCTGAATAGTCTCGTGACTTTGAATTTGACCTCTGATCTCAGTTTCAAGGTCAGAGCACGAAATGGCTTATATCTCTCTTATTATCGACTTAACAGCTTAGGAATCAGTTGTGGACACATAGGAAATGATATATGCTGAATATTCTGATGACGTGGAATTTGACCTTGACCTCATTTTCAAGGTAATAGGACAAATCGCTAATAACTCCTATGTTATCGACTTTACAGCTTCGGAATCAATTGTGGACATATAGGAAATAATATATGCTGAATATTCTTGTGATCTTGAATTTGACCTCTGACTTCATTCTCAAGATATAGAGTACAAAATGGCTGATATCTCGCATAATATCGACTTTACAGCTTAGGAATGAACATATAGGAAATTATATTATAGATTATTCTCATGACCTTGAATTTGGCCTTCGACTGAAATTTCAAGGTCACAGGACAAAATGAGTAATATCTCAGTTTTTATCGACTTAGGAAGCTTAGGAATCAATTGTGATGATATATGCTGAATATTGCCATGACCTTGAAATCGACCTCTAACCTCAATTTCAAGGTCAAAGGACAAAATGGCTAATATCTTGCTTCTCTATTGACTTTATAGCAAATGATATACACTGAATATTTTGATCATCTTGAATATGACCTTGACCTCATTTTCAAGGTCAGAGCACAAAATGGTTAATATCTCACTTATTATCAATTTTACAGCTCAGGATTCCATAGTGAACATATAGGGAATGATATATGCAGAATATTGTGGTGACCTTGAATTTGACCTTTAACCTCATTTTCCAGGTCAGAGAACAAAATGGCTAATAACTCGCTTATTATCGACTTTACAGCTTAGGAGTCAACTGTGAACAGGAAATGATGTATGCTGAATATTCCTTTGAACTTGATTTTGACTTCATTTTCAAGGTCAGATCACAAATGGCTAATATCTCACTTATTATCAACTTTGTAGCCGAGGAATCAATTGTGGTCAAACTCCAAATAATATATGCGGAATATTCTCGTGACCTCGGCTTGACCAATGACCTTATTTTCAAGTTTCCTTTGACATGATTCACAAGGTGACAGGACAAAATGGCTAATATCTCGCTTATTGACTTCATAGTGTGGGAATGAATGATGGACATATAGGAAATGTTATATGCCAAATATTCTGACGACCTTGAATTTGACCTTTCCCTTCATTTTCAAGGCCACAGGACAAAATTGCTAATATCTTTCTGATTATTGAATTTACAGCTTAGCACTCAACTGCGGACATGATATATGCTTAATACATCATGATATGATACATCATGATATGATATATGCTTATATATACTGAATATTCTCTTGACCTTAACCAGTGACCTGGCTAACATTTAAAATATTAAACATATATTGTACGGTAACCTATCTTTGGCCCTTGGCCTTATTTTTTGTTTAGCAAAGTTCAGTCTTTGGCATAATAGCACTCGAGGCATGACTCTTGTGTCAAGTTGTGAAATTACTGAATAGGGACACGCAATCGATATAACTGATAGTATCGGGGAAGTCCCATGTACAAGGTCGTGGGCTATGCATGATTGTATAAAAGGAAACTTTCTGATGAGACGGAAACTGTCTGCTGTCTCCGCGGCATTTTAACATCTCTGTAATTTTGTTATTTATTGTAGCACATCGGCAGATTAACATCTAGTTTTCTCTGCCAGGGCAGCGATAACGAATGTAACATGCAGACAAGATACATGTTTCTATTGATTATTTGTCTGGTCTCGGCGCTAACCAGTGTAACAAACCACCATACCAGTAAATGGATTGGATGCAAAGTGAATACTTTCATACAGCCACAAAGAATTATCGACCTGTGATGTCTTGTATATAGTATGATACCATATACTTAGTTTCAAGAATCATTCACTGCAAACATTCCTTGCTGATACAGTGGGGTCCAAAAGTCTTAGACCACCTTGAGAGTGTCATCATAATTGGCGTAAAATAGAAGTCTATCTTTATTACTAGCGGGCTCTCAAGCTGTTTCCTCTGCCTGTACTTTATAGACATGTATCTCAAAATGATACCAGAAGGTTTATTTTGGAAAAATCAACAAATTTTTCCCCCAAAACTAAATAACTATAGAAACGTAGCATATTTATTCGTATGTCACCAACTCTTCCTAAATTTGTGAAACACATTAGGATAACGGATTACAATGAAACTGATACTTATGACCAATTATCATGACCACACTCTTGATGTCCATTCACATATTACCTTGGTGACTATAAAAAAAACTTATATTTCCCATGCATCTGCTGCATCAAAATTTTTGTATATAGTCTTTTTCAAAACAAGCACTGACGGACAAATTGAAAATAAACACTGGTTTATAGATCTGCTTTTGCGACGGCTGAATGAACTAATCCAGTGTTTTCATAGAACATGTGAAGACACGATTTCGTGTTATGTTTATTCTGCCATCATTGGTATCAAGATCAATTTAACACAGATATTTGTTGTTTTCCCAAAACAAATTTTGCACCTGATGTATCATAATTATGTTGACTTATTATTTAGATGCAATATGTCATGTCATATATGTAATAGAAATTTGATTTCAACTTCACCGAAATGTGTGTATGTATTCATCTAACATCAATTTAATGTTGTTTTTTGGGTTTTTTTTCATCCTATGTTACTACATTATTAGACATAGCCCCAGCAGTGGATCTCAACCTAGAAATCATTTTCACTAATAGCTTTAGTTTCAAGTCCATCTCGTTGGAGACAATTTTACCGTCTAAAATTTGTCAGTGGTGCTTTTTGCTAAATTCAAGCATAAGATTTCTTCCATTCAATGCCGAAACGTCAACACTAGATCAATATGTCTGGATAAGAAATAAAGAAGTCTTGGATCTCCCAACTACCCCATCGATTTCCAGGTTGGAGAGAACCAATGCTGGGGTTACATTTCACAGTGGACTCACTCGTGTGTACATTTTCTAGTCATGTTCTTGTGTGTGGGAAAAAAATATTGTTTCAATTTTTCACGTGTTAACAGATCCAGTTAACAGATGGCAGGACTGTAGTAACCTCTTGTTGCCATCAACTCACTCCAGAACATCTCGTTACAATATTGCACACAGATGACGGAACATTTCAGAAATAGGCCTTCTCAAAGGTGGGTGTTACCTTTGAGAATGTCAGAGAAGCTAAGACTAGGTGAATGAGTATCATAAAGTGGCCTTGATTATAACTGTAACTTAATCAATGTTTTGTAACCGGTAATGTGTAGTGAATGAATTTAACATCCTGATTGGCTGTTTTCTTAGGCCCGTACTGATACATGGTTTATATAAATTGGTAGAAGTATAAATTTGACCTTCAGGGTTATGTGGTGTGTCGTGCTTGAATGTTAGATGAAGTTTCTGCATGTTTATGAGATGGGAGTAGGCTAATTTTGACGAAACTTGGCACAACATCTTAGAAATGACATGTGTGTTGAGGGTATTCATGTTTCTCAGATACATGAGAAATCTTCTATTTCACCATGGAGCGAAGCACCAGGTACCTGAAGTATTGTAGATGGGAATGAATTTGACACTCTTATTTCATGTCCTGAGTTATGCTAACGGGGTCAAAGTAAACAAACGGGTCTGTTTTCATCTCTGTAATATTAAAAATAAGGACTGCACTGTCGAGCACTAGCTTCCTTTTGTCTTTTGTGGATATATGTCAGTGTTGGGTGAAACTCCATCAGGGCATATAAAGGAAATTGAGTCGTATGTCCAGGTGAGCAGTGAAGTTGTAATAATATGGTATTCCAGTGTCCATCATTGAGGATATGTGGCTCCGTGGCTGGCAGTGCCGAGCCATGCGAGGGAGTGCGGGAATCGAGGGGAGCATTGCAGTGAAGCGCTGAGCCGGGCTCGGTAACACAAGCATATACATGTAATTGAGACAAGCAGACGCTGCAGGAAGTACTAGTAATCAGGAAACCGAATGTTGGGAGCTGATCTCAACATCAATAAGGCGCATAAGTTGATATGGCTCATCAGTGCTTTGTGGGCGTTGGCATCAGATTATTATTGGGAAATTACTTGCCTTCTGTAAAGTCATTAACTGCTGCTCCTAATAGTTCAGCTGTAGCATTATGTGAGCGATGGTAGTATGATTTTCTCTGTTTGTTTATACAATCAGAAAACTGGTGGTGATGTTCTTCATGACATACTGAATTAATGCACTACAGCATGTTGACCTTTCAAACACCTCTACGAATACCCTCGGACATCTCAAACAACTCTCAAATAAGTCTTCAGACATAGAATCCATAGCCTGTCATTCACCACTTACTGCTATGGTGTGTTCATATCCTGACTATGTCTCAGTTTGACCTTTCATCCAAACGACACATGATTTTGTGCTTCAGTTTCTTAACACATCTCTTTTCTTGTTTGAGACACCAAAGATTCCCTGCCTTGTCTCCGAGCTTCCTTTGGAAATAATATTATTTCTGTCCTGTCTCTTCCACACCAGACAGCAGATATTTTTCTGTTTATTTCTCTGTTCAAACAGCAGACGTTTCATTGTTGTTCCATTTGCTCTTCTCTTTTTTCAAATGGCAGATCTTGTCCTGTTTCTTCTTTTTCTTCAAATGGTAGATTTTTTCCTGTTCCTTTCATTTGTTCAGGCGGTAGGTGTTTTCTTTTTTCTTTCCTTCAGACAGATAATGTTTTCCTGCTCCTTCCATTTCCCTAGGCAGCAGATATTTTCCTGTTTCATTCCTTCAAACAGCAGATGTTTGTCTGTTTCTTCCCCTTTTAGACAGCAGATGTTCTTATTTTCCTATTTCGTTCTGTTCTTCAGATATCAGATATTTTCCTATTTATCCTTTTTATCATATGGCAGATGTGTTCTGTTTTTTTCTCCTTTCTTCTGGTGGCAGATGTTTTCCTGTTTCTTTCATTTCTTCAGACATCAGACGTTTTCCTGTTTCTTCATTTTTTTCAGACAACAGATGTGTTTTTGTTTCTACTTTTTTTAAACAACAGATGTTCTCTTGTTTCCTCCCTCAGATGGCAGATGTGTTCCAGTCTCTTCCCTTCTCTTGAGACAGTATATGTTTTCTTGTTTCTTCCTGTTTTTCAGATGGCAAACATTTTCCTGTTGTTCCTATTGTTCAGACAGCAGACGCTTTGCTTCTCTTGTTTTTTGTTCAGAGAGGTGATAATTCCCTGTTTCTACCATGTGTCCAGACAACATATGTTTCCTTTTTTCGTTCTTTGTACAGACAGCATATATTTTTCGTTCCTTTCTTGTTTCCAAATATTTCTGTTTTTGTTTTAGACAGTAGATTTTTTTCTTGTTTCTGTTTTTCTGACAATAGTTGTTTTCTTTCCGACTGCTTCCATTCAGACATCATAGAATATTCATGACATTGATGACATTTTTTATGTCAACAGGTTCAAATTCACAGCAGACAAATTTGTATTTTATGATGTCGTCTAAATGTCATTTAGCCCTGATGAATTCATACTGTGCAAACTATCTATAGTAAGGTCTATTTCTCCGTGGATTTACTGACCTTTGTCAGCTGTTGACAATATTGGCACACATGTGTAGTGTTTGCCTTTGATCAGTAAATATCCAATGCCATGAAATATTTAGTTACTCTTGAAGTTGAAATCACAAAGCTACATGTAACAAGCTTTTTTAAAGTATTTTTTTAGCAATATGCATTACATAATAAATTGCACATTTCCATGATTGTATGATCATATTTGGGTGAAATTTCCGTCACAAAGCCTATCGCCAGTTAGGTATTTTCCAAGTAAGTACGTTGTCATTACAAATATATTGTATTGAAACAATGTTTATTGCAAATAATATGCATGGAAATGATTGCTGTGTATCGTTGCACATGACAGTATTGTGCTGGTGTTTGATGCTGAACTTCATGAAGAACAAAAATGAGTCAGACGGATTAAATATGACATTAATTCAGTGGGTAATAGTATTAGTGGAATACATTGCGCGACATGGGCCCATGTTCTTATGTGTGTCTGTGTCAACTGTTTGTCAACCAAGTCCCCATTCTTGGCAAGGTGGTTGTGGGGAAGGGCGGGAAGATCTGAATGCATCATAATATATGCCTGAATCAACACGAGTTTTCAATTTTCAGATAATTAAAATATTTGAATATATATTGCATACATTCATGTCGGATGATACAATAGATGAGTTTTCCAATCAGAGTAACGATAGTTTTTATATTATCATGATATGTGCTTCTCCCTGTTGCACAACAAATAATATATATACAAATGTTATTTTGATAAATGAGATATATAAACACAGATTCAGACATAACAGGGTGAAAGTGTTCATATCTATCCAATATCCATGACATCCATCAATTTACTGACGAAACTAAAACTTAAACATTACTGTTGTTGGAATACATTGTAAGTAGAACCTTAATGATAATGTTACAAGTAGGCATTACCGTCGTTATAGAATCGATTAAGAAAAAATAATTTCTTCACTTAATCATCCACTACCGATAGATCTACTTCATACTCAATGAATTAAAAGTAATATATTTTTTTATGTTTCGAGTAATTTGCGTAAATGCGATGATGCACGCAATGATAACATTCTGATCATATTCACTCTCAAGATTGGCTGGTGAAAATACATCAATATCCTATATCAATTTATGATAGCAGATGATGTTCTGGTAGATTATATCGGTAAATCGAAAGGGAACGGTGGAATGATTAATAATCAGTGAGACATGGCCACGAACTTATAGAACGCAATAATAGGAATCAGTAAGGAAATGATAGGGACCAATACGGATGCACTAAGAAGCGATACAAACGTCATGAGACCTAGTGCGAACCAATAGGATGTGATATGAAGCAATGGAGATCAATACGTCTGAGTACGATTGGTCAGATTAAAATAGTATCGTAGAAATTTGTGGTACGAATTATACTCTCAAGATTAAACATGCCAAACGCTTCAGAACGGGACAATCTGAAGGAAGGCTGCGCCCTATCCGGCAACTACTCCACTCCTCATCTGACGAGGTGTAAACTCTTATTATGAACGAGAAGAGTCACAACTGTCATATCAGGAATGCATACATATCTACGCCTTTGAAACTGCTCGTAAAATCTACTCCGTTTGAAGGCCAATGGATGTACATTTTTAGCTGATTTTTATCTGTTTTTAATATGTAAACATATGCTTGGCTAGGATTGTGTATATATATATATATATATATATATATATATATATATATATATATATATATATATATATATATATATATATATATATATATATATATATATATATATATATATTCAGGAGCATTTTTGTTCATATTAATTCGCAGCCCTGATTCGCGACAGTGGCACTGGGCTTTAATGTAAAAGTAATGACTGCATTTTTATAGGCATTTTGAAAAATCTATTCGACCGGAGATGGTGAGAATTGTCAAGATTCAGTAATGAGATTAGTCATGTGCCAAATGCTGTGTGTGTAATTAAACTGTTTTTTTTCTCCTAATTCTCCTGGAATTGATATCTGTTAACTGTTTATTGGTTGTTGCAAAATGGAATATACCTCTGTATGGAAGCATTCAGAATGATTCGTAGCATAAATATGCATGCAATGTATGGGAATGGATATTTGCAGTTAAAGGCGTTATATAATGTACAATACAGTATGAATAAACACTAGAGTAACATAATTACTGCCACGTGTTGAGGGGTATACGTTTGTTCTACAGATCTGAGAGTAAGACACATGACCCCTGTGTGTGGCTTGATAGGCCTGCAGCAATCTCCAGGTAACGAACCCACTACTCGTCACATCAGACACCGCATCAAAAAACCCCACTTACTTGGTCTGATTTGAATGCCTGTGGATATAACGAAGATCCAAAGCGTGTCTGAAGTCACTACCTTGTAATCAATACATCTTTGTAGAGGTGTGATTGCAGACATTGATGTAATGATCCAAATGTATGTCAATAATTTTTATTCATCTACGCATTACTATTATTATGTTCCATAATGTGAAACTTCTACAGAAATATTCTTGTCTATATTTATGCACATGAATCCGCCGGCAGTAGAAAAAGATGACCATCCATGTAAACCATGTATCTCCGGGTCATGTCTGGTATTGTACTATAATTGAACTCATTTTCAATGTCACAGCACAAAATGACTAATATTTTGTTCATTATCGATTTTACAGCTTAAGAACCAACTGTGCCAATATAGGGAATGATGTACACCGAATAATTTGATGACCTTGAATTTGACTATTGACCTAATTTCAAGGTTTTCGGACAAAATTGCTAATATCTTCCTTGTTAATGAATTTAAAGCTTAGCAATCACTTGTGGACATACCGGTATGAGGAATGATATACATCATTTACATATATGCTGGATACGCTCGTGACCTTGAAATTGACCACAGACCTTTTTTTCAAGGTGACGGAAAAATGACTAATATCTAATCCATAAATCATATATTGTCCGGTAACCTGTCTAAGCCTTTGGGCTATTTTTTGTCTGCAGTTCCTGTTCGCAGGACAACCCACTACAGAACATCATGTCACAATGGTGCATTCAGATAACAGAACACTTTAGAGGGCTCCTGCAAATAGTCGAGGCCATGGACATCTTCATTGTATCCAAATAAGCCGTTATGGGCCTTCTCAAAGGAAGGTGTTAACTTTGTGGATGTCAGAGAAGCTAAGACCAGGTGAATGAGTATCAAAATATTGCCTTGATTATTACTGTGAACAATCAATGTTTTGTAACTAGCCATGTTTGCTGAATGAATTTGATATCCTGGTGATTGGCTGTTTCCAAAGACCAGTACTGATATTTATATCTTTATATAAATTGCTGTAAATAGAAATTGATGTTCTGAATTATGCTAACGGCTTTCAAGAGGGGCACACTGATCTGTCTTCATCTCTGTAATATTAAAAAAAACATACTGCACTGTCGAGCAATAGCTCTCGTTTTGTCTCTTGTGGATATATATCAGTATTGGGTGAAACTCCATTAGAGTATATAAAGAGCATGGAGTCATATGTCCAGGTGAGCAGTCAAGTAGTAGTAATATAGTATTATTGTGTGAAGAGAAGTTATATACAAGCACTCGGCAAGTGATGAGGTCACATCTGTGATTGGCACGACTGACCCGATGTACATTCCATCTTTTGAGACATCATTGAAGATATCAGCTCTGTGGCTGGCAGCGCCGAGCCGTGCGAGGGAGTACGGGAATCGAGGGGAGCATTGCAGTGAACCGCTGGACCGGTCTCGGTAACACAAACGTTCAATTGAGGCAATGAGACGATGCGAGAATCAGCCGAGGGTCAGCCGAGGGACAGGACCTGATCTCGACATCAACAAGGCCTATAAGTTGATATGGCTGATCAGTGCAATGTGGGCGTTGGTATCAGATCATTAGTGGAAAAATATTTGTCTTCCTCTGCAAAGTCATGCCACTCATTGTACAGTCATTAACTGCTGCTCCTACTAGCTCAGCTGTAGCATGCTCAAAGATCATGGGTATTTCTTCAGCGAAACGTTTGAGCAAGGTTCGTGTGGGGGCTCTTATGTGAGCGATGGCAGCATGATTTTCTCTGTTTGTTCATTCAATCAGAAAATTCGTGGTAATGTTCTTCATCACATACTGAATTAATGCACTACAACATGTTGACCTTCCGAACACCTCTCCAAAACCCGTGGATATGTCAAACACCTCCTCCATACATGTCTTCAGACATAGATTTCATTCACCAGATAATGCTGAGTTACTGATTTGGTGTATTCTTATATTGACTGTGTTTCAGTTTGACCTTTCATCCAAACAATACCTGATTTTGTGCCTCAGTTTCTTTATACATCAACACATAACTTTCCTTGTTTGAGACACTAAGGATTTCCTGCCATGTCTCCTTGCTTCCTTCGGAAATCAGATTATTTCTGTTTTGTCTCTTCCACACCAGACAGCAGGCGTTTCAATGTTTCTTTTTTCTCTCTTCAGACAATAGACGTTTCCATGTTGTTTCCTTTGTTATTCGCTTTCTTCAAATGGCAGATCTTGTCCTGTTTCTTCTCTTTCTTCAAATGACAGATCTCATCCTGTTCTTTTCCTTTGTTCAGATGGTAGGTGTTTTTTCTTTCCTTCAGACAGAGAATGTTTTCTCCCATTTTCTTAGGCAGCAGATGGTTTCCTGTTACTTTTCTTCAAACAGCAGATGTTTTTCTCTTTCTTCTTTTTTTAGACAGCAGATGTTTTTTTCTTTCTTGAGACAGCAGATATTTTCGTATTTCTTTCTGTTCTTCAGACATCAGATATTTTCCTATTTTTTTTCCTTTTAATTTTCTTTTATTGTTTTTGTTTCTTTCTTCTGGTGGCAGATGTTTTCCTGTTTCTTTCATTTCTTCAGATATCAGATGTTTTCCTTTTTTCTTCTTTTTTAGACAGCAGACGTTTTCTTGTTTCTTTTTTTTCATTCAAATGGGAGATCCTTTCTTGTTTCTTCTTTTTAAAACAACAGATGTTCTCCTGTTTCTTCCCTTTCTTCAAATTGTAGATATTCTCTTGTTTCCTGCCCTCAGACAGCAGATGTTTTCCAGTCTCTTCCATGTCTTGAAACATCATATGATTTTCTGTGTCTTCCCTTTCTTCAGATGGCAGACATTTTCCTGTTCGTCCCTTTGTTTAGATAGCAGTTTTGTTGTTTCTTGTTTTTGTTCAGAGAGGTGATGTTTCCCTGTTTCTTTCATGTGTCCTTCGTGCAGACAGCAAATATTTTTTTCCTTCTTTTTTCGGATGTTCCTACGTTCATTCATTTTGTTCAGACAAAAGGAAACCAACAGTTTATTTCTGTTGGTTTCCTTCCTACTGCCTTTATTCAGAGAGCATAGACCATTCATGACATTGATGACATTTTTATATCAATGGGATCAAATTCACTGCAGACAAATGTGTGTTTTATGATGTTGCCTCCTGATTGTATGATGTCGCCTAAATGTCATTTAGCCCTGATGAATTTATACTGTGCAAACTATCATAGTAAGGTTTTTGTTTGTTAAGCATTCCCACTTGATTCCATTCCTCCGTGGGTTTACTGACCTTAGTGTCAGCTGTTGATAATTTATGATTTTGACCCAGATGTGTAGTGTTTGCCTTTGATCAATAAATTACCAATGCTATAATATGCTTAGTTAGTCTACAAGTTGCAATCACAAAGCTACAGGCAACACGTATTTATATAGTGTTTTAGCTATAAGAATCACATAATAAATTGCACATTTCCATGAACGTATGATCATATTTTGGTGAAATTTCTATGAAACCCATCACTATTCACATTTTCCAAGTAGGTACGTTGTTATTGCAAATATATTGTATTGATACATGTTTGTTGCAAATAATATGCATAAAAATGATTGCTGTGTATCTTCGCACACAACAGTCTCCAGAGTTTTCTCATTGTGTTGGTGTTTGATGCAAGTTCTGGTATCGCAGGAATCTATTTCTTCCGAATTCCGTGATGTACAAAAATGATTCAGATGGATTGAATATGACAATCATTTAGTGGGTTAATAGTATTAGTGGAATACAGTGCGCTACATGGACCCATAATTTTATGTGTGTCTGCGGCAACTGTTTGGCTACCAGATCCCAACTCTTGGCAAGATCAGTGTGGCGAAGAGTATATTAATGCAGTAATACTAGCTACGGCATATAATCTGATGTATGTATTTTTTTATGTATAAACAGAGTATATACCTGAATCAACATGAAACAGGTTTGATGTAAGTAGACTGCATGTTCGTAGAAAGAGAGAAGTGTTAATTATTAATTAATTAAAATAATTGAACTTTTATTGCATACATTCATGTCAGGTGATAAAATAGATGAATGTTTCGATCATAGTAACGATATTTAGCTTACCTGTCTATATGGGCCGAAAAGCTATTGTCATGGTTTTTCGTCCGTCGTTCGTCCGTCCGTCCGGGTGAACTTTGGGGTTTATGGGTTTAAAAAAATCTGAAAATAGCCCATAAACCCACTTTTTATTAGCAACAGTGTGCTTGGGGGATTAATTAGTGGATAAGGGGCCTCTGTCCGTCCGTCCGTCGTCTGTCCGGCAAATAATTTTTTTTGCCTTGATGAATTTTCCTGAAAATAAACCAAAACATTCCTTGGGCTCATACCCTTAAATCGTTTTTGCCAATTTGGCAGTCATTTTTTGCCGAGAAATGGCCAATTTTGGACTTTGATGGCCATTTTTTTAAAAAAAAACTGTCTAATCAGTTTGAGATTTTTGTTTCAAAACATTCCCCTCACATACCTCTATGATGTGTATAAGTTTCGTTGCCCTTGGATCGCCGGTCTGCGTGTGGCGGCCACTTTGATTTTTTGACGGGTTGGCAAAAAATGTTTTTTTTATCCCAAATCGAGTCACTATTCGTTTTGAGAAATTCCCAGCCCAAAAAGTTTTTTAAGATTCCATTTATAAGATTCCCCTTATGTACCTTTGTGATATGTATAAGTTTTGTTGCCTTTGAAATTGCTTTGAGTTATTTTCCAACAAAAAAAAAGTTTTTTTCTTAGCTATCGAAAATTTTTTTGGACCTTTTTTTGTCGAAGGAAACAGTGAATTTTGTCTTTGGACGCCATTTTCTCAAAATCTATTCAGACAATTTTACTCAAAATGCATAAGATTTTCCCTATGTACCTTTGTGATGTGTTCAAGCTATGTTGCCTTTGAACCAACGGTCTGTGTATATATTTCAATAACAAAAACATCATTCAAGATATAACTTGATTTCGTATTATAGTCCAGACAGAAAATGTGCTTCCGTCAATATTTACGAAAATGTTTTGACAATAGAGTTTAGGATCAGTGTAACAATTTATATGTTGAAAAATCAATACCCTGTGCAATTCTCATGATTGCTGGTAAGCTACAGAGCACCCATGATGCCATGTTTTTATATTATGATGATATGTGCTTCTCCATGTTGCACAATAGAAAAAAATATATATACAAGTGTTATTATGATGAATGAGATATATAAATTGGCACACACCAGTTTAGACATGAACAGGATGAAAGAAGCCATATGTATCCAATATGCATGACATGCATCAATTTACTGACGAAACTAAAACTTAAACATCACTGTTCAAACACTAATGAAATACATTGTATAGTAGAACGTTAGTGATAATGTTATAAGTGGACATAATCTTCGTATTAGAATCGATCATGGAAAAATAATTCCTTCACTTAAGCATCCACTACCGATAGATCCACTTCGTACTCGATGAATTAAACAGAAAAATATTATTTATTTTTCGAGCAATTTGCGTAAATTCGATGATGCAGACAATGATAAAATTATGATCATAATCACTCTCAATATTGGTTGGTGAAAATACATCAATATCCTATATCAATTTATGATAACAGATGCTGTTCTGGTATATTATATCGGTATATTGAGTTATTGGAGAATTCATTATGGAAGAAAAAATACCACTAAGAGCTTCAATCAGGCACCATTACATACTGCTTCAACCAATATCTTCTAGTCCACGCTTTAAATACTGGAAATCGACTTGTGTCAACACTTTGCTACATGTATATAATTATGTAAATTATCCCACACATCAGCTTGTGCTAACTTGGGAATAGGGATGTTATAGCATCCCTGTTATAGAAACTGGATGAGCTGAATTGATCCGTCAAATGATAATTAACTCAAGCTAATACATCTAGTTATGCAATTATGTAGAAGTAAAGACAAATGCAGCTTTATAGGCATTTTGAAAATCTATTCGATGAGAGACGGTGAAAGTTTGTCAAGCTCCAGTAAAGACGAGATAGTGATATGCCCCATGCTGTGTGTGTTGATAAACCGTTTTCTTAGTCTTTCAATTCTCCTGGAATTAATGTCTTTTCATTTTTAATAAAGGTATACTAGTATGATTTAGAATGATTCGTAGCATAAATATTGATATAGTGTATGGATATCAATATCTAAAATTAAAATGTTATACAACGTACATAATTACACAAATAAGGCAAACAATGCTCGTGTGTTGAGATGTATACGGTTGTTCTCCATATCTTGAATAGTGACCAGCAAGAGGTCGCTGGTAGTGTCTTGTGTATGGCTAGATAGGCTCGCAGCGATCTTCATGTAACGGATCTGATATTCCTAGACAGCACATCAACTAACCCAATTACCTGGTCTGATTAGAATGTCTGTGAATATAACTAGGATCAAAAGCGTGTCTGAGTTCACTAGCTTGTAATTAGTACATCATTGCATAGATGTGATTGTAGCTATTGGATTAATGATCCAAAAGAATGCCAATAATTTTTATTCACCTACGTATTACTGTTTTTATGTTTCATAATGAAAAACGCCTTTCTAAATATGCTTGTCTATATTTATGCACATAAATCCGCCGGCAATGGACAAAGATGACGATCCAATTAAACCAGTTATTCTGGGTGGTAATGCTAGGTTTTGTGGGTATATGCCAACTCAATGGATATGAATTTAGAATATATTTTTGTCCAAACTAGGTTATGGCCAACACGACGAATACTAGATAACAAAATATTTACAAGAAAAAATAACAAGATAACAAAATACACCTTCAATGTGTGTGCTACCTTTGTATCTATCAGAGAATTAGTTATCGAGTAAGTGTGTATCAAATTACGGTATTGGTGTTCGAGAGCATTTATAAAGAGCATTGGGTAATTTGTCTCATGTTAGCAATGAACCAATAGTAATTTATACATTTGTTGCGTGAAGAGATACCTTGAACGTTCAACTGAGAAACCAATCATTAAATGTAGGCAGCGATCAGGACATTGAGAGTCGGGATTTGATCTCGACATCAACAAGCCCTATAAGTTAAAACAGTCCATCAGTCTGGTGCAGGCGCTGTAGGCGTGTTGGCATTAGACCAGTAGAGGGGAAATCCTTTCCTTCCTCGACGAGGCCATGCCACTCAGTAAGTCGGTAATTGTCACTCCTGGTTCAACTATAACATGCTCAAGGCTTATAGGTAATATTCAGCAATATGAAGAAGAAAAATATTTGTGTGGGGGTTTAGGTGAGTGGTGGCCTGATGACTGCCAGTATTTGTTTCTTCTTTCAGACGACTAGAAGTAGTGTCCTGTCAGGTACTGAATTAATCCACTACAGCATGTTGACCTTCTTCAATCATCTCTTCAGACACCCAATGACATCTCAAACATCTTCTTCAGACAAGTCTACAGACATATAATTCATAGCCTGTCATTCACCAGATAATGCTGAGTTAATGCTATGGTGTAGCATAGCCCCCGTCTCCTTATCTTAGCCCAAGCGACAGAATTCACCTTTCCCGTCCTGTGTTTTTTTATGCATCGCTTGTATCAAAAGTTCCAAATACATAATTTTTAGTTTAATATGTAAATTTCATTTATAGGACCTAATCAGTAAGATTAATATATGAAATATAGGTTGAGTAATATTAATATTGAGTGATAGGTTGAGTAGGTTGAGCAATATTGTGAAGTATCAGTCACTAAGTTTTGTATTAAATATATCTTGTGCACATTACAGGCCAGAAGGAAGACAGTACCATTTTGTACTATTTTGGTCTGCCCAATGATTTTTTCTCTCCAATTTATGTATATGCTATACAAGTTGGGAAAATAAAGTCATTCATTCATTCATTCATTGTATTCATGTACTAGTACATGATGACGATTTCTCAGTATGACCACTCTTCTACAAATGAATGAATAAGAGCCTCAGTTTCTTTACACATCCAATAACACATCTGCACTCTCTTCAAGAGGCAGTGAAATTTCCCTCCAGTCTGTGCCTACTTCAGAAAGCTAATTACCAATCTTTTTTTCAGACATCAAATGTTCAACTTTTTTTCCTCTTGTTCAGACAATTTATTTTTGTTTTCTTGAGAATTCAGATTTTCCCTGTTCCTTTCCTTTATGTAGATAACAGCTATTTCTCCGTTTGTTTACGTTTCTTGTGACTGCATATGTTTTCTGATTTTTTAGATTCTTTCAAATGAACAGCATATGTTTTCTCGTTCCTTTCCTTCATTCAGACCTCATCTGTTTTCCTGTTTCTTTCTTTTCTCCAGACATCAGGTGTTGTCTCGTTTCTTTCTTTTCTCCAGCCAGCAGATGTTTTCTTGATTCTTTCTTTCCTCCTTCAGACAACATATGATTAAATTTCTTTCATTTCTTCAGAATGTTTTTCTTCAAAAAAAGGTGTTTTTTTTCTCACCCTTCTTGATGTTTCTTGTTTCCTCTCTGTAGACAACAGAGATTTCATGTCCTGTCAGACAACATAGGAAATGTATCTGTCAGCCTCCATTTTATCATAGAGTCTCGATGAATGATGTGTAATCTACTCAAGTGAGGTCCTTTGTTTGTAAAGCATTCCCACTGGACTCCATTTCTCTGTGGGTTTACTGACCTTAGTGTCAGTTGTGGACAAATTATGATATTGGCTCACATGTGTAGTGTTTGCGGTTGACCATGAGTGAATCTTCAATGTCAGGTTAAGCATAGTTGCTCTCCAAATTACAAAGCTGCAAAACTACAAGTAAGCCATTTTGATGTATGTGTAGTATTTTATCAGCTATTTGCATCATACATCAAAATGCACATTTTGCTCAATGGATGGGTAAACTTTTCATGAAATCCATCTCAAATTGCATTTTTCAGCAGGGTAGATTGCAATGTTATGCAAATATTGTAATAATATTGTGGTAATACAAATTGTGACAAGTATTATGCATTAAAAAAGTTGTTTTGTGTCATGGGACACATGTAGTTTACATGTAGTCTTTTATGTTAATGAATGTATGTGTGTACCCTACAGGTACGGCGCTGATCCTGGCACGTAAGCCGATGGACAATATATACAGAAGTTCTATATCTCCCTGTTGCTACTAGATCTCCCCTCTTGGCAAGGCCAATGTGTGGTAGCTCAAAGTAATATGACTCAAACCCATCTGACATGTAAGAATAGCAAATACTGATCAGTAGGCCAGACAGAGTCGCCCACAGCTCAATGTATGAAATAGAGATTGCCATTTGTGATTCAGAAATCCCCTTACAGTAATGGAGTTCAGATGGAGTAATGGAGTTCAGATATCAAAAATTCATTGCTCACTGCAGACTTGTGCAGGTCCGAGTAGCATTTCCTTGAATGCCGTAAACATAACCAAAGACAAAATTATAACAATATATAATCAGAATATATATACCTAGATTAACATTAGACTAAGAGGCCGGTCAGCAACACGCCCACGCGTTCATGGCTTTCGGGCTTATCACACCGGGCCACATTACTATGATGATGTAATATCTGAGTGATGTATCGAAGCCAGACTTGTTCGGCGGACTATTACCTTGTCATAGTTAAGTAATTATGACGCCCGCCGTGACCGTGCTCAGATGCAGGACACTTGTGACCTAGGTAGCAGGCGTCAAAAGGAACGAAATCAGATTTCGTTCGAATGAAATCTATTTCGAGGGAACAAAATCTATTTGGAGGGAACGAAATAATTATCTTGGAATTCCCACCATGTCCCCTTAGGGGCTCCGTAGATTTGGGATATGCGTGGGAGATATATTGCTGTGAGGACCCCCCCCATGGCCACCCTATTCTACCGACTTTCACCTCACTGACATTGCCAAGAGTGGAGATCCTGGTAGCCATTTATTTGTCGCAATTATGTACTAATGCAATGTACATGTATTTGCATAACACGACAATGTGTCCTATTGTAATGCAATGTAATGCTTGATGGTTTCATAAAACTTCCATCTAAATATTATCATACATTCAAGGAAATGTGTATTTCAATGTGTGATACCTATAACTGACAAGCACTATATTCATATGGGCTACATGTACATCTGTTATAGCCATTTAGAGAATAACTAGGCATTTTATAACATTGGAAATTGACTGATGCAAACACCTAAGATGTGGGCTAATATCATAATTTGTCAACAGCTGACACTAAGTCATTAAACCCGCATCGAAATGGAGTCAAGTGGGAGTTTGCACAGTGGTAAAAATTCATCAGAACTAGATGATATTTATGGAGGGTGACATCATAAAATACACCCTTGTCTGCTGTGTATTTGATCCCCGTGACACGCGACTGTCAACATTGTCAATGTTTTGTGATGTTTGGGGCAAAATTCAAGGTAGGAAATCTGCTATCTGGTGGAAGAACAGAATCAAGACAGGATCATGTCTGCTGGAACATCTGCTGTCCAAAGGAACCAAAAAAATACAAAACAAAACAGGGCAACATCTGCTCTCTGAAGAAAGGAAAGAAAGAGGGAAACATCCGTTGTCTGAACAAAGAAGTAAACAGGATAACATCTGTCAGTTCAAAGAGAGGGAAGAACAAGGAAACATCTGTTGTCTGAACAAAGCAAGACACAGGAAACGCTGTCCCGTGGGAAAGAAACACGACGGTGATATTGTTGTTTTCCATAGGAAGCAAGAAGGAGGGGAAGGACAGGAAATCTTTGCTGTCTCAAACAAGGAAAGAGATGTGTTAATTTATGTATAAAGAAAATGAGAAGAAAATCATTTATTGTTTGGATGAAAGGTCAAACTGGGAAATAGTCAGTATATGAATACACAATCGCAGTAAATCAGCATTATCTGGTGAATGTCACGCTATGAATTCTACACCTTAAGACTTGTCTGAGATGTGTTTAAGATGTTCGAAGGTGTTCTGATGTGTTTGGGAGGTCAAGATATTGTAGTTGAATAAATTGGTATGTGACGGAGCCCTGATCGGCCACATTAACTTATACAGCTTGTTGGTGTTGAGACCAGGTCCTGACCCTTGGCCTCCTGATTACTTCCTGTGTCTGATGTCTGAGAAGTAAGAGTGATCATCTGTTCAAAGAAACAGAAAAATAAATGCTGTCTCAAGAAATAAAAAGGAAAAAGATGTCTGAAAAATGAGAGAGAGAGAGAAGAGAGAGAGAGAGAGAGAGAGAGAAAGAAAGAAAACATCTGCTGTCTGAAGAAAGACAAAAAGCAGGAAAACATCTGCTGTCTGAAGAAACAGGAAAACGTCTGCTGTGTGGAGAAGAGGAAGGAATTAGGAAACGCCTGTTGTCTGGAGAGAAGGAAGGGACAAGTCGGGGTTAATCTGCTCTCCAAAGAAAGCGAGAAACAGAACACGCAATATTTGCTCTTCCAAACAACGTCGGAGATGTGTTATCCAATGTATAAAGAAACCGAGGGAGACATAATTCATTGTCTGGATGAATGGCCAAGTTGGGGAATAGTCATTATATGAATACACAAACTCAGTAACGCAGCATTACTTGGTGAATGACAAGCTATGAAATCTATATGTCTGAAGACTTGACTCGGAAAGGTGTTTGAGTTGTCCGAGGGGGTTTGAGTTTTGAGTTCAACATGCATAATGAATTAATTCGGTACGTGACGGAGGACATAACTGCTGGCTGTCTGATTGAATCAAGAAACAAATAAAATCATGCTACCATCGCTCACAGAAAGCCCAACGTGATCTTTGAATAAACGTATCACTGGAGAATTACCCATGATCCTTGAGCATGTGACGGTCGAATTAGTATGAATGACAGTTAAGGACTTTACAATGAGCGACATGGCTTTGCAGAGAAGGACGATTGTTTTCTCATTAATAACCTGATGCCAACGTCCACGTTGCCCTGATCGGTTAATATGGCTTGTTGATGTCGAGACCAGGTCTCGACCCTCTGCTTCCTGATTACTTCCTGTGTCGCCTGCTTGGCTTCTCAATTAAATGCTTGTGTTAGCGAGCTCGACTCGCTGACCCACTACCCTGCTGTCTTGTTCACCTCGAATTCTCTGCTCTTTCGCACGGCTCGGTGCTGCAAGCCCACAGAGCTACACATGCGCAATGATGTCTGGATTGGTCGTGTAAATGGTGTGTTCTTATCCCTCGCCAGCTTCTTGTATAGCTCACATATCATCTCTTCACGCTACAAGTACAGGATTTTTACTGTTATTGCAGCGTTCCTTCACCATGGTGCGACGTTTTGAATAAATATTCTCGAGCGAGTTGGCTGCTGCTTTGACAACAGGCTGCCGCCAACAGGAATTAAAGTACTAGTATAGTGCAAATATGATGTGCGTTTATATGAAAGATCTCATTGATCTGAGTAAAATGGTCTTTACGGCAGGTGAATATCACAATCTGTCCAAAAGTTACAGCACTTTAAAAACTGAAATCGGCAAATTTGTTTTTTCAAAACAATTTAGCTAATTAGTATGCAAATGAGATATTCATGACGTAATCAGGGGAAGCTGTTTTAATTAGGTACTTTGATATGTATTATCCATGCATTTAATGTTATGCTTATTCATAAAGTTTTCAATATGAATAATCAGTGTTTTCACCTTTTCTGTTGTTGTTAATGTAACCAGTGACCCGTATGGCCCATAGCAACCACGGTTGCTATGGCCAGAAACCCACTTAGAACAGGGTATGCACAAATAAAAATGGTTCCAACTTGAGCTCTATATTAATTTAATTCATAAATAATCGACAGAAACTCTGGGGATAGATTGACTTGGCAGTTAATGGCCATGACAACCATGGGTAACTACGGCTATAGGGAACGACTGGTAACCATAGCAACAGTATATGTTGTGTGGATATTGACTATGTATGGTACATAATAATATGCACTAGTGAGATCGTCAAAACACGGCTTAAAGTATTTGTTCCTCTCATGACGTCATGAAATCTCATTAACATCTAATTTGCATATTAATGAGGTGCTAAATCTTTTCAAGTGGCTTCTGTAATGTAGTGCCGGAATGGCAGTTTCCAGACCATTTTGCTCAGATCAATGAGATCTTTCATATAACTTAACATCATATTTGCACGTTACTTGTTCTTTAAAGCACTGGATCTGTGAATTACGAGAAATGCTTCACACCTGAAAACTTAAAAGAAAACGAGACAATCAGAGATTTCAGACCCTCGCCCCTTCAGATTTAGTTACTAAAATCAAAGCTGATGACCCTTACATTGTCGACCGTGGGCGATTAAATGGAATTTGGATCGTACGACCTTCGATCATATAGCAAATGATGTGGTATTGACTATACGAAAATACAAAATGAATAATGAATATAAGCAGAGCTATTGCGAATTTTCGATTTTGACCTTTTCTGTGACCTTGTCCTTGTCGCTCAATATTGGGCTGTAAAATTTCGCAATGTTGTTTTTATCATCAAGGCACCTCTTCTGAATGAAAACGGTTAAAAAAGATTGAAAATGGCTTCACAGCATGCCATGGTCTTAAATTTCAGAACACCCAAAGTCATAAAATAGTGACCCCCAATTTCCGACTTGGGCGATAATGGAGAGTTTTCGTCGTACTACCATCGGCCTGTTATGCAATACCATCGGCCTGTTGCAATACACCACATGGCATCAGTGTTTCGGCATCGACTTGAAGGAATTTTTTTCAACAAGAGATATCACAGACAAATTTCACACACAAGATTAGCCACCCACCATATGTATTTGGAACGAAAGATAATGTGGCTCTTTTGACTGTCCCACTGATTTTTAGGTTGAATAATAATGTACTTACGTAATAATAATAATAATAATAATAATAATAATAATAATGATGTTTATTTGATATAGCGCCATTACCAAAGAATCTTGCTCAGTGGCGCTTTACATTTAAAATAGGAAGTACACTGACATAATAACACAGTGATAATACAGGTAAAACATGAATGGATTATGTTGATGTAAATATAAAACACAAGCGATACTCAAATGTTGTAAGAGTTTCTAAAAAGCAGTGTCTTTAGCTGACGCTTGAACACGATCACGGATGTCTGGAACCTGAGTTGAAGTGGGAGTTTATTCCATAGGACTGGGGCGCAGTGCGAGAACGCCCTTGTACCGTAGTACTTCAGTCTTGCTGTGGGAACTTCGAGCAGATTACTGTCTGCTGATCTAAGGTTGCGTGCAGGTGCGTAGGTTCGTAGGAGACACTGCAGATATTTTGGTGCTAAGCCATGAAGTGCTTTGAAGGTGAGTAAAAGCACTTTATATTCGACACGGGCACTGACAGGCAACCAGTGAAGGTCAACGAGTGTGTCAGTGATGTGGTCACGTCTTTTGACACGTGCCACCACCCGTGCTGCGCTGTTGAGGACGCGCTGGAGTCTGTCCATTTGGTACTTGGGTATCCCGAACAGTAGACTGTTTCCATAATCAAGCTTACTGGAGACGAAGCTATGAACGAGCGATTTTGCTGCGTCCATAGTCAGGAAACGTCTGATCCGACTTATGTTCCTGGGAGCGTGGTAGGCCGATCTGCAGACGTTGTTGATGTGTTCATCCATCATAGCTGAGGAGTCAATCGTGACTCCTAGATCCCGTACACAAGAGTCAGGGACGATATGGTTACCTCCGATATCAATCGGGTCAGTTGTCATGGAAGCAAGTGAAGACTTCCTGGAAATTATTATGATTTCTGTCTTGTTCTCGTTGAGCTGGAGATAATTCCAACTCATCCACTGTTTGATCTCAGCCACACATGCTTGTATTCGAGTTATTGCCTCTTTTTGAGGCAATAATTACACAATTAAATGCATGTATTTCTTCTTGGACAAGTTGTGATTAATTATGTATAATACATGTAATATAGGTATATATTACTTATATAATAAATGCAAATAAAAACAGTGGAAAAAGTTCAATGTGTTTAGCCTTAATATTTGGCTTGGACTCGAAGCATGGTTTATGTAATCTGAACGTATTCCAGTAAAGTGAAGACCTTGCAAGGTTGCCTGATTTTTATACCTGTACATACATTAATCGTTGACAAACTTCACTTTTACCTGAGACGGACACTAGTGACAGACACAAATACTTGTTGCCATGAACATAATTTCGACATAATATCTGAAGTATTATGAGATGTACAAATCAATGTTTGGAGACACATAATTATTTTGTGCTACATTGCTGAACCTGGATACCTACTTCTTGAAGGTATGTGAAGTATTCTTAGTTCAATTAATTGGTTTTACAAAGTTGGAACTCGTAAATATAAGTTAGCCAAACATAATTCTTGTGTTGGTAGTATTGATCAATGATTTCATATAAAAGGTATGTATAGTGCTATACTGTGAACATGCTTATTTTCTATCTGGTAGTTTGATTATCATGCCACTCAAAGTCGTTAATTGTCACTTTTGGTTCAACTGTAACTCGCTCAAGGATTATGGGTAATATTCAGCAATATGTTATCAAAGGTTTGTGTGGGGGTTTAGGTGAGTGGTGGCCTGATGACTGACAGTGTTTCTTTCTTCTTTCAGACGACTAGCAGTAGTGTCCGGCCCAGTACTGAATTAATACACTACAATATGTTGACCTTCTTCAATCATCTCTCCAGACACCCAATGATATCTCAAACATTTTCTTCAGACAAGTATACAGACATAGAATTCACAGCCTGTCATTCACCAGAAAATGCTGAGTTACTGCTGTGGTGTGTTCATATACATAATGCCGATTTCCCAGTATGACCACTCTACAAATGAATGAAGAAAAGCCTCAGTTTCTTTACACATCCATTAACACATCACCTCTCTTTCCTTGAGGCAACAAAAATTCCCTCCAGTCTCTGCTTCCTTCTGAAAACAAATTAACAATTTTTTTTCAGACATCAGATGTTTCACTGTTTCTTTCTCTCCTTCAGACAATTTACAGTGTTTTCTTAAGAGTTCAGATTTTCCCTGTTCCTTTCCTTTCATTAGACCACAGCTATTTTTCTGTTTGTTTACGTTTCTTGAGACTGCAGATGTTTTCCGATTTTTTAGATTCTCTCAGATAAACAGCATACATTTTCTAGTTTCTTCCCTGTATTCAGATATCATATGTTTTCCTGTTTTTCTTCCCCTTTCTTCAGACATCAGGTATTTTCTTGCTTTTTTTCAGGCATC